>OX335676.1:4578021-9578021 GCA_946894065.1 Acleris literana
GTTGTTATTTAAAATAATATGTTTCAGAAATAATAAATAATAAGAAAGAAGGATATTTTGCTTTTGTATCTTAAAAACGGCAAAACATACAAGCGTCAAAGGACATGGCCCGTTTTACTATGGCGCTGTGCCCCAGAATGTACAGCAATCATTTATATCTCAAATTAAAGCGAAAAATATATACTTTCAATATGTATATATCATTTTACATATAAAGTAGCGGTTTAAAAGTAATTCGATCCTTAATTATTTACATAACCTCAAAACACATCATAACGTGCAAGGCGCTTTGAAGGCCTACTGCTCCTAAACGGATTGTTCAAATGGCTTTGGAAAAATATATGTTACGTGTAATAATGTCAATAATAAAACGTTTGTTGTTTTTCTAGTAATTACTGTTATTTTTGTCCGAAAATACAAACTAAAGTATCCCACATTTTGCGCAAAAATCTTTTTATTTTTCTTAACGCCTGAAGCGATTTTAATCATTCTTTCGCCTTGTAATAGTCAATTTATTATTTGAACCTTTTAAAACAACCATATGGTTAGCGTCAGGGAGCAAGAAAGCATTTAACAAGCAAGTTGCGGGCATTCACGCAATAGCGCTCGCACGGTTACGGAGTATTGCTTGTTGGCTCCATGTGTATCAATAATAATCATGCAAGATTAGTGCCACCGAGATGAAACTCGGTGTCAGTAAGTGTGCGGTCATGCACATTTTACGAGGGGTGGTTAATTGAATCTCTTCTCTCTCCTTCCGATGTTGTAGCTTACCAATACACACGCAGTGAATGTTAGAGACTTGGATATTGTGGACGGCGACGTCAAGTAACTACTTAGTTTGATAGGGCGCACTGGATATGAGGGTCTCGTCTACTGCTAACATCACGTCACATGCATAGGCATACAACTTAATTAAGAGCCGGTACCTATACACATGAGGTGCGGGAAGAGGGCAATGGTGACTTGTAAAGATTTTTCGTACTGTCAAGGCAATCGAAAGACTTGAGTCGTGGTTGCACTGCTTTTTGTCCCACTGCTGTTCGACAGAGCCCTACCTCGCGGCAGGGCTCGTATTATAGGGTGGTTTGGTTTGGTGGTTTGGGGCATGTAACCATACCTAACAACCCTGATCTACCTACCTTTGTGAAAAAAAAAAGATTTCTGATGAAAGCGAAGAGCAGTGGGACCAATAGTAAAGGAACCACGAGTCAGGTGTTGAAGGCCGTACATACCTTTTTTGCTCTTGCCAGAATGTGAATACTTACCTGAGATATATAAAAGGCAAGTCTTTCCCTTATTGTAACTCACCCCCGTACCTCATGCTTACCCCGGCTCTATTTCTGGGTGTTTTGGCCCTTCGGGCCAGCTGAAGCACCATCATGACCCAAGCCTACCATATATTTATGATATGTTGGTGTGACTACGGATAAATAAAATGAACCAGTCACAGTAGTGTGGCAATTTAGTGTGGATCGGTTGATCTACCTGGCCCTTGCATAGCCCTACGTAGACTTTTTAGTATACCTGTACGTTGTTTTCTTTAAGGAAATCGGAGGTTTTGTCTGTGCAATTGCTCACGAGGTCATAATGACGAACAACTATTAAAAATGTTCTGATAGACGGTACGGTCGATATTTGTCTAGCATGCCATTGCCCCGGTAAGTCCTTCAGCAGACATATTATTTCCGGTTGTCCGCATTTGGCCAGCGGTTTTTATATGCACATAAAGGGGGAACCTCGCAGCCAAGATTATCCATCAGCAACATGCTATTTAATACGGTCTTGTTAAGTTCGAAGTGCTGTACTACGAGTATGCACTGTTGCCATTTCTCGAATATTATCGTGCCGCGCTCTAATGAGAGCGATTTGTCATCACGGACTAAGACTTTTATCGCCAATAAGCCTGATATCGAGTTGACGGAATATTCGCGGTAGTTCCTTTGGATGTTCCTTCGAAGGAACTATGAAGGAAGTACTGCGACATTTTTTTCGCCTTTGTTCCTTTGCAAACTGGGATTTTTCCTCGCTTTTGCTCCTTTACAAGACCTGAAGGAACAACTGAGACCTTTTTTTCGCATTAGTTCCTTTGCAAGAAAGTTCCTTTGCAAGAAAGTTCCTTTGCAAGAAAGTTCCTTCTGGTAACTACTTTGTATAACCTGTGGTAACCTATAATTCGCCTTATGATTAAATCTATGTTATCCTAAATAAATAAATAAATAAACTAATTTGATGGAACAAAGGCGAATAAAAGTCGCAGTACGTCAATCATCTCTTGTGAAGGAACTAGGGCGAAAATCAACGCCGGGCCGTGCTCGTCAACGTCACCATCTCATGAAGGCTGAGAAGGCCATGCTCAGCAAGTACTTGGATTACGAGATAACCGCCATGTGGGATGTTGACTCGACGATGATTGTCTCAATAGTTGTGTCATAGAACGGTCTCATACAGAAAAGTCTCTCCTTATGATGATAGATGGCTGGATCAAGGGTCAGATGCAGAAAGCAGTAGTCCTCGATATGGCACGTTTTACTAATATTTGGTTAACAGTAAGGAGTCACCTACACGGGCGAGTTTATCGCGGCGATAGCCTCGCTGTGCCATCTTCAATAGTTTAAGTGAAGTGACTCGACAGTCTCGTAAGCGTTATCGTACTTAAAAAAAACTATGTGCAACTGGATAAACTTGTATGACGATGTAGTATTTAATGAAACCTTACTCGAAAACATATTAGTAACAGTTTGCTACTTACAAGTACTTGGTACTTTTTAAACGTCACATGTTGCACCCGTGATATAGATGCCCCCCCCCAACAGTTTCACTTCACTAAGTGATACTTTCTGAATGCAAATGTTAGACTTGTTACTAAAAATACTAAAATCGTTATATGTATGCCTATAATATTTGTGGAGTTCCCTCAATTCCTCACGGGTCCCGTCGGATTCAGATTTGGTAACAATGGGACCACCTCGAAAGTAGAGTAATACTCTTAACCTTTTGAACGCCATACGTCGGATACAAAATGTGCCACCCACACGCCAAACATGTTTGCTATGCTATGCAAATTACACCTTATTGCTACCAAAGAAAGTCTTTTAATCTTGAACTCTTGTCGGTTGTAGCCGACGTGGCGGCAGTGGCACGACTTTTAGTTGACGGCCAGAGCCGACTGTGGCGTTGAAAAGGTTAAGTATACTTCTTAATCTTCATACTTGAACGAGAGTCGATGAATATACATTTAAAAAAACATATAGTGGAACATAGAAGCTCTTTCTTTTTTGAATTTGGTTAAAAACTCGTCCGCTGCTTGTGGCGGCCACTAGTGACTTCGCTGTGGTCGGCACTAGTGGCCTAATGTGCTGCAGCTGTAAAGTAGGCAAAAATAGTGGCCTCAATCGAGTATGTTTTTAACCGAAGGATGATGTCATTTAGTGCGGCAAGTCTTGAGAAGCGGCCGGCACTTCTTAAGTATGGCAAGAAAGTGATGTCCTAGCCGATCGACATTACTTCAGCAAGGGCACCTTTTGTTTTACATACGCCCGGTATTATATCTATGTTGGCGTAATGTACCTAAATGTGTAACTATGCCAAATCACAGCTATGTAGTACGTTCAGTGTCATAAATATATATACACCCTTATAACCTCGCTGCAGAGTCATGTTTACATATTTTTGAAAGTATTACTGTGTCTATATATTTGATGCTGACTGTACCAAGAGTCTCTAAGTTAAGCCGCGGTCAGACGGACAGACGTACATACGGAGATGGCGAAACTATAAGGGTGCCTAGTTTACTACGGAACGCTAAAAACCTAGCTAAGAACAATGCCGATTGAACTAACTTCCGTTATAATTAAAAACACGTGTATCCCACTAGTCCCATTGAGTTGTCCCATTATGGGACAACTGAGACGATTTCATCCCACTAGTTCCATGGGACAAGTAACAATAATATTTTGGTCTTAAAAGTCCCAGGTAGGTAGATTTAGGTTTTGTTAGTTTTGCAGCAGGCGCGAAAGACAACCCAGAAAAAGGAGCTCCACCATAGCGGAACGCCGTCGACACTATCCAATTGATTTCTGGAATGAGGAGGAATGCGAAATAACGACAGAGCTAAAGAAAAAAGAAATTATATGTATGATTTCTTTTTACTGTGATGACGGTAATGGGACTTTTGGGACCAAAAACAAAATATATATATTAGTACCACTTGTCCCATGGGACTACTACTGGGACGAAATCGTCTCAGTTGTCCCATAATGGGAAAACTCAATGGGACTAGTGGGATAAACGGACCCGTACTGTAGGTCAACCGCGTGGGAGCTACGATTCCACAGACAGACTCATAGGTACAGAGAGACACACACACACACGTACACACATCCAAGGTTACATTAAACTTATAACGCACCTCTTTTTTTGTCGGGGGTTTAAAAAGTTTGACGTAAGCTATTTTTAAGGCCGTTTAAATGATACCTGGTGCTCTATTCTACTCGGTAAAACCATACTTTTGACACAGTTATCGTGTTGTCAAACTTATGATAGCTCTTATTTAGTAGGCAGTAATAGAGGCCGAGTTAAAAACAATACGATAAAATGTCAAAAGCAATATGGTTTACTGTGTAGAATAGAGCCCCTGAGTACCTATTCAAAATGACCCGGTGTGACTTAACCGATTTTTAACGGCACCACAGACACAGTTTACCTACAAGTCTGACAATTCAAAATCTGTAAAGATATGTACTTATATAGACGGTCGACCCTGTTTGGGTTGATCGTGAGTTACAGGTGCGATAATCAATGAAAACCTGAAATACCAATATTGGCCGGCGGATTCCTTTTATAATTTGGAAGATAGGCATTATCGAATTTTGTTCGAAGTGGCCAATCGTATGATAATAAATGCTGGTCAGTAACAGCTTAGGGCAGCAGCGTTCAATTATGTAAAGTAATGAGGAACCTTTAAAATAAAGTGTGGTGAATTGGTTATATGTAAATGTTTGTTTAACATGTACAATAACTTATTTAGTTTTCTTTACTTACATTACTAAGCGAAATTAAGGTCGTATCGATAATCCGGTAGCACCAAGTTCAAGCAGCACTATTAGCAAAAGGATTGAAAAAACTATAGGGAGGTACCTACATATGACAATAATACATTAACGGCCATACTCAGTCATTTAATGACGATTAGGGCGTTCTTTGGTGAACATTTTTTTAGACATAAAATTGAAAAAGCAACAGAAGTTAACCGTCTCTTAAATGACTCTGAGCACGGCGGTAAGATAAGTAGAGTTAAGTAACAGTTTATTGACCGAAAGATGTATACTTACAAATTAAACTAGTGCGATTCGTCAGTGTACAGGACAATATATTTTTTCAGTTTTTGATTATCAATCACATATTATTACCGTTGTGCACCTTGTGTAGGCCCGTTTTTAAGGTCGTCCTTTATTTATTTAGTCACATGATTAATGGGGGAATACGAAATGACAATGCTGCAATCCGAAAAACCTGGCACAGGATTTTTTTTAGTTATAATTCCAATGTATAAATCCAGCAGTGGTTTTTCTTACACAGAAATTGATGATCTTTCAGATGAGCTTAGGTTTTTTGAGGAGATCGATCATAGTAGATACTTAAGCACGAGGCGTCGCTTATCATGCTGCTGCCACTGATAAGCCAATCAGGGGGGCTTGCAGCACTGCATTTTCGTAGTCTTACCCCTCCCCTGTTCCAAAGAATAAACGAAACTTGGGAGTCTTATTATCATACTAGACATCGGACTTGTAACTAACAAAAATTAGCTTTGTCCTGTTTTTTGAATTGCAGCATTGCCATTTCGTGTTTCCCCATTAATAACGTGACTAATTACATAACTGTATGTCTATCGTTATCTACAGTACAAGCATACAGCTGGGTTTGGGACTAGACTCAATTTGTGTAAGAATTTCCCCTTATATTTATTTATTTAAATATAAAATAGCATGCGTAGTTCTGCAGGAAACCGTGTGAGAATTATTACAAGAGAAAATAAATAATACTTTTATAACATGACGGTACTGACGGTGTAAGACGACAATATTATTGTTTTAATGTTTTCTTGTGTGCCGTCTCACCTGCAAAAGATGATTGTTGATTTTATAATAACACTGAGACTATTACGACCACCCTAGCGACCACCCTGAACCGAATGGTGGTCTTCAGAAAACACTGTTTTATAACGAGCCCTCACGAAGGTGGTCGTCAGTGAATCTCATTTTGACAAACCCTTGGGGGGCCGATCAAGGTGGTCAGATGTTAAATAAGTATTAGGAATTGAAAGTTGTTTTGTTCTTCTCTTGAAATTATTTTTTTAACTTTTTTTTAAAATACTGTCTTCTTCATTCTGTTTTTATTTTGAAATCCAAAAGTCATGTCAGTTGGCCGCTTCAGTTTACCTAAAAAAAACGATAAGTCTAAGAAACAAGAACAACCCAAGCTCCTACGTAGCTCAGTCAAGTAACACCTGAAATTGGCAAATAAATAAGTGCATTAGTTGTACCTAGGTATTCTACCCCTTGTATTTTCTTTTCTTTTGCTCTTTAACAACAAATAAATATATGATTTTGTACAAACATTAATAAGCTTTATTGTTTCTAGGAAGCTTAGTATTCGAGATATTTACGAAAAACCAAAAGAAGAACATTTAAACCCTTCTCTTGCTGTAAGCACGCGGTCCTAGACTGGGGACTTTTAGTATGTTTATATTTTGGGGGTCGCCCCTACCTACTACAGCACCTAAATAATTACCAGACTTCACGATTTACTGCATTTATTTTTGCTTCGTTGACTGAACTAACGTATGAAACCAGAAGATGTCAATAGTGTTTATCTGTTCAACCCCCGACGCAAATAGAAATTGTTGATTCTCATCTCTTACATTCAAACATTTTTCAACGTCCGATTCCATCATCAGATCAGCTCTTATACACCATAACATTGAATTTTTAATTATGGCGTTTAACCCTGAAGATTTAAACAAATAAACACACTTCCGCATTTATTATATTAATAATAAGGGCTCCAGCTTATACTGACACACAAAGAGACATGTAAAGCTTATATAAAAACATTAGCTTTTTGTTTCACTTGGTCTACGTGGAGCTCTTTTATTGTTATTCCCCCGGGAGCTACACAATTTTCTGGGATGTAAAAAGTACCCCATATAATTTCCCGGTGTTTAAAGCTATCTAAGTAAGAAATTATCAAAAAACTGAATCAGTAATTTAGCCGCGAAGGCGTAACGAACACACTTACAGACTTAATAGAAATCCGAAAGGATATATATTATATTACAAATTCCGCAGGTACGTACTAAAAAAATTCTATAAAACAATTATTACCAGTGACCTCGGAATTTTATAATATTTAGTGCCTACATCGAATATTTCGTAAACTTAACACTATATGCAATACATAGCAGTCGATGGCAAGAGCCAGGTTAGCCATTGTTTTCTTGACAACGGCTTGGATTGGATCGAATGCAGAATGCAGACCGAACATTATTTCACGCTGTGGTTGTTTTGTGATAGTTTCTGATAAGTAACTGTGACATACAGATAGACATAGAAAGACGGTCGGAACATACATACATACATACATTAAAACTGATAGTTTCTGATAAGTGACTGTGATATACAGATAGACACAGACAGTCGGTCGGAACATACATACATACCTACATACATTAAAACTGATAATTTCTGATAAGTGACTGTGATACACAGATACTAGATAGACACAGACGGTCGGAACATACATACATACATACATACATATGTACATTAAAACTGATAGTTTCTGATAAGTGAATGTGTATTTGTTGGTGTAATAAACCACGAGCTGCTTTTGGATAAGTTGCACTATTATGGGATACAGGTCACCTCCCACCTTCTACTTACGTCATCACTGTGCGACCGGAAACAAGTTGTCAAATTGTCTGCGGGCGGCAAGAGACTCAAATCTGATATTGGCACCGTGACAATGGGGATCCCTCAAGGATCCGCCTTGGGAAACAGCCTATTTCTGGCTTACGTCAATGATCTTCCGACCAGCGTCACGGCCGGCGTTTCTGTGCAGTTCGCAGGTGCGATGCGCGCACGTATGACCAGCTCGCTGGGAAAATTCATAACGCATGTGATCAATTACAGAAGTGGTTTTCGTGTAACGGTTTGCTCCTGAATATAACAAAATCAAACGTCATGATTTTCTCGGGGCGTAGTGGTCCTGTTCCTCCGTGCGTTGCAAATAGTCCGATGCCTATATGCGATCAGTGTAGGTTTCTCGGCTTCACCGTGGACTCGAATCTTAATTGGAAGTGCCATGTTGACTTGTTGTGTGGTAGATTGAGTAGTGCAGTCTTTGCGTTGCATAAGCTGAAATTGCTTATAACTGACGATGCTCTAAGACAGGTATATTATGCACACTTTCCTTCACTGATTTCGTACGGCACACTCTTATGGGGAAACTCTACGGATGCCATCACGGTAATGCTGATGCAGAAACGTGCCGTGCGTACGTTGGTTGGGGCGAAGTCAAGACATACTTGTCGGGGCATTTTCACAGCGCACCGCATAATGACGCACTATTCACTTTACATAATATTCGAAATCATTATGTTTGTCCGATCAAATATTTCTTCGTTTGCAATAGCAAACAACTCCGTCACACAGGGCGTTTGAGAACTGTTTCTCGTCGCATGGCACTTGCAGGTAAGAACCCGCGCGTCATCGGTCCCACCTACTACGAGCGTCTACCCACCGAACTCAAACGCGAACCATCTGACGAAATGTTAAGGCGCCGGCTTAGGAATCTTTTGTTGGATAACCCACTCTATTCTGTAAATGAGTATATGGAACTTGACATGTAAATTCTGTAAATATTGTATTTGATTTGCTGTTTTTTGTACAATAAAGTGTTTACCATGATCTTTTTTGTATGTCAATTTTATTTGTATGTATGTACATACAAATAAGATTGATTTTTTTAAATGTATTTTGTATTTGTATGACTTTTACTTTTACTATTATTATTTAATTCTATTTCTGACGACCTCAATGTAACTGCATATAATATGAGATGGTCATGTAACTTATAATGTGTTATATTGAGTAATGAAATCTAAATCTCAATCTGAATCTGATATACAGATAGACACAGACAGACGGTCGGAACATACATGCATACATTAAAACTGATAGTTCCTGATAAGTGACTGTGACATACATATAGACTCAGACAGACAGACGGAACATACATACATACATACATGCATTAAAACTGATAGTTTCTGATAATTGACTATTCCATACAGATAGACACAGACAGACGGACGGAACATACATACATACATACATACATACATTAAAACTGATAGTTTCTGATAAGAGACCGTGATATACCGATAGATACAGACAGACGGACGGAACATACATACATACATACATACATACATTAAAACTTATAGTTTTTGATAAGTGACAGTGACATACAGATAGACACAGACAGACGGACGGAACATACATACATACATTAAAATTGATTGTTTCTGATAAGTAACTTTGATGTACAGATAGACACAGACAGACGGTCGGAACATACATACATACATACATTAAAACTGATAGTTTCTGATAAGTAACTGTGACATACAGATAGACACAGACAGACGGTCCGAACATACATACATACATACATTAAAACTGGTATTTTCTGATAAGTGACTGTGACGTACCTACAGATAGACACAGGCAGACGGACAGAACATACATACATACATACATACATTAAAACTGATAGTTTCTGATAAGTAACTGTGATATACAGATAGACACAGACAGACGGACGGGACATACATACATACATTAAAACTGATAGTTTCTGATAAGTGGCTGCGACATACAGATAGACACAGACGGTCGGAACATACATACATACATAAATGAATACTCTTTAGGTAAATGTAAAAAAAGTCAGTTTTATAATAGGTAGATTCTAAGAAAAAGTAAATGTGATATACCTACACAAAGACGGATAGACAGATAGACGAACAGATAGGTAGACAGGCACACAGACAGACAGACTAACTTTTGTATTTGTAGTATTAGTATGAATACCTACTAGAGTCAATGGTAAACCAACTTACAACAGGAAATCATCCCAGACTGAGAAAAAATTTACTAGAGGGATATGTTCGCTTTTGTACTAATAAGTATTTAACATACATAAATACAAATACTAGTGCTTATGACACTAATATTTAACCATTCCGGGAATCTAGCCCGGATCAGCTGGCATCGTAGGCAGGGTCACTCACTACCAAGTAGGCTAAGCGTTGTCTTATATAAAACTAAGTAACACTTATCATAAGTTGCTTCGGCTTTAACAGCTATTGCGGGTCCAAGTCGCTTCCTTGAGCTGGTTGTGGCTTATACATACAACCGCATTAACAATCACTAACTTTATATGTGAACACCTTTGTACTGTAATGCACAACAATATAAGTTCATAAATCAAAAATATTCTTCTTAAAGTGCCTCTCCAACTTAGTGAAGGTTGGCTATCAGCAATTAGAATTTGTCCCGTGGTGGTAAAACACAACATTAACAACTTGTAATACTTACAGCATTTATTATTGTAAACCACGATATAGCATTTCATTGTAGTAAGCAACAAATAATTTTCTTTCAATCCAATTTTGTTTTTAAATGGCATGACCAATGTCACAGCATGTCACAGTTAGTAACGTAAGCGACTATTACTGCCAGCGACAAGACTTGTTTTATCTGACAACCAGCACAGTGTATAATTTGATTGACAAAAGTTTGAAAATACAAAGGTTTGTTATAAAAATAAGATTTTAGTTGCAGGTTCCTATTTTATTTATTTATTTAGACTTCAAAAATGAAAGTACCGATTTATTTAGTTAAGATTTAAGCCATTTTTGCTTTATTTAAGTATTACAATAAGACAAAACCTCGGCCTTTCTGAGGCTCTGTGTAAAATGTAACAAAATGAAAGACGCAAATACGCAGCATGTAGGGTAGACCGGGGACAATTGAAACGATTTGACTTTGACTGCCTGGTGCCGTTTTATTTTTATAGTTAGAAAGATGTACTCCTTAAATATTTCAAGGTTCGTTATCTGGTTCCTAAATAAAGTATATTTGGTAGGTCTATCATTAATGGTTATTTTACAATAATGTAATAAAGAGAATGGGGGAATGTGGTTCAATTGACCTCACACCGTTGTCAATTGAAACACTATATAAGTTCAATTGAAACACTGTAATATCTTTGACACAATGGAAGTAATGTTATCAATCCTACTCGTTTTCATCGTTATATTGGCATAAAATACGACCATCAAAAGTTCGCAAGCATAACATAAACATATCGCCATTTATAAGCATCAGAAAATCTCGATCCACAACCGCAGATAAAAAAATATATATAACTCAGATTGACACAAGTAGGTACACATACCAGACCAATACCAAAGGTGGCACCTATACCAATGCTTCAATAATAATAATATGAATGTGAAAGCAACTCTGTCTATTTGTCTATTTATCCAAGTCGCGGGCTAAAGTTAGTTCACATTTATGTGCAAGTGTGTCAAATACAGAACCTCCTCATATTTAAAGTAGGGTACATTTGCGGACGATTGAAACGCAAGGACGATTGAAACGTTTCCATCGTCCACACGCAAGTTGTTTCTACCGTCCCCAAATTACAGTTTTTACTTCAAGGTCAAATATTACACATAAAAACCACTCGAACGCTGATGATTGGCAATAATAAACATTCGTTATTTTATCACAATCACGCTAAAATAGTTTAATCAGTTAAAATATAAGAACAACCAAAGTTATCAAGAAATATACAAGATGAGGAATAGTTACTTCTGACCGCGAAAAATTATAATTGCTCCGTGACACCGCTGCGTTGCTCGGTCACTCGTTTGCTATTGACCATAGATTAAAATATGGCTGACCGAGTGCTGAGTGTTGCGTCATACTCGTAGGTATTATAGTTTTCGAGAAATGGGACTTGTTTCAGTCATGACGTGTTTCAATTGTCCCCGGTCTACCCTACAGGCAAAGTAATAAATATATAAACCCAAGACGTCTAAATATCTACACGCATCTGTTATTACTAATGATAACATTTGTATATAAATATATTTCACGCGATAATTGTGTTGGTTGGATATTTTGTGCTTTCGACTGTAGGTACGCTCTTTAAAGGAGGAATTTCACCGCGGCGTACGCACTCGTTCGCTTCGTATCTAAATGTTTGTAGATACTCCTACAGACTCCTACAGCGGCAAACGCACGAAAAGACGTCAGTGACACACGCCTAGAACCATTATTAATCCACGTAGCCTCTGCTCACGTGCAGAGTGTGCGTGCGTAGCGTGCGCCTCAGAGATATAGAATAGAATAGAATATTCCGGCTGGTTGCAGTTAGACAGTCCTTGTCTACTTTATTTGTTTTTGATTAGCTTATAAGTGGGGTCCAGACTTGTATCGTTATCAAGCACGCGTATAGTAACCCTAAGTATCCCCTCATTTTGGCGCATTGGTGTCACTAGCAGTCTTGTAAAAAAAAACACGTCAAAATTAACTTAGCAGTGGTAAAGTAAGTCGTAAAATAGGTATCAAAACACGTCCATGTCACAATACGGGTTTAAGGTACGAGGTGAGGCACGGAACGCGTTTTTTACACGACTCTGCTAGTTTGCGCATTTGTAATGCGCCAAAATGAGAGTCCATACATACCTACGAATAGAATAAGCGTGCTCAATTCAAAATGTTTGCTCGTGATCGCAGCGGAGACGAATCAAGTCAGTGCCCGGTTTTAAGCCGTATCGTAATACTGCCTTCCTAAGCAAAAATGCAATATCTAAGTGAATTCAATAGCCAAAGCAGATTCAACTCTGTTCGGTTTGTAACTAGTGCAATTTCTACAGGTGCTTAGTCTGAGATATCGCCATTAAGTTTAGTGGGGCAGAACAGCGTATCGTATCATTAGGTATTCCGTATCGGTAACTAAACGTTTCTATAGTTTAGACGTCGCATAATCTTTCCCTGCGATCTAACTTTTCGAGTGAAAAATGACGATCACCGATACACATCTAAGGTGCTAATTGACGGAGATACGATTCGCTGAAATGATACAAGTGTGGACCCGGCTGAAGAGAGTAGTCCCAGTTTACGGGGAAGCCATTTGATCAAAACCGTTTGACCGACTAAAAAATGGGCTATACTATAACCCAACATCGGGGCTATAACCGAACAATTATTGATGCTGATGAAGATAATATGATGATTCAATGAGTCAATCGAAAAATATTATTAAGTAGTTGGGTACCTACCTACGTGGCCTCCTAACCATTCGAAAATAATGTTTTGCAAGTGCTGGTCAATGTTGGAAACTTAAACCTTATCAAATGTTGGACGCACAGCCCACAATTAGCACAACGCAACGTCAGTCATGCTTATTTTTGTATTTAGTCTTTTATCTGTGTTAAGTGTTTTCTTTCTGTCTTTTGCAGAATGTCAGTGCTATGCAAATTAAAGATTAGTCTTTTCCAAAGGTCTTTTCAAACCTACCTAGTACCTAGGCTAGGTACTGAAAAGAAACTGCTCTATTAATAGCGCGAAAAGGGCGCGAACCACCATCAATATTATTTTTTATTTCTATTTTGCATCCCAAGTCTAAAGTCCAAAGAGGCCGTATGCCATATTAAATCCTAGCGAAAGGTACAGAGTGATGTCAGTCATATGTCTCTGTCCCTTTCGTTACCTAGTACTTGTAAGTTTTAAGAATTTGTAATACAGCCTCCAGGGATTCACCTTTTTTAATAACACGCCGGCACGCGTATGTGTGCAGGCCCAACTGTCAAGTGGGTGGTTTCCGGCACGCAATATCTTTTTTTTTGCTTACTTTTTTTCCGCTACTTTTACAGAGATTTAATTAATCTCACGTGTAATTATTAATTAATTAATGATTTATCACATATGTCTCATTCGTGTACAAGTTGGGGCACAAACGGGCCATGTCCTTTGTTTAGAAGAATTTTCCTTCCTAAAAACTTTCCATCGACTTATGAACTTGATGGTGGTAATATTTATTATTATTTACATATATAAACTCACGCCTTCATTCCCAGAGTGGAGTAGGCAGAGCTGCAAAATGACCAACTTATGTAAAAATGGTTGATAATTCCCTACCCAAATTTTGCACAATTAGGCTAAGATGTTTACCAGTGTATTAGTGACAGGTTGCAAGCCCATCGCCTAACAGTACTACAAGCCTTTATTGTTATTCCCTAAGTCGCCTCTTACGACATCCACGGGAAGACATGGGGTCAGTCAGTGGCACTATTCTAACCCGGCAACCACACGGGATTATTATTTATTACGTATATTTAACTAACAAACACCGATACATTAATAAATCAAAAAAAATCCTTGAAATTAACTCAAGCGTAGCATACAAGGGATGCGGGGTACATTTGGTACGAAACTCTAAAATGTACGAAGTCCGACACGAACGCCTGTTGTACGTCTGTTGTAGCAAAGCAAGATGTATTTCGCCAATGACTACTTGACATTAGACACGCTTGGAAAATGTTCGGTGCAGTTTTTTTTACTAAGTATTAGTAAAAGGATCTGGACTTCATAAACATGTGATGAGCAAGAATCGAGAGGTTTCCGCTCGTAGTTTAAAAGTGTTAAGAACTCCTAAAGGTTATTACACACAAAAATATTGAATCTTTGAAATGATGTTTACCTACTTTGCAGCGTTAGTGCGCACAATGCGTACGTCTGTGGGCGCTCCAAAGGAAGCCCGATGCCAATATTTATTGTGCGCTTGAATCTCCGTTCCATATTTTCCCCATTACTTATGCATAGAATACAAATTGGCTACAGTGGAGCTCTGTGTCATCAATATTCAGTCAGCGACTGCAGCACAGCCACAATTTTAACTGCTCTCTTGATTTATTCTTATCTCCGGCAACTTTAAAACTGTGTTTACTCTCCGTTTAGAAGTTCGTTAGTTGGTTAGCAGCCTTAATTGCCTAATGCATTCGTGACGCATGAGTCATGTCCAATAAGGCAACAAGGTAGCTAACCATAACAATGTTCGTTTGCGCTTGTGCGTCGATCATTTATTAGTTTCTGTTTCTAGACTACTACAACATCTTAATTTCGTAGTAAGCAGCTCGGTTACTTATTGTGATAAGATTTTGCTGCAGGCACGGATAACAGAAAGAATATAATGAACTTGGTCTACTCTCTTTCCCGGTGGCGGTGCTATCGGTAATGCGATCGCATCTAATAAGAAGTTGTGACGCGGGTCCGATAGAAAATCCTATTTGCATGATAATTCGTATTGCATCCGATGGCGTGGGTTTAAATTGCGAAATTACGTACAAAAATACTGATTATGTTTTTTTTAAGTGGCTAATTTACTGTAAGGCGTGCTCGAACGAGCAGATTAGCCGTTTACGACTTAGGCGTTTAGAATTTCTTCTTAACAGGTATCACACTTATCAACCTTTCTAGTGCTCCGTGCACTAAAGGCGAAACGGACCCCTATTGGTGGCACTCTGCATTCCTTCTGTCCATTTATCCAACCGTATCTAACGGGTTGTCATACATAGAAACCGGTCAAGTGCGAGTCGGACTCGCGCACCGAGAGTCCCGTATTTAAATTAATATGCTTGGTAACCGCTTGCCAAATTTCATAGTCCTAGGTCAACGGAAAATACCCTATAAATTTTGATTCCCTTGATGGTGTGGAAATATACGTTTTTGCGGCATAAACGGCCGTATCTTTTTTTAAACTTATAAGTTTGATTTTTCCACAGCTTCAAGGAACTGTAGGCACCTCCACGAGTTCCCGAGATAAAAGTAGACAGACAGACAGACGGACGGACGGACAACAAAGTGATCGTATAAGGGTTCCGTTTTTTCCTTTTAAGGTACGAATCCCTAAAGAGTAACAAAAAAAAACTAATCTAACTTGTAAGATGTCTTGTCTAGAGCTGATGAAGTACAGTTTTTTTTTAAGTTTATCATGGCGTACAACCATGATAAACTTAAAAAAGTCACGGAAGTTAATTTGCTACCCATTTCAAAGAAAATCTGCTTGAAGATGTCATTGCCAATAGAGATGTCAAGTCATTTGTAATTGATAGGAAACTCAACATTATTGCTGTATTATGTCAGATTGACTTTGGACCTAAGGTGGGTCACAAATTCAATTCATTGACCGTACCAAAAACCTTGTTAAGTTGCAAGGTGGCAAATGTAACATAGTTACCTTTTTAATTCATAGTGTAATTTGTAAGCTGAGACCCAAACAAAGATATAACAAATAATCAGCTTTTCTTAAAATGCTCTGTTAATAAACATTTTTCAATAAAATTTTCCTTCTGAGACAATTGAAAAAAAAACGTACCTCCGTTTCCCAACTTATTATAAGGTTGAGCATTATTAGATTTCTCAAATGAACAACTGAGAATTCCGTTTAAAATTAATTAAAATGTTCATAATGGGGCGAATTTATTTTCATAAATACCTACTTTGTTTTTGAAAACAATGGCTCTGTGGTGTACAAGGCAATGGATTATTATATTACTTATGAGTGGCATAATGAAAACCATTATTTGAGTAGGTAATGAACATTTCATTCAACTCTTCAACCGTTTCATTTTAATATTAATTCATTCATCAGCAGGAATTTGAAAATATTTAATTTAGCCAGCGCAAAAACATCGATATTTTTCTTTTAACCTCTTGTACGAGATGTTATAAGAAAGTAAGTTAAATATATAAAAAAAACTAAATTCAGTAAACCTTAAAACATAATTTACTAATTGGTTTACTTGCTTAATTAAAAAATGGACCTTTACGATCCGACACGAAACTTTAATATTATATTGAAAAAAAAAAACATAGGTTTGTGCTTCGCATTTACCATAAAATCCCTCTTCTTGCAATAGTAACAAAATAATTTCCAATGACATTTATTGTAACTTATTTTGTTTTTCATTTGTTTTTATGCATTGGATTGCACACTCTATTGTTCAATTGTCGCTTCTAGGACCCGGTTTTTTTTGTGTTATGTTGTTTTTCGACGACTTGATGTTTCAGGAATCGGAACTTTGCGATATGGACTTGTTTTCGCGATTTGGATTTTATAATTATCTGGCTGATCCTAAAAATTTTAGCGATTTACATTTACGATTAATATTTTCTAACCATTTGCTAATTTTGACTTGAGTGCATAATAATATTTTTCTGGGTGAGTAAGCACCGCGTCTTTTTACGAAGAGATTACGCAATAATGCATTATTATCATACGCCTCTGAAGCAGCCAGACTTTACAGGGATCATGTAGAGCGCCGCGGTGTACTTGAACCGGCGTCATTTCCTCTTCATTGTATCATTTTAAGAGAAGGTACATAACACTTACATGAATGGTTATTTGACTGGTGCCAGATCTGGTCATGATTTAGAAATTCACGACTCTGGTTTCATTTACTCGGTACTAGATTAAGTTGAAAGAAATCCAACGATCAGTGTCCGAAACATTTAAAACCAAACTGATATTTTTTAAAACATCGTTTTCTGCAACTTGAGCTTTTTCACTTTGAAAAAGTCCAATAGCAAAAACCAGTGCAAAATTCTAGAAGAGAAAATTGCCAATAAGATGTTTTTTTTCAACACTGTTTTATGGACATATGAATCCCGCTTAAAGTTATGTGGAATATCTAATATTCGTAATTACCATATCTGGAGCATTATAAACCCGCAATTGTCCCGTGCTTCCAATTTCCAAGAACTATTAGCATAAACTTGTATGGCCAATCTTATTTGAGACTGCAGCGTGAAAATTGTGATGAATTGTTACAAGATGTAGATTTACTAACACGCAGGAACACGGTGTTACAAAACTACAGTGCGCCATATCACTATGCGACAATCGTTACAACACATCTTTCTAAATGCTAGATTACAAGACATGTGGATTGGCCGCGGCGGACCCAACGCATGGCCACCACGTTTCCCTGACCTTAACCCTAAATATTTTTTGTTCAGGAATATTATATTATAAGGAAATAGTTTATCTGAATGAAAGACATAACGACTAGCAGAGTTAAGTGCCAGATTGAGAGGCGGAAGATAAAATAAAAACATCAGGTTGGTCTTCATACGGTTGAACTCTCTCTTGTGAAATAAAAGCCTTTAGCTTTTATTTCACAAGATGTAGAGTTTATTGAGTACAAACGTCGTCATATCGTTTTTTTTATTTCTGTAGGAACCTGTATAGGTACAGCCATAAGTATTTCTTTTCAGTATTACTTCAGTTGCTACTACAAAAAGGGACTTTACATGTACTCGTACGACTCTGAATTGCTTCTCAAATGATTTTCATTACCGAAAAGCATTTAAGTAAATCATCCTAATGGTGCTGGTTGGGATTGGACCCAATCCACAGTGTTAAGGCTATCACTAACTATTGCTTGCTGTGCCACTGTGCTCTTCTCTTGATTATAATATAAAAACGCTATTCGTTTAATATTATTTGAAAATTAGAGTCCATTATTCATGTTGCAAGCAAGAGTAGTTCAGAGTAGGGATGTTATGGAGGTGGTTTACCGGAACCGAAGTTGGAAATTGAGTTTTAAATTTGGTTTATCGGAGTCGAACCGGAACCGGAACCGAAGTCGGAATCGGAGGTGGAGGTAAAAATCTGTTGTGTGTGTAATGTGTAAGTACGCGGGATGCGGGGTATGTTGCGCGACAAGTCAGTATAAACTTGTTTTTACACAGTGACCGGCCGGCGCCGGCCGTCGCCGCTGCGCTTCGACCTCCGATTAAAATGTATCGGAACTGGAGTCGGAACCGGATGTGTAATATCAACCGGAAGTTCTGACTTATCAGAACCGGATTCGAAGCACCCTAACTTCCCTAGTTAAGAGGTCAAGTTGAGCTGGGACGTTATTTTACTCGTGAGAAAATAACACATACCTACCTACCTACCACCAACAGGGTTTTTTTTAAGTTTTTTTATTATTTCAACATCAGGGTCTTTCTTGAGGACTATTACGACCCTAATGTTTAAAACTTTAAACAGAAGCAAAATGGGCCAATTCAATGTGGAAAAGAGGCCCAGGATATTTAATTTAAAGGCAACGCGTTCATTTTTTTAGATTATACGGCAGCTATAAGCTAAATATTCAATATTAGGCCGGAGCGGCAGCAGTCGCGCCAAATTAACATATTATGGCCCATGTCTACGCATCGCATCTTCCCGGGGCACATTTGTAAACAAGATTATACCTGGAGGATATCGTTACCGGGAGTTATGAATGCCTCCGGGCCGCACCCATTTACCGCGCAATATAGCCTATCAACTTTATTTATTTAAAACTATGCGACCCTGTAAGTTTCCTGCATTTTTCGGTTATTTACGTTTTTTCATGATAATGCTCTTGCGATGTCTACGAAGAACCAGCTTAACTCACTCCTACGCTACGCCACACCGGTTTGTGTCACGTTTGCCGTTACCGTTTAATATATTAATTTTTAAAACCTATGCGAATCCCAAAGATTTACTGAAAATCATTATGGTGTTCAGTGAAGCAGTTTGTTCTAAGGTCATTCAATGATCGATCTGATCCAGTTAAAATAACAGACTGCACTGCTAAGCGAGCAACTCGGGATCTTTTAATAAGGTTGCGTGATTAATGAGAAATGAATAAGGGAATAATATTCATGACATTTTTTCACAGCTTCAATAAAAGCTGATTTATGTAACAAACAGTTGAGAAAAATCATTTTTTGAATAGCTATATAGGGTATAATAGTTAAGTGTAGCCAGGCGATTATTCCGTAAATATAACAGATATCAGAAATGTTTAAACTGATATCGAAACGTGCGTTACCCAGTGAGTTAACTTTATTTTAAATAAAAGTAATAATATTAAAAATATTAAGTTTAAACGCTCCCATACATAGTTTCATAATTTACACAAATAAACTGTAATAACTAAAACAAATCATGAATTATAATGACAATGGTGAAATGACTAGGCCTTTTAAACTAAAGCCTCTCACCGAACGGCCTACTAAATGTATGGGAAGGTTTCAAGTTCATATTTGGGTTATTTCTGGTTTTATTAATATATAGTTATTAATGTGATTTTACTCATTGGGTAACGTACTTTCGATATCAGTTTAAAGTTTTCTGATATCTGTTATATTTACGGAATAATCGCCTGGACACACTTAACGATTACACCCTGTATATGTAACAAATATTTCTTCCTATCTCTTACTAGCAAAACATAATTTAAAAATAAGTACCGATCGGTATGGCCGACGTATTGGATCTTTCTGTCTAATCGCAGTCTAATTAGCAATTAAAAATGCTTGTACCTATCATTCGTATTTCTTGGCAGATTTTAATATTACTCGTACTTTCGCTTTTGAAAGAAAAATAAAGAAAATCATCTTATTCGTGACAGCAAAATGACAAACAACAAAATAATAGGCACAAGAAGAAAGTAGCCACGAAATGGTCCCAACTCAGCGAAATTCAACCCTTAAAGTCAGCGCTGGTCTTCTGTTGGAACTGGAACCATCAGGTATTGGCGATCTCTTTTATACGGTATTTTCATATTTTCTTGAGAAATGCGATTTAAAAAATCTATGCATATTTCCTATTAGGGGCGTATAGGCAGGTAGTCAGTTAGTGGTTCAGGGAAGATTATTAATAATGATTCCGCTCTATCAGCTGGTTGGTGCCTGCTGTACCGCCAGGCCTATGGAACTCGTCTCGGACTGGACGTCTTTCTAGCGAGTTGATTCATCAGAGATCATCCTAGATCTCAAAGGGAATTAACTATTTTATGTAAAGCAGTTGGAATGAGAGCGAGAGGAACCCTCTATAAGAGCGTGCAAAGTATTATAATTATTTTATGCTAAAATAACTCTGTCAGGGTATCTAGTTCTTCTAATAGTCAAAAGTGGAGTAAATGATGGAGTGACATGCCGAATGTGAGAATGCATGGGAGGAAATAAAGATAGCAAGGGACCCTAGGAGACATTTGGGCAAACTTTGTGTTTCCCAATTCCTTACATCATTTTTCGAGCAATGAACCGATAGACTTAATTAACTTGTGGACTTTTGTTTCCACTATATGGGCTTTATCACTTGAATTCTATTATCTACCAAACTTATGCGCTTCTTTGTACGTATCACTCCTCGCTGTTAGCAATGCAAGGTCTCACTTCCTGTATAAATATCTGGTAAAGATCTAACTGACTGCGTGAATGTAAACATGGTACCTACCTATGGTACCTACCACGGTACCTATCACTTAAACCAAGCTGCTTTATCAAGAAAATATGTGACCAAGGTCAAAATTAACGCGCTAATACATTATCAATACGATCAGATGCGACGATAATGCGCTGGTTTATAACTAGTTGTCGAATTGGGAGGTGAATTGTTTAAGAGAATAAACGTAACTGCTCGGCTGCGTCGCGGCGCCGGCGCACAATGCCCAGTAATTGAATCGCGTCTCGAGCGTGTCGTGCGCTGCCCTTAAACAATAATCCCATTACATTTTTTATAATCCGACTGTAATTTAGGGACAATGGACAGGATGACGGGTCATTTCATATAATGCCTTTGTTTACATACAATCTGCTCTGTGTGCACAATCTGGTTTATGGCCTCATGAAAAATATGGTCCAATGTTTCTATGTTTTGAGTTATCTCCTAGAAAAATATGTGATTTGTTACTTCTTTGGCACAAAGTAGCTGAGAGACCGAGTGACGTTCGGGTTTAAAACGATTTTTTCCGAAGGTGACAACTTGAAAGTTAGATTTTTTTTAAAAAAAACGTTCATTCTACAATTTCCATTATTATCATTACAGCCGTTTTCCAAACACATACCTACAGGGTGTCCCAGAACTTGAGGTAACTAGCAAGGGATAAGAAAACCCTTTCCTTACAGGTCCAGAATATGGTTTTAACTTTTCAATCTGTTAATTAGTTTAGGAATTTCTAAGGTTTTAAGATACTGGTAAAGAACGCTACCTTGCGGTACACCTTTGCCTCCCTTGGCTTAAAATAACTATAATAACTATAAACCATAATTAACTATAAAATATCAACGCATTTAGAATAAATACATAGGTACTTTCTAAGTTTCGTCTTAAAAACTAACCTAACCTAACCTTACCTAACCTAAATTTACATCTCTCTCTCTGGCTCGGTTTCTGGCTTGTTAGTGGTTTAGGCAAGTGAGTTTAGAGATGTAGTAAGTAAGAAAATACAATATATATTTTAACCATTATACCATATCAACATAAGTAAATTAGTGTTACGGGCACCCCAGACTAACAGTTGGACTGACGGGCAGGCGAGAGCTACGCATTTATCTGTCAAAATGAAAAACTAAGCGCTGTTCTAACACGATAAATCTTTAGGCCAAAATCAGTCGGCGGACTGTTAGTCTGCGTTGCCAATGACAGATAGTTGATAAGTTTTGAGACTGTAACCATTACATAATAGATTTTTACCTTTTTGCCGTGTCACGCACAACTCTTCTATCTTAAGTAAGACGAGTTATGCCTAACCACCGTAAAACGGGCTTTGGATGCTTTATATGGCCCACAAAAAACACGTAAAAATCATTGTTTGTTTTGAAATATTTGATTTAGCAAATTCGTTCAACTACATTTTTTAATAACTCTGTCGTGCACATGTCATCTATTTCAAGTTATAATACAAGTCACAATTTCGCGACACTGCCTCCACCTCACCGTTTAACGAGGAGTTAGTGATTTTTTAGGTTACGCGAAACTTTTTTAACTTAAGTTATTAGGTAAATGACGCGAGACCACTTTTTTATGGAGGAGTAGTAATGGCAAACTGGTTTTACTGAATTTAAAAGGTAAAAAAAAAACATAAATAAAAAAAAACTAAAATGGCCCTTATTTTTGACCCTATTTAAAATTAATTTCGCTAGAAATAATGTGCTGATGAATTTAAGTAAAAATTCTATCATCTTTGTTTGTAAAAAGATCTTTGGGTGTATTTCTCAAAACGAACTTTTAAAAGATAGATGAGTTGTGCGTTATACGTGTTTATTGATTCTGACTTGTGTTGCATGTGCTGGTTTAAGTAAATTAAATATAAATTGTGAAGTCATTGTGGTCTTCTTGGACCTTTAAGAAAACGGCCGTAACATAGACTCGTTATTATGTCCCTGAAGCGTTTTACTGAAGATACCTAAGTAGTTACATTAGGATCAAACGCAAGCAACACCCAAGGTTTCTTACTAAGCGTCAGCTTTGGTATATTTAATATACTTACGAGTTACGTATATTGGACCTCTGTGGGAAGTAAGCCAGCTTTAAATACGGTACGGTATAAATCCAGCTTTTTGTGTATAAGTATTAAAAGATAAAAACATCTGACATAATAGCGACCCGTTTCAAACCCGATATCTCTTAAGCTATCTAATCGATTTTCATGAAACTTGGCCTAAAACCAGGACATTAAACTGGTTTTCTTTAAAAAAACGCATTAAAGTAATAACCCCCTGTTTTTGCGTTGGGGGTTCAAAATGATACACCCCTACGAGCCGCAGTACGTCTTTGGGGTAACGTGTCGCAGGCGTCAGGGCCCCGCTTGAACTCTGCGCCGTTATACAATCTCTCCGGGTTACTCCGAGAGCTACATTAAGTGTCATAATTACTAATAGTTCTAGCATTAGGTAGTTTTTGTCATACGTTTGAAACTAAGTAAATCAGTTATTTTAAATACAAATATTTTTAATGTTTATACTTATTTACATATTATGACTAAAGTTACAGTAAACAAACCATTTCTGAATATCTTGAACTTTCTACAGTAGGTACCTACTAAATAAACAACAACTTTAAGTAGTTGCATAAGTACTATCGCGATCGTTAATTTGTGACCCGTTTCAAGAAAAATAGGCTTGAAGTCGTCAATGTCATTAGAGATGCCAAATCATTTGTTACTTATACGAGACTCAACCTTATTCTTGTAGGATGTCAGAATGACTTTGGACCTAAGGTGGGTCCCAAATTTAAGTTCGTGACTGTACCTAGATTAAAATTAAACGTTAATAACTTATCACACAAAATACGCCCTCTTAGTTGGTAGCTCTTAGAACCCACGACTTTCTGTTTAAAAAACAGGTTCTCTACCACGTGAAGTCAGCATAAACATCAAGTTAGTATTTTGATCCGTGAAAAGCTCTGACGACGTCGAAACGTGCCGTTCCGAGTGGCAACAAATTAAAAGGAACGCGATGTGCCGCTCCTCCCGAGGTCGGACGATTTGTTCAATTTAGACAAAAAAGTGATTAAATCTGGAAGTTCAATTAAATGAGATACCTATTAAATTACATTTGTAGCACAATGTACGGTCAATTTAATAAATTTATGGACCACTATGAAACTGTGGCAAAGTGACGTAATTAATGAAATCCAAAGAGGATTTATCCTATTTCACTTAGAGCGCGTCTTTGACATAGTTCCATAGTGGCCAATTTAGTGTTTTGCTGGACAAAGGCCTTCCCCAAGGTATTCCACAACGATCGTTCCTCTGCTGCTGTCATCCAGCGGTTAATGTACAACCTGATAATTTCCGAGTACAAGCAAAATCTAAATAAAGTTACCTATCTATATTTATATACATAAAAATAATGTATGGAAAAGTCTGTTGTAACGGTAACATGTTAAGGATATATTTAAAAAAGTATAGGACGATTTTGAATAGCAAACGCGATTTGAAAACTTAACATATAAGTCAAATATTTGTGCTTGAGCTACTATAATGAGCGTTGCCATGGTAATAAAGCCGCAGACGCACACGGAGCGGGGGCGGCGTGGTTCCTAGTGCGACACCCACCTTACTTACATTTATAAGAATTCCGCACCGCCTCCGCTTTCCAGCTTAACAGTTCTAAAACAACTGTTAAAACATGTCGTTATGTACGGATATTTTTAAAGATGATGGGCGTAACATTGTCATTCCTTTTTTTATTATATAATCAGAAATGTTAAAAAACATTTGGACTGTGTGTTAAATACTGTCCTTGTTCCGTAACTGGTAGGTAATATATCTTGTAAATCGGTGAAGGGGTGTCCACTCTACTCGATTAGAATATCATAGAAAAATCACAACTTTTAACCAACTTCTAAAAGGAAGAGGTTCTCAATTCGTTTGTACTTTTTATTTGTCTGATTTTAACTAAGTAGGTATCTTAGGGGTGATCGCATTTAAATTTCGTCAACATTTGGTCATGAGATTCATGGAAAATCAACGGTACTTGAGTTTTTTTTTTGATACAGCGGCAATATAAATACACCCTGTCTGCCTATAACGTTTCAAACAGACGGAGGGACAGACGGACAGACGGACAGCGGAGGTTTAGTAATAGGGTTCCGTTGCAACCCTTTGGGTGAGGAATCCAAAAAATATGAATTCCGAAGTAAAATTGACGAACTATTAAACGCCACTCGAAATAATAGATAGAGAGAGATAGAGAGGGTTATTCTGATGAACTTGTTGCCATAAATATCAAAGAAAGTATACGAGAAAACTTAGCCTCTGATAACCGTTGCAATTTCCATTTTACGCTCGTAGAAAAAAATACCGGAGAAGGTAACGGCAGGTCCATAAGCTCAGGATTTAATTTAAATTACAATTTAGATTCGCCTTCGCCACTCGTTAAAAGTCTTAATTTTGTGACACCGTCAAAAATAGTGAAATTGTGCTGCAGACACACTTTCTCGTTTAATTCTACCAGTCTAGTCAGCTTCATGTACCTACGCGGTAAAAATTAATGTGCTAAGCCGACCGGGACAATGTGTGTCCTGGTGTGTTATTCTCTCAAAAACGGCGTTCGGTCGGACGAACGAGCGAAATCGCATCGGCGAGTTTAAGTAGTCCCGTCCGAGCGAACAAAACTCGTTTTAGCGCGTGCATTCTCAATTAGGCAGCCTTATACGTCCGAAAGCCATGCTGCGAAATTGAAAATGCATGCGCTAAAATGTGTTTTGTTCGCTCGGAAGGGACTACTTAAACTCGCCTCTTGGACATTCACTCGTTCGTCCGCCCGCTCGTCGTTGTCGAGAGAATCACACCCCCGATTAAGCTTTGTCATTAAACAGCTAGTCTCGTCTTACCAACGGTTAGAGTAAATTCGTTGGTAGGAAGGTAATCTCAGTAATAGGTGCAGTGATTTGCACGTAATCGTAGACGCCTTATTGTATTACGAGCGGTACCTATTACACGTGTGTGACTGAACCGTCGCTAACCAGATATCAAGTAGGTTACGAAGATAAAATATCAGATTCTATATGTAGAAACTCAGTGCTTGTCTTGTTATCGTTATTTCATAACAATGAAATCTCTGTAAATATTTTCTAAGAAAATATATAATACGAAATGGGGAAGAGTTTTCGCATGGCATTGAAAGTAAATCAAATCGAGTTGCCCAATTTTACAATGTCAAACGAAAACGTCTGCCGTCCAGGGACCATAAAGCTGGCAGCAGTCCATAAAACTTGCAAAAAAACTAGAACAAATAAATGCCTGTCGTCTGTTTTGTCAAATCTGTGCGGTACGTGCGAGCTCGCCGGGCACGGACGAAGCGCGAGCTGATTTTATAGCGTCATAAAATCTTGTGAACGCGTCCTTAAATCACAACGCTACGTCGTATTTCATCGTTTCGGTTGTCAATGTTTATTTTATATCATATTTTACAGATCCCTCCTGTATAAATCACGCTCGGATTGATATACATTAAGGTCACGTACTTTTGGCAGAATCGCTTAGTTCCCCGCGCTCTCCCCGCCGCGCCGTGTTGACACATGGCCGCCAGGACCCTGATATATTGTGTAATTGTTTGCCTAAGTTCTGTATTACTTTCTGCTCGTGACGCGCCGTCACAAGTATCGATTTGACAACATTTCAAAGCAATGGATTGAATCTAAGTTCGTACTGCGATTAAAGCTCAACCGTTACTTTGTGCTAATATTAATAAATGGAATATAAACTTTGATTTTAGCCACCTGGATTCAGTTTCTATTGTCAAGGTATTTAAATCGCTCAGTTTAAAAAACCGAGGTATAATGAGGAACGTCTGTTAAAGTCATCTATCATGTCATAGATATAATTGCACCTCACTTAGCTTTAATCTACAATAACTGCATTTTAGAGGGGTCTTTCCAAATCTTATGAAATATAGTAAAGTCATACCTTTTTTTAAATCGGACGAGATGAGTGAGATCGAATTTCCGTCTCATTTCTGTTCTAACTGTTTAAGGAAAATTTTGTGTTAAAAAATACGTTAGGTCACTTCAATAGAAATAAACTGCTTAAAAGTAATCAGTTCAGCTTCACCAGAGGATGATCCACAACTGATGCAGCATCATGTGCGATCTATAGTAAATATTACTAAAAATTTAAACACCATTGTAACCCATACTTACAGCGAATAAATAATTCACTCATTCATTCATTCATTCATCTGTACTCATTAAATATACCTATATAACATTTGGGAGAAATCTTGTGATACAATATAATTTTTTGTGACCTTTCCAAAGCTTTCGATTGCGTAAATCATGCGACTCTTCTATTAAAATTAGAACATTGTGGTCTGTCAAATAATTCTCTAAGTCTTATGTCTTCATATCTTAGTAATAGAACAAAAACAGTTGTTGTAAACCAACCACAGTCCATTGGAGCAGCAATTAAATTAGGTGTGCCTCAGGGCTCTAAATTTGGTCCTTTCTTATTTTTGGGTTATTTAATTGACTTACCACCCACGGTAGATAACCTTTGTGATATTGTGCTATTTGCTGATGAGGAATCAATAATTCTCAAGGTAGACCGAAAAGCCGTCGATTACAGTAGAACAAACGCCACGCTAGGTAAAGTACCTAAAATTAAATGTGTTCGACTCGCTTTGCCTAATGTTAGACCGGTAGAATCTAGTATAATTCTAAGTGACGAGTGGTTGGAAATGGTGTATAAGACCCTATTCTAAAGCATAACTATAGACAGCCTCGTGTGGTTGCCGAGTTAGAATAGTGCCACTCCATGTCTTCCCGTGGATGTCGTAAGAGACGACTAACGGCCAAACCCTATATCCAAACCGCGGATAGATAAGCCTTACTACGGGTTAAAATTTGACATTTGCCCATACAAAATGTGTCAAATTTCAATCCGAAGTAAGCCTATCTATCCGCGGTTTGAATATTGGGTTCCGACATAAGGGAATAAAGGCTTGTAGTACTGTTAGGCGATGGGCTTGCAACCTGTCACTAATACGCTGGTAAACATCTTAGCCTAATTGCGCAAATTGTGGTTATAGAATTATCAACAAGTTTTTAGAGATGTTTGTAATTCTGTAGCTCTGCCTACCCCATTCTGGGAACGAAGGCGTGAAATTATGTATGTATGTAACTATAGACAAAAACTTGCAATGAAGTCCCCTTAGCAGTACTAGCAGGTAAATTTCAGGCATCAAAATTTCGCTGCAAGCTTCTTATATTAAAACTAAAATTACTTACATTCAATATAAGAAGCTTGCAGCGAAATTTTGATGCCTTTGTAGTAGCATTGAAACAAATAGATATTAAATTCGATGCTATTATTCTGACCGAGTATTGGCTGAGTGACGGCTCTGTTATAGACCAGCTACCGGGATATAATTCGTTTAGCACTTGTACAGTTATTAATAAAAGCGGCGATGTTGTTATTTATGTTAAAGAAAGCATTAAAGCCTCAGCAGTAGAACCGACACTAAATGATGTCAATTGTCTTTGTGTCGACATCTCTGATGACATAACTCTCATCGGCATTTACCGATCCCCATCGTTTCAAAATATTAATAGGTTTCTTAACTCCCTTGATTTAATTTTAAGCCAGGTAAAAGCAAATTATCATATCGTGTTAGCCGGAGATCTCAACATAGATTTGGTTGGTAGTCCAACACATAATCAATCGGAGTATTTGTGCCTAATGTCTTCTCATGGACTTCTTCCTGCGATCACAAAACCTACTAGAAGTCAGACATGTATTGACCACATATTATTAAATATAATAACGTAGCTGTCGGTGCAGTTTGTCCATGTTCTGTGACTGATCACGACATGGTTATGGCGGGACTCTCGGCTCCTTACAAACCTGTGAAGGGTAACCGGTATGTGTTGAAAACTTATTACCAGGGTGTGGCGGAAGAATTGAGATCGGCGGACTGGTCATGTATAACTAGCGCTAACGATGTAACAACAGCTGTTGCCAACCTCAATCTCCTGATCTCCCGGGCAATCAATAACAACACACGCTCAATAAAAATTAGCCACTCAAAATTTAACATAAAGCCGTGGATCACACCGGGTTTAATGCGATGCATGAGACACAGAGACAACCTACACTCACTAGTCAGAGCTTCCGCACACGATCCGATTCTTCGCCTTACTTACACTAGGTACAGAAACTTTTTCGATAACTTGTTATATAGCTTAAAAAATGAATATCAAAACAAGCTGCTAACAGATAACAAAAGTATAAGCAAAAGATAACAAAATAAGCTTTGGAAATCCATCAAAGAAATCTGTCAAAAGCCTAATCTAAAAAATGACGCTGAGGAACTCATCAACATTAGTGGTAAAACCGTTCTAGAATCACTAAATGACTGTAATCAGTATTTCGCTACCAACGGAAAAAAACTCGCAGACTGTATTTTATCTAAACTTCCGGAAACTCAAGTTTCTCTGGCCAACAAGTATAGACCCACCCGGATGGTTACTAACTCTTTTTTCATGCACCCAACCGATACTCATGAAGTAAATAAAATTATCTCCCGCCTTAAGTCAGATAGCGCACCTGGTCCTGACGCCCTAAAACCTTTGCTCATAAAAGAGATTAAGGAGGTAAAAGATAAAAGATAAAAAAAAGATAAAAGATGTTTATTCAGTAAGTAGGCCGCACGGGCACTTTTTTACACGTCAAAAATCTACCAGCGCTTCGCAAGAGACCACTGCTGAGAAGAAACGCCCCGCAAGAAACTCAACAGTCAGTCGTTTTTTAAAAATTACTTATACAATTATAGAACTTAACCTAGCATTATATAAAACAATGAATTTAACATTAAAATATATATATCATGCGTAGTTGAGCAGGAAAATGTGTCAGAACTCAGTATGTTCAGATGAACTCATACCTAAATAGTAATAATAATAATAATTAAATATGTATATATATACATATACTTACCAATGACGGTGCAAAACAACCACATAGTTTTGATACATTCTCCTACAGAAACCGTGTCCCCTAGACAATAATTATACCTACAATGTTTACATATTTTTCTGACTAAGCTATTATTATATTATTAAGTTATTTAGGTGTTTAAATTAGGCCAAGCATTTTTATCTGTTAGATAGTCCTTGACCCTATAATAAGCTTTCGACATCAACGACTTTTTCAAGTAATTTTTAAGTGCTGGAAATGATAACTTTAAAATTTCGTCAGGTAATTTATTATAGAAATGAATGCATTGACCAACAAATGATTTATATACCTTACGGACACGAAATTTTTTAATAGCAATTTTATTTTTATTTCTTGTATTCAAATTATGTATATCACAATTCTTAACAAAAGAGTCTTGATTTTTAATGACGTAAATAATATTCTCATAAATAAATTGTGACGCTACTGTCAAAATACTAATTTCTTTAAATAGTAACCTTAAGGAATCACGGGAGTTTAGGTTATATATGGAACGAATGGCTCTTTTTTGTAACACGAATATAGTTCGTATGTCAGCAGCTTAGCCCCAAACCAGAATACCGTACGACATAACACTATGAAAATAACTATAATAAACTAAGCGAGCTGTCTCAACATTGGTACGAGTAAGTTGCCTGATTTTCCTAACAGCATAAGCTGACGAACTTAATTTACCTGCTAGTACTGCTATATGGGGACTCCATTGCAAGTTTTTGTCTATAGTTATCCCTAAAAAAAGCGCCTTGTCCACCATCTCCAAACACTCATCATTTAGAAATATACTAGATTCTACCGGTCTAACATTAGGCAAAACGAACCTAACACATTTAGTTTTCTTAGCATTAAGTAGCAAATTGTTAATAGTAAACCAATTAAGTACTTTAACCAGCGTGGCGTTTATCCTACTGTAATCGACGGATTTTCGGTCCACCTTGAAAATTAATGAAGTATCATCAGCAAATAGCACAATATCACAAAGGTTATCTACCGTGGGTGGTAAGTCATTTATATAGACCTGAAATAAGAAAGGACCTAATATAGAGCCCTGAGGCACACCTAATTTAACAGTTGCTCCAATAGACTGTGTTTGGTTTACAACAACCGTTTGTGTTCTATCACTAAGATATGAAGACATAAGATTTAGAGAATTATTTGACAGACCATAATGTTCTAATTTTAATATAAGAGTCGCATGATCTACGCAATCGAAAGCTTTGGAAAGGTCACAAAAAAATCCTATTGCATCACAGGATTTCTCCCAAATATTGTAAATTAAGAAGTCAGCGTTCTTGTTCTCCTCCCTCTCTCTATATAGTTCATAAAGCCTATTTCTTCTTCTATGGATGCCTACAGTAGCCCATTCACTAAACTTAGTTTTTGAGGTGATATTGGAACCACTTACTTTCAATTGTAATTTAAGTATTGAGTCTGGCTGTTTTCCCGACTGCTGGAAGGTGGCCTCAGTATCACCTATATACAAAAAGGGAGCTAAAAACTTACCAAGTAATTTCCAACCAATCACCCTCTTAAGTGTACTTTCAAAATTCTTGAAAAAATTGTTAACTCTAGATTAATCAACTTCATTGAGATGAACCATCTGGTCTCTAATCACCAATTCGGTTTTAGGGCCGGTAAGTCAACTGAAGATGCAGCTATTCTCCTCACCAACACGATTTCTAGTCACCTAGACGGTGACAGCAAGTACTTGGGTATTTTCTTAGATCTCGCTAAAGCTTTTGACACCGTCTCGGTGACTATACTGCTAAAAAAACTAGAATGCATGGGTGTAAGGGGTATAGTTCTTGATTGGTTCGCCAGTTATTTGACTAACCGATCACAAAAGGTAAAGATAGGGCAGCATATTAGCGATCAACTCCCTATTATCTTCGATGTCCCGCAAGGCAGCATACTCGGCCCAACCCTGTTTCTGCTATATATTAATGATCTTCTCGAAACTAAGTTCCCAAATGCTGAGATTATAAGCTATGCGGATGACACCGTAATACTTGTGCATGGAAAAACCTGGGAAGAGACCTATTCTAGGGATGAAAATACGCTTGCCAAAGTTGCTTTATGGCTTAACTGCAATCTCCTCACCCTCAATATCGATAAAACTAACTTCGTGGCTTTCTCAAAAACTTTAACTTCTTCTCCATCATCAGACAGGAACATTAAATTTCACACATGTATTCTAAATCTACATCCTCTACCAATGGCACAACCTTGTTCCTGTCAAGAACTAAAAAGGCGCGACAATGTCAAATATCTAGGGCTTCTTTTTGATCAACATCTCTCCTTTAAACAACACATCACCAGTCTTACCGCAAGGGTCAGGAAGCTGATATTTGTCATGAAGAGAATACGTGACTGTGCCACCCCTAACGTACTTCGCCTTGTTTACCACGCGCTATGCCAGTCTATATTGCAGTACGGAGTAGCAGTTTGGGGCAGTGCTAGTAAGACATATCTATTAGGATTTGAACGTGCACAAAGAGCAGTGATAAATTTTATCACGGCTTTTTCAACATAACTTTTAAAGTTATGTTGAAAAAGCCGTTTAGTTATCCAACAGACTCGTTGTATCTTGAATCAAAATTTCTTAGAGTGCGGCAGCTCTTTGCCTTTAAAGCAGTAACTAGCACACACAGCAACCTGTTAAAAGCCCAAAACTCTGCACTTTACCAAGAGATGCTGACGAAGCGTATTTTTAGGACTACCCTACCCCCACTTAGATCCGACATGGCTAGGAGATCCCCAGCCTTATCCCACCACTACGTCTACAACAATATTTGCAAATACCATGATATTAAACTTCTTACTGTTTCCAAAGTTAAATGCATACTAAAACGATGGTTCCCCTCGTTGGCCTATGATGAGACAGAAAAACTTATTAGTAAATTAAGCCTAACCTACGCAGGACATTCACATGCATAAACATCTCACATACACACATACACACGCACACACACACACACACACACGCGCGCACACGCACACGCACACGCACACACACACACACACTTCATAATTACCAAAGTTTTGTTTTGTAGATTCTTTGCTTATATTCTATATAGGTAGTGTTTCACTCTTGTTAGTTCTAATAATTAAGTTTTAAGTCCACTTTCGAGAATTGAGAATTGTTTTATTTTTAGGTTTTTGTTTCACTCTTGCCAGATTTTAAGTTTGAGTTACTTTGTATACTTACCTTTAAGATTATTTCTATGTTTTTGTTTCACTCTTGTAAGTTTTTAATTTTAATTTCGTTCAGCACTTTTGAATTTATTTTAATATTCGTAATGTAACTCAGTTTGTTAATCGCACTTGCAGACGTCCAAGATACAGGCCCAGCCTAGTTTGGAGTCTGACAGATATGACATGTAATGGAACCTGTTATTTAATAAATAAACGATATGATTTGATTTGAAAAATAAAAAATTGGCAGCTTGCGCTGTTAGGAAAATCAGGCAACTTACCAATGTTGAGACACTATGCTACGTTAAGTATTATCATTTTCATAAGCAATATTTAAAAAAAACGGTGGACTGTTGAGTGTCTTGCGGCGTTGCTTCTTGGGAAGCGCTGGTAGATTTTTAACGTGTAAATAGGGAATGCAAATAACCGGTTATAACCGGTTTTAACCGGTTAATTTCATACAAAACGTCTAATAACCGGTTTAATTGCATTCCCTACGTGTAAAAATGCCCTTGCCTACTTATTGAAAAAACATATTTTAACTTTTTTTATCTTGTTTTATTGTACCTACCTTGCTTTGCATGTTACATTGGACGGTATACTCGTACATATAAATTGGTCTAAGAAAATCGGTAAGTGATGTTTTCATGTTCAATCGCACTTACTAAAACGTTTATTACATTTCACTCCGTTTAAACCGAGTACGTCTGTGCGGTTTCTAGTTAATTTGTCACGGAGCGTGACGCGATCTTCCGGAGATTGCCCACTTTACGGGATTGCGACGGTAACTAGGAAGCTATTCATTGATTCTCCTCCCCATTCATCGTTCTTTCAAGCAGTCAAATGTAATCTCGGCGCCATTTTTAATTTGTCAAGGAGCCGTTAGCAGACTTCAGGGTTTTTATTTGTTTAATTTCTAAAGAATATTGTAATTATAGTTATATATTACAAAATTTTATTAGATGCTACAAATAAATGAACACATAAAAAATGTCTAAGGATCAAATACACAAAAGAAATATTGCAAAATATCATAATATTCATAATGTAGCGATATTTTTGATTCTTGGACAATTCTGATATGTGGAAGTATACCCATATATGCCCCTTGATTCAAAAACACACAAAACCACAATACGCCCATAACTATGTTAATTGGTTCCTTATATGCCTCCTGATTCCAAAACGATCATCACCATATATGCCCTAAAACATTGATGTACCTAGTTCTGGGCATATATGAGATAAGACTGTTCAGCGATTGACCCTATCTGATAAGCTCCTTACCTATATTTCACTATCGTGACAATAATAATGACATGTGACAATTCTGAATACATTTCAAAGTTATGAAGTTTCCACATTAATTACTGGGTTTTATACTCGTATAAGCGAAATGGTGCAATGTACCTACCTACGGTCACGGTTTTAATTGATGAACCACTATAGAACCTCGTATAAAACCAACGATTTATTCCTATGTAATTAATATATCATCACTTGATGCTGTCATTGTGACAAGGTTCTATGATGGATCAACCTTTAAAGTACTTGATGGTACCTACACGGAAAGTCACGTGTCAGCTTTCATTGCTAGGCTGGTGAATTAGGGGCTAGTAGCTAGTAGTAGTGACATTGAGATCGAAGGTGGAGTTCGCTGGATCAGTTAACCGTTAGCCTATTTCACTTTTGATATAGAAACAGCCAGGCTTAGACCATATTATATACCGGGAAGACAAATAGGCAAAATTTCCTAACCACAAAAGTTTGACTTTTTTTCGGGGTGGTGAGACATACACAATACTGAACACGGATGCAAAATTCATTGCAATTGATTGCTACACACCTCCACCAGCAAAAGAACGAAAATACTAGGTTATTAAAACTACGCACACTACCACATTTTTTTAATTTCCAACTTATGCTTACACAATTTTAAAATATAGACGTGTACAGATGTAGTTAATAATCCTTTGCCAACGGTTTTGGTCGGATAACTTTTTATTTATCTTGCTTTTCAGTTGGGTTATTGTTGGGTACTGAAGCTAATTGAGAAAGCAAGATAAATACGAACTTATCCTACAAAAAACGATAGGAAAGGATTGTTCACTAAAGGGCATTGGGTAAATTTGTTTGAAGAATATAAGTAATATTTTTTTTCAGTGGCCACGGATGATTTTTACATAGTTATTTAGAGGACCTCTAAATACACATATACATATATATAATTTATGGCGTTGAATAATATCGGAGCGGAGATTTTAAAGATTTAAGTATTCAGTTTTTAGTATAAAAGTACGCCCAAGTATGAATATTTAAATATCTCGGCGCCGATGCACTTAAGAGTATTACAATACATAACAAAATATGTTTATTTTTAATAATCATATCATAATTTACCACTTTTACGAATAGCCGCTCACCTTGAAAATGTATGAATTATACAAATGACAATACTTATACCCAAACCCCTTTGTACGTTATCTTACCGATTATTGGAGGTTGTGATTAGGGTTGGCAACTATTTCTTTGGCAAATATAGTATATTCCAGCCCAAGGAATAGAAAATATAGCACTTTAAAGAAAAACTTTAAAAAAAGTGTGTAAATCATTAAATAAATATGCACAATATTTACCTACTACTTACTAACATTCTGCTTGCTATTGGGGCAACTATCTGAGCTGAAGAATAGAATAGAACAGAATCTTTATTTACATAAAACATGGGTCAGAACAGATGTTACAATATTTAGGAGCCGAGCATGTACTGCGGTGCCAGCGTGAAAAAAGCCTATTCATAGTTAGTTCATAGTTATTTATTCAGTAACAATATAAATTGTGTTTGAATGCATACATTTACACTATATAACATTTATTACTTATTCTAAATCAAAACAATTAATTTATAGAACCAACAAATAAAACTAATCATAGATATACAAAAAACATACAAATTTCAATAAAGTTTTAAATATGTCAATCCGGTTCCTAGTTCTAGTTTAAATATTATTTCAACATCAAAATTACATACATTTAAATCATAACAAATGGAATTAATTTGAATATCAAATGAAATAATTAACGATTCCATTATAATTTAAATATTAAGATTACCAAGCAAATCCATGATCACAGAAATCATTAACTGTATAATAACACTTCTTTAGCAAGAAAGCTTTCAATTTATTTTTAAAGGTGAAGTGATTAGTAATTGACTTCATATCCACCGGTAGCTTATTAAATAGGAAAATGACCTGGTAACTCTCGGAGTGCTTGACAACTTTCAGCCCGGTACTCATGGTATGTGGCTGGTCTCTCCGCCTCGTTGCGAGTCGCTTTACTCTCTGCTCTTGTGTTTCTATATCGTGTATGTGCTTAACGAGATCAGTAAGCACCACCAAAATGTACAGGAAAGGAACAGTCAGTATACCGAAGTTGCAAAAATATTCTCTGCGAGATGTTTGCTGGGGTATTTTAGCCATGATCCTAATTGCTCGTTTCTGCGCAACAAATGTCGCCTGTACGTTGTATTTGTAGCTATTTCCCCACAATTTGATACTATATTTCTCCACTCCAACTACATTGGTGCTTAAAATCAGGTTGAAACGGCCAACCCAAACTGCATACGTATAAGGAGGACTGACCGAAACAGTATTTTTGGGTACTATATATTTCTTCAACAGTATATTATATAGTACACAGAGTCAAAATATAGTACAATACTATATTATAGTACGTTTGCCAACCCTAGTTGTGATATACCTAGATGGCGGCACTTTACACGGATTATACACTGTATACGGCCGCTACGTATGAAATAATCGGGAATTAAAAAACGACATGAAGGATGTAACTAAATTGTATTTTATTTTCTGTTTGTACTATGCGGGAAAATACATGCAATAACATTACTCTTCATCGTCGGCGGGTTAAAAAATTGGTAGCTACCTAATGACAATAACAGAGTAGTTAACTAAAGCGTACCTAATTTAATATATATACGCATTTTTACATCTACACATATTAAGAAAGCATATTCCCTAAATGGTTTTCGAATTGCCATACTACATTATAATAACTATAACAAAAAGCAAGCTTTCAAAACCCGACTGTTGCTAACCAACTTTAAATCGTTATAAATCCTAAATGATCATTCAAAATGAAAAATTATGAAAGAAACCTAAAGATGATTTTTAAACCCCCATTCAATGATACCCCACTTGTTATACTTAGTGGACTTTTTTTTTAATTTGCACAATATGGCGTCTGGTTGCCGCCATTTTGAATTTTGGTTACTGTCATATCTTCAGTGACACTCACCAGATTAAGACAAATTGATTGACATAAGAATCATCAAAAACGGACAACGGGTTTAGTTTTTATAGTGACACAATGGAACAAATATACATATATAGGCTGTGGAACACTTTACCCTCCTGCTTCGGCAGTCGGGTAAAAATAACGTATCCCAATCGACCCACTCTTAAAAATCTATCGAATTGGTTTCAGAGTCCAGAATTAAATTAGCAACCTAAAAAATGTAAAACCCAACTTTTGGTAAAATTCCCTCTTTCACCAAAGTAACGTGCATTTTGTAAATCAGGACACGTTTTCTCAATACAAGAAAAACGATTTACTTTCATAACAATTACCGCCCAAAAACATAGAGGTGATATTGATCTATTTTTTAAGTAATTACAGCAGTCTTACTCTTGACTAGTATTTATTATTTAACACGCATAACCTTTTGTCTATTGTATTGTATTTTAAAGCGGACTGGATTCCGCAACTCGACGTCACGCCTATTTTATGCGTGGAACTTTTTTTCTAACTTATATTAATTTCGATCCTAACTAAGCCGCTACTTTTAAACAAAGCCTGTACAAAAAAGGCTTAGACGGAGCCCCAGTTAATTAAACACTTTATTTTCTTAGTAGGTATTTGTTAATATAATAGCCATAATAACATATGAAACTTGTGAAATTTTCTATGGTATTACGAGTAACGCTCAAAATATAGGCCTTATAGAAGGTGCGGTTTTGTAACACTAGCCAAATACGAAATTAATGTTTAATGTTTATTTGGGCACAAACGGTATATGTGGTTATTTTTTCATTATTTTGTATGAATGTTGACGATATCAATGTAATTTCGTATTTTTTGACATGTAATGCAATTTATATTGTAACATTACTTTGATAAATAAATAAACTAAACTAAACTAAACTAAAGAATAAATCTTACAGAAAAGCTTGCAATATAAGACATTGACCAATGAAATAGATAATATTTTTTCCAATAATTAAAAATAGCTAATTATTAAGGTACGAAAGGAGGGTAAATATACAAACAAAAGCAATGTGCTTACATTTTATAAAATAGAAAGTAAAAAATATTCTATAGGTATAATAGCGAGGACACTAAATTTATGGCAGCTCTGAATAGCCACTTTTGAAATTCGCAAATAAATTTCACCGCTATAAACGTAAATAAAACGTATAAGCGTAAATAAAAGCATATTACGTTGCTGATAACGTTTTCGAGAATAATAAATTTGTACGAGTTGCATTCGGGCGCACGTGCGCGGTAACAGACGGTCGTTCCGCGCGGTGCACAATCTACACCTGCAGATGCAACGAACACAAAGAGACGATGTTTTCCGCGAGGAGGCCCGCCCGGATTACGGCCGGCCATCTGCCGCGCGGGACAATCAGCCTAACGAGCGCCGCTCGCGAGCCGGATTAAAGCCTAATACCGTTGCGAACAATACCGTCGACGCCCTTTATCAGTTACACTTAGACGTTAACAGATAGCTCGTGTCGCGACGATGGCCCTTCTTGTTTACGGCTAATCCTAAGTGGATTACTTCTGGCGACGACGGACCGGCGAGCGCCGCTGCGCTGGGACGGGACGTGACGACGTAATCAACCATTCTATTTGTTTAATGCGGCTTGTGTGGCGATTTAAGTGTTAAGAATTATTATTTAAGGTGTGTAGTTTTATCAACGAGAAAGAATGAGTATTATTTTAAATTTCAGGCAGGCAGACAAGACGGGTAGACAAACCTCAGCAGGCCTAGTATGGTTGCGTTTTATCGCGTAACAAAATGTGTATAAAGCATCATTCACCCCTCTACTTATATACGTGTCATAAAGTGACGGATGTATTATCCAAATTTTATCATGCGATAAACGCACCCATATTAGGCCCCCAGGTAGCGTACCTATTACTAAAACAGCTGTTACAACATGTTGCAGTGGGCCAGTTTAAGATATTGAACATGAACCAGAATTATTCCCAAAATGTTTGGTGGACCCAATATTCTAAAGGTTAATCTATTTAGTGTACAATGCAATCTTAAATCTGAGAAGTAGGCTGTGTCGGCCAATTTCTTAAATGTAAAAGATGACTTGAAATTAGCCACGTCTTTGTGTCTTTTGTCACCTTTCCCTAAGATCTTTTTATTGTAATGTGACGGACGGTCTGAAATTGATATGGTATTGACGTAAGAAAAACAATTATAAACTATTCCTGCCAATAAACTTTGTTGACCCTCGTTTAGATAAATAGAGCTTCCACGCCAAAATTATTAAACTACTTGTATTTTTATAAATCTGGCGCGGGCTACGGTCAGACAGTGCAATATAAAAGCCAAGCTTTATTTGTTTAGCTCAGTTCAAACGATGATTAATGATATAAATACCATGATAAATCCACTACCACCAACGTCTATGAAACGAACGTTGGAAGTTCTTAGTTCACCCGACCATGACTCCCACGAGTATCAAAGATTCATGTTTACAGTACAATTGTGACACATTTTAATTTGAATGTTGGGACAGAATAAAAATAACTTGACTTAAAAATAACTTACCTTAAATGTTTCTTTAATGATGGGCGTTTTAAGGAGACACCGAAGAAAACCTATCACGTCAAACATTTTTATTCAAATTATGGGTAATGTTGAGAGCCCGATTTTGTGTTTTATCTTGGATTACGAAGTGTTTCCTAATAAGTAATTTTGTTTTTCGTGTCGTTTGTTGTTTACATACTTAAGTATTATATGACAAATAAATTATTACGGTGATGCCCTTCTTCTTCCCATGGCCTACAAATGGGTTTTATTTACCGTTTCACTAATCTAGTTTATCAATAAGGTAATCAAAATTTTAATCTAAAAAAAGTACAATGACGTTACTATTTCAATTTCTATATAAATTTGATAACAGCAATAAATTATTAAGTAAAGTGTTATTATAACTAAGTAATGAAAAGTGTATTCGCGTTAATATGTTGTGTCTTGATACTTGTACACATTTGAGAAAGATACAAATAAGGTTGAAATAACCGTGCCACCCATTGTATTAACGTTTGGACCTTTCCCAATCGTCTATCGCGTGACCAAGGCTCGGAAACTTGGTATTTTTTAACCAACTTTTCAGGAACGCCATACATTTCAAATAGAGCATTTCCATTTCCATTCTGCTCGAACAGAATCGACATTATTTCGGTTTGGGTCAAAGAGCAAAACAAAACTGTTCCTGCTCGATATACCGGTCAATGTCGCTCGTTAATTTATTCGCACCGCCCACCCTCACCACCTTTTATCATCTTTCTAACTATTACCTTACTATTCTCGCTTGCTCGACTTGAGTCAAGCAAGCCTCATCTTTTTAAAACATCATAGTCGGCACGCCATCCAAGTGAAGGAAGAAGAAGAATAAAACCAGGTTAATCCCAACTAGCGTTGAAAATTGCGGAAAAAATCAAATGTTTTTCAGAAGTTTATGAAATTTTCGTTTTTTCCCGTTTTTTTTTGGGTTTTTTAGGAAAAATAACAATTGAATATGACAATTTATTCAATCACTGTCACTCTCGCCACCTATTTCAATTGCTTCTGCCTCCATGTCGTCGCTGTCGCCCTTTTGTAGGTGCAAATAAGACCGAATATAGATTAAAATAAGAGCAGAAAATTTCATTGTATTTTTCCATAAAAATCCGAAAAAAAAGAGTTATTTGGAAAAAAAATGGTTTTTTTCCGGACTTTTTCAACGCTAATCCCAACGATCATAACACTCGCAAATCTATTCCGCTCCGAGCGAGCTTTTAGGAAGAACCTGGTTAAGAACCGTAATTAACCGGTATTTTTCTGACCGTGACGCCCCCAGATGATGCAGGTTCCCACTCGCTTGCCTAAGCACGGTCACGAACGATAAGGTGTGACCCATTTAAAAAAAATATGCTTGAAGTCGTCAATGTCATTAGAGATGCCAAGTCATATGTAACTTATAGAAAACTCAACCTTATTGCTGTAGAATATCAGATTGACTTTGGACCTAAGTGGGTCACAAATTTAAGTGGCACGAACGCGGCATGCCTTCCTATACCGACCTGCGAAGGTTTTCTTCGATCTGTTTGCGGAGATCTCCGAGGTTCACGTTAGATTTGGTCGACCACAGCCTACAGGGTGTTGTTTATTCACAGTCGGCTTGTGGTAGTGTTGGTATAGTGGCCACTTAAACATGCAGCTAGGCATATCTGGCTGCAGTAAACGGTACGGCAATTGAACCAGTTTCAACGTACTTGTGGAGCAGCTACTCGTATTATGTATTTTAGATTCGTTCTAATGCAGCAAAAACCTTGTAAGCTCAAAGACTGCATTTGTAGGATAGAACTTTAGTAAAATCTTGCTTTTTAATCGCAAGATTTACGGTATCCTGACTTTTTACGAAATCATCATTTGACAAATTATATCATTTTACAAACTTTCATTTCGCAAAAATGTAATTGTGCTTAAACCATTACATATTACATAGGTTACATGGGCTTACTAAATAAGTTAGGTTAGGTTAGATTAATGACCACCGAAAAATTTAAAAATATGTGTCGGGAAAATGTGTGTGTGAAATGTGGAAATGTGTCTTTGCGAATTGAAAGTTTGTAAAATGATATAGTTTGTCAAATTATATTTTGGTAAAACATTAGTGAACCCAAGAATTACACTGATTTTAAGAATAATTCTTAAAAAAATACAAACTATTTAGCAGTGTATGCAACTCGGTAACAAAAAGCCATAACTCAAATATAAAATAAATGAAATATAAAGTTTAATCATGAATATGAAAATCAGTCGTGTCGGCTTTTATGGTCCCGTACCTAAAGGGTGCTAGGGGGACCCTATAACTTAGCCTCCGATGTGCGTCCGTCCGTCTGTCTGTCAGAGGGCTGTACCTATCTCATGAACTGTAATAGGCAGACAGTTTTTACAGAGTGTGTGTCTATTTCCACTATAACAAAAAAAGGGGACTAAAATAAAAAATGGTACTACCTACGGGACCTTTCATGTGCGAGTCCGACTCGAACATGGCCGATTTTTTATTGTTCTTGTCTCACTTCTGAAATAACATCTAGGTATGACGTCGTAACGATAGAGTTGACCATGAAAACTTACTTCCCAACCTTTAGTATCCAAATTCAAGTGATGCAATACTAACGTGTGTAATGCATTTTTTGCGCTCAAGTTTGAATAGTTAGTTGGGTATTGAATGGCCACTCGAGCTAAGGAGGAGGCTCGTTGGCCGGCCGTCGTCTCGGCGGGCGGCGGGCGGGTCCGGCGGCTGATCCAGTTACGGTGAACTGCCGCGCTCCGCCATTACCATCTCATTACCATACGCAAACATTAGTTTCACATCGGAAGGGCTTAGCGGGACCGCTGTGCCAACAAGCTACGACTCTCCAGGGCACTCAATGCACAATTATTATTGTACTTAGCTATTGTCTGCGCAAACACGGGCTGTTTGCCGAGCAAACGTAACGGAGCACGGAATGAGATTACCGTTTGTGCTCGACTGCGTGATTCATCGAGCTGCGTGAATTGTTACATTTTTAGGAATCATTAATTTAACGGATATTGGTTCGTTTGTAGTTTCCTGCCTATAGCGTACTCAAATAGGTACAAGCCAATTACAGTACTTTGACCTATTTAGTATTAAATATTTGTTTACAATATTCACTCCATATTGAGCTCGTAATGGCGCCTAAATTAAACCGCGTAGTAGCGAGGCAAATATTTAATGATTATTTACCACCACCCCCCACACGATTTAATCCTCAAAGACATCGGCTGCGAGTCAGAACTGCCATTGATTAGTATAAATAAAGCATAGTCAAACCGAGTCGGGCAACATTAAGGCCTTATTAAGAACATTATACATTTAAATATTGTAATTCAGGCAGAGCCACTCGCCCTAAAACTTGAGGGTCATGTTATTAATCGGCGGATTTTAGTTGACCTGTCAGAGCGTACAAAGTTATTTTAGGGCGTGCACTCACAATTGGTTTGGCAAAAAGCGTTTTTTTCCAAAACTGTAAATGTGTCAGGATTTTTTTTAAAACTACCCGAACCTATCCTATGGGTTCTACAAGATGGTCCCGAAATAAATCCTGTAATATTTACATTCTCGGAATAAAAACGATTTGTAAAATGATGTTTGTGACATGAATCAGGGCCTCCATTCAACACGGTAAAAATCATATCGTTTTTGACCTGTTATCGTATTGTCAATGTTTTGATAGCTCTTATTTACTTCGCATTAATGGCGGATTGGCAGCCGAGTTAGAAACAATACCATACTCGATCAAATACGATTTAGACTTTACCGCCTAGAATAGAGGCGCAATTTGTGAAATGATGTTTAGCAAGTGATTGGATACCGTTTGATTTCGCTTGCTCGATTGACCGTCAGTTTAATTTTTAAGATAATGACACGAGCGCGTCATACATATACAATACAACTCTTAAGCTCAAGAGACAGTAGAATTTTTAATTAACTTTATTTAACAAAAGTCAGCTAAAATACTCCAACCCCACGGTTTCCTAGTTCCGCAGGAAATTCAACGGAGCAACGAACAAGTTGTGGCAGGTAACAGAATTTCGGCTGATGTAATTAGGAAATAACACAATTTATACAATACAGGTAAGGGTTATGCCTGGGAGGTAACAGAACAACAAATAGGCACACGGTTGTTATTAACGATGCGATGTTAATAATTCATGATATTGGAGTTGTAAAGTAAACAATACGAATTTGAGCTTTAATTGAAAATGGACTGAGTTCGGGTTATTCTTTGAATTTATCTCCGGGCGGAGGCCGAGGTGGCAGGCGCGGCGACGCGTTGTTCGGATAAAGTTTATTTTATAGCTTAAGTGAGAGCATTAATATTCATTACCGGAGCGAAATGAACTAACTTTATTATATAATAAAGATCAAAGAGTGGACGTGGTTGAGGCGGCGCGCGGCGATCCGGGCCGGCAGTTCTGGCCCTCTATTCTAGGCGGCAAAACCATATCGTCTTTGATCTGTTACGGTATTGTTTTTAACTTGGCCGCCATTACTGTCAAGTGAAAAAGAGCTATTAAAATATTGACAATACAATAACAGGTCAAATACGAATTTTACCGCCTAGAATAGAGGTCCGATCGGGCGTCTTTAGTGGTCTTAACGATGCTTATATTGTCCGTAGTACTTACCTTATTTGGTAAATATTTAAAAAAGTTAATTAACAATTAACAAACGAAAACCAACATTAATTTATTTTTAACTAAAAATATTAACACTTTGTCTAGTCAACTATGTTAATAAATCATAACTAATAAAGTTTCTCATTAAAGTAGGAACTAACTATTGTGTTTATGAATAAGAGGTTTAGATCCGTTGTTATATAGGTACCCTCATCTGTTATTTGAAGATGACAAAGATCATACATAATTAATGATAATGTACCTACAGATTGATAAATCACGAATGGGCTGCAGAGCATTTTGCGTGCCGATCAAGAATTAGCTAGGAAAATGTGACACAAGATATTAAAAAAATAAAGGTCTACTTTCCTCTAAGTTACAACTAAGAATATTTTAGGTATTTAACAAAAAGGTGAGCAAGAGTTATTAATTTGTCATAGTATCCTCATCAGCAACATAATCGAATTTTATGTGAAGTGTATGGTTATTTTTAACCGACTTCAAAAAAAGGAGGAGGTTTTCAATTCGTCGGGTTTTTTTTTTTTTATTTATGTTCTCTATTACTCGAACACCACTGGACCGATTTGAAAAATTTTTTCGTTGTTCGAATGGGTATACTTTCTAGTTGGTCCCATTGTCACCACGTCAGGATCTGATGATGGGATCATGGAGAAATCAAGAGAACTCCTCAAATATTATAGGCATACCTATAGCGATTTTGGTATTTTTCACTGTAACTCATGCATTTGCTTTTGAAAGGTACTATATGGTGAAGTGGAACTGATGATGAAGACCACAGATGGCCCCGGAACTCCTTAACGGTACCTATTTCAAGGCTGGCGATAAGATATTTCGATAAAGGTAGTTGAGCGACTATGACGAAGCACATTTAGGTTTAAATATGACTATGACATTCCCGCGGCGTTGTCTGCGGCGAGCTTGAAATGTTCTATAGTTTCTCATTAATATTTAGAAGTGGAGCTACGTAACAGCATAAATAGGATCACTAAAAAGTATAAAATAAAATAAATGTTTAAAAAAACAAAAACCCGCCTTCAAAAAGCATAAAATAACTTCTTTAAAACGGTAGGTAAATAGGTCAGTCAAACTGAAGTCGGCATCCAACAATATTTTAACCAAAAGCAGACTTCAGTTGGACTGACCTATTTACCTACCATTTTAAAGAAGTTATTTTATGCTTTTTGAAGGCGGGTTTTTGTTTTTTTAAACATTTATTTTATATTATCTACCCAACAGAATTAGGTAGGTTGCCTTAGCAAAAGTTTGTGACACTCATGGTTGCCTAGATTTTAGACGTTAAGTTTTGAGTGCGAGCGTGGCGAGTGACAGAGAAGCATTGCGCGCACCACTCTATGTGACAGACATAAATACCTATTATGTAGAGAGGCTTGATGTACACACTTTTGACGAATCAGAATAAGTAGGTATCCTATGTAAAAAAAACACTGTAAGATATTTTGCTATTGATAAAGCAAAGAGGGAATAAAACAAATATTGGTATCATTATTGTACTTATTTAATCTGACTTTCGCCGGTATTTACTCCATTGAGCAAACTAATGCGATCGGAAAACTTTTAGATTTAGAGTTCAATTTTAATTGCTTTCAACAGATTTTGCCTATCTAGTATTAGGTACTCATACGAGTACCTATTAACATTAAGTAGGTATTTTGTCGCTTTCGCTCCGAGAGTGTTCATGTGAAAGTTCAAAGGTTCAAACATAATGTTAAGAGGACAAAGTAATAAATTGTGTCGCTATTCATAATACAACAGCGAGTGGACAAAACAATAAAGCGTGTTAAGAGTTAACAATGCAATAAGGAACACCTATGTTAAGCGCTCGGTTGTTTTATGCGATAAACGCTACGTTAAACGCGATGCGTTTGACGCACATCATTTTTAACCGACTTCAAAAAAAAAGGAGGAGGTTCTCAATTCGTCTGTATTTTTTTTTCTTATTTTTTTGTTTTATTTTTGTTACCTCAGAACTTTCGTCTGGGTAAACCGATTTTGAAGATTCTTTTTTTATTTGAAAGCTGGTGCGTCCAGATTGGTCTCATTTTTTTCAAAATGAAGATCTGATGGTGGAATCCATGAGGAATCGACGGAACTCTTCAAAATTTATAGGCACACCTATAGCGATTTTAGTATTTTTCATTGTAACTCCTGTATTTGGTCTTGGAAAGCACTATTTCGTGAAGTGGAACTGATGATGAAGACCACAGATGGCCACCGGAACTCCTAAACGGTATATATTACGAGGGTGGTGACAAGATATTTCGATTAAGATAGTTGAGCGACTATGGCGAAGCATATTTAGGTTTAAATATATGACTATGACTTTCCCACGGCGTTGCTTGCGGCGAGATTGAAATGTTCTATTGTTTCTTGAGAAATGGGAGAATAACAGCATAATTATGATCACTAAAAAGTATAAAATAAAAAAAAAGTTTAAAAAAACAAAAACCCGCCTATATTTTAACCAAAAGCAGACTTCAGTTGGACTGACCTATTTATCTACCATTTTAAAGAAGTTATTTTTTGCTTTTTGAAGGCGGGTTTTTGTTTTTTTAAACTTTTACATAAGATAATCTTATTAGGTACCTACCGAACATTGTTTAACGCGGTGAACGCAGCGGTAACGGAGTAACATCTAATGTAAAAACCGGGCAAGAGCATGTCGGACCATGCTCAGTGTATGGTTCCGAAGCCGTAACTACAAACAAATTAGACCTCGCGACAAACTTTGGAAAACTGTTATCCCCGAACATCGACATACGTCGCGGTCAGTTTACCAGCACCGCAAATAATATAATAAAATATTTTATATTAGTTTTACTATTAAATTCATTGTACCTATGTGCTTTCATTATTGGTAGTTTTACTTGCGCTTTAAAGCTTAATATTTCATAAACGGATAACTTAATCGACAAATTGATTTCCTAAACCCGCAATATTTTTGAAAGACCTATCCAACGTTTCCTATTTCCTAGTTTGACTACGGAACCCTAAAAATGATCTGCGTCGACCGCATCGCGTTTAACGTAGCATTTATCGCATAAAACAACCAAGCGATTTATAGGTCATATATCTGTTAAAACCAGTGGACCTAGTAGTATGCAAAAGTTAATGACTCCAGAAATTAAATAATTGTTTAGAGGATTGAAGAAGTAAACTTAATTAGGTAGCTTTCATAGAATGCAACAAGGCTAGTCCGACTGCTCTATTGTTAAGCGTTTGTAGACTAAGTATAATAAAGCCTTCAATCTACCCACGCTAATATTATAAAGAGGAAAGATTTGTATTTTTGTATGTTTGTAACGAATAAACTCAAAAACTATTGGAACGATTTCAAAAATTATTTCACCATTAGGATGCTACATTGCCTACATAGTATAGTAAGAGCTCGTTCCCACTATGTCGTATGTCGGTCCGGATTTTAATCGGTCGTTCCAGTGGCAGAACGTTTTATATGAAGCTATTCACACTCGTCCGACAACGAGTTCGTGTCGGATCCGACCAAAAATATCGTGTGTTTTGCCAGCCCTCTCGTCCGGATAAAAATCGTGTCGGAACTCGCTCGCCTTTGAGTAAGTATGACGCTGTTCACATTGGTCGGATGTCGGGGCCGACCCCACCCCGCCCGCACCCCTTGTTTCGCCCGCCCGTGGCTGCCATAGCGGCCGACAGCTGACTAGTGTGAACAGAGGCGCCGACACCCGATTAAAATCGGAATCCGACATCGGACATAGTGGGAACAGAGGCGCCGACACCCGATTAAAATCGGAATCCGACATACGACATAGTGGGAACGAGCTCTAATCTGTGCCTACATTATCCCTGAGCACAGATTAGTATACTCTGAGTAACATTTGCTACTTTTTATCCCGGAAAAATGAACGGTTTCCTTGGGATGACGCGGATGAAGTCGCTATGACAGAAGCTAGTTAAGTATAATAGTAGATTATACATCGAGAGCATAAAGCACTGTTTTATGTCACGGGCGCGATATTGAATCCTAAGCAAAAGAGGGACTCCAGATTTAACTCCCGAGTGTAGCGAGGGTGTTACGAGTTAATTCCTGAGCGAAGCGAGGGAATTAAAACGGGGTCCTAAGTGCAGCGAGGGATTCAAGCTCGCCCAAGACGAAAACAGCTTTATCCCAAAGGAGAATACTCTACTTTTCTCACCTTTTGTTTTATTTTCTTTGTTTTGCTTGTAGTGGTCAGTTCGATTTTCAAATAAGTTCTGTTTGCTGTAGGTTTCTATGGATATTTTTTTCATACGAATTCAAATCTCATTATTAACCAGCGGGTTATAATCACTTACTTTAGGTGAGGTTTGCATGATATATAATTGGGCAAATTCGAGCATGTGGTGTGAAAAATCTTTTAAATGCTGGTCTGCTCTTAAGTATGCCAGTAATAAAGAATTGATTTACAAATGTTAATTTAATCCACTACGAATGCGGCACTCGAAATGGAATAGGCAGCAAAATGAATGAAGTTATTGTCCCGGCGCGCGGGCAGCCGGCGCGGCGGTGCCGCCAGCCTCGTCGCCGTTTCTAGATCTGCAATTCTTCATGTGCCCTATCTAAACGAGCATCGTAACGACACACCGTAATCTCACAATGTTATGGCTAAGTCTTCTTCCTGAACAACCAAGAATAAACTCTAAGCCAACGCATCACGGCCGCTTGTCGATTAACTATTCGCTTTAAGGCGTGGGATGAAGAATATTTTTTGAATAATAACCGCGTAAAATTTATCGATTTTTTTTGCACCTTTATAGTAAGGAGGTCTTTTGTATTCTAATTAAGTTGAAAATTACTTAGTGAAGTAAATAAACATCTTAGCCTGATTATGCAGTGTGGTTGCAGAATTGTCAACAAGTTGTTTATAGTTGTTGGTAATTCTGCCTACCCCACTCTGGGAATGACGGCCTGAGTTTATGTATGAATGTGTAAGTAGACATTATTTGACGAGCTGATTAAGAAGATTCCACTGCCCTTCAGAGCCTTCTAAGTACTTTACTTACTATCATGTCGGGTCAGGACCTGTGCTACCGCTGTTGTTCGGCCATCCGTATGTCACAGAGCTGCAGATTGTAAAATTACTAGTACCAGATCCGAAAAATGTGGATATTTATCTAAGAGGTTGAGCAAAACTGAATGTTTCATTAAAATTTCAGTAAATTACTTTTTGATGTGGAAAAAGAACGAAATATCATTGGCTACAACACGTTTTAATATGTGTACTTTGAAAAATAACGAAATCAAATGAGGTTTTGAAACAGAATGGTTTAAAATCCACAACCTGCGTTGCTATTGTCTAACGCACTCGCAATCGCAATCGGCTTCAAAGCGGAACAATTGTTTTCATTTTGTACGCAGACAAGCCTTCGATTTTCAAAATGAAAACGATTGCGATTGCGAGTGCGTTAGGCAATACCTCTGATTGTATAGCTCTAAAACTAAAAACATTGGAAATTTTAAAATTTTGCCATTGATTGAAGTGAAGTCTTATCTGAAATGTCAACTGAAACGGCGCGGCATTTGTATGTGTGTTTACGAGTATCTGACGATAACTTGATTACTGTGGGTGAATGCTCATGCAATTTGGTAAAAAGTTAGAGAAAAATAAAAGGTATTTAATCGAAGATAAGCAGAATCTGTCAGAGGGTTAAAGAGTTAGAGAGAATTCATGAGCTCTGTTCAAAACGAACCACTAGTTTGATAAGTTTTTGTGCATTTGTTCCTCTGCATTTGAGCCTCGCCGCGCCGCCGCAGTCGCAATAGTCGAAATACTACAGTAACTTTATTTCAAAATGTGGATTTCAAAGGTTACATCAACTAGTTACGTATTTCTATACATTTACCTCGCCGTACCGTATATGTGGTGAAGGCAGCGGAGGAGAAGGCTAAAATTCCGTGAACCAATGAATCGAAAACGAAATCGTATTAAGTATATTCAAAAAGAAAACAACTTCTACACAGTTGGATACATACGAGTACATTAAATCACGTCTGTTTCCCAGAGGGGTAGGCAGAGACTACTGTTTTCCACGAGCTACGATCCTGACAAATTTCTTTCACTTCTTCCATATTCATACATCGAGTCATGCATGCACTCCCATATCATTCGGCCCTTTTCCAGTATTTCTCTGACATAGGAAGTTGTTGTGTTATTTTTTAATATAATACGAACATTACCGAGCTAGTTTAACAAAAAAAAATAGACAATTACAACGCACCTACTTATAAAACACCAGATTTAGTGGCACACATATTAGTCATATTACGCTCGTCTTACTGGAGCAACCTTAGATGCGCATTAATGCTCTCGAGCTCGCGGGTATTAAGTACAGTTTCATCTCGTAGCTTAATTCGCATAATCCTTCTGTCGCGCATGACACATACCTAATTGTGGTGAAGCATTTCGCTCCGCTCTGCGGAAGCTGCGAGCAGCGGCGACCGGAGGGGCGGAATCGTGATCCCGCATCGAGTTGCAGATAATTGAGTGGCACCCTCGCTCAACCATCTCTTTAAGTGTAACGCTTAATTAGACCACGTGAGAAGCGCTTAAAACCTCTTTGCTCAAGCTTTGTTGCCATTGTTGCTTCGCATAAACACTGTGAACACAACGTTTTACTTTGTTCCCTGAAGGCGAGAATTTATCGCCCGGGGCAATTAAGAACGCTTTAGCGACGGGCAAAGCAAACATTCTATCAATCTTGTGCAATATAGTGCTGAAGGGTAGAATTTGTATCGTGATTTCGTGCAGGCACACTTTGTCTACGTATAAACTCGTACATCACGAACAAATAAACAGAAAATACAAGCAAGTCTCTTTTAAATAACTCGTTGCAAAACGAATGTAATAGTTTTAACAATAACGCAAGTAAGCATTTTTTTTTTCACGAATGTTATTGTAATTTCCATGAATTGTATTTTCTCATCTGGTAAAAAAGGAGGCATTTTGCCACGCGAGTAGGTACTGATAAAATTACATACGTTGTCTCCGTAGCGAACGGCGCCGTGCTTCACGTAGTTAGATTAGTATCACACCGACGGAGAAGGCGAGCACCTTTCCATGATAACACTATATTTTTTACTTTTTACGCCCTTATCGAAAGGGTGCCAACAAGACCCTATAACTTCCACTACGTCGTTTGCCCAAAAAATACAAATCTATGTTGTTCTAAAACGCATTATGACTAACTCTGTTTGGGCTAAAACGCATTAGGCCTAAAACCTGTTTTAACTAAATCGAGTTTAAGACTGAAACGCGTTTTGACTAAATCACGTTAACGGTTATAGAAATATTAGAATATTTATTTTCAATTTTCACCATAAAAACCTTCTCAAGCAAAATCAATCAAAATGAAATAATTACATTACCTGAGGTTTAAGCAAAACTTAGTCAAATGTCGGAGTAGGTACAGCACTAAACAATAATGAAGTTTAGGCAAAACGCGACTTAGTCAAATGGCGGAGTACGTACGTTACCGAAATAGACTTTATACTCAATAGATCAACAGCTAAATAGACGAATTAACCATATAGCCTAAATGTTACCAAAGAATTAAGTTTAGGCAAAATGCATAATGTGTTCTAGGCAGACGTAGAACAAAGGTAAAAAAAAAACATAAGCCAACGTTTTACGGTGATGTCGGTGATCCTCCAGCCTCCGTGAAGCGATGTAGGTAGAACTTTACGAAGACCAGATGGGATTCTCTTGGAGCAATCCTTCCAAAGGCGATTCGTGTTCGAACTTGAATTCTTCATAATACTGCACGTTTGAATAATAATTTACTGCATATTAATACATCATTACTATCCATTAAACAACAAAATATGCAAAAAATTAAAAAAAATTAAGAAAGCGACACCATCTTGTCAAAAACCCAAAGTGAATCCACTTTTATACTTTATCGCATTAACACATTTATTTTGACTATCTTGTTTGACATTGCTTACGTAACTGTAAAGCGACAAAGGTACAATTAATGATACTTAGCGGCCAGTATTAAAAAGTTTACAAAAAAAAGTTTAATCTTATCAAAACCGAGAACTTATTGAACTCCCGTCTCGTGTGTATACCTACTTGTAGGAGTATTATTATGAAAGTAGGTAGGTATATAATTTGAAAGCGCTTTAAAATAATCGTTTTTGATTTTTTTTAGACCCATCTCAGCAATTACAGCAGATAAAGTAAATGGTTCAAAAATAGGATCCTGAAGACTCAAAGACACATGAGGCAAAAATAACTTCACTGCCTAACGTGCGGAATTCGCTTTTATTCGCCTCACCACGGTGATGAAAACTCTTACTATACTCGTAGGAGCTAGTAAAACTATTTCACATGCTACTCATCAGTTTTCCTTTTTCGTAACACTTAAGACCACAACCACAACCAGATTTACTTTTCCACGCTAAAGTGGACTTTCGCATACAGATTTTGAGCGACACAGAAGGCCTTTCCGTCAGTTTCCGTGTTAGTGAGTAGATGAAACGCTTGCAAGAAGAAGGTGATTTATAAATACCGTCCCTGGCGTATTTCGTTGCCTTAAGAGTTGATAAGTGCGCTCAACGTCATAAGTAAGTAATCACTTTTATCCTACTACCTCCTCAAAATTATTAAACCAATAAAAACAATTAGACAGGTACAAAAGTGAAGGACATAATATCTACGAGTACCTAAGACTACCCATTTCGGAAATGGTTTTTTATCTTGCATTTACAAGTAGGTACGATGTAGCCTGTGGATAATTTACGATGACTTAAAAGTTCCATCGAACCTGCAGTCCAGTGGGTTAACAATTTGTAAATTTAATGACGGGTAAGTGAGTCCCGTCGAAACCCGATAGGAAGACCTATGCAGGCGACACTACGGCCCAGGCTTCACGCAGGATTAGGGAATCATCTAGTTAATTCCCGTTAAACTATACAGTCCGCTCGAATCTACAACGTGGATATTTACACTTAACAATGAGACATAAAACTTACGATTTCTATTATCGTTTTTCCCTCAGCAACATTTAAATGTTCCGGGATGAAAAGTCCTATGTGTTAATCCAGAGTATAAGCAATCTCTATTTTCAAATTTCATCCAAATCCGTCCAGTCATTGCAGCGTGAAGGAGTAGCAAACCAACACACACACACAAACTTTCGCATTTATAATATTAGTGGGATAGTTAGTGCGATGCGATATGTTGTTAATATTGGGTGTTCGATTTCGATTGGTTTGTATTGACAACCGTATGTATGTAAAGTTTTTTATTGCGCTAACAGATAATACCAAAGAAACAGAAACACTAATGGCCTGTTGTTTGATCAGTAGTTAAACTAACTAATTGTTAAAAACCGGAACTATTGGTTTCGAATTTTAACAATTAGTTGAGTTAACTACTGATCAAACAACGGACCCTAAAGATACCTATGAAGGTACAAACAAAGGAACTGCGTTATGATCATGGTTTTTGGGTAGTAAGCATATCCATGTACATCATATTACCATGCGCCAGATTCGGCAGTTTGAATATTGCTAAGTTTATTTATTTGTTTATTACAGGAAAACAAACAGCACAAAATGATACATGTATATATAATACGTTATAGAATATACATAGGCCAAAGAAGTTTCCACCACTGGTTTAAATTACATTTGTTGCTCAAAAAGGATTTACCTCATACCTATCAATAACAATGAGACCGTTGAAGTTGTTTATAGTGTTAGCCAAATAATCCAATGTTTGACCAAAAAACGAAAACCGTAACGTCCTACTTTTCTTTAGTTTCTGTACACCAGCCCACCATTACTAGCATACCACCAACAACGTAGCTTTGCTAACCTATTATGTATTCCCCTGGTCAGCCGGTCCTTTAAGTCTTGCAGTTTTTTTATTACATAGACAGGAAACTCGCCTTCATGATTATATGATAATCATCAAGGCGAGGCATGCTACGAAGAGACGGCGGGACGACTTGGACGCTTTCCTAAAAGGTTGTCCGGAGTTGCGATGTTTCGAGAGTAATGAAATTGCAGGGAGGAGGCCTTTGCCCAGCAGTGGGACACAATAGCATGTTACTACCATACAATATTTATAGTTTAATTGTCAATTTCCTTTTAAAAATGTCCCATTCTACGATCCTAGCTAGCGATCTCTGCTAAAAACGAATACGATTAATTAATTTTCGTTTCACTTTCTTAAAATGTTACTTTAGTCTCTGCGCATCGGGACTAAAGCTCGCTCCTTATTACCTAATTCCTAGGGACTAGTTTTTATTTTAATTTACGTTGGAAACCCCTAAACAACCAATCACGGTGCTTGTGAATGGAGGATTATTGCCATTTTCAGTGATTGTAGACAATTCTTAGGTCGTGGAAATAACGTCAAAATGACAATGGCAAAAAAAAAGATTTAATTTCGTGAACACGATTAATGATTACGAATATGAATCTATTCAATTATATTAAGGATGAATTCATTTTATAACGCATGGTCCAATTAGTTTTAAAATAGCTCTCAAGTTTGAATCTGTTGGCTAAATATGCAAGTACATAAAGCGTCATTTTACAAAAAAAGGCGGAATAAATTTGTAGGAAACGTTGTTATAATAAATATCGTAATTTTGTATACCTAGAACGTCGTTTTTTTCCTCGCATTCAAAGTGAAAAGTAGAGTGTTTTTCGCGAGACTAAACAACCATAATGACACTCGAACCCTCGCAAAAAATCTCGTGTCATTATGGCTTGTTTTAGTCCCCTGTTGAACAATCTACTATTAATATAACTTGGCTGCAAGCTGCAAGGTATAATGTACGTCTATCCCAAAATCACATTTTTCAACGCAATTAAAGAAAACTTTTCATGTTCTTCATCGCTTCCAAAACTCCAACAGTTTTGATATTTTTATGTGCTATCATACGAACCATAACAAGATGTATATCATAGTATATATTAGAAACTTTAGCAATTGTATGTGAACCCCTTATGTTTCGCCAGAGCTATTTCAACACAAAGTTTCGACTTTTACGATAATGTCAGCCATTGCCATTCAAACGCGCTAAAACTTTATCAATGTGTGAAAGGATAAGCGTTTGGCTCGTAACTTCTACGTTCGTGCGGGAATAACTCCTATCTGCTGGAGGGATGCTCTGCTGCCTTCCCGATAGCGGGCACCTAGTTACCTAATCATTCCCATCGTACCTGGGCCGCGACCGGAGGCAAAGTGGGTAATGTCTTGAATAATTTCATCAGCGCCACAAATAAAGGCTCCCGCGTACGTAGCCGTATCGCGGTGTCACCTCACAGATAAAGCAAACATGTACAGTGCCTAACTACCTAACTGTACCTAACTTTTTGTGCTCACCTAATATAACCTTCCATATAATAAGCAGGGAGACAAAAATGAAATACAATATTGTATGTGTGTTGTAGGTATGTTTGAGTGCCTGTGTAATTAATGTTAGGTACCTGTATAATGTATAATTTGCCGAAGTTCGCGAGAACACGTAATATAGAGTGTTTATATAAAGTATAGAGGACGCCCGCGACTTCGTACGCGTAGAATTAGTTTCCCGCTACTCCCCCTTGTTTAACCCCTTAGGGGATGAATTTTCAAAAATCCTTTCTTAATGCTCGCTTACATCATGAAAGGAACCCCTGTACCAAATTTCAAGTTTCTAGGTACAGTAGTTTCGGCTGTGCGTTGATATCTAAGTCAGTCAGTCAGGTTTACCTTTTATATATATATATTTAGTATTTAATCAAGTTCCATTGTATGTACCTATGCCATGCCATAAGTTGAAAGTGATTTTTCAATATAATATTTTCTAAGTTATTCACTGTGATGAGTGTGATGACAGTGTGTAAAGGAATGGAAAAGCTAGGAAGGAGCCTTATGTGTTGATACATAATAAAAGGTACTAAAGTGTTCATTGGAACCGTAGGTATTCTACTGGGTTAAACCAAATCGCCTTTGTCATGTTATCGTATAGTTTTAAAATGGACAGTAATGTCAAGTAAATAAAAGTTATTGTAACGTTGACAATATGATAACATGTGAAAGGCATGGTTCGCGCGTGTACGTGGTTGTGGCTAGCTATATGGCGGGTTTATGGCGCGTCAACGTGTATTGTGTCACCAACCACGGGCCCCGTTAACAGAGACGTATGTGCCCACTAAAGGGTCGTCATAAACGACCTTGTAACTGCCGTTCCTCGAGACAGCCCGGCAATCGTAATTTAATTACACGTAAACTACGCGACTGTTTATTGCTGGGGCACTTGCCTGCAAAAGAGCGCTGTTGACACGTTTACGGGTTGCTTAAGTGGCCCACTTCGACTAATATTTATCTAAGAAGCCAGAGAACCACGTTACTCTAACCAGAGGTTTGCTTTACTCTACAGCTTTTCAATTTTACGAATATAATATTATACTGACGAGAAACCTTGACTTTTGGTGGGGCGTAAGGGTAGTAACATAATACTATGCGTAGGTATTATATCACTACGCTTACCTTCCGGCAAAAATTGAGTAAATAAAAGAAAATATACCGCACTAAAAAATATAGAGCAGTTTTTAAAAAACGGAGTTTGGACAATGAATCAAGCCCCAATCAAGAACGTATAGCCACAGATTAAATAAGAGTTAGAGCGGTTCCGCACTACGTCCGATCCGAATCCGATCCGAACCCGTGAAAATACGGATCTATAAAGAAATCGGATGACGTATGGCTTCCGTCATCCAATTTCTCTATAGATCCGTATTTTCACGGGTTCAGATCGGATTCGGATCGGACGTAGTGCGGAACCGCTCTTAGATGTATAGCGCACAAAATAATTATCTCCAAAAATACTGAACCTCTGGTTTTGCAAAATATGAAAAGGCTTATCATAATCCTCGATCAAAGTTTACATTAGGACTTCCATGAAGATCCCTTCATTTAGTTGTTATTATGAGTGTAGCGCGGACCCTTTAACGCGTACCTACCAGTTTTTTAAGGTTCCATATCAAACCCTAACAGTTTAAACTACAAATACGAAAATCTGGAAAATTACTTAAATTAAAGTTCATATAACGCATTTAAACAAAAACCATCACGACTTGCAACTAGTAGACTTTATTAAGTAGTTCTTGAGTTACAAATTAATTAATTTTCTCCCGTTAGTAATCCCGTTTCACAATCTACAGATGTTCGTTAGATGCCTGCTATTTGATTTGGACAGGTTTTTTAGGGCAAGGAGATGCTGAAACCCATAGACATTTAAAACCTAAAAACTACAATCTCAAAACTGCAATCCTAAGACTTCAAATGCGTTGCCAACCCTGAGGACTATAACCTCCTCCTTTTTTTGAAGTCGGTTAAAAATGGAATGCCTCTATGCTAGTAATTTCACCGGGAGTGTAATCCCCACACCGGAACACAGCAATGCGAACTACTGCTTGTCTATGAGTTAATGGATAAGACGGTGGTAGCTTTCCGGACGAACCCTGCACAAGCCCACCACTAAAAATAATATAATAATATTAGTCTAATATCGCCTTAAAACATATTTTATGAGTCGTCGTTAATGTTTATTTTACTGGTGCTATGTTGTAAGCTGGAAGCTAAGTAGGTTCTTAATAGAATGTTGAAGTAGGTACATAGTTTAACAAAAAGGAGACGTTGCGCTTGTGCCCGTCTTATTTCAAATACTCAATTAATATAAATTATGCTTTCTCCCTAGCGCCCTCGGGCCGCTTGAAGCTAATTAAGGCTTACCATGAATTAAAAACAACATCGAGAGAACCTGTTTTATAAGTTTGCGGGGTTGTAAATGTTTCATTTCAATCCTGTTATTACAAACGAAATTAAAATATGATTTTACTTACCTCAATATTGTCCAGTTTTATCACACTAACCCTATGCCAGGTCACTTTATACTTCAAAAGTAACAGTAAGTATATCCTCTTAAACCAAAACAAGTCACATTTGGAGCAGTTCAGTTTATTTTAGTGCTTGTATTTTGAATTTGGTCGACGAAGCAGCCCGCGTGCGTTAGGTATAGTCGGGGTATGAAAAGGTTCCTCACTTTTCGACTCTATTTGAATGCTGTTAAGGTCTAACTCTAAATGTGACGAAACTTTTCATACCGCGACTATGCCTAACTCTACTCTAATGCAGTTCACGTAATTGAATTAAAACTGCAAGCCAACTGCCCAGTCCGCTTGCAGTTGGCGTGCAGTCTACCTAAGCGGACTGCGCAGTTGGTTTGCAGTTTTGATGCAGTTACATCAACTGCATCAGAACTGCCCTCGAACTGCCATTTTGCAGATGGGTTGCAGTTCAAATGCAGCCCGTCTGTACTGGCCCTTACGTGTCTGCAAGCGCACGGGACCACTTGATTTGCCGGTTAATACTAAGTCAGCAAATGGAAAAATGAGTTGTCCAAGAAAATACGACCACTCAAATGGAATTTAGTCTCCATAGAGCAAATTTCCCTGTCTACAATATTTAAAGTACAACTTACTTCCACTTGGTGTGGCTCAGCTGTAGGACATCCTGTATTTGTAATACAGTAATGTTATATATATACATATATATATACATATAGATAATAAAATAATCAGCACACGTTCACGTAACATTCACAGATCTTTTTTATACTTTCCGAGAAAATTCAGAACTTAGTAGGTAGTTCAATCGAATGCAATTCTTATCACGAGAACAAGATTCTTGGAAAGTATAAAAAGATCTGTGAATGTTACGTGTGCTGATTATTTTATTATCTATATATATCAAAATATGAAAAAAATTCGAGATATTTTTTAGGTTCTAAGTAGCCGATCCTCGCTCCGCCCAAGAAAAAAAAACGCGAGATCAGCTAAGCGCCCGGTGTGCAATGTATAAGCCAAAACATTTTTATGTCCAAACTGCATATGTCTTTTTTTTTTAATGAAAGAGTCTACCAGGATCTCAATTCTGTCCGGTTATGTTAAGTGTCACTTTGTAGAATTCCTTAGCGTTTCTATTTACAATGTTTCACCGGTGAAAAAAAAAAGACTTAATTAATCATCGTGATCGTAAGGTATCTAAGTTCGAAGTCGCCATGTGCACTAATGTGCAGTCGACTAAAAAAGAGATATACCTACTTATCCACTTTTGTATCTTATACATGTATTTCTTTGTAGTCGACTGTTCCATTGAGTTTTTCTAACTTAAATAAATACATTACCCGACGCTGTTGCGGTGAAGGAAAAACATAGTGAGTAAACCTGTACACTCGAACAGCTGAGTGTGTAAGAGGGTAATTGTAAAAAAGATCTTGAAGGGTCGAAGTGTGTCCGAAAGAGTGTATTATCTCTAAGATAATACAATAAGATAAATATCGAAAAACCGCTAACTTCAGTAGAAAACGAATTTATAAATAGATTTACAAATTATCTCTCTAATAACTTCCTTCACCCCTTTTTTTTTTCCTCCGTTTGGAGCAGGTCTTTTCCAGGTCCAGAACTCCTGGTTGTAGAGTGATTGAACACTCTCATCTAACTTCTGCTTATTAAAAACGAACAATAATTTGCAAACCTCTACAACCTCTAGCGAAGACTTACGTATCAGTATTTTGAACAATTAGTATACTCAGAGCGAATTTCGCTTTAAAAAAATTACGGTCATTAAGAACAAACGTAACCACATTGAACAATGTAATCAACGTACCGTTTTATTAATATTTACTTAAATGTATACCGTCACTCATTGCGAATGTAACGTCTGCTAACATAATGTTTTTATTCCTAACCAAAATACGGTTCGTTTTATACAAGTACTTAAGAAATTGTATTGAAGGAGTTGGGAGCAGGTCTAAAGAGCCCTTCTATGCGGAGCAGAGCTTTTACGTCCTTAATTTTTTACAAGAGCTTTACTTAATTAAAACGATTAAGGTACACAAACACTCCTGGGCGGATAAATGGGCACTTTGCAAGCATAATTTTGTATTATTCTAAAAACGACGTGGTTTCTACGACCACGATTCGACTAAAAATGGTTTTGCGCTATAATTGGTTAGGTATTATTTTAGTACCCTGATTGTAGAATTTTAACTTAAAATTAGGTTCATGGTGCTGTAATTGGTAGGGTAAAAATAATAGGACAGTTTTAGCGGCCTTTACACGTAAAGTTCGGACCGCGGGAAACGCCACGCGCCATTCCACGCGCCAGTCCGAACCGTAATTTTTTTACTATTTTATTTACTATTGCAGTTGCATTTACACGTACGGTTCAGAGCGAAGATAGGAATGGCGTGTGGCGTTTCCCGCGGCCCGAACTTTACGTGTGCAGGCCGCAATTCCCTGAATTTTTATTAAAATTATGGAGTTTTTTTTTTATTAACGGTATAAGGATACGATAGCCAGATAAGGTTTTGCGTACCTACCATTTTATATGATAATTTAATACGATCAATAAGTACCTAGGTATGTCTTCATTTTTAATTCGTCTTAAGAAGATTGTGAAGCAAAAAAAATCCATACAAAATGCGATAACCCCCCCCCCCCCCCCCCCCTCCCCTTAAACCTAGCCCGGTTTTTACGATTTTTGAATATGTTGTGGATATGATGAAAAACTTTGTCTATACGTTTTCCTTTCCAAGAAAATATTTCTTAGAGTGAAAAAATTAAACAAAAACAGAAACGTACAGACCTAGTCCTTTATAATAACTACAACATACAAAAATCGTGGAAATCGGACTTGATTTAGGGGGTGAGAAACGTTATCGCCCGGAGCTAAATTTGTATGGATGTTTTTTGACAGCTACGCGATTTTAGTGGCGGTTCACAATCCTCAGCTTTTTTTGCAGGCAATGAATAGAGTACGCGCAGAATAAGTTTCCCTCTACTCCCCCCATTTCCTCCCGTTAATAGACTCCTGTACGGGTAGCACAAGTTGTATTTTCTCGCTTGTCGCTCAGTGCGTCTCTATCAGTCGCGGACAACATGTTCTAGCCCTCGTGTTTTCCAAATATTCTTTCTCAGTACGACTTGGGTTCCCAAGAAATATATCTTTCAAATTTGAAGTCCCTAGTTTCAGCAGTTTAGGCTGTACGTTGTCTGCCAGTGAGTCATTATATAAATTAAAAGTAGTCATTGCCTGATCAGAGGGGTTATTGCCTCAAATCGCGATCGGCTTCATAACAAAACAATCGGTTTCATTTTGTATGCAGACAAGCCTTCGATTTTCAAAATGAAAACGATTGTGATTGCGGGTGTTGTTACGCGAAAGGCCTGCGGGTCCCCTGTTTCTAAATAAAATTAAAGTTAAAAAATATAACAGGATCTTACATAGGATAACTTGCGAAGTCTGCAAACCGATTTTGTGTCATCTTCGTCCAGTGCTAACTCCCTCGTAGAATGAGGGTGCAAACTGACATAGCGCCAGTCTCCACGGGGATATGATGGATTAAAACGATACAAATTATGAACAGTGTTTACCTATATCACAATAATAATGTAAGTAGACGTAAACTCTAATAACTTGAATTTTGGCGTTTACAGGGAATTGTAAGAAATAAAAACTGTTCAAGAGCATGTCGGACCATGCCATTTAAGATATTTTTCAGAATTTTAGTATTTGTAGTTTTGGCTGTAGGGGGACGACGCGCGACGACACTTGACTCTAACAAAAATTAGCGCTTAAAGCTTAATATTTCATAAACGAATACCTCAATCCGAAAAACCCGCAATATTTTTGAAAGACCTATCCAACGACACCCCATACTATAGGGTAGACGAGAAAAAAAATATACATCACGATAAGTGTAGGGGAGGTACACTAAAAAAAATTTTTTTTCAAGATTTAATTTTATCACTTTGTTGGCGTGACTAATATGTATATTCATGCCAAATTACAGCTATGAAGTACTAAGTGACTCTGAGCTAGGCTGCGGACGGACGGACGGACGGACATGGCGAAACTATAAGGGTTCCTAGTTTGACTACGGAACCCTAAAATGAAGCTTCAAATGTCATGCATGAATGTGATTGTTGAAACAACAACATTGTTTGAACAACATATACTTAGTGATCTGCTGAAACGCGTAACATCTATTTAACCGATCTCCAATATTTTTATTATAAGTGATTGGTTAGGTATACGTATTAGTTATTTAGGCACCAAAAGTAGTTTTCGTAGAATGCAACTTGTTCGCCAGCAAACATGTATATAACTTATTGCACCTAGAAAGCAAAATCCTAAAAATATATCGCGTAGCCAGACAGAAGTGTTAACCGTAGCCTATGTACGATTACCTACACTTGTATAGCTGAGAGATACTTATCTAGCTCCTTAGTGAACTTACTTTTGGAGCAGCTCAGCGCTCTCGTTTATTTGTGTGGAACGAACAAAGCGATGCGTATGGCTTCAACAAATAGGTACGTCCCTAATCAATGGGAGTGGGTGCTCAAAGACACTTTATACGAGGCCCATGTGCGAACTGAATCGACAGCGGGCCCGTCACTCGGGCCCAACGCAAACCAGATGCGCTGTTCATTACGACATTGCTTTGAATGTGACTCATACATCAGTGAGTCAAAATAGAAGAATCCAATTTTAATCTGAAATAATCTAAAAGAAATCAATATTTTTTCATAACTTATGAAAATTTATAGGTTTACTCGTATCTGTTGACTGTAAATACTAGCTTTAATAGCTACTAGCTCTAATAAAATAACAAATCAAAAGGTAAGCTCTGCTTTAAATATGTAACTGCCTGAGCAACATGAATAGTAAGTAGGTACATTATTATCTACTTTGATTTGATATTCATATCATCATTCTTAAAACAATCATATAAAATATTATGTTTCTCAGTCGCCATGTTTACTTCACCTAGGTATTTTAGGATATCTTGGCCTGTCAAGATGCATTTATCTAAATGATAAATCCGTCCGGCCATCCAGTCGCTTGGATGCTACAGGTACAAAGAATAATTGAATTTTTAGGTTTTTTTATACCTACCAGTAGATGCCTAAAAAACATAACCCTCTCTTGCAATCGGTAAAATAATCGATCAAAATCTAGTTAAATCAAAATATTTATTTGCTGAACACAGTTGTAGGTACAGTTGTTGGTGACTTAGGGTAAGCCCGACGAGCGTAATTTTGTGAGTTGTGAGTCGCGTAATTTCTGCTACATTCGGTTTCATACCAAACTTCTGTTTCATGCACACGGCGACGCAAAATCAGCAGGCCTTTTGTATGCAGCAGGAAATACGCGATCGAAATTACGCGACTCACAACTCAAAAAATTACGATCATCTGGCTTCACCCATAAACAAAGGATCTTTAAATGTTCTGCCGCTTGGCGAGCAAACACAGGGCAAATACAGTGTATATTTTTATTATTTTATTTTTATATATATTTCCCTATATATTATATTATTTTATTTTTATATATATTTCCCTATATATTATATTATATTATATATATATATATATATGTAAAAGGCAAAACTGACTGACTGATTTAGATGTCAACGCACAGCCTAAACTACTGTACCTAGAAACTTGAAATTTGGTACAGGGGTTCCTTTCATGATGTAAGTGAGCACTAAGAGAGGATTTTCCGAAAATCGACCCCAACGGGAGGAAATAGGGGGAGTAGCGGGAAACTAATTCTACGCGTACGAAGTCGCGGGCGTCCTCTAGTTTCCCTATATTTCCTACAATAAGCAGCTTCCTAAAAGTTTACCCACCTAGCGCACTCACAAATATAAAGCCACTAAAATGAATAAGTATCCCAGAATTTTATTTAACATGGCGGTCTGTGCGGTAAATTGGCTACGCTGCTGCTCATAAATTAAATAAAGATCGTAATACATACCATTTGCTACCATTTTGTTTCGACTGGTCACGTTTTACGTTAAACATTCAACAAAATATCTCATTTTTTACAAACGCCAATCCATAGTAATGTCAATATAAAAGAATCCATTATTTTCCCTTGGTTTCTATCGTTGTTTATTATTTAATTTACTTTACTTGGGTAATTGAAAGGTACCCTTAATTTTAATTAAAGTAATAATAAGAGAATGGATAAGATTTGGTGCAGCATGCTAATGTACTATACTAGTTGTCAATACAGTAAAAAGCTAGATTTTAACAAACACGATAGATAACAGTAATTCCTCTATTTTCAAGAAAAATGGGATCCACCTAGCGACAGTTGTTCACTTTTTTGCGTTATGTCGTATGTAAGTACGAGAAGATAACGCCGAGGTACATGAAACAGCTGTATAAACCTAAAATTAAATATATTATTTTATTATATAATGTGTAAAGGATCTCCAGATTTAATCCTCAGAATGCAAACAACCGATCCCTTAAACTAGTTCACAAAGTTTAATCAAATTCTGAATGATGGAAATCTGCGGTTGTGCCCTCGACTTCTGCCCTCCCCATTTATCCACCCATACTATTTTTTTAATTTAAAAGTAAATAATGATGGGCAAAAATGTATGAACGCTGGCCTAGAAACCAATAACAATAAACACTATATCATCGGATATCCTTTTTAATTCTACAACGATTTTGTGTAGCGGGAAACCTCAAATAACTGGGAGATTTTTTTTAAAATCTGGATCATCGGAACGCCTACATAGACGACTTTAGCATAATTACTATGAAATGCTGCCGTCTTTGCATGGCGATAATTTATTTCGCCCAAAGATTTCAAACTACCTGCCATAGTAATAGTTTTACAACTTAGAATTACCTATCCGGTGACATATCGCTTGTCCTTATTGGTCATATAGGCCAATTTGCCCATCATTCTTTGTCTGTCTGTTTGTTCCGCTTTCACGGCTGTGAAGATAGCTTGAACCCCGAGGAGGGTACTTTTTACCCGCGGTTAGCGATTATGAATGAATGAATGAATGAATAAATTAATTAATTAATGAATTTATGAATTAATGAAACATTTATTCGGTTGTAGTGCAAGATTACAAATACAATTAAATAAAAAAAAATAAGAATGAAATTAAACTATAAACTATTTCTAAACAAAATACAAAAATAAATGCGCTATACTAACTGTCCAATCTCGCGTCCAACCAATTCAACCAATCGCGTCACAGGTAGATCACGTGACTTTTCGTATCACGTCATCTACCAGTGACGCGATTGGTTAAAAAACAAAACGAATAGAAACGCTAGTTAGCGTAGTGCATCTTGGCAGGGCCTCCTGGGCAGAGCCTCAGCGATTAACGACTTCTACGCAGAGATAAACAACTTCTACGCAGACGGAGTCGCAGGCAACAGCTAGTTATACTCATATTATTCAGCTTAAGCAACGTTACATTATCTTATACCAGGAAACATGATTGCGTTCGTCGCCTGTCAATTTCTGTAATTGGGCTTCAATGTGGCGTGACGCGTGTTGCTCGATCGCGTGTCGACTACTGCCTCACCATAACCCGCTGAAGACAGCTGACTTCTCTCTCTTTGATGTTTTGTACCGCATCGAGACTTTATAGACATTGAATGAAATCTTTGCGGCTTATAATTAGGTAATTTTACATGTATGTAATAATAATTCGTTTAAGTGAGTTCAATATGTATCCACAACACCTACACCTACACCTACACCTACCCTACCTAGTGTGTGTGTAGAGTGTGGGTGGGAGTGGGGTAGGCAGAGCTACAAATTACCAACAACTCTAAAAACTTGTTGATAATTCTGTAACCACATTTTGCACAAACAGGCTAAGAGGTTTACCAGTGTATTAGTGACAGGTTGCAAGCCCATCGCCTAATAGTATAGAGCCTTTATTCCCTTAGTCGCCTTTTACGACATCCACGGGAAGACATGGAATAGAGTGGCACTATTCTAACCCGGCAACCACACGGGGAAATGCACAAGTTAAGGCCCAGCCACACACATTGTATAGTGACGTGTCGTTTAGGAATTCATATTATACACCGCAGTGGAAAGCGCACGCGCACGTCACGTCTACGCGCACGCATTCGGTGTGGCTGGGACTTTTAACATTACAAACTACTTTTAATAATGTTTGTACATAAGACCGGCATAACAAACGTAAAGTATATCTCCACCCCTTGACATCGCCTCGTGACAGCCAAGATCCCGCGCGCCAGCGGAAGACCACAGAGTGCAAAAACGTCACAAGTTCCGTTTTACCATCTCTGTTTTGACCGGCGATTTTAGTAAAATATTATGCTAATCAATTATAATTTTCAAAATGATGTCATAATTTAAATTAATTCATTTTTAACATATGAATTAATAAAATCGGTCAAGTGCGAGCTATACTCGCGCTTCATGGTTTCCGTATATCACTAGACAATAGGGTAATTGAGTCGCTTAACTTCAAACTCGGATATGTCCTTGAAATTTGGTATACAAATTAAAAGCATAATTTGTTTGAAAAAAGACGCAAATTCCGTTGTCGTTTTGCATGGACTTATCCGAGTTTGAAGTTAAGCGACTCAATTTGGTTCGTGTTCTCTAATTTTAAACATCTGTAAACTGTAAACCTGAATTTATAATCAATCCCTATTCTTATGAGACTAAAATCGGGTTTGCCATTTGTAAAAGTTAAAAGATATTTAAATTAAGAGAACACGATCTGAATTTGCCTTAATGTAAACTTTAATTAAATGGCAAATAATTACACAGATGACACAGAGATGCGGTACTCGTTACACATTTCTACTTTGAGTTCAAGTTATCAAAGGACAATGGAAGCTTAAAACCGGATCGGTGACCTTCTGAAGTATGATTTAAAAAAAAAACTTAACCCTTTCTGGGTCACCCCTTCATATCAAAACCTGAAAAAACTGTTGTATCGACGATCATCTTCCACTGACGTGAAAGAGAATTATTTTGAAGAAAAAAAAACTTTTTTTTTAGAGGGTTTTCTGAAATCTCTGGGCGAAGACTGATCCGTCGCTTTTAACGCGATAAATAGTGTAATCACCGTCGTTAGCTAATTACCTTTGAGTTTACATGCTGATACCTGATTTGAATCAACTAATGTTCTTCTTGCTAGCCCCCCTTGCAGGGGTAAGTTCCTTAATGCACCATTGTCACAGTTCGAACTATTTATTTTTGCACTTTGGTTGAGTTATACTTTTTAAATTTTTCGCTGTGTACATATTTAAGTACCAGATTCCAATTTTATAATGATTTACTAACGTATTTGCCCAGCATCCAAAATATGGTTTACCGATCGCATGCTACCTACCACATTACGTATTCTGGACGAATAACGCGTATGTTTACGTTTTGCGATTTTTATATCTCATGTACGTCTCGGAGTTTTATTTCGGAATATCGGTATATTTTAACTTTAACCTTTCATTATTTCACATTTCGTACGCTAACGAGATATTTTTTTTGCTTATAATTTACATTGGACACACGGTTCCCGAATACCCGCAGGATCAATCATCGCTTTATTAAGTATCGTTTGGATGGATGGAAATTAAATGTTTCTTTATCAGGAACATCAATTAATAATCGAGGAACCAAGAATTGTGTCAGTTTATATTGATTATCAAAGTAATTTCCGGCGGCATTCGCCGGTACACTTGTTTGTGTCGTTAGATTGCATAATTTAAAATAAAAAGCTATAATAACCTCACTCCGCGTTTATCGAAAAACAACCATAACTTTGTTTATACTATACATACAGGTTTCCCAGACTTTGACGTAAATAGTACAGCATGTGAAAGCCTTATACTGCTCTCAAATGTACTTTTACATAGCAATGTATTAATTAGCTTAAGGACTTTATTATAATAATGAAACTAAATGAATGATACTGGTAAAGAACGTTACCTTTCCGTACACCTTTGGCTTCCTTTGCAAAAAAATATATCTAATCCTCAACAACAACGCAATAGGTACTGAATTATATCATAATTCCAGAATATCACCCTATTGAATTTACGTCCAAGTATGGGCACGATTAAAAAGAAACGCAGTAGGTATACATGTGCCATCCAGTCAACTGCAAGGCAAGGCAGAAGTGTTGTCGGTCTGATATGTAAGTGGCGCGCCGGTGGAACGTGCACTATCGAGCTAAGCGGCCCTCAGCCGGCGCGGCGCTGACAACTCACTTTGCTCGATTTCCGCTTATACATACAAGTGGCAGCAACACGATCATCCATTGAAACATGCTTCATCAACTGAAATTGAATACCATATTGGCTACTCAGCTGATAAGTTACGAACTGTGCCTGCCGCCATTGAAAAAGTCACCAAACGCATCATTACAACTACCAGTGTAAAGTGGAGGTTAGATTTTTTTTAAGAACCTTTTATGTTCGAACATATTGCAAGGTCTGTTCATTTTTACTTATCTTATATGGTAAACAACTTTCTAACCTCAAAATTAACCTTTTTTGGCTAAAACAGCTCTTTTATCGTAAATAAAGTAAGCTGAGTAAACATTTTGGACATCACTTAGCCAATGTATTGTCTGTGATTGCTTTATTTTGTTTAAAATAGCTGTTTTAGCCAAAAAAGGTTCATTTTGAGCTTAGAAAGTTGTTTACTATATAAGACAAGTAGGGATGAACAGACCTTACACGTTTAGGCAACTCACATGCTAACCTGCCAGTTGCGTCCCAGCAGGCATTCGGAACTAACGATTCAATTATGGAATTACTGACGTAAGCATACACAACAATATGCTACTCGAATGTTAGTGTTGACGTTTTAATCGAATTATATTTACATTCATTGTCCGCAGTAAATAAATATACAGTAGGTAATTTAATTTGTATGATTGATAGAGACCCCTTTTATCCAAATATTTAATCGAAAACAATGCCGTTTGTAGATGTCATATTAAATATATTCTAGTTCAAATTATAATGGCATGAGCATGGTGCGAAGTGATTATAGGGGAACTCTTTATATTAAAAAAAAAGATATAATCAAAGCTTGTATTCCGGAGGTAGTTCTTTATAGTCAATTAACATAATAATGAATTGGGCAAATCAAAAGTAATCAGCCATGAAACTTGCTCGTGTGGGACTCTTTTTATTTTAATAAAATATTGAAGTTATAGAATATATCATATTATCTCCAGAAGCCCTAGCCAAGATGCATTACGCTAACTAGCGTTTCTATTGGTTTCGTTTTTAAACCAATCGCGTCACTGGTAGGTGACGTTATACGAAGAGTCACGTGTCAACCCTAAAACGGAACGAATAGAAAAGCCGGCTTGTTTGCCTCTTCTTGCATTAAAAAATGTCTGAAATGACTGACTGACAGGTTTTGGGCTTATATTTTGTATGTCGAAAATAATTATATCAAGTAATTCCACATTGTATTCACCTTTCTTGCTTTCATATCGTAATCACGCTGTTGATATCATGTGTAGTGTGAGTGAATAATTTAATATGTCGCAGCAAAACTGACTATAGCCTGTCTGATTTCTATTTCGTTTTTTTAATGCTTCAAAGACCGTGTCGAATAAAGATTACGCCTACGATATCAGATGAATAGAGTAATAATATCTATTTCAAAAACATTTAAACAAAGAACCCTTACAGCTAGAATTTGACTCCCTAAATAGGTAAAACCTGTGCTTAAGGATAAGCACCGCTCTTCCCCTTAAAAAGTTTGATGTTAGCAAGGTATGAGTATGTAACACAATGAGTCTTTTTATATTTGATTTGAATCATTGGATAAATGTTTATTATCCGATAAATTCCGTAGTACAGTACAAAAACAGTACTAATAATCCTCCTTCTTACGCAGTCGGGTATAAAGAAGTGTTGTTGCGCCAGTTCTAGTTAACCGATGTAATCCTTGACTCTTGGAAAGCGAATGCAGTATTTCTCCTCGGGGAGCTAGAAAACAACGTTGCAGTATCGTTGCGAAAGCATTAAAGTTTGTCGCAAATAAGGCAGACCGCCGTTGTCGCAGTCGCCAGCTGGAGTGTACTTCTAATATTGGCATTTTGCGCGCTGTTTGTCTTTATTCACCAATTTACTTACATTTGTGCGGCCCCGCGGGTCGTAAAGTAATATTATCCACCGCTGGGCGCGGGCAATAGTGCCTCTTTTACGGGCCGCGAGCGCGCGTCACATGGGAAATTATTTGACGTGGCGTTTAATGGATTTTTGCCTTCATAACACGCTACCTACTGGCGAATAAAATTCAAGTACAAAGGATATACCTATCTAGATAGAACACGCTGTGCTGTAATGCGAGTTCAAACTTTGAGCATTTTAAGACGAGTGCGAAAAAGCTCACTTGGAAACTGAGCTGATATAAAAGGGGCTTTCCTATGCTTTACTATTTAGGTCAAATTCTTGAACATCCTGTTCATCCTGCTCAAGTTTTTTTTTAATACTTCCGGTTTCTGCCCAATGTCCTCTTTAAAGGACATTTTTATATATAAAATTTCATTTCCCGGGCAGAAACTACCAAATCGAATGTGTCCTTTATTAAGAACATTGGGCAGGATGAGGTTAAAGTATGTAGGGACGTATTATGTCCTCTGCGCGACGGCTGACTGTTCCGTTGATGTTGTCGCAGAGGTGACGTGCCTGGAGCTGCTGGAGCTGCGCGTGCCGGCGCACGTGCCGCTAGGCACGCGGGCGGCGCTGGGCTGCCGCTGGCAGCTGGGCCCCGCCGACGTGCTCTACTCCGTCAAGTGGTACAAGGACGGCAAGGAGTTCTTCCGCCACGTTCCGCGCGACAGCGAGCAGCGCCGCAAGTTCCTGCTGCCCGGTGTAGACGTTGAGGTACATACCACATTTTTTACTATATTAATGCTGCGTATCGGCCAGAGCTATGAAAGGTTGTTGATTGGATGATTTTTAACTCGCGCACCGCTCCGTTGCCTCGCACAGCTATGGCTGATACGAAGCCTAAGGCTGCCTGTCGACTGTAGCGGAGCGAGGCAGCGGAGCGGTAAGCGAGGAATAGATCCACCAATAAGAATACTTTATTTTCCTAGCCTCGCTCAGCACAGTTCTCCTATTGGTGGATTTTTTGCTTGCTCACAGCTCCGCTAACTCGCTCCGCTCCAGTGGATTGGATAGGCAGCCTTAGGCTGTGTGCCGCTAGTGTCCGGTGCAGTTAAAGCCGTGCGTGAGCTTAAACGGCTGCCTTAACTGTCAATTACATAACAACAAAGGCAGATTGAAATAGGACAATCGTAGAGGTCCAAATGATCCTATCAAGTATTCTAGTCTGCTCGATGCGAACCGCCGCCTCGGGCAGAGATCGCTGATTCCTATCGATCGCACTGACGTTAATTATGATAGAATAGTCTCATCGCATCTTATTTAATTAACAATTGGTTAAAAGGTATTATCAAACAAAAAGCAAGGTTCGTCTACGTTCAATTTCATCTAAGCAGCTGCACAAACGTGCGCGGGTAAAGGTAGACATAGGTATAATTAGATTAATCCGGCCGAGCCGAGTTTGCTTAGGTCTTTCCAAGTGGAAACAATATAAAACTAGAGCGGATATTAACCCGTGAAGAGGTTCAGGTGCAAACAGTCTCACTGCGGTACGAGGTAGTATTCCCTAGTTTCTTTCATTTGGCCTCGCCTACGCTGCCCACACCAGCACTCGACGGCCTTATCGTTGTTTCATACTCATGCCGCGCCGGCTATAAGTAGGTATTTCACTATCTTGTATTATTTTTTGACACAATTAGAACCCAAAAATTGCAATGAAATATTTTTTATGATTGAAAAGTAACTTACCTACTTCAACATTCGATAAAAATGAATAAGAAAGCATATTACAAAATTTGCAGTCATATTAATACTCGTACAGTTCCACGGTTATATACCTACATATTTTGGTTTATAATAACCGGCATAAGCGGGGCGTTATATGTTTGACCCCTTTGCCTGTTTATAAATATATGGCAGTACCAGTGATGCCAGATTAGACTTTTGTAAATCTGTAGGTTGAGGCTCAAAAATCCGTAGAATTCCGAAGATTACTATTAAAAAAATCCGTAGTACTACAGACTTTTTTTTAAGCTTTAATAACTGACCTAAACATAAGGTGGAACTTTAAATTCGCCGTATTTGCCCAAATATTCGTGAAGGCGTGAAGTACAACCATTAAATTGTTATTTAATGAAGCATAATGAGTAATGCCGCACTGCAATTCACTAGTCAGTCAGAGTCAGTGATTGTCAAAGATTACCTGTGAATGGGATTACGTTTCGTTATTCGCAGAAAAAACGAACAACATCCTTATTACGTTACGTATTTAGTAAACAATTTATTTGAAATGGGTTACTATTTTGGAAATATGGTGATATTCAATACATTGCTACGTTATTGAAGATATCAAGATTTGGAATTACATATATTACTTCTTTTAGCCAAGGGACCCAAAGGTCACCGCAAGGAAGCGTTCTTTACCAGAATCATTAAAACCTACAAAACTCAACTAATTAATTTATTACTTTATCAAATATGTATCAAGAATCATCAGCAACATGCTTCGTCAAGAGTTTACAATAGTTAATCAGCAACATGCTTCGTCAACAATGAACATAAAGTAATCGGCAACATGCTTCGTCAACAGCGTACATAAACCAATCAGCAACATGCTTCGTCAAAAAAAACAAAAAACATAACTATTCCCCGGCTCGGATAGCGCCTGGCTCAAAGGTTCCAAATATACTGGCAGCATTGCCACGTTGTATTGCCAACGAAATTTGTTGGACCAGAAACGAACCGGACCGAGGATCACAGCCCCTATCCCTCAATCGCTGTCCCACAGCCTTAATAAGTCTTTGCTTCTACACACCAAGGACCAATAAAACACACCAAGTAAACAATTGTGTTTTTTTGGAATTCCGTAGATTTTTCAATAAAATCCGTAGATCTGTATACAAGGCTTGAAATCCGTAGATCTACAGACTTTTCCGTTACGGCTACGCTGGGCAGTACTAACGCCTGAATCGATCTGTTTTAGCGTTATTTTTTTGTTTTGCAACTATTTTTGGCGAGGGGTTCTACTAAAGGCAGATTCGATGAAACTTCGTTGGACCGTTCGTGTCCGATGACTGTAATGTACATACGCTTTGAAACCAGCTCGATTGAGGGTCACAATCACGTAGCTTGTGTGACAAACGAGTTGATTAAGAACTTGGTCGACTTTTAATCATGGCCACTCGCTCTGGAAGTAGAAACGGTGGGTTTGCAGGGTTTGGTTATACAGCTGGTGAAAGAAGAGGATTGCGATAAGAGAAGATCATCGAAATCCAAAAGTATGTGATTGTAACTTTCTCATTTTGAGGATTTAACCGCAAAATTATTTTTTTAACAACAATCATAATTATATCAGATTTTGATGTTACTTTCAAAACTAGTGTTAATGTAGCGTAGTTTAGTAGTTTAGTACTTAGTTCTTACGAGGAGTGGGGAGTTTGTAAGAAATGTTATTGAGTTTGTCTATGATTGCAGAGGTCGAGTCCGAACGGCGCGAACGTGACGCTGTTCCCGGCTGTGCTGGAGACGGGCGGGCGCTACCGCTGCGAGGTGTCGGGCGAGGGCCCGCTCTTCCCCACCGTGTCCGACCACGCCGACATCACCGTCGTCGGTGAGCCTGCCCTAACATGCACAAAACATTCAAATACGTGTTTCATCTAAGTCCTCAGAGTTGGCGAAGCATTCGCAGTCTTAAGATTGCAAGCATGAGATTATAGTCTTGAGATTACAAATATCTATGGGTCTCAGATTCCACTTACCATCAGGTGTCCTAAAAAAGTTTCAGTCAGGTGTTCACAACAAATACGATCTAAAGTTTTTCACATACCTACTTCCAACTATTTTTGAAGGAGCTATTCAATGAAACCCCATCACAATAAAATAGACAAGTAATAAATAATACCAGTTTTACGTGTACGACAGGACCCGATATTTATTTTTTTCAAGATTTTTTTTTACTTTATCGGCGTCATTAAATGTATAGTGAAGTACCAAGTCTCTGAGTTAAACCGCAGATGGACAGATTTGAGTACGGAAACGGAACCCTAAAAAACTAACTTTTTTTAGAGAAAAATTACCTGGTTTAATTCCTTACAAAATATGGTTCTTAGGTACTTATTTTTGTATGATTCTTAGGTACTTTTATGTTTGTTTTACGTACATGTATAAACTACAGTGCAACAGCTCTTAAAGTATCATTTGGGTTTATATTTTTCTTTCACTCGTTCTTATGCTGGTTAACCCGAACCCACTTTTTAAGACCTTTTGCACAATACCTACTTCGGAATTATAAAAATATTACAATGTGCAGTTTTTCTTAATTTTAAAACAGACGATATTGTTCCTAAGCACGATTTTCCCGATGTTGATGATGATGATGATGGTTCAGCTCTCCCGGAGCACGGGCCGACGATCACTGGCTCCCGGGTCCGGTACCAGATCGGCGACCGCGTGCAGGTCAACTGCACCTCGGGGCGGTCGCGGCCGGCCACGCGGCTGGCGTGGTACGTGAACGGCGAGCCCGCGCCGCCCGCCGCGCTGCCGCCGCCTGCGCATGAGCGCGGCGAAGACGGCCTCGAGGTCACCAGCCAACTGCTCGACTTCAAAGTCAAGCCGAAGCACTTTAGGAGGGGCGACTTAAAATTAAAGGTAAGAAGGTTTATATCGTGAAGTAATTGCAATTTGTATCTATTTTAGTATTAGCGAAGATGCATTTGGCTAACTAGCGTTTCTATTCGTTTCGTTTTTAAACCAATCGCGTCAATGGTAGATGACGTGATATGAAGAGTCACGTGATCTATTATCAAACCGCGATTAGAATCGAAAGTACCGTTAGCACAAGGGACTTATAATAAATAAATATAATAATAAATCAACTAAATTAAATACTTTAAATACAAATACTTATAGATAATTGATTGACAAAGTATGTTTTACCATAAACAGACACTACAAATATTTCAACTCTATTTTTGTTAAATGTTGTGTACATTTTGTTTTGAAAAAAATATTGATATAATATTTGATCAATCTTTAATTCTGGACATCAGAGCCAACTGGTCGGATGTCCAATTTTGACCAAAATCACTTTTTTTTAGAATCATGCTAAATTTTTTGTCCTCTTTCAGGCCATCTAACCGTTATATCGCTATCTCTTTTATTAACGAAGTTAGATTTACAAAAAAAGGTCGGATGTCCACAATACCTTAGAAGAAAAATAACGGATGTTTAAATATGACTTTTTGCTTCTAGTAATCTTAATGTATGGCTTTAAAAGTAGGTCTGATGTTCACATAAGACATATTGGTTTTATTTTTTTATTAGAACGGAGCGTCTGATGTTTATATCAGACCTTTTGGTTCGGGGAATCTCCACAATATCCACAACCAAAAGAGTTAGCGATAAATTTTAATGGGCGATGGAAAGAGACAGATAGCACACATACGCCCTACGATTGCCTAAACCTTACGTATGGCCGAGAGCGGCCGGCCGGCGATTGACATGTATAATCCGGTTCGTGTCCAGACGGCGCATATGAAAATTCAGTGCAAATGAATTAATTGGTTAACAATTGCAAGTGTTTTTATTGTTAAGGTGGTACATGTCATCAGGATATTCCAAGAGTTACGAAAGGCAGAAAATAAAAGAAATCAATAGGTGTCTAAACTCAAATATTTCATTACCTACCTACAAGTTTTGTTTTGTGCATTCGTTTTTAAACAGAATTTTTAGAGTGAGGTATCAGTACCTGTATTGTTGTTTCAGATGATATTTTTCAACCAAACAAAAGACGACCTTCACTGTCAGTGCATGTTGATGATATTATAATTTCGAAAAGAAACACACTGGAAAAAGTTGCAAAATTTCATAAGTTGTGTCATTGAACTCGTTAGCTTTAATTTCTATTTCTACCTTAATTACATAGTATTTACAAGCTTGGCCTGTTAGTTAGGTAGTTTGGGATAAATCTTGCAAGTTAAATTTGACCCTTTTCCCGGTTTCCGATTGAGCTGAAATTTACTATACTTGCGTATCTTCGGGAACATTGCAATAATTGGTATGGTAACACGGAGCTGGTCTGATGATGCAGTCAGAAGGTGGCTATAGGAACTAACTCTTGGAATATCCTGTACGCACTTGCACTTGTTAACAAATGAATTAATTCGCACCGAATTTTCACATCCGCGGTCTCGACACAAATTGGTTTCATTGTCAATCGCCGGCCGGCCGCGCTCGGTCAATCGTAAGGTTTAGGCAATCGTCGAGCGTGGTATTCCTTCATATTTCATAATTTCATTTGCACTATTTTCATTTGCCATAATGATCAGTGGCTATAATCTTCATAATGCCATAATACTCTAGTGTCATAATGTTCAACCTCCCTAATATCAGATACCATAATAACAATTTCCATAATATTTACTTTCTATAATGTTCATAATCCCTAATATTATATGCCTTAACACTTCATTTGCCATAATTTTGGAAAAAGCAGACCCAGACTGTATCAGTGTATTTCAGTGGATATAATGAAGTACTGGTACAATCTGGATTACGTACTACTATTATAATAACTTACCTATTCTAACCTACCTACGATAAGGAAGGCCAGACCCGATTTTTTTTATAGTACTACGCATAATACGCATTCTAAATGTTTTATGGCAAATAATTATTATGGCGTTTAAAATTTATAGCATACAATTTTATAACTCTTGATAATAGGGAAAATGAAAAGTATGGCATACGTATCGGTATGGCACCTAACAATTATGTCAAGTGAAAATATACCAAATGATATTATGCACGTGATTCGTTATGACTTATGGCATATAAATTTATGTCATATGAAATTCGGGCAAATGAAATTATTGCATATGAAATTCGGTTAAACGATAGAGAACCGTCGGGCGTATGTTTGCTTTCTGTCTTTTTCCATCGCCCATTAAAATTTATCGCTATCTCTGTTTGTTGTGGATATTGTGGAGATTCCCCGAACCAAAAGGTCTGATATAAACATCAGACGCTCCGTTCTAAGAAAAAATTAAAACCAATAAGTCTTATAATGGAAATTCCCCGGACCAAAATGTCTGATGTTCACATAAGATTTAATATATTTCCATTTCATTTCGAGCCATATAGTCTGATTTAAACATACGTCCTATACTTATTGCGTGTTCACAAATTTTCTTACAACCGAAACATCGGATGTTAATATCCAACCACAGCATAGCATATGCCTTGTTAATTTTAGGTCGGATGTCACACCCTTTTGATAATCAAATTTGAATTGATAGCGTAAGAAAGAACTTGTATGTCAGAAAATACTTGCAGTTATATGCTCCTTCTATATTAATTACTAGTTTTCTTTATTTTAATACTGTTAGTCGGTGTCAAACGTTTTAAAGTTACTTTTGCTTGTCCTGAAAAGTGTCGAAAATGCACATCCGACCAGAGAGCTCATAATATGGTGCTGCTGAGCGCCTCTCCGTGTGGTCTTGCCAAGTTGTTGCGGGTGTGTGAGAGATATGCGGTCAGCCACGGCTTATCATATAATGTCAAGAAGAGTGAATGCATGGTTTTTTGGGTCAGAGGTAAACGTCCGTACAATGTTCCGGCTATTAAGCTTAACGGCGCTCCGTTAAATATTGTTAAAGAGTTTAAGTACCTTGGGCACGTACTGTCCTCTGACCTAAGGGACGATGCAGACATAGAGAGGGAGCGTAGGGCGCTGTCTGTCAGAGCGAACATGGTGGCCCGCAGGTTTGCTCGTTGTTCCGCTGAGGTTAAACTGACGCTCTTTAGAGCATATTGTTCCAACTTTTACACGAGCAGCCTGTGGATAAACTACACGCAAAGGCAGTATAGCGCCCTACGCGTGCAGTTCAACAACGCGTTTAGGATGCTGATGGGGCTGCCTCGATTCTGCAGCGCATCAGGTATGTTCGCGGATGCAAGAGTGGACTGCTTTTACGCCATCATGCGAAAACGCTGCACATCCCTGGTGCGCAGGGTGCGGGCCAGCTCCAACGGCATCTTGGCGACGTTCGCTCAGAGGTTCGATTGTCAGTATGTGAATCATTGTTGTCTGGTTCACGTACTGGCATATCAGCCTAAGTAGGTTAGCTTAGTTTAAAACCTATGTGCTCAGTAAAAATATGTAATACTAACATTAGGTTAATTTTTTAAATTTAATTTACTAACACTTTGTAATAATATTATGGTCCAAAGATGGCTGAAATAAATGATTTTGATTGATTGATTGAATATTAAATTTACAGTAAAGGAGGCAGAAAAGTAAACAATACAGTTGCTATAAGGATAGATTTGAGAGAAAAATAGAGGCCCTGAGGCTTATATTAAACAGAATTAACTATTTGAACAACTATACGTAATTTATCCAGCGAAATGAGAGAAAATTTACGTAGTACGGAATTAGTCAGCAAAGTAATTAGAAGTTAATATTACGGCAGCGGCATGTATGTCGTCCTAACATTAGAGGGGAACCAATGCTCTTGTCCCTTTCATATTCATACGTGACGTGCAAAAGAGAGTACGCCACCATAACCTGTTTCAATAGGCAGACTGTAGCTACATACCTATATAGTATACTTTCATAATATGTACAGTGTTGGTCATATAATTAATTAGACACATTCCATATAAATAAGGTAAGCACAAAATGAGCCGAGCTGTGAAAATATATAGATTAAATATTTAATAACCATGCCAGAATAAATCCTCTTATTTAAAATACTCATGAAATGTTTTTAAAAAACCTTTAAACTATTAAAAGAGTTTAAACCCCATGATGGTTGATTTATTGTTACTGGCCGCTTAGGACAACTAATAGCTATTAGCATCCATGCTTCGTTCCGTTTTGAAATTGAAAAAAGAACCTTCCTTCTACCTTTTTTTTTTGTAATTTTGGATGCAATTGAACGTCAATTTCGAATTACGTGGATAGTAAGTTTTGATAAAAATGGGTAAAAATACGAGTTGTGGCGCATCAACTAGACAATTAATTGTTAAATTACGTTTCGATCGACAGTGGATATATGGCATAATCGCTGATCATCTAAGACCTACCTGTAGCGAGATCTTTGCGCTATAAGAATAACCTCCAACTTCCGCTTTCCCTACTAAAATTAACGAATGATGGTCTTTTTATAACAAAAAATTACAATAAATTAGGTACCTGAAAGTATAAAAGAAGAAAAAAAAGAAAAAAATATATATTGATAAACTGAAACAAGTGCTAGTAAACAAAGCATATTATACAATAAAAGAATATACAGAAGACGCATTACGATAATTAATAGGTAATGGTTATAATATACTAATTAAATAAATTATGCCTCCTCTCTCCTGGTGTTGCTGTGCCCTCCTCATTTATTAAAATAAGCTGTACCATTATGAAAAAGCAATAAAGATTTGAATTTAAATTTGAATGTTCTAAAGAAAGTTTCAACGTTAATGATCATTGTGATATAAAATCATTATAAACGACATGAAACTACTAAAAGTGTTCCTAGAAAGGCTCGTCCGAGGGAAACGTTTCACTGAGATAATATTCTCAAAAGGTACCGCGTAAGAGCAACACCGAGAGAAGCGATTATTATTCTCAAATAAAAATGTTAACTGGACAGTACGAGAATGGAAAAAAGTGTTCATTCCAGATGAAACAAAAATAAATATGTTAAATTCGGACGGCAAACGCTACGGACGTCCAACATTATGTGGATGATTTTCTGCTCCGTTCGTTAGATTGAAGGTATAATGGATCAATTTCAATACAAAAATATCTTAAAGGAGATGATCCCCTACTCTGACGATTTGCCGTGAACTGGATCTTTCAGCACGATAATGAATGACACGGCCAGCGGTGTCAAATGCTTTCTTAGGGAACAACGTATTTCCATCTTAGACTGGCCTGCAAATTAGTCCTATAACACTAGAATCCGCGCCAATATATAAAACTAGAATCCGCGCCAATGCATTCGTATCACTCTTGCGCGTCTGTGGGGCCTCCCCCGTGCCTAGTTCGCTCGCGGCTAAGGTCGGCTTTTTATTCCCACAGAAAAAATGTAAACAAAGTTACGTCACTGTCAAAGTGACATTTCAGGGAATCTCAAAGTCTGGGCCAGCAAGAAATATAATATTAAGTTATCATTTCGCTTGTATCGTGATATAAAAATAAATTTAAGGAATAATTGAAATTAAAGTCGCACAAATGAGTCACTGGAAAGCGATTACGACGGGAGCACGAATTGTGAAGCGAAGCGAGTGAAGTTACGTCTCACGTCAATCAAGCGGCCCTCAACTTGTTGACACAGGTGTATCGAGTCAATGATACCAGTGCAATAAATAAATTATGCAAACAAAAACAGATTTCTCGTTCTAAATTAATACAACAAATAAATTATATCAAAATTAAGTTTGCCATCAACAAATTAAATTCTTCAATCTTGATTACAATATATAGTTTTTTTATAGAAAGTCGATTTCTTATAAATGTGGAAAGTTTAAATATTTTGAAAATTGCAAATGTTTTTCGTTAACGGCAACACCTTTGTTTACATTTTTTCTGTGGGAATAAAAATCAGACCTTAGACGCCGCCGCCGATACGCATAAACTTGTAACGCGTTCTTACATTACTAATTTCTAACCTAAGCACAGTTTTTTTTTATATTATTAAAGTGGTTTTATCTGAAATACGCGTAAATTATTTATTGACCGCCCACACCGACTACAGTCCTGATTTAAATTCAATAGAAAATTTGTGGACGTTGTAAAAAAAACTCAAATAAACGCAACTCCAGCCAAAACGAACTTTACGAAGCCTTTGTAAAAGCATGGGACTCAATCCCACTCAACGAATGTTTTAATTTTTAACTGTATTCATGTTGAAACCTGTAAATATTATGTCGATTAAATAAAGATTTAGATCATCACATAATTAAAATAATAACAAAGGAATGAAATGAATTGAATCAATTCCACGTCGTTGCAGAGCCGTTATTGATAACAAAGGCTACGCAACTACAAATGAATAGTTACGAAATGGAGTAACTAACCTATAAATAATGATAAGTCGTTGAACATTATTTTATGCATTTTTCGTTTTATTTCCAAAAATATAAGTTTTACGGCAATGTGCCTTGTATAATGTGAATTACGTTGGATGTGTTTCTAAGTATATGTCCACCCTGTAAATCAGATTAATCATCCGAAGCCATGACCCGAAACAATGCAACTGGCTCTGTCCGTGCTCACAGACCTATGAAAAGGCGAAAAGATGCATAATATTATCGCCGATAATAATGCTATGGATACAATACAAAAAAATATGGTTATTGTTATAATAAACAACGTGTTACAAAAATACATCATATATTTGGGTATTTTTGAGACACGTTTTAATTATACGAGTATGTATAAACATTATTTTAATTTTGTTGCTTTGTGATACGATTTAGGGCCATAAAACCCTGGCTGCGATAAGTGATCTGTCCTTTGTGGTATATTAAGTACCTCTCTACACAGTCACTAAATACTCTCATTATAAAGGAAGGTTCCACAGATTACGAGTAATGAGTCCTTTGGCTATGTAACACGGTACTATAATAATATTTGGCAACAGTTTAATAAGCGAACAAAACTTTGCCCCCGATCAATTAGTTGTTCTCGGAAGTAGCTCAAGGATCGCGTTGGATTTAATAGGTTGGATCCATTATCCTTTAGCGGGTCGATTATTCAATCAGCTGCTGCTGGAAGATCTTAGCTACGGTTCAATAAGTGTGGAAATACTTTAACGATGCAACATATTACATTTATAGAAACGAGTTGATACAGTCACGAACTTAAATTTGGGACCCCCCTTAGGTCCAAAGTCATTCTGACGTTCTACAACAATAAGGTTGATTCTCCTATAAGTTACAAATGATCTGGCATCTCTAATGACATTGACGACTTCAAGCCAATTTTTCTTGAAATGGGTCACAAATTAATGATCGCGATGGTACATACAGTCTAGTTTATAATATGTGTACATTTTAGTACCTTGTCTATTTAATGTCATGTTTAAACTGCCAAACATGAATTGTCACAGCGATTAAAGTGACAAGGTACTAAAGTGTACACATATTTATGAACTCGAGTGTACAATGACCATCCGAGGACTTCGCATCAGCGCGCAAAACGCGGCACGGCATAATTGTGCCTAATGACCAGTGATCGGAATAGGTAGAGTATATTTACCTAAAGTTCACAAACGGACATAATATAGAGTGGTTACAACCGGGTGAAATATTAATTTATTTTTATTGAATTCCTGATTTCCGCTGCTGCCAGAAGTTTCCAAACTTTAAAATCGGGGTAATTTTAAAATATTTGCTCTACTTATTTACATATATAATTAAATGCATTCATGAAATTATCATCATACGCCCGTGAGATATAGGTGAAAATCTTAAGTAAATGACCTCTTGCATGTAGTTGTAACACATCTGTATAGACCATTCGACATTCTGTATTTGGACGTAAATTCCATATTAGTTTTGTACACAACTACATGCAAGAGGTCATTTACTTAAGATTTTCACCTATAACAGAGATGATTTATATACAAACCGTTAACTTATTTGTAATCTTAATTGCCCTTATTTGTGGGCAGTGGTAATCCAAATGGCAACTGTGTGATGACGTAGAAAGTGTCCCTTTTCGGTTTATACGCCCTTGTTGTTTATTAGACCGATAGACTTGCCCCCTTATATGCACTATTATTCTATTTTAGTCAAAATATGTTTAGTCACTTTCCGATAGATGCAAATGTCAGTGACAGATAAGGACAAAGCATATTTTGAGCACACTTAAGCTGTTTTGCGTTTGTGAATTAGTGACTGTTCAACCAACAACTGAATAAAACCCTGATAAAACTGAATAACCAAAAAGTCGGTCCATTTACATGCTGGTGGAAGTAGTTACTTAAACGGTACAATTATATTTTACTAAGTTTTGTCTATACATCGATGCAACGTTCTTGACATAATTGGAATAGGTCGTTACATTTTAAGTCGTTATTAATTAAGAAAATGGACCATTTATAAAATTAATTCCCCGTTGTTGTAAGTTTATTTTTGTGAGGTGTTCAATAATATGTAACTATTTGTATTGTGTTATACTGTATGCTTATTTGGTGTATCCCAATTTGTTAACCATTATAAAATTTCAAACTTCCTAATTATAAACGTACATTTCAGTAATAATCATTAATAATACTTAAGAGATACGCTCCAGTCGGTGAAATAGTAATTAATGCACATACTAAATGGTAACACCATTACTCGAAGTATAAATTATATAATAGGTACAATTAGGCAGTAATTTTACCCGAGCCCTATTTGCAGACATCAGAACAATAGATTCTCGTTAGAGCTAATTTGTTTTGTTGTATGTCGCGCAGTGCCTGGCCACGATCGCGACGGTGTACTGGCGCAGTAATGAGGAGAGCGTTCAGGGCGAGCGCAAGGGGTACGCCCGCCCGCGCGAGCCGGGCGAGGGTGCGTCGCGCGCCGACCGCGTCCAGGCAGCGGGCCGGCCCGGTGCCGCGCCGCGCGCGCTGCCTGCGCTGCTGCCCGCCGCGCTGCTCCCCGCCGCGCTGTTGCTCGCTCCGCGCATGCGCGCCCGCTAGGACTCGGCGCAACCACTGCACGACGCACCCGCGTCGGTATTATCATAGATAACTTAATATATGTAAATTAAATTACGCTTTCGTGTAACTATATTACGCGTAATTAGTGCCATTGATTTCTTTGTTTTCACCTCGATATCCAAAGATTTTTATCACCAAAGTAGCGTTTTATTTATATCAGGAGCGAATAAATGAAAATTAAAGCCCGATTACGTACCAATAAGTTAGTGTAGCTGTTATTTATCGTTTCGATTACCGATCGAATGTGACATATCAATTAAAGCGTTTAAAGGTAATTTTGGGCTGAAACATCGCTGATCCCGGTAGCTATTTCGTGGGCTATGGTTTGTATATTGACGGAGTGGCAAGGTGCATGTATACCTAAGTAAGCCAGATTTCAGGACAAGCGCATTATAATAGTTTAATTCCAGATTAAATACCAGTCTAATCATCCACGAATATTTGTATTTATACTGTAAACATTATTTGCAGCATATTTTATACATTTTCATCTCCTGGCAGTTTTTTGTTGTTGATGTGACGTCAAATTGTCATATTTGTGATGGGGGCTTTGTTCACCCTTTATAAAGGATTTCATTCGTATCACATTAGCATTACCAATCACTTGTATAATATGTTACTGAATTTGATTTGTAACATCGAGTTACTTCATGAATTTGATAGCATTCAACATTTTGGATTATCTACATGTTAAATTGTATAATTTTATATATTTAACTTGCGTATTGCGTCAGGGACATTCGCGGTCGTCCACATAAGAAAATTTTGGCTTGTCCGTTGCAGCTAGCTAGTCCTACAGCGTTTTTAAACCAATCGCGTCACTGGAAGATGACGTGATACGAAAAGTCACGTGGTCTACCAGTGACGCTATTGGTTTAAAAACGAATCGAATAGAGACGTTAGTTAGCGTAGTGCATCTTATCTGAGCCCTCAGGTCGTTACGCGTCGAACGCGCAAACGAATATCACCCTAGAGGTGGTAGACCGGGAATGCCCCTGACTGTACATAAAATAATGTGACGTGCGAGAGATGTTTACGTATTGTAAGGGACACGTTGTAAGGATACCTTTAGTCTTTGTCAACAATCTATTTGGCTATTAAATTTTATGATAAATTTAGAAGAGATAATTAAATAACTATTGAATTAATCCTACGAATTGTACAGGGACATAGAAATAAATTGCATATCTTATAGGGTGCTGATTGCATTATCGAGTACATTAACAAAAAAAACTTAATTATCTAAGCAGAATTTTCATCAGGATCATAGAAACCCTAGCTGCTGTCGTTTTGACACACTGCCAAGGAGCCCGCCCACGGGAGGTCTTGCTCGCGAGTAGTACGTATACTACTTAGTATTAGTGCACTAGCAGTCGAGTACACTAATATGGATGTTCGCTGCAAAGCGCGTTACGAAGTTTGGCAGCGTAAATCTTAGCGTATAAAAGATAATAGCTCTGAAAATAACCTTTTATTAAATAAACGAAGTGCTAAATGAAGTTACTGAAAGAATTAATCATATTAATTTGAACATGGGGTTGAGGGCTGAATCTATATTGTTCCACCTTCTTTTTATTGCAACATGGCGAAATTATAAACGCCGTACAGCTTTTTTTATTAGCGCGTTTACTCTGACTACGTGTAGGTGCTTATGTACGCTGACTTTTGAGGTTCCTTTGCCTAAGTTCGGCATTTGTGCCGTGTGTGTTCGGTGTATTTTACAAAATCATTGGTTTTCAGCGACTGCACACATATGCATTTCATCGTTTACAATATAATATGTAAGTATGTACATTAATTAATCAGTGTTAATTTGTCTGCAACGCATATGTTAGAAAATCAAAATTATATTTAAATAATTATTTATTTGTAAAGAGGAAATGCCAAAATAGCGCGTATTCGTATAATTAGCTTTACCACCCGCCATTCTGTGTCTATCTCCGCAGCAAGAATTCATATTTATTGCATGCATTGTATGCACTGTGGTTTTGCATTATTCCTTGGCTTGCTACCGAGACGCTTTCAAGTCAATTTTGTATATACAAATCTTACCAATGTAAAACTAGGTACTCTTAAACTGAATCTGTCTTAGCTCCGATTAATAAACTGATTTGATCTGAGACACCTCAAAAATTACAGTCTTCTATAACTCGACGTAGGTACTTTGACGAGTCTTGAGATAGGCCTCTCAACCAACATCAGTTTATTATTATGATCCTTAGTAGCAGTGGCGTACCCACCTAAGCATTTGTGGCAAAGCAGATTTCTTTAGCACTTGTACGTTAAGACCTCGTGATAATCCACTAGGGATCAAACTGTGACCGTTCTGCCTTTGCTGTTTTTTTATTTCAATGTTTTTAAGTGGCAGTGTGTGATAAGTTCAGTAAACACTGCGTCTTCTTGTAAGAGTCAAAAATACAATAATTATGTGTATCCAATTAAGAGCTGAAGCTTACCAGAGTTACGTACAATTACCGGACTCGTTAGCCTAGCTACCTTCTCCCTCATAGTATTCTTATAATTAGAGTGCGAGGGACAGAGCATTCGACTCGCTAGCGAGTACGGTAATCGTAACTCATGGTAGGGGTATACAGTAGTTTAGTATTTTCTTACTTTTAGAAAAGAAAGTTCACTGCTGTCTTCAGTCATTTATAAGAGAAATTGTAAAAGTACCGTGTAAGTAATGTAGAAAAATAGAAAAGTAAAAAATGAGACCATCTCTATTAATGATGGAATCCCCGAGACCCTTTCGAAACCCATCTAACGGACGTTCATCCATGCCCACTTATATATTTCTACACTGGCTATGGACATTTAATCACCGGGCTCAAAGCGCTGTTTTATTAGCGCCTACAGCGTTTTAGTTTATGATTTTTTTCTTTGGGGTCGAATTTTATAGAGAGCGTCGAGAATGTCCTGATATTTTTCACAATTGAAATCGGGACTCGAATTCAGTGTTGTTTTTAATTTTCAGGGATCTTAGGTCCACCAAAATAAACTTCATTTATTAATAAATCAGGTATTATCTAAATACGACAACCGCTCTTGACAAAGCGTAAATGGAATATAATGGAATCAGTTAGAATATTTTTTTTGTGTCGTTTCATAATTTATAATACATTATATTATTATTAAATTTCCTTTATTGTACCTACACGCTACTAACGTATAAGTCAAATTGTATTTGTATTAAGTACTATTTGTATTTTAATTGCTAAGTGCTTGAATTAAAACCAATCATCGCGTAAGGAGCGTATAAATGTTGCGGTTGACATTGTTGCTTATTGTTAAATGATTATGACGTAGGAATAAGAGTCAATATGTAAATAATGAATAAATGTGTAGCTCAAAGTTAAAAAAATCTACAAGAATAAAATTATGTGATCTTTTTTTTGAGCCCTGTATATTTTTTGCGGTAAATAAATGGTTAAGTTTAAACTTGGTGGGGTTACCATACTTTCGACAGCTGGGTGAGTATTCGGCAATGATATTTTATATTAAGATACGTTATGCTCATACTAAACGCATTCAAAACCCGTGACCAGTTACTGACAGAGTCAAACACGGCAATCCATAGCGAACGCTATTGTTAGAAAGAGATAAATAGATAAAAAGTAAGGCAATTTGCCTTCCTTTTTGCGGAACGTTTTTGCGCGTAGATGACGTATCTTTATATAAAATATAATTGGTATTCGGGCGTTTTAACCGCTGTCATTGTTGTCTTCAATAATAATATTGACGAAAATAATTATAACTACCAGCAACTTTTAATGTCGAAATCAACGGCCCCGAGGGTAGTATTCATTTAAGAGGCGACCTATGATAAAGTCTGTAGTGTTCCGCGATCTGGATCTCAATAACCATAACGCCTTTGTATCTGTTTTTATTAAAAATGATCATATTTGCTTGAATCTGGCAAACGTGAAAACACGATTAGAAATAAAATACTCGATAGTTTAATTTTTCGAACAGGACACCTTTTTTTGCATGTTTTTGGTTGAATCTTCGAAACCCTATTAGTAGTTTACGTGACGGTTGCGTAATGCTAATTACGCAGAGTCCCGTACAATACTTTATTTATTATAAGTACTCTAAGATGTGCTCAGAAGCCGAAAGGCAAATGAACAGCATTACCTTACCTGTGGTAGTGGTGACAGCGATGACAGCTGTAACGTAATTTTGAAATTACGTTATCGAATATTATGGAATGACGACCTTGTAAAGATCGCGGGAACGCGGTGGTACGAAAAGCACAAGACCGGTCTGAGTGGAGAGCCTTGGGGGAGGCCTATGTCCAGCAGTGGACGTCTTTCGGCTGACATGATGATGATGATGATGAATATTATAAGGTAATGAGATCCAAATTTGGAACATCTTCCAAAATTAACAGCTGTCATCGCTGTCATCTACTACCACAGATAGCTGTGGTAGTAGATGACAGCGATGACAGCTGTTGAATGCGTTCAAAACCCTACCTACGGGTTTTGAACGCATTTAGAGGACTTATGATATGAGTGTAGATAAAATCTTTAACGATGATTTTCGATTCAATAGTTGAGTATTTGTAACTTCTTAATCCTGACAAACCATTTTTTCAATAAACGTTGTGTTTTTAAAGTAAAGCAGCAATTAATCGAATTTGACACTGTCATCAAGGCGCGCGCGAACAATCTCCATCTCACATTCTTCGCGCGGAAGCACATAAAGCCATCTCTTTTCATTCTTGTGAGGGCGTGGCACCATAAGTGGCCTCTTAAAAGAATAAGAAATGTATAAATTTTATCTTAAATATATGCGAAGACAATGACCGCGGTTAAAACGCCGAGTAATCACCCAGCTGTCTGATCATCTGAGTCAAACCGTTGCAAGTGCTTGACAAACACACTCCAAGTTGTTGGTAAGTATATTATGAACCTAAGTACGAAGGGTGGCTGAAAATTTATTGATCCCTAGCCTATAACAAAATTGCAAATAGTACTGGTCAGTATGAATTCGTATTCATTGTTATTTTTTATAATTACTAAAATTCACTTGTTAAATTAAGTTTCTTTTTGTGACATGGATGTTTTCAACAGGTCGGATGTACTCTAGTGCCGTGGCATCTGGGACGGCCTTTAACATGGGACTGTACGTGTGTAGACACGTTAGCCTCGTCTCATGTTCAAGGCTCCGCTGGCACTCCTGGATATGCTTCTGACAATGCCCAAATTCTTAAACGCCGCGAATACGCCTTTTTAATTTCAAATTACGTATTTGCGGCCCTCGCCATCGAAACTTTTGGTCCGTGGTCTTCTGACTTGAAAAAATTCGTCAAGGAGGTGTCGGAAAAACTGGTGCATGTCTGTGGCGATCCTCGGGCCGGTTCCTTTTTTGCCCAAAGGCTGAGTCTAGCGGTGCAGAGAGGAAACGCTGCGAGTGTCTTAGGCTCGATGCCACAAGTGAGTTCGTTGGAGGGGTTCGATTTGTTTTAATTTATTTTTATTTTAGTTAATATTTATATTTTATGATATGTTATGATGTACATATGTTGTGTTGAAATAAAACCGCTAGACAGGTCGAAATGAAAAAAGGATCCAGCATGTAGTACGAGTATGAAAGTTGCTCACTAAATACGCCCTCTCAAATCAAACAGCGTAAATACGTTATCAGCAGTGCGTGAGTGGGGCTTTGTTCAAATTCAACGTTATAGTTTACTATAAAGAAGCCGTTTAAATTAGGTCGCGAGAGCCTGGAAGACTACCTACCCTAAGTGAATGACCAGTTCATGCGTACACCATAAAAATGTGACCAATGTTTACATTGGTCGCAGTTTCTGAGTAAGGTAACAAGTGCATATCGCTATCAAGTAACTAGGTACAATGAAAGGCTTTAATTATTGAGCCACTATGGAGCTTCAAGCCACATGAAAGAAATTACGCCAAAAAATATTAGTAACGTTATGCGACAGGGTTTCATAGTGGCTCATCAATTAAAGTCCTTGACTGTACATCAAAACAAAACATTTTGAGTAATAGATAAGAATCACGTTAGTAGCCTTTATAGGCCCTCAGAGGGCCCTGCCAAGATGCATTGCGCTAACTAGTGTTTCTATTCGATTCGTTTTTAAATCAATCGCGTCACTAGTAGATGACGTGATACGAAAAGTCACGTGATCTACCAGTGGCGCGAATGGTTTAAAAACGAAACGAATAGAAGTAGTGTTTCTATTCGTTTAAAAACGAAACGAATAGAAGTAGTGTTTCTATTCGTTTCGTTTTTAAACCATTCGCGCCACTGGTAGATCACGTGACTTTTCGTATCACGTCATCTACTAGTGACGCGATTGGTTTAAAAACGAATCGAATAGAAACGCTCCTTAGCGCAATGCATCTTGGCAGGGCCCTATGGTCGTAATAAACCGACTTCAGCGAGGTAAGCCGCTGACGGATTAATCTTAACCGGCCTGCGCAAGTTGTCCCGGCTGAGTATTATTAACATTACAATATGTGTATTTTGGTCACTGGTCTCGTCGAAGACGCAGGTCGGCTAAAGGCCAAGCCACACCGGTTGCGTGACGCGCACGTGCACGTGCGCGTTCGCTTTCCACTTCGTTGTATAGTATGAATTCTCATTACGACATTATCACTATACAACGCAGTGGAAAGCGAACGCGCACGTGCACGTGCACGTCACGCAACCGGTGTGGCTGGGCCTTAAAGTGGCATCTAACGCTGTATAACCTGCCTACTGCCTACGCGCTTAGTTTGCTAGAAAGAGAAGTAGTTTAAGAGAATAAACAACCCTGAGGGCCCTGCCAAGATGCATTACGCTACCTAGCGTTTCTATTCGATTCATTTTTAAACCATTCGCGTTACTGGTAGATCACGTGACTTTTCGTATCACGTCATCTACCAGTGACGCGATTGGTTCAAAAACGAACCGAATATAAACGCTAGTTAGCGCAATGCATCTTGGCAGGGCCCTCTGGATATCTGAAATAGGATGATTTGAAACGGCACATTCTATCATAAAAAAATGACATTGATTTAAAAGTTTTAATTGTGATCTTGTAATATATGTTTAGTGATTATCATGCTGTTTGGTGAAAACGATACGTGCCCGGAGCTAAATATTGGAGATTTAAATGTGTTTATTCTTTACTTTACCCGCACCCCAGCCCGCGATCCATTGATAAAACTTTTTTGCAGTTTTTTTAACCCTTACATACAATTCTGTTCCATACTAATAATATACATTTTAAAGTAACCCTGTATCTTTTTGTTACGCTTTCTCAGCTAAACCGATGAGCCGAGTTCGATTAAATTCAGAATGGAGATAGTTTGAGTCTCGGAAAAGGACATAAGGCTTACTTTATAAATGAAATTACAAATGTTGGTTTTATTTTAATACTAGCAACCCGCCCTCGCTTCGCTTCGGGTTATGTGAGTTTTCTGTAACACCCGTACATAATCCAGAATTTATTATACATAAAAACCTCGGATCTCTCTTGAATTACTCTATCTATTACTGAAAACTTCGTTAAATCCGTTGCATAGCAAGATCTAAGCGAACAGACAGCGAAGCGACTTCATTTTATACTATGTAAAGAAGTTGGATCCATCCATCATCCATGCATCCATTTGACTGAATTTTTTTTTTTTTTTTTTAAATGGGACGCAAGTATTTACGCCGACTCTTTAATGCACATGACCTAATTTAAACTAGCAACTTTTCATAGTTTTGGTTTGTGGTTGTGGTACTTTTTAATATAATTAATAATATCAGCAAACAACGACTGCAAATTTATTGAAGTTCCAATTACTTCCGAAATTTGAAATTATAATTGAATTATAAAAGCCAGCCGAGTGTGTTTGGGCACGTATTCATTGAAGGGTGGTAGCATCTATCTGCAACGTTGCAAATAGAATTTAAATTTTGTATATAACTAGCTGTTGCCCGTGACCCCGTCCGTGCAGAAAAATAAAACAAAGCCTGTGCTCATCAGGGATGATGTAGGATTCTAATGGTGAAAGAATTTTTCAAATCAGTCCAGTAGTTTCGGAGCCTATTCAATGCAAACAAACAAATAAACAAATCTTTCCATCAAATAATATAAAAATACGATGATAAAATACAAAAAAAAAAAGAGAAAAGTTTATGTACATACGAGCATCTATTAAACGACTAGCGGCCCCCGCTAGCGGCCTTTTTTTCTTTTTTACAAACACTGTCCTGACAATAAAGTTGAGTAAACAATTAAAAAAAAAGAATTATACAGTTTGTTGCAGTTCGGAAGTTGTGCGCGTACATACGTTTCGGCGATTCATTTTTATTTACTCCACAATGTAATAAACAAATAAAATAAATAAATAAATCTCACACAAATTGACATACTCCCAAACTAAGCTCTAGGCTTGTCTATGGGTACAGGTACAGGGTGGTGATTCTCTCAACAAGCAAAGGTGATCGTGCGCTCGAGTGAAGGTCCAAGCGGCGAGTTTAAGTAGTCCCGACAGAGGGAACAAAACACATTTTAGCGCGTGTATTTCAATTTGGCAGCATGACTTCTCGAACGTATAAGGCTCCCTAATTGACAATGCACGCGCTAAAATGTGTTTTGTTCGGTCGGACGGGATTACTTAAACTCGCCGCTTGGACCTTCACTCGGGCGAAGGATCACCTTTGCTTGTTGAGAGAATCACCACCCTGCACGGGTAGCACAAGTTGTATTTTCTCGCTTGTCGCTCAGTGCGTCTCTATTGTTACAGACTAGATAGAAAGGGAGATCCGAGTGACAAACAATTCGCGGACAACATGTGCTAGCCGTGCTCTACTAGACAACAATAAACTTACTCATATTGTGACGTTATCTATGAAACGGGACCTTATTGTCAATGGCGCTTCCGCCATTATTAAAGATGCTCCGATATAAATACAACGTCGCGTGACGCAGTGCGGCGTAAGCGCCATCGACAATAAGGTCCCTTTTATTTACATAGATATTGCCACATATAATTCACGCTCATCACACAAACAACTGCCCTTACCGGGATAGTGAAAATCATTTAATTAAATAATAGTAGATTGTACAACAAGTGCATAAAATGGGTTTTATGCTCGAGTTATACACTCTGCTTTTCACTTCGATTACGAGGAAATAAAACAGTGATAATGTAAAAAAACTTACATGAATGAGAATGTATTGACTTGTTTTCCGCTTCTCCAGACTTTGAAATTTTCATACGTTTAAAGTAAATTTTCTTTGATTTAGGCGGCAATGCGTCTGTTTAATAAGTTTTTTTGCATTTTGTTCTATTAGTGTGTTAGGTGTGAACATTATTTCCCCTTCACACTTAATTCCATAAAACCACAACACAAGTTTTGCAAAGAAAACGACTACCTAATGAATAGTCCAAAACTGTGGTCCAAACTATAGACATAAACCTCTTTCGCGCCAGTGTATTTCGTTTTTAATTTTTTTTTTTAATTTTCTGCATGAGGTTTTTAACTTAGGTCGAACGCAATACTGCCAAGTCATACGTTGATTTTGTAATATTTTTATTAATAATGATTGTTTTTAATACTTTTAAATTTCTTTTTTGTTAGATGCAAAATAGAAGGCAAATAAATTAAAGTAAATGTATTCAAATAACAAGTTTATTTAATGCAGTCACCTCGTCTGTCTGGCTGTAGGGCTTAAAATTGTCTTAGTCTAGATGATGCACTAGTGCATAAAATGCGATTTTATGCAGCCTATACCGAGCATAAACAAGGACTTTACGAGCATGAGAAGTGAAAATAATCTTTATTATAAAAAAAGGGTAGACGAACATGACAAATTCGTAAAGGTTCCATTTACATCATTTGGCTGCCACAGGTGTTTAAATCTTTTCACTTCTCATGCTCTTAAAATATTACTTTAGTCTCTGCATATCGGGACTAAAGCTTCTTATTAATCTCTAGGGATTAAAGTTTTTTTTAATTTACTTTGGAAACCCCTAGCCAATCACAGTGTTAGTGAATGGAGGATTATTGCCTTTATTGACATTTTCAGTGATTGTGTATGGACCATTTTTGGCCATGGAAATAACCTCAAAATGACAACTGTGCAAAAATATTAAAAAATACGATTTAATTTCGTGAAACACGAATATGAATATAATTAATTATATTAAGGATGAATTCATTTTATTCTGCATGATGCAATTAGTATTTAAATAGTTTTGAAGTTTGAACCTTTTTTGCAAGCATTTAAAGCGGCACTGTACAAAAAAATAATAAAAGAAAAGAAAAAACCGCGGAACGAATTAGTAAGAAACTTTCTTATAATCAATATTGTAGTTTTGTAAAGAACATCGTCAGTGCCGGATTGAGCAAGCACGGGGTCCGTAGCAAATTCTATAAAGAGACCCCGCTTCGCTTTAGGTTACAGGTTGTGGCGGGCTCTTTTCTGCAACTGGGCGACTTAGATATTTTGTGTGGGGGTTTGTTTTGGGTTATTCTGCTGGAGAATATTGACAGGATTATTCATCCTATCGTCAACCCTGATGGATATGAGTACACGCATACTGATGTAAGTACCAAAACAGGAGAATAGCGGCCTTTAAACGTAAAGATCGGACCACGGGAAACGCCACGCGCCATTGCAATCTTCGCTCCGAATCGTACATTTTTACTATTTTACTATTACAGTTGCATATACACGTACGGTTCGGCAAGAAGATTGGAATGGCGCGTGGCGTTTCCCGCGGTCCGAACTCTACGTGTACAGGCCGCTTTTTTAGAGGTTAGACGTGGGTGCGCGGGGCCCGTAGCATTTGCTACTCTTGCTACGTGGCTAATCCGGCAGTGAACGTAGTTTTTTTTCCTCGAATTCAAAGTGAAAAGTAGAGTGTTTAACACGAGACTAAACAACCATAATGACAAGCACTCGAACTATAGCCACTCTCGCTGGCTCGCTCGCTCGCGTGGCTAAATATTTCTTGTCATTATGGCTTGTTTTAGTCCCTTGTTGAACAATCTACTATTAAACGTATCAAAATAAGCGCCTACTCGTACTGTGGCTCGCACTCCCCGCCGCGCTGCTGCTAGGTTGAGCATCAATTAAATTGTAGGCACCTTATCTCTTTAACAATAACCACAGCAGCATCAGGTTTGTGAGGCCCTGCGTCGACTTCCGGCTAACAGCCATTGAACCTTATAGCATTCCACTTTGTGGTTTGCAGCAAAATTAATCGGGTTTTATTAATTTTGGCAATTATTAATAAGTGTTTACATTTAAATGCTTTTTACATTTTATTTGAATGTATTATAATCGTGAATGGAACGAAACAATACTAAAGGAATGTTTGGAACTATTTAAACAATTATACAGTGTGTTACCAGCACCCAGGCTTTTTTTAAAGGAGGTTAAAATAAAGTATATCTGTAACGTAACCATGACATTTATTTAATTATTAAACGAATTTTCAGGCTTTGTTAACTTTCTAACAAAATTTTAATTGCCGGCAATGTAAAGCACAGCAATTTTGACAAGAGTAAATGACAGTCGACGGATACTGTGATTATTATGATTTGCCCCCGTACTACGACATGCCTTGTACTAAGCAACAGCGATACTGATAACGATGAACACGCAGCACATGCACTACATTAAAAATGGACAGTATCTAAGAAAATTAATTGTAAAGTTATTTTAATTATTTTTTAATTGATAATACTTGCAAACAAATTGCTAAAGCAATATATTATCGGCAGTTTTAATAAATGCCCGCATGCTGGTAACACACTGTATAATACTCGTATGGTTGACCCAAAATATACGTTCACCCATTGCAGGTTTAGCAGTTTTGACTCTCTCATGATATAATGTTTCCTCTTAATGTTTTAATGCTATGGGTTCACCAAAGGTTGCGGTCCCATTAGGCAAAGAGTTAGCAGTTGATCCTCCCGAAAGAAGAAGACGTTAAGTTAGGGTCTAATCACACGCCACAACCACACCACGTCGCAGCGACAAAAAGTGGTCAAGCAGTGGTTTCGTGTGGATAGTGTGGCTGCAGGTACTTGTTGTTTGTGGTAACTACAAAATGTCGATGTGATTGCTTTATCTCTAGTGGCTGAGTTGTGGTTGCGATGTGTTCCGTATCTCCCTCACTTTGCGAGGACGTTATAGTTAACGAAAATATGTAGAATTGACGTTTGTGAATTTCATAAATTTTGACAGTTTCGACAATCGCTAATCAGTTTAGCGATATGAATCTTGTCTAAGGCAAGTGTCTTGTATTTATTTTGTCATCTGAATCTGACTAGACAAAGAATACGTAAATGGCTAAGTCTTGTGAGTACTATGACTAGGCACAAAAGTGATTTATTATTGGTGCAAAATTACAAGTTCATAAAACATTTATGAAAATGTAACGCTATTAACATGAAACAACTTCCCTAAACAAAATATGTTAATAATAATTTATGCTACATAAATTGTTTTAATAACAAAGTTCGCAGTAAATTGTTACCGAGTTTGTGGAGTGCCTAAAACTAACCTACAGTTTATAGTTGCTGTCACGATTTATTTTAACGTTATGATGTAATCCAGCACATTTTTACGTTAGAGGACTAGATTACGTTTCGGAAACACAAATTATAGCTATTTTTAGTTTTCACCCAAGGCTAAGTATCATTCAAACCTTATAAACCATAAAGTTTTTTTTTCGGTAATCGCCTGAAGGGCCAAAGACAAAAGTCGTTGCTTTTGTTTGCTGTTATTAATTGATTACTCTAGAAAAAGAAAGAGGGGCAGAGGTGAAAATCCCTTCCGGAAACCTGGGGATGGAGGGCCCACGTAATGCCGGGCTCGCACCGGCTAAAAACACCAATGCTCATTACCAACTAGAATTTACACTCCCGCGGATACTACCCCAGCCAGTGCTGAAAGGCCGGAGGAGAAAGTCCTTCCTCCGTTTACTTATCCGCGGGGTTTTTCCAAAAAGGGGGAATAGGAGTGAGAGTTGGGATGGCGGGAGACTTATGGCTATGTATGTGGGTCGCGGAGTGGGAATCCTGGCGAGCAGGTGTCAGTTTGACGAGGGAGCAGTGAATCGCGCCTTACCCCAGCCAGTGCTGAAGGGCCGAGAGAGAAGATCATTCTCCCGTTTAGGAGGCCGCAGGATTCCCCATCCCCCGTCCTATATTGAGCCCCTACCCATATAGCCATTTTTGGTAGCCGTTACGAAAATTGTCGAAACTTTATGTGTAGACACTGACTGATTCTAGTAACACGTTTGGTCGCTGCTTCGTAATTGTTACGACGCCGCGACTAAAATTGGGGAAGAGTCGACACAGTAACTTTTGGTTTCACTGTTCCGTCGCTGTGTGGTAACAATGTTCTCAGTTTGAAACCAGTTCGTTAGAAATCATTCGTTCATTCATTCTTTTAAATGAAATTCGTTGGAGTGTCTGATGTCGTTTTCATAGTGATTTAAAAAAATATATAAGAAGAGACGCCATCATAAAAAAGTTTGACAACGTAAATATTTCGTTTTAGTGTTAATTCATTATAATTGTGTTCAAATTTCAATGGGAAAATAATTGAATCGTGTCATTTGATCATATTGGTTGAAATTCATCAACGCGTCATCATAAAATCATAATTTAGCCTATTTAGCGAAACCCATGACTGTACTGCGTATTATTGCATTATTGAATAAGTCTATAATTCATAGATCTCTGAAGCTTTCATAGACAGAATAATATACTTATTTGAGCAATAACAATAAATAAAAGCCAAGCCAAAGCAAGAATAAACCATAAAACTTATTAATTATGATATAAATATGTTAATATGACGGACAAACATTGCAGTCACAAGTGGTCACACAGTTACTAGTTTGTGTCGACATGTGTCGTCGTGAAACTTAAAGTAGTAACAAAGTTACTGAAATCACAAAATGGTTTTTTTTATTTACAGAGACTCTCAAAGTTTCACGGACACCATCATTTACCTTTACAAAGTTCCGAAACATTGACGTAACATTACTACACATTTTGCGTTTATTGTTTATAACTTGGTTACAGAGTTACCACACGGTTACTACACATTATTTCCTAGTTTGTACACTAGTCACAAACTAAACGCAAATTGTATAAAAAATTGTGACACAAATGTTTCCGTTATTTGTGGACGCAGCGACTAAACATTGTTACTAGTTATTTAGTGGTAGCATTGTGTATCAACTACAACAACAGTCGCAATGTGCCGAAACAGTTACGAAACGATTGTGACTTGTTACTGCTTTGAAAAGTTTGCGACCAAAAATGGCTATATGGGTAACTATGCACAATATTTCTGCAATTAACCCTTATTCACATTTGTAGTTAACACATACACTTAAGGATAGAGTTAACTCTGGGAAAGAGAAATTTTGTAGCGGAGGTGCTTAGGGATGTGGGGTTAAGGGTTCGGAAGATTTTATAATTTTGCCTCATCCTACAAGATTAGGGGTGCGTTGGGGGTTGGTTTATGTTTTGGGTTTGGGATGAGGCGGAAGAAAATCGGGTTTTCTTGGAGGGGAGGGGAGACAGGATAAGTGGGGGGGGTGGAAGGGGGATACGTTTCGGCGTGGGTTCCTGCCCGGGTCCTGTGGCCGAGGGGATTGCGTGGTGTCAGATTTCAGCGTAGCGTGTTCCAGAATAGTCCGGGTACCGAACTATTTTTTCCTTAAACACGCTAGGCGTACCACTTTTTCTATAAAACCCTTCGTGCTTTCGCGGTTGGCATTTGTTCCCAGCAGCTTGATCTATCCGGAGAAACCTTGACTCCGGTCTTTTGCTCAAGGTCGAGCCTTTCCATGCCGAAACGCGGGCACTTCAAAGGAAAACTACCACTATTAAGTAGACTTGATTGCTTTTAGAGAAAAACAGGTGACTAAAATGTGACTTACTAAAAAAAATCTAAGACTTTAGTAACTTTAAGTAAAAAAATTGTTCCTGCGTGTTGTTTTTCGAGATGTATTTTTGGGTGTGTAGTAACGGCTTCGGAACCCTACACTAAAGCATGGTCCAACATACTTAGCCCGGGTTTTCCTTAGATTATTTTGTAAAATATTTGTTATACTTTTATTTTGAACTATTTATAGGTAAAAAACTTAAGTAAATGGCCTCTTGCATGTAGTTGTAACATCTGTATAAAGCGTTTGACTAATATTTGAAATTTGACGTAATTTCCATATTCGTTTTGAACACAACTACATGTAAGAGGTCATTTACTTAAGTTTTTCACCTATACTATCATTATTCTTATTAAATCGTCGATACACAGCACTTTGCATCATTATGCAGTGTCGAAGCACGTCCGTACTTACCGATCACGATACGCGTACCTATACGATACGAGAGTCTGTGAGGTGTTTAAAATATGAGGTGAAGCACGGATTCTGATGTATCAGATACGACTTGTTACGTAAATAGTTACTACAAATAATGATCATTATGGTACACGTCGGTGCTACACGACAGAAATACGGCAGGCAAAAAAGTATTTTAATGTTTAAATTTTGGTCCCTCGTGTCGTGGGGTATCCGAATCACCCTCGTCATGAATGGGTCAAGCGTCAAGGTCATGTATGTTCCGCGATTTTTAGTATTTTCGGAGATATTGATCATTTTGGTAAGTTTTCCTTATGTCCATGTTATGAAAAACCCTTAAGTTCATGTATTATTATAATATTTTTTCAGTGGTTTCTTACATTGAAAGAATAATTATGAACTTAGGATGTTTTTAAAACTGCATGCCAGTTTTTTTTTCATGACAACTTTTTGTGTAATCACACAAAGTTTGTTTGTCCATACTAGGTGAAAAACAAACATGGGGTACAATTAGTACGGAGAAAGTAACTTTGTGTGATTACCAGAGGTCGGAATAGGTAGTGCTTATTAACCTAAACTTGACTCATGTTCATTCATGCGTGAGTGAGATGGGAATACGTTATTGAATGAAGATGCATCAAGTTTAGGTTAATAAGCACTACCTATTCCGACCTCTGGTGATTACACAAAAAGTCATCATGAAAAAAAAGCTGGCATGTAGTTTTAACAAAAAAATACAAAAATTCTGATTAAATTGATCAATATTTCTGAAAATACAAAAAATCGCGGAACATACATGGGGGTGATTCGGATACCCCACGACACGAGGGACCAAATTTTTTTTTTTGGAATTCAATTTTCCGGCCACTCTGTATATAAAGGTGTGTAGGCTATCGGAGAGTTCAAGGCGAACAAGTTAACGGTCGCATCTTTTTGATATTGCTGCTATAGTTAAAGACATTTAAATTACACTAATTGGTAGGCATAGAGATTTTCCTGGCACGAACGATGCAACGCTAGTGACTTCCATCTGATACTTAGTTTATCGATATCTTATAATATAAGTGGCTTATATCAATGTGACACGTTTGAAAATTTATCAACAATAATACCAAAACCAAATATATTTTTTATCTTATGATTTACATCCTTGTGTAGTTGCGAATAATGAAGAAACACTGTGTAGTTTCCTTTCTTCCCTTCCACTGAATTAAATCTCCCGTTAGTCTTCGACACCAAGATTGTCTTTCAAATTAACGCAGAAGTTCACAGATTCTATTTTTTTCCCAAAAACAACCTTCTATGATATTGAATATGACTATAGTGTATCTTCGTTTTTTATTAAGTATTACCTTCATAAAGGTTTTCTTACATGATTCTCGAAATAAACGATCAAAAAAAAATCGGTAAGTTAGTAAGCAACTCTATGACGTTGAAGTGGTACTTATCGATAACAGGATTGTCGATGTTATTATTATGTCAAACACTAACCACATGGCGTTCGTGCCAGGAAAATTTCTATGTCTACTAATTAGGTTATCGCTTTAAGTTTTGAGTATAGTACAACAAAAGAGTCGATTCGGCGATTCCTTCTTTCAGAGCTGACATCTCTTAAATGGCCCAACCAATTTTCATGAAACCTAGCTTAGAATCAGCCTGATAACACTACTTTATTTGGAAAAAACCGCAACTGAATTCGTCCATCCATTTGGGAGCTACGATGCCACAAACAAACATACATACAGAAATACACACGTTAAGTTTACTAGTGACGTCGTGACACTCCTCTTTTGTGTCGGGGGTTAAAACACCTCTCTGTATTTTGAAATAGGGAACATTCATGAGTTTTTTTCACAGCGTCAATAAAAGATGATTCATGTAACAAACAGTTGAGAATATTTTTTTTATGCATATAAAAATAACCAAGATATAAGCCAACAAAGATTAATTCCTATCTCTTTCTAGTAATACATGGAGTTTAAATGGCCGACCTGTTACATGACGTCACAGTGCATATCGGATCTCTCTGTCTACTTAATCGCTGTCTAATGAGCATACCCCGTTATCAGTGTTGCAGAATCATTGAAAACGGGAGGGTTAGCACTGCACATATATTTTTTTAACATATTGATGCACCTTTTTTAATTTATATACTTATTTTAAGTTTTAAAACAAAATAAACCTCTTTTCGACCAGTAATTGAACGAGGTTTTATTCTTTTTTTAAACTCAATAATAGGTGGTTGCGACATTTATTTGTCAACATTGATTAATTTATATCTTAGTATTCAGTTAAAACCATGAATGATCATGCTGAATTTTCCCTGTTTAATAGAGAGCTGATGTGGAAATTAGAAGTAACTCGAATGCGACGCAGAAATGGTTCGTTAATAAGAACATATAACCACAGTACATAAATTAGACAAAGCTATATGTCAATGTGACAGTTGCATATATGAAGTAGACACAGTCTTAAAAAAAAACTGTTATTTTACCTGTAAAATCATTCTCCTAACAAAAACGTTTTATATACCAATAGGTATGTCACATGTCACATTTACAATGAAATAAGTAATGTGCGATAACCAAGGATCGGAAAAACGACCGTCATTTTGAAAACATAACCCTGTTCCGTATAGCAGAGACTTCCTTGATATTCATTAAAAATATTATTAGATATTTTATAGATTTATTATACAATAATTTATATGTACTTAACGACAATTTTATTAATGAACTAGCGACCCGCCCTCGCTTCGCTTCGGTTAATATAAGTTAAAATAATCCCAGTTCATCTGGAATAACATACTTTTCAAATTATAGATAGGTGCATATGTATAGAGGTTTTATTTAATGACTTTTTTAGAAATCGTGACTGCCAGTTATCATAGAATCTCTCTATATCAATGTTTACAGCGGACTTTTCATTGCACAATACAAACGAACTTTGCCTGGAAGTGACGCGCGAAAGAGCTACATAAGTCAATGGGAAAACTCTCAACGATCAAGTCTAAGCCCGCAACTTTGAATGTATTGTTGTGACTTGTAATTTTTCATTGAAAACGATAATTGTACGGGACATTGCAGTCGTTTAACTCGAAAGGAATATTTATGGAATTCGGGGAATTAAAAAGACTTTTCCAGCCGCACATCTGGACGTCAGTATTGTGCACTCTATTATGAACGTTTTTAAAGATGTTATTTGGGTGGATTAAGGTTCCGTAGTAAAATAATAGGACGCCCTTCTTTCAAAACCAATTTATATGGGGCGATCCAGAAGGTTGCAAGGAAATGAGAAATTCCGTTGGTAAATGGACAGCCTCTTCCAGGTCGAGCACAAAATGTCGGTGCATTGATCTTCGATATAATTAAGCCATTTTTGTCGACTAATTCTTTTACTAAAACGCAAAGGTTTTCATTTTGAAGATTAATGCTCCTATTATGTTAGGTCATTTGTCCATTTCCTATTTTGAGCAACAACTCTGCAAAGAGCCGGTTTTCATACGTATAGACAACGAAACTGTCATATTTGTTTTGATTTCTAATCTATGTTACGCGTAATTTTGAATCTACCATATCTTCTAAAGTATTAATTTAAAAAATTTATTGTACGGCACAATATTAATCTACATTAAATGCCCAAGGTAACCAAGTATTTATCTGGATAAGGTTATTAAATACTGAATCGGACAGAATAGATTCGCTAATACCCTAACTTTAAAATAAAATCATAAACATAAAAATTGTTACTGTGAGTCAATCTTAGGAGATAGACATTATGCCATCGCGGACTTTTCTCTAGGTTTTTTAAAGAACTACAATTCTTCAGTACATTATTTTGAAACTTCTTTTAAGGATTTAGGTTAAGGCCAGCATTAGCTATGTAAGGTCCCGAAAAACGATTTTTGACGACTCGGTAGGAAAACATTGAGTATTCTCAATTATATTAAAACTTGATTTGAATGAAATCTACATATAAACCATCTAGAATAAATTCTCTAAATGACAGTGAAAACCGTATCATAATCCGTTGCGTGTTTTAGAAGGAGTTAGCGGAGAAACAGGTAGACAGGTTAATTTATACTATTTAGAGAAGAGATGCATGGTTTCGGTTAAGTTTAATTTAATGTTTAGATAATGAAGTAAAAGATGTCTCACCATCAGATACACAGAACAGAAAAAACAGTAGAAGTGTCAAGTGGGCGTGTAACGTGTGGCATGGTTATGCGGAGTTCCACGCAACCTACCATACTTTTGCCGCGATCACTTATTTCGATATTTCTAAAAAGGAAATAAATCCAGAAGCATGCCTTATTGTGCTATTTTGGAATGTAAAAACGATAGCCGCACCAAAAACATTTTCCATGGTGGCGTGTCGTTTTTATGATAGTTTGAGTATTGGCGATAACAGGTCTGATACTAAGCGAAGCTCATGGCACTTCCACTGTTTTTTTATATTCCGTGATCACCAGTGATCGGAATTAGGTGAGCTAAAATACGTACTCAGCGCTAGAGGACACAATATATAGTGGTTACAACCGGGTAGAAAAATAGTTTTTTTCTTGAATACCGGGTATTCGGTATTTATCCAATGATATTTTATATTTAGATACGTTATGCTCACACTAAACGCATTCAAAACCCGTGACCAATTACTGACAGTTGCTAGGCAACCATATTTCTACAGACAAAGACGGCAATCCATAGCAAGCGCTATTGTTAGAAAGAGATAAATAGATAAAAAGTAAGGCACTTTTGCGCGCAGATGACATAGGTATCTTAATATAAAATATCATTTTATTTATTAGTCGTAATGTTAAACATTCATGTTTTTACTTACAGCACGGGATGTTTTATGTTAATCTAAAAGTTGTAACTATTTCTACTTCAAAAGTGTAAATATTATATCTTTCGATATGTTCCGTGCTTGGGTGAAATCAATCAATCAATGTGAAAATAATAAAGACAATAATTATACCTCACACTTTTCCCTTCCTTCCATAAAAACCTTATGTCTAGCCCATTTACTACAAACTAACATAAAATATCCCGTACTGTAAGTAAAAACATGTATGTTTAACATTACAACTGTTACCCGGATAAATATTGAATACCCGGTTTTCAAGGAAAAAAAAAATTCTACCCGGTTGTTACTACTCTATATTATGTCCTCTTGCGAAGAGTACGTATTTTGGCTCACCTAATTCCGATCACTGGTGATCACACACACTCTTGAAAGTGAAAAGAAAGAAGTGGCCTCTGCCTACCCATCTGTGGAACAGGCGTGATTTAATGTAGGTACCTATGTATGTATGTACATACACTCTTTGATGGTCTGCTGAGGGCTATAGGCTTCATGTTACACTCATTTACACAATATATTTACAGGAAACATTAGCCAAATTTTACGTGTCTATCTATTCTCTGTTGTAAATAAAACCAATTATGTAACTTAGAGGGCTGTTTTTTTAATTTCAATGTTGATAATTATTACTTACACTCATGATAACTTTTGAATAGGATGTCCGATTTGAATAATTCAAAAAGTAATTTACAGATACTGATATAGCCTTGAAAACGAAGTGATTTATTAGGATAAGGATTAATACCAAGGTACGAATAATGGGGCCTAGTTAGTACCGGCGTTACTATTGCATATTTTAACATGAAAAAGTAGTTATCGTGACATTACTTTAATAGTTAGACATATGGTATCGCGGACTTTTTTGTAGACATTGATGTCTTCTATTAAACTGTAGTACATTGTGACACTACGACTTTGCCATAGTCGTCTGTCCCTTTCACAAATATATAATTTTATTGAGATAGAGCATAAAGAAGTAGACTTTCAGTTATAGATAATGTAACGCCTCCATAATATCTAAGTTTTAATTAGGTTTCGGATGAAGGAGTTTTTTTATCTTGGATAGCAAGCAAAACCTTTGCAATAGGTTTAGCGATGGTTTTTTTGACGGGGAGAAAAAAAAGGGGGATTGAAAAAAAACAAGAAAAATGGGGAACAGAAAAACATGAAAAAGATTATTTAAAAGAATTAGTAAATAAAATGTACAATAATCTATTTTCGCGCTACGAAATCGGATAATGTTAGCTAGTAAGGCATGCGGTAGAGGCAGAAATTCAGGGAAGTATCCATCTGTATCAGTTTTGTAGAACCAGTATAAATTATTCTCGTGTGGATACCGCTAATCTGGATTATGTTTTTAATCATTTATTCTCATCTTTTATCGTAAAGTACAGTACATCTTTTCAACTTCTGGAACTGTTCATCTTGCAATTAATAAAGAAAATCAAACTGATATATTTATCTGGCGGAAAGTCCCATTGACATGAACGTTCTAGTGTTCAGGATCTCATACATCGATTGATGAATCGAAGTTCAGATGAAGATCAAGGTCTTGCTGAACGCTGTCCCTGAGAAACTGATATAAGAAAATGATCATTCAAGTCTACGGACAATACAGTAATTTAAACTTCCTACGGAAATACAAGAGAGGCGAAAGTAATGCCCAAAGCTTGAATTAATTGCTTGATGTAACTGTTTTCCAAGGATATACTACTTAAGCTATCTTTTCCACCTTTCATTCATTCATATATCAAGTCCTTCATAATATTTTCTCTTTGACTATTTTAAGTATTGCCCTATCAGAGTGCTTGACTTCTAAAATAAAAGTTAAGAAAAGAAACAAAATCACAAACTACGCACTCTATAGAGGGTTTCCTCTTGACCCCTAGCTTGACAGAGACTACTGATCGACAGACATACAATAAATAGGGAATTCCTTTAGTATCATCTTAGCATCTTAGATCGCGCTAGAGGGATACCCAGTCTGGTGACGAGTCTCATAGGTCTGGCGATAGCCAGGGGGCACTACCAGCTCCAGAGCGGGTGTGGGGCTCAACCGTCAGCGCAAACCTTACATGTTTTCCAAACATGTACTCAGTTAATTTTCACTCCCATAATTCATTCTACAATCAGCTCGATAGTTTCCTTTCCTCAGTGTTAATTAGATTTCCAAATTGTTTGAGTTATATTTTCCTTAGGTTGGTTCAGGAGATCCTAACATGTTTTTTCTAGCTTTTGTAGGATTGTTCTCAGTAGCCACTTCTCAAAAGTATTTGGGTTACATTTCGGGTTATGACGTAGGTTTCTAGTTCTTTTATCCCTAGACAGATCACTTGGCCATTACATTTCCGTATTTGCTACAAACTAGATCAATTCTAAAAGTTTTCTTAGGTGAATAGCAAGGCAGAGAAGGGTATGACGTCGGTTTTTGGTGCTTAGGTTTAGTTAGGTAGCTTGGGAGGTTACAATTTGTCGCTGCGACCAGGATCGTACCGTGCCGCGCTGTAGTAGTTGTTTGTTGCAATTGATCTGGTTTGTAAGTAAAGCGAGGGGTGTCTGAAGACACCAATTTGTTACCGTGAAAAACGGAGAGAAGTGGATACTTTGTTGATGAACAATAAAATAGATTTAACAAAATATAGGTAAAAGGTAGGAAAATAGACAAAAGGTATTTTAAAATTTCTTAGGAGTTCTTTAAAAAAAATACCTTTTGCAGTTTGTTGATCATCGAAAAATATTATTAGTCTTAAGGCAGTTACACACAGCGAGCAGTTAAATGCAGAGAAAACGCAAATCAATACTTATTACTGCAAACCTTTATTACATTATTTAAAATTTAGATGTAGCTAAGGGACTTATTCGGGCTGGGGGTCGCTATGATATAATTATAATATCAGTAGTTATAATTTGCTCCCAATCTGATGACTTTTTCAGTAGCTTTACATTACTTTGCTTTGATAGTAAAACTTAATTTGTTTGCATAAATTTAAATTGTTAATGTTTGCAAGCTTGCCTTGTTCATAAATACTTGTTTTTTTGTTCTAGCAGTAATCGGCGTTTATCGGCTTTGTGTGTGATAGCCTTAATACGAAGTACCTTATCACTTTAATTTCACTTAAGTGAGATTTCATTAGTGAGAAATCTTTTTCTTAGCGTTAAAATGACACAGAACTAATTTATTAATTGTTATTCTAGCATTTTTCTGGTAAATTGTTAGTTTAAACAGTGGACGTCAACATGCGGCCCGCGGACGTCTTACTTGCGGCCCGTGAATGTTTGTAAATAATTGTATACTCATAGGTATATTGGACTTCTAGGGTTAATATCACAAGTACGGTCTGTCTTTCGTTTATTTTGCCACCTTGTGGGCCTTGCCTGCCAAAAGCTTGCCGACCGCTGAGTTTAATCGTTTGTCGCGTTGAGTCGTTTAAACTGTATATAATGAACATACCTTTTAATATAAGCAAGGAAATAATAACAGGAATAAAACTAAAACTTAGAACTTAATTACACTTTATGTATTAAATTATTACAAGGAAAATGCTTTAGCTGACTTTGAATGTTTCAGGTTCTCTTGATTGGTCAGGCAGCTGTACTCGCTGCAGTCTCTTACACTTCTGGGGTCTCAAAATGCTTCGGAGTCTGAGCACTGAGATGGAGATAGTTAGTTCATTGTAGGGCTGTAGTTCGGAGCTGCCGGCAGTCCGGTTGTGGGCTTATCATGATAGGCCGTTCGTATCGCGGTTTATTACGATTATTTGCATTCCAAGGTCCAGGAGAAGTCTATTAGTTGAACAGATCCAGATGATATCACAGCGTGTATCTTCGACGTTACGTGCAGCGATGATTCCTTTATTTTAGCGCAGTACACTCTTATCAAACTTCTTTTTCCATTTGCATTTGCTAATTGCGCGATGGACGATATTTATTTATATTTTTCACTCTCGTATCTACGTATAGAAATAAATAAAATAGACAGACGAGGTTTTCACTTTGAAGTTTATGACAGGTGGGAGATGTAATCACAGACTTTAGAGTAGTTTGCTTTTTTTCCTCTCCTTACCACAAAGTTGCAACAAGAAGGTTGTAGGTAGAACTTTGCAGTAAACATTCGTTAGGTTGTAAATATTTTTGGTAGAGAAAATTCTAAAAATACATTACAGTTTAATTAAAAAATAACTGGAATATTTATTTAAAATAATAAAATAGCAATTTTGAATTGTACATATTCTGTTGTATTTTCTAATATAGAACTGTACGAGCCACAGGAGTAACAGAAAAAAGGATCGGACTTCTCTTTCTTGTTCTTCTTTGTTGATGAATATTATTTCTATCTTTGTAGTATGTATTTATTTTATTTTGTTTTATGTAATGAGTAGATAGGTAGATTCGTCACGCATTCCCTTTTAGCTTTTCCCAGGAAAAACAGGATGAAGGAGCTTTTTGTCTCTAGTATTAATGTTAGAGCAGCTTGGCGAGTCAAATGGAAGATTTTATGGGGCTGGCGGGCGCTGCATTGGTGGAGCCAAACTCGACTGCTTCGTCGTCGACAGCATTAACTATGGGATGGTGGAACGCACACGTAGATGCAGTCTGACAATTTTCTAGCTGCGTACGCTTCGCTGCGATCGCTTCGCGTGCACTACGTTGCGGTTGTAATACGCGTGCCACGGTTTGTGATAGTCAACGTGATAGTCAATGTTGAGTCGAGTGTCCAGACGACTGTTAGAAAGATTTCGTGTTCTGGAGATTTCGCGGTAATCTACCATACCAGTAGCGATCACGATTGTTAGTCTGAGGTATTTGTAGTTATGTGTATTTGTCAGGAATAAAATTGCCTTATTGTTCTTATCCTTATTACCAAGCATCGATATCAACATTCAGATTTCGAGGCGGGGTACGGTTTACAGAAAAACAAATACAAGCAAATACACTTAGTATTTGGAACCTTTATTTTTATAAACGGAAAGAAACGCTAAAGATGTATTAAAGGTTTTGAATTAATTACTTATATTTATTCCATGGGTTTTGCTGTCAACCTTTGACTTCTGTTATAATATATTCATTTTCAATGTCTAAAAGACCTTTCCCACTGACTAATATTTATTTGATGTGACAATTAAATTGACATTTGTTACCTATTTGGCAAATATAATTTTTCGAATGCAAAATGAGTATTAGGTTCTTTGTCATTATTTAGGATATAAACCTCTTTAAGTATAAGTACTGCATAAATATGGGTTCAGTTAGCTGCAGCATAATTACATTTTAAAAAAAAACGGAAAATAAACGTAGGTAATTATTCATTAAATAACCGAATGTTTTTTTTTTTTTTGCTACCATTCCGGGGTGCCGTGAAGGTTGAGTGTTGATACCGAAGTTTACTTATTAGAGAGTAGCATTTGGTCATTTGGTTTGTTAGAATGGAGTATTTAGGAAAATCTGTTAAAAATAAATTTAGATAACAAAAGGTTTGTCAGTTAGTGTCGTAAAGCATTTAGTAATTATATATTCTTCTTTGAAGTTTTTTAAATTATTTTCGGTTAAGCCATCTGTAGTAGTTCTTGAAAATCGTACTAAATAGCCAACATACAACGTATTTCATTCAAAATGTTATAGATGACGCTGTTCTTTTAGTTGGCTAGCTAGTGAAGTTTACATAAACTGTTTACCGGTTGTCATAGTTAATATTTTATATAGAATATCATAGATGCCGTGACTGTTTGGATAGAGTAGAGTTAGTATCATCATAATACTCGTAGTCTAAGGAATGTAGTTAATAGAATGTAGATAATAGAAATAACGTAGATAAATATAAAATATTTTATTAATATTCCTTATTTAAGTACTACCTAGTTAGAATCTGAAACGGGAATACCGAACATTTATGGAGATAGAAACGCCAAACAAACAGATACATATACACAGAGGCGCCACGCGACGGATTCTTGGATTCGGAGGTACCTATTAAGCTCTCCGGTATGTGATTCATTGTGTATATTAGGGTCTGGGTTCGATACCAGTAAACGTTAGTTATATTTTATTTTCAAAATTTAAAAGTCTTTCACTTGGGGGGTTGTTAAACTATATTTGTTTAAATAGTTAATCTTAGAATTTAAGAGTTATTTCAACACTAGTGACCCGCCCTTGCTTCGCTTTGGTTTGTGCCGGTTTCCTGTGGTACCCGTGCGTGGTCCAGAACTTGTTGTATGTAGGGCCTTCCTCTTGAGTCACTCCTATCTATTGAAGCAACCGCATCGGTGTCCGTTGCGTAGTTTTAGGGATCTGGGTGTGCATGGGAACGGACGGACGGCGGGAGGCGACTTTGTTTTGTACTACCTATGTAGTGAAGATAGTATTAGTGATATTTGGAAACTTTGCTGTCAAAGATGAATTATTTACGGATAGTACTTTCGAATGGAATTCTTTATATGTCAAATCTTTTGATCTCAACTATGTATCTAAAAAATATATATTACTTAATTGATTTCTGATTAATATGAGTAGGAATATGTATTATTTACAGGTATAAAGTTTGCTGATTAATTTTTGCATAAATACCTTATATTATTTTAGGGTGTTTCCAATATTAAATGGGAGTTTCTAAATAAAAAATTACATTTTAAACAGGTATTTACTTATATTAAAATTAAATCCACTTTACTATAATTTAAAATATTATGTTTTAAGGAAGTATCTAATATTTGTTCGTTTAAGTCTGACGGTTTGATTACCGATCTTTTATTTCGACTATTTTTAAGAGACGAATTGAGACTATTAAGTAATTAAATCTTGATCTTCTTCATAGTATTAAAACATTAAACATTTACTTTTTTGCGAGTGTCGTTTCTAGTTATTTTTATTCTTTAACCTGCTGTCAAATCTGTCATGTGTGTTCAGGGTTGATTACCTACGATTCGAGGATTTGTTCTAGGGTAGTTCAGCGGAAAATTTGCTTTAACTTGAGGGTTTTATCTTAATTAGGCGAATACATTATTTCTATTAGTACATTTTGAGGAATATTCTGGGAGATTCAATTTAAATAAGATTACTGCTGCAGTTTGAATAAAGAAGGAAGTAGTTTAGTTGTCATAGTTTACCTGCGATTTGATGTTATAGTAGTGTTTGGTTGTTAGTTCGTCTATATTTTTTTAGCTGTTCACAAAGTTAAATTGAGGGGGATTTTACACATAGTTTATTTTAATTTGTTTATTTGAATTTGGACAATCGTTAAAAAGTAAAGATATTTCATGCTTTGTCAGCATTTTATCAAAACCGGATTAATAATTATTCTTTTTGTTTTTTTTTACTCTTTATGAGATCCTGTTTATTATGCAGAAAATAGTGGATATAGTTCGAAGAGTGGCAAGGGACGCAAGTTAAAAAAAATCTTATTTCAATTTCAGTTATAATATATTTGATGTTTTTTTAGAAGCAGATTCTCAATTTTAAATGTTATAGCTCAGTGTCCGAAGATAATTAGGGGTATTAAACGTTTGGAAATCTGATCTAAAGGGGGTTGGTCAGGAATCGGGATTGCTTTTTAATGTGTCTTTCAAACTAAATACTTAATTAATGAGATTGAATATATATATATATATTCCTTGTTCGGATCTTTTCATATTCATATTCATATTTATTCATTGTTTTTGTTAAAAATTGGTGGCATATAATCCATTTCTTTAAAATATTTTAATCCATTTAGTCATTAAAGGGGACATACGACTTTTCTTACTGTAAGAATTTTAAAAATATATATGAAAATTTGAAGGTTTGAGGGGTGCAATGGTTAGAGCATGCCAATTGACTTTCGTCTGTCATTTATAACATTGTGCAATAAAAAAATAATTTAAATATATAATAATATTAGTTCTATTAAAGTTAAGTCTATGAGTATATGCTCAAAGAAGTTCCATTTTGTTTGGACTAGTGTATTGTTTGGGGGAATGTTTGATGATTCTGCATTTAGAGGGCCCTAATGAGATTGGAGGAGTGTTATTTTCTTTAGAGTTTGAGAGCAGATTTTGTAAGTGAGCGCTTGGTTTAGTTTTCGCTATAGGTTGGGGATGAACTCAAACAATGCAATAGATTCAATAAAAAATGGAAACGTTTTATTGATATTTGATCCCAAGGCATTACACGGTACAAAAGGGCTTCTGTAGTGTTTGGAGTTAGGATAGGTCAGCTGACAATCTTTGCAGAGTTTAAACTGCCTTACAGAAGTGCCATACTATACAAGAAGCTAAGGCTATGATGAATATTCTTCGGCGACTTTACATGCTCCAAGAGAGTTTTATTTCTCTTCGATTGTTGGTCTTAATTTGAATAGTTTAGTTACTGCCCACTTGACGTCCTTATCTATTAAAGTTAATCCGTTTTGCGAAGGGACCTGAAGACCTTCCGGACCTGGCGGAGGAACCCGTACAGACAACCGGCGGGCTATCAGGTTACGACTAGCGTTGACAGGCCTCACAACCCTGTTCCCTTTGTGAAATTGGTTATCCTTGATGGGATATAACTTGTTCACTACTAAATTATTTTACAAGTTGGGAGTCTTCACTCTAAGTTTAATCAAAACTCTTTTGGTTGAAAGACACACTACATTTTAAAAAAAACATTTGGGTTAAAATATGAATAAAATGCTAGTTATTTTCTTGTGCTTAAAGGTTTATTTCGGCTCTCCGATTATGCATGTTCCTAAACCTTTCGATCAAATGGTTCAATCGATTTGTTAATACTACATCTCAAGACGCAACACTTAACAATGTGTTATCTGTGAAAGTGTTAGTTTAGATCCGAACGTTGAAATTTGAAGTAAATCTAATTTCACAGAAAATGCATACTCAACCGGCCGACTGCAATGGTTAGTGTCAATTTCGTCAACTGCTCATGCTCCAAAGGATGGATGTTGATAATGGGGACTGACTTTTAGCTTGGGTATGCTGACTATTGGGCTGTTAGCATTTTAGCTATCAAAGGCACCCGGTTTTTAGAGGGGGGAATTTACCAGTTCACTTATGGCCTGGGCAATGTAGGTCAAATTCACAGACCGAGCAATGTGGTCGCCGAATTGTTGTGAAGGGGTAAGATTCTACTACTAGAGTTGATTTGGATTGACAACCCAAGTTCCTCTTGGGGAGACCAGGTGTTCCTTGCGAAGAGTGATGATAGTTCATGGTTGGATATCGACAGGTTGAGAGTTAAACCTTAAGATCAACTTCTATTCTATTGGTATCAATACACACCACACCATTATTGTAATGGATTTAACATTTGAGAGATAGTGTTGACACATTGGTAGTTCATAATATTTGTGAATTAAATTAGTTTAAAATTTACTCCGGTGAAACTGTCCTCTCACCTGTGCAAATTTTGGGGGTTGGCTGTGACACTACGACTTTGCCATAGTCGTCTGTCCCTTTCACAAATATATAATTTTATTGAGATAGAGCATAAAGAAGTAGACTTTCAGTTATAGATAATGTAACGCCTCCATAATATCTAAGTTTTAATTAGGTTTCGGATGAAGGAGTTTTTTTATCTTGGATAGCAAGCAAAACCTTTGCAATAGGTTTAGCGATGGTTTTTTTGACGGGGAGAAAAAAAAGGGGGATTGAAAAAAAACAAGAAAAATGGGGAACAGAAAAACATGAAAAAGATTATTTAAAAGAATTAGTAAATAAAATGTACAATAATCTATTTTCGCGCTACGAAATCGGATAATGTTAGCTAGTAAGGCATGCGGTAGAGGCAGAAATTCAGGGAAGTATCCATCTGTATCAGTTTTGTAGAACCAGTATAAATTATTCTCGTGTGGATACCGCTAATCTGGATTATGTTTTTAATCATTTATTCTCATCTTTTATCGTAAAGTACAGTACATCTTTTCAACTTCTGGAACTGTTCATCTTGCAATTAATAAAGAAAATCAAACTGATATATTTATCTGGCGGAAAGTCCCATTGACATGAACGTTCTAGTGTTCAGGATCTCATACATCGATTGATGAATCGAAGTTCAGATGAAGATCAAGGTCTTGCTGAACGCTGTCCCTGAGAAACTGATATAAGAAAATGATCATTCAAGTCTACGGACAATACAGTAATTTAAACTTCCTACGGAAATACAAGAGAGGCGAAAGTAATGCCCAAAGCTTGAATTAATTGCTTGATGTAACTGTTTTCCAAGGATATACTACTTAAGCTATCTTTTCCACCTTTCATTCATTCATATATCAAGTCCTTCATAATATTTTCTCTTTGACTATTTTAAGTATTGCCCTATCAGAGTGCTTGACTTCTAAAATAAAAGTTAAGAAAAGAAACAAAATCACAAACTACGCACTCTATAGAGGGTTTCCTCTTGACCCCTAGCTTGACAGAGACTACTGATCGACAGACATACAATAAATAGGGAATTCCTTTAGTATCATCTTAGCATCTTAGATCGCGCTAGAGGGATACCCAGTCTGGTGACGAGTCTCATAGGTCTGGCGATAGCCAGGGGGCACTACCAGCTCCAGAGCGGGTGTGGGGCTCAACCGTCAGCGCAAACCTTACATGTTTTCCAAACATGTACTCAGTTAATTTTCACTCCCATAATTCATTCTACAATCAGCTCGATAGTTTCCTTTCCTCAGTGTTAATTAGATTTCCAAATTGTTTGAGTTATATTTTCCTTAGGTTGGTTCAGGAGATCCTAACATGTTTTTTCTAGCTTTTGTAGGATTGTTCTCAGTAGCCACTTCTCAAAAGTATTTGGGTTACATTTCGGGTTATGACGTAGGTTTCTAGTTCTTTTATCCCTAGACAGATCACTTGGCCATTACATTTCCGTATTTGCTACAAACTAGATCAATTCTAAAAGTTTTCTTAGGTGAATAGCAAGGCAGAGAAGGGTATGACGTCGGTTTTTGGTGCTTAGGTTTAGTTAGGTAGCTTGGGAGGTTACAACATCACTTTGCTCTATTGTCAGTTTCCGCAGCGTACGCGTTTTTTGGTATTTTTTTCACACCTTTGGTCACATTATCAAAGTTTTCATACGGATCCCTAACTTTTTTGAAAATATTCTATAGCCTATGTTCATCAGGGATAATGTAGGATTCTAATGGTGAAAGAATTTTCCAAATCGGTCCAGTAGGTAGTTTCGGAGCCTATTCAATTCAAACAAACAAACAAAAAATCAAATCTTTCCTCTTTATAATATTAGTGAAGATGTAGATGTAGATAATATACTTTGTATTCAAAAATATGAAAAACAACATAAAACTAACTTTGACTCAAAACCTAAACTCAATCTAACTACCTACCCATTTCCCTAATTTAATAATTTGAAAAGCTTGTATTTCTTTATTACCTAATATAAATATAAGTAAGTAGTTTTTAAGAATTAAATATTAGCCTTATAAGAAATAAGGATTTTTTATTTTGAATATCAAAAGTATCATTTTTTGAAAACGATAATGATTAAAAAAAGAATACATTCATAAATTAAAAAAATAAAATAGACAGAATCGACCTCCCGACCCACGGTCTGACTCTGTGATTAAGGCAGGATATCAACTAACTACGCCAGCGGCCCTTCAGGGTTAACTGCCGAAATTATCGATTCTAATACTAAAACGTCAAATAGTTGTAGCAAACAATAATCGAACTGCCTCAGTTAACAACGCCATCTAGGTTGTTTCTTACGAAAGCGGGCTCACGTGTTCACAGCGTTATAGATGTTAAGGTGTCCATGCACTTATGAAGGCCACTGTACCTACTAAAGGGCGAAACGCGGCTGCTTGGCCAAGCGTTTCGATAATACCGGTTGAGGTTGCGCGTAATTTTAAACCTGCCATATCTTCTAAAGTATTTATTTAAATAATATAGTGCAAAGGACAATTTTAATCTACATTAAATGCCCAAGGTAACTAACGTATTTATATGGATAAGAATAAATACTGAATTAGAGAAAATAGCTTCGCAAATAACCTAATATTTTTTAATAAAATTTTAAAGATAAAAATGGTTACTGTGAGTCAACCTTAGGAGATAGACATATGCCATCGCGGACTTTTCTTTAGGTTTTTTAAAGAACTACAATTCTTTAGTACATTATTTTGATATATCTCTTAAGGTTTAGCCAGCGTTTGCAATGTAAGCGCAAAAAAATGTGTTTATTTTCGACATCACTTTAGAAACCTCTAAAATTATCAATGTTTCTCTACTATACTATGCATGTATTATACATATAAACCTTCCCCTTGAATCACTCTATCTATTAAAAAAACCGCATCAAAATCAGTTGCGTACTTTTGAAGATCTAAGCATACATAAGTACAGACAGACAGCGGCAAGCGACTTTGTTTTATAATATGTAGTGATGACACCGAAATGTTAATTAGAAAACACAAACACACATACAAACGTCAACCAATGTCAACGATTGCCCCAATGTCCTCCGTAAACTGTGAACAAACTTTTTTGACTCATAAATAGGTCCTAAATTCACGTCGTTATGGAATAACTAGCGAAAATTTAAAAAAAAGACGGTCTTTTTGATTGGCGAAAGTGTTTTTTCCCATAACCATTATGGTTTTATTCATTAGTAATATTGGTGCTGAATACATATAAATAATGGTATAATAAATGTAAAATACCTAATAATATTTTTAATTAACATCAGAAGGAAGTCAGGAGGAAGTCTCTCGTAAGGGAGTTCTGTACGGAACAGGGTTATGTTTTCAAAATCACGAGCGTTTTTCCGATCCTTGGCGATAACCCCATGACTAAGTTTCAACGGATCTGCAACATTGATAACGGGTTTTGCTAATTAGCAGTTGAAAATGCTTATATCATCCGTATTTCTTGGCCGATTTGGATTTTAATTTCACTTTTGGTTATCTCTTACGGTAGGTATTTTCATATTTTGTTGAGAAATGCGATTTATAAAACCCATGCGTATTGCCTATTGTTCATTGTTGTTGTTTTGTTGTTGTTGCTGTGTGTTATCTCCGTGTTGTTGTATAAGAATTGAAGGAGGGCTTCTAGTTTGGCCTTTTTGTTCACGTAATGTAGAACATCGATCCCACGAAGCTACATAATAATAATTATAAACGGATGTACAACAAATAAATCAGAATATATACAGAGAACCCTACACGGCGCAGTCATTTTCCCCTAACTTAATGTACAAAACGGTAAAAATAAGGATATTGATGAAGGGCAGTTCCCCTCCGCAGGAGTGAGCACGCTATCGTGGATTCATTATAATTTTAAGTGCAGCGGAAGCATGAGCAAGAAACGAGTGACGTGGCAGACCTTATTTGGTGGGTCACTTTGCAATAAGAAAAAAAACGGGGCAGGAAGCTGAATGTGACTCGCGCATCGAGGGTTCCGTTAATGACTTCACAAAGGCCTCGTTATTTTAATGAAAAATTTCCACTTAACAAAAGAGAACATATCAAACTAATAAGAAACATCATTGTTTTTTCTATCGACTGTACCTAATACATAATTTCAAATTCTGGCTTTGCAAAGGTCGGGGGAGGAAAGGATTTTATTGTTTTGTTTAGGGTTCGGTACAAAAAAAAAGGAACCCTTATAGGATCACTCGTGCGTCTGTCTGTCTGTCCGCCCGTCTGCCACAGCCAATTTGCTCCGAATCTACTGGACCAAATCAGGTGAAATTTGGTAGGATGTAATCCTATGACCCAAACACAGATGAGCAAAGTATTTTTTTTTTATATTTTCGGGGGACGAATTAGGAAATAAAAAATAAGTTTTGCAAACCTTACTGTGTCATATCATGTATCAAATGATAGGGCTCGTTATGACGATTTAAAATATTTTTTGATATTATTGAAAAATAAATAGTTTTGATATTATTCATGAAAGATGACGAAAATTGACCATCCTCCTTGATCTCCGAAACGACTGAGCCTAAAATTTTGAAAAAAATACCTAATATAGTTCATTGCTTGTAGATTACAGGAAAACCTATAAGAACTCTATCAAAAAAAAATGTATGTACGGAACCTTCTCCACGCGAGTTCAACTCGCACTTGGCCGGTTTTTTAAGTAAGTATTGCATGATTATATAGGCATGTTTCATGGATCTTTATTCTACACTTAAAAGTCTTAATAAACCATATTGTTTTTGTGCGTTATCGTATCTTGTTTTTGTTACGGGCTAACGCATTAACAAATAATAACTAGGTAGGTACAGTTGTTTTATCTCACACTAGCTGTTCCCATGCCCACTTCGTTGGACAATAAAAAAAAAAGGTTAATATATAGCCCATGACACTCACAAATAGCGTGGCTTTCTATTGGCAAAAGAAGTTTCGAAATTGGTTCAGTAGATCCAGAGATTACCCCCTACAACGTCACAAACTTTATATCTTTATAATATTAGTATAGATATAGAAGTATAGAAACGCGGGTTTGGCATACTTACTTGTATTTGTAACACGTATAGGCACCCACACTACGGCTCGTCGCTTAGCAACGACGGCTACGCACTCAGAGACAACGTGCACGTGCATCTACACACACAAGTAAGACAAACCCGCTTTCGTGAGATAAAACAACTATACAATAATACCAGTTTCTTAAAAGCGATCGGCAATCTTCGTTTTTCTACGAAACACATTTTTGCGAGTTCAAGTGTGATAGCGATAGCTAGCCGAAAGCTATTAGGAAGCTGGAAATGCTATAGGTACCTACTTACATTAAAACTTTCTAAAGATGCAAAACGATTATTTATTAAAGGCCAAGAATCGAAAACCATTTTCCTATTGTTTATTTGTCTACTTATCAGTAGTACAATTTAAAAGAAACAAGGAAAATTAGTAGGTATGTTAGAACGCCGAAGAGCGTGAGTGTTTCAAACTAAGTTAAGGCGCGCGTCCACGCAACCGTTCCGCTGCAAGGCGAACCGGAGTGTGAACAGCACCTGAGGCTATCTCCTCAGATTACAGGGAAATAAGTCAAGCTTGTAACAGGGTTAACGTCTAAATAATAAGTTTCCCCAACCTTGTACAAGTTAAATTACAGGAGGCTGCGCCTAATACAGTAAGCTTCAATATTTTGTCTTGAAGCATCATTTCCTTTTTTAAGACGAATACGTAAGTCTGTCGATTTTTTTTTTATGACACGGTTTACCAAGTATTGAATTAGTTTTAAATTTTTTTTTTTTTTTTTTAAAACCTTGCGCGTTTCTTATATTTCATTATCGGGTCAGGGGTCATTATTGTCATTAACGCTTCAAAGACCAGTGGCCTTCATTTATTATACCAACACAATTCAATTAATATGTGGGGATCAGACAACCGAGTTTTTTTTTATGTGAACAGTTGACATGGTAGTCATTTTCTTGAAATCAAAAATAGATTGTTGGTTTGAACTTTCGCGACGTTCACTGCTATAATGTAAAAGCGGTGAAAATGAGGAAATACAAGCATTTAAATCGGAATGATGGATACAAGCTCTCGATTTCGTGCAATGCAGTGATTATTAAAAATAATCATTAGATATATATTATTAAATTTAATTGAATTAATTATATGCGACTTTTATTCAAGCATTAAATCTTTCTACGATCTTTTTCACTCGATTTTTAATGTCATGTATAAAGTGCCGTTTATGAATTGTAACAGCAATTAAAGTCACAAGGTACTAAAGTGTACACATATTTATGAACTCGATAGTTACACAGTAGGTAATGCATTTGTCGGTGCTGATGGCCCGGTTGGTGTTGACTCTGCCTACGAAGCTAACTGTCTCGGATTCTTTATTTGTGTGATAAGCGCGAGTATTTGTTCCTGAGTCTTGGGTGTTTTCTATGTATACAGGATATTCGATACAATCCTTTTAAGGAGGCATAGTAGAGCTCATTTGGATCAAATTAGGTCATGCAGTACCCTGACCGAAATTGATTAGTTTCTAAGATATTCATAATTTTAATCTGAATTTTGGTGATTTTTCCTTATGTCCATGTCAAGAAAAATTCTTAATGTCATGTTTTATTACAGAAGTTTTTTTAGTGGATTTTACATTATTAGAATCATTACAAATCAGTGAAGTTCTTAAGTAATCACATAAAGTTTGTTTCTCCATACTACCTAAGTGAAAAATGAACACGGGAACACCTAGTATGGAGAAACAAACTTTATGTGATTACTTAAAATCTTGATTATAAAAAAACGGGCAAATGAGTTTAAAAATTTCACTGATTTGAAATGATTCTAATAATGTAAAAGACCACTAAAAAACTTCTGAAATAAAACATGACATTAAGATTTTTTGGTGACATGGAATATCACCAAAATTCAAATTAAAATTATGAATATCTCAGAAACTAATAATTATCGGTTCGGATACTCCATGACCTAATTTGATCCAAATGAGCTCTACTATGCCTCCTTAAAAGGATTGTATCGAATATCCTGTCACCCTATATAAATTTTTATTTCTTTATACATATAAAGGTCATTATAGCCACCCAGCACTCGACGAGCACTGTCTTGCCTTGTGGGCGAGGTGATCCGGTGACGCTACGGAGGTGACTTAGTGAGTGTTAATCCATACAAGTCCATAAGTAGGTATACTATCTGCGTGAGGCGAGGCGGTGATGATTCCGTGCCGGGTGACTCTAATGAGTGCCCTTTAGTTGTTTATCGTTGCCTAGTACAAGCCTTGAACTTAGTTCCCACACAAATCGACCATTTGTGTGGGATTCTCCCCTGATATTTATTTATTTATTTAATCCGTTAATTCTCAAAATTGTGAAAATATTATAAAACCGATCCAGTGTAGGAAATCAGACTCGAGAACCGAAGAAACCGTGACAACGTTTATTTTCTTCCATTTCTGTAAATCAACATTGCTTTTTGGCCGACATAAATATGTATGCTCTATTTAACTAGAAAACTTTTATTACATATTTGGTTTTTTTAAAGAAAAAACAATTCTATTATTCAGTTTTTATCGCTGTCTAAATACCAAGTTTTTACTAGTAATGTATTTGATAAGATTTATGCGAACCATTAAATAGGTAATTAAAAAAAACAAATTTCAGCCCGATACCTAGCTGTTGCTATTTCAGTTAAATCGAGCCTTGACAGTTCGAGGAGTTTTTTCAGTATTTAATTAGGAACTCTAAAACCAAACCAAACCGTCCGGCAACACCCAACTTTAAAAAAGGAGGAGCTTCCCAATATGGTTGTATTTTTTTAACTATTTATACCACGAAACTCCGTCATTTATAAACCGATTTTGCTCTGCGTTTAACCTGACCCAACTTATCCGATATTTTTAGCCCAAACTGATAGTAAAACAACGTTGACGCTGCTGGAATTTGATTAAAAGTGTTTCGCGTTGCATTTTGTACGCGCCCGTAGGCTGCAAACTAAAGTAACGTAGCTCTGACGCGTTTGAAATATCGGGCGGTTGTTTTACACAACTTTTACAACTTCGCTGATACGCTGTCAGCTAACATATTCCGTGTCCAATTTTTAAACTGCAAATACATTGGATTAATACGGGTAAAAAAAAAACATTTACTACCTAACCGCACTAATAATTAAATATAGATGCGAAAATAAGTCCGTTCGTTGCATTGCACATTGCCACTCCAACATTTTTTCTTATGGTATAAGAGCCAACGAGCAGAAGGATCGCCTGATGGTAAGCGATTACCGTCACCCATAGACACCTGCAGCACCAGAGGAGTAGCAGGTGCGTTGCCGGCCTTTCAAATGAGAGTACGCTCTTTTTTTGAAGGTTTGAAGGTCGTAACGATCCGGAAATACCGCAGGCGACAGACCATACCACAGTTTAGTTGTGCGAGGCAGGAAATTCCGAGTGAAACGCACAGTTGTGGACTGCCAACCATCTAAATGATGGTGGTGGAAATTCTGTCGCGTAGGTCGAAGGCGGAAGGATGCGGCAGGAATTAATCCGAACAGCTCCTCCTGTATAAGCGATAGAGAATGCAGAGTGAGGCTACATCTCTACGCAGCGCCAAGGAGACAAGCTGATCAGAAGCACGCAGGCAGCCGAAAAAAACAAAAACATAGGCACATGAAACAACAATGGAAACCTCACCTTTTATTTTCAAGTTTTTGCGAGAGTTATATTTTAATTGTCATCGTTTTCAACGTTCCGTAGACAAGGTAAGTCAAATATAACCACTATTTTCTAGAGGTTAAAAGAAAAATCCGCTTATGTTTTATTTAGATACGCTGCAATTTGCGTTGGGGCCTATTCGCCATACAAAAAAATATCTCCTTTATACCCGGAGTAACTTAATCTAATCGCGGTTTCATACTGAGAATGTTCAGGAAATTGTGAAAGCATGCTTCGTCATGTGGCGATCCGAACGTAAGTGGCATTTACACCTAAGGGCGGCAATAAGGTCACTAAATGTGTCGTTCGTGATTTACTTCCTTTACTTTATACACAGTGGAGCGTTGGACCCCTTTTCCCGGGTTAAGTGTTCCAATGGGGTAGGAATACTTTAACAGCAAAGTTAATTCAAAATAGTGAAAAGGTATTGACCGCGCTTCCAGAACTCTTTCGTTTTAAACAAGAACCTGAGTAGGTAATCATTCAGATTTTGATGAGCACAAAAAACACACAAATTGGTGATAAAAATAAAAATGTATTTATTTAATTCTATTTACGCAGTAAAATATAATTACTGAAAAATAAACCGATACTTACCAACTTAATAAAAATGGCGTACCTAAGCCATGCTGCTATACCGGTGTTTTTAATTCAGCTCGAGTAACGTAATGAAAAATTTATAAAACGAAATAGCTATGCACATGCATTTTGCTTAAATATTTTTATAAAATTAGATTCCACTATAAATTAATACAATTGTGAAAAAAATATTCATCCGATTAAAAAAACATACAATTTTACTTATACACAATATTAAATAAAAAGAGATGACATTAAATGTGAATAAATGTGAAAGTAGGAAGACTCACAAGCTCTACTCATACGGGCCACTCAAACGCATAGAAGTTTTATTCAGGCCGGCCTGAAACTTTACTGAAACTTCTGGACATAAGGAGTTATAATGAATCTATAAACTCACAATAAGGCTAGTAAATATCCAATAAATTTGATTATGTTTCATGTATACAATTGCGGGTGGTGGGATGCGTGAGGTGCATCTCCGTGGATTGAAAACACTAATGAGCCAAAGATTAGCATTGATCCAGCAGACGCATGCCAGTAGAGTACAAGAAGTAGTGAAATATCCTTTCACATTGTATTTTCACGGAAATGTTCGTATTTGTCATGCTACTTCAGTCTGACTCAGTAACCATCAAGACAACGTGGGGGAACGTCGCATCGCGAGAGTGATAATCGATATAGAGTGGTAATAACAGAGTATTTTTTTGTTATTAAGATTAAGTTTGTTTTCAGTTCTTTTTAATAGTCATGCCGAAAGTAAAGAAAGAAAGAACTGGGAAATGTTTATATCGACAAGCCTGTGAAATTATTTTCAACATTTATTTATATTTCTTCTTGTTTACCTACTGTGGTGGTTTTAACATGTCGGTCGGTGTGATATACTTCAAACTCGTGGTTTGACATTTGACACTGATAACTAAAGTACTCTATTTATTTAATACAAAAATGTCACTTAATAATTCAATAATTCATAGACACGTCGGCATCATTCGGAAGTAGACGTGAGTTCCGAGTTTTCACGATGTGAAAGGATTATTCACTAGATCTGCATTGCGTCGCTACAGTAGCTCTCGCCAAAACCAACTTGTCAATGCACTTCTACTGTCATGCTTTTGCTGGACCAATGTAAATCAACCAGAGGGCCCTGCCAAGATGCATTGCGCTAACTAACGTTTCTATTCGTTTCATTTTTAAACCAATCGCGTCACTGATAGATCACGTGACTTTTCGTATCACGTCATCTACCAGTGACGCAATGGGTTTAAAAACGAATCGAATAGAAACGCTAGTTAGCGCAATGCATCTTGGCAGGGCCCTCAGTATTCCTACTTATTCCCTCAACAATAGGTACAATAAAACTTACTTAGATACAATCCAATTTAAAGATGTTAACTCGACTGCAAACTGTTTAATGATAATCGTTACAAATCCTAGGGACAATTACAAATCAATTAATTAATTGAATCGCACTTGATTCGATTAAATATTCCATTTAAAGCTGTATTTCATCGAATGAACCAACTCACTAGTCGACCAATTTTTCAAACCATAATTTAAATTATTTTATTCACGCGAGTATTTTTGCACAAAGCGATGATATACTCGTATAAGCGTTGAAACCTACAAAATATACATTAATGTTTTTCTTATTTAATTAAAATTATTTAGTAGGTTGGTATTCGAACGGAGATGTTCTGACTCTAACAACATCGGTACTTGTATCTATACTGTGACATCGGTTAAAATTGACTCAAGGTAATAGCCCAGCGGCTCTATTCAAGACGGTAAAAACGATATCGTATTTGATCTGTTATCGAATTGTCAACGTTTTGATAGCTCTTATTTTCTTGACAGTAATGGCGGCTGACGTCATAACAATACCATAACAGGAAAACTACGATATCGTTTATACCGCCTAGAATAGAGGCGCTGGTCAAACAGGCGACGCAGATTAAAAGTATTAAAATGTTTAAAAAAACAAAAACCCGCCTTCAAAAATGCAAAAAATAACTTCTTTTAAAATGGTAGGTCAGTCCAACTGCATTCGGCTTTTGGTTTAAAATATTGTGGGACGCCGACTTCAGAAGGCGGGTTTTTGTTTTTTTAAACATTTATTTTATTTTATACATTTTAGTGATCCTATTTATGCTGTTACATAGCTCCACTTCTAAATATTAATGAGCAACTATAGAACATTTCAAGCTCGCCGCAGACAACGCCGCGGGAATGTCATAGTCATATTTAAACCTAAATGTGCTTCGTCATAGTCGCTCAACTACCTTAATCGAAATATCTTATCGCCACCCTTGAAATAGGTACCGTTAAGGAGTTCCGGTGGCCATATGTGGTCTTCATCATCAGTTCCACTTCACCATATAGTACTTTTCAAAAGCAAATGCATGAGTTACAGTGAAAAATACCAAAATCGCTATAGGTGTGCCTATATTATTTGAGGAGTTCTCTTGATTTCTCCAAGATCCCATCATCACATCCTGACGTGTTGACAATGGGACCAACTAGAAAGTATACCCATTCGAACGACGAAAAAATTTTTCAAATCGGTCCATTGGTCTTCGAGTAATCGGGGAACATACATTAAAAAAAAAACCCGACGAATTGAGAACCTCCTCCTTTTTTTGAAGTCGGTTAAAAAACCATCTTAAACAGGATACGGTTCTTAAACACATTTACCTAAATAGTATATAATCTTAGTGTTGATAAAGTTACGTCAGCGATTATGCATAATTGAGCAATAGCCACATAAACTAATATGATTGATGAGCGTTTGCTCCTAAACTACTAAGTTTAACTTTTTTAACGAGCATATTATATTGTACTTCAAGTGGAAAAGGCTGCGCCCACTGAAGCATGCCTAAATATAATGAAGAACGTTTGTAGCAATACATTTTTGAAGTACGGTCGGACTTCCAGCCGTCATCAAATTTCGTTGGTTCAAAAAATAAACTTGTGGCAGTCAACTAAAAATAAATATCACTATGACAAAATGTCCTATAGTTAGGCCGCTGGGCGTACGAGGCTCTTTTTTTGGGTTACTTAACGTTATCGCAGAAAGAAAACCAATAATTATTTGCATGGTATATAATTTCCCGGGACTTCACGATTTTATCATCACAGTGCCTCATGGCCTCATTAATAAGTCGGAATGGAACGTATTCGTAGGAAACTTACTTATTTTATTTATTTATTTAAATAATTAGTACGGTTGTATTATTATACATTCATGTCAAATATAAAAGAGAAAAATGTAAAATATTTTCATGAAATGTACAATGAATAATTTATTGTATGTAAGTCAGACAAAAATCAATCTTTATATACAACAAATGTATTTAATTTATGTTTGGTTGTCAACTTGTTATTGTACCAAATTTAAATAAATAAACAAAAAATCGAAAATCAATTAAAAACTGTCAAATAGGTTATTGTACTTAGGAGGTACTTACTCGTAAATGATTGGCAGACGTGAATCCAATCAAGTTTTCCGCCAATAGAGAAATCAATGTCCATTGTACGGAATTTCATTGTCATAAAATAATCCATTTGTCGGAAATGAAAAAGATGCTAAAAGGGAAACCACCGAAGCATTAAATAGTAAAATATCATGTCAAATTTGAAATGTAGATTTTAGGACAGCATTTTAACTAATTAGATTTGGCGGGAGAAGTCTGTGATAAAATCTCTTTAAGTGTGAAGTCTACAAATTCAGTTTGTTAGTCTGGTCCAACTTTATGATGCAATAGAATTTCTTGCAATGGCAATATAATAAATCAAGATGTCGTGCTATTTAATTAATTAAAATAAGTTTGTCCAGTCCTGCGTGATTCCTTTATCAAACAACCAGCCAAACTACGCTGCAACAGTGTGCCTCGTGATCCTACATAGTCTACTTGCGGTATTTGATGAAGACGATTCAGTTGCAATGCAGTAGATAACATCTAATCATACAATGTAAAAATACGCATATATACGTAGTTCGGGCAGTGTATATTTTACTTAGGGAAAACATATATTTTTCTATTTTAACTCATTTTGTTAGTGGTTTTTTAATAATCCCGCGATAGGAACACGACACGGGTCACAAAATTATCTAAACGAAAACTCTTTTTTAGGGTTCCGTACCTCAAAAGGAAAAAACGGAGCCATTATAGGATCACTTTGTTATCCGTCTGTCCATCTGTCTGTTAAGACCTTTTATCTCGGGAACGCGTGAAGGTATCGAGTTGAAATTTAAACCATATACTCAAGTCTACAGTCCCTTAAAGCTGTGAAAAAAACAAACTTCTAAGTTAGGTAAAAAAAGATACGGCCGTTTATGCTGCAAAAAACGTATATTTCGACGCTCTCTAGAAAATCAAAATTTATAGGGTATTTTCCGTTGACCTAGAACTATGAAATTTGGCAAGTACTACCGTCTTAAACTACAAGTATTTGGTTTTTATATTAAATCACAAAAACAGGGTCTTTATGCAAGGAACGGCGGCGGTGCAAATTTTGAATTGAGTTAACCGTGTCATGTGCGGGACCCTCGGTGGGCGAGTCCGACTCGCACTTGTCCGTTTGTTTAGACAATACAGGGTTGTTAACGTTTCTCGATATTTTTGGTATAGTTACCACATTCAGCACCAGGATCACTGATGCCCACGCAGAATAGACTCGATGGCGAGTTCTTTTCACTGAGCTTGATCTTTTGAACACCTTGCCTCAAATACAAAATGTGTCACTCACACGCCAAAAATGTTTGCTATGCTATGCAAATTATATCTTAATTGATACGATATAAAGTCTCTTTTAATCTTGAACTTGTGACGGCTGTGGCCGACGGTTGCGTCAGTGGCACGACTTTCAGGGGTGTGATTCTCTCAAAAACGGTTGGTCGGATGAACGAGTAAATGCCTCTCTGCCTAATTTAGAATGCACGGTCTAAAATGTTTTTTGTGCGCTCTGACGGGGCTTCTTAAACTCACCGCTGCGACATTCTCTCGTTCGTCCGACCGACCGCCGTTTTTGAGAGAATCACACCCCAGCTGTCGGCCAGAGCCGTCTGCGGCGTTCACCCAAGGTACCCACTAAAGGTCGTTTGTGTTAGAGATCTGCGGAACAGCCCCAAGCGACCAAGACCAACAAGTAAATGCCAACTTGAAATACTCGGTAACGAATAACTGTTGAATGGTGTTAAATTGACGATAAATAATGCATAAGTAATTGAGCTTTTACAAATCTGCACAGTCAATTAAATTTGCGCACCAAACAGGCGAGCAGCGGGGCGATTACTCGCGATCCCGCGCGTGAGTCATGGCGCACGCCGCAACCCCTGTCGATGTCGTCAACGAGGGAACAAATTTAAATGGGAAATGCGTAGAAATGGCTCACGCTATTGTTATACTCACCAAAGGGGAGATAGCGAGGGTCCAATATCTTTAAGCTATTAGCATTGATGTTTATTTAGTGTGCGTAGTCAAAACAAACTGGTTCCATTTCTACAATTCGCCGCCCTAAAATAAACTTTAATCAATCGCTCGCTCGTCGCTATTTCTAAATGAAAATCAATGTTCCATGGACCTTTGGTAAGTAGTTCGTGATGTATACTTGGACAGATTTTGAGTTTATTTAACTCTGCCGTTTGCCTACGGAAACTATAAGGAATGAGAATAATTGTATCATTAATATTAAATATGAGTCTCTTGGTGAAGCGCGAAGTTGCTGTGCTACTGCTGGTGGCTCCCGCGGTGCGGTGTGAATGCGCGCAAAAGTTTTATTAAGACTCTGAAAAGCTAAGAACTAAATTTAAATTTCGTTCCAGAGCAGAAAATTCACAAAGAATTTACGGATTCAACGTGACAATTTAAAACTTGACACAAATTTTATAGACAGACACGATTGCAAACGCCGGAAACAAATAAGTCTGTGCTGTCGTTTCGATTCATTGTTAAGTTTGCAGGACGCAGTTCAGGGTCCTAGTTAAAAAGGCTATAAGTCTCCTGAAGATCAAGTGAAAAAGGGTTTAAGTCTAGTATAATCCGTTCTTGTATATACCCTTTTTTATTACGAGTTAAGTCGACTTGTGCCCCTTTTCACTAGGATGCCAGGGTTTACAAGCGAAGTTTACTTTCGGCCGTAACGAGATCATTCCCTAACGAATATCTACGAGTGTCGGCCTGCCGCTCGGCGCGGTACAATGTCCCGGGAGCTGTAACGGAACTACGTTTAAATTAAAGCTGTTGGGGAAATAATGGCAGGCCATCTTTGCAACGTCGTTCAAATACTCAAAATATTCGTAGGCATAGTCCATTTTTTATTCATTATTGATTGTCCGTTTGACGTGGTTCCGCGGTGCTCGAGGAATTAAAGGACCATGCGTCAAAATGGACCAAAAACCAACAGAGCTGAGAGGTAGGTCATTAAAAAAAAAGTTTAATAAAACAAAAACCCACCTTCAAAAAGCAAAAATTAACTTCTTTAAAATGGTAGATAAATAGGTCAGTCCAACTGAAGTCTGCTTTTGGTTAAAATATTCTTGGACGCCGACTCCAAGAAGAGTTAATTTTTGCTTTTTGAAGGCGGATTTTTGTTTTTTTAAACTTTTTATTTTATTTCATACTTTTTAGTCTTATATTCTCCCACTTCTCAAATAATAAGAAACAATAGAACATTTCAATCTCGGCGCAAGCAACGCCGTGGGAAAGTCATAGTCATATATTTATACCTAAATATGCTTCGTCATAGTCGCTCAACTATCTTAATCGAAATATCTAGTCGCCACCCTCGAAATATATACCGTTTAGGAGTTCCGGTGGCCATCTGTGGTCTTCATCATCAGTTCCACTTCACCAAATAGTGCTTTTCAAGACCAAATACACGAGTTACAATGAAAAATACTAAAATCGCTATAGGTGTGCCTATAAATTTTGAAGAGTTCCTTCGATTCCTCATGGATTCCACCATCAGATCTTCATTTTGATAAGAATGGGACCAATTGGGAAGCATCAGCTTTCAAATAAAAAAATAATCATCAAAATCGGTTCACCCAGTCGAAAGTTCTAAGGTAACAAACATTAAAAAAACAGACGAATTGAGAACCTCATCCTTTTTTGAAGTCGGTTAAAAAGGTCTGTTTATGTACTTTATTTCGTTCTATGGGTACAAAGTTGAATTCCATTGCATAATCGAGATATACACATTTGAAGACCGACTCAAATGTGTATATCTAGAGAGAGTACGACCTTCGAGAAATTTTGTTTTACATGAACATACACCTTATAATTGCTTTAATAATTCTGGAATTCCTCGTGTGGTTGCCGAGTTAGAATAGTGCCACTCCATGTCTTCCCGTGGATGTCGTAAGAGACGACTAAGGGAATAAAGGCTTGTAGTACTGTTAGGCGATGGGCTTGCAACCTGTCACTAATACGCTGGTAAACATCTTAGCCTAATTGTGCAAATTGTGGTTATAGAATTATCGACAAGTTTTTAGAGATGTTTGTAATTCTGTAGCTCTGCCTACCTCACTCTGGGAACGAAGGCGTGAGATTATGTTAAGACAGATTTACTCGGGTACTAAGGTGTGTAAAATAAAATATCTTTGTAGCTAATCAAACACTTTTATTTAACAGTTTTATATATACATCAAGTTATCTAACAATCATTACAAAAAAAATACGTCAACAATTAAGTCGTTTAGATGACCAGCGGGATGATTAAATGATGTGCCGGCCTTAACACTTGGCCCAACATACCCCGGAGGGTTCTGCGGGTATTCTGTTAATTAAATAGATTCCCATACATCGCATTTACTCTGACTAAAATATGAATATCTCAGTTCTGCTATTGAACTGAACTTGGTGCCCATAGAGTGAAGTAATACCTATTTAATGACATAACTCTTAGCTCTGTTGGGTTTTGGTCCACCTTCCATATAAAGTTGCCCATGGTCCTTTGTCGACTGTACAGTCGGTTAGGTATAAGTAGCTACACACTTTTGTACCTTGTCGCTTTAACGCTTTTGACAGATTAATACAGCAGTTTAAACATGACGTAAAAGTGACATAGCAATAAAGTGTGCAGCTACTATCAAAGCCGACCGTACGTAGTTTATTTATCAGCCATTCACAAACTATAAAGGGATGGAAAGTGACTAGTGTTTTATCTACGCAATAAAAAAATGATCTCAATTAGGGACCTATGTATATTCATATCAGGGCCCTTATTCGATTTGGTATGGTACACTCCCCTGTAATGGAACATTATGGATTTTATTTATTTATTTATTTTAACATTTTTGCACAGTACACATGTAAAAAGTACAAATGGAGGACTTAATGCCTTAAGGCATTCTCTACGAGTCAACCACATGGTTAAACCTGGTGCAAGTGGAGATCTGAACATTGTTGAAAACCTACTTGATAGGTACTAAAAATATATGCAGTGTGTTACAGGCATGAGGGCTTTTCTTAATATAGAGTAACAATGTGTAACTCCTTAAAGTACCTACATGTTTATTTTAATTAAAACAATAATAAATAGTACACACATGTTTCCTAACAAAAAATGTATTGCAAGCAATGTACACTGTGCGTGAAAGTTAATTAATACAGCAGCAGCCCCAGATTTGACGTTTGACTTGTTTCGCCAGCCAATGTAGGTATGCCTTGTAGTACCAAGTAATAACGATACTGATTACGATACTTACACTTAGCTCCATACGTTGATGGTAGTTAAAATCTACGAAGTTAAATTGCAGCGTTACGTTAGTTAAGTTCGACTTAATTATACCTGCAAATAATTACTTATATAACCAATGATATAATATAGTAAAAAGAGGTAGATATGTTATACCCACTTCGATATTGGCACCCTAAAACCAAGTCAATTGGTACACCTTTACTTAGTCTTGCGCCGTCAACGGAACCGTGAACTAGTCTGCAGAGCAACATACATACACTCGTCTCTGTTTCGCTCCCGGAAATTAGCATACCATCCTGCTTTCACTTGTCATTTATGAATTAGTGTGTAATTACAATGTTTACTGATTATGTGTTCGTAAGCCGGGCCATTTTTACACGCGGAATACCGTATAGGTAACATATCTTCCTATTTTTATATTATATCATTGTATATTATAACATATTATCGTTAGTTAAAGCAGAACCCCTCATGCCAGTAACACACTGTATAACATCTTTAAAAAATATTTTCTCCGCCCTGTGATTGCTTTTCCTATACTTTTTTAATTCCCTACGCTTCATGGGATCCTCAATTATAAAAGTACAAACTGATTTCTGCTTTTTCTGTTTTTTATTTCAAATTTCGAGTTTATGTATCATTTAACCAGTCACACAATAAGGATTGCGAAACTTTTTTTTTTAATTTCCTAATTTATCCCCCAAAAGTAGCCCCCTTGTCCAAAATTCATTTATTTACGATACGCGACCGTCTTTGGTTCACTGACTTACATATGTGTACCAAATTTCAACTCGATCGGTCCAGTAGTTTTGGAGCAAATCGGTTGTCACAGACGGACAGACAGACAGACGCACGAGTGATCCTAGAAGGGTTTCTTTTTTCCTTTTGAGGTACGGAACCCTAAAAATTAACAGCTTTTTAAATAAAAACATTCATTATATTTTTGTGATAAATATTGAATTTTTCTACAAATTAAGTTGAACATTTTATGACCTAAAAACATAATTATTTTAGAAATATAGGTAATGGTTTTGAATATTTTACTTCAATTAATAATAAACTACGAAATCCTTCAGTATGATTTAAAATAAGGTTGGTGTTATAAAATACAAAGTAAAACTTGTATCTATAATAGAAAATAAACCTTTTATTTACTGCATGTCAAAGACTTGACAAGACAGTAATGGAACATAGAAATAGCGCTGTAATGGTAAGATAAGTACCAATTTCACCAAACGATGTTAACCACTTAACAGACGATTAGAGCGTTAACAGCTGTCAAAATGTATGAACTAACAGGCGATTAACGTTGATTAAATTTAACATCGTATGGTGAAATTGGTACTAAGTATCTTAATTTTATGTAAATCAAGGATTGAACTGACGGTCTAACTAAATAAGTACACTTCCAAATTTTTCAGATTTATAGAATATTTCACTTCAAGACGTCGAAAGATAACGCTTAAAATTAAAATAAAATTATCCTACCTATATACCAAAACCGTTAGGCGGTTTTTTTGCTCGATCCGTAAGGGCTTGTTTACGGAGACGCGGAGCGTCGCGCGTAGCGTTAGGCGGCGCGGTCTGCACTAAATTCAACAAATGGCGTTGTATAAAAGCGTTTACGGAGAAGCGGTTTTACACGCGTTTGCTTCAAATACAGCGTTACTTGCGGCGGAGCCCGCGGATGGCATCGCCGCGTTGCACGCAGCGTCGCACGCGTCAATAACGGCGGTTCCCGCCACTGCGCCCGCAGCGGGGCCCGCGCCGGAACCTCTGCCGACCGCGTGCTCCGCCGCGCGCTCCGCTACACGCTCGAGAGTCCGCCGCGGATGCAGTGGCGGGCACCGCTACTCTCTACGCCCCGCACCACGCGCCGCATCACGCCCCGCATCTTCATAAACAACACCGTACATTGCCATATGTTTTTGTTTGCGCGTGTGATGACGCGGTCCGCTGCAAGCGCCACCTCTTTGTAAACGGAAACGACAAGACGCACGCCACGCGCGACGTGCCGCGTCTCCGTAAACAAGCCCTAAGATGGTACGGACCGCTTTGTGTTCTAGTTCGACTCGCAGTCGGTGTTTTAAGTACCTCTCGGCCAACATAGTAAAAGGCAATTTCTGTATACTCCTATTAAACAACTGATTTAAAACCCAACAAAGCAAAATTAGTAGAATTAGTCTCAAAATAGAGTTAAACGGTACGTCAATTATTATGCTCTTACTCTCAGCCACTTATAGAACTTCATTAATAACAGTCCGGCTGTTCTGAGCGATTATCCTACCAGTGATTCAATTAAACGGTTCAGCGTCACGAGATTAAACACGGATTGCCAATTAACCCATGTAAATGAAATAATTTTAAAATAACCCCACACTGTCCTGTGTCGAGGGACGCGGCGAACTCCAAACTAGTTTGACCCGCCGGCTCACCGCGTCTGATTAACTAAACTTTCCCCGCCGACAGTTTCATAAACGTCCTGTATTTAAAGTTTCCAACAAACTCAGCGCCTACCTGAACCTGACTTACTTCGCACTAAATCATTCGGATAATTTGTGGGCACCCCCGAAATTGGCACTATTCTTGTACGAGTTAGGAGGCAATTTCATAACCGCAATCCGCAGAAACTTGTTGGGAAATACGGACAATTATGTGGACTACTATTATGAGTAGGCCTCCCGCCGCAGGATACGTCTTCCCGAAAACGTACGTGAGGGTAATTAGTTATTGACACAACTAAACAAACGACTAACATCACATCATTTAAAAAAGGTTTTAAATCAAGATGACATTTTAGATGAAATTAAGCACACCGGCACACCTGCGGGTCCATTTTTGAGAAAAATTGCTAAGGTACCGCACAACCAACTCCGTGCTTTAAAACGTTACTTTTACCCTTTCACGTTCATTTTGAAATTACATTTTCGGGTGTTCCATTTTCTAAAATCGACCCGCCTGGATTGCAACGCAGAGGAAGGGTTATCTGGCTTTTGGCAGAAATATGTGTGGCCGAATGTATCGTTTCCCAACCGTTTCATTTGCCAACCCGCTTTTTTCTGTAATTGTAAACATATATTTCAGGATTTTTTTAAAACTAACCAAGCCTAACCTATAGGGTTTTACAAGATGGTAGAGAAGAGATTCCGAATCAAAGTTGTGCCTTACTCGGAATTGACGTAATGTTCAAATAACAAGTAACGGGATACTTTACGCGGGACTCGGTCCGCGGGCTCGATGTTATATTTATCGAGTGCCGCGGGAGCCACCAGGGCATCCCTTACAGCCCATTTGCTCCCTCTCGGGGACTGGCAATAAAACATTTTCCTCTAAGACCTTATAATTTTCAGACATTTACTGCATGATATATTGCATTGGCAAATGAAATCACATTATTTATGACCGTTACTTTTAATGTTAAATAGACAGTGAAGGTAGGTTTCATAGGAGTATAAAAAACCTCGCCATATTGCGGAATAATCCTTTCCATTAAAATTCACGTAACACGGATTAAAAAAGTATTGGAGAGTCGCTCATTTGATCTTTTTTAACCTGGTGCAGCCACCAGCAATGCTCAATTATGTTTTTACTCCCTTAAGGTCCGCCTGCACGTAAATGTTAACCCTAGGTTGACCCCAAGTTAACAGGTTAATTTGTTAAAATTGACAGTTCTTACATGAATCTGACATTCTTTAATAATTTAACCTGGAGTTAACTAGGGTTAAATTTACGTGCAAGCGGGCCTAAAGGTTGGCCCGGATTTGGCATTCGCCTTACTTAAAAGTAACGCACGAAACATCCTTAAAATATACTTGGTCCTTATCTGTCATTGTGACATATGCATCTGACAGAAAGGGACAAAGCATACTTTAACTAAAATAAGTTTATAGTGCGTTTATGAATAAAAGTGTAAGTCTACAGTAAAAAGGTTTTGAGCAACGGCACCGACGCCTAAAATAAAGAGAAGCCGTTCAAGTACCAATCGGAAGATTCGACTTCGAGGTTCTGTACATTACATTAGATTATTAAATAGAAGCATTTTGCGTTTACCGGTACATTACTTTAATAATCGCAACACTTAAGTACCAAGTTTGTATGACAATGATTTCTTAACATTGTTTAATAACTTCATTAGTCATACCTATTCGGTTCCTTAATATCATAAAAAACACGCAGCACTAATTCACTAAAACATTAAACATTAAAAACGGGGCAATATGCTACTTAATTGTTGGACAAATTTGAACTTAGAAGTAGGCGGCCATTACTCGTCCTTCTCGTTTGTATTAAGTTGAATCTTTTATAAAGACGAGGCCTGTCCCCCGGCCGCTCTAATGATGATTTACTCGCGGCGTCCCGCGGGCCGCGTAACTCTCCTTTACTGCGGCCGCACACTGTCCCGGCCAAAGTGAAAACAAATGAACAACACCCACGTTTAATCATTCATTCATTCCCTCGCATAGTGTGACCGCCAGAGATTCGCTTATTGAGATTTATATTGCGTTAAAGCGATACGGCCGGCGCGGCAGCCTACTTCGAAAGTTTCTAAATTTCTTAAGGAGTTGCGGCGTAGAAACGGGTCTAAGTTTCTCACGGATGCGAAATGTTTTAGAACTTCTTTTTTTTAAATAAAATATAAAAAATCGTATTTTTCGATGTTTTCTTATTCGTTAATTAAACGAAATTAATGTTGATTTAAAGAGTAGGAAGCATGAGAAACAAGAAATAGTTGTGTTGTCCATGATTTCGGTGGTTCTGGTTATCGGGTATGAAGCGATGAGTGGATACCATTATGTTGATGATTTACTCAAATTCAAATTTCAAATTTATTTATTTCAAACAATTAGAACAATCCTTTTAAATCTTATAATATAGTAAATTAAGTAATAGTGTTAACAAAAAGGTTTCAGGCATGAATTTCAATGGTCCTCACACTAGGACAGGCCTGTGTCGTGAGAACCGAGTTGATGCGTTACCGAGGTAGATCAAAAATACATGATGCGTGAACAGATTACAGACGTGGAGTAAACATACAAGATTGAATGGTGTGCAGGATTACATTAGGAAATTAAAGTAAAATTTTACAAGATTATAAGTGAGTTTAGGTACTAGGTTACTTATAAAATAGTGTGTGTGTGTGTGTGTGTGTGTGTATGTGTGTGTGTGTGTGTGTGTGTGTGTGTGTGTGTGTGTGTGTGTGTGTGCGTGTGCGTCGTGTGTGTGTGTGTGTGTGTGTGGGTGGGTGTGGGTATGTGTGAGTTTGTATGTGTAAGCGAGTACAAAAGTATTTTAGGATACAGATTTCAGTAGGTCCTCAGCATCCTTATACGAGAGTGTAAGTAGCCATTTTTTTAATTTCGCTTGCATTTCTTTTATCGGTAAGTCCATCATGTTGCATAATCTAATAATTCGGTTGTAAATAAAAGGGTGCATGAATCGTGGAAAGCGACGTGCGTAGTGCGTTTTGACTGTGGCACTAGGGATACGAAAGACCCTTCTGGCTTGCAATTCATGATAATTAGGGGAATTTCTAGCATTTTTATGCATGATTACAGAAGCCTGATATATAAACAGTTGGCGAACAGTAAGAGTCTGGGTTTCTCTGTAAAGTTCACTCGTAGGGTATTGAAATGGTTTTTTATACATTACTTTAAGGACTGATCTCTGCGCTCTTTCCAGACATATCATTGCTGAGGTACCGGTACCACCCCACACAGCGATACAGTAGCCCAGTATGGATTCACACAAAGCCACATAAACAAGCTGAAGGACTCGCTCATTGCATGAATTTCGTAAAAGACGCATTATGTAAATTAGTTTTCTCACGCGCTGTGACAGTGATAACACATGGTTTTTAAACGAAAGATGCTGGTCAATTTCGACTCCCAGATATTTTACGCATTCCGCTCGATCAATGACGTCACAGGAGCCTAAGCTAGAGTTATGGGCAGCTACAGTGTTAATCCGCAGTACTGCAAGGTGTTTGGGTTCAGAGGCTTTTGTTTTGTGGAAACAGATGAATTTGGTTTTGTTTAGGTTAAGTGTAAGGAGATTTCTGTCCAGCCATTGCTTAACACGTTTCATTCCAATTTCAGCTTCTTGCTGAGCGCGAGTCCAGGTGTTTCCGTAAAAGAGAGCCACAGTATCATCTTCGTAGCAAATGAGGTCGGTTTCTGAAGGGTTTACGGAAAAAATATCATTCATGTACAAGATAAATAAAGTTGGACCAAGAACGCTACCCTGTGGGACCCCAAAGCGTACCGGCAATTCTTCACTTACGCACTCACCGACTCTAACGCGCTGGCATCTATTTGTGAGGTAGCTTGAAAACCACTGAAGTGGGAGTCCCCTGATTCCGTAGTGTTCCAGCTTTTTGAGCAATATTGTTACTGACACCGTGTCGAAAGCCTTTGCAAGGTCCAGGAATACACCTACACACTTTTGACCATTATCAAGGGCTGTAGAAACTTGTGTTATAAGGTGATTAACTGCATCATCTGTTGATTTGCCGCGCCTAAAACCATGCTGAAAGTTTGACAGCAGACCGAACCGCTCCAGGTAGCTACTCAGACGGCTATTGACAATTTTCTCTAATATTTTTGAGAATATCGGTAAAAGTGATATGGGTCTATAGTTAGAAGGAGATCCCTTGTGGCCTTCCTTGTAGATAGGAGTAACGATCGCCTTCTTCCACAGTGCTGGGAACTCACCAGTCGACAAACTTAGGTTAAATATATAAGTTAGGGGAATGACAATAGCTCTGCTAATCGCTTTCAGCAATAAAGGTCTTAGGTTATCCAAACCCGGTGCACTGTCATTTTTTAGTTGACTAACGAGTTTAGAAACTTCGTGTTCATCAGTGGGTGCGAGGAAAAGCGTGTGTGTCGATGGATTCAACAGTTTTAGGCTCGAAGAAAGTGCGTGTTCAGTTTTGTTTTGATTCGAAAGAAGTTTACTGGACAGATTTGTTCCAACATTGGAAAAGTAGTTGTTGCAATAATTTAGAGACTCTTTAGGGGAACATTTTAATTTGGTTAATTCGGTAGATTTTGTGATATTTTTGGGACATTCAGCAATTCCTTTGATGACCCTCCACAGGCCTTTAGTGTTGTTTTTATTCTTTTCGAGCTCCCTACTTTCGTGATCACTTTTTAACTTGTGCTGTAGGTCTGTGAGAAAGTTTCTATACCTATTGTACACAAGCTTGCGAGAGGGGTCATTAGGGTGATTTCTCAAGTCAAGGTGAAGGCGATCCCTATGCTTTTGACACCTAATAATCCCAGGAGTTATCCATGGCTTGAGCGTATACCTAGATCTACTAGCACACGTCTCAGTAGTGTGTTTCAGTATTATGGAGTGTAGAATCTTATGGAACACTTCAGCTGCTCTACTAGCGTTGTTTTGTTCTGTCACCGTGGTCCAACTGATTGCCCCAAGGTCGGACTGAATAGCTTGGTAGTCTGTTTTCAGAACAAGACGGTTTTGGTGTTTTTCGCTTACAGAATTTAGTGACATACCGAGGATTACCATGTCGTGATCCGTTATGTGGGTTTTGCACACTAGACCTATTACATCGTGTGATTTAGTTTTCACAAATATATGATCCAGGCAGGATTCTAACCTAGTGGGCTTAGAGATAGCTGGGCGAAGGCCTGACTCAGCCATGAAGCATAAATATTCATTAGTGTTGTGATCTTGCGTATTTAACAGATTAATATTGATATCTCCTGCAATGACGATAGGAGAGTTACTTTTGATGGAAGCAAGCGTATGGTGCAAATATTTAACAAATTTCGCTGTCTGTGTAAATGAAGGAGAGCGATACACTCCGAGAACTGTAACCGATTTAGATAGTTCTATTTGAAGGCATTCCGCTTCTTCAAACCTTGGTTCGCTTACAGTAGCACTCCAATTGTCCCTTACGTAAGCTACGATGCCGCCAGCACGGTTGAGATTATTTTTAGTCGCATACTGGTTATATCCAGGAATCTGACCAGGACGCGCTCCAGCGGTCAGCCAGCACTCGGTTAGAATGATCACATCCAGTTCACACTCAAGCCGCTGGAGTGCCACAAGGAAGGAGTCAAAGTTCCGCTGAATGCTGCGAATGTTAAAGGATAGCAGTTTAAAGTCGTGCCTACTATTTATTTTATGTGCGCAGTTTTCTAAATAATTATGAACCTGACATTCGATCGACGTAGATTCATTTATCTCAGTATCGGTAGTAACGTGGGGCGTGAAAGTGTAAGTACAGTAAATGGGAAAAATTATAGCAGAAGTTAGAGAATGTCAGGTTCCGTATAAATGGATTATATGTAGGTATCGTGTTGTAATAGTGCAGGTACTCGCAATGTGTGCGGTGTGTGATATGGATAGCTGTTTTGTGTCTATGTGATTGTGAAAATTTGTGTGTTGACCTATACTTTAACTTAAAGAGGAGAAGTAAGAACAATAAATAAGCATGCAAAAATATATAAACTTTCAAAAATGTCTTATTTACGGATGGCTTCTTCAGCTGCAGGACCAATGCGTTTGTCGAGATCGAGTTCAGTACGGATGTGGATTGCGGGTCTTCCCTCTGCTTGTCGTACGTAGATCGACCCGAAGCGAGTCCAGCAGTAACGAAATTGGCAGAGTGTCGACCGTTGTCTGACTGCGTAAAAAAGAGCGCGGTTGTAATTTGTCAACCTTTCGTTGATGAAGATCCTCATAGCGGGGCCCGGAACAATGTCATCTGACGTAAGGTTGCGACGGCTTCTAGCAGCATTCATAATTTCGTCTCTTTTTGACCGCCGTGTTAGTTTGACCACTATTGGTCGCGGCTTCTTCTTTCCTGTCGAGTGTGGTAGACCGTTCTGTAAGCGCTTCGGACCCGCTCTGTATACCCTATATGGCTCACCTCCTCATCAGTCAGCTGCAATCCTAGTTTCTGAACTGTTACGAGTGCGATGTGGTGTAGGTTTTCGCTGTCAGTTTCCTCGATTCCAGCTATTTCCAGTTCATCCCGTATGCTATTCTGCTCAAATGAATTTTGACAATGTCGTAGTTGTTCTAGTGCGCTGGTCAATTCAGTGATTCTTGCTTGTTGTGAGGAAACTTTACTTTCATATTTCTCTATGGTTTCTGTCAGCGATTTGGTCACAAGGGACAGCTGTGATCTTAGGTCTTGAACGTCTTTTCTGAGAAGTATAATTTCAGATTTATGCTCCTTTAATTCTTTAACTTCGCCTCTCAGCTGCCGAATCTCCTGCACCAGCTCGGACATGCCAGGGTTACTATTGGTGGGGGCTGGTGCTGGTGCAAGTTTCCCTTTTTTCCCCTGGCTTCCGCGAGTCGTGTTTACATTATCTGGAGCATTTTGGATGTTGCTAGGCGGCGCCGCTGTCGAGTTTCTTATAGGCGTGTTGTCTCCTTTTGGTTGTAACTTAGTGCAGGAAGGACACAGCCACTGGTCTTTGTGTTCTTGGGAGTACCGATTAAACGCGGCTGCTTCGATACCAAGGCACAACAAGTCGTAGTGTTTCTTGCAGGTTCTGCAATTCATGTACTCTAAGCTCGGAATTGGCTTACTACATCCACCGCAATTAATTGTCATGTTGTATCCAGCAGTCCAGCAGATAAATAAATCAATATAAATTACCCTTCGTTAAATGATACGGAAAATTACGAAGAAAAAAACAAAAAATAATAAAAGGAATAAAAAAATAAAATTAAAAATACAAAAAGTTCCGGACACGCACTGGATTTGAACCCGGGCCTATTTCATTCAGTCGAGCATTCGACGGACACTGTAACCACAGGGCTATCTACACATTAGCGTTGACGACGAAAGTTTGAGCTATAAGTAGACGTCGCTTAACTAGACTGGGCACGATGGGTTCAAATATCAGTTCTTTGTTCTCGCTTTGTTTACGTACCGCAGCGCAAATTATATTTTTTTGTGCGGTTGTTCGATGAACTTTAACTGTTTTGCACAAGTTGTCACTTTAATTCCACTTCTTGTTTTTTAATGGTTACACTTTTAGACGCGGCAAAGTCTTACGATTATTTTAAAGTATAAAGCTTGGTGAAAGATGCACTTTAATCACCGATTTGCTAATAAAGCAGCACGAGCAAACTAACTATACGTGCTATCTGTTCGACCCACCTGTCTACCCTCCAACTGTCTACTGCGTTGGGGAGCCCGTTTTTTTCCTTTTTTTGGTTGGACATAATGTGTTAATTATGGAGACTGCATTTTATATCGATGCAATCGTTAACTTTTCTGAATTTGTTAATAAATATCTAACGTATATCTTATCTACCTAAGTCTCGGTTAGGTTAGGTCTGATTTATAATTATTGTGCGTAATAATCGCTAGTGTGATTCTGACGGGCTGTATTACTGCTGCACTCGGTGGATGATGATTTGATATTTTGACCTTACCCAAGAGCCCTTCGGCGGCGGGTTCAAAGCGTCGTTTAGAGGCTCCTGAGGTTGTTGAAGTGTGATGAAATTTGAACACTGACTTGAGATTATCACATCGATATAATCTTTACAACTATAGTAGTGAGAGACAACAATAATGGCCGCACGCGGCCTTTTGTCATGAAGCAAGACTTGATCCAATTGACAGCATGATAGACAATATAAATCACTAGACATTATGAATCTATGATTATAATTTCGGCAGCAGACAAGGGTAAATATTGAAATGGTACGATTCTAATGAACTCTACTTACAGTACATATAATGACACTAATGACACTTAATATCGTCACATGAATATGACTTAACTATAAATTGAAACTCTATAAATAAACAGAAATGTAAATGGTAATTAACATAATTTGACCACTGGTCTTATAAGCTCTGCACATTGAGTTTTTAATGACCTTACAACATGATCTGATCCTTTGAACAATGCTATAATTCTAACTCTTCGCCACCGTAGAGGTGGTGAATTTTCATCAATGTTAAAAACCAAATCGTTGAGCTCTACATTGTTAACATCTTATGTGACTGTAGTGTATTGAGACATCCAATATGCCATTGCGACCAAACTGACTGATACATTTTCTTAGTGACTTAATAAATCTTATAATCATAAGAGTCGTCAAGAACGTGTGGGTGTCATAAGTATAAAATTGTAAGGTTGCATCATACTAGTCACCAGTTGGGATTTAGTATTTTTAACTTTTGAATGAAGTATCCTATTAAAACTATTACTTTCACGATTCCGGAGTCACGAATTATTTTACTTAAATGTTTTTTGTTTTTAAATTACATTAGCTCTACGTTTACCTTACCTCATTGTGTAGAACTCAGTGATTTATTTCTACCTCGGACAGCGGTGAGATCACTCATAGAGAAACAAGGGCCAATCCGGCTCTACCCGGCCTTAATTAACGCCGGCCCGAATATTAAATGTTCGCAAATAGACTTATTTGTCCGAGTGTACGCGCTGCGCGAACGAACCGCAGATCCGCATTAATTCAGGCCTTGGGACCTTCGTTCCTCTCCAGGTAACTCTGGCACGACAGCTGAGGCAGCTGACATACAAACTATATTTGTGTTACAAAAAAGGGCCATTCGTTCTATTTACAACTTAAACTCCCGTGACTCTTTAAGAGAACTTTTTAAAGAAATTAATATCTTGACTGTAGCGTCTCAATTTATTTATGAGAATATTATTTACGTTATTAGAAATTTAGATTCTTTCACCAAAAATTCTGATATACATAATTTAAATACCAGAAATAAAAATAAAATCGCTATCCGAAAATTCCGCGTCCGTAAAGTATATAAATCATTTGTTGGTCAATGCATTCATTTCTATAATAAATTACCTGACGAAGTTTTAAAGTTACCCTTTCCAGCACTTAAAAGTTACTTGAAAAGGTCGTTAATGTCTAAAGCGTATTATAGGATCGAGGACTATCTAACAGACAAAAATGCATGGCCTAAATCCGAAACTTAGTCAATAATAATTTATTCAAATGCAAAATCTTTATCTTGTCTAGGGGACACCGTTGATGTAGGAAAACATATCGAAACTTTTATGTGGTCGTCTCGCACCATCTTATATACACATAAGTATGTGTTTTTTTTTTTCTCTATCTCTCCCGTAAGATTCTTAATTGGCATGTTTTCCTGCTGAACTACGCATGTTATTTAATACTATATTTAATTTAATATTTATAGCTTTATATAATGCTAGACTAAGTAGTACCATTGTAATAAGAAATATGTTTAAAAAATGACTGACTGCTGAGTTTCTTGCGGCGTTTCTTCTCGGCAGTGGTCTTCTCTTGGGAAGCGCTGGTAGATTCTTGACGTGTAAAAGTGCCCGTGCGGCCTACTTACTGAATAAATTTCTTTTATCTTTATCTTTTTTTTTTTACGATTCGGCGGGCGCAGTTTTCTGCTCTCTGCTTTTAATAAGTTTGTGCCAAAATAATCATGTTTCGAGACAAACTTTTCTTGCCGTCAGTACTTTTCTTCTTCGTCATCTGCTTATGCAGTCAAACTAACGAATTCAAATATGGTGGATATACGTTGTGTACAGCGGATAACGGAGATCCTGTTACCACCTTGCCACTTCATAATTAGAACAGCTCTGAAATTAATCACTTAATCAAGGGCAAGTCCGATCATGCAGGGAACTACTGCCCTCACTTGGATGGTTCAGCTGAATGACTGTTGGCTGCTTTGGAGTTTTTATGGAAGCTAAACTTCATCGATCATCGACGTAGAGTAGAATAAACTGCCTCTCTGTCTTTCATAGGTTGCACTTTGGAGAGTGTGCGCAGGATACATAACCTAATTCCGCCATCATCTTTCCATGTTCGGACATTAAGGCGGAGGAAGCGGCTTCATCCTTAGGTATACTGTATATATGTATATTTATTTGATCTATCATTATTTGAACATTTCATCTAGGCAAAAAATCCTTTAGGAAAAGCATATATAATAAGCGCACTGTCTGAGCAATAAGCACAAACAGGACACACACATGCACACACATACTCACACACATTCACACTCGCACACTCTGGCACACACACACGCAGATTCCAAATACCAAATAATAATTTGAAACACCCTTATTACTTCCTTTGGTTCGCGCTACATTAGTTTCTTCAAATTTTAAATTCCAATTTAACTTTGTGTAATACCTACTTAATGTTTTCATATTTAAGGTTTCCGTAATGTTTGGTGCATTTTTAAAGCTTTTGTTTAAAATAATGAAAATCCGTAAATGGCCCATGACTTTTTATTATGCCTGAAATAAGCCTGCATTGTAATATGTACTGTGGATTTATTGTTACAATAAAAAAAAAAAAGATAAAAATTTTGTGTGTCCCCTTGTTTCGTCGACACTCATTTCAAACATATTACTTCGAGGTTCTGTACATTCGAATCCTGATCCAACGGGGACCCTTTGTACAGTCTGTGCGTCTGTCACAGATAGTTTCAACAATCTATAGTTTATTCTATAATTTAATTACGAGTCTACAAAGAAGGGTTTAGGAAAGCACTAGTTTTTTACGGAGAAAGTAATCAATTTACAAACGAAGTTACTTTCAAATTAATGATATTAAGTACGAGACATTTACGAGATCAATAAGTCGATCTGTCAATTTGACATTTTTAAAGACGGTTATCTATTGTTGGCCCGAAATTCATATGCTATAATTTCATTTGCCCGAATTTTTTTTCTGAAACCGTTAACTATTCAGAATTGTTATAAAACTAACCTAACCTAACCTATTGGGCCCTATACGATGGCATGTAAAAATTACCTGAAAGCTTGACGGTTTCAGAAAACATGGCATTGAAAAATATGGCAAGTGATACAATTATGGTAAATGAAATTCGGCCAAATAAAATGAAACGCTTTAAAAACATTCGGCTGCAACCCGACCGACGATAGGTCTCCCAGGTACAAAAACCAAATATCTCCGAAGTATCAGAATTATAATATCCAAAGAATAATTCAAATCGTTGACGCACGTATTGAAATAATCGCGATGATAAGAAGGATCGAGCAAGCAACGCTGCGCAGGAGTCATCATGATGTATACAACATTACCAACCCTCTCAGAAGTACCTATGAATATTGTGTTACCTTAAAAAAATACAAACATCATAATAGTCTTTGCCAATTGAAATGGGCAAAGATGTAAACAAAACCAAACAAACCAATTTACCGTTATTACTAGATAATCACGTACTTTTAAAGATCCAGTGAGGTCTTTGCAATGATCTGTACATTTGATCATTAACTTTATACACAGTTCAAAATTAAATAACTATATTATACGTTAAATCTAAGGTTATCAGTCAAACAGTACTAATTTGTTTACATCTTTGCCCATTTCAATTGGTTCAGACTATACATAGACACGGGTCAAGTACAGAATCTAATTTTTTGAAGTCGGTTAATAAAAGCACAGTCGGTTAATAAATTAATATAAATTATGAATTTTATTATCATCTTGGTGCAGGTCACAGACTGCGATAAAAATAAAAATAAATGTCTGATTGTCCAGCGCACGGCGGACCAGATGTGTAAAATCTTTCCGATCGTCGACGCGCATGCGTGAGACATCGCGACGAGATTTAAATTTAGCCCAGTCGCCGGAATTTTGCTGTCCTATTTCAATACCGCCGCAAACAGCAAATTTTAACTGACTTCAAAGTTCGCTTTATCGTTATTTATGGGCGAATTATAATAGGGAATAATTAACATTGTAGTGTGATACATGAAACGGCGATCTTCTGTGTGAAGGGAACGATCTAAAGTGAAGTGAAACCCGTGCGTGCTTGGCGGAGGTTATATTCGATCGAGAGAAAGATGCACGGTGTTCTGGTGTTAGGTGCATTGCTATTAGCTCAAGGTATGTTCGTGCAATATAATGCCGGTTACTAAATTATTTAGATTCTCGCATGCAAAAAATGGTCATCTAAATAGGACGCAGGCTAAAATATATTTTATTAATGATAGGGATGCACTTAAATTATAGGTACTTAGTTGGCTATTATTATTGTTATTTAAAATAATATATGTAACTGCGCCGACTTACAACGACAGAATTGAATGGGAGTGTTTTTTTATATTATTATCAGGACAAGATAGGCAGGCCCAATTCAAATGTAACGTAAACAAAAAATCGCGATAAATTATGTTGGGGCATTTTTAGTATTCCACTATTTCTTATGATATGACCTAAAATTTCCACCGTATTTCCTGCAAAATATGTCACATTAAATTTATTGGTAAGGGACCGATACTTCCAATCATGAGTTTCCACAATAGATGGTCGTGCCGCCGACGTGTCCTCTTGCAAAACTAATCACAGTCAGAAATGAATCACGAATAACTTAAAAAACAAATGGCGCCTGCAATACATTAATCCTACTACTTAATATTACAAATGCGCTGTGTGTTGTCGACAAAATAACGATAATTTTAATTTACGCGGACGAAGTCGCGGGTACTACTAGGTATTATAAATGCGAATGTTTGGATGTTTGTTACTCAATCACGCCAGAACGGCTGAACGGATTCGGATGAAATTTGGGACTGAGATTATAGTGTGGAATAGCACATAGGCTGTTTATCCCGGAAAAAGATACTGTTCCCGTTCGTTGATGACATTACGAATTCTACACGGACGACGTCGCTGGCAGAAGCTAGTATATTATAAAAATATGGTACACCATATGGGGAAATACATCCGGAACAAAATTAATGGCAGTCACAGCTAACATGCAATCTGTGTGTGCGTATTTTTTTTTATGTTGCCTTTACCAGTATGCTATGTACGGTCGACCAGTTTTGACCAGCGCCTCTATTCTAGACGGTAAAAACGATATCGTAGTTTGCCTGTTATGGTATTGCTATGACGTCAGCCGCCATTACTGTCAAGAAAATAAGAGCTATCAAAACGTTGACAATTCGATAACAGATCAAGTATGATATTGTTTTTACCGTCTTGAATAGAGCCGAAGTTTCTGTGAGATCTAATTATCGCTAAGGTTGACACTTGTCACTGTCATAATATTATTGCAAGGGTAAATCGAACTTGTTGTATCATGACGTGCAAATGAACTTCAACCGTAGGGTGGTAGACCATATTTTTGGCCGACTGTAGGATGTAGGTAGGTACACAGAAAGTCTCTGTCGTATCACAGCTGAGATTCTAGACGTTAAAATGCTGTGCGTGTGCTTTTGACGTGTTTCCGTATCGTCAACGTTTTGATAGCTCTTATCTACTTGATAATAATAGCGCCGGAGCAAAAACCAAAATGATAAAATCAAAAGCAATATTGTTTTATCGCGTTGAATAGAGGTCCTGTTCAATTTACAACGCAAACATTTGGAAAGAAAGAAGCCGGAAAAGAGCGCCGCGTGAGCCGCGCCATGGCCGCGCCGCCGCAGGGCGAACAATAAACGCGGTTAACAATCATCTCACGTTTTATTGCCCGTAAATCGCGATTTGTAATAACGAGAGCCGAAACAGGAATTTTGTCACTTAAGGATGAAACACAAAGAGTAAAGGGTGGATGTTATTTTCACGACACGGCGAACTCCTAAAAGATACACCATATTTTTGCAATGTTTGAAAACCATTTAGAACTCTGTTTTTTTTAATGTTTAAGTATTTCGTTATCGTCGTTACGTAATTTTCGTAGAATTAGGATATAATAAAAATAACACTAATCAATGGTAACTAAGCTGAATATCCTTTTTGGTGCCTACTTGTTTATTTTACGTTTGTATGTGATGACTGACTACTGACTACTGACTAGCATTGAACTGATTTTAATAAACGAGGTTTCATATGATTTCCCGACAACGTGTCAGACAGAGTTATCAGCTCTTTAAAATTGGAATAATCCGTTGTGCTGTTCGCCAGTTGGGTTTTCATTTTGAATTAGTTATGAACATTCTCCCTTTACTCGCGTTGAACTCGGGATCTACATTTTTTTCTAGAATGAAAAGTATAATTTGTCCTTTTCCGGAGTTCAAACACCACACAAAAACTCATCACAATCGATCCAGCGGTTTAGCCGCGAAAGCGTTACAGACAAACTATAGACAAGTTCACTTTTTTCCATTTATAATATTAGTATGGATTCAGGTAAGGCAAGCTCAAAGCAAATTCTCATTCAAACGTTTTCTTCGCAAGCACTATCATAACAGCCTCCAATAGCCAGGCTCTGCATAATGTAACGATCTACAGATACGACTATAATTACATAATTATATGTACATGTATATAAATATTATACAAGTATTTTTATTTAGATTGATATGTATATTATTTTTATGTATTCGTATGTGTTTTTGTTCTATATAAGAACGAGTAGGTTGTTTAAATTCATTCAACAAAAATATGTAATTTCTTAATTTAACGCTTCATCAAATTTGGCACCAACCTCTACTTGTCTCTGTTTGGCCCTATGGTTGACTGGTAGAGAATGCCTTAAGGCACTAAGTCCGCCATTTGTAATAAAGCCGCCATAAGTTTAAATAAATAAATAAATAAATGGTTTGTAAAATTATGGCTGATAAATACGAATCCCTTTTTTTGACGACACCTAAATTATTCAACTTTAATCTAATATAACATTTTTACTTAGATATTCTTAAAACAAATATAAATACTGTAGCATGAAAATATCTTCATGTGTAACGTGTCGAAGACCAAACTTATTCGTGTTTTCGTATGTAAATGTTTACTGTAGGTATAGGTACTATCGATATACCCGCAAGTTTAATTTAATGTAATCTCGTGACGGTGTTGACATAACCGCAGGGTTCCGTAGGAGCCAAAAAAAAGTGAAACTTATTGGTTTCTGCCGAAGAAAGGGGTAATGTTTGTATGTATGGTTCTTTTTAATTTTTACCTCGTAGAGGCTGAATGACTGGCCTGATTTCGATAAGAAAAGGTGTCGTTACATTCCTATTAGTTTAGAAATAGGTATACAACATGGGTATGTTATTGGTTTATCATCATCTGGTAAAAAACGTTTCACGGATTCATTTCGAAATTGTACGTAAATATTTCAGGATTTTTATAAAACTAACCTAACCTAACCTGGTTCTACAAGATGGTCCTGAAATAAATCCAGGCCCTTTATTCTAGGCGGTAAAAACTATATCGCCTTTGAGCTGTTATCGTATTGTCAACGTTTTGATAGCTCTTATTTACTTGACAGTAATGGCGGCCGAATGAAAAACAATTCCATAACAGGTCAAAGACGATATGGTTTTTACCGTCTAGAATAAAATCCCTGAAATATTTACAGTTTGAAAAAAAAAAGCGTTTTGCAAAATTATATTGTTTTTTATAGCAAGGAGATGATACGGGGGCACTCAGACAACCTGATGGTAAGTGGGATCTGAGACCAATAGACATTTGAAATCTCAAGACTACAATCTCAAAACATCCTAAGACTTCAAATGCGTTGCCAACCCTGACGACTAAGATGGAATGCCTCTATGCTAGTAATTTCACCGGTTGTCTTATCCCCACACCGGAACACAGCAATGCGAACACTACTGCTTGGCGGTGGTTTAATGGATAAGATGGTAGCTTAGCGATCCGGACGGACCCTGCACCCTATATGTTTGTGAAATATGGGTTAGCAAGTGATTGGATAGGTACCATTAAATTTTAAAGACGACAATATCACGCAGACGAGACTTTTTTAGCTTTTTTACTTTGTGACTCTGTCTTGTGTTCAACAAAGATTTGATTTTCTTGATTATTTTTAAGGAACGATAACATGCCTTCACATAAGAGAATTCCGAGTCCCAGCGCACGTGGCCGAGGGCTCGGAGGCTGTGCTGGGCTGCCGGTTCGACCTGCAGGGTCAGCGGCTGTACGCGGTGCGCTGGTTGAAGGACGACCTCGAGTTCTACCACTTCAAGCCCGACAGCAGCTCCGCCGGCGCCCCGCCCACGCCCCGCCACTTCCCCGTTAGAGGCGTTTCAGTTGACGTAAGTTATCAATCTAAGCTATACTATCTGATCTACCTGCTAAATTGTGTTAAACATATAATATAGTAAAAAGAGGTTGATATTATAGGCTGAGATTACACCTGTAAGTTATTACGTAAGTTTTGAAACAAAGCTATATGCAAGAGAGAGATTCAGATATTTGCCACTCACTCTTACCCATAGTTGCGTTTCAAAACTTACGTAATAACTTACATGTGTAATCCCGGCCTACGCACTTCGATAGTGGCACCCTAAAACCAAGCCAATTGGTACACCTTTACTTAGTGTTGCGCCGTCAACGGAACCTTGGACTAGTCTGCAGAGCAACATACACTCGTCTCTGTTTCGCTCCCGGAAATTACCATACCATCCTGCTTTGACTTGTCATTTATGAATTAGTGTGTAATTGCAATATTTACTGATTATGTGTGCGTAAGCCGGGCCATTTTTACACGCGGAATACCGCATAGGTAACATATCTACCTTGTTTCCACCTTATTTTTTTCATGTTTAAATTTTGTTTGTACTTTACTGGCTTTGGGTGACAATAAATGCTTCTTATTCTTATTCATAAATTACCAGGTTAACCGGACCGACGGCGTGGCTTATATACTATATTATTTTATCTTTATGGGCCCTTTCAGATACACTTCGATCCCTTTAGGCTCTTTTGTCCAATTACCCTCTTATACACTCAGCTGTTCGAGTGTGAAGGTTTCCTTACGATGTTTTTCCTTCACCGTAAGAGCATTGGGTAATGTAATTAAGTTAGAAAAATGAACTGGTACATGGTGACCGCGGGATTCGAACTCGAAACCTTACGATCACTAGGCCACCGTCGCTTTACGACGACGTGGCTAACCGTGATATGACGTGGCGTCAGGGAAACCGGCATGCATAGCGCATCTTAAATTGCGTAGGCCTCCCCAAGGTTTGCCACAAGGACCGGTCCGTGTAGTGGAAGTCTTTCGGGTGTACGAATAAGTTATGAAATTAACGAAAGTATACAGTCGGCTGTATAGCATCTGCACACTTTGTTACCTTGTCACATTAACGCCTTTGACAGATAAGGGCAGTAATAAGAATATATTATAAATACCCAGGTATACATAATTATTTAAACTTTTACTGATGCGAAATACTAAAATCCAATTAGATAAACAGGCTTTTAAGGTAAGTATCAAATCAATAATTAGATGTGATATGTGGAAGCTCGGGGCGCGGGTAGCGCCCCGAGCTTCAAGAAATGTTATTAGATTTTCATCTATGATCGGAATACGGGTGACGCAATGTAAACTAGACATACTTATTACATTTTATATTTACTACATTTTTGCTAACAAGGTCGAATTTTCGATGCCAACTATTTCATTTGTCTGAATTTTCACTAGATACAAATGCATTTCTTGCTAAAACCGCCTAATTTATCATGATTACTGTCTAAACCTGACCTACCCTGGTTCTAAACAACATTAACATTTTGAAAAATTGATGTATCAGAAAAAGTGCATTCTTAGCTTATAAATTTTCTAACAAATGAAGATAACTGGGAACGAAAAATATACCTTGACAGAGGGTTGCTGGAATAATAGTATATGTCAAATATTTTTTACTCATCACCATTAAATTTAAGAGCGTAGCTCTTGTCGGTGTAATTCTCTCCACTTATTTATATTTTGTGCAAGGTTCTTCATCTCTTGGTATCCGCTATTTTTTACTCGTATTAACCAATTCAAAATTTGTACCCTTACCTATTTTAGCTTCCACAATTTCAAGTTACGTATCCGAGCTTTCGAGCACGAACTTTTCCTTCTATTCCTTCTATCGATATAGCAACGCTAACATATCGTTATCGATAAAATTAGTATGGCGATTGGAGCGGCGGCGTCTCCGTTTCCATATTCCGTAGGTCCCAATATTTCCTAGCAAAAATTTCCTAGCGTAAATTAAGAAGGTAACGCGATCGTATTTAGGTGTACGCAAGGTCTATTAGGCGAATATGGAGCCAGGCCCAGTGTAGGGGTCTTCAGCCGGTTCTATACAAACGCATTACAATCAAGCTTCTTTAATATTTATCGCAAAGATGTAAAAATACCTGTGCTATCTTTAATGCTTTTAGGCGGATAGGAAATGTAAGTGAGGGCATGATGTAATGGGTTTTTTGTTATGCGTCATAAAATAATTACAGAGATAAAGGTACATACACTTAATATCCCTTTTAAAGGGATTCAATACAAGTTTGTTTGAAGAGTTTTTTTTATATGGATACAATTAATACAGAGTTACACGTGAAGAAAATATATTCTCAGGCAGGTCAAAATGGTTAGAGGGTAAGATCGATATAGTGTCCATAATCGTTTCTATGCGCTATGGGTACATTTATTGCACGAAGTAAATAATATTAATAGTTATTAGTCTCTGCTTTTCAAATGTTTATTTATTTTAGTAAATGAGTTGCTTCGTACCGGTTAAAACTTATATTTCAGTTATTGATATATTTATATTTATTTATATATATCAACGAAATGATGCGTTACGAGTAGTTTTTCATCTTAAACTCATCTTGTTCTCATTTTATTACATTAGGTATCTCTCATATAATCGCACTGTCAACTCCTGTAACTTTGCCTCCTGAAATTTGTCTACCCTGTAATATATAGAGATATAGAAACATATAACGGTGACCCCTTATTTCAGAGCTGATATCTCTTAAACGGCTAAACCGATTTTCATGCAACCTGGCTAAGAACCAACGCTTGAAAACCTGCTTTCAAATAAAAAAAACGCCATCGGTTCACCCGTTTAAGAGCTACGGTGCCAAACACCCCTCTTTTTGCATCGGGAGTTAAAAATGACGATGATGAGTTGTGATATTTGGATTGGTTCTCTATCATTTGCCCGAATTTCAATTGCCATAATTGTATCACTTGTCATAATATAGGTTTCAGTAAAAATGCCTTTATGGAAAGTGATACAAGCATGGCAAATGAAAGGGGTTTGGGTAAAAGTGTTGTCATTTGTGAAAGTCATACATTTTCAAGGTGAGCGGCCATTCGTAAAAATGGTAAAATGTGGTAGAGTTATTCAAAATAAACACATTTTGTTATATAATGAAATACTCTTAAGTGCATCGGAGCCGAGATATTTAAATATTCATACTTAGGCGTACTTTTAGTACCAAAACCTGAATACCTTAATATTTAATATATCCGCCCCGATATTATTTAACGCCATAAATTATATATATCTATGTGTATTTAGAGGTCCTCTAAATAACTATGTAAAAATCATCCGAGGCCGCTGCAAAAAAAATGACAATATTCTTCAAACAAATTTACCCAATGCCCTTTGGGCAAACGCAGTGATACGATTTGGATTGTATGCAGCTGGCGCGGTCGGGCAAGAATTGGGTGACGCTGGTGTACCTGAGCCGCGAGTCAGCCGGCGAGTACGCCTGCGAGCTCGTCGGCCAGGGCCCCCACTACAGGACCGCCATCGCCAGGAAAAACATCACGGTCGACCGTATGTCTGTTTATCCGAGTGACAATAAGAACTTTTTTAAAAGGATTTATGAAAAAATCATGCTTCAGGTTTGGCTCAAAAGCAGACCTAGGAATATACGGGGCTAAATTAAATGACAGTTAGGGATTGCCTTTATCGATAAACTCAACTATCGATGCTTTTCCCATATACTAGTGATCGCTCCAAGTTTTGTTTGTAAAAATATTTTTTTATTGGAAGTATGCAAATGAAACAAGATAGCGACATAATTCAGGTTATTCTTTAATTTAAACGGATTTTTAACCTTCACTCAGAAAGACTGTCCCATTTACTATTGTTACAATAAACGATCAGAATTTGTTAGGAGTAAAAAAATATGATGATGATGAGTGAAGGTTAAAAAATCCTTTTAAAATAAAGAAAAACCAGAATTATGTTGCTATGTTGTTTCATTTGCATACTTTCAATAAAATGTTGTTTTTATAAACAAAACTTGGAGCGATCACTAGTATATATGGGAAAAGCATCGATAGTTGGGTTTATCGATATAGGCAATCCCTAGCTGTCATTTAATTTTGCCCCGTATATTCCTAGGTCTGCTCAAAAGCGTAGGTACTATTTTTTAATTACTGAGTAAAAATATATTGAATATTATCAGTGTTTGCTACAACCGCGTTGGCCTAGTCTGGTAACCGCGTAACCAACCACGATCCGTAGCAATAGCTGTTACATAGAAAAGACCATTTAGCGTTTAAGCACTTTAGACATTAGGTTATGAACAACTTTATCTTCAGGAACTTTTAAAAATGTTCCTGTTGTAAATTGTTCTTTACCCTCGTAAGACCCAATACCTATTTTAGTAGCATTTTAATTGCTACCTTCTCGATATTAATTATAGGGGTTAATATTCAAGACTTTAACAAGTTCAGTCAACTATGATGACAAACGTTCAGCGTTTTGAGATTGTACAGAACTTTTAACCTTTGTGTACAGGTTCTCCCCGAACATGTTAATATTAAGGAATAAAAAAAGTCCAGACTATAGTTTTAATTTTCCATTCTCTTTGGCTCTCTTGGTTAAAAGTATCTTTTGTTGTGATTTCAAAACTTGATCCTTATTAACGCCGCAATGTATTTATATTTCGGAATTATGATGTAATTCAATATTGTTACGGATAAGTGTACCGCAAGGTAGTGTTCTTTACTAGGCTTCATTAAAACCTTAATAACTCCTAAACTAATGAACACATTGGAAAGTTAAAATATATTCTGGACCTGTAGAAGGGGACTTTCTATCCCTTATTATTCACGGCAAGTTCTGGTACACCCTCTATATTTAAGTGTGTCGTTTCATACATTTTTCTCAACCTTGTCTCGTTGTTACATCTAACTTTGATGATATGAAAGTCGGTAAAGTAAAATTTGGGCTTGCGTTAAGTGTCCAATGAATACCACCGCCAAATATGCAGCCGACTAGACTATACCTCGGACGTTATCATCAGGGTGGTCATTCTCTCAACAAGCAAAGGTGATCGTTCGCTCGAGTGAAGGTCCAAGCGGCGAATTTAAGTAGTCCCGTCCGAACGAACAAAACACATTTTAGCGCGTGCATTGTCAATTAGGGAGCCTTATACGTTCGAGAAGTCATGCTGCCAAATTGAATACACGCGCTAAAATGTGTTTTGTTCGCTCTGTCGGGACTACTTAAACTCGCCGCTTGGACCTTCACTCGAGCGAACGATCACCTTTGCGTGTTGAGAGAATCACCACCCTGAGCTCTGGGGCCATAATCTAATTAGTGAACAAGTATGAGCAATGCTACGCCGGTGCGAGCGCGAGATCTGCTAACCTGCCAAGAGCGAGCGAGATGTGCGAAAAAGGGTTGTAAGTATGATTGTATGGCCCCAGAGCTCAGATTATAACGTCCGAGGTATAGACCAAAAACTCCGAATTGAATTTCGGGCGACCGATTATCATATTAAATTGAAAAATTCAAAATATGCTCAACGATAAATACATAAACGAAAATGCCCATGCTTCTCCCCCACCGCTACTTGACCAGGCATATAAATCAAATGAATCAACGTTTTTTGGTAAAACAAAAAATGTAGGTACACAATTAAAAACAGTGGCATTATAAAACAATTTGTTTGACACTTCCTACAACTTGAATCATAACGTCACTGTGACACAGTTCTATGGTGGGTAAGGGGCTGATAGTACAGTCAACAGCATAAATAAGTGATCATTTACATGTCACTTTAGCGTCGTGTTTTAAATGTCATACAAAATTGTGAAACGATTGAAAGCGACAAGGTACATAAATGATCACTTATTTATGTGGTTGATTGTACAATGCCAAACGCATTCGTTTCTATTAAATTTTACAAATTATGTCCCAGTTCTTCCAGAAGGGGACCCAGAAGTAGTAGGTGTCCGCAAGTACTACAACATTGAACAGCCCCTGAAGCTGAACTGCACGTCGTTAGGCGCCCTACCCATCAGCAGCGTGACGTGGTACATCAATGGTGAACCTGCTCCTCCCTACCATCTGCGGGGACCTTGGCACTCGAGGTCGGCTAGCAAACTGGGTGCGGTTGACACCACAACGGAGCTTGGTTTTGGCCTGCGGTCCTCACACTTCATTCACGGAGTTATGTCGTTAAAGGTATATAGTTCATTACTGTAGAGGCCGTGAAGTAAGGGTTTGCTGGACGAGGTCGGATAAAACGAATGTATAGTGCTTTTCTCAACCAATGTGAGGAAATATTAAAATTAAAATAACTACCAGGCAATCAAGTAAAATTGTTTCATTAGACGCTTTTTAATACAAGTCAACTTTTTGTTTTGATACAAGCCATTTGAACAAGATATTTTTTATGCATGCTATTCGAGCACCATGTTTAACCGCACATAAATACAATAGTATAATAGATATTTTTTTTAATGTCGCAAGAATGGTTACAGAGTCTATTGGTGGTTGGCAGTATGCAATTTTTCCTTTGTCAGTTTAATGTTAGTAAGCAAATTAAAAAAGTTAGAGCAACGGACAATAATTGATTTTCTTAGGTTTTTCATACATTACTTCTTGGCCTATTAAGGCCAGGCCTAAGGCCAAGAAGTAATGTAGGGAGCCATAAACAAGGAACTTCATGTCTTCATTTCTTGATATTAAAGCATACATTTCCGAGCATGTTTGAGAAAAAAAAATCTCACCGTTGAATTACCTCAACTAGTAAAATTTTATCTTTGATTCTCGACGAATATCGGGGTGTATTTGCAGATGTAAATAGGTTTTTTGTCACGTTCAGCGCAGTCGATAAAGAGCAAATTGTTGTGTCCGGTCCAGTATCAGCGTTTTCGATAGTGTTAAGGTAGCGACTGACTTGTAACATTTCAGTGTAATGTATCACCTACGTTCCTAATCTTATCGCACCCATTAGATAAAGGCAGCGAGTTATATACATTACACTGAAATGTTACAAGTCTGTACTGTGCAATTTTATTGATACTTTGATGGGGATTCGACGGAATTTAAATAGGTCAATGAAAACTGACATACTTAGGCTGCTAAATTTATAACATTTTGCTTCGCCGTGATCGGGTAAAAATGTTTTGGTATACATAAATATGATAACACTGGGTTTAATAAAACGGTAGAAAAATTGTACTTGCAATGTCGTTTCTTTTCAGTGCCGAGCCACTCTACCGCCTTTGTATGAAAAAGAGGTCGAATTCAGATACCATCTAGTACAGCCACAGGCCAGACAAGCAATACTTATAGCGCCCACTAGTCAGCTTAACATCAAGACGACGGAGCCACCTTGCACCAGTACCATCACAATAGAGGTTGAGGCACCTCCTTTGGAGCAGCCCTGGTCAGTCACGGAACCCCCGAAAGCGACATCTCAACAATCTAGTAAGTGTAGAATTATCAGTCAGCCGGTCAGTAAGAGCACCTTCACATTAGGTGACTTTGTCGCGCTGCAGCAGCGGATGCCTTCACATTACTGCGGTTGCAGCGCGCTTCTAAATCTCGCGTTAGCCGTGAAGCGACTGCGCGATACGGTCGGGTGCCAATGTCGCAGAGAGGACGGAATGTGTCATTTTAAATGGATACCGACGGTGAAATATTCTTGTATCTGTTACTTTTAATTCTTCTTCAACTCCATCATCGTCACTACGTACAAATTGTGCGTGCGCTTGCAACACAGGCTCAACGCCGACTGATCGCAAGCGGGTGCGCCGCGACTGCCCGCGGCTGCATGTCCCATATCCCATGTCCCAGCTGTCGCGCAACTAAGCTGCGCGTCCACTAGATCGGAATCAGTGCGTACAGAGCGTACGAGGATTCGATATTTACCTACTCTTGCAAAATGCCGATAGGGTTCGTCCTCTGCATTCGGATTTTGCATCGGCAATATCGATATTTTTAAAGCAATTGAGTTCGGCTTTTTTATGGAACTGCTTAGCATGTAGGAAGGTGGCAAAAAGATCTCGATTGTTAAGTATTAAAGTAGGCCATGTTTGGTCTCGTTAGTGTCGTATCGATTAGGATTTAGCTTTCAGATAATAAAAAAATAGTCATATGGTTCGGAAGGCGGTGACAGAATCTCATATTTGATTAACTTAAGCCCACTGGCTTAGTTATGTAAATATAAGTCAATTCATTAGAGACCATTGAGGTGATCAGACCTCCCTTAAAACTTAATAAAAAAATCTCAAAATTTAAATTATTATACCAAAAAAATATCTGTACATACGGGAAAAAGGATTTGCATTTAAGCTCAGTATAATATGAAATAAATATATAAATAAATACTCATACAAGTTAATGTAACGCCTTTCAAGAGAATAAAATTTTATATTAGATTTCGGGTATTATTAGGGATCAGACATTTGGATTGTCATGTTCCATATATTTACTATTTGATTACAATTGGTACCGTTTGAATAAATAAATAAAATATAAATGCCTATTGTTTCACTAAAGTTTGAGCACCACTCAGCGTTTATAGTAACGGCGAGAAAACCCTACAATGAGTCATGTCCGACAAACTCTGTCCCAGTTTTTTGAATGGATATGTCTTTAAGTACCTTGATAGCTAGCCCAATTCTTTGGGAGAGGTAAGCACTAGCTCTAGAACCTCCGGAGGTTTCTATGAGCTTTTCATAACGGCTGACCAAGGACCCATGGTGTCTACTGCAAGCGCCACAAATTCGTAGGTAATCATTTAGTAATGATGAATATTTGCGGCGCTTGAGGGTTTGGGCCTGATCCAGAGAGGTAATGCAGCCAGTGTCATAGGGACCATGCCGCGAGCGGACCTGCTAGAGGCGGTGTTCTTTTTATAGTGGTAATTATTGATATTTGAGTAGCTTAGTTTTATTTTAATTTAAATAGGTTTAGTTCTAATTTATATTTCTGTACTTTACTGTGGTATTAATTTAAGTGTACCTAGTTATAATCATATTTGTTGTTTAAATAAAAGTACCTAGCTATAAATATAAGCCCCGCTTAATATAGGTACATTATTTACTAAATTACATTTTTGGACTTTAATGTGCTAAAAATAGAGTTAAAAGTGGTAAAGGAGTTTCTAGGTCGCCTATACATTCTTCCTACTTGTTCCAGATCGAGCAGGACTCGCGAGTAATTTCGTCGATATGCTGATTCTCGGTGTTCCACTCGTGGCGTTCCTCTTAAAATGATTTTTTACTGAGTACTTACATTATTTTTGTCATTCCCTGAACCATGAAATGTTTTGCTAAAGTTTATAGTTATTTAATGTCACAAGGTAATGCGTTCTACTGCGACTATGCGTTCGTTTACACTATTACAATGTATAAAAATAGTTTATTTTAATTCAGCTTATTTGCTTGATCTTTTTCTATTACATAAATACCATAACTGGGTACTTATTTAGGAGATAGCTAACGCAATTTTGCTAACTGCCATGTTTTTATATCTTTGCAACTTTGAGTTAAGTTTAAATTCACATATGCTGTTAAAAGCAATAAAAAATATGTGATTGTTTAGTATCAAATCGGTTGTTTAAACTTATTCTGTCATTAAACAATAAGCTCGCAAGTCAAGAGATGGCGTAAGAAACACTAGAATTACAGAACTAAATTATAGTACCTAGATTACAGCGTGTTTTTGTCACTAATACAATAAATGTTTTGAAAATGTTTTTACAAATATACTTATCGTAAAGTTGGGTTAAGCAGTTTTAAAATAAGATGATGGCGCCATCTATCGTGAACAAGCATTTATTTATAAGCTTTCTGTACATCCTTGTGAGTATGGATAGAAAGTGTTGTATTTCTGTGTCAATTTTATTATTATATGTATACAGAGATCGCATAATCGGGAGCTAATTTTAATACACCAGGTTAAATAACGATTTGTTTTAAAAATACCGGATTTTTTGTTTTAGTCATCATACTAACATACATGTGAATTTACTTAGAGTATCAGATGTATAAATAAATAAATAAATATCAAGGAAAAGTCACACAAATTGACCTAGTCCATAACTAACCTCTAGACTTGTACTATGGGTACTATACAACGATAGACTTACTTATTATACAGGGAAATACATCCACAACATAGACAACATCCCAAGACTCAGTAAAAATACTCGCGCTCATCACACAAACATCTGCCCTTACCGGGATTTGAACACAGGACCGCTAGCATCGTTGGCAGGGTTACTGCAGGGCAGGGTGTAAATATAACGTCACTATGACAAACATAAAATTATCGGGCCCTGTTGCCACGATCTAACCCAATATATCCCGTACTGTGAGTAAATATACGTGTATTTAGCATTACGATTAATACCAGTAATCGGTATTCAATAAAAAATAATCAATATTTTACAGGGACAACCCTATAATAAGCCAGGTACTGACTAGCAAGCTGTTACTGTAACCGTAGCAGTTACAGCAACGAGCTTCTAGTAGAGAACAGGAATAGTTGTCAAAAACGGCATTTGGCTAAGATTTTGTCGTTTGACAGCACTGATCGCTTTTTGTGCTTTTCGATATGCTTCCTTTTATGTTGTTTAATATTTGAGTAGCTTAGTTTAATTTTAATTTAAATTCGTTTAGTTTTAATTTTTAATTGTATTCATGTTGAATTCTGTAAATATTATGTTCTATGATTATATTATAACCATATCCATATTCCCGAAGCATATCGAAACGAAAAATACCAACTTGTCATCGCATACATTTCATGTTGATGGAATGGAAAACGCTAAGTGGCACTTGGCTAGACATATGTATGGGTTTTGACATTGTGACAGCACTGATCGCTACTTTGGGCGTTTCGATATTACTTGCTAAAGCGTACGAGAGTCCATTGGCTAGCCATTTAGCGTTTCTTTGAGATAAACCACGTGACCAACTTGTCATCCCATATATTTCAACTCGATGGAATGGAAAAACTCTAACATCGCTTGGATCTTGGCTAGGCAGTCCCTTGTAAATAAAAAGGACCCAAGTGCAAATTGATAGTCTAAGCAAATAGAACCCAATTTCTTAAGAAATAAGGTCACTAATACATTCGCGATTCTATGAGACATACGCCCTTTTTTCTAATGAGGGCAGTACAGGCTCGCGAGCCGCGTACACATCACGGTGTTACGTGCAACAGTTCCAGTCACAGCTCGCTAGTGAGTACCCGGCTTTACGTCCCTTGCGAAGTACCTATAGTTAAATCAACTCCCTATTATCCGATCTCAAGTTACCTATATGTGATACTTAGCCGTTTAAGTGAGAAAACGATACAAACGACCATATATGACCATGTTATAAATAGATTTATATAAAAAATACGAGAATATTTATGAATTGTGTTTGCAACTTCTGCCTGGCTAATCCTTTTGTAGCTTGACAGGAATAATTAGGTACAGTCAAGTGCAATAATATCAGTATGTTCTCTAACATTGGGCTTACTATTTCGGGTACAGTCGAGTTCACAAGTATTTAAACACTTTAGTACCTTGTCTATTTAAAGTCATGTTCAAACTGCCATAGGGGAATATACAAGCGATTAAAGTGACAAGGTACTAAAGTGTATACATATTTAAGTACTAGAAGCGAAATAGCGAGTCAGATATTTTAATCTCAATATTAGATAATATATTTATTGCTTGTGACTGTACGAGTAATATAAGATTTAATATATATTATATATTGTAACCCCCTTACTAATAAACGTTTAGTAACGGTGGTATAGCTATACAATGTTTTGTCCTTATCTGTCATTGTGACATTTCAATTTGACAGATAAGGACAAAACATTGTATAGCTTTACCACCGTTACTCAACGTTTATTAGTAAGGGCGTAAATATATATGTATATATAAAAGGGGTTCTTTATGAAAACTTTGAGGAGCAGTAGCATAGCTACCATACTAAAACTGGTAACCGTTTATTTTTTTCTTAAAGTCATAGCAAACATGAGTAATTTAAGCAGGCATTAATTTATTTTTGTTGTTTTATATAAAACATATCAGAAATTAGAGGTTTAATACGTTTTATATACAACCATGATAAGGGTTGATATAGCGCAATTCGGACCACTTTTAGGAGTCAAATGAAATATATTTTTGTTAATTTCATTAATTGTAACATAATTTTAAAGTCTATGTATGCGGAGATCGATTCGAGAAATCTAATACATTTTCATACATTGTTACAAACAAATGCATCCCAATTAATTTCTTAGTTACTTATTAATCAAGGCTGCAATAATATTGCACTAGACATTTTTTTTTTTATTTATTGCCCTTTATACAGGATGTCCCAGTACTTATTTTGAATGCGTTAATATTTTCAAATTATCGTTTAATTTACTTAATACAATACAACTTTAATACATTCCTACGTTATTAAACTTATTAAGGAATGGATATCAAGTTTAAGCATCACAAAGTATATCTATTTTAAGACAAAGTTGTACCTCAAGGTACCGTCCTTTGCCAGTATCATGAAAGCTTTACTAACTCCTAAACTAATTAACAGATTGAAAACTATATTTTGGACCTGAAAGGAAAGGGCTTTCTTATCCCTTAGTATTTAAGTCAAGTTTTGGGACAGCCTGTAGATGTTACCATACATAGATGTTACAATTATGGTAGCAGGTCTCTCGTAAGTGTAAAATTGTTTTTCAGCATGTTGTTACACAAGCTGGAGGGTTATTATGATTTTATATGATTATGAGAAGAAGATACAGTTATATAACTGCTATAGCTCTGTCTTTTACGCTCACTGTAAATTGAACTGCATAGCAACGTCATAATGACATCAAATATCGCACCTTTAGAACAATAATGACCTAATTCAAAATTTGTGCTTTCAAACTTCGAGTCATAAATTTATTATCATAGAGACCTAACTCGAAATTTAAAATTTCTCAATTAGGTCACTATTGTTCTGAAGGTGCGATATGTTACTAATATTATAAATTAGCCGACCCGGCGAACTTTGTACCGCCTCAATTTGTTTTTCCGATGTTTTAATAGTTATTCTGCTATTCGGGGCAGAGACAAATCCAACAAATGAGACATCATAAAAATCAGTCCAGCCATTCTTGTTATAAATGGTGTAAATAGCCCGAATTTATTTTTTATTTTATATAGATGAGAAAGTTTGGATATTTTGATGTTTTGTTACTTGCTTCAACCATTGACAGGTAGGTCCTGGAATAGGACATAAGTAGGATAGTTTTTATCACAGGAAAATTGGATTGTTCCCGAAGGAGCAGCGATAAACGACTTTTACGCGGACGGAGTCGCGGGCAAAAGCTAGTAGTTTATATTTTTGCATGCCCCGTCAAAAGTTATTTTTAGTTAGATTTGTTTTGGAAAAATAGTTTAAAAAAAAGTTTGTTAAAATGACACTAAGCTAAAACCCATTTATTAGCGTTATTGAGTTTTGACATTTATTTTAACCAAATGCATTCGTTTTTTGTGATAAAGATTTGAACTCAAAATGCTTCAAGCATTTAAAAAAATAGGTATTAGATTAATGACCAAACTTATTTTGTTATATTTCGTCATTTAAGGTACTTTGAAATTGATATGTGAGAAATGCAAGTGTTATTTTTCATCCGACGCATAAACTGACAGTTCACTCAAAATATTGGTAGAACAGGGCTTAGATACAGGGAGCTCTATTTTACTCACAAGGAAAGGTACCCAACTGTCCTGCTCCGTTTTGGTTTATTTTGATATATGTTAGGGAGTAGTCTAAAATAACAGACACGTATTTTTTTTTATCTGCCCAACCTCAACCTGCTGGGAGAAAATTTCAATTGACCTCCAACGTACTGAAAAGTGACTAAACCCTCTAACTTCTATAGAGAATTAAAAAAAACAACATGCTATTTTCCTACTTTTTTTGAAAAATAGCATTTTATTTTTTTAAATTCTCTACAGAAGTTTGAGAGTTTAGTCACTTTTCAGTACTTTGGAGGTCAATTTCTCCCAACCGGTTGAGGTTGGGCAGCTAAAAAAAAATACGTGTCTGTTATTTTAGACTACTCTCTAACATATATCAAAATAAACCAAAGCGGAGCAGGACAGTTGGGTACCTTTCCTTGTCAGTAATGCCATATTACTTTTGACATGTATTATTTTGTATTATCAACATTATGATAGCTCTTACTTATTTAAGAGCAATGGTGTCCGAGTATAAAGCCATACGATAGCATGTCAAAATCCATAAAGGCTTACCGCGTAGAACAGGGTGGTGATTCTCTCAACAAGCAAAGGTGATCGTTCGCTCGAGTGAAGGTCCAAGCGGCGAGTTTAAGCAGTCCCGACAAAGCGAACGAAACACATTTTAGCGCGTGTATTCAATTTGGCAGCATGACTTCTCGAACGTATAAGGCTCCCTAATTGACAATGCACGCGCTAAAATGTGTTTTGTTCGGTCGGACGGGACTACTTAAACTCGCCGCTTTTATTCGCTCGTCCGTCCGACCGGCCGCCGTTTTTTGAGAGAATAACACACCAGAGCCAAATACATATACAGCTTTGGCCAAAACTTTTGAGCACCCATTCATATAAAAGTCAAACTTTAAAAGGTGCATTTATATCTTATATTATAGAAAGTTGTATATCTCTCGGAAAAAATAGTCATATTTATTGACGTTAAGCGTAATTCCGTGGAAAAAAATACAATTAATCATTTTGTTGTAAAACCCGATTTTTTCGAGCTTCAGATTTCACACGAAAATAGTTACTTCAAAATGATAATCTACTTATAATATTCACATGTACAAACACATTTTGTATTTTACATCTTTGGGCCATTTTACTTTTCAGTGTACTTTTTGCGTCCGATAAAAAGTATACTAAATTTTGAATCCCCGAATAAATAAATAACATGAACTTAGAATGTTTAAGTTTAACGGTTTTCAAACAAACAACTCTTAAATTACTCAATTATCGTTGAAGAATCTCGGTAACTCAGTGGTAAGTTGCTCTTTTCCCATAGAAAAGGCGGGGACATCAACGTCCACTGCGTTACTCACTTTATAGTTATTACAAATAACTTTTTATGGATTAGGATAATTCTAAATATAAGCTTATTTACGTCTTTTTTCGAGTTTCACGTTAGAAAACGCAGCACTTTACCGTTTTTTTGAAATAAAAATAGTTTAGTGAGAACGTTTCTAAAACTTATGTATCTACAACGAAAAGTAGAATGGCCCCTTTGTGTATTTTTGAAATTAGAAAATAATACTTTATTTATAAGTTACAAAGGAAAAAGTGGGGTGCTAAATACTTTTGGCCAGGGCCGAGGAGGTTTTCATAAACAAAAAGACATTGTATATTCTTGGATAAATTCGTATTTTATTTTATCTTGCTTCCTCAATTAAAGTATAAACGGGCTGACTGAGAATGTAAGATCAATTGTAACTTTTGCGACCAAATACGAAGCCATGTGAGTTTTGCTTACATCTGTTATTTATTATTATTCAAAGGTATGTAACCATAAACCGTTCCAATAACCTTGTTGCAATAATTTCGATGTAATTTCCAAGTAAGTAAACGTTTTGTTTATAATTTGTTTTACTCTTCCTTAGTTTTTTTTTTAATTATGTCAATATCCACGAACTGCCAAGAACTGTTTGTTTACTCGGACATGAAATAACGCTATGTTTGTAATGAAATGCATAAATCATGTTATAGCAATGTTCAGCGTGTCCCTAGATAAAGTGCACAAACGAATAGGGATGAAATAAGATGCAATTTCAACGACAAAAAAATAAAAAAAGGAGGTTATGACCTAACATTTGCGTTTTTTTTTGATTTTCCTGTCAAAATGGTAGCATCAAAGTGTTATAATGTGTATATAATTGGAATGGGATATTTTTGGTAGGCGTTCAAAGATATTCTGTCGTTTGTATTGTGTAGTATGTGTTACTAAACCTGTTTTTTTGTTTTGCTTATATTTTTTTTGACAAAGAAAATGCTCTGGGATTTAAATTAAAAATACCCTTAATTTGGCAAAAATAAAAAAAGTCGGGAATTCAAACCCTTTTTGATTTTGAATCAGAAAAAAAATAAAAACACAAATCAAACAAAAAATGTGAACCTTATGGTATGTATGGTATGTCATACACTGCCAAATTAAGGGTTAAATACTATTTATTTCATCTCAATACACCTTACATGAGGCGAGATATTTCACTTTATTCCGATAGGGTTCACATCAATCAATTTTTCTTTTCAAATCTTAAAACCAAATTAAATCACTTTTTTTTTCTCTCTTTTGTGTATGATATTGCATCTAGTTTCATCCCTATTCATCTGTGCACTTTATCCTGGGACACACAGTATACTTAATAAAAGCTATGTACATATTTTTATAATTTCGCAGTAGAAATGTTTTACATTATTGGTCATCCGTCAAACGCTGTGTACATTCGTCTAAACCTAAACAAGATCCTTGTTCCTTTTTAACCGACTTCTTTAGAAAGAGGGGTACCTATTGTTAGTCTTTCTTTCATCTATGTACAGTATTCCGAGCTTCTTAATATAGCTTTCGGCTGGCTATCGCTATCACGCTTGCACTCGCAACTGACAGTATATTTGTCACTCGTGTGTCATAGAAAAACGAAGATTGCCGATCGCTATTAAGAAAATGGTAGTACTGTATATATCTAATCATGATTATATATGAACGATGTGACACCTCTTATTCACTTGAGAGTAAGATCAACAATAACGTCAAATGTATGATTACTATATAAAAACAAGAGGGCTTAAACAAGGTGGAATCTATTGTGAAATGGGGCAGCTGCCTGGAGCAGGTTAACGTCTTATGTTATACTTAACATTTAGAACGAGAGAAATATTGCTAATAAAACACTAAATGTACTTTTAATAAAATGTTTATTTACAATGCTTCTTATTGCCTAACATTATTTTATCTACTTTAATGAAAGCGTAATGTATGTCGTAGAATTACCATTTATCGCGCCAAAATTATTAATAGCCAGAACCTCTGGGACCATTCGGACCACCGCTAGGGTACCCATCGTCACCGCCCTGGCCGCCGCCGCCGCTGCGGCTTCCTTGCGGCCCACCGCCCCGGCCTCCTTGAGGCCCACCGCCCCGGCTTCCTTGAGGCCCACCGCCCCGGCCTCCTTGGGGCACGCCAGAAGGATACCCCGGTTCAGATTCATCAAAAATAAAGTCTCTATTACCACCCTGAGAAGTAGCATCTGGATAACCTTGACGTCCGCCGGCGGAACCCCCACCACGAGGCCCGCCAGGTGGGTTACCAATATCATCGTTCAAACTTTCCCCACCATTACCGTTTCTCCCTGGACCGCCTGACGGATAGCCAGAATTTCCTTGTCCATTCTGAGGGCCCCTTTGACCACCTCGAGGCCTTTGGTTTCCGCCGCCGCCAGGTCCCCCTCTTGGATATCCAGATCCTTCCTGCGAAGGCCGATTATTAAAGCCCAGGGAGTCTCCCAGGCTACCTTGGCCCTGATCTTGGCCAAGGCCCGAAGCCCCTTGTCCTGGTCCACCAGGGAATCCACTTGGATAGCCAACATCGTTGTCACCTCCAGAAAACCCGCTGGCCCCCGGACCTCCTTGTGGGTATCCTTGGGCACCACCACCCGACCCTGTGTTGCCTATTATGAAAATACGGGAAAAAATGTTTATTGTTGAATTACCATAAGATAATAGGTACGATTATCGGTATACTAAATCATTATGTAGGGGTAGACAGGTGCATTCTGGAAAGTAATTTTTTTTTTACATGCGATGCGTGACCAATGGCTTTTAGTGCTATTCTTTTTTTGTTATATTTATGTGTATGTGTGTGTGTGTGTGTTATGTGTGTGATAGCTGTGTGGTTGCCGGCTTAGAATAGTACCACTCCATGCCTTCCCGTGGATGTCGTAAGAGTCGATTAAGGGAATAAAGGTTTGTAGTACTGTTAGGCGATGGGCTTGCAACCTGTCACTAATACACTGGTAAACATCTTAGCCTGATTAGGTATGCAAAATGTGGTTACAGAATTATCAACAAGCTTTTAGAGTTGTTGGCAATTCTGTAGCTCTGCCTACCCCAAACTGGTAATAAAGGCGTGAGTTTATGTATGTATGTATGTATAAAAATTTCGATATTGTGTTAGCGTAATGCGTTGGAGATTTTTAAATGCTCTATTAGCATAATGAAAATCTGTAATTGGCCAATGTTCTGTTTAACCTAAAACTTGTCAAACTACGCTGTAATTTGTGCTGTGGATTTATTGTGTAATAAATAAATTAATTAATTAAGTCAATCCGTCAAAAAATACTTCCATTTCTGCCATCGTTAACGTTCACAAAATGTAACTTGTCAAGCATTACTGATACGCACTGACATTTTGCCAATATATTTTTTTCCGTGTATTAGTTTGGTTTCTAATTAGGTGGGTACTCGAATGGTTCAATATTTTTAATGAAATAGGGTATCTGGGGGAATGAAGTTACACGAGGACTACGTAAACGAAGTCGCGAGCAAAAATGACTTTCGTACTAATTAATACAGTAACCTCGTCATACATCAGGCCTTGCGGTTGATCCTGATTTTGACTGAAATGTTTAGTGTTGGATTTATTTAGCAATGGCTTAGTATTTAAGTCAATATTTCAGCCTTCAGCGCCGGACGAAACCCAAACAAAAACAAAATTACGGCAATTTTGCTTCCATTATTCAGCTAGTGTTGGAATTAATTTAACCCCTTGACTGGTTTTCTATAGTAGGTAAGTGTAGGGCATTCTCAGAAAAACCTATATTTTATATATTAGTACATACCTACTCTAGTATTTTATATACTAGTTATAATTATTATAAAAAAATTAGAACTACCGGATCTAACGGAACGATATATGTAAAGTGCATTAGAGCCTAAATTATTCTGAACACCTCTGTAGGTATACACATTTTATACAACTACCTACAGGGTTTGTCCGCGTGACACTCGATATCGTTATTCCCTCAAGTTCTATTCCAAATTTTATAAAACACAGTACAGTGGTTTAGCCGTGTAGTCGTAACAAACAGGTGCCGAACTCATTTTCGCATTTAAAGTATTCGCTAGCTTGGAACATACGTCACTTTGATATTGGTTTAGTAGTGATTTACCTGAGCCGAATCCTGCCCCAGCGTTACCCGCTCCACCTGCAAACAAATTTTAAAACTATATTAAACACATGTTTATATAATACAACAGATTGTCAGTTTGTTTTTACGTTTAAAATAAAATAAAATGGTAGGACTTTACTTTTGAGCAAACCGGTCAGTCGCGAGTCGGACTCACGCTCCAAGGGTTCCGTTTTTATGATGGAAAACTAGAAACAAGTTCAAGAAAATGCTTAGTTGTATAAATTTTATTTCATACGGAATAAGATTTTGATATAAAAATAGTTTAAGAATGTACAGATTAAGTCCCTTCATATTCTATAGTTAATCAGTTCACTTTCAATTTTTAACTGCCTATTCTAGACCTCTTTTCAACTGTATAAAGCATTATTTTTGTTTTTTAACCAAAAATATATGCGGGCAAGCAAGTTACACAACTATACCAAATTTCAACTTGATACCGAAGTCGAGGTAGACAGACAGATACCGAAGTCTCATCATAAGGTTTACTTTTTTACCATTTTGTTACGGAACCCTTAAATCATACAGGAGAGGCAACAGGTAGGTAATGTCGAACAGAAGCCCAAGTCTATCCATGCGCCAAATTAACTGACTGAAGCCGAAGTAGATACTCCAACTGAAATGGTTTATTTTCGTGGGAACCATGCAATGACGTCAAATTGCTATTTCACCTAATACAATGCGATAAAGCATCCAGAGCTCTTATCTAAGTACCTACTTAAGTGAACTGTTCTCTCTCGTTCCGTAGACCCGGGTCGTAGCTATCAGGAAGCATAGATACTGTAATAAACGAACCCTCGTATCGAATTTGAGGCTTGTATCCCTGCAGGCCGGCCTCGTACTCGACCACCTGCTTCCTGCCGTCCGGCAGCACTACGTTATACTCCCCGGTGGCGACATCACCGTCACGTTGTTCAGAATGACCAAATTTAGTACCTGTCTGCGAATCGTCGACTTCATAGTTAAACTCGTATTTAGCCGGCTCCTGAAACATACAATAAACAAAAAACTTACAAGGTAATGTTTCGAATAACATGATTCTTATTCTTTTAAACACACCAATTTGTTAAGACGGGTATCTGTTATTAGAAAACTTACATCAGATCCACTTTCACCGAAGTCAGAACCACGACTACCAGAGCCGCTTCCACCAGCTCCGCTCCCACCTCTACCAAACCCTGGCGCCCCGTATGAGTCTGAAGGTGATGAACGTCTGGACATCTCCCCACCAAATCCGCCTTGTTGATTAGCGTTCGGTGCCCCGTAAGAAGAGTCAGGTTCTCCTTGAGAACCAGAAAATTGGTTAGGAGACTGGTTTTTCGAACCAAACTGGCTATTGGGTTGTTGAAATCCTCCACTTGAAGGAGGGCCATAAGAACTCTCGGGTCGCTGACTGGAACCCTGACCTCGGCCGCCTGCATTGTTACTGCCGCCTCGGCCTGACCCCTGCTGCTGATTCGGAGGGCCATAGCTAGATTGAGGGCGCCCATTACCACCCGGCCTGCCGCCTGCACCTGAGGGAGATTGGTTTTCCGGCCGGTCAAATGAATTGGGCCCTTGGCTAGGAGCTCCGTATTCAGCACTGGGTCTATTAGCGTTTCCTTGCCCTCGTTGTTGCTGGGAGCCAAATCCTCCCGGAGAAGGGGCCCCAAAACTTCCTTGTGATGGCCTTCCACCGACACCTCCTTGAAACGAACCTTGAGGTGAACTGGCACCGCCACGTCCAAAACCTTGCGATGAAGGCGGTCCATACTGGGAGTCTAAATTATTAGACGGAGAAAATTGGCTTGGGGGCGCAAAAGATTCACCATTCTGATTGCCTTGCCTTCCTGGTCCTGGTCGCCCACTAGAGCCACCAGAGGATCCAAATCCAGCTCCAGGGGGCCCATACTGCGGGGCAGGTCTGCCAGTACCGCCGGCAGAAGGCGGGAGGTAGCTATTCACAGGCGGCTCACATCTGCTTGTTGACCACGATAGAGCACTTAGCCAGATAACCCACTGAAAAGTATAAATATATTATTTACCCTGTCGATAAATGTATCAAAATAACACGTTTAAAATCTTACTAAAATCATCGTCGAACTATTATTTGCATTCATGAAATGCAAACTATTTAACTATGATTAATTTTCTAGAAGGATGTGTTGCTTTAAGGTTTAACTTTGGAATACGTCTGATTTGAGGGGTTCGGGTTTATATAGTTCGTTTCGGCGGCGAGCGAGCGTGATATCAATGGTAATGCAAGAGCGACTCACGCGCCGGTCGTGCACCCGCGTTTAATTTCGTGCATCTGACTATCGACGCCTGCGCCGTGGGAGTCCTTGCGGCCGATACAATTGTAACTGATAATAATTATGTTTTATTGTCAAATATTTAAAAACTTTTACGATATTTACAAACACTTCATGTCATGTTAATGTTTGTCATGAATAAACTATTTCTGTTTCTATTTCTATGAAGCCCCATTGTGATTTATGTTCGCGTTAAATTCAGAAACTATGTAGTACTCACTGGATTAATTTCGATGCGTTTTTAATTTCGGCAATTTTTTGAGAAAGTTAATTCAACACAAACATATTACCAGTGCGAAGCCGGGGCAGCGTCGGAAGTAGGTACATTCACAAATGAAGTGCATTGCCTCGTGTTTGTATACGAGTATGTATTTGTATTAACATCAAAAACCAAAGGATATATTTGTATGCAGTGTTGCCATCGTTTAGCTCACAGAGCAGAAAAAATAGTAGAAGTGTCAAGTGGGCGTGTAACGTGTGGCATGGTTATGCGGAGTTCCGCGCAACCTACCATACTTTTGCCGCGATCGCTTATTTCGATATTTCGATATTTCTATAAAAGGAAAAAAATCCAGAAGCATGCCTTATTGTGCTATTTTGGAATGTAACAACGATAGCCGCACCAAAAACATTTTCCATGGTGGCATGTTTTTATGATAGTGTGAGTATTGGCGACAACAGGGTTGTGATTCTCTCAACAAGCAAAGGTGATCGTTCGCTCGAGTGAAGGTCCAACCGGCGAGTTTAAGTAGTCCCGACAGAGCGAACAAAACACATTTTAGTGCGTGTATTCAATTTGGCAGCATGACTTCTCGAACGTATAAGGCTCCCTAATTTACAATGCACGCGCTAAAATGTGTTTTGTTCGGTCGGACGGGACTACTTAAACTCGCCGCTTTTATTCGCTCGTCCGTCCGACCGGCCGCCGTTTTTTGAGAGAATAACACACCTGGTCTGATACTAAGCGAAGTTCATGCCACTTCGACAGTTTTTTCTATTCCGTGGTTTAGCTGGGGCGTTAAGATGGGGCGAGTCGCTTTGTTTTACCGAAATAGACATAGGTAAATAAATAAGGCAGTTGAAGCAAATAAATAAGAGTTATGACTAAAAAAATTATGCGTAAACAGGGGGGCCTGTTTACGCATAAATTTTTTAGTCATATTTTAATATTGCATAATTTGTTTAAGCCGAATTGTATTTGTGCAGAAACTGTTCTCGCATAATTTGATGTTGCCGAATTCTATCATAATTGTAGCCGAATTGGTTTAACAAATATTTTCTGAATTCCGAATAGGAATTTGGCAGAAAATGACTTACGCATAAATTTGCAGAAAGTTAGTTGGAGCATAACCTTATTTCGCCGAATTAATAAATTAACCTACAAAACCTGATAATGACCTAAACGAGGAGAGTCGGCTGTCCCGCTTCCTGGGCGTTGTCGACGGGGCTTCGCTTCGCGGAGCCCCTATTCCGCGTATTTTGGCGCTTCGCGCCTGGACAAAACTCTAACCTAACCTAAACCTTTTTTTTTTTAATTGACTTACCTACACCTAACGTAACGTAACTATTTAAAATTTGAGTTTTTTTCAACTTAACATTACCATTATACTAATCAAGAAATAGTGCTATTGTTGTTTCGGACATAAACTCGGACAGGATTTCGGGCTACCTATTAAAATTCTGCTAAATTACAGATATGCTAAAGAAAATTATGCAGAATGAAATTCTGCCATGTCAATATTATGCTAACATACTACTCGGGTAAACAAACATTCGGATAACATATGCCAAATAATATTTCGGCAAGTCTAAGATTCGGCGTAAATAAATTAAGCGAAACTTGCTATGCCTAATACGTTTCGGACATTAAAAATTATGCCAAATATATGACACCCAAATAAGGCACAATTTCAACCCCTCAACAATATATAATATGACGGTGATAGTGCGGGTAGACAATCCCTGACTTACAATATGAAAGTAAAAGGAAAATGTGTCCTTCTTTCACGTCAAAACTTGGAACAGTTGTCGGTGAGACAAAGCTTACCGACACGTGACGACACATTTAAGTCATAATTTCGGTAGTTGAGTTCTAAAAGTCGTAGCGGGGAGTGTTAGGTTGAACTGCGATAATTTACCGACTGACCTACCTAAATTACTCAATCCATTTCCAATTCAGTATACGTATGCTCATTGTTTTGTAAGCAATAAAAAAAACCTAATGCTGGCACTTCACTTGACGTTGCGTGTTCGCGTATTTGCTTTATTTGGCCAAAAACGACTACGTGTGGAGGATTCATTCGTCTATATGTGCTATATTTGCACGAAAAAGCCAAACACGCAAATACGCAAACATGCGTATCCACCCGCTTGTCGGTTTTTGGGCACACATCAAAGGACGCAAATATTCGCTATATACACCGTCCACACATGGCTCGCTCAGTTCTATCCTAGCAAATTGAAATTCAATTTTGAACTGCAAACATATTCGCGTACCTATTTGATATATTTTCTGTTGGCATCCCAAGTGTGGATGTCGTGTTTTGATATTTGGACTTCATACGAATATTTGGACAAACACGGCGAATACGCTACGCGAACACGCAAGTGAAGTGCCAGCATAACATGGAAAGCTGAGGCGTAGCGTAGCGAAGCGTGAACCTAACCTAACCGAGACGTTTTCGCATTAAAGTATTAAACAGACTGGTTCGCTCACTTCACTAAAACACCGTTCTTCTTATCAAGTTATTATTTTAAACATAATGTTTCTTGGATACAGAAGCTACACATGAAAATGTTTTTTACTTTAAGTTTTACATCAAACTATGTTCGTTTTTGATTTGTGTTTCTTTTGTATTTACGAAGCGAGGCATAGGTACCCGCAATTTATAGATAGCAACTAGCAACTTGCAAATAAACTTAGGTCATAACATAAACAAACGTCGTTATCGCGGGAGTAAAAACAAATCTATTAAAGAACACATATTACAGAATGTCTGTTTAGTATAAACGGAGTATTCGGCCTATACATCCTAGGCCTCCAAGAAGTTCTTCATATCGAGCACGAAGTTTTCGCTGGAAAAGGTCAATCAAATATGTCACACTGAGTAAACGCTTACATATTTATAAGTCAACCAGTCAACTTGGTTATTTTTATTATACCTATCTAGTCCATTATATTTTGCTCCAAAACAAGTTTTAACTTTTTTAAATATATGTTTTCCATTTGCATTTGCATTAGATATATTTTTGTATGTTTTTGTACTTATCAAATCAATCATGAATAACAAATGTCTAAAGTAAACAGGAACAGTGACTGAAGACAGTTTACGTTAGGAATGCGTAGCTAATCTTTTCAAATATGTACTACACTAATTAAGCTCAAGTACGGAGGTAAGAAATTATTTACCTGCGTCTACCGGGACACCTTCCAAGTGGAACGGTAAAAGTGGCGCCCAACGTGGGGCTAGCTTCAGAGAGCTTGATATGTCAGTATAGCTATAACAAAAAGAGATAACTTTTGCTCCTTTATAACTTTAACGTCTAATTTTAAATATTGGCGTTTGTACATTTTAGCACGTCATGTTAAAACAATGACTGCATTATAGTCTAGGGAAAGGTTTCATGCTTTATGTGCCATTGCACATTTATACTTTTATTTTTGTAAATGATTTGTTTTTCAAACTTTGGGGTACCTACTCATAATTTTATACCTTGTGCTTAATAGCGGAGAATTTTGTTGCTGACCACACCTTAATTTCATTTCTTGTTTCTTTTTAAGTCTGACTAATAAATAGCATTATAATAGCAAGATTTGCTATTTATATAAATATGATTGAAAACTCCTCTCGCATTAGTATTTATCATCCTCACTGTCTAAAATTGAACTTTTTATACTACTTTTTTTACTAGGTACTTGTGATTTTATCACATTTTATAATATTAAAAAATACTAAATGTAAATATTTTTAAAATTGCTTTCTTGGGGTTGGATATGAGGCTATTTCGTATGATTCAACCTTATTATATCTGGAGGAGCCCAAACTTGGTATGTTTTGAAAATTATTTTTATTTTAATTTGAAACAAGTGACTGAAATATAATGATGTGATATATTTTTAGAATCAGCTTAGTAAGCCCTTTCATTAGATACGACACACGGTAGGTTTCAGAACAAAAAAAATATCTTCCCGTACAAAATAAAGATGACGTCATAACTCGTCTCCTTTTTTGTTTTTGTGTGTGCTACGGATCAAATTGATTCGTATGGCCTAAAGATCAATCGTTCCGATTTTCATTTTTCATGCTTTTAACACCATTTGCAGCATTTTACTGAATTTCGGGGTGTACCGCTAGCACTAAATACGAAGATGATCGCAATTAAGAAAATGGTTGCCCTGTATACAACAGGCGGTCTAACAGGTGGGCGGCGGTTGTGTTGCGTGTCTAGTGGGATTAGACCGGTCACGTCGGCTAAAACCGGAAAGGCGGGTTAGTGTGGTCACCAATTGATAAGTGACGTAGACAAGGTAGGCCAAGACGGAGATGAGGGGATGAGTTGGACGCGATTCTAGACAGCTGACCGGACGAAGCATCCAACTGGGACTCGAGCTGTTCTAGGGGAGACGCTTTTGCCGAGCAGTGGCACACTTACATCATCATGTCAGCCGAAAGACGTCCACTACTGGTCATAGGCCTCCCCCAAGGCTCTCCACTCAGACCGGTCTTGTGCTTTTCGCATCCACCGCGTTCCCGCGATCTTTACAAGGTCGTCACTCCATCTTGTTGGAGGCCTACCTACAGCTCGTCTCCCGGTCCGCGGACGCCACTCAAGAACCTTCTGACCCCATCGGCCATCAGTCCTGCGAGGCTATGTCGGTAACCTTAGTTCTACTGCGGATATCATAATTTCTGATTCACACTGATGACACTTACATAGGTTAAGTAAAAAAAACCGGGCAAGAGCATGTCCGACCATGCAAAGTGTAGGGTTCCAAGTATTTCAAGAAACGTAATGAACTAATTTTCTATTTAAAGTTATTGTATCTCAGGAACCAATCAGGTCTACTTTCTTACTTAAGTATGTGTTGTTAAATATTTCTCAAAGTTTTATTACTTGTAGCTTTGGTGCTAGGCACACGTAACTCTAGCAAAAATCTAGACACGCGGTAGCCTGTCAAGCCAAGTTCAAGCTAACAGAACTTTTTTTTCAAACTTTCAGAAATTTCGTAAACGGTCCCCCCCCCTAATCTAAAAATTTACATTGATATGTCGCACGGTGAGAACGAAAGTGACCTAATGCGAAAATCAAGCTTTTTGGGAAATCAATAAAATGTGTTTACGTGTTAGGAAGTTTATTTATATCATAAATTCCCGAAATAAACAGCTTACACTTCTTAATTTGTGTTCCTTACGCATTCCTTAACCAATTCTATTTGTTTTTAATACCTATAGTAAATATTAAATGTAGGTATTAAAGTTAATATGTGCCCAAAAAAAACCTTCCAAAAATAAGTCGCTTTTTGATTGAGTAAGCAAAAGAACATGCTTTTTTAAGTCATTGTACGTATTTAACTCAATTTACTAAAATTTTGAATTGAGTCAGTTTTGTTCTCACCGTGCGATATATGTTACAATGTTTTTTTAAGAGCTATCCAACGATACCTCACTCGATGTGATGGTTCTCAGCTTAAATTCATACAGACGGCCAATCAAGAGTTTCAGCTCTAAAACGCGCAGTTTTCGATTCAATGACGAGTGTTATTTTTCTAAGTTTGGCGATGTCACGAGCGCAGCTTAATAAACAGTGAATTATCGCGTCAGTGGCCGACATCCCATCAATTACGTCGGTATCGAAACCGTGATGGGCTCGTGTGCGATCTGTGTCATCCTCGCCGGCGCCGGCGCAGCGTCGTGCGCGGGCGCTTGTGGCGCAAGCCCCGCGCCTAGGGCTGCGACGATCACCGCGTCAACACTTCACTCAAATCTTAAGTGTTATTCTATGTGTCGTCACACATTTTATAGTAAATTAGCGACCTGCCCACGCTTCTCTTCGATTTATGTAAGTTTTGTGTTATAGTTCAGAGGGCCCTGCCAAGAAGCATTACGCTAGCTAGCGTTTCTATTGGACACGTTTTTAAACCAATCGCGTCACTGGTAGATGACGTGATACGAAAAGTCACGTGATCTACCAGTGACGCGATTGTTTTAAAAACGAATCTAATAGAAACGTTAGTTAGCGCAATGCATCTTGGCAGGGCCCTCAGGAAATATGATTTAGCCGTCTGTTATCTACTTTGCGATCTTTTTTGTGCGTTAAGACTTACCGGACCTAACCTTAACCTTGACCTTTCAACCCACTGTGCTATTTGAAGAACGAGGGCAGTTTAACGATTACCTTTGTTTGATACGAGTATTAAGAAAAAGATCTTAATGAAGATTACAGACGACCAATTCATATTTCCTGAGCTATACACCCGTACGTAATCCAGAATTGATTATATAAAAAACATACATAAAAACCTACCTCTCGAATTATTTTATCTATTGATGTAAACGGCTTAAAAATCCGGTGCGTAATTTGAATCTAAGCGTACGTACAGACGGAAGCGACTTCGTTTTATACTATATAATGTGAAGCGACTTTTTTTTATACTATGTAGATGACTGAGATCCAAAAAAGTATTCAAGATTTAATCAGGGTCCATATCGGCTCATATAAAATTGGCCTTTAGATTTTTTATACAAATAACGATTTGTGTCTATACTCATAATTTCTTCGAAAAATTTTGCTTATACTTTTTTGTTCATATCTTTTAACTCATAATCATCGCAACTCATAATGCATTTTTTTAAGAAACTGTTACTTTTTGAGGATTGTCATAAATCTAACCTAACCTAACCTAATTTAATCTACACGTAAGATATTTAAGAAATTCTGAAAAGTGTACGGTTCCATGAATATTGGCGTTATAAGTTCAGATGAGTATAAGTTCCGATCATTAGTATTTAAAAATATTATGAAGAGTATGAAGAGTGATCATTATGATGTAAAATGGTATGAGAAAAAAAATCGGAGTGCCAATAATCGAAGTTGCAATTTTATATGAACTTTGGCGCATCCATTTAATCACTTTATCTATAAATGAAATTTTCATATCAACATGCAATTATACTTACGGTCCTATGATTCTGGCAAATGTTACATTTTTAGGGTCCCGTATCCGAAGCCCAACGGGACTCTATTAAAATGCCAACGCTGCCCGTCCATCCTAAATTTAAAGAGCTGTATCTTTAGAACAGTAAGATAGCGCGTTGTTTTTTTTCTAAATATGTGTTATTTTTATTACAGCAACAAATAAAAAGAAATAAAGGGGTCCCCATTTTTAACAACGTATTTTTATTTTTATCGTACAGTCAAGGAATTCAATTTGTGACCCACCTTAGGTCCAAAGTTAATCTGACATTCTACAGCAATAAGGTTGAGTTTCCTATCAATTACAAATGACTTGACATGTCTATTGACAATGACATCTTCAAGCAGATTTTCTTTGAAATGGGAACCTAACCTAACCTAACCTATCGTCAAAATAGTCTAACATACGAGTGTCAAATTTGGTATAATTTTATTAATAATTATAGAACGAATCCCGAAGAAAAATAAATACAAAATATGATCAAGTGTGAGTTGGGCGAAATCGAATTCAAATAGGAACGGAACCCTCGGTGCGCGAGTCCCACTCGCACTTAACCGGTTTTTCTAATTTACATTTTTTTTTTGCTAAAGTTTTGTTCTGGCATGTGAAATTCATTAATGTAGGTATAGATTAATGAATTTCGGGTGTCCCTCACAATCTCTAACAACGTTTGTCCTAAAACATCGTTTGCCCGAATTTTCATTTGCCCTAAACTGGTGTTCAGATGAGTCAGGCAACTTTTTAAGTTTTCCAATTATATCTTCGGTTCGGTTAGGTTAGGGTTGTATTATAACAATACTAAAAAGTTTTAAAATTTAAGTGGAAATAGCGATAGGATAAATCAAAATTCGGACAAACGATGCATTAGGACAAATGACGATTAGGACTTCCATAGGAGAACCATGAATTTCACATGCCAGAACTTTATGTACCTAACATAATTTTATATTCTAATTTTCTTATGACTATGACATTTTGAATAAAAGTAGCTTATTCCTTGGCTTTGGGAATAACCTCGTAGGGATAAAGTTTCGGGCTTCTGCTAGTTACCAATAATGTTTATTCTTATAAGTTCCTAATAAAAAAAAATCAAACATTCAGGCAACTCATGCTCGTATACTTTAAGTGGTTCCATAGTCAAACTAGGAACCTTATATAGTTTCTCCTTATGCACCTGTCTGTTTGTCTGGAAGTCTGGTAAAGATCACTAAAGTAACAAAGCTAAAGTATTTCTCCCCCATACAAGGATAATTAAATAAATAAGTATATTTCATATATTTATATTCATATATTTTCAAACATACCTACTCATTTCATTCGTGCTATAATTATCCTATAGTTACTATAATTGTTGTGTGTTGTATATATTTATATATGTATTTTATAAATTTATGTACATATCTAACATATATAAATATATGTTTTTTCGATGCATGATATTATGCTCTTAATGCTATCGTTCGTACAATATTGCACCGCCTTCTACAGTTTTCTGATTTGCTCAAAGGTCAACTGGTAGAGAATGCCATTAGGCATTTAGTTCACCTTATGTACTCAACTTTTCATTTTGAGCAATAAAGATTAAATAAATACTTTAATAATTAATTTATAGTTTGATAGGATTCGAGTGCAAAGGAAAGTGACGCGTTAGGTGGTTTTTTTTTAAGTTTTACGAGTAGTGTTGGCACTGTTGGCAGCCCTTGGCCTCGCGGTGCAGAAGCCACCAAAGCCTCCCGGAGACTGTTCTCGTGCAACGGCTCTTCAAACCAATATATCACTTATTCATCATTTACTATCACATATTTTGTTTGACGTGTTGTAAACGATTTTTAACAGACTTCAAAAAAGGAGGAGATTCTATATGTTCCACTGTATGTATTATTTTTGGGTTACTTTTGTTTCGGCGAAATATGTTTGCCAAATGTATCGTTTTCCAACCGTTTCATTTGAAAAAAAGAAAAGGAATGTTAAGAAATATTTCAGGATTTAATAAAAAATAACCTAACCTAACCTATAGGGTTCTAGACAGTGGTACTGAAATATTTACAGTCACAGGAAAAAAATGGGTTGACAAATGAAAAGGTTGGGAAACGATACATTTGGCAAACCATATTTCGGCCAAACTCCCACTTTTTTTATGTATGTTCACCGGTCTCTCCTTAAATTCCAGCATTTGCATGAAGAAACTATCATTTATTTAAATGAAACTGATGATGAAGACCACAGATGGCCAGCGGAACTCCTCAACGGTAACTATTTCAAGGGTGGCAATAAGCGACTCATATTTTCAACCAAGAGCTGACTTCAGTTCGACTGATCTATTAACTACCTACCATTTTAAAAGACGTTATTAAATAAAACGAACGTAAGTGATGAAAATACGGTCCTTTATTACTTGTTATAAATTCTGCAAATACAGTGGGGCCAATTGGAATGATTACAGATTTTTTAATTAGAGAACTTTCGAACTAGCCCCAGTGTTTTACCTGATTTTTTAAATACGTAAATATCTTAGCCATTCTTTGCAATAATTATTAGAGATCTACAATAGCTTAGCTACGGTGTATCCAATCCACGAAGACGCGCCCTATCCTTCAAACTGTCGTTGGACGGTTGCAGTGCCTGTACGTCACATTGAGTAGTGCGGCGCGTCGTTGCGGACTGAAAACAATATTTTGGGTAGCCCATGAACAACTCATTATATTAAATGACTTAATATTTCAATGACTACGTTGTTATTTAGAAATACAAGGCGCCTCTGACCTTGGGGCTTTAAATGCAACGATGGATTCTACTCGCTAAACTGAACTACTTTTGTTCTGCAACATTAAAAAATAACTTAAGATTAGATAAATTATGGATGTTAAAGTTTAATTGTAAAATCAGTGTATTAAATCATGGCCATATAATCACTATCTCATGGTACGGGGCGAAATTTCCTTGGTACAAAGGCTAAAGGAAAATGGAGAATTGGATGGGAAAATAATTTAAGTTTTAAATATTTTTAACAACTTACAGAACAAAAGAAGCTCAGTTTCAGAAGAAAAGATCCATGTATTTAAAGCCCCAAGGTCAGAGGCACCCTGTATAGGTACATATATTTATTGTACGATTTCAAAAACAATAACATAATTGATATTATATTTGTAGCACTAATCTTAATTTTAACTTACACCCTAAAGCACAATCTTCTGCTAATCACAACGACACTAAAATCAACTAAGTTATCACAGATCTACTTTGTTTCTATTCCTATCTACAGATTGCTTTATACCTTGCCATTAGTTACCGTTCTGTGTCGAAATATGGTTAAAAGCTAATAAAAGTCTAGGTTGCGCTTCCATCAGTCTCAAATATTTTTGCATAATTTCATTTAACTACCTGCGAAAAGCATTATGAACGTTTAGCATAAAAACACAAAACACATGTATAATTTTATCAAGCAGGCGATCAAATAACAAAACACTCATTTATCATAACGATCATTTTCTTGCTAAATATTATGCATTTTAAGTCTATTTCTTCCTACTAGGTTAGGTTAGGTTAGAACTGTGACCACATTAGTAGTAAGTAATCAAAGACGTTAGAAATGTATTATGGATTTCGTTGATATGCATAATAATGTTTATATCCGTGGTTTATTATAAAGATTGAAATTATGCAATTTGTGTGATGCAAAATGAAACTAGTATAATAATTTTTATGCAAATCATTACACACCCAGGCTTGCAAAACGCAAACATTATAAACCCGACAGTATGCTTTTTTTTTACTAAAGAGTACCTACTTATTGACACTTGTGACACTGAGACGAACCTAACGTCACCTCGTTTGCCGAAGTCGGGGCCTCAGTTCAGCCTCTACGCAGGACAAAGAACCTAACGAATTTCTGTTCCTGAGTAAAATGTGATAGCATTTTTTAATAACTGCTTCATTATTAATAAATATCCTTTTCTTTTCGTTGGTTTATATTCGATAGCTGTAAAAGAATACTTTCATTCTGTAATTTGTATTCTGCATCCAACTATGTTTTCAAGTTTTTAATAGGTAATTAAGTATATTTTTGTATATTTCAAAACTATATATCGGCTAATCAATAACTCAGTATTATAAAGTATTAATTAATATGAATGTAATTAAAAATATGTAGTGTGCACATAAAAATGCTCATAATACTGAACAATAGAAAAGTACCCAACTGGAAATAGACTGCTAGTCTCACGATTCCACTATAATATACCACCTATCTACCATTATATCGCCGTAGAGAAAGTTTGAGGAATTCCTCATGCCTTAATTTATCATAGAGATTTAGTCGATTAGAACCTCATCTGTTACGTGTAATAAGAACCATAATGCTAACTTCTGAATAGCTACCTTATTACACTTTAATAATAATTGGAAGAGCCTAAAATACCTCCTCCAAATAACCTTAGGCATGCCGATGCTCTAATCAGAATTCACTAACAAATCTGGGATCAAAAAAAAAAATGGCGATATCTGACAACATCCTTCTTTTCATCAAACAGTTTTTGATGATTTACATAAATTAGCTTACGCTACAACATTTCACTAAAGTAAATTACGAGTAGCCTTAGCCTCGCACTAGTTTTCAATTCACTGCTTTACGTGAATTTTTACCGGGCCCATTATGGTCGCGTTTATCGCCGTGGATAAACGTGGATAAAACATCTGTCACTTTCTGACCAATATTTTGGCGCGTTTTATCCACCGTTATAAAACCAACCATAATACGGGGCCTGTACCCTTACTTGCTATACTCTGTCCCTCGCAGACCGCGCAGTATTCTTATACATAGAGTGCAAGGGATAGAGCACTCGACTCGGTGATTGTAACTCATGGTAAGAGTACTGGAGCTCATTATTTTCTACAATAGCTATAGTTTTTTTTACGATATCGTTTTTATTTTTTGTAATTTAATGGCGTTGGAGTTCTTCTCGCCGCGGAAGTGCTGCTCGATCTCGGCCAGCGACTTGCCCTTGGTCTCGGGCACCACGAACAGCACGAAGAAGAACGCCAACGCGCAGAAGCATGCGTACATCCAGAACACCCCCGCGGACGTCAGCACCGTCTGTAACGCAAATATTTACCATTTGAGATTAGGACGAGGCATATAATAAGGTACCGTCTCAATAATATTTAATATAAAGATACGTCATCTGCGCGCAAAAACGTTCCGCAAAAAGAAAGGCAAATTACCTTACTTTTTATCTATTTATCTCTTTCTAACAATAGCGTTCTCTATGGATTGCCGTGTTTGTCTCTGTCAGTAATTGGTCACGGGTTTTGAATGCGTTTAGTATGAGCATAACGTATCTTAATATAAAATATCATTGTACCGTCTTCGTAACGCCGTATTTTCATGAAACCTTATAAATCTACGATAGCGAAATAAATTATATTCAATTCTAAACATGTAGGTACAAATTAAAAAAACCTTTAAAAATTCGCCCTTAATAACATAAGGTTACTCTTTAAGGTTTCTGCGTTTTCTCTTTTTGACATAATTAATTAACGATCATTTATATTTGTCAATGAAGAAATTCTGACTTTGTACATAATAGTATACTTACTAACTTTATAATTGAAATCATTGAATCCAGGACAAAAGGGTATATTAGATGATAAAGTGCAATAGCTCTAAACAAAACTATCGGGTTCGGGGAAAGGTCTTGGTAAAGTCGGTAAGACGAAAGCGAGCATAAGAGCATGTTGAGAGTGAGTGAGAAGTGAAGTACAAACCCGAAGGTTGCTTTAAGAACTAATACACTGTACTTTAAAAGATACAAAACCGGGGGAGTATAAAAAAAACTGTAGTATAAAAAAAAATACCTCGAGCGAATGGAATGACTTGATGACGGTGAACATGGACAGCAGGTTGACGGCGCTGGCCATGGCAGACAGCTGCGAGCGGTAGTGCGCCGGGAACAGCTCCCCGAGCAGCAGGAACGGCAGCCCGCCGAACCCCAGCGAGAACCCCACCATGAACACCACCAAGCTCCCCACTGGCAGGTACCTGCAAACAGATATACGGTGGTGTTTGTGGTTTGTTTAACTTTGGTAGAAAAATTGGCGGCGTGCTTTTATTTAAAACATTAGCCGCGGATGTCTGTGATTCGAAATTAAATAATTTATTCGGTCAATTGGACACATCCGGGCTCTTATACACGTCCGTAATTTGAAGCGAATCTACCAGCGCTACCATCCATCGCAGACCATCATTGCCGAGGAGAAGCGCCGCAGAACTCTGACATAAAGTTATTTTTATTAAACATTAAAATACAATCATACTTAAAAGTGAGTCACGTCACAAGGTAATAAAATTCCTACCTACTAAATAATAATTAACCCTCAGTAAAATTAATTAAAACGACAAATAAAAGATCTTTTGAAGCATCAACGAATATTATCTAGCCGCGATTAGAAAGGGATTAGAGGTGACAGTTTTACCATATACTTACGTCAAAGTGCATATGAATTGACAGCTATTCCGATCCCAAACTATTGGCGGTTTCATAATACGTCAGTTAATTCCTCCAACGCTTATGTCAATAAAAAAACGCAAAAGCTTTGATAACAATTAATCTTGTATTTAATTAGGTAACACTGCCATGTTGACTAGAACTTATTGTTCTACTTAATTCTAACACATGAAAAACTGTCTAAGAACATGTCGGACCATGCTCAAAGTAGGGTTCCGAAGCCTTTATTACGAAAACAAATTCAAACTATCTCAAAAAACAAGTATGAACTAATTTTCTATTAAAAGTTATTTGGTCCTGTTTTAGATGATTATGAGTATGTGTGACGTTATTTATGTAAAGGGACCTTATGGCGGATGGCGCTTACGCCGCACTGCGCACGCGACGTTGTATTTATATCGGAGCATCTTTAATAATGGCGGAAGCGCCATCCGCCATAAGGTCCCTTTACAGAGTAGGTATGTACTTTCACTTAAGATAGGTATTTTCGATTTTTTATGACTTGTAGTTTAGGCTGTAGGTAGGGGGGAGGGGACACGCAACTCTAGCGAAACCTGTTATAATTTACAAAAGAAAGGAAAAACCAAACTAGTGCGAGTCGAAGTCGCCCACCGAGGGTTCCGCACATGACACGGTTAACTCAATTCAAAATTTGGACCGCCGTTCCTTGCATGAAGACCCTGTTTTTTGTGATTTAATTAAAAAATGTATAGTTCTCAGATTTTTCCCTATACTTGTAGTATAAGACGGTATTACTTGACAAATTTCATAGTTCTAGGTCAACGGAAAATACTTACCCTATAAATTTTGATTTTTAGTGTCGAAATATAAGTTTTTTGTAGCAAAAACGGCCGAATCTTTTTTTAACGTTAACGTCTCCTCTACCTTTGACCTACTAGTGCGTCAGCCATTCTAATTATGATTTTGAATTTAATTTTAACTGACAAAAGATTTAAAATTCGAACTTTAATGTTGCAATTAAAATCTGTCTGACATACGACAGGTTAAAGAAGTTTTATTTTTTCTCAACTTTAAGGGACTGTATGGTTTTAATTTCAACTGGATACCGGCACGCGTTCCCGAGATAAAGGGTCTTGACAGACGGACTGACAGACGGACAGACGGACTACAAAGTGATCCTATAAGGGATCCGTTATTTCTTTTGGAGGTACCTACTTACGGAACCCTAAAAATCCATTTTATGTCTTCTGTTTATATTCCTTTTCGGACTGACTGACGGGTTGTCCCTCGGAATTCCTAATAACGTTTGTCCTAACGCTTCGTTTGTCCGAATTATTGATTATCCTAAACTGGTTTTTAGCTGAGTTAGACAACTTTTTAAGCTATCCAATAATACCTGTGGTTAGGTTGGGTTTGGGCTAAAAAGTTTTAAAATTCAGGCGGAAACGGCTTTAGGATAAACAAAATTCGGACAAACGATATGCTTTAGGACAAATTACGATTAGGGTTTCTAATATAGACCCGACTGACTGGCTGCCAAACAGCCGCAGAACCTAGGTAATAAAAAATTGGAAGCAATGTTTCTTCAGGTATCGACCCTAACGGGATGAAATAGCGTAGCGGGAAACTAATTCTACGGGAACGAAAGTCGCGGGCGCGTCCTCTACGAGTACTTATTTAATAAAGACGAAATACATAGTAACTTGTCACCTCTGAGACAGATGTGTCTTCATTTGATTCAAGAGCGCAGTTGTTTAGAGTTATTTAGTTGAATGATCATAGTTTAGGCATTGTTTCAAATTAAATGACAAAGTATGGGAGTTTGTTCAACACAAACAATGATAATTCGAATTGTATGTGTGTGTCTCTATCTTTTTTATTCCAATAATGTAAGTTCGACAAAGGTGAATGCGCAAAAATGTATGAACGCTGGCCTAGAAACCAATAACAATAAGCACTATGTCATCGGATATCCTTTTTATATCTACAACGATTTTGTGTAGCGGGAAACCTCAAATAACAGTGAGTTTTTTTTTAAATCTGGAACATCGGGACGCCTACATAGACGACTTTAGCATATTTACTATGAAATACCGCCGTCGTTGCATGGCGGTAACTTATTTCACACAAAGATTACGAGCTACCTGCCATAGTAATAGTTTAACACCTTAGAATTACCTATCCGGTGACATATCGCTTATCCTCCCTCAATTTGCCCACCCTCCTTTGTTTTTTTCCTATGGGAATCTCTTCAGGGGGCCTAATAGGGCTGTTTATCGTGTGACAAAATGTGGATTAAACATCCGTCACTTTCTGATATGGCAACAGTGACCTCTGAAATAGAACTCTATAAGAAACAACACATTATCCGTCTACGCGTCCACGACGCAAAAAAAGGGTGTTATAAGTTTGACCGCTATGTGAGTGTGTCTGCCTATGGCCTTTCATTTGGCTCAAAAAAAAAAATCCAAACTGATTCATTTCCCAAACGCTTTTTTTTTTCAGAAACTGTAAATATGACAGGATTTATTTTGAGGACCGTCTTCTAGAACCTATAGGTTAGGTTAGGTTAGTTTTATAAAAATCTTGAAATATTTACAGTTTCCGAAAAAAAAGCGTTTGTCCATATGATAAGTTTGGGAAATGAATCAGTTTAGAAAACGTTTTTATGCCAAACAAGGGTAAACCGTCTATGGCACCGTAGCTCTTTAACGGGTAAACTGATTTGGATGCGGTTTTTTTAATTTGAATGTAGGTTTTATGAAAATCGGTCGGGCCGTTTAAGATATATCAGCTCTGAAAGAAGGAGCCAGTATACCGGGGGTTTTTATTTATCTGAAGGAGACAGACTGAGAGCATTCGCGAGTAATGAGCATTCGGCGCGAACATCGAGTGGTGTGTAAGCTTTGTAACGCTCGGCTCAACGTCCACACCACTCGAATATTCACGCGAATGTCAATGGGGACGCTCCTTAATAGTTATTAGTGTACCCAAGCCACGCCGAGTGCTGCAGCTCGAGGTAGTAGGCGGTGCCCATGGCCAGCATCGAGCCGCACATGACGGCTCCAGACAGCAGCAGCAGCGGCCGGCGCCCGGCGCGGTCCACTACCAGCGTGCTTACGCCGTTGCACACCAGCTGCACCACTCCCACGATGATCGTCGCCGTCATGGGGTTCAGCGAACTGCCTGCCACAACACATGACAATTTCACTACTAATTTATACGTTAAACTCGTGACTACAAATCAAATGAGAGTGTGAAGTTAGTTCAATGGTCAGTACCCTTACCATGAGTTACAATTACCGTATTCGCTTACGAGTCGAATGCTCTGTCCCTCGCACTCTATAAGGTGACTCTAAATACTATGAGGGACAGAGCATTCGACTCGCTAGCGAGCACGGTAATTGTAACTCATGGTAAGGGTACAGTACCGTACCGTACCGTAATTACCGTACTTGCTAGCGAGTCGAATGCTCTGTCCCTCGCACTCTATAAGAATACTGCGAAGTTGCGAGGGACAGAGCATTCGACTCGCTTGCGAGTACATTAATGGTAACTCATGGTAATAAGGGTACATACAGTGCACATTTGAAATATTCTTACTACAGTACTAGGTAGATAAAAAGTAAATCCAAGAAATATTTTACGACCATGAAGTTTCTGACTATTGACATTGTTGACAGCACTAAAACAATGCTAAACTTATTTGTTGCGTGTGAAGAAATAGTAATAACACTATAATAGTAATAATATTAGCCTGCGCAATAAATTTTTTTATCTACACTCATATCATAAGTCCTCTATTATGCGTTCAAAACCCGTAGGCAATGACCAGCATTAGGTACCTGTGGTAGTAGGTGACAGCGATGACAGCCGTTAACTTTGGAAGATGTTCCAAAGGGGTTTGGGTAAAAGTGTTGTCATTTGTAAAATTCATATATTTTCAAGGTGAGCGGCCATTCATAAAAGTGGTAAATTATGATAGAATTATTAAAAATAAACATATTTTGTTATGTAATGTAATACTCTAAAGTGCATCGGAGTCGAGATATTTAAATATTCATACTTGGGCGTACTTTTGTACTAAAAACTGAATACTTAAATCTTTAAAATCTCCGCTCCGATATTATTTACCGCCATAAATTATATATATCTATGTGTATTTAGAGGTCCTCTAAATAACTATGTAAAAATCATCCGAGGCCGCTGAAAAAAAAAATGACACTATTCTTCAAACAAATTTACCCAATGCCCTTTGGATCTCATTACATTACCTTACAATATTCGATAACGTCATTTCAAAATTACGTTACAGCTGTCATCGCTGTTACCTTCTACCACGGGTAATGCTGGTCATTGCCTTCGGCTTCTGAACCCATCTTAGAGTACTTATAATATGTGTGTAGATAAAGTATTGTACGAGACTCTGCGTAATTAGCATTACGCAACCGTCACGTAAACTACTATTACAAGTGTAGGTACCAGTGTAATACGTAATATTGAGTAATACAAAATTATAAGTTCCAAAATGTAAGTTTAAGTTAAAACTCCGAAGCAGCAGATACGATACGTACATGACCGTTTTTAGAACTTTTGCCAGTCTGTCTCAAAGGGTGTACAATGTCATCAACGTATTAGTTATAGGAACTTGTGCGGGGTACCCATCGCTACCACCATCTTATCCTTTAACCTACCGCCAAGCAGCAGTGTTTGATTTGTGTTCCGGTCTATTCTCGTTCCGACGAAATATTTTCCGCCTACCTAATATAATTTCACACACACAGCCAATGATATAATATAGTAATAAAATAAATGTTTAAAAAAACAAAAAACCGCCTTCAAAAAGCAAAAAATAACTTCTTTAAAGTGGTAGGTAAATAGGTCAGTCCAACTGAAGTCTGCTTTTGGTTAAAATATTGTTGGACGCCGACTTCAGTTGGACTGACCTATTTACCTACCACTTTAAAGAAGTTATTTTTTGCTTTTTGAAGGCGGTTTTTTGTTTTTTTAAACATTTATTTTATTTTATACATTTTAGTGATCCTATTTAAGCTGTTACGTAGCTCCACTTCTAAATATAAATAAGAAACTATAGAACATTTCAAGCTCGCCGCAGACAACGCCGCGGGAATGTCATAGTCATATTTAAACCTAAATGTGCTTCGTCATAGTCGCTCAACTTCCTTTATCGAAATATCTTATCGCCACCCTTGATATAGGTACCGTTAAGGAGTTCCGGTGGCCATCTGTGGTCTTCATCATCAGTTCCACTTCACCATATAGTACTTTTCAAAAGCAAATGCATGAGTTACAGTGAAAAATACCAAAATCGCTATAGGTGTGCCTATAATATTTGAGGAGTTCTCTTGATTTCTCCATGATCCCATCATCAGATCCTGACGTGGTGACAATGGGACCAACTAGAAAGTATACCCATTCGAACAACGAAAAAATTTTTCAAATCGGTCCAGTGGTCTTCGAGTAATCGGGGAACATACATAAAAAAAAAAATAAAAAAAAAAAAAAAACCCGACGAATTGAGAACCTCCTCCTTTTTTTGAAGTCGGTTAAAAAGAGGTAGATATGTTATACGCGCTTCAATAGTGGCACCCTAAAACCAAGCCAATTGGTACACCTTTACTTAGTCTTGCGCCGTCAACGGAACCGTGGATTAGTCAGCAGAGCAACATTACTCGTCTGTGTTTCACTCCCGGAAATTGGCATACCATCCTGCTTTCACTCGTCATTTATGAATTAATGTGTAATTGCAATATTTACTGATTATGTGTGCGTAAGCCGGGCCATTTATTACACGCGGAATACCGTATAGGTAACATATCTAGGTACCTCTTTTTATATTATATCATTGCACACAGCATTTTTATTTGGCAAAACAATCTTTATTTGTCAGAACATACCTTTTTCAAGTCTCTTCTGGACAAATAGCCGTTTAACAAACATTTTACTAAAGCTAATAAATAATTAGCCAAATTATCAATAGCCTAAACGGATATTTGGTATAAATTGTTTGGGAAATTATACTTTGCGATGCAACTTCGCCGGTTCATTAGTAAACCTTCGAAAGTTTGTATCATTACTCTCACAAACGACTCAATGATTAACAATGAAAATTTCAAGGATTAAAACAAAAACTTTAACTTGATTTTATGTGAACGTTCTATTATTTTTAGCCTATTACTGCTTTACCAAAGCGAAGAAAGGTCGCTATTGAAAATAATATCGACGGCAAAAAACGATAAGGGCGTATCTCTGAAAACCCAACTTTACACCAGAGCCAAAAAACCGCAAAAAAAAAAGAAATTAAATCATAATTTTGTAACTGTATGTCGTATGACCGTAATTTTTGAACCATAACTATAAAATACAAATCTGTATTAAATTGTCTACAAACCATTAATTTCCTATTGCCAGAAATGGAGTTATTCGAGTTACGTCCATTGTCTACAGAAATTATAGACCGCAAAAGTGACGTATCTCGACATGGTGTTTGTACTGAATCAGAAGATTATAACGAATTTCCTGACCTCAAAAAGGTTGTAGCCGCTTTATGTTTTAATTTCCTGTAAAAAACGGGGTGTAAGCACGTGCATAATGCATACCAATGGCTAGAACATTGGTCGTAATTCAAACTCCTAGAAATCCGATGATCGTAATAAAATGTCATAAGCTTTTCTCAACGTAAATTTATTAATATTCAAAAAGTTACACAGCAAAACAATTATACCTATGACATATTTTTTTTAAAACAGACTTTAATAGATAGGTAAATATATAAGTGTTTCTGTTGTTATTTTATTTGAAACACAAATTATAATGTTATGATCTAGTTTTGTTAATAATTATTTTTTCAAAAAAAAACAATCCTTACCAGGAGGGGGGTATCCTTTACTCTGCAGCTGACTGTACTTACATGTTTGAATGAGATTATCATAATTAATTAACAAAACGAGATCATAATTATTATAATTTGTGTTTCAAATATAATAACAACAAAAACACTTATAGGTTATCAATCATCCACAATAGTAGCTCAAGATCTATTTTTCACGACGTAATTATTAATAACAATTTACCATTAATTGGCATGGTACAAAGGGAATGCAGTGCCGACTACAAACAATTATAAAGTATTTTTTTTTTTTGCTCGTCATTTTTTTGGTCATGTTTCAGATCTTCCATCCATTTTCTTCGTTGGGCCAATTAAAAATAAAATAAAAAAAGGTAAAAAAAACAATTTGTTTATTAACACTGTAACTGCCATACTGCCAGTATTCCCCCCTTATCTCCGAAACTACTGAATTATAATAAGAAGTCTATGGAATTTAATGTAACATAGGAAATCTCTATGAAGGAGAAATTTTCTATGTTACTTTAAATACCATAGACTTCTTATAGGTTATCCTGTAATCTATAGGTAAAGAACTATTTTCCATATTTTTTTCAAAATTTTAGTCCTAGTAGTTTCGGAGATAAGGGGGGAATGGTAAACTTACGCCTATTTTCTTAAATAAGTAAGCATTTTTTTTTCTAATTTAAGCCCCGTAAGTGGCCCCCATGTTAAAATTCATTTATTTACGTTACACGTCCGTGTTTAAGTCACCGATTTACATATGTGTACCAAATTTCAACTCAATCGGTCCAGTAGTTTCGGAGCAAATTGGCTGTGACAGACGGACAGACAGACAGACAGACAACGGAGTGATCCTATAAGGATTCCTTTTTTCTTTTTGAGGTACGGAAATAAAATACTTACATGCTAAAAAACTGTAAAATAAATATAATAATCGTCAAGAATACAATAAATACCTAATCTAAACAATAAATAATACACAGGTTCCCGGCTCCAGCAATTTAAAACATTTCATTTTATGTTATTTTGTAAAATTGATAAGATTAATTACGATTTATTGTTACATTTTATATTAACGATTAATTGACCAAGTACCATAAATATTCATTTTGCTGGTAATTAAAACTTTACTTACCTTGATAAATTGTAATCCTTAAAGTTTTCACAACACGATTTTACACGCAAAACAGACACAACCTTTTAACGCGGCGTCCGCGTAGTGACTAAGATAGTTTACCTGGGGCGTGAGCGGGGAAAAACCGGAATATTCCAGAGATAACAAGACCTATGAATCGTCTTAAGCACCTAAAGTTCAATATATTGATTCTGGTAATATTGTTTTAACATGGTTTGGACCGATTTCAGTCACCCACGTAATTGTAGTATCTTAGAGGTTATTCGTTGTCCTTCGAAATTTACGAACTGTAAGAATGTCGTAAGCAATGAAGTTTAAAAAACGCATCCCGCAAAAAGGTCGTAACAGCTATCGTGCATATAAACAGGAACCGCGTAACATTTTTTTTTTTTTAAAACATAAACTTCTACTCGTTGTATCTCTAAAAAGTTTAAATTCGTCGTTTTTTGGGCAGTTACGACCAAAAATATTCAAGACGCTTTTGAAAATACTGTCCGATTTTTGGATTTCATGTCATCGTAGAGCAACGAGACCCGGACCAATCGACGCAGAAAAAAAAGCTGAGTATACCCTTAACTCAGCCGAGTTACGACCTTTTACGAGATACGCCCTTATTGTTTTCCATCGTCGATATTATCAAGCCAAATCTGAATATACTAAATTAAGTGTGTTTTGTTGTTTGCATAAACTTTATACATATTAGTAATGTTTTTGAATCTAATGCATCTCGCATTGGCTTCATTTTTAACCCCCGACGCAAAAAGACGGGTGTCATAAATTTGACCGCTATGTGTAGGTATGTGTGTCTGCCTGTGCCAACTGTTTTTATTTGAAAGCAGGTTTTCTAGGGGTGGTTCTTAGCTAGGTTTCTTCAAATTCGGTTTGGCCTTTCAAAAGATATCAGCTATGAACAGACCTTTATAACGTTATGAATAATATCGTTATCATAACGTTATATTTCGTTAGTGCTCAAAATTTCGTTTAAATATATCCATATTTTTTCATAACGTTACGCTACACCGTATCGAAATCGTAATAACGTTATAATAACGACATGAAACTTATGAACTACGCGCTGTTGCCGCTCCTTAGGTAGGCATTTTGCGTGACTGGCTGACGTCCCAAAAGGGACGATTTTTGTCCGTTTAGACATTGCAACCAACGTCCTTTCGATGTCCGCTTATATATTCCTTCCTTTTTCCGTCGCTTTTCAAATAGCCAGCTAAAATACTTTGCTTTATCACAAAAAATGCATTTTAAAATGCAAATAACAAACGCAGATTTAAAAATTACGTTACACGAAAATAACGTTTATTAACGTTATTATAGCGCTTACCGAAGTATCGTTATACGTGTCGCATTTTGTTTAATAACGTTATAATGGATACTGCTACAGGTAAGGCGTCAAATAACGTTATGGTATAACGTTATTCGTTCAACATAACGTTATAAAAGATAACGTTACACGAAAATAACGGTTATTAAAGGTCTGGCTATAAAAGAATGGGTCACCATTACATCGGGTGTTTTTTAACTATCTAATTGGGCCCTAGGAAAATATTCTCGTAGACAGGCAGTAAGATACTTAAAGGCTTCTTTCTGCACGATATTATGGAGTACTTTTCAAAGCCTCACCACTTACAGGACACTTTGATTGACTTAGAAGCCTTTGCTAAAATTCCAATCAATTCACTGAAGTATTAAAAGAGTTTTTGCTAGACGGAAACGATTCAGCAGAATGCCCGATCATTTTGAGAACGTTTTAAAAATAATTAGTGGTTATTCTCCACACAGTATTTTTTTAATTTTATCATTTTTAATTTAACAATTCAAATTACAACTTAAATACTATTCATTTATATTCCCGCCAAACTGTTACGTTTGATGGCGATGGTTTTTTTATGTTCTAGCACTAAAAAATACATATCTATTGAATTCGCCATATCTTATATTTTTTGATCTTAGTATTGATGTGTACATGAATTTTCAAGTAATAATTCAATCCCCACCTGGAACAAAAAAATCATTACCCCATTCTCCTAATTAGAGTAATGGAACCAGTAATGGACAAGACACCAATATTGGACACTTGATTCTTATTTTACAGAAGATAAGGGTTATTCCTTTGTTTTTCAACAATCAATTTAGGACCGAATGAAATTTGAATTAAGAGTGAAGTGTACATTGCCTGTCAGCTAAAAGTATCCATCATTCACCCGAACACGTTGCGTCCCACTTCAGAAACCACTTGAATATTTATTTCCCCTGATGATCTACATAAGGCTGAGAAGAAAATTACTGTAAGTATTTTTGTTTAACAGAAGATTAGATGTCCTCATAACAAAATGTATTTACTAATATATCACAAAGATATACAATATAGTAACTTTGTCCCGAGACATGTACTAATTAACGCGTCACTGTCCATCCAAGTCCATTGAAGAAAGGGACAAACAGATGTCGTTAACGCATTTCCCATAAGTCATCAGTTGTGCCCATACCCTTGTGAGGGAGAGACGTGTTAGTGTTGTGCGGATCGCAGTGTTCGAATGTGAGTATCTAATTCACAAATTTTGGTCTTTCAAAAATGCTAATAAACACGTTCACGTTTTTAAAATAAACCAATAACTATGGCTTTGTCAAATATTGTGTTGACCTCAGCAAGGTCCAGTATTTAACAGCTACTGAACCTTGTAGATTGCTACACAACAAAAAGTTTTTTTTTAATCAAATTTCCCTAATACGTCTTATTCACGGGTCAAAAATTAACTCGTTAATTAGTTTAAGAGTTTAGAAAATATCGATTGAAAAGGTTTTTGGTACTAAGCTATTTACTTCTAATTTCTTGCTTGAGATAACATGAAAAACCACTTTAAATGAATTTATGAAAATTTTCTTTTTCAAAATTAATCTAATAAACACGTCGTTTTTCTAATTCGCGCGTCGCTCAAAACAAAAAGCAAATAATTCTAATAACGAATCGCTTTTCGAACTAACGCGCCACACAAGTACCTTTCTAGTTAATAATAATTTGAGTCGCGTCAATAAGGGACCCCTCAGGACCGCGATGTCCAGCAAGATCACCTGGTAGGATCCCCTACCTATTCATTTTGTTGTTGTGGGGGATCGTACTGGACATCCCCCTCAGGACAATGCCGAGGCAAGCCACAAAGCAAATTTACAGTGGGGCCCTTTACCACGGATTTTGGAGCAGTAGATAAGGAAATATTACAACCGTAACAGTAACAAACAAGGAATACGTGTTCTTTTAAATTTCGTAAGAGTGGTCTCACCTGCACTTTGGAATATTTCGACCGTGAAGAATATGACGGCGTCGATGCCGCTGAACTGCTGGAAGAAGAGCAGGGAGAAGCCGACGACGAGTGGCTTGATGACGGCGCGGGAGCAGAACACCTCGCGCGTGAACAGGCTGGGCGGCGCGGCGGCTGCGCCCGCGTCGGCCTCCGGGGACTTCCTGGAAACAACGCAACTATAAGGCCGCGTCTCATTAGGCTCACAGTGAGCGGCCAACGTTCGCCATCGTATATATTTTAAATGTGTCCATACAGCGCGTACTGTACACCGTTGGCGCTGTATGGGGACGCGGACTAACATGGGTTTTGAAGACACGGTTATGCTACGTAATTGGTAGTAACCCTGCCTAAAAACCTAGGGTTCCCGGGTTGGATTCTTGATAAGAGCAGATGTTTACTTGATGAGCGCAAGTAGTTTTTATTAAATTTTAAACATTTTTTATATATTTTAGTATGTATTTCTCTATATAAGTGCCGTTGGATCTACCAGTTTTTTAATAACCTTACTGTTGTAAAATCAGCCCGCAATGTTCCGAGTTCCAGTTCCAGGCAAAATTAAAAAAAAATAGTACATTGTTGCAGAGGATAGAAAGTACGCGATTTTAATTCATCAAATTTTAATTCATGTTAATGTGACATCACTGCCAATTTTACCACAGATGACTTTTTTTTAATCTGGACCCCTATTCTCGTGGCACTCGAGATTAATAAACTAACATGCGAGATAAAGATGTCAACTCCATATAAAATTGTATTTGTTTCGCTATATCTCCCATGTAATTTCATCTCTAGTTTAGGATTTAGGTTCGAGATTAGGGGCCAAGTTTGAATTACATTTAAAAAAAAGCAGTGACATAGTTTTTAGTCCGTGTATGTTTTAGCAAAAATAAACCTAATATTTTACGACACAAAATGGTGTGTTCTGATTGGTCGATTTCAATTTTTCATTTTAAAGCGCTCTGACACAAAAATTGATTGATTGATTTTCATTGGTTCTTAAAGTTGAACAACAATGTTCTCGACCAATCAGCAAACACGCCGACGAAAACATTCTTGGTCTGTCCTTATACGTGACGTTTTGTGACCCCAAACAAGGCGCTCTATGGCCATATTTCCGAGCAGTGTTGTGAAAAAGTTATTATTTACCAACGGCAGTGGCCACGAAAATGTGTGCAATTTCATTACGTACCTGGTGTTTAATTTTTAAAACAATGTTTGGAATAGGATAATTATCTCCAAACAGCCAAACACTATCGTGCAATCAAAATTCTTCGTTGTATATTTTACTTTTTAAATGCCATAGACTAAAAAGTTAAGCCTTTTCAAACAGCGTTTACAACGTATTTAAAAGTGTATCAAATAGTTTGACTTTTTTTAAATAGAAATTGCGTTCATAAACAAAATAAATTGCCGAAACGCGTAATAAATGTTTAAAAAATATTTTATTCAAATTGAATTTATTACGTTTAAATTAGTGATTTTATTTAATGCTTTATTCCAGTGTAAATAGTACGTCTCTGTTCTTTTTTTCAAGGAAATGTTGGGATTGTGTATAATATTATTAACAATTGTGTTAAATGTCCTCACATTGTTGGAGAAAAGCACTATACACGCCTCGACCGGGAAGGGCGGTTGCTGGACTCGTATATAACGCTAACTTTACTAGTCCCGCAAAGGCCTATTTCCCGGTCTATGCAGTAGTGTACTATTACCGTGTAGTTAGAATCTCGAGCCTGGGCTTCTATTGAAGACGGCAAAACAATATTGCTTTTGACGTGCTATCGTATTTTTCTTAACTCGGCCGCCATTACTGTCAATTTAATAAGAACTATCGTCAAGTACCTACGTTACGTTAACGATACGGTAACACGTCAAAAGCATTATCGTCTTACCGTCTTGATAAAGTTGGAAGATGGTCTCAATAAGTAGTACAATAGGCAAATAACATTGCCTCAAAAATACAAAAACGTATCGCTACTAAACCAAGCCCACGGCAATTTTTACTCTAATAATTACATGGCCGAAAATATTTAAAAAACATTGAAAATTTCATAAATTTAGGTGTTTGAATGATTTTCTTTTAGCAACTTTTTAAAATAGAGTAAGTACCTACTATTCAATGTCCTTTATGAACAAAAGATTTTTTATTCCGGAAAATTTCAAAGTTCTCGAGGGTAGAACAATATAAAAGTTCTACGCGGACGAAGGCGTGACTACAGTCTAGATATTGTAAAGTTTTTGTTGTTAGTATTGGACACAGTTCAATCTCGAAAATGGGGGCGAACCGGATCAGTATTCTCTAATTTTAATATCTGTAAAGCTAAACTCATAAACGCCAAACCTTATTCTAGTCAGACAAGAATGGAGTTTGACGTTTATTCATTTAGGTTTACAGATTAATTAAATTAGAGAACACTGATTGGCGGAATCGTCGACAGTCTCGATGGAGCCATAAAACAAAATTTAATTAAATTGAGAAAATTGATCCAAATTGGCCCTATTATTTGGCATAAACGTAAAAATCTGTCCTATGACGTTGCCTATCATATCATGTGTCGTAAAAAAAATGTTAAGGAGTTTGTAAGCGGATGTGCCTTAACGTATGGAGTCAGCAGCTGCTCAGAGTAGAGCAATACCTTCTTTAAAACTTACTCTGGTACATCATCCTTGGCGACGGCTGTGGCGCGAGGGGAGAGCTGCAGCCATTTGACAGCTGCGCTCGCGTCGAGGCCTTTACCCTCCAGCCAAACGGGGGACTCGGGCAGCGGCAGAAGAACCACGAACAGGGCACCTACAAGTCATCCACATACAGGTTTGGCGGTATAAATAGAATAGAAATACATTTATTGCCACACAAAAATAGTATACAGAAAAAAACATACAGCTCTTAACTTAAATAATAGATTTAGAATATGGTATGAAATAAAGCTAACACAGGACAAAAAAGAAAATAGGTGGCAAAGGATCGGACTCAGCGTTTGCAGGAGGCGCGCTCCGGCAGGATCGCACTCTCACAGCGCTGGTTTTCAGTCCGTTCCTCATACCGTGAAAACTTACTATCTAGCGGGTACTTAATATGCTATACAATGTTTGAGTGAATCTAATAATAAAATCTAGTTATTAAAAATCTTAAATCCTAACAGTTTATTTTTCCTTTCCTATAAATTAATATGTATTGGTACAAAGGAGATAACAGATCTGACAAAGCACTTGTAACTGAATAGTGAGCATTCTCTATTTAAAAGCGACCAATCTACCTGCCAATGTAACGTTCATAACAAACGGAGTCGAAACATAGACGCTAACGGCGCTAGCTCACAAATTATATGTCTCTCAGCAAGCAATGGAAGGGTATGTTGGTAACTTGAGAGTTTCTATAAAGGATTGGATTCGCAACGAGATATTTACCAAAAGAGTCTTTCTAATATCTAAAATTGACAATTACGCTAAGGAGTAAAAACACTAAAAAATCGTTTTTTTTGCTTTCATATTCTACGACAATAAAGTGGACGTTTTGAAAAGGTTAACACGTCTGAGGTATAGAAATGTCTCACCGCAAAATGTAGCGGAGAGGAAAGCGAGGTGCCTCCAGTAGAGCCAGCTGCCCGCAACGTACGAGATGACGATCCCAAACGACATGGACAGCGTCGGCAGCGAGCCCAGCCTCCCGCGGATCTCGGGGTCGCAGCACTCGCTCACCTTTCACCGAACAACCAGTATTCATTGAAACAAAAAATTCAAATCACATCACCTTATTTTAAATCAGCCATAGGGAACATTCATGACTTTTTTTCACAGCTTCAATAAAAGCTGATTCATGTAACAAACAGTAAAAAAACCATTTGTTGGATAGCTATAAAAATAACTAAGATATAGCCAACAAAGATTTGTTCCTCTCTTTCTAGCAAAACAGAATTTAACATACAGTTTATATGGCTGACCTGTTACATGACGTCAGAGTGCATATCGGATCTCTCTGTCTAATCTAATCAGCAGTTTAATATGCTTGTATCTTCCGTATTTCTTGGCCGATTTTAATTTTAATTTTCTTTTAGTGATCTCTTTTATGGTATCTTTTTATATTTTGTTGACAAAGGCGATATAAAAAGTCCATGCACATTCCCTATTCATGGTTCTTGTCTTGGATTTAATACTTTAAAGTTCGACGTAAAGATGGCGCTGAGAGTGAAAAATAATGTGGGTCACTGTTAAACAAAATCTGTGGAGAGAGCCTCTGTGTTAACAACATGTTAATTTTGCTTACATAGACTTGTGATGGAGCTAAGCTGAACCCGACGCAGAGGCCGGTGAGGAACCGGCCGAGGAGGATGAGAGGCAGTGAGGGCGCGAAGCCGAGTAGCAGCCAGCCGGCGGCCCACAGCGGCGCCGTCATCTGCAGCGTGCGCTTGCGCCCCGCGCGTTGCATCACCGCGCCCGACGCCATACTTCCCGCGAACGCGCCCAGCGGTGGGATGGCACCTGCATAGACAACTCACTGTGTAATCCGCACCACGTAACATGAACCAATATGGCGGGTACCAAGTAACAATGCGGTCGCTATGGCATGGCGGGGCTCCTATTCCTGGGCATTTGAACGCAAACAAAGTGGTAATTTTTCAACTCTGACTTTTTCAGATGTATTGCAATCTAGGCACAAAGCGATGTAGTCAGAGCCTACCTAGCCCTAACGAGATGTGGACCTAAAGCTTCTAAACCGATACACACTAACTAGAGAATGTACATACACACACACACACACACACACGCAAGCACTTGCACATGCACACACACACACACACACACACACACACACACACACACACACACGCAAGCACTTGCACATGCACACACACACCTACTTTTATATTTTTAACTTTTTAATTGTAAAAACAATCTTAAGCACCTATGGAGGAGCGGCATCTCCTGACACAGGTTTCATTGTAAACTTAATAGTAGATCTCACACTGTTATGTCATGTTGTTGTGATTTATAAGAGTAAACTTTTTTTTATGAGGAATTCATGTAAGTATCGCAGCGGATTGTTCTTGTTTCGTAGTGGCTAGACTGTGTTTGTTATTGTAATCAGCGCGATCACGACTACGGCTTCCATATCAACCAACGTAGTGGTAATACGACCTTGTCTCACCTATCCATGACTTCTGTTCACTAGTCTGAATGAGCGTCGGGTCGATGTCCTCCATGGACGGGAGGGCAGACGCGGAGTATCCCCTCACCAGCCCGATGATTAAAAACGCCAGCGAAGCGCCGAACGTCAGCCATAGCTGTATTTAGAAAATTAAATCATAACCAGAGGAAAATTACATCATAACTAGTCGATAAAACCTAATTCTTTTTACATACTAAATCTTTAAATCGGAACTTAATCGCGTATTAAAAATACATTTACTTCGATGTTTCGATTGTGTAGTGTTACAACGGACGAGGTCACGAGAAGACTTGTTTATCTTATCACGCGATCAAGTCCCGATTTATACTTTTAGTATGTGTGAAAATCGTGTTGATCTAATGTCGAATTTCACCCAACACTTAACAGACGATAAGAATGTTAACAGCTGTCAAAATTTGTGAACTAACATTCGATTAACATTGATTAACAATAGAATAGAGCCCCGTGGGTCCGGAAACATAGACAGACGGCATGAGCCCATTTCCCAAAGCGTATTAGTCTGATAATAGGTACTGTTTTGTTTCGTAAATAAAACTGCAAAATAAGACAAAACACTTATAATATTAGTCTAATAGGTACTTTTTGAGAAATGGGCCTAGGTACGCCATAAAAATGAAACTTCAATACAGAAAATGTTTAAAAAAACAAAAAACCGCCTTCAAAAAGCAAAAAATAACTTCTTTAAAATGGTAGGTAAATAGGTCAGTCCAACTGAAGTCTGCTTTTGGTTAAAATATTGTTGGACGCCGACTTCAGTTGGACTGACCTATTTACCTACCATTTTAAAGAAGTTATTTTTTGCTTTTTGAAGGCGGTTTTTTGTTTTTTTAAACATTTATTTTATTTTATACTTTTTAGTGATCCTATTTATGCTGTTACGTAGCTCCACTTCTAAATACTAATAAGAAACTATAGAACATTTCAAGCTCGCCGCAGACAACGCCGCGGGAATGTCATAGTCATATTTAAACCTAAATGTGCTTCGTCATAGTCGCTCAACTTCGTTTATCGAAATATCTTATCGCCACCCTTGAAATAGGTACCGTTAAGGAGTTCCGGTGGCCATCTGTGGTCTTCATCATCAGTTCCACTTCACCATATAGTACTTTTCAAAAGCAAATGCATGAGTTACAGTGAAAAATACCAAAATCGCTATAGGTGTGCCTATAATATTTGAAGAGTTCTCTTGATTTCTCCATGATCCCATCATCAGATCCTGACGTGGTGACAATGGGACCAACTAGAAAGTATACCCATTCGAACAACGAAAAAATTTTTCAAATCGGTCCAGTGGTCTTCGAGTAATCGGGGAACATACATAAAAGAAAAAAAAAAAAAAACCCGACGAATTGAGAACCTCCTCCTTTTTTTGAAGTCGGTTAAAAATAAGGGTTATTGATTTACTACCCGACTACTTACGTCAAAGCCAAAAATAGCACTAGTACGCCTACACAATACGCGTACACCGTCTGTTGAAAGATTTGCCATTAACTTGCAACAGGAAAATAACATGACATTATCTTAGCACCTACATAGCCAGTAAAATGATGAGACGTGCGTTTGTATTACGTGGGTAATGCTAATTACTGCTATACAAATGAGACAAACCCAGTGAATCCCGGATATTTTTATTCTAAAAAAGTATGTCGCTATAGTTGGCTTATACCGGGCCGCCATTTGTATTGGCCAAATTTAAAATAAACAAAGCAATATTTGTATTTGTTTTGTTTGCAAAACAATTAGTGTTAACACCATTTTTGTTAGGTATTCTGGTGTATTTATATGCCAATCCGATATACTTTAAAACATTAAAACAATAATTAAATTAGTATGGTTTTTAGGTTTGTCATGGTTTTACTATGAAAAATACGACTGTGTGGGTAAGCTTCATGTTCATGAAATTCATGATACATTGCCTACTTTAGTTGCAAAGTTTGTAGGGCCCGCCTACATTAAACGCGCAATGGAAATATAACGATCGATCTTTAGCTTGTGTCGCTCGGCTTCTTGGTTTCTATTATCATTTAATATTTAACATCGTCTTGACCTAATTTACCTATTTGCGATGTGTCAATGTATATGTTATCTAGCATATTTTGTTTATCATTAATACTAACTATTAACTGATGAGGGTATATATTTCATACTGTATCTTAGTCTATAATACGAGCTCAAAATTCCCACTATAGATCCTAAACGCTTTTGTACATTATGAATACAACCAAAACACCGACCCAAGCTTTTAGTGGCGCCGGCGCATGATTCAGTGAATCCAGCAGGCCTATTGCCTAACGCACTGGCAATCGCAATCGTTTTCATTTTGACAGTCCGAAGGCGAGTCTGCATAAAAAATGGAAACAATTGTTCCGCTTTGAAGTCGATTGCGATTGCGAGTGCGTTAGCCGGAATGCCAAGAATAACTATGAGAAATATACACGTAGCTGCCTAAATAACACTAAAAAGTAGCAATGTGAGGCTAGACAAGTAGCTTAACGCTGACGTAAACGATTTTCGAAAACTGAAAAAATGTATGGAATTGGCGTAGGCGCTCGACGCGACCGACTGACAACTGACGTCAATCCGTCAATCCGTCAATTCGTCAATTACGTCAATTTTTGATAACGATAACGATAGCGAGCGCCGAATGCATCTTGTCTAGGGCCTCGTATCCAACAATTTAAAAGTCTTCCACTACCGTGTCACGTGCTAAATGTGTTCAGAGAGGGAATGGCCAGAAGATGTATAAATAATGAACGTTGAATATGATAACGAATTCCAATATCCAATATATCTTTTTTTGACAAGCTAGCCGGTTTTTGGGTAATGGTATTTACATGATTTGGTTTTTTAAAGTTTTAGAATTCAACGCATCGGGCGTTAACAAAAATAATTAATTTCTAGAAGTCTATCCAGTCCAGTGGTTCTTAACTTTTTAGTACTCGGGGACCATTTGACAAAATGTCCGTTACGCCTTGAACCACTCAGTTGGTTTATTGATTTGGAGGTAATATTCAGTAAATAAATGTAAGTAAATAAAAGGTTCTTTTAGACTTTTGTCACTTATTTATTGGCATGGCTCGCGGAACGCTATAGAGGTGCTTCCACGGACCACTAGTGGTCCGCGGACCACCGGTTAAGAACCACTGATCTAGTCAATCTTACCGGCTGGCGGGAGGTAGAATCCACGTAGGTATGACAATAAAAGAAAGAAAATGATGTGTCATTATTGTTGTCTGTGGCGATCTTGTTTTTCGTTTACGAATTATTTGAAGGCGATTAGAATACGTGACGTACGATTGAAATGTTAATGCTCGAGCTAATACTCAGTTCGGTTTTATTTTAATGTGAGCGAGAGGAACTCTATACATCTTGCTTACATAAAAAAATTAAGGTACAGTCTTCCGCAAATATACCCGTCCCATCTACGCTCTTAGCTAGTTCGGTCAACAGCTTTAAATGTTGAGAGTTAAGAGAAATAAATTAAATCTAATGGCTTTCAGAGTGACAGCGTTCTATGGTAAAGTTGTTGTTGACGGTACTGTTGATCGTCTAATTTTATACTGAACGCCCCTCCACTAATAGACCTCTGAAAAATGCATCCACACACCGAAAAAACAAATTGGTTGATTTTACTAAATTTTATGGTTAAAATAGTGTTTTTTTTATTAAGGTTAGGTGTTTACCTCAACCAAACTCATTCTACTTTTCGTTGTACATAAGTTTTAGCCACGTTCTCACTAAACTAGTTTTATTTAAAAAACCGGGAAAGTGCTGCGTTTTCTAACTTGAAACTCGAAAAGGGACATAAATAAGCTTATATTTAGAATTACCCTGATTAATAAAAAGTTCTTTGTAGGTAATAACAGTACTTAAATACTGTAACGAATACTAGCGCTTATCACACAAATATTTGGCCTTATTACGGAATCGATCCCGGGACCGCAGGCTTCGTACAGATAGAGTATGAGTTAGTAGCAAATACCTTTTTTACCCGACTGACCCAGAAGGAGGGTAATGTTGTTCGCGCATATGTATGTAGTTATATCCGTTCCACTGTGACACCCTGTAGCCTAAACGGCTCGAACGATTTTGAAGAGTGAGGTGTGAACGGCTCTAACATTGGCTTGTCGAGCACACTTTCTATACCTATAATGAATTTTTACTGTGTACCAAATAGGTACTATTAAATGTTAATGTAGAAATATTTATAGGTATTTACAATCCCTTGTTCTTGACATTTTCTAAGTTATTATATTTGTTTTGTTTTGTTTTGTGACATGTAATATGAATTATTATATTATGAATAAAATGAATATGAATATGAATATGAACGGTGTTAGATTCGTCTTGGTTCTGGGAGCGCACATATTATTATTATTTGATCGATTTTGATGATTCTTATGTCAATCGATTTGACTTAATATTGTCAGTGTCACTAAAGATATGACAGTATTCAATATGGCGGTAACCAGACGCAACATTGTAAAAAAGTAAAAAAAAAGTCTAAAACCATGACAAGTGAGGTATCCTTGATAGGTATTTAAAAATCATCTTTAGGTTTCTTTCATCATTTTTAATTTTTAATGATCATTTAGCATTTGTAACAATTTAAAGTTGGTTAGCAATATTCGGGATTTTTAAAGCTATGCTTTTTGTTTAATTTTTAAGCTTGCTTTCTATTAGTTACAGGCTTACAGCCTCCATTCCCATGACTTTAGGTCTAGCTCGGCCCGAGCCACGCAGTCTCGGCGAACCAATACACGAGGTTATTAACATGTAAATGTAATTATTACGTAACCATTTGTCGCTTCGATTAATGGTCGTGATTTTACTGTCAACAACGTCATGAGTAGTGGTTAGTGCTCCATTAGATGTAAGTATTAACTTGTGTGGGCATAAGGCTCGACCCAAAGCGACGATCTTACGGTATTTTAGAGAAAAGCATTTACCTATATTATACTCGTACCTACATATAAAGTGCACACAATTTGTACCCAACTACGCATATAAATCCTTATTAAAATGTCTCGTATTTCTGTGGGTAAAATACTTTTTTATACAAACAACAAAATAGAGAATAGACAAACACAATAGGGTAAGTACCTCGCATACAATAAAAGCAGGGATTTATTTATACTTGTCTACATATCATTGGTTATAGATTTTACAGACATATTTATATTTATGGGTATGTTGTCTGTTATCCCGTCCCCCTACAAGCCTAAACCGTTGGATGTTACATAAAAAAACTCGCGGTAGTAGTATCAATGCAGTACATTACCCAAGTAAGACGTAGGCGCTAAGAAAAGAGTTATAGGAAATCTATAAGAGCGCTAACCAGATCCTAAGGTTATAAATAAGTGTTACGATTTGGAGTTAGAGCGCGCTATAACTCTACTATACCCCCGAATTGGGCACACTTTTTAATCACCTTAGGTTCTTTAATGGCGGTAAAGCAGAGTTAAGGAATGGAAAAAGAGGTATAATAAAGCTATAAGAGAGCTATAATAGCGATAACTGAAACTACAAGGGATAAAAAGGTGGTAAATAGGCGAAAATTAACTCCTTTAGTGGTACAATAGAGTGAAATAACGCTTATTAACTCTTTAGGTGCTAAGAAGGCTGCAAATAAGTGAATACTAACTCCTTAAGCGGTACAGTAGAACTACAATGTCGCTCACTATATCTTTAAGTGTTAAGAGGGTTGCAAATAGGTGATTATTAACGCTTTCAGTTCTAGTATAGATCCACAAAGGTTAAAAAATGGCCGGCTGGCAGCGGCTGGAAAAAACTCAGGACCGAGCTCAGTGGCGTGCCATGGGGCCCATGGGAGAGGCCTATGTCCAGCAGTGGACGAAAGTGCTGCCCTACTAAGCATAATGGCGATATCTCAGACAAAACATCTGTAGAAATTGCAACCTAGTTACAAACATAAGAGAGTTGAATCTGCTTTGGCTATTTTATTTAGTTATTGCATTTTTGCTTAGGAGGGCAGAGTGGGCTGATGATGATGATGATTTTGATATTTTGCAATGTACTGCGTTTATACATACACGCGTACTATTACTAATAAGTCTAATAACGAAATTAAAATAAAGACTATCGGACGCATTGAGGCATATTAAAATATACCTCAATGATCTGACGACTAAAAAATGTCCTGTGGTTCTTAAGTTACTGGTGACAAAAATGTTAATACCTTCTGAAAATAATCTAAGACATTTTTATTATTATTTGATTATTATTTTAATATTAATTATTATTTATTATACCTACTTGCTTTCTGCGGATAGTTTGTTCCGTTAGTATTTGTACATTGACTTTGACGCGATGTCACTCTACATTGACTCCGTTATTAGTTGGTTAAAAAATGTACAAAAAAACATAGTTGGGAGAGTTCTTAGCATTATATCGCGAGCAGTAGGTAGGCCTCCAACAAGATGGAGTTGACGACCTTGTAAAGATCGCGGGAACGCGGTGGATGCGAAAAGCACAAGACCGGTCTGAGTGGAGAGCCTTGGGGGAGGCCTATGTCCAGCAGTGGACGTCTTTCGGCTGACATGATGATGATGATGTTAGCATTATAGCTTGTCGCAACTTAATAAGCTGCTTATTGCGCAATAAATACCTAATGAACATAATTGGGCAAGCTCAAGTCATCCATATTTTTAATTAAGTATTATTAGATCCTTCCTAATAGCAACAGCCAGAGGGGATGAGAAAGATTTGTCGGATTTCGCAAAAAGCTTGTTAGGGAAAAATAACAAGAAAAATATCGTTTTCATCCTGCTCGCCATTATACGACGCAATGAGTAGATCAATCGTTACGGTCACTTTATATAAATAGTTTGTTTATTTGTTGTATGTGTTGATTTACTTCCTGTACGTGTACAGAACGTGCCAAAAATCAAGCAGTAGACTTGGTAAATCAGCCGCCGGTTTTTTTGATGGTGTCCCGAGGGGCTATTGTCTAACGCACTCGCAATCGCAATCGTTTTCATTTTGAAAATCGAAGTCTTGTCTGCGTACAAACTGAAAACAATTGTTCCGCTTTGAAGCCGATTTCGACTGCGAGTGCGTAAGGCAATAGCGACGCCGGGTTCTCACTCGTATTGTGTCAGAATCATAGCCATGGATCTCTTGGGTACGTAGCTCCGGTAAATAACATACCGGAGATTGACTCTCCGTAACTTTCTGCCGCATGCTTTAGTTTGTTTTTTGTTGCTATAAAGTAATACGCCATACAAATTCTATGCAAGAAACAAATGAGCACCACGTAGTAATTTCTATAGGCTATTATTATACAGTTAAAAAAACAGAGAATACCAAAAATGTGTGGAACTGTACATTTTTACACAACGAAACTGAGGTGTAGCCTAAATCTAGATTTATAGCTTTACTGCAAGTTGTTATGTTACTGATGTTGTTGTACACGATCTGCTTGAAATTCCAACTTAATAGTTCTTGCTGTTCGTGTCGTAGTTATCTCCTTTGTTGTATAAACCAAGTCAAAAAAATACAAGCGCGTCTAATTGAGTACCTCCTCGTTTTTGTTTGTTTTTTGTTTGAAGTCGATAAAAAGTAGGAGGTTCTCAATTTGTCAGAATCATATTTTTCTATAGTACATTATTGCCTAGGCATGGAAGTAGGCAATTGCGGACCGAGTATTGGTTTAAACGGACTACTACACAAAGACATCCAAACGCTATTATTTATTATTATTATTATTGTTAGAAAGAGATAAATAGATAAAAAGTAAGGTAATTACCTTCCTTTTGACGAACGCTTTTGCGCGCAGATGACGTATCTTAACATAAAATACATACATACATACATACATTAAATCACGCCTGTTTCCCAGAGGGGTAGGCAGAGACCACTTCTTTCAACCTGTTACGATCCTGACAAATTAGTCGTTCCACATTAATATAAAATATCATTGTATTTATTAGTCGTAATGTTAAACATTCATGTTTTTACTTACAGTACGGGATGTTTTATGTTAATCTAAAAGATACTGACAGTTGCTACGTTGCCATATTTCTACAGACAAAGACGGCAATTCGTAGCGAACGTTATTGTTAGAAAGAGATAAATAGTTTTTTCAAATTGCGTACCCGTATGACGCGGCGTGCCCACTCATGGCTGCCATATAGCTACCCGTCTTTATCGCACTCATGCGATATCTAATTGTTTATCTCATGTTTCACAGGTGACAGTGACGCCATCGGTGCAAATTAAACAAAGTATGGCGATGTAAAACAAAATGTAAAAAATATTTACGGTACTTACGAATGAAATGAGAAATCCTTTCTTCCTTTTATAGTTACAGTATAATTTCGGCAGCCTCGAAAAACATTCGACGGCATTTTTTATGACTTATATTTGTTGCATTTCGGTAATAAAACTTTATTGTTTTTGACGCGTCACGTGTCAGCGGCCACGGCGCGACTGAACGATAGTAAGGTAATTACCTTCCTTTTCGAGGAACGCTTTTGCGCGCAGATAACGTATCTTAATATAAAATATCATTGGTTACAAGCTCGATAGTAATGGAATTTGTAGGCAACATTGCCACAGACTACTAAGGGATACTAATTGCGGGCTTGTGTAGCGAAAGTGTAGCGAGCACGCAATGTTTTTTTTTTTGAGAACTGTCAGTAAACTATGTACTTCGCGTCTCAATATTTATATAGTAATGTCAAAATTCCCGGACATTTATGAGAAAATAATATTTATTTAGAAATATAACAATACAAGATAGCGGATTGAATTGGAAGATGACGACATTGACGACACGTTAGCCTAGTGGGTGCCCTGCCAGCTGCCTTAGGTAGAAGCTAGCAGTCCCGGTTCAAGGCCCGGTAAGGGCAGATATTTATGTGATGACGTGATGTTTTGTATATCTTTAAGTATGTATTTCTCTATAAGTATACATTACCCATAGCACAAGCCTAGAGCTTAGTTTGGCACTAGATCAATTGTGAGATTGTCCCCTGATATTTATATATTGAATAAATACAAAATACTGACGCCATACAAAACAAAATACACAGGAAAAAACTGAGGCCTCGGATCTCCGCGGCGAACTAATCAAAAGGTTGGTTCGTGCAGGCTACAAAAACTACGGAATAGAATCTGCTGTTAATTTGTGCTCAACTTGTCGGTTGTCCCATTGTTGTACAGCGGCCGTTCAACTTTACTAGGCTATACTCTGTACAGAGGAATATACTCGTCGAATACAATTACTGTACATCGTGGATGTTAGAACTAAATATTGCCCAAAGGTAAACAAATACATGTGAAATATTAATAACAAAAAATGAATGTCTAATTTAATTTCAATGCGTAACATTAATTTGCTGTTAAGTACATAATTACCTTAGATTTAGTAACAGTTACAACCAAAATATTACACAGAGTTTTAAAATAGGGTCATCAGATCCATTATTTTGGTTATTTACAACACGATGCCGATTTTAAAACCTACAATAATCCATTCACAGAAATACTGTGAATCCAGCGATCTAATGCTGCCCTCATAAGCCAATAGGCGGTATCTCCAAGTCAATAGCCAACGCAGATTAAATCCTTTCGCGATAGAAATAAGGTTGCACTTGGTACAGGGATTTGGTCTGAGATACCGTCATTTGTCTTGGCAGGGCAGAATGGTACTTAAGTGTTTTAAAAGGACGGAACCCAATCTTACTTTTTGCTCTTCAACATACAGGATGTGCATGATAAAATAATGATTTTTTTAATGTTTTCAGTGCGTACATTTTCGGAAATACAAAGAGCTAAAGAAGTTTTTAAAGTAACACATTTTTAAAATCGGATAAAATTTCCTTTAGAAGTAAATTTATTTACAGATTATAGGTAAAGGGTAACAAGGGTAAAAAATGTATTCCAATTTCCTTACTACAGAAATAAAATAAACCGGATGTGATAAAGATAAAATAATATAGTTCAAAACTTTACAATACTCGCGTAAACAAGCGTAAATACATCAAAAAAATATCTAGTTATTTCTAAAATGTAAGAGATCACTTAAAGATTGAAATTTAAATTTTCGACCGCTGCCACTATTTTTGCTTAATTACAGACAAAAACGTCAAATAAGTACTGAGAGCTGTGCCAAGATGCATTGCGCTAACTAGCGTTTCTATTCGTTTCGTTTTTAAACCAATCGCGTCACTGGTGGATCACGTGACTTTTCGTATCACGTCATCTACCAGTGACGCGATTGGTTTAAAAACGAATCATCTTGGCAGGGCCCTCTGGACTCTGACTCTAGAAGATTATACATCATATTCTTCTAACAGATAAATAAGACAAGGCTTGAATAATGCCAGCTGAAGATGACTCGAATCCCAAAAGGCAAGTCTGCAAACCTATGCTTTTGAATACTTATTGCATTAGGCAAGGGAAGTCCTCAAGACCTCAGAGAGTCTTTCAATCACAAAAAGCCATGAGATCATCAAGCCTTTGGGATCACGATAAAAACAAGGTTTGTTTTTGTCGAATCACATTAATGTGCGCGCTCAACGTCTATTAAATTACTTACACTTAGACGAACCGCACGTATGGTGCCTGGCTAGCATGTTTCTTATGGTGTGTAAAGACCAAACCAAAAAATAATGCTCTAAATGTATTTCGCCTCCGTTTACACCAAGAAAACTTGGAATGCTCGTTGGTCCGCACTATAGTTGTATGTATAGTCGACTACAAAGAGATGTATCCACTTTGTCATCTTATTGCATTGTAATAGGTCCAAAAGTGGATACATCTCTTTGTAGTCGACTGTACCTACTTATACATGTTGTCCCAGAACTTGACGTAAATATTAAGGCATAAGAAAGCCCCCTATACCAGTCCAGAATATAGTTTTAACATTTCGATCAGATCATAATTAGGAGTTATTAAGGTTTTTATACTTTTTACGATACTGGTAAAGAACGCTACCTTGGGGTATACATTCCCTGCTTGGGTAAAAATATCTATAAAAATTGTATTTCCTCTACGTATTCTATGTCGGGTAGCAATACCAGAAAAAAGTGAAGGCATGATTGTAGAGAGTACGTACAGTAATTAACCAAGAAATAATAAATAGGTATCTAAATACAATATGTGACAATTGACACGTCCAGCAAAACGTACCAAATTCGAAGAGAAGTTCATATGAAGAAAACGTGACATTTCCCTCATATTAGAAATAAAAAAATGTAGACATAGCAGTGTGTGATTTTCAAATAATATTTATGGAACAGATTTATTTATAGTACTTATATTTCTCTAGTAACAGCACAATATAGAAGAGTAGGTACTATCACGTGTGGCCCGTGTGACGCCGCACAATGCCGGGATTGTACCGATCAAGACGTCCGTCAGGGCGCTAAAGTTTATGAATGTCTTACATTTAATGATAGCAATTCATTATTCTCGCCCACTAACAGTTATTTCGGAATTATAACTCGGGGAGATCGCTTGCTTCATGTTAAGGCGAAAACATGACGTGTACAAACATGTATTATTTTTAGTAAAGTTACTGTTGACAATTAGGGTGATGGCACCAGTGTTCGACACTTTAAGCTGACAGGCACCAATTATGGACACGTAACTCTTAATTCAAAGATGCTACGGTCCTAAATTGATTGTTGCTAAACAAATGAATAACCCTTATCTTCTGTAAAATAAGAATCAAGTGTCCATTATTGTTGCTTATCCATTACTGGCTCCATCACCCTAATTGTCAACAGTAACAATACAAAAAAAAAACTTAAAAAATTAAAAAATCTACCTCTACCGATTCGGATTGATAGCAAAGCCTAACTTAATTGTTACTTATTCTATGACACGTTGGTCTATAGAGGTCTTCTCTATAAAAAAACGGCTTTTTGTCAAAAGGTCGGCCGAGAGAGCGAGCTCTTTGGTACGAGCAATTTTTAAGCTATCTGCTTGAGAATGTACCTACTCCCTAAAATATTGTTTGTACGCTAAGACGGGACAACATAAGCTCACCTGTTAATAATTCGTGTTAGTGTTCGTAATTCGTCAGGCTTAGCACAATACGAATGCTACAATACCATTACACCATCAAATCCATTATGTATGTATACCTCACTAAGGGTAGTGGAGGTTTAGTTAGTTTGGAAGAGTTTCATTCATTAATAACTTATTAAATGTTGGTGAAGCCCCTGGAATATATAAGTTCAAAAATTAAAGAATTTTGATAGGTAAAATAAATGATGAACTTTAAGAGACCTTTCAAGATATCTCACTTGATATAGTCAGATAAAAAAAGACTACTAACAAAAGTAAACGGAGTAGTATAAGGAGGAGCGCAAAAAAATGTTTTACCAATGTTTAACAGTCAGACAAACAGACGGTTAGCCGGACATGGCGGCACAAGAAGGCTTTCTAGATCTTCTTTTATTTATTGTATGACGTTATTACTCAAGGATCAATATATGTTACCTAAAGCTGGAGTCAATAGAAATGTCAAAAGATGTAAACAAATCAGTACTGTTTGACAAATAACCTCAATATTTCTGCAAACGAGTTTTGATTTTAAAAACGTGTTGTTAATAGTTATTTAATCTTAAACAGAATGTAAAAGTAACAATCAAGAGTGTACATCATTAAAAACACCTCGTATTATAGTATAGTATGGTGTAATGGGACAATCAACTATTTTACCCACACATTTCTGTCTGTTGCCCACCGTTCAGATTTTAATAAATAAAATGAAATCTGGGGACTTATTGTAAGCTAAATTATGTTAGAATTGTAGTAGGTAATATCATTAACTCTTTTTATAAATCACATTATAATGTACTGATTAAAAATATATGTAATAAAAATGTGGTAACTCAGTTGACAATTCACTATTTATCATACAAATTCGCAACACAGTAGACACGTAATTACCCAATTTTCACACATTTTAGAAATTATGACATGGCTAGGTACTTGACAAAGATAGATTGATAAACTAGTAAATTGACTACATCATTAAAAACGAAAATAAGCATTGATATTATATTTAAAAACAAACATGTTTGTTAAAATCCGGTAAAATAAAAGTGTGGGTAAAAAAGTTGATTGACCCTAATAATGGTAAATAGGTCCGTTTGGTTTTGTTTACATCATTTATCATTTCTATTGACCCCGACTTTATATTGCCACTCGCATTTCCACTGTAAACGTTATTTCAATCTATATACATACCTATCACGTACATACTGTTACGCCACAAAGACCCGGGAAGTAGTTTATTATAAGTGAGATGAAAAAATTACCTTGAATGGTTGCGAATGTTACAATTGCTCATCTGCTTATACATAAATAGCTTTACTACTGTAATGCCATGTTATGTCATGAAGACTAGTCGCGTGCCGACTGCATGCAATCTAACAATGGTTATTGACGAATAAATATGAACCAACAAATACTGCCGCGCTGGCGATATTGGCAGTAAGTGAGTATGGTCACCATACTAACTTACTGCCAATATCACTAGCGCGACTTAATAAGTATCATAATTTATCAATACGCTTGTGTTTCATACATGCATTTAATTATACCTATTAGGGCCACTTGCAGCAAAAATTTAACACTCAAGTTAGTAAACGTCAGATTCACGCGCAAGCATGCACAAACACACACACACATACACACAAAAAAAACACACACACACACACACACACAATCACATATCGGTCAAACCTAAAACACCCCTCTTTTCGCGTCGGGGGTTTAATACCTAGCGTCGCGTAGATTGTTTGCATGTAATGTAATTAATTTACCCGAAGAAGACAACTCGACAGATCGATTTCGTGATCCAAATTGTCGATATAGTTGCATATTTACTTACCACTTGTTTGCCAATCGCGCAATATATAAATCTTCTTAATGTCGCTTCACTTATCATGACTTTATTTATTCTTGTTCATATCTAATAAATGTAAATTGTCTAGCCTTCTCTGCGTAATTTTAAATCAAGTGTTTTAGGTAGATTATAGGTACATTTGGTTATAAAATCAATTATCATTAATTTCATACAACCGCATGTCATCATTGTGCACAAATTACCTATATTAGGATGGTCAAACCTACGAATCACACAAATAGCTCGCCTAGTTATGAGTTAAGCGAGCCCGAGGAGTCATTTTAGTGTGTCTGATGACTTGTCTAGCAAGTTGTATACTTTTTTTATCTACATCCATATCATAAATTCCCTACAATATGTTGAGAAACGATAAGCCAATGGCCTATATTAAGAAACCTGTATCTGTGGATGTATTTTAATATTAACATTAAAGTATTGCATGTCATTCAAATGGTATCCCACAATTTTCCATAAATTCATTTGTACTAATTTCATTTGCCATAATGGTCACTGTCTATAATCTTCATTTGCCCTTATATCATAATTATACCATAACTTGTTGAGTGCCATAATAATCAAGTGTCAACACTTTCTATAGTATTTACTTTCTATAATGTTCATAATCCCTAATATTTTATGCCATAACAACCATTTAATAGACTTAGTAGAGACCGGGAAGCAAGCGATTGCAGGAAGAGCAAGAGTCAACGCGGCCAAGACGTAGGCAAGGCCGCCGCGTTTATACGAGTCAAAGTTGGTAGTGACCCTGCCTAAAAAACTAGCGGTCCTGGGTTCAAATCCCGGTAAGGGCAGATATTTGTGTAATGAGTGCGAATATTTTGTTCCTGAGTCATGGATGTTTCTATGTATTTAAGTATTTATTTCTCTATATAAGTATTTATCTCGTTGTCTAGTACCCATAGTACCTACAAGCCTAGAGCTTAGTTTGGGACTAGCTCAATTGGTGTGACATTGTCCCCCTGATATGTATTTATTTACCCTTCTCGGCCGAGGCTAGTAACTGCTTTTCTAAAATAATGCGAGGAAATAAAAAAACAATGTCAATAAAGTTTAGCATCGTCACAAATTTGCCTTCAAAAATAAAACATTATACGACTTACCTTCATTTTTTTAAGAATACAACTTAACTAAAAGAACTTAGGTATTGAAATGTAATAAATCTAAATAGGAAAAATGGGGATTGAAATGATATAACGCGTAGTAGGTTAGTTCGGCCATTTTGTTTATGTACCTCAAATGTTTCATAAATTTGTCAAAACTGTTTGGGACGCTTTTAAATACGCTGTACTTAACGCCGGTCGTAAAGGTTATCCTCTAGCTCTACGAATGGTGTTAATTAAGGAGGTAATTACATTTTTAAAGAAAAATAAACTTGGCAGAATTTTGATAGTAGGTAGGTAGGTAGGTTTTGGTAGGTAGGTACGAGTGTTTGGCTGTTCGGAGTTTCCAAACATGGTTTTTAGAAGAATCTTAAGATAACTATGAATTAATGAAATTTCCCACATTTTTCGCGGCCGCTGCTAATCTAAACGTAATGTTTTATTTTTGCTTACTACGAAGAATCCTTCGTGTTATTTTTGCAATAGTTAGGTGAAAATTCCCGAGCATATTGGAAAAATGTATTAGGTATTCATGTTTCCAAAGCGATGTGATTATCGAAGGCATACTGACCCTTGAAACACATAGGGGTACACTCGAGGGAAACGTGAGCAATAATAAAACATAGTTTCCAATCCCTTATTCCAGGTACTTTTAGTTTGGGTTACACAGCTTTATTATCTTATGTTAATTTTGTCCGGCATCTGGTTAGTTACGCCCCGTATAACACGAAGTCAAGTTGCTTCACAAAATATAACGCGACTAACGCAGAGCCGCGAATAACTAACGTAACCCTAGTTTTGAACAACATGTAGTACATACATTATGTTCTTTTAAAGGGTCATATTTACGATCCTGTAGTTTTGACCGAGCGTCTGTTTAACTTCCTATGTTACAGTTACATTTCGTAATAACTAAAAGTAGAGCAGTTTTTTAAAATGTGTTATATATACAGGATGTCCCTAAACCCAACGTTAAAATGAAAAGGGGCGATAGAGCAGCTCATAAGCTATCGATTTAACCCCTATGTATGTTAATGAAAAATCATTAATTTCATGTTTTATTTCGTAAGTTTTTCACTGGTATCTTACATAATTAGAATCATTACGAATCAGCGAAGTTTTTAAACCTATTTGCCCGTTTTTTTTTTCAGTTTTTTTTTTGAGTAATCACATAAAGTTTGTTTCTCCATACTAGGTGTCCCAGTGTTTGCTTTACACTTTGTATGGAAAAAACAACTTTAGGTAATTACTTAAAAAAATTACTGATAAAAAAAACGGGCAAATAGGTTTAAAAACTTTGCTGATTCGTACCTATAGATTCTAATTATGTAAGATACCTCTGAAAAACTTATGAAATTAATGATTTTTCAAGACATGGACATAAGGAAAAATTACAAAAATTCAGATTAAAATATCTCCGAAACTAGCAAAAATCGCTGAACATACATAGGGGTTAAATATATAGGTTATGAGCTGCTCTATCACCCCTTTTCATTTTAACGTTGATTTTAAGGACACCCTGTATATGTATATTAACATTTATCAGTTATACCTACACTGTTTAAGAACACTCTTGTTTGGACAACCAATCGTTTCTTGAGATATATGTATGTACAAGTTATTGAGCTCTAGGTTGTATTTTTTTAATAGTAAATCAAAACCGTGAATTTTACAAAAGTTGTAAGATAAAATTATAAAATACAGATATAATTATCACCACTTAATGGTTTTTATTGGTATAGGTTAATAGGCGAGGCGAGCCTTGGATATACAAGTTAGTATAGATGGGTATTACCTTACATTCCTTAAAAATGCCGTCAAGTATAGCCACCTTCAGTCTCCATGATCTTACTCGATAGTTACATATGTACTCATATGTAACTTCACCTTATAACCTCGTAAGGCCCAGTGTACAATACGATGTACATAATCAAGAAAAATTAATTTGAACTTTGTTGCAATAACAGTAAGGTGTATCTTCATTAACTGAAAATGGCATTATCGAATAAAGGTAATTGAACTTTATTGTCTTGATGGTAGATTCAAAGTCCAACTCACAAAAACTCCCTGTTTGTAGTATGGTGGGCCTTACGAGGTTAATATTGTAATCGGATGTGGAAGTGCTTATATAGTGTTATACTTAGGATAGGATAAGGTTAAAAGTGACTTCCTATATTTAGTTACATTAGTTCGTTAGTTACATAGTAGTAAAGCTAAACTAAACGTTAGAATGTGGAACACCGACGAATATTGGTTTTCCCAAAATATTCATTTCACCGTTTTTTTCATTTTTCGATAGCTATGTCATGCTGGAGCTATTTTAGATGAAATGTATAATTTAATTATTATAAGTAAGGTCTGTTCATTCTTACTTGTCTTATATAGTAAACAACTTTCTAACCTCGAAATGAACCTTTTTTGGCTAAAACAGCTCTTTTATCGTAAATAAAGTAAACTGAGTAAACATTTTGGACACCACTTGGCCAATGTATTGTCTGTGATTGCTTTATTTCGTTCTTCCTCTATTCTAGGCGGTAAAAACGATATCGTAGTTTGCCTGATATGGTATTGTTATGACGTCAGCCGCCACTACTGTCAAGAAAATAAGAGCTATCAAAACGTTGACGACTTGACAGAAGCGCGTGGAGCTAACCCCATGTGCTTCTGTTTAGTCCATTTGAGATAATTCTCTTTTACCCAACAATTGTCTTCGCGATTGATATCCATGGACTTATTTCTCTAATAATTCCATGGGAGTGTCTATAAATTACTCGACATTGGCGAAATACACCTTAATAATAAAAAATAATAAAAAAAACGTTGACAATTCGATAACAGATCAAATACTATATTGTTTTTACCGTCTTGAATACAGCCGCAGACCTTAATTCACGTTAAATTTATAAACGATATCAATAAAGTTTTCTATCAAAACATTACAATCGGAATCATGAAAATTCGGGATTTTGATCAATCTCTTAATCGACTCTCCGGAATATTGTAGTTTACCCTTTATAATTTACCACGTAGTGGCACTGTTTGACAAGGCCCCAAATAGTTAAATTAATGGATTAGATAATACTGTCCCACTCATGGTCAAACGATCGCATATACGGCTATGGATTTGCTAATTCACGGACAGACGGGCGACAACGGCCTGATGCTTTTGTGGTTTGAATTCACGTGAATCACAGTTTTCGCACTTACTATCAAATCAGCTGTGTTGATACGCATTCGTGATGGCGGCGGTGGTGTGACCGGGCGTTCACCTTTAATTCTCGTATTTTTTCAGTTACATGTGACATCATTAAAGTGATCGGAATAGGTAGAGTATATTTACCTAAAGTTCGCAAAAGGACATAATATTGAGTGGTTACAACCGGGTGAAATATTAATTTATTTCCGGGGTTTCCGGTATTTTTAATGCTAAAATATACGAAATATTTACTCATGGTATGGGATATTTAACCTTGGGGAAGGCCTTTGTCCAGTAGTGGACGTCTTGCGGCTGATAATGATGATGATGATGATGATGGGATATTTTATGTTAGTTTGTGATAAAAGGGGACTGTAACTCATACCTTATATCTAATCATGTAATAGGTGGAGTATATTTACCTAAAAATCGTAGAACAGAGTCATAAACTGGAGACTTCCTTGCGACTACATTTACTAGTACCAGAAAAATACCGGAAATCCGGAATTAAATAAAAATAAAATTATATTTCACCCGGTTGTAACCACTCTATATTATGTCCTTTGCGAAATTTAAGTAAATATACTCTACCTATTCCGATCACTGAATAAATAATACAAGACGTCCGCATCTTCGTTCACATAGAATTAGTTGTATGCTAGGTAGTGCCCCTATTTCTTCCTGTTAAGGGTTGACTTTCGTAAAATCCTTTCCTAGGCTAGGCTACCCAAATATTCAGTCTAAATTTAAAACCCCATATCAAGTCAATTAGGCAGTGCGTTGTCTATTAGTAGGTAGTCGTCAAGAAAGAGTTTTATATGCATAGTAAATAGTATACAGGTGACCTCGAGTTGGTAACACAAAATTTAATTTTCTGGATCTACTAATTATTACGAGCAAATTTTACTATGCGACTAATATCGAAATCGGTAGAAAAAAATTGAACCTCCCATACTAAAAGCAATCAGCTGGTTTCACAATTTGTATGGAGATGACGATTTTGTGCTTCCGTTTTCGAAGTTGGTCCATATTAAAAGTTGATCGTAATCATGAGTAGATCCAGAAAATAACATTTTGTACAGGTCGATTCACGAGAGTTGGCACGAATGGATTGAATGAGTGAACGAAAGTATACAAGTGTGTAAAATAATAACGGGTTTTTGGTTTGAAATTCGAACATCGGTTCAAAGGACAGCACTCACACATTGATAGGTGACATTACTTTTGTTCATTCCATTCGTGCCAACTTTAGTGAATGTGCCTGTATTACGTATAGTATTTTCCAAGGGAGCCCTTCGTTTCCCATAATTTTATTGGTCATAATGTAATAGTTGACATAATTTTCGATAGTCATAATTTTTTATATCGCTGAAACTGTAAACTTTTCAGAGGTTCTGAAATATCTAACGTGTAGACAAGGCTAGGTTAGGTTAGGTTAGGTTAGGTTAGGTTAGGTTAGAAAAAAGTTACAGTTTCTTTGAAAAACCACGTTATGACTTGCGATGATTATGACCTAAAGCACATTATGACTAAAAATAATTAGGGCAGACAATATAGACTCATTTTCCAATACTCCAGTAAAATTGGCCATTGAAAGTACGGGGTAGTAAGCGTCAAATCCGGTAGTTCTGTTGTTTACGATGTGTTGGCCCAATGAATAAACCAAGTTTGTGACCTCGAGCGCCGAACGCAACGTTGTCAAAAATAAAAAAATCCCGCGGAAATTTCGGACCGTTCAGATTTTGGCGATAATAACCCTAAAGAACTAGTTTTTGATAGTACATTTTGAAATAAGACTAAATTTGCTACAATATGAGACTAGAATTGGTTCTATAGACCCAATAACTTCCGAGCCTAAAGCCTTTCAAAATTCAACATTTTTTTGAACAACCTTGATGAGCTGCGGTAAGTGTCATATTGCAGCAAATTTTCTTTAAAAACGTCCTAAAAAGATACTTTCAAAAACTAGTGTTTTAGTGTTATAATCTCCAAAATCTGAAAAAGGTCCGAAATATCGGCCCTTTTTATCGGTGTGGACAACTGGGAATTATTATTCCCAGTTGTCCAAACTGCGCACAACTGGGATTTTTTTTCCCAGTTGTCCACAGTGTGGACAAAGGGGGTGTGGACAACTGGGAATACGCCGAAATATCGACGTTTTTTTTAATTTTTGGCAAGTTTGTGTTCGGCGATCGAGGTCACAAACTGGGATTATTCATGGGGCTAACATCATAAACGAGTCTGCAAAAAAACAGAACTACCGGATTTGTCGCTAACTCATTATGACTAAAGTTACTGGAGTACAATGGGTATGGTAACATTTACAAACCTAACATAACCACGAGTATCGTGTAGTAAGAATATGTGACTGATAACTTAAACTAACATGCAATTAAGCAAACCCATCAATACTCGCAAAATGGAACTAATTGAATGCAACATTTAAAGTTATAAGGTCTGTTTATTGTTACTTGTCTTATATAGTAAACAACTTTCTAACCTCAAATAAAGCAATCATTGGCCAAGTGATGTCCAAAATGTTTACAAACTTAACTTTATTTACAATAAAAGAGCTGTTTTAGCCAAAAAAGGTTCATTTTGAGGTTACAAAGTTGTTTACTATATAAGACAAGTAAGAATGAACAGACCTTACTTATAATATAATATAACTCCTCGGAGGTAGTTTTAACGAGAGAGGTGAAAAGTGGCTTAACAGATATAATGATTCTATCTCATTGTTAAATTTTGATGGAAATTTGTGGTTTCCTTTTAATTTCGTTATGTACTTTCATTTAAAAGTTTTTAAGTAATCATTAGTAGTTTTGACTGTGTTGAGTAGAGGTCCATATAACCGAAACGTTCCCCCCAAATCAATAATTATAAGATATTAATAATAGATTTTAAGAGCTGTCTAAAGATTATTCACCCTATGCGATGAGATAATAGTAAAATCCTTGCTTTTAACATAATACTTAATATATTTCTTAACCTTGTGCGGAGTTATTTAAATCTATCTACAAACATTAATGAGTAGATAATAAACGCGACCAATAACGGTTTGTTATATCACGTCGATATTTTGTAAAGTATTTTCCTGCTAAATCTGACACACTCATAGATCACAATAATTACACTACTCCCAGCTTCATAATAGCGTTCTGCTGGCTATCGCTATTTCACTTGCACTCGCAACTGATAGTATACTTGTCACTCGTGTCACAAAAACGAAAATTATTTAAAATTTCTAATGTTACTTGTTTAACGCTTAAGCTTATATTTGGTATCATTTAAGTGTTAACATTTCTGATTATGCTGCTTTCATTCCTGATATTTCATTTACACATGTTCATCGAAAAAAATATTAATTAAAAAAAAGCAATACCTACTTATTGCTTTTTTTAATCAATATTTTTTTCGATGAACATGTGTAAATTAACCTCGACTCGAGTCGACTTGCACTTGACCGGTAAAAACAAACATTACATACATGTATACAAAAAATCACATACATTTAAAATGGCTTACGCATTAAACAGACAGTACAGACCGCTTTTTATCGAATGAGTAGAGTCGATTAAACCATAACTCTAAAACCAAGGTCAATTTCGGGCTGCAATAATAAGGAGTAACAGAACCAACCAATAACAGATGCTGGTATCTACACAAAAATGATTTAGAATACGTACATCCCTTATCGCTGCAACCAAATTGAAGATGCTAGGTACACAAAAAATACGGTCTTTGAACTAACACCTTGCCACACGTACACTGAAAAAAAAGTTTTGCTAAGAGTAGCAATTTTTTAGCTGCTTTTAAAATAATAACATAACTTGAGTGACTACAAAACTAAGGCCTACTAGTAGCTAAAACCACTTCAGTAAAATAACTTAAATAACAAACTACTTCGTGATGTCTTCCAAGTCAGTTTTGCAATATTAACATACGTTTGGTTCCTGAGTATTAAATTTTGGCTAAACGTTAAGTAGCCGAACTAGTTTAGTTATTTTTTTTTCAGTGTACAGTGCAACCATTTTCTCAATAGCGATCGGCAATCATCGTTTTTCTATGACACATGAGTGACAAATATACTGTCATTTGCGAGTGCAAGCGTGACAGCGATAGCCAGCTGAAAGCTATTAAGAAGGTGGGAATACTGTATGCTTATGCCCCGGCCTATTTCACCAACCTGACACCGACATTTGACAGGTGACAATTGAATATACATTGCAAAGTCAACCAGTTCCTAGGCCATTGGGCTTCATAAGAAGGGTACCCAGCACCTACACGGAAATATCATGTCTAGTCACTTTAATTTGTTAAATGAGAGTTTAGTCTTAAATTGTAGAGTTCCCAATAAACTATAACTTAATACTCAGTTACAGATATAAATGTCTCTCTTCTTCTTTTCACCTTAAATATAACCTGTACACAAAAATTACGTTTGAAATACCATGGTTCATAACTTTCAAATCATGTTATCTCAAAAAATTACCAAGATGACTAAACTATTATTTCCGGGTACCCTTTTTACACGCTACGCTAAATACGCTGTGTTTCACCGGCAACATAGATCCCTGACCCATCAAATCATAGAGTTGTGAGACAGTGAAGTAATAAATCACACAACATTTCACTGTGACACAGTTAGGTACATGGTAAGTCAGGGTTCCTGAAGATTTTAAACTGTATTGTCACTTGTCACTTGACGCTCCGTGGTTGAAGAAATATAGGGCAGGAGGGAAATAGATAGTCATATTAGGTATTAGGTAAAGTCTGGTCATTTTTACTTGTCTTATATAGTAAACAACTTTCTAACCTCAAAATGAACCTTTTTTGGGTAAAACAGCTCATTTATCGTAAATAAAGTAAACTGAGTAAACAGTTTGGACAATGTATTGTCTGTGATTGCTTTATTTTGTTTAAAGTAGCTGTTTTAGCCAAAAAAAGGTTCATTTTGAGGTTAGAAAGTTGTTTACTATTTAAGACAAGTAAGAATGAACAGACCTTACATGTATATTGAAATTTATATTGTAATATTACATTGATGAATAAATAAACAAATTAAACTATCACCTACTTACTAAAACTTTACATGACGTCAACTTAAAACTTCAACGAGGAAATGATACCCAGCACGGGTAGCACAAGTTGTATTTTCTCGCTTGTCGCTCAGTGCATCTCTATCGTTACTGACTAGATAGAAAGGGAGATCCAAGCGACAAACAAGTCGCGGGCAACTTGTGCTAGCCGTGCAGGCAGTAAAATGTTTGGCATTGTCAACCAAAATACTAAATTAAGTATGTACCTAATAAATCATTGCGCAAAAATCAACATCACAAATAATATGACAATATAATCACGTGCTTCACGCCAAACTTAAACTTAATGTAATCTTCGGAGATCTGAACTTGTTGAAATTGTCATTCAGATTTCAGATAACGGATCGATGGACGATAGCGGTTATCCAGCTCGGGAAAAACAGAAGTGGCAATAGAAAAATCGGCGCGTTCAACGTTCCAGTTATTAATAAAATACTTTTGACATTACCGTCTGTCTGTGTAACGTATCTGTGGTACAGCAGCCTTGGCCAAAAGTATTGAGCTCCCCACTTTTTCCTTTATAACATAAAAATAAAATATTATTTTCTAATTTCAAAAATACACAAAGATGTAAAATATAAAATGTGTTTGTACATGTGCAAATTATAAGTAGATTATCATTTTGAAGTAACTATTTCCGTGTGAAATCTGAAGCTAGAAAAAATCGGGTTTTACAACAAAATGATTAATTGTATTTTTTTCCACGGAATTACGCTTAACGTCAATAAATATGACTATTTTTTGCACCTTTTAAAGTCTGACTTTTATTTGAAAAACGCATGGGTGCTCAATACTTTTGGCCAAGGCTACAGGTCACTTTTCTGAATAAAACTACAATAAATGAAGAGATTTTATACAAAAATATATTATTTTTTGAATAATATCTTAAATATAAGCAGATATATTAGCAACATCAATGCTATATGCAAAGATAGTTCTTTTTTTATTTAGTAGGCTTACTTAATTGGTTCTTGAGTTTTAGACCGACCAAATATTTATGCCTACTGATAACTATCTAAGACAGCACCAAATAACTTTGAAAATAATCTACTTAGCTTAGGTTCCTATGGTCTTCAGAGATAGTTTTTTTGTGTTTGTCGTTACAGCTGCGGATAATAATCATGGCACGACATGCTTTGGAATCATTGATCGGTTTTTTTTAAACAAATGATTTGAGTTGAAAAGTTGCGCAACTTATTTGGCATACGATTATCGCGGTATTTATTTAAGTTGCGTAAATTTTGAAAAGTTTAAGTAATCAATATTAATATTACTGTAGAAATTATTGTAGACAACACGCCATCTTGGTTTAGAGCATTTTCTTTGAGTACGTAAAGTCGGTTTGTTGAACATAAAACAAGAAATGCTTCAGTGGCTTGGATCGTATGGATTTATTTCAAATGCGTTGGTATTTAGGAGTTATGGTGTAAATCAATACATTGCTACGTTATTGAGGATTAGGTATGAAATTTTAGAATTACAAATCATAGCTATTTTTGGCCAAGGGAGGCAAAGGTGTACCGCAAGGTATAATAGCGTTCTTTATCAGTATCACTAACAACTTAATATCTTCTAAACGAATTTACATATTAATAATAAATGGATGGAGGGTATAAAGGCTTGTAATATTGTAACCTAAACGCGTAATAAATGTTATAGTATAAACTATATTTTATAAAAATTGAATTTATTACGTTTAAATTTGTGATTTTATTTAATGCTTTATTTCAGTGTCATACTAAATCGTACGTTTCTGTTCCTTTTTTCAAGGAAATGTTGGGACTGTGATTAATATTACTAACTATTGTTTTAAATTTCCTCACATTGTTGGAGAAAAGCACTATACAAGCCTCGACCGGGAAGGGCGGTTGCTGGACTCGTATATAGCGCGAACCGCGCGCGCTAACCTTTGAGTAATTATGTAACGTAATAATTCAATGCCTGTCACTAATATACACTGGTAAACATCTTAGCCTGATTGTGCAAAATATGGTTACAGAATTAACAACAAGTTTTTAGAGTTGTTGCGGTAATTCTGTAGCTCTGCGTACGCCTCTCTGGGAATGAAGGCGTGAAGGAATTTAAGTAATAAATGGATGTTATTACGCAAAAATGTGGCCACCCTGTAATTATTAGGAATAAAATGACAACCCACAACAACTTGACAGGTTGACTTTTATTGCTAAATAGTTGAGGAGTGGATTGTTGGACACATTATTGCGCAACAGCATCCAAATATCGGGACAATCTCACAAAAATTGACCAATTCATATTGCAAAGTTAAAACTATATTTTAGTCCGGTTCATATCCCTTAATATTTACGTCAAGTTCTGGGCACCCTGTATATTGATATGTCTATACGTCTTCAAGACAAGAAGCAGGTTATTTTATTTGGTTCAAGTGGCAAGATAAGGAACATAATGCAATTTATTGAAGGAATGTATGTGTAATCAATTTGATCAGCCAAGAATTCCTTACCGTGTTTACTCTCAGTAACATTGCGTGATGTATGTGTTTTTACTTAAGAACTTTAAAAAACGCATACATACATACATTCACGCCATCATTCCCAGAGAGGGGTAGGCAGAGCTACGAAATTACCAACAAGTCTAAAAAATTTTTGATAATTCTGTAACCACATTTTGGACAATTAGGCTAAGATTATTGACAGAGATTGTTGACATAATTTTTATAGTCATCATTTTTTATAACGCTGAAACTGAAAACTTTTCAGAAGTTCTGAAATATCTAACGTTTAGACAAGGCTAGGTTAGGTTAGGTTTGATTTATAAAAATCCTGAAATAGTAACAGTTTCTTTAAAAAAACACGTTATGACTTGCAATGATTATGACCTAAAGCACATTATGACTAAAAATAATTATGTCAGTCAATATAGACCCTATTTACCAATGTATTAGAGGCAGGTTGCCAGCCCATCGCCTGACAGTACTACAAGCTTTTACACCCTTAGTCACCTCTTACGACATCCACGGGAAGACATGGAGTGGCACTATACTAACCCAGCAACCGTACGCATTTACTTCTATTTACCCAAGTATATCTTACTTTTAAATATCGATTGAATAGAGTTTCAAAGCAGTTAAGTGAATGTAAAAGTTATTTCAATAAAAATCTAGTTCAGTGTAAGTTGTATTTGCTAACCGAGGGTTCCGTAAGAACATATATGCGAAATTAGAGGACGCTCTTCGTACACGAAGAACTATTCTTCCGCTTCTCCCTTATTTGCTCCCGACGGACGGGTCGATTTTCAAAGATCGTCAGTTAGTAACTTAAGGAAGAATTATACATGTATAGATACAAATGCGATAGGATACCTACGGACATACCCGGCGCCAAGTCTTTGACGTCATGCCTACTTTTAGCCCAATCAAACCCTGATCAACCATAGAACGGTGTCACAGTGACATTTTAATAGTAGTTTATGTGTGGTGCATAATAATCGGCTCGTTTCATAAAACCGCACTCGTGCTTTTATGCCTAATTATGTATAGCGGCATACATAACTTTATCTACATGCATATCATAAGTTTTCTATAATATGTTCAGATATGGCCTGTATTTTTATTAAGTTAGTGTTACTGTTAACTTAACTTGTTTGTAGAACCAAAGCTTAAAACAAACAAACAAATAATAAAAAAACAAACTTTATTTATAATGTACAGATATGGCTTGCATTTTCAAGTTAGTGGCACAGTATTACCGATACTTTAATGTTTAGGTACCGACACTTTAATGTAAACATTACGATGCACTATACTTTAATGTAAACATTAAGATGCAACCACAGATACAGGTTTCTGAATATAGGCGATTTGCTTATCGCTTCTGAACATATACTAGGGAAGTTATGATATGGATGTAGATAAAACAATTTGTTTGACACTTCTTACGACTTGAAGCATAACATCACTGTGACACAGTTCTATGGTGGGTCAGGGTTCCATTGGGCTTGCTGACTTGTATCAAAACAGTTGTGCATCATTAAATATTCCGGTTCTGCAGACCAGAAACATTATATTAGTAAATAAGTAAGTAATTCGTTTTTAATGTTCAGATTGTTTTGCGATCGAGCCTGTCGAAGTGTTGGAGACAGTGACGACCGAGTGATTTTCTTTCCATTTCCAAATTATTTCATTTAAAGTTTACTGTTACGCTACATTAATAAAATGTGCAGCAAATGGTGAAGTTTTCAAATGCCACGGTCACAGAACGACTCAGGTAGTGTAAGTAATAAATTAAAAAAATGTTTTTTAGCACTGTTCAATCCTGCATATAAGTTACATTGTAAGCGGAAAACTAACTATAAAGGTAATAACTTTAACAAAAAGCAAGCTTTCAAAACCCGACTGTTGCTAACCAACTTTAAATCGTTATAAATCCTAAATGATCATTCAAAATGAAAAATGATGAAGTAAACCTAAAGATGGTTTTTAAGTCCCTATTCAATGATACCCCACTTGTCTTACTTGGTCGACTTTATTTTATTTTATTTGCACAATATGGCGTCTGGTTGCCGCCATATTGAATTTTCATTACTGTCATATCTTCAGTGACACTCACCAGATTAAGACAAATCGATTGACATAAGAATCATCAAAATCGGACAACGGGTTTAGTTTTCATAGTGCCACAACGGAACAAACATACATATATAGGCTGTGAAACACATTACCCTCCTCCTTCGGCAGTCGGGTAAAAAGTGTTTCTTATCTCTGTCGTCGCCCGACCGTATAATTCGCCAAATAGTGGTATTCCTAGGCAATAGGCAAACCATAAAATAACCTAACCAAACCTAACCTTATGCCTAGGAATTTCATGATCTGGTGAATTTTACGATCGGGCGGGCGTCAATCTCCACAACAAAGTATTCAGAGTAAATAAAAAATAATTAACTTAAGAATAGGTAAGAATATTAAAATAGGTTCGTGCATTTACATAGTGTAATGTACTCTATGTAAATGCATGAAATGTAATTTTCCGCCAAGTAAATAATTATCTCTGATAACCGCGGTCCATGGCTTACTTCGAGGTTCTTTCAGGAATGCTCTGTTGCGATCACACTTTGAGTGTAACAAAGTACTTCTAATTTTTCCTCTTTCTATATTGTTTATAGTAGCATAGTTAGTTGTCAAAAGAGGAAAACCTGTCACAGATACAGTGTATCTATCGGCCTTCGAGTTCATCCGCACGCTCGTCGTTACCTTAGAGCAATTTGAGAGTAGTTATGTTACAATACGATACGATTTATCTCATCACAACTACCTAGCAACACTTAATTATAACCTTTATACAATACTTATATTGCGTAGGAGTTCTGTTGTCAAACAAGGATCCCTTATAGTTTTGCCATGTCAATCTGTTTGTCTGTCAGTCTGTCTCCGTCGCAAAAAATCTTAAACATGAGTCGGTACCCAAGTACGAGCATAAATAGCAAAGTTAGTGATAAAAATGAAACGACGTATTATATTCAAAAGATTAAATAGTTTTTTTTTAACAGAAACGACTGTTACGAAAATATTCCGTCGGTCTTAGGTAGGATTCAGCATAACCTCCGAGTATGAAAAAGCAAGCGATCGCTTATTCCGTGGACCTTAAGTAGGGTCTTGGTGGCATAAGTGGTAAGTAATGCGCCTGCACGGGCCCGGAGAGCCAGAGAGGAGATGTAGGTTGGATTCCTACCTAAGACCGACGATTTTTTTTCGCTTTAATATATTTTAATAGATATCAACGACCAACTAAAACTTTTATATCAAATACATTGTGTGAAAATACCGCAAAAGACAACAACATTGCACGATAATTGTTTCTACGTTCTTAAATAAGGTGGTTCATTATTTTTTAGACATTATAAATTACATAAACTTAAATCCAAGAGTTAAATTATATTTTAACGCTGTTCCATCTGTAGGTTAACGGAACATTTAAACCCTTGTCTCTCATAGATCTAATACTTCAAATTTATCCGTAAAAACGAGTATAAAGAATAAAGTGATTGTATTGGAGAATGACCACAATACATTTTCACCTAACTTGATATTCGTATACCTAATGTTTTTTTGAAACGTGGACGATTGTTTTGACTGTAAATTATGAATATTATGAAACTTTATTACTACCCGCTCTTCGTTCCTTCCTCGTGTTTACAGTGCCGGGCGGACGATTGAAAAACATTCGTTATAGGTACCTATCTTTTGTTCTTTATTATTTAGGCTAATGCGAAGAACAAATACTACCAAAAAGGCGATGTTGGGTGATCGTTTTCCAAGGACCAGAGTTAGTCGAGAGCAAAACCATTATCAATATAAAAAAACACATTTTCGTTGAAAACCGATTTTGAATTATTTTAACAAATTCAACCTTACAAACTTACGCATTGAATCAAAACTGACAAAGCTATTACCTGCTTTAAAAATGCTGTTGGTATTTTAATCATTGTATATCACTAGCACAGCCGGCACAGGAAGTCACTTAGCGGCGCGGGCGCACTGCTTCATTGACGCGCGGCCTAACATTAGCACTCAGACGCAGGTCCGAGGGCGACCAGCGCAGACTCCGACTGCGACGCTTCTACTTCTCACCACCTGTTTTGATTACGAGTGCACTTAAAAAAATCGCCGTGAATCTGCGTCAATAGCGGTCATGTGAGATATAGGGGAGGCAGCCGGTGAGGATTACTCACGTGTTGTTGCTCGAGCTGTGTATCGTGATAGTACAGTCAACCTTATGGGTGTAGCCAAACGAGCGTAATTCTTGAGTTGTGAGTCGCCTAAAGTCTGTTCCTATTCGTTCCGTCACTCTTATAAACAAATCAATTTACCATTATAACTCCATATTCGCGTAATTTTGAAGGTTGAGCCTAGTCATATTATTTATTTGTACCTATACTTTATCATTGTCTTCATGTCCATTTTAAGGTAGTAATATCTATTTAATATTCAATTCAATTCAATTCAATTTTGTAGGTCATGGCTTCCATCGAGACTGTCGATGATTCCGCCAACGTCAATGTATTTAATATTGTATTTTTTGATGAAAAGCACATTCGCTGAAAACACCGTTACACTGACAGAGTCTTGTCATAAAGATATTTTTTTTCGAACTATTTCTAACATTAAAAATGTACCGAGGTTTGATAGATTTGATTGATAAGTGATGTTTTCGTCTCTGTCGCACCCAGCATAATAACACGATGATGATAATGAATATATATTCAATCTTTTTAATAAACTAATTAGAGGTAACATTATTCTCATCACTATTTCATCCTCTATCTAAAGAAAATTACAGTTAGGTATACTTGCTATTGTCATTGGCAGTCTGAATAGGAACAGACTTTATTTTCGGTCGCGTAATTTCTGCTTAATACAAAAGTCCAAGTGGAAGTCGTAAGAGGCGACTATAGGCTAATATAAGCTTGTAGTTGTTAGGCGATGGGTTTGCAACCTGTCACTAATATACACTGGTAAACATCTTAGCCTGTTTGTGCAAAATGTGGTTACAGAATTACACAACATTAACAACTTTTTAGAGTTGTTGGTAATTTTTTAGCTCTGCCTACCCCACTCTGTGAATGAAGGCGTTAGTGTATGTATGTATGTACAAAAGTCCAACTCAATTTGTGTCGCCGTGTGCTGTAAACCAAACAGGGGTTTTGTATGAAACCGAATAGAAATAACGCGTCTGGCTTCACCCTATAAGTAGCTGTAAGCAATCGCATTCGGCTTCAGAGTGGAACAATTGTTTTCATTTTGCAGACTCACCTTCAGATTTCAAACTAAAAAAGGATTGCGATTGCAAGTGCGTTAGGCAATAGCTGCCCTAGTTGCTTAAACGCCTAGGACAGGTTAGTTCAGCAGTTCAAATATGATGTTAAAGTGACAAAGCACTGAAGTTTGCAGCTATAAGGCCGACCGGACCACTACTTACAGCTAGCGTACCACTACTTACAGCTAGCTAGCTTCTTATTCTCATGTCGCCCGGCGCCCATCTCACAATTCTTGGTACTGGAACGAGTTGCCGAAACAGGATATACATATAACTGAATCGCTCCGAAGGGAAAGACAAATTAAGGTCCCCGCTGCATCTGTCTATCTGTGTGGTCGCGATAATCTCAATAACTACTGAACAGATTTTCATGCGGTTTTCACGAGTAATTTTTCTCGTGAGGTTTTTATGTAGGTCAAATAAATTCTGGTTTATGTACGGGTGTTACAGAAAACTAACATAAACCGAAGCGAAGCGAGGGCGGATCGCTAGTTATAATGTAATTAATTAAATGTAAAATATATTTTTAATCTAATTGCAGAGATTGATCGAGAAACCTATTCCTCGAAATGGTTTTAAAATTTTCATACATTGTCAAAAACAGGTGTATTCCAATTGGACCTCTACTTAAGTGCTGAAAAAACGCTGAAATAACTTAATTGGTCAATCCAAAATGACGTAATTTGCATCATCATCGTCTTTTAAGGGATAATACTTTCTAGTAAGTATTTTGGAAACTTGCTATTCCTTGTGGTGTGTATATATTACAGCGAGTTTTATATAGTTTCTGCCCGCGACTTCGTCCGCATTTCCCATCTATTAAAGGCTACCCTGTTCCAAATTTCAGCCAAATCCGTCTAGATGTTTCAGCGTGAAGAACACAAGTAACGAACCAATAAGTCACGCATGAACTACACTATAAGGATAACTGTGATTTGTTAGAAGTATTTCGCGTAACGCCTCGTGTGGTTGCCGAGTTAGAATAGTGCCACTCCATGTCTTCCCGTGGATGTCGTAAGAGACGACTAAGGGAATAAAGGCTTGTAGTACTGTTAGGCGATGGGCTTGCAACCTGTCATTCTGATAGTCTTTGGTCTGCAAATCAAGAATCTATGAGTAGTTATGTATTTTTACTTCTTACAATCCTTCTAAAATATTTTTAATACTGTTATGACAGTTCTCTGGGCTTCAGGACGCCAGGTATGGTAAGCGTTACCTTAGCCTCAAGGCTAAATTTTAAAAAAAAGGAATATGACAGCTCCTTGTTTTTTTTTACATTAGTCTAAATCTATAAAATGTATAGTGTAATCTCGACTGGCTCGGCTAAAGAAAGCATTCTTAGCATAATTTGACCTACACAAGCGGATACGGAAAGTTAAGGGGTGGCGTATAGGGACACAGCGGGGTCATTTTAGGTAGGTATACTTTTTAAAGAAGAGTGGGAGTATATCAATATAGTTTTTCACTAATTTGTTCTACCGCTGGACTTTCGCTTAACTTCATTTCCTGGGACACCCTGATACGAAGAGTCACGTGATCTACTAGTGAAGGGATTGGTTTAAAAACGAAATGAATAGAAACGCTAGTTAGCGTAATGCATCTTGGCTAGGGCACAGAATAAGATAATCTTACCGCTTGCAGTGGAATGGAGTATTTGTATGTAGGTATGTAACATTGTTCACTCACTGATAAAGTTCACTACCAAATAGTACGTATTTACGTCACTAAGATTTAAATTCCCGTGTCACCGAAGACGTTTACTGTAGCAATGGGTATAAATGTTATATATGAGTGGGAGCAAATACCTACTGAATAATAGGCACATCAAATACTGAATTTTAATTTGCATACCTATATAATATCGCAATATATAGGTACCTACAGCTATTAATCTTGTTTAATTTAAAGTAAGGTCAGGTTGGGTAAGTGAAACACCGGGGCATGTGGAAATCTTAAATCTCTTAAAATAATAGCTTTAATAAAGCACAGACGTGTCGGTAAAGCAGTTATTGTCATAATAGTTCTGGATTCAAAAAAGAGATATCGCTGCGGTTTGCGGGTAAAGTAATCAAACGGATATATGTTTCACTTGCTCCAAAATAACGTTTTTATCTTTTCTATAAACCAACTTTTTTTAATGTTGCAAAGATCAAATAGCTTAATTGCTTTCGTACAAAACGTCTTTTGCGTCTAAAATAACTTTTAGTGCAAGTACTGAACGACAAACACGACTGTTTCACTTGCCCCGATCGCGAGGCAAGTGAAACAGTTTTTTGTGTGCGTACTGTTTCATTTATATGCCTGTTATGAAGGCATCTAGAGTAATATCTTGTTAATTTTATAAATCTTCTTAATTTTGCAAAGATACACCTTATATTCCTACTGTGACAGACCTAAGATTTTAGTAAATCCAGTTGATTTTCTTTAGAAACAAATAAAGTATGTTTCACTTACCCAACTTGTCCTTATTTTCATCAATTCTATTTGAAGGCGAATAAATAAACGCAGTAATTCGACGCTTTGAAAGTCAACAGACTATTTCGCGAGTTGCAAATAAGTATTGGTAGGTATATTTTCATTAGGTAACAAAACTAATGAAAGTATTTGGCCTTCATATATTAAACCCACAAACGAAAACAGCCTAACTCAATTGGAATAATTTTAAAAAGTTAAAAAAAAAAACGTTCATATCAAATTTAAACGACTTTTTTTTCTTACACAATTTTTGCAAAATTTTAAACACGCTATACTCTAAAGCTCTGATAAATTTAAATTACAAAAAAAGCGAAAGACTTTTTTCAATAACCTTACTCTACTAACAATAGTAAATAACTAGAATATTTTAACTTTATGAATTGCGCGTATGTTTTTTCTGGGTGCGCCAACGTTCATATAAAATTGCAACTCCGATTTTTGGAACACCGCAAATTTTTCTCATAACATTTTACATCATAATGATCACTCTTCATACTCTTCATAATATTTTTTAATACTAATGATCGAAACTTATAACGCAAATATTCATGGAACCGTACACTTTTCAGAATTTCTTAAATATCTTACGTGTAGGTAAAATTAGGTTAGGTTAGGTTAGATTTATAACAATCCTCAAAAAGTTACAGTTTCTTAAAAAAATGCATTACGAGTTGCGATAATTATGAATTTATGACTTAAAAAAGTATGAACAAAAAAGTACGAGCTAAATTTTTCGATGAAATGATGAGTATAGACACAAATCGTTATGTGTATAAAAAATCTAAAGACCAATTTTATATGAGCCAATCTTGACCCGTTTTTTTTTACAATGACATCTATTCATGGTCAATAAAATACACTTACACAATGCACCAATAATTATAAAAATATTATACCTCAGGCACTGCTCACTTAAAAAGACGGAGAGGTGAGACCTTCTATATTGCTGTTAGACCAACACTATGCTGCCTTACTCCTAAAATTGCAGTTCGCAATATAATATTACCAAAATTACATTGAGCTCCATTGTTACTCAGAGCCAACGAAGTTGATCTACCGAACAAAAGAGTTATCACCTGAAGTTTTATGATAATGATAAATGATAAAAACCAGGCAAGAGCATGTCAGACCATGCTCAGGTGTGTTATTCTCTCAAAAAACGGCGGCCGTCCAAACGGACGAGCGAATAAAAGCGGCAAGTTTAAGTAGTCCCGTCCGACCGAACAAAACACATTTTAGCGCGTGCATTGTCAATTGACAACATTTAAAAAAAAAAAGCATTTTTGTTTTTTAGCGTTTTTAATAGCTGGTTAAAAATTAGACTACCTACCCGTGTTTCTCGGTTTTCTTTATTTAACTTAAATTCGTCGTTAATAATTTATTAAAGAAATAGTCATTAAAAAGACCGTATATACAAAGTTAGGAATACTGATGTCGCGATCTTAGCATGATATAAAATAAAAAAAGTAATTTTAAACAGTTTAAAACGAAACAGAACTGACTGTCATGTCATGTCACTTGTCAACAATAACAAGTGTAACAACATAAATTCGTCGATTTTGGGCAAATTGTGGCTATCCGCTTTTATAAATCCGTTAGTCACTTTCATTTTAAATAGTGTATATCAAAACAATAGTACCTATTACGAGAATCGAAAGCGTGTCGTTAGAATCAGGTAATCCGTCAGACAGATAAAAAATTGACATGATAGTTGTATATTTTTTTCAAAAACTATGGTAATAAATGGACTAAGGGCACTATAAGTGTATTCCTAACATTCACCATCCAACTTTTTTTGGGTCATTCTCCAGACAGCCATTTCTGTATGTCCTCGGGCTTAAAAAATATAAAACTATTGAATTTGATATAATTTATATTTTTTTATCGTCGAAGGTACTCGTATTGAGGTATACATGAATTTTCAAGTAAATATTCAATACCCTTCTAAGAGAAAAAAAATGCGAATACCCCATTCTCCTAATTAACACCCTGCGTCCCACTTCCGAAATCACTAACATACCTATTTCCCCCGATCATATACAAGAGGAAAGGTGAATGAAAGTATTTTTATTTAATAAAAGATAAGATGTCCACGTAACAAAAAAATAACCAAATGTATTTAGTAATATATCACTAGATATAAAATAAAGAAACTTTGTCCCGAGACGTGCACTAATTCACGTGCCACTTTAATTCTTCTCTGTGCAAGGCCATTGAAGGAAGAGACAGACGTCGCTAACGCATTTTGCGTGAGCCCCCAGTCATGTCGAGACCTTTTTTTAGAGAAAGACGTTTTAGTGTCGTGTGGATCGCAGACTACAAATGTTTGTATCTAATTCGCGCATTTTGGTTCTCGTAAATTCTAATTTACACGTTCACGGTTTTAAAATCATCCAATAACTCTATAGCTCTGTAAATTATTGTAAACATTAAGGACCTCAATATTTAACAGTTACCGGATTTTGTACTTAATCACATATTATATACACATATATATTTTTTTTATCAAGAATCCCTAAGACGCGCGTCTAATTCACGGGTCAAAAATGAACGCGTTAATTAGATTACGAGTAGTAAATTTTATTTCTAATTCCTCGCTTAAGCTAAACTAGTTTAAATTAATTCACAGGAATAATCTTTTAACAAATAGGCAATGCCCGGAAGAATGATGACAGGTCTACTTACTAGGATTTTCCTTAGATTAGATGATTAGAATGACTATATTATGTCAAACTGAGAGAGGGGCCCTAACCTTAAAATCTTAACGTCATGCTCGTATCTATATGCTTAAGTGTTTGGACACTATGCTTTTTAGAGATTATTTTATTTTTCCTAGCATATTTTCTCATTTGGAAAACATACTTTTTTTCTCACCGCATTAAAAAGTTACATTTCGTCAAAAAGTGACAACTTTCATTCTTATCATGTAAGGAAAATCTTAGGGACCCGTCATCATTCTTTATATTTGTATAAATTATGTATTAAAATCACCCGAAATAATTAATTAAACTACATACTTAAAGTTGAATGTCTGTATGTTATGTACTTATGTATGTATGTATAGCTTACACGGCTCAACAGATTTTAGTATTATGAATTATGAGGTGTCCTTAGATTCAATAAACTTGACTAAGTTATTTATATCTTTTCAGTTTTAATGTTAAATGACTTTTCTTAAAAATATATAGGGAACGTAAAAAGTAGGAGGAAGATTATTTTTTCTCGAGCAGATACAGCAATTTATTTGTTATCGTACGTACAAATACCTTAGGTATAAAGCTATTAATTCTATTGGTAAAAAAATATTTTTTATCGTTTTGATTGTTGATTATTTCAGTGAAATATTAGTTAGCTTATTATGTATGTATATCGTGATGGATATTTTATGTTCCTAACAGTTTCGACGTTGCCATATAATAATATGATACAATTAATAGATAGTCTAAAAAACTTTTAGAGTTATTTCCTAAAAAAAAAAAATGCCAAACAAATTTATCTAATAAACGCGTAGTTTTTCTAATTCGCAAGCAAGAAATTCTAGTTAACGCATCGCTTTTCTAATTCGCACCTCACGCAAATATTAAAATCCTTCTAGTTAATTAACCGCTAATAATAATTAAGTGCCCAATAAATATTTAAGTTTGAATGGTAGATATGTTACTACATTTAGTATAAATTTTATCAAAAAGCAACTGGGAAGAAAGTGTGGTGTTAATTAGACTGAGAACACAATTCTGGAGAATGACCGTTTTACTGTTTGTCCTAATTATAAAAAAAACTACTGCATAAAAAAATCCAAAAATATTTTTACTGTAATCAGCAGTGTAAAATCTACAAACGGTATTTTAATTTACTACCTTAGCACATATGAATTGTTGTCAATTAGGGAGCCTTATACGTAGGTGAAGTCATGCTGCCAATTTGAATACACGCGCTAAAACGCTACTTAAACTCGCCGCTTGGACCTTCACTCGAGCGAACGATCACCTTTGCTTGTTGAGAGAATCACAACCCAGTGTAGGGTTCCGAGAGTTCCGACGCCGTTTCTACAAACATAAAAAACTATATCGAAAAATAACAAGTACCTACAGTGCTTCTATTTTCTTAATGTAGTTCGGCAATCTTCGTTTTTCTATGACACAGAGTGACAAATATACTGTCAGTCGCGAGTGCAAGCGTGAAAGCGATAGCTACCCGAAAGCTATTATATAGGAAGCTGGGAATACTGTATAAAGGATTTTTTTATTTAAAGTTATTTGGTGCTGTTTAAGATGATTTTGAGTAGGTACATAAACCAAAAAAAACATATTTAAAAGATACAGTTAATACCTTTCGTGTATCGTATAACAGGTTATCCAAAAAGAGGTTTTTAAGAAGCTCCTAAACAATTCGATAAATGATTCATCCTTTACTATGACCGATAGGCGTTCGTGGTTCACAAATAGGTACCCTGAGAAGTTCCTTACAGAGGAATTTAAGTTTTGGCCCGACTAACATATACAGGGAGCGTTACTACATGACCTTAACTCCTTTGGCTCCTCCCGTCTTTAATATGTAATGATATTCCTCTTAATCCCCACTACGCTCTAATATGGTTTGTATAGTGCTTTTCACAAACATATAAATAATTCATTCATTAAAAAATTTAAAACAAAAACTACAATGTCAAATACTAGGAGTGCATAATAGTACATTGTGTATTAAGGGTGGTAAAGACAGAAATACAAACGAGAATCTGTTAGAAGCCCGAAGCCGAAGGCTGAGGGCTTTAATGACTCGAGCTTTGTATTTCCTTTACCACCCAAGTAACATACAATGTTTTTCATCACATTTGCGAGGAAATTAAATAAAATCAGACAAAATATCATATTTTTAACTTACGATTCTCACTAATAATTTTAGCCGCGTTGGCGATGTCCGTTGGAGTCGCATTATCCCTTTCTTCTGATGACGACATGTATTTTATTGATATATAAATTTTAATATGTGCACAAAGACACCCTTTTAATTATTATTTCGGAATCACACAGTTTATAATCAGTATTTATAAATTAGCGGCAGACTACATCATTGTCTATGACTTACCACAGATAATGTCAAACGTGTTCAGGAGTCCGATTCTAGTGACAGTCGAGATCAATAGTTTATATTGCGACATTTTTAGAAAATTGTATCCAACTGACATTTCCTCTCGAATGAAACTTCATATCGAATGGCACAAGAATTGGGGTCCTGACGTATTATGATAGTTTGAGTCCACGTATTATATTTAAAAAAAAAGCTATTTCCCACGATAGGGCGTAATGGTAAAAAAAAGGCCCGCGGGTATTATTTTGGATTTACGGTCGATTTTTCTAGCATGTTAGGACACTATTTACGAGCAAGTGTGATGAAAACATTAAAAGTAACCTACAGTGCTCAGTCATCCGCGCTGTGTCGGGTGCGAGCCCCCGCCCGCCGCCGCTGCGCCGCCGCGCGGGCCGCACCGTGCTACACCGCCTGCGATCTAAGTTGCGCTACGCACCCCTAATAACCTCTGCCCTCCTGGTACCTGGTGCCTTTATGCAAACAATTTGGTTGGAAGCACGGCTAAGTATATTAAAAAAAAACAGCTATTTAGGCTGTTCATAAACACAGCCGCCATGCATACACAAAATTTAAAAAAAAAATCTTCCAGTCCTAGCCCTTCAATTTTGTATGAAATTCCTTTACAGTTCTCTCGAGGTGTTCCGCCCGCAACGAGATACTTTGAGGCCTAAAATAACTAACATAACGCCAACATTCCATTGCATGTTTGAGAAAAAAAAAATATGTCCTACTCTTTTCGTCGACTGTACTTACTTTTATCACTAATAGGAGTAGGTATATAACTAAATAAATAAATCAGTAATGTTCAAAATTCTCCATAATTTAGTACAATTCACAAGTGATGCCAACGTTTTCATCACATAGAAAGAAACACGTGGGACAGTGTCAAATTATTGTCCGTTTCCAAAGGTCCTTTCTTCTCCGCACCTTAAAGGCCCAGCCACACCGCTTGCGTGACGTGCACGTGCGCGCACGTGCGTGTTCGCTTTCCACTGCGTTGTATATAGGGCTGCCACCTTTTTTTAAACAGAATAAAGTATTACTTCCCAAAAGTGCAATAAAAATAAAGTACGCAGCATAAATGTAAAGTATTTTCTTAATAATTTTTAAGTACATATTTCTTATCAAGTTATCACTCATCAGACCTTGTTTATATTCTAACAGCGTATTTGGCAACAATTAAAGTATCAATCGCGTTCAAACATGGAAAAAAAAAGCTTTTGTCGAGCGTTTTTGACGGTTGCGTTCAGGTACAATTTCGTTTACATTTATTGATTATTAGAAAAAAAGACCATTAAAAACCGAATGTCATAAATAAAGTACTTTGCCGCACTTTATGCGTTGCGTAAAATATAACGTACGGGAAGCTAAAATAGAGTACAATACTTTATAATAAAGTACGGGTGGCAACCCTAGTTGTATAGTATGAATTCTCATTACGACATGTCACTATAAAACGCAGTGGAAAGCGAACGCGCACGTGCACGTGCACGTCACGCAACCGGTGTGGCTCGGCCTTGCAACTATGGAATGAACTTATTCCCTCCACGGTGTTTCCTGAGCACTATGACATGTCCGCCTACGCGGCTTAAAAAGAGTATTCACTAAAAGGCAACAACTTCGCTGTGCCCCTGGCATTGCTGATGTTTTATGGGGTGACTGCTTCCCATCAGTGGCCTTTATAAAGCTAAGTACAAATTACAATTTACAGGTTACAAGTTTTCATTTGCCACGACCTCGACCAATGCCGACCAGCCATTTGAGCAGTGTTACCAGTTTAGACCTGTGAAATTGTTATTTGTAACTATAAAGGCCGAGCCACACCGGATGCGTGACGTGCACGTGCGCGTGCGCGTTCGCTTTCCACTGCGTTGTATAGTATGAATTCTCATTACGACATGTCACTATACAACGCAGTGGAAAGCGGACGCGAACGACGTGCACGTTACGCATCCGGTGTGGCTGGGTCTTAAAGTTTAGTTTATAAACGGCGACCTGAACAAAATTAATTACTTATAAGTATATATGAGAATCAACCCGAAAAAAAAAAGTTTCAGCCATAAACAAATAATGTGAAAAGGTAAATATGCTTAACATTACATTAAGACCTGAACAAAATTAATTACTTATAAGAATTTACGAGAATCAACGCGGCTCGTGAATTCAACATTAACTTTATTACAACAAAAGTTACGAAAACAATGTTTAGCAGTTTAATAAAAAAAATACTGTTACACAACAAAACTGAGTCCTGTCATTTATCGAGATTGTGCGAAAATTGTACGTACAAATATGGATTAAGAAATTTGCGAATTCGTTCGCAATATTTATTATCCGACGTTAACAGTCGGCTGACGCGAGGCATGTGACGCCCACCCATCACATGCTTTAAATTATCATAATTATTTATTATGAATTTGGTAAATAGTCATTATTTCCCACCTTATATTGCATGTGATTTTTTACAACTGAAGCTAGTTTAAACAAGACGGTGTAAAGATTTTTCCACAGTTGGTGAACTATTTAGTCAGCTGACCATTTAAAGTAATTGCGGAAACTTTGAAGTCAGGTTCAGGCTCTGCCAAGATGCACTACGCTAACTAGCGTTTCTATTGATTTCGTTTTTAAACTAATCGCGTCACTAGAAGATGACGTGATACGAAAAGTCACGTGATCTACCAGTGACGCGATTGGTTTAAAAACGGAATGAATAGAAACGCTAGTTAGCGTAATGTAATTATCTTGGCAGGGCCTATTGGAGACTTGTAGAGGTGACAAGTATTCATCATCCATGGGTTTTGTAGAGTTCTTTTTCTTGAACCACATGTTCTAATGACTCTAATTATAAAATTATATTGACCTATATTATTGTACTCTATTTGGGTTCCGTAGCCAAATAGAAAAACCCTTATAATTTGGTCATCCTCCGTTTTCTTTCTGTCTATCCGAAATATAAAAAACCGGCCAAGTGCGAGTTGGACTCGCGCACGAAGGGTTCCGTACCATTATCTATAAAAAATCACGTTTGTTTTATAGGAGCCCTTAAATATTTATTTTATTTTAATTTATTTTTTATTTTTGAAATTAATATACAACTAAATATTCTGCGAATATTTCAAGCGTCTACCTGTTGCCGTTATTAATATCGAGCAAAAAAATTCAAGGTGTTATAAATAACCGAAACTACGTGATAAATATTTTGTGAAGTATTTTATAGGTCACAAGAGAAATCTAATTAAATGGGCACTTGCGTTTAACTTACGTACAGTGCGGGTTCCTACAGTACAGTCAAGAACTTTAATTGTTACGCCACTATGGAACCCTGTCATAATGACTGCGTCAAACCACATGACAGAAATTACGCTTAAATGAATGATTAACGTTATGCGACAGGGTTCCATAGTGGCATAACAATTAAAGTCCTTGACTGTACTACCAAGGCCTCTATCCAACATTGTAAAATCCATATCGTTTTTGACCAGTTATCGTCTTATCGTATTGTCAACGTGTCGATAGCTCTTATTTACTTGACAGTAATGGCGGCCTAGTGAAAAACAATTCCATAACAGGTCAAATACAATTTGGATTTAACCGCCTAGAATAGAGGCGGAATTTCCTAATAGCTATCCGAAACCTACGGCAAACGTAGTGTAAGACGCCCCCCGGCTAGATGGACCGATGACCTGAAGAAGGCAGCTGGCAGTGACTGGATGCAAAGGGCGGGAGATCGCGTGCTGTGGCGCTCCTTGGGGGAGGCCTATGTCCAGCAGTGGACTGCAACAGGCTGATATGATGATTTTTATCCGAAATCTTCGTATCTCGCGAGTGCAAGTGAGACAGCTGTAGCCAGCCGAATACTATTAAAAAACTGGGAGTACTTTACCTTCTTGCAGGGGCCTCTGTTCTACTGTGTAAAACATAACGTCATATTGCTATATGACGTGTTTTGATCAAGTTTTGATAGTGTTTTTAACTCGGCCGCCATTACTATATAGTAAATATGAGCTATCAAAACGTTGACAATACAATAACATGCGAAAGGCAATGTGGTTTTACCCTGTAGATTAGGTCTAGTGGCCCTAAAGTACGGCCAATGAGACGAGATAAAGAATGTAAACAAACTGACAGTTACTGAGTTATACTGCAATAGCGAATGATTATTAAATCTGTCCTTAAATTTCTCGTACGCAATAATATCTTCAGTTTGTCGATGACGGCTGTCCTTGCGCGATTCGTTGTACAGGAAAGACGTCAGCACAGAGTCGTCAACATTAGGGCCGCCATTTAGTGAAGTTCATTCCTGTTTGGATTGCGTTTGAAGTGACACGATTTTGAAAGCTTGTTTACATTATTTATATCTCGTCTCGTTGGCCTTAAGTTAGACAAGATACATTGTCACAGTGTGAGAACGTTATCGATATAGAAAATGTATAGGATTGACGTAAGCAGCCGGACAGTTTTCGAAAATCGTTGACGATAGTGTAACGCATATTTTTTAGGGCCTCAGAGGATGCCAAGATGCAAACGCTACTAACGTTTTTCTTTTCTAGTTATCACTCAAAATCGAGACTATGAATACTGTGACATTTTAATATTTAACACCTTGTACTCGTACACGTAGGTATTCTTGCAAATAAAGATTATGATTATGATTATGAGAATGTCACCCCATCCATTTTGAGTGATAGAAAAGAGAAACGTTAGTATCAACTTGGCTATGGCCCCAGGTTGTTTGTCAGGGGACTAAAACAAGCGCTCCACATGAAACATTTAGCCTTGTGCCGATGCGCTTACGCTCTACATATTCTGCAACCCTGCATGCTGTAGTGGTAGTAAATTGCGTCGCCCGTAGGCTTCGGCTCCGGCTTAATAACGCAAATACCAAGTTGTCAATATATCGCTACGGCGTCTAGGCTAGATTAATGAAATTGCGCACTAAAACCTCAAGAGAGAACAAGATATTATGTATCTACTGTGGTAACCTATCGACGTTTTGGAAAACTTATGTCCGCTGTTACGTTTGTTTGTAAATCATTTTTCTCTGAATCCATTAATTTTTCAATATGTTTAAAGAGATATAGGTAACTACAGAACCTATGGGTTAGGTTAGTTTATTTTTATAACAATTGAAGACAAGGAAAGTTTAACAGAAAATTATTTTCGCACAAATGAAAATTTCTCACTAACCAACCGCGCGCGGACAAATTAATGTTTTTCAAACTTAAGATAGGTAAACATTTACTGTATTTTGTCACGTTAAATAGTTAATCATCTTATAGGTGACCTAAGGTTTTAAACAGTGTCAGTCCACTTCGGGCGCAATGGCCAAAAGCCACACTAACGTTTTAACACAAAGAAATACAACAACAAAATCAAATGATCAAACGATTACCATGAACGTGAATGTCATTCTACTACTACAAAAAACAATACTAATGTGCAGTTTAAGCTTAAGTGTCTAGTCGTTGCTGAGACATTGCTAATAATGAATGAGACATTCCATACAATGATTCTTTTTTCTTTCTAATGCAAAATTAGATTTTTAATGTGGTTTTTTATGTTTCGGCTCTGCAATTTGTATCTTATGCAAAAGGTGTGTTTCTTATTCACGTCTGTGAAACATAATGGTTTCATCGTTATTAAATAAAAATGATTTATTTAATTTCATTTGTATTATTTGTTGTTATAGCGGAAAACATGGAAATAGAAATTGAAAACACATGAAAATTTCAATAATCTACCTGCTACAGCTCATGAATAACAGCCCACTGTCAGACAGACCGATGGACGGACGGTACAGAACCTTGGATGGATGGATTCATAAACATAGAACATAAATACACAATCGACTCGATCCGCGTGTAAAACGCGCATAGTTAGTATTTTAAAGACGGTATTATTTAGGAACCCATGCATGAGGCAGCGTAGTATTGTTTCAAAGCTACGTTAAACGACTAATTAAATAACTTAAAACTATTGTATAAAAACACGTACAGGCATGTTCTATCCATTGTGACCTCAACCGTTGCTATCGCATCATTAGTCCCGCAGTTATTAACGGTTGAAACCTGACGGTATTTTATAATACAGAAAAGTTAGACCGGGCTGTCGCTGTGCTTAACAAGCGAGTAGACGTTTTCACGTCAAAATACGGATCCGAGTAAGTTTCCTGCGAGGCTAATAAACTGGGGTCCTAATGTAAAAGGGTACCAGTCGACTTAACTCTTAATGAAAAAGGGTATAATACGCCTGAACGGAGTATACTAGACTTCAACCCTTTTTCACTTGATCTTCAGAAGACTTACATCCTTTTTCACTAGGACCCCAGTTTATGATCGTGTTTATCAATTTGATGAACCGTGGATAAAACATTTGTTACTTTCTGACCAGTATGTTAGTGCGAAAGTGACGGATGCTTTAACCATCGCGATAAAGGCGAACATAATACGGGCGACGCTATACTTTCTTGCCTTTACTTTATAATTCATACGTATTGCCAGACATATTTAGTTTTGTAATCCGGATTGTGAATGCGATAACCATATCAGTGATTAGGTGTATTCGAACCGATTACATTAATGATATAATTGTTCAGTACGTATCAGACCGTTACCAACATGTTGTCCAATGGGATAGTTATTTCGACGTTATTATGTTGTTTAGTAAATGGTATTCAATGCAGTTATAAGATGAGTTGTTGTTGATCGTGTGGGTTGTCTGCATTTGTCATGTAATTTCAGGTCAATTTGGACCGTTCAGACAGGACTATGAGTATGTGACGGTTCGGAGGGGAGCGCACATGTTCTACTGGTTGTTCTACACCACTGCGGAGGTGCCGAACTACACCGACCGGCCGCTGGTGGTGTGGCTGCAGGGCGGTCCGGGCGGCTCCTCCACCGGCATCGGGAACTTCGAAATTCTGGGACCCCTCGATTTGTCCCTTCAAGAGAGAAACTACACATGGGTGAGAAAAAACATTTTATTTTAATTTTCAGTATTTACTTTGGCGCTGTCGAACAACTTCTGCCTTAATAAAACCTCGTATTTTACACATTTATTACACATGATATGATAGTAGTTAATATACTTTAACTTACCTTATCTTAAGTTATTAATAACACAATGATTAATTTTGATTTCGGCCAGCAAAACTATCTAACAAAGTTTCGTTTGGCGTGAAACTGACTGAGATAAAGTTTATTATTTTATCGAGAAAGAAACTGCTGCTGATCCGGTTGCTTAAATGAAAGTCCATTGTATCATTTGTTTACTGTTTTTCTATATTTTAGGTCAAAAATTTTAACGTCCTGTTTGTCGACAACCCCGTAGGCACGGGATACAGCTACGTCGACGACTGGAGCTATTTTACTACTACCAATGACCAAATCGGTAAAAAACGGTGGTATATTTTATTGAAAACCTGGTGTATGTTCTGTATACGAATAATAACATACCTTCAATCATTTCACAGCTCAGGACTTTGTGAACCTCATGCGCGGCTTCTACTCCTCGCATCCGGAATTTGAAGGGGTACCGCTCTATATTTACGGACAGTCTTATGGTGGAAAAATGGCGGTGGACATGGGACTTCGTATGCATGAAGTGAGAATTATGCAATTTTTAAAGTACTTACACACAATATTAGAGAAATCAGGTCACGGATGTACGTTAATTAGTACTTACTTTTTTCTTTGAGACTCTTTAGTTGAGACTACTCTGAAACTAGAAGTTTTGATTTTTTAGGCAGAGCAGGAAGAAACTATTAAGTCAAACTTAAGGGGCATAGCCATGGGCAACGCTTGGATTCACCCCGTGGACCTTACGCTGACGTGGGGCCCGCTGCTGCTGGCCGCGGGCCTGGTCGACCAGACCGGGCACGACAACATCCAGGCCGCGGCTCAAGAAGCAGAGAGACTCTACAACGAAGGCCTCTACGTGGAATCTACTGCCCAGTGGGCAGCGACGCAGAGGCAAGTCTTCGCAGGAACCCACAATGTGGACTTCTACAACATATTAACTAAGATGCCAGCCTTCGGCCCTGAAACCAGGAGCGATTACGGTAATTATTTAACATCAACGTAAAGTTTGATTTTCCTGTAATTGCTTGATTATTTAGCGAACCAAATAATTATGACGGACTAATCACCATAAAACCAATAAATACGATTTGGGCAAGAAAATTCTTTGTCATTAGGAACTCGTATATCAGTGACTAAGAAATTTAAAAAAGTTAAATGTATGTATTTTAAAACCGTTTTAAGGTCGGTAGTAGTAGGCCGAAAGAATTAATTATATTAAAATTAAGAAATGTTTTTCATCTAACCCCTAGAAGCGGTCCTAATTGGGCTACATCAACTTTTTTTGTACTTATTATACAAAACATAATCAAACCTCTGAAATATTTTACCTTATTAGTTCAATTCAGACAAGTAGCCGGTAATTTGCAGTCGGTAATTTTATTCACTTTTTGTTGATCAGAGATTTCAAGAGACATCATGATTCGTGATATGTCCTACTCGTCGATGACGAGGCAGGAGGAGTTGGACCTGTCTTCGTTGATGAACAACCAAGTGAAGGCTGCGCTGGGGATCCCGGCCCACGTGCGCTGGGGCTCGCAGTCCGGAGAGGTCTTCGACCGGCTCCGCGGGGACTTCATGAAGCCGGTCACTGAAGGCAGTCAGTACCCTTACCATGAGTTACAATTACCGTACTCGCTAGCGAGTCGAATGCTCTGTCCCTCACACTCTATAACAATGAACAGACAGCACTCCATGACAGAGCATTCAACTCGCTAGCGAGTACGTTAATTGTAACCTATGACCTGGTACGTTAAACTATAGTACCCATGCGCCAGAGCATCGCCCTAGTTAAAAACGAGTTTTCCCGGAGATTACAACTTTGACAAATCGATTTTTAGGCCAAAAATCCTGTGATCTTTTCCGTATTTTAAATTTAAATTGAGAGACCAATATAAGAAAAATTAAATTAAGTATATAAAACATTTACGACATTGCGACAAGGCATAATGGACCTCATTGAATGGCACCCATGTGTCCAGTCCACTGTGTGAATGACCACTGTGCGTTTTTTGCGAACCATTTTTACCGCACATGACTGATTTATGGAACCAGCTTATTGCGGTGGTATTTCCGATCAACAATGACCTTTAAGAGACAAGCATAGGTACTCCGTTACTAAAGGCTGGTAAAGCGGGGTTACCTTCTGTTGCCTTAACGTCGTTTGTACTACATAAAGTCATTAAGTCATATTTGCCATAACGTGTTCGTATCGTATTTTGTTAAGTCAAAATATATAAAACAACTAAAATATTCAAAGGGTGTTCCACTAGAGCTGCGATAAAAGGAACGAACGAAACCTATTGATTTTGCTAGGTCCTGTCCTTTCAATCGTAGTTCGGGTTTCAAACCGTAAACCTGTATTTATTTAACATGTATAATTTCATTCACCCATTCGATGCCTTTGCAGCAGCTCTAGTGGAACAAAATATATGTATGTGTGTGTATATGTAGTGTACTTTGCTATTACAATGAATACTATAGTATCTGACTACGCACAGTGCACGCAAACACAATGTAGATACATCCATAAGTTCCTTGTGTGATCTTAAGCATCATCTGTTTTGTTTTATTTCAGTTGAGAGACTGTTAAATGAAACGGACATCATCGTCATGAAGTATAATGGGAATCTCGACCTTATATGCTCAACTCCAGGTAGGTTTGGCCTGATATCCATGTATTACTTAACCTAACTGAAACCAGTGACGCTAGACAAGATGCATAACGCTAACGCAAACGATTTTCGAAAACTGCGACGCGATACGATACGATAGTGTCACTGAAACTCGATATATCTACACATATCATGAGAGCCCTGCCCAGATGCATTGCGCTAACTAACGTTTCTATTCGTTTCATTTTTAAACCATTCGCGTCACTGGTAGATCACGTGACTTTTCGGATCACGTCATCTACCAGTGACACGATTGGTTTAAAAACGAATCGAATAGAAACGTTAGTTAGCGCAATGCATCTTGGCAGGGCCCTATGGTCTGTCAGTTGCTGTTGTTGCTCGTTTGGCGAAGCCTGACTCTGTTTCGGAAAAGTCATCATACCTCATCTCGACATATTATCTACCTACTTACATATGATGAGACTGAGTTCCGTGTATTTGGATCGTAGAAAACATATTTAGTATTTAATGGTAAATATCCGAATGATTGTTTGGTCGATTTCTTTAGGAATAATATCGTTTAGTATAATGGACATATTTAATAATGTTGTATAGCATAATGGGAGCGAGCGAAGCGATCGAGCAACATTGGTCGAGGCAGAAGCCACTCGGATAGGTTAGGTTAGGTCTTTTTTTTAAAAGCCGGCTAAATCTTGCCGCATTATGCTTATGCTGTTTAAAACATTTATGCTAAAACATTATTGTGCTTAATAAATTTATGCGTTTCATTGTTTATTCCTTACGAACATTCGAATCATCAATGTTATGCATAAAGATTATTCGACCAATTAAATTCATGCCTAATGATTTCTGCGAAACAATTTCTGCTTATCGACTCTTATGCCAAAAGTTATTATGCCTTATAAAATTATACCAAACAAAGGGATAACTTTAAGGTAAACAGGTAAGCTATGTTATTTCACTAAATATGTTTCCGTAGGGCAACTCCTGTTTGTGGACCGTCTGCAGTGGCCCGGCGCGGAGGCCTACAGGGCCGCCCCCCGCAACCCCATCTGGGAGGACGGCCAGATGGAGGGCTTCTACAAATCGCATGGAAACCTTAGGTTTTTTTGGATCAACGTCGCTGGACACAGTGTAAGTTAAAGATGGGTCCGCATTTGTGAAATTTCATCGTAACTTGGTTCCGTTAGCGTGTCAGTACCGGTCAAAAGGACGGTATCGCGACTGTACGACGTACAGTCGCGATGTGACCCATCCCGAGCCCATGATTTACAAGTCCTGTAGATTTGCCACATAGTGCGATCCGATGGAGCCCATAGTGAAGACCCACCTTAACACAGTGCACGCATAATTTTGGGGTAGTGCTTTATGTTTGTGCAAATTGTAAAAGGGTATTTAAGTCATTATAAATTTATTCAGCTTTGTTAATACTTAAGCGTACAGTGCAACCATTTTCTTAAAAGCGATCGGCAATTATCGTTTTTCTATGACACAAGAGTCACAAATATACTGTCAGTTGCGAGTGCAAGCGTGATAGCGATAGCCAGCCGAAAGCTATTAAGACGCTGGCAATACTGTACTTTAATTGAAATTATTACGTGGACAAGCAAATCATTTTTTTGTGATACTCTTTTGACCATTCCATTTTTAAACTACTGCATAATTTACGGGTAGGTATACTTATTAGCGTACAAACTTCTTACGAATGATTGAACAATGAGTTGAATAAATTTGTTTAACCTTTTCAACGCCACAGTCGGCTCTGGCCGTCAACTAAAAGTCGTGCCACTGACGCCACGTCGGCTACAGCCGACAAGAGTTCAAGATTAAAAGAGACTTTGTTTGGTAGCAATAAGGTGTAATTTGCATAGCATAGCAAACATGTTTGGCGTGTGGGTGGCACATTTTGTATTCGACGCATGGCGTTCAAGAGGTTAAACTTTACCTTGTAATTTATGTAAGTACTTTAAAATGTCGAACACAACTTGGGCGAAGCGATTGGCTAGTTGGCAGGGCCTTTGAAGCTAGCAGTCTCGTGTTCGATTCCCGATAAAGGCAAATATTTTTATGATGAACGCGAGTATTTATTTAATCGTTGAATGTGTTCTGTGTATTATTGGTCAGGTGTGTATTTACGGGTAGGATTTATGTATGTTTACTCATACTAGTTACAAGCCAAATTTGGAACTATTGATGAATCGTGGTATTGCCCTGATATTTGTTTTAACTTAACTAATTAAAAGATTTGACATATTAACAATTCATACTTACATATATTGAGGATCGACTTTTAATTCTTTGCATTCTATCCAATTGCTCCGCAAAATCGTACAATCGTCAAAATGGAACCCACCATAGAACTACGTCACAGTGACTGTTTGTTTGTCCATTTTTACGATCTGATTTATAACGCGCTGTCAAGGTTCCAATTTGCCGATGATTTAAACTTCTGCTCTTGTTTGTCTTGTATTAAGGGTACTAAATAATAATACTTATAACTATACATAGAAAAATATCAATAATTATTTTGTTACGGCCTTATAAATATGAACTTAACTTACTGTTTACCAATATTCAAAAAGGATATGACGTAGGCAGTCCAGGACTTTATTTTTTATGCCACTATGGAACCCTGTCATAATGACAGCGTCAAACCACATGACAGAAATTACGCTTAAATGAATGATTAACGTTATGCGACAGAGTTCCATAGTGGCATACCAATTAAAGTCCTTTACTGTACCTATGGATGAGTCATTAGACACGGACAATTATAGTTGTGTCACACATACTCGTAGGTAAATGTTATCATTTAATTACTTACAGGTCCCGAGAGATAACCCGGCGGGGAGCAGGGCCTTCCTACGGGACATGACTACATTCGGTTGAATATTAACGTCGATGATACTGCAAGAGCACGTAACTAACAAATTAAATAAGGTGCAAAATACACCTTAGCAATTTAGACGATAAGATATATTTTGCATCGTAATGAATTTGTTACTTACGCTGAACCAGTGACTAGTTGTAAAAAAAAATAGACTGTTGACCATACCAATAACATGTAAATCAAAATACGTATAAATCAGGTATTTTAGTCTGGAATTTTACACCTTTTTTTTTTAAAAGCCAATATCTTTTCTCCTGGATGTTCATCATCTTGCCCTTTTCCCAATATTTGGGGGTGCCCCTCGGAAAATCTAATAACGTTTAACGCATCGTTTGTCCAAATTATAGTATGTCCTAAACAGTTTTTCAGCAGGCAGATAACTTTTTTAGTTTTCCAAAAATACCTGCGCTCAAGTTAGGTTAGGTTAGGTTAGGTTAGTTTTTAGTAATTGTTTTATTAGTATTTTGATTTACAATAGTTAGGTAGGACAAAACGATGCATTAGGACAAATGACGATTAAGTAATATAGACCCGATTTATTTGGGGATAGCGCAGCGCAGCACGACTTTTTTCTTGACTAGGTATACCAAAATAAAATGCGAAGAGGATGCCGAGAATGATGTTCACGACGCGTGCATACTTTAATACAAAAAATTTACTTATTTATAAAGCCTTAAAACAATACTTTCAATTTAATACGTTTATAATTTGATTATTCTAAGTTGATTCCTGTGACAGCCGTATTTCGTAATTCAGTCACTTACTATACCTACTCGAATCACAAGCGATGTGATTAAAAATAGGCGATAAATATTTAAATTCCTGAACGGGGTCGCTAGGTTTGTACCGATGTAGTATTTACCTATGTAAAGTTAAAGAAATAAGTGTAATAATTGTTTATTTACACACAGTTAGTCCTCTATTAGGTAAGCGTTCAAAATGACCAGCATTACCTGTGGTAGTAGGTGACAGCGATGACAGCTGTTAATTTTGGAAGATGTTCCAAATTTGGATCTCATTACCTTACAATATTAAATAACGTAATTTCAAAATTACGTTAAAGCTGTCATCGCTGTCACCTACTACCACAGATGCCGGTTATTTGCCTTTCGGCTTCTGATCCCATCTTAGAGTACTTATAATGTGTGTAGATAAAGTATTGTACGCGACTCTGCGTAATTAGCATTACGCAACCGTCACGTAAACTACTATTAATAAGCTATCACAGGCATCATCTTAGTATAATCAGAGTATGGTGTTTGAAATTAAGGTCGGTATTAAAATCAAATCCATAGGACACGTGGATTAAAACGAGCTGCAAAATTTACATATAAGTATACCTATGTATTTTTGAATACCACCGTGCATACGCGTGTTTATTACATTATGGGCCAAATAATAAAAATAATATGAACATTAAGTAAGCTCCTAGTTAGTAATATCCATAGAGCATGTAGCTACAGGAATTAGTTTTTCAAAATCTTGACAAGGTATGACGTGTGTATTGTCCATTTCAAAATCACAATTGTAAAATGAATAAATAATGGCCACTTTTTCCATATTTTCAGGAGCAAAGCAGGTTCTATATTCATTGAAAATCCACTTGTGACTTGAAAATATTACTAACTAGGAGCTTACTTAATGTTCATATTATTTTTAATATTTGGCCCATAATGTAATAAACATGGCGTAGTATTAACATTTTTATTTATAATTTAATATTTTAGTGCTATTTAAATGAATGAGTCTGAGTATGAATATGACTTAAGATTTTATTTTAATATCGACTCCATAGTTGTCTTTCATCTTACCGTGCGATGAAAAATCCGAGCCCTGCTTATGAGTTACAATTACCGTACTCGCTAGCGAGTCGAATGCTCTGTCCCCTTACAATGAGTTACAATTACCGTACTCGCTAGCGAGTCGAATGCTCTGTACCCTTACAATGAGTTACAATTACCGTACTCGCTAGCGAGTCGAATGCTCTGTACCCTTACAATGAGTTACAATTACCGTACTCGCTAGCGAGTCGAATGCTCTGTACCCTTACAATGAGTTACAATTACCGTACTCGCTAGCGAGTCGAATGCTCTGTACCCTTACAATGAGTTACAATTACCGTACTCGCTAGCGAGTCGAATGCTCTGTACCCTTACAATGAGTTACAATTACCGTACTCGCTAGCGAGTCGAATGCTCTGTACCCTTACAATGAGTTACAATTACCGTACTCGCTAGCGAGTCGAATGCTCTGTACCCTTACAATGAGTTACAATTACCGTACTCGCTAGCGAGTCGAATGCTCTGTACCCTTACAATGAGTTACAATTACCGTACTCGCTAGCGAGTCGAATGCTCTGTACCCTTACAATGAGTTACAATTACCGTACTCGCTAGCGAGTCGAATGCTCTTTCCCTCACAGTATTCTTATAGAGTGCAAGGGGCAGAGCATTTGACTCGCTAGCGAGTATGGAATTGCAACTCATGTTAAGGGTACTGTCCCTCGCACTCTATAAGTATACAGTGAAGGATACAGCATTCGACTCGCTAGCGACTACAGTAATTGTAACTCGTAAGGGTACTGATACCAGCCTTTCAATACCGTCACCCGTCTAGGCCAATAATGTGACTCGCCTATGACGTCGTGCGAAATCCAATTTAAAGTTCTCCGGAAATAATTATAACTCCAGTTTTTTTTACCGCCTACATATTTTCAGCATTAACTATCAAACAAAGGCTCTAAACCTGCCGGTAGGTATTGCTAATTAAAACAATAATTAGGTACAAACCAGCGTACAGTATTATTCCGGCTTCTTGATAGCTTTTGGCTGGCTATCGCTATCACGCTTGCACTCGCAACTGACAGTATATTTGTCACTCGTGTGTCATAGAAAAACGAAGATTGCCGATCGCTATTAAGAAAATGGGAACATTGTAGTAGGGTCTTTAACCCTGACTAGTGGTGGGCGATTTCTGAAATATTGCAAAACTTTCCTTAGCTGCGAAAATTACAGCGTCTGAAAGTTACATAATTAGATGGAAATGATTCTGACACAAGTAAATTTCATCTAAATTTAATGAAAAGTTTCCGTTACTTACATTACAATATGTCAAAACTATAGAAATTTTCAGAAATTAAACGATTTCACTTTGGTTCCTTTCAGAATATTGCTGAAAATTAAGTAAATGTTTCACTTTTGAAACTTACAAGCCGCCCATCACTAACCCTGACCCTGGGTGACATGAATTGCCAAACTTTAGACGTCATTTTTTCAAGACTACGAAAAGCAAGTTCCTTTCATTTAATAGCGCTTTTCCCACCAAGTCTTTAATAGCATTTTTAACTTTCCAACTAAAGCAAAAAAGAAAGTACTGGTGATGGAAATCTCGAAAACAATAAAGGAACAATAGAAGACGGTTATGATTTTGTTATGAAAAAGGATAAAAACCGTCGCAGGGCAAAGTTTGTTTCAAGTTCAGAATCCGACTCGCACTTGACAGGTTTTTTCTCAATAACGAGTCCCGTTGGCAGTTGCCACCCTTTTTATACGGAACCCCTAGAAAGATAACACAGCCACTTTAGAATTTAACTTAGCCATGCCACAGATTATAATATACAACGCTCCTTCAGAACAATAGTGACCTAATTCAAAATTTCAGCTTCAGCACTTCTAGTCATAAATTTATTATTATAGAGACCTAACTCGAAATTTAAAATATCTGAATTAGGTCACTATTGTTCTAAAGGTGCGACAAGTTATGCACCATCGTGTACACGATTGTGTATTACATTATCGCCCAATGGACTAGAATAACTTAGTGATTAAATTATTGATTATCTTACTAAATCGCATTTTAAAGATTATTCGACAATTATCGAAGTGATAACGTTAAAACTACTTTATTCGCCGGACTGGATTAATTTTCGTAAAATATTTGGTTTAATGAGTCCGAAAAGTAGTTAGAATGGTGAAAAAAACTGTTATAATTTCGGTAGTAGCTGCGCTAGCAATAGCTGGTGGGTTGGGAGTACTCATCTGGTGGCTGGTGGCGGGGCGGGATCCCTTCACGACCGTGCGTAAGTACTATTTTAGCTATAGGACACTTAATTGTCCACCACCGACAAAGAAGCGATTAGCTATAGACTATTTTCTCGCTGAAGAAACGAACAATACAGATTCCGTGTCAATAAAAGAGACGCAAATATTAATAGTTCATCGCTGGCTGTTTACACGGCCGGCGAGAACTCGCTCTCCAACAAAACATCAATGTCTCTTAAAATGTTACTTTAGTCTCTGCACATCGGCACTAAAGCTCTAAAGATTAAAGTTTTTTTTTAAATTTACTTTCGAATCCCCTAGACATCCAATCACGGTGTTTGTGAATGGAGAATTATCGCCATTTTCAGTGATTGTGTATAGACCACTTTTAGGGCGAGGAAATAACCTCAAAATGACAACTGTGCCAAGTTATAAAAAAAAACGATTTAATTTCATGAAACACGATTGTGATTATGAATTTGAATCTATTTAATTACTTATATTAATGATGAATTCATTTTATTATGCATGGTCCAATTAGTTTTAAAATAATTTCCAAGTTTGAATCTGTTGGCTAAAAATTTATTTAAGCATTTAAAGCGTCACTTTAAAAAAAAACAACTGTGGAACAAACTTGTAAGAAACTTTGTAATAATAAATATTGTAATTTTTTATAGAACGTCGTTTTTTTTCCTCGCATTCAAAGTGAAAAGTAGAGTGTTTACGCGAGACTAAACAACCATAATGACGAACTATAGCAACCCTCGCTCGCTCGCTCGCGTGGCTAAACATCTCGTGTCATTATGGCTTGTTTTAGACCCTTGTTGAACAATCTACTATTATCTCGTGTCAATAAAAGAGATGGCATATATTAATAGTTGATCGCTAGTTCGCCGGTTCTACGAGCTCGTCGTCGGCGGGGGGGCAAGTGCCAAACATAACCCAGTTGGTAACTTTTGTGTTTGGGACTCAAACGTTTACGTAAAGTTGAGTAAAAGGTTGTTGTTAAGTGCTTTATTTACAGATACAGCACATTGGGCTTCATCGATAGTATTCTATTCTATGCTGTGGTGTACGGTGAACTGAGTTACGGAAGTGTTAGCTTCCAGCTCGACATCTCGTTACGTATTCGGACGTAAAATAAAAGTAATTGTTCGAGAGTGACCTTGCGGACGGGCTCGTGCTGGTAACTACTTCGAGCAATGCAATAACTGATTGACCGAAGACTTTGTAGTATATTTCTAACTGATTCCTACAGATAACAATAAACAATATGACGATATATAATATTGGCGATACATTCAATAACACAGTGAAGTCAGATTTACACAATATTATGTGAATACTTTAAGCGTCTACTGTTGTCGTTATTATTATCGAGCATAAAACGGCAAAAAAATCACGTTTGTTGTATGAGAGCCCCCCTTAAATATTTATTTTATTATATTTTTAGTATTTGTAATTGCAACAGAAATTCATCATCTGTGAAAATTTCAACTGTCTAGCTATTACGAGATACATATATATCATGAGATACAGCCTGGTGAAAGACAGACGGACAGACAAACGGACAGCGGAGTCTTAGTAATAGGGTCCCGTTTTTTAACCGACTTCAAAAAAAGGAGGAGGTTCTCAATTCGTCGGGATATTTTTTTTTTTTTTTTTTTTATGTATGTTCCCCGATTACTCGAAGACCACTGGACCGATTTGAAAAATTTTTTCGTTGTTCGAATGGGTATTCTTTCTAGTTGGTCCCATTGTCACCACGTCAGGATCTGATGATGGGATCATGGAGAAATCATGAGAACTCCTCAAATATTATAGGCACACCTATAGCGATTTTGGTATTTTTCACTGTAACTCATGCATTTGCTTTTGAAAAGTACTATATGGTGAAGTGGAACTGATGATGAAGACCACAGATGGCCACCGGAACTCCTTAACGGTACCTATTTCAAGGGTGGCGATAAGATATTTCGATAAAGGAAGTTGAGCGACTATGACGAAGCACATTTAGGTTTAAATATGACTATGACATTCCCGCGGCGTTGTCTGCGGCGAGCTTGAAATGTTCTATAGTTTCTTATTAGTATTTAGAAGTGGAGCTACGTAACAGCATAAATAGGATCACTAAAAAGTATAAAATAAAATAAATGTTTAAAAAAACAAAAAACCCGCCTTCAAAAAGCAAAAAATAACTTCTTTAAAATGGTAGGTAAATAGGTCAGTCCAACTGAAGTCGGCGTCCAACAATATTTTAACCAAAAGCAGACTTCAGTTGGACTGACCTATTTACCTACCATTTTAAAGAAATTATTTTTTGCTTTTTGAAGGCGGTTTTTTGTTTTTTTAATACCCTTTGGGTACGGAACCCTAAAAAATGTTATGACAAAAAAAATACAGACGAGTTGAGGAATTCCTCTTTTATTGAAGCCATTATTATAATCTTTTAATTGTTTTAATGTTAAATTCTGTAAATATTATGTTTATTTAATGAATATCTTATAGTTTAATATTATAAATGAGAAAGTTTGAATGTTTGGATGTTTGTTACTCAATCAAGCTTCAACCACTGAACAGGTCGGGGTGAAACTTGGCACACAGATAGGTTAGTTCCTGGAATAGAAATAGGACATGGGATAGTTTTTATGCCGGAAAATTTAAAAGTTCCCGAGGAAATAACGATAATCTAAATCTACGTGGACCACGTCGCAGGCAGAAGCTAAGTACAGTCAAGGACTTTAATTGTTATGCCACTATGGAACCCTGTCATAATGACTGCATCAAACCACATGACAGAAATTACGCTTCAATGAATGATTAACGTTATGCGACAGGTAGGGCTTCCATTCCGTAATTACGTAATTTCGCAATTCCGTAATTACGGATTGATTTCGGACCTTTTCTAATTACGTTATTGCTAGCCACAATTCCGTAATTACGTAAGTACGTATCTTTACTTGTTTATTGGAAAAAGTGACGAAAATAGATCAAATTTTACCCTAAAATACGTTAAATTATACATAGAATACCTAACTTACTCAAGGAAAAGGCACAGGAAACCCCACGTAGCGGTTATTCCCCGCCCCGTGTATAGTTTGGCTCAGATAGTTAGCATACCTACTACAACACGACTCGTATTTAATGAAAATAAAGGACATGGCCCGTTTGTGCCCCAACTTGTACACGAATGAGACATATGTGATAAATCATTAATTAATTAATAATTACACGTGAGATTAATTAAATCTCTGTAAAAGTAGCGGAAAAAAAGTAAGCAAAAAAAAAGATATTGCGTGCCGGAAACCACCCACTTGACAGTTGGGCCTGCAACATACGCGTGCCGGCGTGTTATTAAAAAGGTGAATCCCTGGAGGCTGTATTACAAATTCTTAAAACTTACAAGTACTAGGTAACGAAAGGGACAGAGACATATGACTGACATCACTCTGTACCTTTCGCTAGGATTTAATATGGCATACGGCCTCTTTGGACTTTAGACTTGGGATGCAAAATAGAAATAAAAAATAATATTGATGGTGGTTCGCGCCCTTTTCGCGCTATTAATAGAGCAGTTTCTTTTCAGTACCTAGCCTAGGTACTAGGTAGGTTTGAAAAGACCTTTGGAAAAGACTAATCTTTAATTTGCATAGCACTGACATTTTGCAAAAGACAGAAAGAAAACACTAAACACAGATTAAAGACTAAATACAAAAATAAGCATGACGTTGCGTTGTGCTAATTGTGGGCTGTGCGTCCAACGTTTGATAAGGTTTAAGTTTCCAACATTGACCAGCACTTGCAAAACATTATTTTCGAATGGTTAGGAGGCCACGTAGGTAGGTACCCAACTACTTAATAATATTTTTCGATTGACTCATTGAATCATCATATTATCTTCATCAGCATCAATAATTGTTCGGTTATAGCCCCGATGTTGGGTTATAGTATAGCCCATTTTTTAGTCGGTCAAACGGTTTTGATCAAATGGCTTCCCCGTAAACTGGGACTACTCTCTTCAGCCGGGTCCACACTTGTATCATTTCAGCGAATCGTATCTCCGTCAATTAGCACTTATGTGTATCGGTGATCGTCATTTTTCACTCGAAAAGTTAGATCGCAGGGAAAGATTATGCGACGTCTAAACTATAGAAACGTTTAGTTACCGATACGGAATACCTAATGATACGATACGTTGTTCTGCCCCACTAAACTTAATGGCGATATCTCAGACTAAGCACCTGTAGAAATTGCACTAGTTACAAACCGAACAGAGTTGAATCTGCTTTGGCTATTGAATTCACTTAGATATTGCATTTTTGCTTAGGAAGGCAGTATTACGATACGGCTTAAAACCGGGCACTGACTTGATTCGTCTCCGCTGCGATCACGAGCAAACATTCTGAATTGAGCACGCTTATTCTATTCGTAGGTATGTATGGACCCTCATTTTGGCGCATTACAAATGCGCAAACTAGCAGAGTCGTGTAAAAAACGCGTTCCGTGTCTCACCTCGTACCTTAAACCCGTATTGTGACATGGACGTGTTTTGATACCTATTTTACGACTTACTTTACCACTGCTAAGTTAATTTTGACGTGTTTTTTTTTACAAGACTGCTAGTGACACCAATGCGCCAAAATGAGGGGATACTTAGGGTTACTATACGCGTGCTTGATAACGATACAAGTCTGGACCCCACTTATAAGCTAATCAAAAACAAATAAAGTAGACAAGGACTGTCTAACTGCATCCAGCCGGAATATTCTATTCTATTCTAAATCTCTGAGGCGCACGCTACGCACGCACACTCTGCACGTGAGCAGAGGCTACGTGGATTAATAATGGTTCTAGGCGTGTGTTACTGACGTCTTTTCGTGCGTTTGCCGCTGTAGGAGTCTGTAGGAGTATCTACAAACATTTAGAAACGAAGCGAACGAGTGCGTACGCCGCGGTGAAATTCCTCCTTTAAAGAGCGTACCTACAGTCGAAAGCACAAAATATCCAACCAACACAATTATCGCGTGAAATATATTTATACACAAATGTTATCATTAGTAATAACAGATGCGTGTAGATATTTAGACGTCTTGGGTTTATATATTTATTACTTTGGCTGTAGGGTAGACCGGGGACAATTGAAACACGTCATGACTGAAACAAGTCCCATTTCTCGAAAACTATAATACCTACGAGTATGACGCAATACTCAGCACTCGGTCAGCCATATTTTAATCTATGGTCAATAGCAAACGAGTGACCGAGCAACGCAGCGGTGTCACGGAGCAATTATAATTTTTCGCGGTCAGAAGTAACTATTCCTCATCTTGTATATTTCTTGATAACTTTGGTTGTTCTTATATTTTAACTGATTAAACTATTTTAGCGTGATTGTGATAAAATAACGAATGTTTATTATTGCCAATCATCAGCGTTCGAGTGGTTTTTATGTGTAATATTTGACCTTGAAGTAAAAACTGTAATTTGGGGACGGTAGAAACAACTTGCGTGTGGACGATGGAAACGTTTCAATCGTCCTTGCGTTTCAATCGTCCCCAAATGTACCCTACTTTAAATATGAGGAGGTTCTGTATTTGACACACTTGCACATAAATGTGAACTAACTTTAGCCCGCGACTTGGATAAATAGACAAATAGACAGAGTTGCTTTCACATTCATATTATTATTATTGAAGCATTGGTATAGGTGCCCCCTTTGGTATTGGTCTGGTATGTGTACCTACTTGTGTCAATCTGAGTTATATATATTTTTTTATCTGCGGTTGTGGATCGAGATTTTCTGATGCTTATAAATGGCGATATATTTATGTTATGCTTGCGAACTTTTGATGGTCGTATTTTATGCCAATATAACGATGAAAACGAGTAGGACTGATAACATTACTTCCATTGTGTCAAAGATATTACAGTGTTTCAATTGAACTTGTATAGTGTTTCTATTGACAACGGTGTGAGGTCAATTGAAACACATTCCCCCATTCTCTTTATTACATTATTGTAAAATAACCATTAATGATAGACCTACCAAATATACTTTATTTAGGAACCAGATAACGAACCTTGAAATATTTAAGGAGTACATCTTTCTAACTATAAAAATAAAACGGCACCAGGCAGTCAAAGTCAAATCGTTTCAATTGTCCCCGGTCTACCCTACATGCTGCGTATTTGCGTCTTTCATTTTGTTACATTTTACACAGAGCCTCAGAAAGGCCGAGGTTTTGTCTTATTGTAATACTTAAATAAAGCAAAAATGGCTTAAATCTTAACTAAATAAATCGGTACTTTCATTTTTGAAGTCTAAATAAATAAATAAAATAGGAACCTGCAACTAAAATCTTATTTTTATAACAAACCTTTGTATTTTCAAACTTTTGTCAATCAAATTATACACTGTGCTGGTTGTCAGACAAAACAAGTCATGTCGCTGGCAGTAATAGTCGCTTACGTTACTAACTGTGACATGCTGTGACATTGGTCATGCCATTTAAAAACAAAATTGGATTGAAAGAAAATTATTTGTTGCTTACTACAATGAAATGCTATATCGTGGTTTACAATAATAAATGCTGTAAGTATTACAAGTTGTTAATGTTGTGTTTTACCACCACGGGACAAATTCTAATTGCTGATAGCCAACCTTCACTAAGTTGGAGAGGCACTTTAAGAAGAATATTTTTGATTTATGAACTTATATTGTTGTGCATTACAGTACAAAGGTGTTCACATATAAAGTTAGTGATTGTTAATGCGGTTGTATGTATAAGCCACAACCAGCTCAAGGAAGCGACTTGGACCCGCAATAGCTGTTAAAGCCGAAGCAACTTATGATAAGTGTTACTTAGTTTTAATAAGACAACGCTTAGCCTACTTGGTAGTGAGTGACCCTGCCTACGATGCCAGCTGACCCGGGCTAGATTCCCGGAATGGTTAAATATTAGTGTCATAAGCACTAGTATTTGTATTTATGTATGTTAAATACTTATTAGTACAAAAGCGAACATATCCCTCTAGTAAATTTTTTCTCAGTCTGGGATGATTTCCTGTTGTAAGTTGGTTTACCATTGACTCTAGTAGGTATTCATACTAATACTACAAATACGAAAGTTAGTCTGTGTGCCTGTCTACCTATCTGTTCGTCTGTCTATCTGTGAGTCCCTGTCTCTCCGTCTATCTGTCTATCCGTCTTTGTGTAGGTATATCACATTTACTTTTTCTTAGAATCTACCTATTATAAAACTGACTTTTTTTACATTTACCTAAAGAGTATTCATTTATGTATGTATGTATGTATGTTCCGACCGTCAGTGTCTATCTGTATGTCGCAGTCACTTATCAGAAACTATCAGTTTTAATGTATGTATGTATGTCCCGTCCGTCTGTCTGTGTCTATCTGTATATCACAGTTACTTATCAGAAACTATCAGTTTTAATGTATGTATGTATGTATGTATGTTCTGTCCGTCTGCCTGTGTCTATCTGTACGTCACAGTCACTTATCAGAAAATACCAGTTTTAATGTATGTATGTATGTATGTTCGGACCGTCTGTCTGTGTCTATCTGTATGTCACAGTTACTTATCAGAAACTATCAGTTTTAATGTATGTATGTATGTATGTTCCGACCGTCTGTCTGTGTCTATCTGTACATCAAAGTTACTTATCAGAAACAATCAGTTTTAATGTATGTATGTATGTTCCGTCCGTCTGTCTGTGTCTATCTGTATGTCACTGTCACTTATCAAAAACTATCAGTTTTAATGTATGTATATATGTATGTTCCGACCGTCTGTCTGTGTCTATCTGTGTGTCACAGTCGCTTATCAAAAACTATCAGTTTTAATGTATGTATGTGTGTATGTTCCGTCCGTCTGTCTGTGTCTATCTGTATGTCACACTCACTTATCATCAAACCCCGGGGTTTTCGGTGCGGGAATGTTTGACATTAGGGAAAGAGTAGGTATTGACATAAAATACAGAATGTACTCTAGCAGGATTCTACCTAATGAATAATTAACCTCTCCTCTACCTTTGACTTTTACTGACAAAAGATTAATAATTCGAACTTTAATGTTGCAATTAAAATCTGTCTGACAAACGACGACAGGTTAATTGAAAAAAATATACATGAATACTTAATATCTTAATCTATAATCTTAATATCTTTTCAATTTATATATAAATGAAAAAGATCAGTCATTATACCTCTTTAAGCCCCTACTGATTTATAAGTAAATAGTTCACAGATACCGGACTTTAATACTGCAGGTAGTTAATTAATGTTAATTTTATTATTATCTCATAAGGCTTTGTAGTAAAGCTAAAGTACCTCCTACATGAGTCAAAATAAAATTGTATTATAGTGTGTATACAATTCGGAGGGAGGTAGTTATTCATTAGGCATAATATGACTTTTCTCAGACTAACCTATCTGTTTATCTCTACTCTTTCTCAAATCATTCCCGCACCGAAAACCCCGAGGTATGCTTATCATAAACTATCAGTTTTTATGTATGTATGTTCCGTCCATCTGTCTGTGTCTATCTGTATGTTATAGTCACTTATCAGAAACTACCAGTTTTAATGTATGTATGTATGTATGTATGTATGTATGTATGTTCCGTCCGTCTGTCTGTATCTATCGGTATATCACGGTCTCTTATCAGAAACTATCAGTTTTAATGTATGTATGTATGTATGTATGTTCCGTCCGTCTGTCTGTGTCTATCTGTATGTAATAGTCAATTATCAGAAACTATCAGTTTTAATGCATGTATGTATGTATGTATGTTCCGTCCGTCTGTCTGAGTCTATATGTATGTCACAGTCACTTATCAGGAACTATCAGTTTTAATGTATGCATGTATGTTCCGACCGTCTGTCTGTGTCTATCTGTATATCAGATTCAGATTGCGATTTAGATTTCATTACTCAATATAACACATTATAAGTTACATGACCATCTCATATTATATGCAGTTACATTGAGGTCGTCAGAAATAGAATTAAATAATAATAGTAAAAGTAAAAGTCATACAAATACAAAATACATTTAAAAAAATCAATCTTATTTGTATGTACATACATACAAATAAAATTGACATACAAAAAAGATCATGGTAAACACTTTATTGTACAAAAAACAGCAAATCAAATACAATATTTACAGAATTTACATGTCAAGTTCCATATACTCATTTACAGAATAGAGTGGGTTATCCAACAAAAGATTCCTAAGCCGGCGCCTTAACATTTCGTCAGATGGTTCGCGTTTGAGTTCGGTGGGTAGACGCTCGTAGTAGGTGGGACCGATGACGCGCGGGTTCTTACCTGCAAGTGCCATGCGACGAGAAACAGTTCTCAAACGCCCTGTGTGACGGAGTTGTTTGCCGATGACTTTTACTATTGCAAACGAAGAAATATTTGATCAGACAAACATAATGATTTCGAATATGTAAAGTGAATAGTGCGTCATTATGCGGTGCGCTGTGAAAATGCCCCGACAAGTATGTCTTGACTTCGCCCCAACCAACGTACGCACGGCACGTTTCTGCATCAGCATTACCGTGATGGCATCCGTAGAGTTTCCCCATAAGAGTGTGCCGTACAAAATCAGTGAAGGAAAGTGTGCATAATATACCTGTCTTAGAGCATCGTCAGTTATAAGCAATTTCAGCTTATGCAACGCAAAGACTGCACTACTCAATCTACCACACAACAAGTCAACATGGCACTTCCAATTAAGATTCGAGTCCACGGTGAAGCCGAGAAACCTACACTGATCGCATATAGGCATCGGACTATTTGCAACGCACGGAGGAACAGGACCACTACGCCCCGAGAAAATCATGACGTTTGATTTTGTTATATTCAGGAGCAAACCGTTACACGAAAACCACTTCTGCAATTGATCACATGCGTTATGAATTTTCCCAGCGAGCTAGTCATACGTGCGCGCATCGCACCTGCGAACTGCACAGAAACGCCGGCCGTGATGCTGGTCGGAAGATCATTGACGTAAGCCAGAAATAGGCTGTTTCCCAAGGCGGATCCTTGAGGGATCCCCATTGTCACGGTGCCAATATCAGATTTGAGTCTCTTGCCGCCCGCAGACAATTTGACAACTTGTTTCCGGTCGCACAGTGATGACGTAAGTAGAAGTTGGGAGGTGACCTGTATCCCATAATAGTGCAACTTATCCAAAAGCAGCTCGTGGTTTATTACACCAACAAATACACATTCACTTATCAGAAACTATCAGTTTTAATGTACATATGTATGTATGTATGTATGTATGTTCCGACCGTCTATGTCTATCTAATATCTGTGTATCACAGTCACTTATCAGAAATTATCAGTTTTAATGTATGTAGGTATGTATGTATGTTCCGACCGACTGTCTGTGTCTATCTGTATGTCACAGTCACTTATCAGAAACTAGCAGTTTTAATGTATGTATGTATGTATGTTCCGACCGTCTTTATATGTCTATCTGTATGTCACAGTTACTTATCAGAAACTATCACAAAACAACCACAGCGTGAAATAATGTTCGGTCTGCATTCTGCATTCGATCCAATCCAAGCCGTTGTCAAGAAAACAATGGCTAACCTGGCTCTTGCCATCGACTGCTATGTATTGCATATAGTGTTAAGTTTACGAAATATTCGATGTAGGCACTAAATATTATAAAATTCCGAGGTCACTGGTAATAATTGTTTTATAGATTTTTTTTAGTACGTACCTGCGGAATTTGTAATATAATATATATCCTTTCGGATTTCTATTAAGTCTGTAAGTGTGTTCGTTACGCCTTCGCGGCTAAATTACTGATTCAGTTTTTTGATAATTTCTTACTTAGATAGCTTTAAACACCGGGAAATTATATGGGGTACTTTTTACATCCCAGAAAATTGTGTAGCTCCCGGGGGAATAACAATAAAAGAGCTCCACGTAGACCAAGTGAAACAAAAAGCTAATGTTTTTATATAAGCTTTACATGTCTCTTTGTGTGTCAGTATAAGCTGGAGCCCTTATTATTAATATAATAAATGCGGAAGTGTGTTTATTTGTTTACATCTTCAGGGTTCAACGCCATAATTAAAAAATCAATGTTATGGTGTATAAGAGCTGATCTGATGATGGAATCGGACGTTGAAAAATGTTTGAATGTAAGAGATGAGAATCAACAATTTCTATTTGCGTCGGGGGTTGAACAGATAAACACTATTGACATCTTCTGGTTCCATACGTTAGTTCAGTCAACGAAGCAAAAATAAATGCAGTAAATCGTGAAGTCTGGTAATTATTTAGGTGCTGTAGTAGGTAGGGGCGACCCCCAAAATATAAACATACTAAAAGTCCCCAGTCTAGGACCGCGTGCTTACAGCAAGAGAAGGGTTTAAATGTTCTTCTTTTGGTTTTTCGTAAATATCTCGAATACTAAGCTTCCTAGAAACAATAAAGCTTATTAATGTTTGTACAAAATCATATATTTATTTGTTGTTAAAGAGCAAAAGAAAAGAAAATACAAGGGGTAGAATACCTAGGTACAACTAATGCACTTATTTATTTGCCAATTTCAGGTGTTACTTGACTGAGCTACGTAGGAGCTTGGGTTGTTCTTGTTTCTTAGACTTATCGTTTTTTTTAGGTAAACTGAAGCGGCCAACTGACATGACTTTTGGATTTCAAAATAAAAACAGAATGAAGAAGACAGTATTTTAAAAAAAAGTTAAAAAAATAATTTCAAGAGAAGAACAAAACAACTTTCAATTCCTAATACTTATTTAACATCTGACCACCTTGATCGGCCCCCCAAGGGTTTGTCAAAATGAGATTCACTGACGACCACCTTCGTGAGGGCTCGTTATAAAACAGTGTTTTCTGAAGACCACCATTCGGTTCAGGGTGGTCGCTAGGGTGGTCGTAATAGTCTCAGTGTTATTATAAAATCAACAATCATCTTTTGCAGGGGAGACGGCACACAAGAAAACATTAAAACAATAATATTGTCGTCTTACAACGTCAGTACCGTCATGTTATAAAAGTATTATTTATTTTCTCTTGTAATAATTCTCACACGGTTTCCTGCAGAACTACGCATGCTATTTTATATTTAAATAAATAAATATAAGGGGAAATTCTTACACAAATTGAGTCTAGTCCCAAAGCCAGCTGTATGCTTGTACTGTAGATAACGATAAACATACAGTTATGTAATTAGTCACGTTATTAATGGGGAAACACGAAATGGCAATGCTGCAATTCAAAAAACAGGACAAAGCTAATTTTGTTAGTTACAAGTCCGATGTCTAGTATGATAATAAGACTCCCAAGTTTCGTTTATTCTTTGGAACAGGGGAGGGGTAAGACTACGAAAATGCAGTGCTGCAAGCCCCCCTGATTGGCTTATCAGTGGCAGCAGCATGATAAGCGACGCCTCGTGCTTAAGTATCTACTATGATCGATCTCCTCAAAAAACCTAAGCTCATCTGAAAGATCATCAATTTCTGTGTAAGAAAAACCACTGCTGGATTTATACATTGGAATTATAACTAAAAAAAATCCTGTGCCAGGTTTTTCGGATTGCAGCATTGCCATTTCGTATTCCCCCATTAATCATGTGACTAAATAAATAAAGGACGACCTTAAAAACGGGCCTACACAAGGTGCACAACGGTAATAATATGTGATTGATATTCAAAAACTGAAAAAATATATTGTCCTGTACACTGACGAATCACACTAGTTTAATTTGTAAGTATACATCTTTCGGTCAATAAACTGTTACTTAACTCTACTTATCTTACCGCCGTGCTCAGAGTCATTTAAGAGACGGTTAACTTCTGTTGCTTTTTCAATTTTATGTCTAAAAAAATGTTCACCAAAGAACGCCCTAATCGTCATTAAATGACTGAGTATGGCCGTTAATGTATTATTGTCATATGTAGGTACCTCCCTATAGTTTTTTCAATCCTTTTGCTAATAGTGCTGCTTGAACTTGGTGCTACCGGATTATCGATACGACCTTAATTTCGCTTAGTAATGTAAGTAAAGAAAACTAAATAAGTTATTGTACATGTTAAACAAACATTTACATATAACCAATTCACCATACTTTATTTTAAAGGTTCCTCATTACTTTACATAATTGAACGCTGCTGCCCTAAGCTGTTACTGACCAGCATTTATTATCATACCATTGGCCACTTCGAACAAAATTCGATAATGCTTATCTTCCAAATTATAAAAGGAATCCGCCGGCCAATATTGGTATTTCAGGTTTTCATTGATTATCGCACCTGTAACTCACTATCAACCCAAACAGGGTCGACCGTCTATATAAGTACATATCTTTACAGATTTTGAATTGTCAGACTTGTAGGTAAACTGTGTCTGTGGTGCCGTTAAAAATCGGTTAAGTCACACCGGGTCATTTTGAATAGGTACTCAGGGGCTCTATTCTACACAGTAAACCATATTGCTTTTGACATTTTATCGTATTGTTTTTAACTCGGCCTCTATTACTGCCTACTAAATAAGAGCTATCATAAGTTTGACAACACGATAACTGTGTCAAAAGTATGGTTTTACCGAGTAGAATAGAGCACCAGGTATCATTTAAACGGCCTTAAAAATAGCTTACGTCAAACTTTTTAAACCCCCGACAAAAAAAGAGGTGCGTTATAAGTTTAATGTAACCTTGGATGTGTGTACGTGTGTGTGTGTGTGTCTCTGTACCTATGAGTCTGTCTGTGGAATCGTAGCTCCCACGCGGTTGACCTACAGTACGGGTCCGTTTATCCCACTAGTCCCATTGAGTTTTCCCATTATGGGACAACTGAGACGATTTCGTCCCAGTAGTAGTCCCATGGGACAAGTGGTACTAATATATATATTTTGTTTTTGGTCCCAAAAGTCCCATTACCGTCATCACAGTAAAAAGAAATCATACATATAATTTCTTTTTTCTTTAGCTCTGTCGTTATTTCGCATTCCTCCTCATTCCAGAAATCAATTGGATAGTGTCGACGGCATTCCGCTATGGTGGAGCTCCTTTTTCTGGGTTGTCTTTCGGGCCTGCTGCAAAACTAACAAAACCTAAACCTACCTACCTGGGACTTTTAAGACCAAAATATTATTGTAACTTGTCCCATGGAACTACTGGGATGAAATCGTCTCAGTTGTCCCATAATGGGACAACTCAATGGGACTAGTGGGATACACGTGTTTTTAATTATAACGGAAGTTAGTTCAATCGGCATTGTTCTTAGCTAGGTTTTTAGCGTTCCGTAGTAAACAAGGCACCCTTATAGTTTCGCCATCTCCGTATGTACGTCTGTCCGTCTGACCGCGGCTTAACTTAGAGACTCTTGGTACAGTCAGCATCAAATATATAGACACAGTAATACTTTCAAAAATATGTAAACATGACTCTGCTGCGAAGTTATAAGGGTGTATATATATTTATGACACTGAACGTACTACATAGCTGTGATTTGGCATAGTTACACATTTAGGTACATTACGCCAACATAGATATAATACCGGGCGTATGTAAAACAAAAGGTGCCCTTGCTGAAGTAATGTCGATCGGCTAGGACATCACTTTCTTGCCATACTTAAGAAGTGCCGGCCGCTTCTCAAGACTTGCCGCACTAAATGACATAATCCTTCGGTTAAAAACATACTCGATTGAGGCCACTATTTTTGCCGCGAAGTCACTAGTGGCCGCCACAAGCAGCGGACGAGTTTTTAACCAAATTCAAAAAAGAAAGAGCTTCTATGTTCCACTATATGTTTTTTTTAAATGTATATTCATCGACTCTCGTTCAAGTATGAAGATTAAGAAGTATACTTAACCTTTTCAACGCCACAGTCGGCTCTGGCCGTCAACTAAAAGTCGTGCCACTGCCGCCACGTCGGCTACAACCGACAAGAGTTCAAGATTAAAAGAGACTTTCTTTGGTAGCAATAAGGTGTAATTTGCATAGCATAGCAAACATGTTTGGCGTGTGGGTGGCACATTTTGTATTCGACGTATGGCGTTCAAAAGGTTAAGAGTATTACTCTACTTTCGAGGTGGTCCCATTGTTACCAAATCTGAATCCGACGGGACCCGTGAGGAATTGAGGGAACTCCTCAAATATTATAGGCATACATATATCGATTTTAGTATTTTTAGTAACAAGTCTAACATTTGCATTCAGAAAGTATCACTTAGTGAAGTGAAACTGTTGATGAAGACCACGGATGGCCACCGGAACTCCTCAACGGTACCTATTTGAAGGGTGGCGATAAGATATCTCGATTAAGATAGATGAGCGACTATAGTGTAGAACATTTAATTGTTTAAATATAACTATGACTTTCCCGTTCTAACATTTTAAAAGAAGTTATTTTTTGTGTTTTTGAAGGCGGTATTTTGTTTCTTAAAACAATTTTTGATTTATGATTTTAGTGGTTTGTTGAAGGCGGTTTAACTTGATTGTCCGAGAGTTTAAATTGATATTAACGTGGATCACTAGTTAATAGTGGATACTATACGAACATTGTCATTATTTCATACACTTATTCATTTAAACTTTGAATAACACAACTAAAAAGATAATTTTACCTGTAAAACTTTTAATTAATGTAACAATTATTTCTCTTCTCTCTTCAACCTTTCGTCACCTAATGCTGAGTGAGCTTAAGCAGTCTCTCCCCCTATCTTAACGAGATCGTCAGTCCATCTCATTGGTTGCCTCCCAACGTTCCTTCGACAACTATTTTTTATTTACCAGTACCTAAATGCCCTAGTCTGTTAGCAGTTTAGGACTTTTAAACTAGCAGCGTCCCGCCGAGAGAGGGGTTGGGGGGGGGGGCATCTATATCACGGGTGCAACATGTGACGTTTAAAAAGTACCAAGTACTTGTAAGTAGCAAACTGTTACTAATATGTTTTCGAGTAAGGTTTCATTAAATACTACATCGTCATACAAGTTTATCCAGTTGCACATAGTTTTTTTTAAGTACGATAACGCTTACGAGACTGTCGAGTCACTTCACTTAAACTATTGAAGATGGCACAGCGAGACTATCGCCGCAATAAACTCGCCCGTGTAGGTGACTCCTTACTGTTAACCAAATATTAGTAAAACGTGCCATATCGAGGACTACTGCTTTCTGCATCTGACCCTTGATCCAGCCATCTATCATCATAAGGAGAGACTTTTCTGTATGAGACCGTTCTATGACACAACTATTGAGACAATCATCGTCGAGTCAACATCCCACATGGCGGTTATCTCGTAATCCAAGTACTTGCTGAGCATGGCCTTCTCAGCCTTCATGAGATGGTGACGTTGACGAGCACGGCTCGGCGTTGATTTTCGCCCTAGTTCCTTCACAAGAGATGATTGATGTACTGCGACTTTTATTCGCCTTTGTTCCATCAAATTAGTTTATTTATTTATTTATTTAGGATAACATAGATTTAATCATAAGGCGAATTATAGGTTACCACAGGTTATACAAAGTAGTTACCAGAAGGAACTTTCTTGCAAAGGAACTAATGCGAAAAAAAGGTCTCAGTTGTTCCTTCAGGTCTTGTAAAGGAGCAAAAGCGAGGAAAAATCCCAGTTTGCAAAGGAACAAAGGCGAAAAAAATGTCGCAGTACTTCCTTCATAGCTCCTTCGAAGGAACATCCAAAGGAACTACCGCGAATATTCCGTCAACTCGATATCAGGCTTATTGCCGATAAAAGTCTTAGTCCGTGATGACAAATCGCTCTCATTAGAGCGCGGCACGATAATATTCGAGAAATGGCAACAGTGCATACTCGTAGTACAGCACTTCGAACTTAACAAGACCGTATTAAATAGCATGTTGCTGATGGATAATCTTGGCTGCGAGGTTCCCCCTTTATGTGCATATAAAAACCGCTGGCCAAATGCGGACAACCGGAAATAATATGTCTGCTGAAGGACTTACCGGGGCAATGGCATGCTAGACAAATATCGACCGTACCGTCTATCAGAACATTTTTAATAGTTGTTCGTCATTATGACCTCCTGAGCAATTGCACAGACAAAACCTCCGATTTCCTTAAATAAAACAACGTACAGGTATACTAAAAAGTCTACGTAGGGCTATGCAAGGGCCAGGTAGATCAACCGATCCACAATAAATTGCCACACTACTGTGACTGGTTCATTTTATTTATCCGTAGTCACACCAACATATCATAAATATATGGTAGGCTTGGGTCATGATGGTGCTTCAGCTGGCCCGAAGGGCCAAAACACCCAGAAATAGAGCCGGGGTAAGCATGAGGTACGGGGGTGAGTTACAATAAGGGAAAGACTTGCCTTTTATATATCTCAGGTAAGTATTCACATTCTGGCAAGAGCAAAAAAGGTATGTACGGCCTTCAACACCTGACTCGTGGTTCCTTTACTATTGGTCCCACTGCTCTTCGCTTTCATCAGAAATCTTTTTTTTTTCACAAAGGTAGGTAGATCAGGGTTGTTAGGTATGGTTACATGCCCCAAACCACCAAACCAAACCACCCTATAATACGAGCCCTGCCGCGAGGTAGGGCTCTGTCGAACAGCAGTGGGACAAAAAGCAGTGCAACCACGACTCAAGTCTTTCGATTGCCTTGACAGTACGAAAAATCTTTACAAGTCACCATTGCCCTCTTCCCGCACCTCATGTATATAGGTACCGGCTCTTAATTAAGTTGTATGCCTATGCATGTGACGTGATGTTAGCAGTAGACGGGACCCTCATATCCAGTGCGCCCTATCAAACTAAGTAGTTACTTGACGTCGCCGTCCACAATATCCAAGTCTCTAACATTCACTGCGTGTGTATTGGTAAGCTACAACATCGGAAGGAGAGAGAAGAGATTCAATTAACCACCCCTCGTAAAATGTGCATGACCGCACACTTACTGACACCGAGTTTCATCTCGGTGGCACTAATCTTGCATGATTATTATTGATACACATGGAGCCAAGAAGCAATACTCCGTAACCGTGCGAGCGCTATTGCGTGAATGCCCGCAACTTGCTTGTTAAATGCTTTCTTGCTCCCTGACGCTAACCATATGGTTGTTTTAAAAGGTTCAAATAATAAATTGACTATTACAAGGCGAAAGAATGATTAAAATCGCTTCAGGCGTTAAGAAAAATAAAAAGATTTTTGCGCAAAATGTGGGATACTTTGGTTTGTATTTTCGGACAAAAATAACAGTAATTACTAGAAAAACAACAAACGTTTTATTATTGACATTATTACACGTAACATATATTTTTCCAAAGCCATTTGAACAATCCGTTTAGGAGCAGTAGGCCTTCAAAGCGCCTTGCACGTTATGATGTGTTTTGAGGTTATGTAAATAATTAAGGACCGAATTACTTTTAAACCGCTACTTTATATGTAAAATGATATATACATATTGAAAGTATATATTTTTCGCTTTAATTTGAGATATAAATGATTGCTGTACATTCTGGGGCACAGCGCCATAGTAAAATGGGCCATGTCCTTTTGTCTAATAAACAATGGAGTTCAATGTCGTCTAAAGAAATATTTTATTATTTATAATATTTTAAATAAATAAATTCGTAACTGGTTACGTAATTGAAATGTCCGTAATTTTGGATGCCCCAGCGACAGTGTTCCGTAGTGGCATAACAATTAAAGTCCTTGACTGTACAGTCAACAACATAAATAAGTGATCATTTATGTACCTTACGCTTTCAATCGTTTCACAATTTTGTATGACATTTCAAACACGACGTTAAAGTGACAAGGTACATAAATGATCACTTATTTATGATGTTGACTGTACCTACCTATAGGTGAAAAACTTAAGTAAATGACATCTTGCATGTACCTAGTTGTAGCATCTGTATAGACCGCTCGACATTCTATATTTGAAATTTGACGTTAGTTCCATATTAGTTTTGTACACAACTACATGAAAGAGGTCATTTACTTATGTTTTTTACCTATACTACGTTAATAAACAAATTAAGGGGTCCGAAAAACAAAAAATATATTTCAAAGATGATAATAATTATATATGATATGATATGATATGATAAGTTTATTGGTAAAAAGTAATATTTTACATGTCACGTACTTAACTAAGTTACAATTTTATTTATTTTTAGTGAAATTACATTTCAAGTCACATTTAAGGTATTATTATTTAAATACATTTCAAATCATATTATTAAAAACATTTTTCTTAAAATTCCTTAGATTTATTACTAACATTTTAATTTTAATTTAAATATTATTCCTAAAATATGATTACAAAACTTTAAAAAAAAATAAAAAAAAATTAATTTATTTAATTAATTTATTTTAATTTATTTTATTTTTTAAAATGTAATAAGTATGTAGAGAAAATTTTTTAAACTAAAAACTATTTTTAGTGAAAAGTATCAGATGCAACCTTGTACTGTATCCCGAGCTGTGCTGTTCTCGAAAATTCTCGGGAAGGAAGAATGACGCTTCTTTTTACCCTACTGCCGAAGTAGGAGGATTAAGTATGTTTTTTTATTGCCATCGACGGGCAAACAGGCAGACAGCCCACCTGATAGGAGGTGGTCACCGCCGCCTATGGACATTTGCAACGCCAGTGGCGTCACCAATGCGTTATCGGTCCAGAAGAAATTTAATGATACCCTTTTTAAAAAGCAACATATTGCAGCGCATTGGGAAAGTCTCAGCAGGAAGCTAGCTCATTCCAAATTCTTATAGCACTGGGCTATAGAACCGGCGCGTAGTGGAGCGTAAGGAGAATTTCGAGAGTTCCCGAGAATTCTCGAGAACGGCACGTCATTAACTGTACCTACTAAGCACCCAAATCGTGACAGGGCTCAACGGCGCCGCTATCGGCGACGTTGAGAGCACGGCAGCCCTGACCAGGGTCCGCGGCAGCGGCGACATGTTCTGGTGGTTCTTCCCGGCGCTGGCCGCGCCGCGCGCGCGCCCGCTGCTGCTGTGGCTCGACGGCGCCGCGGGCACGCCGCCCAGCCTGCTCGCCAACTTCGGCATGTTCGGCCCTTACGACTTCAATCTGAACAAACGGAACGACTCCTGGGTGAGCACTGCACTAGCTGCTTAATTCTGGGGACCTAGTGAAATAGGGTAGGTATATACATTGTGTTACCGACATGCGGGCATTTATTTCATCGTTAGTTAGCTAGTTCTTAATAACTTAGTTAGTTCATCGTTATCAGTATCGCTGTTCCTTAGTACAAGGCATGTCGTGGTACGGGGCAAATCATAATAATCAAAGTATCCGTCGACGTCATTTACACTTGTCAAGTTGCTGTGCTTTACATTGCTGGCAAGTAAAATTTTGTTAGAAAGTTACAAAGCCTGTAAAATTTGTTTATTAATGAAATTAATGTCATGGTTACGTTACAGATATACGTTATTTTAACCTCCTTAAAAAAAGCCAGGGTGCTGGTAACACACTGTATAAGTCGACTTAACTCGTAGTAATAAACGATATAATAATATACATCTTCTGGATATTTATACCCTTTTTCACTAGGACTTCAGAATTTAGGACTAGGTAAATTTTATTTTTAAAATATTTACCTATTTATAAGCGAGTGGCGCTAGCAGTTCAATTTGAAACTTCCGCACGGCCACTGTGTACTACCAAGAAACTGGTTTACTAATGAGTTGAAGAAATTTATATTGGCATACTGTCTATAATAATAATATTAATATAAACCTAAACTATTCATAAATTATCATATTCCTACATTTAAAAATTTGATAACAAATTCGAAATTAATTGAAAAATAGCCCCAAAGTTATGGTTCCCCTACGTTTCGTATTCCAGGTGGATCAGTACAACCTGCTGTTCGTGGACGCGCCGCTCGGCACGGGGTTCAGCGCGGCGCGGTCGGACGGGGCAATCCCGGACAATCTTCAAGAAAACGGTAAATATACTCACTTAATACGAAACCTTAATTTGTGTTACCTCCAAGAGGAGAACACCTTAAAATACCGGTTTTTTTTCCGAATATCATTTAGCCGAATTTTAATTTTTCCGGAAGTTCAATGCATTATTAAATTACTAAACGTAGCTTAGGTTTGATTTTTAAGCGATATCAAAAAGCATTGCATTCGTAATTATGAAAATTAGGAATTACCGAGTGACGTCAGATATTTTCCACTACAACCCTTTTTCTTATGTTTCTCGGATGTTTGTATTGTATCAACTATTTGTTAATTTCTGTTATTTTGTAAATTTGCCTATCCTCTTGCATTGCCCTTGCTTATTCTACTCCAAGGTTAACTGGAAGGGATCCCATATGGGATAAGTTTGCCTATGTTTATTATCTACATTGATGCAAACATGTGTTGTAATTGTTTATATGCAATAAAGAGTTTACATACTACATACACACACATTCGACATTGTTAATATTGTTTTATCGTTGCGATATCGTTCTCTGCTAACATATGCATTGTACGTACATATACCTACTAGAGAGCGTCGGTAGCCCAGTGGCTTAGGCGGTCTACTCGAGATCGTAAGGTACCGAGTTCGAACCCCCGCGGTCACCATATACCAATGAGTTTTTCTAACTTAAGTGCATTCCCCGATGCTCTTACGGTGAAGGAAAAACATCGTGAGGAAACCTGCACATTCGAACAGCTGAGTGGGTAATTGCACAAAAGATCCTAAAAGGGTCGAAGTGTATCCGAAAGGGCTCATCTGTAAGATAAGATAAGATAAGGTACATATACTACACTAATCTGCAGGCTATTACTGATGAATGTACGTTAATATAAGCGGCATAAATCTCGTGCAAGGATTGCAATTTACTGATCTGTATAATTAATAAAAAAAACTTACTTTTTCCTTTCTTTATATTACACATTTACGGCGGCATTCAGGGTCAGTTTATGAGTTATGATGATAAAGTCTTTCCAAAGTGACGATTTTCCATGAACAAGTTTGAAACAGGAACGAGTTACCTAATTGTCTCTACAATGTATCTAAGTTCATAACTATGTGTACACTTTAGTACGAGTACATTGTCACTTTATTCACTGTGACAATTCATGTATGGCAGTTTAAACATGTCATTAAATAGACAAGGTATTAAAGTGTACACATATTTTTGAACTCGACTGTACCTTCGGCGGTTAATTAACTTACTATAGGTATATTAGCTTTACTTGTAACTATCTAGCTGACTAACAATGTTAATAAATCTAGGAAGTCGATTTTAACTACGTGTGTGTAGTCATCGGATTGAATTGAAATTTTGATGCTTGTATAAAATATTATGGTACCGATACCGTCGAGATGGTTTGACGTTGGAGACATTGGACATGGACGGTGGGCAGAGAAACTCCTTAGTGGCTAGTAGTAAATCCGTTGGGCTTGGATTAGAGTAACTCTTGTTTTAATAGCGAGTTTATCATTAGTAAAAGGACAGACATCAAGAAAACAGTGTTAATAAATATTTCTTTATTGAAAAATCTTACGCGTCGTTCATAGATGTTTGATATTAAATACAATATTTTTGTTTTAGTTGATCATCTTATGTTTACTTTGGAATCATTTTACTCAATGCACGAAGGATACGAAGACACACCCCTTTATATATTTGGCCAAGGACACGGATCTCAACTCGCTCTAGCCCTCGCTATTCGTTTGTTGGAAGAAAATACTAGTGTAAGTTCTTCAATGTCTTTGTATCGGGTCCATATTGGCTCACCTAATTATTTTTACTCATAACGACTCATAAGTCCTAATCATCGCAACTCCTAACGTATTTTTTTCAGCAACTGTTACTTTTTCAGGATTTTTATCAATAAAACCTAACCTAACCTAGTCTTATCTACACATTGAATATTTCAGAACTTCTGAACAGTTTACTGTTCCAGCGGTATAAAAAATTCATTTTCGGAGTTCCGATAATAGGAGTTGCAATTTTAGTTGAACTTTGGCGCTCCCCTTTGTATCATTATAAACTAGGAGAAAATAGTTTTAATGTGTACTTATTATACTTGCAGGATTTTTCTTACAATTTAGAAGGGGTTGTGATCGGCAACGGTATAGTTTCACCAGCTCTAGCCCTGACGAAACTCGGATTTTACCTGTGGGAGCTCGGCTACGTGGACGAGGCCGGACGGGACGCTATTGAGACATTCTCAGAGGAAACCAACGATTTAGTCAACAATGGCCAACTAGGAGCAGCTTTTGATCACTTCTTGTCGCTGGGAGATTACACGAACGAGATCGCCGGCGCAGCGGCCGTTAATTTGGGACATATTGTTGAAAAACTACCACGCGACGCCCAGCAAGGTCGGGTTTCATTAGACTAGTCATTGTGTGCATATTGCAGTCAAATAATATTACCTCTAACTAACTATGTACAGTAAAGTTCATAAATATGTGTACACTTTAGTACCTTGTCATTTTAATCGCTGTGCCAATTCATATGGCTGCTTAAACATGTCATTAAATAGACAAGGTAAAGTGTACATATATTTATTTATAAACTCGACTGTTCATACAAATGCGCTGGCATTATTCGCGGGTTATTTGCTCGTAGTTTATTTTGTCACAATAACTAGCGACCCAGTCTCGCTTCGCTTACGGTTGAGTTTTCTGTAACACTCGTAAATAATCCAGAATTTATTATATAATAAATTTATTATATTATATTATAAATTTATTATATATTATAAAAACCTTTACCTTGAATCACTCTATCCAAGCGCATTAAAATCCGTTGCGTAGTTTAAAATGTCCAAGCGTACCTGGGGCACGTTTTATAAAGCTACAAGTAACAATTTTACAGGTTTAAACTGGCAACACTGCTCAAATGGCTGGTCGTCATTGGTCGAGGTTGTGTCAAATGGAAACTTGTAACCTGTAAATTGTAATTTGTAGCTTTATAAAACAGGCCCCTGATAGTACTTATAGAAGGCTCATTGTTTTAACCCTGACTTAGTTGTGCTGTTCCAGGCTATTTTGGTCAACAGGGGTATCTCGACAGAGCGCTCGGGGTAGACACGGGCCGGTTTATGGCCGAGACCGTAGCGCCGGCCCTGGGGACCGACAGCGCCTACGGCGCTCGCCAGGGCGCGGCTCTTCGTGCATTCAGAAGCTCTTTCATGGAACCGGATACTAGCAAAAGTATTATTCTTATTCTACACACACATATCTTTGTACGAACTTCACCACAGATAACCAGAAAAGTAGTATTTTCAGGGGAATTAGGCCACAAGTATTAAAAATAATTAGTATGTGGCGACCTAGCGACATCTAGCGACAACTTGTAACAGCCAACTTGGTCCCTCTAGCTAGACCAGTGGTTCTTAACCAGTGGTCCTTGGAAGCATCTCAGGTGGTCCGCGAGCCATGCCAATAAATTAGTAACAAGTGTCGACACAACATTACCCGAGCATTGTTGATAGGTATCTAAAAGAACCCTTTATTTTCTTACATTTATTTATTGAATATTACCTCCAAATCAATAAACCAACTGGGTGGTCCACGGCATAACGGAAATTTTGTGAAATGGTCCCCCAGGACTAAAAGGTTAAGAACCACTGAGCTAGACGATGGCCCATCATGGGCCAGCGTATGGGACTATGGGGCGGGAATGAGATGGAGTAATGCGTCTTAAACTATCACTAAACTTAGACTATCATTAAAAGTTAGAGTTAGACAGCAGTCAACTTCTGCAATTATGATGCTCGCTCTAAGGTGTAAATGCGTCTCTTACGCTGGCCATCACATTGAAGAAGAAGAAAAATTGAATTTATAAACTATTTTTACTGATGATGGTGTGACGTTGTTTTTTTTTGCATCGTCATCTATGAAAAAAGTGGGTAGGTATATCCAGCTACGCACTTAAAACAAACACAGGCAATTAAGTATTATTACTTAGTCATTAGTTTAACTAGAGGACGATAGCCATAACAACTCCTCGTAACTGTTGTCATTACACACTAATGCAGAAAATGGAATAACAGGTATCATGTGACTTTAACCTTCATTGTTCTCAGTTGAATACATTCTACAAAATACGGCTGTCAAAGTGGTGATTTACAACGGCAACTTAGACGCAGTGTCCAACACTCCAGGTAGGCCTGTTTCTTTATTAGGTAAGACCATTGAACGAAGCGTAGCTGTTAGCATAGTATAAATAGAAAAGTAGTTTATGATACCTATTGCCACTCGGGTGCCTAGGGTTGTCCAAAGTCCAAACTTAATTTAGTCACCTACCTACTTGGTCATACTTTGGTCCATGATATAGAGTTATTGTAATTTGTATAAATTACACAAACCTGAAGTACATACATATAAGTATAAATATTGTTAGGTACCTAATTTCTATTATTTTTACTTAGATACTTGTTAACTGTTGACACTAAATAATATGTTTATATAATAATAATAATAATAATATCAAGGGACGATCTAACAGAAATTGACCTAGCTCCAAACTAAGCTCTAGGCTTGTAATATGGGTACTAGACGACGATATAAATACTTATATAGAGAAATAAATACGTAAATACACAGAAAACATCCAAGACTCAGAAACAAATACTCGTGCTCATCACACAGTAAACTTTTCAGGAATTTTGAAGAACTCATTAGGTTAGGTTTGTTTTGTAACAATCCTGAAAAGTTTACGGTTTCAGAAAAAACAACTTTTAGGTATTATGTACTTTTAGTTATTATGATACATTAGGATTTTTAAATTTAAGCGTTCTGATACGTACCCCACTACAAACTAGGCTATCGCGTCGTCTAAATATAAATATATGTGTTATATGTAAATTCCTTTTCGACATATTTTGATCATGCCGCTTTCGTGCAAGGCCTAAGAATATTGGCAGCACGCGCCGCGCGGCATTACACACAGAACTCCGGTAGACCAGGAGTTCAGTGCAGTGCAGTATCGATTCAGCCGTTTGAATAAGAAAAGAAATAAACAAAAACAAATAGACTATCATTCATAATATTACTTACTTGACTTTGATTTGGCTATTTTCTAGGTAGGTGAAAGTAGGTAGTAAGATTTATAAACATATTTATACGTACACATACGTATAGATAACAACAAAAATCAATGTACGTCCAAAGGTATCTGCAAAAATTATAGCTCTGTTTTTTTTTTATTTGAAGACATTTTTGGGCCGATGCGCGTCGACGAACTACTGTTCTATTTATACTGTGCTGTTGGTTCCTAGTTAAGAAAATCGATAGAGAATAAGGAATCGATTATTGGGCAGGTAATATCGGAAACGTACCTACATTGATAATGTTTTCAATCCACGAAGTCCACACAACGTCAATTTGAGTAGCGACGCGACTGGAGGCCACTGTTATGGCTGCTTTACATTGGACCAGCAAAAGCATGCCAGTAGAAGTACATTGACGAGTTGGTTTTCACGTTTGAGGCGAGAGCTATCATAACAACGCAATGTACTTCTACTCGCATGCTTTTGCTGGAACAATGTAAATCAGCCATTGCTATAGCTGAGTAAGTCATATTCATAAGAAGAGACCCGGGTAAAGTGAAAATTAGACATTAGTTATTGATATTGCAGATTTTACTTTTTGGAATAGATAGACTTCTAATATATTTTAGTAAGTCTAAATTCAACAATTGACTAAGCCCGCGCTCAGGGTCAGTTAATGACGATTCTTTTTTTAGTGACGATTCTTACTCACAAGTCTCTAAAATGTCTTTGATTACGGCGCGGCGGTAACACTTCAAGAAATTAAAAAATTAATCTGTTTACCCGCGTGCCTATTAAAAAAAAATCATATGTCCAAAAAAAAACTGGTATGATTTGGACTAGTTGGCTTCATTATAATCGTCATCATCAAAAAGCATCGGAAGCTTAATGTTTATTTATTTAATTGCATTCCATAATGTCATGTTTAAAAAAAACACATTAAGTGATGTATAAAATAGGAACAACTTACACCATGGGCACTTTTGGGCACAACAGTTCTAGGAGAGGGGAGGGCCCATATTATATCTAATCCATCTAATTTATATTATGTAAATTAAGCTCTATCCCACTCACTCTTCACTGTCTCTACGCGACTAATAAAAAGTGGCAGGGCTAAAATAATAACTTCAACAAGGCCCGACACACCACAGTATTAAGAAAACCTATAATAAGACTGTGCCATCGTTATTTCAGCTGAAAGACGTCCACTGCTGGGCACGGCCTCCCCAAGGATAGAGGTGACTAGAGCCCCTATTCTTTGTGAAAAGTGTAAAATATTAATTGTTTTTGAATAACACAGGTCAGCTGGAGTGGGTGAACTCACTGCAATGGCCGGGCCAACAGGCCTTCCTGAGTAGTCCTCGGCAGACGCTCATAGTCAACCAGCAGGTCCAAGGCTACTTCAGGGAGACTGAACGACTCGCGTACTATTGGATTAACGCTGCGGGACAATCGGTGAGAAAATATGTATTTTTAATTTATTTATACAGTTTAGTACCTACATCTCGGAAGTGAATAAATTTGGACAAAAAGGTTCGTCACTTTTGGTTGGACCTTATCGGCATTGAAATAGAGACGAAAAGTGACGAACCTTTTCGTACCGTGAAAAGTCACCCTAGGTGTTGTAATTTGCGCATCTGCTTTTGACGAGTCAGAACAGACATGCGGAACCTGTTATAAACATTTGTTAAGTTACAGTAATTGAAGAGGGCCCAAGGGTATTTCTTGTGTTTAATTTTTATTTAATATGGTCAAATTTGGTGTTCCAAATAATCTTAAGAAGTGTAAGCTAAATTTTCAAGATTGTTAACGGATGGAATGCCAAACATAATTTTACCTGTACAATATTAAATCATATATACATATATCTTAAAAACTCGACTCTTGTTGGAGGCATTACAGCATTTACAGCGGTAACAAGTAGAGTGCAGATATTTTGAGCACCTTAAGTATGTCTGTTCGGTAGATTTGATAGGGCTTTACCGGAAATAAACAATATTCGTTATTTTATTACAGGTACCCCTGGACAGCCCCGCGGCTATGAGGCGTGTCCTAGATCGAATTACAGGAAATTGATAATAATAAACAATATTCAAAACCAATAGTTATTTGACTTCTTCATATCCTATCAATAGAGACATCATTCTGCAAAATAAAATCGGAGGTCTATTACTTAATATTCTTAACACACCATGTGACGGATTACATTATAGTACTCTGGTTCCATCAGCGGCACGTCTTATAAGTAACAATTTTACAGGTTTAAACTGGCATCACTGCTCAAATGGCTCGTCGTCATTGGTCGAGGTTGTGTCAAATGGGAACTTGTAACCTGTAAATTGTAATTTGTAGCTTTATAAAACAGGCCCCAGTTTGTAGCTTCAACTGGTAGAGGGCTTGACTATGTAAAGACGATTTTGATTTGTTATAAGATTTTTTGGCGAACAACGTTGTAGACCGTTAAGCAAACCGGCCGGCAAACTTGCTACACGGTCTCACGTCACGGCAAACATTCTTGGCCACGTGATGTTTTGTGATCCCAAAGCAGACCTTCTTTGGCAATATTTCCGAACAGTGTTGAAAATATATATCTCTCTAAGTCTATACATATGCCTAATATTTAGGTTCTGAGATACGTCACTTCAAATTATGGGCAGAGGACTAGATAGCCAGCCGCCAAAACATAAAGGCACAAAGGCTAATTCAAAAATAAGTTTAACCTTGCCAGTTATCACCAACGAAAAATGCTGCACTTCATTGCATAAGATCTTATCACTAAGTACCTACTGAATTATTTGGGAATTGATAAAGATATCCTACTGAATCGGGTGAGATTAGGGTGTCTCTTCATTGGAAACGATGAGGGACCAGCTGCAGAATTGATTTTGAAATGAATGCACCCACCACCCCACCAGCAGTTCTACAACATTTTATCCAATAGAACTGGTCCCCTAATGGTTTTCAGTGGAGAGAGAGAGAAAGAGTTGACTGCGTATTCAATCCTATTCAGTAGGGTCTTTGTCAATTCCCAACCATCTCGGTAGGTAATTGGTGGGATGATCTTATTTAGTGAAAGTGTGCAGAACATTGAGTTGGTGACTATAGCAAAGATAAACCTATTTTTTTAACGTGCCGTTGTAGGTAAATAATTTGTAACACATCTCGTTAAAGTTGCTGGCATCAGAATAATCCCTATAATTATATAATTAAACTTATTCGTTTGGAATTAGTCCTAAGAAGTGCAGTGTGTTTTCGTCAAATAAATTTTATGAATTATGAGTTTTTTTTTGTATGAAAATGTTTTCCTTCACAGTCCTCTTAAGTATACCTAAGAATAAAAAATATGCTTATAATTATGTTTTCAGCCAAGGGAGGCAAAGGTGTAAATAGCGCGAGGTACCTAAGCGTTAAATATTTACTTACCAGTATCATTAAAACTATATTCAGAAAGGGATCCGTAGGTATACCTAACTATTTCTAATACCATAATATTTACATCAAGTACTGCGTATTTAATAAAAACCGAAAAAAAGTGTAAAGAAATCGCCGTTGTTTACATATTAAGGCAGGTTTTAGCAGCTTTACATCGCGTTTTGCAGCAAACAGCTTGCATTGCGTTAAAAAAGCAGTTATTTTTAACTGTGCAGCAATTAACTGCATTTTATCAAGCATGGTATATCAGACTGCACCATATTCACCTTTTTTAAACTAGGAGGCAATGAAAATCGTGTGAAAGTTTTCTAAACATGTCGTACATTAGCTAAAAAGCGACCTACTTTTAACGGTTTACTTAAAAGATTTAATTCGTAAAAAAAATAGTGGCCTACCTACCTACCTACTATTTCAAACAAAAATAAAAAGTGGTTTTATTACAAGATATCTACCAAATACTATAAGATCAGTTAATATTCTAAATTATAAAATTATCCACTATGTTGGGTAAAGTGCATTTTAAATCAATCACAACACGAAATTGGTATTTTGGGAGTTCTCGGGTTGCAGCAGGAGATGAGTGAAACTCGATGGTCGGAATAAGAGTGATTTATTAAAACGATGTAACGATATTTATACAAAATTTCTTAGAACTAAAATTATTATTAACCAATAACAAATATTTACATTAAATGCGTAGCCAATAAGATTACAGTTATTTTAACCAATGGTGTAGCGCGAGTGTGCAAGAGAGACGGCGCGCGAGACTCATGCTGTCTCACGAGTATAAATATAAACGCCGGCGCGCCTTGCGCAGCTTCAGTTGCGTCCGCGATCTACTACGCGGCGAACGTATGACGTAGGTACGTAGGTACACGCAGGTACGATGCAGCTACATGACTCCCCTTCAAGTGAAACGTACCGGGAGCTTGATGGTTCGGCCGGACCTGGATTGCAAGGGTCCAGATGACACAGTAGTATCTTCGTTTATTATATAAGCTGGTTTCAGACGATCTATGGAGATGGCAGCTTCGCATCCTGGTAGTTGGATCGTAAATACTTTATCGCTTCTTTTCAATACAGGATACGGGCCGTCGTATGGTGGTTGCAGTGGTTTCTTAACCGCGTCCACACGTACAAATACTTGCTGGCAATGTTGTAAGTTTGGGTGCACGAATATAGCGCGGGTGTTGCCGTGGTGATTAACAGGCATAGGCTTGAGGTTGCTGATGGTGTGACGCAGATTTGTCACGTAGTCGTAGTCCATAGTTGAGCTGACAGTTGTTTCGTTGAAAAAGTCGCTTGGCAGTCGTAGGGTTTGGCCGTATGTTAGTTCGGCGGGGCTAACATTTGTATCAGTTCGCAATGCAGCGCGTAGTCCTAGCATGATGATAGGTAGCTCGTCGATCCAGTGCTTGTTAGGTGTTAATTTAGCCTTCAGTGCAGCCTTCATCGATCGATGCCAGCGCTCAACGAGCCCGTTGCTCTGTGGGTGGTACGGCGTTGTTCGTATTTTTTGAGCGCCTAGCATTTGTGTAAGAGCAACGAATAGTCTACTCTCGAATTGTCTTCCTTGGTCGGTCGTTATTTTCACAGGACAACCGAAACGTGGAATCCAGTTTTCATAGAATGTCTTCGCTACTGATGCTGCAGTTATATCTTGTGCTGGAATTGCTTCAGGCCATCTTGTTGTGCGGTCGATGATTGTAATGAGGTATCGGTGTTCTTGCGGGGAGGTGGGAAGAGGACCGACGATGTCGAAATGTACGTGTGTGAAACGATCAGCTGTAGGCGGGAAAGTAGAAACGGCGCTGTTAGTATGCCGATGAACTTTTGCTTTTTGACATGACGTGCAGGCTTTGGTCCAGTCTCCGACGTCAGTATTCATTGTAGGCCAGAAGAAACGGTCTTGTACTAGCTTGCGGGTTGTTCTAACCCCGGGGTGGCTAACTCCATGTACTGCGTTGAATGCATTGAAACGGAGTGATTCTGGTATGTACGGGCGAATTCGTGTTGTAGAGCATTCACAATATAACTGTTTGGTTGATGTGGGCAATGCTGCTTTTTTTATCTGCAGGTTAGGTTGCTTCATTAAAGATGGTATAGCGCTGTCCTTTTCTTGCGCGTCAGCCAGCTGTTCGAAGTCGATTGTGGTGGGGCAGGTAATGGCGTCGATTCGTGATAACGCGTCTGCTACGACGTTATCAGCGCCACGGATATGCCTGATGTCCGTAGTGAATTCGCCGATAAATAGTATTTGTCGCGTCCTTCTCGGTACCTACTTCGTTGTTTGCATTTACTTTTGTAAATGCATAAGTAAGTGGCTTGTGATCGGTATAGATGATTAGGTTTCTGCCTTCGAATGTCTTGCGGAAGTGCTTTATAGCCATATAAATCGCTAATAATTCGCGATCATATGTAGGTACTATATTTTTTCTGTGTATCGGTGAATTTCTTTGAAAAGTATCCCAATGGTACCCAGGCGTTGTTAACGCGTTCTTGAAGTACTGCTCCAGCGGAGAGGTCCGACGCGTCACACATTAGTGCGAGTGGGACGGAATGATGTGGGTGAGCGAGGACTGTTGCGTCTTGAATACTCTTCTTGCAATTGATAAAGGCCTGCGTGGCTTCTTCGGTCCAAATAATTTCAGTCTTATCCTTTTTTTTGCTATTGTGTAAATAGGCGTTTAGCGGTGCTTGGATGGATGCGGCATTCGGTATGTTTTCTCGGTAATAATTTATCATACCGAGGAAACGTCGAAGTTGTTCAATCGTTAATGGTTTCGGGTATTCGTTGATGACTTTAATTTTTTCTTCTGGCGGCTTGATTCCGTGTTCGGAGACGTTGTGACCGAGGAATTTAACTTCCGTCTGCCCGAAAACACATTTCGATGGATTTATTGTTACGCCATGTTCTTCGAATCGCTGTAATACTTGATGTATGTGCTGACGATGTTGCTCTTCGTCTTCTGAGGCCAGGATGACGTCATCGATAAAAGGAAATGCAAAGTCTATGCCCCTAAGTACTTCGTGTATAAACCTTTGAAAGGTCTGTCCTGCGTTTCGTAATCCGGGGCACATGCGCGGGAATTCGTACAGCCCAAATGGAGTGATTATGGCGGTTTTTTCGATATCTTTTTCTGCGACTTGTATCTGTTGGTAGACTCGGTTTAGGTCGAGGGTTGAAAAAATCTTCTTATTTGCCAGCAAATGCGTGAAATCTTTTAAACGAGGTATTGGGTAGCGATCTGGGATGGTGATCGAGTTGAGTCTGCGGTAGTCCCCACAAACGCGAATGCCGCCATTTTTTTTTGGAACGACATGCAGTGGGCTGGCCCATGGGCTTTTGCTCGGTCGGCATAGGCCCTGTTGTAACATGTTCTCGAATTCGCGCTTCGCTTCGTTGTATCTGTGCGGTGGCAAAGGTCTTGCTCGAACGTTGATTGGCGGGCCGGTTGTTTCTATGACATGTTCGACGTTGTGCTTGCTGTTGAGCTCCATTGCAGATAGTCGCGTGGTGCCGGGATACTTCGCTAAGATGTCGTGATACGATTGGTTTTGGTCGATGCTTCTGACTGTAGGTATGTCCGAATTACAGGCTGGCGCTCTGACTGCTAGGCTTGTAACGTTGTCTATTAATCTTCGGTTCTTTAGATCGACTACTAGGCCGTGATGTTTTAAGAAGTCTGCTCCCAGGATTGGTTTGTTAACTGCTGCAACGATGAACTTCCATTTGTACGGTCTTCGGAGGTTTAAGTCGAGTTCTAATGTTTTCTCTCCATACGTAGCTATAATACTATTATTTGCTGCGTAGAGATTGAATGGTAATGGTTTCGCGATGATTCCTTTCAGCTTCGGTATGACGCTAATATTTGCGCCCGTGTCGACCAGGAATGTGAGCTTTGTTTTCTTGTCCTGTATAAATAGGCGGTACGACTTGCTTGATACGCTAGATTCCGCCGCTTCCAGCGTATTTTCTAGTTTTCCTTGTTCTTATTATCTTCCACGCTGAACGAGCATGGCATCGTACATTTTCTTGCATTGATTCCGAATCGTCGATGATAGTAACAGTGCGGCGATGGAGAGTCGCTCCGCCCGCGTGAGTTAGAGCGAGACGGGGCGCTGAATCTGCCGCGCGAGCGTTGGCGGGGATAACGGCTGTGCTGCGCCGGGCGATTCCTGTAGTTGTGATTGTGATGCGATGCTTTGAGTTCTGCGATTTCTAGCGTGATTTTCCTTATTTCTTCAACTAGGAACTGAGAGTTAGCGCATTGATGTGCGGGTACAGGCGTAAATGTCGGTGGTGGCGGCGTTGAGGTGACAGCGGATATCTCTTGATTTTGTTCTAGCATTTTATCGGCTAGAAGTGCGAGTTCGTCGAGCGCGGCGGTCTTGCTGATAGTGTCGCTGACGACGAGTACGGAGCGGACGTGCGGCGGTAGATGGTTCATCCACATTAGCCGTAGTGTGGAGTCGGGAACTTTATCGCGTGCCAGGTTACGCATACGGCGAAGTAGTTGGGTAGGCTTTTGATCGCCTAGTTCCATCTCTTGGAGTAATTTTTGGAACTGCCGCCCCTCGCTTTCTTCGTAGACGGAGATGAGACGCTCCTTCAATATTTTGTACTGGTCCTGTAACGGTGGGTTGTAGAGCAAGTCGGATATTTGTTCTACATCTTGCTTGTCTAACTGCGCGATGACTAACTGGGATAGTTGTGCTTGACTCTTCCTAAGATCGTGAGTTGCGGCTTCGAAGCTAATGAACCATAGTCTGGGACGGTCACGCCAGAACGGTGGTACGCGGAGCGAGAGGGAGATGCCTCCAACTTCATGAGAGGTTGCTGCGGGCGCCGAATCTTGAGGTGGCGTGTCGGTGGTTTCACTATTTTCTGACATTGTTTGTCGGGGTCACCACTTTGGGAGTTCTCGGGTTGCAGCAGGAGATGAGTGAAACTCGATGGTCGGAATAAGAGTGATTTATTAAAACGATGTAACGATATTTATACAAAATTTCTTAGAACTAAAATTATTATTGACCAATAACAAATATTTACATTAAATGCGTAGCCAATAAGATTACAGTTATTTTAACCAATGGTGTAGCGCGAGTGTGCAAGAGAGACGGCGCGCGAGACTCATGCTGTCTCACGAGTATAAATATAAACGCCGGCGCGCCTTGCGCAGCTTCAGTTGCGTCCGCGATCTACTACGCGGCGAACGTATGACGTAGGTACGTAGGTACACGCGGGTACGATGCAGCTACAGTATTATAGGTACGACTAAATTTAAATGTCAGCAAACACACAGATTACCGTATATTGTCGATATCAATATAAATCGGACGATTAGGAGAAGAAAAATACGATACATTTGCATAAAAACCCCGTCCTGTTTTATGTCAATAGGTAACTAGAAGATGTTATACTCGTATTAAGGCCCGCTTACGCGTAAATTTAATCCTAGGTTAACCCCAGATTAAATTATTTACGAATGTCAGTTTCATAAGAGAAATGTAAGTTTTAGGGCCGAGTTCACCAACAATTAACGGACGATTAAGTCTTAATCAGCTGTTAATCAATACATTTGACACCCGTTACACCGCTAATCGTCCGTTTAATTGTTGGTGAACTCAGCCCTTAACGAATTAACCTATTAACCTAGGGTTAACCTGGGGTTAACATTTGCGTGCAAGCGGGCCTTAGTTGTTTTCAGTGTCAATCACGATTAAAAAGGCCACAATAGTAGTATAATGTAGGTATCTATTTACGAATAGCTCACTCCGGCTATTCTGCCGTCCAACGGCAAAACGCTGCAAGTCAAAAACCCTAGTTTCGGGAAAAACGCGTTTAAAGGTTTTTAAGTTTCACGCTAGTAATCCCTATTATTTTTTACTCTGCTGCCGCGTGTTGAATTTGCAGCCGAAAATGCTAAAGTTAATCATCACAAAGTTTTTCTTTAACACCTCACGTTAACACTAAGGCCGGCCGCATACATACGTTTTCCGTATACGTTTTCCGCATTCAGACATCCGCGGCCGGCCGCATACATACCTTTTCCGTATACGGTTTCCGCATTCGGAAAACGTATGCTGAAAACGAATGTATGCGGCCGGCCTATTCGGAATTCCGCATTCGGAAACCGTATACGGAAAACGTATGTATGCGGCCGGGCTTAATGTATTTCTTATAATTGGCGAAAATACACCAAAAACAGCGAAAGACTCGTCCGAAATGCATCCGCTGACAGCGTTAGTCTGCCAAAATTTCAATTTTGGCAAACAAACTTTACCGCATAGCAAGCAAGGGACAGGTGAATGCATCTCGTTTATACATGCGTAATTCTGTATAAACGTATCTCTTTCTTCCAACCTGTTACTAGTCTAATGCCCACTCTATTCTATTCTTCCTCTAAGAATTTTATTTATTGGCCGCCATGAATACGCCACTACGAATTTTATCCATACACATATTTTTTTAAAATTTTGTAGCATACTAGCGCCACTGCTTCCACCCTGCGGTGCGGTAGTCAACTACTTTTATTCACTTCCAAGTTTGATTCCTATCTGTCTTTAAACATACCATTCCTAGTGTTTTAAGTAGTCTTTGGACAGCTTTGGACATACCCTACCCTTGTAATTTCTATTCTGTGGTGAAGTGTGAATGACAGAGGCCAAACATCCCTTATAATAAATTGGGATTCTGTTTTTGATTGTTTATATTTTGTTGTGTTTGTTATTTGAACCGAATTATTGACGTAGGTAACTGTACCTCTGTAATATTAGGTTTAAAGAACGTGCACGCAAAATGGCCGATATCCGTGATATCTTGGATATCGAACAACCAGCCTCCGAGATAACCCGTGAGAGCATTCTGCATGGTGACAAAATAAAGAGAAAATATGTAACCGCTAAAGCTGTGAAAAGGCCTGAGGGGATGCACAGAGAGGTATTCGCCTTACTTTATAATGACAACAAGGAGCTGCCACCTCTGTTGCCGACTGATACTGGTAAGTTTAACTTTGTGATATTTATTTTTAGCATACCAGCATGCTAGCTTTTGAATCAGAATATAATCATAATGCTTGTAAAAAGGTGTGACATGATTAACATTACCCATAATAATCACAGCTCAGAAAGGGCGAGCTGTTTTGAGTTTTGTAAAACATGGACATACCCTGTCATTTAATGGTAGTCGCCCCATGTGTAATTTAACTATAAATAAAATGATTTTATTTAGGATGTCTTTCTGCTACGAGCTTTACGTCGCTGTAAAAATGAACACAATTCAATTAGAATCTACGGAATGTGATTGGTCGATTTTGCACAGCTCTGTTGCAGTTTGCTCAAGTGTGAAGACAGTTTTAACTCATATTAGAGCAAACCTCTTTAGATAATATATCCACATGGACATGATTTTGAAGATATATATTTCAAAATCAGTCAATGAAGTCTCATATACATTGTCAATCGAAGAGATGTTTACAAAAACAACATAACTAACATTTTTGGTGTTTTTTTTAATTTGTTTTAATATTATATTTTTGGGGTATATCCATACTAATATCTACTCATGATATTAATGACATAAGAATAGGTCACCATTTCTGAGTTCTTATAATAATTATATTTTACACCCAAAATTCTCCTTTTTTTTCTCGCAACCTTTTAAATTACACATTTGAATACATGACCTAAGTGCCAGAACGTCATTATGGCAGTGTAAACTGTATGAAGTGTAAAAATCTATTGAAATTATTTCTGTAATTGACATAAAACACTATGGCATCCAAAACTTTTACATTATTTATTTACTTAATTTTTAGGTAAAGCATATAAACAAACTAAAGCCAGGCTGGGTATGCGTAAGGTGAGAAAATGGACATGGGCACCGTTCACCAACCCTGCACGCAAAGACAATGCTGTGTTTCATCACTGGAAGAGGGCATCTGACGAAACCAAAGAATACCCTTTTGCACAATTCAATAAGGTATTTTTTTAATACCTTCTCTATTCATACCTACGTTTGTACCTTGTTATGCCTTTTAGATACTTAGATTGACCAAACTAGAGCAAAATATACTCAAAAAATCAAAAAATCAAAATATTTATTCAGTAAATTGATGAAATCCCTTTAGCTTTAAACTATGAGCCTAGGTTTATAGTTAATATAAAGGTGTATTATACAAAGAAAGTGAAAGTTGTTCATATTAATGGGTAGAACACAGAGGTGATCATTTTTATCACGACCCCGCAATCAACCTGTATATTTAGGTTTTTATTTTATGATAGATATGAATTTCTAATAAAATGTTGTATTTGTCACCTCAGCAAGTTTCCACACCATCATATTCAGAATCTGAATATAACCAATATTTGAAGTCGGAAGATTGGAGCCAGGCTGAGACAGACCACTTAATTGACTTATGTCAACGGTTTGATCTTCGATTCATTGTGATACAAGATCGATGGGACCGTGCTGCTTTTAGAGACCGCAGTATAGAAGATTTAAAAGAACGCTACTTCAACATCTCTGCTATCTTGGGAAAGGTATTTATAGTATTGAAAATTTTGTATAATGATTATACCTATTTATTTATACAGTGTGTCCCAAGAAATGCCGTCAAGCGAAAGTCTAGAGGTAAATCACCTTTTATTTTTGCCTTATGTTTAAATGCCCCTTGAAGTGTTCCACTTCTAGATTTTCACTTGACACTATTTCCTGGGACACCTTGTATAAATTCTGCTGCGTCTCTCATATTATCATGTTTTATGATAAATACTACTTCAAACTTATCTTTTTAGTTAAAAACAAATCCTTGGTCAAATTCTATAACATCTGGTAATGGTGAGAAGCGAACTTATCATTATGATGCTGAACATGAGAGAAAACGAAAGGAGCAACTGTGCAGATTATTTGACAGAACACAAGAGCAGGTATACCACATTATTCTATCACATTTAATTTTGTTGCAAATGAATAACAACCAGAGAAACTTATACCTATCATCTAAACGCCTTTCAGATTGACGAGGAGCAAATGTTGCTTGTTGAACTTAAAAAAATTGAAGCAAGAAAACGTGAAAGGGAACGTAAAACCCAGGACCTCCAGAAGCTTATATCCAGAGCTGACAGTGGCGGTGTAACTAACACCAACCAAATTGCCCATGTGGAGGCAAGTACTCCCACAAATGCTGCTGCCAATATTGCCCGCAGGCATGACAGAAAATTGCACAAAAAGAAGCTCACATCACAACAGAGGCCTATCCGGGCTGTGGAATCAGTGGTAAGTATTCTTTCGGAAACTGTTCTATGTAGTATTCTTGTGCAAGCAAACTTTTGAACATGCTTTTATTTATTTAGAATGCAGGAAGTTGCACTTTGTGTAGTTAACCTGAACTTATTTTGTTTTTAAAGGCTGTTGATTGGGCTGGCATTAAGTTTCCTGAAGCGCGCGGCACTGGCGTGTGGCTTCGCTCACAGCGCATGAAGCTACCTACCGGTGTAGGCCAGAGGAAATCTAAGGCCATTGAACAGGAGCTTAGACTTATGGGAATTGGTAAGACTGAGTTTCAAGTACCTAAGTTACGACAATCCCTTAACATTATTTCCAGAGGAACTTTAAAAACCGGCCAAGTGCGAGTCGGACTCGCGCACAAAGGGTTCCGTACCGTTATCTATAAAAAGTAACTTTTTAGTATTTGTTGTTATAGCGGCAACATAAATACATCATCTGTGAAAATTTCAACTGTCTAGCTATCACGGTTCATGAGAAACAGCCTGGTGACAGACAGACAGACGGACAGTAGAGTCTTAGTAATAGGGTCCCGTTTTTACCCTTTGGGTACGAAACCCTAAAAATGGGATGAAAAGCATCCTAATCTCCTAATGTTAAAAATGTAATGTTGTATTTTATTAAATCACCGTATAATTTTGAACACCACATCTCGCGAGATTGGAAACTGTCGATAAATTGTGAACTAGTTTTTAATAATCTGTAAATGTTTGTAAGATTTACTTCAATAAATAAATAAATAAACTAACTGTACCTTAACTGCTTACAATATAACGTATTAAGTTTTAATTGTTTATATTATTATAATCTATCCATGTTGATCACGTCGTTCACAATCTGTCAAATTTAATCTATATGGTATAGTTCACAATTTATTGTTATTTTACAATCTCACGAGATGGATTATAAATTAGCAATACGTCGTACGTTGACGACGCGTTGACCTAGTTGTTCCCCAGTCATGGATGTTTTCTATGTATTTAAGTATATTTCTCTGTATGTATAAGTATTTATATCGTTGTCTAGTACCCATAGTACAAGCCCTCTAGGCTTTAGTTTGGGACTAGGTCAATTGGTGTGACATGTATCCCCTGATATTTCTTTATTATTTATTTATGTCTAGTTCACAAAGTGTCTACGGTTTACAGTTTCGCGACCGCGTCCTGTGTATTAAATCGGATTTTGATAACGTTCTCGTTTCGTTTTGGTTTGCATTATTTCGGCGACTTCGTGGTCGCCGTCTAGCAGACACCGCAAAAATTTATTAATAGTTGTGTTCATTTTATGTTATATATTGATAATGTATGCTAGTCTGTAAGGTATTTGTAAATATGGGCCTTGTAGTCTGAAATAAAGTTATTCTATTCTATTCTATTCTATTAACATTGATCTTTTGAACGCCTAATTTGGTACGTCGAATGCTTGAATGAATTACAACTTATTAATACGAAACAAAGTCTCTTTTAATATTGAACTTGTGACGGCTCTAGCCGTCATGGCGCCAGTGGCATGACTTTCAGTTGACGTCTGTGGCGCTTGAAAGGTTAATATTCATTCTTTGGGGTGGTGGTGTACTAAAGGATTTTCTGAAAATCGACCCCCAACGGGAAGAAATAGGGGGAGTAGCGGGTAACTAATTCTACGCGAATGAAGTCGCGGGGTCCTTTAGTATAATTACGCATCTGTTTGCAGACATAGCTCCGACGCCCACAGAGGCGATATGCAAGCACTTCAACGAGCTGCGTTCGGACCTTGCGCTGGCGCTGGATCTAAAGAATGCTTTAGTATCTTGTGAATTTGATTTACAAGCGTTGAGACATCAGTACGAAGCTCTTAACCCTGGCAAGGTGCGTATGTTGTTTTTATCCATTTCACTCTCGGTATAAAGAGTTCAATATACTCTGGGAGGCTGGATCATTAGCAATAGCTAAAGATGCTTTAAATATGCATTTCCATTATCGGTCATTATGTAATTGGAATTAGAAAGGATAATGAAGAATTCGGGGATATAGAATAAGGGGATTTGAATAAACATTTTGCATCATACGTAATCTTCTTGATAGCCTCTGTGATAATTACAGTCAAGGAATTTAATTTGTGACCCACCTTAGGTCCAAAGTCAATCTGACATTCTACAGCAATAAGGTTTGTCAATTACAAATGACTTGACATCTCTATTGACAATGACATCTTCAAGCAGATTTTCTTTGAAAAGGGTAGCAAATTAACTTCCGTGACCGTACCACTAATTCCTTTATCTTCTTTCAGACATTAAGTATCCCAGCATCAATCTGCAACACCAGCACAGATGGAGAGAGCAAGCCAACCGGAGAGATCATCGATGTAGTGGGCTCTCCAGGCACTCCAAATACTTCCATTTAAGATGTTTAGTTTGGACAATCAGGGGCCGATTGCATAATAAAGCACAAGCTTATAGTATTAGTGGTTTTGTATGGATTTTTACTAATAGTATGGGCTTGTACTTTATTAAGCACTAGGCCCCTGACTGTTTAAGTGACCGTGACTTAATTCAAATTTAGCTTAGATTAAATTAAAAACTTAACTTCATATAGACAATTAAATTCATCAGTAGAGTTTTTTATTTACACCTGTTTTAATAAGGTATTGAACCCGATTCACGTGCACATCGCTTAAATAGCCTAAAACTAAATTGTCTAATTTTTAGACTTTGTTTAGATGGCAAATTTAACAAGTGCTATTCCAGAATGTCAATATAGTATTGCATTAGACCGCCTAAAATAAGAAGCGTCAGATTCAAATTAGCACTGTCATTTGATTATGACAGCTGCTCATAGAATAGCAAAGTGTTTTAGCGACACCTAAATAAAATTAGGAAGTTTAAAGGCCACTGTAGAATCGTGTCCATTATTTTAATTTAAATACATTTGTTACAACCTACTTGCTATTTTATGGATTGAACAAGAGAGGCATATTCAGGGCCGAGGTGAATTCAGCTAAACAAAATTTAGATATTAACCTCCTACCAAAAATGTGTAATATGTAGTTATTAAACTAAGGCTAACGAGATGAGATGAGTAGAATGTAAACAAGCTTTCAAAATTTGGGCGCAATACAAACAGGAATTCACAAAATGACGGCCCTAATGTTGACAGCTTTCCTGTACCACAAATCATGCAACAACAGTTGTCATCAACCACCTGAATATATTATTGCGTATGCGAAATAAGGACAGATATAATAATCACCCGCTATCCCAATATAACTCAGTAAAGGTCAGTTTGTTTACATTCTTTATCTCGTCTTATTGGCCGTACTTTAGTCAGATACACACACAATCTCATGAAATCATGAAATTGTAAGAATTGCACCTTATCCCTATGAGGACCCAACACTAGTTTATTAGGTCTAAGAAAAAAACAATGTGGCTTAAAATATTTTATTACATATTTATATTAAATAGCACCTTTAGGTGCACCATATGCATCTGGCATTCTTTCAATAGTATACTTGTGATCAGCTACAAACATTATAGGCACACCTGGTATTTTTCTTATTCTTCTTTTTAAATCTTTGTCATTAGTGGCTACTATGTACGATTTGTGCTGCATGACTCTTTGCACTATGCAATCATCGGCATAAGTGCCCTTGTGTAGACATGCCAATCTTTCAAATCGGGGATCCTTTACTATCCTTAAAGCTACTCTATACTTGCGGCCAAGCTTTTCGAGCTCTCCTAAAACACAGTCTGTTAAGTATGGAATGCATTTAGCATACAAACAGTCCATCATGTTCTGTACGACGTCCAATTTATTCTTTATGGAGAAGTTGATGAAATTAGTATCAATCAGGATGTGGTATGGAGGACCTAACTGCGTGTTGTATTGGAAGAACAAAGCTGAGCTCGCTTGAGGTGCTTCTCTTATTTTTAACTTGTTAGGATCCTCAGGTTTTTTCTTTTTAGGAGGAGCTCTTTCACTAGATTTTATTCTGCTGTCACTAGGGCTGATCATTTTCTTCATTTGAGCAAACCGTTTCTCTACAATCTTGCGAGTTTTTCGTTGCTTCCCCTGGAAAAACAAGAACACGTGAGGTTATAGCTAATAGTAACAAACAAAAATTTGAAAGCTTTTACAATGATCTAATAATTTCCTGTCTCACCATTGTATTAGACTGAAGAGATTCTGTCGAATTAACAATTTCACCCGTTAAAGTCTATATCTTCGGTACGAGTCAAACAATAACGATGCGTGCTTAGGTTAATTCAATTGAAATACTTCAATTCAACCACTTTCGCAGCTGTCAGTCCAGTGTTGCCAGATTAGAATTTTGTAAATCTGTAGGTTGAGGCTCAAAAATCCGTAGAATTCCGTAGATTACTATTTAAAAAATCCGTAGTACTACAGACTTTTTTTAAGCTTTAATAACTGACCTAAAAATAAGGTGGAACTTTAACTTCGCCGCATTAGCCCAAATATTCGTGAAGGCGTGAAGTACAACCATTAAATTGTTATTTAGTGAAGCATAATGAGTAATGCCTGGAGCACGTTTTATAAAGCTACAAGTTACAATTTTACAGGTCTAAACTGGCAATACTGCTCAAATGGCTGGTCGTCATTGGTCGAGGTTGTGTCAAATGGAAACTTGTAACCTGTAAATTGTAATTTGTATCTTTATAAAACAGGCCCCTGCACTGCACTTCCCTAGTCAGTCAGAGTCGGTGATTGTCAAAGATTACCTGTGAATGGGATTACGTTCCGTTATTCGCAGAAAAAACGAACAACATCCTTATTACGTTAAGTATTTAGTAAACAACTGAGTTTTTTGGAATTCCGTAGATTTTTCAATAAAATCCGTAGGTCTGTGTACAAGGCTTGAAATCCGTAGATCTACAGACTTTTCCGTACATCTGGCTACGCTGTGTCAGTCAGTCAGCACACCACAGACTATAAGTCATTATACCTAAGTTTTGCAACGATAACGTTATAAATATACCGTTATTCTCGCACTTATTAAACTCGGACTCATAACGTTATAAACTTCATGTCGACATATAATAACGATATTTTCTATAACTTAAAACGTCAACGCTTTTACTGCACTTAATTTGGTTGCTTTTCTTACAATCCCTTTCTCTCGATTTAGTCTCGAAGGACGAGTGACAGAGATGGAGCTAACGTAACTTCGAACTTCGGTTTTTAATGTAGGGCCTCAGGTTACAAGTTTCCATTTGACACAGCCTCGACCAATGACAACCAGCGTTTTGAGCAGTGTTTCCAGTTTAGACCTGTAAAATTGTTACTTGTAGCTTTATAAATGGTGCCCCTGGTGAATTCAGTGGTGATTCTTATGATGCATATTAGATGAACGGCCATGAATGCCACTGCCAGTCGCCGGCCAGTATTGTAAGAAAAGCAACCAAATTAAGTACAGTAAAAGCGTTGACGTTTTAAGTTATAGAAAATATCGTTATTATATGTCGACATGAAGTTTATAACGTTATGATGAATAACGGTATGAGTCCGAGTTTGATAAGTGCGAGAATAACGGTATATTTATAACGTTATCGTTGCAAAACTTAGGTATAATGACTTATAGTCTGTGGTATGTTGACTGACTGACAGCTGCGAAAGTGGTTGAATTGAAGTACATTGGCAAAATTACATAACTTGTAGACGCCATTAAAATAAATAAATAATAATAACACTAATGCATTAAAGCATTTTGATAAAGATATATTTCATAACGTTATGAAGGTCTACCCAAGTCCCAAGTGTGACCAATCTGTGGTGTGACATATTTGACTGACACTTCTTGGCTTAGGGACTTAGAATCCAGGCCATAAACACTTTAATAAAAGACTGACATTTCATGACTTCACTGGACTCTATACTCTTTGACTGGACTTCATTCATTTTAAGTTAATGTTGACAGATTTACATTCGATCGCAGGCAGGCACGAGAAAATAATTACAAAACATGACTGGGACTATGAACGCGGTTGAGCTATTAAGGTTAGCAGACCACGGCAGAAAAAAACCTTTTCTGAACGAGTATTGGCCACAAATTCTAGGCGTCAGCTTTGGCGTAGTATCTGGAATCTTCATTAATTTTGGCACAAGACGTCCCATCTTCAGTGGTAATTACATAATAATTTTAGCCGAGTAAAGCATGTAGACACCATGTCAGCTAATATTACTTCTCACGCATCGTTTGATTTCAGGAATCCAAAAGCATATATTGGGTGTGGCTGGGTTTACGGCTGTATTTACTTTTCTTCAGAATCGTCGTGACGCCTATTTCGCTGAAAGGGATGCAGTGTACAGACATTATATCAAGCTCCATCCTGAAGACTTCCCAATACCAGGTTGGTATCTGATATGTATCATATGTACCTAGTGATTTATCAATTATTATTTTTCAAGTTGATTTATGTACCAAACAGATGTTCTCATCAATATCTTTTCGAAGTATTTACAACACAATGGTCAACTAAAGCTTATTTTCCGTTTAAAAAAAAGTTTATCTTCAGGAAAGGCCTTTGTCCAACGTGACACAAATTATGTTTACAAACACATTCCTATAAACCAGGGGTCTTCAAACTTTTTGACTCAAGGGCCTCACTGCACTTAATATAAATTCGTGCAGGCCAAGACTTTGGTTTCAGGGCTGGTCATGGGGTAATTATTACCTGATAGTACTTGTATTAGTTAAGTAATCCTAGCCTTTAGGGGGACCTTAGATAACGCATAAGGAACGCACTAGGTGTTGATTATGTTCATGCGTGGCTATGATTATGACCAATTACCGTCAGGGGCGGGTTTTATAAAACTAATTACTAGTTACTAGTAGCTTTATTAAATCGGGCCCTTGTGGTTCATTGAAAGTGGGCTCCTCCGCTTTCTTTCTGCGGGCCGGATTAGAAGGGCTTGCAGGCCGGCCTTGGCCTGCGGGCCATAGTTTGGCGACCCCTGCTTTAAACAATACATAAATAAATTTATTAACTGCTTGTATGTGGAAGGTGAAAAAAAATACAGAGTTCTAGTCTCTTCAGAATATGATATATTCCAAAAAATATTTAAATTCCAGGCTTGGATCCTCTAAGCAGGCAAATAATGTCAAAGAGGACTAGGCAAAATTAAATTAATCTTTTGCTTGATACTTTCAAAAATTAAAATACCGACATAATTGACAGTTTATGCCAAACCAATCCAGCCGGACAAAAAATCTTAAGAAGTCTCTAGCGAACATGCATGGATTTTTAAAATTGCATTTCTCAACAAAATATGAAAATACTGTAAAAGAGATCATCAAAAGTGAAATTAAAATTGGTCAAGAAATACTGATGATACAAGCATTTTAACCTGCTAATTAGACAGAGAGATGCGATGTGCACCGATGACGTCATTGTGCAGTTCGGCCATATAAACTCCATGGTAAATTCTGTTTTGCTATAAAGAGATAGGACCAAATCTTCGTTGGCTTATATCTTGGTTATTTTTATAGCTACTCAAAAAATGTTTTTTCTCACCTGTTTGTTACATGATTCAGCTTTTATTGAAGCTGTAAAAAAAAAAGTGTATATTCCCTATTATCTTCTTATTTGATTTAGTGGCGAGTACGCAATATATTGTAGGGGGACATTGAATTATGGTTAATTAAGACAAATAAAGCTGAAACTGTAAAAAATTACTTAGGTAAAAGAAATCTTTGTTAGTTAAAAATTAATTATGGAACTACAAAAAATATGACTCTCAGTTTAGATTTCACCTGGTACAGCACAATTCATAGCACTTTTTAAAGGACATATAAATGTAAATTCTTATTTGTAATTATCCTGTTTTACTACAGATACCAATTACCAATGCACCGATTATTACAAAAGTAATTTATTTGTTTCAGAAAAGGTGAAAATAGGAGAGAAGTTCGAGCCATGGTTTCCGATTCGTTAAAAATGTCGGCAAATGTAATAATGAATTTAATTGAAACTAGTGAAATAAAACATTGTTAAATTAATCAATTGTTTTTAGAAATATGATATGCCTGGTCGGTAATTCTGAACGAGGATTTAAATCGTATGCGGATACAGGGCCGGATTATCCATAAGGCGGGTTAGCCGACTGTCAGGGGGTCCCGCATCAATGGAAAAAATTATTTTAGGAAGCATAAGTTAAGGAGGAGCCCCCAGAATTGCATTGCCTATGGGCCCCTGACATGGTTAATTCGGCCCCGTGCGGATAGATTATCATTATCTTTAATAATTTATGGATGAATGGAATAAATGAACACAGAGTAATATGCTGTTTTTTTTGCATTCGTCATCATGAGTTATTTAACAAAGATTAAAGTAACAACTGAAGAATATTACAATCATCATTATGTATTATTATTATATCCGCCACATAACAATTATTCAGTAAGCAATTTATTTATGAAGTGATTATCCGCCACACATGCGAATAAGACTAATCATTCGTTTTTTCCCTTCGACATACGTAGATAAATAAGGTATAATTCGTTATTAGAATAATTTCTCATCTTTGGCAACAGTTTCAGTGACTAAGTTTGGTAAATCCTTCCTCCTTAATGTAAATCCTTAGGACAGCTGTATTTTGTAATCTCAAATACCTACTGTCCCTAACCTGTCCCTGACCTCGTCAGGAAATCCCTTACTTTCCGCGCCTAGGCAACAATGTACTATTTTGAAGGGTTACAATTTGAACTTGATTTATTGGATTCGTTCATAAGTATTAAAATGGAATGTATAAATAGCTACCAGAAAAGTTCTCAGATCATAGAAAAAAACAAAAAAGGTCCATTACTGTGTAACATTTATTATTATTGTGTCTTCATAGTGTTTGAAGAAAATAAAAGTCCAGCCTGTAGGGACCTAAAATGCTTTTGCTTCACAAAAGGTGGAGTATTGATTTTTTTGATTGTGTTAGGGCACGGAGTTCTTACAGAAAATCAAATTTTTAACCCTAAGGGGGAAGGCGTCATCTTGAATTGAAGGTGCCAAAATTGGATTTTTGTTACGACCAATTAACTAATTAAAAACCACAATAAAAAAAAAACAAAAAAATTATATGCTCCACCTTTTGTAAAGCAGAAACCCCTACAGAGTTAACCATAAGTTAATTAACCATTAAATAATATGAAAATTAATAGGAAACCCCAATAATCTATGAATTAGGGTGATGGCACCGGTGTTGGATACTATTTATAAGCTGGCAGGCACCAATAATGGACAATTAACTCGTAATTCAAAGATCATACAGTCATAAATGACGATGACTTTCCGAAAATCGATTTTTTCTGGAAGCAATATTTCCATTCGCAAAATTTACCAGTCTTTATTTTTTTCAGTATCTTATTTTGCCAAAGAATTTTATTTCCGCAGAAATAATTCATTATCATAAAATTTCTCAATCTGTATTTATCTGAATAGTTATATCATTTTCACTGAGTCGACGGAGCTCCCCTAGCGGAGCTCCTACTTCTGGGTGGCTTACAATGATGAAATTTGCGACTGGAAAAAACCAGAATGGTAAATATGCGACCAGGAAAAATTAAGAATGGGAATAAAAGACATTCGGTAAAATCATGAATCGGAAAAATCACGACTGGAAAAATTCTTACCCGAAAAATAAAAGATTTTTGGAAAAATATTGCCACAATCATAAATTGCTTCTTGCAAAACAAACAAATGAATAACCCTTATGTTCTTTAAAATAAGAATCAAGTGCCCATCATTGATTCTTTTCCATTAGGTTCCATCACCTTACTGCGATTCAAAATCTGATGTCAAAAATCGCCTTCAGCGGAATCGCCCTAAACCAAAATGTAAACGACAATTTGTCTGGACTTCATTGTATCACACACAATCCTTATGGCGATGCAAGTAATGGTGTGCTAACGCAGTAATGTACTCGAACACTTCCCCGCAAACAGTGCAAGTGTGCGGGTCAAGCTTGTTGTACTGTTGGAACGCCTTCCCCTGATACAACGAACACTGGCTGTGAGTCGGCACTGGTGGCTGCTTCACGCCGCCAGAATGTATATCAATTTCTTTGGCAACCAAGTTTATGTTTTTATGTTTCTTGTCCACTAGGTCATCCGGTTCTTTGGCAGTTAAGGCGGCTTCTTTTCCTACGTCAATACCAATGATGTCAATGTTGCTGCTATTGTTTAATGCGTCTTTTTGTGTCGTCGTACTTTGCGCGATTATTTGATGTTTCTTCAGCTTATGAATTTTCTGTAAAAAAAATAAGTTATTTAGTTAATTACAGGCTTAACGTTTATGACTTGTTGTATTCTGACTGGTCACAATAATATGTAAGTATTATTTGTTGCGTCTGGAAAGGGTTTGTAATGAAATAATAATAAAAAAACCTTTCCAGTTTTTTAAGTTGATTCCAAACGGCCTAACTCCCACCTTTACCCACTAAAGGTTGGATAACTAGTTATTTCTGACTACCCCATGCCTTGCACCTTTGTAGTACTACGAGTCTCTTGAATTAAACCGCGGACAGAACGGACATGGGGAAACTGTAAGGATTCCTAGTTGACTACGGAACGGAACTCTAAAGACGACAAAGAATTACACAAAACCGGTGGCATTATAGAGAGCTGTATTATTTTTATATTGCAAGTTTACATTCTGACTGGACTCACCAAGTCTCTTCCCTGCGCGTACGCAACTCCGCAGATATCGCATTTGAAGTTCTTAACACCGCGGTGCTTGTTGATGTGCCGGGACAGCTCGCTAGATGTTATAAAGGACTTGTTGCAGACTGAGCATACCTACAATAACAAAAAACAAGCTTTAGGGCTGAGTTCACCAACAATTAAACGGACGATTAGCGGTGTAACGGGTGTCAAATGTATTGATTAACAGCTGATTAAGACTTAACCGTCCGTTTAATTGTTGGTGAACTCGGCCCTTAAAAACCCAACTGCTGTTTAGACAATGTCGTGAACATAATGTTAGTTATCATGTTAACCTCGTAAGGCCCAGTGTGCAATAGAATATAATCAAGGCAATTTAAATTGAACTGTGTTGCAATAAGAATAAGGTTTACTTTCCTATGTTCATAAACTGAAAATGGCATTATCGGACAAACGTAAATGAACTTTATTGCCTTGATGTTAGATTCAAAGTCCCACTTACAAAAAACTCCCTGTTTATAAAAAGAAACATAAATCCTTAAAACTAGTGCCCAGTGACACCCGCGACGCTAAGACAAATCTTGACACTTCGCTTGTCAAATTCGGGCCACCCATTCAGCTTTTACAAGGGGAAAAAGAACCATACATACATACTTACATACAGGTTAAATAAAAACATTACCCTCCTTCGGCAGTTGGATGAAAATATCTAAAAATCTATAAATCGTCAGCCTTTAAATGGGCAACACAGACTAACAATCCGCCGGTCGATTTTGGCCTGTCAGGTCGTCGTATTTATAACGGAGACGAATATTACGTTCTCATTCTAACAGATAGCAATTGCCCTTACAGAAACAGATACATAGACTGCAGTGAGAAAGAGCCCGCATGTAAGATTCTATTATACTAGTTATTATGATTCTATTGCGTTTCGGTTGGTTGGAGAGCGTTGGAGTACCTCAAGACTATGATATACATTCAATCAGACTTAATTATTTGATCTCATGATTCAGAACTTAAATAAAAAAAGTAAGGGGGTAACTTTTGCTCAGCAGTGGGAGGTTAAAAAAAACAGTTAAGTGCGAGACGAACCCGCGCACCGAGCGTTCCGTATCACCCGAGATATACTCGGGCGTTATTTAATATTTGTTGTATGTAGGTATTACAGTTTTCACGATAGAACAAAAAAATACATTTTAAAGGATATTTCTTGTCTCCCCTTTATTTTACCTTTTACGGATATCCACCGTCATAACACATTTTCTGTAAAATCAGTCGGCTAGAAAGGGTTTAAGATTGAGAAAAGTCACAAGATTCAGCTCTAAAGGTAGGATCGACGTACGGACGGACAGCCAATGTAGTGTAATGTAATAAGGTTTTATCACCTAAAATAGACCTTATTGCATTGTACTCTTTCTGTAAGAAATGTCCAATTTGTTTTTAATTGTTTATATTCGAAAGCAAACAGTTCGATAGAACAGCGGCGCTTTGTTTTGTATAATTGTAGAGAGACGCTGCTAAGCCACGGTGCTAAGCACACATATTGTAACCTTAAAATAGAAATCAATAATAGGGCACTTTTTGCATACCGAACCTGTTTTTGGAACTTTACGTACATTTAAAAATTAATCCAAATTCAAGAACCATATATTATTTGTATAACTAGAATTGGTTGACTCACATGGTCCTTTTGTCCTGTGTGAATTTTCAAATGAGCCTGAAGATTTCCTTGCGCCGAAAACGTCTTACTGTAAAGAAAAGACACTTACTAAGAGACTTACTGGAAATGGACAGAGCACCTTTCCCTACCCGGAGAAATAAATCTACAAAAACGTGAACTGATCCCTCCCAGTAGGGATAGCTCGGTAGGGATAAGTATACTAGCTGATTTACGTACGGCACCTGGCAAAACAGTGATACCAATATTTCTCTCTACCACTGTAACCAGTTGTATCTATATTTACGAATCACTTTGACTTTGACATATAAAAATATTCTTATCTCAACCAGTGCTCACCTGCAAACTTCACACTGGAAAGGTTTCTCCCCCGTGTGCACCCGCAGATGGATGGTCAGATTGTGTTTTTGAGTGAAACGGCGCGGGCAATACGCGCAGGTATAAGGTTTGTCCCCCGTGTGAGTTCTGAAAGAGTAAGCCTTATGTTTAAATTCAACTGACCAATGGATGACACCATAATGGTATTCTTTACTGTGTATTTCTTGTGATTTTTTTTAATAAGATTTTTAAACCCATAAACAGACTAACAGAGAGGGTAATCCTTTAACCATCGTGTAGTCAACTTTACGGAAAAAGGTGGCCACTTTTCCGTTAAGTTACTCACTCATTGTTCAATTGTTATTAAGTTATGTCATATACCCTATAAATTGTGTATTCATTTGTACAACCAAAAACCAAGATTCGAATTCAAGACAATACTTTAGTTTATTATAAAATACGATTATAGTAATGAGGGCGCCACTGGATGCTCGGCGTAGTCTTAATTTAGCGAGCAAACTGCTGGCTAGAAACTGACTGCACTACGGTCGTGTGGAAGCGAGCAAGATTCGTCGGGCAGAAGTGACTCGGATAGGTTACGTAAGAAGGCTAAGGCGGTAGATTTGCTTTGATGTTAGGTAGGTTAGGCTTTTTAGTTCATGACAGATTCCCATATAAGGCTAGAAAAAGTTATATTTCTCGCTTGTCGCTTTCTGTTGTGTATCGCAAACGAAAATCAAGACAACATGCTTAACGCTGATGTATTTAAGTGATTTTCGAAATGTCCTAAATGTTTGGAATTGATTGACGCGACCCTCCGGTAGTTTACGTCAATCCTAAATTTTTGATAACTATAGCGTCCCTGAATGCATATTGTCTGGAGTCGCAGTAGAGCTAGACAAGGATATTCTAGAAAAATTAACCACCATACAAATAAACAAAAATATTAATAAAAGTGACGTACGAAACTGTCATCACTGTGTTTGCGTTAAACATATCTATACTCCTTTAACAGTTTTCTACAGTCATTAACATTCGCAGAATGCAACATGTCTAGCCATTAGGTAGTTGGAGATAAGGTTTTTGGAAAACTAATAGCCCCTAAATTGCCCAGACAACTGTAGACCTACTGAACATTTTTTATAATGTGTATCAAAAAATACTTCATCTATAGTTTAGTAAGTAATTCAGTCAATCATGTCGCAAACCCTCTACAATCCCTGGTGCATCCCAGGGGTTCGCTTTCCCCATTTTGAGAAACCCTGGTGTAGATTATTACCTGACGTGTGTATCAAGCTGGGCCTGGCAGCGAAACTCTTTGTTACATTGGTAACAAGCATGCACTGGTTTTGGTTTAGGTTTTGGACCACGCTTTAATTTATTTTCCTCTGTTTTCTTCTTATAATTCGTACTGCTCTTTTTATTTTGCGATAGTTTGCACTTACTGTAAAACAAGAGCATCACTTTTACTAAATATCTAAGTCGTTTTGTGAAATAGTAAAACATATATATTTTCGTAAGTATATGTAATGAAAACTTAAGCTTTTGATTTTTGATGTACCTACTTCACCGAAATCTCGAAGAAATGTATTACGCACCTACCTATACCAATAGCAAATTACCTGTTAACTTAACAAACTTATGTTAATGTTGTCTAAAACATAGTTAATATTATTCATGTAGGTAAGGATGTTACCAATGAACAATTGTCTAAATCGGAATCAATAATCGGTAATCAAAATAATAAATACCAAAATCGAAAAAAAGCAGTTGTAAACTACGTTATAGCGATTGATTAAGGACTGGATCTACGTTTTATACCTCGAAAATGTATTTAAGCACTCGAGTAAGCAAAATTCAGGTTAGCAAAAACTAAAAATATATATTATAAAAATGATTAATAGGAACTAGTTCAAAAGTTACTTGATTCAAATTGCCCTAAGGCTTCATAACACAATCATGAATGAGAAGCCAAGCCGTTCAAAGACACATCATAGTAAATGTAAAGGCATAGAAAACTATCACCTCCGAGGAACCCTTGAACATTGATTTTTTTAAATGTAGTGATGTACAAACAAAACGAGTTGAGCTTGAGAAATGAGAAGTTTATAAATATACATAGATGAACTTACCACTTTTTTATAATAGCTTGGGTTATGGGCATCTGAAATATACAATAGCAATAATTGTAAAAATAATATTTAGACCAAGACCCACACTTTTACTGGGGAGAGGTTTATTTAAATAATTTACTTACAGGATCAGTCATTACAGCCGCGTCACTATACCTAAAAAACAATAAATATGTTAATTTGAAGATTGGATAGATTGTACATGTGGTAATGATTAATAAATAAAATAGAGATATGTGTAATTTCAGGAAAGACGCCTTTGCCCAGCAGTGGGACACAATGTTATAATATTTTAATAATAACTACCGGGTTGAAGCACATTTTCCCATGACTAGCTAGACTGAATGTTTTCTCTCCCCCATAGGGCCAATTTTGAAAATTATTTAATTCCGTAGTGCCATTTTTGAACATGTTGCTTGTTTAATAGAAAAGGAAAGGATACAATGAACACAATACGTTAGTGCCCCACCGATACTAGTTTTTGTGGCCAGAATGCAGATCCTCACAATCCCATTCAACTGCCAGAATGAGGATGCACACTCAGTGGACTGTTTGTGATATAAATTTCTTAGTACAGGGTAATGTTACTTGCCAGTCCTGGTTTACCAAAGCTTAATATTATTAACAATCTCTTTACATTGTTATCTAGGTAAGGTATGTATGTAATTAATATCAAAAAAGGATGTAGGTACAAAGGCAAACTGTCCTTATGTAAGTTTTACTCTTGATTAGTGTTTTTTCAATATATATGACAAAACAAAATGGAAATTACTTGTACAATAGCTGCAATCCCAAGTATTGCCGCAGTCGAACATCAGAGCTCTCACAAGTTTGTTTAAAGTGATATGCCACTCCCAACTTATACACACAGTTGCTGCACAGCTGCTCTGGTAACCCATCATTTTTGCTTATCTGTAAAAATAAACTATTATTATATGTCACCTATGGAAAATATTCGGATTATATTTTACTCTATAAACTATATACATTTTCTTATCAGCTACAAACCTCTACAAATCCTACAATATATAGATTAAAATTGAACATTATTATACTACTACTAAAAATGTGCAGTTAGTTAAGCAATACAGGTCTATTCACGAGAGTTGGCACGAATGGATTGAATGAGTGAACGAAAGTATACAAGTGTGTAAAATAATAACAGATTTTCGGTTTGAAATTCGAACATCGGTTCAAAGGACGGCACTCACACAGTGATAGGTGACATTACTTTTGTTCATTCCATTCGTGCCAACTTTAGTGAATGTACCTGTACTATTAAAATAGTCTTATTATATTCATTAAACTATTATGTTATGATATGACTTGATAAAGTATTAAATAAGTTACTTAGGTTTTGTCGCTTTTTAACTTACCAGCATATTATGACCAACAAAGTAAAAGTAAGTAGATAATAAGCATTTAATTAAATTAAATAAAGTAAACAAAAAAGTATTCTACCTTATACAGACTTACCTTTACGTTACAACAATATTCAATCATATCACATAACGATATGTTGAAATTCTTCGTGAATACCGATGAAAGAACACCTTCTTCTAAACAAATTCTACAGATCTTATTCATGGCTATTTAATTATAAAATCATGCCCACAAAATGATCATTACATTAAAATTAAGAAGCGATACACCAAAGAGGACCTATAATACCTACAATCGTCACAAACAAATTAAGAATAATAATCATAATCCGTAGCACCTCGAGTACTTCATCATTGCCATGGACTGTCAACGTCAACGTCAACTGTCACTCTCAATAGTCTGTCAATAGGCCCATCAGTCGTTAGTTACGTTTCGTTTATGTTTCGTTTCCTTTCCTAGATATATATCAGGGTGGGTTTAGACCAAGCGAACTCTTAAACCGAACAATTATTGTCCTTGCGTGTGATATCGATGGACGTTTTTCTTTAATAAGTTCTATCGACATTGGCGATATACACCTCGTTGTTGTGTGTTGCTTATTTCCTAACGCAATCGCAATCGTTTTCATTTTGACAGTCCGAAGACTCTCTGCTTTCAAAACGAAAACAATTGTTCCACTTTGAAAAAGATTGCGATTGCAAGTGCGTTGGGCAATAGACCAGCCGGAGTGAAAGCCATTAAGTTTAAAAAAAAAGTTTCAATTTTGATATTGCTTAAAGCCGCAGTTTCGCGATGTGGTGATGTGGTGCGAACGAAATTCAACCTTAAAGTAAAGTGGCAGATCACATCGAACCTTATAACGATATATATTATAACGAACGAGGGCACATTTGTACAATATGTATGTTATATAATATGTATGTTAGACACGGGACTGCTCTCCGAGTAAACTCATTGGTCCAGCTGAAAATCAGCGCTGTGACTATAAGTCACAGCATCTTGCTGAGCTGGTCGCCTTTTAAGTGCTTGCATGTGCCTTTTGTTGATGCTATCTTTAAGTATATTATAATAAGTTTTTATTGTCTTGCACTTAATAAACGCTTTTCTTTCTTTCTTTTCTTTCTTTCTATATGATTATAGGGGCAATTGTGCCCTTGTCCTGCCGAAGGTGCGACTTATTTGGCAAACTGTTTACTCACTATGCAGTCGTCCGTCGTCGCACGGTTTAGAAGATGTACCTAACAGGGATTTTGCCCTCCTTGGTTTGGAAATTTGAAGTTCTAGATTAAAAAAAAGAAATAAAACAAAATTAAAATGATTGGTCATTTAATGAAATTAACGAGTACCTGCGTAATTATAGTGTTAAACATATAAGTAAACAACATTATAAACATACGTGCATAGGTTAATTAATAATTAATTAGTTGACACTTGAATGATTAAGATAAAAATATCATATAAAACATTTCAATACAAATCACATACCTATTTCGATGTCTGTAGGTACCTTTACATATATTTGTATTGGTTATTTCTATGCTTATTTACTATAGGTTTTATACTTACATGATATTATTATACATATGTATCATATAACAATATTTCAATAGTGATTAATTAACAATAACATATGTAGATACCTTTACCACCATTGATAAAGTATATAAATGCATTTAAAAAAATAATGTTTAACAAATTTTAACATCGTAGACATTATGCATTATTATAGTGCCTTTATTATTTTTTCTGTCATAACGTGTAACTTAGGAGGTACAAGCGACTAAAGGCTGTATTAATCTCACCTTGATCGAGTTGCCCGTCCGTATGCTGGGGCCCTTGGGCACACAAGACATTGGGGCCCTTTTGGAAAGTAAAGAAAGCGAATTATAGTAACATTTTCCTACTAAGATCTCGTGAGAGAAATTGTGTGCCCTTATGGTAGACGGTATTGGTCACAAGATACCTATGTCAAAGTAACCGTCAAGCCTAGAGCACTGTCGTTTTGTTTTGGCCCTTAGTTCTAGGAGCTAAGGACAAATAGATACAAAACCATTTGCCATCTAATTTTGAACTTTATCACAAACACCTACCTATGTTATCTTTTTGCTTCTATACAATGGCGAATTAATTTTTTTGTCTTATATATCGAAATAACTCCATCAACACCTTTTTAGTCAAATATAAGGACTTGTTACTTACAATTTTGGTCATGTTAATTGTTCTCACTCCTCTTCTATCAATTTCTATAACGTATGTTTGTTACGTATGTCCTAATGTACGCATGTAGGTTTAAATTACTTTACAATGTATAATAAAATCTTAGTAAAAATAACAGCGAATATACGTGCATTTTGAGAATAGGAACTAGAACATACTGGTTTTGTACACAATTTCGGAAGATTTTAACTTTAGACAAGGTAAAAAAAACTTTGTTAAAAGTTTGCAACAGCTGAAATCAGTTTGACGTAAATATCGATGCCTTTTAAAAAGGTGTCCACCTTCAAAAATTCGTTATGGTCGTGCAAGAGGACCGGAGTGAAGTTCATCGGCGAAAATCCCAACGCGGGGATACCAACCTGGCGGACGTACCTGCTGTCAGTAGCAGCGGGGAAAATCCTGCAGTCCAGTTTTATTTTCCTAGAATTTAAAAACTCAAGTTAAAAGCAAGGCCGAGAAGAAGTAAATTAAGGTGAACAAATTTTATGCAGTGCGAAGATCTATCACGGTTTTTGCTTAAAATTCTACCAGTACTACTATCCTACTAATATTATAAATGTGAAGTATTGCAAGGATGTTTAGCTGTTTGTCTTCCAATCACGCATAAGTGGTTGAACGGATTAAGAAATTCGGTATATAGGTATTTACTTCTACGTCTTGGATTAACCCATGTTAACGTTTTGGTCCCAAACTGTATACTACAGAAGGATAGCATGGATGCGGTGCGGGGCTCAGGGAGTTGGTCGCGGGCAAAGGTTAGTAGGTAATATATATTATACTGGGTTAACTGGATAATTTTATATTCTTACAATCGAGTTATGACTTCTGACATGAAGGATTTAAGGCATAAATTTTAAGTTAAAAGCAGTCGGTGAAAAACGCTCGTTTACTTATTAAAATATTTAAAAATAAGTAGCATGTATATTTATTTTTATTAAGTTTAATAAAAAAAACGAGCAGTATATAACTTAACATCAACTTACAACTCATCAGCGGCTGCCTTGAAAGCGATCCAGTAAGGGTTGCTTGAATCCAGTTTGGTCGACTCCACTTTGTCGTTTCTCTGTTCAAAGTCATACGTCACACCACCGCCCGCCTCCTTGCACCATTGTTTGATCTGCACGAATAACATTCATATTATTTTCAAGGTTTTTTTTAAATTCACTACCAATTAAATAGCTGTGAATTTGAATTACCATATTCTCGAACTGAACGTGATCGACCGCGACAGCGAGTCTCATATCGAACACAACGCTTAGCTTTTCTGGGACAACGTTCGATTGTACTCCGCCCTATTCAAACAGAATACAACAAATATTATTAGTGTAAACTCCGATAGCTTAAGCTAGTCAGAAAAGGCAGCGCGGGCCGGAGGGAGTCGCCAGGTAGTCCGCAGCATATTTGCGAAATAATTCGAAATAGTCTAAAAAGACGATATTTGAAGAAGCTAAGTATTTTTGGTCTCTCTTAGGGTGATGGCACCAGTGTTGGACACTTTTAGCTGACAGGCACCAGAAATGGACACTTCACTCTTAATTCAAATTTCATACGTCCGTAAATTGATTGTTGCAAAACAAATGAATAAACCTTTTTTTTTTCCTAGCCTGTTTTTGTGTCCCAGTGCTGGGCAAAGGCCCCCCCTCTTTTTCGCCACTCGGCCCTATCCAGAGCGCATTCTTGCCAATGCCTCGCAAAGGACTCTAGGTCGTCTCGCCATCTCGTTCTGCGTCTACCTCTGCTACGATGTCCGTCACGTGGAAGCCAATAGGTGGTATTTTTGGCCCATCTCCCATCGTGCATGCGGCAGATATGCGTAGCCCAGTCCCACTTTAACTTTGCGGTCTTCACCCCAACATCAGCAATACCAGTTCTGGAGCGCAGCTCTGTGTTCCTCACCCTGTCGGATCTTCGGACACCCAGTACGCTACGCTCCATTGCTCTTTGGCAAACCTTGAGCTTAGACTTTTGAGCCTCAGTCAATGACCACGTTTGGGCACCGTATGTTAGGATGGGCAGGATGCACATGTCGACGAGACGACGACGAATTCTTTTTTTTTCCTATTACTTTAAAAAAAGAATAACCCTTATCTTCTGTAAAATAATAATCAAGTGTCCATCATTAGCAGATATCGGAATAGGTAGAGCTAATTTGCCTAAACTTGATGCATGCTCATTCAATAATGCATTCCCATCTCTCTCACGCATGAATGAATATGCGTCAAGTTTAGGCAAATTAGCTCTACCTATTCCGATCACTGATCATTAGTCCTTGTCCATAACTGGTTCCTTCACCCTAGTAGCCTTAGTCATGATTTCGTAATATTTTTAACAATACAGAGTTGAATCCGATTATAAAACCTGCTTGAGATTTATATTAAAATTAATAATAAGTATAGAGACTAGTTTCGCTAAGTTCGCTTTTTATGCCCAAAGTACATAAAATAGCCAGACCTGTGAAATATAAAAAAAAACTGAATAGTTATGACTGACCAAATAAAGCCGCGGATATATACAGTCACGAATTTAAATTTGGGACCCACCTTAGGTCCAAAGTCATTCTGACATTCTACAACGATAAGGTTGAGTCTCCTATAAGTTACAAATGAATAGTTTTCTTGAAATGGGTCACAAATTAACGATCGCGATAGTACGAGTAAAGAATATTAATAAAAACTCTCTGAACATGTCGGGCTAAGGCTGCGGCTCAACTGAGGCGGAGACGAGCGGAGCGGAGCGGAGCTGTGCCAATATTAACCAATAGAAGGCGCATGCGGTCACGTCGAGGGCGCCTTGCGCACGTTAGTTTAGATTCTATTGGTTAATATTGGCACAGCTCCGCTCCACTCCGCTCATCTCCGCCTCAGTGAAGCCGCAGCCTAAAGGAGCTACCCGTCAAACCTGCAGAGATCAACTATGAAGTACAGCAAACACATTATTTAAAATAATAATTTAATATTATAATATTCCCAATCCCTTCTTTTAATCGACTTCTCAACCAACTTTAAAAAAGGATGAGGTTCTCAATTCGACTTATGTATTTTTAATTGTTACAGCAGCCTACTAAGAAATTGTTAGGTACCATCCAACACAAAATAATTAAACTATTACTTCATAAAGGATAATCAAACTCTAATATGAAACCAACTGAGCCACTTACCATTTCTTTTCAGTTAAAGTGGTCAGCTTGAAATCAAACGTAATATTTTGAGCAACAATTGCCCGTCTACAATAGCTGTCTTACTCTAATTTAGTGAAATATAATATTAAGAGACGTCTGTTCAATAAACCGTGTCAATAGACGTAAAACTAACCGTGTAAGTGCACCTTAACAATGAATATTTCTGCGCATCAGTTTTTTCACTAGATGGCGCCTCTGGGAAGTGAGGTCTTTTTGACGGTTGATATTAAAAATTATAAATTTTATATATATAACTATTTGAAATGTGTATGTATCAAGTGAAAAAGTAAATCGTCACTCGTTTGAACTTCTTCTAGGCATGGATTTTAACGTCAACTTTCAAAAAGACCTCACTTTCCAGAGGCGCCATCTATTGGAAAAACAGATGCGCGGAAACCCCCATTGCCCGTCAATAGTACGGAAGTCTCATTCTATTACACAAAATTAGGGTGAGACAGCTAGTTGCCGGCTATAAATTGCCATTATAAGTGTCCCGTGTAAGTGCACCTTTAAACAAAAATTACTCATATTCTTAATCATGGATGGACATGAACGGCATTTAACGGCAGGCTTAACACATTCACCGCCAAGTACCCGACTACCGGGTATTCTATGGTTTTGTTCCCACGCCGCACTATCCGATTGTCAGGTACTATAGTAGGTAGTATTTGCAGCTACTCGGATTCATAATTAGATTCCATCAAATCTACCAAGAAATGTCACTGTCACAATAACATCTGTAAATGTCAGTATGACGGTCCAGATGCCACCAACCCTTTCTTAATAATAAAAAACATAATTATCTTACTGCAGGTGAAAAACTTAACGAAAGTCTTTGTAGCGGTGTAGAGAATTAAGGGAATTTACATCCAAATTCAAATATAGTCTCCATTTACAATCACATAAACGTAGGGGTCTCGTTAAGTTTTTCGCCTATACTACTTTGATTCTTAGATGTTTGTTATGTATCGAAGTAAACATTTAAATTCATATATTCCTAAATTATATGTTAAAAGGATCCTAATTGTTTCGCTCTAATTAGGGAGATGGTGTAACGCCCCTCCTGCAGTTAGGATGCTACAGTCAGGATAATGTAATACGCCTTAAAAATAGGCAACACAACTAGGTAGTGGTTATTTTTTTCAAATTTACGTGTTTTAGGTATATTAATGAATAATATACGCATCTTCAAACGATAATATTATTGTATCAAAACGGATACCAAATGTTATCGAGACCTGAAGTTTTACCATTGCAATATGAATATTTCTACCACAAAATTGCTTCAATTAAATATGTATTTAAACAACAGGTTTTTTTATAAGCATTTTTATTTAAACAAAGCAATTAAATGTTATTCTTAAAATGACTAAGTAATTAATTACTTACGTGCATTCTTTCGCCAAGAGTAAATTTACTAATGTTGGAATGTTTCATTTCAATGGCAACACCGTGGTAGATTTGATGGAATCTAATTATGAATCCGAGTTTAGATTGGCGGCTGAGTGTCGATCGCGGGCGGTTGTCATTTAAGAAAGTCAAAGTTAACTTTGAGTTTAAAAGCAGTTTTTTCGTTTCTTTTCTTTTCGAATGTTATTGATATTTACTTGTAAATAGTTGCTATTCTTTTTTATGGTGTTGGTGTTATCGGTAAGTGGTAATTGTATTATAGTTGTGTATATAGCAGTAGTTTTTTTTTTAATTTATGTATTCATAAAAATTTGCAACATAACAGTAACATAACCAAATCGTTACAAACACAGTCATTAATATTAACTTAAAATAGTTTGCATTTATAAATATAAATGTACAAATTTAGTCATTTCATTATTATTATAACAAAAAGTTAAATAAATATTATGTAAATAATAACAATGTCAATTTATTTATATTCCATTATCATAATGGCACACTAGTTTCTCTGGCATTCATCTCATACATTCTCTTACACTCATTCATCAGACACGCTATCCCACTCACGAACAAGTCACACTGTGGCGCTTGCGCGAGCACCGAGCCGAGCAGGTCGCGCGCGCGCTCCACCGGGCTCTGCCGGCGGTGCACCGTATGCCCCTCAGCAGGGGACAGCACGCACTGAGCGCGGGGACGAAGTCTGGATGTAGTGTATGCATTGGGTACAGACAGTCTTAGAAACACTTCCACAAGCGCTGTGCAGTCAATCTTATTCCTAATTATTCCTAGCGTAAATTTACTCAGCGCGAGAGACCTCCTAACTTCTAACGTTTGGTATCCTAATTGACCCTGAATGTACAAAGTAGGATACAGGTAGGGGTAGTACGCAAACATCTTCCTGTAAAGATTCCGTAAAAACTTCTTTTGGATCCGCTCCAGCATGAGAATATATTTATCCTCATGTGGGCTCCAGACTGCTGAGTTCGTTTCGAGGACGCTGCGCACGAGTGCGGCATACAGTGCTCGAGTCGCTGGTGCAGACAGCGGGGCCGCGTTGCGCAGCAGGAAGCCGAGCCGGCGGTGCGCCGCGTCTGTCACGCGCTGAGCATGCTCGCGCATCGTCAGCTCCGGGTCGAACCACACTCCCAGATCGCGCACGCGCTCCACGCGAGCCACAGGCGTGCCGCCCACTAGGTATTGGTGCTGTCGAGGGTTGTGGCCTCGCGTGTAGGTCATCGTCTCGCATTTACTGGGATTGAAATGGAGCCGGTTAGTCATACTCCACTCAAAGACAGCGTCAATGTCACGCTGAAGCGCGTCATGATCTGCAGGCGTATTGCAAGCCTTCACCAGTTTGACGTCATCAGCAAACATTAGAATTGTCGACTGAGAAACAACATCGGGCAGGTCGTTAATAAGAAGCACGAAGAGAAGAGGCCCAAGATTCGAACCCTGACTAACGCCCGAGCGGGTAGGATAATAATCGGATATATGCGTACCATACTTTACATATTGCTCCCTGTCAGATAGATAATTAGCAAAGAGTTTTAAAAGTTTAGGAGTAAAGCCCATATTACTTAACTTTATAAGTAGAATGTCATTATCGACCCTATCGAAAGCTTTTTGGAAATCGAGGTAAACAACGTCTACCTGATTCCCGGAGTCCAATTCGAGGGATATTCCATCTACCAGTGTCACCAAGTTTGTAGCAACAGAGCGCCGCGGCAAAAAAGCGTGCTGTGCACCTGTAATATACGGCAGGCACTGCGGTAGCAGGCGGCTGTGTAGGGCTGTCTCAAACACCTTAGCTAGTGCACACAATATTGCGATGGGGCGGTAATTTTCGACCTTAGACCTGGAGCCTGACTTAGGTATCGGCGTAACTCTTGATTTTTTCCACATTAACGGGTAATGACCAGTGTCAAGTATTAGGTTAAAAATTATTGATTTAAGAGGGTAGTCAATGCCAGCATCCTCATGGAAGAGGATGCTGGCCGGGACGTCCCTGGTGAAGCAAATTTCCGCCCTTTTTTGAAGGGCATTAGCCTTTCACAACATGAGCAATTTGAAAATACTCAAGCGGAAACTTACACTCCTGTAATGGGGAAAAGAGAGAAAAGGAGGGCTCGCGAGAAGAAAAAAAGATCTAATGAGCGGTCGCGGTCCAGAGACAAACTCCCTTTGAGTTGCTCGGATGGCTCGTATGTGGAAATATTAAATCAGGTCTCTAATGACACCCAACTTAATCCTGGCCAGCAAACCATGGTTCATTTGCCAACTTCACCTTCTCCGCCGGCTCATTTAGTTACTAGCCAACCTAGCGATTCGCAAACTCAGTCACAGGTCCCCCCTTCTCTCTTCACTCCAGTTGGACGTGAAAAATATAATAGTAGCGACCAGGGCCCATTTGTTGTACACGTACAAAAAGTCGAGGCGGCTCCAGATTCAGGAACGGTACTACATCCGGTTTCATTCGGACTTTTTTTACAAAAGAGGAAACGAGAGTTCCCCAATGTGGTTGATGGCAGCGTTAAGAGGATAGGACGTAATAGAGCGTCAATTAACTTTCATTCAGCTGAGGATGCAAATCAGTTTATTGAATCGCCGACTTTAGTACAACACAAATACAAAGCATTCGTGCCTTCTTTCAACGTAACCAGAATGGGACTTGTACGGGGCGTGCCGGCGGAATGGCCGCCAGAGGAGGTACTTGAAAATATTCAGGTGCCGGTAAATTCAGGTGGGGCGCGGCCTGTTAAGATTAGGCGACTCAATTTCAAAAAAATCAGAACTGATGGTTCTTATTGCTGGATGCCTTCTGAGACTGTAGTGATAACGTTTGATGGTCAGATATTACCTAAGAGAATTTTCATTTGCCTGAATTCCCTTCCTGTAGAAAAATATCAATATCCAACTATTCAGTGTTTTCGTTGCTGCCGTTTCGGACACACAAAGGAGAAGTGTCGGTCCCCTCCCCGTTGTTTTCGTTGCGGTGGGTCCCATTCTGGAGATGTTTGTACTATTGAGTCACATGAAGCGTATTGCTGTAATTGCCCTCAAGGGTTGGGATTGGGACATTTTGCTAACAGCAAGGCATGTCCGGAATACAATCGTCAGACTGCTATCAAAAAATCCATGACTGACGCGAATATCTCTTATGTTGAGGCTTCCAATCTTCATGCAAAGATAAGCCGAAAATCTTATGCAAATGTTGCCGCCGCTCCTCCCCAGCCCCAGTCTCCCCCTCAAGCACAAGGATTTACGTCGTACAGGAAGACAGTATTTCGTAATCCCCGATCCCCGCCGTCTCTGGATAAGGGGTATGACAGAAACGCCCATCAGTCTATTATTAAAGACCCTGTAATTCATTCTAGTCCTGTTTTCCCTGAATCCGTACCTCAGCAATCGAATGAAAATTTAATAAGGGAATTGATCAAAATCCTTTCTTCTGTTGTCAAAGTACTTGCTCCATCCAGCCCCCTGGCTGACCCTTCTTTGCTATCCCACGTTGCCCCGTTTATTTCATCTCTTTTGTTTTCTTCAAATAATGGACCAAGTAGTTCTACAATGGAATTGCCACAGTATTAACAATAAGAAACATGATCTCCTCTTTTTAATAAATAAGTATAATCCCTTTATTCTAGCTATATCCGAGATATGGCTTAAATCAGACTCTAATTTTAAGTTACCTAGTTTTATCTCTCTAATGGATTGTAGGGTGGATGGTCGTGCTGGATGCGCCCTATTCATTAGAGATCACATTTCTTTTTCTTACGTTCCGGTCCCCCAACATAGCACAAATTTTCATACTGTTTGTGCTCGTGTAGAAGGCATTACTTTTTTATCTGTATATATTCCCAGTCCTTCTTCTATAATCCTTAACGAATTAAAGAAAGTAATTGGAGCCCTACCGCAACCAATTATTATTATGGGAGATTTTAACGTTCACCATTTTCTATGGGGCTGCGATAGGAATGACTCTTTTAGTGATCAACTGCTGGATATTTTGGATTCAAAAAACCTTTGTTTATTAAATACAGGAACCCCAACATTACGCACTCTTCCTAATCAATCTGTTAGTGCCGTTGATTTGTCTCTGGCATCTCCTATTCTTGCCTCCCGTATTTCCTGGGAAGTATTAGATAGCTCATATGGGAGTGATCATTTCCCCGTCCTCCTTTGTCTTCCATTTCTATCTTCAAAAAGACCAACTACTATCAATCCTTTATTAGTATACAATATCAATGCAGCTGATTGGGATAATTACAAGAGTTGTCTCAACTCTGACGTTTTAAGGTTACCTTCTATTACGTCTAACTCTATACAAATTTGCTCTGACGCTTTGATCTCAGTTATTAAGTCTACTGCAGACAAGGTTTTCCCCCTTAAGAATACGGTTGTGGGTAAATTGGCATCTCCACCTTGGTGGGATAAAGAGTGTACCAAGGCCGTTAAAGTTAGAAAGAAAGCTGAACTTACTTATGCTGCTAACATGTCAACTGAGAATTTCCAAATTCTGTTAAATTCTATGTCTGAAACAAAATTGTTGCTCAGTAGCAAAAAGTCTGATGGATGGAAATCTTTCTGTACTTCGTTGAGTCCTTCCACACCGGATACTGTGGTTTGGAATAGCATCCGGAGATTCAGGAGATCGTATAATACTCGTAGTTGCCCATACCCTACTTCGCTACAGTGGGCGGAATCTTTTCTTGCCAATATAGCTCCGCCGCATGTTCCGGGTGTACTCGAGTTTCCCATAGGACTCCTTAATAATAGTTCAACCGACCCCTTGGATCAAATCTTCACATTTCAAGAGCTTAAAAACGTCCTTGGTTCCGTTAAAGACTCTACCCCGGGGCATGATGGAATTCCATATTCTTTTATAGTTAAAGCCGGAGATCCTTTTTTGAAATATTTTCTTGACCTAATTAATAACATATTACTTTCTGGCCATCTACCCAAATCTTGGAAATCTCAGTTGATTATGCCCATACTGAAAACAGGTAAAGACCCCAAAGACCCGCGCTCATATCGCCCTATAGCTCTGTCTTCGGTCCTGATGAAGATTCTAGAACATCTAATTAAAAATAGATTAGAATGGTTCCTTGAAAGCCAGGAACTTTTAGGAAAATCCCAATTTGGTTTTAGGAAAGGAAAGAGCACTATGGACAGTCTGGGGATTTTTACATCAGACATTAGGCTCTCTTTTTCAAAAGGCGCTTCGACTGTAGCTGTTTTTCTGGACGTTGAGGCTGCCTACGATAATGTTCAGCTCCCTATTCTCAGGGAAAAGCTCCACAAGCTGAGAATTCCGGTGAGGCTGACGTGTCTTGTGGCCAATCTCCTTTCAGATCGGCGAATCACTTTTCGTGGAAGAGACCCCCTAATAAACCCATCGAGATCAGTATGGCGGGGCCTACCCCAGGGATCTGTACTGAGCCCTTTACTTTATAATATTTATACTCATGATTTGGAGTGCTCAGTTACTGGTTGTAAAATTTTGCAATATGCAGATGATTTACTAATATACTCCTCAAATAGTAATATTGAATCTGCCTGCATTACAGTCGGGAACTCTTTGCAATTACTTAACTCTTGGCTCACTAGAAATGGTTTGGGTCTTTCTCCATCCAAAAGTTGTGCTGTTGTTTACACTCGAAAAAGAGTCATTCCTATCGTGAGTATTTCAATTGATAACTCTGAGATTCCTGTTCGTTCTTTTTATAAATTTCTTGGGGTTATACTCGACTCTAAATTAGATGGTACCCAGCATTTCGAGTATTTAGTTAAAAAGTGTGAACGGGGTCTCAACACCCTCAGGTGCCTTTCGGGGGTTTGGTGGGGGGCTCATCCAACCTCCTTAAGATTACTATACAATGCTACTATTAGAAGCGTTCTAGATTATGGTTCCTACCTGTTGGTACCGGGGAACAAGGCGGGGCTGGGAAAGCTGAACCTTATCCAATCCAAAGCTTTAAGAGTTATCTCGGGAGCAATGAGGTCTAGCCCTATCAACGCCTTGCAGGTAGAATGTGCTGAGCCCCCTCTCAATCTGCGTAGGCAATTTATGGCTGATAGCTATCTTTTTCGTGCCCTTCAATTTTCCCATCACCCTATCATACATCGGTTGTTTGATCTTAAAGCAGCTAACTGTTGGAGTCATAAGGGTCCCCCGTGTCTGGTTAAAAGCTTAGAAAAATTTCTGTCTCTTAAGGACCCGGTATTTCACTCCCTGAAACTTCCCCTTTTTGAATTCAACTACGAAACCATAATTCACAAACCTCGCGTAATTCTAAATTTTGATATTTGCCACGACGATCCTCACGCTGACGAATATCTTCGTCAAATACTTTCCCGTGAGTGGGCGGACTGGAACACAATTTATTGTGACGCTTCCAAACTGACTCCAGCTGGATGCGTGGGGGTAGGAGTTTTCCACTCCCAGTATAATGTAGTTCAAAAAGTGAAGTGTCCCCCAGAAACCTCCGTATATACTGGTGAATGTCTTGGGGTGTTAGAGAGCATTAAATACATTTTATTGGGTAAGTTAAAAAAGACTATAATTTTTTCAGATTCCCGTAGCTGCTTGCAAGCCTTGCTGTCTAATCCTTTTTCTGTAAAACTCCACAACCCAATTATTTATCAAATTAAAGAGGTTCTTATAGTTTGTAAGCTTAGAGGGTACGAAGTCGCCTTGGTATGGGTCCCGGGACACTCGGGGGTGTCTGGCAATGAGAGGGCGGATCAGGTTGCCAAGGAGGCGGTAGTGCACGGCGACAAGACTCCTTTCAAGAACTACTGTCATGATTTGGTTGCCTTAGCGTCCAAGTCCTTAGTCCAGACGTGGTCTTCTGTCTGGACTGCATCTAGCAAGAGGCGAGGGAGACTTTATTCTATGGTTCAGTCTTCTATTAAAAGGAGACCTTGGTTTGCTAAGCTATATATTCCCAAGCAGTTTTGCTCAACTATTATCCGAATGAGACTTGGTCACTGCTGTACCCCTTCTCATTTGGCAAAAATCCACATCCGGGACTCTTCATTATGTGAATGTGGGTTAGACGATGGAGACCTGAACCATGTTTTCCTTGCGTGCCCTCTGTACGATCATGATTTTCTTTACAAAGAATTGATTCGTTTAAAGGTTGCTTTTCCAACATATATGTTAGAATTAATTCAAATTAGAGATAGAGATATTCTTATGGCCTTGGGTGCTTTTTGTGATCTTAACAATTTAAAGTTATAATTGGCAGTTTTTTTTTTTTTTTTTTTTCTAAGATTTATGTATCATACGTGGTTTCATAATTGTAATATTTACAATATATATATATATGGGTTTGTGGACTCTTAACAGTAGTAGTAGTAATGTGTATATTGTAGTAGTAATGGTAGTTGTAATGTTCTTGACTAACAAAGGGTTTGTGTTAATTGTTTATTTTTTCCAGGAATAGCAACTATATAATATAATTGTTTTAGTTTATCGTTCTCGTAATATATTTCACTTTTATGAATTGGTCAAAAATCGACATGACGCTGGCTAATCAATTGGCATAGCCATAAAAAAAAAAAAAAAAAAAAAAAAAAACCGAGTTTAGCGTGTGGTTGGTATTGTTTTTCGTGGGCTGGCAGTGAATGTGTTAAAAGTTTAAAACATCATTATTGAATATTTTAAAAAAATATGGTCCAATTCCGATTAATGTGCTCTAATATTAAATATCTTTTAACCTGAGGTTATAAACGTCAAACTCTATTCTTATTAGACTAGAATAGAGGGATTGGCGTTTATACTGACAAGTTAACAGATATTTAAAATTGGAGAAGGCTGATCCAAATTTGCCAGATTGTGTTCTTATATAATTTGGCACAATGTGTGGTCAGGGGAATGGACAGTGTATGCTTTATCGGAGTCCCGTTGGGCTTGATGAGATGAGACAAACATACTCACATAAATTTGCGTCATATTAATCGTGGTGACATCTCCGGTAGTAAGTTTCGGGTTACTTTCCAAAATTTGTTTTTGTTGTTCTCGTAAATCCATAAACTTGTCGATAATGTACCTCAACTGTAAAACAATGTCACATTAATAGCGAAAATGTGCATACCAAATTACAGTGAAATACAACTTGTTTTTTGTAAATTGTGTAATTTATTAGTCTGTTAGAAAGATCGTCAAAAAGTAGTACGTACAGTAAGTAGTAATGTATAATATGTTACGGCCGATCATGGTCAGCGTAAGGGACGGAGTAATATGTAAAGTGAGATACAAGAATATTTTGCTCCCCCTAAGGAGTAAATGCGCCCTTACGCTCGCCATGATGGGCCAGCGTGTAGAGAGGCCATTAAGGGTACCTTTTCACCAGCTGTATTTGGGAGTATGAGGGAGCCATGTCCCGGATTGCCAGAGCAATGCAGATGGATCTCTGAAAAACAAAATAACTAGTAACACAGCTAAAAATCTCACACAAATTTTCCTAGTCCCAAACTAAGCTCTCTATAGGCTTGTACTCGTACTATAGGTACTAGACGATAAACCTACTTATATAGAGAAATACAGTAATACCACAAATATAAGTTACGTCGGCATTCTTCGTTCACGCAGACAAGTCCGACTAATGCCGAAGATAAACGAACACAAACATCAATTCAATACTGACCTTGTTGTGTTACGCGTAAGGTAGAATATGAAATGACGTCTAAACTCGAATGACAACTGACGTGCCGCTAAATAAACGCAATGGCTGCCAAACATTTGACCAATAGCCGTCGCAGACTTTACCCGCGCAAACGTCCTGCCTTCTAATTGGGTTAAACGTTTTCGCGCCTTCCAAAAAAATGCTTACTGCGCAGGTACATCGTTGTAACTTATATTTGTGGTACTACTGTACATACTTAAATACATGAGAAACATCCAAGACTCAAGAACAAATACCCGCGCTCATCACACAAATATCTGCCCTTACCGGGATTTGAAGATTTAACACGTGGACCTTCTTTAGTTACTTTTACTATTTAATATCAAATGCCGAATTAGGTTTGAATTTAAATTGCACAAGTTAAGAGGCCACCTATGCTTAAGTCTGGAGTGTTCCGCGATCTGGATCTCAATAACCATAACGCCTTTGTATCTGTTTTTTGGATATATTAAACTTGATCATATTTGCTTGAGACTGGCAAACGTGAAAACACGATTAGAAATAAAATCCTCGATAGTTTTATTTTTCAAACACACCTTGACACTATTTTTGCGTGTTTTTGGTTGAATCTTCGAATCCCTATAATCTTTAACGATGATTTTCGATTCAATAGTTGAGTATATGTAACTTCTTAATCCTGGCAAACCATTTTTTCAATGTTGTGGTTTTAAAGTAAACAGGAATTAATTGAATTTGACGCTGCCATCAAGGCGCGCACGAACTATCTCCATCGCTCACATTCGTCGCGCGGAAGCACATAAAGCCATCTCTTTTCATTCTTGTGGTGGCCTCTTAAAATTACAATCTCGCGAGATAGATTTGTAGATTATCGGTGTTTACAATCATGCCGTCTCGGTGACACTGCAATTCCGTGTAACTAACGAATTCAATAAGTTGAAAAATGTACCTTACTGACTCGCTTGCTAAGGTGTATTTTGCAACTTATTTAATTTGTTACTTACGCGGCACAGTTACTCGCAAGCCTAGAGTTCAATGTTTCATGTATACTCACGCCAAATGCATCTCTCCCCATTGAACACGATGAACTCTTCATTGGGATTGGCTATCCCTTCATCTAACGCGAACCCTACATGGAGAGCCCTGAACTCGGGCGTATGAACAAACTTCATCATTCCATCGTGACCGCCGATCTCTTCGTCTGAAACATTTCATGTTTAAACATGAATCGTGATAGCTATTGTCATTCACGACAGTAAATATTTGCGTTCTTAAAGGGTACCGTTGCTGCGTCTTATCAGGAAGTAAACATTTAAATGTGGCATTAAAAGCGTGCAATAACATATTTTCACTTCTCATCGTCGTAAAGTTCTTGTTTTTATTAAATGTACACCGAACAACACTATAGTTTTTTTCGAAATGAATAATACATAAAGTTAATTTATTGGTTGCTGCGTTATGGGTCTAACAATGACTTATGTAAAGATAAGTAGAAATGTAGTGTAGTGGGTAGGGATGAGTAGTACCCACGAATAATGTTGGAAAAGAAAATCCGTAAACATTAAAGAGTACTTCATAAAAATAATTCAGGTACCTCTTTATAATATTTCAAGGATCGGAAAAACGACCGTCATTTTGAAAACATAACCCTGTTCCGTATAGCAGAGACTTCCTTGATATTAATTAAAAATATTATTAGGTATTTTATAGATTTATTATACAATAATTTATATGTACTTAGCGACAATTTTATTAATGAATGACACCGAAATGTTAATTAGAAAACACAAACACGCATACAAACAGTAAACCAATGTCAACGATTGCCCCAATGTCCTCCGTAAACTGTGAACAAACTTTTTTGACTCATAAATAGGTCCTAAATTCACGTCGTTATGGAATATCAGGCGAAAATTTTAAAAAAAGACATTGTTTTTGATTGGCGACATTGTATTTTTCCCATAACCATTAGGTATGGTTTTATTTATTAATAATATTGTTCCTGAATACATATAAATAATGGTATAATAAATGTAAAATACCTAAAATAATATTTTTAATTAACATCAGAAGGAAGTCTCTCCTGTACGGAACAGGGTTATGTTTTCAAAATGACGGGCGTTTTTCCGATCCTTGAATATTATAGTAGGTATAGATATTATAGATTAATTGATTGAATCGCCTATTAGTACCTACACCGTAAAGAAAAGTATGAAAAAACATACGTATATCTACTCATATTTTATAATTAAAATTCACCGTTCTTTTTTTCCATACATAGTGCGGTGTTCTTTATTTAATTACAAAACCAATATCCGTTTCTACAACTATTAAATTAATACAATTCCGGTTATAGGTCTTACCTGGGACAAAGGTAACGTGAAGAGTTCTCTTCAATCGCACGCCGGCCGCCTGCAGTTTCCTAATAGCTTCCAAGTATTGAATGCCGACGCATTTCATGTCCTGAGAGCCCCGCGCAAAGATTTTTCCATCTTCGTCGATATGAGCACTGAATGGAGTGTGAGTCCAGCTATTCTATAACCGATTTATCAACTCAAATATCACATAGATAATATTACTAAATAAAAGTCATAATACTGGTAGTAGCTAGATACATTCACAACAAGCAGTCTTTCAAAATTGACATAACTACCTATGAAATGAGAATGTTGCTTGAGTGGATCCATCGAAATGCCACTTCGGTCTTATAGACCTTAATGTTTTATGAGGTGCACCAGAATTTAACCTTTAGTGTTAGTCCCGTCACAAAGTGGACCGTTCATTCTCTAATGTGTAATTTTCTTCATAGTTCGGTCTTGTTCGAGTCGCGAAAGTACCAAGACATGGCTCGAAATAAGAATTACGTTTGCTAAGTAAACGCCAAAACACTAAATAGGTTTGTCTCTTAACAGTAACTTGGTTTGATATACGTGGGTACGGTCGGCCAAGAAAATGGTCTACCAGTTTAGACAAAAGTTTCTGTGAGATCTAATTATCGCTAAGGTTGACACTTGTCACTGTCATAATATTATTGCAAAGAAAAATAGAACTTGTTGTACCATGACGTTACCCACTTTTTTAGCCGACTGTACCTTAGTAGGTATACCGGTGGCAAAGTTCTGCAACATCATGTTTTTACCAAATAACTTTCTGAGTCTTGTTCTTTAGATTCAAGCAAAATTTCTGCACTAGTTAAATCATAAGTATGTTACCAAAATAAAGAAAAGAAGAGAGCTTACCTCGAATACTGGGACAACATCCATATGAGAATTCAGTAATATTGAAGGCAGCGTCTGATCCGTGCCAGGCCATGTCAATATTACTATCGGCTTTTTCGGAACTATTTCATGCACGGTTACTGCTAACCCGAGGGAAGCTGCTTGCCTTCTCAGAAAGGCCACGCATGCATCTGATGACAATATGATTAACTGTTGTAAACAGTTTTTAATAGAAGGCACAAGTTTTTTTCAGTAGGTAATTTTCTGATCGTTCAAGTAATATTTAAAGAACCTTGACGTAATATGAAGTCCTATTTGACTTCACACAACAGTGCAACGGTTCTATTTCTGCTCTAATCTTATTTCTTTTTTTTTACCATGTCTGTTGTGTTTTTTGTGTTTTTTGTTAAATAAATGTTTTGAATTTGAATTTGAATTTAATTGTGAGCCCTGCATTGAGAGCTGAAAACTTTTAAATGGCCGAACCAATTTCCATTAAGGCAAGCATAGAGTCAACTAGACAACATTAATTACAAAAAAACAAAAACAGAACTAGAATTTGTTAATGGGTGATTCCACGGGCGTTTCAACCGCCGTCAGTCCGCTGTCATAAATATTGAAAGAATGAGCTACACCAAGCAGCTAACATTCACACAGAGCTATACTGTTATCGTAATTCTTGCCACAATTGATCAAATTTTAAGTATATTATTGCCTGTGTTGCCTTAAATACTTAGGTTGGACAGCGGACTGACGGCGGTTGAAACGCCCGTGGAATCACCCTAATCTGTTTTGTCGCTGCGATGCCAAACATAACAACACTTTTTTTAATCAGGGGTTAATATCCAACTAGTGTAGCTATTTACTGATAAAGGTTTTAAAACGTCTCCTACTTCCACTGCTCTGAAATGATCATACATCCGTTGTGGTACTGGTTGACATTATTCTATTAAATATACATCAGAGGCACATCAGATAGCCTCAATTGTTTGATTCTAGGAGTATTAGTCTAAATGCGACACATCCTGAGGGGATGTTGCTGCTGTTTGTCGCCTATGAATGCTGTAATATACATATGTGGCCACATAGTTAGAAATCCTTGCGTTTTTCCTATACAATTGCCTACAAATAAGACTTTTCAATTCTGATAACCAATCAATAGTTTCTAATCATTTTTATCGTTAATAAACTAAGGTTTAGTATTATAGACTGGTTAGACCATTTTCTTAAAATCATTTAATTTCTGAAGCTCATTTTCCAATCGCGTTTTTCCCTATTCATTAATTTCACCACACGCATTTTTTTCGCATTTGCGGTAAAACTTTCATAACCTACGCGTCCGGTAACATTCGAAAATGTGAAAATTGCGAATGGAAAAAAAACAGAAGAATAAATGCGTATGTTAAAATTCATGATGGGGAAAAACGCGAATAGAAAATACGCTACAGGAAAAAAAAGTTTTTTAGAAAATGATGTAAAAAGTCATACTTACTACAATTTTTTTGGACGCGTCAACTCAACACTTAGATTTTTGAATCCCTAATATAAGGTCCGTTTTTAGCAGAGGTTCATACTCATTGTACATCAGGTTTTAGACCTTAGTTAATGATCTAAAGTAAATTGTAGGGTTACGCTCGCACCTACTTCGTGTTTGTATGAATGATTAAAAACCCAACAAAGAACAGTGTACATACTTTAGAATGACATGACATGTCTATTTTAAGTAAACAGTGATAACTTCACCAACTTATGCCCTGTAACAGTTTTTATCTTTTTCCTAAAACAACCATAAGTGTTAGACCAATTCTTTTATTATCCCTGAAATATTCAGATTATTTCATAGTCTATACAATTTATTGAGTTTTTCATCATTAGTAGTTTCTGGAATAAAAGGGTGGGTATGGGGGTAGGGTGTTAGTCCCTGCCTTTCACACTAATTACCTCGTAAGTGAATAATTAAATTTATAAATATAAAAAATATATAATTTGTAGCTTTCAAATGAAATATCACATGATAAGTGTTCAAACAATTTATTTTAACACCTACTCGTTTTAAAAATAAATAGTTCCTAATTTCAGCCTTAGCCCAGTCTTAGTAATGATAACTTCAGCCGTCTTAGAGAAAAAGGGTCTTGACAGACAGACAGACAATCCGAAAAACAATATTTGGTGCAGAACCCCAAAAACGCAAGTGTTTCCAATTATGTGACCACCTTTGTAAATATCGATAGATCAGTTTTGATATTTAGGTTCACTAGCTTCACAAATAAAAAACACACAGAATTTTATTACAATATGACATAATATTGCTAGAATAGCTATTAGCTGTGCGTGCAACAGTGTCAAATAATTATATACCTTTGATTCCTATCTCAACCGGGGCACTTACAGAATCCTGGTTTGGGCCATTTATTTGTATTGGCCAAATAGCATCAAATGGTGTCAGTTAACTTTGATCACACATGTTTAATTAAAACTTTAAGCATTTTTGGTGAGTGCGAGGTTTACGTAACAAATAAATCTACCTGTGTGAAAGTCTGGCATTTTGAGTTTGTTTCAATGCGGAGGGCGTAGCTCCCTAACCCTCCCTTGTGTGGAGCTACGCCCCCCCCAGTGTATGTCAGTGAACTTTAACTCTGTGTTTTTGTAATTTGAATCGAAAAGTTTATACTTATTTACTGGCTGAAACTTTGAGAGCTGTACTCAGCATTAAACTTTTAGTAGTAGTACTTTAGTACCTAACCTAAGGATTTAACCAAAATTATATGACACAACCAAAAAAAAACAAATTTAAGTCTCTTGATTTTGATTCAAACCAATAAACTTAAACAAAAATTAAAGTTTTGCAGGTGTATGTTTGGTACAGATCGGTTAAGCACACAAAACTTCCTTACGTACAATATGACAATCACATTGCATCTAAGCCTCCTTAATTATTAGATATCATGTAAGCATTACATCATGAACTCATCTGATCTGTAGGTATCATATTGTTTCTTCTTTAACATTGATAAAAGTAAGTGTACCAACTGATTAGATAATAAGATTACCTAAAAGTATTACATCAATCACCAAATAATATATAGCACCTGTTAACCCAAACTGAATAGAATAATGAAAATTGCAATAATATTGTTTACCTTAATTCAAAATATGTGTAAGGGCATTTGATTAATTTGAGAGCAGTAAATTAAGTACATTAAGTACATTTCTGCATTTAATTATGCGATAAATTTTATAAAACTCTTCTAAATTATTAAAATAATCTGCAAATCGTCATTGCTTTGAAAAATCCTAAACATTATGAGACTTAAGTTCAAACCCGTACATCTCGAAACACTGATACGAGTTTTTTCTAAAGTAGTAACGATATCTCACAAATTAGTAGAAAACGTATATACTAAAAGTTACAAGTAGTGTACATACCGTAATTAACGTTCGGCTGCACACTGGGTATCTGTAGATACTCTACAAAGTTAGCGACGGCCGGATTGCTTGCGTACGACATCGTTTGCAGCGTTCACTTCTGTAACAGGAATGGGAACGAATTCGTATTGCGGTCTTATATACGATGACATCTACCTAGCGTACTATGATAACACACGCGTAAACTTTTAACCGCGATAAGGACGTATTTATATAGGTTCTGTAATGTTATATAAATAAGCTTTATTTGTATAGTTTGTTTACCAACAGTTAGCACCCATGACAATATAAATTTGGAAGTCAATTGATTTCAAATTTGTCGTTTGTCTTCGAGACTTTTTTCCTGTCATTATAGATAAAATGTATTTATATTCACAACATGGTTTATTAATATTCTTGATCCATACACAACATTTCATACAAAACTAACTTTTTCATCAGTTCTGTTCACTCACGATAAGGATATGAAATTTTTGGAATTTTGGGTTGGCATTTGACAGTTTGACAATTTGTTTGATTGACATTGACGCTGTCAGTTTGTCGTTTGCTAATCTCCTTATGCCGCTGTACACACTCGTAGGTAATGATGGCGTTTACCCATAGCATCCAGTGATAACGGCTAACTACGATCGGTTATAACAAATCAATGGTTATAACGTTATAACCAAGTTATAACTGTCAGTTTTCTTTGAACTGTTTTAAAAGACAGTTAAAACGATTGTAATTCAGCAATTTACAAAGAACAAGTACTTAATCTACACTTTAAAAAAATACCTATTAAAACTGATCGTGGGTAGCGGCTAAATTCTTCCACTTTACAGATAGAAGTGTTTAAGTGTTAAAGTTATTTATTACTTTTTATTAGTTAAAATGTTTAGGAAAATGGCTCTGGTAAACCGGTCAAGTGCGACTCGGACTCGCACACCGAGGGTTGCGTATTTAATATAATATGGTTGGAAAACGTAAAAGAAGGTACTCATTTGACGTGAACTTTATTTTCCACGCAATAAGGTCCATTTTGGTACCCCAAATTTTAACACAGATTTTCAAAGATTTTAGATACTTTTTCCGAAACTTTATTCAGATTTTTTGGTCCATTAACTTCTTCACGGAAAATTATAAAAAAAATAGTTTTGATATTTGCAGATTGAGTCCTTTCATATGACACCGCGTTTGCTATAATCAAATAAATCACTTTAATTTTTCAATCCCCCATTCTAGACCCCTTTTCAATTGTTTGTAATTTTTTTTTTTTTTTTTACTTAAAACAGATGCAAGTTGTACAAATATGCCAAATTTCAAGTTGTTAGCATTTGTAGTTATTATTATTTATTTATTTTAGCATTTGTAGTTGCTGAGAAAAACTGCTGTGACTTACAGACAGACAGACAACGAAGTCTCACCTTAAGGATTCCTTTTTTACCATTTTGGTACGGAATCCTAAAAAAACGGGAAACGCGTCAGACAAAATGTCATCAAAATGTTTCTATAGTCAAAGCCTAGTCAAAGCAGTCATGAGTCAGTACGTCACTACGTCATTAATATGACAGCAGTTTTCTACTTAGTCTGTGGTTACGGACGGCATTGCGAGACATATCTTATAATCTGTGATTGCGGTTGAATTTGAGTGAGACGCAGTGGTTATAATTTTGTTCGAAATGCAAAAGGAAGGCTAAGTTGTGCCGTTATTTATATTCGAACGACTGACGGTACCTAATTTACTCTAATTTTCATCATGGGTGATGAATATTACCAACTTACAGCGGAACTTGACGCCAGAGAAGTATTACGGTACTTAAATCATTTAGGAATACATAACATAAGTGGAGAGGTTTTAAAGTACTTCATAACAGGTAGGCTTAATGTTAATTAGTTGGTTTATTTTACTTCGTTACGTTCATTTAAACAATTTCGTAATTGTGATCGGTACTTCGTTTACAGATTTAAAGAAGTTCATAAAGTATGATCTTGAACAGAAGCATAACAGATCCAATATTCCAGGCCACGAGCCTGTTCAGGGGCCTGAGAGGTTGCACAGTGCAAGTACTTTTTCCTCTAGAATAAGGTCCCGAGATTCACAAGGCACTGATTTGAAGTGCACTAGAGACTGTCTTACCAGAAGAAAGGCTTTGCACATACGTGGCATACAATCTGCCCCCAATGTAAGGCGTGAGGTGCCAGAAGATAAGCCTCTGCGCAGGGCGTGTTCATGCATAAGAGTCGAAAGAAAAGACTCCACTACTAATCAGTCCAGACCTTCAACAGCAGCTAATACTTTGAATAACAACTGTGAGTAATAAATTAGCCCTTGACACATTTAGTATTATGGATAACAACATGCTCAATATGTCAATAAATTTTACTAGCATCAGGGATCACAGAGCATGCTATTGTTAAACTTTACTGTAGATATTAATTAAAAAGATATAAACACTCAATATAATGGCAGACCCTACTTTCATGCTGATATTTTAAAAATGGCCTAACCAATTTCATGAAACCTAGGTAAGAACCATTCCAACTGAACTAGTTTTTTTTTAAAAGCCATCCTGATTTTTCCATCTGTTGGTTTGTTTGGGAACTATGATGACACCGACACACACACACACACACACACACACCCTAATACACAAATTGATTATACAAAACCCCTCTTTTTGCATTGGGGGTTAAAAATTCCAAGACACTGTTATTTCTTTTCAGTTATAAAGGTCCCTCAGCAGCTAGCAAAGAGGAAGTGCGATCCTGTGACTTTGTACCATTACTACACATCACTTTGGGACAAGTACAAGTCAAATGTACCTGGGGAAAACGCCTGGGCTGATTTACGGTGGAGTGTGCGACAGAAAATGGCAGGCTGTAAACAAACTCAGAAAAAAGTAAATATCCATTTTATTTTTATGACAGTGCAATGCATATGTCTGTATTACGTTACTTATGATGAAATTTGGTATGAAGTGTGAGGTAGAGGAGACTCCGGATAGACTTGTCTGAAGTAGGATGAGGCCTTCATGATCATCAGATGCTTTCTTAGAGCAGGCTTCCTAATGGGGTAGAAATTTGGTGAATTTATGGTTTACTAGGTTGATTAGCAGGCATAGGCATAGATATTCAAAGATGTGCCATTGGCATCGTCAAAACAACTCTGTACTTAAGATCCAATTGTCTCGTGCTGGAGCCTGTCTGCCTGCAAGGCACTTAGCAATTTTCTGCACCTCTAACCATCTGTATAACTAAGAATGATTTGGTATGAACTCCCCTAACTATAAATAAACTTAAGAAGACATGCGTAGCAATGCTGAGGTTACTTATGTCTATGGTGTCTTTTCTATGTGTAGGTGGTGTTACCACTTTCCATCAGGCGGGTAGTCGGCCTGTTCGGTTGCATGTAAAAATTGCTCTTTAAGTTATTGTCTAGCAGTGAGTCCTGAGTACCCAAAGAGAGATTCTATTCTAGTACAGTCAAGTGCAAAAATATGTAATGAAAAAATTCTCTGATAAATTTTACGAGGTTCTTATTACAAAGGAATAAGGTGCATTGGGACATATTTTTGAGATGTTGCCTTCTCCCATATTTTTACATGTGACTGTACAGTACTAATATAAATAATAATGCAATTCAACGGCATTCTAATGATTATTTTAACTCTTTTTCAGGTTCCAGTTGTTGCATCCCAACAGAAAGCTGTGAACAAATGACACTTTTTTAATCCTTGGACATTATTGTAAAGTTACAAGTATTTTGGATTAATTTGTTAGTATTTAAGGGATTTTTAATCCTTGTTCAATATTTGTTACTTTAATTATGAACTTCAATTATTTTAACTTAAAATTGCAAATGCAATGTATATGACAATGATAATGATAATGTTATCAATCTAGTGATAATAATAGTGTTCCTGTGGTGAATGTGGTTTCTCTAGGAATGGTTCACATACTGATAATTGATACCAACATATTGATATAATGTCAAGGGATATACTCACTAGTGGTCGGTATAATTTCATTGTATATGTATTGGATATCATTAGTATAATAAACTTATGGTATAACCCATACTAATATTATAAATGTGAAAGTAACTTTGTTTGTTACGCTTTCAAACAAAACGGCTAAACTGATTTCAGTGAAATTTGGAATGGAGATAGCTTGAAACCTGAGAAAGGACTATCGACTATGCGCTAGTGATTAACATAATTATATAACGTTAAAATATATAATGAATAAACTGTATATTTTTTACTGATATAATGTGTTAAATAGTATATCATGATACAGTATATTCATGTTAGAATCACACATGTAAGAACAGGGCTCTCTGAGCCCTGGTTTGGGGAGCACGCGGCTCCTATTTCTGGGCGGTATTTTTTCCGCTGGGAAAATGCTTTTACTGAAATTACCCGGGCCCAAGGGAGCCTAAGGTAGTTATGTGGGACTCACCAACCGAGAGTGGCGAGAGTAACCACTAAAAACCTGATTCTTCGTGCACGCCGTTGTTAGCGAGGGTCGCAGATTCTACTGGTTCATTGTACTACGATCCCCACCGGCAATACCGGCGCTGCCTCTGCGGCCCCACCACGCCGCTAACAACGTTGCAGCCCCGCCAGAGTGCCGAGGATAGGAATAGGGAGAGTGGCAGATCTCAATGCCAACATGCCTCTCCCACAGCCATACCCACCCCAATCCCGGCTACAGAGGCTAGGGACAGCGGCCTGACGCAACACTGACTTAACCTATTTTTGTTGCGATTTAAACCTAATTTTATTTTAAGAACAGGTATACCTGTTCCTAATACATTCTATTGAAATAACATTATAAAAATTCGTTTAACAAATGTTATCATTCCTGTAGTATGTTAGATTAAAAGTTGTTACGTCAATCGTTAATCATCCAAATATATAAAACAGCACCCTGACTGAGTGAGTGATTTTAAAGAACCCACAGCCTAAACCGCTGGACCTAGAGACTTAAAATTTGGGGGGAGTATTCCTTGGGTACCCTAGGGGTGCACTAAGAAAGGATTTTCCGAAAATCGACCCCCGACGGGAAGAAATAAGGGGAGTAGCGGGAAACACGAAGTCGCGGTTGTCCTCTATACCAAATAATACTTTTTGTACAGTCGCCATCCAATGTATCGGAACAAGTAAGGTGCTCAAAAACATCTGAACTAGACAGGCATAAGACCGTGTGCAGATATTACTGAGCACCTTGTATGCTCTGATATTTTTGATGGCAACTACTAAAAGAGTATGTCATGTATTTTTATACCAAAAGTGCATTAGGTAAACCAATTGAGTTACATTAACCTATAATATATCATTTGTTGTTATATGGGCGATACGCACAAACTTTTGAAAACATTGTGCTTGGACGGTCTTGCATACTTGCAATGGAGACTAATCAATCAAAGAACACGATTGTTTGTTACGGTTTCGTAGAGGGAAGCTAGTTTTATTTTTAACGAAAACTAAATAGTTATTATCATTACTAAAATTAGGTAGCCTTATATTTTATAGAAAATAAATCACAATAGGTATAATCAGCGTCAAAAGTAAGTAGATATGAACTTTTGAACCATATTTATTTATTTTTATATCCTTTAAGGATTATGGATACGTTCAAAAGTTCATATCTATGTACTTTTGACGCTGATTTCCACACTTTGTCCACACTCTTTAATTTGACTCAACTGTGTTAGTTTTCATTAATGTACTTAAGTAGATATATTCGTATTTATATATTATACCCAGGTTCAGGAAAATACAAAGAGTAATTTAAGAGTACCTAACAAACGTTTACTTAAAATCTGGTTTATATTACAAAAAAATGTTCTACAAATATGAAAATAATCACGAATACATGTATTTTTGCTAATATTACGTTTGTTAGGTACTCTTAAATGACTCTTTGTATTTTCCTGAACCTGGGTATAATATATAAATACGAATATATCTACTTAAGTACATTAATAAAAACTAACACAGTTGAGTCAAATTAATGAGTGTGGACAACTGGGAATAAAAATTCCCCATTATCCACACTGTGGACAAAGGGGGTGTGGACAACTGGGAATAGGCCATAAATATCAGGGGAGAATTTCACACATTGACCTAGCTAGGTAGTCCCAAAGTAAACTCAAGGCTTGTACTCATTACTAGACAACGATGAACATACTTATATAGACAAATAAATTGATAAATATAATAGTGTTCATCACACAAATATTTTGCCCAAACCGGGAATCGAACCCAGGACCGCCAGCTTCCAACTAGGCTAAACACTATTATTATTATTATTTCCTCCCTTTACTTTCTTAACCTCTCATCTGCTGAATATTTTTATAGGAAAGTAGTCTTTATAAACCTTGGAACACGAGTGTTTTTTCTATCTAACTATTCGATCAGATAAGAGTTTGAGGAAGTAATGGGACAATATATGACTAAGGATGAGTAGGGATGGTGGAGGGTATGATACAATAAGTCTACAATAAAAGGCTAATAAAGAGAGTAAGTTGCTACCTATGTCGTTTCATTAATGTTCCATCTACAGTAGAGTTCATAATAAATATGTGTACACTTTAGTACCTTGTCTATTTAATGTCATGTTTAAACAGCCATATATGAATTGTCACAGCGATTAAAGTGACAAGGTACTACACACATTTATGAACTCACAATAAATGATAAATAAATAATAAAGGGACTTAGGGAAAGTACTGTTAGGCGATGGCCTTGCAACCTGTCACTAATAAGCTGAAAATATCTTAGCCTAATTGTGCAAAATGTGGTTACAAAATTATCAACACTAATATACACCGGTAACCATCTTAGACAGTTTGTGCAATGTGATAACAGAATTAACCTTTTGAACGCCAAAGACGGCAATTCACGTCGGCAGATTTTTGTGCCGCGGACGCCAGACTGTCAGCGAGTTGTTCTACCTTCATATATTTTGTGGCGGCATACGATGTCCGTGGCGTCACGGGCACGTAAAATAGCGATCGAGCGTGGCGTTTAAAAGGCAAGTTTTTAGAGTTGTTGGTAATTCTGTAGCTCTGCCTACCCCACTCTGGGAATGAAGGCGCGAGTTTAGTATGTATGTATGTAAATAATAAATATCAGGGGACAATGTCACACAAATACTGATGTGCCAAAGGAAACTCCAAAATTGTGGAACATTTCATGTAGGAAAATTTCGGAAACTTCTCACAATTTTGTATGGGGATTTAAACTTTCCGTTTCTTAAATTTAAATTTCCTATATTTGTAGTGAAGGATTCCGGAAATTTCCTAGAAGTTTTCCAACTTTTTGGAAACTTTCCGCAACTTGCACATCAGTACACACAAATTGACCTAGTCGCTAACTAAGCTCTAGGCTCGTACTATACTATACTAGACAACGATAAATATACTTAAATTCATAAAAACATCTAAGAATGAAAACCATTCATTAATGCAAGGACAGATGGTAACTGCAAAACAAACAATCAGTTTACTTCTTTAAATTGTTTATTTCTCTATTCTAACTGTTTCCTAACTTTATTATACTTGATCTAACTTATACTGTGACTGCTTCTCAGTCGTGATACCATGGAGGTGGCTCAGGATCCGTTCTTCAATCTTTTCAGCCGCTGACATTGTTAGGACTAGTGTATCATGCTTTAACATCGAGTACACATTCAATCCATAAACAGGCATAATGTTGACATGTGGCATAACATCTGTGGCAACTGTTATGTTTCGTGGCACAAAGTCAGTACTGGAAAAGAAAATAAGAAAAAGATAATAAGTAATAGTCTTATACAATTGAAATAATAGTAATTACAACAAGTCAAGTCAAGTAAAGCCAACTTCTTTTACTAAGCTGGATTAACTATAAAAAAAAATAAAGACGAATTGAGAACCTCCTCCTTTTTTTGAAGTCAGTTAAAAATAATGTGTTTTACTTTTATAAAATTTACTTTTATGTAATTTCATCATTAATCTTTAGTACTATTATTACTTGCTAAAACAATTGATCTATCCAAAATCTAAACAAGTGAATAATATACAACCCATTGAAAATATTTGACCATCAAATATGCATTATATTAAAATGTGAATCAAGTGACACCATTCTTGTGGTCTTCAAATTTATGTAACTAAAGTATGGTCTGCAAAATAAATTATACACTTTTATTAGTACCTTGACACATCAACTCTAAATTCATTTATGTCGCTATTGAAATGAAATGAGCAACAACATACAATTGTTTAATTGTTTAATTTAGGGTGGTCAACTAATAGAGAATGCTATAAAACTTTTTGTTAAGATAAAAAATTATATCAGAAGCATTTTCCGTGCAATAGAAAAAAAAGTGAAGTTAGCGGTGACAGATTCACTAAATAATCTTCATATCAAAACTTACTCATCAACAATAAGTACAGATGGTCCCCAATTTCTTGTCTCTATAAGTTCAGCAAGATACTCTGGCTCATCAGAGGGCAGTTCAAGGTCTTTTACAACATGAAGGTCATCTTGGGCGAGTTTTGCTGATATAGTAGCCATCAGGCCCTGCAGTCTGATGTGGAAGGGCAGCATGAAGAAGTGAGTCTTGCCCGAGCGAGGCCCGTGCGCCACGCCTCCACCACGGAACAAGGGCGACCGAATAGAGCCGTGCCTTGCGCGACCCAACCCTTTTTGAGGCCATGGTTTTCGACCCCCACCGCGCACCTCAGCTCTAGTCTTAGAATGGGCCCAAGACACCCACCGATACTTTTTCTGCCATACCACGTTACGATGAATAATATCTATACGAGGCACAGCAGCATACACTGAGGGATGAAGTTCAAATAATCCCAATTTCTGTTCCTCTACCGAGTCTAAATTCTCGATCCATACTTCCCGAGGCTTAGTGTATTGCGGTGCGATCTTCCATTCTTTTTTTGTTACGATTAATGGTTTATTCACATCTGTTACAGCTGAAGCACTCGCCGAGGCAAAAGCTCTTATTTGAGGTTTGACAGTTAAATGCAGTTTTTTTAATGCATTAATTAGTATTGATGTCATTATATTTAAGAGTTAATTTCAATGATAAAGGTAAGCGCAATTTAAATCATAATCGGATCTAAAGATACAGTTATTGAATAATATAACCTCAATGTTGGTTTGGTTGACACTTGACATAAGTTAAGCCACAGATTATATAATTATGTATTAAATCGTAGACTGAGTTCACAGAGTAGGTATTAAATGAAATTAATACTGAGACCGACTGAGACAGATTTCAAGGGTATGTCAAGAGCAGACCTTCATAACTCATAACGTTATGAAAAATATCGATATCAATATTATTTTCGATATGGAATTAAAGTAGTATTTACGGGAACGAGTGCTGCTAGCGCCATCTACAATACGAATTAAAGTTCAATCGCATTCTGGCAAAATTTCCATATAAATCAAAACACCATGATTGTTAAACGAATATAATTTAGGTAATTGACGACAGATGGCCCAAGCAGTACTCATTTTCGATATGGGATTTAAGTATTTTTACGGGAACGAGTTTACTTTTACTTTGGCTTTCCATAAGAATCACAACATTAGAACAATAACATTATTGTTAACGAATGTAATGTAGCTATTTGATGGCACAAGCTGGTCAAAATAATTCAAACTAACAACGTGCATAATTCTATCCCTCTACAAATCCCCCAGTTGTTCTATCCACACTTCAATTAAATATCACGACGCGGTTTCTAGTGCATGCGCGGTCCAGTTGGCAAACCCCAGTCAGAACACGTTACCAGAGGCCCTACTTTGAAAGTCGAAGTTCGAAGTTACGTTAGCTCCATCCCTTTCTCTTGTTTTAGTCTCGAATGACGGGGATGGAGCTAACGTAACTTTGAACTTCGATTTTCAAATTAGGGCCTCAGTAATCGTGGTACCTATAGTCTGTTCCAATTGAAATTGCCAAAGATGTAAACACAACCAAAAGAACCAATTTACTATAGTTACTCGATAATCACGTGCTTTTAAACATCAAGTGAGGTCTTAGCAATAATTTATACCCTTGATCTTTACTTTCACATAAGGTTTAATATTAGATAACTATTAATTACATGTAATTTTAAATAAAAACACGCTTTATGAATATTTGGGGTTATGTGTCAAACAGTTCTAATTTGTTTACATCTTTGGCAATTTCAAATGACACAGACTGTAGGTACAGTCTGTAAGCACTTACACCCTTTTTACCTAAGATGAGTCCTGTGACAGCTCATATAAATACGTATTACAGTTGTTTCTTCAACTTTACATAAAAATACACTGGTACAGGAACTTAAATAATTAATCGCCTATTTTTAAATACCTCGCATGTGAGTATAGTAAGTGAATGAAATTACGAAATACGGCTGTCCAAGACTCATCTTAGGTGAAAAAGTTTGTAGAAGGTGCTTCGGGTTTGTACTTGTCGTTCACTCGCTCTTAATAAGAGTGTGTGACAGCGAGTGAGAGACAAGTATATTAGTGTATATATAGTATATATTTGTATTTCTCTATATTAATAAATTTATAGTACAAACCCGAAGCACCTTCTTATGCTTGTAACGAGGTGCTTGTAAGTATTACACGTCGTTGAACAAAGTCATTCCGGTATGTTTAGGGTTCTGTACCCAAAGGGCAAAAACGGGACCCATATTACTAAGACTCCACTGTCCGTTTTTCTGTCTGTCTGTCAGGCTGTATCTCATGAACCGTACATAATTATGTGGTCCAAATTTCAGCCCATTCCGTTAATGAGAACTGGTTGAAGATACGACATAAAATTACGTAAAAAGCTTGTAAAAAGTAAGTGGCCTGAGGGCCCTGCCAAGATGCATTGCGCTAACTGGCGTTTCTATTCGTTTCGTTTTTAAACCAATCGCGTCACTGGTACATCACGTGACTTTTCGTACCACGTCATCTACCGGTGACGCGATTGGTTTAAAAACGAAACGAATAGAAACGCTAGTTAGCGCAATGCATCTTGGCAGGGCCCTCTGGTCTTCTAAACTACTGGGTAAAATATGCCTTTGACATATTAAGTATTCTACAGTATTCCCAGCTTCTTAATAGCTTTCGGCTGGCTATCGCTATCACGCTTGCACTCGCAACTGACAGTATATTTGTCACTCGTGTGTCATAGAAAAACGATTATTGCCGATCGCTAATAAAAATATGGTTGCATTGTATTGTTTTAACTCGGCCGCCAACTGGGGCCCGTTTCTCAAAGCGTATTAGCGTAATAATATTAGTGTTTTGTCTCGTAAATTAAACTAAAAAATGAGACAAAACACTCATATTATTAGACTAATACGCTTTGAGAAACGGGCTCCTGGGGTCCTAGTGAAAAAGTGTACAAGTCGAGTTAACTCGTTATAAAAAAGGGTATATACATGAACGGAGTATACTAGACATAAACCCTTTTTCACTTGATCTTCAGAAGATTTATACCCTTTTTCACTAGGACCCCAGTTAATATTGACACGTAAAAAGAGCTATATAAACGTTAACAATACAATAACACGTCAAAAGCAATAACGTTATACCGTGTAGACTCTCAGCCCGAGTATTAAGTATTCTAGCAAGAGCTTCATTAAGTTAACTTATAATGAATGTTACAAAGTTCTCATTGACCGGGGATAAAAAACGTGCGATAGAATTAAACAGCTGCTGCTCCGGAGGAACTAAGTTACGACTTTTCTTCTAAGTAATTTCACTCATGATTGGCTTCTGCAAAACTTTGATTAAAGACGTATTATATTTAGAGTATGCTCTAAATAGGTTTTATTAACAGGTCCGGCCGGTTAGAAGATTTAGGAGAAACTTATATAGCACTACTGTCTAGCGGTTGCACGTGACTCCGTTCGTATAGAAGTCGGTAAACGCTATTCCCTTGGGAACTATTCAAAAGTATCCTATGTTGTTCTTCGGGGAAGTAATCTTCATACCAAATTTCATCGAAATCGGTTCAGTGGTTTAGCCGTGAAAGCGTGACGAACAAACATACAGACAGAGAGACAGAGTTGCTTTTACATTTATAATATTAGTATGGAATATGGAATGGTATGGATGTTACTGTATGATCGCGTAAATAGTTTTTTCCCGAAACAACATGATTTTTACGGAAAACTGATTTACTAATCTTCCTGGGGCCTGTGTTATTACAATTTACAGGGTTACAAGTTTCCATTTGACACAACCTCGACCAATGACGACCAGCCATTTGAGCAGTGTTGCCAGTTTAGACCCGTAAAATTGTAACTTGTAGCTTTATAAAAGTGCCCCTTCTAGCTTTATAAAAGGTTGGTTACTTTCACCTCAGCACGTCAAAAACGCAGGATTTGCTATTTAAAGACAGTGGGGAAAATTCTATTTTGCTGCGTGCGAAAGACAGTCAGAAAAATCAATTTTGCTGCGAAGGTGAGACGGTTCTCTGCCGTTTCCCCGAATTTCATAATTATGCAATGATCTCATTTGCCCGAATGTCATTTGCCATAATTTTATATTCCCCAAAGATATATATATGTATGCCATAATGGTCATTTGTCATTATTTTCATTTGCCATAATTTTAAGTGCCATAACGATACATTTGCCATACATTTCATTATCTCCATTATCAAGTGTACTAAAATCGTACGCCTGAAAATTCATACGCCATAATATTTTTTTGACATAAACCACTCAGAATTATTTTTATTGTGTCGTAAGTATAATATCATAAAAAAATCGGTTCTGGCTGTAAGGTCGCAGTTCTACATAACACTCCCGCTTCGCTCGTCGTCGTACCTAAAGGAGACCTTCCTTAAGGTAGAATACGTTATAAGTTAGGTTATGGTAATAATAGTACGTATTCCAGATTATACCCACGGAACTCACTGGAACAGTCTGGATCTGCTTTTTCCGTATTTATGGCAAATGATTGTTATGGCATAAAATATTAGGGATCATGAACATTATAGAAAGTAAATATTATGGAAAGTGTTATCATGTTATCTAATATTAGGAAGGTTGAACATTACGACACTTGAGTATTATGGCACTCAAAAACTGTGGTAAACGATATTAGGGGAAATGAAGATTATAGCCAGTGACCATTATAGCAAATGAATTTATGGAAAGTGGCGGTATCCCTGGTGAGACAAAGTAACTTTTTAATTAAATAAAATGCCGACAGCAAGAGTGTTGGGTTAATAAAGGTAAATGAGTGGGTGGCTGCATGGGTAAATAAATATACATGTGGTTTACGCGCTTAGGATCCATGGTCAAATGCCAGCCCCCTATTTCGCCAAAGCTGATAGGTGACATTTCAGTGTAGGTATATGGTGCACCTTATATGAATTCCAGTAATGTACAGCGTGTTAACTTTGCAATGTATACCGAAGTGTCACCTGTCACGTGTCGTTGTCAAGATGGTGAAATAGGGGTCCAGAGTCCTAGACAAGATGCATTCGGCGTTCGTTATCGTTATCCAAAATGTATAGGATTGACGTAAGCTGTCAGACGGTCGCGCCGAGCGCCTACGACAATTCCATAGATTTTGTTAGTTTTCGAAAATCGTTTACGTTAGCGTTAAGCAACTTGTCTATTCTCATAGGTAGCGACTACACTGACGCGAGGAGTGAAAGGTTTAATAATGAACAGAATGATATGAATTAAGAATAAACATAATTAAAGGAAAGTTGGTCGAGTAAGATTATTTCACATTATTTCATATTGAATAATAAGCTTAGTTTTTTATGTAACTAGTTAAAATTAATTATGTAGGTACCTTTATATAATCTCTCCATGGCTGACCACGGGTGAGCTCAAATTCAGCCTAGCTGTGCTCACGCCCTTTTCATTACGCTATCCTTGTATCTATCTATGTAAAATGTCTAAGGGCTGATTTTTCAATCTCCAAATAACACGATCTGTCAGGTAAATTGTAGCTCTGTCCTTTTCTTTGTCATAAGAAAGATAAGGACAGAGCTACAATTTACCTGACGGGTCGTGTTATCTGGAGATTGAAAAATCAGCCCTAAATGTAATGAAATAAATGAATTTGATTTGATTTGTTTTGAATAATGTAGGATCGTGGTAGGAACATTTAGCGGTGGCGGTAAAGGTGGACTTCCTATTATACTTTTGTTTTACAATAGTTGCCATTTGCCAGTTGCCAGTAATGTAAAATAGGAAGACTACGTTTTGCGTTATGTAAGACTAAATTAAATTAATTTCGCTCCACCGCGTTTAATTTACTTACGAGTTGGTAGGTATAACGCAAACGTGAGCGCGTTACTCGTAAGTATCTTATATGTAGCTTTCTGAGTAAATGTTACACTAAATTATTTAAAAGCCTTATAAATGCCAGGCTTCGCAAACACATTCTTCGGTGAACCGTATAATGTTACAATTTGTTTAGACGTAACGTTAGGTTTAGAAACATTGTATAAAATTTGCAGACACAAGTAAAATAGTATTCCGTTACTGACTGACCACTAGATACCTACCTAACGCACAGCGCTAATTGCGTATCCAGCATGAATTAATTAAGGGTTCCGAGTACTACCTAACCATTGACTACATTCTTCGACACCTGTGCCTTTATTAATAAAAGTGGTTTAACCATGGGGTAGCTAAGCCATGCTTCGTCCTTATCTGTCTTGTAAAACCTAGTGTTGTATCTGTGCTTCACAGATAGGGCATTAGGTTTTACAAGATTTGTTATACATATAAGTTGGTAAAATAAACTCGCAAAGTTTTCAATCGTGATTTTGGGTGCGTTTACGTTTTCAGCATGCTTTGAAAGGAGGCAATACGCGGAACATTCCAGGGGGGCAATTCTCGTGACTTCGAGATCGGTTCGAATTCGAGATATGTCAAAAATAGGCAAATCTTGATTAAATAGAAGTCATTTTTCGTTTTCTCGTTATCTCTCTAAAGATATATATGTCTACTCTCAGCCATAGCATTAGTTTCTTAGCGCAAGACATGCAACGTGTGGTCTTTAGTAGTCGAAACTGTACGTGCGTGCTATGTATTGTAACTGTGTCATTTTGATGGCTGTTAAAGCTGTCTAGTCAAAAATATATTATTGAGATAAAGAAAAAAACAAAAGAAACGGCCCACGCATTAATAGAAGAGCAGCAAAACCTTCCCCGATGCAGCTCCTTATCTGCCTTGATCAAGGCGATAACTCTAACTTTTCGCGCAGGGAAGGATAGCTCCTTTTCTTTTTGAGTAATTCAGACTCCATTTTATTCCTCTTTGAAATAAAACTTTGAACTGAACGAACGGTGTCGGGTACCTCCTCGTATCTATTTGTATTTGACACTCACTGAACTCACTCACTAGGGGGCACTTGCACAGAAAATTTAACACTGGGTTACGACACTAACCCGAGTTAGTAAACGTCAGATTCATGCGAAAACTGACATTTTAACTCGAGTGTCTTAACCCAGGGTTAAATTTTCTGTGCAAGTGGCCCTAGGTCGTATTATACCTAGACGGGACACGGAAAAATAATACAATGAGTAAAAGAGAAGCATTAATACGGAAAAACATAAACAAACAAGATGGCATCTTTACTTTCGATCTTGCTCCACATACCAATACGTTTTTTAAAAGGCTAATTGAAAATGCACGCGCTAAAATTGTTTTTTTACGCTCTAACGGGACTACTTAAACTTGCCGGTTAATGTGAACTGGGCCGAGTTGAAAAGTGATACGCTTAAGAAAATCACATCCCTGGTACCGGGCGCCCTACGTTGATTTACTGAGTACCAACCTAAACATAAAAGGGTAGAGCCATGTAGAGCTACCACAGAATAAGAACATAATTATTGCACAGAAACTGGACTATAAGACGTACTGTGCGTCAGCTATCTTTCTCTACTTTTTAGATTACGTATTACATGAGAAAAAATTAAACAAAAAGTAGGCTGTTTTTTCTTCTTTAACTGTCATTGTCACAAGGTTTTACACAGGGACTTCTTTGTCCTTCCTCTAGAAAGGATTTGTCTTTACTTGTCTATAGGTACTAATACTATAGGTGCTTATAGGTCCAAATCACGCCTTACTTGTGACGTTGTACCAAATAACGAAAGAACAGCTATAGATTCATCTCTTTCCAACTCACTATGGAAACCATAAGTAAAAAGAAGTGAACCATAATGTATTTTCTGCTTATTTAGTACGGTTTCTATGCCTTTAGTCTTTATTTTGTGAGAGCTACTGAAGCGTCGGTGACTTTACAAACTTCCACCAACTCCAACCTCACCTCACATACGAAACGAACCAGTGTGATTGACATGTGCTCAACAGGAGGGCTGGGAAATGACGCAGCCCGCTCGTTATCACGGTTAATTCATTATCATTCTACGGCATCCTCGTTTATTTACCGAGTCGTGTATTCTTATTCAACCAAAATGTTGACTTGGGCTATAATATTAAAATTAAAATAATAAATTATAATAGTTAATTCTAGTTCCCATATTACAAGCGTAGAGCTTAGTTTGGGACTAGGTCAATTGGTGTGATGTTATCCCCTGATATTAATTTGTATGTCTTAACCATGTCTTAACCAATAACGGGACTATGGGAGTCCCGGACCTTTGGAAGGCGTATATGATGGCCCTTTAGAAAGACATGCAAGTTAAATTTAGTAAAGTGATGGGATGGGACACTAACTGGCGATTGTCCCTGAGTTCAAACTATAGAAGTAACTCCCACGGACAACCACCGGTTAGTGTAAGCCTATTTAAGAAGGTGGAACATTAATAATAGGCTCTATAGATGAACTGATATGGATTGGTGTACTAGGCTATTGATGAAACTACGGCGTCTGCCTGGCCAATGCTAATTACTTTGGTTGAAATAGCAGGCGGGGACTCGCCAACTCAATGGAAAAGGACCTCCCGAAATAGCCGCATATACAAAGCAGCAAGAAGGCAATAGTTCCAGAGGGGCTAAGGGCGGAGAGGTAGTAACGTGCTTCTTGACTTTAAACGGCACTTGTTATTATTATTCATATTATAAATGCGAAAGTTTGGATGTTTGTGACTCAATCACGGCAGAACGGCTGAAAGGATCTGGATGAAATCTATATATATAAAAGGCAAAACTGACTCACTGACTTAGATATTAACGCACAGCCGAAACTACTGTACCTAGAAACTTGAAATTTGGTACAGGGGTTCCTTTCATGATGTGAGTGAGCACTAAGAAAGGATTTTTGGAAATTCATCCCCTAAGGGGTTAAAATTAGCGCGGTAGTAGCGGGAACCTAATTCTACGCGTACGAAGTCGCGGGCGTCCTCTAGTTTGGCATATAGATAGATTAAAGTTTAGAATAGCTCATAGACTACATTCTATCCCGAATAAATACGACGACGAACGGCTTAATTATAAATTAAGATTTGTCTTATGCCATACGTATGTATACACTACATAATTCCAAAGAGTCATAATTCCGAATTGATAAAAAATCCTAATTTTCATAATTCCGAACGCAATTTTTAATAGAAGACTTAACTTTATGTTATCGCTTATAAATCAAACCTAACGTACGTATGACAATTAAATATGCATTTTTACGCCCTTACTTATAAACGTGGAATAACCATGCTTTGTCCTTATCTGTTAAATTCAAATGTCACAATGACAATAAGGACAAAGGATGGTTTAGCTTACCCCACGGTTATTCCACGTTTATAAGTAAGGGCGTAAATCTAAAATAGCTCCAGCGTAAGATAGCTTTCGGAAAAATGTAATTCAGAATTTTAAGGTGTTCCCGTTATAGGTATATGTTCGTAACGCACCTACATATATGTAGATATCTTTTTAAAGGTATGATAAAGCTTAAACCTAAGCAGGGCGGAGCAAATACGATGGATTCCGGATATTTAATACGGCTAAAGAAATGGCAATTTCCTCTCTCGTTTATAGCGTGGGGGTATTTTTGTATCGGCGAAATGTGCGCGGAGCAGTCGCGTAGAGGCATTAATTACGGCATTCCGCCCGTAAGAACTCGCGCCCTTAAGGCCCGGCTGTCGGAGCTTCTGCACTTAATAATGCGGGAAATATGCAGCTCGATCAATCGATACATACTGTGGACCATTGAGTACCTAGAGCATAGATTTCCAAACTTTTTTGGCTGATCGCCCACTTAGCTAGAATTTTTTTTTCACCGCCCCCCTAACGAAAAAATATTTGGAAATATTGACGACAGAAAAATGGTACAAGGATTAACATTGGATATTGTTAAGACTTACAAACCTTACAAATCTATCTTCCTATAAGGAATACCTACTTGATAAGAGTAGGAGTCAATAATAAAGTAGACTGCTGTGACAGCACTAAAATAAATTGGTTGTAAAATCAATTGTATCTCAATGGAATTTCGGTAATAATTTATAAAGTTTTTGCTGTTCGTACTCTACTTTATTTAAATTTTTTATATTTATTATTATATTTTATCAATACAGTAAGCGCCCCCTGAAATGCTTCAGCAGCCCCTTTTTTCTGAGGCTCTAACCGCCCCCCTTCGGCGCCCACTGGGGGGCGGTATGGGCCACTTTGGGACCCTATGGCTAAACTGGCACCGTTATAAACTAACAATAAGATTGCAGTCTTGGTATTGTAGACTTGAGGTTGCAAATTTATTAAGACTTCAATGGAAATTCTTCCATTTACGGTTACGTACTTACCTCAAACAAAAAAAGAAACCCTTACAGGGTCACATCGTTATCCGTTTTTCTGTCTGTCTGCCTGTCTGGCAAGTCAAAACCCCTTTTCTTAGGGCCGTAATAATAAACTCATCTCGGCTGAGATGCCCGTCAAAAGATAGGTCGACCAACGCCATGTTAAATGGTTTGCTCTGTTGTAAGTATGCGTTGAATAAATTATTTCCTTTTCTATTTATATTTTAAGTAAATGTCAAGTCATGTCATGTCAACTGTCATTTCTGACGCATGTTGAGACGGGGCCTCAATTGAGATCAGTTTTCTAATACGGCCCTTAGAAACACGTGGAGTTATTATGGAGATGAAATAAGTAAATATCAAATCCCTTAAAGCTGTAAATTTAGATCAGGCTTCTAGGTCAACGCGGTTATTTTGCCGTATATTTTGACACTCTTAAATAAATCAATAAGTAGCTAGATACTTTTTCTTCTATATTTTCAGATTACCTACTAAACTACATTAGCTGTTGGAGAATAATTTCACCGTAACGCATATTTTCCAACTATAAATTAAACTTTTTCATTTATTTTGACTAGGTATTTTTATGAGAGCCCTGAGATTTCTTACATTTTGACCGTCAGTGATTTTGTGATAAAAAAAATAGCTGGAAAAAATGGCCAAATATGTTTGAGACTCAATTGGTGTGATGCTGTACAGCTGCTCAGCTGTGCTTGTACAGAATCCAGAGCTTGTACAGAGTTAAACTCCCACCTGTCCAGGTTTCTTAAGAGAATTGAGAGGCGAGGCTGAAATCATGTAGCTGTCAAAAAAAGTGAGAGAAACCTCACAATCCTCTTCATGATAAAACACTTTAAAGAAAGAAAAGAAAGAAAGAAAAACATTTTATTGATAAGACACACCTCCACCAACATAATAACATAATAATAAAAAAAGCTTAATTTAAAAATGATATTGGTGGAATGTGACACCAATAAGGGTCCCACTCAGCATGTGTTGCAGCACTCGGTGCTACAACGCTGGTTTTCTGTGGTTCCCTTTGTGATTCACACGCTTTAAAACAAACCACTCATTTATTTAACAAGCTTTAGTTTTTATTTATTATTCTTTTTTGCATAAAAATACCAAGTAGAGTGAAGGTGAACTTTGTATAAGTCGTTAAAGACTAGTCGGAAACATCGGAAATTCAGCATTTACTAAGCCACTAAGTATACGAAGTTTTTATTGAAAAATCCTCGAAATGGAGGCGGAGTTTTGAAGAAATAACTTTTCGAAACCACCGGTTTTATTTATGTTTAAATGGTTAGCACAAGTAGCTTCCCGGGAACAGCACAACGAGCTAGACCACAAAGGATTCACAATTTGTATAATTTTATATTATATCAATAAAAATAGAATATGTATTGCGTCTACATTGTGGCTGTGCTATGAAAACATTATTAGAAAGTAAGAAGATATACGTAAGTAAAGTCTTTATTGCACAAGAAGGAATCTTTTCACAAATAACACTTATATAAATATAAATTATGTACAAAGGCAAACTTATCCCTATAAGGGATCTCTTCCAGCTAACCTTGTAATGACTTATAACGTAGGAAAAGGGGTAAACCGCTTAAATGTGAAATAATTTTTAGCAGCTATTGCACTGTACAATTGATGCTAGTGTTGGTTTAGAAATTGGTATAAGTAGAGAATTGATGTAATTCTATGCATATGAAACTATTCCGACCGAAAAGGGTACTACTAAAGTGGGGCTTAAGTTATCAAAGTTACAACTTAAGCACCTAAGCAACTACTGCCCTCCCTATTAGGGTAAGGTGGGGCAAGTGCGTATACGGGGCGAGCGAGTCTACGGTACAAGCGCGTCTACGGGGCAAGCGCGTCTACGGGGCAAGCGCGCCTACGGGGCAAGCGCGCCTACGGGGCAAGCGCGTCTACGGGGCAAGCGCGCCTACGGGGCAAGCGCGCCTACGGGGCCAAGCGCGTCTACGGGGCAAGCGCGTCTACGGGGCAAGCGCGTCTACATGGCAAGCGCGCCTACGGGGCAAGCGCGCCTACGGGGCAAGCGCGTCTACAGGGCAAGCGCGTCTACGGGGCAAGTGCGTGCGTTAATACTACGTAGTATTAAAAGTGTGATACTTAATTTTGCGGGCCAGTATATGTAGCTTTTCGCACTTACCCCGCTGACGCACTTACCCCACCTGACCTTAAACCGACTGATAAAGTAGCATTTTGTCCCAAGTACCTACGTGGCAACAGGGCCGCAAAGCGGTATTCAGCGAAGCTGCGCCTTAACTAGGTATATGGCGCCATTACACAGCCCAATCTCAATTTCAATTTTATCTCGCCGATTTGGCTCCGAATTAGGTGCGATTTATTTTCATTCTGTTCGTTCGCTCGGTGGAAGGTAAATGTTAAGGTTCTATCAGATTTATTGCTTCTCCGCGGCGACTTGACGGGCGCACTGTTCTGTTACGGGGTTGAGAGGGAATTACTCACTGTGATTTGAAATATTACGGTTAGTTCCATAGGTCGAGGAGTCCGTTCTCGGGCCACATGTGGCCGCTAGCACAGAACATACATAGCTACAGCTGTACGTGTCATGTAAGCAGAGTAGAAACAACAATGTCTATGTAAACGATCACAATATGCAGCCGTTGCAAAAGTAGCGATCGGGAACACTCTCGTTTAAAGAATTTTACAGGATAAGATTTAGTTTCTTTGTATTTACTTTCCATGCTGTTATTGTATGTGGTGTTCAATAAAGAATATCTGTATTGTGTTGTATTGTATAATATTTAAATAATATTTACTTCAAAAAACATAATACATAGATCCTTACAACTAGAACTCTATTCGCGAAATAGGTAAAACCTGTGCCGATGTGCCGAAGTACTATAAACCGCTAATATGCATATCGTTTATAGAATCAGCATGCCACCCATAGCGTAAACTGTCATATTATGAGCGTTGCCATAGAAATAACTGTTCTTTTATAACTATTGTAGCTTATTTTATGACACATGGTTACGGTCATTCCAAATATCAGTCTTGGCTTTAAGTGAACACTTAACATCCTAATTTGTATATTAAATCGTTAAAAATGTTTTAATCAAAATTATATTTGTGACTTACCTACGTGTTTAAAATATATTAAATCACTACAAAAAATAATTATATCCATCGACTTGTAGGTAGGTAGGTATGTATTATTGGTTACCATGGTTACGCTAAATATGGTTATCTATCAACAATGGTGTTTGTTCGGCATTCCATTTTTAGAGTTCCGTACCCGAAGGGTCCAAACGGAGCCCTATTGCTATCACTCATGTGTTAGTCTGTCCATCCGTCGTCTGTAACGTGGGTTTTACAGCCCACTTACGTTACCCGTTAGCACTGAAAAGCGGTCTTTACACGGTAAAGTTCGGACCGCGGGAAACGCCACGCGTCATTCCACGCGCCAGTCCGAACCGTAGGTTTTTTACTATTTTACTATAACAGTTGCGTTTACACGTAGGGTTTGGAGCGAAGATTGGAATGGCGCGTGACGTTTCCCGCAGTCCGAACTTTACGTGTGCAGGCCGCTAAACTGTCCTTATCCGAGCTCTTGCGGTCCCTATCATCGATAATGCTAATGTATGCTACAGTTCTATTTTCCAAAGTTAACTCAACAGGTTGCATCGCCTTCTCAATAACTGCATTCACTTTATCTTCGGCGTACGAAAGTGCGACCACATTTGCACTTTCCGTCGCGCGTGTCGTTCACCTTTAATAGCTCCCCATCCGCGAACGCAGATCTGTAAGACTTCTAACTACTCTCTATTCTGTTTTGTTTGACCCGACTACCCCTTAAGTCTACAGTAACATTAAGTCTAAATTTAAATTTTAGACTCGGCCCGGCGGCGAACTGTGTTCCTCGCATATTCTTAAGCTCTCTATTCTTCTGCACCTCCGCGTTCATGGAACGCGCTACCGCTTCGAGTGATGAAAACTCAGAGGAAATTTTCTTTTAAGCGTTTGTTGCGCAAGCACTACTTTGATAACCTCCAGGAATAAGGTACTGCATTTTTATAAGCATGCGGGCCATTCTACTAAGCTTTTCAGTGTACATTTTTGTTATCGTCCGATATAAAGTATACCAAATTATGAATCCGCGTATAAATAAATAACATGAACTTAGAATGTTTAATTTTAACGACTTTCAAACAAACAACTCTTAAATTACTCAATTATCGTTGAACAATCTTGGTAACTCAGTGTTAAATTGCACTTTTTCCATAGAAAAGGCGGGGACATCAACGTCCACTGCGTTACTCACTTTATAGTTATTAAAAATAACTTTTTTATGAATTAGGATAATTCTAAATATATGCTTATTTACGTCCCTTTTCGAGTTTCAAGTTAGAAAACGCAGCACTTTACCGTTTTTGTGAAATAAAAATTGTTGATTGAGAACGTGGCTAAAACTTATGTACAACGAAAAGTAGAATGGCCCAGGTACGACTATGTAATGTTTGTGCATGCATTTTATGTTTATTTTTAATTAGAGCACAGATGTCGCCAATTTACTGAATAAATATTTTGAATATAGAATTTTTGAATTTCTAATATTTCCTACAAATAAGACGTAAGTGCGGAACCCTCGGTGATCGAGTTCGATTTGCACTTGTTTTAGGTAGTCATGCAAAAAATAAAACTTAGCGTAACATTATATTATTATGACCGTTCAAACAGTATCAAGACTCAAAGCGTATAGTTCCATGTATGCTTTTGATTTTTATAACACAACGTCAAACTGATGCTGTTTTGTTTTATTTCTGATTATCAGCTGTCAAAACATCGTGATCTTTTAAGAGCCGGTAAAATAAGCTAAAATCGATGTACTGTCGACCAAGAAAGTGGTCTACCAGTTTTGACAAAAGTTTCTATGAGATCTAATTATGGCTAAGAGTGACACTTGTCACTGTCATAATATTATTGCAAGGGAAAATCGAACTTGTTGTATCATGACGTGCAAATGAACTTCAACCGTACGTAAACCACATTTTGGCCCACTGTACAGTGCTAGGTAGATAAAAAGTTAATCAGGATACATTGCACAACTATGAATTTTTTGAATATTGATAAAGTCGACAACAGTAAAGCAATGCTAAATTCATTGTTGCGTGGGAAGGAATAGTGAACATTATCAATATTCTGAAACTTCATGGTCGTGCAATGTCAGGATCCTCAGGATTTACTTCTTATCTGCCTAGTACTATAGGTATAATGGAGCTGTATTCCACATACAGTAGTGTGCCAAACAAATGTGTGTGTAGATATACTCGTTACCGATTCGAATTAATTTAAGATCTATATCCCAGATCTATATTTTATCCCAGGACAGCTAGACATCCGGATTTTTTTACACCTTACTTAGACTTCAGCCCAGTGAGAAAATCAAGGATCTGTCATTAAATATTCTATTATAATAGTTACTTGTGCAACAAGAGAGAAAAATTTGGTTTTTGCTGCGAGCAATGATTTGTTGATTTTGAATTCGGAATAAGCGAAGGATTCTATAATTGAACCACAAGCGTAGCGAGTGATTCTAGGTTGGAATCCTGAGCGCAGCGAGGCATTCACAGACCCGAGATGCAAATAACTTTGGTCTCATTTTGCACATAGAACTTTTCACCTCAGCAGCGAGAGTATAATACCTAAAGGTAAAAAAAATACAACATGGTAAAAATTAAACTACCCAGCCACCCATTTATATTGCCCCAGCACTGTTCTCGGCATTTTTTAAATTTAAAGTTACTTTGTCTCACGCTCACACTAAAATCGAACTTTGCTCACTGTCTTTAAACAGCAAAACCTAGTGTTCTGAGGTACTAAGGTGATATATATTATTTTTTTACACATACGATATTTTGTTTAAGCTTAGCCTACGAGAGTCATGCCAAAAAAACATACTCTTTAGCTCATTCCTTTTATAATGGCAGGTTATGTCAGGTTACTTGATAGGAGATTTCTAAAGAATAGAATCGAATAGAATATAAATATAGTTATTATTATATATTAACATAGCGTTGAAAAGGGCCCCCGCAGCTTTGTGCCGCAGCAAACCGCACACACCTACATAAAAAAAAATCGACAACCTCACTCGACGTGATTTTTGTGTTCTGCACGACTAGGTTAGCCAGGCCCAAAATCTAGTAAAGCTGCATATTAATATTTTACACACACTGGTAATATACTAATATTGCTGTTTTTATTACTGTTATTCATTTGAGACTTACCCTAGTCTTAATTATATGTTATTATGATTCACGTTGGTCCCACCCCACGCCGCCTGCGACTCTTGAGATCGCGAGTCATGCGTGTCTTTGTGAGTCACTCGTGCGCTTTATGTCAGCATCTTTGAGGGGCGGGGCTGACCATGACCGTAAGCCTAACGGACAGGCCTGACTTGTATACATATATTTGGCCGGACACGACTGTAAAGAACCGGACATGACTGGCTAAAGGAAACCTGGTAACCCTATGCATGACGGGACCTACTGCTACTGTAGAAAGACAGTTAACTCGTAGTTAGTTTTATGTGTTTTAGACAATGAATGAAAAAGTATAGAATGAGTGTCCCCTTTAAAAAAATCTATACCTGCAATTTTTTTTTTTGGTACGAGTAATCTTATTTCTTTTGGCTTGACCACCGTATTATAGAGATATTTATTTCGCGTATAAAGACCAATTATAGAATTACAAAAATGTGTTTTTTTTAAACCATACTTACATCGAATGAGGTATTGTTAGTTAACTCATAGAAGGTATGTTATTTTATTATACCATTTTAGATTGGGGGGAATGCTTAGGAAATATGTACAAGTGTTATTTCTCCCCAAGTAGAATGTACTATCAGCTCAGTGGAACCCTGACCCACCATAGAACTGTGTCACAGTGACGTTATGATTCAAGTGGCAAGAAGTGTCAAACAAATTGTTTTATAATGTCATTATGACACCGTTCTACGGTGGGTCAGGTTTCCATTGGGCTCATAGTACCTAACTACCTACTTGATAGGGTTTGAGTTGAAGACAACTAAAAAGTTTATAAATATCATCATCATCATCATCATCATGACAGCCGCAAGACGTCCACTGCTGGACATAGGCCTCCCCCAAGGCTCTCCACTCAGACCGGTCTTGTGCTTTTCGCATCCACCGCGTTCCCGCGATCTTTACAAGGTCGTCACTCCATCTTGTTCGAGGCCAACCTACAGCTCGTCTCCCGGTCCGCGGACGCCACTCAGGAACCTTCAGACCCCATCGGCCATCAGTCCTGCGAGCAATGTGCCCCGCCCACTGCCACTTAAGTTTGGCTATTCTTCGGGCTATGTCGGTAACCTTAGTTCTACTGCGGATATCATCATTTCTGATTCTATCACGCAGAGAAACCCCGAGCATAGCCCTCTCCATAGCCCTCTGAGTGACTTTGAGCTTCCTTATAAGGCCCATTGTTAGCGCCCACGTCTCAGATCCGTAAGTCATCACTGGCAACACACACTGGTCAAAGACTTCAGACACTGCGGTAATTTGGACGAAAAGGGGCTAAGAAGCTTCCCGCACGCTGCCCAACAACGAACGATCGATCTATAAATATCAACGATCGATAATTGAAGATATATACCTATACAGGGTTTAACGGAAAAAATATAACGAAATAACGGAAAAAAACCTCTTCCTTAACGGGGGATCGAACTGGTCGAATATGACAAAACAATAAAGTCGTGTTTTATGATATTGATCGAAAGGGTTGATAGTGATGAATGTGATGATTTAATCATTTTGTCTATAATATATACACCTTTCAATTAAACAAAGACCGTAAAAAACCCTTCTTTATTATTTTATCATATTTGACCAGTTCGAGTCCCAGCAAAGGCAGGAAATTTTTCAAAAAATCATAAAATCAGTAAAAATTGTTTTCAAAAATAAAAGTAGGTAAGTCTCCTTAGTGTAGAATTGGCTACTTTCAATATTTAACGTAGTTGCCGTTCATATGGTTTTCGTTTTTTCCATCCTGTATACAGATCTAGTGAATAATCCTTTCACATCGTGAAAACTCGGAACTCACGTCTACTTCCGAATGATGCCGACGTGTCTATGAGTTATTGAATTATTAAGTGACATGTTTGTATTAAATAAATGGAGTACTTTAGTTATCAGTGTCAAATGTCAAACCACGAGTTTGATACTTCATCACACCGAGATGTTAAAACCACCACGATCAAATATATAGAAATTAGGTGTAGGTAAACAAGAAGAAATATAAATAAATGTTGAAAACATTTCCACAGGCTTGTCGATCTAAACGTTTCCCAGGTCCTAATGCTTTCGGCATGACTATTAAAAAGAACTGACAACAAACTTAAACTTAATTAACGAAAAATTACTCTGGTAATTAACCACTCTATATCGATTATCACTCTCGCGATGCGACTTTCCCCAACGTTGTCTTGATGGGTACTGAGTCAGACTGAAGTAGCATGACAAATACGAACATTTCTGAGAAAATACGATGTGAAAGGATATTTCACTACATCTGTACTTATATTAATTTGATGATTCATATTTCCGAACAATTAGTAAAATGACAATCTCTTGTTTTTCTGAGCTGATCTTTTTACGCCTGCCAGTGTTGATGGCATTTTTCTTAAAAAGGTTTTACAAATCGTTTTTAAAGGACTTCTCAAACAACCCTAGTACAGTCAAGGACATTAATTGTTATGCCACTATCGAACCCTGTCATAATGACAGCGTCAAACTACATGACAGATATTACGCTTAAATGAATGATTAACGTTATGCGACAGGGTTCCATAGTGGCATAACAATTAAAGTCCTTGACTGTACACTCTAAATTTAAAGTGCTAGTTTATAATATAAGGTATAGCTGTGTGAGACGCTGTGTATTATGATTCAGTCACCCCCAGCCCCACGCATGCAGCTCCGGCCAAATAGATCTGTGCCAACGCGGACGCGACTGCACGGCGCCACTCGCCGCCCCCCCAGCCGCTGCAGCGCTGCAAAGCGGTTTATTGGTGATTCTTGTTTGTTTTTTCAATGTCATAATACGTAGCGGTACTAAATCTATATTCTGTCTCGCGCTAATTATTGGCCTTCACGAGATAATATTATCTAAAGGACATAAATTAAATAATATTGTCGCACATGTATGGTAATTACAGAGTGATACAGTGGTGAAGTTATAGTCGCATAAATACGCTGTATATATAAATGTGTTGTAGACAATAAATTACGTTTAAAAAATAAATAATTGTCTCTTAGTATTTTTATTTAACAAACTAGTTGTTTTATCGTCGTTTAAAGGCCGATAATAAGTTTAATAGTCTTACTGCCGCACTCAGAGACGTCAATTCAATTTAATGCTTGATTATGGTTGCTGCTGTCACTTTCTTTGCTATAGCAATAGAATAAGACAACACGTCACTAAACTAGGATTAAATTTAATTGACCAACAAATGAAGGATTATTTGTAGGTATGGAAGTTTCACTATAATTTAGATTTCTCGAGGAAGATTTACCTACTTTTTTTAATGGCATGGAATAGGCAAACGAGCACAAAGGCTATCTGTTGGTAAGTGGCATCTGTGACCTATAGACATGTGCATTCTCAAGACTACAATCTTAAGACTGCAATCCTAAGACCGCAAACGCGTTGGCAACCCTGAGGACTAAGATAGAATACCGCTATGGTAGTAATTTCACCGGTTGTCTTATCCCTATACCGGAACACTGCTGCTTCTCGGTTGGTTAAAGAGGTTTTATCCGGGCGGACCTTGTACAATGTCCTATGACCTGCACGGGTAGGACAAGTTGTATTTTCTCGCTTGTCGCTCAGTGCGTCTCTATCATTACAGACTAGATAGAAAGGGAGATCCGAGCGACAAACAAGTCGCGGACAACATGTGCTAGCCGTGCAGTGACCACTAAAATAGTACAGTACGTCAGTACACTTATTAAAATATGAAAATATTAAATGTTGCTCTAGCATGTGTAATTTTTTGTCTAACTTAAGGTACAAGTTTCAAGCGCTATTTATGCTGCTTTCCCGACCCGTAATATTGTTTATTCTGGCTGAATGGGTCGTCGCCCTGGGCCGAGGGGGGACTCCCTTACAAACGGGCCGGGAGATGAGTCCCAACCGTCGGCCTGCCCTGGCTGTATCAGCTTTGCATGATATAATGGCTTTCATTTACTTGCTTAACTATTAAAATTTTGGCCGAGTGCGAGCCAGACTTCTGCCCTGAGGGTACCGAAGTAATAAGACGAGAACCGCAACGGGAATTGTCTGTAAGTACCTAAGTACATTGTAAATGCTAAGCAAATTTATCAGAGAGGTTGCAATAAAAACAGGGAAACTCAATTTGGTTGACTATATTTTTATATTTTAATTTTCTTCCTCTCTAGCTTAGCTGTCTTCTGATATAGGTATTCCTTAATTAATTACTTTTCTTCCTTTTTTTCGCTTGGCTGGTCTAAAAACGAATATTTTAATCAATGATTGAACTGCTAAGCGTTCTGCCATATGTTCTTTTTTAAACTTTAACTAGTACCTACAAAAGAAAGCCCTAGGCTTGTGCTGTGCGTAGTTATTTAATAGGCAATAATAAACTTACTTAAAATAAAGCAATCACAGACAGTACATTGGCCAAATGATGTCCAAAATGTTTATTTAGTTTACTTTTTTACGACAAAAGCGCTGTTTTAGCCAAAAAGGTTCATTTTGAGGTTAGAAAGTTGTTTACTATATAAGACAAGTAAGAATGAACAGACCTTATATAGAGTAATACTATATATTTAACTTGTGACCCGCCCACGCTTCGCTTCGGTTTATGTCAGTTTTCTGTTATACCCGTACATAATCCAAAACTTATTGTACTTAAAAACGTTCCTCTTGAATCACTCTATCTATTAAAAAAACCGCATCAAAATCCGTTGCGTAGTTTTAAAGATCTAAGCATACATAGGGACAGACAGACAGCGGGAAGCAACTTTGTTTTATACGATGTAGTGATGATACATAGAAAACACCCAAGATGTAGGAACAAATACTCACACTCATAACACAAAATATTTGCCCATTCCGGGAATCGAACCCCAAACCGCTAGATAACATTAAGTAACATATGTATTAACTAGGCCTTCGACTGCTGGACAAAGGCTTCTCTAATTTTTTCCGTTTGTTAAAATATGTATAAGAATGAATGATTTGTATTTTTCGGGGCACGTTTTAAAAAGCTACAAGTTACAATTTTACAGGTCTAAACTGGCAACACTGCTCAAATGGCTGGTCGTTATTGGTCGAGGTTGTGTCAAATGGAAACTTGTAACCTGTAAATTGTAATTTGTAGCTTTATAAAACAGGCTCCTGGAATTGAAATCCTACGCAATAGGTTTAAGGAATTCTGTTTACTGGCCGACATTAAATTATCGCCTTTAATTATTACTTGGTACTTATGCTTTGTTCTTGTCGTTATTATATTACATTAAATTGTGGTTAACATAAATCCGTTTGAATTTAACAGAAATTAAATTAATTTAGGCAGGTTTCATAAAACACCGGTGGAATCCACAACAGCGCTATTTCAGGTGAAATTATGGCACGTTCAAATGCTGCGGTGCTGCGGTTTCTTGCGTTACATAGTTTGGAGTAAATTTACTCCATTAACCATTATTATGATATCGAACACGGGATAACCCATCATTTTATCGAATCTCACTTCATAGGTTGTATCATTTCATCGAATCTCATTTCATCGAACGCTATATTTTATTGTTATTTTAATCATTAATTACGTAGGTACGGTTAGGTTAGACCTGCAACTCCAAAATTAACAAAGTTAATATCGCATTCTGTTTCCGCCTTTTTGTGTATTTGCGGTTTTGGCATTATTGTCCTTTTTAAACTTTTTGGTTCAAAATGGAGAATTTAATCGGTTGTTACGTTTGAAATTCCAATTTGTTATTGTCAGGTTCCTCACGTGCTTTTTTACCCGACTGCGTCACAAGGAGGGTTATGTTTTTCGAGCGTATGTATGTATGCATGTATGTATGTATGTATGTCGCAAGCCCTCATACCGATATCTTTAGTTCTCGGTGTTTAATCTACGTATTTAATTGCTACGAGGCTGAATTGAAAAGTTTTGAGGCTGAGGTTGACAATGAAATTAAAAACAAAAATAATACTGGCACGTAAGACTTACATATTTTTTATCATAATGCACTATCTTTTGTTTATCGTCTGTCACAATTACAAATTTTGTAATCGAATTACTAAACGAGGTTGAGTGGATAAAATTGAGTACCGTTCTTTCATTAAGTACTAACAAAAAAAAGGCTTGATGCCAAAGCAAATTTTTGAAGATATGTGTCAAACTTTAGGAGAATTCGCTCCATCATAAAACGTAAAAAAATGGGTAGTTGATTTTAAACGGGGCAGAGAAGCAGTTGAAGATGAGTCTAGGTGTGGTAGACCAATAACGGCTTCTACAGACGAAAATATCAATAAAATACTGACCGGAATGACAGGCGGTTGAAAGTTGCACAGATAGCGGAGAAAATTGGCATTTCCTATGAGCGAGTACAAAACTGGTATGATATCTAAAGAAGTTTTGTTCCACCAAGACAATGCTCCTGTCCATACTGAAGCGAAGTCTATCGCACAAATACATAACTGTGGGTTTGAATTGTTGCCGCATCCACCCTATTCGCCGGACTTGGCCCCCTCTGATTATTATCTTTTCCCGAACCTAAAAAAACACTTGGCAGGACGGAGATTTTCAACGGATATTGAGGTACAAGAAGCTGTGACTGAATATTTCGATCACCTTAAAGATATTTTTTTAGAGGGAATAATGAAGTTAGAAGCAAGGTGGCAAAAGTGTATATATCCTTTTTGAGTCTATGTAGAGAAATAAAATTGTTACGAAATCTCAAGTCTTTATTTTAAAGGTTAGGCTCAAAACTTTTCAATTCACCAGTACAGTTACTGTTACATCTGCAGTGTAACTAATTCTTTTTGGCAAGTTGCCGCTATATACTAAGTCTCCACTTTCGGGTGTTTGGTGTAAGATCGGACAGAAAAAGATGAAAATAAAAATAGTTTCCGAAATTACGGTTCACAATACTATCTGACCAATTTTACTTTAAGTGCGTCAGCGGGTAAAATCCGATATTTCCCTGTAGTAAACTCTCTGCTACCGGCAATAGAGTTGATGTTACAGGCTCGTCCGTTCTTACACCACCGTCACTCAGAAACTTACTAATGTAAAATAAAACCGTTTTCTTACTTTAAACACTCATCACATTCAGTAATTAATTCTTACCATTTAAGTATTTTAATCTCGTATGTAACGTATTTACAAGCTGAGAAAAAAAAACAACATCATCTCAACTTACCTAAACCGTCTAAAACTTTACCGAATTCACCTTACGCGATTGTAACAACAATGTCCGTGTTGGTAGAGTTAAGATCACACGTCTCAAACTTCACTGGTCTACCGTTTCAAACTTCACAATATAATATACAACTTATAACTCTGTTACAAGTTGTATACATAATTAATAATGAAAGAACATTTCTTGCTATTAATTGTATTAAACTTTCCGCGTTTCTTTGGACCGCTAATTAGATTAAGAGCAGCGGTGGAGTGTGGCGAATTGGATTAAATCCTCCGCGAGTGTGTCGGGCAGGTCGACACAGTCGGCACAGAAGGGGTTTCAAAGTTTCCAACGTCAATGTCTCTAGTTACAACTGGAGATCGCATGCAGGGCCGACATTCTAGGCGGTAAAAACCATATCGTCTTTGACCTGGGCCGAGATTCTAGGCAGTAAAAACTATGTCGTCTTTGACCTGGGCTGAGATTCTAGGCGGTAAAAACCATGTCGTCTTTGACCTGGGCCGAGATTCTAGGCGGTAAAAACCATGTCGTCTTTGACCTGGGCCGAGATTCTAGGCGGTAAAAACCATGTCGTCTTTGACCTGGGCCGAGATTCTAGGCGGTAAAAACCATATCATCTTTGACCTGGGCCGAGATTCTAGGTAGTAAAAACTATGTCGTCTTTGACCTAGGCCGAGATTCTAGGCGGTAAAAACTATGGCGTCTTTGACCTGGGCCGAGATTCTAGACGGTAAAAACCATGTCGTCTTTGACCTGGGCCGAGATTCTAGGCGGTAAAAACCATATCATCTTTGACCTGGGCCGAGATTCTAGGCGGCAAAAACTATGTCGTCTTTGACCTGGGCCGAGATTCTAGGCGGTAAAAACTATGTCGTCTTTGACCTGGGCCGAGATTCTAGACGTTAAAAACTATGTCTTCTTTGACCCGGACCGAGATTCTAGGCAGTAAAAACCATATAGTCTTTGACCTGGGCCGAGATTCTAGGCGGTAAAAACCATGTCGTCTTTGACCTGGGCCGAGATTCTAGGCGGTAAAAACCATGTCGTCTTTGACCTGGGCCGAGATTCTAGGCAGTAAAAACTATGTCGTCTTTGACCTGGGCCGAGATTCTAGGCAGTAAAAACTATGCCGTCTTTGACCTAGGCCGAGATTCTAGGCGGTAAAAACCATGTCGTCTTTGACCTGGGCCGAGATTCTAGGCAGTAAAAACTATGTCGTCTTTGACCTGCGGGCCTAGTATGGCTGCGTCAACATATATCGCGTGTCAAATGTGGATAAAGCATCCGTCACTCTCGTACTTATTTAAGTGTCAGAAGGTGACGGATGCCTTATCCTCACTTTGTCACGCGATAAACGCAGCCATATTAGGCCCCCAGGAATCATATAGGTATATATTGTCAACGTTTTGATAGCTTTTATTGACTTGACAGCAATGGCGGCCGAGTTAAAAACAATACCATTATAGGTCAAAGGCTATATAGTTTTTATCGCCTAGGATAGAGGCCCAGTATTCCTTCTTAATAGCGTTGTTCGGCTGGCAACCGCTATCGCACTTGCCCTCGCTACTGACAGTATATTCGACAATCGTGTTACTAAAAGAAAGGAACATTGCCGATAGTTATTAACGAACTGGAAGTACCTAAGGTCTGTTCATCCTTACTTGTCTTATATAGTAAACAACTTTCTAACCTCAAAATGAAACTTTTTTGGCTAAAACAGCTATTTTAAACAAAATAAAGCAATCACAGACAATATATTGGCCAAGTGATGTCCAAAATGTTAACTCGGTTTACTTTATTTACGATAAAAGAGCTGTTTTAGCCAAAAAAGTTTCATTTTGAGGTTAGAAAGTTGTTTACTATATTAGACAAGGAAGGATGAACAGACCTTACCTATAGTACAGCTGTACTTCGCTTTTATCCGGGTGGCATCGAGGAGCTGTATAAATTTTCGCCTGCCACAGAGACTGGCTAAAACACGTTACCTCGACTTCAACGTTTGATCCATGCAGGACGAGTGCTATACGCAATGATGATGTATTGATGATGATGTACAGTCAACATCATAAATAAGTGATCATTTATGTACCTTGTCACTTTAACGTCGTGTTTGAAATGCCATACAAAATTGTGAAACGATTGAAAGCGACAAGGTACATAAATGATCACTTATTTATGCTGTTGACTGTACCACGAAAATCATTACTTTTTGGTAAGTAATATTTAAAAACTAACTGCTCGCCAGCGGCTCCGCCTCCGCTACAAATGCGTGACTTCCCAGTGGATTTTTTGTTTTCTTTCTGCCATAAGACATTAAAGTACACAACAAAAAAATAATTATCCACTTTGGTGTAGTAGTTCGGAAGTTATGCGCGTATATAAATTTCGGCGGTTTATATTAATTTAATAAAAATAAACTTTTGCCAGTATAATTACTCATAAATAAATAAACTGACTAAAACAGAAAAAAAAACAATAATTTCAAGGGATTGTTTTATTTGATCCAGTTTTAAAAAGTACTACAAACTCTGCCGTCGTTGTTATTTCCGTGCTTATAATATAACCCGGTGCCCTTCAAAAGGATAGATGTAACCTTTGGGTAAGCTCACTCTATTCTTGACCTTGTCCTGAGTTCCTGGCACTTGGTCTCGGTGGATTTCTAGGTAAGTACTTACAGTAGCGGCATCGAGTGATGACACTTTTGATAGATGACAAATAGTGTTGTGAAACACTCCATTTTGATATCGTAAAAAATTCAGTTAAGTGCGAGAAGTATATTTTTAAAAAGTTTTTTAAAGAAATAACGCATAAAAATAAAAGGCCATTAATTGTAGATCAAACTCTCGAAATAAACTGTGTGGCTAGAAGAAGACGACATTGTCAGAAATATGAAATATTGTGTCAAAATATACTAAATGTGAAATTATTGATAAATGAGTGAATAAATAATCATTAAACCACGTTAACTCAGAGCTAGGACGCGAGTTTGCCAGCGGCGGTGACGTGAAAGTGACTTCTATGTCATACGTTGTTGTACGAGTCAGAGGTCCTTTGTTATTTGAGATGTTTTTTGTTAGTTATGAATAATACGATGAACGCTAGAGTGCGGGCAAATACAACCTCAAGATGAAGCTAGTTACAAAATGCGTTTCGGTAAATTACAGCGCCAGCAGTAGGTACATCACTATTCTGGTACGCAACAATGAAGTTTGACATCTGTTCCTTTATGCTTGCCGTCAATATTTAAGGAACTTCATGAGCGAGCAAACTTCAAAAGTGCCATCACTCGATGCCGCTACTGTAGTTGTTGTAGTTTCACGAAGCTACAAGTTACAAATTACAAGCGGAAGTCTTTTTCTAAGTCCTTTTGCTAGAAAGAGAGTTCCGCTTGTAATTTGTAACTTGTAGTTTCGTGAAACAGGCCACTGGTGGTAACAAGTGGTTTAGACTAATTTGACATAGCCAAAGTAAGGTATAGGTAAATAAGTCATTCCCATATAATCATTAATGTATAGTTTCGCATTGCACTATTGCAAATCAAGTTATGGAAATACCACTAGACGTTATTTTAGTTTATTTTGCGATAATATATAATGTATAGGGAGCTACAGCTGAAATACGTGTTCTACTTATTTTAATGCGCATTTTGCTATTCAACGTTCGATGGCATTCTTGATGCTTATGGTCAAAGTTGTTGTATGACAAATATTATCTATAGTATTTAGTACTTATCAAAAAGAGCAATTGATACACCAGTTTCGGCAGTCAAACGTTCTTAATGCAAATAACGCCTTACGTAAAATAGTTGAGCTTTTCTCGGTTAAAAGCTGTTTAACGATAAACAATAAATCTACCTAAGTAAACACAGCGGTGATTCTCTTAAAATAAATAACGAGCTAGCTTTAAGTTTCGCCGTCAGCGCGTGGTAAACATTTCGTGTGTATTTTGTGACTGTAGTCACAGATTTACTTGAGTAAGCAGCTTGGCCAAAGTGGTACATAATCTAACCAGAGTATCTAACTCTCCCTTATACCCAGTGCCGGATTAGCCATTAACCAAAGTAAGCAGCTGCTTAGGGCACCACGAGTCAGGGGGCATTCTCAGAACAAAAATCAAAAAATGAAATATTTTTGCTTGAAAAATACTTGAGAATCTCTAATCTCAATGTAGCTTATAAGAAAAATTACAGTGTGTGGCAAGCTTCATAAAATTGTAATGGCTTTATGGACTTCTAAACGAAAAGCTTTCGGTATTTCAGAACGAGACATTCAATTTTGATTTTCCCGCGATAATCATATAATGTCGAATCGACATCGATTACTTGGAGACCAATTTAAAGTTACCAATGTCTGTGAATTATCTTTGAATGATACACTGTAATAACTATAACTAATTCCAACGATGTGTCTGCTAAATTTTTGACACACGCTGCGCACGCACAACTTTATCAAATCATTCACGACGACCCACTTACTTCTACGTTCAATAATGTGTACACAATGTTACGGATATTTCTAAGTTTAATGATGACCATTCAGCAGAGAGATCTTTTTCAAACATGAAAATAAACGTTTTAAAAGCAAACACACAGTTTGTTGTTTTTAACCGCCTTCAAAATAGGTGGAGGTTCTACGAGTATGTTCCACTGTATACATTTTTTTATGTATGTTGACCGATTTCTCTGTTTTGGTTTGATAGAGTATACTTTCGATCTGGTCGCATGGTTACTAACTCTAAATCTGATTAAGGGAATCCGTGAGGAATTGAGGGAACTAAAATATTAAAGGCATAGGCATATAGCGATTTAAGTATTTTTAGTAACAAATACAGCATTTGCATTCAGAAAGTATCATTTGATGAATTGGAACTGATGATGAAAACCACAGATGGCCACCGGAACTCCTCAACGGTACCTGTTTCAAGGGTGACGATAAGATATCTCGATTAAGATAGTTGTCGTCATAGTCACTCAACTGCACTGAATGCAAATGCTGGACTTGTTACTGAAAATACCAAAATCGCTATAGGTATGCCTATAATATTTGATAAATTCCCTGAATTCTCCTTGGATCCCCTCATCATATTCAGATTTGGTGACAGTGGGACCACTTCGGAAGTAGGTATGCCCTATCAAACAAAAAAAAGATTTTTCATAAACGGTCCAAAATTGTGAGAAAAATCGGAATATACCTACCTACATAAAAAAATACAGTGGAACATAGAACCTCCTCATATTTTGAAGTCGGTTTAAAATACTGAAAAATTAAAGAAGTTCTACAATGAGGCAGGAGAGGCTCGATGCATACCTATACATATTACGATTATACATAGAGTCTGATGTTCTACGGAAACTTAAGTATAATGTTGTTATTCGACAATTTGCGTCCCTCAAAAGTCGCAAATTAGATTTTATAAAGAGAAGTTTAAAATTGATATCTTAGATTTTTCTTCGTCTTGTCCTTGTCTTAAAGGTTAGGAAGTCTTGGCGTCTGTGTGGTCAAACTGAATATCTGTACACACCGCACACTTATGTATGTATGTATGTAAGTAGGTACTTAATTGTACAAAACGTAATAAAATACAAAGATGACAGAGGCGAACTTTCCCTAAGAGATCTCTTGCAGTTTTATCAGTTAAACTATGGGTGATTGAGAGGAAAAGTTATTGAATCGGTATCAATCAACATGAATATCGTGTGTAGTGTAGATATTTTTCCGTCGGTTGAACAACGGCAAACCAAAGTATAATTTAACTACGAAATCTTAAGGAACGCTATCGGGTACATGTAATAGCTAGGGTCACAGGGGCACCACACACGAAAATGCTTAGGGCACCGCGGAGGGTTAATCCGGCACTGCTTATACCTACGATAATACGGGATAATCTCAAATAAGTTCAAGGCCTAATACATACGTTGCCAAATATGTATTCTTCTTTTTCTTCTTTTTTAGGGTTCCGTAGCCAAATGGCAAAAAACGGAACCTTTATGGATTCGTCATGTCTGTCTGTGTGTCATGTCCGTATGTCACAGCCACTTTTTTCCGAAACTATAAGAACTAAACTTTCTAAACTTGGTAAGTAGATGTATTCTGTGAACCGCATTAAGATTTTCACACTAAAATAGACAAAAAACAATTTTTGGGGGTTCCCCATACTTAGAACTGAAACTCAAAATTATTTTTTTCATCAAACCCATACGTGTCGGGTATCTATGGATAGGTCTTCAAAAATGATATTGAGGTTTCTAATATCATTTTTTTCTAAACTGAATAGTTTGCGCGAGAGACTCTTGCAAAGTGGTAAAATGTGTGTCCCCCCCCTGTAACTTCTAAAATAAGAGAATGATAAAAGTAAAAAAAATATATGATGTACATAACCATGCAAACTTCCATCAAAAATTGGTTTGAACGAGATCTAGTAAGTAGTTTTTTTTAACACGTCATAAATCGTAAACCGCAATTTACCTTTCACGGAACCCTTCATGGGCGAGTCCGACTCGCACTTGGCCACTATTTTTATTAATGGTGGTCCACCGCGGTATTCCGCAGTCATTTCGCCAATGTAAAGTGAGTAAAGTAAATCAGTAAACAGTACCCTTACCATGAATTACCTTACTCGCTAGCGAGTCGAATGCTCTGTCCCTCGCACTCTATAAGAATACTTACGAGGTCCGCGAGGGACAGAGCTTCGACTCACTAGCGAGAACGTTAATTGAAACTCATGGTAAAGGTACAGAATAAATCAAAAGTAAGCCGGACATCTTTCAATCGGCCATCTTCCCTCGCCGAAGGTTACCAATTATAATATTCAATATAATGACACTGACAATTTAGAAAATGATAATCAATGCTAATGTATATCGAGCATTCCTCATAACCAGAGGTCGGAATAGGTAGTGCCTATTTGCCTAAACTTCGCGGGAGGACGTAACTAAGAGTTTTTACAACCACCAAAAATAATGATTTCTTATTATTTAATGCGGGATTTCCCGGGATTGACTGTATTAATCTAAAGGCCTAAAACATTTATCTTTACTTATAAATCAAGGTCGCAAACTGCAGGTAGTAAGTACACGGCTAAAGTGTCGGCTACATCTGTTTTTGTTGAATACATTCTATACGATATTATAATTATATTTAAATCAACTAAAAAAGATCAAATTTCAGTCTCCCTTTGATTCAATTTGATCTATATTATATTGTTTTATGACTGATTGTTATTTCAAGATAAATAAATAAATACTATGCAATATAGCAAGATTTATAAGTAAAGTTAAATTTATTAAGCCTTTAGAGTAATACAGTCAATCCCGGTAAATCCCGCATTCAAAAATAAGAAATAATTATTTTTGGTGGTTGTAACCACTCTTAGTTACGTTCTCCCGCGAAGTTTAGGTAAACAGGCACTACCTATTCCGACCTCTGCTCATAACTGGATGTTTCTCAGAAAGATTGTACCTAGTTAAGGACTAAAATTAAGAAACGTTAACTTTCCGTTGCGTTACGAAAATTAGTCGAAGATTTATATACTACCCTCAACGCCAATATTGAAGCAGATTCAATAAATGAAGCAGATTCAATCCACACCCGTTAGTAATATGCTTGCACTTGCTACAGGAGTTTTGTCCGAGATACCACCATTTGTACCTATAGCTAATTTTCGTAACGCAACGGAAAAGTTAACGTTTCTTAACTTTAGTCCTTAACTAGGTACAATCTTTCTGAGAAACGCTCAAGTAACTATTTGAGTATCAAATAAATAGGTGATATAATAATATTAACATTAACAGAGAGCAAATAAATGACAGCGCGCAACGATCTACGTAAAAGTGTTCCAGTTGCGTAGTAAATTAGTTATACATTTTGATTCGCTCTAGTATTATTCGGGTACGCACTAGCATAGCTACTACAAAGAACTAAATTCAAAACCTTGAATGCCCTATTACTTTCACTTGTGATACGATATTTCATCGAAAAAAAGAGATGGAGCCTACGTATCTTACAATTTCGATTTTCAAAGTACAGTAGAGTTCATAAATATGTAGTACTTTAGTATCTTGTCACTTTAATTGTTGTGACAATTCGTATATGACAGTTTAAACATGACATTAAATAGACAAAGTATACTAAAGTGTATACATATTTATGAAATCGACTTTTAAAACAATTAAAAATTAAAACTAAACGTATTTAAATTAAAATTAAACTAAGCTACTCAAATATTAAAGTTATAAATAATAATCACCACTATAAAAAGAAAACCACCTAACTTTTAAATGATCCTTTTATATCAAATAAAAATAAATACTTAAATACATTTTACCTAGGTACCAAACCTTTTCAAAATTTGTAAGTTGCAACACTTACGAGGAAGGTTACTAGTAAAAGCAATATGGTTTTATCATGTAGAGTAGAGGTCCAGTTCACAGCTACATGCAAGGGCACTTCTAAGTTATATATATTATATTAATTTAGAAAACAGTCTTGATGGATGTACAAATTAATCAGGCTTGGCGCCCGGGAAGGCCGGGCGCGCCCGAAGCGCCGTCGCTCCAGCGGGCGCCGCAATACCTCGCATCGTCACGTTCGCGCTATTCCGCAGACATCTATATGATTTCTTAATAAAGCGCGACCCAGCCCGGAGCGTTCGCCACCCATATCAATAAGAGGCACGAGAATTTAATGAAATTCCCTTTAAGAATTCCTCGCAGCTCTTATACCTAGCAATTTTCCTCGGCTATAGATATCCATATCTACATTATTTCAAATTAGACGTAAGAGTAATATTGCGTTTGGAGAAAATAAACCTATTTTACGTTTATGCGAGTGGTCAGGGCCCGTTTGAAGCGCCAGCGTACACGCTAACACGGTTTACACACGAAAAGTAAACATGGCACACGTCTCGTTTCAGGTTTTTGCTTAGTGTTTTAGTGCCTAGTATGGTCCAGAGAACATGGGAAAACTTTTATTCAGGTAGAAACAGGAATGTAGACTTGTGTGATGTGAGCGGACGCATTTTTCTTTTTTATAAAGCTGTATTAAATAATACACCTTAACTTATAACAACCTAGCCTAAAGGGCTATTACGTATTTTTTATATGGGTACACTACATAATCCCAAAGAGTCCTAATTCCGAATTGATCAAAATTCCGAATTTTCATAATTCCGAATGTAATGTTTTGATAGAAGACTTTATTTTTTGTTATCGCTTTTAAATCAAACCTAACCTAACCTAACCTAACCTAACCTACGTAGAGCAATTAAATTATGCATTTAAACTAAAATAGCTCCAGCATAACATACCTTTCGGAAAAATGAAAATTCGGACAAATGAATTTTAAGAAAAAAGTAATTCGGACTTCTAAAATGTTCCCTTTTATATACCTTAAACTATTAATTCAATTAAGCTAAGAATAAGTATATTTACATGTTTTTCACTGTCTCTATTAAGAGGAAGGTACTTTATACATAAAACTAGTCACTGCACAATTTTTGGTGCACTAAACGAGCTCAAAAGGTTTTGTCCTTTAAAATCAACACTGTGTTGGTGTTGTCTAAGAGCTGGATCGTTTCGACGTTTACATGATGATGAAGTCTATGAGCTTCTGTATAACTGTAAACGTGATTAACTAATTTGGCACCATGACCGGTTGTTCTCCGGATTGGAATAAATTTGATGTTACTGATATGAGGGCAAATAAAAGCCAGCGAGAGAGCAGTACAAACGAGCACTTCCTTTTCAGAGCTAACGTAGTGAATTTTAAAAATATGAACATATATAAAATGGCATCTACCTATGCTGTGAAAAAAGAGCTTCTCCTTGCTACTTAAATATTCCTTTTGACTCGCGTATGTGCCACAGGTCGTGGCAACAAGTCGGGCTATTTTCACTGACACTTGGCTGTGGTTGTAAGCGGTCGGGATTATGTATTTTTTTAATTCATTGCTCTATTTTAGCGCTATTACATATCACATTTTTCCATTATCGTTTTTCATTTTGTTATCGTTTTATTGTTGGCCGATTATTTAGTAAACATTCCTATTCCAATTGCTAACAAAAAAGCGTTAACAATATGTTTATTGTATCTAATATTCGAGGAGGTTTTCTTCCTTATGCAATAAAACACATATAATCTGTGTCAATTGAAATTACCAAAGATGTAAACAAATTAGTACTATTTGACACATAACGTCAAATATTCATCAAGCGTGTTTTTATTTACAATATCGTATAATTCATAGTTATTTATTCTTAAACTTAATGTCACAGTAAAAATCAAGTGTATAAATCATTGCTAAGACCTCACTTGATCTTTAAAAGCACGTGATGATCGAGTAATAACGGCAAATTGGTTCGTTTGGTTGTGTTTACATCTTCGCCAATTTCAATTGGCACAGACTATAGATATAAAAAACCCTTCTTATAACAAATGTAAGAGTACCCTCATTCGGTTTTAATAGAAAAATAAGGTTCAGTTTCAACTATACCTTCTAAACCACACCGTTCAGTAATTTGTATGGCGGTAATGTGAGGTCGTTGACAATGGACAAAAAACACCCTTATTTTCCACATAAAAGCTGCTACGGATGATGGAGGGCAGTGTTTATGTATGTGCCTTTGTTTGTTTACTTATTCGAGAGTAGATATATTTCTTCTAACATAGTAAAGTAGAGCTTACTCGTATTTATAGTAAAAAGGTCATAATACATACATATACATACACGTACATACCTTCAGGCCTATAATCCCAGACTGGGGTAGGCAGAGCTACATAATTACCTACAACTCATACCTAATACTCATCATATAGTAAGTACCCGTTAATCTATACAGAGTGTCACGGAACTTGGCCCCTTCTATACCGGTCATGAACATAGTTTTTACTTTCCAATATGAGTTTTAGTTTAGGAGTTATTAAGGTTTTAATGATACTGGTAAAGAACGCTATCTTGCGTAAGACCTTTGGCTAAAAGTAGATAGGTGTATTTTTTATTCTAAAAACGAGTATGTATAGATGTTAATATCCAATCGTCAATAACATATCAATTGAGTATGGATTTATTTCAAATAGGTTAATCTTTTGGCATTATGGTGGTTCCATACATTGCTATGATACTATGCTATGAGTATTACTCATACTGTGGAAATCCATACGATGTTTACTAAAATTCTAACCCTTAGTTAGGGGATATAATGGGATGAGATGGAAGTTTGTACGTGAGTTTGGTCATTTTAAAATTAGAAAAATGAAATCGGTATTTCATCTGCTTCATTTAAACAAAAAAACCGATTGATTTACTTTTTGAAAATCTACCCCCCAAAGGGGTGAAATGGAAGCTGGAGATGGTACCTACTTATTGGAAAATGGTCGTCTTAAAAATTAAACCCATAAAAATAGTTTTTTTGCCCACTCTTTACAGGAAAAAGTAAACGTCATACAGCATTTTTTGCAAATCCATTCGTAAGAAGTTGAAGTTCTGGATTAAAGTCTATATGGGAGTTTAGTCATCTCTGAACTTTGAATAAAGAAACATGCGTACTTAATAACTAACTAAACTAACAACTTAATAACATATTTAAGCTACTTCCTGTATATAAACCAAGGCAATAGCATATCGGACCACGCACAGTGTAGACTTCCGTCACCGTTACTATAAACCACAAGTTTGAGCTAATTTTGTATTTTAAGTTATTTGGTGCAATCCTACATTTTGTTCAGTAGGTACGAGTATAAACAATTTAGTCGCCTGTAACTCAAGAACCAATTCTACTTAGTCTGATAGCTATCAAGTTTTCCTTTAAAAAAATACTTTAAGTATACAGGGTGGGAACAATGGGCCTTGAAGAGGAAGTACCTCAAAACCTTGAGATAGCTCATTATACAGGAATCATTCTTTTATATTTTTTAAGAATAATAAGTGTATTCACAGTTATTTTGAAACGCTTAACTTAGCCCGGAATGGAACCAACAAAAAATGCTGAAAATAAACCCTTACTTTTTTATTAATCTAATTTTATCATTAATATACTCGTACGGAGAACACTTAGGAATGTACTGCAAATTACAATCTGTAGTCTGCATAGGTAGTTACTTTCTACGTAGTATTTAGATATTTTTGTCCTAAGTAGTTTTTAAAATAAAGATACGGATAAGGTGAATTTTTGTATGCGTTTCACGTGAACTACCCAAATAAATATCTATAAAAAAACACCCTCGAAAATATGATTAATCCAGTAACCTTGCAGCTTTCCAGTGATATAATACGGTCAAGAGATTTTTTTTCAATAACGCCTTTTTTCGCTGCCATAGCATTATGCTACAAATATTCACAAAATTCAGCTCGATTGCTTTAGCGGTTTCAGAGAAAAACGGTCTTGACGGACAGACGGACAGACGGAAAACAGTAATCTTATAAGGCTTTCGTTTTTCGGTATATGGTAGGAAACCCAAAAGTGAATCAGTTCCAGGTTGGATTCCGTACGTTCATAGCCACACAACGCCCGGGGCGTATACGTCACAGTTCCAATATCCAATTTCCTGCAAATATTATTTCGAATATGACGTCAAAAGTCAAAACGAATATTCAGCTTATTATCATCCAAACAATAGGCAGTAGGCAATTATAACTGTGTTTTGTTACAAGATGTCTATAGGCTTCAGGCGTCCTACTTGCCGTCAGGCGTGTGTGCTCGTTTGACTTCTCTCTCTCTCTTAATTTAAGAGCTTCGCTCTTGTCGGTGGAGTAATTCCCAATCTTCTCTCCTCTCTGCCTTCTACATGTTAAAAATATTTGTTGTTTATAATAAATAATCTATCATTACCTTGACTTAACAAATACAAAATTAGTAAGTACAGGGTGAAATTTTAATGACCGGCCAGATTTTAGGGACTAACTCTGTTGGTCATACTGCAACATTTGTTACATACAAACTTCGAGAGCTAAACAGCCGAAATGTATGCAACAGCTGATTTCTTTTTGTACAGTAAGTATTTTTCGTTTTTCGTTCAGTAACTCTGACTGTTTGTACTTAAGTAAGCGTGAATATTTTTTTTTTATTCTACAATCGACTGATGTATTGTAAAAGATAGCTCTTTAAAAAACCATCATGTTTTTCATCGTGTTACAAAGCATTTTTTAGATTTTGAAAGCCATTTAGGAAAGTAAATAATGAACTTTAAAAGTGTTATTTTTGCTAAAGTTATACAGGGTGTAACTTCGGTCGAGGATCAAACAAAGCTGGCCGAAGGAGGACATCAAGTACCTACCATCGATTCCACCCTCACTTAAGTTCAGCGATTTAATACCCATTGTTCGAATTTTAATAACAGCCACAATTACCACCTTATTTCGCTTATAATATAATATAAATTGTAAACAGTGAGGTCGAATTATGATTTTTGTTTTGTAGTCTAATTATGGAATAACTTTGGCTTTTAAGTAGGTAGTGTTAAGGTTGAAAGTAGGTATTCATTGCTCCCTCGAATAGTCGCACTCGCTAGCGCTTATACTGCCTAACTATCTAGGGAGTTATTGCTCAATTTCATGCCTTGGTTAACAATTAACTATTGAGTCATCCATGAGTTCCCTGACACACTAACTGCTCCTGCAGTCCTCGACGCTGACATAGTTAAAACGGTAACCTAACGGGCCTTCTACGGCACAAGAACAAAATGTAACATCAGTCATCTTTACAATATTCAACTGTAAGATAGGTATGCTTCGGCATTAACTTACCCTCGGCATTACAATCCACCCTCCCCTATGCACCGAATTGGAAGTCACACGACTGATAGTGATTGAAACTTTCACTGCGTAATTGCGACCTTACTTTCAGATCAATAACTCTTGAATGGCTACCAATTTCAAGTGGCTAAATAAACTTATAGTTACTACATAAACTCATGCCTTCATTCACAATGTGAGGTAGGCAGAGCTACAGAATTACCAACTCTATTACAGCTGTGCCAATATTAACCAATAGAATATAAACTAACGTGCGCAAGGCGCGCTCGACGTGACCGCATGCGCCTTCTTTTGGTTAATATTGGCTCCGCTCCGCTCCGCTCGGCTCCGCTCGTCTCCGCCTCAGTGGAGCCGCACCCTAAAAATTTGTTCATAATTCTGTAACCACATTTTGCACAATTAGGCTAAGGATGTTTACCAGCGTATTAGTGACAGGTTGCAAGCCCATCGCCTAACAGTACTACAAGCAATTCCCTTAGTCGCCTCTTACGACATCCACGGGAAGACATGGAGTGGCACTACTCTAATCCAGCAATCACACGAGACTTCTAGTTACTATTAATGCTATGTTTTTTTTTTTCTATTAATAGTTTTTGAGACATTATTGTGCGATTGAAATTAAAATATTTCTTAAAGCCGATTCAAAAACTGACAACTACCTCGAAAGAGTCGAAGGCTACGTTTAAAATATCCTAGTTTTGGAATGTAATATTCCACAATAAAAAAATTAAATTGACGGATAATGACGATGATATGAACGACCATGACAAAAACCCACAACCTTGTCATTATGGTAAAATACATACAATAGGTGCATTATGTAACAGTAAAGAGATTATTTCGAGAACGAAACATAATACCCGCTTGAGTACCTACCTATTCAGTTATCGGGAAGATTGATTAGGGCAAGTGGTAACAACAAAAGCGTATAAATGGGAGAGAATATGATCGATGCGAGAGTTAGCCGGCAATTATTATGTTCCCCCAGATGCGATATGGGATTATTAGACTTCAAAATGATGTGGGAGAATTGAAACTTCTAAATTTAAGACTACTTACATTAATATGTAAGCGTATACTTACATATTAGGCATCGTATAGCTAAGTTTAACAACTAAACTAGTTAAATAGAGCCTTCGGATAACAATGAGGGTGCTATCTAAATAGACAGGCAACCTAATTTCCTTTCTACCTGAGAATGTTCAGCCACGAAAAGCCCGACGGCATAACGCATCAAAGTTCCGGTATACGTGGTTATTGTTGCTGACTTGTAGTAGAAACTGTTTAAAATTAAAGTTTAGTGTTTGATTTACCCGCATTTCCTTGATGAGAGATGACTGATAAAAAAAAAGCACAAAAAGATTAAACCATTGCAAGATAATTAAGAGGTAAACTTAAATATAGATTTTTTCAAAGCACGCCCAACTACTACATTTTTAGGCTTAAGAAGTCAAACTAAGGAATGGTTCAGTAAAAAAGTAGCAATGTATTATCTGGTTTTTTATTTTTATTTTTTGCTAATTATGAAGCAGTTTTTGTTTTTTAGTAATCTGTAGATATCATACTATGAAATAAAAATACAATCATATTGAAATGTATGAGATTCTTTGAGTTTTCTCAATATTTATTGCAGGTACTTAATAACTTTTTGAACAACACAATTTGGCAATCTTCGCTTGTCGTTTTCTACAACGCCGCAATTGAATTTCCATTTTCACAACTTGTTTTATGCTTTTAGGAATATCATCTTACGAATAAGTTATACCAATAAACTGGATATTACTTTGAGTAGTAAGGAAGTCTCTCCAATCTAACCTATGACAGAGGTTTTTCTATGAGAGACAAATCTCTATAAAAATGGTAAATACACAATGTTGAAATTCCATGTAACTACCTCAAAGTGAAGTCAAATCAAAAAAGTTAACTATTGATAAAAAGACAATTTAATAAGGTATTAAGTAGCCCATCAAACTTAAAGGAAAAACTATGTTTATGACAAACACATCATAAATTCTCTCAGAAGACGCTGTTTAAAAAGTTTTAGGTGAGATGTAATATAAAAGGCGAAACTTGAAATCGCCCGTTAATTTTTACGATTGTTATTTTTTATTTTATTGAATAGTATCTATAGGTTGCTATAACAAATGCACTGCTTAAAAATTACCACATAATAAAAAAAAAAACATTATCTACTGCTACTTTTTTTCCGGACCACTCTTTAGGAACCCTTATAGTTTCATTATGTCCGTCAGTTTGTATGTATGTATGTATGTATGTCTGTCTATCTTTCTGTCTGTCTGTCCGTCTGTCTGTATGTCACACTCACTTTTTCTCAGACACTATCAAAGTTACTCCTGTAACTTTTTCATTTTGTACACATGTCTAAATATTTATGCCGCGCACTAAGATCAACCAAGAAATAAGTAAAAACCTTTTTTAGCGTACCTTCTGTACATGTGAAGCAAGGGTATTTTTTTTATGTTATAACATCGTGTGATATATTTGAATAGGTGTTTAAGCCAAATATCAATTTTAAGATTTGGGCGATCGTTTAGGATGGTAGATTGAACGTTAAAAGTGCCATTTTCGCTGGAGAGTTACATGTCCCCCCCTATAAATATAAATTAAAGCACGAATTTAAGTAAAAGGTAAAGTATGACGACTAAGTAAGTTAAATTAAGTTGAACCCTGTAATAATTCAAGTGACTGGAAAAATAATATTTATTAACGATGGTAATTAATTAAGGTGACGTTTTTAATTTCGCTCATATCTTATTGTGTTAGAAGGGTCAACGATGCTAAGGAATAAGTAAGGTTGTATGTAGTACAAAAGCATAGTCTTAAATCGATTAGGGTTGTATACTTTTCTTACCTAATCGAATTACAGAGGACAGGACCGGCATATAACGTGCCCCATTTACCCATCCTTGTTGACTCAGCAGGGTCTCGAGTACCCAAATAAATTGTTATGTTTCCTGATTTACCCTTATGAACCTTATTTTCATTTACATAAACATATAGCTATGCGAGTACGGTTACAATATTTGTAAGGCAACCCCTGCCGCGGACCGCTTCCATTCGTTTCGGGCTATTTATTTGTTTGAATCGACACCCCAACCTATTTGCTGGCGAACTTTTCTGTTCGCTCCCTCTTTTCGCAACTTATAGGGGATGATTTTTAATTTCTTGGCGAAGGGAGCAGTTGACTCATAAAGAAATGCTTAAGTGAACACTTCACGAGTATGAAGTTAAATGAACGGCGAGTAGGTGGATTTCGTAACGTTGTGAGGACGTTATGGATTGAGTTTTACTTTTTCCTTGCTAAATCTATGGTATCTTAATGGAGTGGTTTCAAAATCATAATTGAACCAAATCAAATGATTTAATAACACCCACGAGTATGGTTATTTACAGGGTTTTCGACGTCATTTCAAATTGTATTGTTTTAATGGATCATGAATGAACCATATAGATTTTCCTAAAAAATGCGTTGCATTCGGCCAGATGTACAGTGGCGCTCTCATTATTATAGTGTCTTCACTTCTCATTGAAATGACCCATAATTAGCCCTTATAACAACTAAAGTGATACTTTTGGTCTGTAGGGACTAAAGTACTTTTTATTTTAAAATTTAAAGCCACAAACAGCTAGTTATATGTAGCTCATGTCGTTGGAGAGGTGCGGTGCGGCGGCGGTGGAGGTGAGGTCAGGTTTTACAACTCACCACCACCCTCTCCGACGACATGAGGTTGTTTGTGGCGCACCACCGCCTCGTAGTGCGTTCCTATATTCAAAACCATGGATAGAGTTGTGACGTGTCGTTAAAATTTGTCACATTTTGTACGTAGCAAATGTCAATTTTAACGAGACGTCACAACTCTATCCACGCGCGTTTTGAATAAAGGAACGCACCATAAGTCTCCGTTTTGGTAGAGTTGTTAGGATCCCTAAGTAACTCCGAAAACACTTGTGTAACTAGCTACCTCTTTCTGCTTTGATTGACAAGTAGAGAGTAAAACAGAGAGCGCTATAAGTTGTATTTTTTTCATTTTTTTGTCATGAAAATTATTCTTATTATTTTATATTAATTTTCCCACAATCTAAGCAAAAAGTAAACTAAATGCCCTAGACTAAATGCCATAATAATGACACTCGAACTTTAGTCACCCTTCTCGTGTCTTAACGGCCTATTTTAGTCACATGATAAACAATATAATATCCGTAATATTCGTTATATTAATATTTTTAAACTTTCGCGTTTACAACACAATATTATGTATATGGTAGAAAAGCATTTTTTTACTGTAGCGCCTCGCGATCCTTGGATATTGATTTGATTCCACGGCCTTAAAACAATTGTAAACCCCGTGATACACAGGTGTGTTATATTACACTGCCCTGTTAATGACCACGGCCATTGTAAATAGAAGAGCTACTTCAGCTGATAAATTCAAATCCATTTGAAGTGCGCGGCTGTTCAAACAGACTACCGATACGGTTCCCATTCTATTGTAGTGCGGTGTAATTTAAGTCACATTATTCAGCAAAAAGCCGTACAATAATGGTATGAGTATTGATTTATAACTTATAACGTTTGCGAAGCGAATTACTATTATAACGCCTAATTATATTTTGCTCATAAAATAATAGTTTAATGCGTAAATCGTTAATATGGTCGTTCATGTTATGATTTATTTACTTTTGCATATTAATTTGAAGTTAAAGTAACAATAAATTTAAGGTTGTTAAGTGACAAAACAGAGTTATAAAGGTACCTAGTAGGTGTTATTATACAGCTGTACGAATTTGATTGTATTGAAACCTTTTTAATGATTTATGTATGAATTTGTATTGAATATTTCAGTTAAACAACAGAATGTTTTTGTAATAATAAAAAAAGGTTTGTCAAATAGTATAAAATAGTAAAATATATCAAATAGTATAAATAGTATTTTGACTTCGGCTATATTTAGCACTCTAATTACTAGCACGATAGCTTAAGTGTTCTTAAAATAGGCTTTTTAAATGTTATTTGAATTAATAGACTTATGGTTAGATGTATTTCGTCATTCGAGTTATGGACCCATGGAGTTAATAGAGAAATAAGTCCAAGGCTACATTTGCGAGGAGAATTGTTCGGTAAAAGAGTATTTTCCCTGTGTTATATCCTCCATATAGTCCCCTGATATTTATTATTGAATTTGATAGAAAGTGACCAAAATACTTTTACTAAAATGGGTTTATTGTGCGTTAATGAATAAGGAGTTACATCTTTACAACTATCTACCTACGTATCATTAAATTTGGAAAAACATAACGCACGTGTAATATATTAACAAGCAAATTATCAGCAATAAAAAAAAATCTACTACCTTTATAGAACTTATATTCTGACATCCACGTGCCTATTTTGTCTTCTACATTGGCATAACATTTATTTATTAATACGAACCTGCTGAAGGTTTCCTGGACATCCAAAGGCTAAGTTAATTGAATCTAAACCTAGAAATCCAAGTCATAACATTTCAATAGGAATAAAGGCCCTTCTACAGAATATTAATAGTTCATTAATTTAACACAATAACCACCTTTTACCCCGTGCCCCAGCCAATCCTTCAGAATTCCTAGTTACGAGTATATTTAGTCAACGGCTTCCCTCAGCCCTGAGAATTTGCACTCTAATTTCACTTGCCTTTTTGTGGCTTAACCTAAAATAATTTGCCCGAATAATTAATTTTTCTAATTATTTATTCGTTCTCACCTTAGGATCCCGAATTTTCATACGCAATTACGAGTTATTATACTACTTATGTCCGAAATAAAACCATATGGTTGATTTTTTGGCTTGAAGGGAGGAATTTGTGGAGAATCAGAGGGCCCTGCCAAGATGCATTGCGCTAACTAGCGTTTCTATTCGATTCGTTTTTAAACCAATCGCGTCACTGGTAGATGACATGATACGAAAAGTCACGTGATCTACCAGTGACGCGATTGGTTTAAAAACGAAACGAATAGAAACGCCAGTTAGCGCAATGCATCTTGTCAGGGCCCTCTGGTGTGTTATTCTCTTATAAACGGCGCTCGATCGATCGAACGAGTGAACGCGCCACACCGGCGAGTTTAAGTAATCCCGTCAGAGCCACAGAATAAGTACAAGTCAGTGCTCACAAAACACATTTTAGCGCGTGCATTCTCAAATGGGAAGCAGGGATTTTCTGCTCATAAGATCGAACGTATAAGGCTGCCTAATTGAGAATGCACGCGTTAAAATTTAGTAGAGCGCCGTTTTTAAGAGATTAGCGGCCTGCACAAGTACAGGTCGGACTGCGGGAAACGCCACGCGCCATTCCAATCTTCGCTCCGAACCGTACGTGTAAATGCAACTGTAATAGTAAAATAGTAAAAAACCTACGGTTCGGACTGGCGCGTGGAATGGCGCATGGCGTTTCCCGCGGTCCGAACTTTACAGTGTAAAGGCCGCTAATAACACCCCAGTATAGTTTGTGAAATAGAGCAGAAAACTAACGACATGGCTTGGTTTTGCTCATGCCCCAAGGATGATGGCGTTCCCTGTCATCATTGACACCTGTTACTCATGTAATTACTGTTACACCAGGGGCACGTTTTATAAAGCTACAAGTTACAATTTTACAGGTCTAAACTGGCAACACTGCTCAAATGGCTGGTTGTCATTGGTCGAGGTTGTGTCAAATGGAAACTTGTAACCTGTAAATTGTAGCTTTATAAAACAGACCCCTGGGGCACGTTTTATAAAGCTACAAGTTACAATTTTACAGGTCTAAACTGACAGCACTGCTCAAATGGCTGGCCGTTATTGGTCCAGGTTGTGTCAAATGGAAACTTGTAACCTGTAAATTGTAATTTGTAGCTTTATAAAATAGGGCCCAGAATAGGCATGAAAGGAAGTGCCATTCACTGCTTGAACCGTCTGTAAAAGACCATCGAGCCCCATGACTTATTAAAAACCGGGCAAGTTGATAAAACATGACTTTATTCTTTTATCATATTCAACCAGTTCGATTCTCGGTCAAGGCAGACATATTTTCAAAAATGCATAAATGTAGTATGTATTGTTTTCAAAAATAAAATTAAGTCTCGTTTGCGTAGAATTTGCTATTTCCAGGGTGCGCTAAAGTTCATATAAAATTGCAAATTAGATTATTGGAACTCCGAAAATGTATCTCATATAATTTTACAACCTAATGACCACTCTTCATAATGTTCAAATTTTTTTTGGATACTAATGAAGTTTTTTGAAAAAATGCATTATGAGTTGCGATTATTATGACTTAAAAAAGTATAAGCAAACATTTTCGAAGAAATGATGAGTATAGACACAAAACGTTATTTGTATAAAAAATCTAAAGACCAATTTTATATGAGCCAATATGGATCCCTATTTCCAATATTTAAGGTATGTGGCGTTCGTTTTTCCATCCTGTATATATATCTTAGATGTATACCAGTAACAATAATGAGTAGCGCTTAGGTATATAGTATGCACTGTGCAGCTAGGAGATTGTCTTAAACATCTCACCTTTCATTTTCTTATCGATTTAAGGCGAGTCTAAGTTGTCCCGGCAGAGCATTATTGACATTCTTAGTCCGTGTATTTTAAATTTGATCGGTTTCGTTCACGAAGAAGCCATGCCAAAGCGGTAGTATACCTAACTCTGCCCTACATGCTAAGTGCCAACTACTAGCGCGCAAGGCAACTATAGTTTGCTGGGTAATTCGTGGATGACTTGTACAGCGAGTTGTTCAACAGAGTAAACACTCTTGTAGGCTTCTAACTACACTGGCTGTCATAATAATCCTTTACGGGCGAGAGGTCGAGTCAGAGGGATCACCAGTGTCCTTGAGCACCTTTTGAAATGGCTCGGGTATTTATGTTCCGTAATTATAAATGTTCTGAAGTCAGATAAGTGTTTTTTTTTTGCAAACATCAAGTGTGCCACATAATTTGGTAAGGCAGCTAAAAATTAATTTATGATCGGTCCTAAATTAGATTTTTTCCGATTTTGTATGTCGTTAAGTTAACCCTCTAACTATCATACTTCGATACTTACGAGTATTTTTAAGAAGTTGGCCTTGCCCGTGTGTAAACACAATGAGGTACGATTATCATTGAATACGACTTCAACATTTAGTCCTACGCATTATATAAGAATAAAATACAATACGAGAGAGGTGGGCTCGTTAGATTCAAGATTTACGACAATTGGGACCGAATATAAAAAATAATGGGAGGGTGCTGTCGCCGAAACTACAACTTCAAAAATCTATCTCCAAAAACCACAAGTATGAGCTTCTATTTAAAGATCACCAGATTGTTCGTTTTTTTTGAATTCTGGCTGTGCCGAAGTTACTTACTCTAAATTACACCCTTCGAGTTCCATTTTTCCTAAACGGTACCGTGAATCAAAAATATATCTCAAATAATGATTTTTAAGATCTGTTCAATCGTACAATTCACGATGTAACATAAAAAACAGTCTTAGTGGGCGGTATAAATATCTGCACAAAATTCCAGTTTTGAGTCTGATAGTTTCTGAGAAAAACTGAGTGTGAAATAACAGGCAGACAGACACAAAAAAAATTATGGATGCAAACATGAATGCACTCTAAGGGAAGGAAATTTCCGTCATATTTTATGATACGAAAAGTCACGTGATCTACCAGTGACGCGATTGGTTTAAAAGTACGAGAGTGACGGATGCTTTATCCACATTTTGTCACGCGATAAACGCAACTAGGCCCGCACGGCCTCTATTCTACGACGTTAAACAATATTGCTTTTGACTTGTTATCGTATTGTCACATCCTGCGCGGCTAGTACATGTTGTCCGCGACTAATTTGTCGCTCGGATCTCCCTTTCTAACTAGTCGGTAACGATAGAGATGCACTGAGCGACAAGCGAGAAAATACAACTTGTGCTACCCGTGCTAGAATGACTAGTATAGAGGCATTCTCAGGGTTGACACGGCATTAACAGGGTGAGATTGATATCGTAAGATTGCTATCGTGACATTAGAAATATCTATGACCTTCAGACCTCACTCATCAGGTGGTCTGTGTGCTCGTTTTCCTTCTCCATTGCTTCCCAGATAATTTTCATATCTCCCGTGGGAGTAAAGTTAGAGTTCTACGAGGACGAAATCGCGGGCAAGTTCTAGTTCGCTATACGTTTGATAGCTACATAACGCTGCCTGTTTCGTACATATGACATGTTTCGGGTAAAATTATATTTCCCTAATAATCCAGGGGGTTAGAAAAATTAAGCCTCGATAAAGAGCATCAGTATTCCGCCCACGACTCACTCGCCGCGTTCTGTGGATTCACGCCGCTCGGAACAAATCCAGGACTGCATAATAATTCGTTTCCATTGACTATATTCTTTACATTCCATTTATTTATTACTAACGGTATTAATACCTTTTTAAAACATATGTAGAGATAAATAATAAAAAAAAATCTCCTTTCCTTACCTTTACATTTATTTAAACTACCTACTCGAAATAATTGTGAGTACCCGTTTTCTTTACTCGTACAAAGGGGTTTACATACTTTATTTTCTTTAAATTAGTTACACCTATATTTACATACAAAACTCATTTGTGACTGACTGACGGTCTGACGCACAGCCTAATCCGCTGAACCTATAGATCAGAAATTTGGAGGAAATATTACTTGGTTACCCTAAGGATTCAAGGAAACGGAAAGAAATAGGGGGAGGATCAAATAAACCTTGTTGGCTGATGTTTATAAACATTCGCATGATAGCATCTTATGAGCATATCTCACTGGAATTGTTTTCATATCCTGTTTCAGCTCCGTCTTAGAGAACCTTGAGAGAAAACTAGAAACAAATAGATACGTACGTCAGGGCTACTGATGTGCAAGTTGCGGAAAGTTTCCAAAAAGTTGGGAAAGTTCTAAGAAATTTCCGGAACTTTCACTGGAAATATAGGAAATTTAAATTTAAGATACGAAAGTTTCAAAGGAGAAGTTTCTGAAGTTTTCCTACATGAAATGTTCCGCAATTTTGGAAAGTTTCCTTTGGCACATCAGTAGTCAGGGCCTCTAGTCTACATTTTTTAAAACCCTATTGGTAACGTAACGATAGCTCTTATTTAATTGACAGTGATGGCGGCCGAGATAAAAATAATATGATAAAATGTCAAACGCAATATGGTTTTATTGAGTAAAATAGACGTCCTGCGCCTAGTATGGCTGAGTCTACATTATGTTACCGGCATGCGGGCATTTATTAAAACTGCCGATAATATGTTGCTTTAGCAATTGTTTGGAAGTATTATCAATTAAAAAATAATTAAAATAACTTCACAATTAATTTTCTTAGATACTGACCATGCGTAATGTAGTGCATGTGCTGCGTGTTCATCGTTATCAGTATCGCTGTTGCTTAGTACAAGGCATGTCGTGGTACGGGGGCAAATCATGATAATCAAAGTATCCGTCGACTGTCATTTACACTTGTCAAATTGCTGTGCTTTACATTGCTGGCAATTAAAATTTTGTTAGAAAGTTAACGAAGCCTGAATATTTGTTTATTAAATAAATTAATGTCATAGTTACGTTACAGATATACGTTATTTTAACCTCCTTTAAAAAAAGCCAGGGTGCTGGTAACACACTGTATATCGCGCGTCAAATGTGGATAAAACATCCGTCACTCTCGTACTTATTTACGTGTCAGAAGGTGACGGATGCCTTATCCAAACTTTTTCATGCGATTAATGCAGCCATATTAGGGCTGGAAACGAATAATTGTAATCTTCGACTATGTAGAGAAAAAAACAAAAGGAGGGTTTTCCATTTTAGAGTTCCGCGTCTTAATGGGGATAATTAGAGCCCTATTGTCAACATTCCGCTGTCTGTTTATCCTTATGTCACGGGTTATCTTATAAAAGGAATGAGTTACAAACCAGGACTTACCTAGGTAATACAGGTAGGTATAGTAAGACTAAATATGGCTATTTGACGGCAATTTTTTTACATCAATAAAACTTTGTTTATAACTCTATCTTGGCACTAGAATAGAAGATCTACCGAGTGCTAATAAAATATAGGGGTTTACCGCCATCGGGGGGTTATGGGCAGGGGGGGGTATTTTAACTAAGCGAGTGAAGTGACATTTTCTATGTAATTTTTTGCGCTGAAACAAATGAGACCATACCCATACTTATAGGGATCAATATTTTGTGATTTTGCTGTATGGGGGACCCCTAAATTTTGCTTTCACTCCGCAGATCCTCATTTTTCGTGCCAAGATAAAGTCATAAACTAAATTTCATTGATGTACATATTTTTCATCCAAAATATGCTATTTTTGCTGTATTAAGTTGGTAGTGACCCTGCGTACGTTAGGTCAAGGGTTCAAATCCCGGTAAGGACAGATATTTGTGTTATGAACGCGAGTTTTTGTTCCTGAGTCTTGAATGTTTTCTATATATTTAAGTATGTATTTATCGTATAGTACGAGCCTAAGGCTTAAGTAGTTTGGGACTAGGTCAATTGCGGTCCATGGCGATTGTTTGTAAATAATTTGGTATTGCCGAAATATACCTTAACAGGAGTTAGCCATTAATTAAAATGAGAATAGAATAGAGTTACGACCCTAAATTAAAAAAAAACCGTCGCTAGAAAAAGGAGACAAAAAATCTTACCCTGGCTTGAGGGGTATGACTAAATTAGCCAAATGACATCTATCACCTGCACGATAAGATATGAAAAATATTAAAGTCCTAACTGCCCATTGTTTGAAATCTCGTATCTTATTAACTATTTGGCATATTAGAAATGAATCAGAAACCAAGTTATAGCGTATCTAGTTTTGTTAGTTTATCTACAATACAAAACTAATAAAATAATTGGTGTAAAATACAAAATTTATGATGGGTACCTAATATATTTAAAACAAAGCTGAAAGATTTTCGTTGTTTTAAGGATATGACAGAGCTCTAAATATATTTAAAAAAACCCGATACAGACTAGGCTACATATTTCACAAAAATTCTAGGCATACCATTTTTTTTATATATTCCTACCCATCACACCATTTGTGTAGGTTCAGTTTCAAATATAATTATGAAGACTATACTAAATCACTAATTGATTGACTATTCTCACGAATGGAATTATTAGCAACATAATATCCTTATCCGAACCTAATATTTATATAATTATGTAATATAACTAATATACCATTTCCTGTTAATCACATTTCCAATCACACTTGTAACCAAAATTGATCAAGACCATATCATTATTACAAATTTTACACAAAACGCTTGAGACTGTCCATTACTCATTCATCAACCCACATAAAAAAAAATAGCAACATATCTTTCATTTAACCCACTAAACAATATGCACCAAGGTTGAAAGTTGAATCCACAATCAAACACCGACAACACCAGATAACTACACATCCGCTAAAAACTCGATCGATAGCAACTACATATAACAAGCGCACCCGGTCCTATCCAGAAACCAACCACGCCTGACACCCAGATTCCATACCCCACGCATCCAACAAAAGCTCTCACCCACGCGATTACTTACAACTTACAACCATCAGCCAACGTAACACGAACCCTTTACCGATCCAAACCACATACATCGTTAATTTAAACATGCTTTTTACACGTAACCACTGTAACCTGAACTATGCCCACCCACCACAACACACCACATAGAGCTCTACTTATATCAGACCGAATGTGGCCCAGAACCCTTAAAACACCCTACTAACGACAAATACTAAAACACCATTCATAATGTATGAGAAGGTTTTTGTAAGTAAGCAGTGACAAAAACAAACGAGATATATAGCAAAGAAACTAGGTCTAAGTTTCGAAGTACTTTTTCGTATCGTAGAAAAAACATCATTAATTACGGAACCTTACTAGTGAGGGGTGCGACATGCACTTGACCTGTTTTTAGCGTTCCGTTGTCAACAAGAAACCCTTATAGTTTTGCCATATCCGCCTGTCAGTCTATCTATACGGTCTCTCTCCACTGTAAACTATTAGGGAATCAGGTCCAGAATCAGTTCTCAAATTAATTTAATTTGGCTACAAAAAAGTTGTAGCAAAACTTAAGCCCTACTTTGAGAATCGAAGTTTGAAGTTACGTTAGTTCCATCCCTGTCACTCATCATTCGAGACTAATTCGAGATTTTCAAAGTCGAGCCTCTTGGGGTGCATTCATTTGTGAATCGAATCTGGAGCTGTGGCCCTAGCCAAGATGCTTTACGCTAACTAGCGTTTCTATTCATTTCGTTTTTAAACCAATCGCGTCACTGAAAGATCACGTGATATGAAGAATCACGTGATCTACCAGTGGTGCGATTGGTTTAAAAACAAAACGGATAGAAACGCTAGTGTCACTAGTTAGCGTAATGCAACAGCCGAATAAATGATTCTATTCTATTCTATTCTATTGTATAATGCATCTTGGCTAGGGCTACTGGTCCCCTTATGGTTTCCAATGCAGAAAGACACCGCATTTACCTTGTATCCAACCTCATTCAGAAGGATAATTATCAGTCGCCAACTATTTCAGTACTTAGTCGTAAGATATAACTTCACAATGGATCGATAGGGGTAGGGGTCGGGTTGCATAAAGTTTGAAGTCATATTTCTGATAGGCATACGTGGATTCGTCATACTCATCATTACGCATAACTGTAAATAGTCATACATTTATGCGCATAACGTTTTTAACCATAATGTTTGAGAGCATAAATAATAATTGTCATACATTTATTGCGCATAAAAACTTTACGCACAATTATCAATCGGCATAACAATTTTGACTGAATTATTGACGATCAGTAACAAACGTAGCAGTTAGTTTTGATAAGGTCACAATTCTAACCTAACCTAACCTACTTTTCTGGTAGCAGTTCGTTTTTATTATAGTGGCAGTTCTAACCTTACCTACTTTTCTGGTAGCAGTAGGACTAAAAATAATTATAATTATCAATATTATGACTAAATAAATGTATGACATTCTACATTATGGTTAAACCAATTATGACTCCGTATAATTATGACAGGGAACAATTATGCCATAGTACAATTTATGCCAGAAAAATAATATGAGCATCAACTTTATGCGTAATGTGTTATGACAATCGAAATTATGACAATAGTTGTTATGCGACCAGACGGCCGCCCGGATCAATCGATACAGTAATTCAAGAGGAAGGTTTTTATGTATCATAAATTCCAGATCATGTATGGGTGTTACAGAAAACTCACATAAACCGAAGCGAAGCGAGGGCGGGTCGCTAGTAGCTACTACTACACTATGTCTTGCAAAAATAATTAGCAACGTAGCTCGTTAAGGCTTCTATATACAGCGTGCTACCAGCACCCTAGCCTTTTTTAAAGAAGGTTAAAATAACGTATATCTGTAACGTAACCATGACATTAATTCAATTAATAAATAAAAAACAGGCTTTGCTAACTTTCTAACAAAATTTTAATTGCCAGCAATGTAAAGCACAGCAATTTGACAAGTGTTAAATGACAATCGACGGATACTTTGATTATTATGATTTGCCCCCGTACCACGACATGCCTTGTACTAAGCAACAGCGATACTGATAACGATGAACACGCAGCACATGCACTACATTAAAAATGGACTGTATCTAAGAAAATTAATTGTGAAGTTATTTTAATTATTTTTTAATTAATAATACTTGCAAACAATTGCTAAAGCAATATATTATCGGCAGTTTTAATAAATGCCCGCATGCCGGTAACACACTGTATATACTGAGCTCTTGCTATTCAAATAAACAACATTTTTGGTCACCAAAAGCGTCCAAACCGTAACAGATTACTGGGCGTGTGACGAATCGCTCTAATTTGTTATGTCCTGTATGACGCCCATTTTCGTGGAATTGACACTGCCCTACATATACAAAATTACTTTTATTTTTAATTCACTGCCATATATAATGGTGGCCAAATAATTCAGAACGCTTGCGTTTTTCCAATACAATTGACTTGGAATACTGATGTGCAAGTTGTGGAAAGTTTCCAAAAAGATGGAAAAGTTCTAAGAAATTTCCGGAAACTTTCACTAGAAATATAGGATATTGAAATTTAAGAAACGGAAAGTTTCAATCCCCATACAAAATTGTGAGAAGTTTCCGAAATTTTCCTACATGAAATGTTCTGCAATTTTGGAAAGTTTCCTTTGGCACATCAGTAACTTGGAAACACGACGCAAGCGTTCCTAATTATGTGGCCACCTCTGTATATAACTATATATAGGGTGAACTGCCCTATTGTTGGCCACCTAGCAATTATTGGACCCCTGAACGTTAATATAGGATAATAGAGACGATAATTCAACAATCACTATGTGCCAGTATAAGTCGACACACGTAAAAAGAGCCCAGCACGGGTAGCACAAGTTGTATTTTCTCGCTTGTCGCTCAGTGCATCTCTATAGTTACAGTCTAGATGGAAAGGGAGATCCGAGCGACAAACAAGTCGCGGACAACATGTGCTAGCCGTGCTGAGCGACCTACCTGCGCAGTGAGCAAATTACGGACCAAATTAGTGGGGGCGACGGGGGGAGCGTAAACCGCTTCGCTTTGCTGCCACGCTATTGGTTTGTTCATAGACAAAATGCGAAAACATATCCTCTAGCGAGCCGCTCGGAGCTCTTTTTACGTGTGTCAAACTATAACTGGTATTTTAGAGGCCAATTATTAGGTGTTTTACTATTAGTTTCACTTGTAAGTAACTTTGTAAAAAAAATCGATGACAATGCGACATAATTGAATAGTAAGCCTTCGGAGCTGCACTCTTTAGAACTTTGTAACTTTAACGTCATGTTTGAACTGCTCCACTAATGTGTCAAAGGTGTTAATGCGACAAGGTACAAAATATGCAGGCTACGTGAAAGGCCGACTGTTTGTACGATTAAGCTAGTAAGATGATAAAGGCAGAACAAACTGTCCTAAAAAACCGTCATAAAAGTGCCAAATGACCGGTCTCTTTAGAATTACCGTAACGTACTCTAGATGTTCGTGAATTCAAACTCAAAGTACAATTTATTTACAAAGTATTACAACAAAAAAAAAAACTACTAATATTGTAATTTTGTATAGAAGGTCGTTTTATTCCTCGCATTCAAAGTGAAAAGTAGAGTGTTTAACGCTAGACTAAACAACCATAATGACACGAACTTATAGCCCCGTGAAGTTTTAAAATTACCGTCATTTATGGACTCACCTAGTTCTTTAACCAATGTCACAGGAAAATCAATAATAGTAGAGAAAATAATAATTCGAGTCAATAGTAATAGTGTCTCGTCTCGTCTCTTTTCTTGTTACAGGTTATTAAAATAAATAGCCTAAAAAGAATTCCAGTTATGATAGATATTTGTGTGATGAGCGAGAATATACAAATAAAATGAAACGCCGAAATGTAGGTACGCGCATAACTTCCGAACGACTGAATCAAATTGGATAGTTCTTTTTTGTTGTGTTCGTTATTATCAGGACAAACTTTGTATGGCAAAAAAAAGTAAAATCGAGCAGTATAGCCGGAAATTTGCAGCGGCGCGAAGCAGCAGCTAACGGGCAGCTAGTGTTTTCCATATATGTGTGTAAGTATGTATTTCTCTATATATAAGTGTTTATCTTTGTCTAGTACACATAGCACAAGCCTTAGTTTGGGACTAGGTCAATTTGTGTGGGATTGTCCCCTGATATTTATTTATTGATTTTAAACTAGTACTTTGAAGGGGGATCCTATCATTTTCTCGCCAGTCATTTAGCAAATTTTCGTTTCGCAACCAACGATTGACAAATACATCGTTCATCATTTTATCTTTTTACAACTACAGATTTAGCAAATAATTCATGTGTACGAATAATAACTTGACAAATTATCATTTTATATGTTATAATTTGTCAAGTATATTATTTATTATTGATATCAAATAGTCAATTAACGTACGTCCTACAAACTTTGGTATATTACTTCGTTTGTATAGGTTTCTTTTTATAAAGCTTTATTATAAAGTAATTTGTAAAGTTTGGATATGCTAAGCCACAAAAGGGGGAGAGCAAAGCCAAAAAAAGGGAAGCAAAGCCTCTCAATTAAAAAGATACCTAATTCACCTCTAGTGCTTAGGTTAAGACAGTTTAGAGTTGTGCCAAGGCGCGAAGCGCCACAAATACGCTGAATAAGAGCTCCGCGTAGCGCAGCTCCGTCGACTTTAAACGATGTAAACGTAGAATATCAAAAATAAAGTTTTAGTAAATCCATGATTTTGCCTTACGAATAATTTTATGTAATGAAAAATACATAAATGACAATAAAACATTTGATACATTTATAAATTGTTGTGTCAAACGATAAGTTTTAAATCGAAACACGTCTCGCAACAACATATTTGTGAAATTAATAGTATATGAAACGTTAGTTGTAAAAAGAACTTTTGTCAAACAAGTTTCGGTGAAACATTAGTGAACCCTTTGAAGGTAATATGATATGAGCAAACAAAGCTCACGACGCACCAACCGAGGGGATGTGGAGTATGAGAAGAATAAAGCTCATGTCCAGTGATCGGAATTAGGTGAGCCAAAATATCTATTATTCGCAAGAGGACCTAACATAGTACGAGATGTTTTATGTTAGTTTGTAGTAAAAATGGCTAGACATAAGGTTTATAAGGAAGGAAGGAAAAAGTGTGAGGTATAATTGTTGTCTTAATTATTTTCACATGGCACAGTGGTAGGTGATTTCACTCAAGGACGAAACATATCGAAAGATGTAATATTTACACTGAACTGACCACTTTGAAGTTTAAAAAACAACCAGAAGTAGTTGCAACCTTTAGATTAACATAAAACATTCCGTACTGTAAGTAAAAACGTGTACGTTTAACATTACGACTAAGACCCGGATAAATATCGAATACCCTGTATTCAAGCAAAAAATATGTTTCTACCCGGTTGTAACCACTCTATATTATGTCCTCTTGCGAAGAATAGGTATTTTGGCTCATCTCATTCCGATCACTGCTCATGTTGCACTCCGGACAAATTTAGTTTCTTTGGTGCCGCATGGCTCGACCAAGTTAGCTAAAAATAACTTGGTAACTTCAGAATTAGTTTCATTACTTAGCGAATTTCAGTTTAAGCCCAAGAGAGGTCGAAGACGGGATCTCTTGTTAAAATGGCTGCCGGTGCACAATTAAAATTGCCAACATACCTCCGTCCACGGTCGAGTGAGTTTCAAAACGAGTGCTCTTTGTGTATAGTTCGACAAAGAAAGTCTTTTACCACTTTTGGACCTTAACGTCATACAAATAGAGTCGAAAAGTGGTAATGGAGTTTCTTGGTCAACTATAGCTACTTGAACTCGTTTCAGACGATTAGTGTTTTTATAAATAACGTCCTTTGCTATTTTTAATTCCATTACATCTTTCCTACGAAAAGTCTAAACTAATCCCACGCGCGAAAACACACTATTTAAGGGCCGGTACAGACGAACAGCATTTGAACAGTTGTCAACTGCATCAGAACCGCACTCGAACTGCCATTTTGCAGTCCATCTGTACTGGGCTTTAAACAAATACACACTCAAATATAGCACTATCTCTATTACACATATAACCCTACCTTTGATTTTATCTCATATACGTTATAAAATGCAATTGTATTGCAGTATTTTTTTTAATAGGATTAAACTTATCGTAAAGAAATATTTACTTAGATTTTCAATTAGCTTAATCAATGCGGGGCGGGCGTAACTGTCTGCGGTACGCGTTTATTAACTATTGCAGCTGTTTACAAAGCAACATATTACTTTACATTTATTACGCTTATTTGAATTTACGTTTACGTTTTCTCGTGAATTGATTACAAAACATCAAGTTTTCTCCATTTAACTTGTAACGTTGTAGAGTTCATGAAAAGCGGTTCCGAATAGCGACTTTGTTTTTTTTTTTACAAAGATTATGTTTTATGTTTATAATATTTATTTTTCTCAAAAATGTCCGAAAATGTTGACATTCCTATCTACATATTGAGACGCGAAGTACATAGTTTACTGACAGTTCTCAAATTTAAAAAAAAGAAACATTGCGTGCTCGCTACACAAGCCCGCAATGTTGCATACAAATTCCATTACCATCTAGCTTGTAACTTTTTAAAAAGTGAAATGGGCCATAATAAAATGAGGGCACATGTCTTATACATCCAAATTTTACTCGAAACATAACTTTTTTATTTGTGCCTGGAATAGCTTATGTTTTTTTTAAAACAAGAATTGCGTTTCTCCTTGTCATAAACAAAAAGGCGGTAAGGAGTGATGGTTTTTTCACATGAAGTTTCTGTTTGTATGCAATTCAAAAAATGAGTTCAAGTGATGAAGATTTGACTCCAACACAAATTTTTTCTTGCGATTTTTGAGAAAAGCACTATATTTGCCTCGGCAGGAACAGCAATTGCGGGCTTCGTATTTTTAAACGGACTCGCAAGCTCGTCCGTTTAATCCAATACTCGGCCCGCAATTGCCTACTTCCATGCCTAGGCAATAATGTACTATTAAATTATTTTTCTCAAAAATGTCGGGAAATGTTGACATTCCTATCTACATATTGAGACGCGAAGTATATAGTTTACTGACAGTTCTCAAATTTAAAAAAAAAAACATTGCGTGCTCGCTACACAAGCCCGCAATGTTGCATACAAATTCCATTACTATCTAGCTTGTAACTTTTTAAAAAGTGAAAAGGGCCATAATAAAATGAGGGCACAAGTCTTATACATCCAAATTTTACTCGAAACATAACTTTTTTATTTGTGCCTGGAATAGCTTATGTTTTTTTTTAAAACAACTATTGCGTTTCTCCTTGTCATAAACAAAAAGGCGGTAAGGAGTGATGGTTTTTTTCACATGAAGTTTCTGTTTGTATGCAATTCAAAAAATGAGTTCAAGCGATGAAGATTTGACTCCAACACAAATTTTTTCTTGCGATTTTTAAGAAAAGCACTATATTTGCCTCGGCAGGAACAGCAATTGCGGGCTTCGTATTTTTAAACGGACTCGCAAGCTCGTCCGTTTAATCCAATACTCGGCCCGCAACTACCTACTTCCATGCCTAGGCAATAATGTACTATTACTTCGCAGAACCGGTTTTATGATGAAACTGTTACATATTAGCTATATTACCCAGGCTCAGCCTATGAAGGATTATTACGTTAGTCACTTAAGTAAGATTAAGTAAGATTTAACCGTAAAAATACTGCGACGGGTGCGAAGTACCTACCTACTATTTGTAAAATGTTTTCTTTTTAAATCTCACACATTTTGCCGAATATCAAGTAACGAAACATAAGTAAACCATAATTTTAATTTAAATACGTTTAGTTTTAATTTTTAATTGTATTAATATTGAATTCTGTACTTAGTTGGATGTAAATAAAGTCTTTAGTAAAGTAAACCATTGTAAGCCAAAATTAAAAATAAAAGCAATAAATAATGTTGCATAAAAACAATTTAAAACCAGTGCAAAATAAGCCTTTATCCGTAACAGCGCGTGCAGCGAAGACATGTTTGCTGAAGCCCATTGTTATATATATTTTTCTTGTGAAATAAGGCATTATCCGTACCTAAGCAAGATAAATAGGGAAAAGTGGAACGTTTCATTATAATCCTGACAGGAGAGGGTCGTAGCCGGCCGCAGTCGCTCAGTCGGCTCGTAGGCGCGCTACGGACGCCCGCTCGCGCCGCTAGCTACGAGACGCTACGCGAATCTCTTCTGAATCTCTCGGCCGCAAAAGTTATCCGAAGGGCAAGTGTATTGAGTGTGCGTTTGGTGAATAATATACATTAAAAACGTATAGTGAGGAGTGACAGTTGCTAATTAGTTGAATGAATTAATGATGAGTTTCAAGGTTAAAAAAGTTTTATGGATACTTCTGAACATGTTAAGCATACAAGGTAAGTAATTACGAGTATTATCTACCTTTTTATATTTACTAAGATAATTATAGTAAGTCAAGTTAAGGTTAAGAATATAAATACTTAGATATAATGCATAGATATACAATTAAAAAACTCCGGACTATAAACTTTATGTAGCCAACAAAATAAATAATGACTTTCTATTGTATAACTTTAACATCGCGTGTAAAACAGCATATTAAATTGCTAACCGACTTCTTAAAAATAAAACCGAGCAAGAGCATGTTAGCCCAAGCTCAGTGTAGGGTTTCGACGCCTTTACTACAAACACAAAAACTATCTCGAAAAACAACAAATATGAACGAATTTTCACCTAAGTCAGCGGTCAGCAACACGCGGCCCGTGAATGTTTTGTAAGTAAGTTATAAATATCGAAATACTAGGGTCAATATCACAAATGCAGCCCCCCCCCCCGCCTTTAGTTATTTTGCCACCTTGTGGCCCTTGCGTGCCAAAAGGTTGCCGACCGCTGATCTAAGTACTTACATAAAGTTACCACGTGCTATCTTAGATTATTTTTAGTAGGTAGAAACACTTTAGTCGCCAGTATCTCATGAAGGAATGAAGTTTACTTAGTTGTAATAGTTTTCCTTTTAAACTCGTTGTTATGTACTTTAATTTAAGTTATTTTTTAAATTTACTTGAGGAGAGGGGTGGGGGGTCACGCAAATCTATCAAAAATTATCTAATGATACGTCATCGGTCATTTGATGTTATAATGTAAAAAAAAAACTTTGCTTTACATGTATGGGAGGAAACCGAATTTTTATTCCAAGAATTTATTTTAAAACTTTTCGGTGTAATTTAAATGTATAATTATGCCAAATTACAGCTTTGTAGTACCAAGAGTCACTGAGCTAGACCGCGGCAGATGGACAGACGGACAGACAGATGTGCAAAACTATAAGGGTTCCTAGTTTAACTTCAGAACCCTAAAAACTGGCACCGCAATTAAAACATAATGATTTAAGTATGAAATATAATAAATAATAATAAAATGATTCTTTATTTTGGTATCAACCCATCAAATAACTAACTAATCTTACTTGAAATCTAACATGTAGACATTTAATTTTTAATTTATAATTTATAATAATCATTTGTATGCACTTCGCTCCCAAGATAATAATAATAAAAACTCGTGCACGCCTTAACAATACTGTTGGCCGACTTGCACAGCCTCGTACCAAACGACCATCGTCTTTTCCGCAACACGGCGAAGAATTCATCCACTCTGTTCACGGCAAACATGCCGGACGCGCTACACCGCCACGGCAGCCGCAGCATCGCTCGGAACGCGTTGTTGCACTGTACTCGGAGTCTGTCAAAAGATCGCTTAGTGTAGGTACTGATACCACAGCTGGCTAGTGTAGAACGCCTGACAGTACGCTCCGAACAGCGTTACTTGACTTGGTCCGAGCACTGAGCAAATCGGCGCGCGAATGCTTTTTAATAGCAATGGCCCGTCGCGTTGCAATATATTATATATTGGTTCGTGTTGATCATTTAGTAACATAATAACCTAAAAGAGCGCTGCGGGTACATTACATATCACAATCGTTTGATACATAAATAGCATAAGTTATTTCTGCACTCGTGCATCGAATGCGATAAGAAGTTCCTTATATCAAATTAAAATATAATACTCAATACTCAAATAGTTAACCTAATCGGCAAAATAGTTCAGGAGCTAGAGTGGAACATACGAATTTTGATCACATACATGCTCATACAGTTAAGTACCCATAAACTTAATTGGGGAACAAAAAAACTTGTAGGTTGATAAACGCTTACCAAATTATTACGCTTAAATTTCAGTAGGTAATAAAAGATTTTAGAAGAAAATTATTTAAAGAGAAATATAATAGGGACCCACAGTGCTTGGAACGGATCGCACTTGACCGGTTTTTTTGTGTAACAGCCATATTGGATAAACAATGCTCCGCCAAACTGCACAATCAGTTTGTTTGTAGGCGAAAACTGGGAGCTTTCAGGGTACCGCTTTTATTTAAAACATCAAATTTGGTTGTATACATATTGTATTGGTATACATTGATAAAATGGTTGTAGACTAAAACGAGGTTTAGGCCTGTTTTTTGATCAGTAGTTAAACTAACTAAGTGTTAAAATTCGAAAAAGGAATGGAAAATTTGACACATTTCCTTGAGATTTTAACCGTAACGTTTTTTGACCATTAATTAGTTTAACTACCGATCAAACAACAGGCCATTAGACTTGCAATAAAAATTGCAGAAGTTGACTGCTCTCTTACTCTAACTTTTAAGAGAGAAAAAGACAACAAAATTGTGCTTCTTGCACTAGAACTGAGGGGTTATTATTACATAGCTATGCAGTTCAGTTTACGCTGAGAGAAAAGGACAGAGCTATATAACTCCTATAGCTCTGGCCTTTACGCTCGCCGTAAAATAAACTGCATAGCCATGTCATAATGACCCCTCAGTTCTAGTGCAAGAAGCACAATTTTGCTGCCTTTTTCTAACTTAAAAGTTAGAGTAAGACAGCAGTCAACTTCTGCAATTTTTATTGCTAAAGTACCTAAGACAGCAATCAACTTCTGTATTTTTTATTATCAGTCTTATTTGCGCTTAAAAGGCCCGATATGACAGCTGCCAACTCAGTACATGATATGTGTTTTAGGGGCGTACACTCAAGGAAATGTATTCGCGTACCTTTTTGACTCTTATTGTCATTGTGACAAGAGTGAAAAAGGCACGCGAATACATTTCCTTGGCCGTACCTGTTACTTTATCGAAACAACTTTCACCGAACGTATCATTACGCAGAATTTTCATTTCATCGAAAGGCATTTCTAGCCACATGAGTAATTTTTTTTGGCAGTAACAAGTCTAACCTATCTCAACGTTCGATGAAATAAAATTAGATGAAATGATACAATCGATGAAGCGAAATTCGATAAAATGATGGGTTACCGTTTCAGGCATGTTCGATGATCATTCTGGGGTTCTAGGAAAAAAAATATAAGTCAACTTCACTCGTAATAAAAAGGTATATACATAAACGGAGCAGGTATACTGGACTCAAGCCCTTTTTCATATGATATTGACAGCTGTCAAGTAGGGCTTCTTAAGCCGGTGCGACTATAGGTATTTATCTTCGATGGTAAGGTATAGTCACGGTAAGAAAATGTTCGTCACGTTTCGACTCTATTTCAGCGCTATTAAGGTCCAAAAGTGAAGAACCTTTTCTTACCGTGACTTTTGCGTTTTTTTATGGAATAGAGATGGCAAACGAGCACACAGATCGATAGTAAACAGGATCTGACATCCAAAGACATGGGCAGTGTCACGATTACAATCTTATGACTGCAAAGGAATTGCCAACCCAGAGGACTAAGGAATGCCTCTATGTTACAATTAGTTTTCGCTTAAACGTAGTTTTAGACATTTCACAAACGATAAACGGTAATCGGTATAAACGATAAAATAATGCCTGGTGATAAAAGAGCATAAGTGATACTGAATCCGCATACTAAACAATAACCGAGCATATCTCAAAATTTTTGCCACATTAAGTGACACCTCCAAATTTAAAAAAAATAGAGTGTAGCTAGAGAACATTAAAGTATGCAATAATTAAATAATATTCTAATGTGTCCCAAAATATTTGTATTGAAAGTTCCTTTTGTGTTACCAAAAACCTATGTGCTAAACCTGTGTGGTTGCCGGCTTAGAATAGTACCACTCCATGCCTTCCCGTGGATGTCGTAAGAGTCGACTAAGGGAAAAAAGGCTTGTAGTACTGTTAGGCGATGGGCTTGCAACCTGTCACTAATACACTGGTAAACATCTTAGCCTGATTATGCAAAATGTGGTTACAGAATTATCAACAAGCTTTTAGAATTGTTGGCCATTCTGTAGCTCTGCCTACCCCAAACTGGGAATAAAGGCGTGAGTTTATGTATGTATGTATGTATGTAAAAACCTATGAATATCGGTAACACAAAAGGAACTTTCCATACAAATATTTTGGGACACATTAGAATATTACTTAATTATTGCATCGTTTGATGTTGTCTACCTTCCTACCATTTTTTTTTTAAATTTGGAGATGTCTCTCAAAGTGGCAAAATTTTTTAGAAATGCTCAGCTATAATCTTAATTCGCATAACTTAGTTACTAACTTAATTCACAGCCGTTTTCACCGTATTCCGTTGAAATAAGGTCCGCAAATGTATACATATCTTTGTACTCGACTGTACATGTGTAGCAAAACAGAACAACAATAGTTACTTTATGCCCCGAGCTAGTAGTCCCTATTCGTTACAGTCGTTCCATAGCCCGAAGGTACTCTCCCGACAAAGTTTATTTAAGGTGTCCTGATGTCCCTCGGAATCCCTAATAACCTTTGTCCTAACGCAATGTTTGTCCGAATGATTGTTTGTCATAAACTGGTTTTCAGTTGAGTCATTTTTTTTTATATTCCAGAAATACCTGCGGTTAGTTTAGGGTAGGGTTGTAATATAACAAGGCTAAAAAAAACAAAATTGAATCGGAAATGGCTTTAGGATAAACGAAAATTCGGACAAATGATATTAGGACAAATTACAAAACAAATACTGACATTTAAAAAATAACATTATGTTGACGACAATACAAAAATGTAGTCGGGTTTTTTTAAAGGTTGCTTTCCATAAGTTATTAGTTCAGTAAATCTGTACGAATTAAGGGAACCTTATTTGCAAAAAGTCGTGTACCCGCCATTTTTTGATATTTTGTTCAATAGAGGCCCTTATTAAAACTTCAAGTTTTCAGCCTCGGAGTGTTGCCACAGGCTCTGCGTCTGCGTTTACGTATTTCGAGCTCAATGCGCTCCAATTTGGTATTTGAATCATTTCTATATTCTTAATAGTTACTGAGATACGACAATTCAAACTATTGGAAACTATTGGTTGAACCAATTGCACAAAAGTATTAGTTACACTGTGTAAAATCCAAACTTTAGGATATATTTAATAAAAATTTCAATATTTTCGTGGTTTTATGAACTTGGCAGAGCATGCGGCCGCACCCCAAGGAGAACTTAGTTTTTTAATAAAGGTCTCCTGTAGGATATATCCAAAAATGGCGGATACCCGACCTTTTGAAGGGTAAAATGTGTTATTTATCTGAACTATTTTAATATACCCTTTAACCACGTAAACACTCGACAGCAAAAAATACTCGCTGCGGTGCAAAAAATACTCGCTACTAATTAGTACTTGTAGAAGACAATTATGAGATTTCTTGAAATTGACCTAGATAATGGTTTTTAGGCTTCCGTACCAAATACTCAAAAATAACAGAACAAGAAAACTTCGGAGTGCCAAGACCATTTCCTGAAAATCGGCAGGTTTGTAGTATCTTGTGGTCTAAACATAGCCTTAAAAGGATTTACTGTCATTAGGTACAAATGGAAAATCGTCCACGTGAAATAACCATTCTGAAGTTGGGTCAATCGTTATTTTTTATACAAGGGGGGAAAGTTGTATTTTACCTGCGAGTGTTTCAACACACGAGACGTAAAATAACTTTTCACCCGTGTATAACACAAAACTTTTCATCTCACTACAGCGAGGAAAATAAGCTCAATTCCGCATTTTGCACGGTTTCCCGTAATTCCACTGGTGTTAATACGTCTTTCGTCACTCGAATCACTCATTTTTAATAACAAAACAAACTAGAAAAACATGCGAATATTTAACGTTGACCCAAAGATGAAGGAAAACTACTTTGAAAATCGAAGTTCGAAGTTACGTTAGCTCCATCCCTTTCTCTCGATTTAGTCTCGAAGGACATGTGACAGAGATGGAGCTAAAGTAACTTCGAATTTCGATTTTTAAAGTAGGGCCTCTGCTTTACTACCTCTATGCATTGACGTTAATTAAAAAGTTTTGACATAAGTTTTTTTTTTATTATTTCGGATGCGTTTTGTTCGCACATCGACTTGGACTGTCAGAACATTTTATCCGTTTTTACAACAAGAATGAAGGGTAATGTTGAATGCTGATATTTATGAATTAAAATAAAGTTGTAAGACTGTATTTAGTATTTTTTACTCGATGCAAAAAAATGTGATGTTAAAAATTCAGCGGTTTTAACGTTTTACCTACGTTTTGTTAGCTGTCAAATATCACTAAAGCTGCCTTCAAATGTCAAAACTCTTTCTTCACATGTGGATAAAAAGCGATTTTCTCAATAGATATCAAACACACAAAAAGGGCTTTCCGAGCTAGTTATATGAAGAAGTAATAGTATCAAAAGTGAATTTAGTCAAAATGTAATTGTGCTAAAAAGTATTTATAACAAAATTTATTTTCGTTGTAAATTAATTGAGCCATTTTTCTAATTTGACAAATAATTTCATGTGGATGATTTGCCATTTGTATGTAATGACAGTTAATCCTTAAAAGTGATAATTAAAATTAGAAATTGCCAATTTAGTAGGCATTTAGATAATTTTTTCTTCTGAGTGTCTTAGGCTCTATGCCACAAGTGAGTTCGTTGGAGTGGTTCGATTTGTTTTAATTTATTTTTATTTTAGTTAATATTTGTATTTTATGATATGTTATGATGTACATAATGTTGTGTTGAAATAAAAATGGATATTTAGTAGGTAGTGAAAAAACTGAGTATATTTATCGTTTAACCCATCATGTGATATTATAATTGAAAAGCTCTTAAGTTAAATAAGATATTAATATTATTAAAATATTTGGCTAATTACCTAATGTGAAGCTCAAAGAAACACGAATAGACTTCCTACCTACGTATTATAGAAAAGAAATAGAATTGGTCTGATACATGCTTTTTTAGAAAAAAAAAAATTCTGTCACAGTTAAACTTTGTACTGCGTTTGATCTAGTCTGCTGGCAAAAAAGAAAGAAGAACAGTTGGGACTTCCAGCTTTGAGCGGTAGATATGTCCCCTATGATGGGGCTTCTAAAAGATAAATATAGCAACTAACAGTCCTCGGTGCTTGAGTATGACTTACACGAACAGTTTTTTTTTATAGCTATGCGATTTGTGCTTTTTTTAAAGCCGGGCTTTATTTTCATTACGGTGAATGCGTTTTAGATTGATGTAGGCAGTAAAAACGATATCGTTATTTGATAGGGAAATATGCATGGCTTTTTCAAATCGCATTTTATTCACAAAATATATATACCGTAAGAGAGATCACGAAAAGTGAATTTAAAATTAAAATCGGCCAAGAAATACGGATGATACAAGCATTTTAAACTGCAAATTAGACATCGATTAAACAGAGAGATTCGATATGCACTGTGACGTCATGTTATAGGTCAGCTATATAAACTTCATGTTAAGTTTTGCTAGGAAGAGATAGGAACCAATCTTTGCTGGCTTATATCTTGGCTATATTTACAGCTAGCTATGAAAAAAAAATTACAACTGTTTGCTACATGAATCAGCTTTTATTAAAGCTGTGAAAAAAAGTAATGAATATTCTCTATTGTTTTTAACTCGGCCGCCATTACTGTCAAGTCAAAACAGCTATAAAAACGTTGACAATACGATAACAGGTGAAAGACGATATGGTTTTTACCACAGAATAAGAACATATAGCATAGAAACCGGACTATAAGACGTATTTTGCGTCAGCTATCTTTCTCTACTTTTTAGATTACGTATTACATGAGAAAAGATGAAACAAAAAGTAGGCTCTTTTTTCTTCTTTAACTGTCATGGTCACAAGGTTCTACACAGGGACTCCTTTGTCCTTCCTATAGGAAGGATTTGTCTTTCCTTGTCTATAGGTCCAAATACTATAGGTGCTTATAGGTCCAAATCACGCCTTACTTGTGACGATGTACCAAATAACGAAAGAACAGCTATAGATTCATCTCTTTCCAACTCACTATGAAAACCATAAGTAAAATAAGTGAACCATAATGTATTTTCTGCTTATTTAGTACGGTTTCTATGCCTTTAGTCTTTCTTTTGTGATTTTTACCGCCTAGAATACCGGCCCTGTAGTTGTGTATGTGCAGCAGAGCTGTTGTTTGCGTAGCCTGAATACAAATTCTTATAATTTTTCAAACCACATTTACCTATATCGGGCCGCAAGCAGTAAGTGAAGTTTGGAAGGCTTTTTCTTTAACAACTCCTGTTGTGCTTCAAAATACGTTTTAATGAGCAAACTTTTAAGCGAGTTTTTTGAAATATATTCGACTTACGCGTTCGTATAAGTACTTCCACATGCTTACTGAGTGTATTAATGCAAAAGTGTGCTTGTTGGTTGTTCAACCGTTTTCCAAAAAAAGTTCTGTGACGTGACGGAATGCCATCCATATGTTATTTAGGGTGTATACTGGTTGGTCTAAAATTGTTTGGCCTATTTTTGTTTCGCCACGTATATTTTTGCCTGCCAACGTTTCGTCTAATGATTTAAATGTCGAAAATAGTTTGATAGAAATTGTTTTGCATAATATTGTTTGGTCGAAAAATTGTTTAGTATAAACATTTGTTTAGAATAACTTTTTTTTGTCGGGATTTTCCGGCGGGATAGGCGTCGTTAGCATTGGGCTGCTACCTATCTAGGAGAAGGAAAACTCCGAATTCAAACCCGGCGGGATAGGCGTCATGAGCATTGGGTTGCTACCTATCTAGGAGAAGGAAAACTCTAAATTTAAACCCGATCCTGCATAATGGACCATGCTAGCACCATTTCAAAGAGTAATACCCCAGGAGGGTACTGGCAATGCCAGAGAATCCCTCCCCAGGCCTAGCCTGGGCAGCCCTTCGTACTCTGGGGGGGGCGAAATAGTGCGTGTATGTTCAGATCCCTCCGGGGATCGGAACGGTGGCGATGCCGTTTGCCACGCGTCACGCCGTGTTCGTAGGGGGGTTGGCAAAAAGCGGGCCGCTGAAAGCCGCCTTGCTACGATGAATGTTTGTGGAGGGATGGATCATAAAGTAGATGAGGTATGTATGATGATGAAAGAAAGAAAACTAGATGTTTTATGTGTGACTGAGACGAAGAAAAAAGGGGTGAGTACGTCCAAGCACGGAACCTTGACGGCATTGTGGTCCGGGGTCCCGGTAGCCGAGCACGGTCGTCAGGGAGTTGGTATCGTACTCACAGAGCGAATGGCGGAATGTATGCAAGAGCATGAATGTGTGAGCCCAAGACTTCTCTGGGTGAGACTCAAGGTAGGTCTCACCCGTTTATTTGTAATTGGGGCTTATGCCCCCGATATGAATAAATCAAAAAAGGAACGGGAGAAGTTTTGGGAAAGTTTGCATGAGGTTTCAACAAAATGCAAGGAGAATGAAAGGATTATTTTACTAGGCGATTTTAATGGTTGGACAGGCGTGAAAAGGGATGGTTATGAATCGGTACTAGGTAAGCATGGTGACGAGCGAGTGAACGAGAATGGCAAATGCCTTCTCAATGTATGTTTGGCTAAGAATCTCTGCGTGACAAACACTCTGTTTGATCACAAAGAGATTCATCAGTATACGTGGAGACGTCAGAATGAGAAGTCTATGATAGACTTGATGATTGTGGATGAACGTTTGCGTAACAAAGTTGTAGATACGAGAGCATTTCGGGGGGTTAGCGTAGGTTCAGATCACTACTTAGTGGTAACACGAGTAAGGGGTCTGTTCACACGTTGGCGCCATCGTGTTCCCGTACCGACAACTGCGTTAGAGAGGATAAAAGTAGAGAAACTCAATGATCAAGTTATAAAAGATGAGTACGTAAGGAAGCTGAAAGAATGTTTTGAATGTGTTAATAAGATGAATGACGGTGAAGTAAAGAATGATATAAATAATGTATGGGAGATTATGAAAAATGGCATGGTTAAATCGGCCATTGAAGTATGCGGTGTAGTAAAGAGAAGAAAGAGCAAGAATGAACGTCCAGAATGGTGGGATACAGAGGTAGATGACATAGTGAAAGAGAAGAAAAAGTGTTGGTTGGATTTTGTAGCTGTACAGCCAGCACAAGATATAAGCGACAGAAAGAAAGAAGAATACAATAGATCAAAGAAAAGAGTGAAAGAAGTTGTGGCTAGAAAGAAAGATTTACTGAATGAAAAGTATGATAGGAGTTTTTCTGACAACTTCCGGTCGAATATTAAACTCTTTTGGAGCTTGATAAAATCGACTCGAGGGAAATCAGAGAAAACTAAATTAAGCGCCGTGAGGGATGAGTGTGGAGACTTGATATGTGAGGAAGAAAAAATGCTTGATAGATGGAAAACTTATTTTGAAAGCTTGTTTGAATGCGAAGATGTTTGCCTTGAGCCAGATAGTATGAGTAAGGATGTAAATAGCGAAGATGAAAGTCTGATTAGCATGAGTGAAATCGTGAAAGCTTTAAAAAGTATAAAAGCGGGAAAGTCGGCAGGTTGTGATAGAGTGTCGATAGAAATGCTGAGGAGAGGAGATGGTGTGGTGGGTAGTCTGTTGTACCGCCTTTTCAATGCATGTTGGAGTAGAGGCCGAGTCCCGGAAGATTGGGTCAAGGCCGTTATCGTCCCTCTGTATAAAGGAAAGGGGTCACAGCAAGACTGCAAAAACTACCGCGGTATCAGCCTCCTTAGTGTTGTCGGCAAAGTATACGCGAAGATTTTAATTGAAAGGGTATTGAATGTTACGAATGACAAAATCTGGGATGTACAAGCGGGATTTCGAAAGGGAATGGGATGTACCGATCAGGTCTTTTCACTACGGTCTATCACAGAAAAGTTTTTGGCTGTCAACCAAAAGGTTTTCTGTGCTTTTGTGGACCTGGAAAAGGCCTATGATAGGGTAGATAGAAAGCAGTTGTGGACGGTGCTGTCTAGGTATGGAGTGAGCAGCAACCTGGTGCAGGCTTTGAGGTCCCTTTATGAGGGCTCCAGAGCCTGTGTCAGGATCAATGGGGCATACTCGGCCTGGTTTAATATCTCTAGAGGTGTTAGACAGGGCTGTGTTGCCTCACCATGGCTGTTCAATCTATTCATGGACAGTTGTATGCGAGATTTGAAAGAGTATGATAAGGGTTTGTGTATGGAAGAGTTGCTAATCAAATGCCTCTTATATGCCGATGATCAAGTTATACTTGCTCCATAGGTACTTGAGTTGCAGGAGATGGTGACAGTGATGAATGAAGGATTTAAGCAAAAAGGGATGAAAGTAAATGTTGCCAAGACCAAGGTCATGGTGATAGAGAAGGACGAGGAGATGACTGAGTGCGTGATAAATGTAAATGGTGAATTAGTAGAGCAAGTGAATGAATTTGTGTACCTGGGAAGTATGTTTACAAGAGATGGTAAGTGTGAGAAGGATGTCGAGAGGAGGGTGAATGCTGGAAACCAAATTAATGGGGCCCTGTACTCCTTTGTGAGCAGAAGGGGCGTTTCACAAAAAGCGCGACTGGCTGTTCACAATGGAGTGTTGATCCCTACTCTGATGTATGGTAGTGAATGTTGGGTGTGGCAGGACAAGCATGAAAGTCGTATAAACGCAGTTGAAATGCGCTCTTTGCGTAGTATGTGTGGTGTGAAACTGATTGATAGAGTAAGGAATGAAAAGGTCAGAGAGAAATGTGGACTAAAAGAAGATGTAGTGACTAAGATTGAAAAGGGCATGCTTCAATGGGTCGGTCATTTGGAAAGGATGGATGAAAGAAGATTGACGAAAGAGATATACAGAGCAAAAGTGAGTGGGAGGGTCGGAAGGGGCCGACCTAGGCGTACTTTTTCGAATCAAATCGGAGAAATACTGGAAAAGGGCCGTATCTTAAGTACCCGAAACCGACGTGCATGCATGACTCGATGTATGAATGTGGAAGAAGCGAAAGAGATTTGTCAGGATCGTAGCAGGTGGAAAGAGGTGGTCTCTGCCTACCCCTCTGGGAAACAGGCGTGATTTAATGTATGTATGTATGTATGTATAATTTTTATATCCTAGGTACTAATATTATAAATGCGAAAGTTTGTGTGTGTGTTAGTTTGTTACTCTTTCACGCTGCAACGGCTGGACGGAATTGGCTGTAATTTAGATAGAGATAGCTTATACCCTGGATTAACACATAGGCTACTTTCATCCCGGAAAATTTAAAAGTTCCCGAGGGAATAACTATAATCGAAATATACGCGGACGAAGTCGCAGGACGGGACGAGGATGAATAAATTGTGTTGAACTTATCAAAACAAATGTGATGTTCCATTACGCTACAAAGTCTAGGTAAAATTTAAATAAGATTCAGTGTGTACTTTGTAAATCAGTCTTTAGTAAATGAAACATAACTCAATAATAATCTTCTACAAATTAAAAACATCTACAATACTTTGCATATATTTTTTAAATTTATGGCAAGGAGAAGGCAATCGAGCGCTCAGGCCACCTGATGGTAAGTGGGATCTGAGACCCACAGACGTTTGAAATCACAAGACTACAATCTCAAAACTGCAATCCTAAGACTTCAAATGCGTTGCCAACCCTGAGGACTAAGATGGAATGCCTCTATGCTAGTAATTTCACCGGTTGTCTTATCCCTATACCGGAACACAGCAATGCGAACACTGCTGCTTGGCGGTGGGTTAATGGATAAGATGGTGGTAGCGATCCGGACGGACTCTCCACAAGGTACTACCAACACTAAAAAGTTCATCTATAAAGCAGCTAGCAGCTGGTCCATCACAATAAAGTTTTTTAACGAAAAAAATTCCTTACGCTACTTTATGACATTTATCATTGCACAACAATCTTTTTAATTTGGAACAATCGGTGTGTAAGCTTCTCACTAGTACCCGTCAGCTTAGATCTTCGTCAGTGACCTTGTTTCTCAGGGACTCATGATCGTAAGGTACCTAGTTCGAACCCCCTCGGTCACCATGTACCTACCAATGAGTTTTTCTAACGGAAGTACATTACCCGATGCTCTTACGGTGAAGGAAAACATCGTGAGGAAACCTGCACATCTGAACAGCTGAGTGTATAATAGGGTAATGGCACAATCCGAATCTGTAAGATAAGATAAAAGAAAGCTAACATACTCGTATTATATGCAGTGTATGCACTCTAAGCTATGTAAACCATGTCATTGTATTCAATAACGTCACTTTTTTCGTCCCTCTTATACAGCACGTAGCGCAATGGATGTGATCTAGGTTATGAATTTGAGCAAAATAGTAATTAGATCTTCTGAATTTTACCAATTCTTACGATTAATAAGTTAAGTACACATGTCATAATCAGGAATCGTAAAATGCGAGCAAAATCCATTCAAATGACGTATGACAACCAGTCAGGGTTGGCGATGATGCTAAATTTATGAACTAATATTAGGTACTAAAATATATATTTTTTACTATATTAACAATTTCAAACCAAAAAATTCCCAATTTCACACTTGGGATAGTAAATAATAATTTTCGCAAGTACGATGGCGAGACAATGCAAACAATACAATGAGATTGACAATCATGACAAGATAATACTCGTAAATCTATGGACAATATATCTATCCATTCTGATAAGTTTTAGTTTAGCATTATAGATAAACTATGAACACTGATAAGGGCAATTTATTACCATAATGATAACAAGTGCTTACATGGGTATAAACACTATCCTCCATGCATATTTAATTTATTCGATTATATTATAAGTGACACCCCTAGCACTTCAATGAATTCTGCTCGCATTTTACGAACCCTGGTTGTGCAAATTGTGGTTATAGAATTATCCACAAGTTTTTAGAGAGGTTTGTAATTCTGTAGCTCTGCCTACCCCACTCTGGGAACGAAGGCGTGAGATTATGTTATGTATATATGTATGGTCATAATCTGTCAAAATTCATATTTTTTTGGCTTTCTGTTCGTTGCAACCTCTTCGTACTTATATACTTATCATTTAAATACTTACCTACCGCGCTACACCAAGAACGCTATAATCGCTCTGCACTTAACCAAGTCTTGCCATCTCGGTGTAAAAACTAGGAAAGGCTATTTTTGACCTGATTAACGATAATTTACCTGTAAAGCCGGGTTGCCCTTGTTGCGTTGCATCAAACCATACAAGAAGCAGAGGGCCCTGCAAAGATGCACTTCGCTAACTAACGTTTCTATTCGATTCGTTTTTAAACCAATCGCGTCACTGGGAGATGACGTGATACGAAAAGTCACGTGGTCTACCGGTGACGCGATTGGTTAAAAACGAATCGAATAGAAACGTTAGTTAGCATAGTGCATCTTTGCAGGGCCCTCAGGGGTGTGGTTCTCTCAAAAACGCGGTCGGACAAACGAACGAGTGAATGTCGCAACGGCGAGTTTAAGTAGTCCCGTCAGAGCGAACAAAACACATTTTAGCGCGTGCATTCTCAATTGGGCATACTTATACGTTCGATCTTATCGACAGAAGGCATGCATCGGGGGACCGTTTAAGAAATATATTGAACTCGAAAGTGTTGTTTCGCCAGTTGAAAAACAACTTGAAAAATATCTTAAAGGAATGTATATATAACGAATTTAAAAGGAAAAATACTTATCACGACTAAGTAGATTTGATTAGTTCCTGGGCTACACGCGACTGAAGTGTTTATACCTACTAAAAATAATCACCATAACTCTTGCCCTGTTTTTACCGTGTTTTGTAATGTGTTTCACAGCCTATATATGTATGTTTGTTCCTTTGTGGCACTATAAAAACTAAACCCGTTGTCCGATTTTGATGATTCTTATGTCAATCGATTTGTCTTAATCTGGTGAGTGTCAATGAAGATATGACAGTAATCAAAATTCAATATGGCGGCAACCAGACGCCACAATGTGCGAATAAAAAAAAAAGTCTACCAAGTATGACAAGTGGGGTATCATTGAATAGGGATTTAAAAATCAACTTTAGGTTTCTTTCATCATTTTTTATTTTGAATGATCATTTAGGATTTATAACGAATTAAAGTTGGTTAGCAACAGTCGGGTTTTGAAAGCTTGCTTTTCTTCATTAAGCACTACGCATTCCGTTCCAGTTTCCATTACCACATAATAATTCGAATATTGCTCCAGGTTCCATATGTCTTCGGAACGTGCACGTAATAGTGCCAGAAGCCACGGAACGAGGGTCCAAGGTGCGGATGCAGTGCCTCTACGACCTGGAGCAGGAGGTGCTGTATGCCGTGAAGTGGTACCGAGGGGACCGTGAGTTCTGCCGGTACCAGCCGCGGGACTCGCCGCCACTCAAGGTCTTCAGAATACCAGGAATAGAAGTGGAGGTACTTATAGCTTAAGGCATTTCTCAACAAAATATGAAAATACAGTAAAAGAGATCGAAGTGAAATTAAAATTAAATTCGGCCAAGAAGTACGGATGATACAAGCATTTTAAAACTGCTAATTAGACAGCGATTAGACATAGAGATCCAATACGCCGTGTCACGTCATGGTAGGTAGGCATTTATTTCATACTGAAAATTACATTATTCTATGTCACATAATCATAATGAATTCACAATAAGATCGTCAAAGTGTAAAAAAATAAAGTAAAAATAATAATGAAATAAAATAAACAAACGCAGTCAAAATGTAAAAATAAGAATTAAATTAAACAAAATAAAAATATAGCAAATAAGCTACAGTCAGAAATGTCAAAAAATGTATTGAATAAAAAAAAAAAAAACAAATTAAAACGATCATGTCAATAGGGAATAATAATAAATAAAACAAAAACAACAAATCAATTTAACCTATTTATCACTATACTCTTTTACTGAATATAGTGATTGCGTCAATAAAAGATCTTTAAGTCGGCGACCAAATATTCCATCCGAAGATACATGTGCATGTAACACGTCGGCCATATACTCCATGTTAAATTCTGTTTAGCTAGAAAGAGGTAGGAACAAATCTTTGTTGGCTTATATTTTGGTTATTTTTATAGCTATTTTAAGGCCGTTATCGTCCCTCTGTATAAAGGAAAGGGGTCACAACAAGATTGCAAAAACTACCGCGATATCAGCCTCCTTAGTGTTGTCGGCAAAGTATACGCGAAGATTTTAATTGAAAGGGTATTGAATGTTACGAATGACAAAATCTGGGATGTACAAGCGGGATTTCGAAAGGGAATGGGATGTACCGATCAGGTCTTTTCACTACCGTCTATCACAGAAAAGTTTTTGGCTGTCAACCAAAAGGTTTTCTGTGCTTTTGTGGACCTGGAAAAGGCCTATGATAGGGTAGATAGAAAGCAGTTGTGGACGGTGCTTTCTAGGTACAGAGTTAGCAGCAACCTGGTGCAGGCTTTGAGGTCCCTTTATGAGGGCTCCAGAGCCTGTGTCAGGATCAATGGGGCATACTCGGCCTGGTTTAATATCTCTAGAGGTGTTAGACAGGGCTGTGTTGCCTCACCATGGCTGTTTAATCTATTCATGGACAGTTGTATGCGAGATTTTAAAGAGGGAGGATTATGATAAGGGTTTGTGTATGGAAGAGTTGCTAATCAAATGCCTCTTATATGCCGATGATCAAGTTATACTTGCTCCATCGGTACTTGAGTTGCAGGAGATGGTGACAAGATGAATGAAGGATTTAAGCAAAAAGGGATGAAAGTAAATGTTGCCAAGACCAAGGTCATGGTGATAGAGAAGGACAAGGAGATGACTGAGTGTGTGATAAATATAAATGGTGAATTAGTAGAGCAAGTGAATGAATTTGTGTACCTGGGAAGTATGTTTACAAGAGATGGTAAGTGTGAGAAGGATGTCGAGAGGAGGGTGAATGCTGGAAACCAAATTAATGGGGCCCTGTACTCCTTTGTGAGCAGAAGGGGCGTTTCACAAAAAGCGCGACTGGCTGTTCACAATGGAGTGTTGATCCCTACTCTGATGTATGGTAGTGAATGTTGGGTGTGGCAGGACAAGCATGAAAGTCCTATAAACGCAGTTGAAATGCGCTCTTTGCGTAGTATGTGTGGTGTGAAACTGATTGATAGAGTAAGGAATTCAATTCCGCAGGGTAGTGTGCTTGGATGTGCTATGTTTATAATTTATGTGAACGATCTTCCAAAAATTTTAAACGAACCGTGCGTTATGTTTGCTGGCGATTTTTCTTTGTTAATATCGTGCAATAATAATATCAATTTAAATGTAAAACTAAATGATATTGTAAATAATATAAAAAATTGGATGGATGATCATAATTTAGTTATAAACCTTTGCAAATCGAAAACAATGCAATTCAGACCGCGCCAAAAAAATGAGTTGGTAGTAAACTTCACATTCAATAATAATAAGTTGGAATGCGTCCCCACCTTTTCCCTATTAGGAATTACTATCGACTTGCATTTAAATTGGAAGGCGCACGTGGAGAAATTAAAAGTTAAATTGTCCCAATTCTTTTACGCTTTACGAGAACTAAAAAAAACCACGGACTTGCAAGCCGCTATGGCTGCGTATTACGCATACGCGCACGCGAGGCTGAGCTACGGCGTCACCCTGTGGGGCAATGGCACGAGTGCGAATGATCTGTTCCTAATGCAGAAAAAATGTGTGCGAATACTCACCAATATTAGGAAATCCGACAGCTGCAGGCACCATTTTAAGGCATTGAACATTTTAACACTGCCTTCTATTTGCATTTTTGAATCGTGTAAATTCATAAAAAGCCACCCGAGTTGTTATTCGCGTCAAGACGATAGGCCTTGTCGCTATGGACTGCGTGCTAAGGCTAAGAACAATTTAGTTCAACCAGTATCCCATTTAGTGTTACATAGCTCTGGACCCAATTCTATGTCAGTTAAAATCTTTAATAAATTGCCTTCTAACATAAAGAACGTGGAAAAGGATATAATATTTTTAAAAAGCCTCAAAACATTTTGAATTCATAAAGCATACTATACGGTTGATGAATACTTTAATGATTCAAATAATATTCAATAAATGACAACCTCTCTGACATTTCCTCTCTTTCTTTATTTTATTTATTACACCTAGTAAATGTAGTTATTGACAAATTATTTTTTATTTCAATTTTTGATTATGTTTAAATGTTTACAAATTGGCAATTACCTAATTTTAATAATAAATCTTATCTTTGACTAATGTAATAGACTGACATCATAATTATAAATAACTTTTAACATCCGAATTCCAATATTTTTACTATTGATTTAAAATAATCAGCATTTATATATATATATTTTTTTTTTTTGTAGATAGTTAGTTGTAATTATGATAACATGTTTGAATTGAATTAGTTAATAACGTAGTTTCTTTGATTCAATTGCAGCGCCCTTGCAGGGTTTATGTTTGGATTAAATATATTTTTAAGATCATGTATACACATAATGCAATAAATAAATGAGTATGAGGAATGAAAAGGTCAGAGAGAAATGTGGACTAAAAGAAGATGTAGTGACTAAGATTGAAAAGGGCATGCTTCAATGGTTCGGTCATTTGGAAAGGATGGATGAAAGAAGATTGACGAAAGAGATATACAGAGCAAAAGTGAGTGGGAGGGTCGGAAGGGGCCGCCCTAGGCGTACTTTTTCGAATCAAATCGGAGAAATACTGGAAAAGGGCCGGATCTTAAGTACCCGAAACCGACGTGCATGCATGACTCGATGTATGAATGTGGAAGAAGCGAAAGAGATTTGTCAGGATCGTAGCAGGTGGAAAGAAGTGGTCTCTGCCTACCCCTCTGGGAAACAGGCGTGATTTAATGTACGTATGTATGTGTATGTGTCAATTGTTTGTGAAATGAATCAGCTTTTACTTAAGCAGTAAAAAAATCATGAATTATCCCTAATGCACAATTTCCACCAAACGGCCCGCAACGGATCGGAACGGAAGTAATTTTTCATCACACTTGCTCGTAAATAGTGTCCTAACATGCTAGAAAAATCGACCGTAAATACAAAATAATACCCGCGGGCCTTTTTTTTTACCATTACGCCCTATCGTGCTTTTTTTTAAAATTATACGTAGACTCAAACTATCATAATACGCCAGGACCCCAATTCTTGTGCCATTCGATATGAAGTTTCATTCAAGATGAAATGTCAGTTGCATTCAATTTTCAAAAAATCTCGCATATAAACTATTTATTTATTTATTTATTTAGTGATCGTATAATTAACATTAACAGTCAAGCCACACATGTTAATTAAATAATGGAGAAACAATATAATAATAATTATAATATATTGATCTCGACTGTCACTAGAATCGGACTCCTGACCACGTTTGACATTATCTGTGGTAAGTCATAGACAATGATGTAGTCTGCCGCAAATTTATAAATACTGATTATAAACTGTGTGATTCCAAAATAATAATTAAAAGGGTGTCTTTGTGCACATATTAAAATTTATATATCAATAAAAACATGTCGTCATCAGAAGAAATGGATAATGCGACTCCGCCGGACATCGCCAACGCGGCTAAAATTATTAGTGAGAATCGTAAGTTAAAAATATGATCTTTTTTCTGATTTTATTTCATTTCCTCGCAATCGTGATGAAAAACATTGTATGTTACACGGGTGGTAAAGGAAATACAAAGCTCGAGTCATTAAAGCCCTCAGCCTTCGGCTTCGGGCTTTTAACAGACCCTGCCTTGGCTTGCTGCCTTTACCACCCTTAATACACAATGTACTATTATGGTCTTTAAACGATATTAAATCATGTTTACAGTATTCAAAGTCTATATTACCAAGCCGCGCACAGCAACTTGACCGCGGGCGTCTTCCGCGACACGCGATCGTAGCCGAACGTATGGTGCGACGCGCGATCGGCTCCGTCATAAATAGACAATATATTTTTTTCTCAAAAATGTCCGGAAATGTTGACATTCCTATCTACATATTGAGACGCGAAGTACATAGTTTACTGACAATTCTCAAATTAAAAAAAAAAAAATGCGTGCTCGCTACACAAGCCCGCAATGTTGCATACAAATTCCATTACTATCTAGCTTGTAACTTTTTAAAAAGTGAAAAGGGCCGTAATGAAATGAGGGCACAAGTCTTATACATCCAAATTTTATTCGAAACATAACTTTTTTATTTGTGCCTGGAATAGCTTATGTTTTTTTTAAAACAAAAATTGCGTTTTTCCTTGTCATAAACAAAAAGGCGGTAAGGAGTGATGGTTTTTTCACATGAAGTTTCTGTTTGTATGCAATTCAAAAAATGAGTGAAGACGATGAAGATTTGACTCCAACACAATTTTTTTCTTGCGATTTTTGAGAAAAGCACTGTATTTGCCTCGGCAGGAACAGCAATTGCGGGCTTCGTATTTTTAAACGGACTCGCAAGCTCGTCCGTTTAATCCAATACTCAGCCCGCAATTGCCTACTTCCATGCCTAGGCAATAATGTACTATTTCTCAAACATGCAATGAAATATTGATGTTATGTTCCTTATAAACTTATAATAGGTTGCGAAGTATGACGTTTCAGGTGCGGCTAGGACAAGAGGTCGTTAATGGAATTTCATACAAATCGTGCAGGCCTAGGCCGGCAAAGTCCTCTTTTTAACCGACTTCAAAAAAGGAGGAGGTTATACGTTCCACTGTATGTTTTATTTTTATGTATGTTCACCGATTACTCCGTCAATTGTCGACCGATTTCAAAATATTTTTTTTGGTTTGATAGAGTTTTATAGACTTTCGAGGTGGTCCCATTCCATCACCAAATCTGAATCTGATGAGAGGATCCGTGAGGAATTGAGGGAACTCCTCAAATATTGTAGGCAAATATATAGCGATTTTAGTATTTTTAGTAACAAGTCCAGCATTTGCATTCAGAAAGTATCATTTGGTGAAGTGGAACTGATGATGAAGACCACAGATGGCCACCGGAACTCCTTAACGGTACCGATTTCAAGGGTGGCGATAAGATATCTAGATTAAGATAGTTGAGCGACTACAACAAAGAATATTTACTTGTTCAAATATGACTATGACTTTCCCGCGGCGTTGCTTGCCGCGCGCTTGATATAAGTTAAAGTTTCATTTCAACTAAGAAGTGGGACTACGTAACAGCGTATTATGATCACTAAAAAGTATAAATTAAATAAATGTTTTAAAAAACAAAAAACCGCCTTCAAAAACGCAACGGTTTTTTGTTTTTTAATTTCCATTCCACATCAATTTGTGGCACAGGCATCATGACATTCTGCCACTATGCGTATTGAAATATACTATAAAATTAAAACTTTGATTTTTCAAACAACAAAAAATCTCGCTTTGCTCGGCCGTCTATATGTCTTCGGCCGGCAACCCCTTTTGTCCCGGCCTCTGTAGTAATGTACTATAACAGACGCGATCGGCTGTCGCCGCATCCGTTCGTATCCTTTCCGATCCGATGCGATGTGAGCCGTTTGGTGGAAATCATCCTTAATACAGTATGTACCACGGTTGAATCAAACAGCATCCTTACTTATTGACAGAGAAGGCAAATTAAGCGGCAAATAAACAGAATCCAGACTAAAGGAAACTATATTATAGTCCCGATAGCAAAGGAATTCAAATTATTCCGTCTGAGCGGAGCGAGGAGGCTAAATTCAAGTGGACCACCTCGAAATTAATTTGGTTACTGTTAAACACTGCTTTCAAAACTCCACTTCGGTATAAGAGGAAAATAATACGCCTGCCTTATGTTAAAGTAAACGTTTTTTTAACAAGCTTCTACACTAACTGGTAATCCCACAGCACAGTTACACGGCTTGTTCTTGGCATGTTTTGTTTACATTTACTCATGGCAGACATATTTTATACTATATTTTTTACATTATCATATATCATTAATTAAAACAACGAGATGAACATGCCCTCATACCTGTTTATTATAATTGTACCTACCTTTTCGAGATAGTTTGATTTAGAAAATGATATTCTTTTTTTGTAAAAATGGTGAGTGTACAGAACCGTCTTTTGAAAACCTCTTATTGCTAAATTTTTGTACAGTCACTAGCACAATAATTATATTAGCCAACATTGGGCGCAAACATATCTGGCACGTTTTTATTACTTCAGGTATAAGAGCATCGTGGCAGATATTTTGAGCCCAATGTTGGATAATATATTATTGCTAGTGACTGAAACCAATAAATGTGGAGCACAGAAAAAGAAAGACAGAAAACAACGCGAAGAACATATTTACAAAATAATAGTATTTTATACAAAAAGTACTAATAAAACAATAACTGTACCTACAAAACAGTGGCGTAGAGCTCATATCATATAAATCCACTACGCAACTGGCTTCCCTAAGAGTCGAACACTAATTATTTATACATGTCCAAAACGCACCAGTAAGTAGCCCGGTATACTATAGCTTTGTTTACCTGCCCGTTAACATAACACAATATAAATATAATACGATGCATAAACAAAACGCAACATGCCGCAATTCCAATTTACCATTACGCGCGAAATCGAAAGTGTGTTCAAAATAAGCTGGCAGCGTGTTTCCACTTGAGCGTAAATAGGGATAGTATACTAAAGCCTCATAAAACTATTGTATTTTGAAGTGAGGTGTTTCGGCGTTATCTTGTTTTGTAATACGCTACAACAACCACCATATCTTGATACTTTTCAATTATTATGGATACCTACATTAATTTCAGATTGTTTGTTTTCGAAGTTTGGATAAAGTACAAAATGATGTTAAAATATTATTTATTCATAAAATCGTAAAATATATTCTGATAAATTACTTACAGATTAACATTTTATTCAGAATCAGAATTAGGCTCCGTGCTCGAGTCGCTTCAATCATTTATTACAAATCTAGAACACGGTGATTTAACAAAATCTTTTTTCTATTTTTATACAGAGGCCCTAGCCAAGATGGAGGTTGCTAGATATTTTTCACAATATGGGGTCTGTGTTTTCAATTATTTCTCGAATTTTCTTTATAACGCTACCTCTAACCGTTGGTGTGGTGTTGTATTTTCGTACTTTCTGTTTTAAATTGCCCCACATTAAGTTCGATCGGATTTTAAATGCAGTAATATGGAGGGCAGCCTGCAATTTTTATGACTTGGTTCTTGTGCTGTTTTAACAATCACATGCAATATTTAAACTAATTATGATGGCTTTTCTTGTCCGGGTAGGTACTTCGATTTTTTTTCAACTATCGATAATGATAAGACACTTATTCATGATAATAACGCTATTTTCTGGAATATTCCGCAATAGTCGTTCACTAAACCATTATTCAAATAATTCAGCGTCATGATAATCGGCACTTGAATTCTTCAACGACTTGGATGAAATAATTAAAGCTTTGATATCCACTCATTTTCACTTCCCGCGTGCAAGATAAAAATACGTTTTTCCCTGTTGCAAGGAGCGTTTGTCACACATTTACCCGATACATTTTTAAAAGCCGTTTTTTCTATGTCATGCGTATCATACCAAACTTCATCAAGATTTTATGTGTTTTCCCTTTGAACTCTTTTTCTGAATTTCGTAAATGTATTTGTCTCTTAATTGAAACAACCTGGAAGATTGCATTATTACCCGTTTATCGTTCAGCTTGCTGTATGTTAACCCATGTTTCTTCAACAAAGACCACACAGTGGACCTACAATATTCAAAACAAAGTTCACTAGATTTTACTTTCTGGTAAATATCTGCTATTGATGGTACGGAATTATTTAAAATAATTAAATATAAAAGTTGTGGACAATTCTGACAACATTACATTACCGATTACAAAGTTATAATTTTTTGCGAAGGCCGTTTTGGTTCTCTTTCATGATGAACAAATTGCTACATGCAAAATTATTCTCTGGATAGTTCTCGCTGATGCTTTCGCCAAACGTTTCCTTAATGGCGCCCTTTTCACACACACTTGCCACTAAAGTAAAACATTTGTTCATAATTATTGTTTGAGCAACCCGACTTAAATGTTTATTTTATACGCTCTTTAAGTTCTCTTAATTCTCTTCAAGCGTAGTACGGTAGATGATTGCTCCCACGGTCGAAACATTTCGATTATACTGAACTGAACAAACACCTTAAAGTTTAAAAAACAACTAAGTAACATTTAAATTTGCAAATACTATCGGGCGAACGAAAAGAGTAAGTATCAAGATCATTTGAAGCACACAACATTTTCCTGGGTGCCCATAATCCTATTGTTGTTGCTAATGACCGTGTGTAGTAGAATCAAGCCAGTTAATTTTGAACCAACTATACTAAAGCCGATTAACCGTGCAGAACCGGCACACATTCACTAATATTACTTACTACATATAAACGCGTATAATGTACTCATACACACACAGATACATTTTACTACGCTTGAAGTTACACCCACATTTAAAAACCCCATGCAAGGCGGCCGCCCGACACCTTATCGAGAAAAGAGTTGATAGTATTCTAAGGGACCTACGATGAAAAGACGAAATGTGGTCAAATTTGCGAAGACCAAAAATAAAACGAATGCCATTGTTAAGAAGACGATCTTACCTATTGAGAGAATCCTGGCTGATGTTAGTGGTTTAGAAATCAGCATAATCGATTAGAGTATTCACTGGGAGAACATTCTTATACTGTTATAGAGTGCGCAGAGTGTCAGTGACCTTGCGACTCACCTCTCAGAGCTGTCCATCCCACGAGAGAGAACAGTCGACAATGACAGTGCCATCAAACGAGATCGGTGCAACATGTATATTAGGTATCCAACTTCGCAAGCTGACTTGGACTCCCCACGATGATGGCCTGGCATTTAGCAGGATTAACAGAAATAGCAAATCGACAAGCCCTATCCGCAATTTGTGCCAAGTCACCGTTGATAAGCCAAATTGCTGTAGTAACGTTAGAAATATTGGCTTTGGCGTATAATTGCAAATAGTCTACATACAAATGGTAAGAGTTGCCAAGCATGGAGGTAATATGATTAATGAATACGGAAAATAAGAGAGGGGAGAGGATATTCTGGGAAACTAAAGCTGGGCATTCACGACCGCTCCAACAAGCCGAATAGAGCAGCGCCGCGCCAAAATCGATCCGTGAATGTCAAAACTGTAGCGTTTAAAAGTACTTGGCGCGGTCCGTTGGATTTCCAAATTGACGGAAAGCCAGCGCGACGTGAAATGCCAACGAGCGATCCTAATGGAACTACCTATCGTGAATGTCAAAATTCAACGTTGTTACACGCCACGCCACCGCGCCAAGCCAAATGCGTCGTAGTGAATGCCTTCTCTGGCTGCCATTTTCTAATCTGCTCCGTGATGTCGCACCGTTGAGGCATTTGTTTTGCTTTCGTGGTATAATACTTGCGCGCCCGTGAATGTGGTCAAAAATAATACACCCATCCACTTGTATACTATCCATCTGTCACCGAGAAAAACTGTATTAAATTCTATATAGGTTGGAAGTAGGATCCCATATATAATTTTAAGGGTAATGTTTTATACCGTCGATAAGTAGGGACCCATTAAAAAGAAGTAGCCATTTGTTAAACTAATCAAAACTTTAAATTTTAACCATCACATAAAAACAAATTTCATAAAACTAACGAGAAAATCTCATCTTTATATTTAAACGACTCCATCATTTCATGGTTTACAAGGAAATAAGCAGGTGCACAAGTTTTTAATTATTAAAAACTAGACGTGCCCGCGGCTCCTCCCGCGTGAATAAATTACATAGGTATATGAACGTTTTTTTGTCGCAATTGTATTATGTTCATGAGCCCTGATGATTAGCAACGTAACGATATGGAAATAACAAAAGAGTATATATTTTCATATATGTACATTTATTAAAATGTCAAATGAAACTCAGTAATTAAAACCTCTTGTACTCTGCGGCCACCGTTCCATAACCTGGCCACCTCATACTAAAAATGAACTCTATTCACTTATAATATGTACGAGTGGAATTCATTTTGAGTATAAAACGTGTATTTTCATCTACATTTATTTAAATTTCAACAGTACCTAATAAATAAATCTAAAAAGCCACAGAGAAGAGACACTGTTCTTTCCACAGAGAACGTAATAACTCTCGTCGGACTGCAAAACCTGTCCCAGACGAACCAATTTGACCTGCATGCAGTCCTTCAATAGCAGATCAGAACTTATAGCTCCGTATTGCACTTGTGCGAAAGAGACGCAGCACCCCTTTAATCCATTTCTTTAGGCCGGCCGCATAGATACGTTTTCCGAATACGTTTTCCGCATTCGGACATCCGAAGGCATGGAATCAATGTAAAATACATTTACTGCCGCGCACATTCGTTTTTTTTCCAAACGGAACAAATTCGCTAGGACGGACGTGGTTGCTAGGAGATTTGTAAATAGAAAAAAATTATATGTAATTTTCAATATTTTAACATTACTTGTAAATAAACTGTATTGACTACAAAGCGAAGTTTTCTAACAAAAGCAAACGTGAGAAGTGTGTAAACACATTCCCGTAACATCATGCGGAAAAAAACCTAATGACGCCATGCGGAACGCAGCGCTTCCATACATTTTGTTTGTGCTGGCACACATTCGGAAATTTAGATTCAGTATCGCGCCCGTGCCGCGCGCATCGGACGTATTTTCGTCTATGCAAGTTTAGGTACTAACATAGCTATTTAAGTTCTGTGTGTAATATTAACAATATATAGATTCCGTGGTCTGTAATAAATGCATTTTATTTATTTTATTGCTAATAAATCGTCGTCCTCCATCGGCGTGCGTTCACCACGCTATCACTATCCGTACTGACTGTATAAATTCCGAATGAAGAAAAACGAATGTGCGCGCTAGTCTCACGGAATTCCAAATCGGAATTCCGCATTCGGGAAACGAATACGGAAAATGTATGTATGCGGCCGGCCTTAATCACAAACCGTGGTTTTACAGTCTCAGCAGGGCTTAAAGTATTATTCAATGATTACAGAAACTAAGTTTTCTATAGTCAAAGGTATTATTAGAGACCAAATGCGTCTACTTAAACGTAAGGTATTAAGCGAGACCGATCCGAATCTAAATAGAAATAGTGTTAGTTTTTTTTTTTTCAAAACTTCCGGGTTTGATTCCGGAGCTGAGTAAAAGGTTTTATTTAAATGTATGAATGCAGTTTTCCTTTTTACTAAAATCGATGACATGTTCCTAAGAATAGATTTTCGTATGTCTTATAGTTCCAGACTTTCCCATACTGACCGATTTAAATTACACCCTGTATAGTATTTCCAAAGAATGGACACAAAGAACACACCGCATGTAGCTTTGTGTAAGGCCACTTTAATCAAAATAACTGTACTTTGACGACTTTATTCGGGCGGCTGTTTGCGGTTTAATCAGGGTTGCGCGTTTTTAATAAACCTTTGTTAACTCCTGAAATGTACATCTAAATGTGGTTTTTGGGTTCGGTAGTCAACAAGGAACCCTTATAGTTTCACCATGTCGGTCTGTCCGTCTGCGGAACTCAGAGACTCTCTGTACAACAAAGCTGTAATTCGGCATAGTTATACATTTAAATTCCGCTGACAAAGTCTTAAAATAAAATCTTGAAAATTTGAAAACCCGTGTAATAATAAATGATAACCAAATTTAATATATTTTTACACTATAACATCGAGTGAGGTATCATTGGATTTATTATTATCGACAATTTTAGAATAAGAGGGATCATTTAGGGAATATTTAATTCGGAAACTGTAATTTAGTTTTTTGTGTTTGCACCCTCTTTAACCCGTTTTTTAAATATATCATTATTTCTATTACAAGATCCCAAACTAGGTACATTAAAAGCAAAAGATATCGTTATTGTAGAAATATTTCAGATGCATTTTTCCTTAATTGTAATATTGTTTTATTCACAACTATAAATCACACCAACATTCAATAAACGTAAAATTCACATTTTATTACATATACCTACTTCTGTTTGCTCTGATTTCTAAAATGTCGGTAAACAAAGTCAAGGCACTTTCTGCGAACGCAACGAATACGGAAATGAAAATGTAAAGGGTTGACGTAAATCGATGTGCTTAGGGATTTCTTACATTGTCCGATTTCTACAGAAAGCAACCTGGCAAGCCATGCAGACCATTTCATGTTTGCGTTACCTTCTACGCTACAAACACCATCACCTAAATACTACGTTTAATTTTAATTTAAACGTTTAATGACCAAATCTAAATCTCGCATTACGCTAACTAGCGTTTCTATTCGTTTCATTTTTAAACCAATCGCGTGACCGGTAGATCACGTGACTCTTCGTATCGCGTGATCTATCAGTGACGCGATTGGTTTAAAAACAAAACGAATAGAAACGTTAGTTAGCGTAATACATCTTGGCAAGGGCAGATCAGATTACCCGGCTGGTAACCACATCCGAAGACAGTTCGTTTTCGTTGCCTTCCCATATTTCTCCTGTAGATTTATCCTAACCCATTGTTATAATATTTTGAGGCTAACGTTACGTGCCTGCCGCCGGGTAACAGTAATTAAGCGATCTGGCGGCAGCGTGATAAAATTTAAGGGTCGCAAACGACATCCCACATAAAAGGAAGTTAAAAATTTATGCTCTCAGCCAGCCAAGTTGGCGGCGTGAAAATGATACCAATGTTTGAACTTTTTGACTGCGTTGGTTAATTAGAACGTTGTTTGGGCTGTCTTTAAATTTTGATAAGTAATTAATTAATAACTATTAAACAGATGAAAACCCCTAACATAATTGAAACCCCTACTTGAGCTGTTAAATTCTCTAACAGCCCAAACAATTTTTATTAAATTTAGCTAAGAACCACAACAGTTACACTACTTTAAGCGTAGCCTCCATATCGGCCCATCCGTGCATCCGTTGGGAACTATAATGCCACAAACTGATAAACAGACAGACATAGGCGTCAAATTATCCCTTTTGCGTCGAAAATTAAAAAGAATATCTATGGCATAAAATGAACAGCATAATATACCCTATATTTGTATTATTATATCTGTGGTTGATTGACTGTAGGTATTTATTTTCACTGAGCCCAAACGGCTAATAATAGGAACTTGATATTTGGTGAAGGTGTTGAGTTTGTACTGTAGGCATCGTTCGGCCATTCAGAATTTTTACGTATCCGGCCCGATATTTATCCCTAAACACGGTCGTACGTTTTATCTATACGGAATTCAAAATATTTATATTAACCCTGTTATTTAGTTATCATACTACTTATTTTATTTTTCAAATCCTTATTTTCCACTTACCGTAGCCTGTCCGCACGCTACCTTGGTCTTCAAATTTGTTTCTAATTTCAAGTAGGAACGGTTTCTATGTTTGCCATTTTAAATCCTGGTAGGCTAAATACTGCCTGTATAATCAGATTTATTTATAATTCACTAGGACCATTCCTTAAAAATATATTATTAAAAAACTCTCTGTCCGGCCCGAACATAATATAATTAACATAGCTTTTTGAAGGGCTAACCGCCAAATAACGAAATATTTTTTCATTAAAATTGCATGAGTAGCGAGCTGAGGGTTGTGCCTCGGTACTCAAACTATGTGAACGTATCAGGTTTGTCGTATTTTGCTACAGTGCAAGTAAGTGTCTAATGTAAGTACCGTAACTTTGGTTTATTAATTTTCTAATTCCCGTACCCCGTTTTTTACATTTGGCCTTAAAGGGAAAGTCGCTGTCTCTTAGTACAACAAAAGAACTCTAAAGCCTCTGTATGTAACAATTTTGCAGTATTTTTACAACATCAAGTTGTTGTTATTTTTAGGAAAATGTGAATATTCTAAGTACCTACCGTAGTGCTAATTACCGTAGATTTACTAATCATCGTAGTATGAAAATGTTTTGAAAGACTTTTAATAATACAATCAATATTGCAAAATATTGTGCCAAAAAAAACTCGTAATGGTATACAAACCAGATTTTCATTACCAATTTATTTTATATTGTATTAAGTATATTTAATCTATATATCGACGGTAAAAAGCGTAAACGCTGTAACCCACAAAGTACCTAAAAATTTTTTTTGCATATTCGGAATCAGATTTTTTTTCTGCGTCGAATGGTCCGGGTCTCGTGGCTCTACGACGATTAGAAAATTCTGTACAGCGTTGAAATTTTATGTACTTTTTTGACATATAGCAAAATTAATTGCTGTAAGCCGCCAAAAAACAGGTCTTTATTTTGCATTTGCATTTACACCAATTCATATTTTACAATTTTTTCGAGTCCGGTAGGTTACTGCGTGCATAAAACCATTTCCACTGTCATTTACAGCGTTTACGCGTATTGAAAAAAAAAGTGACACTACACTTGCTACGTTTTCTGTAAAATATATTTAGATGATAGTGACTTACTACGTTTTAATCAGACACCATAATGTGAATACTCACAAGTTACACCAAATATGAAGTAATACGCAAAAATATTACTGACCTTTACCTCATTTCTTAAACGATTGCTTATTATTGGTCGCTTGAGTTTACCGTATTTTAAATACGCGCTCATGCTGTGTGGGTAACGGCTTACCGCCCCGATCAGTCAGTCTGAGACCGCCGTGGGATCAAGTTGTGTGTGGTGTAACGGTCTTTCACCGCGTGACAACAAAACTTTAAAATGTAATTATATCTATTTTAATAGTAAACCAGTGCAAATAATGTGAATAGTTAATACTATACTAATGAATTCTTATTTCATTTAAATAGTAACTACTTAGTATGATAAATTCTGAGAATTAAGTGTTGCTTTACATAATTATAAGTAATTAAAACTACTTTACGAATTTTAATAATACTTTGATAATAGTTATTAGTTTGAAGAAACGCTAGTATAATGTCTTAAACTTTTCAGTTTGTTAAACATTGATGTTTTTAATTTTAATTGACTTTATTTCATGAGTAAGTTAACTTGTGATATTTAATTTATCATAATAATATACTTCTTTTATACGAAGTGTTTGTAGCGATGTATAATTATCGTTAAAATAAATGTATTTCTTTTTTTTCTACTAGACTTGTATTGTAAATGTTTATAAGCATGTATATATGTAAATGTTTATATGTATATATATATAATATATATTTATATTTATATTTATATGTAGATGTTCGGATGTTTATATCTAATGGATTACATCCATAAGGCACACATATACATTTTTGTAAAGAAAATAGTGAAGGTAACAGAGAAGGCACGCAATGGAGGATTGAAAATATATTTACATACACATACAAACACATTCGTATTAATTAATTCTTTAGGATAACATTTAAAAAAAGGATTAATAAATGTTATCTCATATTTACGTCGTTTTAATATCAATAACCTTTTTTGACATCTATCATTGAATACAATTATGATTTTTTTAAACTGCAAGCACTGCAGCATAACATCAATTTAGGCAGTTCTCAACATTTAAAGAATGGTGGTTACATCACTTACGCTTATTAGAAATCACACTGATTATTACCTTTCCATACATTTAACAAAATCATTAACAGCGTTTTATCGTATTGAAAAAAAAAGTCAGGTTGCTGTAACCGACACTAAAAAGAAACCTAGTCACTTCTGGTACACGACAGGCATATGGTCTAATAGGGAATTTGAAAATACATATGTAGTATAAAAATGGCACCGATCGCTCAAATAAAAAAAAAGATATGATTTTTTTTGTAAAAATTCAAAAGTTTTTTGGCTCTGGTGTAAAGTTTGATTTTGCGGGTTACAGCGTTTACGCTTTTTACCGTCGATATTTATATTCTAATTACACCATTTATTCGTTTAGCGTACCGTCCTTCTGTCACACTCGGAGCTGGCTGAAAATCAGCGCTGTAGGTGTTTAGCACCTCAGCATCATGCTGAGCCAGTGTCTGATTCACTGCCGCGAAGACACACTAACCACTTTGTTGATTGATGTTTTCTCTGTTTTTACTTCTTTCTGAGTGTCTTGTGTGTGTAGTGAATAAATGTATTTTTCTTTTTTTCTTTTAATCAATTTATTTAATAATTAAAACAAGAAGAAAACTGGCCCTTAAATTAAGACACTTGCGGCTTGTCTGCAGACAAAACACATTTAAATGTGTAAATATTACATTTGACCATCAGATTATTGAATTTATGTAGTTAATGGCGAGTCACCGTATGCCTTTTCAACTAAAGTTAATTGCATCGGCATGGACAATGCCATACTGTCCATGTATACATATATCATAATGGTAAATGCATTTATCCTAATGGCATAATAAAATCCATATCATTTCAGCTGCATAGTCTATTACTTTTTGTGTTCCCATTCTCCTATTAATAAATCTACCCTAACTCATACCATCACTTTAGTTAATAAAAGTTGCCTAAAGAGCCTCTGCGTGTCGACTTTGGCTTCATGTACTCCTTTCAAAGGTTCAGAACTCTCATTATTAGTCCCGTAAACTCCCGTGACTGGTAAAACCACACGTCAATAATAATGTAACATTTATTTCTAACAACACAGGTTAATACATCCTAGTCTGACTTGGATGGGTGCAAAAGGTTTACAAAATAACTAAATGTTTAGCCGAGTGGATAGTGACCCTGCCTACGAAGCTAACGATCCCGGGTTCGATGAACGCGAATATTTGTTTGTCCCTTGACATTTATAATTTATTTATTTATTTTATATGTTCTTGAGTCTTGGATGTTTTCTACATACATACATACATTAAATCACGCCTGTTTCGCATGTTTTCTATGAATTTAGGTATTTATTTCTCTGTATAAGCATGTTTATCGTTGTGTATTACCCATTTTGCCATTAAAAGTTAATTTTAACTATATGTTCATAAATACACAAGTTCCTCGTGTGGTTGCCGAGTTAGAATAGTGCCACTCCATGTCTTCCCGTGGATGTCGTAAGAGACGACTAAGGGAATAAAGGCTTGTAGTACTGTTAGGCGATGGGCTTGCAACCTGTCACTAATACGCTGGTAAACATCTTAGCCTAATTGTGCAAATTGTGGTTATAGAATTATCAACAAGTTTTTAGAGATGTTTGTCATTCTGTAGCTCTGCCTACCCCACTTTGGGAACGAAGGCGTGAGATTATGTATGTTATGTATATGTTCATAAATATTACAAAAAAAATATCGATAGAAATCATTTAGAAAAAAAAACAGTTTTTGTTTTTAGTTGTTGATTTATAAATTATTCTTAAGACAAATGTATTTTCTAATTACCATATCCATCTCAAACAAAAAAATCTAATTACCGTTCATATGAAATATTTGAATCTCTATAACTCGAAAACTTCTTTGTTTATTTTGATGCCATTTCGACATATTGATTATTTAGCTTCCTTTTGTTCATATTCTTTATGTTATTAAGTCAATTAAACGAAAAAAAATTGGCTCAGGTAATTAGGCGTGGAACACCCAATCGTGAGAAGGGCCGCTTTGAAGAAAATATTTCTCAAAAATTAAACGCAAAAAAATATTTAAAATCCTTATTTATGTCCTTATTAATATTATAAACAACCAACCGTAACCAAATATAATTGAGCGTCATACCAAAAGAAATAAGATTCACAAAAAAAATATCATTTACTTTTAGTATACTCTTATTAGGACATCTCAGAAATCATAAAGTTATTGGTACCCAAGGCATCTTCTTTCGAACCACTACTTGCCCTTTTTTATATATTTTTTTGGAAAAAGGTAAAATGCAAAAGGCGCTAGGTCAGAAAAATATGGCGCGTGAAGCAGAATGAACGAATTACTTTTTTTTTTGATTGTCGAATGTTCTGGCCGAGCGTTTTGTGTGGAGCGCCGTTGTTGTGAGAAGGTGCTATATTTCTGGCTTCGGCTTTTACTTTTGTAATGCTGTTTTCCCATTTAGAGTTAGCTATCCTTTAGTACAAGGCGACCATTTTATTTCCGTCTGCTTCCCGCACGACAACATTCCGTTGGAGTTGGCTCATCTTCAAAAACCCATGCTGTGTTGCTTTTAGGATTATAGTTATGGTTTGTGACCTGCCAGCATGTATGTCATAAACGTTTTTTTCTCACCTTCCGACAGCTTGAATGTTTTCTTTAGAAATCGACATTGACGGCCCTCTTTTAAATTCTGCAAACCAGTCGAAAACTGAACCATGTCAATAAGCAAAATCACCAAAAATTATGGGTAAAAGTTCACAACATTCTTTCCGCTTATATTTTATACGTAGTCAAAATAAAACAAAAACTAAAATCACATCGAGTGAGGTCATTTGTTGCGAACAAATTCTCGCTAGAAAATTTCAGAATAATCAAAAACAAACCGATTTATACAGATGTATATTTTCAAATCTCTTAGCAAATAACTTGCCTTTCAGCGAGGTTTAGATAAGCAATAAAAATTGCAGAAGGTGACTGTGCTGTCTCACTTTTAAGTAAGAAAAAGACAAACAAAAATCTTCTTGCTTTAGAACTAAAGTTAAAGTAAGATAGCAATCAACTGCTGCAACTTTTATTGCCAGTCTAATTCGCGCTTTAAAATGGTGTATAACTTGCCAGTAACAAAAAGGCGAGTAAAGAGTACTTAATTTTTAAATTTTGGCGTGAATCTCGTATGTTCGTGATTCGTCTTTATGATTCGACGTCTGGATTAATCGACATGAATTTCATTACAGAGATAGATTATATATAACCCGGAGACGGACAGAGGGCAACCTAAAAGATTTCTGCCGTAATACCAAAGAAGCAGCATAGAAATAGCAAAATCATTTTAAATTTAATTTAGTTACCAATAGCGTATAGAATGCTTCGACTACTAAGTACATTGCATAGCATTGCATTGCATTCGTTGGTATTTGCGGGTAAGAAGTTAAGGACCCGCGCGTCAATGACCCCACCCACTACGGGCATCTACCCGCTGAAATCAAACACGAACAATCTTAGAAACCACGAAACATTTAGGCGTTGGCTGAGAAATCTTTTGTCGGAAAATCCACTAAACTCAGTAAAGGAGTATATGGATCTTGACACGTACATTGTACTTTTTGACTTTGTATAGGTACTTATATTTTATTTGACGTTTTGTTCAAATTCAAATTCAAATTCAAAATTCAAATTCATTTATTTTGCTAAAACATCACGTAGGTACATTATTGAAGATGGAAGACAGATACATAGTTTCAGTAATGTTTACCTTATTATAGTAGGCATGCAAAATACAAAACAAAATTATTACTTACAATGAATACAGAATTAACAATTCAACTAGCCTTCATAAACGTAATTATAATTTTTCATATAACCGAACCATAATAAAATTAAAATATAATAAAATAAAGGATGATAATTTACTTAGCATTAATATGTCAATAATCAACATTAATTTGAGTTTAGTTTTCATTAGTTTAAATATTCTTGCAACGAGTAGAAATTATTATTAGATAGCCACTTTAAGAGGGCACGTTTGAATTTGGGTAGAGGTAGTTCAGATATAGCAGACGGAAGCTTATTATAAATTCTTACCGCCATTCCTACAACATTATTGCGAAAAACAGCTAGGTTACTCCTCGGGACCATTAACTGATGCTTGCGTTTACGCATCGCCCCAGGATTCCTTTGAAAGGCCTTTCTAAAGAAGTGCTGATTTTTTTTGACAAATAAACTAATTTCAGCTATGTAGATGCATGGGAGGGGAAGAATCATCAAGTCTTTGAATATTTGCCTGCAAGATTCTCTATTACTTGTATTAGTGAGAGCACGGATACACTTTTTTTGAGCCTTGAAAGCTCTATCGAAAGCTACGGAATTGCCCCAGATCATAATCCCGTATCGCAGTATGGACGCAACGTAGCCATGATAGGCATTGAGGGCAGTATGTAGGGACGCTATTCTTCTAAGACGACTTAGAGCGAATACAAATCTATTAACCTTTTATACTGACGTGACAATGTTTGCTATGACGATCCCTACGGACTGAAATGACATGACGTCACTTCTGCTTCATCATGCTTTTTAACCGACTTCAAAAAAAGGAGGAGGTTCTCAATTCGTCGGGTTTTTTTTTTATGTATGTTCCCCGATTACTCGAAGACCACTGGACCGATTTGAAAAATTTTTTCGTTGTTCGAATGGGTATACTTTCTAGTTGGTCTCATTGTCACCACGTCAGGATCTGATGATGGGATTATGGAGAAATCAAGAGAACTCCTCAAATATTATAGGCACACTTATAGCGATTTTGGTATTTTTCACTGTAACTCATGCATTTGCTTTTGAAAAATACTATATGGTGAAGTGGAACTGATGATGAAGACCACAGATGGCCACCGGAACTCCTTAACGGTACCTATTTCAAGGGTGGCGATAAGATATTTCGATAAAGGAAGTTGAGCGACTATGACGAAGCACATTTAGGTTTAAATATGACTATGACATTCCCGCGGCGTTGTCTGCGGCGATCTTGAAATGTTCTATAGTTTCTTATTAATATTTAGAAGTGGAGCTACGTAACAGCATAAATAGGATCACTAAAAAGTATGAAATAAAATAAATGTTTAAAAAAACAAAAAACCACCGTCAAAAAGCAAAAAATAACTTCTTTAAAATGGTAGGTAAATAGGTCAGTCCAACTGAAGTCGGCGTCCAACAATATTTTAACCAAAAGCAGACTTCAGTTGGACTGACCTATTTACCTACCATTTTAAAGAAGTTATTTTTTGCTTTTTGAAGGCGGTTTTTTGTTTTTTTAAACATTTATTTTATATATTTTTACTAGAGGACGCCCGCGACTGCGTTCTCGTAGAATTAGTTTCTCGCTGGTCCCCCTCTTTTAATTCGTTAGGGGACGAATTTTCAAAACTTCCTTTTTAGTCCACCCCTAAACGTAATAAGGAACCTACGTGCCACATTTGGAATCTCTAGACCCAGCGGTTTGGGTTGTGCGTTGATATGTCAGTCAGTTTCTTCTTTTATATATTTAGATTCTTATTTCTTACGAACTCAATGTAATTTAAATTTGCGTAATAAATAATACATTATAATATTTATAAAGTAATCGAGTTAATTAGATATTTAGTAACGGAATAGTGCGGGGTATGAAAATACATATTTTACTTGATCATGGGAAGTTCCATTAACTGATTTTGCGATTGCTATGTCTGGTTTCTCGGAAGGGGTTTCTGTATTCTTACGATAAATAAATACTTTCATCAAAGTAAAAGATAGAATAATCCAGCAAAAAATTACACGGCATTATCCCGTGAGACAGCGCCAACATCATGTGCCACATTTGTTTATTCCGAATTTATAAGCTGCTTTATTATTTAAATGGATAATCTCATTGTTGTCGAGTTTTTGGTAATTGAAGGAGCGCAACAATTGAAATAAAGTCTAACGAAAGCAAGCCACTTGAGACTCAAGTTTGGCATGATTATAAAGGGATCGTCTGCAAAAACCATTTCCAACTTCGGATGAGTATTAAGGAGATTTTTGCCCACACCATTAGCCGGCTTATACGTGTGCAAAGTTAATATTTTGAGCTAAAATTTTCATAAGCGCTCGTATAATTACGGAAATATTGTATATTTTGATTATTTTATAAAGTCCTTTGGTCTACAACTACATCGATTTGTGTCATTTATTCTGGGTAGCAAGCAGACTACATTTTTTATTATGGGATGGAAAGGCAAACGCACACACAGGTTTCCTGGGGCCTGTTTTATAAAGCTACAAATTACAATTTACAGGTTACAAGTTTCCATTTGACACAACCGCGACCAATGACGACCAGCCATTTGAGTAGTGTTCCGGTTTAGACCTGTGAAATTGTTACTTGTAGCTTTATAAAACGTGCCCCTTGGTAAGTTAACTCTGCGATGAATCTCTCATTTGTGGTGACAACCCTAACTACCCGGACCAAGTTGGAATACCCCTATCTATAGTCTGTGTCAATTGAAATTGGCAAAGATGTAAACAAATTAGTAGTTTGACACATAACCTCAAATATTCTTCAAGCGTGTTTTTATTCAAAATAACGTATTATTCGTAGTTATTTTATCTTAAACATAAATGATAGTAATGATGAAGCGCATAAATCATTGCAAAGACTTCACTCTTGATCTTTAAAAGTACGTGATTATCGAGTAATAATGGTTAGGGGTCGTACATTTGGGGCTGGCGACGTCAAAATGAGGAAATTTTACACACAGGGTGCTCTGCTTTCATTTGGCAGGAGTTTAGGTATGTATTACCCGGAACAAATAAAAAAAAATGTAAAATAAGAAGCGGTAAAATTATTAGAGTTAAATACAGCTTAATCGCAATCAAAATACATGCGGATCATGGCAGCATCATATTCCCGTTTTACCAGTTTTTCACCACTCATTGATTGATCATTGACTCACTGATTTTGATTTTGATTTTGATCATTACTATAAATGGCAAATTGAGACAATTTTCTTTTATAAATGTCAATGCCATAAATTGTATTTATGACTAATTAATAATATTAATTTTTATTACAACATTAAAACAGTGTTTTAATGATAATGTTAGGTACTCGATGATTTTTACCACTGTCCTTCTCAATGTTAGTATCGTTAAACTAAGAAAGTTTAACAAGGGTTTGTTTTGTAGGGACATAGAATGCTGCGTCAACTCATATCGCACTGCTAGGTCAAACCAGTATCAACTGAAGAAGACTTGCTAGGTTGTTTCGAAGTTGAGTTTAAAATACAGTTGTATTTTGAGTTGACACTCTTTTGATCCAGTAGTGCGATATGGCAGTGCATGTGCACATGAGTCGTTGTGCTCAAGTGGTTAAGTCATTGTACCCAAATAAAATATATTTAAATGTAGTTATCTAATTGGCATTAGATTCAATAATAGTCCTTTTACATCCTAGAGAGTCCTATATATTTATGCAACACTTGTTCAGCGATAGTCGAACCAAATTTCAACTTTTCAATACTAGTCTTTCATTTTTAATAATCCTGTATGCAAATTGACGTCATTGGCATCAAAAGTACGACCCCTGATAAAGGTAAATTGGTTCGTTCGGTTTGGTTAACTTTTTTGCCAGTTTTAATTGACAAAGACTAATGTCAGTCATTCCACCGGTGCGGTTGCCTTACCCCTAGACTACGCTGAAGCACATTGTTAAATACTGCAGCTGCTATTTTTAATTTATAGTACTTCTCGCGCCATTTTTAATTAGTCTACGAGCTACGAAGCAACTGCTTAAATCTTAACCTTTATATTTATTTGACCCTAGTCGGATACGGAACTGATTTCGCACAATACTCTTCACAGGATTGTGCGAGTTAGTTTTTGGGTTAATAATGATACAGGGGGATGATGCCTCTCTAGAACTTTAAAAAAATATCATAAAACATATTTTAGAATTTGAGCTGAAAAATGGATATTATTCGGGGCTTTGTTTACCTGTACTATATCCCCCCGTATGTCCGGTAACACGATATTTGGACTACGGCGTTGACGTATAGGCGGGGAGTGCGGGAACGTGGTACTTGCTATAAGAAGAAAACTAGAGCGGCCATGTTTTTTGTATTCGGTCATGTCCTTGTTTGACGAGCGGACGTTGCGGCCCCTGTCAAAAGGTTATTTTACAGTAAAGTTGGGACCTAAGCTTTTTGCAACGCGCTGTGTAAGAGAGTTGACATCGTGTTTTTCTTTTCTAAAAGTAATCAACACTATTTTAGGTACAAATATATTAAGCAATTAAAAATTATCCATAATATTAGTCGAAACACGTCTACTAATGAACACGCGTAATAAGAATCTGGAAAATATCTTAGATGAAAGCACATTATAAGGAATTTAAAAGGAAAACTATCACGACTAAGTAGACTTGATTTGTTCTTGAGATACAGGCGACTGAAGTGTGACCATCTTTTTTTGAGTCAAGAGCTGGTCGAAAGTATCTTGAAACAGTTTGTGTAAATATAAATATCCTGGGCGCGTCACTATTTTCTATTTCGAAACTGTTTTGACACACGATTGATTTGTTTGTATTGTAATATTACATGTGAGGTCTGTTATATGTACAGTCACGTGTAAAAATATGGGAGAACCCAACATCTCAAAAACATTGTCCCTATTCACCTTATTCCAGTGTTATAACAACTTCGTAACATATTTATGAGATTATACTTTCGAGACATATGTTTGCACTTGACTGTACATATAGCAGACCTCAGCTTACATGTAATAGTACATATATGCTGGTGGTGCCGATTAAGTAAACTTATTATTTTGCTACTGTGGTGTAAGCTTGTACCTATTTGAAAGGGAATTGCCCACCTACTGAAATGGCCTTCTCTAATTAGCTGCAAGTACAGAACAGCAAGGGAGCATCAGTTTCAAAACAGCTGAGGGTGCAGAGGTGTTTCTGGACTTGGACGACCTTACAATACAATACAATACAATAAAACATAATTCAAAACATCAACATGCCAATATAATTTGTATGAGTATATATATTAAGTCCGCTATTAAACACAACGCACACTACCTTTTTGCTTACCAGTCAATATTTTTTTCGAAATAGTCTCGTGTTTTCAAGGGTCTAAAATATGCCATGATGACACGAAATGTTTAGCCACCCGAGCTATCGATAAATACACTAATAGTAGACAGTCCATCCCCTAGATTAGATAATAACTGAAAGAAAAACGATGAACGAGTTTCATGTGCAGACAAATTCGCGGGTAAATAACTATATAGCATTTACCAACCAACTAACCATAAGTAAGATCAAATTCAGACTCAGAGATAATGCTAGTCCAGAAAATAGTGTTATCAGTCTACGGGTGAATAATGGCCTCGTTTTTAGCCAGAAAGCCCGTGTAGGGATTATACGTCTTTTCCCGGCTAGAGCATCTCGACGGAAAGTTTTATTGCGTACCTCCTCAGAACAGGTACTAGTGAAAAAAAAAAAATTTTATTTGAACATGGAGGCAGACGTACCAGCGAGTCACCTGATGGTAAGTGATCATCGCGACCCATAAAACCTGCAACACCAGAGGAATCACAGGTCTGCCGGCCTTTGAGAAAAGAGTAGGCTCGTTTTTGAAGCCCCCAAGTCGTATTGGTCATATCATTTCACATAGCACCAAAAAAGGGGTAAAAAGATAAAGATAAAAAGATATAAAAAACAAAAAACCGCCTTCAAAAACGCAAAAAATAACTTCTTTAAAATTGTAGGCACCTAATAGGTTAGTCCAACTGATGTCGGCTTTTTGTTGAAAATGTTGTGGTCGCCGACTTCAGTTGGACTAACCTATTAGGTGCCTACAATTTTAAAGAAGTTATTTTTTGCGTTTTTGAAGGCGGTTTTTTGTTTTTTAAAACATTTATTTTATTTTATACTTTTTAGTGATCATAATACGCTGTTACGTAGTCCCACTTCTTAGTTGAAATGAAACTTTGACTTATATCAAGCGCGCCGCAAGCAACGCCGCGGGAAAGTCATAGTCATATTTCAACAAGTAAATATTATTCGTTGTAGGTAGTCGCTCAACTATCTTAATCGAGATATCCTATCGCCACCCTTGAAATCGGTACCATTGAGGAGTTCCGGTGGCCATCTGTGGTCTTCATCTTCAGTTCCACCCCACCAAATGATACTTTCTGAATGCAAATGCTGGACTTGTTACTAAAAATACTAAAATCGCTATATGTTTGCCTACAATATTTGAGGAGTTCCCTCAATTCCTCACTGATCCCCTCATCAGATACAGATTTGGTGACAATGGGACCACCTCGGAAGTATACTCTATCAAACCAAAAAAAAAATTTTAAAATCGATCGACAATTGACGGAGTAATCGGTGAACATACATAAAAAAAAAAAAATACATACAGTGGAACGTATAACCTCCTCCTTTTTTGAAGTCGGTTAAAAAGATGTTTATTCAGTAAGTAGGCCGCACGGGCACTTTTACACGTCAAAAATCTACCAGCGCTTCGCAAGAGACCACTGCTGAGAAGAAACGCCGCAAGAAACTCAACAGTCAGTCGTTTTTTTTTTAAAATTACGTATCGATCCCTATAACAATAAATGTTATAGTATTAAGTGCTATTATTATAACGCTCAGTGAATATAATTCACTTCTGCTATAAAAATATATGACAGTCTTGTAGCATCTACGTAAAGTGTTATTTAGTAATAAACAATTCTTGTAACAACGTCTGGACTTAACATGCAGAAAAGGTATTATGTTCATGTAATATAAGCATTTTTGTTATAATATGTACTCATTGAATATAACGTATTGTAAGTATAATTTCAAAGCCAAACTTAGGTTTAAGTTTATAAATAGGTTAGGTTAGGTAAGAACAATCCAGAAATAAGAGCCGGGCAGGATATTAGTATGTAAGTAAATAATAAAGTTTCCTATGCATAAATCATACTTTACAAACCGGTTCAAAACTAGGTACTATTTTATTTACGACTGTTAAATAAGGCAAAAACATAAAATTACCAGTAATAAACATTCTTGAATTTACTTGAAAGCAATAGCACGTAAAAATTCACATTCTGTATATTCATGTTTGTATACAGTAATATTTATGAACCCCTACTAGGGAATGCAATTATCGGCCAAATTTTAAAACCGGTAAATTAACAACATCTTTTCGGAAATACCGGTTAATTGCTTCATTACCGGTAATTTTTAAAGTGCAAAATTAAACATGAGAATATTTTAAATATCGTTTGGCGGAGCCTGGCCTGGACATTGCCAACATTGCGATTTTCAAATAACATGAAGTTTAATTATGAAAATGAAGGGTTTGATTTTCAACACGTACAGTCAACATCATAAATAAGTGATCATTTAGGTACCTTGTCACTTTAACGTCGTGTTTGAAATGTCATATAAAATTATGAAACGATTGAAAGCGACAAGGTACATAAATGATTACTCATTTATGCTGTTGACTGTACGTATATTAAACTGGTGTTTATCGTTGGTAATATTATAGTCTCTTCTACTAATATCTCAATAGTTATTTTTTCAAACGCAATTTTTTTACAAATTTCGGTGCGGATCATTCCGCTGGGGCGAGTTGTTCATGTATGAGGGAAATTGTTCCGCTTAAATTGTCACAAAATACTGTCAGAATAATATGGGTTTTCTCAAATAAAACGACCATTTTTATCATTGTATGTGTGTAATTTTTATGCTATGCAATGTCAATTTATATTTTACTAGAGTACCTATCACTGATTTAGTGATAAATTCATTCAAATTAAGTTTGTTAAATGCAGATGCACGTCCATCATAAATTACGTTTTTATACGAAGACTGATATACTGGAAAAGTAATTGAATCAATTTAAAAAATACTCAAACAATAAGACACTTTATAATGTATAGTAAGGGAATCTAAAAGCTACGTATATATTGACAGCTCCATACGAAGATTGCACACATCCACTTAACCGTCATCGCCGGTGAATAGTAAGATTTTTTTAAATGTCGGAATTCACTTGGGAAGCGCCCAAGTATATTCCGTCATATAAAATATTCTTACTATTACTACAGTGACTGCCTGCGCGGCGCGACACCTGACGCTTTACCGGCGCACTTTATATTTATTGCTATCTTTTTCCCTTTCAAACTTATTGCCATCAAATCAACTTACCCTGGGAACTTCCAGCCCCAGTTTCCCCATAAATTTTGTATGCTTTATTTACATAAAAGCTTATTAACATAAATTATAGATTAAAAACAATCAAACAATTCACGAATTACGTCCGTTACGTTTTCTTACGTTACGTTTCGTTACGTTATCTGCGTAAGCCGGATGTAACTGCCTCCTTCAGTTTTGAGTATTTTTTGCACCTTTTGAGCGATAATTTAACGCTTGATTGGCTACTAGACAGGTCCAAAGGAAGAGGAAGGTTTCTAGCCTAATCACAGTTTAAACTTTGACCTAATGCAGACCCGGCGCTCTCCAGACTTTGGGCGCAAAACTACAAGTAGGTACAGTAAGGGACACTGGAAGACGTACCTTTTTATGTCTTATCAATATTATGACAAATGGTAATACCTAATGTAGACGTAAACTTTGTTTTGTGTCATTTACAGGGAGTTGAAAGAAAAAAAAAGCTTCAAATGCAATGGATGAATTTGCCACAAATTTGTTTGATTAACTGATACTAGTGATCTGAAACGAGTAACACCTATTTAACCGATTGTAATACTCTTTCAGAGCTATTAGGGCGGGTTAGCTATTAGGGCGGGTTCCCCTTGTTTACGCATAATCATAAATTGTCCGAATGTATGATTTCGCAGAATACTAATTTTGCATAATTGTTATTCTACTGATACCTTTGACTTTTTTGAAAAGTTATAAATTAAACCTAACCTAACCTATTCTACCAGGATTACACGAAACATTTAAAAAAATATTTTCCGTTTAAAGAGTAGAAAAATTACGCGAAAACAAAATTCGGCGGAACTATACATTCGGCGTAAAAAGTTTCGGCGAAATAGAGGGACGTGATTGACATTAGGGCGACGTGATTTAGTTAGATTAAATATCAATCCCAGTGGATGAAGATGACATTTGTGTCGCATTTTGATGAGTATGAACATAAGTTACAACTTTATTATTACCGTGAAAGATAAATTTTCATCTCGAACTTTATTTTTGTCCGATACTGTTAAAAAAAGACGAATACCTACGTTTCTACCATAGCAAACACCTAATATGGCACAAACTTATGCATTAGAGTTGGCAAACGGTCCCAAAAATATATGCCAAAAACAATCAACTTTAATATTTTTGTAACTAACCTCAAAACTCAGCGCCGCCGGACTATTTGCATTCTCAAAGTCTACAATCTGGCTAATGCATTGCTTAATAGACTAAGTACGTCTATGCTGTGTTATCTCCATACCGGAACACACTGCAAACACTTCTGCTTGGTGGTAGATTAAAAGATTGGTGGTAGCGAACCGTATAGACACTGCACGAGGATTTATTAATATTTAGTGATATTCTTGTTTCGACACATTATTGGTTGGAGACACATTTTGGTTTGCCCATAAACGGTTCTTAATTAATCTTAAAGTAAGTAAGTAATCTCTTTATATAGCACAAACATAAATGATTTCAGATTACAGAGACTATAAAATATTCACAAATCTTAAAAATCAGACTTGATTTAGGGGGTGAAAAACGTTATCGCCTGGAGCTAAATTTGTATGGGAAAACTTTGACAGCTACGCGATTTAAGGGTCGGATCACAATCCACTTAAGTATGTATTTCTCGATATTAGTAAGTTTACCATGTTCTAGTACCCATAGAACAAGTCTCCGCTTAAAAAAAACAAAAACCCACCTTCAAAAATGCAAAAAATAACTTCTTATAAAATGGTAGGTAGGTCAGTCCAACTGTATTCGGCTTTTGGTTTAAAATTATTGTGGGACGCCGACTTCAGTTGGACTGACCTACCTACCATTTTATAAGAAATTATTTTTTGCATTTTTGAAGCCCGGTTTTTGTTTTTTTAAACATTTATTTTATTTTGTACTTTTTAGTTATCCTATTTATGCTGTTATGTTGTCCCACTTCTCAATGAATGATAAACTATAGAACATTTCAAGCTCACCGCAAGCAACGCCGCGGTAAGGTCATAGTCATATTTAAACCTAAATGTGCTTCGTCATAGTTTGCTCGACTACCTTACTCGAGATATCTTATCGCCACTCTTGAAATAATGACCATTAAGGACTTCCGGTGGCCATCTGTGGTCTTCATCATCAGTTCCACTTCACCACATAGTACTTTTCAAAAGCAAACGCACGAGTTACAGTGAAAAATACCGAAATCGCTATAGGTGTGGCTATAATATTTGAGGAGTTCCCTTGATTTCTCCAAGAACTCATCATCAGATCCTGACGTGTTGACAATGGGACCAACTAGAAAGTATACCCATTCAAACGACGAACAAAATTTTCAAATCGGTCCAGTGGTCTTGGAGTAATCGGGGAATATACATAAAAAATAAAAAAATATCCCGACGAATTGAGAACCTCCTCCTTTTTTTGAAGTCGGTTAAAAACGTGAGCCAACAAAGAGAGATTTTCTCTTAGTTGACATAAAATGTATTACAATAATTATGATATTAGTTATATCAACCAAAGCTTGTAGTAACAGCAGCAAGTTCTTTAGTGATTCAACTTACATCTTAGTTGATGTATACATAAAACATCTTGTTAGGCTCGTATGGAATCAAGACGCCTATGCACATTAATCGCAATCTTGTAAGAAACGACCAATTATGTTTTTCAGTGATAGTTAGAGCTTAGTTTGGGACTACCTACGTTCATTTATGTTACACTGGGGTCCTAGTGAAAAAGGGTACAAGTCTACTTAACTCGTAATAAAAAAAGGGTATATACAGGGTGATTCCTAAGTCGTGATCACAATGATCACCCCTGTGTTCTACCCACGAATATGAACAACTTTCACTAAGGGACCAACTATGAAATCATGAAAAAAAATTAACTGTTTCATAGAAAAGTTCAATACGTACTCGACCAAAATGTATGAAGCAGCTAATTAATTTTTTCCTGATTTCAGAGTTGGTCCAATAGTGAAAATTGTTCATATTCGTGGGTAGAACACAGGGGTGATCATTGTGATCACGACTTAGGAATCACCTTGTACATGAATGGAGTATACAAGACTTAATCCCTTTTTCACTTGATCTTGAGAAGACTTATACCCGTTTCCACAAGGACCCCAGCATTGTCCCCTAATAATTATTATTGTTGTGCAGCGCGATGAAACCGACGCGAAGCAGCTGACGATCACGGCGGCGACGTTCACCGCTGGCGGCCGCTACACCTGCGAGGTCTCCGCCGACGCGCCCTCCTTCCAGACAGCGCAAGTCCACACCCACATGTATGTCGTGGGTGAGTCAACACACTTCGGCTTGATTGCTTGCTTGTTAACGTTGGGTCCAAACAGAGGGTGTAAACCTACTTATCTAGTGCAGTGTAGGTGCTAGGTTAAGTATTATCAATGTCATTTACACAAATGATCTCATAGGGTCGAAGTGTATCGGAAAGGACCCCGTTAAATAAGATAAGATTATTGCCATAAAATAATCATAGATTACATATCCATATAGATAGACCAAGACATAAATGTAAAAAATCCTAACTTCACATGTGTCACCGAAAATTGTTATGACTAAAAATCGGAAAAGTGCGAGTCGGACTCGCCCACCGAGGGTTCCGTACTTTGTAGGATAAAGACCCTGTTTTTTCATAATTAAATTAAAAATGTATAGTTTTCAGATTTTTTTCCTACACTTATAGTATAAGACAGTATTACTTGTCAAATTTCGTAGTTCTAGGTCAATGGAAAATGATACTCTTTGTGTGCAAATGCTGGATTCGTTACCGAAAATACCAAAATCGCTATATGTATATGCCGTAATATTTGAGGAGCTCCCTCAATTTCTCACGGATCCCCTCATCAGATACTGACTTGATGACGATGGGATTAGTTACTCCAGAAGTATATGCTCTCAAACAAAACAAGAATTTTAACAATCAATATCAGAGAACCTTTACCGCATTTTGTATGGAACTTTTTTACGGTAAGATTTGGTATGATTGATTGATTATGATAGGAGAAAACCAGTAGAAAAATAAAAAATAATAAGAAATGGTCAAGTGAGAGTTGTTGCTCGCCCTGATTCCAATCGAAAACGGAACCCTCGATGCGCGAGACCGGCTCGCACTTCACCGGTTTATAGTCATAACAACTTTCGGGGACACATGTGAAGTTAGGATTTTTTACATTTATTGGTTTATCTATTATTAGGTCTATCTATATGGATATCTAATCTTTGTCGTCAACGTACAAGTTCATGAGCAAGTCAGACTCGCACATGAATAACACCGTACTTAAAAAAACCCGGGGCTCTATTCTATTCTGTAAAACAATATTGCTTTCGATAGTGAAAAACACTTGTAAATCAATGCGTGTCAAAGTTATTTGCTGAGTCTTGTAAAGGTGAATGCGGGGGCCGAGAAAAGCGCCGTACTTAAAGGGCAAGGTGGCAACTAGTGCGCCAGCGGACGAGGTGAGAAGACGAGGAAGGTGTCTGTACGCGGGCGTTTTACAAAAAAAGTGCACGTAGTTAAGGACAAAAAGTAACAATGGTAAATTTTTCCATTACGTCACGATAATTTACTATATTGCTCATTAAAAAAAAAGTAAAACATCTTAGCCTAATTGTGCAAATTGTGGTTATAGAATTATCAACAAGTTTTTAGAGATGTTTGTAATTCTGTAGCTCTGCCTACCCCACTCTGGGAACGAAGGTGTGAGATTATGTATGTATGTAAAAAAAAAGTGCCATCTCAGACAAAACTTCTGTAACAAATGCAACCATTTTACTAACGAGTGAGGATTGCAACTGCTTCGGTTATTGAATGTGAGATACGGCCTTCTGGCGTATGTGGGCAGTACATAAATATTTTACTAATTATCATGACGTAGTGGAAAGTTAGCGTAGTTAATTTTTGTGCTTAACTACGTGCGCTTTTTTTGGAAAACGGCCATCTTCTTTATTTATAACAACTTTATATTTATTTATAAAAGAATATATAAACGGAATTAAATTACTTATTTTTTCCTACTTTATTTACTTTCCCTAATAAAGCAGATAAAAAAAACACTTTCCATACAGGAAATATAAAATAAAAGAACACAAAACATAACAACAAGAGAAATTAAACTTTACTTATACATTACAAACATACGTAACTCCCGGCTAGGCAATACGCGATAAAAGCGTTTCGAACATTCATTTGAATAATTAATTTATATTTTTAACAAACGTTAGAATTAATCTTTTGATTATTCAAACAAAAATTCTGATAGAAAGCGTTTTTTTTTTCCTACACTAGCAGAAGCTTAGAACCCTAACAACGCAACGCCACTGAAATTGACCCCTGATAAGAAGTGCTTTCCTGTCAATTCATAACGAACTTTGATTTGAAAAGTTCGAGTTGTGTCGCGTAGCTAAAGAAGTTTAAAGGGGTGGATGAGAGGATCCTTGGAGGTAAATAAAGCGGTATTCTCTTTTATCCTTTTTGCCACGTTTGACGTCGCTCAGTTACTGTTGACGTACGAACTGCGCCTCTATTCTAGGCGGTAAAAACGATATCGTAGTTTGCCTGTTATGGTATTGTTATGACGTCAGCCGCGATTACTGTCAAGAAAATAAGAGCTATCAAAACGTTGACAATACGATAACAGATCAAATACGATATTGTTTTTACCGTGTTGAATAGATGCGCTGGTATAGCGTACGTTTTGTAATTATTGTGTGAGCTTACGCCAAATACAAGTTCGAGTAGACGGTGTTAGAATCCACAATTTTTAGAATTTTGTATTTTATTTGGGAAAATGAGATTTTATATATCAACTACTCGGGCAACATTGCCATTTCCTTTTTGACTTTTAACATGCCATTTATACATGCTACGAGCTGAATGTTATCCTTCGGCTTTAACGCGTGAGCATTATATATTTTTGTTTTTTGTTTTAGCAGTAGTTTAATATTTAATTGTTTTTATAATTTTATATCATAGCCAAGTAAATGTTTATTTCTTTCTTTTGCTGTTTTTTCACTGAATTCTGTGTTTTTTTTAAATCTAGTGTTTAATTGTTGTGCAAAAAGTTTTACAGATACTCGTAGTATAATGTACCCATCAGTATATAAATATTTGTGAATACCTATACCAAATAGCACGTCGAGGAGGACCTCTTGCAGTTTTATTATCTGCGTCTCACTGTCCGTCCGTCTGTCGTCTCTTTCGGACTTGTAATCTGGTACATTTATCTGCATATATACAATTGTACCTGATACCAGAACGGCTTCATAGATGTGTGTTAAATGAGTTGGTACTGTGTCGCTAGTATATTATAAGTTATCAAAGAAATTGATCAAGATGGGACGTTTTAAATAAATATTTTTTTACTAAAAAGGTCGCGGCTCAAGAAATTCATTTGGGGGTGGGTGGGGGGGATAAAGCTGATATACCTACACCACCAGCCTTAATTTAGGTCTTCTGTTGAACATTCTTTTGGTTTCAGGGGGGCAGGGGGTGGCCCCTAGAGCTCTCACTCTAAAGTCGCCACGGTTACGAGTAATAAATAATATACGTGTTTCGTAATAATGTTAAGGTTTTAATGTAATATTCAGTCCTTAACCTCGTAAGGCCCAGTGTGCATAATCAAGGCAATTTAATTTGAACTGTGTTCCAATAAGAATAAGGTTAATTTTCCTATGTTCATAAACTGAAAGTGGCAATACCGAACAAACTTAATTGAACTTTATTGCTATGGATGGTAGATTCAAAGTCCCACTCACAAATAACTCCCTGTTTGTAGTATGGTTTGTAGTATGGTTTGTGGTTAAATATGAGGTAATAGTTCCAAATTTACGAAATCCGTCAAATTCGATGCATATTTATGTAAACCGCATGTTAAAGACGGTAACCATCATTTTATCGAATTTAACTTCATCGATTGTATCATTTCGTAGAATCTCACTTCATCGAACGCTATTTTCTGCTGAAACCCTGATGTTTCTAGGATATCTTAAACATTAATTACGTAGGTTAGGTTAGGTTGACTTGACTACCAAAAAAATGCATTTCTATGAAATGACAATTCTGCGTAATGATACGTTCGTTAAAAGATGTTTCGAGAAAACAATAGGTACCCCTTAAAGACATTGCCTAGGTACTTAATAAATCTCAATTTAATTACATTGGGATAGGAAATGCGTTGTAAACCACACCTAATTAACATTAAAAATACATAAACTCACCTTCATTCCCAGAGGTAGAGCTACAGAAAAAAAACATTAAAAATAATCACGGTTAATTATAAAATAAGAATAAGAATAAGGAATGGTTTACTGTCACACACCAAGAAAATTTACAAATAGACAGAAAGTACAATTTATGACATGAATATGTTCTAAAATTACCTCAGTCGGGTGACAACAGGAGCGGGCTCAGCGTGTGCTGCGAGCGCGGGCGCAGCCGCATCTGCGCAGCGCTGGTTTTCAGTCCGCTCCTTCACACACACAAATCAATAATAGCCAGTCAAGTAGCCATTACCAATTAACCAAATACCCTAAGGACTGTTTTAATTATTAATTATTACGACGATGCGTATCTATACTTTATTCAAGACAATATTATCCACAGTTCTGCCTCAGGAGCCGGAGATGACCGGCATCAAACGCCGCTACCGCGCTGGTATGACGCTCAAGGCGGAATGCTCCAGCAAGAACTCCTGGCCAGCTGCCAACCTGTCCTTCTTCATCAACAGCGAACCGGTAATCTAGCGTAATATATTTTATTTGGGTGTCCCTCAGAATCCCTAACAACGTTTGTCCGAATTTTCATTTGCCCTAAATTGAAATTGATTTCCAATTATATCTGCGGTTCGGTTAGGTTAGGATTGTATTATAACAACACTAAAAAGTTTTAAGATTTAAGCGGAAATGGCTTTAGGATAAGCGAAAATTCGGATATCGATGCATTAGGACAAATGACGATTAGTGATTCCATAGGGGAGCCAGTTTATTTGCATCGCAATTCACACCATTTCCTTTGTTAACAAGATCCGCTTGGAGTTCCTGCGCTCCTCGTGATTTTTTTTCTGTTGGATGCCGGTGCAGAGGATCTTCTTTGCGTTAATGACGAAGCTACCAAGTGGCTCACATCTTCCAAATTCAATCTCTGATAGCAGTAATTCTTCTTTCTTATTGCCATACAATAAAATAAAATATTAAAAATGCGACAGTTTGTGTGTGTGTTACTTTGTTACTTCACGGTGCAACGGCTGGACTTAGATGAAATTTAAAATGGACATAGAAAAGTACCTACCCGAGGGAATAACGATAGTCGAATTCTACGCGGACGAAGTCGCGGGCGGAAGCTAGTATGTTATAAAATTAGAAGCTAATAACACACTGACTAGGAAAGTGTAACAGAAGGAAAGGAAACCAATCGCTTCGCGGGTAGATAACGTGATACGAAAAGTCACGTGATCTACCAACGACGCGATTGGTTTAAAAACAACGAATAGAAACGCTAGTTAGCGTAATGCATCTTGGCTGGGGTATCAGTCCGCCTTGCGTTCGCCACGGGTTCGTCTAATTCGACTAAATTTCGCGTGTTTGCAAGTTACTACGATTAAATTTCGCAACTACTTGTGTCAGGCGTTTGCGTCTGTTCCCAGTTTGACGATATTGGCAGCTTTTCGTATGTATGCAGATTTGCGAATAGCGAGTTTGCCATCATCAAAATGGCATAGCTTTGGTTCGCATCCTGTGTGTAATTTATATAGGGCCTCTATTCTGCTGGTTAAAACCATGTTGGCCTTAACATGTTATTGTATTGTTAATGTTACGATTAAAGGCCGAGCCACACCGGTTACGTGACGTGCACGTGCACTTGCGCGTGCGCTTTCCACTGAGTTGTATAGTGACATGTCGTAATGAGAATTCATACTATACAACGCAGTGGAAAGCGAACGCGCACGTGCACGTGCACGTCATGCAAGCGGTGTGGCTGGGCCTTAAGGCTAGGAGTTTTGGTGGCATATTGTGCTTCTATAATCCATGGAGTCGCTGTTTCCCAACTATTATAATACATACCACTACCAGGCAAAATGGACAAAATACATTTTTAGTTCGGTTTACCCACACCTATTAATATTTGTTTGTTTGTAATTTTTCACAGCAGAGATATCATCCATAGCAAAATTCATTTAAATTAGTCAGCGGTTTAATTAATGAATAAATTTTAAAATATGACAACACTGGAGGTCAAAATCAAAGTGGTATGTATTATAAAAATTAGGAAATAGTAACTCCATGGATTTTAGAACCACGATATGCCACGAAAAGTTCTATCCCTAGTTACGGAACTTATTTACTGTTTTATTTTTTATTTATTAAATACATGCCAATAGCATATATACCCATCTTCCATTTTATAATACAACATTATTCATTATACTCGTATGTACGCCTATTACAGGCATGTACAGCATTCACATTTCAAGTGCGCGATTAATTTAATTACAATTATAGTTATTAAATATACAACGTTTCTAAAAGCAAAATTGCTATGAATAAATTAATTTCTAATTGACTTCAGCAATTTACGTTTAAATATGTATAAGTTATTACTAAAGATATATATATTTTATATACTATGTGGAATTGTGGACACAAATCGCGACACAGGTGAATCGCGGCCTGAATTGGTTCTACAAACATTACTGGACAGTAATGGCGGCTAAGTTAAAAACAATACGACAACATGTCAGAGGCAATAGGTTTTATCCAGGAGAAAAATGGCCTATAGGCCCTGAATTCTACGGTTTTTATGCTCGTATAGTTTTTAACTCGGCCGGTATTTCTATCAAGTACATAAGAACTGTCGTAAGGTTGACAATACGAAGACACATCAAAAGAGATTTTACCGAGTTGAAGACAGGCCTGATTTTATCATGTAGAACAGATATCGACCCCCCAGGGGTCGACGACGACCTGCAAGAGGTCCATGTGAGCGGAAAAAATAAATGGGGGTCCATGAGAAGAAAATGGGGGTCCACGATAGTGGATACCATTTAAGCAGGTCGTGACTTTATTTTTGGCTTTCCTTTAATGGAATAATCCATATTCATACACAGATAGTAGGCACCTATATACACACTTTATGTTTTAATTTTCTCTGTGTGTAAGTTGTTATTGTGTAAAAAATATTTTTTCGCGCAAATTTTTTATTGTAGCCTGTTGTCACGGGCGTACTTCCCGGATGGTTACACCTCGTGACAAAAACAGAATATACTCAAAAGAGTCGAAATAACGTAACAGAATGTTTGTAGAATAAGATGAAGAGATGGAGTTAACTGGGACGACGTATGAGGTGCTTAATGAAACAGGTTAGTAAATATCACAGTCTTTATTCCTATGCAGCTCTATACAAGATGTTATTAAATTGTGAACATAACTTTGCACATAATTCTTACTCTACTAGAAAATATGTTTAGCTCAGCGGAAGACTGGTCGTTACACAAGTAAAGGTTCTTAAGTTATAATTCACAATTCTTAGATAGTAAGTTGTTAGTCCCTAGTTATAGAGTTGCCACCAATTCCAATCTGATTGTTCAAATAACTATAACTGATATCCTAATTCCCTAATTATAAACATTATTTTTACAGACCTTGATCTGAAGAAAACCTTCCTTCCTGGACGATCGACTCGATGTAGTCCTGGTCGGCAGACTGGTGGAGCGGTCCGAGCACACTGTGTTGCAAGCCACAGTATCCTCGGTCAGCTCACAGCAGCATGTGAAGGTGTACAGAATCCTCGTGCCTATGGCACGCCTACTAAAGGTTGGTTTATACCTTTATATCCTACTTCATTAACTTGAATGTTTACTGAATGATCAGGAACCTAAACATGAATTTATTACTTACAGATCTAAAGAGTGTTCCTGCGAAATACTGAATGACTAAATAAGCTACTTCATAGCTTTACTGAACCTGAATATAGTTGGACGCTGAATCGGAATAACGGAATTCATACTACAAAATTAATCATCCAACCATAATGGCAAATCAGAAAGCTAAATTATTCTGAAAGTATCTAAACCGAATAACAGAAACTGAAACTATACTGTAGAACAGAAGAACAGAAGCACATAATAGAATATTCGAACAGAATAGACCGAACAGACAGAATAGAATAGAATAGAACCCAGTCCAGCTGTAAAGACAGAGAGAAATTGCTCTGATTAGCACGACGGTTATGAACTATATGAGACATGAGGGCTAACATTTTAGGTTAACTAAATTATGAATCTTACCGGAAAACTTCAAGGAAACCCCCTGGTAATCTCGACGCTAAGACATTCCCTCCACTCCACGTGTGAGAAACAATCACTGAAAATTCACCATATGGTCAGAGAATTGCACAATAATTGCAACAAATGCCTCCATTAGAAAGATGTTATTAATTAATACTTACAAGTTTCTTTCACCGAAATATGACTGAAAGTATATGCTATATCTCCACAGCATGAGCTTGGTTAAATTATTGAGGATGGCTCCTCCGCTGTCATTCAGCTTAAGTCTGATTTTATAATGGGCCATCATCTTGATGAATTTTGATGAAGCTAGTCAAAACATAGATGCAACCAAAATGCATAGAATGTAGCTATACAAATTAGTGTGATAAATCTGGGTAATCAGGTACTTAATTAATAAATTACCTACTACATTAAATGTTCCTTTGACTGAAATGTGTTTGTTTAATTATTGTATATACAATTACTGTCAAAAGAAATCTTTGAATTGCTTTGTTTATTCAATAAATGTAAATAACTATTTACTCCATTTATTGATTAATTCCAAATATTTAATATTCCCGCAATCCTATAGTAATTTACCCTAACGCGGCAACACCAACCTACAAATGTATGGTGTTGACGTTTGACAATCAAAAGTTATGAACAGTATTGCCATATACACTTTAAATATTTCCCCAGTCTTTAGGTTCCGTTTCACGCAATAAATGCAACGTTACACTGTGTCAAATCTTAGCCGACTAGTCCTCCAACGTTATCCGTGCAAAAATCCCGAACAATTCTTGCTTATTTTTTACGTGACAACGTCAACATTACGTAAGCAGAGGGAGGGGGGGGGGGTCTACCCAAAACCGAAAAAATTGCCAAGTGGTCTAGGAGCCAAAATTGTTTGGGGACCTCTGATGTAGAATAAGGCCCCAGGGGGCCTGATATAGCTGTGTTTATCGCGTGACAAATGTGGATTTAACATCCGTCAGGTTTTGACACTTATCTATATGTACGAGAGTGACGGATGCTTTATACACATTTTGTCACGCGATAAATGCAACCATCCAAGCCCGCAGGTTTATTTCATGAAAGCGTCCGCTTTTGTTTCGCTTTTGCGTGATCTATGATCAAGTTTTCCAACGAAATAAGTACTTATTTAGAAAAATCCGGTCCGGTGTCACGTACTGAAGTTTAGTAATTATTTAAATTCTTTTTAGTCAAAATAGATCTTATTTTTACGGTTTGAGGTCTCTTTCGGCTAGGGCAAATCTCGAAAAATAAAACGAATACAGATTTTTCGACTCGTAACCTTTGGAGATTTACCCAAAGTAGCTCCCATTACAGGTCACCCGATCCCCTCACGCTTGGCTCCTAGGCCCAAATGTTTAAATCCCAAAGGCACAACCATGGTAGCCGTCGTCGCCAAGCGCAGAGTATTCGCTCCATATGAGTTGTTCGGCCGCCGATACAATTGTTAAATGGCATCGAAAATGTTGGATTGGCTATAAATTTACCGATTAATAGCATACCGCCTAAATCTCGGCTTTGTACGGGGCACACGCGGTCCGCGGAACTCGTTAATTATGCTTCAGTACCAGTTGTGACGTGAATGAGCCAAGAACAATTGCCTGTCCAATTATTTGAATAGCTGAGAGAGGTAAATTGAGTCAATCTTGTTTTATATAGGCAAATTTAATATGAACAGCAGCTAGTAAAGACCTTGCTTTAATTGGTACAATATAAATTAAATGTTGAATTGTAATTTGCTGAACATAAATTGTACCATGAACAGAAAATTAACGTTTTAGGGGACGGACGGGCAAGACGGAGAGGGTGGGCAAGAAGAATATTTGTTCTAGTTCGATACTTGATCGACAGAAAGATACTGAACTACTGTCGCTCGACTCGTTACACACATGCAATTGCTGTAAATTTTCATCCAGTATTTAGTTACCGCACGCTCTATGTAAGCAAACTGTTTTTTTGTTAAAAAAATACGATAAAACCAAACCAAGTGTTGTGTTAGTTTTATTATTGTTATGTACGTGGGGGTAGGTAACTGATAGAAATGCACGAATACACCGATAATCAAAAGTAGACTTTAATTACGCACTCACTTAAACCGTTACAAAAAATTATCGCACAATAAACTTCGAATACTCAGATGATCGCTCGGGTCGCTCTTATTCGCACTGTTCGCTTTCCAAGTAAAGACTGACTCGTCGCAACCGGTGTCCGCCGTTTTATAGTTCCCGAGTCCGATTATTCTAGAACGCCTTCCGGAATGTTCTATGTACTTCGCCCCGCCAAGGTCGATCGAGACTGTTCGTTGCTGGAATGTTCTACGCCTTGCTACCTTGTTGTTTTTACGATCGCAATGACCTTTACGCATTGACGGGTCTGGATGAGTCTGGAATGTTCCGCGTGTTGCCGTCTCATTTCGTGTTATCTCTTTCACACGCTTCTGGAAGGTTCTCAGTATAGCTGTCTCTTTCTAATCATGCTACCTCTTTCACACGCTTCTGGAAGGTTCTCAGTATAGCTGTCTCTTTCTAATCATGCTATCTCTTTCACACGTTTCTGGAAGGTTCTCAGTATAGCTGTCTCTTTCTAATCATGCTATCTCTTTCACACGTTTCTGGAAGGTTCTCAGTATAGCTGTCTCTTTCTAATCATGCTATCTCTGTCACTCTTAGTGGAAAATTGCCATATACTGAAATGTACTTCAAAGGCCCATAAGGGGTCCTGAAAATTCCTGAAAATGGGTTTACAGGTTATGGCGTCATCTGATAGAGGGTGGCCTGAAAACAACGGCAAGTTGGTTGAAATTCTGATAATCTGGTATGTGATAGAGCGACCTCTGAAACGGACTGAAACGATATTTCAGCCTGCTGAAAACTCATCTAAAGCACCAAAATTAACGATAAAAGATGAGACGCCTTATGCCATCGGCGTAACATTATATTCTGGGCTAGCTAGTAAATAGACGTGTAACAAACATCTTGGTTTTTGCTTCACCATTTTTGTTTGAAGTTAGCTTACGTAAATACGAGAAAAGTACGAGACGGGCAAAACTACCGTAAGTTGGACAGTTTGGCCCAATGGCATATACTCGTAGGTGAACTGACATGTATTTCATATCATGTCGGATAGCTCAAAAGGAGAAAAATAGAGCACTCGTGGCGATACCGAAGAGGTCTGGGTTCGACTCCCAGTTCGGGCTTTCTCAATTATTATTTTTCGGGTCATCTAGACTCCCATTGAAAAGGATCCCAATTTAACCCTTTCCTCTTTCCGAATTTTTCAAATAGACCGAGTGGATCATGATTCGTTTGGATTCGGTCACTTACGGCCACTTCCTTCATTGACCACCGTCCAAATTCCTAGTTCGCCAACATCCTTGAACGACCACTTCTCTTTTCGTACATTTCCCAGTTTGTCCACTTCTCTTTTCGTACATTTCCTTGTTCGTCCACTTCTCTTTTCGTACATTTCCTTATTCGTCCACTTCTCTTTTCGTACATTTCCTTGTTCGTCCACTTCTCTTTTCGTACATTTCCTTGTTCGTAAAGCAAAGTGTCGTAGCAGAATATAGGACACTAACATTTTAATTTTTATAAGGCATTGACACTTGTAAAAGTGGTCGTTCAAGCGAAATGAACGTTCAGGGATGTGGTCATTCAAGGCACGTGGCCTTTTTAGTATTATGGTCGTTCGAGCGACATGAACGTTCAGGGATGTGGTCATTCAAGGCATGTGGCCTTTTTAGTATTATGGTCGTTCGAGCGACATGGACTTTTAGGGATGTGGGCATTCCAGGCACGTGGTCATGCGAGGAAAGTTGCTGTAAGTGACCGAATCCATTCGTTTCCTATGTATATATTTAGCGCGCCATAGGTCTTTTAAAAAATATAAAAATCAAAGTTTTTTTTTAGTTTTGATCTCCATTACTAATAAACAATATCCAAAGATTATAAATATGAATCTACGAATAAATATAATTAAAAATTATATTTTTTATTTATTTTTAAAATTAACATATCTTTCTTGCCCGTCCGTCCTCAACCTACTCTAGGTAGTGTTTAACGCATTTTTTGTCGATATATTAATTTCATAGAACGTATCTCTTCGCAAAATTTCACAGGTTTTTCTAGGCGCTGGGTTTACTTTTGTGATAATCTCAAGTCTAACCTAACTTTACCTAAGTTTTTTATTATTTAAGATAACCTGAAAATAACACGGCTTCCGAAGAAAATAACGTTTATTAAGTCTTCGTTTTAAACACTCTATTTTTCACTTTCAATGCGAGGAAAAAAACGACGCTCTAAACAAAATTACAATATTTATTATAACAAAGTTTCTTATAAATTTTTTCCGCGGTTGTTTTTCTTTGTAAAGTGACGGTTTAAATGCTTGCATGTTTGCCCAACAGATTCTAACATGAAAACAATTTTAAAACTTATTGGGCCATGCATAATAAAATGAATTAATCCTTAATATAATTAAATAGATTCATATTCGTAATCATTATTCGTGTTTCACGAAATTAAACCGTTTTTTTTATATTTTTGCACAGAAATTATTTTGTGGTTATTTCCATGCCCTAAAAACTGTCTATACACACCGTGATTGACTGTTTAGGGGTTTCCAAAGTAAATAAAAAAAGTACCTACTTTAGTCCCTAGAGATTAATAAGGGGCTTTAGTCCCAATGTGCAGAGACTAAAGTAACATTTTAAGAGCATGAGAAGTGAAAACAAATAAACACACTTTCGCATTTGTAACATTGTACCTAAGGTCTGTGCATTCTTACTTGTCTTATATGTGACGTTATCTATTTAAAGAGACCTTATTGTCGATGGCGCTTCCGCCATTATTAAAGATGCTCCGATATAAATACAACGTCGCGTGACGCAGTGCGGCGTAAGCGCCATCCGCCGTAAGTTCCCTTTACATAGATAACGTCACATATCGCTTGCCGAATGCAATAAGTGCACAAATCAAAAAAGAAACATTTGGAGAAATTGGCTGTCAAAGTTTTAATAAATGGGTGTATGTCCGCAAAAACAAATGTATTTTCTCTTAATTTGCAGTTATACATATAATATTTGGTATTATCTCTTCTGTAGGATATATTCCTTTGTATTAATTATTTTTTTGTTTTAAATGTTAAATAATTTTGATATTATATGCATTTAAATATGGGTACTTAGAGTTGAGCCCTTGTAGCACAAAGAATTTGTGCCATTTTTGTTAACTGTGAGAAAAATGTAATGACAAAATAAAATGTTAAATTAATATATTTACATGTTTAAGTTAATTAAGGGGTTTACATAATTAAATGAAAACCTGTAATTGTTTCACAATATATATAATCATCCATTGCACAATGTATATTAACCAAACTAATATATTATGACATGTAAGTACGTATTTATTTCACTAATTTTACATAACACTTTTAATATAACGTTTATTTATAAAATACTTAACAAATAAGTCAAATATAAAAAAAAAGATCTCTCATCAAGTTATCAAAAGTTTAAGTCTCATGGTAAATCGTATTTTTTTAAGAAAAACAAAATTGCTTGTAACAGTTTAAAGTAAACTTTCCAAAGGGGGTCCTCTGGGAGGGCAGGTTGTCAGCCATGCTAATGGGGCAAGGGCGTGTGGAACACCTGGGAAGATTCGGATCGATCAACCCAGCCACACATCTGCAGCTCCCGATGTCGCGCAATGATACCCAACCCAACATGTCTGTATCTCTCGAGTATTCCTGGTGATATTCTTAATAAGACATTCCCAAAGGTGCGGGCTCCGTGGAGGGCGGAAACTCGAGAGATGAAGAAAAAACCGGAACAAACATGGAACATGTACTGGAACATGTACGATCTGAAACGCCGAGAGTGTCGGAGGGGAAACTCGATGGTGCTGAACAAGAGATCTCCTCTGGGTGTGCCGTCCTCTTCCACACACTAGGTGCGGGTACTAGTAACGCAGGACCCCACCTCAAACAAACACCACACAAAAGTAGCGGTAGGGCGAAAGCCCAGCCAGCTACCCCAACAAACCCAACACAGCAGAAGGTAAGTGGCAAGAAAGTGCCGCTACCTTTCTTTACACGTGGCTTTAAGGCAACGCCTTCGAGCTCGAAGTCTAAAAACACTCACCCACACGGGGGCGGTGCTGCAGGACCCCCCACACACAAACAAAAGGTCTGCGAGGGGAGGAAGGTCTGCAGGGAAACCAGCAGGACCGGAAGCCCGAGCGTGGACCTCACACTCACACACACACACACACAGAACAGCCGACAACAACAAACAACCTAGAGATCGTCCCGTTTTCAGAGAAATCTACAGCCACGGGGTAGACACCGGCGTTGTAGCCCACACCAACAACATCCTGCCAGCTAGACTCTAGCTAGACTCTTCCCGTGTTGACCACGTAGGGGAAAAGGGAGCAACCCGCCAAATGGGATGCGCCTGGTCCCAGGGCGATAGACCTCGGGAAGAGGAGGCATAGGAACCAAAAACAGAGGTGCATGTACCGCAAAATGCTAGCGGAACAAGCTTGGGAGCCCCTGACGGATGTGCAGGCAACGTTGCAACAGAGCCTCTGTTGCAACGTTGCCTGCACATCCGTCAGGGGCTCCCAATACGGTGGAGATGCAGGGATCTACCAATGGCCTTAGCCAACTGACAGCAAACCGTGTCCCACCGAAAGGGAAAGGAGCCAGCACCAATAATCCAGTGGCTCGGGCCTCTGTGAAAATGATACGCCTTGACGAGACTCTGTCTCCGAGAGGCGAATCTAAGAAGCAGAGGATCGAGTTCCCCGCTGGGACCCCGCGAGCAGCATACGCGGACGCAGAAAAAGCTGACCTGATGGTTGCGGTAACGTCTGCAAGCAAGGTTCACCTCATCTCACAACTCGCCGAAGAGGCCTTCAACCTGATTCAGGGCTTCGTCATGGCTGTGGCGATGCAGAACCCCCAGAGTGCGGCCGGACCACAATTTCAGGCCAAACCGCTATACGCTAACGGAACCCTGACAATATGATGCGGAGACCAGGCAGCGGTGGCTTGGGTTAAGTGGTGCATGGCCACCATCACCCTCTCATCAGGGGACAAGTTGGTGGTCAAGCGTGAAAATGAGGTGCCAAACAGAGTTCGCTGCGGTATTCTGCTCCCGGGTGTCTGGGACGATTTCGGGGAGGTAGCAAACTCCCTTTATTAGCAGAGCGCCTGGGGCCGGAATAGTCCGCATTGACCGGTGGCTGCTCATCAGCGCTAACAGGCAAGGCTCGGTTAGAAACCTTCGCCATCATCAACATCCCGGAGACAGAGGTGCAAGCCCTTCTGGACCGGGGCCGCCGACTCACATTCTTGCGAGGGTCGGTGTACCTGAAGTTCCAATATGTGACTTTACGCCAGTTTATGACAGAGGAATTCATTAAATTCCATTAAAAAATATGCCACTGTTCAGTCGAATTGTTCAACGAATTAAGTAGACTTCAGCAGAATTATTTGCTTGTATAAGAATAATTACATCATATTATATAGGAACATACTTTCGTTCTATAATTAACTCTAAATTTAAAATCATTTAATTTAATATATTATTATTATGTTGTATGTAATTTACAAGTGCGGTCGGACATAACGGATATAATTTACAATATATACCTATATAAAATATTAAGGCAGGTACTTACTGTTGTGGTATAATCAAATGACGTTTAGTTCTTTTATATTTTCTTCGATTTATTGTGAAAAATAGCGGGCACAACTTGAAAATGAGTTAAAAAAATTATGCAATACGGGCACAACTAAGAAATGCCTTTGTAGCACAAATTACCGCGTGCGTTTGCGTCGAGTGCAAGCGGCCGACTGGTGATGGGCCCATATAGCAGGAAAGGGATAGATCATTTCTCTTAGTGCAGTAAAGGCATAAATGCCCTCTTTGGTCTGTTACAGTATACTTTTGACTAAAGTCTTTAATGCATACGGTAAAACGAGCACTTTAGATCACGATTCCGCAATAATCTCAAATCTCGAAAATTTTGAGTTGTGCCCTTATTGCATTCGGCAAGCGATATAGTAAATAAATTTCTAACCTCAAAATGAACCTTTTTTGGCTAAAACAGCTATTTTAAACAAAATAAAACAATCACAGACAATACATTGGCCAAGTGATGTCCAAAATGTTTACTAAGTTTACTGTATTTGCGATAAAAGAGCTGTTTTAGCCAAAAACGGTTAATTTTGAGGTTAAGTAGAAAGTTGTTTACTATATAAGACAAGTAATAATGAACAGACCTTAGCTTTTGTACGCAACTTCACTCACATAGAACTCGTTACTCCCTAGGGATGAAAAGTATACTATGTACTTTCCCGGGGCTTAAACTATCTCCATAGGTACCTACTTACCATAATCACGCCTTTATTTCCAGAGTGGGGTAGGCAGAGCTACAGAATTACTAACAACTCTTAGAACTTGTTGATAATTCTGTAACCACATTTTGCACAATCTTAAGATGTTTACCAGTTTACTTTGCTTTTAGCTAATCGCGTAGTAAAATAATCATTTACCTCGACGTTTCGACTGTGTTACAGACGCCGTGGTCACGAGAAGACTGAAGTGGAGGGTGTTCGTCTGCTTGTCGTGTGACTTTTTCGACCTACCCGCACTTGGTCTCGTTTTTCTTTATTCGGAATGTCCTCATCGGGTATGAGGACACACGACACTCACAACATCCGACGATTTATCCGCAGACACACTTCCTAGCTTACATTTACTGATGACAGGATTCCACGTAGTCGAATGTTTATTTTAATACCTACGCGATTAAGTTCAGATTTATAGTTTTAGCATGTTGATGACAGGTTGCAAGCAAGCCTAGGTAGTTGATAGGTACCTTGTAACTTTTTTTGTTTTGTTTAGACTTTACTTAGTTGGTAACAGCTAAACTTTCATCAGTTATAAACACGTACGAAGAATACAAAAACTTGTCAAGCTACAAATTCTATACCTATAGTCCGTTCGCGTTAAGAATGCAGTAAATCCTTGTTGTCCGCCGGCCAAGCCTCGCCCCATAACCAATCAGGTCGCTCAAAATTAGGTTTATTTTTATCCATTAAACTTAATCTTTTTAAATATAATTTGTTTGAATTTTAACTCAACTTCGAATACACATTTAACCTTCAGTTGCACTGATGAGTCACTGCGTTCTTAACGCGAACGGACTATAGTAAGCAGTTAATGTGTAATACATTCCTTTATGTCATTTAGTCGTTATACAAAAATATCCATGATATATTTTATCGTTATACATTTTGTTCATTATCGTTACTAAATGAATGTTATATGATATGATGAAATGAAATTATACAAAGTGGCTTTATGTATTACTAGCTTCTGCCCGCGACTACGTCCGCGTATATTTAGATTATCGTTATTCCCTCGGGAACTTAAATTTTCCAGGATGAAAAGAAGCCTATGTGATAATCCAGGGTATAAACTATCTCCATTTAAAATTTCATCTAAATCCGTCTAGCCGTTGCAGATTGAAGGAGTAACAAACAAACTCACATACTTTTGCATTAATAATATTAAAATAAAATATATTTTGTTGTTATATATTATATTACTTACCCGTTTTATTATCCCCTTTCGTTTCAACGGGCAGGCGCTGAAGCAGCACGTGTGGCACCGTGTCGACGGGTCCAAGGAAGGCCTGATGTCCGCCTACAGCACAATTCAGTTTGTCGTTCAGCCGCACCACTTCTTTGAGGAAAGGCTTAAAGTAAGTAGTGCTTCTACTTTGTAGCAGTATCCTCTCTCTCTCTTCCTAGCTATTATTAATCCCAGGGGTGGGGTCAGCTTTCCTGATCTTTCATCATCTCCTGAACTCCTGCATGCCCTTCAGCAATGTATTTCCACCTTGTTTTGGGTCTATCCCAGGATCTACAATCAGAGATGGAAAGATGTAATGCCAAGTTCCCAAAGTAGTCAGGCGGCTTCCTTTTAACGTGGCCATACCATCGCACGCAGCCTACTCTCCTGTATCTTATCGGCGATATCACGTACATCCAAGCTTACTCGCACGTATACTCGTTTCTTTGTCGCAGGTATACTTTTAAAAATCGTCATGCATTGCTTTGAAAAATCGTCCTATCTCATATTTTGTGACGAACGATTTTAAACTTAAACTTGAGGAGAATTAAGTTAAAACTCATACTTCTCGAAATATCAGATAAGAGTTTTTTCCAAAGTAGTAACGAAATACTGTTTTGTTATCTTTACACATAAAACTCTTCAGCTGACTGATTTACTGGCAGAAAACGCACAGCCTAAACCACTTAACGTAACTTGAAATTTGGACGAAATAACCCTTGGGTGCACTATGAAAGGATTTATTAAAAATTAACCCCCAACGGGAAGAAATTGGGGTCGAAGCGGAAAACAAATTCGACGCGTACAAAGTCGCGGGCGTTCTCTAGTTTGACATAAGATAAGCTCCGCATCATCGATCTTAGTTTTTCATTCTAGTATACAAAGACATTGTTTTCCGTTTTTGTAAATAATTGGATCATGTATCGGTATGTTTTCTTTTAATCTTTATTTGCGAGAAATATAGGAAAAAGAAGGCTGGGCTACGTAGAAAAGGTCTTATTCTAAATATTATTACCTCCATGGTGTAGATTGTAGATATTGTGGAGCATGAGCCCTGTTTACTTGTTTCCTTATGATTGATGAATATAATAATAATATAATAAATAAATTAAATCCACAGGTTAAACCTGAAGATTTAGAGATGTTACAAAAGACATTTTTAAATGCCTTGGTGCCGTCAAGTTACACGAAGCCATGAGCTTATCATTTTAATTAAAACGTATACGTTGCTGAGCGAAACGCAGCTCGACTGTGCCGAACGTTTATTTTTTTATTTAACTAACAGGATAAATTGCTTGCAGTGAAGAGAAAGAAAGGTTTGTGATTTGATAACTAAAAATATTTGACCTTCTAAAGGTCAACAGAACTTGAGAACTATAACCTAAACCTAACGCAAAGAGATTCATTAGAAATTATACATTACAAAGGAAATTCGCAGATTAATTAGCCCGGTTTTATAAAGGCCCGTTAGTAAATGGGCCAGTCTACTTTTCAATGCCTAAAATAGAAATGAAAGTTTAAGATCCATTTAAAAAAAACGTAGTTATTTAGAGATTATTTTACAGGAGCCCCACGTTAAGTCTTAACCAGGTCTCACTTTTTACTGTAAATTTACCCGCTATTTTTGTTCTTTTTCTATATAAAACAAGAATTTGGTGCTCAAATTACCACTGCGTTACCAGTCTCCACGTCCCCTTGCAAATAACGACCACTGCGTTACTATATGAGCCTTTTTTTACCCAACCCCACATAATTCGGTATAAAACATAATTCGGGTACGTAGATCAAAATCTGAAAATTGTGTGCATTTCTAATGTCATATAATTTTGTTGAAAATTATTACTTTAAACAAATGTTCACGTTAAGGGACGTTTTCTTAGGCATTAAAAAGAAGAATGGCCCAAATACCAATGTCAGATAAAATTTTAGAACCTTCATTTAATTTTTGAAATTCCTGTTCGAAATTTGATCTAACAGATATAAATAAGACCCTGCCTTAAACGATTCGAAAACGTGAAGTCGGTAAAGAGGTCGGTTATTAAAAATGTTAGAATTGGCGTTTCTGTCTATAACCACAGATTAAATAAGAGGTACTACGTAACGTAACTAGAGCTGTATGGTTCATTATGATTTAAAAACATTGCAATTCGTTGTTATATCATTTGATTGTTTTATATATTAAAACTGTGCAATTTGTGTTAAGAAAAATGATAATTACGACTTTCATGCTAAAAGATATGGATACTTATTCCTCATTCGATACTGGCAAGTTATAAACCATTCTAAAAGTAGGTTATTTTCCAAGTGATTTGATAATGGAACATTCTTAAATCAAACCAATTCTTATTAATTTCAACATTTCAAAAATATTTTGCCGGGAATTTGTTCGCAACAATGAAGCTCACTCGACGTGATTTTCGTGCTATGATTTATTAAATGTAAAAACGTTTTGATTTTCTAGTCACAACTTTTGGTGATTGTGTTTGTTTACGGGCTTCACGTTTAAATTAGTTTGATAAATTAAAAACCGGACGGAGGAGATTGAAAGGTGAGGCGAACTCAGGTCAGCCGCCAACCGCGGTTACTCTAACACGGATTTAAGCTGTCGAAAAAAATATTCGTGGAAACCGTCGAATTGCATATCGCACCTTTAGAATTATAGTGACCTAATCCAACATTTCAGCTGTTGACTTTGATACATATGTTTATTACTATAGAGACCTAACTCGAAATCCAATATTTGTGATTTAGGTCACTATAATTCTAAAGATGCGATATGTAGAGCTTAAATGAAAACTGTAGATCAGCAGCATGTCTCTCCATAAGCTTTGTTAGAGATGGGTTTCGCTAACTTAACGATGAGCATAAAGAACGTCCCTTTGATTGGTTAAAATTTATTGACAACGCGCTGGCCTTGGTAGTGACCACGAAGCTAGCGGTCATGGGTTCAAATCCCGGTAAGGGCAGATATTTGTGTGATGAGCGCGAATGTTTGTTATTCAGTCATGGATGCTTTAATTTACCGACCCACTAGTAATACTTTATATCTATTACAAATACTTCTCATAACATGCCTGATCTGATAGTCCAATTGCAGGATTTCATTGAATAAAATCCTCTTTCAATACTCTACATTTACTGAAAAATAAAACTGTTTTTAATTGATGCAAGGTTGCCATTTATTTCGGCGTATTTTCCTCCTCTAAGTAAGTGTCTTCGACAAGCATTGAATAATTATTATGAATGTTATTTTAACTCGAGCTCTATTCTCGGTAAAACCATATTATTTGCTTCTGAGATGTTATTGCATTGTTTTTTAACTTGGCTGCCATTGCCTTCAAGTAAATAAAACCAATAAGCTAGCTTTATATTCCTTTTTTTGTTATTTTAATCCGGCGGCGCTGCATTTTGAGGTTTCAAAAATATTAAAGTTGATTGTTTTTAGCGTATAGTTTGCCCAATCTAATGCATAAGTTTGTGCCATATAAGGTGTTTGCTAATGTGGAAGCATAGATATTTGTCTTTTTTTTAACAGTTTCGGACGAAAATAAAATTTGAGATGATTTATCTTTCACGGTAATAATGAAGTAGTAACATAAGTTCATATGCATTTTGTGTCATCTTCATCCACTGGTATATCGATATTTAATCTATACCTAAACACGTCACCCTAAATAGCTCTGAAAAAGTATTACAATCAGTTCAATAGGTGTTAAGCGTTTAGATCACTACTATCAGTGAATTAAACCAATTTGTGTCAAATTCATCCATGCCATTTGAAGCTTGTTTTTTTTCTTTCAACTTTGTAAAGGCTCGTGGTTACATACTGGTGCTATGTCAGTTTGCACTGGACGAAGATGACACAAAATCGGTTTGCACAATACGCAAGTTATACTATATTATGATATGATAATTATTTTGAATTTTGTAATTTGTATTGAATAAATGCCACAAAACATCGAATTCTGAAAATGCAATGGCCAGATGTGACACAAAACGCAATATAAGCTTTACAATTACACACCGTATCCACTTCCAAAAAATAAGCGACTTTAGAGTTTTTGTCACTTATGACCTCAAAATATGCCAGCGCCGCCGGACTATTTCCCTCTTTGTGCAATAAAGTAATTTACATAGGATAAAACACTTAATGATTGGCCTCTAAAATACCAGTGACTGGCACCTAATGATGGTTGAATTATCGTTTCTATTACCTTATGTTAAAGTTCATGGGGCCAATAATAGGGCAGTTCAACCTACTTACATATTACAACGTTGATAATACGATAACATGTCAAAAGCAATATGATTTTACCAAGTAGAATGAGCCTTTAGCAGGTTGCGATTGTTCAATCAGTTGTGTAAGTGAGAAAATGACGTCCCTCGAAATAGACTTACTCAGAAGATAACTCAGTCAGAAAATGACGTCCATCGAAATAGACCAACTCAGAAGATGTCTCACCCAGAATATGACGTCCCTCGAAATAGACCTACTCAGAAAATTACTAAGTCAGAAAATGACGTGCTTCGAAATAGACCAACTCAGAAGATGACTAAGTCAGAAAATGACGTCCCTCGAAATAGACTTACTCAGAAGATAACTCACCCAGAATATGACGTCCCTCGAAATAGACCTACTCAGAAAATTACTAAGTCAGAAAATGACGTGCTTCGAAATAGACCAACTCAGAAGATGACTAAGTCAGAAAATGACGTCCCACGAAATAGACCAACTCAGAAGACGACTCACCCAGAATATGACGTCCCTTGAAATAGACCTACTGAGAAAATGACTAACTCCGAAAACGACATCGCTCGTAACAGACCTACTCAGAAGATGACTCACCCAGAACTTGACGGCCCTCGAAATGAATGAGATAATGACTACCTAAGTCAGAAAATGATGTCTATCGAAATGGACTTAAAACGAACATGTCATTCTTCAAAATTGACAACCCAAGAAGGTTGGCTTCTTTACAAAGTTGATTGCATGGTTTACTGAAAACTAAGCACTTTTTGCCACTGAGAAATGTGGAACCTCCCTTTCTCGGTGTTACCGAATATAGTTGTCCCTCAGGGGCTAGCCGTAAACGGGTCGACGTAACCTGAAATTTAAATGTTTAAAACCTGAAGGCGCCAGTTTATTATCGTCCATGCCCTTATAAATAGAATAGTATTATTTCGCTTAGTCCCCGCGGTTGACAATGCCCAGTTATTATTTATTATTGTTGTTTATTATTAAATAACGTCGCTGAAGATTCAGTGCATCAATAGTGACCTAAGTGCGCAACGCAATAGTAGTTTATCTACACTCATATCATAAGTCCTCTATTATGCGTTCAAAACCCGTAGGCAATGACCGGCATTACCTGTGGTAGTAGGTGACAGCGATGACTGTTGTTAATTTTGGAAGATGTTTCAAATTTGGATCTCATTACCTTACAATATTCAATAATGTAATTTCAAAATTACGTTATAGCTGTCATCGCTGTCACCTACTACCACAGGTAAGGTAATGCTGGTCATTTGCCTTTCGGGTTCTGAACCCATCTTAGAGTTCTTATAATATGTGTGTAGATAAAGTATTGTACGAGACTCTGCGTAATTAGCATTACGCAACCGTCACGTAAACTACTATTATGTAACTGATACATAATGAGAGTCCTTAAAACACGAGTGTGGTTTTATGAAACGAGCCAAATGGCGGCAAACCAAACTTGTGCTGTGTCAATGTCACGAATATGCATGTTAAGTGTCTGTTTTAAGAATTCAGTAAGTAGGTCGCACGGGCATGTTTACACGTCAAGAATCTACCAGCGCTTCCCAAGAGGAGACCACTGTTGAGAAGGAACGCCGCATGAAACTCAGCAGTCAGTAATTTTTTAGTCGTTGTTTTTTTTTAATCAGGGACAAACTAATAAAGTCCCTATTCTCATGTCGTTCGAAATCAAAAGTTGAAGTTTCAATTGATTCTAGAATTGGGCCTATTTAAATTTTGTTGGTTTTGGAAGATGTTCCAAATTTGGATCTCATTACCTTACAATATTCGATAACGTAATTTCAAAAATTACGTCACTGCTGTCAGTGCTTTCACCTACTACTACAGGTAATGCTGATCATTGCCAACGGGGTTTGAACGCATAATAGAGGATTTATTATATGTGCGTACATAAAATAACAATGAGCGCCTAATTTAATGTGATACCGTCTAACTGAGGAGACGTCGGACTCAAACCAACTGTGGCGTGGCAGAGCCGGGGGAAAGTGCCTGACTATGTATAAAACTCTCTTTTTCCCCTGCCCAAAACGCAACGTGGATTCACTCAATAATGTGATTTTATTGTACAATGAAATAACTATAGATACCTAGATAAAAACCCCCTTATAATGGTAACCCCCTTCTTTCAGAGCTGATATCTCTTAAATGGCTCAACCGATTTTCATGAAACCTAGTTAAGAACCACCGCTATAAAATCTACTTTCAAATAAAAGAAAATTCATCTAAATCGGATCTTCCATTCAAGAGCTAAGGTGCCACAGACAGACACAAACTTATAAGTTATATTTAACACCAACTTTTAGCGTCGAGTGTTAAAAACATAAAAATGAAATTGATAATATTTATTATGACAGTCGTAATATTATTAATCAAGTAATTGACGACACGTTAGCCTAGTTGGTAGTGACCTTGCCTACGAAGCTAGCGGTCCCGGGTTCAAATCGCGGTAAGGGCAGATAATTATTTGTGTTGAACGCGAGTTTGTTCCTGAGTCTTAGGTGTTTTATATTTGTTTTAGTATGTATTTCTTTATATAAGTAAGTTTATCGTTGTCCCCATAGTACAGTCACAACACGGGAATGTTAAGCCACTTGCTACTCTTCGTAATTTAGCCGAGTAATACATACTGGATACACGAGTATAAATGACTAAACTAGGTTTGCATTACACGGCTAAAATACGAACTGTGGCAAGTGACTCAACCATCCCGTGTGGTGACTGTACGTACAGTCAACAGCATAAATAAGTGATCATTTATGTACCTTGTCACTTTAACGTAATGTTTGAAATGTCATACAAAATTGTGAAACGATTGAAAGCGACAGGGTACATAAATCATCACTTATTTATGCTGTTGACTGTACAAGCCTTGAGCTTAGTTTGGGATTAGGTCAATTTTACTGATGTGCAAGTTGCGGAAAGTTTCCAAAAAGTTGGAAAAGTTCTAAGAAATTTCCAGAAACATACACTAGAAATATAGGAAATATAAATTTAAGAAACGGAAAGTTTCGATCCCCATACAAAATTGTGAGAAGTTTCCGAAATTTTTCAACATGAAATGTTCCGCATTTAAGGAAAGTTTCCTTTGGCACATCAGTAGTCAATTTGCGTGATATTGTCTCCTGATATTTATTTATTTATTTATTTTGCGCAGGTCCGTTGTACGGCGATAATCTACTCTATCTACCTGAAAAGCCTAGAAAAGAGCGCAGAACAAGAAGTCATTCGAACTACGACCACCAGCGAACCGATGATCAGGCAGGCGAAAATATACTCCGTGCAACGGCTGCCAAAAGCTAGTAAGTATCTAGTACACTACTAAACAAACCAATTACGCATAAATGCTAACGCTACTAACGTTTTTCTTTTATATCACTCAAAATGTATAGGATAACATTCTCGTGCGTTGCGTTAAACCACTGTCATCGCATTTTGAGAGATAGAAAAGAAAACGTTAGTAGCATCTTGGCTACGGCCTCTGAAGTGCGGAGGCGGAGGACGGGGTTGTAAGTAATTACACATCACCAGGAAAAAATAAATCAACTGTTTTTTCCTTTATTTCTATTTCTATAACCTATACAGGGTGGATAAAACGAACGCCAAATGGACGGTAACTACCTTAAATATTGGAAATAACAAGTTCTACGCAAAGGAGACTTACTTTTTTTTTGAAAACCATAACTATTGCATTATTGGATTTTGGAAAAAAATCCTCTTCCTTGACCGGGAATCAAACTGGTCCAAAATGACAAAACAATAAATGTTTTATGATACAGATCGATAGGGTATTGATCATTTATGTCTATTACACGTACACCATTAAATTAAATAAAGACCATAAAAAACCCTTCTTTATTATGTTGTCAAATTCGACCTATTCGATTTCCGGATAAGGCACGCAAATTTTCAAAAATCCATAAATGCAGTAATAATTGTTTTCAAAAATAAAATAAAGTCTCCTTTGCGTATAATTTGCCATTTCCAATATTTAACGTAGTTGCCGTCCGTGTGGCGTACGTTTTTTCCACCCTGTATACTACGAGTATAACGAGGAGGTATTAACAATTGATATAATTATTATAGAATTAATTACTCTTTTTTTGTCTTCATCTTAAATTTTGGTAGGTACTTATAACAGTTCAGAAATATTTGGAAATTAGGCCTTTACTTCAAACTTGTAGGTACCTATTTAACTACTTAAACAAAACATTGTACCTACCTATCCACCTAAAACCTACAAAGTTACCTAAGGATCAACACTCAGATCTATCTTGTATTTAATTTCTTTTCTATCTCTTCTTCTTTGTCGGTATCACTCTTGACAGGGTGGTCGTGGTCATCACTTCAGGTGTTGGTGGCAAGCTTCACAACACGCCGCCACTCTTCTCTGATCTTCTTTTCTATCTAGACATTTATTAATCTCATATAACGGGTATGGTATGGTAAGCTTTTATATTCAACGTAACCAAACCACGGGTTTTTCACATATAAAGTTTAATATTTCTCATGTGGTTTTATTTTATTCCACATAAGTCCTGCATACCACAAACATATTCCCGATTAGTGAATGCGTTGATTAACAGGGCCAGGGTGCGGCTCCACTGAGGCGGAGACGAGCGGAGCGGTGCGGAGCTGTGCCAATATTAATCAATAGAAGGCGCATGCGGTCACGTGGAGCGCGCCTTGCGCACGTTAGTTTAGATTCTATTGGTTAATATTGGCACAGCTCCGCACCGCTCCGCTCGTCTCCGCCTCAGTGGAGCCGCAGCCAAGGCTGACGTTTGTAATGCCATAAAAGTAAAGCTTATCTTTTTGTCTCTACATGACTTTATTGATTTTTTGCTTTTCTTTCTTTCTGTAAGTAATAAGTTAAGGAAGGCAGACATGCTAACTTTATGGTAATATCATGATTGCAAACGTGTTGCTAACGGAGACTCTTGAGAGCTTACTTGATATGGCTCAATTCTAAGTACATAAAATTCGTGGTAAAATTAAACTCCGGAAGGTACATGCAAAGCTGACATTAAAGTTCATGCTAAATAAAAGCTTTTCAATGACACTTTTTACAAATTGTGTCTTTGTTCGATTTAGCAATGCAAAAAAGGTCCTTTATTTTTAATCGAGTTGCTAGTCTCTATTTATACTTCCACTTTGCGCTCGTGCCGTTTTACTTAATTCGGGCACTGCCACACAATTACACACGCTTCAATGCATTCGAAGCAATAAAGCTTATCTCTCTTGAGTAGATAGCTAGTTTGCGCCGGGGTACGCTAAAGCCGAGATTCAATTATTTATCATCTGTTATGTATGCGTATTTATACGTTGTCTTAATTTATTTGCGTTGTTTTAAAACAACATTGTTTTATTTGAAACTTCTTAAATAGAGTATTTGCCTAATTTTTTATTAGTATTTAAATTGAAGCTTTTTTACCTTCCGAATAGCCTAATATAAATAGTTTTTAATATCTTTATAAATAAGAAAGATATAAGTGTTTAAAACTTGCTTTTAGACACAGAGGAAAATACAGTAAATATTATGACGTCATATTACTCAACCGCCATATGAATTACACGCAAAACATCGTTTCGTGAGAAAGATATAGACAAAAAACTTTAAAAGGCTATAATTTTTATATTTTATTACCAATTTCAAATTTGATTTTGAATTATTTTATCATACTACGTATATTGATATATTATCCAAATTAATATATGAAATTTAATATCAGGCAAATACCCTATTGAGCAACTATCGCGTGAGAATTTTTTGGTATATAGATACATTATAACATATTTTTATATACATATATTATATGAATATAAAAATCTCGTGTTGCGGTGATTGTGGTCGAACTCCTCCGAAACGGCTCGACCGATGTGTATGATTTTTTTTTAAATATACCCGGAATAAACCCGGATGGCGCCGGGCGCTGACAGCTAGTAACTTGATAATAATTATTATTCTTATTTATTACATAATAGGAAATTCTCAATGCTCTCGAATGCTTCCAATAATATTCTAAGTAATTTATTTAAACATTTCCGAAATCGGGAATGCTTTGCAACTCGTACAGTTAAACTCATAAAATATATAGGTAGGTAGGTACTACACAAGACGTCAAAAGTATATACATTTCCTGCTCAACGCATGATATTTTATATAATTATCATTGTTTTATATAATGCTAGGCTAGGCTTATTACTAATTATCATTGTCATAAAGTACTTCGTTAAACAATTACTGACTGGAAAATACTCTTGGTAAGGGCTGGTAGATTTTTGACGTGTAAAAGTGCCCGGTGGGCCTACTTACTATGTTTATTTAGTAAGTAGCTTTAATCTTTTTTTTGCTTAAAGTACCTACAAGTAAAACTAAACATATTTTTATTTTTATCTAATAGTGTAGGTACCTACTATACTTTATTAACACTTGATTATATTTAAATATACAATGAACGTTGCTTGATAAAAATCTTATGGTTTACGTTGTGAATTTAGAACAATAAAGGTAAGAAAGACTTTCCAAATACAACTTTACAGCTAACTATAAGCCTTCTAAAGTGTAGGATTACGATAGTTATAATAATATTACATTGTACACGTAATTCGAGCCTCTTTGTACGAACCATGTACAGTTTTCGTATGCAACCACCGATATAATAAAAAAAACATGCTTGGCTTTGTATACATTGAGAATTTTAACCAATGCATGCGAGATTAATGAGAGCTTACATTTTCATTGTATGATAAAGCAATAACTTATAGATAAAAAAACATTTTTAATGAAACGCTTTTTGGCCGCCTGACGTTTAATTCCCCGTTGAAAATTCTTGTAGAATATGGTAAAATATTATGTACTTGTATGTCTATTATTTAGTCCTGAAAGGCATGCAAAACCATACTAAGGATTAAAAAAAATACTTGCCAAATAACAGATTTTCTTTATTTCTAGAAATTACTCATACAACAAAATTTTCCTTGATTTGACCTATGCTATGAAGTAGAAAGTTAGAATAAGCCAGCTGGTCTGCTCGTTTGCATTCTCCGTCCCATATTACAAAGGATTACAACTTTTATCGCCTCCTGCACGGGTAGCACAAGTTGTATTTTCTCGCTTGTCTCTCAGTGCGTCTCTATCGTTACTGACTAAATAGAAAGGGAGATCCGAGCGATAAACAAGTCACGGGCAACTTGTGCTAGCCGTGCAGTAGGCCTAGTATGGTTGAGTTTATCGCGTGATAAAATGTGGATAAAGCATCCGTCCCTCTCGTACTTATATACATGTCAAAAAGTGACGGATGTTAGGCCCCCTGGTTTAAAAAACAACGGTAAATTAAAATAGCGTCAAAACGTCTCGATGAGGTCTGGTGGGGTAAGGCGAACTTACCCTAGCAGACCTTATTAAAGATATGTAGGTTTTGTTAATGACAGATGTGAAAAATAATAGCATTTTTTTTAAATTAAATGTGCTTTGTTGAACATGGTAGGCGCGCTCTATTGAGGAATCACAAACATACGTAAAATACATGAAACCTCAAACACATTAAACTCCTTTTGTCTGAACGCTCGTGTAAAAATAGTCTTTTTGCGCCAACAATTTTTCACTGTTGCTCTGTCGAATTGGTATTTTGGTCACGATTCGCCGGCTGTTTGTTCAGAGAGTGGGTAACATATGCCTGAAATATTGCAGCCAGCTTTAGCCGATTAAAAACTATTTATTCTATTGGATGGAATCGGAATATTATTTGTTTTGTCAGAATAGACTGCCCTGTATTTTGAATGTTATTTTTCTAAGTGTAGCTGATTATTTGTATATGTAGTTGGTACTTACCTATAAGTAAATGCAATCTTGAAAGTTGAATAAAAGCCCAACGTATATATCTACCTACCTAATGGAATTAATAACAAATTGGATTTCAATTATACACTAGTTTGATATCTAGGTCCCATATTAGTAGCGATTTTATTCAGTTACTAATAATAATTTAATGTATGGATGAGATGACATTCTCGTGCGTAGCGATAAACCATGTGGTCAACTGTCATCCCATACATTTTGAATGATAGAAAAGAAAAACGTTAGTAGCGTTTGCATCTTGGCTACGGCCAATTTACAGGTTGCAAGTTTCCATTTGACACAACCTCGACCAATGCCGACCGGCCATTTGAGCAGTGTTGCCAGTTTTGAACTGTAAAATTGTAACTTGTAGCTTTATAAAACGTGCCCCTGAGGCCCGTTTCACGAAGCTACAAGTTACAAATTACAAGCGGAAGTCTCTTTCTAACTCCTTTTGCTAGAAAAGGAGTTCCGCTTGTAATGTGTAACTTGTAGCTTCGTGAAACGGGCCACTGGTATCTATTACAATGTTCTTTCTTGGTATAACTCACATTAAGAGGCCACATACTAAAGATTTTTAATTTAACAGAAACGTCTGTTACGAAATTCTAAACTTAAATGAAAAAAACTCAGTTAAATTAAAAATCTTTAGAATGAAGTGGCCCATTGTACTCATGTTAATTTCAATGTAACCTGAAACATGAGTGGCGTTTGTTAATAAGCAACGATAGATGGCGTCAGCATACCCTACGAGTATGAAAAGGCAAGCTATCACTAATTTCGCGGACCTTAAATAGGGTCTTGGTGGCATAAGTGGTAATACGCCTGCATCGGCCCGGAGAGCCAGATGAGATGTAGGTTCAAATCCTACCAAAGACCGACGAAATCTTTTCGCTTTACGAGAAGTGCTATGGTAGACGCTGTAATCAGTTTGCGCGCGCCTTAATTGATTACATCGTCTACCATAGCACTTCTCGTCATTGGCAGGATGCTCATTCCCATTTTCTTGATGACTCAACTCCGCGCCGGTTCTCTAGAAGGTTTCTGGCGCGTACTATAGGAATTTGGAATGAGATTCCTGCTGAGCCTTTCCCAATGCGTTACAATATTTATGGGGCTTTTCAAAAAGGATATCATTTTTCTTCGAGACCGGCAACGCATTGGTGACGCCTCCGGCGTCGCAAATATCCATAGGCAACGGTGACCACTTACCATCGGGTGGGCCGTCTGCGTCCGTTTCGAACCTGACATCTTTTTCACATGTTTTTTTGTTGAATCTTTGAAACCCTAAGTAAGATCTCTAGCGATGATGTTTGGTTCAAAACTCCTTAAGTCTGATAACCAATTTTTGTAATTTTGTGGTTTTAAAGAAAACAGTAGTTATTTGTTACTTTAAAACCACAAAATTCCAAAAATTGATTATCAGGCTTAAGGAGTTATAAACACTCAAATTTTGAACCAAACATCATCGTTAGAGATGTTACTTAGGGTTCAACAAAAAAACATGTGAAAAAGGTGTCAGGTTCGAAAATTTAAGTATCAAGGAATTGGTTTCTAATCGTGTTTTAACGTCTAACAGTCTGAAGGAAATATGATGAAGTTTAATATACCCAATGAACAGACGCATAGGGGTTATGGTAATTGAGATCCAGATCGCGGAGTACTATGTACAGTCAAGGAATTTAATTTGTGACCCACCTTAGGTCCAAAGTCAATCTGACATTCTACAGCAATAAGGTTGAGTTTCCTATCAATTACAAATGACTTGGCATCTCTATTGACTATTACATCTTCAAGCAGATTCTTTCTTTGAAATGGGTAGCAAATTAACTTCCGTGACAGTACCTAAGTGCTTAATTAACCAAAAAACCATTTTTAAATTTGTCAATGTTCTTTAACATTGCTTACTTATTTGTTAATCAAGGAGGTACAACAGTCCATACATACTTTTGATGTTGATTATACAATTGTGGGGCGGGCATTCTTTATTTAGATTAAAACAAAACTCACTTGTTTGACTTCGCTCGGTCAATAGACCGGTCGACAAGAAGGTGTTATAAGAAAAACACCTCTGGTTGAAACACAAAGAACGGCGCGTCAATAGGCTTCCTATTGTCCTACGAATAACACCTTGTAAATACATGTTATTTTTCTAATTTCTTGATGTACAATAAAGAGTTTACAAAGGGTCAACAGTGGTAACAGTGGATCACTATTTTATCAAACCTACCTTTTTCAATATGAAATTCGCTACTTATATGTGACGAGTCTAGGTAGGTACATCATCTTATTAGTTAAGATTTTCACATTGAAAAGCTGGTTAGCTTCATATTTTTCGTAAATAGTAACTGGCTATATTTAACCACTGAAATGTTAATATTATTTAAAAAATCAGGAATTTATTTAATACTTATAATATACGTACACAGTGAATCAAAGGTCGAGTGCAAAGTGGATAGGGGTAGGCATATTTATAAAACTACAAAATGAGACAAAACACTAATACTTTTTGAGAAACGGGCCCCAGATGTATACATGCACCCAAATTTGTGATTAGCATAATGCAACTATTGCTTTAAACCTCTGTCAATCCACTGTGAACTCTTAGCAAATAATCCAGCATTTCTGTTTCATTACGCCGTTACGAAAAATAATATTTCAAGAGGGATCAATTATATGTTATAAATATAAAAGCTCGTATAATCCTCATTTTAAAATATTATAATGGGAATGTGGATAAAAACAACAAAATTACTTATACTTTTTGTGAACTGCGCAGCACATTTACTTCTCTAATACGTGAATACGACATCGTAATGGCGGCGTCCTGACAAAATCAGTCGAGAAGTACCACTGAGAGCATAATGAGAGAAATTGAATCAATTAACTTGATTGCCTCTAACAAAGCACAATTTACTCTAATATAGCGATAATACACTGTTATTACAACGGTCCTATATACATACAAGCGGTTTACTCTCAGATATTTTCTATTATATTGTAATGTATTGTGTCTAATGTCGTACCTATTCTACACGGTGGGAAAAACTACGCCACTTAAGGTCAAGTTATCTTTTCTATACACGGGCAAAAAATGGTCGAACACCGTGAACCAATTTTGAAAATTTTCACCCGCGTGTAGCCCGTAGTGCGCCGAATCACCTGGCACTCCAACGATGTTTTATGCGATTAAAATATTTTTCCGAATTGTTTAAAGTGCGGAGCGACTTGGAAGCGTGGCGCTCGCACTGGCGGACAGTTTGCGACTCTCCAAGTTATCTTTTCAATTTCAATTCATTCAATTTGGTTATCCAAAAGACGTCATTTTTTTTATCAACTTGGAAAGATCAAGGACACCTTGATCTTGGATGAATGTTCTGGTTATTCCAACCGTGTAATAAGTAGGTATTAAATTTCCGGTTTATAATGACTATTAATGACTTCTTACTTTCAGATGCAAGTCCAAGTGTGGCGACGACTAACACAGCGGCCCGGTTGGCCCCGGTGCTGACTCTGCTCCTCCCGACGGTACTAAGATAAACCAAGCATGTCCATTAGGTAGACAATTTATCGGAATACACTTTTCTACTAAAAAATACTTATGTTAAACCCAAATCGTGTTCGGACTAAATGAAGTTCATCTCTATTTTCACTGTTGTTAAATTAGTAGTTGTGCCAACCCGAATTTATGTATTTCATACAATGAAATGCACGAGAATTCATAGGTTTCTTCTAGTTTAAGTTTAGATTTAAGGGAAATATGTTAATGAGAAAAGATACTCTATAATCCATGAACAGTTCCACATTAGATTGATAATATATTATTTCGTGTTGTAATTCGTTTAAATGTATATCTTGGAGTCTTCATAAAATGTTTATTTCTCATATATAACGTATGTACCTACAGATTTAAGCCAAAATATTGTAAATAAGCATAGATTAAAAATAGATACAGCTCTGATAACAGATGGTAACAAATGTTTTGTTATTTCGACATGAGAATACTGTTTCCGCTATTAAAAGTAATCCAGATGTTCTGTCCTTAACCGGTTGACGTTATTTATCCTAACATTTTATTTTCCTGAGAACCATTGTAATCTTCCACAGAAGGAAACTTGGCTAGCCTTACTGCTATTGCCCTATGTACGAGTAAGTATGTTGCGGGACAAGCGCGGAAGAAGTACGCGAAAGGTAAGTAAGAAACCTGTAACGTGAAATAAGCTTAGGTAAGTCCTGCGATACAGTCTACAAAAACCTTGTCTCAATAATAACATCTAGGCCAATGATATGTTATATTAAGATACGTCATCTGCATGCAAAAGCGTTCCTCAAAAAGGAAGGCAAATTGCCTTACTATCGTTCAGTCGCGCCGCGGCCGCTGACACGCGCGCGACAATAAAGTTTTATTACCGAAAAGTAACAGATATATTTCATGAAAAATGCCGTCTTGTGTTTTTCGAGGCTACCGCAATTATACTGTAACTAAAAAAAGATGAAATGATGTCTCATTTCATTTGTAAGTACCGTAAATATTTTTTACATTTTTAGTTTACATCGCCATACGAGTACTTTGTTTAATTTGCACTAGCGGCGTCGCTGTCACCTGTGAAACATGAGATACACAATTAGATATCGCATGAGTGCGATAAAGACGGGTATGGCGGCCGGCACCGGTATCTAGGCACGCCGCGTCATTCGGGTACGCAATTTGAAACAACTATTTATCTCTTTCTAACAATAGCGTTCGCTGCGGATTGCTGTCTTTGTCTCTAGAAATATGGGAACGTAGCAACTGACAGTAATTGGCGACGGGTTTTTAATGCGTTTAGTATGAGCAAAACGTATCTAAGTATAAAATATCATTGATCTAGGCTAGTATTATTTATGTAACTTATACTCGTAATACTCGTAGATGCCATATGACCAACATCTATACTTAAGCCTGTCTATTCAACCTTTGGAACGTTGTATCCTACTGCCTATAATAAACATGCCCTTTATAGCGATTAGGGTTTACGGCAGATTTCCTAACAAATATAATTTAAAAAACGAAATGAAGATGAATACTAAAGGGGTCTCTATCAAAAAAAACTTCGAGAAATTGCAATTCTTTATAAGATTTTGAACGGCTATCGTGGTTTCTTAAGAACATGGTTAAACTTTTTTTAAAGTTTTGAGTAAATGCTATAGGGTATGTACATAGTAGGTATCGTTTAACCGAGTAATGTTTGTATATGAGACTGTTTAAGAGATATTTATTTGAAAATCTTAGAATTGCGTAAATACCTACTGGAGTCCTGGCGGGCCTTTATTCGATTCTTGGAAACTCTTACAATATGAAAATATATATCCATTACTTAATATCAATACATATACATATACCTCTATGTACATTGTGTTGAGCATGAGGACGGCTTGAGGAGTATTGTGCCTGCTTTAAGAGACCATACATGATAAAGATGGTAGTGTTCCGCGATCTGGAGCTCAATAAACATAACGCCTATGTGTCAGTTCTTTGAATAAGTAAGTATATTAATCTTGGTCATATTTTTTTACATACATACATTAAATCACGTCTGTTTCCCAGAGGGGTAGGTAGAAACCACTTCTTTCCACCTGCTACATATTTTCTTGAGTTTGTTAAACGTGAAACCACGATTAGAAACAAACCTCGACGGTTTTATTTTTCAAACATGACATGCTCGTTTGATTTTTGTTGAATCTTCGAAATCCTACGATCTTTACCGATGTTTTTTGATTCAATAGTTCGACACTTATAACTTCTTTATCCTTGTAAACCATTTTTTAAACAATGATGTGGTTTTAAAGTAAACAGCAAGCATTTGAATTTGCCGCAGCAATCAAAACACGTGCAAACTCTTTCCTCATGTTCTTCGCGCGGAAGCACACTTATATTTTTTAGGTTAAGTTAGGTTAATTACAATATAAACGTCTATACAAGTCACTGGGAAACACTAAAGAGCATTCATCCATTCTTGCACCAAACGTTGAATGTGATTATGCCAAAATTGCGTCACTATCATAGTCTTTATACTAAATTGTCTTTCTATTGCAATCGTATAATCAACCTTATGGTAGCTCGTATTAACTTGACAGTATGGAGCCGAGTTAATAACAATATGATAACAGCTTATACATTCTAATCTTCTAATTGACCACTTAATCTTTTTGCTACAATCGCGTTGCCTCTCTCATCGGAAAAAGTTTTCTTAATGGCGGATGTTATAGAAAATTATTTTGTCGAAACCAGTATGATTTATTTAATTCACGCCCAAGTTGGACACGGTGCGCCCACCGGGACGCGGCCTCAAGTCCCGATAAACAACACCTGCGACTCAACTCGGACGCCCATTACCCCCAATCCTACGCCCCCGCTAAAGGTGATCATTCACGGTCATTCCATCGCGTCAGTTGGCGCGGCGTTTAGTCAAATTTTATCGTGAATGCTAAATCTTATTTTTTTCGAACTTATGACAATCCGCGGATTTATCGTCGTACAATTAATTTAATCATAACGTGTCGAGGCTCAGGACAGAGGGAAATGGCGCGTTTTGAAGAAGACCGTCATTCAATAGTGCGTGGTTATAGGTTGACAAAAAAAAGTATCGTTGGCCGTGGTATCACACCGCACAGGTCCCTGAATTGACAAATCTATATAAATTTGCGGGTTCATCGACTGAGAATTAAAAGCTAATGGACTAACGTGAGTGGCAAAAAAAATGGTGCCAATCTGTTTGATTTACTACGATTGGCCCCGGTCCATTGGACTGACTGTAAATGACTTCCTTATCTCACTTGAAGCCTTACTGGCCCCTGCCATGTTATTTTCTAACACGGCTTTATCGAAAGACTTTGAGAGGGCACCGTATTTTTTTATCAAAATGGGTTTCCGTTTGACTTCAGTCTCACCTGATGTTAAGTGACGACTTATACTTACTAACAGCTATTTAAGAAAAGACTAATACGTTTTTAGGGTTCCGTACCATAAAAGAAAAAAAAGGAAACCTTATTATCACTCGTGCGTCTGTCTGTCTGTTACAGCCGATTTGCTCCAAAACTACTGGACCGATCGAGTTGAAATTTGGTACACATAATGTAAGTCAGTGATCCAAAGACGGACGCATCTGTCTTTGAGAAATTTCAACTCGATCGGTCCAGTAGTTTTGGAGCAAATCTGCTGTGACAGATGGACAGATAGACAGACAGACTAATAGACAGGCATATGGTGTGGAGACGGAACCCTCTCCACGCGAGTCGAACTCGCACTTGGCCGGTTTTTTTTTTTAGTTATACTTCTCTGTATTTTTTTGTTTAATAACCTTTCAGTAGTGCTTTCAGCAGTCCACAATCAACGCGCAGGTATATATATATAACTACACCGGTCTTTGATCTATTCAAACTGCCTAACATTTACTAAAGTAAAAGTCTAGCGGTATCACAACTATGTCATTTTTTTATTTTCTGCTTCTTGGTATACAATTTTTTGTGATAGCACCCTTTGGGTACGGAAGTACCCAAAGTATCCCAACGGGATCCTATAACTAAGCTTCCGCTGCCCGTTTGTTTGTTTGTCTGTCAGCGAGTTGTATCTCATGAACCGTATTAGGCCGCGATAAAAACAAATAATATTTTTTTTTAAAATAAAATTTACATATATACATACATACATTAAATCACGCCTGTTTCCCAGAGGGGTAGGCAGAGACCACTTCTTTCCACCTGCTACGATCCTGACAAATCTCTTTCGCTTCTTCCACATTCATACATCGAGTCATGCATGCACGTCGGTTTAAATAAAATTTAAATACAATAATTATACGGAACCCTTTGCGTGCTAGACCGACTCATACTTGGCCGGTTCTTTATGCCAAGAGATTTCATAATTTCACAAGGGAGGTCCCAGAGAAACCTCAAAAGGTTACCCTTTCAGGAAAAGTCGTTAAAATTCTTGTTTGTTAAATGGTTAAGTTACGTCGGGTGTAAGAAAGAACACTTAGTACTTTGTATTTTGCTTAAGGGGCTTCTAAACGGGCCATATTTTCACTGTAATATGTGGCCGGCAACTATTGGCGTCTTTCTCTAACATATTCAAATTCAAATTCAAATTCATTTATTCTGTAAGTAGGCCCTGTAGGCACTTTTACATGTCTGAGTCTACCAGCGCTTCCAAGGGACTCTGTTGAGAAGAAACGCCGCAAGAAACTCAACAGGAAGTCTTTTTTTTGTATGAGTAACTTATTACTATGATAAACTTAAGCTAACTAATTTAAACGTCACAGGGATGTACAGGTCCCAGGAGCAATTATGAGACTTAAAGTATATTCAATTTAAATTGGAAATGTAAAGTCTCCAAATTTCAAATAAAAATTAAAATAGACATAGGTAAGGAGATGTAGAAAGTCTCCACGGTCGATGACGATACGAGTAAGAGAGGGACACCAATAGTTGCCGGCCACATATTGCAGTGAAAATATGGCCCGTTTAGAAGCCCCTTTATATAACAACCACTTCGTTCTAAATTAGCCATAACTTTTTTTGAATAGGAAGCATTTTTTTTCATCATGTCAGCCGAAAGACGTCCACTGCTGGACATAGGCCTCCCCCAAGGCTCTGCACTCAGACCGGTGTTGTGCTTTTCGCATCCACCGCGTTTCCGCGATCTTTACAAGGTCAGCATTTTTCTTAGGTCCTGCAGGCCTATTATGGTCGTGTTTACCAATGTGGATAACACATCTGTCACTTTCTGACTAGTAAGTAAGTACGAGAGTAACGGATGATTTATCCATCGCGATAAAGGCGACCATAATACGGGCCCAGGATATAAACTAATTGGGTGCGGAATTGCATTCTAATCTGTTTAGACGTTTTTGCGTTGGTAATTGAAAGACCAACACACTATATTAGGTATCCTTACAAACTTGAATAATGTTCGGCATTCGGTTTCTGAACTCTTCTTATAGCAAGTAGGTACTTATAATATACTTGGGAGCAAAGAAATAGAGCCACTTTCTTTTCTTTTCTTTTAGTTTAATTTTAATTTAAATACGTTTAGTTTTAATTTTTAATTGTATTAATGTTGAATTTTGTACTTAGTTGGATGTAAATAAAGTCTTTATTTTAAAATTTGGAAATTTAATTTTATTTCTATGGAAAGTGGCTCGATTTCTTTGCTTCCAAGTGTAGGGAGGTGTGTAGATCAAAATAATGTATAGTAATTAGGCCTTCTCACTATGTATCTGTTACATAAACTACTATTTTAAAGAATATACTCTTACTTAAAATTTGGTCCTTTGACAGAACGAAGCTCCGCTGATGGGATTCAAGAGGAATCGACGAAACTTCTTGTAGCACACACACAATCACATTTAATTACACACACATTTAAAGATTTCCGCATTTTCCATCATTATAAATGTTTCGACTACGACAACAAAGTTACTTAAATATAAAACTATTTTACTATGGTGCACAATATATATTGTAGATAACAAAACAATACAAAAATATTGGGTACCTAAGTACCCTATTACAAGTCCTATTTTTGTTCAAAGTTGTTTCATGTGTTCGAAAAATGCATTTTATTCTGAATCCATGAACTGTTACAAATGTTTAAAAGATATACCAAAAGGTAAGATTAAGTTTGTTTTATAACAATCAGGACAGTTCAACTTCAGACATGCTTCAGGCAAAGGAAATTACGAACCAAAATTTGACATGATAGATAACTAAAATATATAACAGGAAAATTGAATTCGAATACTAATATTACTCGAGTAAAATACCCAAAAAAATACGATAAAATACTTTCATCTGAAACTTTTAGTCGAAGCGACTAAGGGCTTCAGTTTCAATACCGCACGTAAAATATTTTGAACGCGGTAAACCCCCGAGTTTTGTCGGCGCGATGTATTAAATTACCAAAAGCAATTTATAAGGCAGCTTACTGCTTCCCCTATGATCAGCGAACGTAAGCGACAGGCGCTAGAGTTTCTAGCAATTTGTTACTTAGACAAGCTAGAGCTAATACATCCCTCCTTCCCCACGGCACTACTAAATAAGCCGCACTACTGACCAATAATTTCTATCTCTAATTCAAATTTTACGGAGTCGACGGAGCGAGCTCCTTTTTCTGGGTGGTCTGGAACTTCGGGCCTGTTGAACAACTAACATAACCTAAACCTACCGCATATTTTATGATACTGGTTTTGGTCCCCTAATACCCCTATTAGTTTACCTGCATAACCGGTATCTTCCATATGCACGAGTAGTTTCAACCTCCTATTCGTTCCACTTTGAGCGGAGCGAGCCACGAACGGACTCCGTTTAGCTTACAACGGTGATTTCAAGAGGTTTGGCTCGCGGTGGAAACACTTGAAGCCACCGTTGTAAACTAAACGGATCCCGTACGGGGCCCGTTCCTCTTGCAGTAGAAGACGGGCATTGTATTGTCAAGATGTATCTTGAGACAGGCCACACTCACGACGAAGACTGCATTACTCAGTGAAGTTGGTTATAGTAAAATTTGAACGAATGCGAGGTATTTTGATCACAAATCGTTTTACAACAAGTTCTGGTTGAATTAAACTGGACTTTGTTTCCTCGTCTGGTCTTGGGGGTAGGCGGCGGTGATGTTTGTCCATCAGGTAACCCGCTGCTCGTTCCAGAAATTAAGCATAATAAAGTTGTTATTATACTATTATAACCACCCGTTTCATGTTGTTCATGCGGCTCGTGGATTGCACCACACACCACACAGGCCCCTCCTGCAATGCGACATGGAGCGCGAGCACTTGCAAGGGGAAAGCGGAATGTCTTAGGGGAAAATTTTACGTCAAATAGTTAATACCATCATTCCCTTTTAAAAATGGTATTGTCACAGTAAAAAGTTATGCAGTCAGATAAAGGCCTTAAATGCATAAACGACAAAAGTCATTTTCATATCACGGGATTTGCGCTTGCACGCGGGCTAGATCCGCACACAATAACACCCATAAACCACACAAAAATAAAACGCGCGCGTCAGTTTTTACGCCCAGTGTTTTTTTAAGGGTATCCTGACTTTTTACCAAATCATCATTTGGCAAACAATGCCTTTTTACAAACTTTCATTTCGCAAAAAAGTAATTGTGCTTAAACCATTACATATTACATGGGCTACATGGGCTTGTTAAATAAGTTAGATTAGGTTAGGTTAGGTTTGACCACAAAAAATATAAAATTGTGGTGGGAAATACATCTTTGCGAAATGAAAGTTTGTAAAATAACATCGTTTGCGAAATGATGATTTGGTAAAACATTAGTGAACCTTTTTTAAGTGTGTGGGCGTAACAGAAAAAAACCCCTTATAAATATGGGTGAGAACGCAGTATTCATAATATCGGGAAAACTGCTTGGTTGGACTGAATTTCTTGTACAAAAGGCGGAAGACGAATCGAGTCACTGATTGTAATTTTCAAATTTCAATTCGCACGAACAGTGGCCCGCGAAGTGTTAAGAGGATTTTGCGGCTGAAGTCGCTAATACCCCGTTACGCGTACACTTCGTTGTTTCTTGAACGTAAGACGCTTTTTCACTTGAGTACGTAATTGATTTAAAATTAAACACACTAAAACACATTAAACAAATCTCGATTGTGCCCACTCGAAAGTTCAATATCATATGAATGCGTGGATTTTAGAACAAATCCTTTACAAAAGTAATTCGGTCGAGGATGATAGACTGCGACTGTCGTATTTAGTCATTTTTAACGTGTTTTAAACACTAAACTCGCAAGCGAGGCATAATAATAAAGCGGTAATTAATCATTTTAATTACTGACCGACGTCAATGTAGTATTTGGGTCAGGCCGTAGTTTTTGCCACATTAAGTATAACCTAACTCTCCGCTAGTTTTTTTGGGACTAAATAATACGTATAATATATTTCTCAACCACAGCATTGTATCTCTCAAGAAATAGTGAGCCGCGGCCACTGAAGTTATTTAAATAAATTCATAAACTTGGAGAGTAATACGATATATTTTTACAAAAAAATGACGATATTTTCATAAGAAATGCGAATCCGTAAGGGTGCACTTTGCGCCACGGTAAAATTAAAAAAATTAAAACATATGGGTAATCTGTTTCATTTAACGTTATGAAATAATAGCAACCTAGCCGACTTTTAAATATCGTTTCGTGTTGCCTAAGAAAATACGTTTAAATTTATACATTGAAATAAAAACGAACAAAGCCATTTCGTTGCGCTTTTTTTATTGCGCCGCTTTCATCTGCCCATTTTAAGGAGTTAAACATTAGCAGTATTTGAATATGAGTAGTGGCGACACCAAAGTAACTTTTTTATAGTTTAAAAGACAGTAGCGGCCATATTTTTGTCAGTCTGATGGTCAACTTTGTTGAAAGTGGAAGGTGTCACATTTTTCGCGGAGAACATTTTTTGAGATTTCAAGGTAAGTTTTCAATTAATATCTGTTATTTTCGTTGTGCACTAATAGGGAAGGTGTTTGTAATCTTTTAAAGCTAAATTGATATGAAAATAGAGCTTATTTATCAAGTAATTTTGACTTTTCCTTGCGCCACGACGGCGCAAAAATGATATTATGCCACTTTGCGGTGCCAGTGTCGTAGAATTTGCGCCGCTTTTTTTGTGCCACCAAATACAGGAGCATGCACACATTATATTTGCGGTTTCCGGGTATTTTCCTTTGCTTTTGACATGGATAAGGCACTAACTATTGTAAAAGAGAGACCTTTCTTTCTTTGGGGTTTATTAAGAAGAAGAAGATTTATTTGATTTATGTTGTGTGATTATTATTTTTACCATATACCAAAATCGTGCTTTTTGTTTTGTACCTACCTACCTAACTATGACGCAAATCCTGAGGCTTACTAGTACTGTTAGGTAATTCCACTACTTTAGTATGAAGTAACGCATCTCTTTAAGTATAATATATGATATTTCCCAACTTTTTCGTCTTTTCTACTTTCCTTATATTTGAAATGAAAAGAAAGGTGTTTAAATCGGATGAAACAACCCACTCCAGCAACATTCCAACTATTGACGCTCGAACTGAAAAAGGTTAAATAATGACCGGCCTCCTAGAAATTGCCCATTTGGTGCCTAATAGGTACTATCGGAAAAAGGAAATCCTGACCCACCATAAAACTCTGTCACAGCAATATAATAAAATATTTTTCTTGACACTTCGATTTAATTTGATTTTTATAAATAAATGCCATTGCTGCTGTGAATCACGACTACGGAGTTCCGGTGGTCATCTCTGATTTTCATCATCAATTCCTCTTCAGTAAGAGGTGCTTTAAGAACGCAAATTCTCAAGGTCTTACAGGTAAAACTAATATCGCCGTATGTGTGCCTGAAACTTTTGAGCAGTTCTCTCGATTTATCTAGGATCATCAAATCCTGAACTGATGATAAACCCTTACATACAAAAAATACTTTTTCGATTAATCAGGTAACATACGTACATAAAAATAAAAAGGATTTTGACGAACTGAGAAGCTCCTCCTTTTTTAGAAGTCGATTAAAAATCACACATCAGTAATTAGTTAAGGTGCGCTTAACTATTTTGCGTTACCGTTTTGCGTTGCGCTATTTATGGCAAAATCTACGGCCTAAACCATTTATGAATAGTCAAAGAAACAAATGAAAAGCGCGTCACACACGGAGCTAAGCTATAATATATATTAATGAACTGTAAGATATCGAAATATACATTATACTAGCTTCTGCCCGCGTCTTCAGGTTTCAGATTCAGATTTGATCGATAGTGCTTCAGAGGGAGATTCTGATGCAGAATTTGATATACGTGTTGTCTTATCAGGTGCAATGAGACGATCTATTGAATCCATACAATTGACGCGAGCGCAAACCGAGTGGGCGTACGCTCTCTGTCTAGTATATGTATAGCCTTACATTGTGAGAGAAATTGAGTTATACCGGTTACGAAGTGACGTGAAAAGGAACATCGTCTATTCGACCGAAATATACCAAAATGTATCGTAATATACCGAGCAATAGAATAGGTATATTATTATATATTTCAACATTTTTCCAGAGTTACTTAAAGGGATTGTCATTTTATTGCACCTATCTACTTTTTGATTTCTATTTCTTAAGCTTGACTAGAAGAGAATGCTTGTAGCATTAAGTTAGCCTTTTGTACACTATTTTAATAAAGGATTTAAATAAATAAATAATTATTATATCAGCGTGTGGACTCTGTCGACTACATAGTACGCAAAATATATCGTAAGATGCATTGCTTTAATATATATTTTGGCATTTACAGCTCCGTTTGTGACGCGTTTGTCACGTGTTTGTGTTGCAAGGATAATCCTAGAAAGATTGATTTTTTAATTGCACTATAGTGTTTAATTGTTGTTCACTCGTCGCGGCGCCGCTACGTTGTTCTACATACAAATTAGAAGGACATGCCACAGGATGCGTTTAAAAAAAAAACAATAATGGGTTTAAAATCACAGCGTTGCGACGATGCAATGCACAGGCAATGCACGTGTGGCATCGCTGTTACTAAAATAAATAGGTACCGAGGGTCTTTAAATTCAACTTAATGGAATGGGGACAATAATTATGAGGACAATAATTATGAACAAGTTCTACGCGGACGAAGTCACAAGCTAAGGGTAATTCTAATTTCTAAAGATACTTCAAAGTTTCATTTTAATTATTAACTATTACTTAATTAAAAATGTCGGGCCATACCTACCGACCACGGCTTTGCAGGACCGTAGCAGCGGCTTCGTCGAGCGGCCATTTCTGTGATATTTTTTTTAGCCTTAATTAGCGTAGAAAATGGTTTGAATTTAATATGAAGCTTTGCTAGTAATAAGAAATATTTCGGAATCGCGAATTAAACTGTTTTAAAGTCTATTTACGATTTTACTTAATATAAATACTTAAATAATGCGGTTAATAATAATTGTAGTGGAAATAATTTCAAATTTTGTTAACACGAGGGCAATTACAGCAATTTTCTATTTGGTATCATTTATGGAGCATTGCTAAAAGGTACATGTTTTGTCTGTTGAGAGTACCTACTAAAAAAACTCTTGAGATTAATAAAGGAACATATAGTCAGGGTTCTTAGTTTGACTACGGAACCCTAAAAATGAGTCAGATGCAGTGGTTTTATGATTCGGCTTACGCAGCACCGCCGGCGCCGTCTAGGCGCCCCCCTTTGGAAGAGTAATCCCAGATCGACCCAATCCCACTGTATCCTGAACTCCGCTAATACACAATTTTCTGTGCAAACAATAGGGGGATGACGCACACAAGTTTTCACTGCGGTCTCGTTGCGCTGGACGGTTGTTTATCGGCAAATGTGTCTGATATGCATTTGTGGGTGAGCACTGGCATTGGCGGAATATCTTTGTCGATTTTTTCGTGTCGATGGCCTATATTATGGTAAACGGTTTTATTGTTTATTCCATTATATCTATGTTTACTTAACTCTGTCAAAACAATACAATTGCAGGACGTTTTTCATATTTTATTATTGTATTATTGTTTCTCCTTGTTTTTTCAAGCGGATACAAATCATTCGGGCTTGTTTCTGCCATCTCAGTTTTTACAGTAATGACTGTCGCGGAAAGACATTTTTATTTTTACGATGTAAAAGGGAAACAGAGAAAAGGCGGGGGGCAGTAAAAAAGCAGTTAAACTCATCGTTATGACGAGTAAGGCAAATAAATTTACGCTTAAGCTTCTTTTTGGATAAGGCCTTCGTAATTTGGTTTAAATGTTTTAGAATTAAATAAAACGATATGGCCAAAATGCACTAGGTACCTATTAAATATTACGTACCCACGGTAAGAACCAATTACTGTTTTTAGGGTTCCCTGAAGGGCGTTCAACGGGACTCTATTACTAAGCCTTCGTCCGTCCGTCTGTCTGTCTGTCGTAACTTCAAAAAGCTATATTTTGGAACTGTAATAGGCCGCGGGTTTTTTCAGAATAAATGTACCCCAAATAAGGAAAAAGATAAGGAACTTTAACTTTGTCAGTTTTGAGACAAAAATTTGCACTATAGCATGGGGGCATAACACGTACAAATTATAATTCGTGCTTATAATTTGTACTAGATGGCACCACCAGTATCATCAGGAATATTATTTTCTTCATTTCCGTTAATCAAGGAAAAGTTAAGCTTTTATTAATCAGATATACCTTAATTTAAATGCAAACATCATTCTTTACATAAATTTAAGGCTTTATTTTAGAAACTAAGAATGGCATTTTTTTGCGGTACACTGAACGGCCATCATTAGCTATTGAACTTGCTACGTGATATTCATTAGATCCGCTAGATGGTGCTTATACGAGGACGTTAGCGCCGACTTGTGTCGTCGCGGTCAATCCCGGTATAGATATTCAATGGAACAACATTTAATTAAAGCGTTTGTTATTTCTTATTCCAAAAATACGGAAGTTTATTTATTTTAACACCACAATAAATAACTTCCCAAGTATTTTTCACTATGCGTTTGACACAAACAAAACTAAAAGTTATCTTTCTTACTCTCGTGTTTTTCGTATCTGTCCATCATTCATTAGTGAAACAAGTGAACATAATTGTAGTTTGTATAGCTATCTATATGCAACTGCGACTATTTTTAACCGACTTCAAAAAAAAAGGAGGTTCTCATCTCAATTTGTCCTGTATGTATGTATGTTCGCGATTATCTCGCGTTTGGCTGAACCGATTTTGATGTAGTTTTGATAAAAGTATTTGTTACACTAAGGAGGTTTTAGTTATTTAACCGACTTAAAAAAAAAAGTTTCTCAGTTTGAACTTTTTACAGAGTTACATTTTTTTTTGGTTTGATAGAGTATACTTCCTAGGTAATCCCACTGTCACCAATCATGAGTCTAAATCTGAATCTGATGAGGGGATCCGTGAGGAATTGAGGGAACTCCTCAAATATCATAGGCATAGGTACATACAGCGATTTTAGTATTTTTAGTAACAAGTCCAGCATTTTAATCGATTACAATTTGATGATGATGATGATGATGATGATGATGATGATGATGATGATGATGATGATGATGATGATGATGATGATGATGATGATGATGATGATGATGATGATGATGATGATGATGATGATGATGATGATGATGATGATGATGATGATGATGATGATGATGATGATGATGATGATGATGATGACGACGACGACGACGACGACGACGACGACGACGACGACGACGACGACGACGACGACGACGACGACGACGACGACGACGACGACGACGACGACGACGACGACGACGACGACGACGACGACGACGACGACGACGACGACGACGACGACGACGACGACGACGACGACGACGACGACGACGACGACGACGACGACGACGACGACGACGACGACGACGACGACGACGACGACGACGACGACGACGACGACGACGACGACGACGACGACGACGACGACGACGACGACGACGACGACGATGATGATGATGATGATGATGATGATGATGATGATGTACATCACACAGTAGCAAAATTATTTCCACCTTGGGCGTTAACACTTGAATCCCTCACTACGCTCAGGATTCTATTTTAGAATCCCTCGCTACGCTCGGGATTCATTTATAGAATCCTTCGCTTCGTCACGCTTCGTTCAGGATTCAATGTACGCCCTCGCCATAAATATGTCATTTTGCTTCCTTGATACACAAATAACTAATACGACCTACCAAATTCCTATAAGTACCTATCTATCTATATAAATAAAAATAAAAAATTATAAAAATCGGTCGAGCCGTTTCGGAGGAGTTCAACCACAAACACCGTGACACGAGATTTTTATATAAGTAAATAGATCAGTTCGTTTTTAACGGAGGTTCAAACCGCATCAGTTTAGAGCTAAAGTACTTACGTAAATTATATATGTACATATATGTAATTATATATATATATATAGTACAAGTATAATAAATAATTATTCTGTTCTTTCACTTACTAGTCTAACTACGGCGATGCGCATCGTTTGCAAATCACTAAGAAAGTGAATAAATGGATAGGCAAACAAAAGGTAGTTCACGCCAAAACTTGATCACAAGGACCCAATATTTTTGCAAAGATATGCTTAAAGAATGTAGAATCAACGTTTAGTTTTATATGACGGCGCGCTGCGGTGGCGGCAATTCATAAAGCTTTGACAAAACTGCCATCTGTCGAACTGATTGCGAGGTTACGTGCCGTTCATAGCTTAGCAGACATGTCGATTGTGCTGCCACTGCGGGCGAAACCACAGAAACTTATAGTGGCGGCGGCTATCGACTTTAGGACGGCAACCATTTTCGATTCGCGACTGAGTATCTGTAGAGTATAGTAATCTGTGACTATAGGTACATTGACGGCCGCAATGTATGGCTAATTTTCGTGAACGAAAATTTCGTCACAAAACTGACAAAGGTAAAGTTTCTTAATTGGGGTACACGGTACACGTTTTAGTGAAAATGCCCTATTACAGCGTACAATCGCACATACGGTGTTTTGCCTATAGAAGATAACAAAGAAACATAGATTTTCAAATGCTCTATGTGAATATAGACAAGGCCGGCAGGTCCGCCCTCTCCGTTTTTCATTCTTGACTTTAACACGCTACCGTGTGTCTAGATTAGCTTAGGGTCGATTTTATAACAACCCGTTTTTTTAATGAATGAATGAATGAATGAATGATATTTATTTTCCAAAGTAAGTCACACTATACATTGCATGTTATGTCAAAGTACAAGATAATTACATTGGAATCGTCAAAAATATACACTTTATAATCAAAAATAGAAATGAAGTCAGGATAACAATAAAAATACAATACTAAGGAGTTATCACCGTTAAGGGTCGTCTTTAAAAGAGCATGCAACCAAATTAGCATTTCTTTTTTAAATAAATAACATAATAAGTCAAAACAGCAGAAATAATAAAAACAACAAACAGATTAAATCAAAACATTTTAAATAATTTATGTACCTAATTATAAATTAATTATTACTAATTATTTACTCTTTGACTGAGTATAATGGATTTTCCAATAAAAGGTTTTTCAGCCGGCGTCCAAATGCTTCGTCGGATGGTTCATTCCTAAGTTCGGAGGGTAGACGTTCGTAAAAGGTTCCACCAGGACAAATCATACATAATTTGGTTCTATTGGCGTAAATTTGGTCTACCTGACATAATAGCGTTTTATAACGGTCCGTTAGTTATTTTTCAGTAACATTTTACTGCTGACGGTTACCGAGACCGGTGTACCGTTAGATCAAATTTAGGTCAGGAATGTCAAAACTTGTATGAAGTTACTAAAATTTGACCTGACGTTTTTACTAACGGACCTTTATAAAACCGTCCCTTAATGGATTAAGGGGGTTTGGGTAAAAGTGTTGTCATTTGTAAAATTCATACATTTTCAAGGTCAGCGGCCATTCGTAAAAGTGGTAAATTATTATAGAATTATTAAAAATAAACATATTTTGTTATGTAATGTAATACTCTTAAGTGCATCGGAGCCGAGATATTGAAATATTCATACTTGGGCGTACTTTTATACTAAAAACTGAATACTTAAATCTTTAAAATCTCCGCTCCGATATTATTTAACGCCATAAATTATATATATCTACGTGTATTTAGAAGTCTTCTAAATAACTATGTAAAAGTCATCCGTGGCCGCTGAAAATAAATATGACAATATTCTTCAAACAAAATTACCCAATGCCCTTTACGAACCGTTTGTTTTGGCATGTCGATAACCTAAAATTGGGGTATGTAGTTTATTTTCAACAATAATAAAATAATTTATAATGATTCCTCGGAAGGTAGGGGTTTAGAATTTTTGCAAAACAATTTGGATGCGTCTGATTCAAGTGATATTGATCAAGTTGATCGCCGACGAAGAACATTCAAGCCGAAGCCCGACTGTTGTAATATATTGAATGCCGTAGAGTTCAAATGCCTACTTATTTAATTTCTTTGATCGTCTATTTATCACGCCCGATACGATATTAAATTATTATTAAGTTTGGAAAGGTCAACGGACTCCGAACTCAGTACGACAGATCGAATAAAAATGTAAGTCTATAGACAATTTAGGCTAGCCGTAGACAATAATCAAGCGAAAAAGGATAGTATTTTTAAGTATCAAGTATCATTTGCGGCAGACTAATGTCAAATTTTACGATTCTTTACTTAACAAAACGCTGGGTGGTATAAGTTACTGACATTTGACAAGCCATTCGTTAAAATTATATTTACTCTCGATTATTTGGTCTCAGCTTTATAAAACCGGCCCTTAAAGGTCCTAGTAATTTCCCCGTTATACCAAATCTGCTTTCCTTGAATTATTTAAGCCTATAAAGTTAATTCGTAAGCCCAAAGTTATGCGATTGCGTGTAAAATACAGAAAAAGCCACCCAAAGTAACGATCGGTATGTGCCGCGGAAGAGTAATTTGTGACGTCTAACTTTACCTGGCCCCAAGTTTCCTTGATATATGACTACGGGAGGCGGTCATACTCATATATAAAGTTCTCAGGGATTCAGGGACCGGCTTTTCAAACTTTATTCCTGTACAATATTCATGAATTTTTAAATTATATGGTATAGTAGGTCATAAACTAGTGCGTACAGTGGATCATTTACGTTTGAGAAATGACATAAGAACATCACAATCATGCACCTTAGTTCATACTCATTAATTCATTATGCATTTAATTGCTACCTAATTTTAAACTGCGTTACAGAACGGCTTTAATGGGTCAATCAACTTTTTTACCCACACATTTCTGTCTGTTCCCACCGTTCAGATTTTAATAAATAAAATAAAATCTGGGGACTTATTTTAAGTGAAAATATTTTTAAATTGTAGTAATATCATTAACTCCTTTCATAAATCAAATTATAATGTATTGTTTAAAAATGTGGTAACTCAGTTGACAATTCATTATTTATCACACAAATTCGCGGACAGTAACTCAGTAGACACGTAATTACCCAATTTTCACACATTTTAGAAATTAAGATATGGGTAGGTATTTGAAAAAGATAGATTGATAAACTAGTAAAATGACTACATCATTAAAAACGAAAATAAGCAGTGATATTATATTTAAAAACAAACATGTTTGTTGAAATCCGGTAAAATAAAAGTGTGGGTAAAAAAGTTGATTGCCCTAAATATCAAATGCATAAGACCTCTAAAAGTATATTCCTAGGTCTATAGACTCAAACTAACTTGCACTCCTAAGTGCAATCCAGCGGCCTCAGGCCAAAATCTATGAAGCCCACTTAGCCCACGCGTAGGTATCAAATCCTCTCTAATCCTGCGGGCCTAGTATGGTTGAGTTTATCGCGTACCAAAATGTGGATAAAGCATCCGTCACTGTCGTACTTATAGAATATACGTGTGTCAAAAAGTGACAGATGTTTTATCCACATTTTGTCACGCGATAAACGCAGCCATATTTGTTTTTATCCAACTGGGTCAGAAGGAGGTTTATGTTTTTTAACCTCAAGGCTTTTTTATGGCTTTCACTCCTTGCTTTTTTGGCAAAGTGTATTATGCCAATATCGAGTTGTGGACATGCCGCACGGATGACCCTGATCATCCCGTCCAAAATCATAATTTACACCACCACTCCTACAGCAAATAACAAAATGTTATGGACGACACACACAGACAATCACAGGAATAAGAACACATAACACAACAACAACACACAACACAACAACAACAACAGGGTTAAGAATAGCGGGGAAGTGGATGACAGAAGGTTATGTATAGACGTAGGGGATAAGGGGTAGAAAAAATATATAATTAAATTTTAACAAATGTAACGTACAGTTAGTAGGATATCCGAATAGGAGACGATTTATTCGATAAAAAAGTATTTTATACCAAATTTAATATGTTAAGTAATATATGGCGAATAGGTAGGCTGAAAAATTTCAGTCCAGTACATAATTAATTAAAAATTTAAAAATTAACTTTGTTTAAAAAAATGCAATATCTTGTTTAATAGATAAAAAACATACTAATCGAAAGTATAAAGCCTATATAATATGCAAACGTTAGGTTGACTATTTTTTTCTCGTCTAACTATTGGGTAGGCAGGTATAAACAGGTAAGTCGGTACTAATGATTTGCAGCAAACCTAACGTTTGCATATTCTATAGACTTCATACTTTCGATTAGTATGTAATTTGTCTATTAAACAAGCATTTGCAATTTTAAAAAAAAGTTTTTTTTTTTGAATGTTTATAAGTACTGGACTGAATTTTTTCAGCCTACGTATTCGCCACATATTATTTAGCGTATTAAATTTGATATAAAATACTTTTCATAGAATAAACAGCCCGGTGCAAATCGTCTCCTATTCCGATCTTAGACCAAGTGTAACCATCTTAATAAATACATGCTTAATACTTTTCGGCAATTTTTGTTTTTCTATGAGTTTCGAGTGGCAAAGATCATGTCAGTTCCAAGTGCAAGCGTGATAGCGATAGCCAGCCGAAATCTATTAAAAAGCTGGGAACACTGTAGGGAAGCTAGAGTTTTATAATAGTAACCTGAATATACTTTATAAGTGTATCAGCAAGGAAGGGTCCACAATCCTTCTTTCTAGGAAGAGATGAAAGTATGGGTCGTGGGCATGTCGCGGGACATTTTGTTTTTGACTTTCTTGAACAATAAAGTTTAACATACATATAAACATACATACGTAACATTTGTACCGAATATTTGTTTGTTCTTGGTTCTTCAAACACACGGACAGAAAAAAAGCGAGCTACTAAAAACTTGGTAAAATTCATTTTCAATTTTCAAGGTTTCTTATATTTTATATTGTCATGAATGATAAATGCTATATTGACAAGTAGGTAAGTATTCTGCATACATTTTGATCTACTAATGCGGTTAAAATAATGCACTTTTGTGACAGACAGATGTAGAGTACGGTCTCAATGGCAGCTTTAGGTACGGACCCCTAAAAATGTAAACAGCAAAATCGGTAAGTACCAGTAACATTTATTGAACTCTATGTCAACCTCACTTTACTTTCTTTTGTTAGGGATTTGATAGGAATCGTAATGAGCAAATTATATTTGTCCGTCGTCCATCTCATCGACAATCCCCTCGACGATCGAGGAGTGCGGCGGCAGCCACTCGCAACTGGTGTGCTCCGAGGAACAAGTCTGAAAATAAAGGAACAAGTCTTAAAATAAGGCAGCATTTCTACAGCAAATAGAACGGGTAAATCACGATTTTTGCATTATAAATGGGGTAAGTGCTTTAGTATGTTGAATGATAGCAGTACAATATTTTTAAATTCTCTACATATGTTATGTATGTACGTTCTATGTGTCCACGAGATGTCGACAGATTTGTCTTAGCACCGTAATTGTCACGGGGTATTATACTTTCAATTAAAAAAAGACCGAAATAGCGGATTTAAAACAGGCAGGTGGCTTTTCAATGTTGCTCTTTGCGATTGCGTACCGAAAGAGTGCCAACAGGACCCGATATCTAAACCTCCGCTATCCGTTCGTTCGTCTGTCTGCCTGTCAGCAGGTTGTATCTCATGAACTGTAATAGACAGACAGTTTCAGTGTGTATTTCTACTGCCGCTATAACAAAAATATGGGCCCCGTACAAGAATGGTACGACATCTTACGTGTGGAAGCAATCTTATGAAACTGTCAATGGTAATAACAAGTATACCTGACTGTAAATATCTTTAGATGGAGGATGCAATAGTGATGGGAATAATGTTAGCTCTAATTTATTAATTCAAAAGGTTGAATATATTCATCACCATATTTATTATACTCGTATCAATCTGAAGTTTGAATTCAGGGGCCGATTGCATAATAAAGTACAAGCTAATACACTCAAAAAAATGAGAGCCGACAAAGAGAGATTTTCACTTAGTTGACAAAAAATGATTACAATAGTTAAGATATTAGTTATATTAACCAAAGCTGATAGTTAACTACAGCAATTTCTTTAGTGATTCAACTAACATCATAGTTGATGTATCTAACGTCTTAGTTGATGTATCTATCGTCTTGTTAGGCTCGTATGGGATCAAGACGCTTATGCACAACAATCACAATCTTGTTACAAGCGACCAATTATTTTTTTAGGTGTAGTATTAGTGGTTTTGTATGGATTTTTACTAATAGTATGGGCTTGTACTTTATTATGCAATAGGCCCCAGAAGGTGCTTCCCACTTCCCACTTCCGAGTGACATTTAAATATGATATTCACTTCAATTAAATTCTCTGGATTGAAGTGTAATTAACGGCCAAATTTCCATTTTCCGTTTACGTATCTTCGGTGGAAATTGTCTGTATAAGTCATGGATTGACATCGACGCCAACGCAGCGCAAAATTACGCTCCCGTCACGCACCCAGGCAGGTAATTCCGAAATATCAATAACAAAACTTTGAAAGTTGGATCCCTCTTACTCCGCGGTCATAACGTGATCGAAACAAAGGAACAGGACTGACGTAAAATCTAATTTCGAAGCATTAAAAAATGATTAAAATCACCATTGATTTATTTTTGTTGATTAAACGTTTATTCCGTCTCTGTCACAATTCCGAGTAAAACCTCTCTTAATTAATAAATCTATCAAACCATCACAACATCACTACATGTCAAGGATAATAACATTTCAATAAGTAAAAAATCATGAAAACGATTTGTCACATACTTAAAAAGTATTTTTACCGACAGTGGTTTTCGTCAAAAAAGATAAATATTTAGTAGTGATTTCATTACACATAAATTCTAAACAGACATAAACATTATTTGAGTAGTGTATTAATCGTTATTTATGACCATTGATCATGCACAAACTTCAAAACTACGTGGTTACGAGTAACAATGGTAAGAGATCACTACTTATACGTCCCAATTTGTATAGAATTAAATCTTGTAAAATTGTAAGGAAGTAGATATATGGACGTGACATCGATCCAAAATAGTAGATTGTTTAACAAGGGACTAAGGTAAGAAAAATACTTTAGGGATAGGGAGTAAAGTCCCACTTTAGTCCCTAGGAAGTAAAGTGTCAGTTTAATCTCTAGGGATTGAATGCATCAATTTAGTCCGCCTATACATGGGTATTACGATTCATTTTAGAGCGTGAGAAGTGAAAAATAATTAGCATACCATGCAGCGGCAATCTTCGGCAGCAACATAGCGGAATAGATCGGTGTCCGCTGTGACGCCAGCGTCGCAGTGCCGCAGCCTAACGACGAGTGCGCGTCGCGAGCCGTGCACGCAGACGGGGTGGTGGGCCTTCTTGAACGGGAACTGCCAGTCGGAGACCTACAATAATATTAAATTCGCCTTAGGCTACCAAAGACAACCACATGGACTGACAGGCCGTAAGAAACGTAGTTATTTGTTGGAAAATTTTTTTTCCTTATTCAATGGCTAGAACTCCTTGTTTTAACAAGGTGTATTTCGCCAATGTCGCGTTTTAGACAATCATCATGGACTTATTATGGAGAAACAAATTCATGTATATCACATGCGCGGACAATTGTTCGGTTAAAGAGTATTTACTTTGGTGGACTGAACCGAAGCACATGGGGTTAGCTCCACCGGCCACCCGCTTCTGTCAAGTCTAATTAGAAAGTTATATTATATAACTTCTCGTCTCTCATATTTTGCAGTAGATCCGTGAATTGAAAAATGATTCAAATAGAGACCCCCGCAAATTTTTTGAAAAACCTATCCATGGACTGCACGATGATAGAGACCAGCGAAAAAAAAACATTCCCGTTTAACGTGTAATCTATTTTTTCATCCAACCGACCCTATTCTATCAGGTGAGATCTCTAACTTAAATATTTTGTAGGAATCATCAAACCAGTAGTTATCTAAAATGGTAACTATATAAAATGATTTTATCGAATTTCACTTCATCGATTGTATCATTTAATAGTACGCAACAAAAAAAATCACTCAAGCGGCGAGAAACGCATTTCGATGAAATGAAAATTCTAAGTAATGATACGTTCGTTGAAAGGTGTCATTAAATGAATAGGCACCCATCTAAAATATTACCTTAATCGAAATTTACAAAAAACTTCTTACCTCTCTGGAATCGCATCTTCCCCCACAAGTAGGCACCCTGACATGGTCCCAGCACTTCCTGCCCTGCCCGTCGGCCTGCTCGGCGCGCGCGAGGTACACGTGGCGCTTGCAGAGGCTGAGCTCACCGGAGACTGCAGCTGCCAGCGTGAGCAGCGGCACCAGGGTGCGGTACATGTTGTGTATTCTACATTATAATAACCATGATTTTAAGACGATTGTGAAGCTAAAAAATTTCGTACAAAATGCGATAACGTTTCTCTTCCCTTAACACCTCGGACGTCGAGGGCAACGGTGTCATTGCCGCACGTTCCATACTAAATGTATAAAAGTTTAAAAGTGCCGACGCTCGAGGGGTTACCTTGTCCGATTTTAACGATATTTTAATAAATGTTTTAGAGATTTTGAAAAACCAGGTCCGCACGTTTTACTTTATAAAAAAATATAGAATTGACAAATAAAATATGAAAATAACGGCAACTTAGAGACCTAGATTTTTATAATAGCTACAACATATTTAAAAATCGTTAAAATCGGACATGATTTAGGGGATAAGGAACATTATCACCCGGAGCTAAAAAAAAATGACATCTACGCCATTTAAGCGTCGATTCGCATTTCTCTTATGAGCCCAAACAGGAACGCGAAGATGATATCTACTTTCAACAGTGCCATTCGATTTTTGAGAATCAAACGCTCCACAGGTCCTAGGCAAGATGCATTCGGCGTTCGGTATCGTTATCAAAAATGTATAGGACTGAAATAAACTGTCAGACGGTTGCGTCGAGCGCATACGTCAATTTCATACTTGTCAGTTTTCGACTAGCGTATACGTTAGCGCTATGCAACTTATTTAGCCTCATTGAGATTTATTTGAAAATTAATATTTAACAAAAAATCCTTTTTTTTTCGGTCTCTCGAACGCTCTGTCGCTTGTGATTAAATTTTATTTCTTCCGCTCGCAAGCGCGCCCTGTCGTTTCAAGCACTCGCTTCTCAAAATTCAGCCCGCACCGGACCGCGGACAGATTCGACAAGGTTTATTGATATTACACGGTAGTAACCAGAGATGGGCATTATTCGAATAATTATTTATTCGAATAATTATTCGAATAAAAAATAATTCGTAGTATTTTTATTCGCGAATAATTTATTCGTCGAATAATTTATTTGCGAATGATTTATTTGCGAATAAATTATCCACGAATTAATTATTCGACTACTTTTCGAATAACGAATAATTTATTAATTTATTAGAGAAAAATGGAGCAGGTATTCCAGTAAGTACATAATAATTATTCGTGGCAATTCATTCAACGAATAAATTATTCACGAATAAATTATTTGCAAATAAATTATTCGATGAATAATTTATTCGAATAAGAATAATCATTTGAGAATTTCATTCGTTATTCGCGAATAATTTGGTTACTCCTATTCGTTATTCGTCATTCGAATACATTTTGCCCATCTCTGGTAGTTACACGACATCAACATGGAAACTATTTTCTCAAAAGCAGCCAGGAAACATTGTTCAGTTTTTAGAGCTCCGTACTCGAAGGGAGTCAATAGTAGTAAGGTCCCTATTACTAAGCCTGCGCATTTCGTTCGTTCGTCCGTGCGTCCGTCTCTCCTAACCTTAAAGGGCTGTATCTTTCGAACCCTGAAAGGTAGTTTTTTTTTCTCAGAATATGTGTAATTGTGACGGAAAATTTAATAAAGAAACTTAAAAAATTATCATCCACGTTCCTGCCGAGACCCCGACAGATTGCTACCTGATGGTCTTTCCAGATTAGGGAAGCACAAAAAAAGTTGCTTAATAATGTGTATAAAAGTATACAACAAAATACCGAGTGAATTTAAATCTAATAATAATAGAAAATTTAAAAATAAGTTATATCAATGTTTGAGTAATAATTTTTTTTTGAGGATTAATGAATTTTTTGACATGTTATAGAGTGTAATTATGACTTATTTTCTTATATTTTATTTATTTATTAGTTATTACTCTTTAAATATATTTTGCATACCGGAAACGGTTAAACATGCAAACCTGCCAATAGTTTAATAAGACCTAGATGCATACATTTAACGGTAATGTTTAACGCAAAAAAAGATTATCTTATCTTATCTTATCTTATCTTATCTTAACGTATTTTCATTTTTGTTGTACCTATTGTAAAAACGGTACAACATAAAGCGTCAGAAAGATTGTAGTACAAACCTTAAAAAAAATAACAAATACTAATAACATGTCAAGCGTGAGTTAGCCCGCGCTACTTTTTTATTTGTTAGAGACAAGATTCTGCATTCTTGCTGCATTTGGAGTTTAATATAGATTTTATGTAGCGTATTTTTACTGTACCTAATATTGTTACATTATTTCTGTCTACAGACAGCAATATTGTAACTGATTAGTTTCTTTATCGCTGTATTTTGTCTCAATCTTGCCAAGAAACAGAAAATAAGAAAAATACCAAAAAGTGCTTAGACATTATATTACGAAGAAGAAAGAACCCATGGTTTAATCAAAATTTGCTTAGAAAATTAATTATGGTTATTTGATGGCTAGTACATACTATATTCTTAAAATAATTTAAAAAATCTTCTTGTGTTCTCTAAACCATTTAGTTTTGGTTCCCGAGTCATTAATTTTTTTATACTAGCTTTCTGCCCGCGACTTCGTCTTCGTCTTCGTCAGAACTTTTATTAAAAGTACATCACCTTCAAAGGGTATTCCAAAAAAGTCCAACACGTATTTTTGTTCAAGTAAGCTGTCTAAATAGACAACTTCAATTTCATTCTCTCATCTTTAAAACATTAAACTGCCTTACAGATTATATTCACTACCCTTTTCTCACCATTAAGTTTTTTAATCAACCCTGGATTAAAAAAAAAAAACAAAAAAAAAAATTGTCTTCTATATTTGGCCGTTAATTTAAAAATAATATTAATAGTAATAATATGATACGTCTAAGTATATTTTGCATTTCTTTGGCTGTTTCTATTTACTTGATTTCTACAGAAACTTGTATAGTCCTTAATACCATATCAATAAAAAGTGGTCGTTTTTTTCAATATAGACTTACAATAAAACGACGGGCCCCAAACGCGTGGTTCAGTCCTGAAGGCTCGAAGTGAACTGAGCCGCAATCCATCGGCATTTTAAGTAATCCCTCTGAATAAACAATATGGTTTTTCATCACGGTCGTTTGGCGGAGGATAAACGAAATCACAAACGAAATGACTACGAAATGAAATAAAACGCTTAAGTCCGTAAATATGGCACAATATGCAAATGTTCCTTAAATACGCAAAGGGTGATACTACCAAAAACATCGCTGTATAAATGCTATGGTAAAGGGAAGAGCCCACCTTTTGTACAATAAAGATTGCCTTTGATAAACAAGAATGACTTTATGAATAACACTGCCCACGACTCCGTCAGGGATCATCAGAGGGCCCTGCAAAGATGCACTACGCTAACTAGCGTTTCTATTCGATTCGTTTTTAAACCAATCGCGTCACTGGGAGACGACGTGATACGAAAAGTCACGTGGTCTACCAGTGACGCGATTGGTTTAAAAACGAATCGAATAGAAACGCTAGTTAGCGTAGTGCATCTTTGCAGGGCCCTCTGGGTGTTCATCAGGAATAATGTAGGATTGTAATGGTGAAAGAATTTTTAAATCGGTCCAGTAGTTTCGGAGCCTATTCAATGCAAACAAACAAACAATCAAATCTTTCCTCTTTATAATATTAGTGTAGAGTTTATTGAGCACCTATTTATTAAGTTATTTGTCTTGTTTATTACCTACATAATATTACGACGATCCTTAATTTTATTTTTTTATGATCATTTTTGTTGACCTTTAATTTATTAATTATTTTTATTTCTAAAGATCTCAATGTATGTTACTAATAATTTGTCATTTATTATATTGAGTAATAAATCTGAATCTGAATATATTGTGTACGAAATAATACTACGAATTCGTTATCTTGATTGGAAAGCTGTAAGATTTTTTTTGATAAGAATGTCATAGGTGGTTATAACATTGGGGTTATAATACATAGCTTCTGCCCGGGACTTCGTCCGCGTAGATTTTGATTTCTTTATTCCCTTGGAAACTTTTATATTTTCCGGGATGAAAAGTCGCCTTTGTGTTAATCTAGGGTATGAGCTATCTCCATTTCAAATTTCATCTAAATACATCCAGTCGTTGCAGCGAGAAGCAGCAATAAACTAACACACACTTTTCGCATTTGTTATATTAGTAAGATTACATTGATACAAAAAATTACATTGGAATCGTCAAAAATATACACAAATTTATTATCAAAAATAGAAATAAGAAGTCAGGATACCAATAAAAATACAAAACTAAGGAGTTATCACCGTTAAGGATCGTCTTAAAAATAGCATGCAACAAAATTAGCATTTTTTTAAAATAAATAACAATAAGTCAAAACATAAGAAATAAAAAAAACAACAACAGATCAAATCAAAACATTTTAAATAATTTATGTACCAAGTTATAAATTAGGGTCCATTAACTTTTTGACTGAGTATAATGGATTTTCCAATAAAAGGTTTTTCAGCCGGCGCGGCGTCCAAATGCTTCGTCGGTAGCGAAGTAAGTTCCGAGGGTAGACGTTCATAAAAGGTGGGACCAATAACGCGCGGGTTCTTCCCTGCAAGTGCCATGCGACGGGGAACTGTTCTCAAACGCCCCGAGTGGCGGAGCTGCTTGCCGACTGCATGCACGCGGGTGAACATGTTAATATTTTTTCTGACAAACATTATAATGTCGTGAATATAAAGTGAGTAGTGCGTCATGATGCGGTGCGTCACAAAAAGACCCCAATGAAAACCCAGTGTTCATATCGGTACTTATAAATCTACTGTTGGGCAAAAGCCCTTTTCTACCATTCTTTCCATAATCTCGTTTATTTTTGTATATTCCAGGAATTTTATGGGCATGGTTTACGCAGTAAGTGAGAGTGACGGTTGTCTAGTGGTTTCGGGTGTCGACTCGTAGCTATTGCAAAGTGTACACTGTTAAGTTGGAGGCTTTAAAGACATACTCACTATTAACCTGTTTTAGTTAAAGTATGTTTGTCTTTAAAGACTAAGTTTATTTCAAGCACACTTTAGATATTGTGCGTTTATGAATAAGAGGGTGTATTTTAACGTTTATTATTAACTAGCTCCGGCCCACGACTTCGTACGCGTAGATTTCAATTATCGTTATTCCCTAGGGAACTATTACATATTCCAGAACCTATATGTGTGCCAAGTTTCATCCCGATCCGTTCAGTGGTTGAAGCGTGAGTAACAAACATCCAAACATCAAAACTTTCTCATTTATAATTTTAGTAAGATAAGATAAGAAAATTCAAAAACCATTTTGTAGGTATATCAATATTTATTCATTTATTTATTTGAATGCTTTATTGCATGTACAAAAATTCAAGTCATGTACAAAAGGCGAACTTAATACTACAAGCATTCTCTACCAGTCAACCTTAAGGTGAAACAGAAATCAAAAAGTAGGTAGGTAGGTGGGTGGGTAGGTAGGTGGTAGGAGGTAGTAAATATGATTAAATACAAAGCATTATTTGTAACTTAGATAAGATTTCCAAATTCTGCAGTACCAAGTTCCCCAGCGGTCAGCGTGTATTTCTGAGTTTCCTCTTAAGGTGAGGGAAAAAATGCTACGAAACTTTCAGGAAACTAAACGAGTGACAATGATTCTTCGTTACAAGTACTTTATTATATTACAAAGGGCAGGTGGTACTCGCTTCAGTGTAATAACAATGAAAGAAAGAAAATATTTACAGCAAGTACAAATAAAATGAATAATAACGTATTAAGTGTTGAGGTCAGAAATATCATGCCTCTAGTAATATTATAGAGATATATTTGATATTTGTGAGCTAAATGCTGGATAGTATATAGTATTGGTAGTGACTATACTTTATAACAAGGTTTCGAAAACTGCTACGACGACGAATAAAAAAATAATACAGGTGTATGTTTTACAGTTTCATAGTTTTAGTTAAATATTCAATTATTATTCGTTGTATCAGGTATGATACTGCGTCTTATTTCTAGCGTACAGGAGTTTAATAAAATAAGTTTCTGATCAATGTTACACACTGACTACAACGGCACTAAACTCACCAGGTGTGTTATTCTCTCAAAAAACGGCGGCCGGTCGAACGGACGAGCGAATAAAAGCGGCGAGTTTAAGTAGTCCCGTCCGACCGAACAAAACACATTTTAGCGCGTGCATTGTCAATTAGGGAGCCTTATACGTTCGTGAAGTCATGCTGCCAAATTGAATACACGCACTAAAGTGTTTTGTTCGCTCTGTCGGGACTACTTAAACTCGCCGCTTGGACCTTCACTCGAGCGAACGATCACCTTTGCTTGTTGAGAGAATCACAACCCAGGATTCTAGCCAAGATGCAATTGATGTTAACGTTTCTGAGGCCCTAGCCGAAATGCATTACGCTAACTAGCGTTTCTATACGTTTCGTTTTTAAACCAATGGCGTCACTAGTAGATCACGTGATACGAATACGTGGTAGGGACTCGAAATGTATGAAGGTGACATAAGCGGTTGACGCGATTTGTCTTCAGCTTACGTCAATCCTATACTTTTATCGATTTTCGACAATCGTTAACTTAGCGTTATGCATCTTGACTAGGCCCTAGGTGTTATCGTGATTTAAGTACATTTTAAAATTAATAATTACTATTATTCTTGTTTCTGATCGGAATCGAAAATTCGAATGCTCCTGGGTCACGTGACCAAATAAATATACGATTTAATGAACTGATAATAAGTCTACGAGGGTCATTAAATACCGACGTAGTTAAATTAGCACCATGATTTATTAAAGGTATTTCGGGACCCGAATTCAGAATGTGATGATTAATGAATAATTTTAAAATTAGGTTATTTAAGCAATGATTTTGTTTACGTTTAATATCATAGACGTTAGTATTTTATTTTACAGAAATCAGTAAAAAAAAGGGCTAACTATATTTTTTTACTTTAATAGAAGTGAGAATGAATGATGCTGAATTCTGACAAAAACTTAAACATATCATTACTCTACGGGGAGGCGAAAACAAAGGTGAAAAGTCGTTAGATTTATTGTTATGTATGTTAGTATGTAAAGTAATTATGAATAAGGGACTCGTTGCCTGAAAGAAATGTATTCTATTATTATTAACTTTGAGTTCAAACTACCTAGTCGGTGTACTGCACTGCCATTGCACTCCACTATCCGCTTTTTGGAAAGGGTGGAGGCTGCATTGGATCAAGGTCTAAAAGAGGGGTAATTACACAAAAGATCCCATAGGGTCCAAGTGTATCCGTAAGGACCCCATCAAATAAAATAAAATAAGATCTAGTCGGTGTTAAATAGTAGATTGTAAAACAAGTGCATAAAACGCACCATTTTACGCGAGATGTTTATCCATCCAAGTCGAGTGTTAAATGGGTTTTATGGACGAGTGGTACACTCTAATTTTCACTTCGATTGCGAGGAAATGAAACATGTAAATTATTGTAACACAAATATTGACAATGACAAAATTAACTTTTTTTTCTTTTTTTTCTTTAGGTACGTGACATCTGACTTAGGTCGTTACATACTGCTCAGTTATAAAAACATTTTGTTTTTTATATCTATGATAATTTACTGTCATGCTTTAAATATATTGATTTACTCAAATAATATTTACTGCAGCGGGGCAGGGCTCAAGCTACCGGATTATTATTATATTATAATAATAATCCGGTAGCTTGAGCCCTGCCCCGCTGCCGGCGGCACTCGTAGGTTAGGTTTTTTATAATGTCATTTTTTTTGTATTAGTATTGTTATTTTACTTTTATATTTGAATATTTGTTATAAAAAACCTAGTGTACAGAAAATTAAATAAATATCTAAAATAATAATAATAATAATAAATGCGACGAAATAAAAATTATAAGTTTGTTTCATGAAGTTTTATTGTGTACTTTGGTTGTTGGTATCCTTGCCTTGGTCTTAGAATACTAACGAAACGAAATAAAGTAAACAGGTCAGTAAATTCTATGAAGTTAAAGTTGTTCGTGTGGCCGTTGGACCGATTGCCTTGGCGTTAGACGAAGATTTTACTTTATGCACTGGAGCATAAAAAGCGACTTTATGTCGCCTACGCACGACATAAAGACGGACTTTTGGAGCATAAGAAGTGAAAACACTTTTTTACACTTATAGGTTAGGTTACGTACTTACCATCAGCAAAATGGTACCGTGACCTACCAAAGAACTGTGTCACAGTGACGTTATGATTCGAGTACGAAGTGTCAAACAAATTGCTTTATAATCTCACTGTGACATCATGGTAGGTCCTAGGGCTCCATTGGACTGATAGTAGGTAGGTATAGGTAAAAAACTTAAGTAAAGCTCCTCTTGCATATAGTTGTGTACAAAACTTACATGGAATTTACGTCAAATTTCAAATATAGAATGTCGAACGGTATATACAGATGTGTTACTACTACATGCAAGAGGAGCTTTACTTCAGTTTTTTACCTATAGGGTAAATCCGGGATAGATGCCGCAAAGGGATAGGCGCCTATTTTTCAAAAACCTTACTTCCCAAAATCGCAGCAAAGAAATAATAGTCTAAATAGAGAGCGCAAGGGCCACACACCTCAGCCCCCGAAGGCCATAGCGAGAAAAAGACGCGTCTCGCTTGTGTGTGTGAAAATCTCCGCGATGAGCGCAAAAAGTGCCTCAAATTTTCAAACGGAAGTATTTGCAGTTTCATAACTTTATAATGCATATTAACTTCTGTTCTGTTTTTACTATATCAATATACTGGTTCATTAAGTGTACAACTATGTATTAATTATCGCTCTTTTGTATTTGGTTTAGATAAAGAATAAAAAGGCACCGTTCCATATCAAAAAGGATAGTCGCCGGGGTATACGTGCCCTTGGGCATCTATCCCCCCCATACTCCTATATAAATAATCGTAGCATATTTTTTTTTAGCGTATATTGTTTTTTTCCAAATGGCAACTATCCTCCTTAGAATTTTCATGGTGGGGCATCTATCCATATAGGTAGGCATGTATCCTAAAAAAAAGGGTCCTACAGAAACTCAATTTCTACACAATCGGTAATTATTAGGTCAACAAAAACAAGCCGTAATGTAAGATTAAAGACTAAACTAGCTATATCGAAAGAAAATATTCATAGGAAATCGATATTTTTGAAATTAGGAGGCCTTTTCAAAAAGTGTGGCTTCTATCCCGGATTTACCCTACTTATAGTAATATTTATACACGAGAAAGTTAGTCAACGGAATCCCATAATTAGTCGTAAAGTTATCCTTGGTCTCTTATGATATCTTTATCATTGTTCAGATATGTCGACGCGTTTCAAAATTTGTGTTAGACTACTTACCTAACGTTGAGGGCGATTGGCAGTGAAAGCATTAGTAATAGCAGTAAATTATGGCTTTCGTTTGCTGTCGGCGACAAAAAACAGCCAACCTGTAAGAATTGCTTAATGATAATGGGTAAAAAACCCGTTGTAAACTGAGTAGTATTATGAAACCCCAAACGTCGATAATCATTACGCAGGCATTTCAGCAAATCTCTGTCAACGTGACCGGCGTTATTCCTCTCTTGCGTGAGCACGCGATCGCGTGATCGTCGAGAGCATAGGACGAACAAGTCCCTAAGCAATGGAAGAGTGGCCTAACCACCAAGTAGTGTCGAAAAACTTAGAACTTAATGCCCTTTCACTTCTTTCTAAATTTGAATACAAATATTCATCAAGTTAGGAGCTATTTTTTTAAGACAAGGAAGTAATCGTTCACATGGAGGGCAATTAGCTACCATCTGATTAATGATTAACTAAGTGCTTTTTGAAAGATATGCTTAATCTATGCTCAGAAATTCTGTTGAGCTAGAACGACTAACACTTTTCTCTACCGTCCAAGAATGTTCAGGAATAGGGTCCGAGGTCATTTGTCAACGCATTAAAATCACCGACATTCTTTTATCATGTTATTTCCACTAATTTCTGGATTTGCAACTCACTCGGCGTTGATGGTGTCGGTTAGCGAAGTTGAACGCTGCGGATACCCTAACTTGGAAATCAAAGTCGAGACAGATCACTGGATAATACCGGGTCAAACCATATCCAGAAGACGGCAGAGAAGACCCTGGCTTGAATCTCAGCATTAAAAGGCTTGCCAGTGAATGAGTATACGCTGGGACTAAGAAGCAGAATGAAAATTATTGCTATATTTAATAATAATCAAATAAAAAGCAAGCTTTAAAAAATCCCAATATTGCCACCAACCAACTTTAAATCGTTATAAATCCTAAATTATCGTTCAAAATAATTCTTTCATCTCACTAGCTCGGAAAGCCCTTTTTGTTCGTTTGATATCTATTGAGAAAATCGCTTTTTATCCACATGTGAAGAAAGAGTTTTGACATTTGAAGGCAGCTTAAGTGATATTTGACAGCTAACAAAACGTAAAACGTTAAAAGTGCTGAATTTTTAACATCACAATTAATGAATTGCATCGAGTAAAAAACACTAAATACAGTCTTACAACTTTATTTTAATTCATAAATATCAGCATTCAACATTAACCTTCATTCTTGTTTTAAAAACGGATAAAATGTTCTGACAGTCCAAGTAAGTCGATGTCGATGACGAACAAAACGCATCCGAAATAATAAAAAAAAAACTTATGTCAAAACTTTTCAATTAAGCCGTCAACGTTAAATATTCGCATGTTTTTCTAGTTTGTTTTGTTATTAAAAATGAGTGATTCGAGTGACGAAGACGTATTAACACCTGTGGAATTACGGGAAACCGTGCAAAATGCGGAATTGAGCTTATTGTCTTTATAATTGGTAGTACAAACCCTTTTTCTTATTTTCCTCGCTGTAGTGAGTTGAAAAGTTTTGTGTTATACACGGGTGAAAAGTTATTTTACGTCTCGTTTGTCGCTTCGCTCGTGGTCAATCATAGAATCCTTTCGCTAGCTCGTGTTTCAAATGAACACTCGCAGGTAAAATACAACTTTCCCCCCTTGTATAACAAATAACTATTTTTTTCTTTATTACAATTATGGCGTCTTATTGCCGCCATATTGTATTTTGATTGTCATATCTCTAGTGACACTCACAAGATTAAGACAACACGATGACATGTCAAAAGCAATATGGTTTTGTCGAGTGGAATAGACGCCCATTCATTAAAAACATTAAAAATGCTGAAATTTGAATAATCAAAATCAATACATAACAATACGTTTAGAAGTTACAGTCGAGTTCATAAATATGTGTACACTTTAGTCCCTTGTCACTTTAATCGCTGTGGCAATTCATATAGGGCAGTTTAAACATGACATTAATTAGATAAGGTACACATATATGAACTCGACTATACAATGCTCACTCTCAGAAGATCCTGTTGTTGTGCCTGTGGGATATTTATACCTACACATTTTCGTTTATAAGTGTTTCAGTATGTTAATAAGATGGGTGGTCTTAAAGGTTTCATTTCCCCTTAGAGCCGTGAAGCAAATATCGCAGCAGTAACGACTCAACTCATGAGTCTCTTACTCGGTAATCGAGTTTTTATGTTAAACATTTTAAATAGATAGAAGAAAAAGGTTTTATCGTTTAAAGAAATCAAATCCTCTTGTAGTTGCTAAATATGCTACAGCTTTTCAGATTGGATATTCATGGAAAATTTGAATGTGAAACATTTTGTAGGCAGCAAAGAATACCTGAATACTTATTACCAAGTGCGCAAAGCCAAAAAGAGTATAATGATTCTACTTATATACCTATGTGATTCACTTGACCCCATAAACTATTGGACCGATTTTAAGAACCAGGGAGAAAATTCGTCGAAAAAAAATTGCCTGAAAACCTGTGTGTACGCAAGTATCTATGTACCTATAAAACGAAGAGTTAAGGACCAGCCACACCAGATGCGTGCGCGTAAACGTGACGTGCGCGTGCGCTTTCCACTGCGTTGTATAGTGACATGTCGTATGAGAATTACTATACACCGCAGTGGAAAGCGCACGCGCACGTCACGTCAACGCGCATGCATCTGGTGTGGCTGGGCCTTTAGGATCAATAAAATACTTTTTTTTACTTTGTATCTACCCCCGACGAAAAAAGAGGGATGAAGTTTACCGTGTATCTGTTTATCTGTGTGTCTGTATATCTATGTCTGCTTTTGCCATCATAGCCACGTAGCTCCTAAACGGATAGACCGGATAGACCGGAAACGGATAGTTCTTATCTAAGGTAGATTCCACTTGCCATTCGGTTCGGCTTTCAGTTTGGTCTTTCTCCTAAGTTAATTCTAGTGATAAAAATAATAATTCCTGGTAAAGTTTCATTAAACGGTACCTATAGAAAATCAGCAGTATGAGAACATCTTTCTTCTATACATGACTATGTATAAAACTCTTTTTTGGCTAGCTGGCTGACTGACAACACAGCCGAAACCATTAAACTTAGTGACTTGAAAAGACTTTTTTTTTATTATTGATAATGGGTTTGCTCATGATATACCTAGATATTTTTCTAGCAGAAACGACATGTGGTTAGTGCTTGACATAATTATAATATCGACAAACCTGTTACCGATAACCACGACTTCAACGTAATAGAGGAAAAGCTCGTGCATGATATAATTATATACCTAGTTATTTAAAAAAAAATACAATGTCCTAAAACTCATTGAAGTACCTACCTTATAAGAACATAGCGAAATCATATCATCAAGGAAAAATTACAATCATTATTATGTCATATGATTCATATAACAACGTGGTGCGTTATAAAATAAAAGAATAATAACAAAACTATCAATTTATTAATATTTTACATACATCACTGAAAATCAGTGTATGACATTGAAATGGTACACTTATCGATAACAGGATTGTCGATGTTTTTATTATGTCAAGCACTAACAACACGTCGTTCGTGCTAGGAAAATCTCTACGTATACTCATGACTAACTCTTACCCTAGCAGGAAGAAGATTCTGTGGACGATGAAACGAGCTCACCCAGATGCCTTTTCACCCTAGCTTTAAATAAGTTCAGATTTAAAATCGCCTTTAACGGGAAAAATTAGGAGGGTGGCGGGAAACCAAGTCTGCCTGTATACGAAGCCGCAGACGTACTTCAGTTGATGAGATGATAGAAGTACTAAGCCGACGCTATGTATTGGTCAAATACATTATTCCGTGCCTTGAAAGCATTGCAATAAATATCTGTTTACCCATAGGATTGCGTCCGGCGGAAGTGTGGCGATGGCGCCTCGCTATGAACTCGGATGTACCTATGTGTTCGTGCAGCTACCTTAAGGAAATGTTACCGGATGTAACATTTTATTTTTACCGTGGACAGAAAATTTCGTACATTTTTGGTTAATGGCACCAAAACTACTTACTCATATATAGTTAGTAACTTAACTATGCCTTTACTTTTATACCAATTTTTCGATAAGTTTCTGTTAAAAATACTTTTTGGGGCAACTTTTGTTGCCGACTGTAGTTTTTGTTATTATCTGCTTATCAAAACCAATCCAATGAGTTGTGAGTAAAATAGTTTCTGTAGATGTGATGATTATGGCCTAGCAAATAATGGCAAAACTTGCAAGTTGTACATGTATTTAATATACAAAAATACTCGATAGTCGATAACGCAAAATACGCGTTCGTAACTCGATCTAAACTATCTACCTAAACAGGATAGAAATAAAATAAAAATACCGTATTAAAATTCTGAGAAACATGATAGATAAATTTGTGTGAAAACATGAACTACATAGCAAAGTATTGCGGTTTGAAGTTGTAAAATACATTTTCTCGCTCTTCTGAAAACCTCTGCCGTACTAAGCATAATGGCAATATCTCCGACAAAACATCTGTAGAAATTGCAACCTAGTTACAAACATAAGAGAGTTGAATCTGCTTTGGGTATTTTATTTAGTTATTGCATTTTTGCTTAGGAGGGCAGACCTCTGTTTTTTATTTTAGTTATGTTTTTACTCGAATTAACGATCGATTTGGGAAAACCAGTTTCAATAATCCAGATGCAGATCCTTTTAAGTTCGCCACGACACAGTGATTGCTTATTATGAAATCACTATAAATACTCGTAACTACTTGATTTGGTGAATAAGTAAGCAAGTAGGTACCTAAGTAAGTTAACTATTTATTGTACAAATAGAAATCGTTGCACAAAAATCATTTATATGAATAAACGTTTTTTTATAATACAGCTTTTGATGCATATGCAGGACTAAGAGCCTAACCTGGTTACAACAATAATAAAGAACTTTATTAAAAACGAGGAACTACCACATACACACACTAAAAATAATTATGTCAGTCAATATAGACCCACCTAGGTCACATCCTAACTACATGGAACAAGGTAGGTAACAGATCACATTTCTAACGAACTAATTTTTCGTACCAAGCAAATGATCGTCCATCTTTACCCTCAACTTGGCAGTAGGTACGTACCACTGTAGATAAATTTTATAATTTAATAACTTTGTGTTTAAAAATAATAATAAAAAAACTAAAAAACAAAATTAAACAAAAACGCAAATGATAAAAATAACACGTAGGTAATTCCAAATTCCAAATCTTCATCAACTAGTAGTTCAACTTTAAAAGAATTAAAAAAGGTCTCGCTTCGTCTTGTGCATCCCATCGATTTTTTAAAGTTTTTCCACAATTTAATTGTTTTCTCCACAAAATATACGTGGGTGTTTATTACCATATAATTAAAAATCTAGTCACAGCTGCTGCTAATTGAACAAGGCAGCACAAAGAGACGCCACTGGACGTGTCGTCATTACAGTGCCAGGCAGCAGCGCCGTGTTTTAAAATGAACACAGACTCGTGTAATTTACTTAAATTAATTATTCTTGCTGTAACCAGATGAAACGAAGTGCATTTGGCACTTGTTAATGAGTAGGTACAACATAAATATGGAACCCATGTTAATTAAAATTAATGATATGAGAAATATGAATAGCGAGTGCAGTGAAGCAAATCAGGGGCACGTTTTATAAAGCTACAAGTTACAATTTTACATGTCTAAACTGGCAACACTGCTCAAATGGCTGGTCGTCATTGGTCGAGGTTGTGTCAAATGGAAACTTGTAACCTGTAAATTGTAATTTGTAGCTTTATATACTAGGCCCCAGTAAGTTTTTATTTATGAAATTATGACTAGAATGCTTATTCTTATTCGAATAAAAAATATTTCGTAACATTTTTATTCGAGAATAATTCATTCGTCGAATAATTTACTTGCGAATGAATTCGCGAATAATTTATTTGCGAATGATTTATTCCCAATGATTATTTCAGTACATAATAATTATTCGTGACAATTCATTCAACGAATAAATTATTTGCAAATAAATTATTCGACGATTAATTTGTTCGAATAAGAATAATCATTCGAGAATTTCATTCGTTATTCGCGAATAATTTGGTTATTCTTATTCGTTATTCGTAATTCGAATAAATTCTGCCCATCTCTGCAGATAAAACTGTTTAAGATTCATAATTTACACGAATACACCATGATAAATAAATAAAAACATGAATCATAATGATAATGCTGAAATAACTAGGCCTTTTAAACTAAAGCCTCAACGAACGGCGTGCTAAATGTATGGGAGGGTTTTAAGTTAATATTTGGGATATTTCTGGTCTTATTAAAAAAAGTTATTGATGTGATTTTACTCATTGGGTAACGTACTTTCGATATCAGTTTAAAGTTTTCTGATATCTGTTATATTTACGCAATAATCGCCTGGACACACTTAACGATTACACCCTGTAGAGTGGATCCGGAATTCATTAAAAATATATTAATATTTTACCCGGTTCTGTAAAATAATAATATATTTTTAATGAATTTCGGATCACCGGTATTTTTCTGGTACCAGTCGTAATGATAAATGAAAGTACATTTTACTTACACGAGATATTTTATGTTAGTTTGTGGTATAAGGGGCCTGTACCTCATTTATTTTGTCTAAATGGTGTTATTTCGACACCTGTTTTAAATTATTTAACCTTTTGCGATACGATTATAGGAGCGTCTTTAATCTAAAAATATTTTCTCTAACGACTTATTTTCCCGATTCACCTAAGGAATCCGAAAGTATTACCTACTTATTTTGTAAGTAAATATACCTATATAATAGTTATTTATGTAACTGGTACATAATGAAGTTTCTTAATGTACGAGTGCTGAGGTTAGAGCGCGAGCTTGCGAGCGCTCTAATTACAGGCACTCGTACCTTAAGAGCTAATTATGAACCGTTGCATACATAACTTTTTCTACAAGCTTGAAATGATAAGTAATGACAAAAATAAACAATCGCTAAATTTTCTCGTATACTTTACTCGATTTTTCTGCTAGAACAAATTACTTGTCAGCAAAGTCATTTTCATTATTCCGATTGGCGTCAATAGTTTGTGAATTTTATTGCAAAGTAAATGCTAACGAATTTCATGCTAAATTTAATAGTTACCTACTAAAACAGTTCTGACAATTTATCACAAAAGTTGAACAGCCGAACGAAACGCCATTTTGTTGATATTCATATTGAACGTAACCATGGTAACGAAATAACAAAGCGATGGATATACAACTATCTATTTTTAGTAATTTAATAAGAATGTAATTTTAAACATAATTAGTCTCAAATTTAATTTTGTTTTAATATACTTAATTGTAATTGGTATTTAAATCTTTTTAACGGTTTATTATATAAATTAGGATCTCAGGTGTTTACTAAACATGCTATAATAATTATTACAGAACTGTTATTACCATGGCAACGCTCATTATAGAATTGTTTTCCCGCTTCGGTTACGCTATAGGTGGTATTCTGACACCGTTAACGATATCAATATTAGCGGTTTATAGTACGCGAATAGAAAAACATACTTTAACACCTTCGCTAGAAATAAAATAATTAGTTTAAATCCGGAATTCATTGACAATAAATAAATATTTTACCCAGTTGTAACCACTCCATGTCCTTTTGCGAACTTTAGATACTATAGATTAGCTGTCTATTGCGATCACTGATCATTAACACCGGCTTGATCCAAACTTTGCCAAAGTTTGTCCTTGGATGGAAAAATTAAAGAACGTTATTTTCCTGTAGGTAATTCATTATTAAATTATTTGGTACACGTCCCTCACAAATTGAAAAGCGGGAATTCGGATAATAATATAATTTTGTATAAGTACTCTAGAACTTAGAACCGACGGCTCATAACGATCTCTCAGTACTTGACCTGGTTGCTTCGTCAGTTCATAGTACCTATATGAATAGGACGCGGGCGACCACTTTGCTTGAGCTCTTCTGAGCCCGAGCTTCTTTCACTTAATAAAAGGAGCTAGCGCGGTTCACATGGCATCATTTTAGGGTTCCTTGGTAAACAGGGCATATTTAAGGGGTATTTAAAGTTAGCTTTTAAGTCAGAGTCACTCTGAAAACCGGCGTCGCGGCTTGCTGCGGTACAAGCTGAGAGCCCTTTTCAACGCCATGTTAAATATTATAGTTTCATCATGTTAGTCCGCCCGCGGCTTAACTCGGAGACTCTTGGTTCAGTCAAGTTCATAAATATGTGTACACTTTAGTACCTTGTCACTTAAATCGATGTTACAATTCATATGTGGCAGTTTGAACATGACATTAAATAGACAAGGTACTAAAGCTGTGATTTGGCGTAGTTATACATTTGCATTGATTTATTGATCGATTGATTCTTTTATTGATAAATATATATTTACACTGTCTTCAATTTATATATTTGTTATTAATCATTTACATAGAACAAGCCTTATCCCAACCAAGTTGTAAAAAAAAATCGGACAAGTAAAGCAAAGGTAATGCTTTTTTTGCAATATGACGTCGAGTAAGGTATCAATGGATAGCTTTTAATAAAATATTGTGTGTATATTATAATATTTTTTTGAGAGGAGAAAGGACGGTTTAGGAAATATTGAACTCGAAAAGTGTAATTTAAATACCCCTAAAATTATACTAGCAAAACTACGCAGGTAATTTAAATCTGAGAAATATCTTAAATGACTTATAACGAACTTAAAAGAAAAACTATCACGAGTAAGTAGACTTGATTGGTGCCTGATATTCAGATGACTGAAGGGTTAAGGTGACCTACTAAAAATCATCTAAGACAGCACCAAATAACTTTTAATAGAAAATTCGTTCGTACTCGTTGTTTTTCGACATAGTTTTTGTGTTTGTATTACTTAACGGCTTCGGAACCCTACACATCGGCATCCGCCATGCGCTTGGCTGTATGTTTTTATTTCTTTTCTTTAATGGCTATTAACTAACAGATGGCGGCACCCTATGATAGTTAGCAGTTAGGCAACATTCTAGTGTTATGTATGAAGTTGGCTGACCTGTATGACACTAGGTACCATAGGATCGGGTGCCGCATCCACATGCTTAGTGTTTGCCACAAACACTGCGGGACGCAACTACATGTTAAAGTGAGCACGATTTTATCCTTTTTCAATTACGTTTTAACCGACGTGGGTTTATAAAAAAAATATGCTTTTTATTGCATAAGGTTCGATTTTGTAGAAAGGAAATGTAATTCTGGAACTACAATACCTACATGTAATAATAATATCTAATAAGAGATGGTCATAAACCAAATAACTTATAAGGACGAAGTCGTGACTAAAGATATTTCTTTTTCGTATCAAATTCGAATGTTAATTAATATGAAAGCTCATTAAGATTTTAATTAGACTGAAGTATATTCAGAGTCCTTGGATACGTCTTCAAGTCTGAGGTTAACATAAGCAAATACAAAAGCTCAACTTAAGACATAAATTAACGCTCTTATTTATTAAGATAGGACACGTCAAGGGGTAACTTGACATTGCAGCATTCCTTTGAAGTTTATTACGCGGATTCTAGTTCGTTATCCTATTTTTACGTTATGATAGGTCTATTTAATTCTTGACGAAGAAAAAAGAAGTGTTATCGCTTACTTGTAAACGTGGAATAACCGTGGGGAAGCTAATCCATTGCTTTGTCCTTATCTGTCAAATAAATTTGACACGTCTACTTAATTCTTAACGAAGAAAAGAGAAGTGTTAAGGTGTAATGAGGCATCTAAATGTCTGCCTGTGCACCGCAATATTACTAGTAAAAGTGATCGAATTGCAAACACTCCAACACGCGTCACTTTCGTGTGATCACGCTCGAAGCCTTTACATGTTCGCTCTTTCCGTTTTAACAATGCTGAAGCAATAGTCGAAGAGAGACAACCGAGCTCTACCTGAGAATAGATGTGCGGGTCATTGGCATAAAGGTGAAGAGGAAAGAATATATTGCGTAGGTAATGGAATTTTTAAAAATAGGGAGTAGAAGAGGACACAGCACGTTGCCTTGCGGAACGCTGGCGGAAAGTGTGCCATCTTGAAATTAAAAATGATACAAGTCGCTCAAAGGTGTATACAGTTTCGATTGACTAGTCAGGTGGCCCTGCCAAGATGCACTACGTTAACTAGCGTTTCTATTAGTTTCATTTTTAAACCAATCGCTTCACTGTTAGATGACGTGATACGGCAAGTCACGTGATCTACCAGTGACGCGATTGGTTTAAAAACGAAACGAATAGAAACGCTAGTTAGCATAATGCATCTTGGCAGGGCCTCCCGGTACTTAGTCTAGTTCTTATAGATGCAAGAGGGCTTAAAACGATTTTCGGGTTCGGGTAAATGCGGTAAGACTCGCATAAAAGTGAATGAGAGCGAGTGAGAGAGAAGTACAAACCCGAAAGTCTTCTTAAAAGATAATACACTATATTAGGGATTTATGAGAAAGTTATTATGAGATACAAATGAAATGAAAGTAATAAAAATGATAAGTTTCTTGTTAAAATGAAAATCGACTTTTCCTCAATTGAAAAGAACTAATCAATCAAAGTCATTCTGTCAGTCCATCCATCATACAAGGATCCATCTTTTATTGTGTTGAGCAACATAAGTCAAGAAAGGATTTTCAGAATACCATGCTGAAAGTCATGGCTTGAGAAAAATAACGTAGCTACAAAATTGCATTTAAATCTCGATAAACAAACAGAAAAGGGTTGTCTTCATGATTGGCGCAATCAATCTGCAGGATTTTTGATAGTTATGAACATTCGTATACTTATTTAACTAACAATGATTTTTCTCTTTATCACAGATTAAATAAGAGTTACTTCTTACCTGTATTGACAAAAGGATATCTTATTTTTAACCGACTTCAAAAAAGGAGGAGGTTATACGTTCCACTGTATGTATTTTTTTTATGTATGTTCACCGATTACTCCGTCAAACCGATTTCAATTTTTTTTTTTGGTTTGATAAGAGTATACTCCGAGGTGGTCCCATTATCACCAAATCTGTATCTGATGAGGGGATCAGTGAGGAATTGAGGGAACTCCTCAAATATTGTAGGCAAACATATATCGATTTTAGTATTTTTAGTAACAAGTCCAGCATTTGCATTCAGAAAGTATCATTTGATGATGAAGACCACAGATGGCCACCGGAACTCCTCAATGGTACCGATTTCAAGGGTGGCGATAAGATATCTCGATTAAGATAGTTGAGCGACTACCTACAACGAATAATATTTACTTGTTCAAATATGACTATGACTTTCCCGCGGCGTTGCTTGCGGCGCGCTTGATATAAGTTAAAGTTTCATTTCAACTAAGAAGTGGAACTACGTAACAGCGTATTATGATCACTAAAAGTATAAAATAAAATAAATGTTTTAAAAAACAAAAAACCGCCTACAAAAACGCAAGAAATAACTTCTTTAAAATTGTAGGCACCTAATAGGTTAGTCCGACTGAAGTCGGCGACCACAACATTTTCAACAAAAAGCCGACATCAGTTGGACTAACCTATTAGGTGCCTACAATTTTAAAGAAGTAATTTTTTGCGTTTTTGAAGGCGGTTTTTTGTTTTTTAACGATGAAATGGTTTTGCGTGGCGAGATCTTTATAGTTTCCTATTTTTTTTAGATTATACCCTAGATTATGTTTTTTGAGATTTTAATCTTTAGTAGTTTGTTAAATAAAGGAAACGAGAATGAGGAGTTTTGAAATGATACATCTGATGATAGGTAAGTATAAATATTTTTTGTTATTCGATTTCTCGGTTGTTTTTGCTGCAAAAATAAATAGTTCCAAATTAAAAATTTCTAATGATGAGGCCTTGTTTAAACCACCAACTACTATTAATGTTACAGAATTTAGCCCGATAACATCAGTCGTTTTAGAGTTAAAGGATATTGACAGACAGACTGACAGACGGACAGATCGATAACAAAGTCATCTTATAGGAGTTCCGTTTTTCTATATTTGGTACGGAAACCTAAAAATCAAGATTTCGATAATTCAACCTTATTTTTATTGAAGTTTTAAAAGTTTAGAATTGTAAAATTCGAAATCAAATAATTTGAGATATTAGGGGAGTTCCCTTGCTACTCAGATATGAAAAAAGTAAATATTTCCTCCCCTTTAACCGTCTCTTAAGCAATTCGCTGGCGAGCTCCTCAGCAAATAATTTAGCCGTCGAGCTGTATGTTTCTTTGAAGACGAAACCTGTAGGTAACTACGAGTAGGTACAGTCAAGGACTTTAATTGTTAAGCCACTATGAAACCCTGTCATAATGACAGCGTCAAACCATATGAAAGAAATTACGCTAAAATTAATGATTAACGTTATACGACAGGGTTCCATAGTGGCTCAACAATTGAAGTCCTTGACTGTACAAAACAAATGTTAGCCGACCGCACTGACGGGACAATTGCAAACCGCCTTTTAATAAATGGCCGATGAGTTCGCCAGCGAATTAACCAAGAGAACAGAATTTATAATTGAAAATTGTCTTCAACCTGTGTTGAACCTGGAACTTAATTGTTTATGGGCGGCTGAGATAACAGAAGCAAAGGTTAACTGAAATTGTTGCTCCCACCACAAGACCCAGGCAATTTTCTAACAAGTTGAACGTTCTCAGGTAGTTTGGGCCATCTTGTATTTAGTTGAACGCATGTCACTGCCATGCCTTTGCCAAGTAAGTAATTAAACTTGGTTTACGCAATCTATTTACTCGTCGGGTTTGTAGTTGCAGCGGGCCTAGCATGGTTTATCGTGTGACAAAATGTTGATAAAGCATCCGTCACTCTCGTACTTATATACGTGTTAGAAGGTACGGATGTTTTATCCACATTTTGTCACGTGATAAACGCAGCCATGTTAGGCTCCCAGGTATACATACTATGTCTAAACCTGTTTATCTAGGTTCGTTTAGTTTTATATGTCTCCTATTCTCGCGGCACTTGAGATGAATTTAGAACTTCATATAAAATTGTACTTCACAGAAAAAAAGCAGGATGTTTAACCGAAAAAACACAAATTTTCACTGCTTCGAACCATACTGTATGAGCCTAACGATCGAAACGGTAACTGTTATTGGTCCAAAAACAGACAAAGCTTGCGGCCAAATTTTCAGTAAATTGAAATGTATTTAGCATTAATATAGCATTGTAAATATTGTAAATTACTTTAAAACGGGGTGAGTAGGGATTAAGGGGTCAGTAGGGACACAACCTAAAATGAAGCATATGTTACTAATTATAAGACTGAAATTATTTCCAATAGACGTAATGTTATTATCCATTTAATAATCGTTATTATTTGTAACAAGTTATGACTTATTTTAGGTTGTGTCCCTACTCACCCCTTAATCACTACTCATCCCGTTTTACGGTACTTCAATAGTAATGTTCAATCAGTACCTAAACGTCAATGTTTTGTGTTTTACGGTTTTTTAAGCATTTGATGATACTTTTCGTGATCAGTTACAGTATTTTTTGCTCTACTGTGTGTAGTAGGAAATTATTTTTTTCAGTGCACTTAATACAACTTACTGAGCGGCAATAGGTAACAGAAACATAGGGCCGGAGATATCCTACTTTTCTTTTTATACTATGTTGCTGATGTGAAACCTGGGAAGCAGACTAGTTCGCGGCAAATATTTAACGGTGGCTCAAGTTATAACGTCTTTAATGTAAATCTAGTCATAGAAAAACTTCCTTCATCCCGTTTTATCTTTCTGCTAGGACAGAGTCAAGTCACGAACGCGGTCGAATTAACATTTTGAATTTTCCAAGAGAACTGTCACCATATTTATTCCCGTTTTGGTTTTTGCAAAGGACTTAAACTGTTTTTAGTTTAGTGAAATGTTTGTTAGTGGAGGAAATAAACCTTACACAAATAATACTATACCTACAGTAAAATATTGGTCTCCGTATTCCTTTACCTACATCTGTATCCTGCTTATTGTCCGTAAAAAGTATTACTATTTGTTATTTGTGGGTTTCTTTTGTAAATTTTAATGACATTACTATTTTGTTACTTAAATTATATTATTTAACCCAATACTCCTTCAATTTGCTTATGATATTAATGATATTAATAGTATTAATAGTACTCGGCTGTCTACCGATGTCTCACTCTTTGGCATCTGTCAGTGAATTTGCTAGAGGGAGGAGATTGGTCACCAAGTAATTTCGCGATTGTAGAAGAGTAGGTAGCTACATCTTGACAAAACTAACAAGTTTTTCTACTGTTTTTTTCTCAAAGTGTAAAGCTACGTGTACAATTTTGTGGGATAGTACTGGGCCAAGATTCTAGGCGGTAAAAACCATATCGTCTTTCACCTGTTATTGTATAGCCGGGTCCACACCAGACGATCCAAAATTGGATCGGCTTGGATCGACCCGCGGCAAAGAGCGCGCGCTCAATCGTACGCTTGGATCGCACGCGGCGCGTCCACACACCGACCGCGCCTTTGGATCGCGCGATCGGAGCGCGCTGAATCGTCCGATGTGGACCCGGCTTATTGGCAACGTTTTGATAGCTGTTTTGACTTGACAGTAATGGCGGCCGAGTTCAATTCTATGCTAAAACAGGTAAAAGACGATAATGGTTTTTAACGCCTATAATAAAGGCCCAGATAATATGCAACAGATGACGCAATCCCAAGCGTACTAACCTCGCGATTACATATTAAAGCACAATGCCGGTTATACGTGATCATAAAGAGATCCCGCGGATAACCTGCAAGACACGGCGGTCTGCATTACGTAATACAAACCAAACTGTGGTTAACAGGTTAAGTAAAACCACGACACTGAATTACCTAGGGTGACGACACTTAACTCTTAATTCAAAGATCATAAGGTTATAAATTGACTGTCTAGAAATTAATGAATAAATATTATATATTGTGACATAAGCATCAAGTGTCCATTTGGTCCTTGTTAATCACGAGTTCCATCAGCCTATATCACAGTTTGAAGCTCATTGATATGTGGTATCAAGCTGCCTAATTAAGAATGCAAGCCCTGAAATTGGTTTTGTATGCTCTGACGGGACAACTTAAACTCGTCGGTTAATATTAGCTGCTTCGAGTTAAACATACGCTTAACCTCCTGATATCCCTTGTACTAAAAATAGAACATAATACGGCCATTGAAATAAAGAGCTATGCAAAGTAAAGTGGAGTTTCTTTTGTTTTCATGACTAATGATCAAATTAAAAATTGACATTATTTTATTCCCAATAGGTTCATATTTCATTGACAAATTCGTTGAATGGAGCACCTTAGGAGGTTAAGAGGATCCATGAGGCGGATCCTTACATGCAGATGCCAAAAGCTGCTATTCTTTATACTTGTCGAATCGTGCGAAGTTTTGGAAGTGGACGAGGACAGACAAAACCAATGACACGACTAGCTAAATACTTATTATAGCTTAGCTTCATGTTATCTACTTGGCTTTGTCCCGTAAGTGACATTATCTACCAGTTTATTTGAACTGGGATATAATTATTAAAGCAAAATAATAATATTAAATGTATTTATTCACTGTTCTAAGTTCTGACCCGTTTTCCTGCTTAACTATGCATGACATTTTATTTTATTTTTATAGTTTTATGCAGGTAATGTTAGGTTAATTATTTTATTCAGAAAATGACTGACTGTTGAGTTTCTTGCGGCGCTTCTCGGCAGTATGTCAGCAGTGGTCTCCTCTTGGAAAGCGCTGGCAGATTTTTGACGTGTAGAAGTGCCCGTGCCGCCTAATTACTCAATAAATATTTTTATCTTTTTTAATCACATTCCCTACATTTAGTAAATACAATTCTTGTTTAAACGTTATTGACAACAGCGGTTAAATTATGAACTTAAACAAACTGGACAATCGTGTTGATCATGCAGTATTGCTAATTTATGTCAAAACTCGAATACGTGCAAGTAGAGCGCAAAGAAAATTATAAAAAAAATAGCTAACACGTAAGGAATTACGTGTAGTTGACGCAATGCAGGCGATGTGCTACTGCGGCGATAAACAAACGAGAATTAGACTTTCTGCCAGCAATACTCCTTAGCGGAAACGTACGCGAACCCGTTGCTGGAAATCACCGACCACTTTCCCCCTCTTTAGTACACTACACGCTCGGATTGAGAAGCCACTAACTTCTCGTATTGTATAAGCCTAAGTGGTGTTTTGTGTTTGGACGTGTGATATCAGATATGCGGTAAGTATATCCATGGGATGTGCGGAAGTTTTTTTCTAAATACCTCCGTCCAATCCGTAGGTAGTGAGCTCTCCGGTTTAATAGTGTTCTGAGGATACGCTATGGGAATAAAGTAAGTTTATTTAATATTCTAAAAACTGCTGACAGACACCGAAGTCGTATAAGGGTTCCTTTTTACCATTTTGGTACGGAACCCTAATAAGTGTAATAGTGTTATCGGAGAAACGAATAAATAGTTGTATTAATCACGATAAATGCTTTTACAAATATATTTTTTACTAAGATTGGTTTGTCGGTACAAACTGAGTTTTAGCAGCTTGCAACACTTATTTAAACAATATTATAACGGCAGTTTTAATTTAACAAATAATTTATCAAAATCTTAAAAAATGGTAAAAACTAAAATGTATACAAGCAATAAGATAAATCTGATATCATTTATGTGACGTAAGTAGTTAGTCTCGCACAGCGGTGGTAATTGGTGACTGCCTATGATGCTTGCAGTCCCGGATTCGATGACTGGTAAAAGTAAACATTTTTGAGCATGATTTTCAGTTCCTGATTTTTAAATGTTTTCTATGTACATATTTGAGTATTTATTTCTTTTTTATAAGAATTCACATTGGACTTTAGTACAGTCGACTTCATAAATATGTGTACACTTTAGTACCTTGTCTATTTAATGTCATGTTTAAAGCCATTAAAGTAACAAGGTACTATAGAATACATATTTATGAACTCGACTGTACTTAAAAGATTGAAGCTTAGCTGACTAGGAAGATGTATTAGATTGTTTTTTGCTTGCTAGTTATCTGAGATAAAAAAAACTTATACTATAGGTACATATACTTAACTTGTTATACATACCTCTATTATCACATTTTTGACGTGTAAAAGTGCCCTTGCGGCCTACTTACTGAATAAACATTTTTTATCTTTGTTTTAGCAACGACCAAAATGTTATCTAAGAATATATCGAAAAATCTTTAAAAATCTGGTGATGTTATTATTTTAATCGTCTATATAATTATGTTGAGTGTCGCTGGATAGGTTTTGCAAAAATATGAAGGGTACGTAAAACATTTTTCGATTCAGGGAACCATTTGCGAAATATAAAGTTTTATAATGGTAATTTTTAAGAGTCAAGTGTCCCCCTGCCTACAAGCTAAAATTCTCTAAAATGGCAACTAAAATGTTTATACCTGCTAAAAATATCTAAAATGAGCACCTTGAAATAGGATGATTAGCCTAAACTTGTGGTTCTTGAAGTTATATTTTTTTTGTATCCGTAGCCGGTAACCGCGACGGAACCCTTCACTGAGCATTGTCCGACATGCTCTCATGCACCCGGTATTATTTTCTTTAGGGTTGACACTAACTCCACACCAAATTTGTCGCTTGTGTGAATATTGCCGTTTTTTCAATAGAACAAAAAAAAACAATTGTTAAAAAAAATATTGTACTAGGCTACATCTTATTGTTTTATTTGTTAGGTAATCCTCCGTTATTACGGTTCAAAAGAGCTCTTTTAACGTAGGACAGATGAACGGACAGACGGACAGCGTAGCCTTATAAGAATAAGTAATAATATTTTTTACGGTTCCGGACCAAAATGTGGCCGGGGATTAAATCAGTTTAAAAAACCTAATATCAACGATTTTAAATCTAGGGCCACAGTAGTGCCCCCGAAAAGAATAGCGGCCTGCACACGTACAGTTCGGACCGCGGGAAACGCCACGCGCCATTCCAATCTTCGCTCCGAACCGTACGTGTAAATGCAACTGTAATAGTAAAATAGTAAAAACTTTACGGTTCGGACTGGCGCGATGGCGCGTGGAATGGCGCGTGGCGTTTGCCTCGGTCCGAACTTTACGTGTAAAGGCCGCTATTGAGCTGTCGGACCATCCTTAACAGGAAACATTTCGCGCCTAGGAATGGACGCGACTGACTCGCGTGGGAATAACCAAAAATGTCAATCCCAAAAACTCAACGTGGAGTCTTTATTGTCATATTTAAAACCATTAAGTTTGGCTTCAAGCGGTTTATATTGAGAAAACAATTGGATCCATCGTTTGTTGATAGGAATGGTAGGTAGTAGGAAAAAATCTTGCGGGGGATAAAACTTAGCGGTTGTGATTTGGGGGCGAAAGGGTTGAGGAGAGGCTGGGGGAAAATAAAGTTTTGAAGGGGGAAAATATAAAGGGGTGGTGGAACGGGCATGATGAGTTATGGAGGTTTTGGAAGGGGTCAAGGAAGCTGTGAAGGGGATTAGGTTGGAGGGAAAAATGAGGGTCTAGTGAATGGTAGCGAATAAAAGGGTATTGTGGAGGGGGATATGTGGGGGTAGTTAAGGGGGGTCAAGGGGGTTTTGGAGGGGGTTTATAACGATGGATGGTTGACGAGGGGGTAAAAGTGTTAGGCTGTGGAGTAGGGATAAAATTACAAGACGAGATGAGAAGGAGCAAGCACTTCTTTTTGCAAGAATGTCCGTGATGTCCTAGCTGATCGACATCACTTCCGCAGGGGTACTGATGTGGAGCGAAGACTGGGACCCCGAGGCAAAAAAAAGTAAAAATTTAACATCAATGTAATCGTACATCTGCATAAAAATATTTAGTTATTCTACATTTTTAATTCATAGGAACCAGAAATACCGTGATTTAGTCAGATTTATGTGTGGTTGCCGAGTTAGAATAGTGCCACTCCATGTCTTCCCGTGGATGTCGTAAGAGACGACTAAGGGAATAAAGGCTTGTAGTACTGTTAGGCGATGGGCTTGCAACCTGTCACTAATACGCTGGTAAACATCTTAGCCTAATTGTGCAAATTGTGGTTATAGAATTATCAACAAGTTTTTAGAGATGTTTGTAATTCTGTAGCTCTGCCTACCCCACTCTGAGAACGAAGGCGTGAGATTATGTATGTATGTATGTAGTCAGATTTATAAACAAATTACTACTGGCTTTTAGTAACAAAAACAAGCCAATTTCAACCGCTAAATGATCAATTTTACTGTTAGTTCTAGCATAACCTTTGGTTGACTTTCGTTTTCTCCCGATACCGGTCCTCGCGCAGCCGCCAGTTACATACACAGGTAAACTAGGAAGATTGCTAACTTACCAGACGCCGATTATGGGAAACTGGCTCTTACTTACGCCTTTGTCCTCAAAGAGTTCGGTTATCACTATTCCTTAAAGACATGCCGAATTTTAATAACATTCATAAAATTAGAGAACAAACAGCTTTTTGAAGTTGTAAAATTATTAGTTTCGTTTTTTTATAATAAGTATTTTCTTGAAATCGGAGAGTTGATTCCTCGTACAGATAAATACACAATTTATAAGATACGATACATAACAATCGAACTTCCTGTACTTTTTCCCATTATGTTGCTTAATCGAAGGTTATGTTGATGATATAGTTTTATAATCTCTTATTGCCACAGTCCTTTAACAACTAAAGACCAATTAGGATCAAACACGAAACCGCCCTAATCAATGAAACTATTTATCAATTCCAGGCTCATAATACTGCTGGCCCTGCTTCTTGGAGTGCTGTACTGCATCCACCTGCTGGTCCAGGACTACCAGGCCGTCACAGCTCCGAGGTTACTTCGCTTCCTCTTTAAAAGAGATGTCCAGGGCCAAAATTACACGGTACAAACGTTTATCAATTAGAAATGACCAAAAAGTATGTTATACCTACTATTACCTAATCTCTCTTTACCTAGCTATTATTAATTCCACATGGTGGTAGGGTCAGCTTTCCCGGGGGGGTTACCGTGACATACTAAAGCTGTTTAGTTTAGGTTGAGAGCTAGGGACAGAGTTATAGCAGTTATAGAGCTCTGTCCCTTTCTCTCAACCTAGACTGAACTGCTTGAGTATGTCATGGTAACCCCCCTGATTTTTCTTCTCAACCTCGCTCTGTGCATGTCGTTCAGCACTACATCTTTCCACCTTGTTTTGGGTCTACCTACTCTTAATATATTCATTTATTTTACTATCTGTACCAATGCCTGTACCCATGAGTTCGTCGACGTAGAAGTTCTTTCTCTACTTTTTTATTATCAATCTTAATTTATATTACCTAACCTTCCATTAGTAAGGGCTCGCAATCAAGCGCCACAGCAAGTATAAATAAAAAATCTTTCGGTAATGAAATGAATCCTACCAAGGGCTTAAACGATGTTTAGCCTCTTAATAATTAATATTAGAGAAATACCGCACGAAGAAAATATTTAATCAACTTTTTTGCTTATAAGGATTTTCCTTTGCATTCTGGGAACCCCTACCTTCTCAAAGTCAATTAATGTCGGAAGTTTCTGGAGTTCCTAATATGTTTTTAGAAAATCTGCACATATTATTACTTCCAGAGAAATCATTTATATTTTTTGGTAATTTAAAAACTTATCCAAAATTATTAGCATCATTTCAATTATACTTACCAAGCCATAGCCGGAAGCAAATATGGTGAGCCAAAAATATCCCTACAAGGAGTCAAATGTATGTAATCTCAAGACATACCCTTATAATCAGAACCTAAGTGTGACATGTCGTCATTAAATAGAGACATATATATTAGGAATAAAAGTCACGACATTCGACAAAAATATTATATTATTAATTTAGAAGAGTCTTATTTTGTTTTATTAATATGGCCCCGCTCTCCATTAGAGGCTCTAGTATCTCTTGATAAAGTTTCAAACTCCACTCAAAAACCCCTTAAAAATCCTCAGAAACTCATATCAAGCAAATTAAGAAGCAGTGTAAGAAAATAACAACAATTTTTTTTGAACATTGCGTGATCTTATTACTTTAGTTAAAAGTGAAAAATAACGATATTATTAGAATTATTATAAAAAAACTTTGCAAATAATATCGCCTGACCCTGTCTGTATGCACGCTGAAAAACCAGTTCTACAGCCAACGTCCGGCAAGAGGACTGCGACTAACCTCGTTTTTAAACTAAAACTTACCTTTAAGTTAATTTGTAACCAATTAGAAGTAATTATGATCTCTCAAACAACGTTTTTTAATCACTACAGCCGTAGATCAGGCCACAGTCAATTAAGGGTTGAGTCCGATTTGACGCCACACTGCAGCGCATGAGTGCTTCTTTTCTTAATTTATTTTCTGGTATCTTGTATCTGTTGGTTTTTATTTATTTAAGCAACACGAATTATGACGTCTTTTATGTTTCAGTAGTAGGTCAGCCTATTTAAGATTACCTACGTCTTATTTAACATCTCTTGTCCAGGTTACAGAAACCATATGTTTGTTTTCCACTTTCGCGATGTGCCACATACTGTAATAAATCTAAAACGGGATCTAATCGTATAAAAACATTATGTATACCTCGATGGTTCAATCATGTTTCTCTCGTTGTGGTCACGAGGCAACTGAAGAGGGCTGGGGTGTTGTTCTCTCAAAAAACGGCGGTCGATCGGCCGGACGAATGAATCGAAGCGGCGAGTTAAGGTAGTCCCGTCCGAGCGAACGAAACACATTTTAGCGTGTGCATTATCAATTAAGTAGCCTTATACGTTCGAGAAGTCATACTGCCAAATTGAATACACACGCTAAAATGTGTTTTGTTCACTCTGACGGGACTACTTATACTCGCCGCTTAGACAATCACTCGTTCATCCGTCCGTCCGTCGTTGTTGAGAGAATCACACCCCTGGTGCTTATTTATGTTGCGTGCGAGTTTTTCGGACTACCCGCACTTAATCTTGTTTTTTTTCCAGAAACCGCATGTTCGCTGGAGGAGAATACTGCACCACGACCCGATACAGTGCGCTCGGTACCTGTACTGCGACCTCGGAGCCAAACCAGCCGAGGACCAATTACGAAGAGGCTTCTTGTATATGTTAACGTAAGTTTACAATTGGGAGTTCTACAGGATGGTACTCGATAAACTGTACATATTGAAAGGGATGAAATTTTAGGTTAATTTATAGGTAAAACATTTTTTTTTTAATTTTTTAGCCACTGTTTTTTTTTACATATTTTCAAACTTTTTAATAAAGTTTGGGTAGTACACTTACTTGTGACGGTGTAACTTTTGATCTAATAGCCCAAAAAAGATAAAGCAAAATGCATAGTATTGACATTAGTTAGGTTTATAATAATTGATAACAATATTAAACCAATTAAAAATAATAACTGAGTAACTGCTTTTTTTGTGGAAAATAACTACAAAAATATCATTTTGTTTTCATAAAAACACGATTTTCTCAAAATTTTGCAATTTTTTTAAACAAATTTAACGTTTTTAGATCTAAAATTAAACGAGGAATAATAAAGGAGGAAAAATAGTGAAATATATACAACATTTTGAGAAAATCGTGTTTTTATGTAAACAAAATGACATTTTTGCTGTAATTTATTAAAAAAATTAAGAAAAAAAAAAGTGGCTAGGTAATTAAAAAAAAAATTGTTTTACCGGTAAATTAACCTAAAATTGCATCCCTTTCAATATGTACAGTTTATCGAGTACCACCCTGTATAAGGCCCGGGAGATGATAAAACTCGAAAGTAATTTGTAGAGAGGGGATTTTTATGGTTTCACTGTGAAATGGAAAAATCTAAACCTTTATAATTACTTCATATTCGTCTACTCGCCTTTCTGTCGGTAAGTCACAGGTGTTATGCGGGAACTTTAGGTAGGACAATGTGGTTGAAGTTAGACTGGTTGTTGTATTGTTTAATCCACTTAGTTTTTTTTTAGTGCACAATCTCATGTATTTTAATTTTTAAATAGGTACATAATGAAGTAGGTATTCTTGGAGCAGAACAGAAACAGCTATTTAGAAAGACTGCATTTCTTTAAATATACTTAAACAGAGGTAGGTAAGCCACTTATGTGACTTGTTGACTTGTAAAGTTAAACAAATAATGATTTTAGATTTCATCCTCTCTTGTTTTTAATTATAATAGTAAGTTAACTAGTGCCAGTTTTAATGAATAAATCATTCATTTGTTACAGATTAGAACCTCGAGAAGAAGATAAAACTTCCCACGAAGTGTTCGTTAAAGCATACGAGTCGGGCAAGCTGAGTAAAGACCTGGACTTTTGTAAAAATAATTATTCCTCATGCCCTTTTGATTCAGCATTACTATTTGAAATAATACAATATTTACTCAAAAGGTAGCGCGCCGAGTAGTCGTTATTTAAGCGTTTAAAAGTCAAGGTTGTTTAAACTCATGCCATAAGAATTAAGTGTTATAACTTTTGGCAATATTGCAGGGCGTTTCCCAAAAAAGTGCTCATAGTTAAGCACTAAAATTAACAACGGTAACTTTTCCATTACGTCACGACAGTAAGTCATACATTTATGTACTGTCCTCATACGCCAATAGGCGGTATCTCACATTCAATAAATGAAAAAGTTTCAATCCTCACTCGTAAATTGGTTGCATTTGCTACAGGAGTTTTATCTGAGATGCGACTAATTGTCTTATAGCATAGTTGATTGTCGTGACGTAATGGAAAAGTTATCGTTGTTAATTTTAGTCGTTAACTATGCTGCCCTCCTTAGAAAAAAGGGCGTAAGTTTCATAGAACCGCGTGTGTATTAGTGACCTTATTTCTTTAGATAGGGGGTTAAATTTACTTTGACTATCAAATTGCGCATGCGTCCTTTATAATTATTAAGGAGGGCAGTATGAGTACTTTTACTGAAAAACACCCAGGAGCGATACGTTTAAAGTACAGTATTAATAGTACTCGGACGTCTGTCACACTCTATCTATCATAAAAAATATACTCAGAGATGCGAGAGAGGGTGTGACGGTGATAGACGACCCAGTTAGTACCTGCCCAATAACATAAATACAGTAAAACCGGAGTATTGATAGTTTATTACTCAAGTTATAGCCCGCCAATGATATTTTATATTTAGATACGTTATGTTCATACTAAACGCATTCGAAAACCGTCGCCAATTACTGACAGTTGCTACGTTGCCATATTTCTACAGACAAAGATGGCAATTCGTAGCGAACGCTATTGTTAGAAAGACATAAATAGTTGTTTCAAATTACGTACTCGAATGATTCGGCGTGCCCGCTCATGGCTGCCATATAGCTATCCGTCTTTATCGCACTCCTGCGATATCTAATTGTGTATCTCATGTTTCACAGGTGACAGTGACGCCACCAGTGCAAATTTAACAAATTATGGCGATGTAAAACAAAATGTAAAAAATATTTACGGTGCTAACGAATGAAATGTGACATCCTTTCTTCCTTTTATAGTTTAATTTCGGCAGCCTCGAAAAACATAAGACGGCATTTTTTTTGACTTATATTTGTTGCATTTCGGTAATAAAACTTTACTGTTTTTGACGCGTGCGTGTCATCGGCCACGGCGCGACTTAACGATAGTAAGGCAAATACCTTCCTTTTCGAGGAACCCTTTTGCGCGCAGGTGACGTATCTTAATATAAAATATAACTGTAGCCCGCATGCTTTTTGTGATACATTGCGTCGTTGCAATAGCTCTCGGCTTAAAAAATTTAAAGCAACCCGACACTGGATTGCTACAAGCACGCATCGGCCAATGATACTGAGTCTTTACTGTGTTTTTATTATTGAGGCGATTTAATTTAACAGATGAAATGTTACCAGATATGTAAGAAGTTTATACGTCATTAAAATACGTCGATGTTTCAATATATACTTACCTACATGCTGTCCAGTTCCAGTTATACCGTCCCATGTAATGTTTATTACAATAATGTATAAAAGTTAGGTTATACAAAGTCATGATAATATATAATTATTTTAATGCAAGTTAAAATTACACACAGGAAACACTTGGTCTCTCAAGTCGTATTTCTATTGAAATACGGCACGAACAGCTCTAGTCGTGCATTTTGAGTTGTCAAAATGCATGTTGGCAACATTTGTGCATTTTGAGTTGTCAAAATGGTTTGCCTTAATAAAAATTCTACCCTAGAAAAACGAAACTTACTTTATTAATCATGAGTAAGTGCCGACTTCGCACAGCAGTCGCATGATTTTCTAAGGGCAAACTTTGCTCATTGCAAAGCGGTTGTCCGGGGATAGGTAGGATCGTTATGGTAACACTGGACTATGGTTCCACAGACAGTGAATTATCGCTATATTAGAGTAAATAATGATTCGCCAGAGGCCATCTATTTATCTCGTCATGCTATCAGTCGTACTTCTCTGCTGATTTCGTAAGGACGCCGTTGCGTTGTCACAATTGACGACGCGCTGGCCTAGTTGGTAGTGACCCTGCCTACGAAGCTAGCGCTCCTGGGTTCAAATCCCGGTAAGGGCAGATATTTGTGTGATGAGCACGAATATTTGTTTCTGAGTCATGGATGTTTTCTATGTATTTAAGTATATATTTCTCTATATAAGTATTTATATCGTTGTCTAGTACCCGTAGTACAAGCCTAGAGCTTAGTTTGGGACTAGGTCAATTGGTGTTACATTGTCCCCTGATATATATATTTTACTAACTGAAGCCAAACCAAAGCTGACACCAAATTCAATGGTATCTGAAAGGAATCCCTAATAGTCATTTTTCCTAATGCATCGTTTAACTTTTTGCAGCCTTCTAGTGTTGTTTTACTACAATCATAACCTAACCTAACCGCAGGTATTTTTGGAAAACTCGAAAAGTTGTCTGACTCTTCTGAAAAGCAGCACGGGTAGCACATCTTGTATTTCTCGCTTGTCGCTCGGTGCGTCCTTATCGGTGCAGACTAGTAAGAAAGGAAAGATCCGAGCGACAAACTTGTCGCGGGCAACATGTGCTAGCGCTTAGAGCTTAGTTTGGGACTAGGTCAATTGGTGTGACATTATCTCCTGATATTTATATTTAATTTACGTGCCCACTATTCTGTAAATGAGTATATGGAACTTGACTTGTAAATAAGATTGACTTCTTTTTAATGTGCTTTGTATTTGTGTTGACTTTTACTTTTACTATTTTTATTTTATTATTTCTCTGTTCTATATTTCTGACGACCTCGATGTAACTGCATATAATTTGACATGTCATGTAATTTATACTGTGTTATATTGAGTAATAAAATCTGAATCTGAATCTGAATCGTGTTAGAGAGAGACAGTTAGTAAAATATATATGTATATCAGGGGACAATGTAACACCAATTGACCTAGTCCCAAACTAAGCTCTAGGCTTGTACTATGGAACTAGACAACGATATAAATACTTATATAGAGAAATATATACTTAAATACATAGAGAACATTCATGACTCGGGAACAAATATTCGCGCTCATCATACAAATATCTGCCCTCACCGGGATTTGAACCTAGAACCGCTAGTTTTCAGGCAGGGTCACTACCAACTAGGCCAACGCGTCGTCAAAGTAGTAAGTACCTATCGATAAAGAAACGAAGATAATTAAATACAGTAACAAGAAACCCTTACAGTTCCGCCATGTCCGTCGCTCCGTCTGTCTGTCCGTCTGTCCGCAGTTTAACTCAAGAATATCGGTACAGTTGAGTTCAAAGATAGTTTGAAAGAAATAAGGTACAAAAGTGTAAACATATTTTTGTACTTTACTGTGCTAACAACTTGTAATTTAGCATTGTTAATACATTTAAATTAAGCTGACTTTCGGTTCGGTTTTTTCATCATCGAGGTAGGTATCATTCGATAGCTCTAAAAAATCATGATAAACATGCAATTACTTATCTCTTTTTTGTATTCAGGACCATGTAAAATATTGAGCTCGTAAAGTGATATTTTCACTAGTGCCCCGCAATAGCTATACTTACTAAACATCTGGAGAATATCCTACACTATAACGAATTTAAAAGGAAATCTTTCACAGGTGACTAAATTGTTTATACCTACTAAAAAACTACTAAGACAGAACCAAGTAATTTTAAAAAGAAAATTCGTTCTTACTTGTTGCTTTCCTGACAGTTTTTTGTGTTTGTAACGGCGGTGTCGGAACCCTACACTGAGCGTGGTCCGACATGCTCTTGGCCTACTATTGACATTCGCGATGGAGAGACGAAAAATATTACGGCACCTCACTTGTGGAAGTCGTTCCAAAATCTTTACAAAGAAACAACATCCATACATTCATATATTATGGTAAGGTACGCCAGTGGATTAAGGCGTCTGATTTCAATCATGATTTTTGGTGCTTTGAAAGCGTTTTCAGCAGGCTGAAATATCGTTTCAGTCCGTTTCAGAGGTATTATCACATATCAGATTACAAAAATTTCAACCAACTTGCCGTTGTTTTCAGGCGCTCATAAGGCGTTTTCAGGATCCCTTATGGGCTTTTGAAGTATTTTTCAGTATATGGAAAAAAAACCACTAAGAGTAAAAAAGATCACATGATTAGAAAGAGAGCGATACTGGGAACTTTCAAGAAGCGTGTGAAAGAGATAACCCAATTATAAATGAGACGGCAATACGCAGAACATTCCAGACATCGCGATTGTAAACAAGCTAGCAATGCGTAGAACATTCCAGCAACGAATAGTTTCAATCGTCCTCGGCGGCTAAAAGGTACATCGATTATACCAGAAGGCATTCTGGAATGGTCTGAAACTGGGACTATAAAAGGCGGAGCGATTGCGGCTACAAATCATTCTTTACTTGGACAGGGAACAGTGGGAACAAGAGCGAACCGAGCGATATCTGCGTAATTAAAGCTTATTGTGCGATAATAGGGGTGTGTCCTGGGTAAAAAAGTAATAATTCTAATTAGTCCGTCATTACTGAACACGTGTTTTTTACTTTTTTCAAATCAATCAAAATTTACAATTATAACGCGCATCAAAGTTCGGGAGTGGGGGCTCGTGACGTCACAACGTGGTATAAAGTGTGCCACGGCGTGACGTCACGCGAAAATTCAACGCACTTTATCTTCGTCATTTTTTGTTTAATTGGTCATAATGTAATTGTTGACATAATTTTTGATAGTCATAATTTTTTATATCGCTGAAACTGTAAACTTTTCAGAAGTTCTGAATTATGCAACGTGTAGACAAGGCTAGGTTAGGTTAGGTTTGATTTATAAAAATCCTGAAAAAGTAACAGTTTCTTTAAAAAAACACGTTATGACTTGCGATGATTATGACCTAAAGCACAATATGACTAAAAATTATTATGTCAGTCAATATAGACCGCATAATAACCCTCCAGGTCTAACTAAAAGCAAACTTTAAAAACCCGACAGTATGTTTTCATATTGTCGTCTATGTATATTAAATACAGATGTTATACATTTTTAAATCTGCCATGTAACTGTTTTTTTAATTAAAATACCCAATGAAACGCGAAACCGCGTTTTTCGAAATCATCCCACGCGTTCAGCCTTTACCAGGGAACAAAAGACCATATAGGTATGTATATACATACTCGTTATGCGCCTCTATTCAACTGAATAAAACAATATTGCTTTCGACTAGTGATGGGCGATTTCTGAAACATTGCAAAACTTTCCTTAAGGTTCTGAAAGTACCATAATTAGATGGAAATGTCTAAGATCCGAATAGGAGACGATATGCACCGGGCTGTTTATTCGATGAAAAGTATTTTATATTAAATTTAATACGCTAAATAATAATTATGTGGCGAATAGGTAGGCTGAAAAATTTCAGTCCAGTAGTTATATCATTAAAAACTTTTTTTTTTAAATTGCAAATGTTTGTTTAATAGACAAATTACATACTAATCGAAAGTACGAAGTCTATAGAATATGCAAACGTTAGGTTTGGTGCAAATTATTAGTGCCGACTTACCTGTTTATACCTGCCTACCCAATAGTTTGACGGGAATAAAAAGTCAACCTAACGTTTGCATATTCTATAGGCTTCATACTTTCGATGGGTATGTTATTTTATTTGTCTATTTAACAAGCTATTGCAATTGTTTAAAACAAAGTTAATTTTTAATTTTTTAATTAATTATAAATTGGACTGAAATTATTCAGCCTACCTATTCGCCATATATTACTTAGCATATTAAATTTGGTATAAAATACTTTTTATCGAATAAACAGCCCGGTGAAAATCGTCTCCTATTCTCCTACTAATTCCGACACAAGTAAATTTCATTTAAATTTTATGAAAACTTTCCGTTACATGTTAAAACTAAAGTACTTTTCTGAAATAAAACGATTTTACTTTGGTAAATTTCAGAATATTACATAAAATTTTAGGCGAAAGTTTCACTTTTGTAACGTTCAGAATATTGCAGAAATTTAAGTGAATGTTTCACTTTTGAAACTTCCCAGCCGCCCAGCACTGCTTTTGACGTAGTGTTTTTATCTCAGTCGCCATTTACGAGTATTAACAAGAATGTCATATTAGATTTTATGTTAACTAACTCTTCAGATGACAATTTCGGAGGCCAATTATTGAAATAAAATTTATGCCTGCCTTCCACTGCGAGCGAAACGGGCCCGGGAGGTAGGGACTCCGTAAACGGCTTACAACGGTTTTCTCTCCAAAAGGTTTGCTCGCGGTGGTTCGTGAAGTCACCGTTGTAACCTAAACCGAGCCATTCCGGGGTCCGCTCCGCTCACAGTGGATTACGGGCATTAAGATGTTTTTGCCGCAGTTAATTATTGGGAAAAAAATCTAGTTGATTAAACAGGGTGCCCTGTATAAGAAGTTTTGTTGAGATCGCTAAGTGATCTTACTCACTTAGCGATCTCCAAGTGTTTCGACGTAATGACGAGATAAAAATATTTTATAACAATGAATTATCAACTACAAATGGTAATGATTGAGTTTTTTTGGTGTAAATAGCGTAAGACCTTGTTAAATAATATAATTGGGACCGAGACGGTCCGGGATGACAGACGTGCGTTAATGTAAAACGAATAAAATAATATATTTTTTGTTAACTAACTCTTCAGATGACAGTTTCGGAGGCCAATTATCTAAATAAAATTTATGCCTGCCTTCCACTGCGAGCAAAACGGACCCCGTACGGACTCCGTTTGGCTTACAACGGTTCAAAAGGCTTGCTCGCGGTGGAAACACTTGAAGTCACCGTTGTAACCTAAACCGAGTCCGCCCGGGGTCCGCTCCGCTCACAGTGCATTGCGGGCATTAAGTAATTTTTGCTGCAGTTAATTTGTGGGAAAAAAATCTAGTTGATTATACAAGGTGTCCTGTATAAGAAGTTTTGTTGAGATCACTAAGTGATCTTACTTACTTCAAGTGTTTCGACGTAATGATGAGATAACAATATTTTATAACAATGAATTATCAACTACAAATGGTATCGATTGAGTTTTTTTGGTGTGAGTATCGTAAGACCTTTATAAATAATATAATTGGGACCGAGACGGTCCGGGATGATAGACGTGCTATTAAATGTAAAATGAATAAAATAATAGCAGTAATAACACGCCTATCACCCCGGACCCATGTTAAAGTTTTTACGAAGAAGAAAGGCTCGTCATAATACAGGTTCGTTTGGACTTCTAAATACAGGACACGCTGTAGGTATTTGTTAGTATAATATTCAGACATCGGAATTTACGGGGCAAAATTTTATGACAGGTAGGGAATTCCTATATCGATAAACTGAATTATCGATGCTTGCTCTATATACCAGTGATTACTCCAAGTATTGTTCGTAAAAATATTTTTTATTAAAAACAAGTGTAATAATTCAACAAAATTATAACATAACTCGATTCTTCTTTTTTTCAAAAAGATTTTTGAAGTTTACTCATCATAATTTTTTCTTCATTCGTGTCCCATCTAGATCTACTATTGTTAGAATAAACGATCAGAATTTGTTCCAAATTTCGGGCGTTAAACTATTTCAGGTGGCTAAATAGCTTTTCAATTTCTGTAGAGGTAACAGAGGATTTTTTTTAAATGCTGTTTTAACTTCATACTCGTCTTCAGATCAAAACTTACAGGTACATACAATGCTGGGGGCGATTACTAGTATTCGTTAAAAGCACCGATAATTGAGTTTATCGATATAGGAAGTCCCTACCTGTCATAAAATGTTGCCCCCTGAATTCCTATGTCTGGTAATATTTAACTTTGTACTAGAAAACGTCTAAACTGATATCACAAGTCTGGCTTCTAAAGAGGATCAAGCCAAAGTAGAGGTTAGTTTTACACTAAATGTTTTCTAATCGATTTTATTTCACCAACACTTGATATAAAAAAGGCAAACAGAATTTAAGTTTAACAAGCAAAAGTTCTTTGCTTGTTAACCTTAGGTATACTGAGTGCACGGCGCGTTCTATCATCAAAATTTGGGTGTGAAATTTGGCCTAAATTAAACTTGTTTTTAGGGTTCCGTACACGAAAAGTAAGCTAGCGGGACCCTATTCATATGCCTACGCTGTCCGTCTGTCCGTCCGTCCTAACTTAAAAGAGCTGGTGTGTTATTCTCTCAAAAAACGGCGGCCGGTCGGACGGACGAGCGAATAAAAGCGGCGAGTTTAAGTAGTCCCGTCAGACCGAACAAAACACATTTTAGCGCGTGCATTGTCAATTAAGGAGCTGCCAAATTGAATACACGCGCTAAAATTTGTTTTGTTCGCTCTGACGGGACTACTTAAACTCGGCGGTTGTACCTTCACTCGAGCGTACGATCACCTTTGCTTGTTAAGAGAATCACAACCCATAATATGTGTTATTGCGGCGAATTTACTTACAAATGACAATAAATTAATAATTTTAAATAATAAACGGCGTCCACATACATGAAACGTTTTATTCAACGTATTTTTTATTTTTGTTTATCGTCAAAACGGTCAAACATACAAGCGTCAAATTTGGTATGATTATAGAAAAAATCCTAAAGAAAAACCAACAAATAAACAAATAAGTACTAAAAATTAGTCAAGTATGGGTTCGGTTAGCGCTGATTCGATCCGAAATCGGAATATAATAATGTCTACTGTGCGGTAGGGTGATGGAACCAGTAATGGACAAGGCACCAATAATGAACACTTGATTCTTATTTTACAGAAGATAAGGGTTATTCATTTGTTTTGCAACAAATGAATAACAATAAATTTTGGCCCGTATACAATTTGAATTAAGAGTGAAGTGTCCATTACTGGTGCCTGTCAGCTAAAAGTGTCCATCATTGGTGCCGTCACCCAACGGAATCCGCGGTGCACGAGCCCGACTCAGCACTTGACCGGGTTTTTTATTCGCTTTATAATCTCGTTCGAAAAATAATAGTGAAAATTTAATTGCATTGATTGAGCCAATTAAAAAGGCAATTAAATTTAACTGATTATTGTAAATAAAAAATAGGTACCTAGTGTCAATAAATTATGCTAGCTAGAATATGATAACAAAAGATGTTAAAGGGTTTGCAATCTTAGTTGATCCTCCGACGGCCTGAGTTCACCACACTCAATAACCATCAGAATATAAAGCGGGCCATTGAAGCTGATTGAAAAAACTTGGGCTACATCTCGGTATACCAGTGCACTTGGTACCCCGTAGACTGCCGTTGTTTACCATGTCGAGCTGCTTCGACGTACATTCCTGGCACTATATACTCTGTTCACCCGGCTAAAGCAAAAAAATGGTTCGCAGCCAGTCGTGCATTACAAAATCGCGCAGAAACACAAACTCGTGGAAGCTAAGTCACATAGTTGTACAAGGCAGAAGGACGCGATTATTGTTATTTTTATTTTTGCGATTTCTACAGCGTAACCGAGAGTGGGATTGTGAAAGTACCTATAATTTATAAGTTTGATTAGGAGTTTGGCAATTTGTCAATATCTACCGGCTGCTATCAATTAGACTAGGTGAAATAAGGTGGTAAAATACATCAGTGAGGTTACACAAGTCGCTTAACGCTAACGTAAACGATTTTCGTAAACTGACAAAGTATGCAATTGACGTTGGCGCTCGACGCGACCGTCTGACAGCTTACGTCAATCCTATATATTTTTGATAACGATAACGAACGTCGAATGCATTTTAAACCGACTTAAAAAAAGGAGGAGGTTATACGTTCCACTGTATGTATTTTTTTTATGTATGTTCACCGATTACTCCGTCAATTGTCGACCGATTTCAAAATTATTTTTTGGTTTGATAGAGTATACTTCCGAGGTGGTCCCATTCTCAACAAATCTGTATCTTATGAGGGGATCAGTGAGGAATTGAGGGAACTCCTCAAATATTGTAGGCAAACACATAGCGATTTTAGTATTTTTAGTAACAAGTCCAGCATTTGCATTCAGAAAGTATCATTTGGTGTAGTGGAACTGATGATGAAGACCACAGATGGCAACCGGAACTCCTCAATGGTACCGATTTCAAGGGTGGCGATAAGATAACTCGATTAAGATAGTTGAGCGACTACCTACAACAAATAATATTTACTTGTTCAAATATGACTATGACTTTCCCGCGGCGTTGCTTGCGGCGCGCTTGATATAAGTTAAAGTTTCATTTCAACTAAGAAGTGGGACTACGTAACAGCGTATTATGATCACTAAAAGTATAAAATAAAATAAATGTATTAAAAAACAAAAAACAAAAAGCCGACATCAGTTGGACTAACCTATTAGGTGCCTACAATTTTAAAGAAGTTATTTTTTGCGTTTTTGAAGGCGGTTTTTTGTTTTTTAAAACATTTATTTTGTCTAGGGCTTTTGACCCTAACGCTATCGTTTAAAGCGTAAGCGTAAGCGTGCTTAAATATTTTTATACTTACATCTTGTTTATTTGATGGCAACTGTACTCGATCGTAATTGGTCAATATCTATGTCTCTATAATTGGTATTTTTTTTACAAAATGAATTACACTGATTGGGCTTGAATTAAATCAAAATTATTTCCGTAAGCTAATGTCATCGACGAAGCTATTATCAACTTCCGAAGCTCTTATGAAAAATCGTTGGCTCAATAATAATTATATTTTAGTCAGACATACGGAATGTTTGCTTGGAATCCTTATCTTTATTAACCTTACTATTATTAATCCTTAATAATATAAAAAAAAACTATGTTTGTTCCTTATTCACTGTTTATCGCCTCAACCGATTGACGTGAACTTTGGTACAGAGACTACTTTTGTCTTATATTTTATCCCAAAAAGGTGCATAAGCTACTTTTAATCCAGAAAAATTGGTCAGTTTTCGAGAGAAGAAGAAAGAAAGAAAGAGAAACATTTAATCGGGACAAACAACATCAGGAAAGAGAAACGCACAAGAAGAATGTAGTCACGAAGTGGTCCCAACTTAGCGTAATACTAGGGACCTAGTCAAGATTTATTAATTTGAAGAGAAGGTTAACGTTGGGTTGTACCAGAAAGTCAAGCAGTTAACGGAGGATCGGAGCGGTTGGCGATTACTCCACCGACAATAGAGCATGGCGCATAAATAAAGAGTGAGAGCGGTTTTAAAAAATTGACAGAACGTATAGGATTGACGTAAGCTGATGACAGATCGCGTCGACCGCTTTTGTCAACTCCATACTTTCAGAGTCTATAGAAAACAGAAACGCTAAGAGCGTTTGCATCTTGGCTAGGTCATGGGGGCATAACACGTACAAATTATAATTCGTGCTTATAATTTGTACTAGATGGCACCACCAGTATCATCAGGAATATTATTTTCTTCATTTCCGTTAATCAAGGAAAAGTTAAGCTTTTATTAATCAGATATACCTTAATTTAAATGCAAACATCATTCTTTACATAAATTTAAGGCTTTATTTTAGAAACTAAGAATGGCATTTTTTTGCGGTACACTGAACGGCCATCATTAGCTATTGAACTTGCTACGTGATATTCATTAGATCCGCTAGATGGTGCTTATACGAGGACGTTAGCGCCGACTTGTGTCGTCGCGGTCACTCCCGGTATAGATATTCAATGGAACAACATTTAATTAAAGCGTTTGTTATTTCTTATTCCAAAAATACGAAAGTTTATTTATTTTAACACCACAATAAATAACTTCCCAAGTATTTTTCACTATGCGTTTGACACAAACAAAACTAAAAGTTATCTTTCTTACTCTCGTGTTTTTCGTTTCTGTCCATCATTCATTAGTGAAACAAGTGAACATAATTGTAGTTTGTATAGCTATCTATATGCAACTGCGACTATTTTTAACCGACTTCAAAAAAAAAGGAGGTTCTCATCTCAATTTGTCCTGTATGTATGTATGTTCGCGATTATCTCGCGTTTGGCTGAACCGATTTTGATGTGGTTTTCATAAAAGTATTTGATACACGGTTACACTAAGGAGGTTTTAGTTATTTAACCGACTTAAAAAAAAAAGTTTCTCAGTTTGAACTTTTTACAGAGTTACATTTTTTTTTTGGTTTGATAGAGTATACTTCCTAGGTAATCCCATTGTCACCAATCATGAGTCTAAATCTGAATCTGATGAGGGGATCCGTGAGGAATTGAGGGAACACCCAAATATCATAGGCATAGGTACATACAGCGATTTTAGTATTTTTAGTAACAAGTCCAGCATTTGCATTCAGCAAGTATCATTTGGTGAAGTGGAACTGATGATGAAGACCACAAATGGCCTCCTGAACTCCTCAACGGTAGGTACCTATTTCAAGGGTGGCGATAAGATACCTCGATTAAGATAGTTCAGGTTCAGCAATTGTAACGTGAATGTTTAATTGTTTAAATATGACTATGACTTTCCCGAGGCGTTGCTTGTTTAATTAAAGGTCCAGCCACACCGGATGCGTGCGCGTAGACGTGACGTGCGCTTGCGATTTACACTGCGTTGTATAGTGACATAGGTGGTCACATTTGCCTACAAATACCTACCTATGACTTCGATTTAGACAGTCAAAAGTCCTTAAACATTTTTATTGTTAGTTACCTACATTTATTGTTACCTACCTACTTAAAAGTAAGATATAAATTAAGGACAATTTTATTGACTATTTTAGATGAGTAAAAATAAAATATATTTAGTGCACGGACCTAAAAAAAAGGACGTAACGTTGCCTTAGACAGGAATGAAGCTTGCAAGGTCGGCAATTTCGTTCGTTATGGGTAGGTACACGAGTTACCGCATGCACACAGATACCTACACTAAAAACGCACGCAGTTTACGTGTATGCCAATTTGCATTCTTGACTCATGATAAGACGAGGAAACACGTCCGTATTTTTTTAGGTACGTACTTTAATAGTGTTCATAAAAGTTGTTGGTACAATGTTGTATGGACGCGTGACGCGTCATCACTTAGGTTCTTTAGCTTTTAAATCCCAATGTAAACCTACTAGCTGTCCGCGCCCGGGCCGCCAATACTTAATCGATTACAATTTTTTCACAATCGATTATACATGTGCATCCTATTTTATTAGCATGATGATGATGATGATGACGATGGTGATTGTGATGGTGATGATGCTGATGGTTATGGTGATGAATTGATGATGATGATGGTGATGACGATGATGATGATGATGGTGATGAATTGATGATGAAGATGATGATGATGATGATGATGATGATGTTGATGATGATGATCAAGATGATGATGATGATGATGACGATGGTGATTGTGATGGTTATGATGATGATGGTTATGGTGATGAATTGATGATGATGATGGTGATGCCGATGATGGTGATGATGGTGATGAATTGATGATGATGATGATGATGATGATGATGATGATGATGATGATGATGATGATGATGATGATGATGATGATGATGATGATGATGATGATGATGATGATGATGATGATGATGATGATGATGATGATGATGATGATGATGATGATGATGATGATGATGATGATGATGATGATGATGATGATGATGATGATCAAGATGATGATGATGATGATGATGATGATGATGATGATGATGATGACGATGGTGATTGTGATGGTGATGATGCTGATGGTTATGGTGATGAATTGATGATGATGATGCCGATGATGGTGATGATGGTGATGAATTGATGATGATGATGATGATGATGATGATGATGATGATGATGATGATGATGATGATGATGATGATGATGATGATGGTGGTATCGATGATGTTTATGATGACGATGATGATGATGATGATGATGATGATGATGATGATGATGATGATGATGATGATGATGATGATGATGATGATCTTTTATTTTCCTTATAGGTGATGTGAAAAGCAGTATGTGTCACACAGTAGCAAAATTATTTCCACCTTGGGCGTTAACACTTGAATCCCTCACTACGCTCAGGATTCTATTTTAGAATCCCTCGCTACGCTCGGGATTCATTTATAGAATCTTTCGCTTCGTCACGCTTCGTTCAGGATTCAATGTACGCCCTCGCCATAAATATGTCATTTTGCTTCCTTGATACACAAATAACTATTACGACCTACCAAATTCCTATAAGTACCTATCTATCTATATAAATAAAAATAAAAAATTATAAAAATCGGTCGAGCCGTTTCGGAGGAGTTCAACCACAAACACCGTGACACGAGATTTTTATATAAGTAAATAGATCAGTTCGTTTTTAACGGAGGTTCAAACCGCATCAGTTTAGAGCTAAAGTACTTACGTAAATTATATATGTACATATATGTAATTATATATATATATATATATGTATATATATATATATATATATATATATATATATATAGTACAAGTATAATAAATAATTATTCTGTTCTTTCACTTACTAGTCTAACTACGGCGATGCGCATCGTTTGCAAATCACTAAGAAAGTGAATAAATAGATAGGCAAACAAAAGGTAGTTCACGCCAAAACTTGATCACAAGGACCCAATATTTTTGCAAAGATATGCTTAAAGAATGTAGAATCAACGTTTAGTTTTATATGACGGCGCGCTGCGGCGGCGGCAATTCATAAAGCTTTGACAAAACTGCCATCTGTCGAACTGATTGCGAGGTTACGTGCCGTTCATAGCTTAGCAGACATGTCGATTGTGCTGCCACTGCTGGCGAAACCACAGAAACTTATAGTGGCGGCGGCTATCGACTTTAGGACGGCAACCATTTTCGATTCGCGACTGAGTATCTGTAGAGTATAGTAATCTGTGGCTAGGTTGACAATGCCAGCACTGGTTGTCCGTTAACACTACTGATGTGCAAGTTGCGGAAAGTTTCCAAAAAGTTGGAAAAGTTCTAAGAAATTTCCGGAAACTTTCAATAGAAATATAGGAAATTTAAATTTAAGAAACGGAAAGTTTACCGGAGATATCCATGTTGATGGGGGGTGAGAGAGTAACCACTTTGTCAGTCAGTTTCAATCTCATTTAATTACAATTACACATGCGTATATATACAATGTTAACTTACTACAGTACTAACTAATGTGCACTAGATACACGTACAGATAATATCTAATCTAAATGCAATTCATCAATACGTGAATTGATAACAATTACGAAACGTGCCTACCGGCACACTACTCCCCCCAAGAGAAAATAAATACAAATTAAAAGGATATTCTCCAGTACAATAAGTTCCTACTGAAATATTTTCGATGGTATGACTGTGTAAAGTGTGCCGTTATGGGCAATATGTTTAATTAAAATAATAATTTACACCAAAAATTCATCGACTCTTTGTCGGTAATTGGCGTGGGGTAGCAAGTGTTTCCTCAGTTAGCGGATTTCGTGGCTCATTGTCTGATAACCTAAGAAATCAATTCGCATTAGTTAGAGGTAAACATACTTCTTCATGACCGTTGCATGAAGGCACAATACTTCTTTTCAATTTCTACGAAATTCTTGGCTCATTTAACGATAACCTAAGAATTAATTCGTATTGGAGATATTAAACATCTTCATGGCCCCTGCATGAAAGCACAAACTTTTCTCAGTTGGCGACATTCTTGGCTCATTGACCGATAACCTAAGAATAAATTCGCATTTGAGATATTAAACATCTTCACGGCATTGCATGAAGGTAAAACAAATAACTTCTGATATCGAAACTATTACACAGTCAACCGAATAAATATTTACAAAAACAAAATAATAATTACCATACTATGTTCTAATTGCTAGTTTCCTCTCGAACTTGACCTTGATTTACGAAGAACGCCTACTAGTCACATTCTGCATACCGCTGCGCCGGCGCTCGTGCCGTAGCTCATTTATGTCAAATTGCATTCTTGCGAGTTGTGACGCGACGCTAGCCAAACAGTTTGTAAAATCATCTGTTTTGTTTTGTTGACTGTTTACAGCTGATATCCAACGCTCCAACGAACCTGTACTCGTACCTGCGACAGTCTTCGGGGGCGGCATTGCAGTAAATTAATAATTTGCGCTCCTTGATACCTTCTAACTTGCTGGCTTAATTTTCCTCCTGCTTCTTGTATTGATTTCTTCTTCTTGCAGCAGGACAACGGCGTTAATGTTACTTGTCGGGATGGTGTTCTTCTTCGGGGTCACCACTGTACCGGTGGTTACCCCATATTGGTGGGTCGTCAGGCAGGGTAGCGGCGATCATTGTTCAGACGGGATAGTGTTCTTTGTCGGGGTCACCACTTTACCGGAGTTGTCCATGACGATGGGGGGTGAGAGAGAGTAACCACTTTGTCAGTCAGTTTCAATCTCATTTAATTACAATTACACATGCGTATATATACAATGTTAACTTACTACAGTACTAACTAATGTGCACTAGATACACGTACAGATAATATCTAATCTAAATGCAATTCATCAATACGTGAATTGATAACAATTACGAAACGTGCCTACCGGCACAGAAAGTTTCAATCCCCATACAAAATTGTGAGAAGTTTCCAAAATTTTCCTACAAGGAATGTTCCGCAATTTTGGAAAGTTTCCTTTGGCACATCAGTAGTTAACACCATCCACTGATAAACTGACGATCTGATAAAGGTCGCGGGAAACCGCTGGATGACAGCAGCAGAGGACCGATCGTTGTGGAAAACCTTGAGGAAGGCCTTTGTCCAGCAGTGGGCGTCTTGTGGCTGATAATGATGATGATGATGACTGATAAACCCCTTCTACGGAAAATAAGTGGAACTACCGCTGTGTGATACTTAGTCTTGAACAATGCCATTGATTTTCTAACGATTTTAATAGCTGGACCTACACAAATTAAGCGCCAGCTGCCAAACAAAACATTTCTCTAATATTTAATAACACGTTTTTTTCTTAACACGACCTCTATTATTTACTGTTGGTATCGTTTAGCATTTAACCAGAGCACAATACCACAAAGCTCATTGCCTACGTTATACTGCCCTCTGTATTTACACTTACACACTTTTCCCCTTGCCACTCTTCTAGAGGCAAATTTTCTTTACGCTCAAAGCTTCAGCGAGACAAGTTAGTAACAGAAACTCTTGGTAGATGGCGCTTAAACTTAATTGGTAGTGTGTTGTTTTAAAATGATTTTCTGAGATCGGCACCCAAATGTAATTTTAGATTGAAAGTAATTAGTAATAATAATAATAATAAATTTATTTCACAAGAAAAATTACACATTACTACTTACATGTTAAGTTATTTTATTTCTATGGTGAACACCAAAAGGAAGTGTCAACTGACCCCCGTACTAGTTTGCACTGTATCACGGTAGTGGTAGGTTAGTGATGAAGTATTGTAGTATTTTTTTTCATAGGCAGTGTGATTCTAACATTGACATACTAAACGCATAAAAAATTTATTGCTTTCAAAATTATGTAAGTAAACGGAAGATTAACAAGACGGTAAACTGATTTGTAATGAATATTGCTACTGTGATAATTATTTTATTAATGAACAAACCTTGTGCCAGCCACTCAATTCTACAACTGCAGCCTCATCTTTTATTAGACTAAGTTAATTACTAGGTTCTTAGTTTTAAAAGGAGCATTCAAATAAATCACGATATCGTCGAAGACGCCAAAATAATATGTTATCGAGGATAGATTCGTCGTCTATATAAGTCAATTCAATTCCCTTGTTATCGGATGTCACGTTTGTCATATTAATGCAATATGCAGTCACAATATATACATTATAACTCTTTGATGCTACTGCGCAGGTTGAAGATCTCCGCGCCGCCTCTCTGGGCCGATATTTTAAAATAGGAAAGACTGAAAATAACATATACTTAGATGTCATAGACAGAAATACGACCGAACCTCTGGAGATTTTGAATAGAAATGTATATTTACAACTACTTGTAGGTACTTCATATTATAAATACATACCTACATAGGTACTTACCTTTACGCCTACCTTCCCAGAGTGGGGTAGGCAGAGCTACAGAATTACCAACAACTCTAAAAACTTGTTGTTAATTCTGTAACCACATTTTGCACAATCAGGGTAAGATGTTTACCATGTCTATATTTGTGATAGTGGTTTTATATTATAAATAAATGTATACAGTGTGATGCGGGAATTTATTAAAACTACCGATAATATTTTGCTTTAGCAATTGTTTGCAAGTATTATCAATTGAAAAATAATTAAAATAACTTCACAATTAATTTTCTTAGATACTGTCCATTCTTAATGTAGTGCATGTGCTGCGTGTTCATCGTTATCAGTATCGCTGTTGCTTAGTACTTACAAGGCATGTCGTGGTACGGGGGCAAATCATAATAATCAAAGTATCCGTCGACGTCATTTACACCTGTCAAATTGCTGTGCTTTACATTACTGGCAATTGAAATTTTGTTAGAAAGTTGACAAAGCCTGAAAATTTGTTTATTAATTAAATTAATGGCATGGTTACGTTACAGATATACGTTATTTTAACCTCCTTTAAAAAAGCCAGGGTGCTGGTAACACACTGTATATCTTAAAGGTTCATTGAATAGCACCCCACCGTTCCCCCTAAACACTATCATTTTGACAGGAAAATCAAAAAGTACGTAGTAACGCTAAGATTGAATTAAATCTGAAAAGCGTGAAATAAACTAAATTATTAGTAGGTATTTATACTATGGAAGTCTTAAAAGCTTAAGGGATCCAATCTACTGACCGTGACTACACCCCATGATAAGCTACAACGTTCACAGGTGTTCAAATTTCATTTAGCAGCCAGCTTATGTTGTCCGGCACTAAGTCCATTGTAACACGGGTCTCCGCCGTAAACGGAACTCAAATTTCAATTTAGATAAGTGATACTCCAGTTTCCTTGATGTGGAAAGCTCCTTGGCTCTTGAACAGGTCAAAGCTTTCGCAGAATAAGCTTGATAAGATTTTCCAATTGATTCTCGGAAATATATAAACAAAATATATGTCCACGCTGGGCGCTGACTTACACTCGTATTTATAGTCAAGAAATAGTTATTTATTATACAAGGGGGGAAAGTTGTATTTTACCTGCGAGTGTTCATTTGAAACATGAGCTAGCGAAAGGATTGTATGATTGACCACGAGCGAAGCGAGTGGTTCAAAAATAGAATCCTGAGCGTAGCGAGTGTTTCAACACACGAGACGTAAAATAACTTTTCACCCGTGTTTAACACAAAACTTTTCACCTCACTACAGCGAGGAAAATAAGCTCAATTCCGCATTTTATACGGTTTCCCGTAATTCCACAGGTGTTAATACGTCTTTCGTCACTCGAATCACTCATTTTTAATAACAAAACAAACTAGAAAAACATGCGAATATTTAACGTAATAACGTTGACGCAAAGATGAAGGAAAACTGCTTTACTACCTCTCTGCGTTGACGGCTTAGTTAAAAAGTTTTGACTAAAGTTTTTTTTTATTATTTCGGATGCGTTTTGTTCGCACAATCGACTTACTTGGACTGTCAGAACATTTTATCCGTTTTTACAAGAATGAAGGTTAATGTTGAATGCTGATATTTATGAATTAAAATAAAGTTGTAAGACAGTATTTAGTATTTTTTACTCGATGCAATTCATTAATTGTGATGTTAAAAATTCAGCGGTTGATTGGATTGTATACACTGATTTAAATGGAAATTTAAAAGTTCATAACGCAAAACATCGACTTATATTTGGCCAGAAGCTTATTTTATCAGAAGCCCGATGCAAAGGTAAGTTATGATAATATGGCCGATAACACGTTACGACAAGCTCTGGAGCGGGCGCAGCGCGGGCGCCCGTATCTTAATAGGATACAGGATCGTCTTCCTGCGTCTGCATTTCTCGAACATATAAGTAATATACCTATATGCGGCAGTCATTTTCTATCATGAAAGTTACTAGACACTCCTACGGGCCTAGTATGTTAGCGTTTATCGCGTGTCAAAATTTGGATAAAGCATTCGTCACTCTCGTACCTAGGTACATACGTGTCAAAAAGTGACGGATGTTTCATCCACATTTTGTCACGCGATAAACGCAGCCATATTAGGACCTCTAGTGTTCTTCTTATTGGTTTATGTTGAATCCAAAAATAAGAATCTTGCTTTATTTAAATACATGAACAAAATGACAGACAATATTGTTATAACATGAGGCCTTTAGGCCTACTGTCCACGACGCGTAGCTGCATAGACGCTGCAAATATACGCCGTACAGCTTTCATGCAGCCCGGCGTACTGACGTTGTCCACGAAGCGTAGCGTAAGCGTGACGTAGCATACATATTCTTTCATACGTGATGATGTCGTCTTTTTCTTTCATACGTGCTGTTCCTTGCAATGCAGCCCGGCGTATGACATGCAGTACGGCCGGCGGCGTGAAGCTTGCATGCAGCGTCGCTATGTAGGCTGCAAGCAAGCGTACAGCAAGCGTACAATGACGAATACGCGTCTATGCAGCTACGCTTCCGTGGACAGGTAGCCTTAGGTATTTTTACGTAAACAGGCGATTAAAAAATATTGTCACTTACTATAAAGTACCTACTACTACTTTTGAGCTGTAGCCTGTGTCGTATCTCGTATATTTTCTAAACAAGACATAGGTACTAATAGTATTTATGGAAGATAATTCTAGGAATAAAATATTAATTTCTTGCCAATTGGATATTACGAAAGCGTTATAATAACAAATGTAAAGTAGGTACAAAGCAATTTAAGACAAAAACAAAAAGACGCAATGACGAGGAAAACTTTTAATCAGATAATATAAATTAAGTGGCTCAGTGTCTTCGGTCATCCAATCAAGAAGCCATTTTAGCGCTGTTCTTCAAGTTTGGGAGAAGGGGAATCGTCACCCGCGCCACAGATGGTTTTAAAGGCTCGAAAACAATTGTTATTAAGGATTAAAGGCAGCGCTTGGCTTGAGGCGCTTGGAAATGAGTTAGTACAGATTACAGTAGCATCCAAGCGTTTAAGCGCTAAACTAATGCAATTATCCGTATTACAGGCCTACTTGAAACCCAGAAAATCATTTGTAGGTACGATCGCTATCCATCTATAAATAAATATCACGTTAAAATCTGACACCTGACCTAGACCTACTATGTAGAAAATGATGAACATTCCTACGAGTACATTATAATATTGGCTGCTCGAGATTGACCCAAAGTCCATTTTTGAGAATACTCGTAAATGCATTTTGGAATCCTTGCCATTCAAATCGCACATTTCAACATTTTAAGTTTATTTTATTTCTAGATTTATAGTTATTCGCCAAATATTTTTTCAAGTAACTCATCTTGATAAAAACTAAGCTAAATTCGAGTATGTAGTCCACGACCAAGTTGGAATCAGGTTAGTCGAAGCCATGTTTATATTTTTTTTCAGTTGTTACCTTTCGTCTTGATCAAACATAACGTAAACGATCGTTAATAGTCCTTAGTTACTTGGATGACAGTGACTTGCTTGTCTTCACCGAGGTTGTCACCCACGAATAATAGGACTACACTACCTACTAATGATTGCGTTTTGTTATTCCGTAATTTGTTAATAATTAATGAGAAAGTAGGTTAATTATTACGCGCAGTATAATAGTTTATCATATTAAAATAAGCTTTAATTCTAAATGTTATTTTATTGGAAAAATCGTCACTTAGTCGAGGCCTTGTTAGGCCTTTCCACAAAGACTCATATGTGTCGGTTAAGCCTTGGAACGAAAATAAGATACGAAGAAAGTTGTCGTACCCCGAAGACAGTTCTTTAAAGAAGTTATTTTTAAGCTAGTGTTCGCATTCAGGTGTACTGACAAGACGATCGGTGAAATTACTAGCATAGGGGCATACCATTTTTTTTATTTATTTCTCAGGCTTGGCAACTTATTTGATGTCTTAGGATTGCACTCTTTACATTGTAGTTTTGAGAATTCAAATGTCTATGGGTCACAGATCCTATTTACCAATACTGCCCTGATAAGCCAAAAGGCGATATCTCAAACTCAATAACCAAAGTATATACAACCCTCTCCCGTTGGTAATAAGGTTGCACTTGCTACAGGAGTTTTGTGAGAGATACTGTCATTTGTCTTAGCAGGGCAGAATAGATGGCCTGTGTATTCCTTTGCCTTCCCAAAAATTGTGGTTTCCAACAGGTGGCATGCAAAAATATAAGAGTGTCCTTGCGCACTCGTTTTTTTATATAGTTAATTATGCCTGTTGCCAGTATATTCACTCTGTCTTTTTAGGCAAATAAAGTCCTTAATTTTGATTCCCAATAAAGCCTTCTCGTGTGGTAAATTGTTAGGCACATTATATTGATGATTGAGTAAAAAATAACGTCATAAGTTTGATACTAAGCATTATTTATAAAAACGAGTATCACAACAACTCCATATCTAAGTCAAATCAAAAGCGTCAGTTTCTGTTTGAACTTTTATTTTTATACGAACTCCGTGATTGGTTAACTCAGGTATGTTCCCATGGGAAAATGCCTAATGTGATTTGACTATGATTAAACTCCTTGTACACCTTAACGTCAGTTGAAACTTTTTGGTCCATTAATTCAAAAAAACAGGCAAAGGCGAATCGGAATCACGCACTAAGGATTTTGAATTTATATAAATTTACTCTACTTAGCTAGCTAGCTTAGCTCTTATTTTGCAAGTTTTATAAATTAGGTCTACTTACTTCGACTAGAGAAAATTTGATTAAGTTTTCTTTTGTAAAAATATAATCTAACCTAAAAATACGTGTCACAAAAAAGACACGGTATGTGTTTGAACCGAACAAAATACCTTAAGTAGGCAGAGAGAAACTTTTTTTTTTCAACAAAAGGCTGACTATCGATTAACCATTTTATTTGACCTGTGCTGATGGTAAGTGACGATAAAGTCGCGGTTGCAGGTCACTGGTCCAGTAACAGCCTATTTACAAGCTTCTTAGAAATACCCAATATCTTTCAGAAAATACAGCTGATGGAATCGAATTCCATTTTTTAGCACTCCTTTGCCTTAGCTTTGATAGTTGCATTTTTCCAATGACAAGCGAAAATGTATTGTGTTAAATATATACCGAAACATGCACCGCAATATTGCTCTCAAACTATTGTAAGACCCGTAAGTGTCAGCTTTTTTAAAATACTGTGTGTCCCAGAACTTGACTTAAATATTAAGGAATAAGAATGTCTCTTTCATACTGCTCCAGATTATAGTTTTAACTCGCCAATTATGTAAATAAGTCCCGGGAAGCTGCATAATAAGGAGTTTTTTTGTTTTAATACTCTGAAAAATGGAGAAGTCAAGTTTAACTTTTTGCGGTGCTGTTTCATTTAAAAAAATGAGTGATGGATCCCACACAAACATGATCTACTCCCAAATTATGCTCAAGGCTTGTACTATTGGTACTAGGCAACGATAAATTCTTATATATATAAAAAAACATCATAGTCTTAAGTAAAAATACTCACACTCATCACAAAAATATTGTCCCTGACCGAAAACCGAACCCTGGACCGCTAGCTCTGTAGGCAGATTCAATTCAATACGAAGTAGACTAACTGCATCGCTAGAATTATAAAATTTTATTATGATCATCGCCATACTATTATTTATTACATTGTGCTCTTAAAAACATTCTTGAGGTGTACTTCCTAATTTATTATTGCATTTCTATAACTTTAGACGACTTACACGATTACATGTACTTGGTTAAAATTCGTAAACAATATTCCACCATAATGACACCGGAATAGTTAGTGATGGGCGTTGGTATATAAAATATCTGGGGGGATCCACTGCAAATCGGACCCAGTGGAGGAAAATTGTAGAGGCGTATGCTCGTCGGTGGGCACAAATGTGCTGAAGAAGAAGAGAAGATAGAAAATATAAGCAGAATTAGGCCGCAGAATGAGCCTTGTGGTAGTTGTGGTATCCAACCGTTATTTGCCATAATTTTATGATACTTTTAAGTCATTATCACTATGACAACTAGGTACTGATCAAGATTGTTAAGAAGACTATCAAATAAATGCAAAATTTTGCTGTCAATCTTTTAATTACTTAATATAGACAACATGTTAACATTTTAAAGAGTCAAAGGCCTTAGAAAAATCTAATAATACTCAAAAGGTACTCATTCCCTAATCCTGGAGTCTGATAATATTGTCGTAGACTCACTGCCCTTCCTGGGTTCAAGAAAGCCTCTCCTGTTGTTTGAAGCACTCTTCATGGCCACGGTGGAAAAGTTACGGTTTCTCCATATGAGTCAGCGCAGGGGTGGCTGGCGTCCATTTTCCGCTGCTTCGATTTGCATTTCAGGCTGACCGCACCTCATTTTCTTTTGCTAGAAACAAAAGCAAGAAGCCCAACACCGCACTGTACCTTTGAAAACAGTTCCTTTCCGCATCCATTTATTTACCCATAGTTGTAAATAAATAAACAAAAAGTTCAAAAAGAAAATGAAAAAGTAAAGATAATTAACACTACCAATAGGCTATTTGACTAATTTTAGAAAACATTTTAAAATGATTCTTTATTAAATAACACTACATTGATATTTCCTTGAGATTTTACTGTATTCTCACTAAAAATCAAAGAAGTTTAAATTTTCGAAACCGCGCTAAAAACGCTGTTTCTGTCATGGCGCTGGCCATATGACAAGTGTGACGTCACACGCAAGTAAACAATAAACAATCATTTGAAGAGATATGCATGATATATCTGTAGTTACTTGCGTGTGACGTCACCAGCAAGTAACAACAGCTGCAAACCAATCACATAGCGTTTCTGCCACAGATAAAATTTCAAAAAATATTACAATTTTTTTCGTGTAATTTCCAAAAAAATATGCATGGTTTAGATTAAAATAAAGTTAAATATGTTGTTTTACGCTATTATCTGATAGGATGACCACAATTTGTAGTATATTTTTCAATGTTGTCAAATAGCCTATTAGTGAATAAAATAAAAGTAGGTAATAATTATTAATAATTATTAATAAAGTAGGTAATAATTACGCTCTTAGTAGTCTGACAGTGTACCATTAAAATAATAATTGGTTTTCAGTATACGACGGCGTGCCCCAAATTAGTGTACGTTGGTTGACGCAACCGAGCAATGTCTATTTGATTCAATACTTATTATAAAATAATCAGCGTACTAAATATAACTAGACTAAGGTAGCAGCTAGCACTGTCGGTCGGCTGGGAAAATCGAAATCCATACTAATATTATAAATGTGAAAGTGTGTATGTTTGTCCGTCTTTCACGCTTCAACCACTGAACGGATCGAGATGAAACTTGGCACACATATTGGTTAGGTCCTGGAATAGGATATAGGATATTTTTTATCCCGGAAAATCGCACAGTTCCCGAGGAAGCAGCGATAAACGTCTTCTACGCGGACGGAGTCGCGGGCGAAAGCTAGTATTTTATATTTGGATGATCCATACATTAATTATTCAACTGTTTTCCCAATACTTTTAGATGGCTTCTGATCATTTATTTTATATTATTTATCAACGTCTAGGTAACCACCTAACCGCCTTCGATCATGGTTTTCCAACGCTTAGTATTAGGTACTTGTACTTTAATTAAATGAAGTTTTAACCAAAGTGGTCAAGTATTGACGTGGAACGTGAAATTCGGGGAAGTTGCAACAAGTTGCGAGAGAGTCGCGTGCCAAGTGAAGCTTAATGGTAATGGAAGGAACTTGGCGGTGACTGCGGGGGACATTAAAGAGGGTTAGATTTGACACCTGGAACTTGATTGTGAATTCACCTATCATGCATATGTTTAAAAGTGACCTATCTATAATAGGTAAAGAAATCGATTAAAGCAAGGTTTAGACTACTTAGCAATAAAAGTTGCAGAAGTTGATTGCAGTAAATAGTGCCTTACTGTGTCATATATCAAATGAAAGAGCTCGTTATGAGGATCTCAAATATATATTTTTTATTATTGTAAAATAAATAATTTTGATTTTATTCATGAAAGAAGACGAAAATTGACCATTCCCCCTGATCTTCGAAACTACTGGGCCTTAAATTTTGAAAAAATTACAAAATATAGTTAATTGCTTGTAGATTATAGGAAAATCTATAAGAATTCTATCAATTTAAAATAAAGTGGTAAACTCAATTATAATACGTTCACTTACGGAAAATAGTTCAATAAAACACCACTAGATAGCGCTAGCAGTAGTTAACTCGCGTCTTACTGTGAGGATTTCAAATGTGATATTTTGTAAGCATAAAAGAGATACTTTGTTCTTCACAAAGAAATAGTAGATTCAAAATTCACATTCATAACGAGTACCTATTGTAAAACATACCACAATTGAATAAAAAGATTTGACTTTGGCATTGTACGGAACCCTCTCCACGTGAGTTCAACTCGCACTTGGCCGGTTTTTTATCTTGCTACAGCAGGCAAATTATTGTGATCATTCAAACAAAAAGTAATTAATTTAATATGTGATAATAAAAGTTAGATGGGTTTTACTCGGTAATACCATATTACTTTTGATGTTTTATCCGCCATTACTGTCACGCAAATAAGAGCGGTCATAACGTTGACAATACGATAAAATATCATAAACTTGGCTATTATTAGTGACAGTTAATGATTCAACAGACTGCGCGATAAACACCAACTCGTCACCTGTCACGAGTAATCATTAGCTTTGTGAAGTGCCCAGGGCGTTTGTGACTGTAGCAATTAAAAATATTTGTTTGATGAGCACGAATAATGGATATTTATTTATAATCTATCTGTGAAACGGATACATTTTGAACTACACAAACTGCTTACAATATAACGTATTGTTACGCCGATGGATAAGGTGTCTAATTTTCATTCGTGGTTTTTGGTGCTTTAGAAGCGTTTTCAGCAGGCTGAAATACCGTTTGAGAGGTAGATCTATCACATACCAGATTATGAAAATTTTGACCAACTTGCCCTTGTTTTCAGGCGCCTGAAACATGTTTTCTGTCCATTTCAGGACACCCTCTATCAGATTACGCCATAACCTGAAAACCTATTTTCAGGCGTTTCCAGGACCTCTTAAGGGCCTTTGAAGTACATTTCAGTATACTTTTTCACTAAGAGTAAAAGAGATATAACGATTAGAAATGAGTCAGCAACATTCGTTTAAATATAGAAAATAAACATCTTACTGTTCTGGTCTTGTTAGATTTTAGTAGTGCCTTCAATACTGTAGATTTCAATATTCTTCTAGGCATCCTCAAGAACCTAAATTTTTCTTCGTCAGCCCTTAGGTGGTTTGAGTCATACCTCCTTGGTACACGCCAGCGCGTTAGGATGGATGACAATCATTCAGATTGGAATGTTCTCACTGCTGGCGTCCCTCAGAGAGCTGTACTCTCTCCTCTTCTTTTCTCTATTTTCATAAATGGTATAACGACCTCTCTTCTATCTTCTTACCACTTATACGCTATGCGGGGGCTAGTTTTGATTATTGTCCTTCCCTAATTGACCTTATGAATGTTGATCTTGCCACAATTCAGGAGTAGGCCACTAACTTTGGACTAAAGGTCGCAAAGAAATCGCAAGCCATTGTTGTTAGAAGCCCGCACTTCATTTCGAAGCTTTCTGACATTGTGATACCAATTTGATTTTTGACGGAAATATAATTCCATTTTCTTCTAAAGTGCGGAATTTGGGTATCACAATGGATCACTTCCTTTCCTGTTCAGGTTACCGAAGTCAGTCGCAAGCTCTTCGCTTCACTTCATTCTCTCAGGCGCCTGCAGAATTTTCTTCCTCAACAAACTAAGATAACTTTAGCGCAATCTCTCCTTCTCCCACTCTTAGACTACGGTGACGTTGCTTACATGGACCTCTCAGAGCAGCTGCTCGATAAACTTGAGAGACTCCAAAACGTGTGCATTCGATACATTTTTGGTCTGCGTAAATACGATCATGTCTCCCACTTCCGTGCACAGCTAAACTGGTAACCCATTCGTTTTCGCCGAAATGTTCACATCCTGTCGTAGCTTTTTAACACTCTTTTTAATCCTCGTTTTCCCTATCTTTCTGAGAGGTTTAGCTGTATGGCCACCGGTTCCCAAAACCGGCTGCGCTCTAAGGCCAATCTCACTCTCGCTTTCCCGTCTCAAAAATCCAAGTCCTATTGTAAATCCTTTTCGGTGCACTCTGTCAGGTTATGGAATCGGCGGCCGGCATTAGACAATCACAATCAGTTTTTTTATAACTTTAAAGTTTAGACCGTTTTCAAACACGAGACTTGCTCGGTCATACATAAAAATAACTCCCTGTTTTGGTTAACGGGTACCAATTTGAAAAGAAATCAAAGTTACAAATATAGCTACAAGAGCGTATAAAATATGACCGTTTTATTTTCATTATACTTGTATTTGAGCGACACGGCATGGTAAGAGGATTTCCAATTTTATTTACTGGCCTCCCAGGCCCCGCATAAAACCGGCGGGCGTCGGGCGTGTGACGGGAGCTGACTCGAGGAAATATTTAAAGCTTTTGACATCGATCCGCATCCGATTTTCAATATATTATAGATAAAAGTATTAGATTTTGTGACAGATCAAATATCACGCGAACAATGTGAGTTTACGAGTAGTATTTTTAGTAAATAATATCATTACTGTACTTGGTTACTTTGATCAAATTTAAAGTTTAACACATATTTTACAGAAACTAAAAGACAAAATAATATTATAAAAATGTATAATATTCCGTTTTCCTTTATTTATCGTCTTGATAATTTAGAATAATTAAGATCTTCAGTTTCCCATAAAAAAAAACACTATTATCAAAGTTAAACAAGAATACTTTCAATTCACTAAATATTTGAATAATTTCATGTTGTCAATGATGTAATTTTGTTATGCATGACTCGAAAATTAATTCTCTTTCACTTAAAGGGTAATATAAAAGATTGATTGCTAGCCTGAAATTTTCCACTACTACCGATTTGTACTCCGGTTCATCACTCTTCCAAACTTTCTACTTCATACTTTTTTGTTCATAAATTTTATCTGTACGTAACATAGTGAGGTCATAAAATCGACACATGCAAGGAAAAACATTGTATCTCAATTTACTGTGACTTCTAATTTCAATCGTATTTCAGCATTAACAAAATTGTATCTCAAGCTAACATAAAATTTGAGGTACAATGTTGTTCCCTGCAGGTGTCGAAATATGCTTGCACTTGCTACAGGAGTTTTGTCTGAGATGCCACCATTTGTTTTATAGCAGTACCTATAGCTAATTTTCGTAACGCAGCGAAAAAGTTAACGTTTCTTAATTTTAGTCCTTAACTAGATGCAATCTTTCTGAGAAACTCCCTTTTTAACCGACTTCAAAAAAGGAGGAGGTTATACGTTCCACTGCATGTTTTTTTTTATGTATGTGCACCGATTACTCCGTCAATTGTCGACCGATTTCAAAAATTTTTTTTTGGTTTGATAGTGTATACTTTCGAGGTGGTCCCATCGTCACCAAATCTGAATCTGATGAGAGGATCAGTGAGGAATTGAGGGAACTCCTCAAATATTGTAGCCAAACATATAGCGATTTTAGTATTTTTAGTAACAAATCCAGCATTTGAATTCAGAAAGTATCATTTGGTGAAGTGGAACTGATGATGAAGACCACAGATGGCCACCGGAACTCCTTAACGGTACCGATATCAAGGGTGGCGATAAGATATCTCGATTAAGATAGTTGAGCGACTACAACGAAGAATATTTACTTGTTAACCGACTTCAAAAAAGGAGGTTATTGAAATATGAGTATGACTTTCCCGCGGTGTTGCTTGCGGCGCGCTTGAAATAACTTAAAGTTTCATTTCAACTAAGAAGTGGGACTAACCTATTATGTGCCTACAATTTTAAAGAAGTTATTTTTTGCGTTTTTGAAGGCGGTTTTTTGTTTTTTTAAACATTTATTTTTAGCAAAGAAATGTTCTGAGCTTATATAAAAAAACTAAACAACTGCTGCCCAACCAATCCTCCAATACTTTAGTTTATTAGAAAACACTATAATAGTAATAATAATAATAATAAATTTTATTTCAGGCAACGAGGCCCATAGAAATACCTTATAGACTAACATACATAAAACTTAAAACTAACACCGAGGTGACAGAACAGCAGGTATCTGTTTTGCCAAAATTGGCGTAATGGTCGCTGCCGGTAGGTTGCCCCGAAACCGCCGGAACACGACACCTTTCGACCAGAAGTCAGGACACTCGACGGTTCCCAGCATAAACCGCGGCACGCGCATTACAAACGAACTGAAGTGCACGTAGCGAAGCGACCGCAGCTGGAACACCGTCAGGCTGCATCCAACCTTCTGACGGACGCACTCCACCAGCGGAGTGGTGCAGGCGAGACACGTAGAGCGTCGTGTTCGGTATAGCTGCCCGCAGCTCGGAATTTGAGTGATGACGCCCCTGAACGCTTGGTGCAGTCTGAAATAATTGCATATCTGCCTAATAATAGAGTAGAATAGAATAGAATAGAATCTTTATTTGCATAAAACATGGGTCAGAACAGATGTTACAATAGTATAGGAGCCAATCATGTCCTGCTGTGCCGGCGTACAAATATTGTTAAAATTATTATTAAACTATTACACATTTAAATCATAGTAAATTAAGATCATAATAGCAGCTACACAAAATAAATAAAATCATTCAAATTTACACTCATTATTAAGGAAGTCATTCACAGTGTAGAAACAATTATTAATTAAATATTTAAATAACAGTCTTTGGAATTTTTTGGTTGCGTGTTCCTTAAAGTCACCAGGTAACTTATTGTATAACCTAATAGCCATGCAGTAGACATTGTTTCGAAATAAGGCAAGTCTTTGAGGGGGAGCTACTATAACATTTTTTTTCCGCTTATTAGGTAACACTTTAAATAAGTATAAATGGTTTTTTACAAACATACACATTTCAAAAATATACAATGATGGCAGGGGCAGTATATTTTTCCTCTTAAACAAAGGTTTGCAACTATCTAAAATAATAAATATTTGTCAAGTTGATGAGAGCATCCAAAAAACCCTAACATCTAATAAAATCCCGCCTTCATCCCCAGAGTGTGGTGGGCAGAACTACAGAATTACCAACTACCGTAAAAAACTTGTTGATAATTCTGTAACCACATTTTGCACAATTAGGCTCAGATGTTTACTAGTGTAGGTATTTGTAACAGGTTGCAAGCCCATCGCCTAACAGTACTACGAGCCTTTATTCATAAGTCGCCTCTTACGACATCCACGGGAAGACATGGAGTGGCACTACACTACACACGGACGAAAAACCCTAACATCTATTTATGAAATATCAGTTAGTACCAGATTCCAAAAGGACTTTTCTTACTGTAAACGTCTTTAATAATATTAGGAAATTGATATGAATGCTGCGAGCTCTCTTTACCATTATCGGCTTGAAAATTCATACAAAATCAAGAAACATGCCGCTTTGTTTACGTTTGTTGACAAATGGTGGCGTTTGACGTGTGACATTAATTTAAGCCACCGCACCGAGCATACTCCGGATGCACAGTGGCGCCCTCGTTACCAATATTATGTTTTCTAATAAAATCAGTCTTGAAATCGAAGAGTGGTTTTTTGTTGTACATTTTTTTCCGTTAAGTTACTTACTCATAGGTCAATTGTTATAAAATTTTGTCATTACCTACCTGGAAGTCCGAGCGTCGCTCGGGTTGAAAACGATTTTTCCCGAAAATTACAACTTGATAGATCTATTTTTTGTCCCCGATTTCGTTGATAATAATTTGAAAATTTCATCGAAATCGTTAAAGCTGTTTTTGGGAACGTGAAATATGTACCTATGTATAGAAACATTGCTCTTTAGGTTTTAGAGAAAATATAGTTTTAGCTTTCGATGCAATTGCAGATCACTATCATTACATAGCAAAGTCGCTTCCCTCTGTCTGTCCCTATGTATGCTTAGATCTTTAAAACTGCACAACGGATTTTGATGCGGTTTTTTAATAGATAGAGTGATTCAAGAGTAAGGTTTATATGTATAATAAGTTTTGGATTATGTACGGGTATTAGAGAAAACTGGCATAAACCGAAGCGAAGCGAGGGCGGGTCGCCAGTACTAGATAATTAATAGTTATAAGTGTCATAACATTAGGTACATTAGAATTCTAAAAATTGAAAATTCTTCTTGAGTGAGTACCTATCTACTCAAGCAAGACGACGATATACTTAGAAATCTAGACAGTAAGTTTAGGATATACCCAATAAATTGTGGATTCCATCATTCATTTGTTTCCATTCCGCAAGAACCTACTTTAGTTAGAAAAAACAATAGTACCTAGTAAATAATGAGGGCGCCACTGGACGGTGTTTGTTTGGTGCAGGCTTAAAGTGTTTCTAACCGTTGCCAGTAATGAGAAATCTGTACCCTTACCACGACTTACAACTACCGTACTCGCTAGCGAGTCGAATGCTCTGTCCCTCGCACTCTATAAGAATACTGCGATGTCTGCAAGAGACACAGCATTCGACTCGCTAGCGAGTACGGTATTTTTAACTCATGATAAGGGTTAGACCACTGAAACTCCGAAAATGCGCGGTTATTATGTAACTTGTAAGGCTAGGTTTTTTTACGGAGCGTCGACTTTGAAAAACAAACTGGAAAATTGCGTGACTGAAAGGGTTAGGTATTTCACCTCACACGTAGTTTTTTCGGTACTACTTTGTTATAATATCGTTACTGTACCTCGTGATTACTGATTATGTATAAGGTATAAAACACAAGTTTTGTCACGCATTTTGGGAAATTGTTACAGACTAAACAGACTAGAAAAAACCTCGTATCTCGTGTTTTGTGACGTCCGATTTTAAACTCAAACATGAAGAGAATTAAGTTCAAACTCACACATCTCGAAATATCAAATACGAGTTTTTTCTAAAGTAGTAACGAAATGTCCGTTTTTACGTACGTAAAAATAGTAAATGTTTAAAATTATACTCTTTAATTACCTACTATATTATTTATAATAAAAAAACCCGTCAAATGTGAATCAGAGTCGCGCATCGAGAGTTCCGTTTTTAGGGTTCCGTATCAAAATGGTAAAAAAGGAACCCTTATGGTGAGACTTCGGTGTCTGACTGTTTGTATGTCACAGCAGTTTATCTCTGAATTTATAGTTCTGTAAGTAGTAACTATTTTTGTAAAGAACCTTAAAAACAGTGATCATACCAAATTTTCCTAACTTACGTGAACGTTGATTATAATAATATTAATAATAGTATCGTCTATCGGATATATACCGTTAGAGGTAAGCCAAACAAAGAAGTACCAAAAAATTGTCGAGTTCATAAATATATATATATAATTACACTTTAGTACCTTGTCAATTTAATGTCATTTTTAAACTGCCATTTATATGAAATGGGTCACAGAACCAACTTACCATCAGGGGCACGTTTTATAAAGCTACAAGTAACAATTTACACGTCTAAACTGGCAACACTGCTCAAATGGCTGGTCGTCATTGGTCGAGGTTGTGTCAAATGGAAATGAAACCTCTACCTATTGTTATTTCGTCGGCCTAAAGTGCAAACCTGCTAAATCCTAAAAATGGATTTGTAGCTTTATAAAACAGGCCCCAGGTGGCCTGTGTGCTCGTTTGTCATGGTGAAAAAGTAACTCAAAAGCTAGCAAAGCGTCAGTGATACTACAATACCTCGTAACTAACAAATTAAATAACTTGCAAAATACACCTTAGCAAGTAAGTCAGTAAGGTACACTTTGCAACTTATCGAATTTGTTAGTTACGCGGTATTGGATGATCACCGACGAAAGGCAATTTTCTGCATCTACTCGTAGGTACTAACAAGTTTGGCCGAAGCGAACAAAGGTCATACTACTATAGTAAGGCTGTTGTAGTATGACCTTTGTAAGGCGGGGTGACTGCGGGGTCGTGGTCCGAACTTAATTTTCCAAATTCAGTAAATGGTTGAGATTATAGTACTAAAGTGGTTTTAAAAACAATTAAAGTTTAGCATTTTATTAAAATAATATTATGTTTCCCTAATTATTACTAAAATTATGGTCACCTAACGTTTTCATGTTAGAAACATAAAACCTATTTGAAAATCGAACGATCAGACGAGTAAGAAATTGAGTTTGTAGGGTGGCCATGATCCCGAATAAAATGAATTCATTTAATTTTTATGTGAATAAAAAATAAAGTAATTGTCTTAACGTTTTTAAATCTATTACGTTATGTTCCTAATGGTGTAGTGAGTTTTAGTTTACTTTGCTGCTCCACGACCCCGCAGTCACACTGTATTTATGCGTGTATAACCAATGATATAATATAGTAAAAAGAGGCAGATATGTTATACGCACTTCGATAGTGGCACCCTAAAACCAAGCCAATTGGTACACCTTTACTTAGTCTTGCGCCGTCAAAGGAACCGTGAACTAGTCTGCAGAGCAACATACACTCGTTTTGTTTCGCTCGTTGAAATTAGCATACCATCCTGCTTTCACTTGTCATTTATGAATTATTGTGTAATTGTAATATTTACTTATTATGCGTGCATAAGCCGGGCCATTTTTACACGCGGAATGACGTATAGGTAACATATCTACCTCTTTTTATATTATATCATTGTGTATAACAATGATACCAAGATATTAACAGTGATTTTGCTGGCTAAACTGTTTTAAATTAATTTATAAAGATTATAACGTTTAAAAATTAGGTATTTTGTATGGAAAAAAACCTTAACAAATTACATTGAATGGGTTTTCAGGCAGCCTTGAATAAAAAAAACATGATTTTATTCAATATTCCTCTCTTCACAAGATTGTGTTTCCAGCACAGATACAACAGTCACGTTCTGTTTATTGTACATCTTAAAAAGGCCTTTGTTAATAGAATTCACCCTCTTTCTTCCAAAAACTCAATGTATTATAAATCAAATTTTATTACAAAAGTCGACTATTGCCAACGCAAAAAAATGCTGCAAAATGGGTTCAAGGGTTTTTATTTCTGTCATAAATCATACTAATTGTTTTGCTAAGCGGTAGCAGCGAAGGGGTTAGAATTTTTGTTATAAGCCTCACATAAAAGTTAATGTCACCGAAGCGAAGTGTTGAAGACTTTTTATGAATTTATTATTAACTTCCTTATAACTTTCAACGCATATGAAATTAGCCGGAAAATATATTACCTACCATTAGTGAATGTTCTAGCTAGAGAGGATTTGGAATTTTTCATTTTTTTATTAATGTGTAATGGACAAGGCACCAATAATGAACACTTGAGTCTTATTTTACAGAAGAAAAGGGTTATTCATTTGTTTTGCAACAAATGAATAACAATCAATTATGGTCCGTATACAATTTGAATTAAGAGTGAAGTGTCCAATACTGGTTCCTGTCAGCTAAAAGTGTCCATCATTGAAGCCGTCACCTAGCTCTTATAAGGTATATTTAGGAAGAAGGTAGCAACATGAAACCACATGATTTTGATAAGGATTTAACTCAGTGGAAAACATATATAAAAATCTCGAAGAACACTCGAGATTAAAACGTTAAGATACGATTGTTTCAAAATATACAGTAATGTAATACATTCAGTTGTAATTTTTATCTCGAATGATAATTCATTTCAACCACCACGTGAATAAAAAAACTAAATGTCATGACAGTGTTCCTAAAATGAAGATAAAATTTCACGAATGCCATGACAAATATACAACTTGATTTTAGACATTAAATTGGAAAATGGATTGCAAACAGTGATGTACTTAATACAAACATTACAAACTTTCCCAAACGAACAAGTACCTATTCAAAAAACAGAAATCTCTGGAAAAATATGTAAAATGATAAATTCGACGTCTCAACACTTTTAATGCAGGCAATGAGGCCCTTTATTACATGTATATTATGGAATAACATTTAGTCTGTGTCAATTGAAACTGCCAAAGATGTAAACAAATTAGTACTGTTTGACAATAACCTCAAATATTCATACAGCATGTTTTTATGTAAAATAACGTATAATTAATCGTCATTTAAACTTAAACTTAATGTGAAAGTAAAGATCAAGTCTATAAATCATTGCTAAGACCTCACGTGATCTTTAAAAGCACCTGATTATTGAGTAGATAATAATGGTAAATTGGTTCGTCTGGTTGTGTTTACACTTTTGCCAATTTGAATTGGCACAGACTATACATAATTATATGAAATGTAATAACTATCGAGTAGACAAAATATCGTGTTCTTTGTCAGATGTGACAACGTAAATGCTGCTAGTTATGCTGCCCTCCTAAGCAAAAATGCAATAACTAAATAAAATAGCCAAAGCAGATTCAACTCTCTTATGTTTGTAACTAGGTTGCAATTTCTACAGATGTTTTGTCGGAGATATCGCCATTATGCTTAGTACGGCAGTATGGAGCTGCTTGGCTCTCACTATTTTCACCAAGCGGCCCGCAACGACTGAATTTTATGGTCTTTAACGATATTAAATCATGTTCACAGTATTTAAAGTCTATATTACCAAGCCGCGCGCAGCAACTTGACCGCGGGCGTCTTCCGCGACACGCGATCGTAGTCGTAGCCGAGCGTACGAGTATGCTGCGACGCGCGATCGGCTCCGTCATAAATAGACAATAATAGTAGTTTATGTGGCTGGTGCATAATAAGATCACACGAGTGTTTTAATGCCTAATTATGTATAGCCGCATACATAACTTTATCTACATGCATATCATAAGTTTTCTATAATATGTTCAGATATGGCCTGTATTGTTATTAAGTTAGTGTTACTGTTAACTTGTTTGTAGTACCAAAGCTTTAAAAAAAACCTTTATTTATAATGTACAGATATGGCTTGCATTTTCAAGTTCGTGGTACAGTATTACCGATACTTTAATGTTTAGGTACCGACACTTTAATGTAAACATTATGATGCACTATACTTTAATGAAAACATTAAGATGCAACCACAGATACAGGTTTCTTAATATAGGCGATTTGCTTATCGCTTCTGAACATATTGTAGGGAAGTTATGATATGGATGTAGATAAAAACTGTAATAGACGCGATCGGCTGTCGCCGCATCCGTCCGTTTTCCGTCCTTTCCGATCCGATGCGATGCGAGCCGTTTGGTGGAAATCATCCTTGAACCGGAACGCAACATCCTTCAGTCAAAACTTAGGAATGCACGCCCAAAAACAATGCTTTGTACGCTCAGACGGGACAACTTCAACCGGCCGGTTAATAACTCGTCCGTTAAATTGCTCAAGGGAATCACATTGATGAACACTCGACGGATCCCAGCAAAACCCGTGGCATGCGGAAAACGAACGTAAACGAATTAAAGTACCCCGTTTGCGTAGCCCACTATCACGCTGACTCGCTTACCGTATATAATCTTGTTTCACTCAAAACTAACTTTGTTAAGATTTTATATCACTATAGTAGGCGGGCACCGGACATCGCTCGCTTATTAGCCCGAGACATTTTAAACTTGTAGACCACTATGAAAAAATAGCAATGTTGAAAATGCGCAAAAACTTAAAATGATTTCTCTTACATACGATTGGAAAACTAATTTATATTAGCTACCAGTCTAGACGAAAAGTCTCTCAGCAGATTCAGAGTTTATAAAAGTTTCAGAAAATAGTAGAAGTTGTAATTCACTTATCAAATTCACATTTGTTTTGTTAAACGAGGTTTAGATTAGCAATCAAAATTGCATAAATTGACTAAGTTCTAACTTTCTAACTTTAAAGTTAGAGAACGACAGCTAAATTGTGCTTCTTGTTCTAGAACTAAAGTTAAAGTAAGACTGCATTTTTTATTGCTTCTCTATCCCTTTACTACAGTCTCAAGGATGGCTTGCGGTTGTATAACCCCTAAACGTTTAGTTAAAACTGTTAAGTGTTCAGTTTACCCCAAACCATAAATAGTATAATGTTGCCCTATATTACCTAAAAATATTAATGAAACGTGTATCCTCTATCAGCAAAAGAGTTGACCTTTAAAGCGACCTTTTGCAACTGCGCGCAGTGACACGCGCAGTGAACATTATTGACACCTAAATAGCTTACCCGCTGACATTTACATAGAATCCTTAATCAAGTACCTGACTTTCATTATTTAATTCAGTACGAGTCTAGTAGAGCGTGTTGGATTATCTTGATGACTTGTATTAAAGAAAAAGAACTAGAATTAAACAAAATCACACGTAGGGTAAAAAGAACGATGTTAATTAATGTATTACCTACTTAAATTATACGCCGGGCCCGGGACGTACTCGAAGGATATTAACAACGTGTTCCAGAGTTAATTTGGAGGTAAAAATTTCGTATAAAGTTGGCTCGATTTGTAAAAAACAACTTATCGCTACCACCATCTTATCCATTAACCCACAGCCAAGCAGTAGTGTTCGCATTACTGTGTTCCGGTGTAGGGATCAGACAACCGGTGAAATTAGTAGCATAGAGGCATTCCATCTTAGTCCTCAGGGTTGGCAACGCATTTGAGGTGTTAGGATTGCAGTTTTGACATTGTAATCTTGAGATTTTAAATGTCTATGGGTCTCAGATCCCACTTACCATCAGATGGCCTGAGTGCTCGCGTGCCTTCTTGTTGCCATAAAAAAAAAATTCGCTAAAATTATCGATGAAATTTACTAATCGTTACGCATAATACGTCGATCATTTTAGAGAAGCTACAAAACCTTTTTACGTCTGGTAAATAAATACCGAACATTAAATCAAAGCGACGGGAGACGTCATAATTTCTGGGGAACGTTCGAGGCAGGTAGGTGCTTGCGCCTAATTTCGAAACGCACCTGAGCCAGCATGAACGGAGTGTTATTCTATAACGTTATCAAAGCGTGTTAGCCGATAATCTTTATGATTTAGGGTACGTCGGGGCAAGTGCGTCTACGAGGCAAGTGCATCAAACCAACAACATATCCTAAAATTATATGGTTTGTCGCACTTACCCCGTTGACGCACTTGCCCCACCTGACCTTACCTATTTGGACCCTTGAATGCAGGTCTATTTTTAGATAGCCTACACCATTCCCGTTCGTTAATCTGTTCATTCGTGTTTTATTTTATTTGCAATTGCACAACATTTTAAGGCGTCATAAAGGAAGTTATTAGAAGCAAAAGAAACCGATCCTTGTTTTACTGCAAGCATGTTTAGAGATGTTTGCGGTGAATGGTGCCAAACTGCCTCATGCCATGTCTGTCTCTTCTCCAATAGATACCTGACGAGATTGGAGCATCTAAATAGAGAATATAATGATCAATCTTACCTCTTCAAATTTGGACAGGGCAAGATTGAAAGACTCGCTTAATGCTAAAAAACTTACGGAAGATAGATTAATTAATACACTGTAGGAAAATGTAAACCGTATGAAAATAAAGTATCCTGACGTAGGGGCAGTCCCGAGTTCAAGTAGTTGAAGTTACAGATACAGAGCACGGGCAGTCCCGAGTTCAAGTAGTTGAAGTTACAGATACAGAGCACGGGGTAAGATGAGAAAAAGTGATTCGATCCTTAAAAAATCATCATGTCAAAACTAGCCAGCTACTACATTACAATGCTTACCTACTTATCGACTTGCAATAACTAAGAGGGCAGATCCAACAAAATGGGGGATTGGGCACTATTGTCAGGTACATAAAATATACTGTTACGTACGTGGGGGTAGGTAACTGATAGAAATGCACAAATACACCGATAATCAAAAGTAGACTTTAATAACGCACTCACTTACCGTTACAAAACAATTATCGCACAATAAACTTCGATCGCTCGGGTCGCTTTTATTCGCACTGTTCGCTTTCCAAGTAAAGACTGAATCTCGGTTGCCGGTAGGCCCGCCTTTTATACTTCCCGTGTCCGATCTTTCCAGAATGCCTTCCGGAATGTTCGATGTACTTCGCCCCGCCAAGGATGATCGAGAATATTCGTTGCTGGAATGTTCTACGCCTTGCTACCAGTTGTTCTGTTTACAATCGCGATGTCCTTGACTCACGGGTCTGGAAGAGTCTGGAATGTCCCGCGTATTGCTGTCTCATTTCGTGTTATCTCTTTCACACGCTTCTGGAAGGTTCACAGTATCGCCGTCTCTTTCTAATCGTGTTATCTCTTTCACACACTTCTCAAAGGTTCTCAGTATTGCTGTCACTTTCTAATCATGCTATCTCTGGCACTCTTAGTGGAAAATTGCCATATACTGTAATGTACTTCAAAGGCCCATAACGGGTCCTGAAAATGCCTGAAAATGGGTATTCAGGTTATGGCGTCATCTGATAGAGGGTGGTTTAAAACGGACTGAAAACATGTTTCAGGCGCCTGAAAACAACGGCAAGTTGGTCGAAATTTTGATAATCTGGTATGTGATAGAGCTACCTCTGAAACGGGCTGAAACGATATTTCAGCCTGCTGAAAACGCTTCCAAAGCACCAAAATTAACGATAAAAAATTACACGCCTTATGCCATCGGCGTAACAATACCATCTTGCCCCATACTTCGTAGAAAGTAGGTAGTTTAACGTGTGACGAATAAAGACATGTGACCCAGAATAATAATAAATAACTATTAACGAGTCCTTATAAAGATTATTTATCATTTTATTGATTTGGGCACCACACCACGTCCTATTACCAGAAATAATCGACCTTCACCTAGTCATACAAGACAAAAGACATTTGAAAGTTCACAATTTCCTTTTGATCTTTGATCCGCGTCGCGATCAAAAGCCATTATTATGCCGTAACACTTGACGTAAATAACACGGCTTAAAATAGGCTCTGCGCCCCGGTACTTAAAATAAAATTTCAAGGTAAAATATTACGTAATAAAGACATACAAGTTGCCACTGAATTTTTAACACAGGGACATTATAAATTTACTTGGCTTACCTAGTTACTTGGTTACAAATGATACTAAAAGAGGGCATACAGTAATAGACAATGGTTTTACTAAACTACTTAATGGTATAATTTGGGATGGGCCATACACGCAAATCAGGATACACGTAAAATGTATATATACGTGCCTAAATAAATAAACTTTAATTGGCCTACTGACTAATTTTTGTTCTTTTAGTACGGAGCCCAAATTGTGCAAGCATGAGTCGCTTTTGCTTGGTTTTTCTTTTTTAAATAAATCTAGTGGTAATTATTTAATTAAAATCAAACAATACCGTAGTCTATACATAATTGGATGTGGTTCAATGCGCGTTGATTCCACCTGCGGCTGCGGTCCGCCGCTTAATCTATCTTCCACACAGCAAAGCACTGCACATTGCTGTCCGATGAGATAAGTATGATAAAACATTAGCAACGTGTTGTGTAGGACATTCTACTTTTTCATGCCTATAAAACGTCTGTTAAAGTAAACTAATTTAAAACCGTAATTTAAAAAAAAATGGGTTATCTTAGAAATGCACAAAAAAGTCAGATTCGGGAAAAGGTCGATTAATAGTAACGCAGTGGTCGATATTTGCAAGGCGACGCGACGTGGAGACTGGTAATTAAGTAGTAATTTTAGTGGCAAATTCGTGTTTAATTTAGAAAAAGAACAGAAAAAGACGAACAAATTATTGACGAAATAATCGGTGACCATACATTTAAAAAGACATACCTACACCGATGTTTTTTTAAATGTGTAGTTTAATGCAATATTTTGTCACGATGTGGCTTATAATTTGTACCTATAAGCCACATAAGTAATATACTTATGTTTAAGTTTGAAGTTATTCGTAAAGGACGCCTGATCCAACAAACTATTCTCATTAATTACACACATTTAAACAGATGAAACAAAGTTTTAAGATTAAAGACGTTTGAGGATTTTATATCAATAAACGACAAAAATGAAGATATGCGGTGTTCCTAGCGCAGCTTTTGTAACAGGCATCTTAACAATACATAAAAGGTTTTTCTAAGAGTTCTTTGAGAATACGAGCCGCGTAGAGTTTTTCACAACCTACTGTAAATATTTGTGTAAGTTAAGTAAGCGCGAGTATTTGTTCCTGAGTTTGGGAAAATGTTTAAGTATGTCTCTAAATATGTAGTAACTCTATCTCTATATTATTACTAACCAATATTATCATAGAATAATCATAGAATCATAATAATCATTTGTTGCGATTAAGTTCACTTTATCCTGCTAAGGCCCAAGGTCCTACCCATAGTACTTATTGACTTTGTCATTCAGACTCAGCGCGTTCGATAGTTGTGTACTCATAGCGTACCACGGTCCTACCAGTAGGACTTAATAGAAAACCCGCCAATAGCGTACCACGGTCCTACCAGTTGGACTTAATAGAAAACCCGCCATTTTATCTTTTAAGCAGGTACTTGGATCTGAATGAGTATAAGATAATAGTACTACTGGTAGGACTACGGGCCGTAGTGACTACATGCTGAATTTTTTGTTGAGCTTTAGGAGGATATTGCATTATAAGAGTCAGTCTGGTCCGAAATAATTAAATAAATAAATAATTAAATAATTATCAGGGGACAACGAGTTACACCTATTGACCTAGTCCCAAACTAAGCTCTAGGTTTGTACTATGGGTACTAGACAACGATATAAATACTAATATAGATAAATACATACTTAAATACATAGAAAACATCCATGACTCAGGAACAAATATTAGCGCTCATCACACAAAATATCGCCCTTACCGGGATTTGAACCCAGGACCGCTAGCTTCGTAAGCAGGGTCACATTAACTAGGCCAACGCATCATCAAAAAAATAATATAACATCAAATAAAATATAAAGTTTGAAAATTAAAATTAGAAATGTTGCATAAAAGTAATAAAGTCAAATTGAAAAACAAATCGAAAATATTAAGGAGGCAACAATTAAAATTAAATAATAGCGTTATTATAATACCTAGGGTCATTCGTTTAGAAATCCTTAATTTTTGTAGTAGGTAGCATTTTTTATTATGCATGTTTTTTTAAAATAATATGATAGGGTTTGGTTTACACATAGCAAGTTGAATCTTGGGTGTTATCGATTGATATTGACGGTGCGTGCTCCTAGTGTACCTACACTTTCCTGCAATTAAAGAAGTGCCTGTATTTCCGTACAAACATGTTAATGGAATAGTTAAAACGATTCCTAAACTGTGGTCAGATTAACAATAACAAGTTAAATGTTTAATTAACCCCGTTATAATTACGGGTGTAGCTTGGGGCTTGGGGAGGCGAAGAGTGTGGTCAGTGGAGCGGGGGATTGCCTCCATGTCACACGAGCTATCTTATGCCGCAATTTGCGTTGCATGTTGTTCCCTGATAGTGTAGTGATGAGTAATTAATTACACCCGTAATTTTAACAGGCTTTAAGATAATAGAAAACTCGTTTTTCGGGTTCCGTAGTTAAACTAGGAACCCTTATAGTTTGTCCGTCCGTCCGTCCGCAGCCTAGCTCAGAGACCCTTAGTACTATAAAGCTGTAATTTGGCATGAATATACATATAAATCACGCCAACAAAGTCGTAAAATAAAATCATGTTTTTTTTTTTGTGTACTCCCCCTACGGTTACCCAATGATTCGCCGACAATTTTACGCAAATGTATCGTTCGCAGAAAGCTAATTCTGCTGAAACCTTATTGCTTTCAGATTATTTTTTGGTGGTCACAGGTTTAACCTAACCTAACCTACATAACCCATGCTTAAGATAATCTGAAAACAAGCTGAAATTAGCTTGCTGCGAAATAAAAATTCTGCGAAACAATACGTTTGCGTAACGTTTGTTGGTGAATCAATCGGTCACCTATCCCTACACGTAACTTGGGGATGTATTTTTTTTTTCTCGTCTACCCCTTAGTGTGGGATGTCGTTGAATAGGTCTTTCAAAAATATTGCGGGTTTTTATACTATTTATGCCCTTGACTAGGTATGCAGCAGAGATCCCGTTACCACCTTCCGACTCCATCATCAGATCAGCTCTTAGATACCATGATATTGCGTCGCCCTTGGATTCATTTACGTACCTTTTTCAAATATCAGCCGATTACGAGACGGGAAGTAGTTTCAAAATTGACTTGTAAGATTTGATCCGTAATGACCTAATAGCGGCCTTTACACGGCACCGTTTGGACCGCGGGAAACGCCACGCGCCATTCCACGCGCCAGTCCGAACCGTAGGTTTTTTACTATTTTACTATTACAGTTGCATTTACACGTACGGTTCGGCGCGAAGATTGGAATGGCGCGTGGCGTTTCCCGCGGTCCGAACTCTACGTGTGCAGGCCGCTAATGACAGACATAATGATATTATTGTTTATTTGACCTTTATTACTTTTTGTATATTTGACGTCGGACACTGACCATTTGTTACTTACTTGTTTATTAATGTTGTCTTTGATTATTTGAGTGTTATTTTTGTATTATTTATTATTTTATTACTTTGAGTTAATGTTGACGATATCAATGTAATTTCGTATTTTTTGACATGCAATGCAATTTATATTGTAACATTACATTGACGAATAAATAAACTAAACTACGAACGAAGCAAGTTAAATAAAGGCTTGAAAACATATTAAACGTTTTATAAAAAAATCATGTGTACCTACTTCATAATAAATATAATAAAAATTTCGCTGATAAACAAAGACAATTTATTATTTGTTATCCTGAAGCAATTCGATTAAGTCCAAAACAAATATTTATACAGATATTTATTTATATTTGTTTCCACTTCGTTACTGGGTCTGAGTATTTACAGAATAAAGAAACAATTTGATATTACATGTTTAATAAATTAATGTAGCTAGTAATTTATCCATTCAAATGATTTCTTGTACCTGTTGCAAAAAAAAACAAATACTTATCATATCAAATCATATTTATTTTCCAGAAAACAGTAATTACATAAAGCAGATGTTAAAGAATTAAAAATCCATTGCGTTCAGCCTGCGTGCAAGCGTGCAAATATTAAAATATATTCTATTTAAAAAAAAACTATGCAATTATCAATTACAAATAAAAGCATACAAATTATAATTCTATAAATAATAACATTCCGTAAAATCACAATCATTAATCATTATAAGTAAAATAATTATATTTCCTTAGTATCTATTTAGGTCATTATAATTCATAAATTCACTACGAGTATGTTTATAATAATCAACTTTATTTTAACTTTTAAAACAATAACAAACTGAGTCAAGTAAACATTAGGTTACATTACATTTTTAAAGTATTCGCTTTGAAATACCAGTCAGCTTTGTAATCATACCAGTCTAGAACTTTCCTGTCGAACCAAACATACGCTCCCTTGAGGCTTGGTGGAGCATCCAGAGCCAAATATACCGGAGTTTCAGCCGCCTCGTCCGTATTGTAGAAACCAGCACCCAACGTCATGCTAGTACGAACCAAACCAGGGTGCATGGAGTTGACAGAAATATTACGCTTCTCCAGTTCCTTTTGCTGAAGTATGGTCAGCGCACTCACTCCCACTTTGGCTACTCTATATGCAGCAACTGTACCTCCATCAGCAATATCATCCTTATTAAACGTTCCGTTCTTTACAGATTCCAAGAACGAATCAACAAATTCGTTAACATCTTTAACAGTCAGATCTTTACGGGACAGTCGTTCAATCCAGTACTTATTCTTTATGTTAGACAAGTGTCCACAATCGCTGGAAATATTGATTATTCTTCCATTGTCCCTAACGAGCGGGAACAACAATTCGTGTACGATTAAAAGACCTCTATAATTAATATTAATAATATACTTCCATTCTTCGTAATCATTGAATAGCGTCTCACTATTTGCTACAGCGGCGTTATTGATCAGAACATCGATACCTTTATGGCTCTTCTTAATGTGATCCCGGAACTTTTCAACGCTGGATCTATCAATGATGTCCAGCTGATGGTACGCTGGTTGGTATCCAAGTCTTTTCAGCTCAGCCACCGCTTCTTGTCCTCTGTTTTCATCTCTTGATGTTAGGTACACAGTACCATCGAATCTCTTGCACAGTAGTTTTGCAATAGCGAAACCAATGCCTTTGTTGGCTCCGGTAACGACGGCTACTTTTCCTGACATGTCGGCTTTGGTCACTTCAGACTGACACTGGCAATGTCTCTATGATCATTAATCTTATATTTCTTGTGAGTGAACTATCAGCACTGATATAACTTATGTAACGAATGGAGTTGTTGATGATTATTCCATGAGATTATCTAAACCACAGTTTGCTTACGTGCGGTATTTCAAGATAACATTATCAATCCTATTACATAACTTCTCGTTTTGTAAATATTTTGTTCCAAGATTCTCAATTTATCTCGATTCTAGTATACTTTATGTAATAACTGCGAATCGAACTTGAACATTGAGGGTTCCCGTTTTAAGATAGAAAACTATAATTAGGTTTAAGGAAATGCTTTATGATTTATGAACATTAAATTCGTATGACATGAGGTCAATTTTAAGTTGCCTAACACATTGTCATTTTAATTAAGGGCTTTTTTAGTCATATTACACAAAAAAAATATTTTTCTTCCCCTAAAATATAAATAATATCGATAAATCCGTCTTCATTAAAAATAATTTTAACGGTAAATATTAACCAAATGCAAAAGCAGATTTTTTTGTTGTTGTGAAATGTGCAAATAGGGGTGCGTTACGGTCGCTATAACAACTTTTGATTTATTATTGGTCGATATAAAGATTAAGGGATAAATATAATGCACTTTTGGTATAACAATATTTGGCATATTATGATATGTTCTAACTATCATATATTATCGACCTGTCTTCTAAGTTGCGATGCCTGACAAGGTACATATCTAATCTAATACCTTTAAATGAGCAATTCTTGTATATATATATAATCTGAATCTCAGAAACGGCTCCAACGATTTCGATGAAATTTGAAATATAAAGGTTTACAGGGGCGAAGAATCGATCTGTCAAGTTGTCATCTTCGGGAAATTTCGTTTTCAAACCGAGCGACGCTCGGTCTTCCAGGTACTTGCACTTGATTGACCTATGTAATGTAATTATTAGAATAAATAAATAAATAAATAAATCATCACATCAGGTATAATGAACTTGTAATTATAACAACTATAGCAACTATTAAATCTAACAGTAATATGGTAAGTATATTAACGTACATATCTGATATAACTGTGTTCAATATAACGCTCAGTGGATATAATGTAGTACTGGTATAATCTGGAATACGTACTACCATATTATAAACCTACCTATTCTGCGTTAAGGCAGTTCTCCGTTAGGCACGACGACGAGCGAAGCGGGAGGAGTGTTAGGAAGAACTGCGACCCTTCAACAGTAAACACTATTGTACAAAGCACAGAAATTCAAATACAATATCCATCAAAAAATGGTGTCCCTCACAATCCCTAACAACGTTTGTCCTAACACATCGTTTGCCCGAATTTTAATTTGCCCTGAACTGGTTTTCAGATGAGTCAGGCAACTTTTTAAGTTTTCCAATTATATCTTCGGTTCGGTTAGGTTAGGGTTATATTATAACAATACTAAAAAGTTTTAAAATTTAAGCGGAAATGGCGTTAGGATAAATGAAAATTCGGACAAACGATGCATTAGGACAAATGACGATTAGGGCTTCCATAGGAGAACCACCAAAAAACACTCACCATAACGGTTTTCTTTTACTAAACGGCGGGTGATAGGACCTTGCGCAGGGTCCATCCGGATCATTACCACAATCTTATCCATTAACCTACCGCCAAACAGCAGTGTTCGCATTGCTGCGTTCCGGTTTGGGGATAAGACAGCCGGTGAAATGACTAGCATAGAGGTATTCCATCTTAGTCCTCAGGGTTGGCAGGTTGCAGTCTCGTGAATGCGAATGTCTATGGGCCACAGTTTCCACTTAACATCAGGTGGCCTTTGTGCTCGTTTGCCTTCTCTATGCCATAAAAAAAAATCTATTTTGGAACAGAACCCTAAAAAATGGTTACCTATGATAAACAACCATGGCATGATATCCTTTTAACCTCTATATCAGTTTAACCACATCCATTTTCTTAGGTCAAAGGTACGCTGCATAATACTCTCAAGCGCACGGCTCAAAGTATAATTGCAGTACCATTTAACATGTTATTGTATTTATTTTAACTCAGCCGCCATTTTTTTCAAGTAAAAATGAGCTCTCGTAACGTTGACAATACGACAACATGTCAAAGGCAATATAGTTTTATCCAGTGGAATAGTGGCCCTGAACTGATAAGATGAGATGTAACAAACTATCACTTATTAAAATCAGATTTGTTCAAACATGCAATGGAATGATGGCGTTATGTTAGTTATTTGAGGCTTAGAGAATCTCGTTTCGGGCGGAACGTCTCGAGAGATCTTCAAGGAATTTCATACAAAATTGAAGGCCTAGGCCGGGGAGGTTTAAAAAAAAAATGTCAACATGGCGGCTGTGCTTATGAACAGGCTAAAAAGCTGTTTTTTTTTAATATACTAAGCCGTGCATCCAACCAAAGCGTTTGCATGTTTAAATAAAGGCACCAGGTACCAGGAGTTCATAAGTAATTAGGGGTGCGTAGCGCATCTTAGATCACAGGCGATGTAGCATGGTGCGGCGCGCCGCGGCGCAGCGGCGGCGCACCCAACACAGCGCGGATGACGGAGCACTGTAGGTTACTTTTAATGGTCATGCACTCCTAGTATTAGACGTTTTAATTTTTTGAATGAATTATATGTTTTAGAATAGCACTATACATGAAAAGCGGTTGCCAGCCTCGTAACTATCCGGCCTCACTTCGCTCGGCCGTCTATATAAACTAGGCCGGCAACCCCCTACTTCCCAGCTTCTGTAGTAATGTACTATTTTTATTTATTTTAATGGTTCCAAAGTCAAACTAAGAAACCTTATAGTTTCGCCATGTTGGTCTATCTGTATAAATTGAACTGCACTGGGCCTCTATTCTAGGCGGTAAATACTATATTATCGTTTTTAAGGGTTCCGTACCCAAAGGGTAAAAACGGAACCCTATTAATAAGACTCCATTGTCCGTCTATCTGTCTGTCTGTCTGTCACCGGGCTGTATCTCATGAACCGTGATAGTTAGACAATTGAAATTTTCACAAATGATGTATTTCTGTCGCCGCCATAACAAAAAATACTACGTGATTTTTTACCGTTTTTTGCTCGATATTAATAACAGCAACTGGTATAGGTTCTAATGTTGTATAGATAAATGGTACGGAACCGTTCGTGCACGAATCCGATTTGCACTTGGTCGTTAATCATTGAATATGATTAATTTCTTGCATTTTTTGTACCTACCACAGTCCCTATACTAAAATCATTTTAAAGGTGTCAAGCAATTTCAAATTCAACAGGTTTATTCATGAAAGTATTTCAACCTTTGGCATCTGATGAGAATACTTTCTCGATGATAATCATAACTTGGGGGAGGCCTATGTCCAGCAGTGGACGTCTTTCGGCTGACATGATGATGATGATGATGATGAATCATAACAGAGGGCTCAGACAAGATGCACTACGCTAACTAGCGTTTCTATTCGATTCGTTTTTAAACCAATCGCGTCACTGGTAGACCACGTGACTTTTCGTATCACGTCATCTTCCAGTGACGCGATTGGTTTGAAAACGAATCGAATAGAAACGTTAGTTAGCGTAGTGCATCTTGTCTGAGCCCTCTGTTATGATTATCTTCAAGAAATTGTTCAGCTCACACGTTAACTTATGACAAATATATTTTTATTTACACACATATCATAAGTCCTCTATTATGCGTTCAAAACCCGTGGGCAATGACCAGCATTACCTGTGGTAGTAGGTGACAGCGATAACAGCTGTTCATTTTGAAGATGTTCAAAATTTGGATCTCATTACCTTACAATATTCGATACCGTAATTTGAAAAATTATGTTACAGCTGCCAGTGCCGTCACTTACTACCACAGGTAAGGTAATGCTGGTCATGTGCCTTTCGGCTTCTGAACCCATCTTAGAGTACTTATAATATGTGTGTAGATAAAGTATTGTACGCGACTTTGCGTAATTGACATTATGCAACCGTCACGTAAAGTACTATTATAAGATATGTAAGAGGGCTAGTTACCAACAATACTAATGTAACATTCCATGTAACAATCTAATGTAACATGTTGATAGGCTCAAAAACGTGACGTATGGTTGTAAATATATAAATGTATGTGGCACTATTGTTAACAGGCTATGAAAAAGGGATGGGAGGAAGAGGGAGGGAAGTGACAAACAAGTAGCGAATAACTTGTGCTAGCCATCTACACCTGGGGCACGTTTTATAAAGCTACAAGTAACAATTGTACAGGTCTAAACTGGCAACACTGCTCAAATGGCTGGTCGTCATTGTTCGAGGTTGTGTCAAATGGAAACTTGTAACCTGTAAATTGTAATTTGTAGCTTTATAAAACAGGCCCCTGTTCACTCAAAAAAATGAGAGCCAACAAAGAGAGATTTTCACTTAGTTGACACAAAATGATTACAATAGTTAAGATATTAGTTATATCCACTAAAACTGATAGTTAACGACAGCAATTTCTTTAGTGATTCAACTACCATCTTCGTTGATGTATCTAACGTCTTAGTTGATGTATCTAACGTCTTGTTAGGCTCGTATGGGATCAAGACGCTTATGCACAACAATCACAATCTTGTTACAAGCGACCAATATTTTTTTCAGTGTTGTTTATCACGCCAATGATATATGGCTTTTCTCCTTCTGTGGCTATCCTCGGTCTTATTTCCATTGAATAGAAGGGTGCTCTACGTTTTCTGTTTCATTCACTCTAGGACTCATTTGCCCTAGCAACTATACAGCTTTGATTCTTTGTACTGTGTCGTTAATGGGTAAGGGTCGGGTTGCATAAAGTTTAAGGTCATAATTTTGATAGGCATACGTGGATTTGTCATAACTACTCATCATTACGCATAACTGACAAAAGTCATAAATTAGTTCGCATATATTTTTTAACCATAATGCTTGAGAGCACACTTAAATAACAATTGTCATACATTTATTGCGCATAAAAACTTCACGCACAATTATCAATCGGCATAACAATTTTGACTCACTAACAATCACTTACAAACGTAGCAGTTATTTTTTGATAGCAGTTCGTTTTTATTATAGTGGCACTGGTTCTAACCTAACCTACTTTTCTGTTAGCAGTATAACTAAAAATTATTATGATCTACTATACTATGACTAAAAAAATGCGCACTATCATTAATGACAAAAGACTTTTATGCGCAACAACTTTATGCGTAAAGTGTTATGACAATTAAAGAATTTATTTTCTCAAAAGAAATATACATTTTATTTAATAACGACACCACAGACGGACACCCGTCTTTAATAGATGTTGTTTCTGGACGGAGTCTCACTCATTTATTTATTTAATCTTTATTGCACAAAAATACAAATTAGAGTACAAAAGGTGAACTGAATGCACATTCACACATACCTACAGGTAAAGGCTTAAGTCTACACGCATAACTGCCCCCTTTTATGACGGTATTTGAAAAACAAAAAAATGTTAGCACACGGATATTTTTTTGCCAATCACTGCAGTTTGAATTCACCGTACGAATGGGGGCAAAACGCACACGAGAAAAACATAATGTGAACTAGCCAAATGAACTTCATTTAAAAAAAATGTACCTAAATAGCTGTTATTTGTAATTTCACAGCGACAAAATACTACAAAGGCTCAAAGCAGGATGTCCGTTCCAACAACGTATTCATTGTCCCCTCCAGCGGTACGACTGTGCGCACTCGTATACCAGGGGCGCAGCACTCGTAGCGAAAACCTTGTCAAGTATTTAAATAAAAGAAACGATTTACGAAAGTCAGGTTCTCAACTGAACATAAACTAAAATAATGTGTGTCCAACCTTCTAAATTCACGGAAAAATGCATTTATTATTGGTAATAAAAAAATAGTTATATGTAGTTAATAAATATGTGAAATATAAGTACAGTCGAGTTCATAAATATGTATACACTTTAGTACCTTAGCTATTTAATGTCATGTTCAAACTGCCATAATTCGCATTATCACAGCGATTAAAGTGACAATGACAAGGTACTAAAGCGTATACATATTTATTTACATCCTTATCATAATTTCCCTATAATATGTTCAGAAACGATAAACAAATGGCCTATATTAAGAAATCTGTATCTGTGGTTGTACTTTAATGTTAACATTAAAGTATAACATATCATTAAAGTATCCATTATCGATGTCGTCGCATCTCTTTAAAGTATCCGTGACCGGTTCTTTAATTTGAACATTAAGATACAGGGCAACTACAAATGTAGGTTTCTCAAATATTGTTTATGATATGCATGTAGATAAAGTTATGTATGCGACTGTACGCATAGTTGGGCATTAAAACACTCGTGAGATCTTATTATGAAACTTGCCTTCCGACTCGTTTCATAAAACCACACACGTGTATTAATGCCTCTCATTATGCAACAGTCACATAACTATTATGAACTCGACTGTTATGTACCTTCTTAAATATGAAAGTGTAGTTTTTAACCATCTAAATACGTAGCTAATAATGAAATTTACAGGGATTCTATTTAACTCAGTAAAACCATTTTGCTTTTGACATTGTTATCGTATTGTCAACGTTACGATAGCTCTTATTTACTAGATAATAGTAGCTATTTTTAAATTAATCAAAATCGAGCGCTCAAAAGTAGAAAATTAATCACATGCAAAAGACCTTCGCAGCCTGCCTCGAACTTTAAAAGTTATGATGAAGCGTGACGAGCAGAATAAAACTGCATAGATCGACAATGAAGCGATTAACATGCAGTTGCTTTTTCCGCTAAGCAATAATGGCGAAGAAACCATTTTTTTTTATTCACCTTTTTTAACGCACATGATGTGGGACACCACGCCGTTGCCTTCACCAGTTAGATAGATAATCCATCACGTAAGCTCGCTGCATCATCGTCGACTTTGTCCAGGGGTCAAACGAGTAAACGAGTGAACGCCACACCGGTGAGTTTAAGTAGTCCCGTCAGAGCGAACAAAATACATTTCAGCGCGTGCACTCTCGTGCATTCAGTATTTTGGTTTCGACTAGGGTCAAGAGCAAACAATAAAAAGTTGTGGCCAGGCCGTTACCCAAAACCGTATTTTGACATCACTGGTGGTACTGTGGGAGGCCCGCAGTGCCGGCTCCCTTTTTCTTTCTTAATTAACTAAATAAATTCGAATTACCGAATCTAATATTACTGACGTAATAACCAGCCAGTAAACCTTAGATGTAGCCAGCACGCTACAAGTAGTGAACCTTCACAGTACCTAAATATTTATTTTAAATGTTTGGATGTAACGAGTACCATAACGAGGTTAAATTGTTTAGTTACCATAGAACTCTGTCATAATTCTTTAATGTAAAATCACAAGAAACAAACTAAAGTATGACGTTGTTTTTCTGTGACACATTTAAAAAGTACTGGAATAAATTATAAATGTAAATACCCTAGGGGAGGCTCGACTTGACCTTATTCTAGAGCCGTTAGCTCTTGATGGGCCCAACGGATTTTCTTTAAACAGATAAGATTTGTTTGTAAAACACACTGCAACCGTTTACCCTTCCGGGACCTGGGCTAACAGACATATTACGGATAGACATGTAAAGATAAATAATCAGACACATATAGTTAATGAATTTATGACCGTGCATGTAATAAGTATTTACATACATACATAAACTCGCGTCTTCATTCCCAGAGGGGGTAGGCAGCGCTCCAAAATTACCTACAATTTCAAAAACTTTACAATTCTGCAACCACAGTTTGCATAATTAGGCAAGATATTTACCAGCGCGATAGTGACAGGTTGCAAACTTATTGCCTAACAGTACTACAAGCCTTAGTCGCCTCTTACGACATCTACGTGGAGTAAAGTACTTAAACATTAATAATTTCGTAAAATACAAAACTTAAAAAATAATGTAGCGTACATAGCTTGTGCGACACGATACATAAGGAAAGGATGGTGCTTTAAAATTAAATTCTAAGAAACAAATGAAAAAACTTTAAAAAGCTGTATTTAAACCAACCCTAGTCGAGCGACGGCATTATGCTCACTCAGCCTTTGTCATATTGTTGCCTTGTCTTTGTGCAAGAACAATACTTTATCTCGCTGAGATTATAGGCACTTGCGTTAACGAGCGGGCCTACTGGACGTAAACTGGGGTCCTAGCGAAAAAGGGTATAAGTCTTCTGAAGATCAAGTGAAAAAGGGTTTAAGTCTAGTAACGGAGTACATGTATATACCCTTTTTATAACGAGTTAAGTCGACTTGTAGCCTTTTTCACTAGGACACCAGCCTTTTGTCTTGGGATTGGCCGCTGGTTTCATTGCGCTTGAAATTCGTTTGTTTCTGATTCAACAAGGTTTTGTAAAGCTTTCATGTCAGTCAAAAAATCGGTGACAGTAAAATTAACTGTCGAGAATACAGCGTTCGTTCAAAAATAATTCACTTGGCAATATTTTGAAATGATAATTATATGAACACGAGAACATCCTAAATAAGTTAATTTCTTAGTTAATAAATATCATGAAACAAAGTAGATATTTCTGTCAGCGTTCTTTTAAACTATGCAATAATTTTCATGCACTCTACGCCACCATTTTGAAAGTTTGTTACGAAAGTTCATGTTGGTATTGGTGTGTGAAGCCTGGGCTGGCATAATTGAAAAACTTTGATAAATTGAAAATAACATAAGTTCGCTTGGGTGCTATAATGAAAAAAAGCTTTCAAAAAACCAAAAAAATGCATTGAAATTGGTTTATCCATTTGGGTTAGTGTGGCTATGTCACACAGAAGAGCATATACCGGGTGGCTTCAAATTGGTAATATAAAATCAATGTTTTACACATATCTTCGCTAAACTAAACCCCTCTCCTAAGTCTCATGCTGCTAATTCAATTAAAAGTACATTTTTTTATTTTTTTATTTATCCCATTTTTTTTGGCTTGGTGCGGTTACCTTGCCACTATGTTTAAATTAGGTTGATAACATCGAGTGACAGGTATGACGACAGTTGGGTATTAAATGTAGGGTAACCACTCTTTAGGACTTTAATTATTAGTTTTATTAGAAAAAATACGATAATTAAAGAAAGCTAATTTAAACAACTGAGTAGTAAAACACTATTCGTCATTAACTGAGCCACATTCAAGTGTTTTGTATTACCAATTTGGAGTCACCTGTAGAGAAATATACGGTCATACAACACCTCTCTTTTTTGGCTAAAAGGTTCGATCATTACCAAATTCTTATAAAAAGATAAAATGTACTTACTTAATTTACTTAAATATAAAAAAGTAGATCAAATACAAAAGTGGCCTCATCAATGACTTGACAAAGACAATATACCTACGGTTTGAAGACCTTTATCAAAATTCAAATTTGTACATGTGTTGATTAATATAACTCGAACAAATTATAACTATGTTCTGTGTCTGATGTCGACTAAATTAGTAAATAATGTCCTGGTGTTTGAGGTAAGGCTGAACTAACGTAGAACGAATAACTAATGTGTCAACAAACTTACTCTTCCTAGGTTTGAAACTAGCGCGAGCGTAGATTGCGGACACGTACCAAAAAGGTCAGCCTCTTTTCTGGGTTAGGTTTCCCCACGTTAAGTAGGTTAGAATTGTATAAAAGACATCCACCGTGATAAACAAGATAAGAGTTAATGTTTAAAAGTATAGACACGGTTATAATTTTAGCACTGAATTTCAGCTATATCATTGAACATTTGATTTGGATCCTGATGTTTTTTTTTTTTTTTTGTTTTTTTTTTTTATTGCGTCACAAAACTGAACGTTACACAAGCAAACTTAAAGATTTTATACATTGGGCGCTATACATGATGTACGCTCTACTAGATGTGAACACAGCATGATTATAAAAACAAAACTTAACACTATTATTACTCTATCATAATGATATTAAAATTTAAATAATAAATCTACTATTGAAGTCCAAGAGCCACCTCTAACAGCTAAAGTAATGACGTATTATTATAATCACGTTAAAAAAACTTAAAGATTGTCCTTTTCGAACAAAGAGAATAAGAGCCTTTTGGCCGAGACCACAGAACCAGTGAATATATCGAAATCGTCTCTAATTTTATTGCATTGTGAACAAATACGATATAGCGGTGAATGTTGACCTGCCACTGTTCTTTGAGAAGGTAATGCAAATGTCTTACGGTTAGAAAGGCGACTACCCGAACGAGGCACTGCGAGGGTTACATTGACAAGAAATCCTGGAGCTTCTAATTTGCCATGTATTATTTTAAACAAGAACACAATATCACCCACTGCCCTACGTGTCTCCAGGGAACACATTTCGTAATGCTGCAGTCTCTGGGAGTAACCATTTAGATCACGACATTTAGATTCCCAAAAGGCAAGGTGGTACAAGAAACGTTTTTGGATAGCCTCAAGTCTCTTTATATGAATAGCATAACTTGGGCTCCACACAGGACTGCAGTAATCCAAGGTACTTCGCACAAGACTAGTATATAGAACTAGAGCTAGACTAGAGCTATTGAAAAACTTCATTTGGCGAATGATAAAACCAGAGAGCCTAGACGCTTTTCTTGTAACGTTATCGATATGATCGCGGAACGATAACCCACTGTCAAGTAATACCCCCAAGTCACGAATGGCAGTAACTTCTTCGAGGACGGTGTTGTCGATGCAATAGGATGCCGAAACAGGCATTTTTTTCCTGGTAAATTTTATATGTAAGCATTTTTTGGCATTCAGTACCATAGCATTTTGTAGACACCAGTTCTGGACACCATCCAAATCCCTCTGCAGACCTTTCACGTCGTCAGGAATATTTATGACCTTGTAAAGTTTCAAATCATCAGCGAAAAGCTCAAAGTTACAATGAATGTTAAAAGTTAGGTCGTTAATAAAAATTAAGAAAAATAAGGGTCCCAAATGGGATCCTTGCGGAACCCCAGACGGAATAGACCTAACTGATGATTCAAAACCCCTGACGACTACCAGCTGAGACCGATTTCGTAAGTAGGACTCGCACCATCTCAACAAAGAACCGTGTATTCCCGCACGTGCGAGCTTATTTACAAGGAGATTGTGGTCAACGAGGTCGAACGCTTTACTAAAGTCAGTGTACACGGCATGGATTTCCTTCTTATTGTCAAGCGCTGTAGCAACATCATGAATATATTCTATAAGATTACCAATCGTTGAACGTTGGGGCATGAAACCGTGTTGTTTTGGAGATAAAAACGGTTTAACATGCCAGTAAAGTTCAGATCTCACAAAGGACTCCAGCATTTTACCACAAACAGATAAGATTGATATAGGCCTGTAGTTGGAAACGTCTGATAGATCACCTTGCTTATGAATCGGAATAGCGTGGGCACGCTTCCATTTGTCGGGAAATATTCCAGAGCGCAGAGACAAGTTAAATATCATATATAATGGTTGCGTTAGAGTTTTGTGGCAACGATTGAGAAATATTGGTGGTAAACCATCTGGGCCAGCACCCTTGTTACAGTCAAGAAATTTAAGCAAATTCGTCACGGCATCTTTAGAAATGGACAGGGAAGCGAGCGACAAAGAATTTGAGCCACACTCATGCAGATCTACACGTTGAGCACCAATAACTGGCCGTCCGCAGTAGACCGCCTGGAAATGATCCGAGAATAGATCGCAGATGCCTTGCCCACCAGAAGAGACTCTAGCTCCCCGATGCATTTCATTTGGAATAGACGTCGAATTGCTTTTAATGTTATTGATAATTCTCCATATATATTTGGGTTTCTTACGTAGAGTTTCCGTAGCGTGACTCTTGAATTTAGCGAAACAGTCTTTGATCATCGTGTCACTTCTTTCCCTTAGCATTTTGAATGTTTGTTTGTCAAGAGGGTTTAAGTACATTTTATATTTCCTATGAAATTTCCGCTTTTCCTTAAGTAATTTTATCAATTTCAGGCTATACCATAGTGGATAGTTATCATTACGCTTACGAATTAGAGGAACAAAATCATCTATTATGGGCCAAAGAGTATTATAAAATCCATCAACCATTTCATTGACATTGTTAAAGTTTTTAAACACAGAGGACCAGTCAATCTTAGACAAAACTATATTTAATGCCTCATAGTCGCACTTATAGAAGTTAAGTTTAGGTGATTGAGCACTTTTTAGGGTTTTTACATTGTCAGGGTGATCTAAGGAAACTTTCAAAGCAGGGTGATGCGAGTCCAACTCTACGAGGGGTACAGCGCTTACAGCTACCTGTACCATAGGGGTGTTAGATAGTACAAGGTCAAGTATACGACCGTTTACATTCTCAACGTGGTTGAACTGGGTAAGATTATTAAATGCAAGGTTGTCCAGTAGTAGACATTCCAGAGCAGAATTAGGAGTTGAAGTGAGCATGCCTCCCGATCCAGAAAGAGCTGACCATTTAAGCTTGCTGTAATTAAAGTCACCAATAATTACCGTGATATTATTCTTGTCTGATTTAGACTGAAGGACGGAGGACATGTTATCAAGGAATCTACTTAGATAATCACGAGTAACCGGGGGTGGAATATACACTGTACATATTTGCAAATTGAGCTCCCTATTACCACGACCCAATTTTAGAGCAACCCAAAGATCTTCGCATTCCGTCTCCCAGGCAGGTTTACGCAGTACCTCGTAATCTCTATGCACGGCTATCACTACTCCACCTCCATCTTTCTTTGAAAGAGCTGATACTGTTGATTCACGATCGCGTCTGAAAATTTGGTATCTATTATCTAAAAATTCGTGGTCGAAGACAGATTCATTAAGCCACGACTCTGTTAAGATTATGACATCGTAAGTTTCACGCAAAGCATTCATATAACAACTATTCCTTTTGGTTCTTAAGCCTCTTACATTTTGATAGTAAATCCTAAATTTGAACTATCCTATAGGTGATGATTAAAAGAAAGCTATCAAAAAAAAAAAAAGGAAAGAAAACCCGCGCGTTAGAGGTTAGTTAGATATTCCCTGTTCTTGATAAAAATTGGTTTCGATTGTACATCCTTTCTGGCATAGATACGCCCACTGCGGACCCAAACAAAAGCGTACTTCTTTAGCTTTGCCATCTCGCGAGTAGCCGCGTGGAGCTCTTTATTGGCCGGTGACAGATGTTCTACCACGTACACGGGGCGTCCATCGCCTCCAATTCCCAATTGTTGAGAGTTGAGCTTGTCTTGATTGGATTTGTTGAATGTCCTGACCGCCGCGAGCAGACTGTCGCGAATCATTGGGCTTGGTAGCTTGACGACTATCGCGCGTGGACGACTGGATTCAGGATTGATCTTAGCCACCCTAGTGACGTTCATAATCTGACTATCTTGAATTGGGTAGTTGACTACCGACGATAACTGCTTGACCACAGTCATTAGGTTTTCTGATTTGTGTTCGGGAACACACTGGAGTTCCAAATTACTCTCACGTGCATGTTGGTCCAACTCTTGAAGTTTCGACGTAAGTACGGTTACTTCTGAGCGCAATTGCTGGTTTTGATGTTCAACGTTCTTGACCACTTTCAGTTTCTCATCAACTGTAGCCTGTATCGCGTCATATTTACTGGATATAAAATTTAGGCTTAACTCTAAGTCATTCAGTTTGCTGCTTATATTTTTGATCTCCTGCCCAAATTCCAGTTTTAGTTCCCTCAAGATTCTCGTTGATTGCAGCTCCAGCTTGTCATCTAGATATTTCTTGAGATCTTGAATCACGACATTTGAAGACTCTGGCGACTGATCTGCCTGTGTTTGGTCTGATGGCCTAATTGGAGTATTAGAATTAACTCCTCGTTTTTCAGCTGCCTTGCATTCTGGACATTTCCACGATGCTTTGTACTGCCTAGACTCTTTGTTGAAATTATCTAGAGTTATATTTAAACACTGGTAGTGATATACTCCACGACACTGTCGGCATGATTTAATTTCAGGTGCTTTTGCAAGCTTGTCGCATACTTTACACTTATTCATAACGGCGCGGCTTACGTGATATTTACTGAACAGGTAATAAATATATTAATTAATTTCGCACAGTAGTAAATGCTCACGGCAATGATTCTTCGAATAGATCGTGGCTTGAGCACACTAATAAATGCTCCGTACTGGACGGACAACAACAACAAAAAAAGTGTTGAAATTAGAGGGTAGATTGTCTTAGCGTACTTGATTATACTGATTTGTTTTAAGCACCACGAAGAATTCTAAACTAGATCTTTATTAAAATGAACTTCCCTGGTTCACTGCAGCACTAATTTTGCACTGTGACACTTTTTGGTGATGCTAACGGCACTTCAACAGCAAATACTATATTAAATTGCGGGAGCGACTGATAATGTGACCTTATATCGTACGGGCGAGGGTAGAATCTGATGTTATTTAATCATATGTATAAATCAAACATTCGCACATGACATATGATCTAAGTCATATATCTATTTTAAACTATACCGTAGACATGTTACGGAGCTTTCCCTCCGCATCCGTTAAGACGGAACTTCCGTTTGGTTTTACACCTTCGGATCCGACTCCGCCTTCGCTATTTTTTATTTCTCACCTCCGCCTCCACCTCCGCCTCGATTAATTTATTACCGAAGATATACCGGAGCCAAAGGTATTGCATTTGCCGCGGCAGCGCGGCGCACGCCTACAAGTTTTGACTTCTCCAGGATTTAATTTAAATAATACTCGGCTCCGGCTCCGCTTCTGGTAAACCTCTGATCCGGCTCCGGATCCGGCTTCGAATACGGCTCTAACTTCGCCTCCGGCACCGGATCTGACTACGTTAAATAAAAAAAAATAACTCCGGACCCGGCTCTGGCTCCGGTAAAGACGCCTCCGTAACATCCCTACTATACCGTACACGTCGAATGCTTCTCCTATACTTCCGCCCAACGGCAGAACGCTGCAACTCGAGTTTCAGCGTTTTGTGTTAACTTGCGTCAAATGATTCTTCATGAGTGCTTCCAAAATACCTATAAAATAAATTTTAAAAATATGTTCTTTGACTGGCAGCCAGGGTTGCCAACCAACGAAAGTCAATTCACTGGTTGTCTTATCACCACATCGGAAGCCATCAATGCGAATACTACTGGTTGGTGGTAGGTTCAAAATAAGATGGTGGTAGCGATCCAGACGTACTCCGAACAAGGTCCTATTACCACTTCAAAGAAATTGTCATACAGAATACCGATAAAATATTATTATAATTAATTCACTATAATTTGAGGGTCTGCCGCTTTTTCTCCGCAATTCTGCGTCGTTAATGAGCTGCAAGGGTCCTCAAAATACTTATTTAGTAAACTGGCCACGTGAGGGCTCTTTCATACGTCTCGGTAATACGGAGTGAATCTACTAGTGCTTCGGACAAGACCATTATTGCGGAGACGAAACGCCACAAGAAACTCCAGTCTTTTATGTGTATCAAGCTTAGCTGGGGTCCAAGGGTACAAGTCGACTTAACTCGTAATAAAAAAGGGTATATACATGAACCGAGTAACTAGACTTAAACCCTTTTTCACTTGATCTTCAGAAGACTTATACCCTTTTTCACTAGGATCCCAGTCCAGTTGCGCATGCTACGCGTGTCTTGTGTGTATACCTTAATAAATCAGTTTCATATATTATTAGATATTAAATAAAAAACCCCGATATAATAGTGTCCCCTTCTTTCAGAGTTGATATCTCTTTAAAGGGCAAACCGATTTTCATAAAACCTAATTAAAAATGACCGCTACAAAACCTGGTTTCGAATAAAAGAAACCTTATCTAAATCGGTTCACCCGTTTAAGAGCTACAGTGCAAGAGACTAACACTCACACATAGCGGTCAAACTTAATAACACGTCTCTTTTCGCGACGGGGGTTAAAAAACGTAAATATGTACCTATAATATGTGGATAGGTACTCCTACAGCGGCTCGCGTACAGAATGACGTCAGTGACGCACGGCTAGAACAATTGATCCACGTGGCTCACGTGCAGCGTCTACGTGTGCAATGTAGGCCGCAGTTGAATTTTGGCTTAAATCCCTTTATGCCCAGTCTCATTAATAGTTTGATCATCCAAATGTTCGTGCAAACAAAATTATAACGTAGTTATACTGGCACCGACTGACCTCCTATTTTTAGGCTCTGTGGAGAGTATGGGGGGTGTCTCTATATTAAACTTTATATGTACGTTGAAACATTTATTCAAAATATAATTGTGGTTGATTATTCATAAAACCATTTCTATTCAAATCTCAAAAGGTTCTCTCTAGTTCTGTCCATGATAGTTATCTTGTACTTTCAGGTTTTTTTTTATGTTCCTATTTTACATGTCGGGCCAATGCCCATCCCCCGCTTATTGAAAATAAACAACCTAAGGTTAAAATACGTCGGAAATGAAACCATCGTTTACGACACGATTGCAAAAATTGCATCCAACAACGTTCCATAACATCAAAACACATTTAATTATTATTATCACTTTTGTACACATTGACATTATATGATTTTTACTTTTTATTTGTACACTAACGATCTTATTGTTAATTAATTATAGCTATGCGACATATATAATAATGTTATTTCCGATATGAAATAAATGACTACTAATACTACTAACTACATAATCGCGGCCGATGAAGATGCGTTCTGGAAGGACACCTCTAGGTGTCTTCCTTCTCGGCTCGCATGACGTAACTCAGCCATCTGACATGTCTGATGCTACGGCAAAGTTATGGTCATCTATTGTTCAGTCATCTTTTTGATAAACAGCTTGCCGGTACATCAAAAAGATGACTGAACAATATAATTATGACCACAACCCTGCCGTAGCATTAGACATCTCAGATGGCTGAGTTACGTCATGCGAGCCGAGAAGGAAGACACCTACAGGTGTCCTTCCAGAACGCATCTTCATCGGCCGCGATTATGTAGTTAGTAGTATTAGTAGTCATTTATTTCATATCGGAAATAACATTATTACATGTCGCATAGCTACTTATAATGAATTAACAATAAGATCGTCAGTGTACTAATAAGAATAAAAATCATATAATGTAACATAAAACCATTTGAGATACAAATTAACACATCAGTTGCCTACCTCCTAGTAATCTTCAGTTCCCTAATTCATCGTGACTAATCCAGCGTAACTTTTCAACTTTCCTATAGCCTGACCTCCTAACGACCAATGGCCGTCATCAATCCAAAACCTAATTAATCAAGCCCTCGTGAAATCTCCACAGCTTTAGGTGATCAATGGCATCGAACCATCGCTTCCCGAGTTTGCTATGAACTCATAATGGGTTCACCTAAGCCATAATAATTGTTAACCTAACCCCGAGCGAAACGTTTGACGTAGCGAATGATGCAAGGTAACTGACCTTTACCGTGTTTTCTATAAAATCCCAATAACATCATATTATCAAATCCATCATAGTTTTAATACATAATTAGGAAAATTTACTGTTAAAAAAATATATTTGTCATATTTATTTATACGTTGACGTAAATTGCCGTAAATTGACGTAAATAAAAACCAAAAATAACGACAAAGCAAAGGCCTCGCTGGGTTCGATAACCCTACCAAACTCTAATTTTGATTTAAATAATTAGGGAACACCAAACCTCGAATTATTTAATTCCGAAGTTTAAAATACCGAATTTCATAATTCCGAATTTTTACAATACCGAAAAAACATAAGTCCGAATTATCGAAAGCTCGAATTTTATATTACCGAGTATTAAAATCACGAAAACGTTTTTCCGAATATTATATTTACGAATGTTGACAATTGAGAATTTTCTTTTTTACTAATGTAAAATTCGGAATTATATAACTATCCACTTGAATTGAATTACACAGACGAGCACATTACTATATAGGTCAATCTCACCTTTATAGGTTAGGTTAGGTTAGAGTTGCATCGGAATAGGAGCTCATCGACTTTGTCGGACATTTCTTACAGTTTTTGAGCATTATGCATGTTAAAAATTATACAAGGTATTATACAATATCTTATCATGCGCTTATTTTAAATAAAAAGTCTTAGAGAATTCGGGCTGTTAAAATTTCGAAAAAATGAATATTAGGGATTCGGAATAGGAATATTCGGAATTACAAAATTCATTTTTCTGTTTTGGGATTGTGATATTCGGAAAAATATTTTTGTGAATTTTAATAAGTCGGAAATGTGATAATGTGAATTAAAAAAAATCGTGATTGTGTATTTCGCGAAACTGAAATTCGGAATAGTAATGATTCGGAGGTTTCAAAATCGGAATTCTGAAATTCGTGTTTATTAAATTCGGAAAAACATATTTCGAGATTATGTAGTGTAACCAAATAATTAGTACCTAAGTTAGTAAGTGAGCTGTTTTCTCTGAACTGAGCGGTTTGTATCAGTAAATCAAACTAGTACTCGTGACAGTTATTTGCCTCGGAAATCGTTGCGTTTCAACTGAAAATAATTATGCAACTCACGACAGCTACTGAATTAAGAATAAATTAGAAGTATGAGTTGAAATTGTCATTATGATAGGTAATTATGGAATAAATCTATAAGATTATCTGTACGAGATCTATAAAAGTGATAAGTTCGCATTTTATACATCCGTTGTGAGTTTTTGCTCATTTTATTTGTATGTACTATTACGTAAGTGTTTTCTAATTTACATAGATCATCATCATCATCATCATGTCAGCCGAAAGACGTCCACTGCTGGACATAGGCCTCCCCCAAGGCTCTCCACTCAGGCCGGTCTTGTGCTTTTCGCATCCCGCGATCTTTAATAGGTCATCACTCCATCTTGTTTTAGGCCTACCTACAGCTCGTCTCCCGGTCCGCGGACGCCACTCAAGAACCTTCTGACCCCATGGGCCATCAGTCCTGCAAGCAATGTGCCCCGCCCATTGCCACTTAAGTTTGGCTATTCTTCGGGCTATGTCGGTAACCTTAGTTCTACTGCGGTAATTTACATATGTAGATACTGAGGCCAAATCAGTGATGTACTTTCTATACTTATTTTTATTTATTTAATACTAAAGAACAATGATCCGAATTGGCCCTTCTACTACTAGACACAGGGCACCTCTTATGGTGGATAGAGTTGTCCCGTCTCGTTAAAATTTGACATTTGCGTTGTTCAACATGTGTCAATTTTTAACGAGACATCATTAATAGAGGAACGGTTACGAATATAGGAACGCACCATTACTGTGCACAATTCAGCGCGATCGTCGGCTATTATTTTTCACTAGCTGCTAGCAATCTTAGTCATGTGTCGTCGTCGTCACACCGATTCTTACCTACTCTTAGTACCTATGTTGATTCATGATCTCCACACTAAGACATGCGCCTGTTGTAAGTCCAGCAACGTTTCATTGACAATCACTTTCCTCTACGTATGGATCATTATCCCTTCAGAACTGTAATAATAATTTCAGGGATGTATCATCCACTTGCCACACACCCTGACACAGGTGGACATGTCACTGGGTGCTTTGGAATATCCAGTTTCAGTTTTTTGGCATTGTTGCAGGGACTCCAACAGACCAGCCTAAGACAATTTGCATTCTGTGAAAGTGATCGTTATTAAAACTGTCATTTTAAGAGAATCGTTTGCTTTGGTGATATGCGTCTTGTCTAGGGCCCCAAGGCTCGACATAACAAGTCGCAAGTTTTCTCATACTTAGAAATAAGCTGTCCACGTGTACTCTTCTGTACAATGTGCCACATTGTTAAGATATCGTGGTGTATCTTGCTTTACCGTTTTAACACCTCAAATCTAAGTATTACTGTAATTGTAAAATTCAACTTTATTAAGAGCTAGACTTTATTAACGCACTCACTTAACCGTTACAAATAATTATCGCACAGTAAGCTTCGAATACTTAGATGACCGTTCGAATCGCTCTTGTTTGCACTATTCGATGTCCAAGTATGGAATGAATCGTAGCCGCAATCGTTCCGCCTTTTATAGTCCCAGTTTCCGACCATTCCAAAATGCCTTCTGGAATTATCGATGTACTTTGACTCGCCGAGGACGACCGATTATTACCCAGTATTTTTAGCCGGAATGTTCTACACATTGCGACCTTGCTTACAATCACGATATCCTTGGCTCACGGATCTGGAATGTTCCGCGTATCGTTGTCTCATTTCTAATCGTGTTATCTCTTTCACACGTTTCTTGAAGGTTCTCAGTAAAATTGCCATATACTGAAATGTACCTACTTCAAAGCAGGGACCGGTCGGGTAACCCCATTCAAGGGGTTTTTGAAAGGGTTTAACCCTTTAAAACCTTTTCAAAAGCCTTTCAAAACCCCTTGAAGGGGTTACCGGACCGGATCGTTGCATCTAAGGCCCTTATGGGGTCATGAAAACCCATTTTTAGCGGTTATGGCGTTATCTGATAGAGAGTGGCCTGAAATGGACCGAAAACATGTTTCAGGCGTCTGAAAACAACAACAACATTGTCGAAATTTTGATAATTCAGTATGTGATCTATCATTCTGTGATTAGCTCTAGCTATACCTCTGTATCGAAACGATATTTCAACCTGCTGAAAACGCTTCGAAAACAACAAAAACTACGATAGAAAATTAGACGCCTTAATCAATCGGCGTAACAATACCTTAGGTCCGTATTTGAATAAAAAATTAAATGAAAGTTTTAACGGAAAAATGCCTAGAACCAAATTAAACGTAGCGTTAGTAATCGGCTTAAACTGGAGACCATTATAAACGGCTAAGTGAAAACGATTGAAAAATCACCGATATCGTAATAACTTTAGAACGTGGGCTATCGAGGATCGAGGGAGTTATGTAAAAGAGCCGCAGGAGGCTGTTTGGACGATCGCCAGCCCGTAGTAATGCGATATGCGCAACAGGTCACTACGACAATTTCGAAGCGACATTAAAAGGTTTTGCACTGCAACTTTATTAACATTCTGGCCAACAAATTGAAAACAGACCAAGCCTAATAGGATTTTATTCAGTGAGCTTTATTTAATTCCGGGAAACGAAGCGGCAGGTTATCAATGACAAATCGAATTGATGAATGGATCGACTACAGGTTAAATAGTTGACTTACCTCACAAGATAAGCATTTATTTGAAATTACCACACAACACTCACAAGGTAAGAGGAGGTAGGTACATAATTAGTATTTAATTCCATGCGTATTTCCTAGTTATATCACACTAATTCCGGCTTGCACTATAATGTTAAATCTGACTTAAGCCAATAAACTTGTTTTTCTCCGAAATGCTCAGTAATGTTAACATTGCTGTTGTAAAAACAGCCCGCGAAGTTTTTCGTTCCAGGTTAAGGCTAAATTAAGAGAGAAAAAAAATTATTTATCAATGGCAGCGGCCGCGAAAAATGTACTAAATTTTATTATACGAGTATGCCGCGTTTTTTACTTTTTAAAACCATGTTTGGACTAGGATAACTACTTAACTCCAAAAAGTCACTCGTAATAATCAATCTCGTAATGTTATAGACTAAAAAAATACCTTTACGAACGGCGTTTAAATCATATTTAAAAGTGTATAGAATACTTTTCCATTTATAAACATATTGCGTTCGTAAAAAAAAGTGCCTTTACTTTACCGCGTAATAAATGTTATAATTGAAATTGAAGCCCCAATTTATTCAAATCAGATTTAATACTTACATTAAAATCGGTGATTCTGTTTAACTTCAGTTTCACACTAAGTTGTCCCTGTTCCGAATGTAAATGGTATTATGAGTTATGTCGATGATGATGGCGAAAATGTTCTTTTTTTGAAGGTAACTTTGGGAATGTTTTTAATATTAATATCAATTGTGTTATTTTTTACTCGCATTGCTGAAGAAAAGCACTAGACAAGGCTCGCCCGGGAAAGGCGGATGCTGGACTCGTGTGTAGTGCGTCCTTGACTAACTCATTCTCGTCCCACGACGGCCTTTTTCCCGGTCTCTGCAGTAATGTACTATTACGTCTAACAGTTTCATAAATTTTGACACAGCTGAAACGTACTTAAGACTTGAATTAGAGTTATCTGTTTCGTACAAGTGATACTTATTAATAAAAAATTTATTGACATGAGCCAGCGAAATAAAATATTTTTGCATTATTTGTACTCGTTATAAAAGTATAAGTGAGTATAAGTTTCAATGTTTGACTTTCAATCGCGCGAAAATTGTCCAATAGATTTTTATTCAGCTATGAAAATTGGCACACAGTTTATTTTCTCATTATATGTTGACGCCTGTAGCACAGTAACTATAACGCCTAAATCAATACTAAAATTAAATTGGTACTTTATCTATGTTATGAAAACAATACGTCTATCAATAAAATTAAGATATTACTATTGAAATGAGAAATTAAAACCAGTAAATAAAATATTTTATTAAAAAAAACATTGCAAACAAATTTGCTTATAAAAAGCGTTTTCTTACGGTTTACTGAGTAAAAAATTGTAAAAAGCCATACTAAGCCTTATTTTATCTTTAATTTGTAAACCAAAATCATTTATAGTCTCGACACCGTCCTTGAAATGATCTCAATATAATTATGTAGTATAGGTGAAAAACTTGTGCGTTACCTATATTTTATCAAATAATCGTTTGCCAAATTAACTATTCACAAATAATTGTTACGTAAACCTAATGTTTGGCACATGAATGTTTAGGCATTGACTCGCTTACCAACTGGTAGTTTGACCAAATTTCATTCAGGTAGTCAAATGTTTTAGTTGGTAACACACTTTACGCAAAAGAAAATAAGGCAAATGATTTGTATCGTCAATATTCAATTTACCAATTCTATTCAGTCGGTTGTTGAATTTTTTTTGGGGGTCACAGTTCTAACCTAACTTAACCTACTTTACCGGTAGAATTTCTAACCTATTACCTACTTACCTGGCAGCAGTTCGGTTCTGGCGCTTCACCGGCCGCTGCCGCGTCACGCTCGCTTTGCTCGCTCGGCTCGCGCGCTGTTATTGTCGCAGTTCTAACTTAACCCTGTTCTAGTAGCAGTTCGTTTTATTATAGGATCGTGCTGTTTTACCAATATTATTTTGGTCAAATTGTATTACTCAAAAAAACTCCGATTTTTATCTTTTATATTTTGTTATATCGTCATTTGACTAAATGTTTATTATCTAATGTTTTTTTGCCATAATAAAGCATTTGCTAACAGAACAAATGCCTAAATGTCAGATTCCGTAGTAAAGCTCTGCTGAATGAAAATTTGACCAAATGAAAATTTGCGTATTATAATTATGCCAAAGATTGCATTGGCAAAAAAAAACAGTTGCTAAAATTTGTTTGGGTAATGAAATTTGACCAAAATAATTTTGGCAAAAAAGCAGGATCCCGAGAAACTTAAGTAAATGATCTTTTGCATGTAGTTGTGTATAAAACTAATATGGAGTTTACGTCAAAGGGCATTGGGTAAATTTGTTTGAAGAATATTGTCTTTTTTTTTTCAGCCGCCACGGTTGAATTTTACATAGTTATTTAGAGGACCTCTAAATACACATAGATATATATAATTTATGTCGTTAAATAATATCGGAGCGGAGATTTTAAAGATTTAAGTATTCAGTTTTTAGTACAAAAGTATGCCCAAGTATGAATATTTAAATATCTCGGCTCCGATGCACTTAAGAGTATTACATTGCATAACAAAATATGTTTATTTTTAATAATTCTATCATAATTTACCACTTTTACAAATGGCCGCACACCTTGAAAATGTATGAATTTTACAAATGACAGCACTTTTACCCAAACCCCTTTCAAATATAGAATGTTGAACGGTCTATATAGATGTGTTACAGAGTTAATTTACGTAAGTATTTCACCTATAGATTGGTTCTCATTTTTTGCGGATAAGAGCCATTTGTATCCATAAATTCGACCGTAAGGTATTTAAAGCGCAACGCAGCTTGCAGGGCATTCGTTGCATGCGGGCCTCATCGATCGCCGCGGCCGGATGCGCCCGTCCCGGGGCAACCGTGTGTAATTACGCCTGTGTCACGCGGTAAATGATACCAATTTTATCCGACGAATATCAAATTCTGGCGGTGGATGTTTCAATGGGGTTATTAGCCGTGGGCGGCACATGTGATTGAAATATCATGTGCGGGGCAGTAATCCATCATATAGTGCAATACACATGCGTTAGCATCAACGTATTAACTACCTTGTTTAACTCCAAAGTTGTATTGTAGTGACCATTGCTTTTGTAGCGATTCTAGGATCGACAGGATTCTGACTTTTGACCAAGCGAAATAACAAGAATTCTACACATTACCATGACGTTGCCATTTTACCTTTACGCATTTCGCTTTCTTGGTAAACATAGATACACACTTTTTAGATAATTCTTTAGTTTAGTCTAAAGGCACCATAAGAGATAGTCTGTCCTTGGTCTTGGATAGCAAAGCGCTTTTTGGTCCGAATGATGCAATGCCATACGAGTGTAGGTATTATAGGCCTTTTTACAAGCTTTGACGACTACGCGTATTTTTGTTTCTGAAAAATGTGGAATAGTATATATTTATTTTGTCTTGGATTTTTTACATAGCGAATTTCTTTAGGATTGAAAAAGTTAAGTGTCAACAAAAATAAAATTTCAATCATATTTTTTATTGCTTTTGCTTGATCATGATGAGGGAACCTAAACTTTAATCCTATTTTGCATGGTAACCTTTCATTTAAGAATAAACTTTATACCTTTAAGAAAACCATTTTAATCTTGAATTCGAAAGCAAACTCTCACTGGCAAGTTTTAGTTGTTTAAAAATAGTTGCCGCTAAAAGTTCTCTTATCGGAAAGCGGGTCGGTAAGTTGTCACTGCTGCCTGTTCCGCCAGCAGCTATTGCCACCATTCAATGTGATCGCAGTAGAAACATAAACAGAACTACAATGATCTACTTGCACCCCTCACATGGGCTTATTACGAGTAACTCAGCAAAAACAACAATATTCGGAAAACCAAAATGTAATTTTTAATAAGTAGGAAGATCCAAATTGACACAAAAAGTGTTGCTAGATAATTAAACGATTGTTATATACAACTTACGACACGTTACCCTAGTTTTTTTTTTGTAATCCCCTGAATGGCCGAAGACAAAAGTCCTTGCTTTTGTTTGCTTTTTGCTTTAATTACTTTAAGAAAAAGGGGCAGAGGTGAAAATCCCTTCCGGAGACCTGGGAATGGAGGGCCCAGGTACTGCCGGGCTCGCACCGGCTAAAAACACCAATGCCCCTATTACCAACTAGAATTTAGACTCCCGCGGTTACTACCCCAGCCAGTGCTGAAAGGCCGGAGGAGAAAGTCCTTCCTCCGTTTACTTATCCGCGGGTTTTTTCAAAAAGGGGGGATAGGAATGGGGGTTGGGATGGGGGACGTTACCCTAGTTGGTGGTGACCCTGCCTACGAAGCTAGCGGTCCCGGGTTCAAATCCCGGTAAAGGCAGTTATTTGTGTGATGAGCGCGAGTACTTGTTCCTGAGTCTTGGATGTTTTCTATGTATTTAAGTATTTATTTCCCTATAGTACAAGCCTAGGGCTTAGTTTGGGACTAGGTCAATTTGTGTGAGATTGTCCTCCGTTAATTAATTTATTTTTTCGCCCGGTGTTAGGTCTGTGGTATTTTTACAACAACTTACTTTCGTCGTTTGTTCGAAGTCATTTATCTTGAAGACATCATCCCTTTGTTCAAGCATTGTTTTGAGCGCAAAGTTCGCACGATCACCACTGAAGTTTACTTTACTGTGATGCCTTACATGTAACATGTGACGTCTAATTTCCGCTTTGTCGAGCTGTTGCACGGGCAGTGAGTTTCAAGCACAAAACATCTATGAATAGCTATTGTTCGTTTGTAATTGTATTTAAATACGTGACGAGATCCACCCAACACCTTGCTTTTGTTTGGGGATGGTTTAGTTAGGCAAAGGTTAATGTAAAACCTGCCGTGTATAATGAAATTTTCGAAATCAAGTTAAGTCAATTCATACCAAGTCACTTCACTGGGAGAAGTTTGTAAAATAGTGGCTTACTAAATAGGTTGGATGTGGTACAAGAAGTTGTGTAATGAAAATCTACCATATCTACGAATATGACTAATTTTTAGTACACAATGGAAGGAAGTTAGCGCTGTCTCAACTACTTAATACAATATTTTATGATTAACCGAGCCCGGAATTTTTGCGGCAAAACAAAAGACTGTCGCAATCTAGCTAGTGTTATCGATATCGAGTATTAATATACACCGTGCCCGGGACGTACCCGAAGGATTTTAACCATCGATTCTAGACCCTATTTGGTCAGGTAACTAAGAGGTAAAACTTTGAATGAAGTGACTATACTACCTCATTGAAAGTAATAAACACTTCAGAAACTGTCTACTCTAAGAGATTGTTGAGAAATTGATGATTTTCTACTCCTATCACTGTCACAAATCAAATAAAATGTCATTTACTGCTGTGTACACTGACGTGGATTTCGAAGAAGAAATTGCATCGGTTTTTATATAATTTTATACAAACCTCACGTAAAATGCTTTATTAAATATTTTTTTCTTTTACACAGTTATCGATATATAGATAAAAAAAAAACTCTAGCTATATAGATTGCGACAGTCTTTTGTTTTGCTGCGAAAATTCCGGGCTCTGCCTATGACTGTACTCAGTCTACTCGTAGAAGTGTACGTACAGTTAGTAAACTGAATGACTTACTTTTTTTATATCCTATTTACATTGTGACAAGAGCGAAAAACGTACATCATACATTATTATAATAATTGTACACAGATACAAATATTATAGTACCTATTCATAATAAAAAACAAAATATAATTTCTAAATAGACGCGTATAAGCACATGCTCGTAATGTCAGCTATTTCAGTGAAAATGTTCCTTTGTTCCTTTTCAAAAATACATGCATCACTAAACTCAAATAGGAACTCGTTCTACCGGCAAATACAGCCATTTCTGCAATCTGTATACATTTTTCATGGTCGCGCCGCGGAATAACCCAGCGCTGGTATCTAATGAAACAAAGGTCCGACAAGCGCGGAGGCAATGATGAGGTCATCAGAGGGCGTAATTAAATTAGGCCGAATAAAGCTGGGCCACGATGGGGGTTTAGCCGGCAGTTAAGTTCCTCGCCACTGCTGGCGGAGGCTTTATTTTGATTGGAAGCAATTTTAACAAGATTTAAAATACTAGGTATTCCAAAGTATTGATTTGGGGGACAAATAAAGTAACTTTCCTTCTCTTGTTGTTTTTTTGTCGGCTATTTTACCGATCTTAATACTCGTACCCATAATATGCCCTATGACAGTTTTTAGTACACTACATAATTCCGAATAGTCATAATTCCGAATTGGTCAAAATTCCGAATTTTCATAATTCCGATCGCATTTTTTTTATAGAAGACTAAACTTATCTTTTTGCTATCGCTTATGAATCAAACCTAACCTAACCTACGTATGACAATCAAATTATGCATTTAATCTAAAATAGCTCCAACGGAAAAATGAAAATTCGGACAAATGAATAGTCGGAATTTTAAGGTGTTCCCAGAGTTTTTATATTGTTCAAAAAACCTCATGTGTTAGAATAATTCTTTTTTTCTGTAATGTTTATTGCCTTGTATATTATTTTTTCCGGGTTTTTATCTTCAGAAGTCGGTCTGTCAGTCTTTTAAAATCGTATGAAAACAAACGCATCATGTGCATCATGCAATCATTTTTGATGAATGATTCAATACCTACTATTTCTCCTTTCGTTATCGTCAATGTTGCATGTCTCGAGGCTGTTTATCTATTTTTACTTTGCAAAATTATGTATTTATCCCATTACATTATTTAATATAGATGCGAAACTTGTGTGTGTTAGTAAGTATGTTTGATATTCCTTAAGTAAAAACGGCTGAATGTTTTTGGACTAAATTTGGAATGGAGAAATGTTAGTTATATCCTGAATAAACACATAGACCACCTTTTATTCTGAAATAATCACTGTTTCGATGGGATGGTCAACGCGGACAAAGGCGTGTGAAGACGCTTGTAATTATATAAATTATTGGTAGTTAGGTATAATGATGCTAAAATACTGGTCCTTTACTAAACCTCTTTCATTTAAAGAATTTAGAATAAGTTACGTTCTGTCTATTTCAAATTTCACAGGGAAAGATAAGGACAAACCGTATTTTAAGCATATTTTAGTTACTATTTATGAGTAAGAGAATTAGTGTTTCATTCGTTTTATTTAAACAAAATATTCACATGCTACGGTGTTTCAAATAAACCGGGTAACTTTGTTAGCTCGTGTAACGGTTTTAAGTCCACAGAATGTCGTACAAATGATATTTAAATTAAATTTCATTTAGCCCAACTGAAACTGTGCGAACTAGCGTGGGTGTTTTCCGCTTTCAACAACATTCGTCTCTCCCCCGTCATATTGCAAAATCGCTCTACATAGAGCACAATGTTGCTTAACCAGACCTTTGTGTGGGATCTCGTTAAATAAATCGTTTTGATGTTCATGTCTTGGTGTAATCGCGAGGATATCACGGCGTAAGTCACGGGGAAAACCGTTACGTTGCTAAGTGTAATGAATAACTTAACATCAAGGAACAAGTCCTTATTAGATAAGATAATTCTTAAGTAATTGTTCCATGTCTTGGATGCCGTTTATGAACGCGGTTAATATACGCACTAAATAAACGTAATTTTTTAAATATAGTACCTACTTCTTGATTTGAAAATATACTTGTATGACGCTAATTATATCCTGTCAAGCACGAATTATATTTGCGCATCATATCATAAAATGAATGCTTATAAAATAGACATACTTAGCAAATACACGAGACACATTATAAATAATATGTAACGAGTAAATTTGGATCAAAACAGGATGGGTGACTATCTGCGAAAAATATCTATACTTTTTTAACCGACTTCATTTAAACAATAATAAAAAACCAAAATTAAAAAAAACTGCAGTGAAAACACATATTTTGTGAATCTTTCAACCCTGTATATATTATGGGTTTAGAAGATATAGCCCTTTTACAAATCAGAATGCAACACAGGGATAGACGGAAATTCGGACGGTACATACAGTTTCTAAAAAAATGGAAAGCTTTATGAATAAATGACATTAACAATAATGAAATTTACTTTTTTTATAGCTGGCAACGTCTATTTGGGGTGCAATTAAAAAGCTGGCATTCGAGTAATTTTCCAAAGGATCCATTAAACGATTACCATTTTATTTTAATCCATTGTCGTTTGTCTTTAATACGCGTCCGCCCCAATTTTTCAATGGCAATATTGATATTACATCGAGAAACATAACAATGGTGGTAAAAATATTTTAAAAAAAGTTGATAAGATGTTTACAGTAAGTACCTACCTAGCCAAAACGCCAAAACGTAGAAAAACAATACAACAACAAATTCATTCGCTCGAAGGTCAAGCAGTTCGAAAACAGCTGTTGTTTACTGGTTTATTTAAGCCCTTGTTTACTTGGAATATATTTTATCATTATTCTACTTAACTGATTCTGTAAAGTGTGGAAAAAGCGAAAGAGATTTGTCAGGATCGTAGCAGGTGGAAAGAAGTGGTCTCTGCCTACCCCTCTGGGAAGCAGGCGTGATTTAATGTACGTATGGACATCAGAAGGAGATTTTATATGTTGCTGCCGTAATACCAAAAAAAAAAACCGGACAAGTGCGAGTCGGACTCGCCCACCGAGGGTTCCGCACATGACACGGTTAACTCAATTCAAAATTTGGACCGCTGCTCCTTGCATAAAGACCCTGTTTTTTTGTGATTTAATTAAAAATGTATAATTTTCAGACTCTTCCTATATAGTATAAGACGGTATTACTTTTCATAGATCTGGTCAACGGAAGTCAACAGAAAATAACCTATAAATTTTAATTTCCTTGAGTGTCGAAATAAACGTTTTTTTCGGAAAAAACGGCCGTATCTTCAAGCTACTGTAGACCTGAGTATATGGTTTTAATTCCAACTCGATACCTTCACGCGTTCCCCGGAAAAAGGTCTTGACAGATAGACGGACAAACAGACGAACAACAAAGTGATCCTATAAGGGTTCCGTTTTTTCCTTTTGAGGTACGGAACCCTAAAAAGAAACTATGCCTGCAATGTAGTAGTCGTAGCATTCTATACTCTATTAGTATACCACATTAAATTGAAAATGCCGTGCTAATGTATGGTTCTCATAATATAATACAATAAGTTGTTGCATGTGACTGGGCACAAAGATTCAACGGGCTCATCGACACCCCTGATCAATACTTATAATCAATTCCCAATAACAACTCAAAGTTACATAGTGTCCAAGTTTCGGAGAGAGGGTCGCCACGTAATCTCGACGCGGCCGTTACGAGCACGGCGGACCCTCGTCCCGTCGATTCCCGTCTAATTCAATTATATCCAGATTGATAAGCCGACCGTATTTGTGTAAATCATGTTGTCGTTGTTGTGACACCATCTTAGGATCAAAACTGTGCCCTTGAGCTAGCTAGAGCCATTCATAGAATAGAATAGAATAACTTTATTTCAGACTACAAGGCCCATATTTACAAATACCTTACAGACTACCATACATATCAATATATAACATAAAATGAACACGACTACTAATAAAATTTCGCGGTGTCTGCTAGACGGCGACCACGAAATCGCCGAAATATGACACCCCAGAATTCCTCCTTTAAAAAGGCAAAAGATCTCGTAGAGTATGTACGAGTTAAAACCGGATTTACTCTTAGGGTCGATTGGTTAGAACCTCGCCACAAGGTTAATTTTAAGTCATTTGTGGTAAGAGTACCGACCAAAGATCTGTGGTCGACAGATCTTAACTCGTACATACTCTACGAGATCTTTTGCCTCCGTACAGTAATGTAATCGGGACACGTACAACTGCGTCGTGGGCGTAGCAGGACACAGTAAGTGGTTCGGTCCGGCCGATGCGGTGCCGCACAGGTTCCTCGGGGCAGGCTTCTTCTTCCTCTCCACCCGGGTAAAACCATCCTTGTCCTGCTTAGGACACGTCGGGGGCAGCACCCCGCGAACGGGCTTACTGCGGTTCTGCTTCACCTCAGTAGGGAACTGTGCTGGTATTAATGAGGGCGGCAGCTGTATATACAGGGTGCAATGTCGGTGGTGGATCAAACGAAGTTCTAATAGCCTAATGAAACCCTTACCTACCATAGAACTGTGTCACAATAATGTTTATGATTCAAGACGTACGAAGTGTCAAACAAATTGTTTTATAATGACAATGTGACACCGTTATAATGTTAAGAGATAAATGTAATAACGTTTTGTTAGGTTGGTATAAAGAAGTTTTTAGTCTGTTTTTTTCTATAGTAAACTAAAAACTGTCTGCTTGGCCTAAAGACATGGCTACATGCTTTAAGGTAAGCAGCCAAAATTGAGTATGACATTCAGACGGACAGATAGACAATAGGACACACGGACAGACATAGTCTGATAACGGAACCCTAAAAAGGAATTGCAGCTTCAAAGAACCGCTTTAACTGAAAAAAAAAATATTTCTCAGACGTAGCTAAATTATTCGCAAAGCCATTTCAGCTTACCGAACTTTTAATACTTTGTGAGTTTTTACTTGCATTAATAAAGTGTTCGAGTGCAGAAGCTTACAGAAATAGAACTGCATTAAAAATATTGTCCAATCTTAGTTTAATTTAGAGATTTCCGACTTTAACCAGGTAGCCAGAGATCTCTTTATAATTTATAATTAATTTCAGTCTCAAAAAAAACGAATTTATATGATGAAAACTCAACTAGATATTAAGTAGTATATTTATTCGTATTTTAACAGTTGCTCAGAAATAAAGTACCTCTTAATACAATTTGAGCATACGAGTAGTCGAGTAGGTACCTACTAGGTACATAATACTTGTACATACTTACGCATAATATTGAACAATTATAACACAACCTGAAGAAACGGAACGTATTTTGTATCGGTATACACAACGCATAATGTACTTTAAAGGGGTACTATTAAATTTAAAACATAGAATATATTTGTGAATGAATTGTTTAGTTTTTCCACATTAGGTACACTACTTCAATAAGTGCTTAGGGCTTAGTTCACAAAATATTACAAGACATTTTAAGGCATTTTAATATTGAGGATTGAGGCATCAACATAGTAAACATTAACAAACTTGTCTACACATGGTTGGACCAGATATTTAATGGGTCCTGAAGTAAACAAAAAGTGTATTTTAACGATGAAAAGAAGTGAGAGTTAAATGGAACGCTTATCTCCCTCGCTAAATCTCTCTGACGCCGCCGAGTGTATTTTGCAATAACGCCTCGAGGTTCATTTCAACTTTTCACCAAACTTTACCGCTGAGAGCTGATAAAGAACTAAATAATTTCCACTCATTTAAATAAAGAACATTGAAAGTTAAGTATTGGTTGGATGAAGGAGTTCGGAAGTATCTTACCTTCTGAAATAGCAGGATATTTACTGCATTCGACCCCGGGCAGCTCTGTGCTATCATCACGTATTGAGTTCCTAACAGTTACTTATTTTGTAAATGTGCTAGTTACAGTTTTGCCTAAATATTGAAGAAGAAGAAGAAGAAGAAGAAGAAGAAATACGTTTATTCACCAACCATAAGACACACAAATATACAAATAATTCAAGAAAACAATGAAGGTAACAGGCACAGCACGCAAATGTGTGTCCTCGCGGCAGTGAAACGGACACTGGCTCAGCAAAATGCTGAGTTGTATTGAGTGCCTCGGATAAGAAAACACGCAATGTAGAAATATGTAATTATTTTAATTACTTATTTAAAATTAACCGGCAGCAAAAGGTACCTTTGGGGTTCTTACTTTTTAACAGCATTGCTGGACAAAAATTAAAAGAAGAAAGCTGACTGGCTGATCGAACAACGCGCAGCCGAAGCTGCTGTATCTAGCTAGGGATTAGAATTGTTGTGGGAATATTCCTTGGATATCCTAGAGGTACACTAAGAAGGCATTTTCAGAAATGTATCCGCTAAGGGGTTTAAATAGGGGGAGTAAGGGTCTCCCCAGACGTATCAACGCGGAATCTGCTTGAGCCGGTAAGAAAAAGTTTTATGTCCATGCAATAAGAGCGAAAACGACGTCGTTCCGTTCGCAACGCCGAATCGAGCCGAGCCGAGCCGAGCGACGCCTTTTACTGCACGGACATAAAACTTTTCCTTACCGGCTCAAGCCGATTCCGCGCCGATAGCTCTGGAGAGACCCTAACGGGAAACTAAGGCCAGCAACGCAGCTGCGATACCTCTCTTGGTGCTGCAGGTGTCCATGGGCAGCGATGATCACGTCACCTCAGGTGACCCGATAGCTTGTTTGCCCCATCTAGCATAAAAAAAACTACTTAATCCTTCGCGTACGAAGTCGCGGGCGTCCTCTAGTACAATATAAAAGCTAAGTTCCCTTAAACTCGTCTAAAAGTCTTCATTTTTTAAATCAAAGCTTACCGTAGGTATTTATTTTTAGAGCAAACGACTAACCCCTTTTGCGTAGGTACGCAATTACGGACAGAACAAATTTTTGCCCAAAATTTAATTACTAAACGTACCTTCCATTAGGCTTTATTTCGTACCCATTCCTTAAAATAACCACACCAATGGCAATAAAAATATAGGTCCGATCCCACACTTTTAACCTTTTTATAATTGGTTTTATTTAGGGTTATCCCACCTTGTTTTGATTGCTTTTTAAAGTAATCGATAAAATCTCGTCTAAAAATCGATTTATAACCATTATGAATCACATAAATTTAAACATTTAAGCAACATTATTATGAATATGCATAGACGGTGTTATAATAATAAACGAAATGAATCTTTTTAATTTATTCCCGGTAGATAGGTTGTTACCATAGGTTTTTTTCCCTTTAAAAATGCTTGCTCGTGAGTTGATGTAGGTGCGAAAAATGTTTTATGTCGTCCGTTTTAATTATGAAGATGGTATTATCGACATTGAGCTATGCGGAAACGCTGATTGCACACGACACACACACACACGCTCACCAAATCAGTATCTGAGGATCCGTAAGAAATTGAGGGAACTCCTAAATTAAGATAGGCATGTACATTTCGACTTTCAGTTGTTACTGTCCAGCATTTTCATTCAAAAAGCATCATTTGGTGAAATGGAACTGATGATGAAGATCATGATGACCACTGGAACTCCTCAACGGCACCTATTACAGGGGTGGCGATAATATATCTTGAGTAAGATAGTTGACCGATTATGATGAAGCATATTTAAATGGTGTAAATATAAGTATGACTATAACTTTTCCGCGGCGTTGATTGCGGCAAGCTTAAAATGTCCTATAGTTTCTAATTAATTTAGAATTAGGACTACGTAACAGCATACTACGAGTATGATGACTAAAAAGTATAAAATAGTAGTCAAATTGAATATTTTAACAGAAGTTGTGTATGCGGTTTTTTGTTTTTTTTAAACATTTAATACGTGTATACCATTGGTTTATTGCATGATAGCGTCTCATGGTACGTTTGTTCATTTCATTACGTTAGTGGTCCGCTTGTCACCTTTCCACGGAGTCTACCACAAATTGAAACATTCAATACCTCTAAGTTTAATTTTAAACGTCGTTACGGTCTCCCGAATAAATTAGGGGATGTAAATATTCAACATTTTACAGTAGATGGTGGATGTTGAGGTAAATATGTTGGAATAACATGGCAATGAAATAACATTATGCTGCGGTTGGTAGTATGGGAACTCTCTTGGTTTAAGGTAAGGTGGGGTAAGTTCGTACGGGGCAAATGCATCAAACCCGGCATTTCAACTGCTTTAAAGCTTTTTATTAACTTGCAATGTATGTAAGTATGTATGAATGTAAGTAAATATGTAGGTATATATTCGGGTCAAATCTTGCAAGGAAATTTTAAGCCACTTTCCTGAGACCGATAGAGCTGTTTGGTATACCTACGTAACTTCGATGACAGTATAATAATAGGTATAGCGCCATCGAGCTAGTTTGATGATGGATAAGGAAGGTCTTCTAAATTACACATGATAAACCTATAGTGATAGGGCTCGTTAGAATCGTCTAGACGAGTAGTCGATGACCGTGCAAAAAAAATACAGTTGGCAACAAATGCTTGTCCCAAAAATGAATCTATTAACAAAAACTTTTTTCATATTTTTACTGGAAGAAAAACACGCTGTACACGGAACCCCGAATAAATTTTAGGATAAAAATATTCACAAACAAACTATTCATTTACAAAAGCTGAAGAATGATCAGGTATGGTTTTGTTATGTGAAATAGTAAGGTTATTCTGTAAAAAACAAGCTAGCTGGAGAGCTCACTAACGAATCAACCAACGTATCCTCGTCAACGAGTTCGCCAGCGACTATATTCAAGAGAAATACACGGCAGAGCTAACGTTAACCTAATAAATTATTTCATACACTAACAACCTAGCGAACGGTAAACTTAATGGTATCAGGTTGCTCGACCACGTTCCTTGGCGTGCGGGTAATTACTATAAGAACAAGGCTTAACTTTACACAAACATTAACCTGCGGTGTTGCAAATTTGCATGTTCATACGTAAGTCGTTGATTAGTATTGTAGAATACTTACGTAAGAAACCGGGTACCGCTTCCTATTTTTATCAGCTACGGTACTATGGGAGTTCTGGGTCTTTGGAAGGCGCACATGGAGCCGAAAACCAACACGCAGAAGAACTTTAGACAAAGTTATGAGACACCACCCGGCGATTTTCCCTGAGCTCAAACTATCTATAGAAGTATAGGTACTTGCACAGATAACCACCGGTTAGTGTAGAACCATTTAAGAGGTATGGCAACATAAGTAAAGGCTATAATTAATGAAGTTATTAATAAAACTATGGCGTCTGTCTGGCTAATGCTAATTACGAGTACTTCAAGAGTTCCAGAGGGGCTAAGTTAGGGTGAAGGGATGCTTCTGGACTTTAAACAACCATAAGGTGCCCACTCGCCACTCATGCATCATATACTTACACCCTTCGGCTATTTTTATAATTGTTATTTTAAATTCTTAAAATATACAAAATCACACAATATTAGAAAGAACATTTAGACAGCAGCATAGTACAGTAATAATTGTGATAATTCGTTACTTGCATGCACCGCGACACCCAGCAATCCTACGCACGCACTAAAATACAATATATCATGAAGTTAAGACAAAAACCAGAAGACAATTAACAATTACGGATTGCATTAAACCTAATCAATTAACTAAAAGAACAGTTAAACACGGGTAGTCGTACATAAAATAACTGTTCTTACTGATTTTAAAAATGATGAACGTAACATTTGGTAATTCTAATTATCCACTTATCTGGAGATGGTCCTATAATATACATATAACTTTCACCAGTATATTAGACAATTCCATTACACAATTATTGGCAAATTAAGAAAGTGAGTTCCATGATAGGGAAAAAAACAATACAAATTTTTTGGTGAAGGTATATTTTTAGATGTTAATTTTTCATGTATATAAGAAAAATTTGGAAAAGTTACTAAGGCAACATAGTTTCAATGGTAGGAGCCTGAAACGCGTCAACATCTAGGACAAGTCGGTCGAGTGTGGGCGGCGCCCGTGCCTATGCATAACAATTTCAGCTTACACGTTCCAAACATCGGTCACTCAGTTTTAAGTCAAGCAATATTCGTCCATTATTTGCCCATCTTCGGTCCTGACCCGAGACTTGGCTCAAAGTAAATGTCATTAAGAATTAAAAACAAGAGCATAAATACAATGATATTTTATATTAAGATACGTCATCTGCGCGCAAAAGCGTTCCTCGAAAAGGAAGGTAATTACCTTACTATCGTTCAGTCGCGCCGTTGCCGCTGACGCGTCAAAAACAGTAAAATTTTATTACCGAAATGCAACAAATGTAAGTCATAAAAAATGCGGTCTTGTGTTATTAGAGGCTGCCGAAATTATACTGTAACTGTAAAAGGACGAAAGGATGTCTCATTTCATTCGTAACTACCGTAAGTATTTTTTACATTTTTTGTTTACATCGCCATATTTTGTGGCGGCCATCACGCGGCCATGGCGGGCACGCCACGTCATTCGGGTAAGCAATTTGAAACAACTATTTATCTCTTTCTAACAATAGCGTTCGCTACGGATTGCCGTCTTTGTCTATAGAAATCTGGCATCGTAGCCACTGTCAGTAATTGGCGATGGATTTTATGTGCGTTTAGTATGAGCATAACGTATCTAAATATAAAATATCATGGCATAAATACTCCTTTTCTAGAAGGTAAAAACGATATCGTATTTGACCTGTTATGGTATCGTTTTTAACTCGGTCGCCATTACTGTCAAGAAAATAGAAGCTATAAAAACGTTGACAATACTATAACAGGGGGGTTATTATGACATGGCTATGTAGTTCATTTTACGGCGAGCATAAAGGACAGAGTTATAGCGGCTATATAGCTCTGTCCTTTTCTCTCAGCGTATACTGAACTGCATAGCTATGTCATAATAACCCCCCAGGTCAAAGACGATATCGTCAGTCTAGATGTGACACCTCGTAACTAACATTTTTTGGTAAAATGAGATTTTGATGCAGAAAGTTCCAAATAATATTTCCAGTGTTAACTCGTAAATGTCTCCCGCAATACAATTCATTTTGTCGGCAAAAAACGACTAGAAGTGACATCTCGTAGCGAGCATTCAACTGGTGTAACCTCGTAAGAGTCGTCAGATCTACGTGACATCTAATAATGTTATCGAAGAACACTTTGTTAAGGTGGCAAATCGTAAGTGACTAAGCAGTTTTTGTCACTCCTGAAAAGTTCGTCAGTTTGCATATGCGAATTGTCACTAGGGAATGCAAATAACCGGTTATAACCGGTTTTAACCGGTTATTTTCATACTAAAACGTCTAATAACCGATTAAATTGCATTCTTTAGTTGTTTGTTTAGTGACCGACGATATGGTTTGTACCGCCGAGAATACCGGCACTGGACCTCTATTCAACGTGGTAAAAAATTGCCTTTGAAATGTTATCCATCGTCACAGTGAAAAACCATACAATATAGCAAGAGCAACAATATTGCTTTTGCCATATTGTATTTTTTTTAACTGTGGTTACCTCAAAGAGTAGCCCAATTATATTCCCATTCCTTCCCGCTAAGAGTTTAGTCTAATAAATCGCTACTTAAAGCACTTATATTTTTCCACTCGTTAGTTTATTTCCTGTGAAGTCCTGTCTAAGACATTTTTATGCCCTCGGACTTCTATTTGAAGTCGTTTACGTAATTCAAAATAAAATTACAACAAACAAACATATAAACATTTACTTCGTAATACGAATTGTATTGTACATTTAATTGTTATTTATAGACCGGAGGTAATTCCTCTTCGGCCACAAAGCCGGATTAGCATCGTATTAGTCCCTAACATAAGCATATGGCATGACCCGTGAAATTCGACTCTTTGTACCCGCTAATTTTAATTTTTATCATGCATTGTAAAGTAATGGTAGTGATGCGTTTTCATAAGATCAGATGTTTTTATTAAGCTTTTTCATTCACGACGTATACCTATAGTTATTAGAAGTATGTCTTTGCCTCACGTAGACTCATAACTTAATGTTCTATGTTCGTGATACGCATAACATAATACTTTCAGGGTGAAAACAAAATGTGAGCAGAATAAACAGGATTGAGAGGGGGTTGACGGAGCCCCGCTGTGCGGAGCTCCTATTTCTGGGCGGTTAGGACCTTCGGGCCTGACGCAAAACTAACGTTATCTATTTTTGTTGCGCTATAAACCTAAGTTATATCCGCAATACATTAGATTAAAATAAATTTATATTAAAACTTCTTATAGTTATCAAGATTATACCAATACAAATATGCATTATAGCAGTTAAGGGTTATATTGACCAATAATATATCATTTGTTTATGATTTTAAATGTTAAATAATTAAATCATATCTTTCGTTTTATTTTTAAAGCACTTTTTTTCCATGTATCATGTCTCTGTGTACAATACTTAAAGAATGATGGGCAAAAATGTGTGAACGCTGGCCTAGAAACCAATAACAATAAGCACTATATCATCGGATGTCCTTTTTATATCTACAACGATTTTGTGTAGCGGGAAACCTCAAATAACTGGGAGTTTTTTTTTTTTAATCTGGATCATCGGGACGCCTACATAGACGACTTTAGCATAATTACTATGAAATGCTGCCGTCTTTGCATGGCGATAATTTATTTCGCCCAAAGATTTCGAACTACCTGCCATACACATACTACATTTGGTTTTGGTTTTTTTTATTTTTATTATGACTGTTTGTGTAAGTTTCATGTTTTTATTTTGTTGTTTTCTGGCCTTGTTTTGCTTGCTGTGTGACCTGCCGTGGTGTCACCAAATGGTTCCTGCGGAAGACCAGCTCTGGCCTAAAAACCAGTAACATGCTGAGCAGTAACCATCTTGCTCCGTCTGGCTCTGGTTCAGATGTTTTATAGTTTTTGTATTTTTGATTTCGTTTGTTAATTTATTTTTCTGTTCTTGTGTTAGATGTAAGCAAATAAACGTTTTTTCTTTCTTTCTTTCTTTCCATAGTAATAGTTTTACAACTTAGAATTACCTATCCGGTGACATATCGCTTGTCCTTATTGGTCATATAGGCCAATTTGCCCATCATTCTTTCTTTGTGCAATATGTAAACTGACTCCGTGGGTTCCAAGTTCCTTGCTCAGCCTAGTTTAAAATTCACCGGATAGGTCTGTACTGCTTGTGTATTTGTAACCGAGCTTATTTTTCCATAAATTTATTCTATTCTATTATTTTCTATATCTACTTGTTTATCCTGGTTAACACACAGGTTACGCAATTTATACATGTACACATTTATGTAAAATAAGGGTGTTTTTACAATCGATCGGCAACAAACAGTGGAAAAAATTAAATTGTTGATTAATTACTTTGCGTGGATGTACCGCACGACCTCGCTTATCTCTACAGCTTACGTTTATTTGAATAAAGAATTTCATATTTTCAAATTTTAATAATGATAATTCTAAGACGTCTAGTTTGTAAGCACTGAAGACCTTGCTGTAATCACTTCGCTTATTCAGAAAGGTTCTGGGGCGGGCTGTGCGCGGCTTGTCTCAAAGTGCTTTGACTGAGCACCCTGGGGACGGGCGGCGGCATATGTGAAGGCTGCCAGTGAATATCCATCCAACTTAACAGTTCTGTGATTCATTGGTACAATATACGGAAGTTTGTAGTTTTAATTTGGTGTGATAGCTAAGTTTTGATGAATAATAGATGTCTAGATAAGTTCAGTAAATAGGTTGTTAGGTCGATCACTTTTGGTTTGTTTTATGGTTTTAGGGATGGTTATGGTTTTATGATGTTTTTTAACATCCCGATTGAAAAAACTTTCTTTTTAAAACGCGTCCAATACAGTTTCCCCATTTAGGAACTGCGATGACAGACAGATATACAGATACGTAAATACACTGTCACATAGATACACACGTTATAGTAGATTGTTCAACAAGGGACTAAAACAAGCCATAATGACACGAGATATTTAGCCACCCGAGCTGAGCGAGGGAGGTTATAGTTTGAGTGTCATTATGGTTGTTTAGTATCGTGTTTTAAACTCTACTTTTCACTTTGAATGCGAGGAAAAAAACGACGTTATATACAAAATTACAATATTTATTATAATGAAGTTTCTTACTTTCAACAGTAAAAAGAAAATGCGAAGTGGACTTGGATAGGCAATGACTCGCCAAGGCAATATGTGTATGTATGTATACTCTTTATTGTACAAGAATAAAAAATAAATAGGTACAAAACACAGTCAATATAACAAAAAAAAACATTTATCAATAGGTTTTATTTGTTATAAAATATAAATAAAGTGTAAATAGAATGTTAGTTGCGGACAGAATGTAAAAATTAGGGTTCTGTAGGTACTTGAAACAAAACAAAATATATATTTTTTTAATAAGGTTTTACATTGCTACACTGTCGCGTAGCCTTATAATTTCTGTGTATATAATACGAATGTGACACACAAACGGATAAAGGGTCAGACGGACAAATATTATGGTAAAACTATGAAACGGTTCCTTGCTAGCCTACGGATCCTGGAAAAGAAATAATACAAAAATCGTCTGAACTTGATTTCTGCATGCTTGTGACATTGCTTTGATAGCAAAAGTTCTGATTCTTTTAAAATTCACAAAGGATATTGATACTTCTTAAAGACTTTTCATATCGAATAAAATGCTAATGTAGTGAAAATTTTATGAATTTTTCATGTGGATGAATCTGATGCAATACGTCTCGTCTGTTTGTAAAAGCAATAATTATTCGCATAAATATTGATTCGGAATGGTTAAAAGTAAAGGATTATAGCTTAAATCCTTCGATACTATAAGACATTTTGAAACAGCGTATGAAGACAAATTCTTACTAACCCCCTTACTAATAAACGTTCAGTAACGGTGGTATAGCTATACAATGTTTTGTCCTTATCTGTCATTGTGACATTTGAATTTGACAGATAAGGACAAAACATTGTATAGCTATACTACCGTTACTCAACGTTTATTAGTAAGGGGGTAAAGGTTTAACATAGCTACACATAAACTCGGGGTTGTATAATTACGGATAGTCGGAATTTCAATTTCCAACTGAAAATAGAGGCTCATTCTTCACTGTCAGACAAACCCACACAGAGCTGAATTCCGATCCGGAATTAAAGTCGAAATTCTCAGAATTTTTAGGTTATTTTAGTTTATATAGGTACAATCAAAGCATACTTTAATTGAGTATTAAATTGCCTATAAATATAATCGCTGGCAATTATGTACGTTTACTAAATTACAGTTACTTGAGCCTTCGTTATAAATAGCAAATACCGCTTTACTCCTTAGAATGTTGTAAATAAATAAATAAACATAATTTACCTACTCCAAAACTAAGCTTTAGGCTACACACAACACAGCCACACACAGCTAGACAAAAAATAAATACTTATGTGAAATAAATATCTAAATACATAGACAACATCCAAGACAGAAACAAATACGCCGCTCGTCACAAAAATGAATGCCCATACCAGGAATCGAACCCGGGACCGCTAGCTTCATAGGCAGGGTCAATACCATGTCACTACCAACTATTTAGGCCAACGCGTCGTCGTCTAAACGTTGTCACTTTGAAGTACGCGTAATGTTTGTCTGCCACACGCATTTGTTAAAGCCATGGGACAAGATGCTTAAAAATGTAGAGACTCTATAAAATATGTTTTAAATATAAAAGTACTGGAAGTAGCCTAAACTACAGAAAAGGTTGTCTGAATTATCACCCGAATGTCCATTAGAAATGCTAGTGTGAACATAATTAAATATAGTTTATCGATTTCTGATGACACATATTATCTGTCGCATATATGTAACTATTACGACTACACCATAATATTCTAAACGCCTCGATATTGTGTGCATGATATTTGTATGAAGGGAAGTGTCCTTCATTAAAAAAACATACGTTGTCAGTGATTTCAATGTTGACGGCAGTTTATCCATGTGACAAAGTATCTACAAATAGGTATACGTTTGTTCATCGGTCTTTAGAAAATCGTTGATGTAAAAGAAAGCTGGAAGTACAAGTGAGATTTTATTTATTTATTCTGGAACGGTGTTAATCATGTAGCTTATAAATTACTGTTTTTGTATGGTAGCACAAAAAGAAAAAAGTACTGTATATACACGCTGCGCTGGCCTAGTTGGTAGTGACCCTGCCTACTAAGCTAGCGGTCCTGGATTCAAATCCCGGTAAGGGCAGATATTTGTGTGATGAGCGCGAATATTTGCTCCCGAGTCATGGATGTTTTCTATGTATTTAAGTATATATTTCTCTATGTAAGTATTTACATCGTTGTCTAGTACCTATAGTACAAGCCTAGAGCTTAGTTTAGGACTAGGTCAATTGGTGTGACATTGTCCCCCCTGATATTTATATTTACGTCCGCTTCTAATATTTAATACTCAGAAGTAACCTTTGCTTCAGGTTAAAATATCAGGTCAAATTTATACCGGAAGTAAACTTATCTTTCAGCTGTTAGAATATTGGGAATGGCTATATGTTTATAATACAAGATAAGACGATTAAAGTATGAATACCTACTTATAAAACAAATGTGAAAGTTTGTAAGGATGTTTATAATATACTTAAATAAAATGAAGTGCATATTCAGTCCATTTCATGGATTTAAATACTTTGTCAGGGATATTTTGATAGTTCCACAGAATTACGATAAATAAAGGAGAATGGTCAAAAATGTATGAACGCGGGCCTAGAAGCCAATAACAATAAGCACTATATCATTGGATATGTTTTTTAATTCTACAACGATTTTGTGTAGCGGGAAACCTCAAATAACCTCAAATAACTGTGAATTTTATTTTTAAATCTGGTACATCGGGTCGCCTGCATAGACGACTTTAGCATAATTACTATGAAATACTGCCGTCTTTGCATTGCGATAGTTTATTTCACACAAAGATTTCGAACTTCCTGCCATTGTAGTAGTTTTACAACAGAATTACCTATCTGGTTACATATCGCTTGTCCTTATTGATCATATAGGCCAATTTGCCCACCCTTTTTAAAATTGAGTTCTATTCGAACCAAATCACGGGCAAACGCGTTTGATACTGAAATGATACTTTATTTTGTGTAGATTAAAGTTACAAATTGCACATACTCATGCTTACATCTAAGTTTCATTTAACCCGTTGCAGGTGTACACGCAGTTACACAAAAAACTACTGCCTTAATTGTGTTTCGATTGTAGATTGCAGTAACTGGGTATTTGCGGAAGAATATTTAAACTGAGGGCCTGGACATATGTCCACGGCACGGCGTCGTTAATGTGAAACGACGCGGCGCCGTAGAAAGGCACGTTGCCACGACGTGCCGATACCTACACGGTGCCGTCATTTATTATAAAGTGCAATATTAAGCCCAATGTCCTGCGCGTAGAGTTTAAAATAGTTGAAGCCGTTGTCACACGGCACCGTGTATTTGCACGACGCGGCAACGTGCCTTTCTACGGCGCCGCGCCGTTTTATGTTAACGACGCCGTGCCGTGGACATGTGTCCAGGCCCTGAGTCGATAAAACCTATTCTTGCTTACTACCAGGTGGTAGTATCCTCACTATTAACGACATTTATAATCTATAGCTGTTGCCCAGGATTCCGCTGCCGAAGGAGTCATTTATCGCTATGCCCTCGAAAACTGACCGATTTCTCCTGATAAAAGTACCATGTGTCTTTGCCAAGGGTCCAAGCTATCTCAAAATCGGTTTAGCGGTTCAACTTTGAAAGCGTATCAAACAATTAAACCAACAGATCTATCACTTTACCCACTTAAAAGCAATTTGGTTGGATCTACAAACGTATCACAGTTTCTGAACGTTAGACAGTTTAAACCCATCGTTATCGTTCAAAATCCTGTGTTTAAGTTGCTTCTCTGACTGTATTGTAGCGTTCCGTGGATATGACCTGAGGGGTAAGTCACTGAATCCACTCCAGTGATTGGTTCCTGAATTAACCGTCGTTTGTTTTAGTACGACCAAACAAGAGAATAATGATTGTCAGGTGCTTGTATTTGGGTATTAAATTATTGGCTTTAGGCACTTTCTATCTGTTTACCATTAGGATAAGCAGTTACAAGTTAAAGTCGGTGCTGAATTTGTTAATCAAGATTAAATTAAAAAAAAAAAACGCCCTACAATGAAACAAACTGCTTGACATTGTAGGATGACAAAGTGACAATATTGACCACAGATATTGAAGGGATTAAAAATGTCCTTTAAAATACCGCCTACTCTAAAATCTCGCTATTATAACCAACATCATTACTCTCAATTAGGGAATGCAAATAACCGGTTATAACCGGTTTTAACCGGTTATTTTCATACAAAAACGGTTAATAACCGGTTAAATTGCATTCCCTACTCTCAATGTGCTAAAAAAATACTACTCGTTAAATGCATTGGTGACGTTTTAAAGGATTCTAGCGTCTAATGAAAATCTGTCATCACTATATCTGAGCATCTTTCAAATATGACACCTACGTGAGCTTAAACTTATGTAGTACTAAAACAAAATAAAACTAGAATTGTGTTATTTTTTTTACTCCCTCACGCGTCATATTAAGGTTGGGCATGCTCCTTTAATATTTGTTTCATAAAGAAACATAGTTCTATAATAGTTCATTTTATTAATAATATTAATTACAGGTCAAGTATAGGTGACAAACTTAAGTAAATGATCTCTTGCATGTAGTTGTAACACATCTGTATTGACCGTTTGACATTCTATATTTGTAATTTAACGTAAATTCCATATTAGTTTTGTACATGCAAGAGGTCATTTACTTAAGTTTTTCACCTATAAGTTCAGTATTGTTGTGCAAATTGCAGCAGTTGTTGGAGTTGGTACTAAATAAGGCTTTTGTAATTTATGGGCTATGATAAGCCGTAAGTTGACTCGTAAAAGAAATGGGTTATCACGACGATAAATGTAACAACAATAGACCCGCACGTCATGGTATGCCTTCTCAATTGATTATGAAATTACCATTATGATAAATAATTTTAATTTGAAGCAAACATAATAATTATCTGACGTACCTACGTACGTGACGGACCTAGAATATTTTTTCTAATTACGTGAAAATAAATATAGGGCTTGTATTAAAAAAGCGAAAGAAAACAACGTTAACATTGTAATTCTTGAGAAACTCCAAATGAACTTTACGCTGTAGTTGTTCAAAGTACAAAAGAAAACATTTGTTATTCTGTAATTCTTAACAAATGATATCTGTTCTTGTTCAAACCATGAAGTACCTATGCTTTCGTTAAGTTACGTAATATCTTTTACATTTTCTCCCTCCCCCTTCACACGGCATTGTACTGCACGTTTCTTTCATGCAAATCTTACCGTATTCGAGGCTTAGTGTTAACGGATAATATATTCTAGAGTATTCTCTCGTTTAGTCTAAACCGGCAGTCCAAACAAAAGCAATGAGCGGCACAGGCACCCACAACATGGCGAATTAAAAAAAAAAATATATTATCGGCGATCAGTCGCAAGACTATAGCTGATTTGTTGAAAGCCATTTGTCTTTAAGGCGAAGAGGCCAGCGCCTCTCCTAACCGCTTACAGAACATCCTTCCTTTTTAGTCTCTTTTCACTGAGGGAAGGTTCTAAGAGGTGTGTTGCCAATAGATTGGGATGGATAGATAGGCGCTTAACATATGCGGTCCTGTATCTCTCTATTTCGGTCTCGATTGTTGGAACATTGAGGTAATCATGTATCTCGTCATTTCTTGAGAACCAGGGGCCTTTGATATAGTACGGAGAATACTGTTCTGTACGCGTTGTAAGCAAAGTACCGTAAAATGGGGTGACTTTGGAAACGCGAGGCGACTTTGATAATTTTTTGAATCATTGATTTTGAGCAATGTCTGAGTTATTATTAAGCTTTTTCGCGACATTACTTTCATATGTTTCATATGCGAGCGCAAAATATTAGTACTTCAAGTATTTTCATACATATTGGATTTAAAACCTTCGAAACAAAAAAACACTATTTTTTGACATGCTTCGGGGGTGATTTTGATATTATGATGTAAACACAGGGATAATCAAAGTAGCCCCATTTTAAGAATCGAGATTTTCAGCTGCATTATTATTTTTTCCTACCAAGCCGTCTACCGTAGCCTGCCTCTAGCTGCTTTAAGTTACTCCAAATGAGTAGTCGCCAATACAATATTTTTAATAATTTATTTTACCATTAAATGCGGGAGTTACAGAAGATTTCTTTTTAAAATTAATCAATCTAACCCCATTTTACGGTATATTACTTTTGCTGGCGGTTCCCCATAGAGGGATACCGTAGGTCCAAATAGGTTTTAGGACAGAGTTATATATTAGCAGTTTGTTGTCGACAGAAAGAACTGAGATCCGTCCGATAAGCCATAAAAGGTTCCTAAATTTAAAGTTGATCTTGTCTCTCTTTTTCTTTATATGGTATTTCCAAGTGAGTCTTCTGACCTGATAAAACCTAGATACTTAACACATTCAGTATCAGGCAGAAAATCAGTGCCAAATTTAACAGGTGGGCAGTGATTCTTTCTCAAAGTGAATGTAATGTGGTTAGACTTGACGGGGCTTGCCCGAGTGCACCATTTTTCCATCCATGCAGCCATTTCGTCTAGAAGATGTTGAAGATTGTTGCTGGCTTTTTCTGGAGCTCCGTCACTGGCTAGTAAGGCTACGTCGTCAGCGTATGTTGCAACGGTCACGTTATCGGATGTCGGCAGGTCTGAGGTAAATATATTGTATAGTACCGGTCCGAGTACGGATCCCTGTGGTACACCAGCTTCAATCTCGTGTAAAGTAGACCTTGAATGACCCTGCTTTACTTGGAAGAGTCTGTCCGACAATGATAAGGTATAAGGAATGTGGGAGTTTTTCTTTCACTTTACATAATAATCCTTTGTGCCAAACCCTATCAAATGCCTGCTGTACGTCCAGGAAGGCCGCGGAGCAATACTTTTTGTTTTCATAGCAGTTTTATAATATCCTCAATTAAAAACATAGGAACAGAGTCAAGGTTTATAATTGAGTTAAATGTTTTTCTTACTATCACACTCTTTTTATTATTTTAGAGGAATTCTTCAATTGTGGTAATTGATTAAAAGTAAGTTATTGTTGTCGCATGTAATAGTTATTGAGATATTTTAAACAAATTAGGCAATACAATATAATGGCCATGACTATACACTTATTACAAACGAGGAGTTCGTAGTTTCCAATTTTTTTTTGGTCATAATATCCTTGTTTACATTTTTTTATATCGCTGGAACCGTAAACTTTTTACCGTTACGGATTATTTCAATATTTAAGATGTAGAGAAATCTAGGTTAGGTAAGATTTGATTTATAGAAACCCTTTAAAAAGTTATAACATACAGACCAAGTTATGGCAGATAAATGTAGACCCTAAAAACGGCTCCTTTCACCCAACTGGCACTGATGTCCAAATAAACCAGCTAAATCCCAGCCAAGTCCTAATAGCAAATGGCTGTGACGTAAATTCAGTCAGCGGGCCTACTATGGCTGCGTCTAAATCGCGTGTCAAATGTGAATAAAGCATCCGTCACTCTCGTACTTATTTACGTGTCAGAAGGTGTCAGATGCCTTATCCAAACTTTGTCACGCGATAAATTATCGATATTCGTATTTGTCATTTGTCTACGAAACGCAAAAATAGTTCAGCGATTACGCAAACCTAAGAAATCGTTGAAAAAAATTTTTGCCATGTCGTATCTAGTGGCTCTCGGGCCTAGTGCGCGATATCGCCGGGTCGTTTGACATCGTCGTCGCTATCTCCTCCACGTTGGTATTCCGGCGACAGTCGTTAAACGTTAAACACTCATCGTTACATCGCCGAGCACTGAAGATTTATTTCTGCACTTACTTTTCTAAAGATACCTGTTTGAATCTTTCATTTCTGAGGCTCTAGCCGAGATGCAAACGCTACTAACGTTTTTTGTTTCTATGACTTAAAATGTATGGGATGACATTCTCGTGCGTAGCAATAAGTCACGTGGTCACCTGACTTATCGCTACGCACGAAGGTAACCTCATACATTTTGAGTGCTAGAAAAGAAAAACGTTAGCACCGTTTGTATCTTGGCTATTACGGCCCCTGGTATGCCCTAGTAGTTGGCAACTATTACAAATTGAAAAATAATAAAGCACCCTTTGAACTACCTATAGGGAATAGAGGTACATACCTATTATACATACATATGGATTATGGATTACTATACATATGGATTTTTTAATTTGCATTTCTCAACAAAATATGAAAATACCGTAAAATAGATCACCAAAAGTGAAATTAAAATTAAAATCGGCTGAGAAATACGAAGGATACAAGCATTCTAAACTGCTAATTAGACAGCGATTAGACAGAGGTGTGGCGTCTTGTAACACGTCGGCCAAATAAACTCCATGTTAATATCTGTTTTGTTAGGAAGAAATAGTAACAAACTCAACTCTTTGTTACATAAATCTGCTTTTCTTGAAGCTGTGAAAAAAGTCATAAATATTACCTATAGCGATGAAACCCCTATAATGTGCCATTATAAGTGAGTACGTTCATAATTATACAGCTCATTCAATGTCATCATTCATAACCTCGTGTACGAGTACCCCTTGAAACCGAAATAAAAATTGCTTTACGAATGAGGTGAAATATTATTGTGCGCCGAATTATGAGCGATAACGGAGTTGAAGAGCAACTGAATTATTCATACAAGCCAGGATCGATGCGGAACAGCAACGCGAATGACAATCTCATGTACCGACCTTGTCATCTACACATATCATGCGCAAGTCTACCCATATTTATTGAACAAAGCTTACTAGTACAATTTTGATGTAAAATCGAGGAAGTTACAAGTCTGATATCTCTCTCAGTGACTGTGGCAGCAAGGGACAAGACAATTGCGTTCTGGAACTACAGGAATAAAATAATAGGTAAGTATAACAGTAACATTAGCTCAGGCCTCTCACAGTGGGACCAATGATTTGCTCAGTGGCCCTCGACAAATGCGTGGCGAGATCGGTATTGTTATCGAAAATGTATAGGATTGACGTACCTAAGCTAAGCTGCTTGATGGTCGTGTCAAGGAGTATGGCAATATTTTTCACAAAATCTTTTTTTTCTGGTACCAATCTTTACATTCGCAAAATTCGCCAGGGTTTCTTTTTCAGAAGATTATTTTGCAGAAGATTCTTTCTCAGCAAAAATAATTCCTGTATCATTATTTCCCAATCTGTATTTTATCTGAATAGTTATATCATTTCCAAAGAGTCGACGGAGCTCCGCTAGTGCGGGGCAAATTCAAAATATTTATTCAGCAAATAGGCCACATGAGGGCTCTTTTACACGTCGGTAATATAGACTGAATCTACCAGTGCTTCGGACAAGACCATCATTGCGGAGAAGAAGCGCCGCAAGAAACTCCAGCAGAAGGTCATTTTAGCTAGCTAGTGCGGAGCTTCTACTTCTGAGTGGTTTGGCCCTTGGGGCCTGCTGTAAAACTAACATAACCTAACCTACTTACCTATTCCTATATCATTACAATGGGGAAATACATATGTGACTGTAAAAATTCAGAATTGAAAATATGCGACTAGGAAAAATTATGAATGGTGAATGCGATTGGGAAAAATCACGAATGGGAAAAATTGCTACACGGACTAATCGAGTTTGGGAAACTGATTAATACACCCGTGTCAAGCGCTTCTGTAAGTTCCACAAACTTTTCGATACTGTTAATTATCTTGTCTAAGGCCTCTTTGAAATCTTTTTGGAAGGCCTGTGTTCAGCAGCGGACGTGTTTCGGCTGACATGATGATGCCGCTAGCTGTCTATCGTGATTCGTGTGTTCACCCGTCAATTCCATACATTTGTCAGATTTATACAGTGGATAACTTTCGTAGAATGTAACCAAGCTAGCCCTATTTTAATAAACAGTTGGCCAAAATACTTACCCCCTAATTCAAAATCGTAGTATAAACCTATTTTAGTTAAATTATTCACTGTCCCTTTCCGTCCAATTTAAATGCCATAATGAAAGATTAGGACAGAGCATATTTCAAGCACACTTTAGCTATTGCGCGTTGTTGAATAAGAGAGTTATACTTCAGTTCTGGTTTGATTAACAAGGTGCTGTTTATTCAAGTTTTCAAGTTTTTTCTATGCCTTTACGTTGAACACTAAGTACGTGCAGATTTTTATACCGGACGGTGTTTTTAACGAGGGTTTGGGAAGAATAAAACAAATATAGTGCTTTAGTAAGCTTTTTTATTTAATGACATTGTACGCCCATATTGTAAATAATATTTTCTTATAAGCGAGGTTTAATCAAAATAATGTTTTGACAATGGTAACGACAGGTTTAATACAAATAACTCTTGAAATTTTACTATCGGTCCTTGAATCTTTTGCGACCATTTAATCAAATTTAGTGAAATTATTGTGTCAGATGGAAGATTAAATAATTTAATCACTGTTCAGTTGTTCAATTACTAATTAGTCAAAGTGAATTAATATTTTGTTTACAAAAACACGTTGTCTGTATGTATGAATAACAAAAAACATTCTAACGGGACCACAGCATAAATAATGGTTTACTAACATCTTTCTCATAAGAATGACTAATTCACTTACATGGATTATAAATACATAATACCTTACCCCAGGACCAAATAATACCAACTACATTCCAACTTTAGCTATAACGGCTAAAATATTTTTTATTTTCTACATCATTACATGATTGGAATATAATTATTTATACAATAGCTCAATGTTTTTAAAATAAATATGTTAATTCGCGTTAAATATACACATTTTCCTAACATATCACATATTTTAGCCTAACAAATAAATTTTCTACAATAGTCAGTGTAAAGAGCTGCAGGAAGACTTTGAACACCATTTTGATGGGAATGACTTTTTTTGGCCTTGAAATTAAAAAAATTAAAGCCTTGAAAAGTACTTTTTAAAAATGTAAGACATCCAAGTCTCAAACGTGTAATAAAAACTAATTGGAACAAGTAAAGCAATTCAGGGTTTACCTTAATTACGGGGGTGGAATTTTCCGCGACGCGCGTTGTTCATCTATACAATATAAGTCTACCTTTTTCAAGTGACTGACGCATTGCTATAGATAACGCGCAAGAAAGAAAATAAAATTGATTAATGTTTACATTAAAAAAAGGTGCACTCATTACAGTGTAAAGTCGAAAATTGATTTCAGGCGTAGGTACGTTTTTTTGTAACAATTCATTTGGTGTTATCAATCTGGTCTTTTGGAGTCTATAGAACAGTTTGTGCAAAAACTGCATCTTTATTTAACAATCGTGTCGCCACGGTCGAATCCTCATTAAGAGCACCATTGAAAATTACTATTTAGGATCACACATTAACAGAATTTTTACATACATAAGTATATTTGAACCTTGTTAAAAGTCAAACCCATCTTTGGTAATTATGATTACTTTAACATACATATCTGTTTTCACAGCTTTATTCTAACCATATCGAAAATATTCTGCTGAGTTACACAGACTATAATAATTGAATTCTTAAAATACTCTCTCACTTTTAAATCGCCTACCAACATAAAATTATCTGATGAATGAAAACGCAGAGTAGGTATGTACAAAAGTTAAGAGCTGAAAATTGTTTAGAGTTGAATACAAGAAAATTAAAGAACTTTACCTACAGTCGGCGCATCATACAATTTGCACACTAACCGGTCAATACTGGTTTAATTAACTTTTCGATCCACATTATATTGCCAACACGTTAATTGTACCTACAACTCCCCTATACTTAATGTCCAGAAATATCCACTGTGGATTTTTTTAAAGTTGACTCACTCAAATACTTCGTCGAGTTGGTATGAAATTTTACAAATAAATATTCCCAATTCGCTCGCTTTAGTTAACCGGCTTGTGGTAACATTTGTGATTCAACACAGTTTTCCAGAGCCAAATAATCTTGAAAAGATCAACTGCCTATCTCAAAGGTAACATTGTGACAGGCACCAGTAATAGACACTAAACTCTTAATTTAAATTTCATACGGTTCTAAATTGATTGTCGCAAAACAAATGAATAACCCTTATCTTCTGTAAAATAAGAATCAAGTGTCCATTTTTGGTGCCTTGTCCATTACTGGTTCCATCACCACAGTGACCAAGTGTAATAATGGCACATTGAATCTTAACAACTTCATATTCGTAAAGTAATTAATCACTTCGCGTTTTTCTTACACCATGTTTTACAATGCATGGTGATAGCCATTCAAAAACTAATGCAAGGAATAATAAGACTTACTGACATTGACATTCCATCCATTTTTAATAAATACTGGGGAGAGAGTTTTCCAAATGTTTCTTGATTGTACAATGTAAAAAATACTTACATGTACATAATAATCGATATGAGGTTATTATCGTATTTCATATCATTATTATCGTCATTAAAATTTAAATCGGAATAAGATCTATTAAAAACATTACTATAACGACAAGTTTCACAGCGAACGGTAATATACTTTATTAGAAGAACAACACTTAAAGCAGTAGCAAGAAATATTACAGTCATTAAGTTAAATTAAACTAGATATATAAATATTCTAAATACATTTTGGTTTTTTATTCCTTGAATAAAAATATTGTGATGTTTTGGATAAAAAAAGCAGCTGAATCAGATTTATTTGTACAGCCTTGACGCCATTTTTTGTTGTTGGTTGGTTTGTTGGTTGGCATTAAAAACCAAATACTTTCATGTAAGTATTAATATTATATTCATCCGCTAATGATCGTTTTAAATTATGTATGGACATTCAGAAAACTATCATGTATCATTTTGATTAGGTGCCTAGATATTGTCATTATTACCCGTAAATAATTATGGTATCAGTATTCGTGTGATGGATTCGTACGCGTCACATTATAATTTCAGGAATCCATTAATGGATGGTAACACGCTTGGGGTAGAATTAGTGTTAATAATTGTAAATTTGTAACATGCTTACGCAGTGTTAATGGTTTATATGTATCGTATTATATTCGAACTTAAAGAAAATAAGTGAATGAGAACTATTATTAGAATGAAAGTTACCTAAAGGACTGTTGGAGTTATAACTTTACTTTTTATCTCATGAAACCCTGTTGGAAAAGATTTGATTCGAGTATAGAGTCGTATAATTGACTTATTTGATAAGAAGCTCTGATAAAATAATAATTGACCATAGAATAGTATATTAAGTGACATTTGTGAGTTCTAACATGAGATTTATTCTTATGTAGATCTTCAACTTCCTTCTTTTAATTTGTTTTTCCAAACTGCAGTTGGCACACAAAAAGAGTTCCACAGTGATATCAGATAACTCTTACTCAGGAAGCCCATCAATATATTAAATTAACTAAATTTCCGACGTTTAAAAATGAACAGGACAACCTTTTACCTTGAAAGTGAGACGAGGGTATATTTATCAGAAATAAATATATATATTATAAATAGAAAATTTCAAGATAAAAGATCACATCATCGGAGATTTAGAGTTCAGCGACAGCTGGAATAAGAGCTGTGAAGTATTGATTGAACAGCAGACTGCAACTCAACACCCAAAGTGGCCGATAGTTTTGCAGACGGTTACAAGTGGAATTAGCTAGACTAGTGTCTGAATGCGGCCGCTTCGGACTTAACTCGTTCACAGCAACTGCAACAAACATAAGTTTTAAGTGGAGTCAAATTAATGCATTTCAAACGACTATTTACGGCACTTATTGGACAATAAGTGCCGTAAATAGTGCGCAGTAGCAAGCGAGGAAGTGATTAGCTATCGACTATTTTATCGCTCAAGAAACAAACAAAAGATATATATCCCGTGTCAATAAAAGAGACGCATATATTAATAGTTGATCGCTAGCTATTCACACTGCTGGTGAGAACTCTCTCCAATAGTTTGTCGAAACAAAAGATATAGAACCCATGTCCTTAAAAGAGACACATATATTAATAGTTGATCGCTGGCTCTACTCGTTTCCCGCTCATCGTCGCGCGGCGGCGAGACAAGTGCCTACGTAACCTGTGACCAGAGATGGGCATTATTAATAATTCGTAGTACCTATTTTTATTCGCGAATAAATTATCCACGAATGAATCATTCGACTATTCGAATAAGAAATAATTTATTAATTTATTAGAGAAAAATGGAGCAGGTATTCCAGTAAGTACATAATAATTATTCGTGGCAATTCATTCAACGAATAAATTATTCACGAATAAATTATTCGCAAATAAATTATTCGACGAATAATTTATTCGAATAAAAATAATCATTCGAGAATTTCATTCGTTATTCGCGAATAATTTGGTTATTCTTATTCGTTATCCGTCATTCGAATAAATTTTGCCTATGTCTGCCTGTGTATATAGCGACTGTAACATGCTTAAAGTGAGCAAGTCCAGCCAGCAGTTCACTCTTGCAACCCGCGGACCCCGCACCGTCGTGCGGTACGGTACGTGTGGACTATTAGGTCGGCCGCACATTATGCCCATTATTGCCCATTATAGAGGTATAGTCGCCGCCACTAAACGCGACCACTAGTGGTAAAGCTAAGCCACTAACTGCGGCCAGTGGTGATTGGTGGCTGAATGCCGATGCGCACGAGCCGAGCGATAAAACGACGCCACTAGTAGCGAGCGCGGACGACTCGGTATGCGCCGATGCACACTGGAACCCGCCCATACATCGTAGTGCTCAAAACTCAACTTTGAAATTGTGGGTATTTTGTACTTAAATTAAATTATATGCAAACAAGGAAATAGTGGACCTCATTGCAGAGAAATACCTTCATTATCAGTAGTCATCACGTAGTTGCATCATGTCAAAGTTCTAGGATTGTATATGTCACGTCAATAGTAACTTGTATTGTAATTGAATAAAAATGGTCTTATTTCCGATAATGGACAATATCTTTTGATTATTTTTAGTGCATGTAGCTACAAAAGTGGTCGTTATTATGATTCTTAATTCGTAAGTAAATATGTTGTCCTATTTTTAGAAAATGAAAAAAATATATAATAAAAAATAATAAAAAATGTTTATATAAACAATAATGTAAAAAATTATAATTACATGCACTACTTCACATTAAGAATGTACAATAGTACTGTTTTTGCTAAATTTTACTTAGTTTTGAGCACTGCAATGTATGGGCGGGTTCCAGTGTGTGATGCATACAAAATGTATGAAAAACGCGTCCGCCTCAATGTGCGGCCGCCCTTAGCGCAGGCCACTGAGTGGGTGCAGACAGCAAACCAAATCGATTACGTAACTTGCGTGATTGTGCATGGAGCCCTTGCATGCTGCTTAAATGTTCAGGCATGTATTTATGTGCCTTAATTGCCTCCAGCTACTTGCATTACACACCGGCACTACAATTACAATGGACTATCCGATTGTTGGTGGATTTTATTACGGAATCCGAAGTCAGTTGAGCTTACCAGTGACAGTTTGTTTCTTGACGTCAGCGTAGCTCTCGCCGGGGCCGACCTCGTCGGGGATGGTGGCCGTGCATGCGAGCTGCAGGCGGCCGTGCGCCGGCGCGCGCAGCTCCGCCACCGACACCCACAGAGGGATCGGCGCGGCCGCCGGTGTGCGCGGGCGCTCGCGAATCTACGCCAATGCAACTATAGTTAGCTTCATCAGCGATAGGTACTTAAGTAAATAACCCGTTATCTTCATTTTTTTGCAGTTCACGTAGCACCGAGTAAAATAACGGACGCGATGTCGGCCATGTTTTGTGTGTAAGTAATTGTTACTAGAAACCCAAAACACTATTTCCAAAAACGAAACTGTTATCTATTTGACGTTATTTGGTGGTATTTTAGATGATTTGCATGCGTGCAAATAATACTAACCTCGAAAAAAAAAAGAACACATAGATAAAGTCGGTAGTGTTCCGGTATCTGAGGGCCCTGCCAAGATGCATTGCGCTTACTAGCGTTTCTATTCGATTCGTTGTTAAACCAATCGCGTCACTGGTAGCTGACATGATATGAAATGTCACGTGATCTATCAGTGACGCGACTGGTTTAAATACGAAACGAATAGAAACGCTAGTTAGCGCAATTCATCTTGGCAGGGCCCTCTGGATCTCTATAACCATTTTTGTCTGTTCTTTGAATATATTGAACTTGGTCATATTTTCTTGAGATTGTTAAACGTGAAAACACGATTAGAAACAAAATTCTGAAAAGTTTTATTTTCAAATGACACCTCTTTCGCATGTTTTTGGTTTAATCTTCGAAACCCTATATCTTAGGCGATGACATTTAATTCAATAGTTGAGTATTTATAGCTTCTTAATCCTGGTAAACCATTTTTCTAGGTTTGTACGTGTTCCCTTTTCCTTCTTTATTTTGTTTTTCCAAGAAATATTATCTTGAATTGAAAAAAAATCGTAAAAATCGAACTAGGCATACCTAGGTATAGACAAAATTTATCGCATTTTGGATGAAATTTTTTGGCTTTACAATCACAAAAGTTGAGTAGGTATAGTTAACAATACAACACAAACAATACAATTTTATTTATTTTCCAAAATCATCATGTTTATTCTGTAATGTATCTTACGTGCATGTAGTTAAGTGTAGCTTACGTGCTTATAGTCAAGTGTAGTTTGCATGTGTATATTATCTTACCTTCGCCATTTCTTCGCTTTGAGGCTCGTTGAGCGTGCACTTGGCGTGCTTGGTGTGGTTAAGCGCGGGCGCAGTAGTGGTCTCGCTCACCAGAGCCCAGTACTTGGCGGTGTAGTTGAACTCGGGTGCGAGGTACCGGTGCTGGTGCTTCCTGTGCCGGTACCCTCCGCCGTTCGAGCGAGTCTTGCTTGACACACGATACGAGAAGTACCTAACAGACTCTTCGTCCACCTGAAGCAAGAATTCAAATAAAGAATCCAGCCTCAAGGAATGAACAGTTCAGGAAGAGCGTCGGTGGCCTAGTGGCTTAGGGGGTCGGTATCGAGTTCGAACCCCCGCGGTAAACCATGAACAAATGAGTTTTTCTAACTTAAGTACATTACTCGATGCTCTTACGGTGAAGGAAAAACATCGTGAGGAAACCTGCACATTTGAACAGCTGAGTCTGTAAGAGGGTAATTCCACAGAATATCCTAAAAGAACAGAACAGTCCACGTTATATTTTTGACGCATTTCTTTGTCAATATTTGACGATCGACTAACATATAAGTATGTTTTATGGTTGATAAAATTCGAATTCCACTCTCAATGGACTTGACATGTCTTGGAATCCACAAAAAGAACAAAGTTTAATGCAAACTTGTATGAAAATAGCCTCGTTCTAACTCCCCTTTATTTTACTTAACTCATTTGCTAGCAGGTAAGTTGCACGAAATAATTCCTCCAAGTCTATATTATTATCTCGGAATGGGTTGGAATCGGATAGGTACAGGTGTACCTTGTAGGTTTACAAGTATTAACCTGAAGACCATTCATTATTATGGTGTCTCTAAGAGCTGATTTTCATGATGGAATCGGAAGGGGTCATAGAATTTGCGCTTAAGTAAATGCAGATCAACAGATTGGGGAGAGTCCAGAAGAGCCGTTCATAGAGTCTGACCAGCGAATCGTGACCATAAGCATTTTTTCTAATTCTTCACATGGCAACAATTTTACCTATGAAACAAGCTGTCACATTATAAGTACCTATCCAGTCGCTATGCGTTTCGTGTTACCAGCTAGTGATATTTTAAATTTGCCCCCATTTTTTTGGGTCACCAATCACTGGTCAGACTACTCGTAGTTATACAAGAATAAAATACTAACGACAGAAAATGTTTGACGAAAAATAATCTTTGGACGATAATTTTCGGTCCATAGGCATAAATGTACTCCATATTCAGTTAAATAGGTTAATAATAACTCTTGCCATAAAATTATCTACCAAGTTTCCACTGTTGCAGCATATCTGCATTATTAACAATGATTAAAGCTGAAAGCCTATTTTGCTTCAGGCCGTATAGCTGTTACGTCGATATTCCCAGCCACTAGTAACCAGCTGACATATTCTATTTCCGATTCAAGTCGAGCGCCTGCGGCATACATTCTCCCCACTCCGTATGTAAATAGAATAAAAGGGATAATTCGATACAGGGGTACAGCTATTCAAGATCAAAGAAAGTCTTCTTTACAAGCTTTACTTACGAGTATCCTTAAAATGTACCTATATTAATCTTGTAAATCAATTTAGAGACTTAATTCAAAACCTGGATGGCTTTATCGAGGTGGGCTAGAATTTGGTAAAAATTGCGGGCTTAGTATGGTTGCGTTTCGCTCGCTTAATTGTGACATAAATATATGACAAAATGTGGATAAAGCACCCGTCTCTCTCGTACTAAGTCAAAAAGTGTCAGATGTTTTATGCACATTTTGTCACGTGATAAACGCAGCAGCAAGAGCAAACCCATTATCTATAAAAATAAAACTTTCAATAAACATTATAGAAAGAATAGAGATGCCTAAGTAACGATTTTCTAGAGCGGCTCTCTATTTTAGGCGGTAAAAACGATATCGTATTTGACCTGTTATGGAATTATTTTTAACTCGGCCGCCATTACTGTCCAGTAAATAGGAGCTATCAAAACGTTGGCGATACTATAACAGGCCTTAGACGATATGGTTTTTATCGCCTAGAATACCGGCCCAGTTCATGACAGGTTTGAACAAGATAAGACGAGAGGAGTATAATACGCCTCATGTAATAGTTTGTGTTGTGATTTTTACACATATATCTAATCAGATTATATATAAATGTAAAAATAAATTTCCTTCAAATTAAAATTATGAACGGAGTATCAAATTCAATCTATTATATAAAATGCTAAGCTGATTGTTGATATATCAACGCACAGCCCAGACCGCTGGACCTAAAGACTTGAAATTTTGCACATAGATACCTTATATAGTGTAGAGATCCACTAAGGAAGGATTTTTGGAAATTCCACCCCTAAGGGGGTAAAATAGGGGAAAAACGTTTGTATGAAAGTCCGTCAGTTTTGAAGTTAGACGCTTCAAATTTTGCGTTTAGGTTGGCGATTGAATTTTAACTTATACGTGTCTCAGCGTTTATGATAATTTCAACCCCGAAGGGATGAAAAGGGGTAAAACAGATTGTTGATATATCAACGCACAGCCCAAACCTTAGGACCTAGAGACTTGACATTTTGCTCATAGATACCTTATATAGTGTAAAGATCCACTAACGAAGGATTTTTGGAAATTCCATCCCTAAGGGGATGAAAATTTGTATGAAAGTCCGTCAGTTTTAGTTTAAGTAAGACTATTCAAATTTTGTGTTTAGGTTGAAAATTGAAAATTAATTTATACGTGTTTCAGCGTTTTTCATAATTTCATCCCCTAAGGGATGGAAAGGTGTAAAACTGACTGACTGATCGATCAACGCACAGCTTAAACCGCTGGACCTAGAGACTTGAAATTTTGCACATAGATACTTTATATAGTGTAGAGATCCACTAAGGAAGGATTTTTGGAAATTCCACCCCTAAGGGGATGAAAATTTGTATGAAAGTCCGTCAGTTTTAGTTTAAGTTAGACTATTCAAATTTTGTGTTTAGGTTGAAAATTGAAAATTAATTTATTTTCAATTGTTTCAGCGTTTTTGATAATTTCATCCCCTAAGGGATGGAAAGGTGTAAAACTGACTGACTGATCGATCAACGCACAGCCTAAACCGCTGGACCTCGGGACTTGAAATTTGAAGGGAATATTCCTTGGGTACTCTAAGGGTACACTAAGAAAGGAAATTCATCCCCAAAACGGTTAAAATAGGGGGTAGAAATTTGTATAGGAGATTAGTTATTTTTAAAATAAGCAATTTGGAAATTGGTATTTAGGCTACTGTTTATAAATAAAAAATACTTCTTTCAGCGATTTAGAAAAAACTACCCCTAAGGGGGGTAAAAGGGAGTTTTAGTTTGTTCCTCCTTCACGCTGCAATGGCGCTGGATGGATTTGGATGAAATTTAGAATGGAGATAGCTTATACCCTGGATTAACACATGGGAAAATCCCATCCCGGGAAATTTAAAGGTTCCCGAGGGAATAACGACAATATCTTTGGTGTTTTTTGAAAAAGTCATCATGGGTGTCGTTTTCTTATGTTGCGTTGACGCAGATTTCAAAATTGGGATTCAAAATGGCCTCCATGATGTTTATTGAAAAAGACGTCATTGGTATCATTTTCTTACATTTTGGGGACGCAGATTATGAAAATGATGTCAAATTTAGAATTCAAGCTGGCGGCAATGATGTTTTTTGAAAAAGTTGTCACGGATAACATTTTCTTAGTTTTTGGGGACGCAAATAATTACTAATATAGAATAAGATTACTAATTAAATGACAAAATTGCGCAATTGAATAATTTATTTCTCCTATGGCTTTTGCCATCCAGTGTGACAACATGAGACAGGCTTTGTACCTACATTCAGTTTTGTTAGTCTATATCAAAAGGAGCGGTGTCAGATTGAAGTTGACAGCGTTGACATATCCAGATTTTAACATTTTTTCCGCTATTTTCAATACTATTCACTATTCACGGCGTATTAATTCTACGGCTGTTATTTAATATTAGAGCGGTTATTATGATCACTTGAAAATAATTACGGACAGGCATTTAATTTTTCGGCGAATTGGTCGGTTATTTAATTCTAAAATGTCATATCAAACAATGGGGGTAAAAAAACTGTACATCGATAGGTATACATAATATTGCTGTAGAAAGAAAATCCATACTAATATTATAAACGTGAAAGTAATTATGTCTGTCGTCTGTCTGTTTGTTATGCATTCAAGGATAAACCGTAACTGAATTAGATTAAATTTGTATCTCGAAAATCACCCCTAAGGGGGTGAGATTTGGGATGGTAGTTTGTATGACAATTTGGTCATTTATGTTATTTTTTTCAGTTGGAAACGTGGTAATTGGTGTTTAAGCTACTGTTTAATACTGTTTAACATAAAAAAAACTTTCAGGGATTTCGGTAAAACTCCCCCTAAGGCGATAAATGGGGAGTAGAAATTTGTATGGGAGATATCGAAATGGCTACATTAGGAAATTGATATTTAGGCTACTGTTTATAAATAAAAAAAACTTCTTTCAGCGATTTAGAAAAAAACTACCCCTAAGGGGGTAAAAGGGGGTTTTAGTTAGTTACTCCTTAACGCTACAATAGCTAGATGGATTAGGATGAAATTTAGAATGGAGATAGCTTATACCCTGGATTAACACATAGAAAAATCGCATCCCGGAAAATTTAAAAGTTCCCGAGGGAATAACGACAATGTTTGGTGTTTTTTGAAAAAGTCATCATGGGTGTCATTTTCTTAGGTTGCGTTGACGCAGATTTCGAAAATGATATGAAATTTGGAATTAAAAATGGCCGTCATGATGTTTATTGAAAAAGTCGTCATTGGTACCTATCATTTTCTTACATATTGTGGACGCAGATTATGAAAATTATGTCAAATTTAGAATTCAAGACGGAGGCCATGATCTTTTTTAAAAAGAGGACATAATTGTCATTTTCTTAGATTTTGAGGACGCAGATTTCGAAAATGATGTGAAAGTATAGGTAGAAATTCAAAATGGCAATTCAATTATATCCGTCGTCTGTCTGTTTGTTACGCTTTCACGGATTAACCGCAGAACCGAATTAGATTAATAGGCATTGACATTGTTGATTAAATTGTCGGGCGGATAAATATAAAAATATGTCTCATGTAGAAGGCGATGTTGTGGAGTATCTCTTGGTAGACAATGTCATAGACACAGAGCAAGTCACGTCCTACCCTTAGAGTTCCTGAACTCTTTCGAGGTATCGGGAGTGCCCTCCCGTAAGAGTTAATGGTTAAAGTTGGTGTCCCGGTAAATTTCGAGCTCAATATTACATGTGTTTGAAAGATCATTCTTGGACGTCAAACTATAGAATTACTTAAACCTATTAATTTACTTAACTGCGATAAACGAGTTCTACGCGGACGAAGTCGCGGGCAAAAGCTAGTATCAAATATTTGTGTTCCCATATGTCAGGGCAAGGTTTATACACAAAAAAACCACGACGCCGCGCCGGGCACGAACAGCTAGCTCAAAACATTTATTTCGTAAACACCACATGAGAGTTCTTTGCTTTGCCAGGTTTTTGAAGTGAAGTGATAACTTCTTATGGGAGGGTTAACCGCTTCGTTACGTAACGCGTTACGGCGCCAGTCTGTCTGGCTTCCCTTTCTCTCACTCATACGGCAGCGGGGCGTTGCGGGGCGATATAGTTCAACTTAGATTAGTTTAAGTTATCACTTCTGTCGGGCGTCCCGAGACGCACTCTTTTTTTTTTTGTATTGCAGCATTTCGTGTTCCCCCATTAATGACGTGACTAATTATACATATATCATCTGGTAGTCATCATCGAACTAGGTTTAGTGTCGTGGGCTCTTCTAGTATTAGACATTAAACGGCCACCTAACCTTTTCGTTGTCGATGTACCAGGTGAGGCGCGGCGCGGGCGCCGCCGGCGCGCTGGTGCAGTTGGCGCGCAGCAGGCCGCCCACAACGGCGTCCGGCTTGCCGAACGTTATGATCGGGGGGTGCTTCTGAGCATCTGTTGAAACGACCATTCAGATTACAAAAAGCAAAATTCAAGACGATGCAAAATGGTTCCGACTTTGATTCCCTATTATGGGCATGAATTTACGTAATGAACGCGCGTATTTATTCCTGAATTGTTTTCTATCTATTTCTACGCAGTGCCCTTTGTTTGGAATAAAACTATTGTTCCTAATGTATTATTTTAGCATAATTATGATTTCATACAATTGATTTTTTGCTGAAACAAAACAATGAGATTTTTAAAATCATTTTAATATTTTATCGTGTACCTCCATAACATTAGGTTTGGTTAGGTTAGTATTTTAAAAGTTAAAATAATATATCAACTTCAGAGAAAAAATACTACGCGAAGTCATAATTATGCGATATAATAGGTACATACCAATAATATTATCCAGAAACTGGAAGCTTGTAGTTATACAAGCAACTGGGCATTTTTGTGTTAAATCTGGTAAATAAAATCAGTCTAGAACATAAATATTCTCGGGAAATACTGAGAAAACACAGGTGCTGCAGTAGCTGCTGCTAAAACTGACCTTGATTATTTAAAAAAAAAACTATGTCTGTGATTCGTAATTATTACAAAAATTATATCATTTTATGGAGCATTAGTAAAATCACCAGAAACAATAGATATCTACATAATAATATTATTCAACATTGAGCTTACATGTATCTATTACTAGAGGCATAAGAGCGTCGTAGATATTGTTGATGGCATTATTGGATAATAGATTGACTGTACACTAATAGTACTTTCATAATGAGGTGCACGCTCTCAGTGCATCCTCTTTTTAAACCTACTTAGTCTCTGGAAATGAAACCTTTCCAGCCACGTCATTAGTTCAACGGTGACAACTCAAAAATAATTCATGGCGACGTTCATAATGTCAATTACAATCCTACTAATATTATAAATGTAAGTTAGGTATACATCAAATATTGTACGAAAACGTGAGTTTATTTTAGGGGTTCGTGCTTTGTATAGGTTCAGTACCCTTACCATGAGTTACAATTAACGTACTCGCTAGCAAGTCGAAGCTCCGTCCCTCGCAGAGCTCACAAGTATTCTTATAGAGTGCGAGGGACAGAGCATTCGACTCGCTAGCGAGAACGGTAATTCTAACTCATGGTAAGGGTACGGAACACGTTTCGAATAGTTAAGACGATTCGAACGATTCGAAAATGTGACGTATGATTGAAATATTCGTGCCTATACGGTACAGCTATAGACTAATAAAAATGAATGCGCAGCGAAGAAAAGCATCCCGTCTACATCTTCGTACAACCGTATTTATTCAAATGAGCTTATTACGTATTCAGTGTCTGCGGTTTGTGTAGGAATGACAATATTTCACTCACAGACGACAGTCAGCTGATGAGGCGGCGACGCGGCGGTGAAGATCGGCGTCTCCAGGGAGACCTCGCACCAGTATAGCCCCGAGGAAGTCGGGTCCAAGTTCTCGATAGTGATCGAGTTTTCCGTCGCTAATGACATCTGTGGACAAAACGACGGGAAATCGTTCGAAAATATTGTTTTAAACTGGTCAAATAACGTACTTCGAGCACGAACTTGTTTTACTACCGAGTAGGTAACGTTAACGTAACGTTATCGTGGAAAATTAACGTCAGTCAAAGTAATAACAAAAAGCTAGGTTCAAAAATCGAACTGCTGTTTGGATAATGACGTCAATATAACGTTAGTTAGTATGTATATGTTTTTTATTTCGCCAATTCTTTTTTTTTTAAAGTGGCTACTCAATGACACCCGTGACTCTAAAGAAAACGACCACGCCACACCGGAGAATCTAACGACCCGAAGACGATGAAATCGGGCTACCCAAAACAAACAAACAAGAGAACAAAGAACCATACATGTATACATACAAGTCAAAAACATTACCTATCCTTCGGCAGTCGGGTAAAAAATAAAGGTATCAGAAAACTGTTTCAAAGTCTGCTTTGTTTTTAATCTTTCTGGTATTTCTATTGAAATTTGGTTGCCATTTGGTTCATTAAACTACCAATTAAAGGGGATCAAAAGGGTCTTCATTACTTTTTCTGATTCGAATCCTTAATAGACTCCATAAGATTATAAGACGTTACGTTCGTTAATATTGTCGGCTCTTGCTAAAAATTAAGTATCATCCGGTTAGTAATAACGAGCAAACAACTTATGTTTAAGATTACTGATTAAATTATTAACCTCAACATTAACTTGTTTTACTAAGAAATACTGAATTTCACTGGCGGCGAAATTTCACTTAACTTGATAATTTTGAGTTACAAACAATATGCTCGTGTTAGACAAGAACTTCATGAGTTTAATAAGTTTTAACAGCCTAATAAAGTCTTCGTGGATGAAGATAATTCAAAGTGTAAAATTAGAGAGAAATTATTACTATACGCACCACATTATTGAACAAAGTGTGTGCAACATTTTGTCAAGTTGCCAACTCCTAAAGTGATTAGCGACTTCCTAACTCTTTGACGTGTTTAGTGCGCGATTTTAAACAAGAATTAGAAGGAAATGTGCTAATTATACCCCGGGGCAACCTCCTGTTTCCATTAGGCGCTTGTTTATTTATTACTATCTTTTGTTCTCGAATTTTCCCTTGTTGATTATTAGTAACAAGTTGAAATTCCAATATTAACAACGGCAACACACAAAAACTACTACCAATAGTTGAGATTTTTCCAATCTTATTGTCTAACTACGGATTATCAATACCTGGCCATTAACTTTGCTTTCCGAACAAAGCTTAAATCTATAGCTTAAGTTAGTTCCATTACTTCTATTGCGTTTGAGAAATTCGTATTTGGGTCAAGTTCCAGCACTCAGGGAACAAAACTTCGACAAATTACTTTTATTAGCTAAGTAGGTAGCCCACAAAAACATTACAGAACTTTCTTTTGTTCCAGCAAATATATGGGGTGTGGCAAAGTTTATCTATTGCGGTTAGAATAAAATGGAGTACATTTTATGTGTGATAAGGTAATCTATACATTTTTCTTCTGGGTTTAAGGTCTTTCTGAAAGCCACCGCTGCGGCTAGCCGTGGCACAATGCTGACTGGGGCCTTTTTCAACGCCATATATTTATTTTATTTTGCTTGTCGTTTAAAATTGTGTTGCGCGAGCGTTGAATATTTTTTTTTAATTCTATTCTACTAACAATCTTTAAGAGGAAGTACGTCTAAAGTAGAGCTTTTACATAATTGGACAAACTCGCTCTAAGGGCCGGATTATTACTCGTAACTCATCTTGAACAAGATAAGTTAAAATAAACTTCAACCCATAGAAAACTATCACTTTTGATGCATCTTGAGACGGGCGTTAAAGTCGACATCAATTTATGAATACGGCGCTAAGTTTCAAAAAAAGCATAGCACCATTAGCATCAGCTAAGCGGCACAGATAACCAATTGGATATAAAAAGTTACTCACGTTCAGTCTGCCACCAGGGAAGGTGTAATTAGTGAATGGTGGTACGCGCTCGCGGACGTACTGCAGCAGCTTCGCTCCTGAGCGGAGGAACTCGACCTTGTAGAGCAGCTGCGGGGGGACCTGGTGGAGGCAGCGCAGGGTCGCCGCGCCGCCGCGCGCCACCCAGCTCGGCGCCGTCAGGCGGACCTCCACGTCCGTCGCCTGACCGCTTCCTGATCAACAACAAACAAACGCGATGTCAATATCTCTTCGTATATTTTTGATAACTTAATTTATAATGCTCCATTTCGATAAAGCTGGGCCTCTATTCTAGGCGGTAAAAACCATATCGTCTTTGACCTACTATGGTATTGTTTTCAACTCGGCCGCCATTACTGTCAAGTAAATAGGAGCTATCAAAACGTTGACAATACGGTAACAAGTCAAAGACGATATGGTTTTTACCGCCTAGAATCTCGGCCCTGGGTTGCTGTAAGAATCCTGTTCAGATCGTATTGAACAGGTTTTTCATAACGGTATTCCTCGCTACGCTCGTCGTCGTACCCAACTTTTACTCGATTTCTCTTTGTTGTTTGTTTTACATAGCTTCAAGACAACCCACACTTAGACTATCATACTAAAACTGACAAAAAAAATAAGCCTAATGAAATACACACATTAAAAATGTATTTTTAACTGACGTCAAACAAAAAACAGTTTTTTATCCGTATGTACGTATGTATCTTTGCGAACATCACATGTGTTGCACTGAGTTGAGAACGCAAGCTTGGCAGCACTAACTCAAATTCGAAAGAACAATGTAATTAGGGCAGGAGATGATGATGATGATGCTGATGATGATGCTGATGATGATGCTGATGATAATGATCTAAAATATAAGCTGTTCGTACTCGTACGTAGGCAAGTATTTCATTTCGCTTGTGTTTGACTTCTGGTTGATGGGTAGAAAATTTAGTTACAATTAATAAATTAGAGTATTTATTTCAGAAGCCTTAATAGCATCTTCTGTATCTTATCTTATCTTACTTCTTACTAATTTTATAAATGAGAATGGATGTTTGTTACTCAATCACGTTTCAACCACTGAAAGGATCGGGAAATAACTTGGCACATATAGGTTAGGTCCTGGAATAGGGCATAGGAGATTCTATTCTGGAAAAAAATCAAAATTCCCGAGGGAATAACGATAATCGAAATCTACGACGAAGTAGCAGGCAGAAGCTAGTTTTTAATAGAGAATACTTACCAGGCTATCATAACATGGCTGTAGTATTTGTAATTGTTAGTGGAAATTGAGTGTGTATTCAATTTGGCCGGAGGGACACATTGTAGCTGTGTACACAGTCCCTCTAAAATACGATCTGGACGTGTCGGGTTGTGTTTGCGCCACCCGCGCATTGGGATATTTATAAATGGGGGTTGCCTTCACCTTTTCGATTGTACTTACTCGTAATACTGAGATAAACACGGCATAACATAAATTCTGATTCAACGCAGTAATAGGGGTAATTATATGTATACAATGCTTAAGGGCAATCGATGAATAATTCGGGTACTTACTGAAGATTATGGCTAACACAATTTATTATGAAATAAGTGTTATGGCCAAGTGACTTTCGGATCTTATCACAAAAGTTCATTAATAAGGTCAAATCCACTATCAACAATAATACTACAGTCATATTGTGACAGCAAGGTAAGTACCTATAGTAGACTAGCTGTAAGTTTATTTTTATATTTTTATTCGGAAAAGACAACCGTATGGGTAGGATCATTGTACATAAACATTATTATAGATTATAAGATTTTTTATAATAAACCTTTATGAATATTGTTGTATCATTTTCCCGCCAAGTCGGTTTTACGTTTATTTCTTTTGTTTTGTTCTCTTTAATCACGGTTGTCTATAACTTAGCTCTACAACTTAGTTCTCGATTATGGGTAGTAAGATAGGATAACCATAAAAATACCCACACTTTTATTTTACAAAATTAAACCTTACTTGACAAAGATTCCGATTACATTGTAATATATAGTCCCGGACATCCTGCGAGTTGTCTCAAAATTACACTTATATATACATACATACATAATCTCACGCCTTCGTTCCCAGAGTGGGGTAGGCAGAGCTACAGAATGACAAACATTACTAAAATAATTACAGGTAAAAATATGTGATTAATTAAGTTAAAGATGTACCTTGATAACCTTATTTTAACAATAAAAAATACGGATTACTTTAAGGTTAAATTGCTCGGTATAAAAAGCGAGGCGCCCTCCTATCCGGCACGCACATTGTACCAGCTAGCTCAGCCGACAACATCTCTCCGTCTCGCTCTAACAAGAAGAGTTTTATTTCACTCACCCGCCGCCGACGTACCCCCACCAATACAGTCCAATTACGAGTCTCCATATTCGGCGTGAAGCAGCCTACGATACAGCACCAAAGGAAAGCGATGGAAACCACCCGAGTAAGTATTCGACGGGTGGTGCTCCCATCAGTACCTATTCTCTATTCTGCCCTACTAAGCATAATGGCGATATCTCAGACAAAACATCTGTAGAAATTGAAACCTAGTTACAAACAGAAGAGAGTTGAATCTGCTTTGGCTTTTGTATTTAGTTATTGCATTTTTGCTTAGCAGGGCAGTATTAATAATAAGTCAAAGTCAAAGTTCTTTATTCATCAATTTAGGCATAATATACCTAATGCACGTATGAATGTCGAAATGCATTACCACCGGTTCCAAAAATAAAACCTTTGTCCCGTGAAGAACCGGCGTAAAAAACTCTGCAAGGTATAATTGAATACAAAAAATACTATCAAGGCTTCTGAAATACATCTTCTAAATTATTTATTTTAACCCCTAAGCATTACTACACAATGAGGAAATGCTGCTAGCATCTGTGGTACATTGCTACGGAGGCCCTTTATTTTTTATGTTTTAATTTAATCGTATTTCATTTTTAGCTTAGCTCTTATTCGATTTTTTGCTTTTTATAATTTTTCATAATTCTAATTTTAATTTGTAATATGACGAAAGCCATGTAACCTTATGTTAATTTACAAATAATGTGCACACAAATACACCTTGCGCCTTTATGTCTCGTTAATTAGATGAGGTGGCAATATTTTTAATTAGCACAATGCGGTAACGAGGTTTTAAGCTACTCATGCAAGAGTAGCTCTTACGTGTAGAACATTAATTGGTTCTCCAAGATACACGCCATTGCCCTTCGAGATTAGTGCGTAACAATGAATTGTGCAGTAATAAAAAATAACTAACCTACTTTAGGTACGTACCATGCTTAATTTGTGTCGTATTACAGAATCCTTTTTTATTTTACTTAAATAAAATAAAAATATAACAACCAGAAAAGGTAAAGACGTTTTTATGAAACACACATTTAAAGTAAAGAAATACGTACTTAAAATAGTACATTATGCATTATGTAAATGTAAACCATGTCAACAAATACAATTATTGTGAAGCTTGATGACCTAAAATATTTTTTTGTCGTGTGAACGGGTTATACTTACATAAGAAAAGTTTAAAGTATTTTATTTAACAGTTGCAACAATATAACAATCGATTTTACACAGTGCAGTCCAGTTTTCCAGAGCATTTCGACTGCCTCACAATGCCTCTCATATATTTTTTCACCGTTTTATGTATGTACTATCGCGATTGTTAATTTGTGTCCCATTTCAAGAAAAATAGGCTTGAAGTCGTCAATGTCATTAGAGATGCCAAATCATTTGTAACTTATAGGAGACTCAACCTTATTGTTGTAGAATGTCAGAATGACTTTGGACCTAAGGTGGGTCCCAAATTTAAGTTCGTGACTGTATATTAACCCAATATTTGGTAACAACTTTTTTATCTTACATGTAAAAACATAACATACTTATGAAAAAAATAGGCTATGTAACAACATACATATTCTGAATAAAAATGTTTCTTTACGAGTTCCACGTGCTATGCATCAAACCTCATGATTATTAAAATAAAAAGAAAACGTTCCAAAAAGAAGTCCTCGTGATTATTACTGAAAAGCTTTGACGTATTTTACTGGAAAAATTAAACTACTAACTCTAAAAAAAAATAGTTAGCAACCGATTATAGTCGCCCTAAATCAGTAAAAATGGCTCCTTGTTGATTTGATCACCTTTCAGGCTACAAACAAATGCTCGGTTATTGTAAAATTAAGCAATGGTCCCAAAGCGTTGCCTCGGTCGCAAATTGCCGTAGTAAAACCGTTGACGTTCCATAAAACGAGTAATGTTGTATCTCATTATATCTAAACGATCTCATCGAGTCGCAATCTGGGTACTGTCTATGTCGAGAAATGTGATTTAATATTTGAGAAAGGCTAAGTATGGCATTAACCATCTTAGAGCCGTATTAATAAACTCACCTTGACTGATTTGGCCGGCTCTAGCACGTAAACCTTAACTATAGAAACTGCAATTTTTGTCGCGACTTGAGATGGGCATGTCAATCAAGATCATCAGTTTATTAATCTCTGGCCCTTCGACTCTTCAAGTGGAAGACAATACAGTACTCTTACCACGAGTGACAATTACCGTACCCGCTAGCGAGTCCAATGCTCTGTCCCTCGCAGACCTCACAGTATTCTTATAGAGTGCAAGGGACATAGCATTCGACTTGCTAGCGAGTACGGTAACTGTAACTCATGGTAAGGGTACAGATAATCTTTTATGATTTAGAATATTTTAGAAAATAGAGGAAAGGTAGAAGAAAAACGCTCTTAGTATATAAAAAGGAATCAGAAGTATTGTTATCTATTGATGGTTGGGGCTCTTAGATGAATTGCGAGATCATTATCGTTATTGAAAATGTATCTAGGATTGACGTAAGCTGCCAAATGGTAGCTAAAGCGCTTATTTCAATTTCATACACTTTGACAGTTTTCGAAAATCGCTTAAAATAGCGGTAAGCATCTTTTCGAGGGCGTCTGTTCATTTTCGATGACGATAACGTTCGTAGAATCCATCTTGTCTGGGCTCAAGGGCCTCTGTATTTTATTCTCTAGCTTTTGCTCGCGACTTCGTCAGCGTAGATTTCAATTATCGTAATTCCATTGAGAACTTCTAAATTTGCCTATGTGTTAATTCAGGGTATAAGCAATCTCCATTCCAAATTTCATCCAATTTTGTCAAGCCGTTGCAGCGTGAAGGAGTAACAAACTAACACACACACAAACTTTCGCATTTATAATATTAGTAAGAAGTAGAATATGCGATGGAGCTCAAGTTTGTCTTTCACTGTTTTGTACATAACATTAGCTGATTCACAAAAGTCACGTTTCAACAATGTCATTGAATACTTGAATCCTCCTTGTACGTCTACGAAGTAAATACGAGGAAACGAAGGCTCGCGTGCGAGAGGCGTCGACGTCCGGCGCTCCGGCGCGTTCCGGGCACCGGACAAAGGCCCGGACGCAGTTGACACGGCCCAGGCAAACAGGGGAACTTGAGGACTTAACTCTAATTATTTGCTTTGAGTTAGGTAGCGGTCTTGTTCGGTTTAATAATGTTCAAGTTCGAAATAGTACAAGTAAATATTATTACTTAAGTACTGACAGTAATTTATTTAAATTAAATTATTTAAAACTTGAAATCACTAAGTAACTGTCTTTTATAACTATGTAACATAATAGAAGTAGGTGAAAGAATTGCGAAAAAAAAAATATGAGGAAAAAAAGCAAAATACAATAAATATATACTCTTAATAATATAAAGTGTATACTGGGATTCGATTTTTGAATCTCACTGATGGTTAGTGAGTTACAAAAAAAAATGTTACGTTGACCTCATTAACGACAATATCAGTCAATAGTGAGATTCAAAAAAGAGACCTTCAATAAAAATCGGCCAATTTGAAGAGGTTTATAGTCACAGCCGTCACAGGATGAAATTTTTAATTTTGTCACTAGGTATAATGTTTATTAATCCTTGTAAACCACCTATGCACATAATTATTAAAAAAAAAAACTGTGACATTAAAGGGGTGGAGAGCTTTACTTTAACCTATTTTGGGAACATTCTGCATATTTTTGACGCTATACCTATCTTGTTTCTGGTAAGTATAACCAAAATTCATACCTATCCGTATTCCAGAAAAAAGGGTCCGAGACGGTGTTCGAAATAGCAGTACTAATAAGACCATTTTTGAAGTGATAACTTCTTATGGGAGGGTAAACCGCTTCGTTACGTAACGCGTTACGGCGCCAGTCTATCTGGCTTCCCTTTCTCTCACGCATACGGCAGAGGGCCGGGGCGGGGCGGGGCAGTATAGTTCAACTTAGATTAGTTTAAGTTATCACTTTTGTCCGGCGTCCCGAGACGCACACGTTTTTTTTTATTTTCACGATTATGCAGTTTTCGCACCATATATTGTAGGCATCCACTTCTGAAGCGCCGTTTTCACTATTTGAACCTTGTCTAATTAAAGCCCGCTTGAACAATGGAAACAAAACACGCTCGAATTAGTTCCCGTATGCACAGAGCAACCCTCAATAGCAAATGGCATTCATTCAAATTACGGTTAATAAATTATCAGACTAAGATCAGCCACGCCACGCCGCAATCTGTAGGGCTGGTGCTTAGAAACCTCAACAAAGGCAAGGCTGAAGTGCCGACGTCAGAGCACAATCGAAAACTATTTGTTAAGCCTGCTTCCGTGGCAACAGGCTTCTACATTGATTTTTCTATTAGTAGATATTTCAATAACTTATTTTTGCTGACCTTTTAATACGAGTGTTGATACATAAAACTTTAAACTCATCGGGACATCGCAATGAAAAGTATGTGTATATTGACGATTTTATGATAAAAAGGTAAATAATTTTTATTCAGTAAGTGCCGTATGGGCATTTTTACACGTCAAAGTTCTCCTAGCCATTATTATCGAGTTTCATTGTATGTACAAAGTTCGATACTGGTGTACTTCATGACGTATTTTAATGTGCTTTTTGTTGCTGTACACAACCTGCCGTGTTCTTTAAATTATTGACTTTGAGTGAATGTGTGTGTTCTGTTGATAGTCGATCAGATACGGTTACTGAGGGTTCTCCCTTGGTCTATGAGGGTCGAAAGAGACGTTCACATGGCCATACCATCGCAGCCTACTCTCCTGCATATTATCGGCGATTTATACACCTAAACTTTCTCGCACGTTCCCGTTGCGGATTTTATCGAGCCTGGTGACGCCGCACATGCACCTCAGCATTGCACCTTTACATCTCTAGTGGTAGATCCAGGAGAAGACCCAAAACAAGGTGGAAAGATGTAGTGCTGAAGGACATGCAGGAGTGTCAGGTATCCGAGGACGATGTTGAGGACAGAGGAAGTGGAGAAGAAAGATCAGGAACGCTGACGCCACCACCATGTGGGATTAATAATAGCTAGGAATAGAGAGAGACATTTCTTTTTTTATTATTATAATTAAGTTAAAAAAGTGTTATCTTGCTTTGCAAAATAGTATGACTTAGCGAAACAAATGTTACTCAAACACACTCAATTTTAACAAAGTAGCGCAGTCTCGACGAGTTGCTACGCAAACGAGTTTTCAGAGCTCCTATTCTAAAAACTGTATCATACTTTGCCAGACGTTTTCCATCCTTCTCCTTTCCACACACGTATAACCTGGTGTGTAAGTTCTGCAATGTAAGGCAACTTCGGTTTTTGGAAATGAAACGGGTTCTGAGGCTGTGGCTGGTGGCACACACACACACACACACACACACACACCAACGCGCGCACACATATCTGCATGACTAAATTCATTTTTGTTCTTACTTTTAGTTAGTTTGTTCTTAGTTTTATTTAACAATTTGCTTAACTCACTCCACTGCTGTGTAACTTTAAGCTGTTAATAGGAAATTATTTACAACTTGTCCTCGGGCGTTTTCCAAAAAAAGTGTAAGTAGTTACATTAACTTTTTTTCAGAATTCGTTTTTTTTTGGTTTTTCTTACTCCGAATCGTTGATACTATTGATCCTCATACAAGAAAAAAAGTGTCCTAGATTTTACTATGTAAGTTTTTATACAAAAATGTGACGATCTGGAATGGAATATTTGGGACACTTTTTTCTTGTATGTGGATCGATAGTATCAACGATTCTGAGTAGGAAAAACCAAAAAAAAAGAATTCTGAAAAAAAAAGTTCATGTACACTTTTTATGGGAAACGCCCTTTCACCTATCAATATGACAAATGTTTCATGTATAACCTGTGCTCATGGATACCCAAGATACAGGCCCAGCCTAGTTGGGATCCGCCGGAAACTGAAGTTTTTGTATACAGTGTGATTTTATATAATAAATAAATTGATTGATTGATTGATTGAATCTAAAAAAAAACAATATTGTTCCTTAACCTTGACTCGTACACCGTTGGCCCTACTTATTATGGTTCCTATCCCGTCCCTTAAGGTAGATTAGCTTTAAGCTCGTTAGGTCCTGGCAGAAAATCAACGTCGAGAAGTTATTCGTGACATGTTACTAAGCCAGGAACTTTTTCGCCACCGTTTTTGTGTAATTATTTGTTGTTTTTATTTATGTTGTGACTTAATAAACTGTTTCATTATTTCTTTCTGGGATCTTAAAAAGTACAGTAGTTTTGTGCATTAAATATTGAACCATTTTATAATAAATATTAGAATTGTTTTTTTTTCACTTAATTAATCATAAATATTATACGGGGTGACCAATCCAAATGGGTCAGTAAGGGGAGTTCGGAACCGGGTAGTCTGTTCTTTTAAGAACTAAGGCCTCGATTTTGGTTATAAAATGGACTGCATTAAATAAACATTGTTAAGTATTACCCTAATAATATATAATTTTGTTATAATACACATACGATACGAATCGCGTCAGTACGACGGTAAAATTCATGGAGTACGTTTCGTATTACGATGCAAATATCACGATAAATATCGAGCGTGTAGCACTAGACGCTCGATATTTATCGACGATATTTGATACAGATCGTGGATTTTTGGATTTCTAGAAATCCAGCGATCCGTATCACGATACCTACGTGATACGCTATACTACACACTCGATAAATATCGTGATCCTGGATTACAATCCAAATATCACGATAAATATTGAGCGTGTAGCATTGGCCATAAGATGGTTTATATTTTATTTTCTCTAGATCATTGTACAAGTTCATTGTCACAAAAATCTTAAAAAAATAACTAAAAATAATTGTACGAGAATTCTTTACAATTTCCCAACAGCTTTAATAAAGACTTCCTGTTGAATAATCGGAGGCATTTGATTTGATATTGCTTAACGTAGCGCGGCTTGCATTTAGAAAAGTTTACCCAATGACTCGACAAAATCGTAAACTTACGAAATATTGCCTCTCTTTTTCATTGGATCAGCATGACATCAATAAAAAGGCATATAAAAGGCTACTTGTTGATTCGTACGACACGCTGGTTTGAAACTCGGTAACTACATCTTCAAATACGCATTATTATCATCAAACCCCAGGCAGTCGTCGCGGTTATGTTAAGGTAATTGATAAAATATGTCGATTGTGATAATTTATCGATGAACTCGTGATATAAATGGTTTGACAAGTCGATAAAACGAACAATAATAGGCCCGCAGGTAGTATGCCTTTTCATGACATTACCATTATGATAAATAATGCATTATTATAATTTGAATTGAATAATATATAATATTAATTATTTACATAATATTTTGAATGATTTATAATGATTGTCTTTGGTCTTTAATATAATATTATTTTAATTGTATCGCTCTGACAAATGTTTTGCATGCCTGCATGCAGACTGAATACACTGGACATAATTTAAAAATTAATATAACATCTGCACAACTGTATTTTGAGCAAATAAATTCTTTGAATCTTTGAATCTTTGAAACTTCGTGAAAATAAATATAGGGTCTTATTGGCAAAACAAAATAAAACGACATTCTCAATGCTTAAACACTAGAGCAAATTAACGTTGTACTTAATGAGCACAAAAAAACAACATATTGTAATTCTGTAATGCAATGATATCGACGATAATATTTTCGTTGACACGATTTTGAAGTAATATATTTTGATTATTACTGGAAGGATATATTTCAACCAGCACTTTACCATCTGACAGTTGTACGCATATGATAAAACGACGTATTTTATTGATTCGTTAACATAACCCGCAGGCAGGAAAAACTCATTTAGTACCAACCCTCAATGTGCTGTGAATTGCATAATAATAGTAACCAATATTTGATTGTAATGTAATGGATCATTAGTTGATAGTACTTGACAGTATCAAAGCAATACGTGTGGTACCTGATCAAGTGGCAGAAAAGACGTACAAACGCGGGATTGACCAAAAACGCTACGAAAACCATGAGGAATATCTCACTCAATGTATTAATTAGTGGCGTCCAGTTCATTTTCTACGTACGTATTCCGTGCCAATAAACACAAATTATCCGCGGTTGTAGCTATGGCGAGCTAGCCCGGACACAATACATTTCTTCCGCACACATGGCATCGGGGTCGCGCGAAATGGCCCGCGGCCGTCGGCGCCGTGCAACTGACACGCCGGTATATTGCAAGCTTTGTCCTCCACGCCCGTCCCAGTTGATAAGTGAATGCAATTATTTAGTTAGTTCGGCTTTCATATAATATTGAACACGCTTTGTTACACGTAAATAAAGTTAAAATACAAAATGTTACTTTACTAAACGGCTTCGTATCGAGGCATAAAAATACCTACGTTAAGTTAACTATTGTATATAGGCACTTACTGTGTAGGTACTGAGTTCATTAAATTGTTCACACCACATGCTCGAAATTGCCCAATTATATATCATGCAAACCTTACCTAAAGCAAGTCATTATAGCCATCGGCTAACCAGCGGTTTATAATATGGTACTGAATCTCATTATAACCCGCTGGTTAATAATGAGATTGGAATTCGTATGAAAAATTGTTCCATAGAAACCTACAGCAAAAATAACTTATTTGAAAATCGAACTGGCCACTACAATACAAGCCATATACGCAAAACAAAGAAAATAAAACAAAAGGTGAGAAAAGTAGAGCATTCTCCTTCGGGATAAAGCTTTTTTCGTCTTGGGCGAGCTTGAATCCCTCGTTGCACTCGGGACTCCATTTTAATTCCCTCGCTTCGCTCAGGAATTAACTCGTAACACCCTCGCTACGCTCTGGAGTTAAATCTGGAGTCCCTATTCAATATCGCGCCAGTAAACAGTGCTTTATGCCCTCGGTGTATAATCTACTATTTTTCCTTTTGTTTAAATAGCTTGCTGTTTAGCAAAACCAGTCCGCGGGTCTACAGAAAACCAGCGTCGTACTTCCAATAGGTGATACGGTACATAGCTGACTGGATACTATTTTCGCAGCACTGCAGCAGCTGTTATACTAAAAAAAAAACTATTCTATTCTCTTCTATTCTAACATACTTTTAGAGACCACATCCAAAACATCAGGTCAAAACACAGCCGTGAAGTTTTGCCCATGAATAATAAACAGTAACTATGTGATCCGATTCGTCAATTAACTCCATTATTCCAACAGGCTCTAAAAATACAGAGGCAAAAAATTACGGTAGGTATCTGATAAAATAAACTTTCCTTTATTAAAGCAGAATTCTTTATTGAGGGAGCCAAATTTATTCAAACCGGGCAATTTAGCCTTGAGATTTCCCTTTGAATGAAGTGTTGATCAGACGTAACGAAGTTTATTTTGCCGACAACATAAAGTACCCACTGATTTTGTAACAATTTACATTCATTGATAGCATATTGGTGGATGATTTCGTGATTTAATCAATACTGAAACCGTAAACAATTTAGTCTAATTTATCCTAGTAATATTTTTTATCAAGCGCCAATAAAACTACTCTTAAATGTATGACACACACGCGCAAAAACCAAAGTTGTCTCTCCTGTGGTCAATAGTTAAGAGCTTGTGTGCATATACGTTATGTTTTTATTTGCTAGGACTAAAGTAGACCTGACGGCGCTTATGAGCATGTGGGTTCAGCCAGCAAATTAGGCCTTAAAAACGTTAACTTCGGGTATGTCCACAGGAAAGACGGTAACCTAAATCTGTGTATGACCCATTATGGTATTATTTTTAATTAGGCAGCCATTACTGTCAAGTACACTTACAGGGGTGTGTCCTGGGTAAAAAAGTAGGTAATAATTCTAATTAGTCCGTCAGTAAGATTATCAAAAAATATTCAACACGTATTTGCTTTTACAAATTAATCAAAATTCACAATTATAACGCGCATCAAAGTTCGGGAGTGGGGGCTCGTGACGTCACAACGTGGTATAAAGTGTGCCACGGCGTGACGTCACGCGAAACTTGAACGCACTGTATCTTCGTCATTTTTTGTTTAATTGACAAAAGAAAAAATACGTGTTCAATATTTTTTGATAATGTAAAAGACAGACTAATAAGATTTTTTTAGGACACTAGCCTATTGCATCACTTTGCATTTTTGATGTCCACCGATTATCTTTGTAAACCGACTTTCTTTATGAAATATTTAAATGAATTCATGTTTCTTGTACTCTAAGCTTTACAAGTATACAAAAATCGAAATTATCGAAACATTTTTTTTTTTAAATATTTCAGAAAGAAACGCCGGTTTACAAAGATAAAGGGTGGACATGAAAAAATGAAAAGTGATGCAATTGTTTTGCTCGTAAGTGTAGATAAGAATAAGCTATCAAAACATTGACAATACGGTAGCAGGTCAAAGACGATATAGTTTTTACCGCCTAGAATCTCGCCCCCTGCCAAGATGCATTACACTAACTAACGTTTCTATTCGTTTCGCTTTTAAACTTATCGCGTCACTGGTAGATCACGTGACTTTTCGTATCACGTCATCTACCAGTGACGCGATTGGTTTAAAAACGAAACGAATAGAAACGTTAGTTAGCGTAATGCATCTTGGCAAGGGCCTCTGGGATGTGCTTTCGACATGAAACGCGATTTATGTGAGATTGGTTTATGAAAGACTGAATCACATTACAACCACTAGAGTATAGAATTTTACTAAAAGCTGACCTATATTTCTTCGCTAAGAAAACAATATATATTCCTGTTTATTCAACACCCACATAGACGATGTCCCTGGGAAATCTATCTGTGATATTTATCCTGACGTTACATTTATAAACATGAAATACCAACATCAGTTTTCCCGGTATTTCTTTACAAAGGTCACATGGCCAGACACAGCGCTCAGTAGGCGTTGACCTTATTTCTCAAAGCCTCAAAGACTCTTGTGAAAACATGTTGTTTAACCATTAGAAATTGATTAATTATTAGAGAGGCAGCTCATACTCATTAATAATTTGTGCTGTGGTACATTCCGAGGCTAGAGAGATGATTCCCCGGGCGAAGCGGTAGGCAAAAGAGAGTTATAAAAATTAAAATAAAATTGCCACGAATGATTCTCGTTAACAAACTAAACTTTACAGTGAGGCTAGACAAGTTACTTAACGCTAACGTAAACGATTTTCGAAAACTGGCAAGATGTATTGAAATTGACGTAGGCACTCGACCCGACCGTCTGACAGCTTACGTCAATCCTATACATTTGACATATAAACAGAAAATGCTTTAAAACCCACTCTAACACTTTATAACACTCATTTTATTGCATGAAATTCAAAAACAGTAATTAATATAAGTATAAGGTCAACGAGACGAGATAAAGAATGTAAACAAGCTTTCAAAGTTCGAACGCAATCCAAACAGGAATGAACTTCACAAAATGGCAGCCATAATGTTGACAACTCCTGTACTGACCACAAATCACGCAACGACAGCCGTCATCGACCAACTGAAGATACCTATATTATTGCGCACGAGAAATAAGGACAGATATAATGTTCTTTATCTCGTCTCATTAGCCGTACTTTAGGAAGTTTTTTATCATTTCGGGATGGCTTTCTCAATCCATTCCAAGGATATCACTATACTCGAAAATCTAATTTAAAACCAAAATCCTAACCTCAACCGGCGCACATTCGCTGTGATTACTGCATTTTGGTTTAAGTGTAGGTATTTGTATTAATAAAACTTACCCTAATATTACTTGTGTGTATAATGTTAAAATAACGAAATAATCAAGATGGAAACTGTCAGATTTTGGTCTTTAATTAGATTTTCGAGTATATAAACTCTGTCAAGCCGTTTAGTAGGCCTTAAAGATACTGACGTGGATACATACCGTTGTATAAAAACCAACCTGGCAAACATTACAAATCTCATCAAGTATTTACGTAGGTACAATCAGCAGAAGTACGTGGACAGAAGAAGATTTTAAAATAATGTACACTATTCTATTGTCAAGAGAATAAGAGCGTGTGCAGATAATCTAATTTTGTTGCTGGCTGTACTTAATTTACTCAATTGTCTGGGTGTTTTTTGCTTAAACATACATACATACATACATAATCTCACGCCTTCGTTCCCAGAGTGGGGTAGGCAGAGCTACAGAATTACAAACATCTCTAAAAACTTGTTGATAATTTTATAACCACAATTTGCACAATTAGGCTAAGATGTTTACCAGCGTATTAGTGACAGGTTGCAAGCCCATCGCCTAACAGTACTACAAGCCTTTATTCCCTTAGTCGTCTCTTACGACATCCACGGGAAGACATGGAGTGGCACTATTCTAACTCGGCAACCACACGACGACACGACACGACGTTTTTTGCTTAAAGGAAAACTTAATTAAGCTTCCGATATCAAGATATGTCTAGCAGGCGTATCACATTCATGTATCAAAAGAAACCAGCCAAGTGCAAGTTTGACTCGCACTCAAGGGTTCCGTCCACCATACAATGTTAACATCGAGCAAAAAAACGTCTAAGGTTTTATGTATGGAACCCCCTTTAATTTTTTACCTTATTTTATTTTGTTTAACACGAAAGTCGTAACCTTTGGTCTGAAACAATTCGTGCAAAGTAGCTCTGTTCTATGAATATTTTACAGCTAACTCCGATATAGAGGTAAGCCAGACGGAATAAAAACATAAATCTTTTGTGTAAACGAAGAAGATAATAATTCTTTAAAATGTAAAATATTACAATTATTATCTTTATTTTAAGCACCTCTGAACTTTACTGCTTCTTAACATTCCAGAAAACCTGTATTTAACCCCAAACAGGCCAGAGCATTTAATTTTCTGAGACACGTTTTGAGAGCAATAAAATATTCTACGCTTTCCTCTAGAGAGCTGACACTCGAGAGCTTACTGAGTTCAGGCAATGTCAACCGTCTCCGTGAACGATTAACGTGACGTATCTTGGGTCTCTTCGGCCTCTTGTACGATTACGAGTTGGGAATAGAAAAAAAAAAGATAGCGAAGACAGCGCGGTACTTGTAGCCCGGATTTTATTCGTTATGTTTGTCATAATGTACCTATTGGCTATACATAACATTATCGTGTCATTGTTTCAATAACATCATCGTGTTTGCCGAATGTTACAGAAAGCGTAGGTACTTGATACCTATGATTGTCAATTACTCGAATCGGAAAAATTGTTATGGCCATTGACAAAGCCAAATTTTATTACAAATGATGTGGCTAAGCATAAATAGTCATGTTGCGTTATGCGTAACGATCATGTTTCACAATGTTGTGTACTTAAATTAAGTGTCTCCCTAATGGTAAATGGCAATTAGCGAGCGACCGCAGCGAGCGAACAGGCTGGGTCGGGGCAGAAGCGACTCGGATAGGCTAGGAGCCTTCGCTATTAGGTTTTCTTTTTAATTAGCCGGGAAGATGCATGTTGAATACGTTGATGCTTTGATATTTCTCTATTTAATAATTTTATGCAAAAAATGGTCATTCGCTTCGACGATTATTTATTTAAGTTATTCAAAATGATTATTGATTCGGACAACGAATTTTATGTGTAGTGAATTTATGCGAAGCACGACTATGCCATTAGAGTTTTTGCTAATAGTCAAAATACTTATGCATATACTTTATTTTTAGAATTCCGTACCCGGAACGTGCCCAACCAACAGAACCCTATTATTAAACGTACGCTGTCCGTCCGTCCGTCTGTCTCTCTGTCCTAACTTTGAAGAGTTGTATCTTTTCAACCTTGTTAGATAGCGGGTTGATTCTTCTTTAGAACATGTGATTATACGGCGGATTTACTTACAAATAAAAATTTATTAAAGAAACTGAAATAATAAACGAAATACAAGAACAATTTTTTTTTGCGCTGGTGCTGAACCCTCGGTGCGCGAGAATGACTCGCACTTTTTAGTTAAGATGTTGCCAGTTTTATATTATTATACAAAACAGAAGCTCTTACCTAAAAGCAGACCAAGACCAAACTTAAATGATACAGTGGCTTTGTACTATTGTATTAAGGGTATTGCCACCCTGGCGACCCCTGAAGCGACCGCGGCGGAACTTCTGTTGCATACAAATACTGAGAGCGCCGACCTCTCCCAACGCTAAAAGTAAAATATTCCCGTCTAGGCGAAATAACTAAGTGTTAATATGAAACGGTTTAAAACGTTCTAGCACGCTGAGAGCACCTGCAACTTTGCCTGCATGCCGGGACAGCTTTATTATTACCTATTCCTATTTTACTCTCTGGGACTTTTAGAAATTCCTACGGAAATTGAATGTGTAAATATAAAATTTTAGCTTTCTTCTTTATCTCACTTGAGTTACTATTTTACAGTATAACTAATAAATAGATAAAAACTTTGGTATAACAGCGTTACAGAACGCAGTTTCAGAGCTTGTTATGAAACTTAGCTCAATAAGAACCGCCCTAGTTAAACTTAGGACTTTTTCAGTGTCAATAAAAGCTTCTTCATGTAACAAATAGTTGAGAAAAAAATTTTTTTGTATAGCTATAAAAATAACCAAGATACAAGCCAACACAGATTTGTTCCTGTCTCTTTCTATCAAAACCGAATTTAACATGGAGTTTATATAGCTGACTTGTTACATGACGTCACAGTGCGTAGTAATTGCTGTCTCATTAGTATTTTAAAATGCTTGTATCATTCGTATTTCTTGGCCGATCTTGATTTTAATCTCACTTTTGGTGATCTATTTTAAAGTATTTTCATATTTTGTTGAGTAATACGATTTAAAAAATCCATGCATTAATTTGGGGACCTAATGAAAAAGGGTGTTGACTTTTGTGTTTTTACTAAAAAAGGGTATGTACATAGAGAGTGTATACTGGACTTAAACCCTTTTGCACTTGATAGGACCCCAGAAAATATTCCCTATTAGTTCATCCGCTTCGGAATTCCGATGCCACAGACAGGCAAATACACTCACAGAGACACAAACGCCTAACTTATTCTACTTCAGTAGACAATCACAAAGTTTTACAGTTATCTCATGAAAGCGGATTTGCCAAACTTGTGTGTGTGTTGCACGTGCACGTTGTCTCTGAGTGCGTAGCTGTCGTTGCTAAGCGACGCCGTGGTATGAGTGTCTATACGTGTTACAACTACAAGTATGGAATATACGCATTCGGGAGATAAAACAACTTTACCAGAGGCCGTAGCCATGATGCAAACGCTACTAACGAATTTTCTTTTCTATTACTCAAAATGTAAGGGATGACAGTTGATCACGTGTATTCTTTTTTTTGGTAATTGCCTGAGGTGCTAAAGACAAAAGTCCTTGCTTTTGTTTGCTTTTGACGTGAATTACTTTAAGAAAAAGGGGTAGAGGTGAAAATCCCTTCCGGAGACCTGGGCATGGACGGCCCAGGTACCGGCCGGGCCCACACCGGCTAAAAACACCAATGCCCATATTACCATCTAGAATTTAGACTCCCGCGGATACTACCCCAGCCAGTGCTGAAAGGCCGGAGGAGAAAGTCCTTCCTCCGTTTACTTATCCGCGGGGTTTTTCCAAAAAAGGGGGGATACGAATGGGGGTTGGGATGGGGGGGGAGACTTATAGCTATGTGAGTCACGGAGTGGGAATACTGACGCATACATGCTTACAGACTACGGGCTTCCTTTCAGGATCACGTGGTTTATCGCAAAGCACGAGAATAGCATCCCATACATTTTGAGGGATAGAAAAGAAAAACGTTATTTGCGTTAGCATCTTGGCTAGGGCCTTTGTTTCCGTTCATTAAAAAAAATATTCAAACCAAACTAAAATTACCTTTTTTTGTGAAACAGGCGAGCAGTATTATCCAAAAACGCCATGACCGTGGTGGTAGCACCATCACCGACGCTGCTACTATGTCATCACCCCCAATATTTCAATTATTTACTTTTAGTCCACATTGTGTTTCAATTGAAACTATTCTCAGTGCCACGAGATCTGAAACAAAAACACAATAATTATGATCCGTGTACACGACGCGTTGGCCTGGTTGGTAGACCCTGCCTGCGAGGTTAGCGGTTCCGGGTTCGATTCACGGTATGGGCAATTAATATCATCGAATTTCATTTCATGAAACGCAATTTTCTGCTGAAACAACGATGTTTTCAGGATATCCTTTACATTTATTATGTTGGTTAGGTTAGGTTAAGCTTTTAACTACCATAAATAACTTTAACAAAAAGCTAGCTTTCAATTCAAAACCCGACTGTTGCTAACCAACTTTAAATCGTTATAAATCCTAAATGATCATTCAAAATGAAAAATTATGAAAGAAACCTAAAGATTATTTTTAAATCCCTATTCTATGATACCCCATTCATACTTGGTCGACTTTTTTTTTTAATTTGCACAATAGGCGTCTGGTTGCCGCCATATTGAATTTTGATTACTGTCATATCTTCAGACTCACCAGATTAAGGCAAATCGATTGACATAAGAATCATCAAAATCGGGCAACGGGTTTAGTTTTTATAGTGACACAGAGGAACAAACATACATATATTGGCTGTGAAATACATTACCCTCCTCCTTTGGCAAATTGTTACTTTAATCTACACAAAATAAAGTATCATTTCAATATCAAAAATATTTCCCGTATTGCCCGTGATTTGGTTCGCATAGAACTCAACTTTAAAGGAGGGTGGGCAAATTGGCCAATACGACCAATGAGGACAAACGATATGTCACCGGATATGTAATTCTAAGTTGTTAAACTATTACTATGGCAGGTAGTTCAAAATCTTTGTGTGAAAAAAATTATCGCCATGCAAATAAATATGCTAACGTTGTCTATGTAGGCGTCCCGATGTTCCAGATTTTTTAAATAATTCTCACAGTTATTTGAATAAAATAAATAAATATTAGGGGACAATGTCACACCAATTGACCTAGTCCCAAACTAAGCACTATGCTTGTACTATGGGTACTAGACAACGAAATAAATATTTATATAGAGATGTATATACTTAAATACATAGAAAACATCTATGACTCAGGAACAAGTATTCGCGCTCATCACACAAACATCCACCCTTACCGGGATTTGAACCCAGGACCGCTAGCTTCATAGGCAGGGTGACAACCAACTAGGCCAGCGCGTCGTCAAATTTGAAGTTTCCCACTACACAAAATCATTGTAAAATTTAAAAGAAGACCCCTTGATAATAGTACTTATTGTTATTGGCTTCTAGGCCAGTGTTCATACATTTCTGCCCATTCTCCTTTACTCATGCCAACAGAAATCGTCGGTGAAACTGCAAAACCGCGTAACCAACAAATTGATTGTAGACCAAAAAAAACCTTAACAACTTAGAAAAAAGGTGCATTTTGCCCCTCATTAAAAATGTTACTTACGCGGTTTTGCAGTTTCACCGACGAAATGCCATTCGATGAAATGAAAATTCTGTGTAATGATACTTTCGTTGAAAGGTGTTTCGATAAAAACATTGGTACAGATGTAGTGAAATATCCTTTCACATCGAATTTTCTCGGAAATGTTCGTATTCGTCATGCTACTTCAGTCTGACTCAGTACCCATCAAGACAACGTGGGGGAACGTCGCATCGCGAGAGTGATAATCGATATAGAGTGGTTAATACCAGAGTATTTTTTTGTTAATTAAGATTAAGTTTGTTTTAAGTTCTTTTTAATAGTCATGCCGAAAGCATTAGGACCTTTGAAACGTAGATCGACAAGCCTGTGAAATTATTTTGAACATTGATTTTATATAAATAAATAAATAGATATTTCTTCTTGTTTACCTACACCTATTCTCTATATATTTGATCGTGGTGGTTTTAACATCTCGGTGTGATATACTTCAAGCTCGTGGTTTGATATTTGACACTGATAACTAAAGTACTCTATTTATTTAATACAAACATGTCACTTAATAATTCAATAATCCATAAACACGTCGGCATCATTCGGACGTAGACGTGAGTTCAGAGTTTTCACGATGTGAAAGGATTATTCACTAGATCTGTACCCATTTCTGAGTCTTGGATGTTTTGTAATTAAGTATTTAATTATCTATACAAGTATTTACATAGTTGTCTGGTACCCATAGAAGAAGCCTAGAGCTTAGTTTGGGACAAACGTCGCTATTGCCTAACGCAATCGCAATCGGCTTCAAAGTGGAACAATTGTTTTCATTTTGTAGGCGACTCGCGTTCGACTTTTAAAATGAAAACGATTGCGATTGCAACTGCGTTAGGCAATAGCCCCCCAGATCCCCTGATATTTATTTATATATTTTCCTTGAAATACAATTTGACGCAAGATCTGAATTTAAAAGAACGAGTGCAATTTGAAGTTTGTTTTACACAATTTCTTTTGTCGTACCCACAGCTGTTATGCGCATAATATGAACCTGTATGCCTTCACTACAAATACCAAACACGTTTTAATGTGATTCTAAAATATTTATCACAAGTGCAACCGTATTTATAAAAACATTTGAGAATCCTACAAGATTCCTTATTACGGAGATGGTTGCCGTAACGAAACCGCTTGAAAGGAATAATGGCCGAGCTCGGTTCCAGTACCTTGAAGTAAGAGGCAAGACCGTAATTTAAGGGTTGTGCTATCGTCGGACATCAGTCCCACATGATAATAAGGGGATGAAACCCGTCCGCATGACATTTTATTCAATGAACCCTTTATATATGCGTAGATGTATCTTGCGCCTAAATTTTCCGCCTTCCTCATATCGGCCTCCTGAAACGGAATAAGATATTCCGTTTGTGGAAAATATATTATGAGCAAGCTATCTTGAACATCTTTAATCAGCACAAAGCAAATACCTATATTAGTAATAATTTGGTTAATCAACGGAACACAATACTTATTTTAAATTGTACCACGGAATTCCTAAAAACTTTGTCCTAAAGCATCATTTCTCCGAATTATTGTTTGTCATAAACGGAGTTTCAGCTGAGTCAGATAACTTTTCAAGTTTTCCAAAAATACCTGCGGTTAGGTTAGTTTAGGGTTGTTTTGGAACAACACTAAAAAGTTCTAAAACTCAGGCGGAAATGGCTATAGGATAAACGAAAATTCGGACAAACGATGCATTAGGACAAATGACGATTAGGGATTCCAATATAGACCCGATTAAAACCTTTTTTTAAGTAATACAAGTTTTGGTAGGGAAGGGACTACTGTAACTATAGTAGAACGTACCTATTTTGAAAACATTACTTGACTTTAATATAGTTTGTTGTAAATTCTGTAACATAACACTATCGAAGGTCGCGTCTTTAACCCAGGCTGCACGAAACCGTTACTTGGCAAGTCATCCATCAACGTTACGTTTAGGTACATCTAATCGTCTATGTGATAAATGGGAACAACTTGATCTAACGCTCTACAAAATATTTAACTTTCGTGCGAGGGTGCGACGAAGGTTGATAATTAAATGTTTATTTTTAGAAGTACGATATTATTCTTACAGAGGCAAGGTAAAGTTTTTAATGCTGAAATTAAAACATTTATATCTTAATTCTTAACTTTAATGAATCACGTGTTTTTGATTATATCTTTATAGGTACAAAGAAAAGCAATAAGATCTCGAAAACATTCCTTCTCCTCAACTTTGTTTTGTTTCTCCCTCTATTGCAATGGTATTGTTTGCGACTTGGAAACCTTTAATTCCAATTTAATAAGAGCTTTCTGAAAAATAATGCGATACTATAATAATACAGTTAAGGACAATGTGAAGGTTCACCAGGAATGAATTAATTCAAGTAGCAATTATACTACAGAGTTTTATATCGTTTTAAGAGATCTGTTGTTAAGCTAGATGTTTAAACGTGTAGTTTCATCTTGTTCGTCTGTTTGGTATTGGGTTAGTTTGCCATGGCCATTATTTTTACTAACCGACTTATTATGTGTATCCTGATCTATTTATTCACCGCCTTTTTTTAAATTGTTTTGAGTTGTATAATGCAGTTTTTTTGGTTTAGTTTTTTGTGAGTCTTATTTTAGTGATACGTTTTTCTGTACAATAGCATTAGCTTTGGAGTATTTGTAATAGGTATTTAGTAGTCCAAACAAAGCCTCATCATAATAAAATTTAAATTTGAAACTATTCATTTCTGGAGTAAAAAAACCGAGTAGAATAAGTATTACTTGTCATAAGGTAGGTACATCATTTGACAGCTCTTAGGTAGGATAATCTTTTTTTTTTTCAATTAAAAAAACTTAGTTTTTAATATTCAAGTACTACGTCTCCCCCTTTATTTCAGAAACTACTGAAGCTAAAAAAATCATAAAATTATATGATTATATAAACGGGACCGATATAAACCCTGTTGCAAAGAAAACGGGCACTTTCGAATTTTTTAAATTAATTTAAGCATACTGTAACTAAATGAGATTTAGTGCTACGAAATGAAACTAATATTATTTGTATTAAATTATTATTTATCTTCGTAAAATGTATTTTCTTTATATCGTAGCTTGAAATCTTATTTAGTTACATTATATTTAAACAACTTGAAAAAATCGTAGGTGCTCGTTTTATTGGCAACAGGGTTTTTATTTTAGGAAAAGTAAAAGGATTTCTCTAACATTTATGGTTTTAAGAAAAAATAATTGAAGTGTCATATTCGAAACTAATTTTTAAGGTTGGTTATGTTACGGCTCTCTTTACTTTAAAGAGATAGTTATAATTTCCGTATGGACGGGCGGGACGGGCTTCTAAAGCATGAAGACAGCAAGCAGCAGCAGCAGGACTTTATTGGCTTTATAACATGTCATACAAATATGACAAGGTGCGGTACCCTCGGCGCTGGAGTCCGACTCAGAGTTGCCCGGTGTTTTAATTTCGGTGAAATAACGAAGTTAAATCTGGCTTGAAGCTCGAACGATTGTCACACGGTATTCGCGGGGCAAGTCATCGCTTCGAATTCCGCAAAATGTTTTATGCCGTCATCAAAGCACAAAGAATTTTTAATTGCTGGATTATTCACAATCTCTTTTCAGTGTATTAAAGCAATCAAAGTTATTGTATTTACTCCATTGCAGTGTGACATACTCGTACGTAATAAAAAAGTGACACACACAATGTGAATGGTTTTAGATGTTACGAAAACGGTTTAAGTAGGTACAATACCAAATCTCTATAAAGTTTTGCAATAATATTATTCTGTTATTTGTGTATGATTACAGAACTCAATTAACTGTTACATGTCCGAGGCAATACAGAGTTAATTCTGAAAGTTAAACGGTTGTTAGTTAATAATTAAATTTCAAGCCTTACACCTACTCACAAACTGTCTGTTATGTTATGAAATATTAAAATAGTAATAACTGGGAATATATTTTAGTCGGTAAACCCATATTGTTTTCTATTAAGTAAATAATAGATATCATAACGTTGACAATACGATAACTTGCCAAAAGCAATATGGAGAGCCTAAAATACAACCTCCAACACCAAATACATGCACACCAAGTAAATAAATGTCTAATAGTAATTTAATATTTTTTCAGAGAATGAATGAGAGAGTGAATGTCAAATATATTTTTTAGATGACAAAAGAGGCTCACGTACGTGCTTTCTTTATAAAAAAAATATAAATGTGAAACACCGTAAGTGAGTGAACATGAAACACCGTATCCTAATTCCATTTAAGAAAGGATGATTATTTTATTCTTAATCAATTTTTTTTAGATTTATCAAAGCGCTTTGATTCTTTAGACTTTGTGATTTATACTAACAAATCGTTACTAATCAAGTTTCAAGTTTCATGTTGATTTAATCACGAAACAGAATAATCCTTGTAATATAACTAAGCAATATTGTTAACAAAAAGGTTTCGTAAAGGTTTAATTGAATTTTAAACTTAAACATTACAGATAAGGCTGTAATTTAGTGCTTTATAAATGCTCGTTCTTGTATTATTAAGTTCTTAGCAGTATCTACTACGTGTATACAGTATATACGTAGTTCAAGCAAGCAAGTATGTTCCAGTATTCTTGGAATGCATTTTACTGTGTTAAACAAACATCCTTCAGACGGCAGCCGCCGCAGCTGTTGCACCTTAAAACTAATTAACTTCTGCTAAGCTAAATACCGAGACTGGCTGGTAATTATTACTCTTCAAGAGTTCCAACATTGGCGGGAAACTAAAGTTATAATATAATCCTGCGGTAAATCAGTGTGAAATAAGAGTTGCAAAGGGACGGGTATACGGCTTTTTTCGATAAATATGTTCTACAAGTAGGATCCTGTATTAAAAATCCAATTTCATCACCTTGGGGTGCCGCCACGGGCATTCTACTATGTCAGCGAGAATTTTGACGGTCTTTAATTTTCATAAAAAAAAATGCGTTTCTGTATTCTAGAAAATATAAATACGAAACAATTTGGGTTTTGAATCATTGCTATACCTTGAAAGTTACCGAGATACGACTTTTCAACCTATGCGTGGTTATAAGTGCACAAAATCGAATTTGATCTATCAGGTACAGTCGAGTTCACAAATATGTGTACACTTTAGTACCTTTTCACTTTAATCGCTGTGATAATTCATATATTGCAGTCTAAGCATGGCATTAAATAGACAAGGTATTAAAGTTTATACATATTTATAAACAATATTGTACTTAAGGTATTCAGGTAATTAGGACTGGGCCTCTATTCTACCGAGTAAAACATAATTACTTTTGACGTGGTAATCTACATACATACATTAAATCACGCATACACGTAAGATAATTAAGAAATTCTGAAATGCTTACGGTTCCAATGATATAAAAAATTTGACTACCAATAATTATGTCAAGAAACTAATTAAAACCAAAAAAAAAGGAAACATATGTCTAAAGAGGTACGTTAACGAATCTAAGACTTGAATGTTGGTATTTAACCGACAATTACGTTGTTAAAAACAGTACATCCTAATTGTAAAAACATCTTGTATCTTTATTTAGTTATAAAATTTACTTTTGCAATATTCCACTCATAAAATGCAAGTGACAACGGTCATCGAATATTGGTAAACTTATTGATTGGCCTGGAGGACTTTACAACTAAAAGAATAGCCGAGAGCAGTAAAGGAGTATCCATTGAGCCGCAACGGCGTGCCTGGGTTCAGCGGGCAATTTTAAAATGAAACTGCCAGTCGAGTGCGTCAGCAATGCTTCCGGATCCGGCTCCATAGTAAAAGTTTTAATGGAAAAGTGCCAGAATTCAAAAGGACAGACGAAAGACTAAATGCTTGAAACGTTTTACAGGTAACTTTTGCAAATCACGTGAGACAAAGCTGTGTTACAATATCGTGTCCTTACGAGTTACAAGTAAAGGTAACTGGAAAGCTAAAAGGTAATTGTTGAGTGTAAAGCATTACAGTCAACAATGCGACGGTTTGACTGTATTTTTAGTTAATAATACTATGTTAATTTACCCGGAACGCTGAAGCCATTATTATCTTAAGACAAGTATAATAATAATAATAAATAACAAGGGACGATCTCACACAAATTGAACTAATCCCAAACTAAGCTCTAGGCTTGTACTATGGGTACTAGACAACGATATAAATACTTATATAGAGAAATAATACACAACGATATAAATACTTAAATACATAGTAAACATCCATGACTCAGGAACAAATATTCGCGCTCATCACACAAGTATCTGCCCTTACCGGGATTTGAACCCAGGAGCGCTAGCTTCGTAGGCAGGGTCACTACCAACTACGCTAGCGCGTCGTCAAAACTCCAATATTACTCTTATGGAAAATCCAATCCTCATGGAAGGATTTTTACTCAACACACAACCGACAGTTTTAGTGTAGTCGAAGTACGAGTTTATTTTTGCTTATACCACGTGTCCCAAAACTCAACGATAAGCCGGCACCAGAGGATGGAGCTGCTTATGATTAGTCGAGAAAAAATAAGGAAAAAAATATATCTTTTCCTTATTGGTATTGGTATTGGTAGTATCTTGACGTGTAAAAGTGCCCGAGCGGCCTACTTACTAAATAAATTTCTTTTATCTTTTTTATCTTTTTTATTTTTTCTCGGCTAATCATAAGCAGCTCCATCCTCTGGTGCCGGCTTATCGTTGAGTTTTGGGACACGTTGTATATGAAATTAGTCTCTAAAATGAAGAGGAATTATTAACTGGCTAGCTTAAGATGATTGTAAACCTGTAAATTTTCATACAAAACTATTTTTACGATTTTTGAATATGAGAGTAGGTCTGAAGGCTCAGACAAGATGCACTACGCTAACTAAAGTTTCTATTCGATTCGTTTTTAAACCAATCGCGTCACTGGAAGATGACGTGATACGAAAAGGCACGTGGTCTACCAGTGACGCGATTGGTTCAAAAACGAATCGAATAGAAACGTTAGTTAGCGTAGTGCATCTTGTCTGAGCCTTCTGTACGTTTTCCTTTCCAAGAAAGTATTCGATATTTATATAGAAAAAAAGCGGAAACGAACAAACCTAGTTTTTCATAATATCTACAACGGATTCAAGAAGTCGGTTAAAAATGGTGGAAATCGGACTACTTAGGGAAGAGAAACGTTATCGCCCGGAGGTAAATTTGTATGTGTTTTTTTTGTTGACAGAAACGCAATTAAGGCTGTTCACAACCCTCTTAAGTTGTCTCTAGCGCTCGTAGACACGTAAGGTAGAGCTAAATATTTCACTTCGCGGAACCGCTTTTTCGACGGAAAGCTGTAAGTTTATACATGAACATTAATAACGTTTTTAATCCAGACGCAAAGAGAGGTACTTATGTTAGGTAACGCTGTGTATATGCTTGTATGTATTTAATCGGGGTGGTTTTTAGCCATAGTTAAGAACTATGAAAACTGGTCACTTTGTATTACGTAGAAAATGACCCGTTTTCATTGCTCCTGAATGTAGGTTTAATGAAAAGTGTATATTGGAATCCCTAATCGTCATTTTTCCTAATGCATCGTTTGTTCAAATTTTCGTTTATCCTAAATTTCCGCCTTAATTTTGAATTTTTCAGTATTAACTAGTGTTTAGTGTTTTGGAAAACTTAAAAAAATGTTGACTTAGCTGAAGAACCGAGTTATTAAGGAGAATAATCCATCCGTTTATATACCGTCTGTTATCGTCAATGACTAATGGTGCGTTCCTATTTTCAAAACCACGCATAGAGTTGCGACGTGTCGTTAAAATTTGACATTTGCTACGTGCAATATATGTGTACCTAATATATGTGTACCTAAGTTAATTAAATGTTTTCTTTCTGCAAAGTTAGCTATTTACCATTGTTTCTTATTCATTGTGCTGTCGGGTCATACACAGATTTAGGTTACCGTCTTTCCTGTGGACATAGCCGAAGTTAACGTTTTTAAGGCCTAATTTGCTGGCTGAACCCACATGCTCATAAGCGCCGTCAGTTCTACTTTAGTCCTAGCAAATAAAAACATAACTTATATGCACACAAGCCTTTAACTATTGACCACAGGAGAGACAACTTTTGTTTTTGCGAGTGTGTATGACCCTGTCCCAGAAAATTATTATTCAATGACGACTAACATTTGGCGCGGTCTCATTACGTTTTATTTTCATTTTCAAGTTTACTTTGAACGGGTAACCCAATTAGCCAGTAAGTATACGCTTTCAAAGTAAACTTTAATGTAATTTAACCTTATTTTTACTGAGTATTTAAAGAAGTTAGGTATCCACTTAATTTAAGTAGCTATTTAAATTTTTAAACGTTTTTCATCTAATTTTGCAGCGAATATTTACAATGTATATTTTAGGCACACATTTTTATTTGATACAATGTTTATTTTTTTAACAATCATCTTTTATCATTTACCTGTTCTTCGCCACGAATATCATTTCATACATTTCTAAAAAAACATTTCAGTTGTATTACTTTAAGCATCAAAACATGATGCTATTTGTAGTAGGCGGGAAAATGAAGGTGTACCTATAGGTGGTATAATTATGTATGAGAGCTGCGATGCGTGACTCGATCCCGGATTCCGTTTTTATTAGCATTGGGAAATCATTAAGTACCTTAGATAGCATCATTTAATTAAGATAGAAGTATGAACGGAGAGACAAATATGTATATATGAACTATGAAGATGAAACATACAGGTCGATTCACGAGAGCTGGCACGAATGGATTGAATGAGTGAACGAAAGTATACAAGACTGTAAAATAATAACAGGTTTTCGGTTTGAAATTCGAACATCGGCTCAAAGGACGGCACTCACACAGTGATAGGCGACATTACTTCAGTTCATTCCATTCGTGCAAGCTTTAGTGAATGTACCTGTACATACAACCTTCACGCCTGTAATCTTAGAGTGGGGAAGGGAGAGCTACAGAATTAATCAAGAAGAAAATCAATGCAAAAAAGACAGCGAAAGGAAATTATGCAGATACTTACAATCACGTTATTTCATTTCTACATAACATAGTATGGTAAATTGTGTGTTGTATTCCTTATTTATAATTATGCATATTATAAGCAGACTTGAACTAAGGTTTAAAATGATGTACAAATTATCTTTGTTGAAAATGTACTTTTTATTTTATTGTTGTTGTTGTTGTAATCACCATCATTGTAATCACGTTACGTAGGTTTAAAAAATATTGTTTTTAATTTAGATAGAAGAATTATTCAAATGCAAAAGCTTTATCTTGTCTAGGGGACACCGTTGATGTAGGAAAACATATCGAAATTTTATTTGGTCGTCTTGCACCGTCTTATATATACACATAAATAGGTGTTTTTTTTTCCTTTTCTACCTCTGTCTCTCTCTTAAGACTTTTGGCATGTTTTCCTTCTGAACTACTCATGTTATTTTTATAAGTATAATATTTAATTTAATTTTTATTGCTTTATATAATGCTAGACTAAGTAGTAACTTTTGTAATACGTTAAAAAAATGACTGACTGCTGAGTTTCTTGCGGCGTTTCTTCTCGGCAGTGGTCTCCTCTTGGGAAGCGCTGGTAGATTCTTGACGTGTAAAAGTGCCCGTGCGGCCTACTTACTGAATATAATATTTCTTTTAACTTTTATGCTTAATTTTATTCTGACTCTGATTTTTTAATCAAACAAACGATAAAATGCAGCATCTCGCTCTTAAATTGAGCACTTTCGTTTTGCAGCAGGTACCTACGTTAATAATGTCTACCTGTCAGCGGATATCCCGCGTTAAGTACGAAAAATCACCGATCGTTATACCTCGTAAAACTTTTACAGTATTTTTCCCGGGGTATTTAAGTAAAATAAGTTGAGTGAACTCTGCTTGGGGCCAAGAATTGGGATAGACCAAAAAAATAACTCCCGGTTTTTATATTCTAATTCGAAAGAATAGCTAATTTTAAGAAACCAATTTCATTAATTTTGTATTTGACCCAATCGTTTTGTTTTAATAGCTTTATATATTTAGCAGACATTTTATGGATGACATGATTATTTTAAATTTGGGTTGGCCTTTTCTAATAAATTACAACAATTAAATGATATCTAATGATAAAAAGTGATTGTAATAGTGTATTAAAACATACTATTTCAAGCGATTTACGCCTAACCCGTAAGATACACCTAGGAGGGCTTCAAGCCGAAAACGAAAGTCAAACAAAGGTTAAATATACTTTTGTCGAAATAGAAATAGGTAAATATTTCAAAAAATGTATAATGCAGCACGGGTTTAAAACCCTATTCCTTGAAATGGTTTTCGAATTAGAGTAATTTTAAATATATGAACAATCCCAATTACCTGGTTTTACTATGGATCATTTTCTCGCCTAGAAAAAATTCAAAATGGGGCCCGAGAGATCAACATTATCACGTACATGCATATCGCAACGCGAATCACGGAAATATTGATGCGTATCACAGTATCATAAGAATGAATACGTATATTTTTAAATTCGCAGTAATATTGACATACCACACTGTATACACACACACACATATTCATAGTCTATTAAGCCCCTGTCAAATGATTGATTACTCGTAAAACTAATTTCCCATCTCTCCTGTTTGGAAAGTAATAATTTACTTTGCAATTAATATAATTTAACTCTCGGTTAACAATCTATACCTACTCGTACTTATATTATAAATGTGAACCACAAACAAAAATTACTACTTTATCCTCGTAAGGCCCGATGTCCTAAATTTAGGACATCTGTCAAAGTGATTTTTTTACTTTAGTTGACTGACGTAAGATTCTTTTTCGAACTAACGAAATTTGACGTGGGCCCTACGAGGTTAATTTAATATTTAAAGTTTAATATTTCGTAAACTGATCCCTGAATCGAAAAATGTACCTACTTATTTGATAAACATATCCAAATTCATCCCCGTTTTCGTGTAGGTGTGGAAGTTAACCGATTTTTTTTTAATATTTAAAACCATGTCCAAGTACCTACCTGTAGTACGTATCAGAGTTAAACCGTAGACAGAAGGAAAGACTAACTAAGTATAAGGGTCCCTTGTTAACTACGGAACCTAATTCAAAACTGACTTGAATTTTTTTAAACAAACAAACAAACACGAGAAGTGAAATAAAAGCTTGTACTTAAAAAAGCATTATCATACTTAAACATATTTTGTTCTATTACATGATATACAACACACCGAACATACAAAACATAAGCACGCTTCACACAAGCATGCTTGAGTAAAAAATGTCAGGTTACCCAAGATCAATTGCAGGTGAGTTGGCTTTTAACTAAAATCTACCCCGCTCATTTATTTCCCTCCCTGTTTAACACGGGGGGGTGACAATCTGGGGTGTCTTACCCTTTGTCAGCATCGACCTAAATGTAAATTCGACGGATAACTTAACTATTCACGAAAAAGGTTGTCTATCAATAGAGTATAAAGTGGAGCACGTTTCTTAGGGTCAAGAGGTGCTTTACAACGTTTTCGAAGTCTGTGACGCTGTATATACACCAACCCTCTCTGTTTTCTTTAGGTACCAACAATGTTAAACCTATTCATTTACAAAGAATTCAAAGTACAATGGTTTAACGACATTCCACTATGTAGTCAGTTTTAACGAGTTTATTATTATCAGGGTGAATCAACTTTTAAGGTACTCCTTTTCTTTTGCGGTATTAAAGCTTTCCTGGTGACTTATGATTAATAATAATGTATGAATATTAAAATCAGACCACCAAATTAACAGACCTCATACGTTAAACACCTCAAATATTTTTTAAACTTCGAAAAACCTGGTAACTCAGGGGACAATGCACATTTTCCATACAAAACCTATGGACAACATCGTCCCCTGCGTTACCAACTACATTATTATTTAAAGCCGTACTATTTTAAATAAAATAATTTCAAATGTTAGCCTATTTGTCTGATTTAATAAGTGTATAAGCCACGTCATTAGCAAATCTATAGTTATTCTAGAAACATATAATTTGTGAAAAATGTCGAAAAATGGGGTGCACCTTAAAAGTTGATTCACCCATCAACGTATTTTGCAAATTGCCTAAAGCACTTTAAGTGAACGACCTGAAATGAACAAATCCAGTTGATGCACTCGGCACTTCAGTTCAGACGAGCACGTGCTCAGAGCGGCACAAAACAAAGCTCTGACGGAGTGAAGACGCGTTTTAGGCGCGCGTTCCCGCGGCCTGCTTTTGACGCTTCCATGAATTAAAAATACTCCTAAGTACAAAACCGTGTACTGGCTTTACAAATTACGATGAAAAATTCATAACGGATTGATTCTATAGGTATAAGTACCTACTGTTTTGTCGGTGTTTTTTCTAAAGTACAAAAATGCTCGATTAGTTTGTGAAAACTTTTTCTCTTCAAAGGCTATATCGGGCTGAAAGGCATCATAACAATAAGAAATCAAAGTAAGCGTAAGGTAATCGTAAACAATTGGGTATATAAAATATTATAGATGTCTTTTGAAAACTTATCATTAAGTAGGATAAATTTCTTTTTTTCAAATCGCTGACTGCGATTGTTTCCCGCTACTTTAAGTTTTGCCATGTTCGCCTGTCTGTCTGTATGTCACACTAATTTTTTCTTAGAAACTATCAAAATAAAATAAATATATAGGTATACCACGCAGTAAGACGAAATAAGTTATTACAGTAGGGGATCCGAATAGGTCGTCCTTCACCGGGCTGTTTATTCGATAAAAGTATTATATCAAATTTAATATGCTAAGTAATGTATGGTGAATAGGTTGACAGTCCAGTCCTTATATGATTTAAAAAAACTGAAATGAACTTTTTTTTTAAATTGCTATTGCTTGTTAAATAGACCAATTACATACTAGTCGAAAGCATGAAGCCTATAGAATATGCAAACGGTAGGTTGACTATTTTTTCCCGTCATAACTATTGGACAGGTAGGTAAGCCGATACTAATAATTTGCACTAAACCTAACGTTTCCATATTCTATAGGCTTCATGCTTTCGATTATCATAATAATTGGTCAATTTAACAAGCAATAGCAATTCAAAAAAAAAGTTCATTTTCAGTTTTTTTTTAATTATATACGAACTGGACTGATTTTTTTCAGTCAACCTATTCGCCATATATTACTTAGCATATTAAATTTGATATAATATACTTTTTATCGAATAAACAGCCCGGTGAAGGTCGTCTCCTATTCGGATCTTAGACCTTTAGGAAACGGAATGAAGAAGAACAAGAAAAAAATCGTTTATTTGATGCAAAACACCAAACAATATTAAAAAAGTGAAATTATAGTTATTTTGACATTCTTTTTCTTAATATTATTTTCACAAATTATTGGCGAACTAGTTTTGCGTGGATAAAGCGTAGGAAATTTTGTGATGGAATAATTAAATTCAAACGCCTACATTTACTACCTACCCAAACTTGCTCGAGAGGAGAAAGGCAAAAAATATTAAATGAATACCATCGCATTTCTTTTGAAGGTCAAGGTTAGGTTTCATTTTGTTTCAATCCAATCTTTCGGTACGTTTTTATTTATATTAGTAAAATAAAAATACGGTGGCGCAATAGTTGTCACCTTTTGTTTTATTGTCGGCTGCCGAAGAACATCGGGTGACAACTTTTGCGCTACCCTAATTATCCGTAAACGTTTTTATTAATTACTAGTGACTTGCCCTTCGCTTTAGTTCGGTATGACAGTAATTAGCTTTTTTTTTAATGTCTTCTGAACCCAGCTATTACATTATAGACAGACGGAAAGATAAAAAAAACGTTAGTTATGATGACAATCATGTAAATAGCACATTTCATTTGAAGTTCGCTATTTATTTTGAAACCACTGAAAGTCACTTAAATTTTATTTATTGGCATAGATTTAGCTTTCGACCGTTCTCTCTCCCCCTCCCCTTTCCCATCACTTCTCTTCACCAATCACGGGACTATCGGAATCCCAGTGCAATCAACAGCATAAATAAGTGATCATTTATGTGCCTTGTCACTTTAACTGACTGAAATGTCATACAAAATTGTCAAACGATTGAAAGCGACAAGGTACATAAATAATCTTTCTACTTATTTATGCTGTTGACTGTACCAATGTTTTTATCGAACCTTGCAACATTTCAACGAATGGCATTTCTGTTGCCATGAGTAAAGGTGCTTTTCCTCCGGCGAGGCGAAGTGTGACGAGGTGGGACGAGAATTGAAATCGCGCAGACCCATTTCCACCAAAAATTGCAGGCGCGTGCCCACGCGAGCCCGTGCGTCCCGGCGAGTGCCTGCGCGAGCCACTTAGGGCCACTTGCATGAAAAATTTAACACTGGGTTAAGACACTAACTCGAGTTAGTAAACGTCAGATTCATACTAAAACTTACATTTTAACTCGAGTTATGGCCTGTTGTTTGATCGGTAGTTAAACTAACTAATAATAATACGTTATAATAATAATAATAATCCTCTCTCTGCAGCCCTAACCACCGGTAGCTTGAGCCCTGCCCCGCTGCCGGCGGCACTCGTAGTTTAGGTTTTTTATAATGTCTATTTTTTTGTATTAGTATTGCTATTTTACTTTTATATTTGTATATTTGTTATAAAAAACCTAACGTACAGAAAATTAAATAAATATCTAAAATAATAATACGTCAAAATACGTTACTAATGGTTAAAATCGGAAGGAAATGTGTCAAATTTTCCATTTCTTTTTCGAATTATAACAATTAGTTAGTTTAACTACTGATCAAACAACAGGGCCTAAGTGTCTTAATCCAGGGTTAAATTTTTGGTGCAAGTGGCCCTTAGAAAAGTTTAATTTTATTAAAATGATGGAATCCGGCGAATGTCCCTAATTTCACGCTATAGAAGTATGCTCGGTCATACGGACAACCACCGCGATTAGTAAGAACTATAGAATAATCGAATCGTTAATAATAGGCTATTATAGCCTTTTATAAGGATAAAATTATAAGAATTGGTGAACTGGCCATTGATCAAACCATGGCGCCTGCTTGACCAATGCTGATTTCTTCGGTTAAAATGCCAGACTCGCCAATTCAATGGGAGGTATTTTAACATAAGCCAAATTGGGTACTTTTGTATGAAACTTGGCACGAACATGGGGCTCTGAAAGAGGGGTTTGGTTAAAACGAACGATTTTTTTAGAAAATGATAGGTAAGGTTTTTATTAGCTATTTAGGTACAAATTCGATGCCCACACTAGTAAAGTAAGTTTAATTAAAAACGATTGGGTATACCTACCTAGGTTTAACCTACAAAATATCATACTCGTAACGAAATGAAACAAAGTTTAGATATTTTACGACAAAAAAACAATTTTATTTAACTAAACTCAAACTCAATTTGATAAAAACACAAATATAATCAAACATTTTAATTAGAAAAAAACTAATTAGCAAAAGAATAGAACATAAATAATTAAATATATTTATATCGATGCATGGGTGAAAGGCTATTTGTTCTAAGTGACACATTCTTGCTTTATTGAGCACAAACTACTACAAAGCATTTACTGCAAAGTTCATTGATGCAGAACTAACAGTCCTTCTAAACTCGTGAAGCGCAAAAACGTGTTTATTTCAGTAATTCGTCGAAACCCGATAGTTCAGTGTGGGGAGCAGGCATTCGAATTTATTGACGCGACTAATACCGCCTGGGCTTCAGCTGAACCAAATCCGTGAACCATTACATTTCCCAAAGTTCTACTAGCTTTAAATTCGACATTATTATAACAATAGCGGCCTGCACACGTAGAGTTCGGACCGCGGGAAATGCCACGCGCCATTCCAATCTTCGCGCTTAACCGTACGTGTAAATGCAACTGTAATAGTAAAATAGTAAAAAACCTACCGTTCGGACTGGCGCGTGGAATGGCGCGTAGCGTTTCCCGCGGTCCGAACTGCACGGGTAGCACAAGTTTTATTTTCTCGCTTGTCGCTCATTGCGTCTTTATCGTTACGGACTAGATAGGAAGGGAGATCCGAGTGACAAAGAAATCGCGGGCAACTTGTGCTAGCCGTGCTGTGCCGTGTAAAGGCCGCTAAGTGAGTTCAAGATTTGAGTCGACTACAAAGATACCACTTTGTAACTTATTACAATGAAATAAAGTGACAAAGTGAATATATCTCTGTTATAGTCGACTGTACACACTCTTGGTTAGCGAAAAAAACAGACAAAATATCTATTACCAAAAACGATGCGAAACGACAGTAAGTTGTTTAAACTACATTGAATTTCTAGGCCCTAAGCAGAGCACCCAACTCAAGATGTCCAGTCTTATTTTTCGTTAGGTCTATTTTTATCGTAAGATATAAATAGACGTAACGTAAGATAGCATTGAGACGATAAGCAGGCCACTTGGGGTTCTATTCTATTCGTTAAAGCCATATTGCTTTTGACATGTAATCGTATCGTCAACGTTATGATAGCTCTTATTTACCTATCTATTTGAAGTTGAAAAGGATGGATGAAAGAAGATTAACGAAAGAGATATACAGAGCGAAAGTGAGTGGGAGCGTAAGGGGCCGCCCTAGGCGCACTTTCTCAAATCAAATCGGAGAAATACTGGAAAAGAGCCGAATCTTAAGTACCCGAAATCGACGTGCATGCATGACTCGATGTATGAATGTGGAAGAAGCGAAAGGGATTTTTCAGAATCGTAGCAAGTGGAAAGAAGTGGTCTCTGCCTACCCCTCTAGGAAACAGGCGTGATTTAATGTATGTATGTAAGTTAATGACAGCCGACTTAAAAACAATACGATAACATTTCGAACGCATTATGATTTTACCGAGTTGAACCCCATAGATATTTGCAACATCAAGATTGCAATCTTACGATGACAATCTCAAGACTATGAGATGATATTCATTTATTTCGTTTTCTGATGTCCTTAAACAACGCCGATGAACTGTTTTGTTTGTCCAGTGAGTGTTAATTACTTTCTGTTGGTATAGTGACATCTGATACACAAAGGGGCTCAATTAGTTGATGCCGATCCGGGCGATAGGGCGTGACCACACGTGCCGGCGATCGGGAAACGACAACAAACAGCCTATACTGCCCACGCCCTGCGTGTAGATAACCAGTTTCTTTGTATTGTTTCCATTCTACTCGTGACAAGTTACTTGCCAAATAGTTCACTGTTTAATTCTGATAATTAGTTTTACGTCAATCTTGATGTAGGTATGGGTGTCAGAGAGGGTGGACAATTTTTTAATTGTCTCGATATTGATTGATACCACATTTAACGTTACTTACCTACTCGATAGAAGGAAAAAAATCATGCTCAATCAAGCAACAAGGCAAGTTTCAAATCAAATTCGATTATTGTTAGAAAATGATTACAAAATATATTCATAATAACTTTCTGTATTCATTCAATGATTGCCATGTTAAAAGAATATTTTTTTCGGAACTCCTTCTATGTTTCTTAAATAACAAACGATTAGTTTCTAAATAATTGTACAGTCAACAGCATAAATAAGTGATCATTTATGTACCTTGTCGCTTTCAATCGTTTCACAATTTTGAATGACATTTCAAACACCACGTTAAAGTGACAAGGTACATAAATGATCACTTATTTATGCTGTTGACTGTGCAAACTGTTATGAATGAACTTTTTGATATTTTTAGCTTGAAGTAACTGAAATGAATCTTATCGGCCAATAATTTTTCATTTCATCGTTTTTGTCTTTTTTAAATTGTTAAAATAATAAACAATTTTAACATATCAAGAAATTTCCCGTATTCAATAGGTTCACGTGTTTGTTACTCGTATGAAACTAATTACCTATTGTTGATATTTATTGTATGAGATACATTTTTTAACGTTTTTAGTGAAAATGACATCGAACCTTACTAGTATTTTTCCGAAAATTAATTATTACATACATACATACATAATCTCACGCCTTCATTCCCAGAGTGGGGTAGGCAGAGCTACGGAATTACAAACATCTCTAAAAACTTGTTGATAATTCTTTAACCACAATTTGCACAATTAATTATTATAATTTGTTTATCTACACTCATATCATAAGTCCTCTATTATACGTTCAAAACCCGTAGGTAATGAGCAGCATTACCTGTGGTAGTAGGTGACAGCGATGACAGCTGTTAATTTTGGAAGCTGTTCCACATTTGGATCTCATTACCTTACAATATTCGATACCGTAATTTCAAAATTACGTTGCAGCTGTCATCGCTATCACCTACTACCACAGGTAAGGTAATGCTGCTCATTTGCTTTTCGGCTTCTGAACCCATCCTAGAGTACTTATAATATGTGTGTAGATAAAGTATTGTACGAGACTCTACGTAACTAGCATTACGCAACCGTCACATAAACTACTATTATCTTTCGGTATTGTCGGAGACATAATAATAGAGGTACTAGTATTAACTACTAATGTGTTCTTGATTTTGTTTTGTTTATGGTCATTACTGTTAATATTTGATGTCTATTAGATTGGTATCGTGGTTGTTGCCATATTTACTATGTCTATGAATAGTTATTAAATTGCTCTGCGATAGTTTTTGGGTCAACATTCAATTGCATTACATTTTCTTTAAGCAAGTTATATTTTCTTCTGTTTTTTATCTGCCTAAGTGTTTTTCCTTTATTTACAGAGTTTTTAATAGTGTAATCATTACACTATTGTTGAATGAAACAGCGTTTTAGTTGAAATCCAGGTTTTATATATAATATTTCTAAGCACAAGGAAATTCAGGTTTTCTACAATAAAACTTAGTAATATCTTCAGTAACTTTTTTAAAGGCCGCCACCGTAAAATCGTGTTATCAATCGTTCAACTCTCTGCGCAATATCCACAGACAAGCCTCTAAGTCCTCTTGTCTATGCATAGGGCTGTTCGAGCTACGCCTTGAACAGACCGTTTGCTTCTCATATAGATTTTACAATAACCGAAACAAATTAATGAATTTAATATGTAATAACAGTTGTGCCTCAATAATATATTAAAAACAGTAAATAATGCTAACACTATTTGGGTTAATTTTATCCGTTTTTTTTATATTTTTAGTAAGCTATTTAATTAATTGTATCTTGATGCTGTAACGACAACTTGTATTTTTATAGAACTGTATTTAACGTAAACAACGGCTTCATATTCCGTTTGTAATCCATTTAGTTTTGTTAGTTGCAGAGATTTAAGTTTCTATAACTGGAAAACATAACTTATAAAATAGTATAAAGTCGTCTAAAAAGCTGTTGATGAACCATTTGGGTTGTTTGCCATAAATACTGCATTAAAGTTAAGCGCTTCTATACATTTGTTTTTTTTTATACCTTTATTATCATAACTATAGTCTCTCCTTGTCATAAACCAGTGTGTTAACATATGACATATCATTAATTGTCCCGTATGACCAAAACCAGCCAAATCTATTACGTGACATTTACCACTTCTATTATTGTGTAAGTACAATATTACTCATAACAATACAAGTATCGACTGCTAAGCGTGTTGGTTGAAAAAGTCCAATTTTAAGATAATTACTGTAAAGCAAGTGTGTGTTGCCAGTGATGACTTACGGATCAGAGACGTGGGCGCTAACAATGGGCCTTATAAGGAAGCTCAAAGTCACTCAGAGGGCTATGGAGAGGGCTATGCTCGGGGTTTCTCTGCGTGATAGAATCAGAAATGATGATATCCGCAGTAGAACTAAGGTTACCGACATAGCCCGAAGAATAGCCAAACTTAAGTGGCAGTGGGCGGGGCACATTGCTCGCGGGACTGATGGCCGATGGGGTCAGAGGGTTCTTGAGTGGCGTCCGCGGACCGGGAGAGCATCTGTAGGTAGGCCTCCAACAAGATGGAGTGACGACCTTGTAAAGATCGCGGGAGCGCGGTGGATGCGAAAAGCACAGGACCGGTCTGAGTGGAGAGCCTTGGGGGAGGCCTATGTCCAGCAGTGGACGTCTTTCGGCTGACATGATGATGATGATGATGAAGTGCTTAAAGTGTATGGCAGGAGCTGAGCATTTCAGTAATTCGATATTGAAATCTGTGCGAAGTAATTTATTTTTAAATGTAAGTTAAGTTTGCTCCGAATATTAATTTAGTTTACTAACAAACACCTCACCTGCATAACGACTCATATTTGGGACATCATAGTGGACCCGATTCTACAGTGGCCTCTAAACTTCCTAATTTTATTTAGGTGTCGCTAAAACACTTTGCTATTCTATGAGCAGCTGTCATAATCAAATGACAGGGCTAATTTGAATCTGACGCTTCTTATTTTAGGCGGGTTATTCAATATTATATTGACATTCTGGAATAGCACGTGTTAAATCTGCCGTCTAAACTATGTCTAAAATTAGACAATTTAGTTTTAGGCTATTTAAACGATATGCACGTAGCATCGGGTCCATTGTGTGTTCAATTGTTTCGGGGAGTAAAAGGGACAAAGTTATTGGAGTCACGCCTCTGGCTGCCTGGAACTAGGCTACGGCCCTTAACATCGTATGGCCCATGATGTACATAACCATGACAATTTAATTTGAACTGTATTGCAATAGGAATAAAGTGTATTTTCCTATCTTCATAAACTGAAAATGGCAATATCGCGCAAACGTAAATGAACTTTATTGCCTTGAAGGTTGATTCCCACTCACAAAAAACTCCCTGGTTGTAGTATGGTGAGCCTTACGACCCTTAAAGGTTTGCGAAACTCCTTGAAAAGCAAATCCTTAACCCTCGAGACATAGGTAACATCAGGCTCGAAATAATCCCCTATTGAATGGAAGCAGATGCTTCTGCGTGCGTCGAAAATTTATTGCTAAAGATTAAGTACGGTTTCGGGGAAGCAAAATATATTTTGTTTTAGGTCTTATACGTAAGCACCTTTTTTATTAGACACTTGAGGATTTAATACCTATGTCATGTGGAATTTGTTTTCTCCTTGTTTCAAATGGATATTGTTAAATAATATATTTACTGCAAAGTGACATGATATGACATATGGTGTCATGATATAATGGGTCTATATTGACTGACATAATTATTTTTAGTCATGATGTGCTTTAGGGCATAATCATCGCAATTCATAACGTGTTTTTTTAAAGAAACTGTTACTTTTTCAGGATTTTTATAAATCAAACCTAACCTAACCTAGCCTTGTCTACACGTTAGATATTTCAGAACTTCTGAAAAGTTTACAATTTCAGCGATTTAAAAAATTATGACTATCAAAAATTATGTCAACAATTACATTATGACCAATAAAATTATGGGAAACAAAGGCCTCCCCAAAATAATATCACTATGCATTTCATCTTACGTTTTGAAAGTACAAATTACGTTCCACATAAAAGGTAAATAGTTTAGTAAACTTTAATTACTTACTACAAAACAGCTGCTAATTTAAATAAACGGTGTTACTAAAACTACTCCAATCATTAATCTTATGCCAAAGTCTGTTCATGACGTAATGACTGCCCATTTCGGAAATTTAAAGTTTGACAAGACAGTCGTCCAAATCTATTTAGTTTCAAAAATAGCGTAAATGTTACAAAAGCACAATAAATTAATAACTATACGCGAACGATATTTTAGAAATCTTTTATTACAAATCTTTTTTTGGGACTCTGTTTCTGTAGTTACGAGGGTTTACATAGGTAACTGGATTAGGATTTAAAAAAAACGGGCAAGAGCATGTCCATGCATGTCTGACCATGCTCAATGTAGGGTTCCGAAGCCGTTACTACACAAAAACTATTACAAATAGCAACAAGTATGAAATAATTATCTATTTAAAGTCTTTAATTTCAATACTGTCTTAGATGATCGACCCAATCAGATTTTCTTAGTTGTGATAGTTTTCCTTTAAAATTCGTTATATGTGCTTCATTTAAGATACTTTTAGATTTTACTATATTTGTAGTTTTGGTTGTAGGGGCGGGGGGGGGAGGCCTGACTCTAACAAAAATCGCACTTTAAATCCTACACAAATGGATCCTTTAATGGAAAAATTGTGGCACACCATGGGGTAGAGAAGAAAAAACATCCGCACGTTACGTGTAAGGAAGGTACCCAAAAAAAAAAAACTAGCTAACAGCTTTCTAGAACTAAGATTCTTTGAGCTAAGCTGCGTCCGGACTGAAGGACGGACATAGCCAAACTATAAGGGTTCCTAGTTTGACTACGGAACTGTTTTTACCTACGTCTACGTACAGTCAGCCAATAAAAATGTTGAGCATACTTAGAACCTTGTCATTATGAATGTCATTGTCATTGTCATGTGTGTCATTTGATGTTCTGTTTGAAGTTGACTATGACAACGCATTAAAGTGCTTAACATTTTCGTTGGGGTACTGTACATGTTCGTAGGTACTCCATACAATCTAATTGGTCTTATTTAGTAAACACTTTTATAACCTCAAAATGCTCCCTTTTTGCCTAAAATTACAATTTTGGCATAAAAAAAATATCCATGATGTAAAATCAGGAAAATAGTGTGCAAAATGTGGTCTCTCTCTCTCTCTCTCTCTCTCTTTATTCACCAGAAAATGGCCGCGTTAGCCGAAAACGATGCATTTTGAGGTTATAAAAGTGTTCGCTAAATAAGACAAGTCAGTTGGTATGGACTTTACTCATGAGCGGTATCCATTAAAAGTTAGAAATGTTCGCCGTGATGAAAGTTAGGCGCGCCTCAACTAATGTACAGAGGGAGTAGTTAAGATGCAAACGCTACTAACGTTTCTGTTTTCTATCGATTCAAAATGTGTGCAGTTGACATTGAAGCGTTAAGCAGCATAATTATGTTCATATTTAGGCACTTGACAGTGTAGTGGTGGCCGAGATAATAAGAATACGATAACGTATCAAAGGCAATTAGGTTTGCCCGAGTAGTATACAGCCCCATACTGCTACAATCGCCAACCATTAGGTCAATTAAGAAACCAGACGCGATCCTAAATAGACGTTTGTTCAAAACTTTCGGAGCAAACGCAAACGTTTGTTCAAATATTTCAGAAAAAATAAATGCCAAATAACCTCAAAGTGTTTTTAAAGGGACTGTCGAAATATGGGCCAACTTTTTTTGAGCATTAAAATTATATAGAGGGAATAAAAAACATATTTGTTTGAAAACGCAACTGTATCTAAGGTAAATGCAGCTATTAACGACCCTCCTAAGGCAATTTTGAAATTGATCATACTTATTAAGAATATTGGTAGTCGTCACAGTACTTTTGTAATTTTTATATGGTAATATTGTATATTGGGTTTATATTTATGATGATAAATGCTTCAAAATAAAGTATTTTATTGTGAAAAATAATTAATAAAGTGGGTAAGTCGATTGTTTCTATTACCGATCCATGGTAACGGCTGTGAAGCTATTAACGATTTTTGTGCAGGTATTACCGATCGTAAGAGAATGATACAAATTGATATGGTGAAAAATTTGAAAGCAATGAAAATCGCTGAACATACATGGGGGTGTTTCGGATCGGTATAGGCATGAGGCATCTAGATTTTCAATTTTATTGACCACCCTGTATAAATAGAAATAACGTGAAAGAAGTTTAATACATTTGTGTAGAATCGCTAATAGCTGCTCATTGTCGCTATTACCGACCCGTATGGGTCGGTGATAGAAAATGTAGGCATAATAGTAAAATGTATTACCGACTCATAAAAAATACGTAATATTTATAATCGGTGGTTTCCTGACTGTAAAAGATACCATGATTGATTAAAGTAAGATAACATTGAACTATAAACACCCAGTTTAATTACTATATGGTAATTAATTATTGTCTGTAACCTATATCGATCTATGAATAATGTAGTCATTTTTGGCAAATTTAGAACCCCAAAACAAGAAAACTAGACCAATTATTGTATATCGCTAATAGATTTTTACAAAGGCTGATTGTAATTAAAATGGTTTATTCAAATACAAAATGAATAATTGGCAAATTTCAACAGAAAAGATATAAAAACGAAAAGCTACGTTGCGGCCATTACCAACTTATGGGTCGGTGATGGCTGCAGCTACTAAAATTGAAGAAGCTATTACCGCCCTATTTTCATTTAAAGTTTTATGATATAAAGTGACGTTTTTTCAATAAAACGCGTTACTAAATCGAGAATTTATAAGTAAACGAATACACTTAATACTACATGATAATTTTAGGCATCATTTATGTGTATTAAATGACTTAAGCAGAAAAGTTAGATACTTACCTGCAGGAACAAGGGTTAGTACGACCAGACCTGCGTTTACGCCGGCCGCACAGAAACTGATGTATGTTATCTCCTTTTCGAACTGCCACGTACACTAATTAAAGATTATTCGATGCTCAATGAACAAACGCGTGTATTTTTTCTATTACAATGACTCAAATAGTTGCAGAAACGTTAAAATATCGAATTACGCTAATGGGTCGGTAATACCTGCAGATTTTCGATGGGTCGTTGATAGCTTCGTTTACCTTATTAAGTATTTGTATTTTCATTGATAAAAACAAGGAAATTGATTTATTAGCAGTCATGAAAAAATTGTTGTAACAACCTTCTTTATAAATTAATGAAATAATCATAAAGTGTACCTACCTTAAATGAAGGAAAAAATACTAAATAGTAACTTTTTGAGTTATCGCGAGTTGAAAATTAAGAACCAAGTAATTTCGTACGTTAAATATTTTCGTGTAGGTACATACAGGTATTTTTCATTTCATAAAAGTAAAATAGAGCACTCATATTAAGACTTGTATCTGTAACTAAGCGGTTAATACATTATACATACATACATAGTTCAGTGCAAACTCTACATTTTGAGACTTAAGTCTCATTTTTAAAGAACATGACTAGACATGTCATATTCTTTCCGTGTAAATCAATCAAATACTGTTAAGAAGTTTCAAATCGGAACTAAGAGTATTGTGAGAAAATCCACGATAAAAACAAATTGTATTTGCAAGTACCTACAGCCCGAACGTAATATATAATAATCTCATTAAATCCCAAGCACATTAAGTTTCCTCCGAGGCAAGTTTGCCGCGGAAGCGCCCCAGCTTCGAGAAATAAAATCCAGGTCACAGGAAATTTGCCCTAACCCTATTACAGGTAACCCATAGTATGGGTACTTATGTGCAGGCTTTTGGTCCCTCTTGCGCAGATCATGCGCACTAGAGCGCCAGACAAAAGTCGTCTTTACTGACTTTAGCAAACTTTACGGTTACTTAATATATTATTAGCGGAATGAATTACTCAATTCTTACTTTTTCCTAGAGTCAAGTTGTAAAAACTTCTTATTGTAAGTAACTTCTTCATATTGTAACTTCAAAATAACTAAGAATAAAACCGCACAAATTCCTAAGTACTCATAATTGTTAATTAGCAATAAAACTTTGTAAAAGAGCACATGTTTGTAACTTTTGGTAACTTTCCGGCGAGGGTACTTAAAGCGGAACGTAAAAGTTAAATCAGATTACATAACAACCAAACGACTGTTTACGTTAGTCATTTGTGATATAGCGAGGAAGTAAAGCGGGCACCTGTAGCGTTTTTCCTACATGCCGCGCGGCGGGGACACGACGAGCTGGCAGGCGGGCGAGTCGCGGCGAGTCGCGACGGGTCGCGTCGAGTCGCGTCTAGTCGCGACGGGTCGCGGCGGGTGCACCGGTCGCGGGCGGGCGTCGTCGGGGCGGACGCGAGGCACACTGAGCCGCGAGCCACGGCCGCCCCCCGGCATCGACCGCCTCCGTCCTCCAAGTGCGACTTCACAAAAACCCCTTGTTACTCGCGGGACAATTAATAGCATGAGCCTTTTCCAATTGCTCGAGCAAGTTTGCTTCACGTAAATAGAAAAACGTCTTGGCTTTTAGGGAATTCGTTTGTATTACCCCGTTTTTGTTTTTATTTTTAATGTTTGGTGAAACTTTTTACGTTTATAATTTGAAACAAACAATTAAAAAGTAGCAATAACGTCTCGATTAAATAAATTTCACAAAAAAGTTCCGTGACCAGATTTTAACAGCTTTAAAACAAATTGAGTGAGAATGAAAGTATTTTTTAAACAAGTAGGTAGCAAACTAAATTCATTCTTAAATGGTGACCTACATATTAATTTACATATTTAGTAATTCAGAAGTTATAATACCGAATTGATAAAAATCATGAATTTTTATTACTTCGATCCCAACGATTTTAACGTAAAGAAACAACTTTTAGTAATTAAAATATGTAAATATTTGATTTAAAGTAGCTCCAATCTGATAAAGAAGCTTTCGACAAATTTAATACTCGGACAAAGAGTAAACACTTAAAAAATATATAATTATGTTGAAATAAGGGAGTGTTTCCGTACTGTATGAAATATTACGTACGCGAGTAGGAAAATCTGGAAGATAAATCTTGTTATAAATATTTATATTTATTTAGGATGCAACCAACTTACAAATAAAAAACGGTTTTACGATTCCATATTTAAGCTAAAAACCGGAGGAAGGTTTTCGGAAATTAATATTGAAATTGTGGTTATTAAATCCGACATAAAAAAATCTTTTATGACTTTTCTTGCTCCGTGGAAATCTTAATACGCGCAAAAATCGTAAATATGTCCTCCGAAAACCTGATTCTATATTTTTACTGAATCGTACCGTAACTTACGTAAAAGATTTTGTACTTATTTCGGTTGTTTTTTCAGCAAACTAAGTTAATCAACTTCTCACAATTTACATTAGGACTGTTACAAGTAAAGCAAACATAGATGAATAAAAAAAAAACCTACTCGGCTCGATTCTACTCGCTCGGGCTAAACCTAATTGGATTTTACCTGTTATCGTATTGTCATCGTTATGATAGCTCTAATTTACTTGACAATAATGGCGGCCGAGTGAAAAACAATACAATAGCAATACGTGTAACGACAAACTAGAATACCAAGTAGCAGAACCAATTTACAAAGGCGCGTAAATCATTACATTATCACCCGTAACGTAACCAATGCCAAGCTTCTGATCCCAAAAGTTAATATTTTTTACGCAAAGCGCATGTCCAAATTATGTGATTCCAAGATTAATAAATGCACTGCCGATAATTGTCAGAAATAACATTAATGAACGCAACTTAAGGCCTGGTTACACTTTGATTAGTGCAAGTGTGTAGTTATACATTTGCTGTTAATTGGCAAGTAGCAAATTTATGAACTACTTATAGTCTGTGTCAATCGAAATTGCCAAAGATGTAAATAAATTAGTACTGTTTGACACATAACCTCAAATAATCATCAAGCGTGTTTTTATTCAAAATAACGTATAACTAACAATTACTTAATCGTAAACTTAATGTGAAAGTAAATATCAAGTATTATACATCATTGCTAAGACCTCACTTGATCTTTAAAAGCACCTGATTATCGACTAATAATGATAAATTGGTTCGATTGGTTGTGTTTACATCTGTGCCAATTTCAGTTGCACTAATCAAAGTGTAACCAGGACTTTACAGAGAATGCTTAAACAACACTTTATGAGAGTTGAGAGCACTGCGTTCATAATTTAATTATAGTTTTAACTTATTTACCTGTAATTTTATTTGAACATTTTTGAAGCACGCTGTCTGTATCTTGTCGATTCTTTACTGCAACTACAATGCAAGCATAAAATGTGCGTAGTAGCATCGCCTTACCCACAATGTTCGCGTGGAGTTTGAAGGTATCTGTTTTTGTTGATCTACTTCATCAATTAGCATTGTTATTTATTACCTATTATTCTAGCACTTAAGTGTAGACTTTTTACGTTAAACTTATATAAATAGTTAGTCGTTATGCTCAGCGATGTACCAAGTCAGCGCGCGGGAAAACCTTAGCTGTTGCGCTTCTCAAAATGTGAAATGTATTGTGTCTTTCTTTGTTAATAAAAAAAAAACCCAAAATGGCTCTTTGGTAGAACCTTTGACATGATATCGTATTGTTTTTAATCGGCAGCCATTACTTACAAGTTAATTAGAACCATAATAATATTGACAATAATAATGATAACATTTCAAAAGCAATAGCGAGTAGAATAGAGCCACAGTATTATTATAATTAAAGAATTGATAATTCTGATGTCCTAGTGAAAAAGAGTAAAAGTCACGAACAATAAAAAACCGGCCAAGTGCGAGTCGGACTCGCGCACGAAGTGTTCCGTACCATTATCTATACAACAATAGACACTTTATCTCCACCAGTTGCGGTTATTAATATCGAGCAAAAAACGGCAAAAAAATCACGTTTGTTGTATGGGAGCCCCACTTTAATATGTATTTTATTCTGTTTTAAGTATTTGTTGTTATAGCGGCTACAGAAACACATCTGTGAAAATTTCAACCGTCTAGCTATCACGGTTCATGAGGTACATCCTGGTAAAAGACAAGCAGACGGACAGTGGAGTCTTAGTAATAGGGTCCCGTTTTTACCCTTTGGGTACGCAACCCTAAAAACGGTTTAAATCATATACTTACGGAGTACACTTAAACCCTTATTCATTTGATCTTTAGAAGACATACCTACCCTTTTTCACTACAGGACCCCAGAATCATCCCCTTATGATCTACAAATCTTCTTGCATCTAGCGTGATAGTCTCATTTGGAACTGAAATAGCTTTTTCTCCCACATGCTCGGAAATGTTAACCTTACTGTTGTCAAATCAGCCCGCGAAGTTCTAAGTTCCAGGCCCAGGCAAAATTAAAAAAAACAAAGTTATTATTTACCAACGGCAGCGGCCGCGAAAAATTTATGAAATTTCATTACGTACCTGGTGATTTACTTTTTAAAACCATGTTTGGACTAGGATAACTATCTCCAAACAGCCAAACACTCGTGCAATCAAAATTCTTCCTTGTATATTTTACTTTTTAAATGTCATAGACTAAAAAGTTAAGCCTTTTCAAACAGAATTTACAACGTATTTAAAAATGTGTCAAATAGTTTCACATATTTTGTTTAATAGAAATTGCGTTCATAAACAAAATAAATTGCGGAAATAACATAAACGCGTAATAAATGTTATATTTTAAACTATACTTTATTCAAATTGAATTTATTACGTTTAAATATTTTGTGATTTTATTTAATGCTTTATTTCAGTGTCTTACTAAATCGTACGTTTCTGTTCTTTTTTTCGAGGAAACGTTGGGACTGTGTTTAATATTATTAACAATTGTGTTAAATTTCCTCACATCTTGGAGAAAAGCACTATACAAGCCGGGAAGGGCGGTTGCTGGACTCGTATATATCGCGGCCTCGACTGCGTCTCGGCCACGCTAACTCTACTCGTCCCGCAACGGCCTATTTCCCGGTCTGTGCAATAATGTACTTTTACACGATGTACATAATCCTGATTATAACGACACGTATTAAGTATTAGCATTAGCTTATAATCAGACACCTCCTAAAAATATTACTTACCGTTACCTAATAATCAGATACCTCCTAAATTATAACGAACCCTCGTATATTCAACTCTATCCCGAACAAAGACGGCTTGGAGCAGATCTTTCCTTCATTTGATAAAATATTATTAAGAGGCTAAATAAAAAGGGAATGAGGTATGACGCAGGTGCGCGTCTCTACGCAGATGTCATTCCGAGAAGACACCAACACGAAGTCTTTTTATTTAAAAGCTCCTGCCGGATACAAAGTTTGTTGCATGAAAAACGTTTTCTCTTCATACAAGGCTTCCGTTAAGCTGTTATTGTAGAAAAAATGGAGAGCCTTTTTCAAGTTAAACCTCATTATTTGAAGATTAACACGTACTTGTACAAGCAAAGTAACTTCAATATCACGGATTCAACGTCTTTAGATATAAAGGATAACCCCGTTATAATACAATACATCGTTTATTGAGCAACATCACGCAGACATAAGGTTCAAATTAACAATAACGCTCCTTTTATTAGGGACCAAAACTGTGCCTATGACTTTCATATGCATCGAGCTCTCTCGCCATCACTAACTATTAATTAAAAAAAAAGTAAACTAGATACCGAGAAACTTAAACAAGAATAAGTGCCATTTCGTTTTTATTTCAAGCATTTTCTTTTAAGTTTTTATGAGGACATTCATGAACTTAGGTACTAGCAGTTTTTATAAACATATTTTTTTTAAAAGCAATGAACCAACTCCAAAAAGTAAGTAAGTTTTCATAACATCCTAGGCCAGATATGAGTGGTTGCTTTAATGATAAATTATTGTAATAAATCTCTAATTAAATAGTTAATTAAATACATTGTCAGTCAGTAAATATTTTGAGAAAACGCGAAAGGCCGTACAGAAGACACGTTTTGACATTTTATTTATTTTTGAGGAAACTATTATAAAAAACGTGTTTTAAACATTAAACTTGAATGTGTAATTCATTTGAAGGTCCTTTCTAATTTACTGTTAAAAATACATACATGAAATTAAAATGAAACGAGCAATTTGTCACTTCACTCAGGCACAAAGGAAATGGAAGGTACTAATAAATTTTAAAATTTTCTCTAAATGTTTTAAAAACAATGAACTATTCCCAAAGAAATAAGTAAGTTTTCAAATCATCCTAGGTCAGACGCTGATTTTTTTCTTCCTTATATTTATACAATCAAGACTTTTAATTTTATAACCATATAGCTGTTGCCCGCGACTCCGCCCGCGCAGAAAAATAAAACATAGCCTATGTTACTCAGGGATAATGTAGCATCCTAATGGTGAAAGAATTTTTGAAATTGGCCCAGTTACAAACATACACACGCACAAAAATTTGTCACTCGTTTATTTTTATAGAAAAATGAAGATTGCTGCTAAATTTAGGAGCTGGTGATACTTTAAAATATTGTATTCGAATCCGTTTCAATATAATACCTGATATGCCATTTTATTTTTATTTTGGCTTCCGTGTCTTTAAATAAAATGGCCCATAATGTATTTGTATTTTGTAATCCACACCTGGCCTTACAAACTACACCCGAATGATTTTAGACGCCATTAAACCTTTTTTCATGGCCCATTATCACTCAGTCTGTTTTATTTTCACGCGTTGCTGTCTATAATTGTTTTGGGAAAGTTTTATCAGCCACTGTAATACTTCACTTCGATACAGATAATGTAATAGCTCCGACGATTTTTGACTTGTATATTTATTGATTAGATTATTTGCCTAAATGTATAGGAAGGTTGTTGACTGATCGATTTCTTGATCCGAAAAATGCCTTTACCGCATTTTTAATCAAAATCATTAAATACTTTTTCGAGAAAGCGATACAAACAAACAAATACATAAAAATTGTTCGCAAGATAGTAAAACATGATTCTTAGACATACGTAATACATAAATAACAGCCTTTAAAAAAATCACAGCATCACTTTAATAAAAATAACTTTTACTTCTACTCTCGTTTCCTTTCATGTAGTTAATTTGGATTATGAAAAATTAGTGCTAGTTACTTTTTTTCCAAAAATGGAAGGGAAGAGAACTAGTGATTGTCATGATATGGGCAGTATTATGAAATGGAATGAAACAAACTATAATAAACTCTATAAATATGTCATTGGTGTATATAATAAATAAATAAAGTCATGTAGAGTTTTAAATATAAATGTGGAGGGCTAAAGTGGAAGGGGGAGACCTAAGAAGAGATGGATGGAATGTGTGAAGTGTGATATGAAAAACAAGGACATGAATACTGAGATGACAGCTGATAGGCATAGGTATTATGGGATGTTTGGAAGAAAAAGACGTATTGCGTCCACTCCAAATGATTGGGATACGTAAGGGCAAGATGATGGTGATGATGATGGATGCTACTATTACGAGTCAATTTTGTTAAAGTAATAATAACCACCCTCGAAATACTACTTTTAAATGTAAAAAAACTGCATCGAAATCGATGACTACCCCATCAATACACATACATAGAGACACAAATAAAACTTCAACACAAAAGTCCCGACTCTCCACGGAGAGAGCCATAAATAAATGCCTACATTCCGCAATACCGAATCGATTCTGCCTGTAACGTAATAGAAACATTTTTACCAATACTGAAACTAAAAAGCGATAGATGTTTCCGACCGTCGTCTGCGGGCAGCGCGCCAAACGGCGGGAATACCTCCATAAGAGGCGCCGCCATATCAAATACATTAATCTCTCCACCTTACTCGAACTCCCATTTGCAGCTTACCTGCGACGAAAGTCATTAAGAACCAGGTGAAAAATATTAGCGATGCGGTGTATTTTTTCCCTCATTTTCCAGTTTGAAATATGTTATATGAGTGGATGCTTTAATGATAAAACACTTGTAATTAATTTTTAATTAAAGAATTAATTAAATACATTGCCAATCAGTAAATACTTTGATAAAACACGAAAGAAGACACGTTCTAACGTTTTATTTGTTTGGTAGGAAAACTATTTAATAACCTAAACTTGAACTTGAATGTACTTAATTCATTTGAAGGTCCTCTCTAATTCACTGTTAAAAGTATGTCTATGCTAACTTTTATGTGTAGCTAATTTAAATGAAACGAGCAATTTATCATTTCACTCTGGCACAAAGGAAATGGGAGGTTTTAATAAATTTTCTAATTTATAGCCTTCAGACCCTTCAGCACGCGTTAACCTAGAAAACTGGAGCCGAGAATTCGCGTGTTTTAGCGAAGGTTAACTCCGCAAGATCGGATCTGCAATCTTATCTTGAAGAATATACTGCCATTTTAAAGGGAACATAAGTGCTATACGATCTCATTGGAAAGCGGTGCGGCGCCGAGGCGGTAACATTTGTGATGTTTGAAAAAGGTCGCATCAAAAAGCGTAGCGCATATAGCGTAGGTACAGGTAGGAATAAGCAGAGCCACTTCCGTGCCGCGAAGGAAGCGAAAACGCGAAAGAACATTATTACTACGGTACCTGCTACCAGACACAACCTTGAGGTACCTTCACCAAATATTTCGATGAATGAATGAAAATAAAAAATATTTTTAATACGGTTGCTCAAAAAGTGATACACTTTTTACCTGTATATCGTGTGGAAAGTTGGAATTTTCTTTTTGTACATCAATAATAAGACATTTTTTAACACTCGTATTTTTTTTTAATTCGGTTACCGCTTTTGTCTACAATTTTACATTGTTATTAATGGTTTTGGTTATTCGCGTTTTATTAATTCTACCTCTATTATAATATTTTAATAAAAGTTATAGAATGAAGTTGTTAGAAAATAGGAAATATTAGCTACTGTTTAATTCTGTAAAATCTGCGTTTAAGTACATAGCTCCTTTCCAAATTATTTTTCATTTAAAGGCAAGGGTTCCGGTAATAGGTACCCTTGAATCTTATAATGAATGAAAAAAAAAATTTTTTTTTCGAAATTGCTTGTTTTCACATTGTTATTATAATTTCTAATTTTTCAATCCACATTACTCGATAATATAGTAAAGTTCAACATGAGTCAACATCCGTATTATTCACCTATTGATGTTCAAACTTTTTAGATTTTTTTTAGGTAGGTTTACGCCCTACTGAAAAACAGCGCCGCATGGCGGGACTCGTGCGGGCAGCATTAGGAGCCCGTTTCCCGAACCTCACTTGACTAATAATATTAGTTCACTCAATATGATTTTCTACAAGTCTGCTAGTGAAATGTACCGCATGGACTAATATTATTAGTCTTGTTCGTTTCGAGAAACGGGGCCCGAGCATTACGCCGTCGCCAGGCCCCTTAAGCATTTTATTACTTGTTTGTCTTTTTTCTACGGTAAGAAACGAATAAATTTCCTTTTTCTCTTCTTTCTACTTGTTGAGTAGGCAAAGGAATTGAAAGTAATATTTCTACAAGCGATTACCTTTGATCGTCCTTAAAGCTTTTATAGGATCTTAGTAACATGGTTTTCAGTTTAACTCTTTAGATGGGTACCTAACATATCTGAATATCGAAAGTTAATATATCAAAAGTAAAAATATCGAAGTCCAAAACATCGAAAGTTGAAATATCGAACGGTTATTATGCCGATGGTTGAAATATCGAACGTTCTTGTTGGGTATGTAATCAAATATCGAAAGTCGAAACATCGAACGGCTATTATGCTGATGTTTAAAATATCGAACGTATATACTTAAATTATATCGTATCGTATCGTATACATCTATTTTCATATATTGTGCAGGGTGGAAGCATTTTAAACTGTACGCCTAACAGTCAGTGCAGTTAAATGGTAACGCTCAAGATGTTTATCGTATGATAAAGAGTTACGATGAAGCCTAAAGTTGAGAGCTCTTAAGTTTTTTTTGGATAGATTCTATTCGATTCATGTATATTGCAAAATGAGGATTCCATATTTCAGACGCGTATTCCAAAATAGGTCGGACCAATGACGTATATAATGTTATGCAGGATGAACAGTATTTAGGGGCTTGCCGATCTTAGGCCGAATCCCAGCAGTCGGTAAGCGTTAGAGGAGACATTGTTTACATGAAAGTCGAGAGTTAGTTTTTCGTCTAGTGTTACCCCGAGGTCCTTTACAGATGTCATCCTTTGCACTGCTACGTTGCCTATGTTATAAGTATTAATAGTTTGGTTTTTGTTTTTTGTAAATGAAATTTGGACGCATTTGTTATAAGCTAGAAACAGTTTATTAGTGCAACAGTAATGGTGAAAAGTGTACAATCGTTCGCGGATGTAACGTTTCTGTAAATTTTTAAGTCGTCAGCAAACATAGTGAAGTTAAAATTTTGGAAACATTGGCCAATGTCGTTGATAAATAACGTGTACAAGAGCGGTACCAAGATAGAACCCTGGATCACTCCCGAGGACACAGGAGACGCCCGGAACTCATAACCATTCAATATCACCTTTTGTGAGCGTCTATCTAAGTAGGATGCGAATCACCTGAGCAAGTTCCCCGTGATGCCGTTAAATGCTAATTTGCGTAAGAGTAAGACGTGGTCGACTTTGTCAAAAGCCTTCTGAAAATCTGTGTAAATGGCGCCTACCTGAGTTCTTTTATCCATGGGTGAGAAAGGAAGTTTGTTTGAGTTGATACATCTAAAGTTAAAATATCGAAGTCCAAAATTTCGAAGGTTGTTATATCGAGCGGTACTTGTAGTTGAATTATAAAAGTTAGGTACGAAGACGAGCGTAGCGAGGACGAGTGTTTGGTTGAACTGTGATAATTTACCGACTGACCGACCTTTAGTTTACTACTCAATCTGTTTATTCAGTATACATAATTTTGCTCATTGTTTTGAGGGTAGCATTGTGCCGAAAAGTAACTTCTCAAATTGAGAAAGTTTCTTATGATTAATTCTTGGAAATTTCTTAGAATATTCTTAAATTTTGTATGAAAAGAGAACATTCTCAATGCTCTCAATTGCCGATAATATTCTCAGTAATTTCTTGAGAAGATTTCTTAACTTCTGAGAATGTTCTGCAACTTGTACATTGCTATTTGAGGGCAATAAAATAACCTTACATTCTGAAACTAACCTGACAGAGACAGTTTCGCGTTATACAGACCGGTTCGCTCGCTACGCTCGCTCACTTCTATATATACCGTTTCAACCGTGTGGCATTTCAGACGTAGATATTACAATTGTAGATAAGTCGCCCGTTCGATTTTGTAACCTTCGATATTTTAACTTTAGATATATTATCTTTCGATATTTTAACATAAAGTTCAAATAACTGTTAATGTTTTAATCATTCTATATTTTAAATGGGTGGCGTTTTGATCGTAGGCCTTTCAGACGTAGATTTTATAACTGTAGATGTTTTGACCATTCGATATTGTAACTTTCGATATTTTGGACTTCGATATTTTAACTATAGATATATTAACTTTCGATATTCAGATATGTACCCCTTTAGATAACAGGCAAATTTAAGACACCTACTTTGATTGTAGGTAGATAAGCTACTATTTATTATTCTGTAGATATGAGCGTAATAATTCCGAGTGACGTTTCTTTTTTATATTTTTACAGCTCATTTGCAGCATCTAGCGATTTGTTTCTCCATCAAAAAAGCATGTTGGTCTTTTCAAATTTAAATGGCACTCTGTAGGTATACTCGTACTCGTGTTTATAACAGGTATTATGGTTAACAACCATTTCGAAGGATGCGTATGATCGATATTCAATCGTCACTTTTGTTTTATTTATTTGTTTTGATAAGATATTTTAGTTCATTAAAAATGTTTACAGTCAGACCAATTTATTGCTAATTAATGTATTCGAGCCGTAATTTGGCAGTTTCTATATGTATACCTATAATATGTTACAAATTTACAATATTATTTACAGACAAGGTAAGGCTCAAAATGCATAGCAATAAACAATCTAGCGCCAAACTTGGCACCATTTCTAGGGTTTCGTACCCGAAGGGTGTCAAACGGCACCCTATTACTAAGGCCTCTGTTCTGGCACGCTGCTGGTGTATCTAGATAGCACGTACGCACTACGTAATACGTACCATTTTGTGATGATTTATTATTTGACGATTTACTATTCAAAACAACACAATGGCCGGGGTCAGTGACGATTAAAGGCCGAACCACACCGGTTGCGTGACGTGCACGTGCACGTCATGTCGTAATGAGAATTCATGGTGTCCCCTTGTTTTACAGACAGAAAAATTACAGAATTTTGTTTCACAGAAAATGTTTCATATACTATTTGGTCCTTGTATTTTTGCTTCGAATATTATTATTTTTTAAACTATTTACTTGAAAGAAACAAATTCCACAGAAAATCAATTCAATCAATTTTGTAATTTTATTTTTTCATTACACAAACTTATCAAACAATATAATTATTTTTTAACGAATATTGTTTGGTTAGTGTATTTTTTCATAGCATTTCATTTTAACGACAACAGTATTCAAAGTCGTGGGAAACCCAATATTCTGTGAATAATTTTTGTGATATAAATATGAGTGAGCGAGCGAGCGAAGCGAGCGACCAAGACCTCTCTGGGCAGAACCGACTTGAATAGGTTAGGTTAGAAGGCTATGGCGGGAGCGAAGCGAAGCAAGCTCCCGCCTTAGCCTTCGAGGTTATTTTTTTTATATCCCTTGAATAAGCTATGCGATACAATTTAAAATCGTTATATGCGTTTATATTATACGTAAGATGAACTTGCTGTCTGCAAATGTATGTAGGTATGCTTTTTTTCAAACGTTTCATTTCACACACCTTCACAAACTGCTCCCAATTCTATAAGATGATTTTATTGTTATTAAGTTATATTTTAAATAAATAATATGAGAACAAAGAATATTTAATTTGCTATTCTATGATATGAAAAAAGAAACATTGATTTTTATTTGAAATAAAAAACGATGATTTAAATGTCTTCAAAGTAATTATTCTACATATTGATTATTCTATGAAATGATAATACGAAAAAATTTTTATATGAAATGAAATTCTAAACAACTTCTGTCTGTAAAATAACGTACAACCAGAATTCATACTATACAACGCAGTGGACAGCGAACGCGCACGTGCACGTGCATGTCACGCAATCGGTGTGGCTGGGCCTTAAACGGTTCATTCTAAATAAATAAAAAAACCGTATAATCATTTCTTGTCATCAAATAAATTAACTATCATTATTTCAAGAATTCTTAACTATAGAATATATTATTTTATTCATTAAACACAAACACAACGACAATTTTCTTGATTTCAATAATAATTAACAAAGGTAGGTACATAACATTACATTACATAGGTACCAGAACTCTTCTTAAAAACGACAATAGATGTCGACGACGGAGATCCATCAAGATCTCACGAACTTAATTAACCTATCTCAATTTATTACCAAACGTCGATAGTAATCACGAAATGTAACAAGCAATCTACCCTCCCATACTCCCCGAAACCTAACTGCGAATAACGTTAAATATACCGAAAAATCTCCTTTCAATTTATCGGTGCGATAAGAAAATAAATGAAATTTGAAATTTAATTTAAATAATGTCGTTTGGGTGACAGCTGCCGGCTGCCGGGCGGAGACTGATTGATCGGTCGCTACACCCCATCGGAAATTAATAAGGCCCATTAAACAGGAATTAACAGGGCCCTAATACAAAGAAGCTGTTAATTCGATACAGCCTTAAGCCTTTATGCTTGGCGTCGAGTTCTTAATTATTAAGTCAACGAAGAAATTTTACTTTTATTATACTCGTAACATCAACCAGATTTACTCGTAGGTTAAAAGGGTCTGTAATTTTGCGGTACTCGATCAAGTGTGGAACGACAGAACCGTTTTATTTTTTTCACTTCTCATGCTCTTAAAATGTTATTTTAATCTCTGCACATCGGGACTAAAGCTCCTTATTAATCTCTAGGGATTAAAGTAATATTTTTTTAATTTACTTTGGAAACCCCTAGACAACCAATCACGGTGTTTGGGAATGGAGGATTATCGCCATTTTCAGTGATTGTGTATAGACCATTTTTAGGCCGTGGAAATAACCTCAAAATGACAACTGCGCAAAAATATAAAAAAAAAAACATTTAATTTCGTGAAACACGATTAATGATTACGAATATGAATCTATTTAAATATATTAAGGATAATTTTATTTTTTTAGGCAGTTTTCAAGCTTGTATTTGTTGGCTAAATATGCAAGCATTTGTGTCACTTTACAAAAAACTGACAACCGCGAAACAAATTTGTCAGAAACTTTGTTAAATATTTTAATTTTATTTAAAACATAGTTTGTTTTCCTCGCATTAAAAGTGAAATGTAGAGTGTTTAACGCGAGACAACCATAATTACACTCGAACTATAGCCACTCTCGCTCGCTCGCTCGCTCGCGTGGCTAAATATCTATTGTCATTATGGCTTGTTTTAGTCTCTTGTTGAACAATCTACTATTAAATATGATATGAAATGCGGCCGCGATTGTACATAGGTATTTGTTTTGCTTTTTCTTTAATATTTTTCTGTCGTAGTTAATATACAGGGATCGGAAATTCGGATCGATAATTATTTACCAAAACTTTCGCGGCGGCGTTTTGTTCGGTTGTATGGAGGCGAACTCAACCATAATTATGATTCATAATAATAAAATACCCGGGATTTCTAAATAAATAAATTACGTCAACATAATTTAATAATTAAGTATTTATACTAACTATTTGAAGTTATTTTCCATGTATAGTTTTACCAAATGTAGGTAATTTAATTTACCTGTAACTCATTAACCTAACAAAATAGAGCAAAACGGAACGTTTTATCCTGCATGTAAAATAATAATTATTAACGTTTTGTAGAATCCCGGAATCCCGGAACTCATAGTATTATAATAATATTTTTAAGAAGCCGACGCCATGTTCGCCTATCTTTTTCCGGGATTTTGCAAACTTTAGGTAAATATCGACCCGAATTTCCGATCCCTGTTAATATTGGTGAAAAACTTAAGTAAATGACCTCTTACATGTAGTAGTAACCCATCTGTATAGACCGTTCGACATTCTATATTTGAAATTTGACGTAAATTCCATATTAGTTTTGTACAGATCTAGTGAATAATCCTTTCACATCGTGAAAACTCGGAACTCACGTCTACTTCCGAATGATGCCGACGTGTCTATGAATTATTTAATTATTAAGTGACATGTTTGTATTAAATAAATAGAGTACTTTAGTTATCAGTGTCAAATGTCAAACCACGAGTTTGAAGTATATCACACCGAGATGTTAAAACCACCACGATCAAATATATAGAAATTAGGTGTAGGTAAACAAGAAGAAATATAAATAAATATAGAAAATAATTTCACAGGCTTGTGGATCTAAACGTTTCCCAGGTCTTAATGCTTTCAGCATGACTATTAAAAAGAACTGAAAACAAACTTAATATTAATTAACAAAAAAAATACTCTGGCATTAATCACTCTATATCGATTATCACTCTCGCGATGCGACGTTCCCCCACGTTGAAGGCGGGTTTTTGTTTCTTTAAACTTTTTTTTATTTACATATAATTACCACATATAGGTAGATACTTTAAATCGATAATCATATTACATGTAAGGGTTGTGTTGTAAAGAGTGAAGGTTACAAACAAACAGGTAACATTATCAATGTAATTTTAAATTAATTATTTATATTATGTACTGCAACCGTTTTTTTTAATATTGCAGTAATTGCAAAAGCTATGTTGACTATTATCCACATGTTATTTTTGTATCGTCCGATCTATAATGTAGTTATAACTATGTAGTTATAAATAAACTATTGTATATGTATTCCAAACACCACATAGTCTTTTAAAATGTCCTCAAAATTGTTAATGTAGTGGGCAAAAAGGAAACGGTTACCTGCATGAAAGAAGAGCACCACATTTAAGGTACGGTTACACATGCTCTATAATAGCATGCTAAAAAGCGTGCTATGAGTATGCTGAATATGAACATGCTTATGAACTGTTTACATTTGCTAGCAATAAGCATGCTAGTTTTAAGTATGCTCCTGAATAAGCATACTTAAAGCAAACACTCCAATACACATGTCATGCTATTTAATAGTATGCTCTCTGCCAGTTCAAACAAAACCATAGAAAATCAAACAGCCATCCGCATGGAGCTGAATAAAATTGTTCTTTTGCTGGCGATGCAATGCATCCAAAAACTTCTCTCAGCTAGAACGAGGAAAAAAAGGAATAGGACGTGAGACATGCGCGTGCACCTTGCAAACAAGATCGATACTAGAATGCTCATTAAGCAAACGCATTCACACTTGCTTTTCCCCCCTTCCACCCCCTCCTCAGGTAGCACGCTCAAAGATAGCAAGGCGTGCTATTACCGTGCATGCCACTAAAAAGCATGCTTAATCGTAGCATGTCCTATACATACATGCTAGTAGGTAGCATTTGCTCAATTGTAGCATGTTTTCGTGCTAGTAATGAGCATGTATTGTGTATCAGTAGCTTTAATACAGTCATGTTTGCTATGCGTTGGTAGATCGCGGAAGAGAAAACATAGGCGCGAATTGCTGAAGTAAAATCATAAATTATAAATAGATAACATAGACTAGGTAGGTACTACTCGTATTAAATAATCGTTTTGGGTTTCCAACATGCTTCTTGTTAGAAAGTTACATAAAGACATATCTTGAATTAAACACACAAAAAACTAATAACCATTTTAAAATTTCATCTATTATAACTAATTGTTAGATAATGCCGTGCAATATCCTCGTATAATATAATAGAAAAAATGTGGCCATAAATATTGACTGCAATTAATAGGGCAGAGGGTGAATGTATCTTTTCCTTGTCCTTTTATTAAAGAAACGAGTTTCGCTAAAGTCGACGGATTCAGGGATGAAGCTGTCGGAAGGACAATGAACTTTAAAAGTTAAGTACTGGTCTTTCAACAAAAAAAAATACGAACTTGTAAATTTGCTTGTGGATTTATAAGGAGACAATTTATTAATGTGCTGCCGACAAAAAGAGGTTTGATATAAGTTTTACCACTTTGTACTTGGTACCTACAATAAGAATCAGAGAACATTGATACGTACAGTCACGAACTTAAATTTGGGACCCACCTTAGGTCCAAAGTCTTTCTGGCATTCTACAACAATAAGGTTGAGTCTCCTATAAATTACAAATTATTTGGCATCTCTAATGACATTGACGACTTCAAGCCTATTTTTCGTGAAATGGGTCACAAATTAACGATCGCTTGCTGGTTATGTTGGTATCTTATGCACCTATTATAAAAGGTGAAAAAGATAAAATATGTTTAGTCAGTAAAGAAGGCAGCAAGGCCACTTTTTTCGTCAAGAATCTACCAGCGCTTCCCAAGAGGAGACTACTGCTGAGACGAAGCGCCGCCGCAAGAAACTCAACAGTCAGTTATTCTTTAAACATATTACTTATTACATTGATAATATTTAATCTAGCATTAGAGCGTTGGTGGCCTAGTGGCTTAGGGGGTCGACTCGTGATCGTATGGTACCGAGTTCGAACCCCCACGGTCACTATGTACCAATGACTTTAAATCTAAATCTTCTTTACATACCTAGTATAAAATGAAGTCGCTTCCGCTGTCTGTTCGCTTAGATCTTTTAAAGTACTCAACGGATTTTGATGCAGTTTTCAGCAATAGATAGAGTGATTCAAGAGGTTATTATGTATAATAAATTCTGGATTATGAACGGGTTTTACAGAAAACTCACATAAACCGAAGCGAAGCGAGGGCGGGTCGCTAGTTAAGTATATTACACGATGCTACAATGAAGGAAAAACATCGTAAAGAAACTTGCACAATCAAACAGCTGTGTAAGAGGGTAACTGCGCAAAATATCGTAAAGAGGTCGTGTATCCGAAAGGGACAAACTGTAAGATAAGATAAGATAATGTAACATTACATGATAGTTTTACACAAAACACCCCGAAAAACAACCGTGTTGATCTCGGCAATTCCGCCACACGTTAATATAAGATTCACCGTGAGATAATGCGTGGGTATGAAGAAGGCAGGAGAGGGCATGTAATAACAAGCACATGACCCTTTTTCAACACCTTAACGGATCGCATTTTCGTACTTATCAGGTGATTATAGTTGCTTTAACTCTGTTTATTGACAAATTTAACCAAAAATAAGCTTTAAAAATTATTATTTTTGTATTTTGATAATCTTGTAAAAGTAATTTTACTAGGTACCTATAGTTAAAATCTATACTAATATATAAAGCTGAAGAGTTTGTTTGTTTGTTTGAACGCGCTAATCTCAGGAAATACTGGTCCGATTTGAAAAATTATTTCAGTGTTAGATAGCCCATTTATCGAGGAAGGCTATGACCAGCTAAGACCAATAGGAGCGGAGTAACCACTGTAAGCACCAATGTAAAAAGTTTCAACCTTCTACATAAACAAAGTCGCCGGTTAAAGTTAGCGTTAGCCCAAAGTTACTATTCCACGGGGACGAAGTCGCGGGCAGAAGCTAGTATACTTAGAATCGTCGCTTAATGTCCCATTAGGTACTTTAATTGTAACTTTTATTTTAAATTCTGAGGAAAAGTGTTTGCCTTCGTCAAGACTGAATTAAAACGATCGAGCCATGATACTCCGCATCTTAAGTAAGACTGCTGCATCGAGACTTAAAAGTAGAAACTTGAAATTTAGCCTTTAATGACTTGATATCTTTAACGCTAAACAAAATGAATAAAGACCTTTATCCACACGATGTAATAACGCAGTATCAGGACTACGGGCTCTATTAGTGGAAAATCTAATGGAAATCTAGTGGAAGTCTTAAACACAGTAGGTATTTTAGCTAGGCAATAGCGGCCTGCACACGTTCCGACCGCGGGAAACACCACGCGTCATTTCAATCTTCGTTCCGAACCATACGCGTGTAAATGGAACTGTAATAGTAAAATAGAAAAAATGTTGGGTTCGGAACGAAGATTGGAATGGCGCGTGGCGTTTCCCGCGGTCCTAACTTTACGTGTAAAGGCCGCTAATATCCCTACATATATCTCACTCGTGAGAAAGGTTAAAATATAACCCTATAAGTATACGATCAAGCCTACATTCCACCGAAAAACATGTCTCTTTTCAGGGGTTAGGGTATAAACAAGCACAAAACAAAAATTCTAAACACTTTCGACTGATTATATCGTAAACATATTATTATAGCTACAAGTTCGAAATGTTACTCCATAATATGATTACGTTGTTTTCCGCACGGCGCGTTATTGGAGACTGTTAGGTAACCGAGCCTGCCATTATTACGTGTTCGAGCGGAGATAATAAATCTCTTTAAGGATTCGACACCACACGCTCAAATCTTTTGTGTGGTGCGACATATTCCCGACCTTTTCGCCCACATAAATAAAATTATACCGTATTAACAATGCCTATCTGAAAATTATATTTTATATGTTTTTGTTCACGAGTTGATTCGAAAATTCCATCATTTATCAGTGTTTTTCTTAGGACCTGCCCTAAATAAACAAAATATACTTTGTCCAGGCGTCATCTATAACCTTTTCAAAAGTATAATAACAATAAGATTACAATACACACTAGACACTAGTAAATATTGTGTCTATATTGTTTGGCCTAAAATTATTTACTCTAAACTCACATAAAGTACCTAAACAGGTACCTAATCGTTCAGTGTAGCTAGGTGATTATTCCGTAAATATAACAGATATCAGAAAACTTTAATGTTAACGAAAGTACGTTACTCAGTGAGTAAAATCACATTAATAACTTTGTAAATAAAAGTAGTACCTAATATTCAAAATATTAAGTTTAAACGCTCCCATACCATATACCTATTGCGACGTTCCTTGAGGCTTTGATTTCCCTACCGAAAGTGATAAAACTATTTAAGCTTCATAATTTACACGAATACACTGTAATTAATAAAACAATTTATGAATTATATGATAATAGTGAAATGATTAGGCCTTTTAAACTAAAGCCTCTCAAGTCTCTCAACAAACGGCGTACTAAATGTATACTTATACTAGATGTATGGGTTTGAAGTTAATATTTGGGATGTTTCTGGTTTTATTCAAAAAAGTTATTGATGTGATTTTACTCATTGGGTAACGTTCTTTCGATATCAGTCTAAAGTTTTCTGATATCTGCGATATTTATGGAATAATCGCCTGGCTACACTTAACGATTACACCCTTTATAATTTTATATGATCTAAAATCACATGCTAAAATCATGGGTCCATATTGGCTCACATGAAATTGATTGCCCGAATTTTTCTTCTACTACCGATTTGTAGTTCGATTCATCACTCTTTCGATTTTTTAAGACTAACTATTTTTTTTTTGAATAAGCCGGGAACGAAGCGAAGCGAAGCCTTCTAACATATATAATATATATCCCCTGTCTGAGTCGACGGAACTCCTTTTTCTTGGTATTTTGGTCCTCGCGGCCCACAGTGGTGCGCGTTGTATGGAGCCGCGGAATTAATTGTTTTTTTTAGGTTAATGGATAAAACAACACATTTCAAATATATTTATAAGTATAACAATATCATTCCAACTAATATTTAAAATAAAACCTACATTGATTGAACTTAAAATAAAATATACAATCAGGTGTTGCTTTATTGAATTCACAAAAGTAAATGATGCACAATGTTGTAAATACCCTTTTTATACTATTTTATAATTTAATAGTCTTTGTAATTGCCCTCATTACCATCGATAACGCATTTAAGTATTTTTCTTAGAAAAATAAGCTCATTCATTAATGAGGTAGCAATAAAAAGTTTGCAAATTATTGCAGCTAGAACCAATTAAATAATGATCTCGATTAAATAATGTGTAAATAAATATTGTTGTATTAGAGCTTGAGGGTCGTTGTAGCTAAAAAGTTATAGCCAATGAAATGTACCTAATATTTAGGCGAGAAATGCTATCAAATTCTTACAGCCCTAAAATTACTCATAATTTAAGAGAAACCATAAATGTTATTTCATTTACAATAGTAGGAATAATGTTTCTTGTATATAAATGAAACATGTTAAACAAAATCAATAACTTGAGAGGAATACACCCTTTGCAAATGCAAGGTATTTTTAACGTTTATTTCATGCGAGTGCATTTGTACGAGTTTGGCGGCCTAATTTATTTATAAAAATAATATATATATGCAATATTTTATTAGATCATAGGTATTTGAAATGTTTTATATACATATCAGATAAAAAATGTGACTACTGATGACCATCCCAAAATTGAATTAATTCCGCCGTTGTCCCACTGTGCGGCCTGCTGAAAAAGTAACCTGATCTAAATCTTCATCTCTTTTAGTTATTGTACCTACGTTTTGACTGTTATACACCACACCAAATGAAAATTAGAGCAAATGCGTGTAATAGATTCCAATTTTGTAGATACGAGTAGTATAATGTTTATTTTAAAACAGTCATTAATATCATTATAGATGGCAACCGTTGTTATTAATGAAATTGGAGATTATGAAAAAAAAGCATTCGATTTTAGACCAAATGAAGGTACCAGTACCGTAAAAAACCGTCTGCAATGCATTATGACTGCATTGTAAGATAGATAAAGAGACATTTATTCGCAACAATATAAAATTACATTACATAGATACAAAAAGAGCAAGACACAGAGAAATTGTTGAGAAACGGTCCCAACTCAGCATTCGCTAGCCGTGAAGCCAGCGCTGGTCTTCCGTTGGAACCGCTTGGTGAACGGAAAGTGACACACTTAACACAAAAGTTCACAAACATGGATTAAACAACAATCATTCGTTCGAGATTATCTCGAACAACCATACAAATTTGCAACCAGTTATAGTTGGCAACATCAAGGAAACAAAAAACAAAAACTATAGTCTATGGGAGGTTAAGTCACATATCTTATAATCTGTGGGCTAAGTCAATGTAAACGAAGCAATAGGTTACCTGTTACGTAACAATACTAAAAATATGAACAAAAATGGTAGATTTGGAAGAAATAAAATGAGTTTTTTTTCATTATAGATTTGGAAGAAATAAAATTAGTTTTTTTTTATTGTCTTAAAGTATACTCGATCTCTTCGTGAATTACTCAACAATGGCGGCTAAGCAACGGCCCTCGAGGCTGAATGAAGCTGTTATTTATACCGCAGGGTTTAATATCAGCAGCTGGCCACGCGACAATTTCCAATTTAGAATGCGCAACGTATATTGCAGTCCAGTTTCATCTCACAAACGGTTTACAGACGTCCTCTGTTTTATGTGAACTGTCTGCAATACGTTCAGCAGAGCTATAGCAATACTTGTGGGTGTATAAAAAAACAGAGTTATTGAGGAGCATCCAGGTGTGTTTTTGCATTTACTGAGTTGCTGAGTTAAATAGCTGGTTTTTGATTTAGTTCAAGCCCGATATTAAAAATTGTCCGGCTGTAATCTTCACTAAGATCTTTTTGTTAATATTTAACAAAAGGTAATCGTAAAACTGCCCTCGTTCTTCAAACAGCACAGTGGGTTGAAAGGTTAAGGTTAAGGTTAGGTCCGGTAAGTCTTAACGCAGATAAAAAGATCGCAAAGAAGATAACACAAGGCCAAATCATATTTCCTGAACTATACCTACCTACTTAAATGGATCATGAAACTTTAGAACTCTGCTTTAAACATTATACATTATACACTAACTTAACGCCACAGTAGTCGCGTAAATGAACACAGAATAATAATCCACCGGCCGATATTGGCATGACGATTTCTTTAAACTGCAAGTTTGTGGCGCGTGGTGGTCTCGGCCGGATTTGATAGTAGACCGCTCCTGAAATCTCGTTTAAAAACTGATTATGTGTGGTGGCACACATTGCGATCGAGCTGGCCAAAATTGTTTACGAAAAAAATGAATATTGCCGGAACTATAAATAAAATTGTTGATCAGGTGGTCTCACAGATTTGGGACAGCGGATAAGCTGTTACTCTGTAGTTTGTAACTAGAAAAAAACCTATTAAAAAATATTTAATGAAGCTTTTTTCCTCCAACTATTTTCGGCTACCGTAATGAGGAACCCCTAGCTCAGAAGTAGCTGTTCATTTTAGTCAAACGTATTGAAGTGAGAATGGTTGGAGTTTAGTATTTCAACAGCTGCAACAAGGTACCTACTAAAATGTACAACTACGTCTGAGTTCGACCGTACTTGCTAACATTAAACAAGGTAACTTAAACTCGTATTGCCTTAGGTACCTATATGTAAACTTTGCTTGTTTAAGAAGTACAGTCCTTACTAATCCTTACTAATATTATTAATGCGAAAGTGTGTTCGATTATTTATTTTTATTTTTTACGGCTTTATACGACCAATGGACGTGAAATTTGGTACAGATTATATTGCCCAGATACGGAATTATGGTACTTTTTAAGGGGGAAAACCAAAGCTTGTAATTATTTGAATCCGGAAAAACTTGTCCTTGACAAATTATTTGGCAGCAATTGAGAAATCATTTGACATAATTTTATGCTGAGATGTAAGAAAAGTCCCGCATAGGTGTTATCCAAAACTATTGCACAGTTCCCGTGGAAATAGTAGTTCATGACGAATGAAGTCAATGGCGAAAGTGAGTAACGCAATCGGTATAGAATAGGGTAAGAGATCCCTTTTAAATTCCGTTCCTCGATATGGTTTTCAAAGCAGGTAAAATATGATATAAACCAATATTTTTACGAGTATCGTTGCAAAGTCTAAAATATTCCAAGAAAAAATGTACGTAAAATAAGAGTAAAGAAATACTATAAATTAATTCAAATGTAAGCATCTCCGCGGACAACTTTCGCCAAACTTTCCACAATGAACTATTCAAGCTGTGCTTTCTCCGTCCTAAATTGTTATTAAACTGCGAGAAATTTAAATATTTCAACAGCTACGACAACTTTTACTTAGTTTTAACTACGCTGAAGGAAAAATGTTTTGAGATGAGGGATGGGAAGTGTACCTCTTAGGTCGTATTTTGTATTAACTCATGTGTACTGAATGAATAAGTAATTTTTACATTTGGCTTTATAGCCACTGGCTGCTCGACTAGGCAATAACGCTATATCTGAAAGTAAACCAACAATAAAACCTCTTTATAAGGAGCTGAAGGATATGGGATTATTTAAATAATATTAATCTCGAAAATTATGCGTTATTGGAGTACATGTTATACCACATTATATACTCCAAATAGAGTCTAGAATCGATGGTTAAAATCCTTCGGGTACGTCCCGGGCACGGTGTATAAATTATTTTAAGTAATCAAATAAACATTGCAATGCATTTTTGCATCTCATGCAATTAGGCGCTTAACACCGACCTATACTTATGTACTTACATTTACATTTTTTCACAATTCCGTTTTATTGCAAAAGCAATTAAAAATAATTAATTTTTTAGTAGATGACTATCTTCTTTTTATAGGCGACGGAAAGTAAACAGACTAACGAGGCAGGGCTAAACACACAAAGAATTACCCACGCAGTGATTCCTATAAACACGTCCCAAGCTGAAGAATGCCTTTCAATAATAGCTGCAATCAATCACTATCAATTTCAGAAGGACGGCAAAAAATCTTCACGAATTCCCCCTAAAGAAACGTAGGTTGACAGATATTCGAGACACTACGCACGCACTCACTGAACACAATCCTTATCTTTTATCTTTGAACTACCTATAGCGTAACAACGTTAGAATTTTATAGTTAGGTCTACAATTTTTTCAATTGTAATATCACGCCTCAGCGAGTATTAAAGGTAAGTCAGATTACTTGAATAAGCGATGTCTATGACAATTTATTTATTTTTTACGAAAAGAAATGCCGCTTCAGTTCATGGTACAACTCCGCGCAGAATTCGATTACTGACCACTATTCCCTTTGAAAAAAATCTATTAGCCTTTGTCTAATTATTTCGCTAAGTGAAAAATAATTTCGTCTATCATGCGGACCTGCGATCGTTTTTTGAATTTTAAATTTGCCTTTACCGAGAATTGACTTAACTACTGGATCTGGCTAGCGCACGAAGGGTTCCGTACATCGCATTATCGTTAATTTCCTCTTGTTAATTTAATTGCGGGATGTTACATAGATAGCGTAAGTGTCAATCAATAACATCAGTTATGCCGATGACATGGTGCTGTTGGCGCCGGCTGTCACCGCGTTTGAACAACTGCTGAGTAGATGTGAGACGTATGCCGATTATGGGGCCTTGTGTATAATGTTGAGAAAAGAGAGGTAATGGTATTTAAGGCAGGAAATACCATGCCCTACCATGTGCCCCCTGTTGTACTGAATGGTGTGCCTCTCAGAGCTGTGGGAAGGTGCAAGTATCTTTATCATATTATTACCAACGACCTAAATGATGACCAGGATATTGAGAGGGAGCGCAGGGCGCTGGCAGTTCGTGGAAATATGCTGGCCCGCAGGTTTGCTCGGTGCTCCACTGAAGTTAAAATAACTCTATTCAGAGCATATTGTCAGAGTTTCTTCTCGAGCAGCCTGTGGGTGCGTTATACGAAACGATCAATCAGCGCCCTGAAAGTTCAATATAACAATGCGTTTAGAATGCTGTTGGGCTTGTCCAGGAGATATGCAGTGCCTCTGGTATGTTCTGCGAAGCACGAACCGATGGGTTTCCAGTAATTCTAAGAAAGAGGATTGCATCTCTGTTGGGACGAATCAGGAAAAGCACCAACGGCATTCTGACCATCATTGCTCAAAAATATGACTGCTCCATATGCAAGCACTGGGCATTCGATATTTATTTAAATTTCTGTAAATTAGGTTTTTTACAATAAATATTTAAATATAAAAGTAAAATAACAATACTTATACAAAAAATAAACATTATAAAAAACCTAACCTACGAGTGCCGCCGGCAGCGGGGCAGGGCTCAAGCTACCGGTGGTTAGGGCTGCAGAGAGAGGAACCTCCTCACAATGCGTGCCGTGTCGAGGAGTACTGCCTTCTGTATCTGGCCCTTGATCCAGCCATCTAGCGAAAGTCTCTTGAGGTGTTGGTCGAGACTCTTCGCTATAAGACCGTTTGCCGAAACAACTATCGGGACAATGATCGTCGAGTCAACATCCCACATGGCGGTCACCTCGTGAGCCAAGTCAAGGTACTTGCTGAGCTTGTCCTTCTCGGCCTTCACGAGGTTCTCGTCATGTGGGATGGTGACGTCGACGAGCACTGCCCGGCGTTGAGATCGATCTGTTAACACGATATCAGGCTTATTGGCAACAATAGTCCTGTCCGTGATGACAGATCGATCCCAATAGAGCGTAGCACGACCATTTTCGAGAACTGGCGCCGGTGCGTACTTATAGTACGGCACTTCAGAGTCAACCAGACCATATTTAAGAGCAAGTTGCTGATGGATGATCCTGGCTACGAGGTTATGTCTGTGCAAGTACTCGCCGTTGGCCAAATGCGAACAACCGGAAATTATGTGTCTGAGGGACTCGCCGGGGCAACGGCATGCTCGACAAATGTCGACCGTGCCATCCCTCAGAATATATTTCCGGTAATTGTTCGTCATTATGACCTCGTCAGCAATTGCACAGACAAAACCTTCGGTTTCCCCAACGAGGTCACCAATATTATTATTATTATTATTTTGTATTATTTTATATACTTAATTTATTTTAATTTAATATAGTTTAATGTGTGCAAATATCATATCTGTAAGAATGTAACTAACAAAAATATGGAGTCCTGGTATTCTGAAATAAAGAGGTTATTATTATTATATTTTATTATTAATTAGAAAGTATTATTTAGTAATTACTATGAATGGGTGTTTTTTTATGGACGAAAATTTCTTCTCCTAAAAAATGCATTGCAATGTCTATTCCTTTGAACTGTATCCCAACCAATTCTAGTTACCAATATATCGAAATTCAAAGGTAAACAGTGACACTGTTTACCTTTGAATTCATTCACTTATTTATTAGTTAATACAATGTCACTGTTTACCTTTGAATTCATTCACTTATTAGTTAATACAGTGTCACTGTTTATATTTCAATTCATTCACTTATTAGTTAATACAGTGTCACTGTTTACCTTTGAATTCATTTAGTTATTTAGTTATTACATTTCTATAAATATATGGTAACGACGATAATATTGAGTGAAATTGAATCAAAGTAATACAAAATATTACGGCGTCAGCCGATTCGAACGCGCAAACAGAAATTCTCCAGTGTTCCCGTGAAAAGCGAAACGACTATTCGTATAGAAGTTTCGAAACATTTTAAGATTATTCAACGGATACTTGGTATTCATAATGAAAACAATGGCATCGCGTTATCGTCAATGATAATTTCAACATTTTCTCTGACACGTAATGTACAGGGCGGTGTCGGAAATTTCACGGAACTATGCTCAAAGTTCCGCTGCTACGAGGAAGTTTCCTTGTACGGATACCGTGTTGAATGAATGAGTGATGAGCTGACAAGAGGTGGAGAAACACTCAGCCTTTATGAATATGTGTAGTAACAAAATCCAGACAATCTATTATATTTTTAGGGTTCGCTAAATGAAAAAAGGAAAGGTTTATGTAGTTGCGTGCTAGGGGTCTTTAAAGTTAATAATATAACTATTAGATAGGTACATAAAAGCTTCCTAAATAACGGTGAGCCCTTCTTTCAGAGTTGATGTCTCTTAAACGGCCCAAATAAAAATACACACAAAACATTGGGTTGGCAAATGAAAAGTTTGGGAAACGATACATTTGGCAAACATATTACGACATTCCCCCCTCCCTTAAAAATCATCTTTTGGTTTCTTATATAATTTTGGATTTATAATGATTTAAAAGGTCTTGATTTTGTGCTGAGGTGTTACTATAGGTACATAAGTTACTCAGTTTTTTTACGTAATCGGGTTGTTTGATTTTATAATTATTAGAATTTATTTAAGGAGGCATTTTGGCCAAAGCGTGTCATTATGTCATATTTCGGCGATTTCGTGGCCGCCGAGCTGACACCGTGAAAGTGTTTTAGTAGTTATGTTAATTTTTTAGACTCGCATAATCTTTTATAATAAGTCGAATTTGCTACTGTTGCAAATAACATCACTGAAAGGAAAGTGAGCGTGAAATAAGCCGTAACTCGTAAAAAGCGTCGAGATACGAGTCATAAAGAGTTTGCTAAGCACATACCCTCCACGCATGCTCCCGAACCGATTTCACTGTGAGAAGGGTTCTTCAGCGGCTCTGACCTATGAAACACGTTCGTGTGAGCAATCTATCGAATAAGTGATTTAGTTTGCTATACATACTCGTATACGCTTGAGAAATAATGCTTACATTCACTTTTACCGGGTACGTATTATTTTATCGAAACAACTTTCAACGAAAGTATCATTCTCGCCGCATGAGTTAATATGGTATGGTAATCAATGATATTTTATTTAAAGGTACGTCATCTGCGCGCATAAACGTTCCTCAAAAAGGAAGGCAAATTGCCTTACTTTTTATCTATTTATCTCTTTCTAACAATAGCGTTCGCTATGGATTGCCGTCTTTGTCTCTATCAGTAATTGGTCACGGGTTTTGAATGCGTTTAGTATGAGCATAACGTATCTTAATATAAAATATCATTGATGGTAATAAGTCTAACTAACTTAACCCACGTAATTAATGTTTAAAATATCTTGAAAACGTCATGATTTCAGCAGAAAATAGTGTTCGATGAAATTAAATTCCATGAAATGATACATTCGATGAAGTGAAATTCGATAAAATTCAAATTCAAAATATTTGGCCACACTAGGGCCTTTTAAAAGAAAGAAAGAAAGAAAGAAAAAGAAAGAAGGAAAGAAAAATTATTTATTCGCGACATACATAAAAAAAGAACAGATTAACACGTACAAGAAGGAAGTAGCCACGAAATGGTCCCAACTCAGCGTAATGCTGGCATTAAAGTCAGCGCTGGTCTTCCGTTGGAACCTTCAGGTGAAACCACGGAAGGTTACACACACATAACCTCGTAAGGCCCACCATACTACAAACAGGGTTTTTTTTGTGAGTGGGACTTTGAATCTACCATCAATGCAATAAAGTTCAATTACGTTTGTTCCATAATGCCATTTATAGTTTATGAACATAGGAAAAGATACCTTATTTTCATTGCAACACAGTTCAAATTAAATTGCCTTGATTATGTACATCTTAATGCACACTGGGCCTTACGAGGATAATTATACACAAACAAACAATTAATTAACACGTCGGTAATATAGAGTGAATCTACTAGCGCTTCGGACAAGACCATCATTGCGGAGAAGAAGCGCCGCATTAAACTCCGGCAGAAGGGAAGGATCATAAAATACAATAATACTTAAAAGTAAGTAAAGCTGGGTACTAACTAACCAACGTTACGAGGTGTAATATAACATGTTACACAGCGAGCATTCATGCAGTCAGTACGTAATTGCTCGCTGGTTTCCCCGTAATACTAAGTACTGACTGCATGAATGCTCGCTGTGTAACATGTTACATTACACCTCGTAACGTTGGTCAATATCCAGTTTTACATTACAAGGCAATAAAGTAATAAATAATTATTTTAAAACTAACCCATATACAAATGTAAGCTCAATAAGATAATTGGTTACCACTTTTACCATTTAGCTGCCCAATCAAAACGATTGTGGTCGGGTTTACTTTGTCTCATCCAATTTTTGCCAGAAGGATGTGTTTGTAAATGTTGGGTATTATTAATAAACAAACAATTGACTTATGATTTACTTATAGTTCAACTTATCTCAGTCACTTTATGAATAGATATTGAGATCAAACCATACATAACCATTATTCTTGGGACGTAATAAAAAAGGGTGTAAGTCGACTTAACTCGTAATAAAAAAGGGTATATACATGAACGGAGTATACTAGACTTAAACCCTTTTTCACTTGATCTTCATAAGACTTATACCATTTTTCACTAAGACCCCAGAATTTAAGAAAGACGGTCAGTTTTTAAAACATGTGTATTATTAACTCCGCGTACATTTCAATTATCGTTATTCCATCGGGAACTATTAAATTTTCCGGGATGAAAAATAGCCTATGTAATGATCCAGGATACCTATAAGCTATCTCCATTTCAAATTTCATCCAAATTCGTCCAGCCGTTGTAGCGTGAAGGAGTAAAATCCAAGTCACTAACTTCTGCATTTATATGATTAGTAGAATTTGTTAAGACTCTTGACCTCAATGTCGTTACAAATTCGCAATTTGGAACAATCATTCGTAAGTAAATATTCAAATTACAGAAACTATTTTTTTTTACCAACATTGAATGACCTACTTGACATTCAATCTTACCTCAGCCGATTCCAATGTTTTTGGTTTCCGTTCAATTTCCTTTAGCGGCAATTTCAAATGATATTAATGGATCGAGTTTTACTTTGCCAAGCCGTAGAGTAGAGCCAGACTGTGTCAGATTTAACCCTAACAGCCATTTTGTATACTTACTCACTACAAGGAAAGGTACCCAACAACCCAACAGGGATGACCTGACCCTTCAAAGTTATAATGTTTGTCATCGAAGATACACTATGTTTGGTACCAATTTTTTTAAAATATGTGTTTGAGCCGATATAACAAAACACGTGCTCATTATTTTTTCATGTTCTTAAACATAATTAATCAAACCAGTAGGTAAGTAGCATATTTTTTTAAATCTTTATATAAGTTAGAGGGTTTAGTCACTTTTCAGTACCTACTTACTTGGGAGGACAATTTCTCCCAACAGGTTGAGATTGGGCAGCTAAGAAAAAAATACGTGTCTGTTATTTTAGACTACTCTCTAACATATATCAAAATAAGCAAATGGGACCCGGACAGTTGGATACCTTTCCTTGTTAGTATTCCTTAATGTCAAATAAATGAAACCTGTAAAAAAAAACAGTAAACTTTTAAGTCTATAACATCCACAAGGTCTTGGTAAATCATACTGACTCCCCCAAGTATTAAAATAGATCTAATATCCATATAAATGGTCCACCAATTGTTAATTACATAAAATACATGACTGTGAAGGTGATTAGGTGGAAGTAGGGCAGATGGATTTTTATACTATAATAATGGGGTACGATAATAAATAATTTTAATGATAATAAATGGTAAGTATACATTTCGGGATAAAAATACAACTGTAGAGTGTACGTAGGTACAGAGAGCTGTCGCTAGTTGCTAGGTTATTTTATTAACCTTTTGAACGCCACAGTCGGCTCTGGCCGTCAACTAAAAGTCGTGCCACTGACGCCACGTCGGCTACAGCTGACAAGAGTTCAAGATTAAAAGAGACTTTGTTTGGTAGCAATAAGGTGTAATTTGCATAGCATAGCAAACATGTTTGGCGTGTGGGTGGCACATTTTGTATTCGACGTATGGCGTTCAAAAGGTTAGCCAAAAACAACGTAGTGCGATTGTAAAGAATTTCCTTCAGTATCATCTCTGCGTTCACAATCAATAAGTAATCCACCAGTTCCTTCGCGAAAAAGCTGAATCTGCGCTTATTCAATGATATAGATAATGAAAAAAAAAGCAGACTTTATAAACCTGACTGCTAATTTTGATATAATCTTCTATATTATGTTTAATTCCCATGTTATATTCCACATTTTTATCAACGCAACGCAAAGACGTATCCAACGACCTCGTTTATCGAAATCGGGCCAACCTTTTAACCTTTACGCAGCAACAAAGAACCACACGTACCGTCACCCAACAAAAATGTTGAGCATACTTAGAACCTTGTCATTGTGAATGCAATTGTCATTGTCATGTGTATCATTTGATGTTCTGTTTGAAGTTTACTATGACAATGCACTAAAGTGCATAACATTTTCGTTGGGGTACCTACTGTACATACATAGGTACTAGGTATACGCAGGTCAAATATATATTACTCTCCTTCTTCGGCATTAGTGTATAAGTTTACCATCTTCTGCTGAAGAGATACCAACACCTCCTTAATCTGCAAAAACGCTTGCAAACTGACACTTTAAATTAAATAAGACCTACTTGAAGATTGGACTGCATAACTATTTTCTTCAAGAACTCATTAAGGTATTTATAAACGTACAATAAACCTATTTTAGTTAAAATGTAATAAGGTAAATGTACTAAGGTAAGGTTTCTTGCAATAAATATTTTAAGAGGCAGTGAAGTTATGACGTCCATCAAAGGATAGGTTTATGCTTTTGTACGTTATGGCAACAAGCTTATCATAGTGAACTGGTTCAACGATAAAGATGTCACGTAAATATAATATAATAATCTATAACAAAAAAATGGAAGGTTTTCAACGAAGCCGAATCGCAGCTCGGCATTGAGTATCCTCGAATCGTTCGTCATTATATTTGGTAGGTACAAGGGAGGGTAGAACCTTTAGCATTGTATTGTATATGAAAGAAACCTTACCGATGGTATGACATTTAAACTGAAGTCGACGTACAACAATATTTTTAACCAAAAGACGAACTCATTTGGACTGTCCTATTATCAATTGAAAAGAAGATTTTTTTACTTCTTGGAGCCGGTTCATTGTTTATTAAAAAATATATTTTTTTATACTTTAGAGTGATTGTAATGTACGTTTATATTGTTAAGTAGCTACCACTTCTCAATGAATAAGACACTTTAGGATATTACGTCCTCGCCGTAAGCCACGCTGCAGGAACGTCGTAGTAGTTTTTAAATTTGCTTCGTCATAGTCGCTTAAGTATCGATATATCTAATTGCCTCCGTTGTGGTTTGGTTTAGTATGGTTTTCTTCATCAGTTCCACTTCACCAAATGATTTTTTCTAAATGCAAATGCTGGACTTGTTTCTGGAATAATACCAAAATCGCTATTTGAGGAGTTCCCTCGGTTCCTTCACCCTAACAAAAAAAATTGTGATCAGTCTACAATTGACGGAGATATCTGTGAATCTAGGTACCTACTTACATAAAATATACACCCAGCCAAACATACAGCCTCCTCCTTTTTTAAAGTTGGTTAATAAGGAATATTTACCAATGACACGCGCGCTCTCGTTCACTGAGCGGATCGCTCCAAACTAGTACAATCGCTCTAATGTACTAATTCGGTATTTTAGTTCTTCTAGTACACTAGTACAATGAAAGAAACTGGTCTGTTCATGCTCCTTTGACCTAATGAATGGCCGGCTTTGCTGTCAGTTTCACTCACTGTTCTACCTGCTCTGTTCGGTTCTTTCTCCGCGTGTACTAAATGAACTAAGAGGAGAAACTTTACGGAATAGTTTGTTCTATTACAGCGACGGGAATTAATTCTTTTTGGCTCTTAGTACATGTACTACACAACTCTAGACTGCAGTGCTCGGCAGAAAATCAAGTAAAATAACAACAGTAGTTTTTAATAATAATAACAAACTAACATATCTTTAAGCACGTATATTCCTAAATATAAAATTCCTAATTACAACTTTACACGAGTTTGCTTCACCCCCACCCATCAGTACTTTTAGTACGTGGTTTAAAACAGCATTCCCTACAACTATGCCAAAATTCGCTAATACACGAGTTTTTTCCCTGATAGGCAGTTTTTGGTCTTCGTTGGGTGGCCTACTGTGTGGGGTTAATGTGAAATATATTCTAGAGGAAGTAAACCATAATGTTTAGGTAATTAAATATATGATAAAATTGATAAATGATGAAGAACGAACAACAAACTTAAGTGGCAGTGGGCGGGGCACATTGCTGGCAGGACTGATGGCCGATGGGGTCAGAAGGTTCTTGAGTGGCGTTCGCGGACAGGGACACGAGCTGTAGGTAGGCCTCCAACAAGATGGAGTAAAAAAAAAAGATAAAAGAAATTTATTCAGTAAGTAGGCCGCACGGGCACTTTTACACGTCAAGAATCTACCAGCGCTTCCCAAGAGAAGACCACTGCCGAGAAGAAACGCCGCAAGAAACTCAGCAGTCAGTCATTTTTTAAACATATTTCTTATTACAATGGTACTACTTAGTCTAGCATTATATAAAGCTAGAAATATTAAATTAAATATAGTATCAAATAACATGCGTAGTTCAGCAGGAAAACATGCCAATTAAGAATCTTACGGGAGAGATAGAAAAAAAAAAACACATACTTATGTGTATAAGATGGTGCGAGACGACCACATAAAAGTTTCGATATGTTTTCCTACATCAACGGTGTCCCCTAGACAAGATAAAGATTTTGCATTTGAATAAATTATTATTGACTAAGTTTCGGATTTAGGCCATGCATTTTTGTCTGTTAGATAGTCCTCGATCCTATAATACGCTTTAGACATTAACGACCTTTTCAAGTAACTTTTAAGTGCTGGAAAGGGTAACTTTAAAACTTCATCAGGTAATTTATTATAGAAATGAATGCATTGACCAACAAATGATTTATATACTTTACGGACGCGGAATTTTCGGATAGCGATTTTATTTTTATTTCTGGTATTTAAATTATGTATATCAGAATTTTTGGTGAAAGAATCTAAATTTCTAATAACGTAAATAATATTCTCATAAATAAATTGAGACGCTACATTCAAGATATTAATTTCTTTAAAAGGTTCTCTTAAACAGTCACGGGAGTTTAAGTTGTAAATAGAACGAATGGCCCTTTTTTGTAACACAAATATAGTTTGTATGTCAGCTGCCTTACCCCAAACCAGAATACCTTACGACATGACACTATGGAAATAACTATAATAGACTAAGCGAGCTGTCTCAACATTGGTTAGTTGTCTAATTTTCCTAACGGCGTAAGCTGCCGAACTTAGTTTACCTGCCAGTACAGCTATATGGGGACTCCATTGCAAATATTTATCTAATGTTATGCCTAAGAAAATTGCCTTATCTATCATTTGCAAACACTCGTCATTTAGAAAAATACTAGAATGTACCGGTTTAACATTAGGCAAAGCGAACCTAACACATTTCGTTTTCTTAGCATTTAGAAGTAAATTGTTGCTAGTAAACCAATTAAGTACTTTAACTAGTGTGGTGTTAATCCTACTGTAGTCTACGGATTTTCTATCTACCTTGAAAATTAGTGAAGTATCATCAGCAAAAAGTACAATATCACAAAGTTTATCTACTGTTGGTGGCAAGTCATTTATGTAAACCAAAAATAAAAAAGGACCTAAAATAGAGCCTTGAGGCACACCTATTTTCACTGTAGCTCCAACAGATTGCGTTTTGTTTACAACGACTGTTTGAGTTCTATCACTTAGATAAGAAGACATAAGGCTTAAAGCTTTATTGGACAATCCATAATGTTCTAATTTTAAAATAAGGGTCGTATGATCCACGCAATGAAAAGCTTTAGAAAGATCACAAAATATTCCTACTGCATCGCAAGATTTCTCCCAACTGTTATATATAAATATGTTTAATGAGTACAGATGCCGCATCAATTGTTGATCGACCTCTGGTAAAGCCAAACTGGTTATTGTTAAGTAGTTTATTTCTGTTAAAGTGACCTAACATATCCTTTAGCATTACTTTCTCAAAGACTTTACTTAAAACTGGTAGTATGGAACTGGGACGGAAGTTCGTTATATCACTCATCTCGCCCGATTTAAAAAGAGGTATTACTTTACTATATTTCATGAGATCTGGACAGACCCCCTCTGATATGCAATTATTGTAGATTAATGCTAGATGGGGTGCAATTACATCTATGATATGAAAGAGTACCTTAACTGATGTGCCCCACAAATCTTCAGTCTTTTTTAAACTAAGTGATTTAAATATCTTGACTATTGAATCTAAATTTACAGGGCTGAAATCAAAGTTTATATTACATTTACTGACATTAGTGCTAAGTAATGATTGAGCTTCAACCGCGGATGATTTAAGACATTTCGTAGTATTAATGGCTATGTTAGAAAAATAATCTTCGAATGCTAAGGCAACGTCTTTATTTGACGTGATTTGTTGGCCACCTGTGTTCAGAGTGACTTGATTATCACGAGTTTTTGATTTTCCCGTTTCTCTATTTATAATATTCCATACAGTTTTTACCTTGTTGTCAGATGAGTTAAGTTTGAGACTAAGAAAATTTGCCTTGGCAGTTAAACAAACTTGTTTAAAGGTCCTTGAATAATTCCTAACATAATTTAGGAAGTCAGCATTCTTATTGTCCTCCCTCTCTCTATATAGGTCATAAAGCCTATTTCTACTTTTATGAATGCCCGTAGTAGCCCATTCACAAAATTTTGTTTTCGACCTAGAAATAGTTTTCATTTTAAAATTCTTGTTAAATTGATGTAGAATTACGCCGAAGAAGTCTTACTAAATACTATTACACTCATTCTGTAAAAACGGTAACACTGTAAGATTACTCTGAACTTTATTTTTGAATAATTCCAAACGATTACTAGTTATAGGTCGGTATGTTATTGTATCAGGTTTTTGATAGAAATCATAGATGAAAGATGCCTTCTGACCACTATGGTCAGAATTAAAACAATTAAATATTTCTTTATCCAAACATTCGCAACTACAAAAAATATTATCTAAGCAGGTTGCACTACTAACACCTATCCGTGTGGGTTCTAAGAACAGATTACCTAAATTAAAAGATTTAAATAAACTAAGTAACCTAGTGGTATTATTTGACGTTTCGAGTAAGTTAATATTAAAATCTCCACAAACTATAACATGCTTCTGGGTATTTATTACATGCTAATTTTAACACATGTTCCATAGTAGATTCAAATGTGCAAAAATCAGCCAACGGTGGTCTGTAAACACATATTATTATATAACTTTCTAGTTCTGCGCAAGAAATTTCTACAATCCTTTCTATCGATAGCTTTACAATATCCTTTCTTTCTTTTGATTTAAGAGTACTTTTTACAATTATAAAAGAGCCACCGTGAATGGCACTTTTTCTGGCAAAATAACTAACTAATTTAAAATTTAAAAAATCAAAAATTAATTGCTCTTGTCTAAGCCAATGTTCAGTAATGCACATAATTTGTACATTTTCATTATCTAAGAACAACCCTATTTCTAGTTCTTTGCTGGAAAAACCTTGAATATTTTGGTGAATTAAATTTATATTCAAGGGTGTTTCCGCTGTCCTATAATTTAGTTTAAATCATGAGGCAAGGCATTATTGCCAATAATGGCTTGTTGGGGCTGGGTACTACTGTATGTATTTGGTTCTATATTAAAAGCTAATAGGTCAACCAAGGTCAAAATATATTTCCTGGGCAAATGAATTTTTCCTGATGTTAGATCAAGTCGCTTTATAAATTTGTTTAAGTCAGAGTGACGACCTTGTAAAGATCGCGGGAACGCGGTGGATGCGAAAAGCACAAGACCGGTCTGAGTGGAGAGCCTTGGGGGAGGCCTATGTCCAGCAGTGGACGTCTTTCAGCTGACATGATGATGATGATGATGATGATGATGATGATGAAGAACGAACAGACTAAGCTTAATAACAGGATTCCGTTATCACCAACTTGTCATGTCTAAAAATGGTGTTGGAAATTAAAAAGATAATTTACGATGGCTTTGCTTCACAATTTTTTAACGTTTAATTCACGATCTGCAATTTGTTCATGTCCTTGACGCTATACTGGGATTTTCCTTAAATGATTAGTATGACAGATCTCAAACTGACGTTGCTAGAGGTGCTACTGTTATACACACTAACGATACTTTTTCGATAGAGTTGTCAATAGAATTATATTGTTAGAAATATAAAAGTAATTAAATGATAGTCCATAATAATATTTAATTTATCTATTCATTATATTCGGACTCTGACTTTGAAATCAGTAATTCGAACTTCGGATCCCCCGTCACTTTCTTGCGAATTAGTGACGCGTCGAGAGCAAAAGGGATAGCAATAGATGAAGTTCGAATTACGGATTTTATAGTAGAGCCTCAGCTTCCAAACTAGCTTTGTTGCGATTTTATTGTAAATCTAAAATAACGAGGTTTATGGAACAAAATTCAAGATTAAAAAAATAATTTGACGCATTGTATTTGTAATTTGGTTATAATGTTTTTGGGTTAGATTCGCAATGAATCGGACAGGTACCGTCACTCTGAAACGGATGTATATATTATATGTTATAGGATATAAGGAAACAGTTTGTAATATGTACACACGTCATACATACACATCATATGCAACTACTCGCTCGTTTTTTTTATCGATAACCCTCATCTCTAGCTATTAAGGCATATTGATACAACGTTGTAAAAGCGTGCACTAAGAAAGATAATTAAAAATAACATAGTATTTTCGCAGTATCTTAACATTATGATAGTATCTACGAGTTAGAGTGTTTGAACAATCTGCTTTTTAGAGGTGATATTATATTTCCTAGCATTATTCCTCCATTGGAAAAAATAATAATTTTGCTTACCGCATTACAAAGTTACTTGTCGCCATAAAGAAACATCTGTCATTCTAATTGTAGGGTAGCTCATAAGTTAGAGATAAGTAATGCGGGTGGATCAATAAAGCAGTCAGTTCCTAGCGCTTGCCTTTTACTTACGTAGCACTGGCGACGAGTACGGTTTTTATTTGATCACGCGTGTTTACAGTGTTGTAATAATGCCTATTGGTAAATTAGAACCCTTTAATTTAAGTTCTAAACAGTGGCCGACATATATACGGCGAGTAAAACAGTTTATACTACTAAACGAGATAAAGGATGAGTTGCGTGTTCCGATGTTGATTACCGTGGTCGGTGAGGCGACCTACGCACTCATGTGCGACTTGTGTTCGCCTTCCCATCCCGAAGACAAGACATTCGAGCAGCTGGTTAAGCTAGTTGAGGACCACCTGGAACCGCAGCGCTCGGAGATCGCGGAGCGACACGTGTTTCGATTGCGCAGGCAACGAGGAGGCGAATCTCTTACCACGTATTTACAAGACCTGAAACATCTCGCAACGACGTGTCATTTCGGGAGCGCACTGGAGGAAAATTTACGGGACCAGTTCGTATCCGGCCTGGCGAACGAGATGATGCGTTCACGAATTTTTGCAGAAAAAAATATACAGTATAAGGAGGCCGTGGAACTGGCTCTGGCTCTAGAGGCCGCGGAGAGACACGCGGAGGTGAGCGGCGCCACTACGGCGGCGACTACGACCTCAGGTGGCGGCGGCGAGGCAGGCGACGGCCTGCACCAGGCGAGCGCGAGGCGCGCGCCGCACCGACCCGGGCCCAGCGGCGCGCCGCGTCGCGGCGGCGGCGGCAGCGGCGCCGGCGGAGCGGGCATCCAGTGCTGGCGGTGCGGCAAGGCGCACCGGCCGGATCGATGTCGTTTTGCCCAATACAATTGTGACGAGTGTAATCAACGCGGACACTTACGTGTGATGTGTAAGCAAGTGCGGGATACCGGACGCGCATCAGGACGTCAACATTTTGTGAGCGAGGAGGACCCCGAAGAGGATGATTTTTTTAATATCGACCTATCGGCTAAAGGTAACAAACCTTATTTTATTAGCGTGGACATTGACGGAAATTCAGTTGAATGTGAAGTGGACACCGGCAGCCGTATTTCGGCTATCAGTGAAGACTTTTACCATCGTATATTTACACATAAAAGCATTGTACCTGATAACTTAATATTACGCAGTTATGCCGGTTCACGAATCGAGTCTCTGGGGTCGATAACGGTCGATGTGTCCCTCGAGCAGTTCACGGCTAAAGGGTTACGGTTACACGTTATTAAGAATGGGGGACGCCCACTACTGGGCAGAGAGTGGATACGCGCTTTAAATGTAAAACAAATAAATTTTAATAACATTCTTGAGGATGCATTCGTGAGTCGGCTAACGGCCGAATTTCCCGAAGTTTTTACGGATAACTTAGGAACATGTAAAAAAACCTTTCAACTACAGCTGACTGACAAAGATCCGATTTATGCGCGAGCACGGCCGGTGCCCATCGCACTGCGCGCGCGCGTCGAGCGCGAGCTGCGCCGACTCGAGCAGGAGGGCACGATTTATCGCATCGATCACTCGGACTACGGAACCCCGATAGTGCCGGTTATTAAGGAATGCGGCGATATACGAATTTGTGGCGATTACAAGATCACAGTGAATCCCAAACTTAAGCGGGATTTTTATCCGTTGCCGCGTATTGAGGAGTTGTTTGCCACATTGAGTGGAGGTGAAGAATTCTCTAAAATTGATTTAAAACACTCTTACCAACAAGTATTGTTAACAGAGGAATCTCAACCTTATACCGCGATAACGACCCACTTAGGGACTTTCGCGTACCGCCGCACACCTTTCGGATTGTCTTGTATACCGGAAAAATTCCAGAAATTAATGGAGGAAATGCTTCGGGGGGTGCCGGGCACGGTCGTGTTTTTAGATGACATATGCGTGACGGGAAAGACACGTCAGGAACATTTATGCAATTTAAAAGCTGTACTTGAACGGTTACGAGACATAGGTTTCACGATTAAGTTAAGTAAATGTAGCTTTCTACAAAAAAGTCTAAAATATCTGGGATTTATCATAGATAAATTTGGGTTACACCCAGATCCATTAAAATTAAGGGCTATCGCCGAGGCCCCAACTCCCACCGACGTTTCGCAATTAAAGAGTTTCTTAGGAATGTTAAATTACTACGGAAAGTTCATACCCAACTTAAGTATTCTGTAACATCCCTTACACAGTTTGTTAAAAAAAGAAACTCGTTGGGAGTGGGATCCCGACTGTGAGAATGCGTTTGTCGATGCGAAACGCGCTCTGCTGAGCGAGCGCGTGCTCGCCCACTATGAGGAAGGGCGGCCGCTCGTGCTCGCGGTCGACAGCAGCGCCTACGGGCTCGGCGCCGTGTTGGCGCACCGCTACCCCGACGGCACCGAGCGGCCGGTCAGCTGCGTATCTCGAACTTTAAACTCGGCTGAAAAAGGGTACAGTCAGCTCGATAAGGAGGCGCTAGCGATATTTTTCGGAATAACGCGGCATCACCAATACCTATACGGGAGAAAGTTCGTGCTACGCACTGACCATCAGCCGCTAAGTTACATCTTTGGCGCCAAGGGGGGCATACCGCAGACAGCCGCGAGCCGTTTACAGCGCTGGGCTGCGCGACTGGCGGCGTATACTTTTTCAGTAGAATTTGTAAGGTCGAAGGACAACGGGCCCGCGGACGCGCTGTCGCGTTTACCATTGCCGCACGAGGGCCGTCCCACGTCAGAAGCATTCAGTTATGTAAATCTCATTGAGGAGTCATTACCAGTCAATTTTACGGATGTATCGAGAGAGACTAAAAAGGACCGGGTGTTAAATAGGATTGTCGGTTTTATTATGTTTGGTTGGCCGTCGGTACCGACTTGCGAGGACGAAAGGGTGTATTTTGCTAGAAAAGACGATTTAAGTATAGACCTAGGGTGTTTAGTGTACCGATTTAGAGTAGTAATTCCCCCTAGCTTACGAGAAATGGTTTTAAAAGAAATTCACGAAGGACACCTGGGGGTAATTAAAATGAAAAATGTTGCTCGAAGTTATGTGTATTGGCCGAGTCTTGATAAAGACATAGAGGCGGTATGCCGTGACTGCGAGGCCTGCCGCGCCGTGCGGGACGCGCCCCCGCGCGCGGCACTGCATCCCTGGGAGTTCCCGCTGGCCCCATGGCTTCGAATTCACGCGGATTTCGCTGAATGTGGGGGTAAGAAATACCTAATTGTGATAGATGCTCACTCGAAGTGGATCGAGGTCATTACGATGGGTCGCACCGATGCCGACACTACGGTTACAGCATTCCGGTCGATTTTCGCGAGATTTGGTTTGCCCTCGCAACTCGTCACCGATAACGGCCCACCATTTATGTCTACGGAATTTAAAAAATATTGTGAATGTAATAATATTAGGCACGTGACATCAGCACCGTATCGACCACAGGGCAACGGAGCTGCGGAGAACGCGGTAAAGACAATTAAAAAAGTGATTAAGAGGGCGCTACTCGAAGGCGAGAGCGTACCGACTGCGTTGAATAAATTTCTATTTCAATACCGAAATTGTGAGCATGCTACAACCGGCGTTTCTCCGGCCGTAGCCCTGGTGGGACACAGACTACGCGGGCGCCTGGACGCGCTGCGCCCGGATCGGGCTGCCGCGGCCCGCGCCGCGCAGCAGCGCCAAGCGGCAGCTGCGGGTGGCGCGCCTCCGCGCGACTTAAATACCGGGGACAAGGTGCTCGCCCGCGACTACACGGGAAAGGCACCCAAATGGTCCGAAGGTCGCGTGGTTAATAGGACGGGGCCGGTATCGTACAAGGTGGAGATGGGGAACGGCGTAGAATGGCGGAGGCACCAGGACCAGATCATTCCGATGGGTCAAAAGCACCGCTATTCCCTGACGCGAACCAACTACGGGCCCGACCCCGGCCACGATAGAGAATCGGTCGAGAGCGATGCTGATGATAGGTTTGAAGACGCGTCCGGCGGCCAGGAGGCAGACCACAAAGAGGGAATGGCAACGCCGCCCCCAGCGGCGTCGCCACGGCCGGCTTCCCCGGCCAGCCCCGACTCCCTGCCGCAGGACGCATCGGCCCGGGCCCTGCGGGCCCATCAACGGGCTAAGCGTCGAAACTAGTTTTGTACTGTTATACATATAATTAACGGGGGAATGTGTAGGGTAGCTCATAAGTTAGAGATAAGTAATGCGGGTGGATCAATAAAGCAGTCAGTTCCTAGCGCTTGCCTTTTACTTACGTAGCACTAATCATCTAAGGAAAATCCCAGTATCAAATTGGTTCATTGGCACTGCGCCACAAGGCAATTGTATGTATTTAAGTAGTTACAACACGCGTCTCACCGACGTCCGAGTACGATGAGATCACATGACATAAGTACCTACTCGTATAAGAATTTGTGATTGATCAAATTTAAGCCTTAACGGTATAACAACTACCTAATAAAGAGATAGGTAGGTAGGTAGGCATTTATTTCATACTGAAAATTACATTATTCTATATTACATAATCATAATGAATTCACAATAAGATCGTCAAAATGTAAAAAAAATAAAGTAAAAATAATAATGAAATAAAAAAACAAACGCAGTCAAAATGTAAAAATAAGAATTAAATTAAACAAAAATAAAAATATAGCAAATTAGCTACAGTCACAAATGTCAAAAAATGTATTGAATAAAAAAAACAAATCAAATTAAAACTATCATGTCAATAGGTATTAATAATAATAAATAAAACAAAAACAAGACATCAATTAAACCTATTTATCACCCAACTAGCAAAATTTCGTCATATAATGGTCGCGGCAACGTAACATATTCAGACTTTAGCCTATGATATGAGTCATATAAACGTAATGATAACTTTTATAGAACACGATTTGGGCCCACTTTACTCAGCGTTTCAGTCATATAAAAGTCATTTAACTGCAACCGCCAGCCACTTATTGATCATGTAATAATCACCAACGTGACTATCTTATAACTAATTAGCTGTATAAGAGCGACTTATATGGCTTTTATATGAACTTTAATCATGTAAGAGACATATAATCGTGGAGTTAGTTGCTTATTAGTTATATAATTATCATCAATGTAACTACGTTATAACTAATTTGATATATTATTGCTACTCATACGACGTGTTTGTGGAATAAAAGTAAAGTGTCATGACATTTAAAGAAAAAATAAAATTAATGTCAGTGAGTATTATTTTGACAGAGTTATCTAAGAAATATATATAGCCATGTTACATTATAACTCGAACGATTAATAATGAATAATAATGAATATATTATAATAATGAATGCTGTTAAATTCGACTTAATGGTGGAAATGTGTTGGGGAGGCCACTTTATTGATAAAGTATACTATGTTTAATGGTAAATATTTAACGCCCCACATTAATTATTAGTTATTTAAATTGAATTTAAATAAATATTTTGAATTATCACGAAAGATGCTGTTATATGTCATTTATACCATTAATATGTCATATAACTGCTTCTTATATAGCAAGGTTAGCGGTTAAAGCGCCATGACATCTATGTTGAATGTATTTAGTGTTGTAAAAGTCATATAAACGTAACATGTAACTCAAAAAAGTAGTGTAATAGCAACCATATTTCATTTACTCGAGCAAAGGGTATATAAGATGTTATTTCTCGAACGAATAGTCACATGAGCGTCGTATAGAGGTAGATTATTCAGCATTATCTTATATGACTGATTACTAATAAAAAAAAGTCGAGTAAACGTTTACTCAGCATCATAGTATGACTTAATACCAAAGTGCTGAATAAGATACTTCTATATAACATGATCTATAATTCCCATTTATATGACTTCATGCAACATTATACAGCACAATAGCCATATAACAGCAAACACATTGCTTTTACTCGACTCTGTCTGGCATGTCATAAAGTCAGCTGTATAAGTTACTGTTACTCGAGAAAAAAGTAATATAAGCGTCGCATAGAGGTAGATTATTCAGCATTATCTTATATGACTCTTTAGTAATAAAAAGACGTCGAGTAAACGTTTACTCAGCATCAAAGTATGACTTAATACCAAAGTGCTGAATAAGATACTTCTATATAACATGATCTATAATTCCCATTTATATGACTTCATGCAACATTATACAGCACAATAGCCATATAACAGCAAACACATTGCTTTTACTCGACTCTGTCTGGCATGTCATAAGTCAGCTATATAAGTTACGGTTATTCGAGTAAAAAGTCATATAAGCGTCAATTAAACGTGTCTTATTCAGCAATTTCTTATATGACTCTTAAGTCATAAAAGTAAGTCGAATAAACGTGTACTCGGTATCATAATATGACTATTAAGCTGAGTAACTAAAATGCTGCATAAGCTGACTTTATACGACAGGTTCTGTATAATTCGCGTTAACATAACTTTTATACGATTTATTAGCTGAATAAGCTCAATCTGATATGACTACTTTGCTAGTTGGGACTATACTCTTTTACAGAATATAGTGATTGCGTCAATAAAAGATCTTTAAGTCGGCGACCAAATATTCCATTCGAAGATTCGTTTTTTAGGTCTGCGGGTAGACGCTCATAGAAAGCGAGCCCTATTAAGCTGGGTACTGATCAACGTTACGAGGTGTAATGTAACATGTTACACAGCGAGCATTCATGCAGTCAGTACGTAATTGCTCGCTGGTTTCGCTGTAATACTACGTACCTACTGCATGAATGCTCGCTGTGTAACATGTTACATTACACCTCGTAACGTTGGTCAGTACCCAGCTTTACGCGCGGGTTTTTGTCGTGCAGCGCCAACCGCCGCGGCACACGCTGGAGGCGGCCCGTTTGCCGGGTGACCCTGCCGGGAATGTTAACACGTTTGAACTGGTGTATATTGTGTCGTGTGTACATGATAATGTCGAAAACATACTGTGAATAATGTCTCATAATACCATATTTTTTAAAGAGCTCCCTACAAGAGTGCCTCGGTTTTACACTTGCTAATGTGCGAAGGGCTCTTTTTTGCAAAGTGAAAACTTGTTTGGAGTCCGTGGAATTACCCCGTAGGATAATCCCATATGATAAAATTGAATGGAAATATGCATAATATACTTGGAGCAGCGCATCGGCGGAAATCATAGGCTTGAGTTTGCGTATTGCGAATATCGCACTACTAAGGGAGGTAGCACACGGCGACTTTTTGTAGGGATGCAGTCGCGCGTTCGGTATTGCTGTCACTTTCACAAATTAGAGAGCAAAAGTGACAGCAATACCGAACGCGCGACTGCATCGCTACAAAAAGTCGCCGTGTGCTACCTCCCTTAGCCTTCCTAAGATAGGATATGTCGAATAAAGTTTGGTGTAAACTTGAAAGTTTATCATATTTTCTTTTCATTTATCTATGTGATTTATGTGTTTTTTAATTAACATACTACACCTTTAGCCGATAGGTATTCGATAAATAAACATTTAGCCCTTATAAATAATATTATATTGAAAATTGCTGAAACAACCATCCTTTCGTAAACGCATATTGTAGAATGGGGAGCCCTTTGTTTCCCATAATTATATTGGTCATAATGGCATTTTTGACATAATTATTGATAGTCATAATTTTATATATCGCTGAAACTGTAAACTTTTCAGAATTTCTCAAATATCTAAAGTGTAGACAAGGCTAGGTTAGGTTAGGTATGATTTATAAAAATCGTGAAAAAGTAACAGTTTCTTTAAAAAATACGTTATGACTTGCGATGATTATGACCTAAAGCACATTATGACTAAAAACAATTCCCGTCCGAGGCTTGTATAGTGATTTTCTCCAACAATGCGAGAATATACAACACACAATTGATTAGAATAATAGGTAAACAAAGTTCCAAAAAAGCCTTAAAAAAAAGCATTGTCGCCATGCACATAAAATTTATTACGTGTTGAAGGTAATTCGTTAATTTAATTTATATGAACGCAATACGTTAAATAAAAGTTGAACTATTGGATACACTTTTAAATAGGTACGGTTTTAAGTCTATCAGATTTAAAAAAGGAAAATAAACATTGAAGAACTTTGATTGTACAAATGTTTGGATGTTTTCAGTTAGTTATCCTAGTCCAAACATGGTTTGAAAAAGTAAAACACGCGGGATGTAATGAAATTTCATATTTCATTTTTCGATGCCGCTGCCATTGGTAAATAATAACTTGTTTTTCTTTTAACCTTTTGAACGCCATGGACCTCCTTCATTATTTCACTTTTTTATTTGTTAGTAAATCCGGCGTAAGTATTCTAAAAACTATTAAATGGGCAAGGTAAATCTTTGAGCAATTATTTCCGGCGGCGAACTGAGTGAAACACACCGTTTTTCCTTACACGCTTCTTTCTACACGTCACAATACGGAAATAACGCTATTTACGATTCTGAGAGGAGTTTGTATTTGTTAATAAATGTTTCTTTTGTCCGGGACGGATTACGTATCAACAGTAGGTTTGGTTAGATGTAGATACCTACCTATGTAAACGGTACCTACCATTAGGGGTTTAAAAATGGTTAAAAATAAACCTTATTTGTCGATGACATAATTTCAGCTGATAATATTTGTTTGTATAAATAAGTTTTTTAATCTTAATTCGGCAAAATGCAAATGCGTCTTGCAATTTTGTTGAGGCGTCATGGAGAAATAAACGAATTCATGTTGATTTTTAAATTGCAATAGTTTGCAATACAATTTATATTATTATTTTAGGGTCGAGTTTTCTTTGTACCCCCTTAAGAGGACATTAATTATGCCTCATTAATAAATAAAAAAATCAAATAATAAAATCATATTACCTACGAATTTAAATGTAAATTATTGTTTTCAATTCCAAGATTAAGATACCAAATTGACAAAATATTACTGAAACCGTGGGTTCAAATATAAAAGTAAACTTCCCTTAACTAAAATATCTAAACCGAGACCCATTTTTCCAATCTTTTTTTGGGTTTTTCAAGCTCATTAACTTGGTTGGCTATACCGATACTTACTCTTGGTCTAAGATCCGAATAGGTGAAGATTTGGACCGGGCTGTTTATTCGATGAAAAGTATTTTATATCAAATTGAATACGTTAAATAATATGTGGCGAATAGGTAGGCTGAAAAAAATCAGTCCAGTACTTATATCATTAAAAAAATAATTTAAAATGAACTTTTTTTTAAATTTGCAAATGTTTGTTTAATAGACAAATTACATACTAATCGAAAGTATAAAGTCTATAGAATATGCAAACGTTAGGTTTGGTGCAAATTACTAGTACCGACTGACCTGTTTATACCTGCCTACCAAATAGTTTGACGGGAAAAAAATAGTCAAACTAACGTTTGCATATTCTATAGGCTTCATACTTTCGATTGGTATGTAATTTGTCCATTAAACAAGCTATTGTATTTTTTTAAAACAAAGTTAATTTTTAAATTTTTAATTAATTATAGACTGGACTGAATTTTTTCAGCCTACCTATTCGCCACATATTATTTAGCGTATTAAATTTGATATAAAATACTTTTCATCGAATAAACAGCCCGGTCCAAATCTCCTATTCGGATCTCCTACTATCTTAAATAATTTGGGTACCTATATGTAATTATGACCATCTATAATTTTACTTCTGATACCTATCAGACTACTGGACCTGTTGAGTAGTAGGTATCGTTCAAGTTCCCAGGAGCGTTAGTATTTTATCTGTGGTACCAGTAAAAGTCATTTAACGTTGAATACCCTTGTAATTGAATGCTTTGATCAGAATCCATTGACACAGAAAATGAGACATACCAAAGACCCATACAGCAATCCGGAGAAACAATACGAGCATACAGGTAAAATTGTGTTCTATTTCTGTAACCAGCCTGATGCCATAAAGGTATATAATTTCGCTATGTGTGTGTATTTGACGATGACACCTCGCAGTAGGTTTGATATGCCATCAAACCATAATCTCTTAGGGCCGCGGGGAACATGGGACAGCATGTAGTGGGCTGCTTTTAGGATATTAAACTCTCGTGTATGAACGGGTTTGATGATATAATCGACGATAGGTTTGCATGTTTGGCTCAATATTGCTCAGCCCGTCGTAGAATATGTTAAAGGGTTGCACGGAATTGTGGTTATTAGGTATAATCAATGTAATTAAAGCATAACCACCAGGCCTTTCGCGTAACAACATTCGCAATCACAATCGTTTTCATTTTGAAAATCGAAGGCTTGTCTGCATACAAAAATGAAACCAATTGTTTTGTTTTGAAGCCGATCGCGATTGCGAGTGAGTTACAGGTCAAGCGCGGGTCTTGCTCGCACTCTAAGGGCCGTATTAATAAACTAATCTCAACTCTAATGCTCGTCTCGAGTTGCGTCAAAAATGACAGTGTTCTATGGTTTGACGTTTACTTTGATGTATCTTGTGACGGGCATCTCGTCCAAGATGAGTTTATTAATACGGCCCTAAGTGTTTCATGTTACTTAAAATTTGCTTTCATCCAAATAGGTCTTATTCTGTCTGTACTCCTAGTTGGGCATGGTGTATTGTAAAGGAACAAAAAATGAAACGTAAGTACTTTCGTCCGTATACATTACAAAATAGACGCATTAAGAGTAATAACTTGGAAAAAAAAACTACATCTGAAGCACACTTTTAACACAAATCCTTGACTTTTCTCCCGGAAACTTCCGGGCACGACCTTTTCTCCCGGATATTGTTTTGGATGTCCTCACGATAAGGGAACAGGGAACATTATCGGTTATCGTTACCGAGAGGTTTAATAAAAGTGCAAAACCTCTAAAACTTTTAGCAATCTTCCATAAAGATTCAGGACACGACCGATGTAACATAAAAAATGCCTTAACTGTAGACGAGGCTATAAAGGTGCGCGGATATTCGAAAAGGGCCGCCGCGCACCTAGATGAGATTTCTCCTTATTTCCACGTACCTGACCAATCTAACGAGAATCTATACGATTGAATTGGTCCGTCTAAGATCAAAGTTCAAACGAATTTCTACACCATTTCGGGCTTCACATAAGCTATGCGATTTAGACCAAAAAGCCACCTGTCATTATCAGGTTTCTGAAAAAGGGGCTTACTATCACTACCACCACATCATTACTGGTTTACGCTGTTCTATAAACAAACTATGTATACTCTTTATTGTATACAAGAATAAAAATGAAATACAAAAACAAACAATAAAAAATAACACAAGTACACAGGCGAACTTATCCCTTTAAGAGATTTCTTCCAGCTAACCCTTGAAACAATGGTAAAAGTAGTAATGACGGACAAACAGTAGAGAACAAAAAGAAAACCAGTAATAAAATAATAAAAACTATAACAATAAACTACTATCGTAATATAATACATGATATACGACAAATAATAATAATAATTAAATTCACACATATAATTAAGGATCACTTACTAGCCAAAATTTATATAAGTAGGCTCTCCCCAAGCGTAGCTACAAAAGGAAATTGTATTACAGACCATGGCAAATCGTTCCAGAGTCGTTGTTCGAAAGTTGTGTTAACTTGTGTTAAACGTGTCATTAAGGAGGTACCTGTACCTATAATTAACTTTATTCATAAATATACCTTTGGTACTTTTAAATTACAAATAACTTTCCTGTTTTTACCCCTCCAACTACGCAAAACTTTCATAATGTGGGTGCCCTACTTTTTCATTCTTTTGCTTCCGGTTACTTTTGTTGTTAATAAAAAGCTGTATTTTTTAACGCAAGAAGTGTCATTTATTAAATTTAAATGGTTAGAAATCTCAAATAAATCCTGTTCTTAACGTAGGGGATACGGGTATATAAAATATGCGACTAATTATATAATCAAAAGTCGATTGCATACAACTACATTGACGATATAGCTATATTACTGAACAACAAGTTGCTGATTTACAACACGGTCCATAGGAATGCTTAAAAACTATTATTACGAAGATAATAGAAATAGAAATAGCCTTCTGCCTCCGCATAATAACTCTTGTTAAAAAGCATTGACAGATAAAAAAATAAAGTTTTGGCGTTTCCGATTTCTAACGTAGGTACCTACTTATTAAAAACTTCAAAAAAAATAATTATTGAGTTATTGGGAATAGGTACCAGAGACGATGCATAGTAACTCAAATTTTGAACAAGTATTATTGCATATTTCTTTGCAATTTTATTTTTTTATTTTTCTAGTGCTTCCTAGTTGACGCGTAAGAAATAGATATTTAGCTTAGCACCTGTAGGACTCTAATCTGGCTACAGCGCTTTATAGGTCGCGTCGCCGTAGTCAGTGATATGACACACTTTTATGAGCCTGGGACGACGGACTATGTTGTGGCTGGGAAAACAGGCTTGTCACGGATACTTTCGTATTTTATTTCATTCAATATGTTGAACATCTTTTTTTTTTAAATAAGGTTTTACAAAAGACACTAAATTGTTAACAACGCAAGTACAAACGGAACCCTTAATGCGACTAAAAATACGACTGTAGTGTAGGTACCTAGACAACGTTATAGCATACAATTCATGACAATCATGACGCTTCTGTTTTCATTCCTCACGCCGTCGGGGAATAAGGAATGAATTGAATGATTTTTGTAAAAAATATTTTCTTCCGTTAGGCACTCGTAACTTTTTACCTGAAAGACTTAAAGGCACAAACTGTGCACAATTTTGTCTTGTTTATAAGTTTTGACGTTAACTCCATTGCTGTGAAAAGTGGACAAATTCTGGCACCTTCAATTGACAACAATTCATATCTGCTAAAGTAGTAAAATAAAATACCGTTTGTAGATTTTATACTGCTGATTACAGTAAAAATATTTTTGGATTTTTTTATGCAGTAGTTTTTTTTTATATTTGGGAAAAACAGTAAAAAAGTTGGATTGTGAATGTTAGGAATACACTTATAGTGCCCTTAGTCCATTTATTACCATAGGAATTGAAAAAAATATACAACTGTCATGTCCATTTTTCATCTGTCTGACGGGTTACTTGATTCTAACGACACGCTTTCGATTCTCGTAATACTATTGTTATGATATATGCTATTAAAAATGAAAGTGACTAACGGATTTGTAAAAGCGGATAGCCGCAATCTGCCCAAAGTCGACGAATTCATGTTGTTACAGTTGTTATGGTTGACAAGTGACATGACATGACGGTCAGTTTTGTTTCTGTTGAAAGTTACCTTTTTAATTTTATATCATGCTAAGATCACGACATCAGTATTCCTTTAATAAATTACTAACGACGAATTTAAGTTAAATAAAGAAAAACCGAGAAACACGGGTAGTCTAATTTTTAACAAGCGCGAAAAAAACAAAATGCTTTTTTTTTGAAATGTTGTCAATTCAAAAAGGCGGCTCGTGCCTCCCTCCCCCAGGGTCGAAAACTTGGTTTTTTATTAGGGCCCCATGCCTTAACAACATCAATAAAAATCTATGCTTAACCTTTTGTAAAGCAAAGGCTTTTTTATGTCCCTACAGACTGGCCTATAGATATATGTATAGGTACGCTAGGAATACTAGCTTAGAACTATATAAGTAAGTACAAACAAAACCAACTACACTGGAGTTAACGCGCTCATTTCTTTATAATAATAATTTATTTATAGTTACCTATTTACCTAATTGTTTAAAAACCCACTTGAGCAATGCATATGGCTTTCCCGAGTTTTTTTGTAACACTGATTTATTTCTTTGAAATTCTAAATTCTGAAACGAATGTTAGGCATAGACAGTCGAATGCATATTTGATGAAAAAATAATGGCGTAGGTGGGTGAAGGTGACCTTTGCAAGTCGTCGGGAGCGCACGGGTTTACGTCCCACACGGGGCCGCCGGGCTATTATTCTATTGAATTGTACCGTGCCGTCACAGTGCTTTTGAAATCGGTAAGCACGGCCGTGTGAATAGTATCATATAATAAATGTGAACGTTGGTGGTGATGTTTAGATGGCTATTTGAGTCTTTGTAATTCAATCAACACAAGGAAGCAACGGGTAACGGGTTTTACGCGGTTGAAGTCGCGAGCACCAATGCCTACTATATAACAACGGCAAGGACGTGACAATATCACGGATTCGTGTAATAAGTAAGTAAACTCTTTATTGCACAAAAATAAACTAACATACAATACAACGGAGTACCTACACTCTGTAATATCCTAAAGGGTTATCCCGTAAAACCCAGAAGGCTCTCCAAGATTCCGCGGAGTATAGCTATGTGTTTGTATTATGTATGTCTCTTAATGTGACAGAAATTACTGAACAGATTTGAATCAAATTCGGCACCTGGATAAACCTTCGATTAAGACAGGGTACTTTTTGTTAGGGTTCCGTAGCCAAATGGCAAAAAACGGAACCGTTATGGATTAGTCATGTCTGTCTGTCTGTCCGTATGTCACAGCCACGTTTTTCCGAAACTATAAGAACTATACTGTTGAAACTTGGTTAAGTAGATGTATTCTGTGAACCGCATTAAGATTTTCACACAAAAATAGAAGAAAAACAATAAATGTTGAGGGTTTTCCATACTTAGAACTGAAACTCATTTTTTTTTTCATCAAACCCATACTTGTGTGGTAGGTATCTATGGATAGGTCTTTAAAAATGATATGGAGGTTTCTAATATCATTTTTTTTCTAAACAGAATAGTTTGCGCGAGAGACACTTCCGAAGTGGTAAAATATGTGTCTTACAGTGGGTGGGCCTGTAAGTTCTAAAATAAGAGAATGATAAAACTAAAAAAAAAATATGATGTACATTACCATACAAACTTCCATCGAAAATTGGTTTGAACGAGATCTAGTACGTAGTTTTTTTTTAATACGTCATAAATCGTAAACCGCAATTTACCTTTCCGGAACCCTTCATGGGCGAGTACGACTCGCACTTGGCCGCTTTTTGTTTGAGATTCCGGGGAAGATGCAATGAACTAGTACAAAGACTTTACACAAACTTAAAATTATTTACTAACGTTCAACAATCAAGTCATCTAGGAAGTAAACAAACATTTTTATGCTTGTACTATAAGCCAAGGGTACCTCCTTAGAGGTAACGAGCTTATAAAAAGGTCCTATCAAGAGGCACTAATTCATTATGTTAACGAGACACTGCCTACGACGTTGATGGATTACACTTTTTCCTTCCGTGCATAAATGTAAGGACCACGAGAAATGCGTAAAAAATGGACCAATAACAGCATATGCAAAACTTGAGTTCCTACCGGTAGAATATTATGTTATTGAAATTTTCCACCCAACGGAGCGGAGTAGGCGAAACTGCGAATACTGCTTTTTCTCGAGTAATATCTATGCGAGGAATGCATGCACGATGATGAAACTTTTGCGTTTGAATTGAAATTTAACGTTATGAATTAAGTTTGGTCGTTGAAATATGAGCATATGATCAAGTTGAAAAATAAGCACCTATTCATGTTACGTATCTATATTAGGTAGATATAGAATAAATAAATAAATACCTATCAGGGGACTAACTCAGACAAATTGACCTTAAACTAATCCCTAGGCTTATTTTATGGGTACCATATAACGATAAACATACTTTAATAGAGAAATAGGTACATACTTAAATACATAGAAATCATCAGACTCAGAACAAATGTGACGTTATCTATGAAAAGGGACCTTATTGTCGATGGCGCTTCCGCCATTATTAAAGATGCTCCGATATAAATACAACGTCGCGTGACGCAGTGCGGCGTAAGCGCCATCGACAATAAAGTCACAAATGATAGATAATGCTACAAATAATTATTAGCGCTCGTCACACATATACCTATTTGCCTACCGGGAATCGAACCCCGGACCGCTAACTTCGCAGGCAGAGTCATTACCAACTAGGCACACGCGTCGTTATAGAAGACCCAGTTCTCACGATAAGAGATACATAGAAAATAATGACAAAAACATTGCGCGTCACTATTAGAAATTGCATAAAACTATCATAAACAGGAAGATCTTAGGTACCTCGTGGTGGTAGGACCTTGTGCGGGGTCCGTCCGGATCGATACCACCATCTTATTCATTAACCCATCGCCAAGCAGCAGTGTTCGCATTGCTGTGTTCCGGTGTGGGGATAAGACAACCGGTGAAATTACTAGCATAGCTAGGCATTCCATCTTAGTCCTCAGGGTTGGCAACGCATTTGAAGTCTTAGGATTGCAGTTTTGAGATTGTAGTCTTGTGATTTCAAACGTATATGGGTCTCAGATCCCACTTACCATCAGGTGGCCTGAGAGCGCGAGTGCAAAAAAAAAAAACATTACCCGATGCATTACTTATTGTTTCTTATAGACAATCGATCGGAAGACGCTGTATGGGTAGACCTCCAACAAGATGGACCGACGATGTGGCTAGAGTTGCGAGAAACCTATGGATGCAAATGGCGCAGTACCGGCCCTCGTGGCAAACCTTGAGGGAGGCCTACCTATATCCAGCAGTGGACGTCTTTGGGCTGAAATGATGACAGACGATCTGGCATACTTTTATAAGCTTTTGTGCCGGTGTCGTGTACTTTTTGGAAATCATACCTTATTGCAGACCCGTGTAACAAGAAAGGTTTCATAATAAAACACCGTCGTAGGTACTTATGACAGTTTATTACAAAACCCTATTAATATAAAAAAGCCTACGTGCTAATATTGAGGTTGTTCTCAACATCCTTATGCTGCGTCGCACAATGCAACTGCACCAATTTCCTACTATGAAAAGTTCTGGGGCAATAATTACATTTATGCCTCCGTATTCCAGTATGAACGCTCGTGTGAACACGCAACTGATTAGAGCTAGCAAAACTTTTGTCACACTGCTGACATTTGAAGGGCATTATCCCAGTATGCTGTCTCATATGAACTTTCAACTGGCTCTTCGCCTTATATTTGCTTCCACAAATTTCACAGCTAAAGGGGCGTTCGCCACTGTGCCAGAAGAGATGATTCTTCATGGTAGTTTCCGAAGGGAACTTTTTTGGACACACTGGACAGCCATAAGGTTTTTCTTTGGTGACAAGCCTAAGGTGAGTTTGCAGAGTAAATTCAGACTTGAATGTTTTATTGCAATGTGAACATTTCACTGGAGCATGGATCGAGTGACGGTTGATTACGTGGCACTGAAAAGCAAAGTTAAACTTATTGGATAATACTAAAATGTATTCGGTTATCAGTATTTGTTTTCGCATTAACTTTTTGAAACCAAAAGAGACTGTTGCGTTAATAATGTACTTTACATGAATGACAATGTTTAATCCTTACTGAATAAAGAATAATTCGTTAAGAACTATACAAATCAAATGTAGGTACGAGTATTTGCCTGAAAACCGAAAGAAAAAGAAAACATACATACATACATAAACTCACGCCTTCATTCCCAGAGTGGGGTAGGCAGAGCTACAGAATTACCAAGAACACCAAAACGAATTGTCGATAACTCTGCAACCACACTCTGCACAACTAAGCCAAAATGTTTACCAGTGCATTAGTGACAAGTTGCAAGCTCATCGCCTAACAATACTACAAGCCACGGAGAATCCACGGGAAGACATGGAGTGGCACTATTCTAACCCGACAACCACACGGGACAAAACGGGGACACGGGGTAAAAAAAAGAACAAAGAAAGCAATACAAACAAAAAGTGATAGTTTAAAAATAACCGATTAAAAGACAGATATTTAAAAAGTTGCTATTACTTTTAAGTTGAAGAGCCGCTTAAATCCCCTGCCACAAGTTTCACAGATGAACTTGTTATAGTCCAAGTGATCGATCAAATGCGTTTCAATGGCATGCCGGAACAGAAACCTGCAAGTCACCATTTACATTAAGGTAAATTAACGGGCATTTCCACCGACATCCAATAGCATAAACTACCATCGAAAGAGACGAAGGCAGATAATACGGCTAAAACTAACGCCCTGAATTTTATTATATAGATCCTTTATCGGATAAATGTCTCACGACACGTGTTGACAGGCATGTCGACTGTCTGAAGTCTGGAGCTTTTATTTTATATTATCTTGGCGTGTCGCAGAACATTTGCCCCTCACTATTGAGCACAGGACATAAATAAATACAAGACTTTTACTCAATGAAAACTACAGAACAACATAGTAAAGCAAATAACTGAAGAACAACTGACGTTTTGCTTAGTAAGATCACGCAGCACATTGTACGAGCGCGTCATTTTCGTCACCACTTTCGTTAATTCAATAAACAAGTAATCAACGATAATGATGGTAGTAAAAAATATTATAGCATTTCTCATCTCGCACCGCTCAACGATTCTTACTCTGATTCCCCAGCAGCCATTTTTACCTTGATGTCCTGAGCTCAATAATGGACACGGTTATAATTAGTAAATACAGTAAGTATCATCAAAAGCCTTACTTTTTCCCACAAATATCGCAAATATATTTATCAACTCTATGCCACCGGTCGTGATTTCTCCAAGACTTGTATGTTTTGAAAGATTTATTACACATGGTACAATCCAGGCCATGCTTATTTAAATGTAATGTCCTATAGTGATATTGAAGAGATGAACAAGAACGTATTTTACTATTACAGAGATGACAAAATAAGATCGGTTTCAAATCCTTTGGTTGGTGAGAATATCTGTAACAAAGTTTAAAATACATAATACAGCCGAAACCAGCAAAATATTTTATTATTTAGGTACATATGCCAGCGGAATCCACTTGGGTTTAGTATAGAACGACCCCTGTACCCTTATCATGAGTTACAATCACCGTACTCGCTAGCGAGTCGAATGCTCTGTCTGTCCCTCGCACTCAATAAAAATACTGCGAGCTCTGCGAGGGACAGAGCGTTCGACTCGCTAGCGAGTACGTTAATTGTAACTCATGGTAAGGGTACTGTATGATAGCTCATATAAACACGTAATTACACGATTCTTGGACGTGTCATAAATACTACTTTAATAAAAACTTCGCAACGACGTACAGCAATTTAAATAATAAATTACCTCTTTTTATGACTCGCTTGCGTAGTAGTAGTTAAAGTATTATATCACAAATTACGGCTGTCTTAGGGATCGTCCTAAATCGACCCAGGTTTAGTAAAACTTAGTTTAGGGTCAGGAATCGTTTACAGTTTCCACCGCCCGCCTCACCCATCAACACTGCCGCCAACCAGAAACGGTCGCCTTTTACACAATAATTAGAGGTGGACGAATTGGCAGAATATATAGGTACCTTAACTTACGATCACATTATAAACGAAAAATCCAAAACGCATAATGTTTTAAACTGGACATTAAACTGACTAAAACTGCTAACGTTCAAAATAAAAAATGAAATGTATCATCCTTTTAACTAAGTGACTAAATGCTAAAAACTATGCTTAAGTACGTCTAAAACACAATATGTCTGTTGAATAATGTCTAAAACTTTTGACACGTGCAAAACACTAAATGCCTATCTTCTATAAAAAAAAAAGGTTGTTGAATAAAAACAAACTGATAACAACTGACCGCCGTAGTCAGACACATTTAACTCATTCCTTTTTCAAAATCTCTTCACTAATGAACGACCACGGACCTAAAAAGTGTGAGGTGAAGCATGCAAGGACGGTTCTTGATTCGTTATACACGACTTACCGCACGCACACAGATACACTAGGTAAGACAACGCGCCGAGCCACAGCACGAGTGACAGTTAAGGTGTGTGCGTGTGCACGCACACAGACAGCCATTTTGCATGCTTCACTTAAATTAGACGAGGCTACGTCCGTATTTTTTTTAGGTCCGTGGGAACGACCTGTTTACAACTTTAGACATCATCTTTTCTTTATTAAATGTTAAATTGTAAAACCAAGTCGCTTTCCACGTCCGTCTGTTTGTCTGTCTGTCTGTGTATTCGCTACCTCCTAAACCTCGCAACGGATTTTGATGACGTTTTCTTTATCAGTTAGGTGATTTATCACGGAAGCTTTTTATCTATAATAAATTCTGGTTTATGTACGGGTGTTATAGAAAACTCAGATAAACCAAAGCGAAACGGAGGCGGCTCGCTAATGTTGCATAACTATTATTAGGCGTATTGCACAAATTGGCAATCTGCATTTCGTCCCTTTACTTTCTCAACCTCGTAGGTTCTCGTCAGATGGGAAAAGCACTCATCTTCCTTAAATAATAAAGACTACATTCCTATCTAACTATTCGATCAGATACGAGGTTAAGAAAGCAAAGCAACGATTTTAGGGCCTGGGACACATGTCCACGGCAAAGCGTCGTTAACGTGAAACGGCGCGGCGCCGTAGAAAGGCACGTTACCGCAACGTGCAGATACACGGTGCCGTCATTCATTATAAAGTGCAATATTAAGCCCAATGTCCTGCGCGTAGAGTTTAAAATAGTTGAAGCTGTTGTCACACGGCACCGTGTACCTATTTGCACGACGCGGCAACGTGCCTTTCTACGGCACCGCGCCGTTTAACGTTAACGACGCCGTGCCGTGGTGGCCTTTAGACGTTCTGGTCGTGACCCAAAAAAAACAAATATCAATTTATTTTTACTAACCTGTGCGAAACCATGCTTGCAAAATCTTTACCAACGAAATCGCAACTTCTACAGTTCAAATCGTTGCTAAGAGCATGAATATTCAAATGTTGCTTCATCAATTCGTAATTTGAAGTAAAATCGCATATGCCTAAAAATATAACTTGAATTTATATACGTAATTAAACGAGCGTCAAATGCCAAACAAGGCTAACTAAAACGTAAAATTATACCACAGTAAATCACTTCTGCTTTATTTGGCTCTTTTAGTTTCTTTGTTTCCACTCTTTTACCTTTCCCTTGGCATTTTTCTAAATGATTATTTAAACATTTTCCGTTTTCTGTAAATAAGATAGGTACCTATTGAATATAAAAAATATATTATTTATAATGGCGTTAAAATTTAAAATAGGCTATTAATACTAGTTACAAAATGTTTTCCTTACGGCCGTCCCCAATATTTGATCTACAGTTTTAATTAATATGTTACATCCTCAATCGTTAGTAATGTAACCAACAATAGACCTTACTAATGGCCTGTTGTTTGATCGGTAGTTAAACTAACTAATGGTCAAAAAACGTTATTAATGGTTAAAATCTCAAGGAAATGTGTAAAATTTTCCATTCCTTTTTCGAATTTTAACAATTAGTTAAACTACTGATCAAACAACAGGGCCTAAGACGGAGTAACTAAGATTAGATACTTTTTAAATATTTAATGTGCGCGCGAGTATCAATAAATAGATAAAAGTTGGGAACGGCCGTTAGAAAACTCGACCTGGAATTATTCTAAGCAATTCAAGGTATAATAAGGAGGATGTGGAGCGCCGACTTAAAGAAACCGTCAGAAATAACATTAAGTATGTGCCAAATTGTATTCAGAAAAAGGTATTGACATAAGACGAGTACTTACTATAATTTCTATGACATTTATCACAGTTCCTGTTTTTAGTGTTTTCACTAAGCTTCCGTTTTCTTTTACAACTTCTTTTTTCAAATTCAGTTTTATCAAAATCTACTTCCTCTAACGTCTCAAAGTATTTGTCAGATAGGTCTTCATCAAGTGTTTTAACATCTTCATGCTGTTTACTAATTATGTTTTTGATACATATATCATCCAAACAACTGTAATCAGTTATATTGTTTATACGGCCTTCCTCTTTTATTATACTGGTGTCATTTATGGAACACTTCTACAACAAAAACATGAACAATGATAATTATGTCGGTAGGTATACTCAAAACAATTTACCGTCCAACAACGATAATCAACGATGATCTGTTCATTCTTACTTGTCTTATATAGTAAACAACTGTCTAACCTCAAAATGAACCTTTTTATGCTAAAACCCCTATTTTAAATAAAATAAAGCAATCATAGACAATATATTGGCCAAATGATGTCCAAAATGTTTATTCAGTTTACTTTATTTACGACAAAAGAGCTGTTTTAGCCAAAAAAAGGTTAATTTTGAGGTTAGAAAGTTGTTTACTATAATAAGACAAGTAAGAATGAATAGACCTTAGTTATTTGTCAAAACTAGTTGAGTGCTGGATAAAGCAGTTACAGGACTTTTTTTGTATTTTGTTCAAATTAAAATTAGACTTTAATAATGTATGTTTCAATACGTAATAGATACTAGGTACTTAGCACTTTATTATAGAATCCTATTCATCTTAAATACATATTTATTTGTTTACCATAAGAACACCTTATTCATAAAACATGTTAATTAAGGAGAAATATCTGATAAACTTAACTGAAATTAAACTACAGACATTTTTGAACACACAGAATGTTCTACTACTCCAATACTCTCATCACGATAATGGAATTCACATATATTGTTTCTCTGTTTATAACGTAGGTACTTTTAAGTCTTCTAAATGTTCCTTTTAAGGGTTCTAGGCCTATTACTAAGCCTCCACTGTCCATCCGTCTGTCCGTCTGTCCGTCGGTCCGGAAAAATAGGGAAAGAAATAACGTCTACAAAATGCAAGACAGATAAAATAGGACAAGAAGCCGAGAAACTTATAGAAGACAGGAAAAACTTATTATAAGACCAAAAGAAACACATCAAGAAAATTTAAAGTAAAAAAAAAACTATACTCGTAAGCGTAAGAAGATACAAGAACAAAACGAGTCTTAACTCAATGTGGGAAGAAATAAGAAAAACAGGCGGCATAGAAACGGTGCTAAAGCAACTAAGTGATCACACTATAACACTATGGCTGCCAAACTTAAAAGTTAAAGTCTTCGCCGGTATTCCAAGGCAAGAAGAATAAACATTATGTATTGTAGCCACTTACTTTTACTGCAAATTGCTAGTAATAAACTACACAGCTCTAGTGCCGAGGAATCAAACCTGAGAGAAGATGAGCTAGCCCAGGAAACAAGGAAAGTCATTATGCCCCAAAAAAGGAAATGCTCCAGGAAAAGACAAGATTGCTACAGAAATACAAAAAGCAACTATTGACATTTTAAAGAAATCAACTGAATTCTGCAACGAAATAATGGAAAGCCAGCAAGCACCCAGTCAATGGACAAGCTCCACAATATATGTAATACACAAGAAGAGAAACAAAAAAAGTATTGATAGTTTTCAGACCAATCAGTGTCATATCCAACCTGTATAAAGTGTTGTTGAAGATCATCTTCGGGAGAGTCACCAAATGCCGAGGTGAACAGCAACCAAATGAACAAGCGGGTTTTCGTAGCGACTTTTCTACTGTGGACCACATGCACGTAGTGAAACAAATTGAAGTATACAAGAAGTATGGTAAATTCAACTACCTATGATCTCATTTGTGGACTACCGCAAGGCTATCGGTTCACTTTCTTACAACTTCATACAATATACAACACAATTGCAATACGCTAAACAATTAGGGCCTCAATAGCAAATATATACGGATTATAAGAGAGATACAAAACCGGTACCGCCACTTCAACTTCAGGATGTTGGAGAAACATTCCGAATTGGAAAAGGAGTGTGACAGGGGACCCTCTGTCCTTAAAGCTGTTTACAGTGATCTAAGAGATCTTCCGAACCTTGCACCGAGACAAGGGGCTTAACGTAAATGGCCACAGACTAAAGGAATTTAGAGACGGTTAAAAAACTGCTTTTCAAGGTATTGGTCACACCAGGAGTCCAAAAAGAGCAAGTCAATACCCACGAAAGAAAAGGCAAAGGTGTTTAACATATGCACCCTCCCGGTGCTCACCTACGGCTGCGAGAATTTGTCTTCCACCAATGTCATAATGCAAATTCTAAAAGTATGCCAACAAGGAATGGAGAAGAGCTTACTGGAGCCAGATTAAAGGATAAATGGAGGCTAACCTGCATAAAAAGGAAAACAAAGGTAGTTGACATTGTTCACAAGGCAACCCTTAAATGGCGGTGGGCTGGCCACATCATGCGGTCCAGGAAATAAATGTAGTCAAAAATCATTACGAGTGGTACCATCGAGACGACTGAAGCATTGGGAGGATGGACTGCCAAAGGTTTGGCAAAGGACAACAAGGGAACGATTAATGTGAACGTAATTGGAGGAGGCCGCTTGCTGATGTTAGCTAAGATAAAGACACTGTATAATCAGAGAATTAAGGCTATCACTCAACTCACAGAGAGTCGCAAATAATTGAAACAGTACCTATGCAATAAAGAGTATTGTATTGTATTGTATTGTTTTTAGATTTTAAACTAAGTATTATAAAAATCGGGTGAGAGCTATTCGACCTAAGTCTGCACTGAGCGTCTAGTGACGCCCTCATTACTATTAATGTGTTTTATAATAAACTAAAGTATGGTCTTAAAATCGAAGAGTGGTTTTTTGTAGTACAAATTAATACACAATGTAGGTATAGCATTTAAGTATGGCAAAGTTTAGTAACCTTTAACCTTACTTACTCACTCATAGGTCAATTGTTATTAAATGATGTACCATATAAATTACCCTAAAAATACTCTATAATTTGTGTATTCATTTGTACAGCAATAAACCACTCTTCAATTTCAAGACAATACTTTAGCTTATTAGATAGCACCATCATAGAAATGAGGGCGTCACTGGACGCTCTATGCAGTATTAAGTTCCTACGTAGGATTTTTTTAACTGGAAACCGAAACAATTACGGTGCAAAGTTATTAAATTGGAGAGATGCAGACGGAGTCTACTAAAAAATACGTACAAATTGTAATTTTTCATACAAATTCAAATCTCATTATTAACCAGCGGGTTATAACGAGATTCAGTACCATATTATAACCCGCCGGGTCATAATATGGCACTGAATCTCATTATAACCCACTGGTTATTCGATGGCTATAATGAATTACTTTAGGTGAGGTTTGCATGATATATAATTGGGCAATTTTGAGCATGTGGTGTGAAAAAGTACGTTTTATAGGCTAATTTTTCATAATTGTTTCTATTTTGTATATTATGTACAACGCATTATTTACAAATGCGTGGAAACTACTTAATACATAAGGAATTTTAATGTTTTTTATAATGTGATATGCTACGAAAACATTTGGGAATTTGGTAACCAAAATATTTTGTTTACAGTAAATGAAGCTGAATATTTCTAAATATGATTGAATAGCAGCTAGTTTTTATTAGTTCATAATTGCAGTAGTTATAACCACTAGCTGCTACTGTTACTACTGCTATGATGGCTTGGCTTATTAAAAAAAAGATGCAATTCCAATCACTTACCAAATCATTAGCCAGCAGAGAACACCAAAACTCTTCAGATTTATGGCATTGCTTCTTGAAATCTGCATAGTGTCGCATTTCATCTGAACATTTGTGGCATAATAATTGTGAGCCAATTTCTGGTGTGATCTACAAAATATTAAACCTACATTAAAATATACAAAACCTCAAGACCAAGACTCCACATAAAATACCACTAACGCACCGGAATAATCTTTTAAATTTAATAAAAATCAAACATATTTAAAAATTATACTGAAGTTAATTAAACAGGTTTATGACTGTTACGAGGGCTGCTACTTATGTAACCGGAATAGAAAAAAATAACAAACGTATATGACTAAATATGGTTTTATTGTTTTTCAAAATATTCTCCCTTATGATCGATGCACTTTTGCATACGTTGAAACCAATTTTTAAAACATTTTTTCCACTCTGACTGAGGTATCTCCAAAACGTGCTGTTTGAACGCGTCGACTGCATCTTCACGTGTCGAAAATCGTTGACCACGTAATTTATTCTTTACATTTGGGAATAAATAGAAATCATTGGGTGCCAAATCAGGGCTGTACGGCGGATGACCCGTTAATTCTATATTTTGACCTTCCAAAAATCGAGTCGTTTCGCGTGATGTATGACAGCTGGCACTGTCATGGTGAAGAACGATTCTGCGTCGCTGGTTGTTTTTACGTATTTCTTCAAATACCTCCGGCAAACAAATGGTCGTGTACCATTCCGAATTAACCGTTTTACGATTCTCTAGTGGCACTGTAGCCACATGGCCATTAATACCGAAAAAGCAGGCGACCATTTGCTTCAAGGTGCTTTTTGCACGAGTTACTTACGTAGGGTTCGGCTCATTTTGAAACACCCACACTGTTGATTGTTGTTTAGTTTCCAGGATTCGTCACCTGTGTAGATATTATAAACAGCTTTTGAGTCACCACGGATATATATTTTTAACATTTTCTTGCACCATTCGACGCGAGCCTCTTTTTGATCCTTAGTTAAATTGTGAGGGATCCAACGGGAACAATTTTTTTTTACAGCTAAATGATCATGTAATATCTTATTAATGCTCGTCATACATATGCCCAGAGTCGCCTCTATCTCGCGATATGTAACATGACGGTCATGCATTATAAGTTTTCGCACAGCTTCAATATTTTGTGGTACAACGACCGATTTCGGGCGACCTTCCTTAACTTCGTCCGTGAGCATACTACGTCCACGATTGAACTCACTAAACCAATGGTACACAGTGCTTATCGATGGAGCTTCATCACCAAAAGTCGACGTTAATTGATCTATGCACTGTTGTTGCGTTAAACCACGCCGAAAATCATAATAAATCATAGCACGAATATTTTCACGAGTGAGTTCCATTCTTGCAGCGAGAATTTTTACATAAGAAAAAAATTTATAGCGGCCAGTATTAAAAAAAAGTTCAAATTTTACCATGGAGGTCAGATATAACGTTTATAAATGTTGGAATCCCAGATTCCGGATACATAAGTAGCAGCCCTCGTAGAATATTTGGTGAGTTCCTGATAAAAGAAGAAGTAAGTTTAAAGAAGTACAGTAAGCCAACAAAAATGTTATAGTATTTTTCATAACTTATTGTGCCTGTGACATTAAAATTTTACATTTCGTGCAAATGTTGTTCCTACCAATTGAGCAGTCAGCTAACTTGAAAAAATATGTATCTATTGTAAATTCTAAAAAACTATTGACATATATTTCATGAAACTTAAAACAAAATGCGGCAGTGCGGACTACTTACTAAATAAACATCTTTTATCTTGTTTATCTTATCTTTAAATAATTAGAAAATTGTGTTGTATTTTACCACATAAAAACACCTATCTCAACTTAAGACGATTTATGATACCTTATTTTATAGTAGGCAGGTAAATTAAATTAAGTTAACAAATTTTTAGCAGAATATGAATCGATTACATTTCCTTTATAATTGAATTTATTATTATTATTGATAATCGAAAAAATAATGCAATTTTAATTAGCAGCATCACTAAATTAGCCAAATGACATATGTCACAAGCAAAATAAGATAAGATAAATATTTGTGTCATAGTAAACTTCAAACTGAGCATCATAATGGCAAGCATGGTAACCACAATGGATTCTAAGTATGCTCAATACTTAATTGGGTGACCGTAGATTGAAAATGTTTCACCCAATTAGGCACTAGGCAATGACGGCCAGATATAAAGGCCTACAAAGAAATACAAATGTACCATACAATCTTCAATTATAAATTATCACTAGTGCAACTCATGATATATTTGATGACACTAACTGCCAGTTAGTAGTGACCCAGCCTACAAAGCTAGCAGTCCCGGGACCAAATCCCGGTAAGGGCATTTGTGTAATGAATGCAAGAATATGTTCCAAAGTCTTGGATGTTTTCTGTGTATTTAAGCAATGCAGTCTTTACCATAAGGGCACACGGTGCGCATGCCCAGGGCACCCATCCACAGGGGGCCCCGAAGGACCGACAATTTATTACCCATAATAGATAGAAGATCATAGTAGAAAAATGTTAGTAATAATTCGCTTTCTTTACTTTCCAAAAGGGGTGTGTACTCTAGGGCCCCAGCATAGTTTAAGACGGCTCTGTATTTAAGTATGTATTCTACACTTATATTATAAAAGGAAAGATTTGTATTTTTGTATGTTTGTAATGAATAAACTCAAAAACTACTTTGACTGATTTGAAAAATTCTTACACCATTAGAATGCTACATTATCCCCGAGGAACATAGGCTACTTTTTAACCCGGAAAAATAAAGGGTTCCAGTGGGATGCCCAAAATACGAATTCTATGCAGACAAACTCACTAGAAAAAGCTAGTTCTCTATCCTCGTAAGGCCCAGTGTGCAATAGAATTTAATTTGAACTGTGTTGCAATAACAATAAGGTTTATTTTCCTATGTTCATAAACTGAAAATGGCTTTATCGTGCAAACGTAATTGAACTTTATTGCCTTGATGGTAGATTCAAAGTCGCACTTACATTTATCATTATCTAGTACCCATAGTACAACCCTAGAGCTTACTTTGGGTCTAGGTCAATATGTGACATTGTGCCCTGTTATTTATTTATTAATTTTATTAATTGAATTGCAACCATTCTTTAACAGATGTTTTTCCACAAAGCGAAAAAATGCTATTAAGGGATGGTTTCTAATTAGTAGGTATCTAGACATCCATTTGTGCATCATAACAGAAACAATTGAACATTGCTTATGAATCAAATTAAGTTTCAAATGCATTAACTAAAACCGAGTTACTATTAAGAGGTTACATAGATAATAGTCTAGTTTGTAAAATTTTAGTAAAATTGTAATACTCACCGTAAATCCTGTGCAAAACTGATACAATTCCGCCCAAGAACCGTCCTCACTATCAAATTGTATGTAATTTATACTTTTCGTATCGAGACAAGCACGACATGCCTGAATAGTTGAAGTTTGTTCTAAATTAGACATTTTAATGTTACAACTAAAAACAACAATTAAGATATTATGTTAGTACTGAAATGATAAATTTAAAGTTACATGGTAAATAAATAACATGGACAGATTTGACAGGTGAAGTGAGCCGGAGTGGAGACCGTCAATTCACTGTCATTATTTTTGGCGCGGATGCTAGGATATTAAGCAATTCATACGGTTTTGGCTTTTGCATCTTAAATTATTAAAAATAGTACTTAAAACACAATAGGCTATCTGACTAATTTTAGAAAACCTTTTTAAGTGATTCTTTATTACATAACAAGCACAGTAAATTATAGTTCCTTGAGATTCTACTGTATTATCAATAAAAATCTATGTTAAAGTTTAAAATTTCAAAACCGCGCTAAAAACGCAGTTTCTATCATGGCGCTAGCCATATGACAAGTGTGACGTCACACACAAGTAAACAATAAACAATCATTTGAAGAGATATGCCCTTATGATCTGTGGTTACTTGCATGTGACGTCACCAGCAAGTAACCAAAGCTGCTGTGCAAACCAATTCATAGCGTTTCTGCCACAGATAAGGCTTCAAAAAATATTACAATTTCTTTCGTAAGTAATTTCAAAAAAAGTATACATAATTTTAGTTTAAAAAAAAGTGAAATATGTTGTTTAACGCTATTATCTGATACGATGACCACAATTTGTAGTATATTTTCAATTTTGTCAAAATTCAAATAGCCTATTATGTAGATTTGTTACAAGGTATGCGGCAGTCTAAACGTACTTAGGAACACTAGGGGAACCTGAGGAGGGTTGATCCCTAATTTTTAATTATCGGTAAGTTTTAGCTGGATTTATTTTATAAAAAGTGAAGAAAATGCTATTACCTAGTGAATATGTTTATTTTTCTTGTCGTTTATTCAAGTGAAAATTATTGTTGATTTCATTGAAATAGGTACGTGATCACTAGTTTTAAGTACGATATGTTTTATCACCTTTTTATACACTTGTTCTTTTTCTTTGGTGGACCCCGTGAGGCATCAAGTCTACCTTGTAATCAAATAACCAGACGATTCATATAATAATAATAAAAATAAAATACTTTATTGAACACAAACAAGCTTGTTACACTTTCTTAAATCTAAGCAATCAACGCGTGGTTGTCTTACAGAGATTAGTTAAAACGTTGGTACCTGTACTAGTATAAACTGTATCACAGGTACCGGCGCCTTCCACTTTATTTTACAGTTTAAGGCAACGACGTGTTAGCGTTTGCGAATGTTTGTGTATGATAGTGTGCGTGCGTGCGTGCGTGCGTGCATGTGTGTGTGTGTGTGCGTGTGCGTGTGCGTGTGCGTTTGTGTGTGTGTGTGTGTGTGTGTGTGTGTGTGTGTGTGTGTGTGTGCGTGTGCGTGTATGCGTGTGTGCGTGCGTGTGCAAGCCTATCTTAAAACTTTAAATAAGTCCTCAGTCTCGTTATACGTTAGGTTCTGCAACCATTTCTTTACAGTACTGTGACATGATTTCAGTGGCATGGGATAAATATTCAGTTTTTTATTAATTACATTGTAAAGAAGAGAGCTAACAAAGTAAAAGTTTCGTCTAGCCAGGCCAGTCTTGGACGGATTACGAGGACAGACCTTGTCAGATCTGCGTCTAGAGTACACCGTGCTGTCGTATGGGAGTTTCGAGTGCATCCTTGTAATCGTTTGGAGCACAAAGAGTTGTCTCACTGTCAGGACTGAACAATCCTTGTATAATAGAGTGGTGGGATATCTGTAATATTTTTTCGTCATGACTTTGAGAACAGCTCTTTGCGCTCTCTCTAATTTAAGTAGAGTTGTTGCTGCGGCACCACCCCATGTAACTATGCAATACGATAGTATTGACTGCGCGAGTGCGTAATAAACTGTTTTAAGCGTATCAGGGTCAACAGAAGATCTAAGTTTCCTAAATATAAATATTAACTTTCTAACCCAGGGTACCAAAGATTCTATGTGGCTGTGCCAGCTAAGAGTGGAGTCAATTTGAACACCTAAATATTTTATTGAAGGGGTCCGTGGCAACGGCAAGCAGGTGCATCGCTCAGAACTGTTCCCAGTACAGGAGTGGACAGGGATTTGGTAAGTTGGTTCTGCGGGTTGGGTAGCTTGGGGCAAAGGTGATAAATTTAGATTTTTCTAGATTGACAGTTAGTATGTTGCACGAAAGCCAAGTTGTAACTTTTAAAAGGGCTTGCTCAGCTCGCAGACGGACGTCTTCCCAATCGTCACCATTAACGAGAAGTGCTGTGTCATCGGCATACGATAATATGGAGCAGCGAGGAATGGAAAGGAGGCACAGACCGTTTATGTAGACTAGAAATAGGGTCGGCCCAAGAACACTCCCCTGCGGAACGCCACAAGTGATCTCTTCATCATCACTAAGAATTGAATCAATTTTAACACATTGCGTTCTGTCCGACAAGTAGTCACGGAATATGTTTAGCGCTAAACCCCTCACTCCGACATTCTCAAGTTTTCGCAAAAGGGTGGCTGTATGGACAGTGTCGAAAGCTTTCGACAAATCAAGGAATATTCCTACTGTTTTTAGTTTTTTTTCTATGTTACGGACTATGGAATCAGTGAGTAAGTGAACGGCGTCTTCGGTTGATTTCCCAGCTCTGAAACCGAATTGATTGTTCGAGAGGATTTGGTTCTTGTTTAGAAAATTAATAAGTCGGCTATTTAAAACTTTTTCAAAAAATGTTGAAAGAGTGGTGAGCACAGAAATGGGTCTGTAATTATTGACAACGTCTTTTGCCCCGTTCTTGAAAATAGGGTGTACCAGAGCCTTTTTAAATGGTTTGGGGAAGACTCCCGTTGCTAACGAGACATTGAAAGCATGCTTGAGGAGCGGGATGATGACATGTCTTATAGCTTTGATGACTGAGGGAGATATACCGTCCCAACCCGTCGCTGAGTCACTGCGAAGACCTAGGATTATGGTGTTTAGCTCCATTTCATCAGTCTCTAAAAGAGCCATAGAGTTTGCGTTAGTTCTAGGAGCTGATGCGGGCTGTTGGTTGAGCGCAGCGTTGGTGATTGGGTTCGAGAGGAGGTTTTTTGCAAGGTCTTTCCCGATATTTACAAAAAAGTTATTAACTTTGTTAACAGATAATTGGGGATTTACATCAACAGAAAGTAGTTGATTTGAGGGCTGGGATCTATCATCTATGCACGCAATTTTTTTTATTATGTCCCAAGTAGCTTTAGGATTTTTTTTAGCTTTGAGCAACTCTGATTTTTCGTAACAACATTTTACTTTTTTTAATAAATTATTGCAGTAGTTTCTATAACGCGTATAGGTTAATTTAAGAATCATATTACTTGGTGCCTTTTTTACTTTTATATGGAGTCTATCGCGATTTCGAATACACCTCAGAAGGCCAGGTGTAATCCAGGGCTTGAGGTTACGTTGTTTTCTCGGTTTTTTTTAAACTTCTGAATGCTTTTTGATTACAGTAGAAATTGTAGAAATAATATAATTAGCGATGGCCTATAAAATTGACAAAGAAAACTAGGAACACACAAATAATTAATTTAATTTACAAAGTAATCTAATAATAAAAACCGTTAACAATCAAATAACAAGTAAGGTAACCGATACGGAGGAGGGATGGTGCTGTTGACACTTCGGTGGCTGGATGACGAAAGAGGGCGAGTGACGGCTGGCAGGGTCTTATATAGACTCAGGAGACAGGGCGGGGACGCAGATCATAGTGTCTCCCTCTTACACGAGGTGTTCGGCTAATTCGGCCTCTCCTGACATGTGGCTGTCCCCGGCCACCTTCCGTGGGACTTTGGTGGGCTTGCACTTTGTGTAAAGAGGCTTGAGCGGGACTTGTATCTCTTGATGAACTGGCTGGACTTTCAGGGCTGCATATTCCGTCGAGCTGGTGGTTGATTTCGATGCGTTCGAATGGACCCGGCAGGTTTTCAGGCGCTGGAGGTGAGATGGAGAACTCTGCAGCGGTTAAACCCGTCGTATCTGTAGTAGCCTCGTCCATGGATTCAAAGAACGTGGCGCAGGACTCTGGGGTCCATTCTCCTTGCCAGGCAACCATGTGCTCGGCAGCAGCCTGGGTAGTCTTACCATAAGACCCACCCAATAGTTGGAGCTCGTACAGGACCGGACAGGTTGGGACAGGACCTTCTTCACTCGATAAGGCCCGCGCATCCCGGAGTCCAACTTGCCAGTCATCTGAGAACATTTAGTAACAAATACCATTTCATTAAGATTGAAGATACGAGCCGGCTTGCGATTACTATTTACATAAGCATCTTGTTTCTGTCTGTTGCGATCAAGCAATTCAGATGTGCGCTGTCGTTGTAAAACACGCAAACCTTCGCGACTGGGCTTTGTGTTATCAAGGGCCACGTCGCGTATAAGTGACCTGATCACGGGGGTCACGCCCTCAACGCCCACAAGAAGCTGTAGCGGTGATAACTGTGTCGTCTTATGTTTGGTGCAGTTAAGTATAAGCTGCAAGCGTCCCAATGAGTCAGACCACTGAGTCTCCTTGTTAGTAGCCTCTATACGCAGCATGTTTAAAACCGTACGGCAGTATCGTTCAACTTGCCCGTTCTCATTATGCATCTCGGGAGTTATGAAGTGAATTTCACAGCCCATTTCGGTTACAAAATCTTTAAAGCTAGAACTTACAAACATGCGGCCTCTATCGCAAACTATTAACTTCGGGGAACCAAACAAAGAAATTGCGTTTGATACTGCATTTTTCAGATTAAAAGAGTCTTGTTTAGGAAGTGGGTACCTACAACAGGCAGTATTTGGAATACGCATCAATCACGATAAGAACAAACTTGTAATCTTTTGAGGTAGGCAAGGGACCTAATACGTCCACGTGGACGGTATCGAAAGGAATGTCGGGCTTATGCCACGATGAAATCGGCTGATGTGGGGCTCTGGGAACTCTCTTAGAAGAGAGACAGAGAAGGCAATGTTTTATGTACTTGTGGACAAAAGCACGTAAGCCGGGAAACCAAAAGTGGCGTAATATCAAATCGATACATTTGTCTGGTCCGATATGCCCGTGTTGATCATGAAATATTCGCAGAAGGCTTAATCTATGACCTTTAGGTATGAAACATAAAAACCTCGCGTCTTCACCGGTCACAAGGTATTTGTAATAAAGCAAGTCATTACGAACAACATAACGGGTAGGATCTAGTTCGTTGTTATTAAGCTTATCGATAAGATCACAGGTTTCATCGTCCGCTGATTGCGCTTTTTGTGCCCAGGTCTTAGGTTTTTCGATATGGTGGATGTTAACAGGATTTCGGCTTAAATAGTCTGCGTGCTGCATCATAGCACCCTTTCGGTATTCGATGGTGAAATTAAAATCCTGCATATACATCCACCATCTCGCAACACGCGGTAAAAGATCTTTCTTACGTTCCGTCAATTTCAACGCGTTACAATCCGTTACTATTTTAAACGTCACACCCAGCAAGTAGTGGCGAAAATGTTGTAAAGCCTTGATAATCGCAAGTGTCTCTAATTCGTAAGAGTGGTACCGAGACTCGGCACCCTGCGTAGTCTTACTAAAGTAGGCTACAACTCGCCGCTTCTTGCCATGGTGTTCTTGAAGAAGAATTGCGCCATACCCTATCGAACTTGCGTCTGTGTGCAGTTCAGTAGGTAATGACGGATCGAATACTGCTAGCACAGGTTCATTAGTAAGACAATCTATCAGATAGTTACGCGCCTCTTCCTGTTCTCTACCCCATACAAATAGCACATCGTTCCGCGTTAGTCTGGCTATACTCGCAGTCTTAGACGCATATTCAGGGATATAGCGACGAAAATATCCTGCCAAACCTAGCAGCTGTCTGACTTGACGTACATTCGTGGGCACAGGAGAATCAATTAATGCTTTAATTTTCCTGTCACTCGGTCTAACCTGACCTTGTGATATAATGCGACCTAGATATTCTACTTCTGTGGCCACGAACGTACTTTTCTTCATATTTATGGAAAATCCCGCTGACGTTAAGACCTGCAATGTTTCGCGAAGATTCGCAAGAGCTTCGGAAATAGTCGCCGCCAAAATTAAGACGTCATCGATATAAATAAGAACCTTGCCCGCTTCTATTAAAGGTTTTAACGTCTTTGTTATAATCCGTTGGTAAACGACGGGAGCGTTTGCTAACCCAAAGGGCATTCTTAAATACTCGAAATGCCCTTCAGGCGTAACGAATGCTGTTTTAGGTACCGAATCGCTTTCTAAGGCAATCTGATGAAAGCCAGTGGCCATGTCTAAACAAGTGAAATATTTACTTGCACCTAGGCGATCAATATGATCGTCAATCAAGGGTAATGGAAAGCGTTCCTTTACCGTAACAGCATTTAACGCCCGATAATCAACACACATTCGATCTTTGCCATCTCGTTTTTTGACAAGAATGATCGGGCTGGCGTATGGTGATTCGGACTCCTGTATGATGCCTTTATCTAACAAATCGCTCACAATTTCACGAACCCGAACCTTCTCATCAAAAGACAATTTATACGGCCTATAATGAACAGGAGTTTCTCTCGTTAACTCGATATGCATCTTACCGGTTGTAACAGTAGTTGACGCGGTCCCATCAATAAAGGAATGCTTGAACTCGGTGATTATCTCAAGTAACTTTTTACGATCGTCACCCTCTAGAGGACTATTCACAGAATTTACATCACATAGATTCACAACCTGCACGTCTTTTTTAAACCTTGAACCGGGGATACGCGTAATGCAATGTTCATTATTTGCCCGTATGTAAGCTACGCCGTCACGGTTTAACACATCAGTCCCTATAAGCACGGGTACACTTATGCAAGAATCGCGAACTATAAATAAATCGACTTCCAAAGAGATATCGTTAAATTCTATCACCAGAGTAACGTAACTAGAACACTCAATGTTTTGATCGCCAATACCGCGCAATAGTTGTTTTGTGGGTAGTCGAGCACTATTAAAATGTTTAACTACCGACTCGGAAATGAGGGAAACACGAGATCCGCTATCTATCAGTACATCTACCGGTATTCCCTGTATAATCGCTGTCGTAACGTCACTGTCGTTCAATGAGCTATTTAACTCACCACAAAAGTTAACATTGTTTTTATTGCGGGACTCTGCTCTTTGTTTAGCACAACATTTCGTGACGTTATGACCGGGTTTTTTACAAAAAGCGCATACAGTCAACCGCGAATCGGTATTGTTCACATTAGTATTAGACGCTGGTAATGCCGGCACAGTTTTTCCACTTACTGCAATGTCATTTAAATCCCTTTTAGGGCGTTTTGAGCACGTTCGCTGCATATGACCGGTATCACCGCACGTGTAACTCTTCAACTCGCGAGTGGATGTAAATGATCTTTGCCCGTAACTACGCTTTCTATTGTTTTGCTCAACATGTTTGCTTTGCGGCCAATGCACATCACTCCCCGATGTACTAACTTTGGGCTTTGTATAAATAGACAGAAAATCAACCAGAGTTTTAGTCGCAGCAGCTCTGATTTGAGGGTCATTTACACCACGTAAAACAATAGCTACGGTTAGTTCATCGCTCAGACCCTTCACAACATTCAAACGCAATATTGAGCGCCTAGCGTATTCCGCGTATGTTGTAAAAGAATCCGAGTTACATAACTTTATACAAAATATCGGCAACATCAATTCTCCGTGAACACAGGGGCTTGAACTCTAATTTAAAATTGGTCCAACTGCGATCGTTGGTTATCCAATCGTTTAGCCAACTATGAACGTCTCCCTTCAGACAATTAGCTATCCTTGAGAGGCACTCATTGTCGTTCCAACGATTAATTTCACGAGCCTTTTCAACTTCTTCACACCAAGAATCGATATCGTGCAAGTTTGGATCAAAATTCGAAATGTAATAATGGGTAGATCTTACTTTAGTTAAAGCGCTGAGTGCTCCGATCAGCCTCTCGGTTGGGTCGATTGTGAAATCTCCAGCGGTGCTTGCATTCGACTCCAAAGGCGGCGGTCCAGGGGCGGCGCCCGCGGCGTGGCCAGGCGGCGCGATAGCTCGTGCGGCCGCCACGTGGCACGGTGAGGCCGGCTGCGACCCGAGGGGCGCGCCACCGCTGCTAACGGGAGTCGAACTGCTGCTCTCCAACGCGTGTATACGCGCTAAAATAGCACCAATCAGGGGCCTATTGCATAATAAAGTACAAGCCCATACTATTAGTAAAAATCCACGCAAAACCACTAATACTATTAGCTTGTACTTTATTATGCAATCGGCCCCTGGCCCTGCATTTCTTCGGGATCTGGAATTAAATCACACCTATCCCTAGCCCTACTACGTGTATTACGCGGCTCGGCCATTATAAAGCAAACTCTTCGCTATTTTTCATAGGCACGATAGGCAATGGAGCCTATCCCACTTCCGAAATTAGCGATAGCCTATAAAATTGACAAAGAAAACTAGGAACACACAAATAATTAATTTAATTTACAAAATAATCTAATAATAAAAACCGTTAACAATCAAATAACAAGTAAGGTAACCGATACGGAGGAGGGATGGTGCTGTTGACACTTCGGTGGCTGGATGACGAAAGAGGGCGAGTGACGGCTGGCAGGGTCTTATATAGACTCAGGAGACAGGGCGGGGACGCAGATCATAGTGTCTCCCTCTTACACGAGGTGTTCGGCTAATTATATAATATATGATTTCATTTGCGTTATTGTTAGTTAGGACCGATTCAAAGTTAGTGTTTTCAATTTCCACAATAAAACTAGGGAGATCTAAACGAGTTTGTGTTAGATAGGGATTTTTAATGAATTGTTTATACTCAATACATAATATTGAGGGAAAATGGTCAGTTATTAGCGAGTTCAAAACCAGAGCAGTTGCCGAAAAGTTGGTTCAAAGAATAATATGGTCGATGCAATTATTTTCGCGAGTAGGGAACAGGTGCGCTGGTAGAAGACCGAACGAGGTAGTCATATTGAGGTAGCTGCCGACTAGCGAATCCGTATTGCCTGCTAAAATATTTATATTAATGTCACCTACAATTACTACAGTTTGGTAAGCGGCCAGGTCATTTAAGTTTTTGTCTAAGCTGTTGAGAAAATTGTCGATGGATCTATAAGAAGGGGATCGATAAATTGCGATTATAGCTACATTGTTATTAATGGTCAAAATTAAACAATTTCCGTCGGTAAAAATAGGGTTGGTGATTGCATAAGTCATGCTTGATTTAACGTATACGATGACCCCGTCGTTCTGATTTACAAAAGATGATTGATGAGGAAAATAATTTTCTATTGCATTCATAGAGCTGTCATTAATATTATTACTTTTTCTTCAGGAGAAACTATGCCGCGCAAATATACGACCAGAAAAGGTTAAAAAATAAAACCAATTACTAAAGAAAAATTGAAAAACGCTAAATTTAAATTAATAAAGCTAAATTTATTGATTGTTACTTATTTCTGGACTGTTAGGTAAATTTGGTTTGTTGCGATGATTATTATACCAACGGATAAGTATTTTTTTTTTGGTAAAGAAATTGATTAGGTACCAGTACCAGTTTTGTGTTGTTATTTGGAAAGTGTCCAGGCCTATGTCCAGCAGTGGACGTCTTTCGGCTGACATGATGATGATGATGATGATGATTTGGAAAGTGTTATTTGGATGGCAATGGCATAGAACAAAGTAAAACATGTTGCGAAATATCGAAATTTCAGTAAGTTATGATTATGTCGAAAACCGTTAAACTTTCCTGGGGTCGTGTTAGGTTGTTCAGATAGTGAAAAAGCTCGTATACTCATTCATCTAAGTACATGTTTTTGAACCTCTAAATAAGTACATGACATCCTGTATAAAGGGTGTAATCGTTAAGTGTGACTAGGTGTGTTATTCTATCAAAAAACGGCGGCCGGTCGAACGGACGAGCGAATAAAAGCGGCGAGTTTAAGTAGTCCCGTCCGACCGAACAAAACACATTTTAGCGCGTGCATTGTCAATTAGGGAGCCTTATACGTTCGAGAATTCATGCTGCCAAATTGAATATACGCGTGTTTTGTTCGCTCTGTCGGGACTACTTAAACTCGCCGCTTGGACCTTCACTCGAGCGAACGATCACCTTTGCTTGTTGAGAGAATCACAACCCAGAAGCCCGTTTCACGAAGCAACAAGTTACAAATTACAAGCGGGACTCTTTTTCTAGTAAAAGGAGTTAGAAAGAGACTTCCGCTTGTAATTTGTAACTTGTTGCTTCGTGAAACGGGCCTCAGGTGATTATTCCGTAACTATTACAAATAGTATCAAAAAAAAAACTGATATCGAAAGTACGTTACCAAGTAAAATGTCATCAATTCTTTTTTTTAAATCAAACCAGAATTAGTAGCTTAGTAGAAAGGTTTTCTAATGCTCTTCTCAAAATATGTGAAAAAAAAATATTTAAAAAACCATGCATTAAAAACTTTTCCTTTTTTGAAGTCGGTTAAAAAGCAATTAGGATAACTTCACACAACACACAGCCGCCTGCTGCAACGAGGAACAGTTGCCTTGGCTGTTTATTTTTTTCCCCTAGAAATTTCAGACTTTGTAAGGTCCAGCGGGACTATTCGGCCGAGAGGTAATTGTATCTTAATTCATACTAATTCTGAAGTTAAAATATGTGTTCGTACAATAAGTTAGGTGCTATTTAACCCTCAGTCGAAATAATAACCCCACCTGACCGTACCTATGCAATCGACTGAATTAAAAAAAAACATCGCAGCAGACAGTGTTTAGAGTAGGTATTAACCGTTATTTTGAGCAGGAACAATTCTATTTTGCTCTTTGATCAGAACAGAAATAATATCGATTTTGTTCGAGTGGAATAGAAATAAAAATATATGACGTTTCTTACGAGCTAGTTAAAAAAATTAACAAGTTTTCCGAGCCTTGGTTACGTTAGTTCCATCCCTGTCACTCGTCATTCCAGATATCGAGATAAGGTTTATCAGTTTAATGAACCTGACGTCGCATCATAAAAGAGACAATTTTAATCCAAACCCTTAAATTTTGCCTGGTTCATATTAAAAGCCTCGTTACTTCTACGGATTGTTAGTGCAACTTAGATTTTGGATATGATCGTACCCATTTATACGTAAATATTATTATCTTATAGGTCCCACAGAGCACAGCGTAAAATAAGAAAAAGGGATTTGGTCCTGACAAACTTTGGCAAATGACATTATCTTACCGACTTGCAATAACTGGGGAAGAAAACGGGGAATGGTACGATGTAATATTTTCAAGAATATGAAATATGAAAATAAGTGATTTTTACATACTTTAACAACTTTTAACCGCATACACATTGTAGGTTATTAATATTTCCTAGCGACCTCGTCTTTGGCACAACAACATCACCAGGACGTAAAACTAACTAATTGCTAAGAAATAACACCAATATATTTCCAAGCAAAAGGGTAAAAATAATCACCGAATTCAAAGAGATTCCTCCTCATTCGAGACACGTAGACACCTACGCGTCTGGTTGGCACGTGCTCGTCTACCCGCGCGGCAACCAGGCACCTAGTGGGTATTAAGATAATGCAGTGCTGGTACTATGCCACGACGGTAGTAGAATTATGTAAAATGAAAGTGAAAACATTAAACTGTTCAAACAAAGAATATGGGTGTATAAGATTAGAAAAAAAACGAGATTTCACCGCTAAACCACCTTGAAATCGAGGTTTTTCACGTAGTTAAAGGGCTTAAGGCGACGGGTAAGGCAATACGGCTTCCTATAGGTACTAACTTTGTGCAAGTTTTTCGTGTTTCGTAGCGGCACAATAAATATTTTCAACTAATTTTATAATTTGAAAAAGAAAAACAGACATTTTTTTAAATAACGTATTAAAATTTAAAAATATTTTTGGCGCACTAGTATAATAGATAATAAATAGATCCGTGAAGGTATAGGTGAAAAACTTAAGTAAATGACCTAAATTGCATGTAGTAGTAAGTTATACGAGTGGCAATATACTGTCCGTTGCGAGTGCAAGCGTGATAGCGATAGCCAGCCGAAAGCTATTAAGAAGCTGGGAATACTGTACATGCAAGACGTCATTTACTTAAGTTTTTCACCAATAAAATTGATTATGTACCAATACAAAAAAAGAAAAACTTTCACAAAATATACTTAGTATTGAAAGACGATTGCCCAGAACGCACGCGTGCAATTTTGTTAATTCGATTTGAAGGAACAAATTAAACCCTCCGGCTGATAATTGGTCCGTGGATTTAGAAAGTTTTTAAAAGAACCACATGGCAGGTGATACCCGGCGTCAATCACTCGTCAAGCAGTCATCGCCCAGCCATATCGCCCCACCTATAACTGTAACTCTTCGGTTACGTGCCTGCGTTCGATGGACGCCTAATTGATGGAGGTGATTCTCTGAACTGTCTTCAATTCCTCGAAAAAATATTAATCCCATATTGGCTGATATAAAATAAATTTGCTCGAAATTTACTCGTTGTATTGTACGGTTACGAACGTTACGGGACCCATTTTAAAAAAAAGTGCTTGAAGTCTTCAATGTTAATAAAGATGTCAAGTCATTTGTGAATTATGGGAAACTCATCCTCACTGCTGTAGCGTCAGATTGACTTTGGACCTAAGATGGGTCACAGTAATTTAGTCGCAAACTTTGTCGAAACGCAGCTTGGCCAACAAAGTGGTTGGAATCTAACTCTGACTTCGAGCGCGGGGCAGCTTTATTTTCCAGTGAATAAATATTTCCTCGACAAAGTAAAAACCGAGTTAATAACCCCCTGACATCTGTGCGATAATCAGACAGCGATGTGGCATTGAACCCGTAAGGGGCGATGACATTTATTTATTTATTTAAACTGATTAAATAATTAATCCAAACTGCTGTACTTATGTTTTCTTAAAACGAACCTTCTACAAGTCGAGCGCTATATCGCTCACGTAAAGCTGGGTCCACATTTGTATCATTTTGGCGATCACGATCATGCGTAAAGTATCGAGCACGCGTATCCTAGGGTGATGGAACCAATAATGGACAAGGACTAACGATGGACACTTGATTTTTATATTACAGAAGATAAGGGTTATTCTTCTGTTTAGCTACAATGAATTTATGACCTTATGATCTTTGAGTTAAGAGTTAAGTGTTCATTATTGGTGGGTAAACTTAAAGTGTCTAACACTAGTGCCATCACCCTAACTATTGACGCTCACTTTGAGCATGCCGTATCACTAAGCCTCGTTGCGTGAAAAAATGCTTCCATAATAGCCATAGCGCTCAGCGTATCATATCATAACGCCGTATCCCTTTTGATGATCAAATTCAAATTCAAATACAAATGTTTATTGCCTTATACGTTGTAGGTACATAAGTTCTTTTCTATCGGGGAAAATCCGACTGATGGTGGATCGCATTGTATCACGTATCAAATCATAACTGTGTATCCTGATAGTATCAATGCTTGCACGGGTAGCACAAGTAGTATTTTCTCGGTTGTCGCTCAGTGCGTCTCTATCGTTACTGACTAGATAGAAAGGGAAAACCGAGCGACTGCCAATTCGCGGGCAACTTGTGCTAGCCGCATTGATACGCGTATCCGATCGCGAGCATGTGGGGTATATAATAAACGCGTAGCACCATGGATCGCGAGGGATTAGCTACGGCGCGTAGCATGATCGCGATCTTTTTGCGTCCACACTAACGACCATGATACGCGTCGGTGCTACGCGACGAAGACACGATACGGCAAAATGATATAAATGTGGACCCAGCTCAACGTGCTTACGTCTTACGTCTCCTATTGGACACCCAATAACGTCGTCCTAGACGGCGACAAAAGACGGGTGGCAGTCAAATGTCCACAATAACTTGCTAGATTGCTACCAGTAATATCTCTAAATGCTTAGTTTCATTGCGCGATAGAAAGCATGCTTTTTGTGTTACATTGCGTCGCTGCAATAGCTCTCGGCTCAAAAATGATACAACAACCCGTCGATGGATTGCTACAACCAACCAATGAAACTAATCCTTAAACAACACCAGCGGCAAAATCGCCGCTATCATGGGGTCGCGCGGTCTACTGTTTAGTATACATTCATATAGAGTGCTGACCAACCCAAGCGATCGCCTAAGTTGGTCATTGCTCCATATAAATTCATACACGGCGCCCGTGGCGGTCCCCATCATCCGATTCATACCTTAAAATTAATGTGTAGGAATCTAGAGCTAAACAAGTACCTATATTTTAGAGTATGAAACATTTATTATGCTTTTCGAACGTAGAACGTAGTAAAACTAAGCTCTTTTTTTATGTACGTATTTGACGCAATATATAGTAACTAAGTTTGTAATTTTTGCGCTTGCCTTAAGAAATAAATAAATATAGTTTTTTTTGACACACATTTGGATAAATTATTTAAAAACAGGATAACAAACAACGGAAAAATACCCACATACCTAAGATTTAACAAACTGGGAACCACTAAGCGTGATGGCGTCGTTGCGAGCCAAGGCGCTGATTTTCAACATGTATGGCAACACTAGGGCACGTTAAGAATTCATCTCCATGTTTATATAACGTGAGCTCTAAATACACTAAAGGATTTAAAGCAGCTGCATTTCTACTAAAGTGCCCACCTTAAAACTATAACATGCAAAGCTTTACTGCTACAAACATAACCGTTCTCTCCGCCTAAATGAAAACTAACAATCTCGGAAACTAAATTCGCTACAGTCGTTTGGGAGCCACGCCTTCGCGCAAAGGCAAATGTAAACTAGTAGGACAATAGCTTTGTTCCAGCTGGAGTCATTCTTGGTCCTCGGGCTGTGATGTCGCTTGAGATGACATCATGGCCCAGTTTCCGGGATGACGCGGTCATTTACCTAGGTACTTACTTGCTAAGTTGGAACCTATTTATTTCCAGTTCGCATGATTTATCAGGAACCCTGCATTTTTATTTGTTGCAGGTAAGATAATAAACAAAGTGTATCTTTTTTGTATTTTTATAGAAATGTGAACCACAAAAAAAGTGTAAAATGAAAAACTACCTACATTCAAATTGTGAAATTATGCCTCTCTATAAAATATTGAAAGTAAATATTACACAATCAAAATTACTTAAGTTTATTTTAATATTCTGCAAGACTGGATTTGGCCGCACTTAAAGGATTAATGTTTTAACAATTTTTAATTAATTATCTAACGGTCGGAATGTTATTTCAGTTATTTGGTTCTGTAATATACTTTTAATAGCATTTGTAAGTACAAATTGATTTTATAATTATTAGCCCCAGTACATCTAGAGGTACAAGCACTAATGCTTCTATTATGTAACTGACAGTAGTTAAGTACTTACCAAGCCAATCTTTTTTTTTATTGTTGCTTTTGCTTGCACACGAACTTATTCGGGCTCATGGGATAATATACATGTTTTATAGGTAGGCGTCATACAAATAGCCTCATCAAATCCTATCCTTGCATTCAGATGTATACACACATAACACTTCAGAGGGCCCTGCCAAGATGCACTACGCTAACCAGCGTTTCTATTCGATTCTTTTTTAAACCAATCGCGTCACTGGTAGACCACGTGACTTTTCGTATCACGTCATCTACCAGTGACGCGATTGGTTTAAAAACGAATCGAATAGAAACGTTAGTTAGCATAGTGCATCTTTGCAGGGCCCTCGGGTTGTGAGTTGATTAGAATTAAATAGATACAAATATATAAATAAATAGTTTACCACACTTAAATTAATTAAAGTAGGTAACTAAATTACAAAATAAAAAAATAAATTACAGGCATTCAGGTAAAATATTATTGTTAATTATAGCCTATTTATCCTTTTTAACCGACTTCAAAAAAGGAGGAGGTTATACGTTCCACTGTATGTTTTTTTTTTTTTTTATGTATGTTCACCGATTACTCCGTCAATTGTCGACCGATTTCAAAAAATTTTTTTTGGTTTAATAGAGTATACTTCCGAGGTGGTCCCATTGTCACCAAATTTGTATCTGATGAGGGGATCAGTGAGGAATTGAGAGAACTCCTCAAATATTGTAGGCAAACATATAGCGATTTTAGTATTTTTAGTAACAAGTCCAGCATTTGCATTCAGAAAGTATCATTTGGTGTAGTGGAACTGATGATGAAGACCACAGATGGCCACCGGAACTCCTCAATGGTACCGATTTCAAGGGTGGCGATAAGATATCTTGATTAAGATAGTTGAGCGACTACCTACAACGAATAATATTTACTTGTTGAAATATGACTATGACTTTCCCGCGGCGTTGCTTGCGGCGCGCTTGATATAAGTTAAAGTTTCATTTCAACTAAGAAGTGGGACTACGTAACAGCGTATTATGATCACTAAAAAGTATAAAATAAAATAAATGTTTTAAAAAACAAAAAACCGCCTTCAAAAACGCAAAAAATAACTTCTTTAAAATTATAGGCGCCTAATAGGTTAGTCCAACTGAAGTCGGCGATCACAACATTTTCAACAAAAAGCCGACATCAGTTGGACTAACCTATTAGGCGCCTATAATTTTAAAGAAGTTATTTTTTGCGTTTTTGAAGGCGGTTTTTTGTTTTTTAAAACATTTATTTTTTATAGTCAATGTATTATTTTATACTATACAAGCATCTTTCCAAAAGCCACTGTTTTAATTTACTTTTATATAATTTAATAAGATGTCGTTTGACTTAAAAGAGGACGGTAGATTATTGAAGATGTCGACTTGGTTTTTAGTTACAGTCTATTCATAAACCAAAATATTAGCGTTGACTTTATGTTATAGGTAAGAACCATAATTAGATAAAGACACGAAAAATTACATAAATAGGTACAATTTTATACCATCAATAATTTTAATGTTGAACATAATGTATATAATATATTACTGTGTGTAAACTCGTTGGGAACTTATTTTTATTATAAATATGTACCGAGTTTAGGTAGGTTCCCGAACGCCCTTAAGTAAATTGAACAAGCTGTTTAAAATTTGATACAGGTAGACGCTTTGAATACTTTTAGTAGGTACCTATACAGAGTTTCCCAGAGCATGACGTAAATACATATAGTTAAAAAATAAAAAGGGCATAAGAAAGCCCGTTCTAGTCCGTGACATAGTTTTAAGCTTCCAATATGTTAATTAGTTATTAAGTTTTTCATGTCATGATACTCGTAAATAACGCTATCTTGCTGTACACCTTCGGTTCCCTTAGCAGAAAATAGGTATAATAATTTGTGTTTTGAAAAAAATCCTTACCTTCTAAGCTATTTTCGTTCAACATATTTCACTCGTCGTCGTAGGTACCGAAAAAAAGTTGCTCAAGACCAAAATGAAAGGCCAATTTACTTATACGTTTAGATTTGAATTTAAACTAGTACATTAAGTATCCGAGTAAATAATGTTAAGAGGCCGTATACGAAATTTTGCCGGTTTTACTTATTTTTGTGATTTTACAGTTAAAATACTTCTTTTCTATGAGTTTTAAAGCTCAACATTAAATGTCATTTTAGTTATGATCGAATAAATGAGCCGCTTTTTTATTTTTGTCGAGTATTATAATGCGAGATTTAGGTTGGTTTAAAACATTATTTATTGCCAATTCTTTTGAACTTTTTGGATATATTTTTAGGTAATGGATTGAACTAAAGTTTATTTCTGTTGTTTTAATTTTATGGACGAGAGTTCTGAGTAGCCGAAATCAGAAATTATTTTTACCCGTTTTCTATAAAAAATTACCAAGTTTATTATTTTTTTTACTCGACAAATTTATATTTAAGTGGTAAAAAGTTATTCATACATTTTTTAGACGACTTTCACATCAATACATTGTAAATTTTTCATACCGTTAAGACGTCAAAACGATTCATGAATATGTGACATTCTAAACCTCTTCCAGCAAATTTCACATAGCAGTCGCCGGTGTCAGGTCGATTAATCAAAATAAAATAATAAAAAATCTAGCTCATACATTCGTTAAAATTAGAAATGATCGTTCGTGTTGTGCATTAAAACTTGTAGAAATACAGTATTTCAACTGTACAATCACGTAAATCAGCGAAATCGGCAAAATTTCGTATAAGGCCGGGATAACACCTGTAAGTTATTACGTACGTTTTGAAACAAAGCTATATGCAAGAGAGAGATGCAGATATTTTCCAATCACTCTTACCCATAGTTGCGTCTCAAAACTTACGTAGTAACTTACAGGTGTAATCCCGGCCTAAGGCCTCTTAATAAAAGCGTAAGCACTTAAAAATCTTAGCTTCCGGCGTCTGTACTTCCGAGTGCATACAATCTGAACCTGTTTAAAGCTAGGGTGAAGCCATCTTCTGGGTGAGCTCGCTTCATCGTCGACAAAATCTTCGTCCTCCAATGGCAAGAGTTAGTCAAGAGCAAATCCATTATCAATTTGTAAAAAAGATGTGTGTGTAGACTTTGTATCAATTCTCATTTATTTTCGATTTTAATACTTGTTGTTGGCCGCATGGCGCTTAGCTGCTCGCAACCTACAATTTTCGACCCGACCTTCTCGAGTTTTCTAGAGGCTTCCAGAAGGTCGTTGTGTAACCGTGGTTTACTATTCAATTATCCACACCGTTTAAAATTGCCCCCATAGTTTTATTGCGTACAGGTGTCTGTATTTACCGCCCTACTTAAAGTCGGGGGGTGGCTCTGTGCTTATAGATCGCGAGCGCCCAGTGACTACCGAAGTGCCGGCACGCGCGGACGCCTGCACGACCCTGCGAGACAGAGACGCACGAACACGCTACATTGTACCCTAACGCGCTAGAGCGGGACGCAGCACATCGACGTTTCAACAGGTCGTTATTGCTGCCGCTACTAAATGGTGTTTTTGTGCAATAATTCCTTTGAGATATTTTTCACTTCGCTGTTTAATTACGTGGTTTTGTTTGAACAGTTCGATTTTATTCTCTTTATTTTCTCATTAAAGTCGTTAAATGTCTAAAATAATACGTGGATGATATTTTTATAAAGCAAGTTGGGAAAGTTTTCATTAGATCACAGCGCAACTAGTACTAATTTAAAAAAACCTAAGCCTGATGATTTTTAGTCAATGCTCAAACGGAATTCAAATTAAGAACAGTTTTTAATCGTTATAACACTTATAACTCTAAGTTCCAGTTCGTTATTAGGAATAAGGTTTTAGATTGTTATTCCGCTATTAAAACGGATAAATACTTACTAAGGTTGAAATTCTAGTGTGTACTAAAGAAGAAAATGTGAAATCATACGATTTTATTGTACAATTATTTGGATTAGTAGATACCTAAACCTATTTCTTTAAATGGTTTTTAATAGTCGATACATTGTCGATTCATACTGTGTATAATATTAATTACAAACGGTAGGTAGGTACAACATATTGATTTCATAACGTTTTTAATGCAGCAGTTTTATTTAGGCCCAAAGTTCTGCTTGATAAAGCAAAAAGGCATTTTAAAAGCATTTTTAGCGTTTTAATAATGGTATTATGATAATTAAAACACGTTTATCAATAAAAAAAGTGATCGAAATTTATACGACGCTTTATTAAAACTATTCGCGCAGAATATTGAAGGTTAAATTGTATTAGGTTATATACAAATTGGGCGTCGTTATAAGTTAAGTAAAAGTTTTAATTCCAATTAGTAGTGCTTAGGGAGAGGGGTAATTGTAACATACGTCCCAAGGCTCAAGGGGCACGGGCACAGATAATTGTGTTACAGATGTTATACGCCTACTCAATGAAACAGCCATAGCTTCTATCTAAGACCTCTGCTTCCCTGGTCTCTCAGGACTTAAACATCGGAGATAAATAAGGGGAAACTGTAACTTTTTGGCCATAAATACATGCATGTTACGGAAAATGATACAAATTGGTTTGGGAATGTGTAACATCACTTTTTTTTCAATTACAATGTCTATAAAAATATTAAAAATAACTTCAAATACTCAGATGCGTAAGAGTTAGTGTTACATTTTGATGTTTAATTGCTAATAGTAGCTGTTAAAAATAGCTCAACTGTGCTGTAACATACGCACTGACTGACAGAGTAACCAAAGTCACCATAAAGGTTTATTTTTACCATTTTAGTACGACCCCCCCTAAAATATTGTAATCATTTTAAAATACTTAATGCTCATGGTTATGGATCTTTCATCTTAAAAGTATACCTGTTATATTTATAAAGTATTTTTTCACTTCTCATGCTCAAAAAGTGTGTCATATTAGACTTATCAAGCGAGACTCAAGTAGTACATGTAAACCCTAGAGAATACATTATATTCATTTTTCCCCTAGGGAAAATATGAAATGGAAAATAGAATGATTTATTTGTACAAAACATTTTAATTTGACCAATCAAAATACTTCACCAAATTAAATCCACCAATCAAAATACTTCACGAAACTAAATCAACCTATCACAATACACATTGACTGTCAATCGGAACGTTAGGTTCTTTTTGGTACGCATACTCTTTAACTATATTAACTCTTTAATTGTATTTGTCGACCAATCAGGGAACAGAATTAATTTCTCAAAACATTAGGTGTTTTTTAGTCCCTATTTTACAATCGTTAAAATATGATTAAATCGATTGTGCAACGCTTTGAAGCGCTAAATACTCACACGGTCAGTGGCGTTTATTTGCGGTATCTATATTTTGTATCTGTGTTAAAGCACTTTTGAAAAAAAAACACGCCGCCAAATTAAAACAATATTTTCGCCGTAGAATATGTGGTGCTATCTTTGCTAATTTGTTACCTTTGTATAGGTAATGTTTTTATTTTCTCGCAATCGAAGTGAAAAGAAGAGAGTATTACTCGGGTTTAAAAGCCATATTAGGTACCCCTCGAACAATTTATCGAACACTCGTGGTACTAAGTATATGGCTTATTTTAGACCCTAGTTGTACAATCTACTATTATCTTCTTTTTTCGTTACTTGATTGATGATTCATACCTATTCATATAGTAATATCCAACAAAACCTCTGTATTATTTCGGGTTCTTTTCTCATTTCTATTTTCCATCGACACGGGTTTTCCACCTTTATCACGCACACCCTTCATATTTACATGTAAATATACGACAAGGGAGTAAATAAACGAGTTTTATACAGAATCGTATTCTCAGGGATAAAGAATGGAGTGGAGCAACAAGTAAGTGTGATAACGACCTACTTTTGCCCACGCCCCAGCTATAAAATGTCAAGCTAAACGCCGGGTTACAGTTTTGTTTAAAGGGCGACTTTAAGACGGCATTGATTTTGTTTTGTCTTATAAAAATACTTCGTTGCGTGGGTATATGCGTATACAGGGCCTCAAACGAACCTTTTACAAATGTCCGTTCGTCCGTTTTGGTTTTTTGGCTATTCATGTTTATAAATCTTTTCTTTGTTGGATTGACTTGATTGATTTTCCATCAAAAGTCAGTGCAATAAGTTATACACTACATATTCCATTGTATTGAGTTTTAAATCTAACATTACTTGCAGAATAATATTCTTACTCTTTCTCGCATGATACTCGTATATTAATTACTGCGGATGAATTGATTTTTGAAATAATCATTCAACTGAATTGAAAAATTCATACACTCACAACAAACCTACATAACGTTTACGGAAAGTATAGTAACACAATGTCAAAATACCTACATGTCATGCATATAAATCATATAATTCTACGTCATAACACAATGCGGTTAATCAGCTACGAATCGCTTCGTAACCGCGTAGCAGCTTAAAGGTATAATCAGCTGCAGAGAACAGATGCCTTCTGCTAGGTACTACTCGTAGCACAGGCAATGCCGCCTTTACCATAAGGCTACACGGGGCCCGTGCCCAGGGCCCCCATCCAAAGGGGGCCCCGAAGGACCGACAATTTACTACCCATAATAAATAGAAGATTATAGAAGAAAATTTAGTAATAATTCGCTTTCTTTACTTTCCAAAAGGGGCCCCAAATTCTTGTGTGCCCTAGGGCTCTAGCATAGTTTAAGACGGCCCTGAGTACAGGGGTTACTTTTGTCTGCATTCCAATGTACTACTGACTCATTAAACTTTTATTACATGTCATTAAGGATGAGATGCAAACATGAAATAAAATCTAAAAAAAGTAATCCGTTTTTTGTCACGTATGTTAAGTATCACTTTCTTTACGAAAGTAGAAATAAACAAAACAATTTACATAACTTTATTCCTGAAGAAAGAGATGATAACAAAAATTTGTAAAGAATAACTTTTTAGTTATTCCGGGCCTGCAAGGCCTTGTCAACTAGGCCAACTCTGATATAAACGTAAACTAACCAAACCTGCTTGTTCACGGCAATCTTTTTAACGTATATGCGATAGCTCTTACAAAGGCTTTGAGGTTTGTAACTTTGTACCTCTCTTTCATTCTCTCTCATTTACTCTAATGCGAATCTAATCGTCTTTACCCGAAAGTGAAATACTTTTTATAATCTCTTGTAATGAAGAAATTTCGGAAACCGTCTATGAAGTTGTAGGAACGAGTGTTTTTTTTTAGAAGGTTCAATTTAAACAAATACACATTATTACAGTCACCCAAAGCCGAGTTATTTTTATATTGTTTCATATAGGTTACCAGTATATATGTAATGATGACCGAATACCTAAGAGTATCTCTTAGAATCCAAAAGAGTTAAATTTCTTAGAAGGCATCTTTAGTTTACTTAAATTTATTTGCAAGATGTTAACGTTTTATTAAAGGAAACATGAGAACTTTTTCCTTGAGATTAATTAAACAACCATTAGCAAAGAAAATAAACAAGGGTTCCTTTAACTTTATCATTACACTGTTTTTAAGACTTTTGTTTCCAAAAAAAGAATACATTTCGCTTGTTATTGAGATACATAAATATTTAAATATTTAATTCTATCGTTTACGAAAACGAACGTACAAAATAACTTCTAGCTGCTATACAAAGCAAAGAAGTATAATTAACATAACTATGTACATACCTACTTACTTGTATTTTTCAAATATTAGTATTGAATTAAGCATTTATCTGATAGCACACCTATTGCATATGAAGGAGCAATCCCACAATGCACTCATAAACAACTAACACTTACACTTTTCTAATTTAATTAAAATGTAATTAAAAACTCAAAAACATCTATTAGTTTTTACAGTTCGTTATAAGATAACGTAAATTATTTAGTCCAATTCAACATTCATTGAGATCAGGACAAAATACTGTGCACTAGTTAACTTGACTTTAGATCTACAAGTCCGTCCGTACTCAGTTGTCTAGTAATTAAACTTTTGTGTCTGAGAACTGTTTGAAACAGATGGACTATTTATTTTAATTAACTACTTTGCCAGTGTACATTTTTATGTAAATTTCTCTGCTCCCGTTGATTCAACATGTTTTAATTTGGTTTACAAAATAGATACCTATAACTTCATAGACGGTTCCCGAAATACCTACAATGCAAGAGACGGTTAGAGTCGCATTAGAGTATATGAGAGAGAATTAGAGTTACAAAGTTACAAAACATTATGAGACCTTTATGAGCTACGAGTATCAGGGGCACGTCTTATAAAGCTACAAGTAACAATTTTACAGGTCTAAACTGGCAACACTGCTCAAATGGCTGGTCGTCATTGGTTGAGTTTGTGTCAAATGGAAACTTGTAACCTGTAAATTGTAATTTGCAGCTTTATAAAACAGGACCCAGGACGTCAAGATGACTGCCGTGAACAAGGTGATTACATTTAAAAAAACAATAGCTCTACGTCACGTGTCAGTGTTAAAAATTCAGTCTTACCGAAAGGACGCAGCGGGATTAGCTTGCGATAAAAGATTCTTGCAAAACTTTTACTTGTAGTTGTCAAAACAAACACATGAGTACCATGATTATTTTCGGTTAATTCATGAAAATTATCGTTTTACAAATATGAATAATGAAGGCCTTAAAAGACTAAAACAACAAAGAATCCGTATTTCTGACCACTTTGGTAGCCTTCAAAGTTCGGACATCAACTTTACCAAAAGTTATAGCCACGATATTGATCCAATTTGAATTATAGTTTAATTTAAATTGGATCATAAAGTTTGAATAATTATTATATGTAATTATACGTGCATCTGCATTATAGATCAGTAGTTTTTTAATTAAACGAAGTTTTTTTGCTTAAAACCCTTTTTACTGTCTTTATAAAAATGTATTACCTTCGCAGTGTAATGATATATGTAACACTCAAATTCAATTTCACTAATGTGTATCTTTATCACGGGTCCAACTTCTTATAAATTTCGGCATTGATCATCAACGTACATAGTGATACATTAACATGATTTCATGCCTGCCACAACATTGCTGTCGATTGTTTTTACAACTGATTTAACAGACTGGGCAACTTCCGATTCCAAATCGAATCGTGTAAAACATACAGGAAAGGTCCATTTTTACATATTTTATCATCCATTATTATTAAAGCCATTTGTTTTCTTCTGTCGTTTTAGATTTGACGTCAAAGGTATTTTATAATTGTTGCTCCTTATTCTAATCTAAATCTAAATCTAAATATAAGGTTAAAACTTATCTTTGACATCGATCGTACCGTTGCAATACCTTGTTTCCAGTTCTTCCTATCAGATAGATCCCTATTAGAGGCGATGCCTTTATTATCTTGATCTAGTTGTTAATTGGAGGGTCCTGGTTTTCAGTCTGGTCGTTCGCGTCCGATGAAAGCGTTCCTCACCGTATTTACGAATACCTCTCTGAGCAGCTTCAACCGTATCGTCTTTCATTAATGTCAGTTTCAAAATCGCTTTTTATAAGCTTTAAAGCTTGTAAGTAACTATGTAAATAATATTTTATCCGCCTATTAATTTATCGAAACTTCTTTCAACGAACTTATCATTACGCAGAATTATCATTACATCGAAAGGCAATTTCTCGCAGAATCATAATTTTTTTTGGTAGTCACTAGTTTAACCTTATCTAACCTACGTAATTAATGTTCAAGATATACTGAAAACATTATGGTTTCAGCAGAAAATAACGTTCGATGAAATGAAATTCGATGAAACGATACAATCGATGAAGTTATATTCTGTAGTAAAAAAGGCCAGATATCCCTTTAGGGGTCTCTGTTTAGAGAAACAAAGGATAGGCATAATTAATGTGTTATGAATATGATTATAATTGTATACCTACAAACCTTCATCCCTATTAATTAAAAAGTTTTTATTCGCGCGGCGTCACAAAACTCATTTAACTTTGACTTATCATGCAAAACATCAAACAGTCTTTGCTTGTTGGGAAGTTTATTTTTATCATCGTTAAACTAAAGCCGGTTTGTCGATAGAGTTAAAGTTGTATATACCTACGGTAGGTACTCACGTACTCAGAAACATTATAGAGGGTAACCTATCGAATTATCGATGTTTCAAAAAACTTTTGTCTGCTGTTTCGTTTGTCCGAAATTTTCAATTGTCCGTAAGTTATGTTTCTCTGAACCTATTTATTAAATTTTCAAAATCTATTAAAGATATACCCACAGAACCTGTAGGTTAGGTTAGTTTTATAACAATCTAGAAAAGTTAAACGGTTTTAGAGAAAAAATATTTTCGAACAAATGAATATTTCGGACAAACGAAACAGCGGACAATTTTTTTTCGAACTTAAATAGGTAATCAAATTCGTGTTAATAACACAACATTTTTGCTTTTAGAGGAAATAAAGCGTAAACACTCGACTTTTCAGTGTTTAACACGGGTGACAGCGGTTTCGCACTACGCCGATCCGAATCCGATCCGAACCCGTGAAAATACGGATCTAGACCGGATATATAAAGAAATCGAATGACGGAGATCGGATCTAGTGCGTAAATTACCATAGGAATAGTTCTACGGTTACTACGGACCATATTTTCACGGGTTCGGATCGGACGTAGTGCGGAACCGCTCGTAGAGTGTTAATAAAATTACACTATCGAAGTACGTATAAGCACACTCGCTCCAAATATCTCTGGGTACGCTACATCACTATCATCCCTTGATTTACAATATTCTATTCTTGGCCTCACTTTACCTATAACGTGACTATCAGATACAGACACAGGCGGTTTTTTTTAAATTATAATCTGATCGGGTTATACGTATTTGTTTATTAATATATGTTTATTTTCTTTTTCAGATTTTCCTGATTTGCGAAATGTGCTACTTCAGTATAATAGTGATCATATTCAGTCAAGTGTCAGTGTGATGTGTGTGCGCGTAGTGCGTGTCCAGTGACTTGTCTGAAGATAAGGTCTCTGATGAGTCGACGCCTCACAAGTAACCTACAATATGAAGATGCTACGTATTTTGACGATACCACTGCTGCTACATTTAATGGGACTTATTTTAGGTAAGTTTGTAATATTCATAAGAACAACTTAAAGGTATCGTACGTAGTTGTTTTACCAGCATAAATGTATGTATAAGTAGTAGGTATTACATATTAATATTACCAACATTTGAAAATATTTTCCTATTGGGTGTAAAGTGCGTTTTTTCAAACATTCGAATAAACTTTAGGTAAGGACACATAAACATTAAAAAAGGTCACACAAAAATCCCTGGATTTTTCAAATGATTGATGAAGAACTTATTGCTTATCAATCAATTAATTCATCACGTATAACCGACGCGACATCCAGTGATCGGAAATAGGTGAGCTAATTTGCCTAAACTTGATGCATGTTCATTCAATAATGTATTCCCATCTCTCTCACGCATGAATGAATATGCGTCAAGTTTAGGCAAATTAGCTCTACCTATTCCGATCACTGGACATAACACAATATTGGTATCTTGGAAACAAAACAAAAATAATACACTTAGTTTTTTTGCAAATAATATTTGGAAAATAATATATCCGACCAAACATTTTATATTATAAGTAACTAGTAAATACCGATTATCCTAAACAGTGGAATCCTTCAGTAGCTATGAAACTACAAGTAGGTCAGGCAATAGGCAATATGTATGGATTTCATAAATGGCATTTCTCAACAAAGTATGAGAATACCGTCAAATAGATCACAAAAAGTGAAATTAAAATTAAAACCGCCAAGAAATATGCATGATACAAGCATTTTAACCTGTTAATTAGACAGCGATTAGACAAAGAGATCCGATCGGCCATATAAACTCCATGTTAAATTCTGTTATGCTAGAAAGAGATAGGAACAAATCTTTGTTGGTTTATATCTTGGTTATTTTTATAGCTACTATTCAAAAAAATATTTTGGTTAATGGTCTAAGATCCGAATAGGAGAAGATTTGGACCGGGCTGTTTATTCGATGAAAAGTATTTTATATCAAATTTAATACGCTAAATAATATGTGGCGAATAGGTAGGCTGAAAAATTTCAGTCCAGTACTTAAATCATTAAAAAAATAATTAAAAATGAACTTTTTTTAAAAATTGCAATTGTTTGTTTAATAGACAAATTATATACTAATCGAATGTATAAAGTGTATAGAATATGCAAACGTTAGGTTTTGTGCAAATTACTAGTACCGACTTACCTGTTTATACCTGCCTACCCAATAGCTTGACGAGAAAAAATAGTCAAACTGACGTTTGCATATTCTATAGGCTTCATACTTGATTGGTATGTGATTTGTCCATTAAACAAGCTATTGTATTTTTTTTAAACAAAGTTAATTTTTAAATTTTTAATTAATTATATACTGGACTGAAATTTTTCAGCCTACCTATTCACCATATATTACTTAGCATATTAAATTTGGTATAAAATACTTTTCATCGAATAAACAGCCCGGTCCAAATCTTCTCCTATTCGGATCACTTACTATAACTGTTTGTTTCATGGATTAGCTTTTATTGAAGTTGTGAAAAAAGTCATGAATATTGTTTATAACTTTTTGGCCATAAATACATACGGATGTTGAAATTGTTGACGAAATAAAAATTACCGAGTCGGTACCGTAAAACGGGGTGAGTACGGACAAAATCTAAAATAAGCCATAACTTGTTACAAATAAAAACAATTATTAAACGGACAATAACGTTACGTCTATTGGAAATAATTTCAGTCTTATATTTAGTAACATATTCTTCATTTTAGGTTGTTTCCTTACTCACCCCTTAATCCCTACTCACCCCGTTTGACGGTAATAGGCGCTTAATAAACCATTTCCAAAAACTATGAGGTTCTGAATTCGTCGCGTAGAACTGATTGCAAAGTGCCAGCCGGAATCTTCAATACTGAAGTGCTGAAAAGAGTCAGTGGTGCGGACATGTGTCGCGAGTGGCGAAGCGCACTTTCTTTTCAGAACTTCAGTATCTATTGTAAACGGAAACGCGGTGGCCAATACTTAAGGTACAAACATGTTTTGAAAAGTCATTTAAAAAAACGGCCAAATGCAAGACGGACTCGAAGGGTTCCTTACCATTCTTTGTTGTTATTGCGGCAATAGAAATATACACTTGAAAATTTCATGTGCCTACCTATTACGATTCAAGAGACACAGTAATTGTTAAGGTCGAGCGATAAACAATAAAAAATCGCATTTCGCACACCCTTTTTTTTTAATAATTAAATTTGTTCTTATAGGGGCAAAAGAAATACACTCTGCGAAAATTTTAACTGTCTATCTATTTCGGTTCATGAGATACAGCCCGCTGACAGACAGACAGACGGACAACGGAGGCTCAGTAGTACGGTCCCGTTGCCACCCTTTACGTACAGTTAACCAATTTGATTTCTAGGCCACTGTGGACTATATGAGACACTACTTAAATACATCTTGGTCACCACGAAGTTATTTACAGGGCATACTATACTATAACCCCCTTACTAATAAACGTTGCGTAACGGTGGTATAGCTATACAATGTTTTGTCCTTATCTGTCATTGTGACATTTGAATTTGACAGATAAGGACAAAACATTGTATAGCTATACCACCCGTTACTCAACGTTTATTAGTAAGGGGGAAATTGATTTCATTGGTCACCAAGATGTATTTAAGTAGTGTCTAGGCTATTACTTATTTAAGGTAATTTCTTAAGTCTAGGTTATTTCTGATATTTCTATCTTGATAAAAATGCCTATAAGCAACACGAAATAGTATGTTTACTTTTGTACTTTATCTTTATTCGTTCTTGTGTGTACAAGACGCTTTTAAATGAGAGCACACGGTGATGTTTCTCGCCGGACAGCTATATCACACAATATTACTTTTATGTTGTCCGGCAGCATGAGCACATCATGCTCGCCCAAAGGTATTTGCTTACGGCGGCGGCGTCGTTGATCGGGTCGCCACCTTCCGAACATGGTTGAGGGAGGCGATGGCTGAGATATGCGTCATACTCGTGAACGGGTGCTGTTTGTGGGGTCCGGTCTGTTCATGTCTGCAAGGACTTGTTGCTCAGTTAATTATTCCAATTATGGCTTTTGACGTAGAGACCTCGTCGTGTTGTTCTCCTAGTCATTATTTTTAGTTTAATGTATTTGACATGTATTATTTTTAATTTTTACATTTATTTGTAAGGTTTTTTAATTTTTGAATTTGTAATGTTTTTATTTCTGATAGTTCTAATAATTTATATTTGTTGCTTTATTAACTTACTTTTAAGTATTATTGTATTTTATGTTTGAAAAAATTACCTTCTGCTGGAGTTTCTTGCGGCGCTTCTTCTCCGCAATGATGGTCTTGTCCGAAGCGCTAGTAGATTCACTGTATATTACCGACGTGTAAAAGAGCCCGTTTGTGGCCAATTTACTGAATAAATATTTTGATTTTGATTTAGATTTTTTATCCTATGATGTGGTTTACAACGTCACGTTGACAAAGTCCATAACGGCCTAGGAATAAAAATTTGTTGACTGTACATAATCATTAAAGGTGCAACCATAAGCTCTCGCAATGGGAAGATTAATTTGGCAACTCGGTACATTGAGTGGCGAAACGAGGTTTACAAAAAAGTTAACGACTTTGACCAGGATTGGAAGTCTGTGTTGAACAAAATAAAAGAAACCGGCCAAGTGCGAGTCGGACTCGCGCACGAAGGGTTCCGTATTATCTATAAATTATCACGTTTGTTGTATGGGAGCCCCCGTTAAATATTTAGTTGGTTTTAATTTAATTATTTATTTTTAAAGTGAACATACAACTAAATATTCTGTGAATATTTCAAGCGTCTACCGGTTGCCGTTAATAATATCGAGCAAAAAACGGCAAATAAATCACGTTTGTAGTATGTGCTCCCCTTAAATATTTCGTCGGTGAGATTGCCAATTCCGCTATGTGCATTTTAGCAACTTTTCAGGAGAGACAAAAAACTGATTTATTATGTAATTGGCGACATACATACCTTAAATTTATGTAGAAATAGTGTTAAAATATTTAAGAAATGTAATTACTTAGAATAAATAATAATTCATACATTACAAACGAAGTAATTTATTTTTTTCTACTTTTTGTGCACATACGTGTATTGGTTTTGCTCTTACTAAATACATATGTGTTAATCATGCACATAAAGGAATTGAGTATTCATTTATTCAAGGAATATTAGATTTAGTTATGTGTTTTTGTAAATAAAACAACAACAACAATAATCTGAGATCAATAATTTGTATTTAAAATACAATAATTAACAATTATCAAAATTAAACCTTATAAACAAAACCTATTAAAATCAACAAACCACACCGTAAAACTTAAAAAATAATTAACTTTGATCAAGTTGTAACATAAAAACCTCTTCTAAAAGGTATTAATATAATTCTTCAATGAAAGAAAAAACGGTTTATAAAAACTTCGTGAAAAAACAGAAAATAACATTTAAAAACGAACATTAAACACCACTTAAGTAAGTGAAATAAACAACATACAGCTTCTATTTCTTAGGAAAATTAATACCAAAGTAAATATTTTAAATTCTTACCAAACAATTACAATAAAAACCGGATCCTATTAATGCTTACTACCAAATAATAAAGTTATAAAAAAAAATTAGAAACAGTCTTTCATTCCTTAACAAATAATTGGACTTCAATATTATTGAAATTAGTTGTGATGAAGATTATCATAAAAATAATGGTGATCTCTATGCATATATTTTTTCAAAGATTGCAAGCTATCAAACTTAGACTTATCAATTTTTTGAGGTGAGTCGTACAAACTCGAAAGTGCAATACCGTTTACGCGTTGACGTTGAGGGAGTGGTGCCCATTCTTCTGGATGTCGTAACTTGTAATAGATGGTTCCATTTTTATAAAGAATGCCTCTTATATCCGTTACCACCGGATCACCAGCTTTTTTCCCTGGCCTGATTGAAGAAAATTGGCACGTTTTCTCATAGTTTTGAAAAAACTTATAATCCAAATGACGCACAATATATGGTTTTGCAGGACGTGCATGTCTCATTATATTCAAGAAATCGTTTGCAGTATAAATAGGAGCCTTGAAAAGACCCTCTAACGTTGAATGTACGCTGTCCACCTCCATCATCGTATGACCTTTTTCGAGGATCAGTTGTTCGAGCTCGACGTTTGCTTCTGTAGACAAATTTAATAGGGCTGATGCCAGAATTTTATTTCTATTCTGGTATGAGCATCCGTCTGATATGAGGACCATTTTCTTGTAGCCCTCGGGAATGTCTTTTGGCTGCATAGGCTTCCTCTTTCTTTACAATGTGTGCTGTATATTCTTCCTCAGTGATATTCTTTTCTTTGAAAGCCGTACATGTGTCGCATTGGTCTTTTCTGGGTTTGTAAATTGATATTTTTTCAGACCTGAGAACCGAAGTGAACAGGGTGCGATGTGCTGGAGATTTCTCATTTTCGAGGCACCACTTTTTGTAAACTCGATAAAGATGGGATTTGTTCTGAAAGGTACTTTCAACATACACTCTCTTAGATGAGCTTCTGCAATAGTGGCTGGGAACCTTAGGAAGCAAATTTAACCATTCCTTTACAATATAAGACTTTGAATTCGACAATTGTCTTTCGGGAACGTTTTGTTTTCTACTTTTGCTTGTTATATTTTCAGTCTCGAAACGTACCGAGTTCAAAGCCTTTGTCCAATCAGATAAAGTGTCATAGTTAATATCTAAGGTACTGATGAAGAACTTCTTACACACCTTGATCAATTCATTATTTTCATTAGGCAATTTATAGTCATACCCAATTTGTTTTGCAGACGTGTTCGGTGTTTGTTTTCTTCGCCGTATTATAGGACGAACACTAATCAAATTTTTTATGTATGCTTTTTTGGCATCCCACGAATCTAGGGTCCAAAAATATCGGAAAATGCTTTCCCGTTGATTTTCCGATATTTCACCACACAGGAAACTTCTAGCCGTTTTTGATGTGGCACCGTGGGGACAAGACTTATCTTTTTTTAACCTCTTGGTTCTTTCAACAAATTCAAAAGTACAATTCCCATTTACGCCCTTTACACGTTTTCTGCCGGTATACTTTTTTCCATTTAGTCTTTGGTTCTTATTAAATCTTCTACTTTTTCTTTTGCTGTAAATCTCAGATTCGTCGTCATTGTCACTAGATACGATTTGCGGTTCCACTTCTCTTAGTTCACCAGTTATTTCATCAAGAATACTAATTACTGCAGTATTGTCAATTCCGGTGCTAATAGTCGAAGGTACAAAACGTCCCGTTTGTTCATCTAGCAGTAAGTTACAATTCGAGAGTGCAGGACTTGGTGATGGAGATCTCGAACCATTAGCATGTTTAGACAGGATTTCAATCATCTCACCCTGTGTATTTGTACATAACACAGCTTGTGAAGCTTCAGATGAACTAGCTCCTACAAGTGACTGTGGATCTTCTGTCACATCAAAAGAAACATTTGGATCAAATGAGTCTTTGCAAATTTCTTCAATGCATGTATTTATAAAAGTGGAATTTGGGGAAACTAGACCACTTTGATCTTGACATATCTCTTGGTAGGAGTTGAAATTTAGCATAAGACTTTCAATATTATTAGGCGGATCATTTGTGTTTTGACACTCATTTGGGTTATGGTTTGTTGGATCATATGAATCAGATATAAATCTGTCAGAAGTATAATTGGGGTCGGGTTCATGGCTACTTATTTTTCCTGTGCTAAGATCAACTAACAACTTAGATCGCCAGTGTTTGCCTTTTATAGACATGTCTTCGTTTTATTTTATTTTTGTGGCCTATCTGTAAACAAGGAGGTAATTATATAGATAACTAAACTAGTAACGAATCGCTGACGTACAAGGAAGGTTTAGTTTAACTCGTGAGTCACGTGACTCTGTTAAACAGCCAATCACAACTATTTTGTCGAGCTTCGACGTGTCACTGCTCTGCTGCTATTGGCTGACCAACTAAATCACGTGGTTTTTTTGTTTACATTTAGATAAGTACCTAAACCTTTCACGCATGACTTAGAAACACAAATATTTACCCTGACCGGGAATCGAACCCAAAAACCAAACCAAACAAAATAAGTCAACCACTTAAATTTAACTCAATTTCTTCTTAAGTAGGTATATTATGATAAGTATTTTAAGCACTTTCTTAAATATCGATAAATCCACAATAACAACAAAAAAACACAATATCAGGGGACGTGTGGAGGCACGAAAGAGAGGCCAATAACAATACAAAACTTTAATTATACTTACTATAAAACGTCCTTGGTGCCTAATTTTACTAGACTAAATAAAACCGAACAGGTATTCCTTATCAATTAAATACTAGTAGGTAGGTAGTTAACAACACAAACAAAGTTCCTTTTTAATATTAGGTACTTAGGTACGTAACCACCTATAGGTACATTGAATCATTTTTCAGTGTTAGGACTAAGACGTGTAGGCAGGTACCTACACAAGACTCACAAGGTCTTTGTTTAAGTACTTGTGTTTTTAACTACCTACTTACTTGTATTTAATAGACGAGGAATAAGTACGTACTAGTCGGTCCTATTAATTTGGTCTAATAAAATAACGTAACGTAAGTTACCTACTGTATTGCAAAGAAGTTTACCTACTACAGATAAGGAAGCATTGCAGTAAAACTAAAACTAACTAAGAAATATCAATGTCAACTAGCAATAATTGACAATATCATCAATTTATAAACACCTTTATGATAAAATACCTTGTTTTACTTACCAAAATCCAAGAAACTAGCGAAATAATGTTCTCTAAACGAAGTTCACTGGCCCACTGAGCATTATTTTCACAGCACTGTCACTTGATACTAAATGCACGCATGTGAAGCGGCGGTTATCAATTTTTTGAACTTTTTGACAGCCAAAACCCACAAGTGTTTTGATACAATACTGTCACTTGATACTAAATTCACGCATGTGCATCGGCGGTTATCAGATTTTTTGAATATGGTTTGCAACCAAAACCCAAAAGTGTTTAGATGCACATGTGTCATTATTTTTCGGGCCAATATCACAAAAGTGTTTTGTCAAAGCCTGATCCAAGTCGAATTTGTGTAAACGGGTTTTTGCATTAGGTGCGGAATTCAACTCTAAATCCAAACCAATAAAGATCAAAAAACCGAAAAAATGCACATAACGGAATTGGCAATCTCACCGACGATTTATTCTGTTTTTTAACCGACTTCAAAAAAGGAGGAGGTTATACGTTCCACTGTATGTATTTTATTTTTTTATGTTTGTTCACCGATTACTCCGTCAATTGTCGACCGATTTCAAAATTTTTTTTTTGGTTTGATAGAGTATATTTCCGAGGTGGTTCCATTGTCACCAAATCTGTAACTGATGAGAGAATCAGTGAGGAATTGAGGGAACTCCTCAAATATTGTAGGCAACCATATAGCGATTTTAGTATTTTTAGTAACAAGTCCAGCATTTGCATTCAGAAAGTATCATTTGGTGTAGTGGAACTGATGATGAAGACCACAGATGGCCACCGGAACTCCTCAATGGTACCGATTTCAAGGGTGGCGATAAGATATCTCGATTAAGATAGTTGAGTGACTACCTACAATGAATAATATTTACTTGTTGAAATATGACTATGACTTTCCCGCGGCGTTGCTTGCGGCGCGCTTGATATAAGTTAAAGTTTCATTTCAACTAAGAAGTGGGACTACGTAACAGCGTATTATGATCACTAAAAAGTATAAAATAAAATAAATGTTTTAAAAAACAAAAGACCGCCTTCAAAAACGCAAAAAATAACTTCTTTAAAATTGTAGGCACCTAATAGGTTAGTGCAACTGAAGTCGGCGACCACAACATTATCAACAAAAAGCCGAAATCAGTTGGACTAACCTATTAGGTGCCTACAATTTTAAAGAAGTTATTTTTTGCGTTTTCTATACTCTATTTGTAGCGTCATTAAATTCAAAATGCTTAGACTACTCGTATTACTATGAAGACAGTCGCCTTCTTTATACGGCAGTATAATAAACGCAACGTTGTCCCACCGTGCGCATACGTTCAAAGTAAAAATTGGCTACGCAAGTTCACGAGGGAGCTGCTTAACACATTCAGTGCCAGCAATGCTACGAGTGCTACGCTGTAGCTTGTAGCAGCATTATTCTACTACGAACTGTGAACCCGACTATCGGGTCGGTTGCATGGAATGTGTGCATGCATCATCCGAGTTAATAGAAAATGTAAAGGGCAATGAACTATTGGCATGCTGTTGTTAGTAGATAAGGTGCATAGTGTTTCTTACACAGACATGTTATAGTAGTAAATAAATAGGCTCTAAAAGGCGAAAATGTAAAATAAATCCTTTGTTCTACGTCTGCCTATAACGCATTATGCCTACTTGTTGCTGCTTAAACCTAAACCGCGTTTAGTATAAAACGCGAAGTTCCTAATAGGGTATTTGCCTAATTTTTTATTAGTATTTAAATTGAAGCTTTTTTACCTTCCGAATAGTATAAATAGTTTTTTAATATCTTTAAAAATAAGAAAGATATAAATGTTTAAAACTTGCTTTTAGACAGAGAGGAAAATACAGGAGTATGACGTCATATTATTACTCAACCGCCATACACGCATCAAAGAGATAGACAAAAAAAAAAAGTCTATAACTTTTTTTTTTTATTCCCATTTCAAAATTTGATTTTGAATTATTTTATCATACTACGTATATTGATATATGATCCAAATTAATATATTAAATTTAATATCAGGCAAATACCTATTATCACTATGCTTAAATCTCTGTTGTACTAAAACGCAGTATGACTAACCCTGTTTGGGCTAAACGCATTAGGACAAAAACGCGCTTTGACTAAATCGAGTTTAAGACTGAAACGCGTTTTGACTAAATCACGTTAACGATTATAGAAATATTAGAATATTTATTTTCAATTTTCACCATATAAGCCTGAAAGTTTAGGCAAAACTTAGTCAAATGGCGGAGTAGGTACAGTACTACAAAGTAATGAAGTTTACGCAAGACGCGACTAAGTCAAGTGGAGAATTAGGTACAGCACTACACAATAATGAAGTTTAGGCAAAACGCAACTTAGTAAAATGGCGGAGTAGGTACATTACCGAAATAGATATTATACTCAATAGATCAACAGCTAAATAGACGAATTACCCATATAGCCTAAATGCTACCAAAGAACGAAGTTTAGGCAAAACGCGACACAGGCATAATGCGTTCTAGGCCGACGTAGAAAGGAAATATATCGAAGACCGTGACAAGAATCCGGTTATAATGTTTATTATTATTCATTCATAACACGTATAATAAGCTATAGGTACTAAGTATACGCTTTCTAAATAAATAATTGTTTTTATGACACATATTTGTACATCTTATTTAAAAAAAACGATCAGAAAAACACTTTACGTAACTAAATAGCTAATTTAAATCTTTTTTTTTAAACCATTTTATTGTATTTGATTTGTCTCATCATGACTAAGCGTAACAAAGTGCCAAAGCTTTTGAATTTCAATTTTGTGATTCCGTCTTCCGAAACAAAGTAAAACTTGTGAACATATCAGTTTTAGTAAAACTATCAACAAACAATTTTCACATTTTCGTTTTCTGCATTAAAACCTAACACTTAAACATCAAAAGACATTATATTTACTTGTTAAGTATTTCAGAAAACGTGACTCGGGCTAAAGTTTGCAAAGTATGTGTGTTGTCTGTTAAAGTACAATTTAACTTAATTGCTGTTTAAGTCATTGTCAGTCTGGGGCTAAGGCAACCACGAGACCAAAATGTCAACGACTAAGGAGTAGTTGCCGGATCTTTGACAGTAAGCTGTTACTTATTTAACTTTACATATTTTTCAAAGCTTCATTGCCAACTTAGAATTTGGCACATGCATAATGAAGTAACCTTAACTGACCTTTTAAAATAACTAGATGAATCGTGTTTCTTTTTCTTTTAAGTGCCTACCTAGGTATGCCTTCCCGTAAATTTGGCAAACCTTTTACTTTTTAAAATTATTAATTTGGTACATTCGAGACAGTCCGACAAACGACAGACAGACAAAAAATATGAAGGGTGACGTATAGCGATATTTCATGCATTTGTGTTAATACTCTTAGGCCGGGATTACACCTGTAAGTTATTACGAAAGTTTTGAGACGCAACTATGGGTAAGAGTGAGTGGCAAATATCTGCATCCCTCTCTTGCATATAGCTTTGTTTCAAAACTTACGTAATAACTTACAGGTGTAATCCCGGCCTTAAAACATCATTTACATACCTACTCGTAAGTGCAACTGACAATGAAGACCTCAAGACACCCAAAACTCCTCAATGATAAGTTTGCCACGTGTTGCGATGGTGTTTCTTTATTAACGTTGACTTTTGCTCATTAAAGTGAAGTTAATGGTCAAGTACCAGGAGAACAGCACAAAGAAGTTATTCCTATTAAAGTAGTCATGACTTAAAATAAGGTACGGTCTTTCTTTGTAAACATTCCTACTAAAAAGCGTTCGTGTAGAAATGACAAATACGCCAGTTGCCACTCTCCATGCAAATTAGTGACGTTCAACGCGACATACGTCACTGGTTTTTGTTTAATTCTCGTACGCTTTGTATACTAAATTTGATACGAAGTTAACTAAATGTAAAGAAAAACCACGAGTGACATGGTTCTTCAGCTAATTGAGCTAATAGAAGCAGAATATTAATTTAATACGTACGTTGTTTCGGAGGCAGCGTTTGCAGCGTCATTCTGATTCGCACTGCCTGCCAAGCAGTAGAATGCTCTCCCTGTATCTGTAGCTGTATTCTCAGAATCGTATGACCTGGTGTTTATGAATTTTGAATAGGCCTTTTTTCTGGGTAAGCGTGTATAGGTAAACTTAAGTAAAGCTCCTCTTGCATGTAGTTGTGTACAAAACTTATATGGAATTTACGTCAAATTTCAAATATAGAATGTCGAACGGTCTATACAGATGTGTTACTACTTACTACATGCAAGAGGAGCTTTAATTAAGTTAACCTATACCACCCTCGACCTAGTCATCTCTTAAAATCAGAGGCGCTTTTATTCGTTTCCTTATTAAACCACTCGCGTCACTGGTAGATGACGTGATACGAAGAGTCACGTGATCTACCAGTGACGCACAATGATATTTTATATTAAGATACGTCATCTGCGCGCAAAAGCGTTCCTCGAAAAGGAAGGTAATTGCCTTACTATCGTTCAGTCGCGCCGTGGCAGCTTACACGCGCGCGTCAAAAACAGTAAAGTTTTATTAACGAAATGCAACAAATATAAGTCATAAAAAATGCCGCCTTATGTTTATCGAGGCTGCCGAAATTATAGTGTAACTATAAAAGGAAGAAAGGATGTCTCATTTCATTCGTAAGTACTGTAAATATTTTTTACATTTTGTTTTACATCGCCATACTTTGTTTAATTTGCACCGGTGGCGTCACTGTCACCTGTGAAACATGAGATACACAATTAGATATCGCATTGATGCGATAAAGACGGGTAGCAATATGGCAGCCATGAGCGGGCACGCCGCGTCATTCGGGTACGCAATTTGAAACAACTATTTATCTCTTTCTAACAATAGCGTTCGCTACGAATTGCCGTCTTTGTCTGTAGAAATATGGCAACGTAGCAAATGTCAGTAATTGGCGACGGTTTTCGAATGCGTTTAGTATGAGCATAACGTATCTAAATATAAAATATCATTGGTGACGCATTGGTCTAAAAACGGAACGCTAATTAGCGTAATGGATCTTGGATAGGGTCTCAGATGAGACTAATGTCAAACCAAAACCCATTATTGATTTTTAAAAACCTCATAGCTCGACAAAATAGTTCTGATTGGCTGTTTTTCAGAACCACGTGTTATAGTTTTTATAAATAGAGTCGTTGATCAGATTATAGGTTACAAAAGTTACTCTTACTGACTTAAGTTCTGTGTAATGTGCATTTTGCCAACCAAGAGTGAGCACTTCGTACGTCGTGTGTACTTTAAAAGCCATGTTGGCTTGATAAATGACTCTCGTAGCCCTTTCTTCAGAGTGCGTAATTTACCCGCAAGTGTGTTGCTTTAATATTTAGGAGCGAAGCCACTTCTGGTGGGTTGGCGATGAAAAGAGATTGAGTGTGGAAATTACTGAGCCGGAGTGACTATTAAAGGGAAAAATATCATTACAAGATTCATTTAAACTCCACTTTACTGTAAACATCGATGTAAAGGTTTCCTTAATGAAACTTACTTGCTTTATAATAATAATTTTAATGTGGGTAAAAGTCTTAAACTGACTCAGTCACAGTTTACGGGAAAGAGATTAGGTAAATAAATTACAAGGAAGAAAAATCACCGAATTGGTTTTAGTTTTGTTAAAGTTTTTATTACCGTCCTAATTATTAGTTTTATTTTTAATTACTTGACAACATAAAACACTTTGCTGTCGACGGCACTCCTAATACCTACGATAAACCGATGAACCTACTATTAAAAAAAGAACAGTCAACTGCGATTCGGTCTCGCGTACCGAGGGTTCCGTATTTACGATAATATGGTTCGAAAACCTAAAAGAAAATGCGAATTTTGTTATGAACTTTATATATTACCTATGCAATAAGGTCCATTTTGACTAGCCTGAATAAGTACAGATTTCTAAAGATTTTTGCAAATTTTTCTAAAACTGTAAAATTTTACAACTTTATTTTATTTTCCACGTGAAATATAAATAAATAACTTTAATTATGTATTTTTTCAGGTTTTTTGGTCCATAAACTTTGGAAATAAGGGGGTAGGGAGAAGGAACGGTCATTTTTTTAAATTTTTGGCTATAAATCAAAAAGTAGTTCAGGAAAAATTATAAAAGTATAGTTTTAAAATGTGCAGATTGAGACCTTTTATATGTTGCGCCGTTTGCTATAATCAAATGACAATCATTTTTCAAACCCCCATTTTATTAGTTAGGTACGTCAAAATAATGTCGAACGATATCCGTAATATGGATATGACTACAATGGATTTAAAAAAGAGAACATCATCGGAAAAAAGTTATAGAATCTATTTTTAAAGTAAATAAGTAATCATATTTTTTTATATATTTTTCAGTCCATTTCTTTTATTCACTTCACTAGTTCACTATCCATTTATATGTATAGGGAAAATGGCCTCTGCGTCTATAGATGTAAGAAGGGCGTATTCGTAAAGTGATACTTCAGTACCTACTTATTTTATTTTAATATGTATGGATTTATAACAAAAATTGCATTATATTTTAATACATAAATTGTTAGCTGTGTGGTTGCCGGCTTAGAATAGTACCACTCCATGCCTTCCCGTGGATGTCGTAAGAGTCGACTAAGGGAATAAAGGCTTGTAGTACTGTTAGGCGATGGGCTTGCAACCTGTCACTAATACACTGGTAAACATCTTAGCCTGATTATGCAAAATGTGGTTACAGAATTATCAACAAGCTTTTAGAGTTTTTGGCAATTCTGTAGCTCTGCCTACCCCAAACTGGGAATAAAGGCGTGAGTTTATGTATGTATGTATGTACATAAATTGTACTCGGCATTTAATAAAAGTAATAAAAGTCTTATCCGCGTTATGTTTTCGTCACCATATTATTGCATCCGTCAGCCGCGTTTACACTTATTAGTTTGCGTCGGGGGTTGAAAATTTCGTGACGTATAGCATAAATTAATACTAGATGCGCTATAATATTGTACCTACAGTTAACGTAAAATGTAAAACTATGTGTTTGTAGTAACAGCGACGGAACCCTCCACTGAGCATGGTCCTGGTTAATTATTGATTATTTCAATGATCAGACATACATAATGACAGGTCTCGACACAATGTAACAACATTACAAATGTGTTCACGTGCTGCGATCGGAAAAAACTTCTTACTCACGTATTCGTACAGACAAACTTTGCTGAGGGCCCTAACTAAATTTACCCGTGCGTCTCGACCATTAGCGACTTTCTGTTTTAAGGATCTTTTTCTTGGTTAAAAATGAACAAAGACAACCTTTTTAGGTAAGTCGTAATCGTAAATGAAGGACTAAGATCACTTTTTTAAATGATAATCATTCATATTATCATTAAAAAAAGTGTGTTCTGTGTACTGTGTATCACTAAGCATACTGTACTTTCTTTTATTTAATAAATACTCTTAAAAATATTCTTATTTTCTGTTTGAATAACTTCAATATTTTTGAAACCATTTCTTACGGTAAAAACAGTTTAGGACATAGCTATAAAGGTCTATCTTGGCTATAAATTAAGTCTTTTTGGTTAAAATTAGTCATACAATTTTCGACCAGGGCCCGTATTATGGTTGCTTTTATCGCGGTAGATATAAAACATCCGTCACTCTCGAACTTACATACTGCTCAGAAAGTGAAAGATGTTTTATCCACGTTTACCCACATCAATAAACACGGCCATAATATACCCGTAGTTGCTGTTAATCTATAGAGTATTATTTGGTATGCGTAAATCGGTAGACAATGTTATGTAAAACCTTTTATTCTACTTTGGTTTAGTTAGACCATCTTGCCTCAAAATTGTAATCACACTGTTGACGTTATAAACTATATCAATAAATTTCGATGTACTTATAAGCAAGATGGGCTAATACAATAAGGAATAGAGGCCCTAATATGATAATTATCTCAGGAGACACAGACGAAATAAGATTTTCTTTTGAGTGAAGTTTTTTCCTAGACAATTCAAACAAATTGGTTAATAAGCAATCTTCTGCCAAAAACAGATTTAAATTTCCACGTTACAATGTTCACATTTCACCTTAGCTACTCTGGTAAAACCCTTGATAAGACCTGTGTAGAAACCTTGGTTTTGCGACTGCATCCAGAGCGCTGGCTACATTAAATATGGCCCTGGCGGTTTGCACCCGGATCCATAAACTTTATAACACGATCTTACCATTCTTATCTCTCTGTTCTTGCTCAGCCTAATCCAGAGACATTCCAGTTTCCTCAGTATTGTGCATTCCGCCAGCACATCCGACCTGCTTATTTGGCAATATCGCTTCAATGGGTTGCCGGTCTGCCCGGTTCCTGCGACCCAACCACGGTCTCCACTCCAGCAGGTACCTGCCACAGCTCTTCTCATCTCTTCGGCTTATGTGACCCGCCCATTTCCACTTTAGGGGCGTAGTTCATGGTCAAAGGTATACTTTAAATCAATTCTTTGGTTAAAAATTATAAAAAGGATCCCTTTTACCTAGTATAAGAATTCGGTTAGGAAAGGTTTGATATTAAGATGAAACTGCAGTTTCATCTATTGGCTATAAAGGTGCGATTAAACGGCGCGCAAACACAAGAGCCGAGCCTGGCTCGGCTCGTGATTCAGCGCGCCACGCGCCGTTTAGACAGCCACGCTCGGCGCGGCTCGGCGAAGTTCGTACGATCCATCACTTGTCGGTTTTTCGACACGGATCAAAGGCGCGCGCCATCTTCAGCGCGGCTTGTGTTAATACGCGCCGTCTAAACAGATGGTACAGGGCGCGCGACTGGTTTTTCTAATGGCGCGGTTCAACAGCTCGCGATGCTGTGACCCACGTGCGCCACGCCGTGTATACGAGCAGGCTTGCGTTCGGATTTAGCCGAGCCGCATCTACAGGGACGGCTCGGCTCGCGTGGGATTGTGCTACCCCGCGCCGTTTAGTCGCACCTTTAATAAAAACAAACTGTAAAAAAATAAATGATAACATTATAAACGGATTTAAACATAGAATGCTGAAATGTAATACAAGCTTACAAATGTAAATGCGTCATGTTATCTAAAATTCAATTTTAACGAGCAAAAACGCAACACTTTTGTTTTCAAAAAGAACGTTCCAGAAACTTGACCTCTCAAGTCTCAATTAAAAACACGCCGCGTCATTTTTAAAATCAAGATTCCTAACTGCAACATTTAAGCTCATTCGTGGAATATCCGATACTTTCATAATTATAATCAAGACTGCCCTTTAAAAATGATGTTAAAGTAAAAGGAAACTCTCGTAAAAATTATGTTTTTTTTTACAACTTTCTCGCCGTGATTAATATTTAAAACCATACAAAATAACAGCTTTTTAGCACAAAGCGTCTCTAAATTAAACCGCGTATGGACGGATGGACGGACATGGCGAAACTATAAGGGTTCCATGTTGAATATGGAACCCTTATAGTTTTTCTTTACCAAGGGGCTTAAGAGGCCGTATACGAAATTTTGCCGGTTTTGGTTATTTTTGTGATTTTACAGTTAAAATACTGCTTTTCTATAAGTTTTAATACTCAACATTAAATGTCATTTTAGTTATGATATGATCGAATAAATGAGCTACGAATAAATGAGCCACTTTTTTATTTTTGTCGAGTATTGTAATGCGAGATTTAGGTTGTTTTAAAACATTATTTATTGCCAATTCTTTTGAACTTTTTGGATATATTTTTTAGGTAATGGATTGATTTTGAACTAAAGTTTATTTCTGTTGTTTTAATTTTATGAACGAGAGTTCTGAGTAGCCGAAATCAAAAATAATTTTTGCCCGTTTTCTATAAAAAATTACCAAGTCTATTTTTTTTTCTCGAAAAATGTATATGAAAGTGGTAAAAAGTAATTGGTACATTTTTTAGATGACTTTCACAGCAATACATTGTAAATTTCATACCGTTAAGACGTCAAAACGATTCATGAATATGTGACATTCTAAACCTCTTCCAGCAAAATTCACATAACAGTCGCCGGTCTCAGGTCGATCAATCAAAATATAATACTTAAAAAAAAAGTAGCTCATACATTCGTTAAAATTTTAAATTATCTTTCGTGTTGTGCATTAAAACTAGTAGAAATACAGTATTTCACCTGTAAAATCACGTAAATACGCGAAATCGGCAAAATTTCGTATACGGCCTCTTAAACTAGTGCTAAAATTAGTTCTCGGCGTGATCTAGAAGTAGTACACAGAGAACATTACAAGGATATTACCGGGATTAAACCCGGGATCGCCAGCAACATCGTAGGAAAGATCACATACTAAGTCGACCACATCGTCAAATTACATACATACATTAAATCATACCCGTTTCCCAGAGGGGTAGGCAGAGACCACTTCTTTCCACCTGCTACGATCCTAACAAATCTCTTTCACTTCTTCCGCATTCATACATCGAGTCATGCATGCACGTAAAATTATGTATAGTTAAATTAACAAAATACTACGCTCTCTCTACTGTACTCTACTAGAGATCCCTTAAATTGATAAGTTCACCTTTGGTTTTCATTTTCTTTTTTAGTTTTTAGTTTTCTGCTTGTGCTAAGAGTTTACATACATACATACAACTTTATTCGCGAGTATTTTACGTCACTATTATAATACCTGTTATCGTGAGTTACAAATGGATCTGGTGCTGCTTTAGCTTTAGTTAAAAATAAGGCAAAAATAACTGCACATTTTATCGTTTATGATTTTTGTATCGCAACTTTCAGTATATTATTTTTCTGCTACAATACAACTAGCAGGTGCAGTGTGATAACAGACGCAACGCGAAACACATACGAGTATATTATGTATTTTTAATTAAAACTAAATGATTCTGTCGATACCTTAGTTACATAAATTAACGAACTTATTATTTGTGCACAAACGTACTAATTACAATAACTTTTCAAATGTAATTAGTACAATTGTGAACTAAGGTATCGCTGTATTCTCATACAGAATGCCTTCATTATGTACAGACAACCAATTTAATTTCTAGGCCACTATATAGACTATGCTAAAGTGACGTGGAAAACCAAAACAAACCAAAGTCCATAGTGGCCTAGGAATAAAATTGGTTGACTAGAGTAGATAAAAATAATTTAAAGATAAAAATTAAGTCAACATTCGACCGAGATCTCGGTCTCGGTCTCGGTCTCGGCAAATCTCGGCCAAAAATCGTGCCGAGATCTCGGTCTCGGTGTGGGCCCAAAACGGCCGAGATTCTCGGCCGCGGCCAAGACACCGCGGCAATCGATTTAAATATTTTTGACAGGGTACAATGCCGAAAAATTGCTTTATTTTGTCGTACAATATTTATCTTTTCAATTTTGTGTATTAAGTTTGTTAAAACCATAATAAAACCTTTTTTTCATTATTAACGGGGTTTTTTTTTGTAAAAAAACGCAAATGTAGAAAAAATACCCCTTTTCCGTGTCTCGGTCTCGGTCTCGGCCGAGAATTTATTTTATTTCTCGGTTTCGGTCTCGGTCTCGGTCGAGATTAAAAAAGGGGTCTCGGTCGGACCTTACCGCTAAGCTATACATTTTTAAAGACGGGGTGGCGTAAAGTTCCTCACGAAGATTCGAATAATGAATGCTTCACGCACGTGCCTGTTTTCGAAACTCTCTAATTTTTCTCTTTTAGCAGATCACTATTTAAACCACTGACCTAGTCTACCTGTTGAAACTTCGTTCGTACACGTACGGAAATATAGTTCAGTCTTGACAGTATCAAAATCTCCAACTCATTTTTAAAGACATTAAAAAAAGGATTACTACCAGTTTTACAACTTTTCAAGTCAAACCCTCATTCATAAAAGCGCAATAGCTAAAGTGTGCTTAAAAGCTTTGTCCTTATCTGTTATTATGAGCTTTGAATTAGACAGAAAGTGACTAAGGATACTACTTCGTTTACTTTAACAATACATAATATCGTCGCTGGAAAGGCAAAACTACTAAAGCGCCATTTTGGTCAAAATGAGTTATATATACAGTACGACTGCTTTTTTTTTCCTGCGTCGTTTGGTCTGGGTCTCGTAGCGATCGGAGCATGTTTTTGGCGCTTTAGTAGTGAAAATTGGGTCAAAATTTCAATAATTTCTTAGGATTTTTTACTAACATCCGACTCATTTAGACATATTTTTGAATAGTTGGCGGTTAAGTATTGTGCTTGCTGTATCTAGCCGTTTCAAGCTTTATTAGTAATTTTAGATAACATAACTGAGGATACTCGGTGGTGATTATGTAAATTTCGCTTGTAGTACATACTAAATGAAATGTATTTTAGTCAATAACGTTTACGCAATAACCGTCAGTTGTAGTAATTTAGTATTCTTTCTCTTTTGAAATCATGTGAAGTCATGTTTGTTAGTAAATAATCTTATAGCAGGAATCGACGATTGTGGCGCTTTAGTATTTTTACCTTACTCAACAAACAAAGTAAAAAGGATATTAGTATATTTCAATGCGGGACTTCTATCTGTTACATCTGTTAAGAAACTTTGAACTACATACTTAAAGAATATTACGAGATATTAGTAATTATTAAGTTATAAAATAAATTAGAAAAGTATAGGTAAGGCGTTATGCGATTCATAAATTTGTAACAAATTCGACCTTTAGTCTATTTCTCAAATTGTTTTCGGGTGATATCAAGCGTATTAGACGCGCAAGCAATGTCAAAACAATATCTTTTGACATTATGCGCGCCAGTTTATAATTATTATTTATGCTAGTTACCTCAGAACTCCGTCATTTATTAACCGATCTGGAAAATTCGTTTTTGGTTTGATAGGGCATACTTCTGGAGTAGGCTTACTGTCATCAGGTTAGAATCTGATGATGGGGTCCTGGAGAAATTGAGGGAAATCTTCAAATATTTTAGGTACACCTATAGCGATTTGGGTATTTTGTATGTATAAATAGCATATGGTAACTCGTACATTTGCTCTTGAAAAGCACCATTTGGTGAAGTAGAACTGATGATAATTAATGAAGATCACAGATTCACCAGAACTACCTACTTACTCAATAATTTAATAATTTCATGGGTTGGGATTTAATTAATATTATTTAATGCCAATTTATTTAATATTAATACTATTTATTTATTTATGGAAACGCATACCTATTTATTTGATAAAAAAGAATGATGTCCCGTCAAAAACATAAATGTGAAAATGGGAGCCAAGTTCAATATTTTAAGAATATGCGATGCATGGTTATCGCCTTCACCGACATAAGAATTGAGATTTAAATGGGTGCCAAGTTCCGTAGATAATCCTGATATTTATTTATTAAGAACGTACAACATTCTAAAATTAATTAAATAGGTAGTTACACAATTTCTTATTTTTTCTCATACGATAATGTATGCTTGATCTGGCCGTTGGTCCAGACATCTAGCGAGAGTCTCCTGAGGTGTTGGTCGAGCCTCTTCGCTATATGACCGTTTGCCGAAACAACTATCGGGACAATGATCATCGACTCAATATCCCACATGGCGGTCACCTCGTGAGACAAGTCAAGGTACTTGCTTGTCCTTATCGGCCTTCACGAGGTTCTCGTCATGCGGGATGGTGACGTCGACGAGCACTGCCCGTCGTTGAGATCGATCTGTCAATACGATATCAGGCTTATTGGCGACAATAGTCCTGTCCGTGATGACAGATCGATCCCAATAGAGCGTAGCACGACCATTTTCGAGAACTGGCGCCGGTGTGTACTTATAGTACGGCACTTCAGACTCAACAAGACCATATTGAAGAGCAAGTTGCTGATGGATGATCCTGGCCACGAGGTGATACTCGTATCTGTGCAGGTACTCGCCGTTGGCCAAATGCGAACAACCGGAAATTATATGACTGAGGGACTCGCCGGGCAACGGCATGCTCGACAAATGTCGACCGTGCCATCCCTCAGAATATATTTCCGGTAATTATTCGTCATTATGACCATGCCAGCAATTGCACAGACAAAACCTTCGGTTTCCCCGAAGAGGTCACCAAATCGCAGCCAGTTCACGGACGCTAAAAAGTCTACCTCGGGTCTTGTTAGGGCCCCGTAGAAGCGTCCGTGTAGCTCGTTGCTCTTCCACACGTTCTTGCGGTCTTCAGTGCTCAACACCGTTGGTCTGTGCCAGTTCTCGTTTGCCAAGGAGAGAGGCGTGAGGCTCTTGTCTAATGCAACCACATCTCGATGCATCCCACACTCATTGCTAAGGAAATAATCCCTGAGATTGCACACCTCGCGGTTGTGGAGATTCTTAGCATTTAAAATGCCTCGACCACCACATTTTCTCGGGATGTACAATCTCATAACAGATGAGCGTGGGTGCAACATGCGATTTGATTTAAGCAGTAGACGGACCCTCCTACCCAGGGCGTTCAGCTCAGTCTGAGTCCACCTTAGTATGCCAAAGAAATATGTGAGCAGCGGTATCACCCAGCCATTGAAGGCGCGCACCTTATTGCCACCCGACAAAAGACTGCTAAGAACTTTTGTCAAGCGGCAGAAGAAGCGCTCTTTCACTGACTGCTTGACATTGCCGTCCACAATACCCAAAGACTGTGACATACCAAGATATTTGTAGGTTTCAATTTCGGAGAGAGATCTGAGAGTCATCGTCTCAGAAAGCTGCAAATTCGACCGCACACTTATCTACACCGAATTCCATCTTGATCGCATTACTGAACTCTTGTGTGATTTTCAATAATGCGATAAGATCTTGGCGCTTCGATACAAACAGTGAGAAATTACTTCAGCTTCTCTACGAAGTCAATAGCCAAGCCCAGAATCCGTCAGCAAAGATCTGAGAGGATTCAAGGCTAGGCAAAACCACAAAGGACTACTGTCACAGAAAGCTGCAAATTCGACCGCACACTTATCTACACCGAATTCCATCTTGATCGCATTACTGAACTCTTGTGTGATTTTCAATAATGCGATAAGATCTTGGCGCTTCGATGCAAACAGTGAGAAATGACTTCAGCTTCTCTACGAAGTCAATCCAAGCCCAGAATCCGTCAGGAAAGATCTGAGAGGATTCAAGGCTAGGCAAAACCACAAAGGACTACTGTCACCCTGGAAGATGCCTCTTTCAATCCTTAGGCGAATCAAAGGGGACTTCTCGACCACTTGGTTGACGAAGGACTGTGACCCACTGCCTCATACACACACCTAAAAAGGACCTCAAAGTTGCATCAACTTTATACAACTCTAAGATCCTTTCGAGCCATGAGTGAGGCACCGAGTCGTAAGCCTTCTTGTAGTCAATCCAAGCAGCCAAAAGGGCCGCCTTGCTATGCCTGACTAGCTGACAAATCGTCATGTCTATGAGGAGGAGCTCCTTAGTACCTACCCCGGGACCCAACCTTACATCCGTTTTGAGCAGAGGCCAAAACATTATTTGCAATAAAATTTACATTTAATTTTGTGCTCAAAATGGATGTAAGGAGCTTGTAGATGGTAGGCAAGCATGTAATGGGTCGGTAGGTAGTTCTTTGGATCCGCGGTACTACGGGACTTGTGGAGCAGAAAGGTGACACCAGTTGTTAATAGATAAAGGTGGCAAGGAACCTATCTCAAGGGAATTTCAAAGTAATTCATGTTTTATTTATTTCTTGGTCTATTAATTTCAACTGACATTCATGCGTAAGTAATATTGTTAAGGCTGAAACAAGAAAAAAGTCCTATAAAAGGTAAATCATCAGGATGGTTAATTGATCATTCTGCTCTTTAAGTAACATACATTTGAAATTTAACTTATCTTAAATGCTAAATTCCTATTTGCTTTATGGCTTTGCAAAGTATTTTTGACAATAAGTCATTTCCGCTTATGATTAACATATTTTGTAAGTATTTTTTTCTCGAGAGTAAGTAAAAGGAGACAAGTCCTTAGTATTTATTGACTCCTTACCTAAAACTTTAATGTGGAGGTTAGTAATTTTATCTTACCAGCATTTTTTTAGGATTGAGAGCATTAATGCTAAAGCGACACGTAACTCCGTAAATACTGAACACACGTACAATACGATAAATGAATCGTGCAGATAAAAAAAAAACATGATATGTCACCCTTTACAGCCTCCATTTTCATTCAAAAGAAAAAAAGTTATGACATTGTAAAGACAAAAAAAACATTAAAAATGCTTTTTCTCGAAATGACCCTTTTGGATGTTAGTAGTTTTGCCTTTCCAGCGACGATATAATTACGTACCGTCTTGTTTTGTGGGGATCGGCGGCAGCGGATATCGATACAGTGTTTATTTTGCAAAAAAGGTCTATTAGAGCTATTTATAACTCGGGGTCGCGTGTGTCATTGAGGGAATTCTTCAAGGAAATAGATATTCTGACACTGCCGTCGCTATATGTATTTGAAATAATAATCTTTGTTAGGAATAATTTACACAAGCTACCAGGAGCACAGGAAAGCTCAAAACCACATTTTATAGACTGGCCACATTTTAAGCTTCAAAACCATTCTTAGGAAATTGTATAAAATTAAAAAAAATGTACTGAGCTTACTGACTCTAAATTTATATCTATCTCAAAACAAAAACTAATTTCCCGAGCATATTATAAAGTAAACGATTAATCATGGATGGGGGGGGGATGTTTGGCAGTGAGTCGTGCATCCTGCATGAGTAATCTACGCTTAAATCTACAAAAAAAAGGTGCGAAAATACTGTGATATTGTAAATTTATGTATGGTTCTTCTCGGGACAAAGGTTTTATTTTTCGAACCGGTGGTAATGCTTTTTGAGATTCATAGGTGCATTATATTATACCTAAATTGGAGAATAAAGAACTTTGACTTACTTACTTACTTTACTTAGGAAGGTAAGGGTACATTAAACAGTATTTGCCAAAGAAATGCGAAATATTCTCTAATGTCCCTTAAGTGCTTCAAAACTGCTACATCATATATGTAATTATAACCTAACCTAACCTAACCTAACCTAACCTAACTAACGCAAAGGGGGTGGGGGCGGGATTCTGTAAAATAGGTATCAAGCATCAAAAGGCTTAGTCCCTATCCTTTATTGTAATTCGCTAAATTATAATAATTGGCAAGTAACGTAAATACTTAATTAGATATCCCATTAATTAACACCAAATTAAGTTGTTCGTAACTAATTTGGACTGTAATTAGATAAAGCTTGATTGTTTCTATTGTTTAGTACAGGATTGAATTACCTTAATGCCTCAATCATGATTTAGTATTTTAGGAGATTTTATAATTAATTATTGGGTTAGACGGTCGTAGGTAGGCTAAGATATACAAATACACGTACATTAAGAAGGATTTATTTCGTGTTTATATTTATTGGCTTAAGAACAGTTGCTACAATTGGACGTGCCTGTATTTATTACAATTTGACTTACCTTATGCTATTGTACAACTAATTATAGATAATATAGATAAACACCACATGCGTTGATATAATTACATATTTGAAAAGAAACAGAAATGAATATTTACCAAATTCTTGTCTAATCACACGAAGTGACTAAAGAGTCACATTAAATTTTATTATGAATTTGGGAAAAAACAATGGAGCATATTAATATTAGGTTTTATTTTATTTTATTATTGTTACTAAGTGTGCTTCATTTTATGCATCCCTTATTAGTTTTTGAGAAAGTTCTTAATTACTATTCTAAATATACAGGGTGTTTGGTAGCGGGTTCGACAGCTTTGAGGGGGTGATAGAGCAGCTCATAAGCTATCGTTTTAACCCCCCATGTATGTTCAGCAATTGTTATTAGTTTCTGAGATATTGATCATTTTACGAAAAACCGTGTTACAAAAATCCCCTAAATTCATGTATTAATTCTTTTTTTTTCAGTGTTTTCTTGCATTATTAGAATCACTATGAACTAAGGATTTTTTTTTCTTTACAACTTTTTGAGTAAACGCAAATTGTATGCAATAAATGTTTTAACATGTGATATTGAGTTTTAGTATCAATTTCCACATTTATGTATTATTAAAAAAATCCCGAAAATCCCGCATTCAATAAAAATAAATCATCATTTTTGGTGGTTGTAACCACTCTTAGTTACGTCCTCCCGCCCATGTTAACAGGTAGAGCGATCACGGCACAACCAGGGGGAGACTCTATAAGGATAAAGACGAGCAGGGGCTTCCCGCAAGGGGGCTGTCTGTCACCACTCCTGTGGTGTCTCCTACTAGACTCGCTCATTAGAGAAACAAACAGAGGGGGTATACATATGCAAGCGTACTCGGATGATGGGGTACTCCTAGTAAGGGGTAAAACCCTCAGCGTAATGAGAGAAGTCATGATTAGAGGGATAAAGCAGGTACTAAACTGGTGTCAAAGCAGAGGGCTAGACCTGAACCCGACCAAGACGAAAATAGTACTCTTCACCAATAAAAGGAAGCTGCCGACTCTGACACCCATCAAAATCAAAGGTGAAGAGATAGAAACACTCAAGGAAATAAAATACCTGGGTGTAGTACTAGACAGCAAATTGCTATACACGACACATGTAAAGGAGCAATGTAGAAAAGCAATAATAGCCCTATGGCAATGCAGGAAAGCCATAGAAAGAAGATGGGGACTAAAACCACTGATAACACAATGGATCTACAAAGCAGTGGTCTTACCCAGACTGCTATATGGAGCCATAGTGCGGTGGCATAGAGCGATAATAAAAGACATAGACCAGGAGCTGACGAAGGTCCAGAGACTAGCATGCCTAATGACAACCGGGGCAATGAGGACAGCTCCCACACAGGCCCTGGAGATAATGCTAGGACTGAACCCTGTACACCTTGAAGTGGAGAAGAGAGCCACAGAACAGTGGTATAGAATAAAAATGAGCAGAGAGTGGATCGGATCCGAGATGGACAAGAGACACGCAAGCATACAAAGGGAGTCAATGGTGAGCATGAATATGCTCATGATTAACAACGACCTAATAAAGAAAAGGAAGATTTTCGACAAGAAATATTGAATCCTTTTAGGAGTGAGTGATGTTGGGAGACAGAGATAGCGGAACCCAGAGTGACATGCTTCACGGACGGTTCATGGAAGTCCTCAACAAGAAGACCGGGGGCAGGCATTTATTACCTAGAAGCGAATGAGCACACAACGATACCACTAGGAGGCTTCACCAGTGTGTTCCAGGCAGAAGTGTATGCCATCATGAAGTGTGCAAAGAGCCTCAAGGAAAGAAGCAATATAACGGGGAGCCACGTTATAATCTACTCAGACAGCCAAGCAGCACTAAAAGCGTTAGATAATCCAGTAATCAAATCGTCCCTGGTGCAGGAATGCAGAGATGAACTGAATAATCTAGGCATAGCATCCAAAGTAACACTGGATGGGTACCAGGACACAGTGGAGCAATAGGAAAAGTGAAGGCTGATGAGCTGGCCAGAGCAGGGGCGGACCGACAATATCTGGGCCCGGAACCAGCACTTCCGATATCTGCAACGGTAACGAAAGGAGTCATCGCCAGAAGAATAGAGACAAAGACAAATGAGGCGTGGATAACAACACAAGGGTGCAGACAATCCAAACTCATGATAGGAAGGGTAAATAGGAACAGAACAAGGTAATCTTGGTAAGTACAATCTAAGTATACTGACAGGGATCTTGACTGGACACTGTCCACTCAACAGACATCTGACGGTAATAGGAGTCAAACAGGATCCTCGATGCCCATATTGCGGCAAAGAGGAAACTAGTCAACACGTTCTAGCCGAGTGTGTAACGTACTCGTCACTGAGATATCGCACATTCGGGGAGGACGCACTGTCAGCAGAGACACTTAAAAGCATTAACCTTCAGGACGCACTATTGTTCTGTAGGAAAACAAGAAGATGGGATCAGTGCTGGATGGGAGCGCCGCAGAGCCAGTAACCTGAGACTGGATCAAGGCGAACTGGGCGGAATGAATGGAGAGCCACTCGACCGCCCGCCTGCCTCGGCGGCGTCCCCACTCATCATCATCATCATCATACGTCCTCCCGCAAAGTTTAGGCAAATGGGCACTGCCTATTCCGACCTCTGGTAATAAGGTCTGTTCGTACATATTTTTGCACCTTTGCGCAGATATTTATTTTAACCCTTGACTGTACTTATTTTCCTGTTAATGTCGAACTTTACTGGATTAGGGATCGGAATTTATATTGTCAATACCGTGATCAGCTCATCTTTTGTTTTGTGCTTCCAGGTCAGTTAAGCTCTTGATGCAATTAACTATTTCTATGCTCATTATAAACTATTTCACCGTACGTTACGGTACAGGCAAGACTCGACACACGATTTTTCTACAGAAGTAACTCTTAGCCTTTTGTATCGTTTATCTCAATCCTTTATAAGGATTATTCGACGTTCACGCCAATATCGTTACTTCCTATTTGTAATTCTGCATAATCTGATTTACACGAAATAGCATTTCACCACATTCGCTATACTCTGCATAATGATTATTTGCATACTATACGGTATTACATTTTCCTGCTTTACCATTATTTAGGTTAAATTGTCCTTTATCACTTCCACTAAAGTACCTAAGGCCAACGAGACGAGATAATGAATGTAAACAAGCTTTAAAAAATCATGTCAATTCGAACGCAATTCAAACCAATCGCGTCACTGATAGATGATGTGATACGAAGAGTCACGTGATCTACCAGTGTAGCGATTGGTTGGAATTGCGTTCGAAGTGACATGATTTTTGAAAGCTTGTTTACATTCTTTATCTCGTCTCGTTGGCCTTACTTTAGTTTAAGTAACGTCTTGAGTTCCCTAAATGGTTTTCAAGTTACTATACAGTGTATTGTACTTACAAATCAACTGTAAGCCAATTGTTCATTGGAATCCTATAAGTCTTAAAACCAACGCCTGCGCAATTTCAAAATCCAGCAAGGGGCATTAAGCTAATTATACAGGAGAGCGAAAAAACATGTTAATTTTGTCTCTGCCGTACAAAATTTTGCAATATTTGTTCAAGAAGTTATACTTTCTCGATTAATTAGATTAATACGAATACATTGGTATATATATCTTTTCTTAATTTCCATATTACATGTTTTATGTGCCATACTAGCTTTTTAAATGACATGCAAAAAAGAATCAGCGAGCCCGATGATCTTCAAGACTCTCGATTTTTTTCAAAAACTTGTAAGTACATACTAGGTTTTTCAAATAGTTTTGTGACATACTAGGTTTTGAAATGGTCAAGCCCGTTTTTTTGTGTACTTACTAGGATTCGGGGTGTGGGTAAATGTGAATCTGAGAGAGATAGGGCTCTAAATGATTTTGCATCCGGTAGAGACTTGCTAGAAACCGCGTTTTATGCAAAAATAGCAAAATTGAGTTTTTGAGACTTACTAGTGGTCTAAGATCCGAATAGGAGAAGATTTGGACCGGGTTGTTTATTAGATGAAAAGTATTTTATATCAAATTTAATACGCTAAATAATATGTGGCGAATAGGTAGGCTGAAACATTTCAGTCCAGTACTTATATCATTAAAAAAAAAAAAAAAAAAATTTTAAAATTGCAAATGTTTGTTTAATACACAAATTACATATTAATCGAAAGTATGAAGTCTATAGAATATGCAAACGTTAGGTTTGGTGCAAATTACTAGTACCGACTTACCTGTTTATACCTGCCTACCCAATAGCTTGACGAGAAAAAAAATAGTCAAACTAACGTTTGCTTATTCTATAGGCTTCATACTTTCGATTGGTATGTAATTTGTCCATTAAACAAGGTAGAGTAATTTTTTAAAACGAAGTTTTTTTTTTTATTATATACTGGACTGAAATTTTTCAGCCTGCCTATTCGCCATATATTACTTAGCATATTAAATTTGGTATAAAATACTTTTTATCGAATAAACAGCCCGGTCCAAATCGTCTCCTATTCGGATCTCCTACTATAGGTTTTGAAATTGCGCAGCCGCCAAGTAAGAATCGTTCGAGATCAAGATGGGTAGGGGGCACATAATTGTCTCCGCAGTATTAACAAGGGTCTGTGACACCGACAAGCTGTTAAACGCTTGAATAAACTTGTCGTATATTTAAGCTACCTTTTCACATAAATAATCTTCTTCAATAATTAAACTTGCCTTTAAAGACCTTTAAATCATTATAACTCTATAAAGCTTTCACAAAAAGTTATTTAATCAATTCACTTTTAACGCTGTTATAAAATACAGGCTCAGCGGGTCGGGTTTTGATGATAGACACGAATTTTTCTTTATCATTGCGCCTATTAGTGTACTCGTATAGTGAAATGAGACATCTATACCTCATCTATATCTACCTACATAGCGATTTACACTCTCTTGCGTCAGGTTAAAAAAGATGGTTTTAAATCAAAGAAAACTTATTAGTACCAACCAAAGCGTCATAGCAAGAAGAACAAAAGAAGTTCATATAGTAAAAACGATTATTATAATAGTGCCCGGCCCAAAGAATAACGACTAAAGGCATAGAAACCGTACTAAATAAGCAGAAAATACATTATGGTTCACTTCTTTTTACTCATGGTTTTCATAGTGAGTTGGAAAGAGATGAATCTATAGCTGTTCTTTCGTTATTTGGTACATCGTCACAAGTAAAGCTTGATTTGGACCTATAAGCACCTATAGTATTTGGACCTATAGACAAGGAAAGACAAATCCTTCCTATAGGAAGGACAAAGAAGTCCCTGTGTAAAACCTTGTGACAATGACAGTTGAAGAAGAAAAAACAGCCTACTTTTTGTTTCATTTTTTCTCATGTAATACGTAGTCTAAAAAGTAGAGAAAGATAGCTGACGCAAAGTACGTCTTATAGTCCGGTTTCTATGCTATATATTCTTATTCTGTGGCCCGGCCGACAAAAAGTCAATCCTGACACATTGCACAACCATGAAGTATCTGAATATGGATAATGTTGACAGCAGTCAAACAATGCTGTTATTACTATTCGTTCACATGCAACAAATAATTTTTATCTACACACATATAATAAGTCCTCTATTATGCGCTCAAAACCCGTAGGCAATGACCAGCATTACCTGTGGTAGTAGGTGACAGCGATGACAGCTGTTAATTTTGGAAGATGTTCTAAATTTGAATCTCATTACCTTATAATATTCGATAACGTAATGAAATTATGAAACTCAACTTGCGGCTCGTTTCATAAACCACACTCATGTTGTAACGCCGGTCATTACGCAACCGTCACGTAAACTACTATAGCATTGCTTTATTGCTGTCAACATTATCAATAGTCAGAAACTTCATGGTCGTACAATGTGTCAGGATGAACTCTTATCTGCCGAGTATCTACTGTACAGTCAGCAGCATAAATAAGTGATAATTTATGTACCTTGTCGCTTTCAATCGTTTCACAATTTTGTATGACATTTCAAACACGACGTTAAAGTGACAAGGTACATAAATGATAACTTATTTATGCTGTTGACTGTACCAACCAAGACGACATAAATGTATGTCCATTTACGTCAGCAAAACATTATGCTCAGCCGACAGTTTCCGCCCACCTCATGCTAGTTCAAAGTTTCTCTGTTAAGGGACCGGTAATAAAATTACACGCAATTTGTTCCCGAACTGGCCATTTGGCGCACCCGCGCGCAGGCTTTCAAAGTGGCTCCAGTTAAATCTTCCTGGGTAGGAAATAGAAGCCCTGGGAGAAACTTTGCGATTCGAAGTTGCTAACATGTGACTGGACTCCTTAACATGTTCTTGGGAGTATTGATCACTTCTAAATTTAAATTCAGAGATGAATTTATGACATAGTGCTCAGATCTGTGGTAGCCACTAGACATACCCTTATTATCTGTGGTGGTAGCAGTTTAGTTGTATTGTTACAGGGCCTCTAGTTATTCAAAGCGGTAAAACAATATTGATTTGTTATGTTATTGTATTGTTTTTTACTAAGCCGCCATTACTGTCAAGTAAATAAGAGCTATCAAAACGTTGACAATACAGAAACACCTCAACATAAATATTGTTTAGCATAGTAGAATAGAGGCCGAGTTCTGCTAAAACGTAAACTTTGTTGTAAATATAACAAGTGAACATAATTTCAACTTTTCAATATTTTTATAGTTCAAGGATTTTAAGAGTAAGTGTAGTTCATTTCAAATACCATGGCCCGATTCCACTTGAGACTTATCAATGAGAGTCATAATGTTTAGCTATTGTTGACTAATTGCTTTACTACCTGAGCACTTTCAACAATCTTTTCACTTTATCACTAATCCTATTGTTCACGCTTAATGACCGGCTCAAGTGGAATCAGGCCTTGGTATATGAAATGAACTAGTATACCAATGTGTATTTTTTTATTTTGGATATTTCGTCTATCTCAATGTTGGGGGCCTAGTAAAATAGGTATAAGTTGACTTAACCCCTAATAAAAAGGGTATTTACATATATAAGGGAATATACTCGTACTAGACTTAAATCCTTTTTTACATGATCTTCAGAAGACTTTTAATATGTTTTTACTAGGATCCCATAGAAGTTAGAGAACCGGGTTCTTTTGTTTTTGGAATTTTATGGCAACAATCTATCGGTACTGGTCAAATTGGTATCAAATGGCATCTATTAACGTTTTTAATTTTGGTATAAATTAGGTTACACCATATTTTTACAATTTACCTACCTGTGGTCATTCAAAAACTAAGTTTTATCAACAAGTCATTCGTGATTTTGTCTATGACATAATTATCTCCTTTGTTGACCTTTGGTGTTGAAACTAAAGAGATCAACGGGCACAACGTAATAAATATTCACTATAGAGGAAAATGAAAATACTTTCAATGCGAATTAGACGAAATTAGTTTCTTAAAATGATTTATTATTAGTTTTTTACAATACTATTAAACCGTCAGATATTTTTTCTAGATCTATTCCAATTTAGTTAATCGTTTTCTGTATCTAACACCAAGCTTTTAACCGCAAACGGCCGCGACTTTTTCCCATATTTTAAGGACAAGCCAAATCAAAGAAAATCAATAAAAAAAACGCACCAGGGCACATTCATACTAGGCCATTCAACAGAGTAAAAACAATATCGTGTTTAAACTGCGTCGCTATTGCCTAACACACTCGCAATCGCAATCGGCTTCAAAGCGGAACAATTGTTTTCATTTTGTATGCAGACAAGCCTTCGATATAGAAAATGAAAACAATTGCGATTGCGAGTGTGTTAGGCAATAGCCCCTCTGTTATCGTATTGTCATCGTTTTGATAGCTCTTATTTACTTGACAGTAACGTTAACGATGCAATAACATGTCAAAAACGATATTATTTTAACCTCTTCACCGGGCAAAGGTTCTGTTTTTATTTATTTAATATTTATTGCACGAAACTAAACAAATGGCGGACTTAATGCATAATGGCACTTTCTTATAAGCCCACTTTGGTACAAGAAAACCGATTTAGGTTTTTATGTATCAAAGTCGTGTAATAAATCATTTAAGAAATTCATTGTTCCAATGTTACAACGCACCGTTACAAAGAAAAAGATTGAATTCTAATCTTAATAGTCCCTGAGGAGGTGTAACTTTTTCTTTTAGACGCAACCTTAAGATTTCCAACATTTAAATGTATACGTATAACAAAAAACAGGGGCTTGATTCCAATTCGTTTAAGCCCACCTTGTTCCGATATCGTAATGATGTGGTTGACGTTATGCCATGCCATTACTGTCAAGTGAATAAGAACTATTATAACGTACGATATCAAAGCAAGATGGACTGATACAATCTGGAAAAGAGGTAAAACTAGTAAGGTAACGGTTGTACTTTACCTACGTAGGTAAATACTTCGTTCTCAGTTTTGTTAAGATATTTCGAACGTTATTTATATGGTCCATGTAAAGAAAATACGACAAGTAACTCAATGTTTAGTTACCTAAGTACATAACACAGCTATTGTCCACCAAGTTACTCTAGTAATTGCTCTCCAAGTACACCGCGAAGCCACATTTTATCCGGTTCCACAAAGAACTTCCCGTAATTACATTTCTTGTAGTAATTACTATTACCCTTGTCGAAGTAGTTCCTCCAACTATTTATCCGCTCTCGAACTATGTTCAAGGAATCTTTTAAGTAAATTGTAATCTATTAGCTGAGTAATTCTATGTATTCAATGTATGGGAATATCAAACAAATTAATAAAGTTTTAAAACTTGTGTGAAATTATACATTTGGGTGTGGTGTTTAAAGTTCACTGGTCTCCCCCCCTGCCGTGAAATGTGTCCCCGTTAACGGTTTTTTAACATTCTTAGGACAACTATAATAGATACAAAAAAAGTGTCAAGGATTTGTCCTTGTGGCCGGTACCTGAAGCTATAGCTTGAAAACCGTCGATCCTAGAAAAAAAAATACGTATAACTTTTTCTGTTTAGTATTTAATAAGGAACATTTTTTTCTTGAGACTTTTTTCGTATATATTATAGTTGTCCCAAGAATGTTAAAAAACCGTTAACGGGGACACATTTCACGGCAGGGGGGGAGACCAGTGAACTTTAAACACCACACCCAAATGTATCATTTCACACAAGTTTTAAAACTTTATTAATTTGTTTGATATTCCCATACATTTAATACATAGAATTACTCAGCTAATAGATTACAATTTACTTAAAAGATTCCTTGAACATAGTTCGAGAGCGGATAAATAGTTGGAGGAACTACTTCGACAAGGGTAATAGTAATTACTACAAGAAATGTAATTACGGGAAGTTCTTTGTGGAACCGGATAAAATGTGGCTTCGCGGTGTACTTGGAGAGCAATTACTAGAGTAACTTGGTGGACAATAGCTGTGTTATGTACTTAGGTAACTAAACATTGAGTTACTTGTCGTATTTTCTTCACATGGACCATTCATATAAATAACGTTCGAAATATCTTAACAAAACTGAGAACGAAGTATTTATCTACGTAGGTAAAGTACAACCGTTACCTTACTAGTTTTACCTCTTTTCCAGATTGTATCAGTCCATCTTGCTTTGATATCGTACGTTATAATAGTTCTTATTCACTTGACAGTAAAGAGCTGTCATAACGTCAACCACGTCATTACGGTATCGGAACAAGGTGAACTTTAGACACCACACCCAAATGTATCATTTCACACAAGTTTTAAAACTTTATTAATTTGTTTGTCAAAAAACATAGAATGACTTAACTATAATATGTAAGCGTTCTGTGGCAAGTCTACATTATAATGTTATCTAATCCTAAACTACTGTAACTAACTATTGATAAATTCCATTTTATTTATTTATCGTATGGCTTTATTTTCTACTTAAATTTTTGATGCTTTAGATTTAAGGTATGCGATTGCATGCGTCGAAAGAGTTTTAAGTTCCACCGCTTGCCCGCTAAATTTGGTGAGAGGACACTCAAAGATGATATGGTGGTCTGTCTGGTCTGGATAGCCACTCTGGCAGCCTGCCGACTCGCTCCACCCCCATTTATTCCACAGTGACGCACAGTTTTGGTCACAAGAAATGTCATTGAGGCGCAAGGAAATCTCTCTGGACCCGAAGGCCCAAGACTCTCGGCTCCCAACGGCACAAACATGTAGCCCTCGCCGAGAGCATCTGCAGCAGTAGCTCCGGTTTGGACGAGGAAGCATGGTCGTCGGAGGGAGCCAGTGTATCGACGCAGGTAGCGTCCCACACAAGCATCCTCGCCATTAATTAAAGAAATGAGTAAACTTATGCTTTAAGCATTACAACTGTAAGTTTAATATTCAGTATCAAATAAATATGCACCAAGCTCTAATCGTAGCGACGCTATAACTACTCGTATTCCGAACCATTTCACAATCAAACTTATCATATTATTACGGTCAAGAACGTAACATGTTTCTGTTTGTTTTCTCCGCACGTCAAATAACGCGTGTGAACCTAAAGAGTGATTTTATTTTTTGCTAATTATGAAGAGTTTTTTTTTGTAATCTGTAGATATCATACTATGAAATAAAAATAGAATCATATTGAAATGTATGAGATTCTTTAAGTTTTCTCAATATTTATTGCAGGCACTTTATAACTTTTTGAACAACACAATTTGACAATCTTCGCTTGCCGTTCTCTACAATGCCGCAATTGAATTTCCATTTTCACAACTTGTTTTATGCTTTTAGGAATATGATCTTACGGATAAGTTATATCAATGAACTGGATTTTACTTTGGGTAGTAAGGAAATCACTCCAATCTAACCTCTGACGGAGATTTTTCTATGGGAGACCAATTTCTATAAAAATGGTAAATACACCCATGTTGAAATTCCATGTAACTACCTCAAAGTGAAGTCAAATTAAAAAAAAGTTAACTATTGATCAAAAGACAATTTAATAAGGTATTAAGTAGCCCATCAAACTAAAGGAAAAACTATGTTTATGACAAACACCACATAAATTCTCTCAAACGACGCTGTTCAAAAAGTTTTAGGTGAGATGTAATATAAAAGGCGAAAACTTGAAATCGAATTTTATTCTACAGATATATAACAAATGCAATGCTTAAAAATTACCACATAATAAAAAAAAAAACCATGTTATGTGCTGCGACTTTTTTTCCGGACCGCTCTTTACCTTTAAGTTAGTGTACCAAGATTTAATTTTGATGTGCCTTCGGAAATGTAATGGTGTACACATTTAAATAAATATATTTTTTATATGTAAGAATGAGTATACTCTTAGGGATTATTAGGGATTCTGTCATCTATGTATTAGTAATATGGCAAAATTCGTTTTGTTTCAATAACAAATATCAAATTATGAACAAAATTTTCGTTCTAAATTATACATCAAGTTATTAAATTCTGAAGATTGAATTTTGTGTTATAGCCTGGGGTGAATGTATGCTTAATTTCGAGTTAACAACTCATAGACACGCCAACAACAGCACTTCTCGTATCTATTTGCTGTAGATTTTGATTTATTTATTTCGTTATTTATAGTACATTGTGTATTAAGGGTGGTAAAGACAGAAATACAAACGAGAATCTGTTAGAAGCCCGAAGCCGAAAGCTGAGGGCTTTAATAACTCGAGCTTTGTATTTCCTTTACCACCCATGTAACATACAATGTTTTTCATCACATTTGCGAGGAAATTAAATAAAATCAGACAAAAGATCATATTTTTAACTTACGATTCTCACTAATAATTTTAGCCGCGTTGGCGATGTCCGTTGGAGTCGCATTATCCCTTTCTTCGGATGACGATATGTATTTTATTGATATATAAATTTTAATATGAGCACAAAGACACCCTTTTAATTATTATTTTGGAATCACACAGTTTATAATCAGTATTTATAAATTAGCGGCAGACTACATCATTATCTATGACTTACCACAGATAATGTCAAACGTGTTCAGGAGTCCGATTCTAGTGACAGTCGAGATCAATAGTTTATATGCGACATTTTTAGAAAATTTTATGCAACTGACATTTCCTCTCGAATGAAACTTCATATCGAATGGCACAAGAATTGGGGTCCTGACGTATTATGATAGTTTGAGTCCACGTATTATATTTAAAAAAAAAGCTATTACCCACGATAGGGCGTAATGGTAAAAAAAAGGCCCGCGGGTATTATTTTGGATTTACGGTCGATTTTTCTAGAATGTTAGGACACTATTTACGAGCAAGTGTGATGAAAAATTACTTACCGACTATTATTTTGTACTCAGGTGTAAATTTTAAAGAATTCAAAAAAGGAATAGAAAAATAACAATTGCAACTGCTGACCTCGATAAACCTGTTCTAATTTCGAAAGCGAAATTGTGCAAGTTGTAACTCTTTATGTTAAAAAAAACATGAATTAAAACTTATATAAAAATATGAAAATAAACCTTTAGAACTTTAGGGTAGGTAATCAAACATCTCAAGCTGCTATGAAAACCTACTTCTCCTGAGTGAATAGTCCAATTACTTTAAGAAAGCTGTATGCTTCGTGGAAAACATACCATTCGTTTACACAAAAGAAGACCCAAAGATTAAAGTTCAACCAACGCAAACGTTCTCTTACAGTCAAGTTCATAAATATGTGTACACTTTAGTACCTTGTCTATTTAATGTCATGTTTAAACAGCCATAGATGAATAGTCACAGAGCTTAAAATGACAAGGTACTAGAGTGTACACATATGGACTCGAATGTACTAAGACTTAAAGCGATTTTGATCGCTCTTTTACCTTATTAAAGGAACTTGACAGAAGCGCCTGGAGCTAACCCAATGTGTTTCTGTTAAATCCATTAGAGAAATTACTCTTTTACCGAACAATAGTCTTCGCGTGTGATATCCATGGGCTTATTTGTCTATAAGTCCATTGGAGTGTCTAAAAATAACTCGACAATGGCACGGAATAACACTTTAACAGAGCCCGTATTATGGTCACCTTTATCACGGTGGATAAAGGACCCGTCGCTCTCGCACTTACATATTGTTCAGAGTGTGACAGATGTTTGTTCTTCATCGATAAACACGATCAAATATAAAAAATAGATTATTACCATATTATAGCAGGTTAAACGTTTAATGTTACTGTTTATAAAAATTATAAACATCATTCGGTTTTGCTGGCAGTGGGGCGGTATTTTACTGTACTGTAAGGCCTGATTTACACTTTGTGAAGTGCAAGTACGAAGTTCATACATTTGCAAATTGCCACTTGACAGCAAATTTGATATGAACTTCGCACTTGCACTTCGCAAAATGTAAATCAAGCATAATATCTCTAAATACAAAATGTATCCCATTAGTAAAAAGTGTAATGAAAGATGCCGTTATTTGAGTCAGGGCTGCAAACGTAGCTATAATATATCCAGGATTCTAGGAAACTCGGAAAGCCGCTAACAGCCGTCGGTCTTTGTACAACGTGGCAGCGGATTAACTCGTCTTGTAGATGCATGTTTGATGTTAAGCCACGCCTGATGATAATTCCAGTGTTCCTTACACAGATTCACGAATTATTAATAAAGATTTTTAGACATATTTCAACCAATCGGGTTTCCTTGTTATGGGCCCTCTGCACTATCGGCGATGATCGTTGATAGTCTGAGGGCTCAGACAAGATGCACTGCGCTAACTAACGTTTCTATTCGATTCGTTTTTAAACCAATCACGTCACTGGTAGACCACGTGACTTTTCGTATCACGTCATCTTCCAGTGACACGATTGGTTTAAAAACAAATCGAATAGAAACGTTAGTTAGCGTAGTGCATCTTGTCTGAGCCCTCTGATCGTCTGTAATCGGCACGATGATCGTTCAAGCATCCACACTATCGCCCGTAGTAGTTTTCGAACGGTAAGCGTACGAGATGGACGTGGATTGTGTTGCTGTTTTATTATTTAATAAATGGAGGAAAAGATGGTGGTGTTTGAGCATTAATCTTAATAAAACGAAGTATATAGATACAATAACTATGTAATATAATTTAATTTTTAATTAATTGGCCACCGGGGAATCAGTGTTCGGGGATAGTGTGGGCAGCTCAACGCACAACGCGGCGATTCCCTTTGATGCGTGCCCCAAAAATCGACAAATCACGGGTCGCAGGCGATCATCGGCGATTATAGACGATGATCGGCGAATACAGCCGAGTATGCCCTCTGCACTGTCGTGCTCGCCCGTAATCATCAGTATTCGCCGAAAGTGTAGAGGGCCCATATGAGTTGCATGTAGTGATCTGTCGGCATCACTTGGATACTAATAATAACCTCACATCACTAATAACCTCACATAACTATTAGATTGTTAAAAACCCTCAATATAATTGTGACCCCTTCTTTCAGACCTTATCTCTTAAACGGCCCAACCGATTTTCATGAAACCTAGCTAAGAACAACAGCTAGAAAACCTGCTTTCAAATAATAAAAAAGCCGACACAGCGCGGATGACTGAGCACTGTAGGTTACTTTTAATGTTTATGCACTCCTAGTAATTTGACTTTGTAATTTTTTTTAATGAATTATTATTATGTTTGAGAAAAGCACTACCTCGGCGGGAAATATGGGGTTGCCCGCCTCAGACCTATCCGGCCTCGCTTTGCTCAGCCGTCTATGGCTTCGGCCGGCAACACCTTTTGTCCCGGCCTCTGTAGTAATGTAGTTCATTTTGAAATATGACCATACTGATGGTCAAAATCAAAATGTCTTATTAATTAGGTAATAGCGACTCCATGTATTCTAGAGCCATGGTATGCCACTAGTGATTATTTTTTCTAACGTACAAAGAACCGTGAAATTAATGTCAATCATTTATTGCAAAATCAAAACCTGAACTGTCAGACTGTAATTTATAATTTAACATGAAAAGCGTCAAAGCCTCGGGGGAGCGTCATTACGTATTCCTGCCGGGGCGTGCGCAAACAAAAAATGACTGTTTGTCCGACCGGTCGTGTTTGCCAAACTTATTGGGTTGACGCCGCGATTTTTACCAATTTTGACAAGCGAACAATATTCTACTTTCATGTTATTCGTAAAAATATCTATGAAGGGACGATTAGGTAATCATATTTTTGTTTAAAATATGTAAATATAAAATGTCTCGTATAAAAATCTTGATTAGTGATACCTTTTAACTCCATTACTTGGTATATTAGGCATGATCATTATTATAATAGACTTAAAACTAAGAAACTTATAACGAATAGTAAAAAATCTTACAAGAAAAGTTTCATTTTATTTCAATAATCACGGTGTTACTTTAGAACGCCATTTTTCAACCGAGAAGAAATCGAATTATGGTAATCAGAATCAGAAGCGAACCTGCTGCAAAGAGAGATTTCAGTTAAAAATTTATTAAGAGCTAGCTGCCTTTTGAAAAAAGTGATAAGGTTTCATGATATTTATGTTGAACGAACCTATGAAACGACGCTTTTGTAAGAGATCAAGAAATGTGTTTTTATTTTCAGACAAATTATTATGGGAATCCCTAATCGTCCTTTGTCCTAATGCATCGTTTATCCTAAAGCCGTTTCCGCCTGATTTCTTTTTTAGTGTTGTTAGTACACTCAAGGAATTTAATTTGTGACCCACCTTAGGTCCAAAGTCAATCTGACAATCTACAGCAGCAAGGTTGAGTTTCCTATCAATTACAAATGACTTGACATCTCTATTGACAATGATATATTCAAGCAGATTTTCTTTGAAATGGGTAGCAAATTAACTTCCGTGACCGTACAACCTAATCTAACCGTCAATATTTTTTAAAAATATAAAAAATATTTGCCTCAGCTGAAAACCAGTTTATAACAAATAATAATTCGGACAAACGATGCGTTACATACGTTATTAGCAGAGCTCGGAATAGGTAGTGCCTATTTACCTAAACTTCGCGGGAGGACGTAACTACCAACAACCACCAAAAATATGTATTTCTTATTATTGAATGCGGGATTTCCAGGGATTGACTGTATTATTCTAAAGTAATACATTTAACTTTACTTATAAATCTTGCTATATTGCATATTATTTAGTTATTTATCTTGAAACAAAATAACAATCAGTCATGAAACAATATAATATAGATCAAATTGAATCAAAGGGCGCCTGAAATTTGATCTTTTTTAGTCGATTTAAATAGAATTATAATATTGTATAGAATGTATTCAACAAAAACAGATGTAGCCGACACTTTAGACGTGTACTTACTACCTGCTGCAGTTTGCGACCCTGATGATAACAGGACGCTCTCTAAGGACATGCGAGTGCGAAAGAGATAGCACGATGCTTTACGATATTATAATTCTATTTAAATCAACTAAAAAAGATCAAATTTCAAGCTTCCTTTGATTCAATTTGATCTATATTATATTGTTTTATGACTGATTGTTATTTCAAGATAAATAAATAAATAATATGCAATATAGCAAGATTTATAAGTAAAGTTAAATGTATTAAGCCTTTAGAGTAATACATTCAATACCGGAAAATCCCGCATTCAATAAAAAGAAAAATAATTCTTTTTGGTGGTTGTAACCACTCTTAGTTACGTCCTCCCGCGAAGTTTAGGTAAATAGGCACTACCTATTCCGAGCTCTGGTTATTAGGGATTTCGAGGGACACTCCAAAATAATGCATGGATATTTTTGATCCGTAGACATTTTTGATGTGTATATTAAAAGGTTTATTTCATCAGCATTTAAATAGCTGACTCGAGTAGGTACCCACAGTCAACCAATTTGATTCCTAGGCCACAATGGACTTTGTCAAAGTGACGTTGTAAACCAAATCATAAGAAGCCTCTTACGTTTTCGTTGTCCAACGTCACTTTGACATAGTCCAAAGAGGCCTAGAAATAAAATTGGTTGACTGTACAACGTAATTAATAGTACATTGTTGTAGAGGTTAGAAAGTTAGCAAAAGATGGACGAGTTGGTTCGAGTACGAGTCCATCTATTGCACTTTCGGCCGAGGCTTAACATAGTGCTTTTTACGACTACTGGGAGGAAATAAAAATCAATTACTACTCGTACTAAAAAATCACGCTCTCCCGCCAATGTTTACTTTTATTTTTTAACGATACCGTTCTTACTGGCCAGTCATTCAAAGGCGTTTTTAAACTGACGATTCAGACCATGCCAGAACTATATTTCAGATAATTAAAAACAGATATATATGGCTGTATGGAATCTGATTCCTTTGCCTATCCGTGAAGGGATGAATATTATTTAAAAAAGAACGACTAGTCATTGGCCAATTTAATTTCATATGCAGCACAAGTCGTGTTCTGATTGGTCGAATCAGTGATCAGCGGACCGATTTGATTGGTCGACTTGCTCAATGGAACAGACCAACTATGTTTTAGTCGTCCAGTTTCAATTCATAGAAGGCCTGCTCATTTAAAGTACAACTATTGATTGTTTTGGGGACCAAGAACAAACCATCTTTCGCCACATTTCCGACCAGTAGCGGGAAAGAGTGATTTGTAAGGAAATTTAAAATTAAGTAGATCTTTAAATAATAACAGCTAAACAATACCACGTCAGTCGGGAAGTACACGTTCATAACAATTCGTGAACAAAAGCTTGTTTATCCAGCCCGCAAGGCAAACAAAATTCAAAGATAAATTGCTTGGTTTTAAATCCAATTAGGGATAAGTGATAAAGATGTACATTCAATTTAATTTGACAACGCGATTAGTTTAGCTAAGCCTTGGTTTTTTAAATCTATTTTTTGTTTATTTATTTATTAACTAGCTTCTGCACGTGGCTTTGTTTTCCGGGATGAACGGTAATCTATGTATCTATAGAGGTATTAATCCTGGGTATATGCTATTTACAGCCGATGCAGATTGTAGGAGTAACAAACTAACATGCACGCACGCACGCACACATCCGAGGAATAAATTACGTCTTTATCAGTCGCTTTCTACCACAGCTTTCTATGTAGTGGTTTGCCAAATGTATTGTTTCCCAACCGTTTCATTTGCCTACCCGCTTTGTTTTCTGTAACCGTAAATATTTCAGGATTTTATGAAACTTACCTAACCTAACCTAATATGGTTCTACACGATGGTACTGAAATAAATCCTGAAACATTTATATTTTTAGGGTTGGCAAATGAAAAAGTTGGGAAACGATACATTTGGCAAACTTATTTTCGCCAAACGGCAGGCTCCGGGTTCAATAATTGTTGATTTTTGAAGATTTTTTCTAAATATACTTGACATTTATTTATTTATTTATTATTTAAATAAGGCCCGCTTGCACGTGAATGATAACCCTAGGTTAACCCCGGGTTAACAGGTTAATTTGTTAAAATTGACAGTTCTTATATGAATCTGACATTCTTTAATAATAACCTATGGTTAAATTTACGTGCAAGCGGGCCTAAGGGATAGATAGTTCTTTGTTATTTACCAAAAGGGTGTTAAAGGCTATATTTTAAATTGTTAGGTATTTAAAACTTCGTTTTACAGGTGCCAAAGAGTGTGAAGTTTCAACTTCTTTCTTAGTCTTGATGAGGGGTTCCCAAATTATGACTTTTTTTGACATATTTATTTCTTAATATCAATCGCACCAAGCCAGGTTAATAAATACTATAAAAAATAAGAAGTTCTGAAAATCTTTGCAAAAAGTTTTGCTTAGTGCGGACTTTGAAAACTTCTTTTTTAGTTTTATTAATTCTTACTTGAAAAAGTAATAATTCCAAAATATCAAAGCATTTGAAATACCTAAATCAATACTTACTTTCTAAGTCACTAAAACATTTCTCGTTTTTCATTGAACAACTTTTTAATGAATAAAATTTGGTCTAAACTAAGGTGGCATCTTATCTCGAGGTGGCATTTTACTATAATAACTAACTGGAAAACAAGTCCTTGCAATCGTGAACAGACCGGACCCCACAGACAGCACCCGTTCACGAGTATGATGCGTGTCTCACCTATCAATGGCGACCCGATCAACGACGCCGCATTAGAGTGAGCATGACATGCTCATGCTGCTGGACAAAATATAATAGTATTAAAGTAGCTCTATCCCATGTGGTTGCCGGCTTAGAATAGTGCCACTCCATGTCTTCCCGTGGATGTCGTAAGAGGCGACTAAGGGAATAAAGGCTTGTAGTACTGTTAGGCGATGGGCTTGCAACCTGTCACTAATATACACTGGTAAACACCTTAGCCTAATTGTGCAAAATGTGATTACAGAGAATCATCAACAAATTTGTAGTTTTTTTGTTTGGTAATTCTGTAGCTTTGCCGACCCTACTCTGGGAATGAAAGCGTGAAGGTATGTATGTGTATGTATGTGTTAACTAGACGAGAAACATCACAATGTGCTCTTATTACTACGTCTTATGCACACAAGAACCAATAAAAAATACAAAAAATAAACATTAAATTTAAATTTAAATCGTCTACATAATTGGCTTAAAGGTATTTTGCAATTAGCGCTGCTCAGTGTTCAGCTATTATGATTATACAAAGAGGAAAGGTCCTGTCAGTTTGGCATAATTTTGATTGCTCGAAACGTATCTGGCATAACATACTTAGCATAAAAGTTTTTCGATGAATGTTGACATTGCATAAAGCATTTGGTGGGTCCATATTGGCTGAAATTAAATTGGTTGCCCGAAAGTTTCTCCTCCTGCCGATTTGTATTCCAATTCATCGCTATTTAACTTAAGAACCATCAAAGTTCATAACAGACTGTTCAAATTTTGATAAAAAAAGGCATTATTTAGTTTATCTTTATACACATATAATGGTGTTTTTAATAAATTATTATTCATGAATAAATTTTAAATAACATTGTAATTCACTTTGAGCAACATCTTGTCCGCTCGCTTCGCTCGCTGCAACAAGACCATGTACAGTCAACAACATAACTTCACTCCAGGTCAGCAATTTTGAAAACAATAATTTACACTATGTTTAGTAAATTATTATCAAAGTAAATGGTAATATAAGAGCGATTTATGTTTACCTAAATAATGAATTTGATCGTTTTGGAGTTACGATAGTTAGTAAATTAAAGACTAAATTGCGGCGCAAGCCACTTGTATTATCTTCCATGGAACCAAAGTCATGCTGTCCGGCCTCTTGCCGTTCGTCTGTCAAAATCCCATTGAACTCGAGGATTCCAGGAGCATTGACGGAAGCCAGAATACAACGAATAATATTGTTAAGAGCAGCAGTAGGGAGAAGCGACCCGCAGTGAACTGGTACGATAGGCCTTGGTGTCCAAGTTTGTCAACGATGGAGCACTTTTTTGGCAAACCAAACTCTTTTTCAAGCAAGCCAGGTATTATTAAGATAGTGTTATCCGACGTAGGTGTATGCTCTGTTTTGTGGCCTGTTTAATTTAAATTCCAGAACTAACTAAAATCTAAAAAGTCTCTTTGCCTGCTATACGGTACGTCAGTGGAAATCGGATTGTCCGCGACCAATCTCCTTTCCGTAAGTCGAGCTATATCCGAGGCTGCGCGAGCGAAATTTGCATTCTATCGGTTTACGTCGGGTCCACTTGCACAGAGCAAACAGCTTCCTGCCGAGTCAACATTTTTATTTCTTTCAACAACGTCGCTTCTTGTTAGGATGTTTTTTTAGAACTGTTTGTAGTGGTGAAAACTGTTAAGTAATAGAAAAGCTTCAATGTACTTTTGCTGCAAGTTGCCAATATTACCAGTGATCGGAATAGGTAGAGCTAATTTGCCTAAACTTGATGCATATTCATTCAATAATGTATTCCCATCTCACTCACGTATGAATGAATATGCGTCAAGTTTAGGCAAATAAGCTCTGCCTATTCCGATCTCTGATTATTACCTATTTAATTCCGTGTAGTTAAAAAGAACTGAGCAAGAGCATGTCTGACCATGCTCCGTGTAGGGTTCCAAAGCGTTTCCTATCCAAAAAGAATCTCAAAAAACAACAAGTATGAACTAATAAAATTCTCTGTTTAAGTTATTTGGTACTGTCTCAGATCATTTAGTACCTAGGTATAAATAATTTAGTCGCCTGTATCTCAGGAACCAATCAAGTCTACTTAGTTTTTCTTTAAAATGTGTTATATGTGCTTTCATTTAAGATATTTTTCTGATTTTTTGTGTTTGTAGTTTTGGCTGTAGGGGAGAGACACTTGACTCTAACAAAAATTAGCAGTTTAAATCTTCATATTTCACAAACGGATCCTTTAATCGAAAAATTGTTTTCACAAACCTATAATATAAGTTTTTGAGGTAAGCTGCGGACGGACGGACCGACATGGCGAAACTATAAGGGTTCCTATTTTGACTACGGAACCGTATAAAAGATTACAACTTAATTAATCTCTCAAGCATAACTCCAGTTTTGCTTACTAAACACGTAAAGGATGAGCCTAAGATTACCTCATAAAGTTACTGTATCCTTCGAGATAAGTTCAGTCAACCCTTCTAATGGCTACCCATAACAAGTAACTTATGGAACCATGCCTGGGATGCCACGTCTTAATAGCTCTAACGCTTAAGAGGCAGTTGTCTGTAATGCGGCTGGTAACAAGGTAAAGCTGCGTAGTCTAGAGGTACAATGAGCAGTTAAAGCAGCATGAAATAATTCTTTGACTTTTCCAAAAATGGTACTATTGCAGAAAAATAAACAAAACGGCGGAGATAAATAATGCTTCTAGGCGTTGCGGGGGCAGGCAGAGTATAGTGGGAAAGATTAGCACGAACAACTGTAATACTTGCAGTAGTAGCAGTCACCTCACCTTCCCAAATAATATTATGTAACGGATTCATAAACTGCATTCATTTGTTTAAAATTTATTCGTGTATTCATTCAGTTTATTTGTCTGTGAGTAATTTATATTTCATCCCGTGGGACGGTCAAGTATTCAACTGTAACGAAGCACATATTATTTGTCTTTTATATGTGAACTGATGGTTTTTTGGGCTGTGAATTTACTAATTTCTTTAGCTTAGTAACCACCAATGACCATGCTATTAATGTTTGATGGATTCCACTTCATCAATAACGCTGAGCTCGCCCACAAACTCTTCAATATCGCAACCACACAACTTAACAGTACCTACTGCATCGTAAGGTAGGTTAGGTTAGGTTAGGTTCGTATCGTATTTCTTTATCACATCTTTATTCTCCTGTCGACTATTGGGTTAGTAAGTCGTAATAAATATTAATTATTATTTTTTACACTATTCTCTCCCGATATACAGGGTGACCCCCCGCCAAATTTTGCCACATCATCCCGGAACAGCAGTATAATAAATTTGTGAATAAAGAAAAAAAAAATTTTTTTTGGCCATTTTTTGTTTCTGTTTTCCAAACCTAACAAAAAATATGTTCACTCTTGTTTACCGTTCTCACTGCCGCCACCTTTTTTTAAAGAAATACTGAAGGTAGAAACTTTTTAGTCGACCTCAAAAACTTACGTTGACCAAACGCGCTTAGAAATATGAAAATAAATGTGGCTATAAAATGTACATTTCAAAAGGAAAATAACTGATTCTTTCACTTCACAGTCTCTTATTACTTCCCATAAATCATATTAAATTTTGGCGGGGGGTCCAAAAATAACCCTGTACCTACATTACAAAATCGACCACAAAATTGCGGATTATTCAGAGTTAGAAAAGTATCAGTTTATTTTTGCTTTCAATTAAGTACTGCTTGTTTGCTGGTCCTGGGGGAATTTGCATAATGACTTCAATCTCACCCTTGAAATACATATTTTATATTAATTTTAAAACTATTCAATCCCTAATATACCTAGGTACTACAAAACCGACCACAAAATTGCGGATTATTCAGAGTTAGAAAAGTATCAGTTTATTTTTGCTTTCAATTAAGTACTGGTTGTTTGCTGGTCCAGGGGGAATTTGCATAATGACTTCAATCTCACCCTTGAAATACATATTTATTATTAATTTTAAAACTATTCAATCCCTAAAATAGGTACTACAAAACCGACCACAAAATTGCGGATTATTCAGAGTTAGAAAAGTATCAGTTTATTTTTGCTTTCAATTAAGTACTGCTTGTTTGCTGGTCCTGGGGGAATTTGCATAATGACTTCAATCTCACCCTTGAAATACATATTTATTATTAAGTTTAAAACTATTCAATCCCTAATATAGGTACTACAAAACCGACCATAAAATTGCGGATTATTCAGAGTTAGAAAAGTATCAGTTTATTTTTGCTTTCAATTAAGTACTGGTTGTTTGCTGGTCCAGGGGGAATTTGCATAATGACTTCAATCTCACCCTTGAAATACATATTTTATATTAATTTTAAAACTATTCAATCCCTAATATACCTAGGTACTACAAAACCGACCACAAAATTGCGGATTATTCAGAGTTAGAAAAGTATCAGTTTATTTTTGCTTTCAATTAAGTACTGGTTGTTTGCTGGTCCAGGGGGAATTTGCATAATGACTTCAATCTCACCCTTGAAATACATATTTATTATTAATTTTAAAACTATTCAATCCCTAAAATAGGTACTACAAAACCGACCACAAAATTGCGGATTATTCAGAGTTAGAAAAGTATCAGTTTATTTTTGCTTTCAATTAAGTACTGCTTGTTTGCTGGTCCTGTGGGAATTTGCATAATGACTTCAATCTCACCCTTGAAATACATATTTATTATTAAGTTTAAAACTATTCAATCCCTAATATAGGTACTACAAAACCGACCACAAAATTGCGGATTATTCAGAGTTAGAAAGGTATCAGTTTATTTTTGCTTTCAATTAAGTACTGCTTGTTTGCTGGTCCAGGAGGAATTTGCATAATGACTTCAATCTCACCCTTGAATATTAAACACCCAGCAAACCGGCCATTGATTTACTTATCACAACGAGCTGTAATATACTTACAAAAGATTACTGTAACATTATTTTTATATGATTATTAATGAACTATGATTATGAAGTGTCAGCTCTTATATCAATTTATCAATATCGGGTAATGTAATGGTAAAGTAGAAATCATAAATAGGAAAATATTATTCTTATGTTTATGAATTACATAAAAATACTTTTAGTATTTCTTAGATGACGACTCAAATTATTTGGTCTTGGATTTTTACTATACCATGAATGATGGATTTATAATGGATGATAGGTCATCTAGTATTACCAAATTACTTTGTTTATTAATTTATTACATCTACCGTTTGTTATTACTAGGTACTTAAGTTTCTCTGGTACTCTAATGCTGTATAAATCTATTTGAATACATAAATTTAGGTACCTACATGATATTGATAATTTTATATTAGCCTCCTGAGGTTCCTTGTACTAAAACTAGTACAAAATACGACCACTCAAATAAAGATCTAGTGCAAAGAAAGTGTAATTTCTTTTGTTTTTATGACATAATAATGAAATTGGAAAATTGGTATGCTGGGCCGTAGGAGGTAAAACTACACTCAAAAAAATGAGAGCCAACAGAGAGAGATTTTCACTTAGTTGACAAAAAATGATTACAATAGTTAAGATATTAATTATATCAACCAAAGCTGATAGTTAACGACAGCAATTTCTTTAGTGATTCAACTAACGTCATAGTTGATGTATCTAACGTCTTAGCTGATGTATCTATCGTCTTGTTAAGCTCGTGGGATCAAGACGCTTATGCACAACAATCACAATCTTGTTACAAGTGACCAATAATTTTTTCAGTGTACACTTTACTAAAATCCAACATACAGACACACACAGAAAAAAACATAAACTGACCTTTTAAAATCGGTGTTGTAATACCAAAGGCAATTCGGGTTCAACACAGATTAAATGAGAGTAAGAATTGAATTTACAGCAAGATTAAATTTACACGTTTACGAGTCGTAGCTACTGCGTACAGCGGCGCAACCCCCGTGAGTTATGGCATCATCAACCTGGCGCCGCCACGGAGAACGACCGAGAGAGTTTAACGTGTGAATTCCATGATTTCCCATAGGCCCTAGCCAAGATGCGTTATTTTAACTAGCGTTTCTATTCTTTTTGTCTTACCAATCGCGTCACTCGTAGATCACGTGACTTTTCATATCACGTCACCTACCAGTGACGCGATTGGTTTAAAAACGAAACGAATAGAAACGCTAGTTAGCGTAATGCACCTTGTTTGGGGCCCCGAGACTGTCAATAGAAAATACCTATCAGCGCCCGTATTATGGTCGCTTGTTGTGGTGGATAAAGCATCCGACACTCTCGCACTTACATAGTAGTCAGAAAGTGACAGCTGTTTTATCCACGTTTATCCACTTCAATAAACAAGATAATAAGCCCGCAGGATGGTAGCATTTCCTCGCTGAATAGTTAAACTACTTAATGCGTTGAGCGAGGAAACTGCCAGGTCTTGGATCTCACGTGACTTCAATGAGCCGTTGAAATTTCCTTGAAGAGGCTTAGTTCGCTAGGACTCCAACCAGAATGGAATAAAAATATGTTCTGGGCCGCGATTACTATATTGACGAATTGCTTAGATATCTGACGGACATTTTTATTTGAGTTTGATCATATATTTTTTATAGGCAAAACGATGTTGCTAGAATGATTTTGTCAGCTAAGAAGCGAATATTAAATGATATCCAATCAATGTGGTGGAAATAGATACCCGATACTCTTCTTTACTGTAACGACTCATACTCGAATTAAGCTGTTTCGATAACTTTTCACTCAGTAAAAGTTAAAGAATCAAGCCTTTATTTTTCTAAACATTAGGTACTTACAAAAATTTAAAATGTTATCTACCTCTATAAAGGATGTATTTAACGATCCGAGGGATAAACAATTTCTACGCACAAAAAAGCCTCAGTGTATAATGCAATGATTTTAGTAAAATTACGCAATTTTTAAATCCGTAGCAGTACCTTTGGCTAGGACCCCGTTGCCACCTGACAGCTACTAAAAGAAAATATATTATCTAAGAAAGAATTCTCGGCGTGTTCTCTGCAATAAGCTAGTATGTGATCATCATAAAACGCGTAACGTGCAAGGCTCGCCGTACGCGCGTCACATATTAAACGCCTCGGAAATAAGTGCTCCGATGAAAACGGACGACATGTGTCATCGATTATACTAGGGGTTTAGTAGAGAAGATCATTATTAGTAAGGTCAGCTGGGAGGGTTTTTGGCCCGCGGTATAAATATTTCCCCTTATCTGTTGCACTTTTTCCGATGCTGAACCTACTCCTAGTGACCTTTTATTAGGGTTCAGTGCCCACTAAAAATCTGCGTGGCAGCACAACTGCCGCAACACATGCTGAGGTGGCCGGTATTGGCTTAAGGGTGAAGCACCACCAATACTTATGTTTATGTTCAAGCTTACGAGTATATTGAAATTGGAGGTATTATACTTACAGTATTATATTTATGATACGAATTGTTAGTTCAACGAACTATCAGTTGATATAAAAGGTAAGTAAGTAAATACTTATCAACGAGGTCTTGACGGAATTCGAATCTATATTCTGTCAACGTTTTCAGAAAAGCATGTCTCGTACATTAAAATAGTCTTGCTTACTTTTATTTTACATCTAGCTGCTTTTTGTACCGTGTTTATTATTAAAATTGTTACGAATAACTGATTTTCTTTCTAGTTATAACACATTAATATTACTCTTAGTACTGTGGGAAGCTTGCAGTGCCGGCTTCCTTTCTTCTTGTTTTACTATTAATAAATAATTAATAACGAAGTACGTTTCACACCACTTTTTACGCTTTCACTTTTGGGTCATTATTTGGGCGTTTGTTCCGAATCACTTTCGTGGTCACATTTTTGTAGAAGTGGCCGCAGATTTCGATTTCGTTTCTGGTTAGGTATCTAAGTTTACCGGACATCTAACAAATATCCAAAAACGGCATCAAAATATACACCCAATTCTTCAAAAAGATGTCCACAAAAGTGAGGCGGTTGAAACGCTCGAATAATGACCCTTTTATAAAGATACAGACTTTGTTCAAGGGCTTCCTTAATTCCGAACTCGTAAGCGATTAACGCTGTTCTGACAAACACCATTTCCGCACCACCACTAACGCAACCTTTCGTTCAGTAGGTCATTTATCCCCGTTTCTTTGACCCTTTTAGTTTATTTATACAGCGGTTTTCAAGAATGTTGCGAGCGCGTACACTAAGGGTTCGGAACGTTCTTTTTCTGTGATTTTTCCCGCAATTGAAGGGCTTGGGTACCAAGGTTAAAGAAAAATATGTCCATTGTGTAATCCAGAAGTTTTTACTTTGCTGTCGAAACTCTTGTAGGGCCCGAAGGCGCTAGGACTATTTCGTAAATAAAAAAAACGCGAGACGGACTTGCGCACCGAGGGTTCCATATTTCAGATAATAATGGTTGGAAAATGCAATAGAAAATACTAATTTTGTTATGAACTTTATGCTTCAGGCAATAAGGTCCATTTTTACTATACATTTTTGGCTACAAAATCAAAAATTACGTCACGGAAAAAAACAGATGCGGGCAAGCAAGTTATAAAACTATGCCAAGAGACATACAGACAGACGCTGCAGTCTAACCATTTCGCTACGGAACCCTAAAGATATTGATGATTAATTTCGACGAGCATATTAGTCCGGAATTCCAGAGTGGCAGCGCACGTTACGTATGCACACGAGGGTGTTCACTTCGCATCAACATGTACAGTGCGATAGCTCTTAGAAGGTGCTTCGGGTTTGTTTTTGTTTCTCACTCACACTCATACGATCTTATTAAGAGCGAGTGTGAGAGAAGTACAAAACCGAAGCATCTTCTAAGTGCTCACAGACTGTATGTAGATACTCCTACAGGGTGATGACGCACAAAATGACGTCAGTGACACACACCTAGAACAATGCCACGACACGTGACTACGACCCACGTCCCGAGCCGCGTGTGTAGGTCGTGCGTAGGTAGCGTGCGCTGCAGCGGAAATCCGACTTTAAAATCAGGGCCAAAAAACCATATTGCCTTTGACGTGTTATCGTATTCAACCATAACTCTTACTAGCGACCCGCCCTCGCTTCGCTTCGGTTTATGTGAGCTTTCTGTAACACCCGTACATAAACTAGAATCTACATAAGAACCTTCCTCTTGAATTATTTTACCTATTAATGAAACCCGCATTAAAATCCATTTCGCAGTTTACCTAGAAGATCTAAGTGAGACGGCGGAAGCGACTTTGTTTTATACTGCCCTCCTTAGAAATAAGGGCGTATGTCTCATAGAGCCGCGTATGTATTAGTGACCTTATTTCTTGAGACGTAGGGTTGAATTTACTTTGACCATCAAATTGTGCATGCGTCGTTTTTAGTTAGGAGGGCAGTATACTATACTTATGTAAATATTTTTAAACCAATCGCGTCACTGGTAGATGAAGTGATACGAAAAGTCACGTGATCTACCAGTGACGCGATTGGTTTAAAAGCGAAACGAATAGAAACGCTAGTTAGCGTAATGCATCTTGGCAGAGCCCTCTGGCCTGCTTCCCGGGAAACGTATTAATATGGCCATTCTATAGGGAAATATAGCCAACGTGGGCGCAATAGCACCAAAGCACTGCTATATTTTCAAATCAGGAATGTTTGAAATTATTTTATATTCCACTCTAAGTAAAGTTTTATCTTCGGGGGAATCAAAAAGCAATTAAAAACAAATCCTCACTATACCTAGTCGAGGAACATTTTCTACTAAATGAACTAAACTTTAAGTTTTTACGCTGAACGGAGCAGACAGCGCCGGGAATTTAACAACTCGCATTTAAATTCTTCTATATATAGAATATATGTATTATTCTTTGGCTTTTTAAGATAAAAATAACCTTAGACTTACAAATTTTTAACTTGATTTACGAATTTAGCTGTTTCGGGTCTAATATTAAATAACATTTGTGTGATGAGCGTGCCTGAGTATTGAATGTTGTCCATGTATCCACATTATAATTATTAATGTTCATGTATTTTGTTCCTTTTTGTTCGTCTATATGTCACAAATAAAATGTATTTTCTTTCTAACTTTTCTTTATATTTAATATCTAGAAGTTATTTTAAGACTAGAACCCGTAGTACAGTCGAGTTCATAAATATGTATTCACTTTAGTACAGTCACCACACGGGATTGTTGAGCCACTTGCCACAGTTCGTATTTTGGCCGTGTAATGCAAACCTAGTTTAGTCGGTTATACTCGTGTATCCAGTATGTATTACTCGGCTAAATTACGAAGAGTAGCAAGTGGCTGAACATTCCCGTGTTGTGACTGTACCTTATCTATTTAATGTCATGTTTAAACTGTCATATACAAATTGTCACAACGATTAAAGTGACACGGTACTAAAGTGTATACATATTTATGAACTCTAATGTACAAGCCTATAGCTTAGTTGGGGGATGGGTCAATTTGTGTAAGATAAACCCACCTAAATAAACTGTCATTTCGATTTAAAACTTCGCAAACTTATGATATTGCGCTGACGATTAGTATTTGCAGAGCTCCAGAGCTTATGGCGAGAGTAAAGAATATAAGCATCGTATAACATAAATAAGCATGCACTCTAAATTCGTTGTTAGTACTACGTTAATGGGAAGATAAATATGTTTCTTTAAAAACAATTTCACTGTTACAATATTGTTTCAGTATCGCAAGCACCGCGGTTAGGAAAAAATGATTTCGCTCCAGTTTCTCTTACTGCCCTGTGGCTCTAATCAAGGTGCTGCCAGATGGTCGTGGCAAGCGCCTATGCCAGTTAACAGTTTTCGCAAATCGTTTTCGATAGCGTTAAGTATCTTGTCTAGGGCCCGCCTCAACGACAATTACACGTCTTCACTCATGGTATGCTTATAATTTTAAGTAAGGAGGGGCAGGATCTTTTGACACAGGGTTCGTTATAAACTCAAGATGAGATCTCATATGTTTAGTATAGTGTGAAAGAATGACAATACTTACGTACTTAACACTTTTTATATCATGTCCTATGATGATCATATTATTATAAAAATCTGTGCTAACTATAACAGCTGGTTACAAGAAAATTGAAATGGAAGGTGTTCATCTGCTTATGTTGCGAGCTTATCAACCAGCCACACTAAAGTTGGTCTTATTACCCGACTGCGGCGGAGGGTTATGTTTTTCACCGTCATGTATGTCCAGTTCTATGTTCCCCGCTACAGCAAAAACGGCTTGGACGATTTTGACAAATGAGGTATCATTGGATTCGTCTTCGCAGCGAGAGGGTCATAGGATATCTAAACTGTTACAATTGAAATAACAACATTGGCCAAATGACAATTATTAACATATGTAGGTATATCGACGACAGTATAAAAAATGCAGTCGGGTTTTTAAAGCTTGCTTTTCATAGAGTTATTTTTGTTATGTTGTTTCTTGTTTTCATCTTGATCATCATCTATGCATTCTGTACACGCAGGCGAGATGCACAGATGGAGCGTAGTTGACGCACCTTAAGGAGATCCGTCGCAGCCAGTACACCTTCAAAAAGTCAGTAGCATAGCGTGGGGAACCGTAAAATATGGATAATTAGGGCGTATGAAGTATATTGATACAAACACGCAGATCTATAGTACATCGATGCTTTCCTCACTTAGCAACACGACACTTCACTTTGTACGCGCGTTAGAATCGATACAAATGCAACAATCTCGGTCGTCGGTGCATAAAAAATATGCCGTGTGCACAGGCTCTTAAGGTGCTCTTTCCACCGGCGAGAGGCGTGACGAGGCGTGAATTTTAATTTGTATTAAAATAACCGAAGATGCGCGGGAGGGAATTGGATTTATTTAATACATACAAATTTCAACTCTCGTCTCGCTTCGTCTCGTCTCGCCTCGCCGGTGGAAAAGCACCTTAAGGGTGTTTTATTTCTATTCTACTAGCTACAACCATGTTACCGTCGACTCTTCGATCCTATTGTTTCAACTCAGCCACCATTACTGTTAAGCACTGAGCTATCGTAACGTGGACAATACGATAACACGTCAAAGACTATTATGGTTTTACCCACAGATATAACGTCACATAGATAACGTAAACACCTGAATCTGTATGAAAACCAACCATGTCACTTTTTTCTACCAACTGGGACGTCACAAGAGAAGAGAATTTCCCGTTTTCCATGCAAAATTGATTCAAAATCGTCGCTTTTTTGAGCTATTGCAGTTTATTATCACGCAGCGAGGCATTTTCTTAATTTCCACTGCCGATCGGCTGCAACAACAGGCGCGCGAAACATCAGAAGCGACGGCCAACCCCGACGCTTAGTCGGAATTCGGACACGCGAAGTAGATGCATTTGCGTTATCTATGTGTATTTATATCTGTGGAATAGAATAGAGGCCCTGATGGTGTGTCTTGTTGCCAGTTGGAGGCATGTCAGACGTCTGGGTGGAGCTGCGCGTCCCGCGGTTCGTGGTGCACCGCCACAGCGTCGCGCTGCACTGCGACCACAACGTTGACTCCGAATCCATCTATAAGGTAAATAAGATGGACTAGAAACTCAGGTACAATTAACTGGGCCTTTAGTACCGTTTGGTAATTATGCTTAATGTAACCATCATTAAATTTAATTTGATTCTTGAGCTGGTTACGAAATTTTGGTTACCAAACGGAACTAAAGGTTATTGGGGCTTTCGATTTGTGTAAGCATTTCCAAGTCATTTCTATACAGGGCCTGAGGGCCCTGCCAATATGCATTGCGCTTACTAGCGTTTCTATTCGTTTCGTTTTTAAACCAATTGCGTCACTGATAGATTACGTGACTTTTCGTATCACGTCATATACCAGTGACGCGATTGGTTTAAAAACGAATCGAATAGAAACGCTACTTAGCGCAATGTATCTTGGCAGGGCCCTCTCCAATCGTATTTGACCCATTATGGAATAGTTTTTAACTCGCCATTACTGTCAAGTAATTGGGAACTATCAAAACGTTGACAATTCGATAACAGGTCAAAGACGATATATGGTTTTTACTGTGTTGAATAGAGGCCCTGGTATTTTTGTTTTACCGTCTGGCAAAGCAAGAAGACTAGAATGCTACATGTATAAAATACGATCTAAACAATATTTATAGACAATGTCGGATTCTGACCTCGATTTCAGATTTAGACAGATTGATCTGACAATGATGAATCGAAACAATCGAAACAAAAACGGTTAACATTGAGAAAATTATTTTGTGAGATGGTTTGAAACTGAAAGCTTAAAGTGATTCCCCCTTAGGAATCACACAAATCGTCAATATTTTAATAAATTTCATGAAACACCAGATCAGAGAAATCTCGGTGAAATTGCTTACAAAGGGCGCTGGATAAGGCAAACGCTTTGATCGAGGACTTTTTCAAACTCTACCGTTTGTTATTGAATTATCATGCGGTCCGGATGTATTTCGGTCGGGTCCAATTTCATTTGCAGTATGCATAAAACATAGATTCTTAGAATATTATAGGGATTTCGCCGTTTCGTGGAATAAAAGAGCGAAAGAAACTTTTATGGTTAAAATTAAATGAGTTCTACTATTTTTGTTAATTTTGTGATCGATACAGAAATCCTTATCCAAAAGTATCAATGAGATCCTATTACTCGGGTTTTATTCTCTTAAAAACAGCGCTCGGTCTGTCGTACGAGTGAACGAGTGAACGTGCCATACCGGCGAGATTAAGTAGTGCGCTCTGACGGGACTACTTAATCTCGCCGGTGTGGCGCGTTCACTCGTTCACTCGTTTTACCGACCGAGCGCCGTTTTATAGAGAATAGCACCCCAGAGCTTAACAGCTTCTCGCTCAGTTATATTTTTAATATACTAAAATGTAACCAACCGCAATTATATCCAAAATAATCAAAACTACTCGGTGTTTTTAGTAAGGCTATCTATTCTGTTTTAGACTACATTCGGAGTTGCTTAACGTTGGTGGTGAGACGTTTATAATAGTATATCGGTTTTGGTTCGGCCGCATTCACTCAAAGAGAATATATACCTACTTTAACAAAGGAATGTGTTGGTTCACCACATTTCAAGACTTAAACCATGCAGTACAAAGGGATTACAAGAACTTTGAAAGTGAAGGATGATTTCCACCAAACGGCTCGAATCGCATCGGATTAGAAAGGATACGTACGGATGCGGCGACAGCCGATGGCGTCCGGCGGCATGTCGACGTATACGATCGGGCGGTAACATCCGTTCGCAGTCGACAGGATGTCGACGCAAACGATCGGCACCGTACGGTTGCTTGCGATCGTATCCGCACCCAGTCAAATAGTTTCGTTCCTACCACGTGTTTGAGTGCACTTTCGAGAATGAGTGGGCTCACCCGGTCACGGCCGAAAGGTTCTGATCGCACACGACGACAAGTGAACGGGGCCGTACGCAAGCGAACGGGGCCGTACGCAAGCGAACGGAGCCGATCGCGTGTCGCAGCATACTTTCGGTGACGTTCACATGTCGCGGAAGACGCCCGCAGTCAAGCTGTTGTGCGCAGCTTGGTAATGTAGACTTAAAAACAGTACATATATGATTCAGTATCGTTTAAAGACCATAAAATCGGAAATAGTGCTTTAAATAGACTCTACCACCAAAGACGCGTTATCGCGTTCGGCATCATACTGCTCTGATATTTTCTTTACAGCATTTCTAATCTACTTGCTAATATAATATAGTTTATAATTCAGGGTAGTTCAGAGATTTTTAAGGGTTCAGTACCGGTAGGGTACCCAACGGGACCCTAATAATATGCCTGACGCTGTCCGTCCGTCCGTCCGTCCTAATTTTAAACAGATGTGTCTCTTAAACTGCAATAGATAGCGGCTTGTATGTTTTTAGAATGTTATTTCGGCAAATTTACTTGCAAATATTAAAAAAAGTCGTAAAAAATAAAGTGGATTATTCAAGAAACGTTCTTTTTTCAACGTATTTTTATTGTTTTGTGTAAAACCTACAATGTGTCAAATTTGGTACGATTATAACTAACCCTGAAGAAAAACAATAAGTACTAAAAAATGGTCAAGTGTGAGTTGGGATCGCACTGATTCGATTCGAAATCGAATTCAAATGAAACCCTCGGTGCGCGAATCCGCACCGAGGGTTTCATGCGCAACACTTGACGCGTTTTTCATTTGTAAACTTAAGCAGGTTCATGTTAATAGGTACGCAACTTACACTACAGTGAGAGATGTTGTATAATATCAACCTCCTAAAATCTCTACAATAATCAGTTTTCTTCTAGTCTCATCCATTGAAATATACCATTCCAATATACCTACGCTTTCAATATAGAAAGCACAGATATAAATACACATAGATAACGTAAACACCTCAATCTGTATGATAACCAACAGTGTCACTTTTTCTACCAACTGGGACGTCACATCACAAGAGAATAGAATTCCCCGTTTTCTGCGCAAAATCGATTCAAAGTCGTCGCTTTTTTGGGCTATTGTAGTTTAATATCACGCAACGAGGTATTTTTTTAATTTTCACGGCTGACCGGCTGTAACAACAGGCGCGCGGAACGTCAGTGGCGACGGCCATAATGAAAACAAAATCCTGACCAGCATCATTGTTTCTGTTACGCACAATTAGATCATGGTCGTAAACAAACGCTGCCGTTAAATTGAATAAACTTTTGAACGCCAGCAGCGAAGTAATACGACGTGTCCCAGACGCCACAGAGTCTTGTGGCGTATGAAGTTTGACGGCAATTGCCGATGTTTGGCGTCAGTGCCACAAATTTCCGATGACGTGATTTGCCGGCTTTGGCGCTCAAAAGCTTAAAACCTAGCAAAACATGTTATTTTTAAGAATAATATGACCGTACTTTATATTTGTAAAGCAATCTAAAATTATATTTTTATTATAGGTGGTGTTTTACAAGGATGGTAGACACTTCACGCGGTATATCAGAAATCGAGACCCACCCTACGAGATCTTTAACATTACTGGAGCTGAAATCAACGTAAGTGCATCGCCGCAACGCTTTTTTTGAAAAAACGTTTCAACGTTGTTCAACGTTTGTAAAAACCATATTGACTTTGACGTTATCGTATTGTTGACGTTTTGATAGATCTTATTTTACTTGACAGTAATGGCGGCCGAGAAAAAAAAAATACCTACCATACAAACGTCCAAAGCAAAATTCTTAGAATAGAGCAAAATCTAGTAATAATTCTTGTCTCGTATAATCGGATACAATTTAGCACACGAATATTCAATAAAAATGTGAAAAATTCCCTAGGGAACATCGATAACCGAGTTCCACGAAGAGAAATCGCGGCATAGGTTAACGAGAAACACTTTATTAAGTGTTTATTTAAAAAATTAGTGATGAAAATGAGAGATATAAAGATTTTAATAAAAAATACAGTCGAATAGCCAACCTCCTCCTTTTTTGAAAATAGCAGTAAAAGGGGTTTTTAGGTCCAGAAATTGATCTGTCAAGTTATCGAGAAAACTATTTTTAAACCCAAGCGGAGTTAGGTGCTAATATTACAAACGCGAAATTCTAGTTGGCCCTTACTGATAAACCGCTAAATGTTGATGAAATTTACTGTGGAGATAGCGTAAGCTCTGAGTGAAGACTTTTTATCAAAATTTGATTCATTGCTCCGTGGAAACAACAATCAATCTGTACATGGACGAGCTGATTGTTCGGCTCAGCAGCACCGGTATCGGATGCTCAATTGGTGGTGTAACTGTCAACAACCTCAGTTACGCGGATGATATGGTGCTGCTGTGCCCTGCCATCAGCACTCTTGTAAAACTCCTGAGGATATGTGAGGAGTATGCGGTGACCCGTGGCCTCAGATATAACGCGAAGCGAGTTTCTCATATTTAAAGCCGGCAAGATGACTCCGAACGTAATACCTACCGTGTTTCTGGGTGGGACTGCTCTTAACAGAGTGTCTCGCTTTAAGTATCTGTGGCGCTGGGTCACCGAGGACCTCCAAGACGATCTGGATGTGGAAAGGGAACGTAGGGCATTGGCTGTACGTTGTAACATGTTGGCCCGTAGGTTCGCGCGGTGTGATTGGCCTGTCAAAGCTACCCTGTTCAAGGCGTTTTGTCAGACCTTCTACACGTGCGCCCTGTGGACCAAATGTACTAAGAAGACGCTTAATGCCCTACGTATCCAGTACAACAATGGTTTTAGAATGTTGAAGGGACTGCCACGCTTTTGCAGCGCATCTGGAATGTTCGCAGAGACCCGTATATATGGGTTCAGTGCGATAATGCGTAAAAGGGCGGCCTCTATGATACGTCGCGTGCGTGACAGTTGCAACAGCCTCCTACAATTGGTTAGGAGCGCACCTGCCTGCGCTATTATAAAGCACTGGAACTCCATTCACATGGAGTCCAGAAGCGGCATTTATAATATATTTTAAATCATAAATTAGAACTAACATAGGCTAAGTATTTTGTAACTAGCACTATGGACTGTGTCTGAAATAAATGATTTGAATTGAATTGAATTAACAGGACCTACGTGGACAGGCGAACGCTGTTATTTGCCGTATATATTTTTTCGTCCTGTATTAGAAATAATCAATAAAATAGCCATTCGATCACCAATTAGTTATAACGACCGAGGAGTCGGGGTCATGTTTCCAGGCACGGAAATGATACCTACGTACAAACAAGTCCAATTTAACCAATTAAAGCTCGATTCTCGTCAAGATAAAATCATGAATATCATATTCATTTGAAAAGTATCACTGATACTTTCAAAAGGCTACATTAGCTCTAGTACGAACACACACATTTTAGTCATACGTCACGTGTATAGAATAGAATAGAATAGAATTGAAAACATTTATTTCGCTTAAGAGGATTGTGAAGCTAAAAATTTCCATACAAAATGCGAAAACGTTTTTCTCCCCTTAAACCTAGTCCGATTTTTTCGATTTTTGAATATGTTGTAGATATCATGAAAAACTATGTCTGTACGTTTTCTTTTACACGAAAATATTTCTTATAATGAAACAAATTAAAGAAAACAAAATATAGAAACGTACAGACCTAGTTCTTTATAATAACTACAACATATTCAAAAATCGTGCAAATCGGACTCGATTTAGGTGGTGAGAAACGTTTTCGCCCGGAGCTAAATTTGTATGGAATTTTTTTGACAGCTACGCGATTTTAGCGGCGCTTCTCAATCCTCTTAATTTAACATATTTTTACAGTGTGAAAAGTAGTGCTGCGAAAATGGTGAATGAATGGTATGAATCGCCTGTACTATTTATTTGAAATTTGGACTATACTTTAACAGAATCTATTCGTAGCGCGATCCCTAAATGGTAGCACTTTACTCGGCCTGGGTGGCTAAATATTGGTCTTACATTTCCTGCATTTGAAATACAGAATGAAAGAGATGCAACTAAAATATTTGACGAATAAAAACCAAGTGAAATGCGACCCGCGCATCGAGGGTTGCGTATTTGTGTACATTTTTGGCCAATGGCCAATGTCATTGTACATTTTTGGCCCTAAATCCTAAACTAGATGAATAAAATTTAAAAAAAAGAGTTTTTAAATAAACAATTCAAGCCCTTTCATATGATTCCCATTTTACTTTTTTTTTAAAAATACCTCCGTTGTCCAATAAACCCATTTCCAATATGCAATGAACAGATACGGGCAAGCAAGTTATTTCAATTTGATAGGTTCAGTAGTTGCTGAGAAAAACTGCCGTGATACACAGACAGATAGTCGCCGAAGTCTTACCATAAGGGTTTGTTTTACGCTATGGAACCCTAAAAAGGTCAAACAAACATCTTTTGATCATTTTATAGTCCAGTTTAGTTAAGTTAAGTTATCCTTTGTTATATTTACATAATTTTTCATAACATCATCAAATCAAAACTTTCGTTGGCAAAATACAAATTACACGGTAGCGATTTTTCAACGCGGCACAAATATACTCGTATTGCACACTCTGGTGCGATTTCTGGCGCGACGCGATGAGAGGATATCAATTACATCGTACTGGATTCCCAACTGCAATTCACCGGAGCAATTTTTTAAAGCACGTTGGTCCTGTTCGTATCATTACCCGACTGCCGGAGGAGGAGGGTAATGTGTTTCACAGCCTATATATGTACCTATGTTTGTTCCTTTGTGGCACTATAAAAACTAAACCGGTAGTCCGGTTTTGATGATTCTTATGTCAATCGATTTGTCTTAATCTGATGCGTGTCACTGAACATATGACAGTAATCAAAATTCAATATGGCGGCAACCACACGCCATATTGTGAAAATTCAAAAAAAAATGTCAACCAACTATGGACAAGTGGGGTATCTTTGAATAGGGATTTAAAAATCATCTTTAGGTTTCTTTCATCATTTTTCATTTTGAATGATTATTTAGGATTTATAACGATTTAAAGTTGGTTAGCAACAGTCGGGTTTTTTATTATCTGTTGTTTTAAGGTGTGTTCGTAATTTGACAATGTTCACTGTTTTGTTTTTATGTATATTGTTGCCAATTTTATTTATGCTGATTTAAAATAAAAATAAAAACATTTTTGTCAAATAAAGGGTCAAAATTGACCCATAATATTTAATAATTTGGATGTGGGAGGACTTTATATTTCCTTTTATCTTTTTATGATTCTGTAACGGAATTTTCGTTTACTAAAGGAATTTCAAACCGTATGTCTTGATACGAAAATAAAAAATATTAAATAATGTTCATATAAAAAATGTGCTGAGCGATAAACAGGCTTTACGGCTTTCCGAGTTAGGAAGGGGTTAGCTTGTGCTTTAATTAAGGTTCTAATAACTTATGTTGTACTTTTGTGTATTTCACGCAAGGACTGTTGACATAGGTCTCCTGACTCGACCTTTTAAGTTACCTATTTACTTAACAAAATTACCGTTGTTCTAAGAAACCTGAACTATTTAGACTTGGAAATGAGCCCACAAATTTTCCAAAGTTACATTAAACATTATTGTTAGCCAAGATTTGATATAGGTAAATAAAATCCAAGGAATCCAATTACGATCATAAATTAAAATATTTGTTTTGCTTTATGTTTTATTCTTTTTTGGTTTTTGTCAATTGGAAGATAAAGCCATTGAATGTTAAGTTACAACAAAGGTAGGAAAACTTAGAAAGATGATATAATTTTATGTAACAAATATTTTTTACTAAAATAATTAGTTACCTACCACAAAAGGAAAAAGAACCCTTATCATTTTATTGTTCTTTTGACCGGTTGTCTGTCCGTCTGTCAAGGCCCTTTTTTCCATAATCTTTGAATGTACATTTTTCATGTTATGTGTCGTGTATATTAAGACCATGTATTTATATACAAATTAGTGAAAATTCACCCATTTTTCTTCGAAAAGTATCTATTAAATTACCCCGCTATACCCCTATACGCCAGACCTTAACTTTTCATATCAGCTTCTGTAGGTCAAAATTATTCTCAGAATACTTTCTTTAGATTTAGATATATCTTCTTTTTATGTGACTGTTTGTTTCCTAAATATGTAAAAAAAAAACCAGGGCAGAAAAAAAAATTTTCTTTTTGAATAACCGTAAATTGACCAATCAGGGGGTAGTCCATGACTCGAGGTTCAGGAATCTGAACTATGTGTACTTCCCCTTTTTACTAGGTACATACATTATTGCATTATATTGTCAGTATAACAAACAGTATCCTTCCAAATATAAAAAAAAAATGTCATAATATATAAGAGGTTCTAATAATTATAGACCAGGAAAACTACTTTTCTCAAACATGCTCGGAAAGAACGGTTTTCCGATTGAAACACAAGGACGGAAAATACCTCTTTTTACTCCTAGGAGTAAAAAAATCATATGAAAACACTTTCCGTCCATGTCCATATTGTTTTTTAAAAGTGCTCTCTATTGCGTATAAAATCGAAAGGACCATGAAAAAATCCCGTACACCCAACTTGTGGGTGGGGGCAGTATGGAGCGGTGGCGGGGCTCTGCGGAGCGGCGGCGGCGAGCGGCGGCTCGTTGTGCGTGAAACTATCTTAACTAATACTCGTATTTTGCAAACACACATTATCTGCGAATTTGTCAAAGGTTTTTAAAAATACTTATAATCATGTATTTGTATAATTTCCTCGCATTGTTTGAGAAAAGCATTATGTATGCCTCGGCGGAAACGAGGATTTCCTGACTCGTATTTTAGCAGGCCTCGCTGTTGCTCGGCCTGCTAACCACCTCGTCAGGCAATCCCTTACTTTCCGCGCCTAGGCAACAATGTACTATTAATTTGCTTTTATAAAGTTACCCGGGTAATCCTATACTATCTCACCGCTCTCCCTCCTCCTCTCCTTTCTCTCTTCTTGAGTTGCTGGTGTTTATGGGCGATGGTTGATTGGTGGATTACTTCCCATCAGGCAGCCTACATGCTCGTTTGCCTCCCACTCCTATATAAAAAAAAACTGCCACGGAAAGGACTTGGCTGGTTTATTTTTGAATGTTTTTTTCCTTGACTTCACCACTGGTCTCTCTAACAGTCCCTTTCTATTGCAGATAGCAAAAGTGACATCGAATTCGGTGACGTTAGAAAAATTGGACTTTCCTGCTTCCGGATCATATGCCTGCGAGATTGCCTTGGAGACCCCTTTGTATTCTAAAGTGTCTAGAATTCAAGAGCTCAGTGTTTTTGGTAAGTGCTTATAAGTTGTTTTTCGTTACAATGTTATTTTAGTATTCCGATATAAGTAATAGTGTAGTCGACCAAGTAACTCCTTAACCACAGACCGTAAAGCCCTATAATAGTGGTATAGGATTTTTTTGTTCAATTTTCTGCAGAAACTGTTTGAAGTTAAGGCATTAAATATTGTATTCTCATACTGACTGGTCTACAAGATCTACAACAAACTATGCAGGATATTCTACATGTTTTTTTATTTATTTTAATAAGTAGAAAAATATAAATATTGAGTATCCTAATTTTTAAAGTTCTTTAAGTAAATCTTTGAGATTGAAACGGAACTTGAAATTTGAAATGTAGGATTTAATTTTAAACTTTTGTATTTCGAGACATGCGGTGCAATTCGAAAAGTCGATATTTTCATATAATTTATTTAATTCCTTAACAATTACGGAACTATATGAAAGTAACGCAATAAATAAACACGAAGTAATGTTTTAGGATTTGATTGAATATGTTATTTTTACATAAATAATTCCACGAAACCAAATTTGTTGACTCTTCAATTTGTTGTATTTTTTCTCTTTCAAACAAACTTTCCTTTGCACGGCGAACTTTAAATGTGTCTTTATTTATTCATACTAAGTATGGTATAGTAAGCACATTGTTTCTGTATTGAATTTTAATATATTTATTTTTTACAGTCCGTCAAAAACATCGTCCAAAGGTAAAGCTTGAGAAAACGCGATTTTCACCGAATGACTTCCTCGACGCGATGTGCCACAGCGCCCCTGCACACCCCGCCCCGCACCTCACCTGGTTTATAAATAATGCCAAGGTAACTAATAAGCAGGGATAGTAAAATGCGAGCAAAATCCATTGAAATGACGTATGACAACCAGTTAGGGTTGGCGATGGTTCTAAATTTATGAGTTCAATATTTCTTAAACGATCCCCTAACAAAAAATTTGTAATATACATAATGTTTGAAACAACAATGTTTGTATTTTCTTCTCCTTTCAACTGTATACCTACTTATTTAATATTTGATTTATCAATCATTAAGTAATAACATACTTTACGTATAAATTAAGAATCTACCTTGCCTGAAAAAAGCCATTCATCTCAATTTTAACGGGTAAACCACTTTAGATACCGTGGCAAAATAATAACCATAAACTACCGGTAAGAATAACCGAAGCAAAAATCCATCTTCATGAAAATCTTTTTGCCCTTTTTCTAGGAAATACTAAAAGAGGCACAGAGCTCTCAGTTCCGAGTGAATGAGTAAAATGGTGTTACCGGAATATGCAATTTGTGCAGCCAGCCGATCTAGTTAGCAAAAGGCCCGTTAAGCCGCTCGACTATTCACAATTTTACCGCAAGTCGACATTGTTTCCGGCATACTTTATTTGTTTCAAATTGTATTTTAGAATTAATGAATTAATGAATGATATTTATTTTCCTGAGTAAGTCACAGTATGTCAATAATATTAGAGATTTTTTTAATGGTTCCACTAATGGAATCCCTAAACGCCACGTGTCCTAATACATCTTTGTCCGAAATTTCATTTCTCCAAAGCAATTTCTACCTGATTTTTTAGTGTTTTTATTATAAGAATATAATCCAAACTTATTCCTACCGCAGGAGTTTTTGGAAAACTTAAAAGTTGTCTCACAGTTGAAAACCAGTTCAAGGCATGATCATTCGGACCAACGTTATTTATAACGGATCCCGAGGACCTTTGAATAATAAATATCTTTAAAAATAATTTATTTGGACTTACATTAATAGGAAATTACATGCGGTAATTAAACAGTAAAATTAAAATCATAAAAATAAGGGGGCGATAGGATCTCCGATATATTTAACGTAGACCCACCGTGTTTGGACTCATTAGTTTGGTCTTGATAAGCAGATAACGACTTTGCAAAAAGAACACAAACAAAAACTTGTTCCAAAAATGAAATGTTTGACAGAAACTTGTTTTGTTTTGTGTGTAGGTTGACGAGAAATTGACAATTCCCCACGGGACGGCGCCCAGCAAGGCGCACCACCACGGCATGCCGTTGTCGACCACCAGCTCCTCGCTGCACTTCCCGCTGCCGGCGCTGGGGCCCCCGCGCAATCAGACCGTTGACATCACCTGCTTCAGCACCATACCCAGCTACGCTACCTTCGGCAATGGATACGCGGATGCACAGAACACCACTATCTCTGGTAAACAGACCATCAAAAAGCGCTATTTTACGATAACGTTATAATAATATCGTTATTCATACATCATCATCATCATCACTATCAGCACGTATTAGTCCACTGTTGGGCAAAGGTCTCTCCGAATACACACCACTGCTCCCGATCTTTCTACAAATATTACTCACAAAAATCTGAAGTACAAATTATAATTTGTAATAATTATGGCTTTCAAAATTATGACTAACACTAATTATGATAAAAAACGTTATCTTTAAAATCGCTTCCGCTGTCTGTTCGCTTAGATCTTTTAAATTACTCAACGGATTTTGATGCAGTTTTCAGCAATAGATAGAGTGATTCAAGAGGAAGGTTTTTATGAATAATGAATTCTGGTTTGTGTACGGGTGTTACAGAAAACTCACATAGACCGAAGTGAAGCGAGGGCGGGTCGCTAGTGGACTATAAAAACAGAACTTAAGTTTTATGGCAGACTATATAGGTCCGTCCGAATTTCCACCAATATCTTAACTTCCAACCTGCCGCCAAGCAGCAGAATTCGTATTTTTGCATTCCAGTGTAAGACAACCGGAGAAATCACTAGCGTAGAGGCAATAAGTCTACGTTAGGTCTTGGGGTTGGCAACGCATTTGCAGTCTTAGGTTTACGGTCTTGAGATTGCAAAGTATTTTTGTACCTCTTTGCCCGCTTACGATCATGCGGCCTGGGCCTCTATTCAACACGAAAAAACCATATCGTTTCTGACCTGTTGTCGTATTGCCAACGGATTTTACTGCCTAGAATAGAGGCGCTATCCGATTACCTTCTTCATACAATAAAAAAAGTAAACGGAAAATTAACCCATGGTTTTTTGTTTCGTAGTTAGAAATATATTTATTATTTGAGATAACAATAACTGCGGTACGAGTGATACATTAACCCTCCAGATATCGCATGAGCATTATGATCCGATAAAGCATTAGAAGATATCAATGTCCAAATGGATCAACCGCTTATGGCAAGACAAACATACTCTATAATAAGTTCTCTATCCACGCTCTTAAGATCGACTTTTCTTTTTTAACGCAATATCGCTTGCCCGACTGGATTGCAATAAAACGGGGATCTGAAATATCGTGGAATATTGTACCAGGAACTTATTAACTTTTTATAGCGATTTCATTTCTTTTATTACTGTTTATCGAAATATTTTTGACCATACGGCCGCTCAAGATAGGTACATCTAGACATCAAAAGTGACGTACATTTGTCGCTTTTTATCAGGCCACCTGATGGTAAGTGGGATATCAGACCCATAGACATTTGAATTTTCAAGACTAAAATCTCAATTGCATCCTAGATCCTTTTAAATTAAAGCTAGTAATACAAATAAGTTTAGTACCTAAACCTTCTGGTTTTTTTTACATGATTGACTAAATCGTGACTGTTGGATTGTATTTAAAATGGTGTTATGATAATTATCTTATCTAGGCATATAAAACTCTTGCGTGACTGACTGACTGAATGAAGGGCATACAACGCACAACCTAAACCTAGGATCTTTTTCGAAGGGAATATTCCTTGGGTACCCCAGAGATTCTCGCGGAGAATTTATTAAATGAGGAGATATGTGGAGAAGAATTGCTAGAATTCAGTGGCAGTGGGCGGGGCAGGGCACATATCGCTTGCAGAACATATGGTCAATGGGGTCGAAGACCTATCGAGTAGCCTCCGCGTACCGGAAGACGTAGCGTGGCTGGGTAAGCCTCCAACAAGGTGGACCGACGACGTAGCTAAGGTTGCGGGAAACCGATGGCTTCAAGCGTTGCAAGACCGGTCCTTGAGGCAAACCTCGGGGGATGCCTATGTCCAGCAGTGCACGTCTTACGGCTGAAATGATGATGATGATGATGACCTCAGAGGTGCGCTAAGAAAGAGTTATTCGAAAATTGACTCGCAACGGGATGAAAAAGGGGGAGTAGCAGATAACTAATTCTACGCGTACTTAGTCACTAATTTCTAATTTTAAAATATCAATAACTGTGAATAAAACAATAATATTGTTGCAGTGAACATTTTCCGCCTGGAACCTGCGCCCACGCAGCTCCCCGTGATGATCGCGAGCGCCGAGAGCGCTTCGAGCCGACCACGAGCCGCCCATCTACTGATCGTATATATGTACTTGCTGTACCGTAACGTTTAACTATCCGTCACTACAAGTAGTTTAGATGTATTATCGTAGAAACTGAATGTTTTATTGAATAATGATAAATTGTTTGTTTCAAGGGACTCACTTCATTGTTTGGACAAACAAACGCGTTCAATAGATCTGCCTACAATCTGTAGCTAGGCACAGTAAGACTTGATATGAGAAAGCAAAAATTATGCCATTGTTTTTGTCAGTAAACTACAATGAAATATTGTTGTTCATTTAAGGTGATAATGCCTATATTCAAATCAGATTGAGCTTATAATCAGCTATCAATTAATTATCCAGCATCAAATATATTATCTACAATTATTCATCCAGAGACCGAATCGCTTTTAATAAAATAAATATGGATGAAATTTTAGCAAGTGCAACAAGCTTTTTCGGCTCTTTTGTATAGGTACCTAGTTGAAATTTTCACTTATGTATGCAATCATGAGACTGAATTAGGAAGTTAGGAATTAACAAATTACCTAACTAACCCTATCCCTACCCTATACCAAGGTAGTCCCTGAGAATATTGCCCTTGCCTACCTATTAGAGTTAAAGTGTTATGGCTAAGCCGTTTAAGTGATAAATAGTTAATTAACAGACAAACAATCAAAACGGAAGCAGCCTTAAATCTCGAACTTTTTTATTTTAATTTTATAAAATGTAAATCACTTTTCAAAATTTAGGACGTGGTTAAGGACTCAATGAAATCAAAATTAACCATGGTGATTGTATGTTTTTATTACACAGTGGAAAAAGTCCTTAATAAGTACAATGTTTTTGATATTTTATTCACCCAGGTACCTTTGTTTTTTTCAAAGACTATCTTTTTAATTAGATAAATTGCAAGGAAATGTATAATTTCTAACTTTTCATCCCGAAAATTCGTAATACGGATCGGCAATCTTAAAATGAGCGAGAGGGGTCAGCGGCCGGCGTTGACGTGTGCAATGAAATAATTATGCTAGGTGTAATGTCCAAATTAAACAATGCAATGGATTGAGTATCAAATTAAATTTATTGTTTGTATAGTAGTATAGTAAAAACTGTATATTTTTTACCATGATTCTAGAATTTCAGATTTTTTTTTAACCTTAATGATTGTTTTTTTTTTTTTTTACATTGCTTTATTTTCTTAATCTCATTTTGCTGTCATGAAACTGAAAATTCGAATAGCAATGATTCAGTATATATAATCGGCTTTTTAAATTCCAAAAATATTTCGATAATTTACGGTTAATTTTGAATTTCAAGAAAAAAAATACTTTGAATTGAATGAAAAGTAAAATACTTATTTTAATAATTATTATACTTGATTCAAAAGAAAACATGATTGGTCAAAGAAGTCTGAGAAATGATTTGATATTTAATGCAAAAACCACTCGCTCCTTTATCTTATCACTCACCCTCTGGATAAAATTCTGTTTGAATTGCTTCTCTCCACTGATTTGCTTTTTCGTGCAACTGTAACATTACTCGTGTAACATTAATATTTTAGTGTTGTATTGGTGTTCGCTGTTACTGTCTAATGTGTCGTATATATGTAACATTGGGATTGTTACTGCAACATGATTTTAATTTAAATCATATCCGCTTAGTTATTTAAGAATCATGTAGGAGCAATTTAAATGTGTAACAGAAACATATCATGACTAGGAGTGAGTATTTGTATTATATTTATACGTGTTGTAGAGTGGAATTTCGAAGGAGTACAGTTGCTTAAATTACGGTTTTAAAGCAAATAATTGATGTGCTAGGTCTTAATGATACAGAACACCGAACTATAGCGAGATTAGCCATCTTCGTCACTTGGGAATGTCGATGCCTCTAACTAAAGCATGTACCTAAGTATAATATGAAACTGGTCAGGCTCAGGCGTTATAAAATAACACCGAACAGAGTTAGATGATCACGTGAATACTTTATGTACCTACTGAGATATTTGTGCTAACTCTGCTCCTAAAAATGTGTGTTACGGTAAAACTACTAAGTAATTTATTTTATGCAACAACTTGAAATAAAAAAGGAAATTATATTTCTTCCGTCTACATTTAGTTACATAATTCAAAGTAAATAATAGCTTTATGGCTTCGTACAAAAACACGGGACTCTTATAAGCTCCTTTATGCGTAAAACGGCTTTAATATGAAAATATAGTTTGCCCTTTAAGCTTTCTTTTATTAATTATAATATTCATTAATAATGCTTAGTAACAGGTTTACAGTAAACACCAAATCAAGTATTATGTTAATTTACATTATTAAATATAGAAATGAAATTTGGAATAGTTTTAGAATTTAATTAACCCTCCAGTGCATTCAAAGCCATATATGGCTCATGTTTTTCTTACATACCTAGGTAGTTCTACAAAAATCCGCGGATATCTGTAACATATTTGTAACATTATATATTATTGACAGTGTATTTTGGTCCGTGCATATTTTGATTGCTTGATTTGAGACATTGTTCACTGTGTAATGCTTAATTCATGTTACCCTGCGGCTGAGAACGGTCTGTGACAAAATTGGGTTAACAAACTGTGCATTTTATGTTTTACATTTTTAAGAGAATTAATATTTTCTTTGTGGATTTCTGGACAATTCAATTAAGGTCCCACAAATAGTAATTTTCTCGTTTCAAAAAATGTGTAAAACCCTTAGTACTCAACTCCAATTATCATCTTACCTTCCGCTAGTTCAGTTTCCTGTATCACCAAGAGAACCTAGACCACGATTGTGGCTGAAGTAACCGGGTTCTGCAAATGGCGGTAAAAGATCTGACGACCGCACTCAAGTCAGTTAATGACAAACAAGTCGTTCCTTAATGACTAATGACGAATTTGAAAAAGTTTGAAAAAGGAACGAGTTGATTGTCTCTAAAATACGGCGGTAAGTGTACTTTATCTGTGACACTAACCGAAATAAACGTAATGTGTCGTGTAAAGGAGGTCAAACAAGAATGTTGGAAGTAGACAAGGTCCTATCAAGTCATTAATATAAGATGGCTCCATTGTAGTGTAGGCATATATGTGTAGGAAGTACTCAATTGATATTCAAATATTTTAACACCTTTTCTGAGGTATGTTACAAAAATTGAAATAAAAATATATATTGTATTAAATATTTTTTTTGTTAATTTAAATTTATGACGGTCGGACGATTCGATTTTATTTTTATATTTCGAGTTCTGGACCTTATATTTATTATTAAGTCCATTAGTCAATAATTTACTTTTAAGTAATTTTCATATTAAAATTTGTTATTTTTTTATGAAATACCAATGTTCATTGAGACGTTCTATTAGTAAAAAGATGAAAGTATATGTGTTGTATGTACCTATTAATACATCCTAGTAAAAAACGTTACTTCCTATTTTTTGACGTTGATAATGTTATGCAAAGATTGATTTTTCTAATAAATATATCGCAATTAATGACGTTACAGAGTAAATTTAGGTAAAAAATACTATTTAACATCACCGGCTCGTTCATTCCATTTTACCCGCTAGCGTGAAGCATAATGCACTTTCGAATAGCCTTAGGCGGTCTATGCTTCTCTTTTGTTATAAAAATATGTTTTCGTAATATCCACTTTATTTACGCTTATTTTGCTGTAAAATAGTAGCGTTTCCCAAAGCGTAATTACTGATTCTGAAGTCACCCTTCATCAGTTTTTTTCTACCGTCTAGTATTTCCCTCGCTGATATACACGTTAGGTGAGTTGTGTTTCGCACGGCTGCAAAATTACTTGCGTCTCGCTCATGATTCTTTACTGCTCGGGATTCAAAATCAACACTCGCGCTATACAGCTTTGCATCCTTGCATGTCAAACAACTTTTTTACCTGGTAACAACACTGATATTTTATATTTAGATACGTTATGCTCATACTAAACGCATTCGAAATCCGTCGCCAATTACTGACAGTTGCTACGTTGCCATATTTCTACAGACAAAGACGGCAATTCGTAGCGAACGCTATTGTTAAAAATAGATAAATAGTTGTTTCACATTGCGTACCCGAATGTCGCGGTGTGCCCGCTCATGGCTGCCATATATCTACCCGTCTTTATCGCACTCATGCGATATCTAATTGTGTATCTCATGTTTTACGGGTGACAGTGACGCCACCGGTGCAAATTAAACAAAGTATGGCGATGTAAAACAAAATGTAAAAAATATTTACGGTACTTACGAATGAAATGAGACATCCTTTCTTCCTTTTATAGTTACAGTATAATTTCGGTAGCCTCAAAAAACATAAGATGGCATTTTTTATGACTTACATTTGTTGCATTTCGGCAATAAAACTTTACTGTTTTTGACGCGTGCGTGTCAGCGGCCACGGCGCGACTGAACGATAGTAAGGCAATTACCTTCCTTTTCGAGGAACGCTTTTGCGCGCAAATGACGTATCTTAATATAAAATATCATTGGGTAAGAATGATATCTTATATTTAGATACGTTACATGCGCAAAAGAGCGTTCCTAAAATTGGAAGTCAAAATGCCAAACTTATCTTACTACCAATCAGTGCGCCGCGACCGCTGACACACGCGTCAACTGCAAGAAATTTGAAACAACTATTTATCTCTTTCTAACAACAGCGTTCGCTACGGATTACCGTCCTTGTCTGTAGAAATATGGCAACTTAGCAACTGTCAGTGATGAGCATAACGAATCTTAATATAAAATATAATTGCTTGGTAAATGAAGCACTGCACCCCTGACTTAAAATGTTATATCCAATCTCATTGAACATTGGGTCGACACATGCCCATAGGCATTCCGCGCATAAAGTTATTTAATAATTTAATACTATACTGTATTTCTATATTGATGAAGAAATTCATGCAGGCTATCGATGTCTTCCTTATTGCTATACACTCTTTTTATAAATTTTAAGTAAATTGTAAGTTAGATTAGTTGTATAATAACATCATTGTAAAACTATTGCAGATGTAAAATGTATGCATTAATAATATAATCAAAAAGAAGCTTTTTTGTGTGACTGCTATATTAAGAATATACCTGTCAATTACACGTGAGGTATTTAAGCCTTAATGTTTTTATTCACTTTTTAATGCACATTAACATAAATGTATTAATGTTATAATTTTGAATATAAATACATTGATGGATGAAAACGGTTAAGAGACTTTGTTGCGCCATTTGATAATTTAAATGTCTAGCATACTTGATGCAGTTCTGTGGATTCCCTTTAATAAGTTTTCATTATGACTCGGTTTTGAAAAAAAAACACGTTGTTATATAAAATATTATGATATCAAAATATAAAATAAAATTATAAAAACTATAAGAGCTCGTGAAGGTAAGATATGCTGGTAAGATATCCCGGAAACCAACAAAAAACCTTCTATTAAACTATAAGTAAAGAAAGCCGTGTCACTAGGTAAAAAGAAGTTTCATTTCAATGAAAATAAAGAGAAGTCAACATAATGTCTATGTGTACAGTCAAAGGCACCAAATCCAGTCAAAAAACCACAAAATTTCAAATAAACGTTCACCTTGCTATGCTCGGGGTTTCTCTGCGTGATAGAATCAGAAATGATGATATCCGCAGTAGAACTAAGGTTACCGACATAGCCCGAAGAATAGCCAAACTTAAGTGGCAGTGGGCGGGGCACATTGCTCGCAGGACTGATGGCCGATGGGGTCAGAAGGTTCTTGAGTGGCGTCCGCGGACCGGGAGACGAGCTGTAGGTAGGCCTCCAACAAGATGGAGTGACGACCTTGTAAAGATCGCGGGAACGCGGTGGATGCAAAAAGCTCAAGACCGGTCTGAGTGGAGAGCCTTGGGGGAGGCCTATGTCCAGCAGTGGACGTCTTTCGGCTGACATGATGATGATGATGAAACGTTCACCTTGACTGTACATTGAAGATCGAAGGTGAAGATTGCAATCTTGAGATTGTAGTGTTGGAAATGCAATATATTATATTGGTAGTCTGAACATGATCTGAACTATTCATGTTTTTATTTAGTTTCAGATTCAATTAAAAAAAAACATTTCGTCAAATATAGTGCGTAGTAACCCACGTGGACAAAAACGCGGGATACTTTTTTTTAAATATTTGGCGAGTTAGTCAAAGCGGAATGCCCACGAGTATAAAAATTAGTACTACAAGCGTTTGAACATTTTCAATTGAAAATGCAGTGAGTATGTAAAAAATACTTAGTGTGTCAGTACATAAACACTTTATTGTACAAAAGACAAAAACAGAACACAACATTTTCAAAATAGAAATATACAAAGGCAAACTTATTTCTTTAAGGAAAGGAAAGCTTACGTTCTACGATTTAAAAGCAATATCTTAGGCCAGCTGGAGCTGAAATGTTTAAGGTTAAACAAGGTTTCTAATTATATAAAGAGGACAAAAAGCAACATCAAAGAACAATACAATACCTGAACGTTTTAATGTTTCAATTGAAAATATATCTTAATTAATTCAAAATTATTTCAATAGTGTTGTAACCAATCCTAATTTTTCGAATATTTCCGCCGTAGCCTGTTCGTAATTGGGTGAAACAACTTTAAAGGTAGGTCCTTTTCTATTGCGGTATTAAAACTGTCTGGTGACTTATGGTTTATAATAATGTATCAGTATTAAAATCAGACAAATTTACAGACCTTGTTATTTTAAACACCTCCAATACTTTTTAATCTTCGTATAAACCTGGTAACTCGGGTGTAAATGCACATTTTCCATACAAAACCTAGGGACAACATCGTGCTCTGCGTTACCAACGATATTAATGTTTAAAACTGTACTATTATAAATCCAATAATTTCAAAGGTTAGCTTGATTTGTCTGATTTAATAAGCGTGAAAACCACGTCGTTAGCAAATATATAGTTTTTCTAAAAACATAATTTGTGAAACTTGGCGAAAAATGGGGAGTACCTTAAAAGTTGATTCACCCAATTATCTTGCGGAATGAACTGAAATGAATTCGCCCGTAATCCATGCTGTTGTTATCATAACAAGCTTTTATCTTGTGATAAAACACAGCACGAACTACGGGCCAATTCATTTCAGTTTATTCCACTTGGTTCGTTCCTGTCTCTCCAGTTCAAATCCAGTCAATTTTGAACTGAAATTTGGAATACAGATTGCACTACGGGGCAGCAGCGAAATGAAGACACTCAACAGAATTGAGTGGAGAGAAGTCCTGTAGCCCTGAGAGCATTAATTTCGGAGTTATGAGTCCTTGCTCCACTTTGGTCAAATCAAGCCAAGCAGGATTTGACCAGGCTTTAGGGCGGTTTCAGATTAGCGTTATTTCTGCGCGTTTTACGCTAGTTTTTACATGCGCGCTACATTTTGCGCTTAAAAGCCGAACTCGCGTATACGCACTCATTCCAGTGTGTTCTCTTGAATTAGTGTCAGATTTTCGTGGCTCGCGCGTCAACGGCGCGTCAAGCGCGCCTACGCTCGTACGATTAAATTTACGCGTTTACGAGCGTAATAAAACGAGCCTTTTCGCGCTGAAAAAACGCTATTCTGAAACCGCCGTTAGTCTATCACATTTAAATTCGTCTAGATTTTTTCCCGTTAACTTTTCATATGCAATGGGCATTCCTCTTTGGCTCCAAGTTAAGTTTAGTTTTATGTGAATCTCTGAATTAAATATGGTTACTTTTTATCAAATCAAAGGATTGTAAGGTATGTATTACAGTGTGGAAATTACTGATCCATACTAAGGCTTAGAAGAATACTTAACGAAAGATAATCATACTACAAATACGACAGAATAGTCAGTAGGTAGGTATTTGTAATGATGTGAATAATGAAACAAAATTCAATCGTTTCTCATTGACTATTGATCTGGATTCCGGTGACCGTATTGAAATTAATTATATGAAGGACGCGGATTATCTTCCTTGGTACGTCAACTAATTGGATTCCAGAGGGCCCTGCCAAGATGCATTGCGCTAACTAGCGTTTCTATTCGTTTCATTTTTAAACCAATCGCGTCACTGATAGATCACGTGACTTTTCGTATCACGTCATCTACCAGTGATGCGATTGGTTTAAAAACGAATCGAATAGAAACGTTAGTTAGCGCAATGCATCTTGGCAGGGCCCTCTGGTCTTTTAATTGAACTAAAGTGTGTCAATGTGAAGTAAATGGTAAAATTGTAAAAAATATCATACTAACCAACCTGAAACTACCGTTAACGGTCATACATAATATGTCACTAAGTAGCTGAGTAGGTAAAAATGTGTATGTTTTTAAATGGGTTCCTGACTGACCACCGCCTTAAACTAACGAGGAGAAGAGACTAATCGCGTGGTAAATACTCATTTTTAGCTTATCAGCTAATAAAACCGACGTAGCTAATTAAGGACAATGCCCGGAGATGGGTATATGTACGGGTACTTATCTTTACCCAGCAACACGTGGACTTAGCTTCGCGGTTGCCTTTGTTATTTATAACCTGTACATTTTACCGTATTTTGTTGTAATGATTAATTTGGAAAAATTAAAAGCCTTTGGTTCTCATTATATCCTTAAATAAACTGTTTTAACATAAGTTTTAATTATCTTGCTTGTCTTGATGACTTCTTAACTTTTGTTAAGTGAACCTGAATGTAGTTTGAGCCTCAAAGATGCTCACGCTTAAAAGAAGATAAAATCCAACTGTATCAAATGTATAGTTTTTCATTTTTTTATATCAAAATACGTATATTAGTCACATTGGTCATCGATTTTGTTCTTTAAGCTTCAAACGAAAGGAACACACTCTTTAATTAATTAAACACGTGTATAATATTCTACATTGTGCGCGTACTCCTACGAGTACAAGTAGGTAACGAGAAGTTTATGTATTCCAATGCATTTGTTTACCTTTGGCCTGTATGTGTTGCATCGAAGACTCCGTTTAGCGAATAGAGACTAAATGTTTATTTATGTGTTTTATTATTATGTAAGTATACAATTTGTATAAAAAAATGTCTAAGTATTTACAAAATGTGGAATTTTATCTCTTTATAAATATAAATGTGTAACGCGTTCGATTTACACATGAACATCATTGTTTTATTGACATTTATCCTCTACAATACATATTTATGCTACCTCTTAAAGCAAGTACCGCAAAACGGGATGAGTAGGGATTAAGGGGTGAGTGGAGACAACCTGAAATAAGTCATAATTTGTTACAAATAAGAACAATTATTTAATGGACAATAACGTTAGGTCTATTGGAAATAATTTCTGTCTTAAAATTAGTAACATATGCTTCATTTTAGGTTGTGTCCCTACTCACCCCGTTTTGCGGTACCTAAATAACAAGTCTATCAGAAAGCAAGCGTTAAAATCGAACCATCATTTTTATTTCATGTATTCATGTAGGTATGGTCCATTCCAATATACTTGTCTCATTTAGTAAACACTTTTATAACCTCAAAATGCATCATTTTTGGATAAAATTAAAAAGGGAGCACTTTGAGGTTATAAAAGTGTTTACTAAATAATACAAAGCTATTGGAATGGACCATACCTATTCATGTGAAGAGTGAAAAAAATTACCTAGCCTTTGACACTTTTCCTAGGTTCTCTATTGGATGGCATAAAATTATTTGTAATAATATTGTTACGCATAATTGCTTTTAGCCGAAATAGCGACGTGCATAATCATCTTTACGCATATATTTTTACGCATAAAATTAAAAAGCATAAATACAAAAAGCATAACCGTCATGAAGACTAACGTCAAATAGCATAAATACAAAAAGTCATAATAATAAATTGGCATCATTACAAAATGCATAACAGTATTGTCCTAAAAAATAGTCATGTACAACTGGCACATATGTAGCAATACAATTGCTATAGCGAAATTCGTTGACGTACTACGAGAAAAGGTTAGTTTTGGTTTTGTAGTTATATATATTTAGGAACTAAGGCGTGGTCGACGGAGGTCCGCTTCGCGGACCTCCTATTCTGCGTTGCTTGGGCGCTTCGCGCCTGGATATCAAACTAACCTGACCCAACCGAATGTACCTAACGTGACCTATTTTAACCTTACCTATGAAACCCTTACTGAAATTATGGTTAATGACAAATATAACAAAAAAATATTAGCCCCATCAATAATATGCATAATGTGTATTAGTCTAATACAAATTAGTCCAACTGAAATTATTATAATAGCGTTATATGCCAAAAAAGTATTAGGCCAAAGTATAATTATGCGACAGTACTATTATGCCAATACAAATTATGCCAAATCAATTATGCGAAACAATAATAGTCTTAAACAAATTATGCGATCCAAGGGGATCCCCTTTTCCTACGATAGATACAAATCTATCGATATCCCGAATCGATTTCAAAATCAAGTGAAGCCCATTTCCCTCACGGCCCTTTCAATCTTCCTTTATACCGTCCTGTTATTGTTTATCTACATATTTTACCTATACTTACCCAAATCAACATTACCCTACCCATTTTGCTAAGTAAACTAGAAATTGCTTTAAAACTTCATAATCATACCAGTTAAAAAGTTATTTAAAGCTTCAAACTCGTGCTAACTGCCCATTATTTCAAATAATCATTTTCCTACGAAAACGAGTGAATGCGTTTAACTATTAAAACGGTGCGGTAATAACTAATTACTCGAATCCGACCCAATTCCGAAATTGCCTCCGAAGCAAACTTCGAGAATCCGCTTCCCGCTCAATACGCTCAAACTTTATAGGCATCGATTATTAATTCCAGTTTTATCTCCGAGACTTACGGATGGCCCGCGTCGTATGCGACGGTCGAAACTAAAAATTGCGGGTATTTGCAAAACAACTTAAAACTCAAAACGGTTTGGCAAATCTATCAAATAAATATAGCTATTAAATAGGTAAAATCCCCTGATATAATAGCTTAAATATCTAATTGGGTTATCCCATAATTTTGTAATGTATAGTGATTCAAAAACCATTTCGAGAAAAGGGATTGTAGAACCATTCCCTGTTATCAGATTATTTTACAAAATTAGTATTAAATAGTTATTTCTAATTTATCATTTGACATTATTTGACCTGTAATGTAGTGACGTCACGATCTTCATTGGTAAGTTGTGGCTAATCTGTGATCAACCATAGTACTGCATATAATATGAGTCCGAAATGCAGTAATATTATATAAATAATGTATATCGAATTTTGTCTTATTTATTTCTGTTTTATTAAAACGCTTATTAAAATTAAGACAATTTTTAACTATATATAAACATGACAATGTAAGATCTTTAAAAAAATGGAATGATTAAAATACAAGTCCGTTTTGGAACCTCCGCCCGTAGGCTAGTCTGTGGGTGAAATTGTCAAACTCAACAAACGGCCGAGGGAAATTACATGACTTGGCATTGACATTTTACGTGATCTGACAGAAACGCGTACTCTCAAACGAATTCAATAGTTTTAAAGCATGTCTCAAATAAACCAACTTGTAGTGACGTCATAAAGCCATTTTCTTTAAAAATTTAAATAAATTAATATATTGATTTAAATGCAAAAACCGTGAAATTAGTGTCTTCAAATAGTCTATTTTATCGAAAATAAAAATAAAAACTTTCTTTTTTTGCGATAAGCCAATTCTTACTTTCCTGTATTAGTCTGTAAGTCTTCCTAAATTATTTAAAAAAAAAAACACATTCAGAGATGTAGGCACTTGTCCCACTGCCAAAGATGAGCGGGAAGTGAATAGAGCCATCGATCAACTCTTTGTATATTGTCACGGGAATACCGTATCGGGATCAGGAACAGGGAGTACTATGTTTAATAATACCAGAAGTCCAGGGCAGCTTAAATTATAAAATAAGGCACCTGGGAACAATACAGAATAGCTGGTATATTATACAGGGTGACAGGATATTCGATACAATCCTTTTAAGAAGGCATAGTAGAGCTCATTTGGATCAAATTAGGTCATGGAGTATCCTGACCGAAAATTATTTGTTTAGTTGGTTTCTCCATAGTATGTGTTCCCGTGTTTGTTGATTTATTTTTCCCTTAATACCTATGGAAACAAACTTTATGTGATTACTTAAAAACTTGATTATAAAAAAACGAGCAAATGAGTTTCAAATCAAAAATAATGTAAAATACCACAAAAAACTTCTGAAATAAAACATGACATTAAGAATTTTTCGTGACATGGACATAAGGGAAAAATCACCAAAATTCAGATTAAAATTATGAATATCTCAGAAACTAATAATTTTCGGTCAGGTTACTCCATGACCTAATTTGATTAAAATGAGCTCTACTGTGCCTCATTAAAAGGTTTGTATCGAATATCTTGTATATATAAAATTAGGAGTAGATATAGGGATGGTCTTAGATATGAACGTATAACCTTACAGTTAGTGCCATAAACAGTAGGTATTTGGTGAAGGGTCGTCCTTTATATAATTCACTTCACTATTGTAACTTATTTGACTTGATTTATTAAATTTTATTTTGATTGAAACTTGTTAATAGCTTGGAAGCTCGTGAGTGACTGAAACTGTCGTCGTGCGCAGGCGATCGTAGAATTTAAAATGAACTCAAATTTAGAATTTAGAATAAAAATAGCCAGATAGAAAATGCCAAACGACCTTATTGAACGAGGTGTAACATATTGGTAGATACACCTCGTTACAATATGTGTCTCTTTTTTGACACGGGGTCTATACACGACAACTGCGGAGTCGTGATCCTAACTTAATGTTCCCAACTCAGTAAATAATTGAGATTCGATTAGCACCTATAGTGGTTTTTGAAACAATTAAAGTGTAGCATTTTATTAAAATAATATTGTTTCCCTAATTAATACTAAAATTATGGTCACCTAACATTTTCATGTTAAAACCTATTTGAAATTCAACCGATCAGACGAGGAGGAATTGAGTATGTAGAGTGGCCATGATCCTGAATAAAAAGATTTCATTTAATGTTTATTAAATAAAAACAAAGTAATGGTCTTAACGCTTTTAAATCTATTACGTTATGTTCTTAATGGTGTAGTAAGTTTTAGTTACCTTTGTTGCTACACGACTCCGCAGTCCTGTATATTTTGTTCGTTTCTTGAGCGAGAAAATAGTCAATAGCTAATCGCTTCCTCGCCGGTGGTAGGACAAGTGCCTTAAGGATGGCCCGAGTCATGTCTGCGACCTTCCAAACTAAAAATCGCCTTCATTCGCCTTCGCTATCATTTTATACAATAAATAAATAATTGTTATTATAGTAGATATTTATTAAATTTTCTGCAAATTAGGTTTTTTATAACAAATATTAAAGTAAAATAACAATACTAATACAAAAAATAAGACATTATAAAAAACCTAACCTACGAGTAGCGCCGGCAGCGGGGCAGGGCTCAAGCTACCTGTAGTTAGGGCTACAGAGAGAGGAACCTCCTCACAATGCGTGCCGAGTCGAGGAGTACTGCCTTCTGTATTATTATTCCCAGAGTGGGGTATGCAGAGCTACAGAATTACCAACAACTCTAAAAACTTGTTGCTAATTCTGTATCCACATTTTGCACAATCAAGCTAAGATGTTTACCAGTGTATTAGTGACAGGTTGCAAGCCCATCGCCTAATAATACTACAAGCCTTTATTCCCTTAGTCGCCTCTTACGACACCCACCACCACCCACGGGAAGACATGGAGTGGCACTATTCTAACCCGGCAACCACTCGGGGAACACATATCTATACTGATATTATAAAACTGAAGAGTTTGTTTGTTTGCTTGCTTGGACGCGCTAATCTCAGGAACGGGTGCGCCAAAGTTCATATAAAATTGCAAATTAGATTATTGGAACTCCGAAAATGTATCTCATATAATTTTACAACCTAATGATCACTCTTCATAATCTTCATAATATTTTTTAATACTAATGATCGGAACTTATAATCATCTGAACTTATAACGCCAATATTCATGGAACCGTACACTTTTCAGAATTTCTTAAATATCTTACGTTTGGTAAATTTAGGTTAGGTTAGGTTAGATTTATAACAATCTAAAAAAAGTAACAGTTTTTGAAAAAAATACATTATGAGTTGCGATGATTATGACTTAAAAAAGTATGAACAAAAAAGTACAAGCAAAAATTTTCGAAGAAATGATGAGTATAGACACAAATCGTTATTTGTATAAAAAATCTAATGACCAATTTTATATGAGCCAATACGGACCCCTCTGGAACTACTGGTCCGATTTGAAAAATTCTTTCACTGTTAGATAGCCCATTTATCGAGAAAGGCTATAGGCTATATATAATTACGCTAAGACCAATAGGAGCGGAGTACCAATGAAGAATGTTTCAACCTTCTACGTTAACAAAGTCGCGGGTTAAAGTTAGCTTTAGCCCAAAGTAACTATTCCACGGGGACGAAGTCGCGGGCAGAAGCTAGAATAATGGCGACACATTAAAAGATACACTTACCTACTCTTTATTAGCCCAAAATTGTCATTAAACCTTAGCAGCTTAGCTAAGAAACATTCCAGTTAAACTAACTTTGTATTTAAAAAATGCGTCCGTCCCAGAGACAAAACAATTAATTTAAAATACGGAAGTAAATACGAGAACTTTACCCTTTAAGGGGTCTCCTCCGGCTAACCTTTATGCCAGTGGTTTTCAACCGGTGGTCCGCAACCCACTACGTGAAAAATGAATTTAGAAGGGTTGGAAGTACAAAGGCGATTGTAAGTATTTCGAAATAAATTTCAACAATTATTTTCTATTAACTGACTTATTACAAAAAAATATTACACATATACAAAAAAGGTGGTTACAGAATTAACAACAAGTTTTTAGGGTTACTGTCAAGTAAATAACAGTTATCAAAATGTTGTCAATACGATAACAGGTTGGAAGCATAATTAGTACGTCGCAGGTTCGCAGCTATGCAGTAGAGAAGGGCCCTGCCAAATGCATCTTGCATTGCGCTAACTAGCGTTTCTATTCGGTTCGTTTTTAAACCAATCGCGTCACTGGTAGATGACGTTATACGAAAAGTCACGTGATCTATCAGTGACGCGATTGGTTTAAAAACGAAACGAATAGATAGGCTAGTTAGCGCAATGCATCTTGGCAGGGCCCTCGGACCATATTGCCTTAGACGTGTTATCGTATTGTCAACCTTACGATAGCTCGACAGTAATGGCGGCCGAATTAAAAACAATACGATAACACAAAGGCAATATGATTTACCCAGTATAATAGAGGCCCCGCTTCTACAGAAACACGTCAAGTTAACGTAACGACGCTTTGAAGCATTAACTCCGATGATGACGTGACTTAAGTTAAACTCAATAAAGTGCCAAACTAAAGTTGTTTCCCGTATCGTTACTAGTTGGACCCTCGACCCTCGGAGATCGTCCCGGAAGATTCCGAGTGATATAAACGCTCGTATTTCGTTCGGGATTTGCTCTGTAGGATAACCCTGTGGATCAGTCAAGCGCACTCGGGAGCCTAAATTGCCCCCTTTGTTTTTATCCGGGAGCGCGTCTTGGGGAAAATCTTGTTACTGCCGGCGTTATGAACTTGTTTGTATTCACTGCGAACGCGCCGCTATGGTCTTCGGATATGGATATTGCAGGCTGCCTCCAGATGAATCAAAGATGTAGACGCGGTAGTTTTTGAATTCTTATTTGGGAATAGGCAACAGGTTACCGGGTAAGTTTTGTTACAAAGAAAATTACGGAAAAATACTTCGTTTGCCGCATGCTTCTTTTAGTTGTATAATATGGTTACTCCATTGTTTAACTGTAGGTAATTCAGAGTAGGTAATTCAACTACAGGATCGTTATGTTTTGATCGGGTGGAGAGCCTATACTGGTACCTACTTATACAAAAAATAAGATTGGTCACTTACGCTATTTACCATTATGCTGATCCGTATTCAGAATATTATCTACGCGGGATTTTTTAATTAAACAAAAAAATCTGTCGTATAGTACACCTGATGATGTTGTTGTGTTTACAGTAGGGTCAACGAGTGATGGCACTTTTGATAGCTGACAAATAGTGTTGTGAAACACTCCATTTTATCATCGTAAAAAATTCAGTCAAGTGCGAGAAGTATATTTTTAAAAAAAATATTAAAGAAATAACGCATAAAAATAAAAGGCCATAAATTGTAGATCAAACTCTCGAAATAAACTGTGTGGCTAGAAGAAGCCGACATTGTCAGAAATTTGAAATATTGTGTCAAAATATACAAAATGTGGAATTATTGATAAATGAGTGAATACCTAAATAATCATTAAACCACTTTAACTCAGAGCTAGGACGTGAGTTTGCTAGCGGCGGTGACGTGAAAGTGCAGTGACTTGATTGTCATAGTGATACGTTGTTGTACCAGTCAGCGGTCATTTGTTATCATCACGCGAAGTGTTTTTTTGAGATGTTTCTTGTTAGTTATGATTAAGACGACGAATGCTAGAGTGCGAGCAAATAAAAACAACCTCGAGATGAAGCTAGTTACGAAATGCAAAATGAAGCTAGTTACGATACTTCATGAGCGAGCAAACTTCAAAAGTGCCATCACTCGTTGCCGCTACTGTAGTTTCGCCAGATAAAGTTATATATGACAGTAAACGACGGTTTAAGTAATACACTCAAAAACAATAACACCGTTTCAGAAAGATTTTCTCTTGTCGGCATTTTTTTTTTATAGTTCCAAACGCAATTTTCATTTATTATTTTACTTAGGCGGTTATCACACTGATGCGGATTGTCATGATGCCGCTTCAGTGTGTGAGCGGGACATCACTATAGATGTGCGTAGCGCTGTCTCGCTCACACACCGGAGCGGCGTGTGGATCCGCATCCAATGTGAAGGTTGCCTTACATCTTAATTTAAATAGGTATCTACCCGCATTCTAGGCATCTATACTCGTATAGGACGCGCACAGCAATCATAATCTTGTAATAAAATAAGCAATTAAATTGATTTTTTAATATCAAAATAAGTTTTCGTTGAAACCATTGTATTGTAAAACGTATTTTGGACTCCAGCCGTCGGATATAACAATGCAAATAAAATTCATACAATAAACCAGATATTTTTAGCGCATATTATTCGGATACAAAGGGCAGCCAAATAGCGAGCCAACCGTCAGTTCTAATTAACTGAATTCGGGGACATCCGCCCACATTTATAAACCAAACCAAGCTCTATTATGTATAGAGTAGACGTTAGCAATTGAAGTAAAATTTATAGTTATTCTTAAAATACTCTTACCTATAATAGTATGGTTGTAGGTAGGTTTAAGACGATTCCCGTACCTATCCTAATTAGGAAACATCTGTTTTTAAAAAAGTATGAAAAATTTAAAAAGATTTCTAGGAAAAACCTTTCCTTTATTAGACCTAAAAAAATGTTTTTGGTCTGATTTCTTAGAGAGAAATTTTATATTTATTAAGTGCCACAATGCCACCTAATTTTAGTATGGAGTGCCAGAATATTGAGTACCAACATACAGCAATAAGGCCGGCTTTACACTGAAACTTACGACTTACGTAAGTAGGGACGCAGCTATCTGTTAGAATGAGAAAAAAATATTTCTATCTACTTCTAACCAATAGCTGCGTCCCTACTTACGTAAGTTGTAAGTTTCAGTGTAAAGGCCGCCTTAAGACTTCTGACAGTAAGGCCAAATCAAGGTGCAAAATTACTAAACGTGTTTTATCTGTGGTTCATTATGACTTATGTTTTTCCTTACCCATTTTCCACTGAATGGAAACCGGTAAGTTTGTTTTTTGAACATTGTTGCCTTGCCTACCATTGTTATAGGTTACAGCTGCATCAAGGAACGATTTCAAAGGCTTACTCTGGGAGCATTCGGATTGTGCGTATCTGTAAGGGAAGGCCTTAGAAACGTAGCGACAATGTGGGACTGTAAGCTGGGATGTAATTCTCTACACAAGCAAAGATGAGCGAACGCAAGAGTGAAGGTCCAAGCGGCGAGTTTAAGTAGTCCCGACAGAGCGAACAAAACGCATTTTAGCGCGTGTATTCTCAATTAGGCAGCCTTATACGTCCGACCCTTCGTTCACCAGAGCTTTATCACGGTATTCAGTAGCCTGTATTCAATCGAGAAGAAAACGTTGTTGGACAGCCTGATACTATTTGATTACGCTACACTATCGTTAATTGCACACCAGAATCAGATGCACAGAGAACTACGGTTTGTGTGCAAGTTTGGAAAGTCTGAAGCAGATCGAAGTGAATTCGCTTTAATAGTACATTACTACAGAGGCCGGGACAAAAGGGGTGGTCGGCCGAAGACATATAGACGAATAGGTCTGAGACGGGCAACCCCATATTTCCCGCCGAGGTATGTATAGTGCTTTTCTCAAACATAATAATAATTCATTTAAAAAATTAAAACAAAAATTACAAAGTCAAATTATTAGGAGTGCATAAACATTATAAGTAACCTACAGTGCTCAGTCATCCGCGCTGTGTCGTGTGCGCCGTAAGAAGTGTGTAAGATGCTCTACGCCCCCCTAATTACCTTTGTTCTCTTGGTACTTTAAATAAACATGCAAACGCTTTGGTTGTATGCACGGCTTAGTATATTAAATAAAAGCAGCTATCTAGCTTGTTCATAAACACAGCCGCCATGTTTACACTAAAATTTAAAAAAATCGTTTATTGTTTTTTTAATACGCAAAGTGGCAGAATGTCATGATGCCTGTGCCACAAATTTAAAAAGATCAAAAAAGAGGATTTTGCCGGCCTAGGCCTGCACGATTTGTATGAAATTCCATTAACGACCTCTTGTCCTAGCCGCACCTGAAACGTCATACTTTGCAGCCTATTATAATGATCATAACATCAATATTTCATTGCATGTTTGAGAAAAATACTTTTATGTAAACACCGTCAAATTATAATATTCTTTGATTTTATTTAGTAAGGAATAATGATAAACCAGTGCGAAAAGAACAAAATGGCGGAAAATTTTCTAATAATGCGCAAGTGCACTTGTTTGGTTGTAATTACTTTTCTGCGGTATAAATTTGTTAAATTTACGGGTGTAATTGAAAATATTGTAGGTACTATGTAGTTAGAGAATAACAATAATGAGTTTTATGATTAAAATTAGGGTTAATTAAAGAAAAAATATACATACCGACTTTTAAATACTTACAATTCACCCTTACACGATTACGTTAAATATTCAGCACAACAAACCAAACCTACAGCACTGTTCACTAGAAAATTGCTTTCTGCTAACGCGTACAACTGTAAACACAAATCACACAATATGAATAGAAATGACGTTAGCTATCGCGTGTTCACCTATTTCACTTCCAATGCAATTTCGCTAGCCCTACTGAACAACTTAGTACATCAAAAATCTACAACATTTTGGAAAATTACAAAGTTTTCAAAGGATAAAAACTACATACGAAGAGATTTAGGTAAAATCTATTGATTTATAGAAGTGATCTACTGTTAATAATATTTCTAAAAATGTACATTATAATTATAAATATCAATAAAAGTTTGGAAAAACAACGGTTTTTAATAAAAGATCAATTTGGTTGTGATAATTTCGACCGCTCGCGGGCTGTTACACCCGGTGAAGAGGCCCGACCGCGCCGGCGCCGAAAATTACGATGCTGTAAAAAGCGGGAGCCTCAAGTCTTTCACGCCTTGTTTCATCAGACTATAAGAAGTATAATGTTTGTTTGTATGTTTGTGGCGCTCTAAAAACTAAACGCGTGGACCGATTTTGATGATTATTATGTGAATCGATTTGTCATAATCTTGTGAGTGTCACTAAAGATATAACAGTAATCAAAATTCAATATGGCGGCAACCAGACGGCATGTAAAACAGAAAAAAAAAAGTTGACGAACTATGACACGTAGGGTATCATTGAATAGGTATTTAAAAATCATCTTTAGATTTCTTTCATAATTTTTCATCTCGAATGATCTAGTCTTTATAACAATTTAAAGTTGGTTAGCAACAGCCGGGTTTTTTTAAGCTTGCTTTTTGTTTAACCCCGTTTATACATTATTAAATATGTACATTATAATTATACATATCAATAAAAGTTCGGAAAAACAACGGATTTTAATAAAATATACAGTTGGTTGTGATAATCTTAACCGCTCGCGGGCTTTTCCATCCCGTGAAGAGGCCCGACCGCGCCGGCGGCGAAAATTACGATGCAGTAAAAAGCGGGAGCCTCAAGGCTCTCACGCCCTGTTTTATCCCGTTTATTATGGGGAACCTTGTTACTCAGAAGTTATGAACTTGTTTACATTCGAGCTGGGATTGTCGGCAGGGAACCAACAGGTGAGCTTTGTATTGGATAGTTATTCACCGAACGGTCTCGTAAGCTTTAGAACTCAATCTATATACAGGGCGACCCAAGACTATGGGACATGAAGGGAAAGTACCTTAAATATCGTAGATAGGATATTTTGCTGAAAAAATACCTTATGTTATTTTTTAAAGTTAGTAATACTGCATTCAAACAGACAGCAAATCTTTTACGTATCCCCAAAAACAGTAATCTAACGTTGAAGTGTTGCACGTAATAAGTAGGCAGTTAAAATGTGCACAGAGTGTGTATTTCTATTGCCGCTAAAATACACAAATAAAAAAATAAACGCGACATTTTCGGCGTTTTTTGCCCGAGCATAGTAATCGTGTCTCTTGAACCGTAGTGAGTAGACAGTATACATTTTTAAAGATTTATAACAATGGCCGATATAACAACAAAATAATAAAAGATTAAAAGATCCTCATACGAGAAACGTAAGGAGTTTTTTTCCTCGATCTTAGTATTATACGGTGGTACAGAACCCTTCGCGTTCGAGCCCAACTCGCACTCGGCCAATTTTTGTATACTTACTCGTACACTACGGATGGAATAGTTTAGTTTTCATAGTTGAGTAAAGTCGGAGATTTTATTTAATGGTAAATTGTATATTTCTCACCATTTCTCATCTCATACATGACTAATTAGTGAAATGGTGAGTCCCCGTCTACGAATTTCGTATAAAAATACTTGTTTCGAATTAAATTATCTACGTTATTAAGGACGTTAAACCTATCCTTTGAATTTAGGACACAGAATTTAAGCTGAATGTGTAAAATGTACTTCAGTGGAATACAATTCTGGGTAAGACACCCTGCCGACGTGGGTATTTACTGAGTGACATCAAAGCCACATTCGCTATGCAGTGCAATTAGTGAGCGGCGTAATTCTATTGTATTTACAATTTACATTCTGAAAGGGCGAGATTAATAAAGGTACATCACTCAGAACATCTTAATTATCCAATCTTGTAATCAGTTACCTACTCGTTAGGGTGACGGCACCAATGATCGACACTTTTAGCTGACAAGCACCAGTAATGTACACTTCACTCTTAATTCAAATTTCATTCGGTCCTAAATTGATTGCTGAAAAACAAATGAATAACCCTTATCTTCTGTAAAATAAGCATCAAGTGTCCATTATTGGTGCCTTGTCCATTTCTGGTTTCATCACCCTACTACGAGTATATGTGGTCACGCTGTAATTATACTAAATCTCATAATAGGGCATAATACACTATGTAGTTACAATTTTAGGGTTCCGTGCCCAAAGGGACCCCTTTTAATTTATTATGCCTCCGCTGTCCGTCCGTCCGTCCCAAATTTAAACAATTGTATCTTTTGGACTGTAATAGATAACGGATTCTTTTTTTAAACGTGTGTTTTATTACGGCGAATTAACTAACAAATATAAAAAAAATAAGAAAATGAAATAATAAAGGGACTATAGAAGATTTTTATTTTTGTTGTATTGTAAAACCGGTAAAACGTACAATCTTCAAATAGGAGAATGGGCAAATTGGCCTCTCGGCGGCCACTGGTGAAATTAGTGTCAAATGAAAGCTATGCTATTAAGGAATACTTTTTGTAAAAAACTTTTATTTGTATCTGTTTTAAAAAAGGAATTATTTAAACATAAGTCCGAATTCGATCACTTAAGACATTCAAGAAGATATTTTGTTACCAGCATCAGATTTATTATACACCGTGACTTATGATTTGTATACTTATTATATCTGTAAGTTGTACTTTATTGCCTAATAGTAAATAAATAACATATTGATAGTTGTTAAATACTTCACTTTGAGACCTAAACATTTGATATATTGATGATCTAACATCTAATCGGGAAAACTACACAAAGTATTGTAGAAGAAAATCATCTTTTATTCTGATTACAATTAAGTCACGGTAATGAAACTTTTACCAAGGAACAGTAGGACTATACCACATCGTCAGATAAAAAAACATCCTTGGCCGCTCATAGACCAAGTTCCATACAGATTTGCCCATTCTCCTTTGATATGATTATAGTACAAACCCTGAAGAAAAACCACAAATACTAAAAATGGTCAAGTGTGAGTTGGGCTCGCGCTGATTCTATTCGAAATCGGATTCTAGTCGGAATACTTATAATAATACCTACTGTGCGGTGGTACGGAACCCTTGACCGGTTTTTCTAAACTATCCAGTACTATCGCGATCGTTAATTTGTGACCCATTTCAAGAAAAATAGGCTTGAAGTTGTCAATGTCATTAGAGATGCCAAATCGTATGTAACTAATAGGAGACTCAACCTTATTGTTGTAGCATGTTAGAATGACTTTGGACCTAAGGTGGGTCCCAAATTAAAGTTCGTGACTGTACTGTAGGCGGTAAAAACGATATCGTAGTTTGCCTGTTATTGTATTGTTATGACGTCAGCCGCCATTACTGTCCAGAAAATAAGAGCTATCCAAACGTTGACAATTCGATAACAGATCAAATGCGATATTGTTTTTACCGTGTTGAATAGAGGCGCAGTTAGATTGTACTGACCGTGGTACCAAGACTAAGGCTTTTTCTTATTCAAATCAGCTTAAACTGGTCAAGTTTAACTGCTCCTAGTCCTAATCTCTTTTATCTACGGCTTATCAGGTAATAAATCTTCAAAAAACACGCAATCGCTATCACGGAAGTAAAGCCTGGGTCAAAATGGCTACCGTCACGGCAATATAAACATTTTATGGAATACTACAAATAGTTTACGCCCGTAATAGCTAAGGAATGAGCTAATTAGTTACAAGTCGTATCAAAACTAATAAGTTCTGCATTCTACTACATTTAATTTTCACTAGGCCTAGGCGTCTTTATCGTCTTCGTCGCCGAAGTACCCTTACTATATATCCTCCATACCAAAATTCGTTTAAATTGGTTTAGCGATTTAATGAATGAATGAATTGTGAAATATTAAAATACTGAAGGTCAAAATCATATATATTATAATAAATAGGAAATAGCGACTCCATGGATTCTAGAACCACGATTTGCCTTCAAATGTCCCAACTCTACTCATAGAAATAGAAAAACGAAGATTGCCGATGGCTATTAAGATAATTGTAATTGTAATTGTCCCGTGTAATCATCGATGTAATGAGCGACGATGTTTTCTAGAGAATATCTACACGGATAACATATCTGATGTAGGTAATGGTTATATCGATTTTGCCGAGTGAGACTCCCACGTGTTCCGTGGGAGTATTACTCAGTACGGCTTCAGGGCATTTCTCAGAGCACAAGGAAAAGGAAAATCAAATACGCCTAAATAAATTCTGCGCTTGTAAAATTAAGCATTTGATTTATTTCTTACGTGTATTTATTCATGTGCGTCGTGTATTCATCAATTATTAACATAACGACGAATCTGAGTTAAAAAATATATGAGGAGTATGTTAAGTATTAATGTAATTAGTAAGAGTGGGTGCCATCTATATGGCATAATTTTTAATGTCCGATACGTATTAGGCATAACAAGTTTCGCATAATTTATTTACGCCGAATTTTGGACTTGCCGAAATTTTATTTGGATTAAATCTATATTATCCGAATAGTTGTTTCCCCCAATAGTATGTTAGCATAATATTGACATGGCAGAATTTCATTATGCATAATTTTACTTAGCATATCTGTAATTTAGCAGAATTTTGATAGCCCGAAATCCTGTCCGAATTTATGTCCGAAAATCCGACACAAAAATATTAAATAATTAAGTCAATTTGACAAAAAAATAGGTTTAGGTTAGGTTAGAATTGTGTCCAGGCGCGAAGCGCCAAACTACGCGGAATAGGGGCTCCGCGAAGCGGGACCTCGTCGACACTACCGCCGGAAGCGGGACATAAGGCGACTCTTCTCGCTTAGGTCAGTGTTAGGTTTATTACGGTAATTTATTAATTCGGCGAAATAAGCTTATACGAGAAATAACTAAGTCATTTTCGGCCAAATTCCTATTCGGAATTCAGAAAATATGCGTAAAACCAATTCGGCTACAAGTAGATATACAGTTTCAGCACAAATACAATACGGCTTAAACAAATCATGCGATATTGAAATATGACAACAAAAATTATGCGTAAACAGGGGGAACCAGTAAGAGTAGGTATCATTAATAATGACGGTACGGTACTATGGGAAAATCCGTGATTTTTAAGGAGTACATAGAGCGTCTATACACAGGGACCCTTAAGAAAACTTAAATTTAGTAATGTAATCGGACGCTATTCGGCGATAATATCTCCGTGTAAACTCTATAGAAGTCCCTATTCTTCCACGTCCATAGTTAACCGATTCATCATTTCAGCCGAAAGACGTTTCACTGCTGGACATAGGCCTCCTCCAAGGTTTGCGAGCATCCTTAGCGTAGCTTGAATCCATCGGTTTCCCGCAACCTTAGCTACGTCGTCGGTTCACCTTGTTGGAGGCCTACGCACGCAGCATCTTCCGGTACGCGGACGCCACTTGAGAAGTCTTTGAACTCATTGGCCCTCTGTTCTGCGAGCGATGTGGGAGGTTACTGTTGTAGTAGAAGAATGTGAACATAAGGACTACAAGGGATGAAAATGTAATACGATTTGATGGATAGAAAACTGTAATAGCGCAAGATAGGTAGATGACATAATACGGGGTCAGCTGGTCTAACGATGGACCCGAAAAATGGCCACGGGATGTTTACCAAAGGACCGAATTGCAATAATTGCAGAATATACGACTAGAATATTTGACGACGCGTTGGCCTAGTTGACCTTGCCTATGAAGCTAGCGGTCCTGGGTTCGATTCCCGTAGGTTTTTTTTTCTGAGTCTTGGATGTTTTCTATGTAAATAAGTATTTATTTCTCTATATATGTATTTATATCATTGCCTAGTACTCATAGTACAAGCCTAGAGCTTAGTTTGGGACTAGGTCAATTTGTCTGAGATTGTCTCCTGATATTTATTTATTTTATACAGACAGCGAAAAAATAGTATGCAGTGCTCAGTTTTTTAATAACGATCGGCATTCTTCGTTTATAAAACACGAGTGACAAATATACTGTCAGTTTTGAGTGTAAGCGGGATAGTGAGAGCCACACCTCCTCCGAGTATGAAAAAAGCAAGCGATTACTAATTTCGTGGATCTTACGTTGGGTCTCGGTGGCATAAGTGATAATGCGCCTGCACTGGCCCGGATAGCCAGAGGAGATATAGGGTCGTTTTTTTTTTCGTTTTAATATAGTTTAAGAATATGGGAATACTGTAAATATGTTACTTAGGGAAATATATATTAAAACCATGTAATAACTAAGGTTAGGAATTTTGGTGTCATATCGTGCTTCCAGAATCCATGGAGTCGCTATTTCCTACTTATTATAATACATGACACTTTAATTTTGACCTTCAGTATGGTCATATTTCAAAATGAACTAAATACATTTTTAGTTCGGTTATTCCATAACTACTAATATTTGCTTGTTTGTAACGCTTTCACAGCAGAGATATCCTCCATACCAAAACTCATTTATCGTGGTTAAGCGGTTTAATGAATAAATGAATTTTGAAATATTAAAGTACTGAAGGTCAAAATCAAAGTGATATGTATTATAATATATAGGAAATAGCGACTCCATGGATTCTAGAACCACGATATGCTACTAAAAGTCCTAACCCTAGTAATAACTAATTAAATAATAAATAAATAATTTCTATTTGATTACAGCTGTCACACAATCTATGAAATAACTCTTGTGCTAGAAGCGACTGTGAAAGCGATATCATCAAGGAAACAACTAACGCTTGAAAGTGGAAACATTTGACCGCGATTCTGACAAATAGCGGTTGCTTCGGTATTCTGAAACCCGATCGTACATCAGCCAGGATTTTAGATGAAAAATTCAGCAGGGTGCTTTTACTCTAGCTACCTACTAAAGTGGCCCAGAGGTAGTATTTTTAAATTGCTTTTATCTATTGACGATATAGATCTCAGATCAATTGAACTAATCATGTTAAAAATAATCCCAGAAACTAATATGATGGAGATGTTGAGGATGTCAAAAATTAAAATATTTAACAGGTCACACTTCAAAAAAGCTTCTTTAGGACGTCAGGCTATGCTCAGTGTAGAGTTACTATTACTAAAAACATACAACTATATTGCTTTTTTTCGTTATCAATTTAAAGGAAAAAAAGGTCATTCAATTTAATATTAAATATTGTTCAATGATAAATGGAATATTTTTTGCCCATAGGGCGCCCCTATTGCTAACCCTCCGCTGTCCGTCTATCTGTCAGCGGGCTGTATCTCATGAACCCTAAAGGTAGACAGTTGAAAAAACTTACACTGTGTATTTCTGATGCCTTTACAACAGCAAATAATAAAAATTAAATTAAATATAAAATTAAAGGAGGCCCTCTTAGTAGGATGATCTGACACCTTTCGTGTGTATTGTGTTTTTTAACTCGAGAACTCTCTTGACAAAATTATACGCGTTTTTTGTCAAAAAAAACGCAAAAAAGGAACATTATGGTATGTGCTGCACTGTGACGAACACTGTCAAATTAAGGGTGGGAGGATAGGCTGAACGGCTAGAAATTTAAAAAGAATGTCCCTTCATTAGATACCTACTCTAACCAACTGAAAAAAGTAAGGTATACTACTGAAGATTTGATCTCCGTTTTGCAATAAAAAAATGTTAAAATACATGGACATTAACTGCAGCAAATTGTTTGAAAATGGTTTATATTTTAAAATAGTGTCTTTTTCTCTTTTTCGCTACAGAACGTTAAAAATCATGCTTCAACGGTAAATATATCGTCGCTTCAGAATTAGAGAATAACATAGGTGCTCGCTAAGACCGTTGCAAGCAATTTGCCAGCCCACAGGAGTAGCCGTGGGTAGACAGCTTAACCTTTCTTAAGTTCAAAGAAACTGTAGGAAGCCGATGTTGTTACAGTTAATGTATAATTCATAATTGGATAAGAGGACCACCTCGCCTTTGTACGTGTAGAGCTCGTTTTCCGTTATTTCCTCTTTTCTTCCCGTCGGGGGCTGATTTTCGGAAAACTGTTCTTCGTTGCACCCCTAGGGTACCTAAAGAATAAATCCCTTCAAATTTCAAGTGTCTAGGTTCAGCGGTATAGGCTCTGCGTTATTTATCAGTCAATACCTAAGTCAGTCAGTGGCGGAAAAGTTCATCATGTATAAGGAAGATATTTTATTATTATATTATTTTTATAAATAATTAAATAAATAAAATAAAGTTTATTTGTCTAAAGAAAATTACAACTTCTGAGTTACCGGTGGGACCCAAACTAGGCCGAGCCTGTATCTTGAGACCCGGTGAGACGGTTCACATTATGATAAGACATAAGCAGTTAAGACTGTTTTAGGTAAAATAAACATAGCAAAGCAAGTAAAACAAAGCAAAGTTCTTAGAATCTAGTATTACATTTGTATTTGTTATTTGTTGGTAGGTGCATGTACGTGTCTGTGTCAATGTGAGTGTGAGTGAGTGCGCGTAAGTGTATGTGTTATGTCAGCACGTCTTCCGTGTCAGAATAAGACAGCGTTAATAGCCACTCCTTTAGGATAAGTTTGGCTTTACGAGTCCTTGAATTCTTTAGGTCCACCTTACCGCAGACCGCATTATATACGTGGGTGTGCATATATAATGGTGAGCGTCTAGCAAATAAGGAATGAAGATTCGGAAGGGGAACCTTGTACCGTCTCCTTTTCAGTAGCTGCTTGTGCATGGGTGATGTAATGATAGAGCTATGGGTGCGCATAAATGCTTTCAGCACGAAAAGTTGTCTGACAGTCATTAGCAGAGGTCGGAATAGGTAGTGCTTATTAACCTAAACTTGACGCATGTTCATTCATGCGTGAGTGAGGTGGGAATACATTACTGAATGAAGATGCATCAAGTTTAGGTTAATAAGCACTACCTATTCCGACCTCTGGTCATTAGCCTAGTCTCTTTGTACAGAGTAACCGTCGGAAACCGAAAACGCTTCTTGAGCATCACCTTTATCAACTATATATTTTGGAGCTCCACCGATTTACAAAATTGGACAATGTCTTCAATAAAGCGGCAAAAGAACCGAGTTGATATTGCAAACAAAAGCTAAGTTTAATTTAAAATGAACTTTATTTTATGTTTGATTTCTTAAACTTTTTTCTTTTCGTATTAAAATGATAATTTTAAGGGTGTCCTTCTTCCTATACAACGAAAGGGTCATTTTTGGAGAGCACCTCGTTTTTACCTGAGGAATAAAATTTCTGGTTTATAATAAAACTTTATGGAGCATCTGGTTTTTCTCGATGGTGCCTGCTAGCTTTTATCGGGCTTATTGAATAGGCTCAGTTGAAGTACCATTGATCGATCTACAGTTTTGTCCGGTGGTTTTATTAGTGGATCTTTTTAATATTTTATAAGATATTTATAAAAACCTCTAACTTGATTTCACAATAATGTAAGACTTTTACGGAAAGGATACCTGATGCTTTTCTCCTATATGACATGTATGTGATGTATGGATCGAATCGAATGGCCCGATTTTGACAACGGAGGTGTATTTAATTTAAAAAATTACCCCCTAAGGGCGTAGGGGTGAAAGTTTGTAGTACGGGAGTTCGGTCATTTTTGAAGTTAGATAAGTACATGAAACTTTTTATCAAGACCATTATAAATAAAAATCTAGTTTTCTTTTAATTAGCCCCTAATAGAGTAAAAAATGGAATAAAAGAATGTGACTTTGTTTTTTTTTTGGTATCTTGACGTTTACTTTTCAAAAAGTGGAATACGTATTTTAAATATTTGCCCCTTAAAGGTGAAACGGATTTAAGTTGGTAAGGGAGTTAGGTATTTTTTAATACTTAAAGGGTGAACCTTGGGATAGTATACTATTGACTGTAGTCTGTATGGAAACTAAGTAATTTTAAAAGTTATATACCTACTATATTTGTAGTTTTAAGTATAGTTTTAACGCCAACATAAGGGTGGTTGGAACCATTTCGTGACAACAGGTTTTTTGTCCATATCAGTATTTTGTTGAGTTTTGTTTGTCTGTTTGTCATGAATAAGTAAATGTTTTTTCTTTATTCTCTTTATTATGTGAGTGGTTATGGTCATTATATATTATGACTATTATGTTTTATGATCCATTATGTATTTTGAACTAGTATTATGATCATCATTAAATTTAAGAGCTCTTGTCGGTGTAATTCTCTCCACTTAATTCTATTTTGTGCAAGGTTAGGTTAGGCTATTATGATACGTACCCTTAATTGAGAGGTGGAGGTTTGTATGAAAAGCTTCTATTACTTAATAATACAAAGTGTTTTATCGTCGCACCATTTATTATTTGAGGAGTATTTGCGAAACAACCAGCTCTTGCTGTCACATAAATATTTCACACAAAGTCGAAGCCCACAAATTCACGGTTATTCGCAATATTCCCTCTTGAGCCTTTTATCTTTAGATAGGACGTAAGACAAATACAGCTATGTTTGGTTCGGGAAACAACTAGTAAAGCGACGAGTACGATAAGAAGTATTTGATCAAGGGGAAAGAAACGACTGCTTTCGATGACGAATTAGGCTTTAAAGTTCCACAAACGCGTGTTTTGGAGAATTACATACAAACATAAAATTCATGCCTTCATTGCCAGAGTGAGGTAGACAGAGCTACAGAATTACCAACAACTCTAAAAATTTGTTGATAATTCTGTAACCACCTTTTGCACAATTAGGCTAAGATGTTTACCAGTGTATTAGTGACAGGTTGCAAGCCCATTGCCTAAAGTACTTCAAGCCTTTATTCCCTTAGTCGCCTCTTATGACATCCACGGGAAGATATGGAGAGCCACTATCTAACCCGGCAACCACACGGGACAAATGAGAAATAAACAAATAAATATATAGATTTGTGAGAATTATTTTATATAAATAAGTTTCTGTCACAAAAATTATTTGATGGGACATTGTTTTAATACCAAACGAATGAGTCCCAACTCGGTGGGCTTACGTTAATTATAGCGGAGTTCCGGTGGCTACCTTTTCCGACTTCATTATCAGGTCATAGATATACTATAATATTGCATTGTACACATTTGGTTTAAATTTCAGCTGTTTCCACTAACGGAAGTTCAAAATTTCCTTGCAAGATCTTTTTTTTATATTCATGCCAAATTACAACTTCCTAGTACTAAGAGTCTCTGAGCTAAACTGCGGACGGACGGACGGACATGACGAAACTACGGAACCCTTAAAACGAACCCAAACTCGACGGGTCTACTATTATCTATTGAGGAGTTTATTTTGCTTCCGTCTCCATCATCATACCAGCTTGATAGTAACATAGTATTGTTTTGTCAGGCTAAATTGCAAAATTGTACGTCACGACTTCCTAGACGTTCACATTTTTGTTTTTGTCATCTTTACATAGGTACGAGTAATAAAACAAAATGCTTCCCGGTGTCTGTCCCTTTGTATGTACGTTTAGATCTTTCAAACTACGCAATGGATTTTGATGCGTTTGCTATTAATAGACAGAGTGGTTCAAGTGGAAGGTTTTTACTTATGTGTAATAGCAGGAGATCCGAATAGGAGACGATTGGCACCGGGCTGTTTATTCGATAAAAAGTATTTTACACCAAATTTAATCTATATATATAAAAGGCAAAAACTGACTGACTGACTTAGATATCAACGCACAGCCGAAACTACTGTACCTAGAAACTTGAAATTTGGTACAGGGGTTCCTTTCATGATGTAAGTGAGCACTAAGAAAGGATTTTCCGAAAATCGACCCCCATCGGGAAGAAATGGGGGGAGTCGCGGGAAACTAATTCTACGCGTACGAAGTCGCGGGCGTCCTCTAGTATGCTATAAATTAAATGCTATGCTTTAAATTTAATATGTTTATATATGGCGAATAGGTAGGCTGAAAAGTTCAGTCCAGTACGTTTTTTTTTTTAATTAACTTTGTTTTAAAAAATTGCAATAGCTTGTTTAATAGACAAATTACATATCAATCGAAAGAATAAAGACTATAGAATATGGAAACGTTAGGTTGACTATTTTTTCCCCGTCAAACTATTGGGTACGCAACAGGTAAGTCGGTACTAATAATTTGCACCAAACCTAACGTTTGCATATTCTATAGACTTCATACTTTCGATTAGTATGTAATTTGTCTATTAAACAAAAAAATTCAATTTTAAAAAAAAGTTATTTTTTAACCTTTTTTTTAATGATATAAGTACTGGACTGAAATTTTTCAGCCTACCTATTCGCCACATATTATTTAGCGTATTAAATTTGAAATAAAATACTTTTCATCGAATAAACAGCCCGGTGCAAATCGTCTCCTATTCGGATCTTAGACCATAATAAATTTGGGATTATTCACGGGTTTTACAGAAAACTCACATAAACTGAAGCCATTGAATTGACCATTTTGAATTTAAACCAAAAAATAACAACCACAGGGGATTTTGACAAAATGTAATTGCGCTGAAAAATAATTATAACCAAATTTATTTTCGTTGTTAATTAATTAAGCCCGAATTCAATTTTGTCCATTATAAATTAGGAGCAAATTTGAATACGCAAAGTGAACGTAGTCTATTATGAATTAAGACCAAAATGTAATATGCAGACCATTGTAGGTTTAAACCGAATTATGACCAAATAGATTACGCAATGTACATATTTCAGATGGAAGGTATTTTACAAATGGTCTTCGAGTCTACGTGTAGGTACATTATTTATTTTGGCCTCTACCAAATTTGACAATTTTACCACGGGACATGATTCCATTTTAGACGATATTCAGGATGGACAATTGTCCATGTTGATGTATTTCATATCGACATTTTTTCTGATTTGACGTATAATTTCTAGTAGTCGATTTTTCATTTGGACTTAATATCAGGACAGTAAATCACATTTTTTATAGTGTCATCTATATAATATTATTGATGTTTTAAAAAATAACCCTCCTCTCATTAATTTGATTTAAATATTATAGCCTAACTCACTCTCAAAACCAAGACGACTAACGACACCTCGTCAATCCATCCATCCATCAAGACGTTTAGGCTGCAGAGTGTGCGACAAACATAACCGAAAGAAATACGATCGAAAAACATAACCCACCTTCTCACGATTTTATAGAGTAAAAAGACATTGTCTAAGCATACAACATTAAGACAGACTGTATGCATTTGTTACTTACATGAAATGCTATTATTATATTATTAGACTTAATTATTTTACAGGTCACAATTGAAACACTCTAACCGATCCGACCATATTCTAATATTACTAACGTGGAAATAACTTTATCTGAATGTTTGTTACTCTTTCAAGTGTAAATTGCTGAAGTGATTTCGATGAAATTCAGTATGGAAATAATTTGAACTCCGAGAAAGGGCAAAGGGTACTCCGCGAATAGCGATAACGACTTCTACGCGGACGGAGTCGAGGGCAAGAACTAGTACGAAATAAAATTGTGACTAGGTACGTCCAGGACCTAGGTACTTCATGAATTCACCACCAGCGTTCAAAACACTCTTCTTTATTAAGGGAATTACTTAAATTACTAAAATATAAATAGTTATTTATTATTTCTTTGAGCGAATTGAAGGACTGACCAATTACTCGTAGTTACCTGCTTTAATGAAGACAGCTACCCAACCTCGAAGTTATTCACTGAATTTGATGTTCTGTCAGTACAACCATTATATTTAGGAACGACTTAATCGTCAGTAACTGACTCCGAACGCGGCCATTAGCCACTGGGCCTTCGGCGCTGTAATGATAGTTCGGTGATGATAGATTTGAGAATATACTCGAGCATTCGCTAGAATGCTTGTCTAAAGCTGGGCATTCACGGACGCGCCGTTTGTCTCGGCGACAGATGCAGTGTATAAAACTGGATGGGCGTAATATTTTGACGACATTCACGGGCGAGCCACGCTACGCCTAACGATGCGACCTCACGGAGCAGACTGATTAGAAAATGGCAGCCAGAGAACGCATTCACGACGACGCCATTTGGCTTAGAGCGGAGCCGTGACGTATCCCAACATTGAATTTCGACATTCACGATAGTTCCATTCGGATTGCACGTAGGCGCGTCGCGCTGGTTTTCCATCCGTTTGAAAATCCAACGGACCGCGCCAAGTACTTTTAAACGCTACAGTTTTGACATTCACGGATCGATTTTGGCGCGGCGCTGCTCTATTCAGGTGTGTTATTCTCTCAAAAAACGGCGGCCGGTCGGACGGACGCGCGAATAAAAACGGCGAGTTTAAGTAGTCCCGTCCGACCGAACAAAACACATTTTAGCGCGTGCATTATCAATTAGGGAGCCTTATACGTTCGAGAAGTCATGCTGCCAAATTGAATACACGCGCTAAAATGTGTTTTGTTCGCTCTGTCGGTACTACTTAAACTCGCCGCTTGGATCTTCACTCAAGCGAACGACCACCTTTGCTTGTTGACAGAATCAGTGCAACCCAGCTTGTTGGAGCGGTCGTGAATGCCCAGCTTAACGAAGCGTTTCGATTCGTTGTTCGAAATTGGAACGCTCATTCCGGCGAGCATTCTAGCGAATAGGCTCAACTCTATCAGCACCACCAATTACTGAAATACTCCAAAATTCATACGTCGTAGGTAATCAAAAACATAGAGGTGTTTTTGATTATGTTTTCAAACTTGATAGAAAAGTAATAAAGCTTTGACATTTAGAAAATTTTAATTACTTCTCGCGTAATACGATCCGCGGTACCTAATCCCTTTACGCACAAAGGCTTTCAGCGCGGCTTAATTAACGAGTAACTGACTTGCCTATTACAATACAAGACTGACTTAATTGAAGGGATTACATTCATTCAAAGTGTTAAAAACTTTAGTACCTCGAGCAATTACATCTGTCTCAAATAAATCCGCGAACTTCTGCCATAAATCAACGAACTCGGAAATTATTTTTTGAGTCAGCAATAAGTCACTGAGACGGTTTTTGTTTTAATTTAACAAGTGATTTGTCAAATGGTGTATGGCAATTTTCTCAGACGCTGTGTTTTTAATCTAAATGAAAACTAAAATAAAAAAAGTTCATTTTTAAATATTTACGTTTCGTAGTTTTAAAAAAGGTAGGAGTGGTAGGACTAACAATAAGAAAATTTCCTATTCGCATCTTTTGTAATTGAAATATTATGAAATTATTTGAGTACCTACAACAGTAACGCTAACTTTGTCATGGGAAGTATTTGTGTGACTACTTTAAATTTATATTCTGCCCTCGTACGGAGAAAAGGCACTAGTGCAATTAATTCATAAAAGCATATTAAACTCTCAAGGGTTATAATAAGGTTAAAAGTGCAATACAATTCCTATAGTAGATGTGCCTTTTCTCCGTACGAGGGCAGTATTAAGAAAAACATAAATATGTTGTTTTTTATTTATTTTTGTGTTTCTGAAGTGATAGCGGAAACTATTAAGTTTTCTTAGATACGTCATCCCATCGCCAGTGTTCCTAATTGTGACCGACTGCCAACGAGATGCGTGATAAAAAACAATGGCAGATTTAAAATAAATACTTGTCGTCACCCGTGCGGTAAGTCGTGTTTTTAATCATGCTTGGAGCCATGATAAGTCGTACCTACTTTACAAGAAGATGCCTCAATATACTCTATGCCATCTTTATCTATATCAGTCCGTACACGTCCTACTGGTAGTAGTAAAAACCAGTTTTCAACCGAGTTTTCCCTGACGTTAGTAAAAACCTTCACTCCTCATATAGTTAATGGACACTTTTAAAGTCACTCTCGCGTTGCTCGAATCTGCAGAAATAAAAAAACACCTCAAAAACATGCCGGGCAAAAAGTCGCCCGGCAAAAACCTGCCGAGGGCATATCCGTAGAAAGAAAACGAAGAAAATTGGATGAATCAACTTGGCTTTCAGAGGGACCACAGTATAATGATAATAATTTTACGCGAATATTGTTCACGAAGGAAATCTGGGGTTTTCGCATTATGCTGGGTGCTTGGTTCATTTAGATTCTTAAAGGACGTAAATGATGTTTTGGAATTTATTTATAATTTACAAGGATTCCCAATGAGTATTTTTATTTACGTGCATTTGATGGTTTTTGCGCAAGACAAGATTGGTATTCGCCAGAATGATTCTACAAGATATTCATGAATTAATCGATATCAATCTTTGGTAAACGCTTAGAACAGTAGAATGGCACGTTAAAATAATTGGATTTATTTATCTTACGATGGTAGTTTTATATTATCTTATGGTATAGAGTCTGAGTCAACAGAGTAATCTGTTGATAAATTTTGTAAATAAGACATCTCGCAAGTAACGTATACCTGAGATTGTACCTCTTAGGGTGTAGCGAAACGAGCGTAATTATTTGTTTTTCGTTTTGTAATTTCTGCTACATTCAGTTTCATTCAAAATTCCTGCTTGGTTTACAAGCGACGCAAAATGAGTTGGACTTTTGTATGCAGCAGGAAAAACGCGATTCACAGCTCAAAAAATTGTGCTCGTTTGCCTTCACCCTTAAAGAAAGACTAACATTTTTGTATTCTTTGCAATACCTGGGGCCAAATAAGGCTGCCTTTATCGCGTGACCAAGTTTGGATAAGGCATCCGTCATTTTCTGACACGTAAATAAGTACACAATTTATATGGCGTGTCGTGAATCTTCGTTCGCGCAGACACTAACAACGATTCCGATGATTTCCGAAAGCACGATTAAAACCCACGATCAGACTTGTACGTAATAGTTATAAGGTGCAAATTAAATTGCATCTACTTTTTCCATCTCACTCGCGGCTGACGGAATGACACGCGGGCGCGCGTTAATATCGCGTCACTAATAACCAATAATAGCACAGAATACAGACGCGCAACGCGTGGATCATGCTGATTGGTTCCCGCGCTTCGAAAATTCGTCATCTGCGCAGGTAAGCCAATGATCAGTTGTGTTTTACTGTACGAGAGTGAGGGATGCTTTATCCACATTTGACACGCTAAATAGACGAAGCCATACCAGCACGGGTAGCACAAGTTGTATTTTCTCGCTTGTCGCTCAGTGCGTCTCTATCTTTACTGACTAGATAGAAAGGGAGATCCGAGCGACAAACAAGTCGCGGGCAACTTGTGCTAGCCGTGCAGCGTTGAAAAAGTTCGGAAAAAAATCAGTTTTTTCCAAACAACTCGTTTTTTTCGGATTCTTATAGAAAAATACAATGAAATTTTGTGCTCTTATTTTAATCTATATTCGGTCTTATTTTCACCTACAAAAGGACATCGACGACATGGAGACAGAAGCAATTGAAATAAGCGGCGAGAATGACACTAGTAACAGTGATTGACTATGAATAAATTGTCATATTCTTTTGTTATTTTTCCTAAAAAAACCCGAAAAAAACGGAAAAAAACGAAAATTTCAAAAATTCAAAGAAAAAATTATTTTTTTTCCTCAATTTTCAACGCTAAGCCATACTAGGCCAGCTGGTCAAATGTATATTGGTAGATAGCAAACATTGTATAAAGCTGTGGCACTGTAATGTTGTAGAGTAACACACAAGTCGCAATTCCGGTTGAACTTATTTGCTTAGTCGCAACGCTAAACTTTGTTGTGTGTGCTGGAACAGCAGTAACAGCATTGTTCTACTGCTGTCAACATTATCAATATCCAGAAACTTCATGGTTGTGAAATGTGTCAGCGGGCCTAGTATGGCTGCGTCTATTTCGCTTGTCAAATGTGGATAAAGCATCCGTCACTCTCGTACTTATATACGTGTAAGAAGGTGATGGATGCCTTATCCAAACTTTGTCACGCGATTAACGCTGCTATATTAGGGCCCCTGGATTTATTTTTTATCTACCTAGTACTATAGTTATTTTAAATAGCTCAATAAATTGTACTATATGGGTTATATCATCGTGAACAGAATTTATTAAGCCTGATCAGGTAAAATACAATCATCCGCCCTGGGCGAACTTAGGGCGGGTCGGTAGTAGATAATTATTGTCGTTAGTAATATTATAAACGCGAAAGTTTGTATGTATGGATGTATGGATGTTTGTTACTCTTTTACGCTGCAACGGCTGGACGGATTTGGATGAAATTTAAAATGGAGATAGCTTATACCCCGGATTAACACATAGGCTACATTTTATCCCGGAAAATGATACTTAACCCGATATATCTATAGTCGCGTAATGACCCTTCATTTTGCTTCGCCGTAGTCGGGTAATAACCCTCCATTTTGATTCACCGTAGTCGGGTAAAAAATAAAGGGTAAAAATGATGTAACCGACATAATGATTTTTTCAGATCCTTTTAAATTACAAGGTCGTATGTAAGTTGGGGACCTTCAAGAGACGAGCACACACTTTTCTCAAAGGCAGGCAACGCAGCTGCAAACCTCTCCTGGTGTTGCAGGTGTCCATGAGCAGTGATGATCACTTCACATCAGGTGACCCAATAGCTCGTTTACCCCCTCGATCATAAAAAGTATTGTAAATTTATTGAAATTTGATACCCAAAGACTAATTAGGGTAATTAAAATATTAAGGTTCGTCGGCCTCCTGCTATTAATGAACCCCTCACATTTGCCCGATGAAAAATGAAAAAAGTTTTACTCCTCGGAAGCCTTTAATTAGCAAATTAGCGGGCTCCGAAGTAATTATGTTATCTGTTTTTCTTAGAAATTTGACTCCTCCTAACATTATAATAATTAAATGTAATTTTTCTTTCTGTACAATCCGAAAACTTGCGTAAATAGATTATACCAAGTTTGGTTGAGAACTTCTGACCGCTATGCGATCAATTTATCAGTTAACGAAAAGGACTAACATACATACATATATACAGGACTAACAAGCATATATACCTACATAAATACAGGGGAATGTGCACAAGAGCTCCACGAGCTAATACCGCCGTCTCCTTTCTACCATCGGACTTCCAGACGCAACGCGGGATACCATCCGTACCTAGTTAAAAATCCACCTTTTTCTCCCGAATCTTTTTCAAACGAAATCGTACCTACTGCGTAAATGCGTACAGCAAAAGAACGTAATACGCTTGCGACGTTTGTATTTTCCCAATTGCATATCATCTGAGCCTTTTTTTTTGTAATCGCCTGAGGGGCCAAAGACAAAAGTCGTTGCTTTTGTTTGCTTTTGACTTTAATTACTTTAGAAAAAGGGGCAGAGGTGAAAATCCATTCCGGAGACCTGGGCACGAAGGGCCCAAGTGCTGCCGGGCTCGTTCTCTCTATCTGACCCTATTTAAAGCTAGGGTGAATGGGCATCTTCGGGGTGAGCTCGCTTCATTGTTGATAAAATCTTCGTCTTCCAAGGGCAAGAGTTAGGCAAGACCAAACCCATTATCAATTTAAAAAAACCAGGGCCACTATTCAACTCGGTTAAACCATATTACCTTCGACGTGTTATGGGTTTTAACTCGATCACCATAACCAGCAAGTAAATAAGAGCTATTGGTCATGGAAATTGGAATGTTTTTCATTTATTTCTCTGATTGTGTCTATCACTAGGTTGTGTCGTGTGAAACCGATTTAAATACCATAGAGATAGATATTCATAGTTATTATAGACTCTAGAGCTGTCATTGCTAATAGGTTATATCTATCATTCACGGCTCTCTTTAACGAGAAGTACGCCTTTTTCAGGCTTTATCACAATAAATTTTGTATTAGCGTAGAAGTTAAGTTTTTGCATTAAACTAAGTTACATATAACTTCAGTGTTCTCATTTTCAATCATTCATCAACGTTCAGGAGCCCTAGCTCGCGATTCTAACCCGTCGTGACGGCTCTTGGAATAGGTCATCATCACCACCGAGTGCAGCGATCCCGCCGGCCAGGGTCAGGCAGCGGTATTTACGTACAGCTATCAAAACGTTGAAAATACGGAAACACGATTTAAACGTTATGACAGGCCACCAACCACCAATCCCTCCAACGAACAAGCAACCGCCACTACCCACCACCAGCTTTTTCCTAACTTTATGTTCATCCCAGTTACATGAATTTAAAAGTAAGTTCACTCTGTAGGTATATTAATCAGCTTCCTATTTATTACCAACAAGCCAAAATCCCCTTACTTCTCGGCCAATGCGCCTCTGGGCCTCGCCACGCTTCTGCCGCTTTGAGCAGCCACCCTTGTGTTTCGTAAATTTCTAGTAAATTTATCGTCCAAGCTGTTCATTCACTCCGTCCCCGCCTCATGCCAATCGACCATACTCGTACGTTGTTAAAGAATGTTTCCCTTCTTTCGATTCACACCGCTACATCGTGCAGACATTGTTTTCTCACCTAGTTTCAGTGGGTTGTAGCGGTAATTAACTACATTTTTCTTCCTTATGGGTACCCGTAACTAATAGTGATTCAGGAATTCCGTAATTTCAACCAAAACCAAGCTTTATAGCGCAATGAAATTAAATCATAAAGAGGAGCACGTAAACTACATGTGAACAATCCCGTTATAAAACCTATGAAATTACATATCTCTTACCATTTTTTTAAAATATTAATTGGAAAATGTATTATTGACTTGAATTTTGAGAGATTTGAATCTATGTATATGACGGTGTTCTCTTGTTTCAACAACACTCAATTTATAGAACGAGTCATTTCACCGAAGCTCAGTTTATCGAAAGCTATTTTCTGCTGAAGCCGTTAAATATTAATAACGTAGGTTAGATTGGGATAGACTTGTCAATAACACAAAATCTAAATTCCTGCGCTTAGAAAAGCCGGTCGATGAAATGAAAATTCTGCAAAGTGATACGTTCTATGAAATGAGTGTCATGTAACTACATACAGACATACGGTCACGGAAGTTAATTTGCTACCCTTTTTAAAGAAAATCTGCTTGAAGATTCATTAGAGATGTGAAGTCATTTGTAATTGACAGGAAACTCAACCTTATTGCTGTAGAATGTCAGATTGACTATGGACCTAAGGCGGGTCACAAATTAAATTCCTTGACTGTAACTGTAAACTCACGCCTTCATTAGCATTAGGCAGAGCTACCAAATTACCAACAACTCTAAAAAAAATAATTGATAATTCTGTAACCACGTTTTGCACAATTGGGTTGCCGTGTTAGAATAGTGCCACTCCATGTCTTCCCGTGCATGTCGTAAGAGGCGACTAAGGGATTAAAGGCTTTTAGTACTGTTAGGCGATGGGCTTGCAACCTGTCACTAATACACTGGTAAACATCTTAACCTAATTGTGCAAAATGTGGTTTCAAGTAACTATTTGGTTAGATATAGGAACGCGACGCATATAAACCAGATGAAATTCCAGAAATGGATGCTGCCACCGGAATAGTAAAGCGTTAACACAAAATAAGTAGAATGCGCTCTGTTTATTGCGATTGCAAGTTAGAGGCAATCAAATAGTCTGTAATAACAAAATCGCCAGTAAACAAAAATTAATGGGTTCTAATAACGGCTATTACATTTCAGGATATACATCATGCGAAGAGAAAAACTCTAGATGTTATTCAGACGTTCTCTTCACAGATCGAAATTGATCAAATGGCAGTCGAAAAACAGTATTATTTTTTACAGTTTTTTTACATAACTAATTATTCGTTTAACAATGATATACTAGTACATATAGCCTGTCAACGACTTCACTCGCTGCTAATTCATCACATTACTACTTAGTTTACCTTTCCCATAATCAAAGTGCATTTTTTAGAGCATATGGTACCTATAAGTTTAATGTGATGTATGTGTAGCAAAACTGACTGAGGTTTTGGCACTCGGTTACAAATATTATAATAGAAGACTCACCTGCGCTGCGGGCCTATTATGGTCGTGTTTATTTATCGACGTGGACAAGCGTGGATAAAACATCTATCACATTCTGACCAGTATGTAAGTGCGAGGGTGACGGATGCTTTATCTACCGCGATAAAGTCATCCATAATACGGGTCCTGTCGTGATTTTTAATTTAATTCCTGAGGTCCTTGGTCAAGATTCTATATATTGGCGACAAGTACATTTTCGAGGGACCACAAAGTCGATCGGAAAGAGTACTGAAATTAATACCAGAAAATACAATGGCATTACTTACATGGATAAAAATGTTCCAATTAGATCACAGACGAATAACGTTTTGTTGATGACAGCTTGTGGAATGCTTTTTGAAACTGAAGCCTTGTTTAATAACGAAAAGGTAGATCAACAGAAACAAGGCAAGTAGGCAGCAAATGTATCAGAGTCAAGCCTTAGCTCTGAGTTTTGTTAATTAGAAAGTGAGTTGGACTTCATGGTTTGCTAACAAAAAAAAAACCGTTGATACTCGTATCTGAATATAATCTTGGTCTCCGTATAACTAAACGTTGATTTTAAACTTTGTAGGTAGTTTTAATGAAAACACAATAAAGTTTCCGCGTTTCTCGTCCTCCATTAAAATATCGAACGTTTACTTTTAATTAAATAATTCAACTAGAAATTTCCAAATCATCGAACGTACTCCGAAAGTTGTGGTTTCCAAACTGTGTACATCGGTTTAATTTCTGAGATAGAAAATAAGAGTATGGTGAGGGCGGTGGCAACCTGCACCCCCACAGCCGTCTCCGACAACATGAGCAACATAGTTGCCGTTTCCAACTGGCTGTTTGTGATTTACCTCCGCCCCGGTTTCCATTTTGGAAATGTTGTCTACGTTGGTATAAGTTAATCGACATCAAATGTTATTCAGTGAAATGCTGATGTGATCAAATTTTAGGAAAGTTGTCATGTATCCTCACTTTTAAGTACTTATAACAAATAGGTATTCTTACCTAGCTCACCGTATTATGATATAATTATTTAAAGTGACGTTTTAAACAATCTCAAGTTTCAAAAATGTTCTATCTTATTTCGGGTTGGCGTAGTTTCCTCATTCACATTATATTTAGTTAGTTACTGTCTTATTCATAGAACTATTTTACACTTGATTTTTCAGTGCCCCAAAAATAACTAATATCGTTTAAACTTTCGCATTAGGTAAGTATTTTCAAATAATGAAAATGAACTTAAATATCAGGGCCTATTACAATAGCGGTGCTGTCACCGCCAAATTGTTTAAAATAAGTTAATTCAGACAGCTAGCCAGCGGCAAGAATAGAAAAGAAATTGGCCCCAGTATAATATGGAAGCTAACTACCAGTAGCATTTGGCAGCAGCTGTTGCTGCTGCAGCATTTCGGGATAATAACTGGGATAGTGTAGCTTTTTGAGTAGTAAGTTACGCCATAGACAGTTTCAGGACATGGTGTGAATGAGCCAGCAAATGGGTAAGTGGCATCCTCTCACAGAACATTTTTTTTCACAAAAAATTTAAACCCTACTTATCCATAGTATCACTAATGAGTCAACTCTTCAGTTTTATTGTAAAGGCCAGTTTAAAATCAATTTAATCAATTTATAGGAATCGAAAGTCTGAAGTTTGAAAAACACTGAACTCGTGTCGTGTTAGAGCTACAAGATGCTAATTCGGAGAAGAGGGGGGGCAGCCGCGGTCAAAACAACACGAATTAGCATAAGGGACCGAGTCGCATCCATGCTGAGCGAAGAAAATCACTGGCTCGTGACGGGCCCTGTCTGCCAATAGCTTATCATAACAGTAAACTCATTTCATTCGTGTTTTAATGAGTTCAAGTTAAACCTACGTATAATAGTCGTTAGACAAATCATGTCCTTTGTCAATTAAGAAAAGTTCGTACTTTTCTAATTGGTTACCCAGTTTTTAGGGTTCCGAAGTCAAACTAGGAACCATTACAGTTTCGCCATGTCTGTATGTCCGTCTGTCCGCCTGTCTACGATCTAGCTCAAAGACTCTTAGAAGCCAAAAAAAATATTTTCAAGTTTTTTTTTTTGTTTTTTTGCTTTTGTGGTAAGGATTTCGGAAATCTTCTCTGAGCATGGTCCGACATGCTTTTATGCCCGATTTGTATATTGCAAAATCACTTTACAAAAAGTTTCATAAAGTACCTGTTTCAATTTCCAACTATACCGTTCTAAATAATTGTTATTGGGTCGGTAAAATGCCAGTAACATACTGACGGGGATGGAAATTATGAAATAATATACTTCCGATTGGTTACGGAACCCTTTAAATGGAAGATTCAATATCTATTTTAATTATCTTGATTGCGTGGGAGCTTTCAGGTTGTGGTTTGTAAAAGAAATTTCTTTTTAGAACAACAAAACAAGTTGCTATAAAAAGGCAAATAACATCGCCCTCCCTGAGCCCTGACGAAAGTCCACAAACGAAGTTTTAAACTCAATTTGCATTTGCGATAGGAATAAAAAAATAGTCAATTGTGCACAAAGGCGGTGACAGGAATTCGGGGGAGAGGTAACGAGATGGCAAATATTTAATAACCCCGAATTGGAAGCAAGAATCTTTAGAAAGTGCTTCTTTCTTAAAGGTTCCGATTTTATAATCTAATTGAAGTATACTTGTACTGTTTTCATCATTTATTAAGAACGTACATTTTATTTAATATCATTATGTAGTACTATAGTCGGTTGTTTTCCACTCGACGGGAAGGCATGTACACTCAAGTACAAGAATTAAGTTTTGCAAAAATAATAAAAATGTTTAGAGATGCAGGTATTTAATAGTTATTGTTTGCTTTTTTAAGTCACTAAGCTAACCCACTATTCTTCAGTGGCATTTATCCAAAATACATACATTGGGCGCCACGTTGGGCGCCAATGTCACGGGAATACCGGATCAGGCTCAGGAACAGGGACCGAAGTGGTTTAAGAATAACAGAAGTCCAGGGCAGGAATATTTATTAAAGATCTTCAGTTAAAATAAGGAAATAAGGCACCTGGGAACAATGCAAAAAGGGAACTTAATATATACATCAATAAAATTAGGGCTGGATGAAGGGATGGTCGTGGATAAAAAGGTATAACTTACAATTAGTGCCATAAACAATAGGTATTTAGGTGAAGGGGTCCTTTATATAAATCTCATTTGATTAATAGAATTTTATTATGATTTAGATTTGTTGGTGAGCAACTGAAAATATCGTCGTGCGCAGACGATCGTAGAATTTAAAATGACCTCAAATTTAGAATTTAGAATAAAACTAGCCAGATAGAAAGTGCCAGAACGACTATTTGAACGAGGTGTAACACAGGTAGGTACACCTCGTTACAACATACATACCTTCACGCCTTCATTTCCAGGGTGGGGTACGCAGAGCTAAAGAATTACTAACTCTAAAAATTTGTTGACAATTCTGTAACCACATTTTGCACAATTAGGCTAAGATGTTTACCAGATTAGTGACAGGTTGAAAACCCATCGCCTAACAGTAATACAAGCCTTTATTCCCTAAATCGCCTCTTACGACATCCACGGGAAGACATGGAGAGCACTATTTTAACCAGGCAACATAAATGGATGTTAAATATGCAAAACGGTTGACATAATACGACGTCAATTTTTAAACGCGCACAAAATGAAGTACGGCGCATCGTCAGTCATGTTTTGAAGATTGCGCTGCTTCCTCTACCTCCCGTATATCGAAGCGCTTACGTAAATGAAAAACTCGCTTGCGAAGCGAAAGGCACTCTTTCAATAAAGACAAGGGGATGCTTCACACAGCCACACGCAAATTTTGTTTTAGGTATTTGTGAAATTTAGTTTAGACTAAGCTTTTCAAGATTATTGGCTACCGGGAACCAACCACTCTAACAATTTTCACTGGTAGACTACGATTTTTTTTTTGGGTGCCCCTTGAAATTTCGACAAACTTTTAATCGAATTTCATTTAATAAACTATATAAGAGACTACTGTCAGAATACTAACAAAATGTCGCTGTTTATTTCTTCGACGTATCATTATAGATCTTCATTATTAAGTGCGACGACGAGCGAAGCGAGGAGGAGCGTGTTAGGTGAACTGCGACCTAATAGCGAGAACTGATTTGTTTTATTCCAAAATATTCCACATACACACAATGCCAGAAATCTAGGTTCAATAAGGCTAGTTGTTAACAGAACAATTAAAAAATAATTATTTTAAGTAGTTATTATTTTTATTTGTTGTAAAATTTACAATATAAAATGAAATATTGGATAATAAAGTATGAAATAAAGATCTGTGACATAAAGTATCTAGTATATTTATAGTCATTAAAAATCGGTGTTTTAAAAATACGTCATTTAATTGTTCGATGTAAAGAATATTCGATCAAATAAAAATAAGCGAAACGTTGTCTTTGAACTGAAATTCGATTAAACGTTTGTCGATATTTCAAGGGTAAACCATTTTTTTAGAGTACGATCGGCCTTAGAAATAGCTGCACACTTTAGTGCTTTGTCACTTTAACGTCATGTTTGAACTACTGCACTAATCTATCAAAGGCGTTAAAGCGATAACTGTACATAAGCCTCCTTATATAATAAGGCGTAAATCGAGAAAGAGTAGGTAACAAGTTTGCGAGTACAGTACGTAGTTGAAACGGGCTCCAACTGAACCAAAGAGATCAATCATCATCAAAAAGAGCAAAGAGATCAGAGGGGCGGACAATAAGAATAGAAAGGTGGAAGAGTCTTTTTAAGTGTCATTTTTCGTACGTTTAATCAACGCTTTTGAAAAACGCAAATGAGCTCAGACAACAATATACTACCTGTCACTGTCGACTGTTGAAAGCGTAAACACACCTTAAATACAGATGTAGTGAAATATCCTTTCACATCGTATTTTCTAGGAAATGTTCGTATTTGTCATGCTACTTCAGTCTGACTCAGTACCCATCAAGACAACGTGGGGGAACGTCGCATCGCGATAGTGATAATAGATATAGAGTGGTTAATACCAGAGTATTTTTTTGTTAATTAAGATTAAGTTTGTTTTCGGTCCTTGACATTTGACACTGATAACTAAAGTACTATATTTATTTAATACAAACATGTCACTTAATAATTCAATAATTCATAGACACGTCGGCATCATTCGGAAGTAGACGTGAGTTCCGAGTTTTCACGATGTGAAAGGATTATTCGCTAGATCTGTACGTGTTTGAAACACGCCTTAAATGAGTGTTTTCTCATCATACGTTTCGATAATGATGATAAGACTTTTTTTCATTTATTAAATTGGAATTCATCGTTGAATGTCGCATTAAATCAACATATCAAACAAAGCGCTCTCGAAGTACCTGTGAACACCTCGTTTACTCCTTTTTTCGGCTACATTTTGTGAATAAAATAAGAGTTACTGTTACCGTTTCATTGTAACGCGGCCTAAGAGCATGCACACATTTTCTTTGTGCCGCAGACAATGCGAACTCTTACAATAAGTACGTATTTCTGTACAGAATCACACACTTGCGGGCTCAGAGGAAACATCGGGCGAGCTCCGAGTCAATTTAAATCCTACTTGCTTGCCTCCGTCGCAAATTGTTTATTACTAGGTATTCCTTAATTAACTGCCCATTTGAGTTTATATTTTTATTTTAGCATTGTATTAGTAGATGAATAATGGGAAACAATCTAACACAAATTGACACAGTCTCGAAATAAACTCTTGAAAGTAGAGGGGTCGACCATTTCGCGGTTGGTATGACAACCTAAAAGGTCTACCATGCAGAAGGAAGAGCTTCGACCGAAATTTATAGAACAAACTTGGGGAGGCCTATTCGAAAGCATAACGATCTCTAAAGATTGAATATAATAATGAAAATGTAAAACAATTTAACAGTAACATCTACAAACACATATAAATACAATATAAAACTCTTTTTGACTGACTGACTGACAGATAACCCGTGGCCTTCACCGCTAAACGAATATTTCTTATATTTCTTGAGCAGGATGTTTAGTCGAACTCAGAAATAGCTGTATATTTTACCTTAGCGCAGTAACGAATTTAAGTGGGAGTGGTTTGAATTTAGTATGTTAGTAGCTGCTAGATTCTTACATGTACAGCTATTTCTTAGTTTGGCTGTACCCTGGGGATGTACTAAAAAGGATTTTACGTAAATCGACTGGTAATATAATTGACTGAACTTTTTCCTTACAGCCCAGAGGCCCTAGCTAAGATGCAAAAGCTACTGACGGTTCTCTTTTCCATTATTCAAAATGTATGGGATGACATTCTCGTGCGTAGCGATAAACCACGTGGTCAAGTGTCATCCCATACATTTTGAGCGATAGAAAAGAAAATGTTAGTAGCGTTTGCATCTTGACTACGGCCCCTGAACATCTTTTTGGTTTAGTAGTAACAAATATGTTAAAAAAATATCTATGAATATTTTTTTAATCCAAAACAGCATCATGTGTACAGATATAATAATTCTGTTATGAACTTCGATGATAGTCAAATTTATGAAAAAAAATATCGGATGAAGACACAAACAACGAACAAATAGAATAGAAGAGAACTCGACATCGCTAGTTTTATAAGCATTTTTAATTCACAAAGATGCCCGCCCCCACCACACTTTGAATTGAAACTTCGGGTATTTTAAGAATAAGATCATTTAAACATTTAGACATTATGGGACTAAGTACCAATTTCACCATACGATGTTAAATTTAATCAATGTTAATGGACTGTTAATTCATACATTTTGACGTTAACGAATTCTCTGTTAAGTGGTTAACATCGTATGGTGAAATTGGTACTAAGTCAATTTGAGATTTAGGTCAGTTATAGAACATTATGAAACTCAGTCGTAATAAAACCTACTCATAATAAGTTGTTATAAGTTGACCCTGAGGTCCAATTTACACCACTCCGACTGCCCAGTGCGCCCTAAAGCACATTTAACACTGTAAACTTAAGTTCTATTATTATTATTCAACAAATAAAATTTAAGACCTGTAAAGTAATAATGCCAAACTTAGTAAATAAAAAATAAGCCTCGCACTAACGGCCTCTGGGGGCGAGAAGACAACTCCTGAACTTCGGCAATACCGTCTCGACTGCATGGCCAGCCGCCGCTACTTAGTGGCGTTTCCAACCTACTTTTAACCCTATTTCTATGAACACAAGATCTTGTAGCAAACTGTTGTTGGTAAGATCAGCTTAACTGGTTAACTTCGGTAGTAAAAATGACGAGTGCAATTAACGTTTTGTTTGTTTTCAATACCAATTCCTTTTGACCAGCGGACAGAAATAAGGGGTGTAAGTAGGTACATTTTGTCCTGTCGTTTGTCTGCCTGTGTTAGGAATAAATGGACGGATTGTAAAGAAGTTTTTCTACTCGCGTACTATAAACCGCTAATATTGATATCGTTAACGGTATCAGAATACCACCTACAGTGTAACCGAAGCGGGAAAACAATTCTATAATAAGCGTTTCGATGGTAATAACAGTTCTGTAATAATTATTATAGCATTGTTATTACCATGGTTACGGTCATTCCGGATATCAGTCTTGGCGCTTAGTGAACACTTCATATCCTAATTTGTATAATAAACCGTTAAAAATATTTTAATACCAATTACAATTACGTATATTAAAAACAAATTAATTTTGAGACTAATTATGTGTTTAATTTTTTTTTTAAATTAAATTACGAAAATTAGATGGTTAATATCCATCGATTTGTTATTTGGTTACCATGGTTACGTTCAATATAGATATCAACAAAATGGCGTCTCTTTTGGCATTCCAACTTTTATAATAAATTTGTGAGAACTGATTTTAGTACTAACTATTAAAATTTGCATGAAATTTGTTAACATTTAACAATACAATTCACAAACTATTAGCGCCAATCGGAATAATGAAAATAAATTTGCTGCAAAGTAATTTGTTAGCAGAAAAATCGAGTAAGGTATACGAGAAAAATTAGTGATTGTTTATTTTTGTCATTATCATTTTAAGCTTGTAGAAAAAGTTATGTATGCAACGGTACATAAGTAGCTCTTAAGGTACTCTTGCCTGTAATTAGAGCGCTCGCAAGCTCGCGCTCTAAGAACGTCTTAAGAAGCCTCATTATGTACCAGTTACATAAATAACTATTTTTAGTTTGTTAGCCAATTCTGTTAAACCTTCTAAGCCGGGTTTAACGGAACGATTGGAACGGACGGAGCCATATTGCCTTTGACATGTATAATGTATGTATGTATAGGTACTCTTTATTGTCCAATAATAAAATAAAATACAAAACACAGGCAATATAAAAAAAAACAAGTATAAAGGAGAATTTATCCCTTTAGGGGATTTCTTCCAGATAACCCTTGTTATCTGGAAGAAATAGAAATAGAAATAGAAATAGAAATAGAAATAGAAATAGAAATAGAAATAGGAATAGGAATAGGAATAGGAATAGGAATAGGAATAGGAATAGGAATAGGAATAGGAATAGGAATAGGAATAGGAATAGGAATAGGAATAGGAATAGGAATAGGAATAGGAATAGGAATAGGAATAGGAATAGGAATAGGAATAGGAATAGGAATAGGAATAGGAATAGGAATAGAAATAGAAATAGAAATAGAAATAGAAATAGAAATAGAAATAGAAATGGTAATAGAAATGGAAATGGAAATAGTTTATTCGTGACAAACATTATTTGACACATACAGAATTTTGAACATACAAGCATAATTTGCCACGAAATGGTCACAACTCAGCGTGATGCTGGCAGAGCCAGCGCTGGTCTTGCGTTGGGCCCATTTGGTGAAGACACACCTACCTTGAATACCTTTCATTTACTTCACAGTTCAGTCGCGGGAACGCGGTGGATGCGAAAAGCACAAGATCGGTCTGAGTGGAGAGCCTTGGGGGAGGCCTATGTCCAGCAGTGGACGTCTTTCGGCTGACATGATGATGATGATGATGATGACTTCACAGTATTGGCAGCCGAGTTAAAAGCAATAAGATAACAAGTCATAGGCAATATAGTTTTACCCAGTAGAAATAGAGGTCCAGGCGTATGTACTATCAGCCCTGACCCACCATAGAATTGTGTCATAGTAACGTTATGATTCAAGTCGTAAGAAGTGTCAAACAAATTGTTTTACAATGTCTCTTTGACACCGTTCTATGATGGGTCATCGTTCCGTTTGACTGGTAATACCTACCCGTGGTAAGTGGTATATTAATCCGACATGGTTTTAACTATTTTATATGTTGCCAAATATAAGGTCCTCTGTAAGAGCTTCGTAAACTTTTGCATCGGCTAGCGGCTCTGAGGTGGTGCAGCTCGCAAATATGTGGTCGAGATTGAATGAACTTAGTGCACGCTTTTATTAAGAGCGAGTGAGAGAGAAGTACTAACCCGGAGCACTTTCTAAGTGCTCACAGATTAAATTAAAAAAAAATATAAATGTATAACCGGACAATAAAATGTCTGCGTCTTTTGGATGGATTGGATGGCGAAAGGTTTAACGCAGTGTAACCTTTAAGCTGCGTCTACGCTAGGCGAGCCGAGCACAAGCCGAACACAAGCGGAGCCGTTCTCGGCTTCGTCGTTCGCGGCGTCAACTGTGGACGTACAACGATCACTGTCCTCGAACGTGCGAGTGAGAAGCAAATCGCTTTGTGCTCGTCAACGACAATTGGCGGAACACAGCCGAGTACGAAAGAAATGCTCGCAGCGCGCTCGTTCGAGGCTTGTAAGACGGTAGACGGTCCACAGTAGACGAATTGTCTTCGGCTCGTGCTCCGCTCGTGCTCGGCTCGCCGCCTAGCGTAGACGCAGCTTAACGGTAACACTGCGTTAAACCTTTCGCCTAAATCCAATCCATCCAAAAGACACAGACACAAACATTTTATTGTCCGGTTATACGTTTATATTTAAAAAACTTACAGTCTGTGAGCACTTAGAAGGTGCTTCGGGTTGGTACTTCTCTCTCACTCGCTCTTAATAAAAGCGTATGAGAGAGAGTGAGACACAAGTACAAACCCGAAGCATCTTCTAAGAGCTATCGCACTGTACTTACTTTTATATAGTTTCTGTAACATTTTAATTCTTTCGAAATAATTTTGCAGAAAAAAGTTAAATAACAATCGGTAAATGTTTATTTTTATCAAAAATAATGATGAGTCATTAATTAATTAAATTTTGTGAATTGGAATGCTCTTTAAAATGAGGGCGGTCTATTTTAATCAGAGTGGATGATTGTTTACACCCGGCGAGCCTTCAGACTTCAGAATCAGACATCAATTAGCGATTCTCGTCCGAATGAATTATCGAATCTCTTTCATTTCAAATCGGTGCTCTCCATAATTCCGTCGGAAAAACGTAAAAAGATCATATTTTATAAACGTGTTGACGAAACGTTGAATTTATGAGCAAACAAAATTCAATCCGGAAACTCATAATTATTTCGGAACTTTATTAGAACCGTTATTGCAAAAAGTTTAATTAGAGCAGCAAAAATACTTATCGCACTGCTAGATCAAAATAGTATCAACTCGAAATCCTTGCTAGTTTTGTTTCAAGTTCATAGAAGTTGTATTAAAGTTGATTTTAAAATAAATAAATTATTAATAATCATCATCATAATCATCATCATCATCATCATCAGCCATGGTGCGTCCACTGTTGAACGTAGGCCTCCTTCATGTTCCGCCACAATTTTCTATCCTGGGCTTCCCCATCCAGCCCCTGCCTGCAGTCCTTCGGATATCATGAGTCCAACGAGTTGCAGGGCGCCCTACGCTACGCTTGCCTAAACACGGTCTCCACTCCAGAACTTGTCTGCTCCATCGGTTGTCGATCCTACGGCAGACGTGACCGGCCCACTGCCACTTCAGCGTACTAATCCTTCGGGCTATATCGGATATGCTCGTTGCGCACCAGCACCAGATACCGAGCATAGCCCTTTCCATAGCACGCTGTGCGACTTTGAATCTGTGGACCAGCCCTCCAGTAAGTGTCCATGTTTCTGCGGCGTAACTTAGTATTAATAATTATAAATAAATATCAGGGGACAATAATGTCACACCAATTGACTTAGTCCCAAACTAAGCTCAGGGCTTGTACTACATTCCCAGCTTCTTAATAGCTTTCGGCTGGCTATCGCTATCACGCTTGCACTCGCAACTGACAGTATTTTTGCGACTCGCGAGTCATAGAAAAACGAATACCGATCGCTATTAAGAAAATGGTTGCACTGTACTATGGGTACTAGACAACGATATAAATACTAATATAGAGAAATATATACCCAGTTAAATATACAAAAAGACATCCATAACTCAGACACAAATATTCGCGCTCATCTTACAAATATCTGCCCTTATCGGGATTTGAACCCAGGACCGCTAGCTTCGTAGGCAGGGTCACTACCGACTCGCCAGCTCGACGTCAAAATAATATTAATACACTTTGGATCATTAGCTAAGACCCATTATAGGGATTTAATTATTAATATTCAGTTTAGTATGAACGCTGAAGGATTTTTTTTCATATCATTACAAAATTAAGGCTTTTGTTTGAACAGAGACCAATTTTCCATAATTTAAAACGATAAGCGTAACTAACTATAAAATTGCCCTAGAACTTTTTTATTGGTTGTCGAAATCGATAAGTCCTATTTGATGGCCTATTAATTAGGAAAAATCGCAAGAGTTCATCTAATTATGTCGCCGCCACTGTATGTACGAGAGTGTGATAATCGAAACGAGGGCTTGTAAGGGTATTGCCTGAATCGAATGGCACTTAAAAAACCTATTTTGGAGTTCTTAAAGAGTCGTAAAAAGGACTCCCTTTTCGCGAATGAACACGCAATTTCCGTGATGTACTGAGTCTATTTCCCAGAAAATGATTGCAAATGCCGCGAGTTTTGTTTGTTTCAAAGCTACGGCAAAGTCAGAATCAGTCAGGTAAAAAACTCAAGCGGAATACCACGCCAAAAAAAAATTGGTCTATGGTATTCCGCTTGACTTTTTTATTGTTTAAATTATAACCATAAACAATAAATATGATTATAATTGATAAAACAATAATTTTGAAAGATTGAGAAATTCAAGCAAAATGGGTTCGTGTATGATGCGGTAAATAACTATAATTTTCCCTCATACAATGTACAGACATGTTTTGTATTTTCCCAACTCTATTAAATTAATTAAGCTGGGCACAGCTCAAACTTACTTAGTTGGAACCTGAGAAAGCATCCCAGCGGAGTACATTCGAATACCAGACGAGATTAACTTCTTATTGAGATTCACGAACAGCAACCAGAGAGATTCAATTTATGTTCGGGGTAAACCTTGAACAACTGTTGACTTGTTGACTATAAACATTTACTTTGAAATAGCATTAAATAAATTATCATTTATTTGGCAAGTGTGTCTTGACTTGTGTCTTGTATACAGTCATGTCCAGAAATGAATTATTAATGAAAACAGGTCAAAGGAAATGTTTTATGACAGAGAGATTGAATTTATGTTAGGGGTAAAAATTGAACAACGGTTTACTTGTTGACTATAAAAATTTACTTTGAAATAGCATTAAACAAATTATCATTTATCTGCCAAGCATGTCTTGTATACAGTCATGTCCAGGAATGAGTTAATGAAAACAGGTAAAAGGACATGTTTTATGAGATTTAATTTATGTAAGGGGTAAACCTTGAACAACTGTTGACTTGTTGACTATAAACATTTACTTTAAAATAGCATTAAACAAATCATCATGTATCTGTCAAGCATGTCTTGACTTGTGTCTTATAAACAGTCATGTTCAGAATGAAGTTAATGAAAACAGGTAAAAGGACATATTTTATGACTCAACACATTTTACAGTATTAAACCTAGTGAATTTTTGGTGGTTAAGTAGTTTCAAATAGTACAAAATCTAAAAAGAAATAAAACCTTAAGATAAACTGCTTGCTAGTCTGTTCTTAGGCGAGAAAGGTCAATATCGACTGCGGACTGTTAGTTTGTGTTAGTTAAGAGCATTGTGAAGCGTTGCTGTCAAAAAAATCCATACAAATTTAGCTCTGGACGATAACGTTTCTCACCCCCTAAATCAAGTCCGATTTCCACGAATTTTAAATATGTTGTAGAGGTAGAAGTGTAGGAGGTAGAGTTATTGTGAAAAAAGTAGGTTTATGCGTTTCCTTTTTGGTTTTTGTTACTTTTTAATTGGAACGTAGATTTCAGCCGAAATAAACGTTATCGTTTCAGGTTCACAATCCTCTTAGGTAATCCATTAGACTCATGAATGTTTTTTTTTTTTAACTTTATTGCACAATACACAAAGTAAGTACCTACAAATGACAGACTTAATGCCTTGAGGCAAGGTAAAAATATTCTTCAATTAAAAACTAAGTTAACAAATAGTAAACTCGCACAATTACTTAAATTAAGATTAAAAGTCAATCGCTTACCATTAAAGTTCCTCCGGCTATTGTCACAACTCAAATTTATCAAGCGACGCCTACACTTTAAAGACCTAACTAAAATCTACAACTTGTAATGTATTTTTTTATAATTTAGTCATTTAAGCCGCTCCCCACTCAAAGATTATACACACACATTCTGTGTTTGCTTTTAATTGGACAAGCCCTTTGCTTTTAATAAAAAATAACACGATTATTCTCTCAAGTGTATAGTGTTGTTTCGCTTGGCGAACCTTTAATAAGTACGCCAAAAATTAGAAAAAAACAAATCAAATTAATATAATAATGGTGTCATTAAATTAATATCGGGAACTAGAAAGAAGGAACATGTCAGCAGAAGATTTTTTATTGTGTATGTATTTTTTATGTGTGTTGATTACACGAAACACAAAGTGCTACAACTTGACCAGTTGTTACTTGTCACAAGACACAGGAAGCACAGATACTTGTCTTGTTGTTGTTGTTATTTTACAATATCCACATAAATACTATGTGTCTGTTAAAGACAGCGCGTTCCTTTTCTTTGTCATACGAAAAAGAAAGACAGAGACAGAGCCATAAGTTATCTGGAGATTGTGAAACAAGTCCTTAATTTGCGAAGCATTTTACTTTAATAAAGAGTTTACATGTTGATATTAAATTAATCTTCTTCTTTTTTATTACACGACTGCCCAAAAAAAGGAGTGTAATGTTTTAAGGGTTCATGTATGTATGTAAACCTTGTTTAGACTTACTTGTCTTATATGCTAAACAACTTTCTAACCTCAAAATGAAACTTTTTTGGCTAAAACAGCTCTTTTATCGTAAATAAAGTAAGCTGAGAAAACATTTTGGACATCACTTGGCCAATTTTTTGTCCATGATTGCTATATATTATTTAAAATAGATGTTTCATACGAAAACGTTGTATTTTGAGGTTAGAAAGTTTTTTACTACTTAAGACAAGTAAGTCTGAACATTATTTATTCTACTATAACTCCCAAACGCCTGAGCCGATTTAGATATGTGTGGTATCGTTAGAATGCTTTCACCACTCCAGGTGACATAGGATAACTAAACTGTTAAATTTGAAATAACAACAATAGCAAAATTTCAATTATTAACATGGGTAGATATATCGATGACAATATAAAAAATGCTGTAGTGTTTTTCAAAGCTTGCGTTTCATTTAGTTATTAATGGCGGTTCCGTCGTCATTTAGCAAATGTCAAGTGAGTCGAGTATAATCAGTAAATAAAATAAACCAAAAGTAATAGTCAGTCACGTTTCAAACTTCCATATTTCCTCCCTGACGGTTTCCGAATCGCATTAAATTAATCAGCCCCGGCTATTCACCCGCACGCGGCTGCGTATGCAATATGCAACCCGGTAAGCCCAAGCGACAGTCCAAACAAATTCAAATTTCATTCAAATCCTTTTTCGGAAAGTATTTTCCTACTGCAGTTTTAGATTATTTACATAAATGATAATGTGGCTCTCTATGGACGCTAGAAATGTTTTGACCCGTTGTTCCATATATCATCCTCCTGTTTAAAAACACACATCTATATCTACACGTTCACATCTATACCTATACTTATCTATAGGTACTTATTTTATTTTTTTATAATTTATTATAATATTATAAAGAGGAAAGATTTGTATTTTTGTGTGTGTGTATGTTTGTAACGAATAAACTCAAAAACTACAGGACCGATTTCAAAAATTCTTTCACCATTAGGTTGCTACATTAACCCTGAGTAACACAGGCTATGTTTTACTTTTTTGCGCGTACGGAGTCGCGGGCAACATCTATTTCGTAATAAATTGATGAAACTCGGTTCTATTACGATTACAATTTGCGTGAGTAGAGAGGAATTTAATTAAGCAACCCATCTTAATTAATACTAAACGACTCACTATCATGTAGGTAATCATACATACATACATACATACATAATCTCACGCCTTCGTTCCCAGAGTGGGGTAGGCAGAGCTACAGAATTACAAACATCTCTAAAAACTTGTTGATAATTCTATAACCACAATTTGCACAATTAGGCTAAGATACCAGCGTATTAGTGACAGGTTGCACGCCCATCGCCTAACAGTACTACAAGCCTTTATTCCTTTAGTCGTCTCTTACGACATCCACGGGAAGACATGGAGTGGCACTATTCTAACTCGGCAACCACACGAGGCTATACTTTCCTTATTTTATAGCACGAAATGTTATTTAGTTATAGTAGGTATATTTAAAGTACTTGATAAAATCAAAAGTTTCTTTGCAAGGGGTTTATTATGGGGTTGTGTCAAATAGAAACATATCTACTATCCTACTAGGGAATGCAAATAACCGGTTTTAACCGGTTATTTTCATACAAAAACGGTTAATAACCAGTTAAATTGCATTCCCTATATCCTACTAATATTATAAATGCGAAAGTTAGTGTGTTAGTTTTTTACTCCTTCACGCTGCAACGGCTGGACGGATTTGGATGAAATTTGGATTGGAGATAGCTTACATCCTGGATGGAAACATAAGCTACTTTTTATTCCGGAAAATTTAAACGTTCCCAAAGTAATAATGATAATCGAAATCTACGCGGGCGTAGTCGCGGGCAGAAGCTAAATAGGTAGTATCTAATATACACTTACTTACTAGATAGAGCCTTCTTAGCATCCAACCAAGAAGAGTTAAGTCACGTGTTATTTTTGAGTATGAAACCTATGTCTGTGTGTCCGTTTATGTGTGTCTCAGTTAGTCCATCATCTTCCACGGCCTCAACAATTTGAAAGCGGTAGTTTCTTCATCGATTGTAATACAACTTTGCAACCGGTAAGTACTTTAGCTCTTAGCTTAGTTTCATAGAAATCCGTTAGGTCGATAAAAAGTGATCAGAGGCCAGAGAAGTTGCATTCGGCGTTCGTTATCATTATCCAAAGGGTTGACGTAAGCTGTCAGACGGTCGCCTCAATTCCATACATTTTGTCAGATTTCGAAAATCGTTTACGTTAAGCGTTAAGTTACGTTAAGGTTAAGCCACTTGTCTAGCCTCACTGTTGGCCCTGCCAAGATGCACGACGCTAACTAGCGTTTCGAATCGTTTCGTTTTTAAACCAATCGCCTCACGGTTGGTAGATGACGTGATACGAAAAGTCCGGTGATCTACCAGTGACGCGATTGGTTTAAAAACGAAACGAATAGAAACGCTAGTTAACGTAATGCATCTTGGCAGGGCCTCCGGTTCTGTGGCCTTAGACAAGATGCATTGCGAGAACGTTGTAGTCATCGAAAATGTATAGGATTAACGTAAGCTGCCGGACGGTCGCATCGAGCGGTTATGTAAATTCCATTTTGTCCGATTTCGACAGCCGTTTACGCTAGCGTTAAGCATCTTATCTATGGCCACTGAAACGAGTTGGTGTGTTCCTGTAGTGGTTATTAATATGGTGTCCCTCGGAATCCCTAATAACTTTTGTCCTAACGCTTCGTTTGTCCGAAATTGTTTGTCCTAAACTGGTTTTCAGCTGAGTCAGACCACTTTCCAAAAATACCTGCGATTAGGTTAGGTAAGGGTTTATAACAACACTTAAGAGTTTTTAAATTCAGGCGGAAATGGCTTTAGGATAAATGAAAATTCGGACATACAATGCATTAGGACAAATGACAATTAGGGATTCCAATATGTATAGACCCTAAGCGAAGAGACATGAAAGTTTAAACATAGCTCGATTTTTGAAAACAACGCTACGCTATGTTAAAATTTAAAACAAAATAAATGATTTTCAGTTTCAATTCATCTATTTGATTATATCAAGAGTAAAGAAGGCGAAGCGTGGGCAATTACAGGAGCCTTTGTTTAAATGTAACATGTAACATTGAAACCCACATTGTTCATCTAAAAGGTCAAGAGTCGGACGCCATGTCACTTTAAGTGTAAGGAAAAGCTTATTTGTTAATGTTTTATATTTTACGAGGGAACTTAGTACTTCACAATCATGTTTTCAAGATATTTTATCCTTACACACATTAGATAGTGTTCTTAAATATGCTTTCGCATTACCTATCGTCGATGAAACTGCAATACCGCGTAACCAACAATTGCTAATGCCGCGTAACTGACTTGTGGCAAATTTTACAGGAGAGTATTAAAATTGAATATCTTTGTGTTTATTGAGGTTAGACTTACCCAAACGCTTAATAACTTTGTTAACCCCATAATTTAGCTGTTTATTATATTAAGCATCCAAATTTACCAGTACGTATTTATATAAAGCACTTACGCGGTATTACACAATTGAATAATACGTAATAGGTTAGACTTACCCAAACGCTAAATAACTTTGTTAACCCCATAATTTAGCTGTTTATTATATTAAGCATCCAAATTTACCAGTATGTATTTATATAAAGCACTTACGCGGTATTACACAATTGAATAATACTTGTATGCACATTCGCGGAATTGTAAAAACGACATGCTCTCTCGCGGTATCGACATGACGTGACTTTGGAGCTTTCTGATTGGTTATCGACACAGCTGTCAATGCCGTCTGGAGCCTATCACAGTGCTCTACCTACAGCCGCGAAAACTCAAATTTGACACATTTGTTAGTTACGCGGCATTAGCCATTGTTGGTTACGCGGTATTGCAGTTTCATCGACGCTATCTTTTATGGTGACATTTGTTTTTTTAAATACTTATTATAGAATTTATGTCTGTATGTCACAATAGTTTTTCTTAGCAACTTCAGATACTATGCTATCAACTTTGTCATAGTTGTACTTCAACTTGCTTGGCCACATCTATTTAGGGTAGGATGGAGCGGGCTAGATTTCCGAAACTACGAGTAGATTACTTAAATTAGGCGCCTATTTTGCATGAAAGTAAGGATTTAAAAATACTTATATAAGTTTGTATTGTTCTGTTTTACTACTTGTTTTGCCTTATAAATTTGAAGTTGAAGTTAATTTTTTGTACAACTTTGGCTATGGGTACATAAAAAAAATTGCATGTTCCGTTTTTTTTAAAGGAAATTATTAATGACCCCCTAGTTGTTGTTATAACCTTATTTTATTTTTAACAGCGCCTACCTATGTAGCAATAAAAATATTTTCATTGTTTTCAGGGTTCCGTAGTTAAACTAAGATCCTTTTATAGTTTCGCCAAGTCCAACCGTCTTTATGCCCTTGTGAATAAAGAGATATCTTCCCTAGGCTTAGGCTTCTAAGCCCTACAGCCAGACATAGAACAGAACTCGATGGAAAAGTACCTAAGGGTTCCTCTTTTACCATTTTGGTATGGAACCCTAAAAACTGAATCCTGGATCCCCGCAGCCTTCTCAAAGAATAAAATGACAATAATCATTAAGATTTAGGTACGTTTTGGACATGGCATTATGACGGAACATGCTCTTAAAATGACAAAAGAAATATCCCTATTGATTCCTGGATATTAATTCAGCACCGATTTAAATTTTAAAGTAGTCTATGTAAATAATGTCGCGACAAACATCATTAACTACTTCAGAATGGATGTTATTTCACAAATAACAAGTCTTTAGTAAAAATTAAGAATAAAATAAATTAAACAACTTTTATATATCATTCGTGGCGTTATCTATGAAAAGGGACCTTATTGTTGATGGCGCTTACGCCCCACTGCGTCACGCGACGTTGTATTTATATCGGAGCATCTTTAATAATGGCGGAAGCGCCATCGACAATAAGGTCTCTTTTCATAGATAACACGCCACATTTGATAGCCTGCCAGAGGCGCCAGCATTAAAATCGGATCTTTCGGGCTCTAGGCCCAGTGGCAGACAGACGAACAGACGGATGAAAACTCTGAGAGCAACAAATGGATGTAGAGTAGAATAACTAAAGCCATCTATGTAGCGTGATGAAAATGACGACCTAACCGTGCCGTCCAACAAGCGACAATTCGTGCAAGTGAACAGGGCCCTCTCGTGGCGGTTTCCCGAATCAACTGTATGGTGACTGAGTACGAGCAACAAGTTCACGTTTATTCAGGTAGGTGTCGCTATTGTTAAATATTTATTTTTGCTGTACAAAGCTAACCCTCCATTCTACTTTTGTCACTCCATAATGTTATTATGTTATTAAAGTTAATGTGTAACTGAAGACTTTGAAAGAAAAAAGCGGTGCTTTAAAATATTTTATCTACACACATATCATAAATCCTTCATTATGCGTTCAAAACCCGTAGGAAATGACCAGCATTACCTGTGGTAGTAGGTAACAGCGATACACCTGTTAATTTTCGAAGAATTTCCAAATTTGGATCTCATTACCTTACAATATTCGATAACATAATTTCAAAATTACGTTACAGCGGTCATCGCTGTCACCTACTACCACAGATGCTGGTCATTTGCCTTTCGGCTTCTAAACCCATCTTAGAGTACTTATAATATGTGTGTAGATAAAGTACCAATTGTACGCGACTCTGCGTAATTAGCATTACGCAACCGTCAGGTAAACTATTATATAGGTAGGTATATACTTATATATACTTTTCACCTCGTGTGGTTGTCGAGTTAGAATAGTGCCACTCCATGTCTTCCCGTGGATGTCGTAAGAGACGACTAAGGGAATAAAGGCTTGTAGTACTGTTAGGCGATGGTCTTGCAACCTGTCACTAATACGCTGGTAAACATCTTAGCCTAATTGTGCAAATTGTGGTTATAGAATTATCAACAAGTTTTTAGAGATGTTTGTAATTCTGTAGCTCTGCCTACCCCACTCTGGGAACGAAGGCGTGAGATTATATGTATGTGTGTGTACTTTTCACCCCTATTTTTGGCCTTATTTTGATTCAAAATCTATTTTACTTAGTTACTTAGAGCTGCCGCACATTAGGCTACTAGTGACGACCACAGCGAAGGCACTTGTGGCCGCCACTAGCTGCGGACAACATTTTTCATACATTTTGTTTAGCATCAACACGTACCGAGCGTTTGAGTGGCCGCGTCCGAGCCACAAACTGTCTAAGATCCGAATAGGAGACGACCTTCAAATATCTGTTTATTCGATAAAAAGTATTATACATCAAATTTAATACTTACTATGCTAAGTAATATATTTATAATAGGTTGATTCGCAAATTTCAGTACAGTCCTTATATGATTAAAAAAAAATGAAAATGAACTTTTTTTTTAAATTGCTATTGCTTGTTTAACGGACCAATTATATACTAATCGAAAGCTCGAAGCCTATAGAATATGCAAACGTTAGGTTTAGTGCAAATTATTAGTACCGACGACTTAGGTACGACGACCTACCTACTCAATAGTTAAGATGGGAAAAATAGTCAACCTAACGTTTGCATATTCTTAGCCTTCATGCTTTCGATTAGTATGTAATTGGTCTATTAAACAGGTCATAGCAATGTAAAAAAAAAAAACGTTTTTTTTTTATCATCTAAGGACTGGACTGAAATTTTCCAGTCAACCTATTATAAATATATTACTTAGCATATTAAATTTGATATAAAATACTTTTTATCGAATAAACAGCTAGGTGAAGGTCGTCTCCTATTCGGATCCCCTACTATAATTACTTAGAGCTGCCGCACATCAAGTTACTAGTGACCACCACAGCGAAGCCACATGTGGCCGCCACTAGCTGCGGACGAGATTTTTCATACATTTTGTTGAGCATCGGCACGTACCGAGCGTTTGAGTGGCCGCATCCGAGCCACAAGCTGTGGGAGTCGTCCGCACTCGCTACTAGTGGCGTTTGTCGCTCGCCTCGTGCGCACAGCCGCACACTCAGCCCCCAGTGGCCGCGTCTAGTGGGGTCTATATTGTCTGCCCTAATTATTTTTAGTCATAATGTGCTTTAGGTCATAATCATCGCAAATCATAGCGTATTTTTTAAAGAAACTGTTACTTTTTCAGGATTTTTATAAATCAAACCTAACTTAACCTAACCTTGTCTACACGTTAGATATTTCAGAACTTCTGAAAAATTTACAGTTTCAGCGTTATAAAAAAATTATGAGTATCAATAATTACCTATGTACCTTAACAATAACATTATGACCAATTAAATTATGGGAAACAAAGGGTTCCCCGTCTAATGGCTTAGCTGAACCACAAGTGGTCTCGTTTAGTGGCGGCAACTAGTGGCCATAAAGAGTGTGGGTGCACTCAATTCCAAACTTTTACATAAAATTAACCTTTGCACCCACTCGCGGTTTCATCGTGGCGAGGAACCTCGCAGGCTGCAGCGTTGCCCCGCTGCACCGCGTTACTCAGTCTTGGTGTACAAAATTATCCTGCCCAACCGAAATTCTAGGCAGGCGGTAGAAATCATTCGTAGTCAACGTTTTGATAGGTAGCTCTTATTCACTTGGCAGTAATGGCGGCCGAGTTAAAAACAATACCGAAACAGGTCAAGACGATATTTTACCGCCTAGTATAGAGGCCCAGGGACCCTAATATAGCTGAGTTTATTGCGTGACAAAGTGTGGATAAGGCATCCGTCACCTGACACGTAAATAAGTACGACAGTGACGGAAGTTTTGTCCACATTTGACACGCGATATAGACGCAGCAATACTAGGCCCGCAGGTACCGGTGATCACCAGAAAAGACGATTATTTGACACTTTTCACCCCCAACAAAAAAGGAGGGGTGTTAGAAGTTTAACGTGCGTCTCTGTGTGACTGTGTGTCTGTCTGAGGTATCGTAGCTCCTGAAAGGATGAACTGTTTTGGACGCGGTTTTTCTTTTAATTTTATGAATTTCGGTTCGTCCATTTAAGAGATACCAGCTCTAAACTTAGGGGTTGCCATTAGATATAATGGCAACCCCTTCGTTTAGAACCCGCCTCCGCCGAGCTTCGCCGATAGGCGGTAATTACATATTTAATAATAATTAATATACAAAATACTTATTGTCAAACGACTAAAGCGGTCGAAATTTTGACTGCAAGTCAAGTTCTAACTTTAAGTGTTCGGTGGCGTCAAGTCAAGTAAATTCTTTAAGATAAAAGCGTATTTTTTGTATGAAACTATCAATCAAACTTCTTTTTTTAACTAGCCATACATAGCTCGATTTCTATCTCCGACGTAACTTTACGCGTTACAGTGTGCGATGTGATCGTATCGGCGTCGTGTCGTTGTGGGCAGGCTTCTCGCACCCTCGACTGCGTAGAAGCTCTATGCGCACGCCCCGCGCTATCGATCCCGGCCCTCCGGCCGAACACCCATTTGCCCGGTGATAACTAATTGGTGAGTACATTCCTAAAATATCGCACGTCAGGTGCGAAACATTCAGCATTTCATTCTATATTCAAACTGTTCAGTAAATCAAGACAAAGTGCATGTACCTTGCAGTGGCGCTGATCATTGTCATTGCGAGTTTGGTCAAACTGCACGTAAGTTGGTTCATATTATTTTCAGACGTAACATTTTAAGTAAATATGACGTGCATACGGTTCCCAAGCAGCCTTTAGCAGTCTATTTTCTTTGTTGTGCCTGTTTTTTTACATTAACCGCTATAAACAGGTTGCAACTAGTGTTTTATAGTATTTTATATGGTTTAAAGATAAAATAAATTCATCAAATTAAACGTCTAAACTTAAGTCTTGAAGTGCTAAAAATGCTCGTATATGTCCAATTAGGTCGTGCATTGTACGAGTTGACCACCCACGTCATAAAGACTAAGTTAAGCGCGCAACAGGTCCCGAAAAGGTGGCACCCCCATTCCCCTAAAGATTCGAACAAGGGGTGGCTTCTAGAAGGATGCTTTTAATGTCAAGGTCAATTTACACCCACGTCTTCGGATTACGCTCCTTACCGTTCAATTCAGTGATGTGATGACGCACTCAATTCTTATACAGCTAAGATGCTCGCATGTTAATCAGTAGGTACCTACTTGACGTCAATTATTTAAATTAATCAAAAAGTATAGGAACTACAAGTGGAAGTCATTCAAACATACATAGTTTGGCTTAACGTAGCAGTGCTTTTGAAAATATTTATGATTAAAATAGGTTAAAGTATTAGGAATTATTTAAAAACATGATGTAAAAAAACTACAATAGAACACGTGTGTCAGAAAAACTGCTTTTATAAAAAAAACATTATTGGTGTGTAGGTATCTTAACCAGGGGTCACATGTTCGGATGTATATTTACCTAATCTGGGCAAAATTCCGGAAAAAGCTAAGTAAATGTCGGCTTCTTAAAGTACAATTTTAACCGTACCTATAAGTCCCGGAATTCCAGGATTATTCAAAACAATTTCACGCGAATGTGTGTAGTTGTAAATATGCGTTTTTTCCCCTTCCCCCACTTTTAAAAATGTAAGAGTACTTCCTTTTGTGTAAAGTGTAGGTGAGTAAGTGTCTGCATGAGAGTTTAAATAACTAAAAGAAAGCAAGCTTTAAAAAACCCGTGCGCGGTTATTGATATTGTCGTCAACATAATGTTATTTTTTTAATGTGTTTATTATTTTTATCCTCTTGACTTTGATTAAAATATTATAGCCTTTGTCACTCCCACAACCAAGGTGTAGTAATGCACAGAGTTGCTTGATTGAGTGACCATCGTCCCATGATTCAGCTGAGAAAATCGGTGTAGTGTCATCAGCATATGATACAAGTTTACAATTCGGCAGTTACTTATTCTAAAGGTCATTTATGCATAGAAGTAATAAAGTTGAACCCAGAACTCTGCCATGAAGAACACCCTCTAACATCAGTAGATCCCTGCTTAGTGGGTTAGTCTATCCTAACACGCTGGTACCGCTCCGATCGCCAACTGTGAACCTCTTATACCTTCTCTCTCCACTTTCTAGATAAGAATCATTGGCTCGCTCAATATTTTTTTTGGGAGGTCATGATAATTTTCCCAATTTGAAGCTTCAGAATGTTGTTTAAGCAATCTACACCTCTCAAGACGAACTTTTATGTCCTTACCTGTAAGCAGTTGCACTTTTCTTACATTATAAACTATCAATTAGAGATCAAGTTACACTACATGCTGCAAAGTGGAGAGGCTAATTCCTAAGTCTCGTGACATTTGTCTTACCTTTGTTTGTGGATATCCTATTCACCTTTGTTTGACGATGTGTCTGTTTCTAGAAGTTCGAACAGTCCTCTTACGTCCTCTCCCAGGCGGTTTTCTATGTTGCCAAGCTTATTATATCTTTTAATTGTCGCAGAAAGTAACTGCCGAGTTACTATCTTATATTATCTAATCTTATCTTAGAATGCTTGCTATCCCACACTGCCTTTTTCCACGCAAAAAACCACAGGCACTCGTTACACTGACAGCGAATTAAATAAAATTACATCAATTTTCAACCAAGGAATAATGTAGAATTGACGCCTAGGAACCAGCAAATAATAACACAAAATAAATCGTAAAGCGTTCCATTTTTGAAACTTTATTTTGAGTCACGATGCATACAGACTAAAGAAAAGTCGGGCGTGTTCCCAATTCAACAGATTTCCATCACAACAATCGAAAATCTGTAGAAATGGGAATCTGACATGCTAATAAACGAACGTTAAGTGTTTATAGTAGACACTATATTTCAACATTACATAAACATTATTTAAAATAACATCAAGTATAACATGAAAATATGTAATAAAAAATCCATACATTAGAATATCATACGGAATTATTTCCCAGCTTATTGAGATCAGTCTCTTGATCTCTTCTTCAACTTGAATAAGCCGATTTCCTTCTTTGTTACGAAGATATATTCTGCCATACGAGCGAGGCCCAGCAGTAAGCGAAATCAAAAAATAATTCGACCACAATTGGTAAAAGTAGGCTGATGCGTTTTTCTGTTTGAAAGTGCTAAAATGTCATAAGACATATAAACGTAACATTAAGTAAAAAAAAAACTATACTCAACTAAAAAATACTTTAGTTAAAGCCACGCGTATGTCCACTTTGGGCGTATCAACCTATATTGTGCTCATAGTAATATCTGACATATATCGTAACTCCACTTTTATCTATAAAATCAATACAGGTGCTAGAACAGCCCGGATGCACCCTGACCTGCGCGTTGCATCCCGCCGTTGCACCCGCGCAGTATCGCTGTGATATCAAAGTAGTCAACACTTCCCTTCATCAAACAAGTCAAAACGCCCCTCCCTTTTAAATTAAGAATATAAATGAAAAGCAACAATTGTGACAATTCAATTTTTGAAGTGGTAGCCGAAGTGCTTCTATGTATCTAGCGGTAGCTTTGATCATTATCGTGGCCAGCCTCATTAGACTAAACGTGAGTATTTCTCTATTTACCGCATCATAAGCTTGACCTGCTTTTTTTTCCGTTGTCTCAGCTTCTAATTATCATTATTGACTGAATTTTGCTCATTTACTACGTCACTACAAAACACCATGCAACAGATGCACGATCACGGCATGTCAATCGCGACAGATCGTTTTATTTCTGTCTTTGTTTCTTCTATTTTTCTGATATGCACACTTCAAGGGAAAAGTGTGTAACTTTTTTAACTTGTTGCATTGTTGTCTTTGCTTTTATTTTTTCGCCTTCTTTTTTCTTGACTTCAATAATACGGGTCAAGGTCATTCGAACTTGAACACCGAGTGTTTCGTACCTACGTCATATTCCAACCTACCCTTCTGTCCTGGCCTGTTGCTTCTTGGTGATATTTTGACGGGACATGTGGTGTGGCTTCAACAATGTAACGAAACATTATCAAGCGCCCATATTTAAGGATTATATTGCGTCTCAAATGTGTTTTGAATCGATAATGATTCGAGTGTTACGGTCATCTGTGGGCGCAGGGCGGTGCATTCGGGCCTGCGCACTGCACCTCTGGATATATCGACATGCGTCTATTAATAGACCGGGTGCAGGGAGTTTCAACATTCATGATGTTTCTATAAGGCTTACGATGTGAAACAATACCGGTCAATTGCGAGTCGGAGTCGCGCACCGAGGGTTCCGTATTTAAGATAATATAGTTGGAAAACGCAAAAGAAAATGCTCAAGTAGTAGAACTTTATTTTCTATGCAATAAGGTCCATTTTGACTAGCCTAAATTTTATACAGATTTTTAAAGTTTTCTGCAAATTTTTCTAAACTATAAAATTTTAAAGCTTAAGTAATTTTATTTTTCGCGGAAAATAATAATAAATTATTATCTTTAAATCAGGATTTTTCACATTGTTTGGTTCATAAACTACGAAGATAAGGGGGGAACGGTTCGTATGACATCCCGTTTCCTATAAACAAATCACTTTAATTTTTCAACCTAAAATATATTTTTTACTAATAACTGAAGCAAATTATACAACTAACCAAATTTCAAGTTGATAGCTTCTATATTTTCAGTGAAAAACTGCTGTGACATACGGACAGACAGACAGAAACTGAAGGCTCATCATAAGGACCCTTTTTTACCATTTTGATACCCTAAAAAAATTTTTTTTTATTAGGAAAACCAACAGTTAAGATATTAGAGACATGCATACATTCAGAGAGCCAATTACAGGTTCTCGCCGATATTAATAGAAAACTTATTAAGGGTTAATGTATTTAGTGATTGATTAATTTTTAAAACTATTCATATTTGACCAGAGTAGATTACCTACTAAGACAGTAACCTAGTCGTGGGAGTACGCAATGTTATGCATTTAACTATGTCGGTCCTGACTATATGCAACTTGCAGAATATTTATAGAAGTTTAGAAATATTCTCAAGAAATTAATGCGAATATTCGCAGTAACATTTGGGAGCATAGATGATGTTCTCTTTTCATAAAAATCAAGAATCGGTATTCTTAAAAGTTAGGTACCGAGAATTAAGCATAAGAAACATTCTCAATTTGAGGGAGGGGTGACGTTGATTAAATAATAAATATATGGACTTTATTTACGTATTTGTATGTCAACGGGAACTGGTGTAATATATTCAAACGGAGATTTCTTGTGGAGTATTACTATTTTTCATGGCTCCAAGCCCACATAAAATACGTTCTCTTAAAGTTAAATATCGTTTAAAAATTATTACATTTTATGGAAATTAACACAGTGATAAATTAATAAAGTTATAAAGTGATAAAGTTAATGATAAAATAATTTAAGGATACAAAAATCTCGACCATTTATGTGGTTAGCAACAGTTTTCAGCACATTTTGAGGTGTTCTTTATTTTTATTAAAATTATGTCACGAGGACACGTGTCAAAAAAAACCGTGATCTTTACTACGTTAACTCTGAATTTATTTGGTTTCAAATATATTAGCGCCGCCCTCGCTTCGCTTCGAGTTTATGTGAGTTTTCTGTAACACCCGCTCATAATCCAGAATTTATTATAAATAAAAACCTTCCTCTTGAATCACTCTATCTATTACTGGAAATTGAATCAAAACCCGTAAGGTGATGGAACCAGTAATGGACAAGGCACCAATTATGGACACTTGATTCTTATTTTACAGAAGATAAGGGTTATTCATTTGTTTTGTAACAAATCAATTTAGGACCGTGTGAAATTTGAATTAAGAGTGAAGTGTCCATTACTGGTGCCTGTCAGCTAAAAGTGTCCATCATTGGTGCCGTCACCCTAGCTTAGTTGAAAAGATCTAAGCGAACAGACAGCCGGAGCGACTTTGTTTTATACTAGGTAAGGTACACTGGCCCGCAAAACTAAGTAGGTATCACACTTTTAATACTAACTTGTATTAAAAGTGTGATACTTACTTTTGCGGGCCAGTGTATGTAATGATTTCAATTTAAATAAGTTCGCCTTTGTACATCATTTTGTATTAACTTGTAAAATTTAATATTTCGCAGCCTGCGTGTGTATAAATATATTTTTTCCTTGGGATTTCTCTCTCTTAGTTACGTATACTAGTTTTCAGTGGCGTTCTTAATCTACATAAAAAAAAGAATCATATAACTAACAAATATCTAATTATAAACTTGTTTTTAACTTATGTTTAATATTATACCGTTTAAATTAAAAAGGTACAGATAGGGTTCCGGTTTTATTAATTGGGACGGAACTACTGATATGCCAAAGGAAACTTTCCAAAAATGCGAAACATTTCTTGTAGGAAAATTTCTGCAACTTCTCACAATTTTGTATGAGGATTGAAACTGTCCGTTTCTTAAACTTAAATTTACTATATTTCTAGTGAAAGTTTCCGGAAATTTCTTAGAACTTTTCCAACTTTTTGGAAACTTTCCGCAACTTGCACATCAGTAGACGGAACCCTAAACAAAAACTTTGCCACGTTACTTTAAACTCACATAAAAGACGAAATTTCATCCTCAAAAAATAATGCAAGAGCATTGAAAAATCTATTTGTAAAGGTTAACTAACATACACATAAAGCAGAAACGATTACGAATCGATCACTCCCGGACCTTACCACCGTGCTACGTGACCGAAATGTACAATCGCAAAACCGCGTATGAACTATATAAACAAGCAACGAACTTTACTATCGACGGCGCAATCGGTGACATCATTTGCGGGTCATTTGTTTTAATATGTATTAAAGGTACAATTGGAATTAAAATATTAGATGCTAATTACCCGGAATTGCACAACGGCGCAAGCTACGCAAGCGTGGATAAGAATTCGCTATGTAATGACGTCAGTGACACACGCCTAGCACCATTTGATTAACCGACTTAAAAAAAGGAGGAGGTTTGCAATTCGTCGAGTTTTTTTATGTTCCCCGATTACCCAAGGACCGCTGGACCGATTTGAAATGGTAGATTGTACAACAAGTGCATAAAACGCACCTTTTTACGCGAGACGTTTATCCATCCAAGCGAGCTTGCGAGCGAGGATGGATATAAAGTCGAGTGTTAAATGGGTTTTATGGACGAGTTGTACACTCTAATTTTCACTTCGATTGCGAGGAAATGAAACAGCAACATGTAAATTATTGTAACACAAATATTGACAATGACAAAATAAGTATGGTTCGCCAATTAACTTTTTTTTTCTTTTTTTTCTTTAGGTACGTGACATCTGACATAGGTCGTTACATATTGCTCAGTTATAAAAACATTTTGTTTTTTATATCTATGATAACTTATTGTCATGCTTTAAATATATTGATTTACTCAAATATAATAATAATACATACATACATAAACTCACGCCTTTATTCCCAGTTTGGGGTAGGCAGAGCTACAGAATTGCCAACAACTCTTAAAGCTTGTTGATAATTCTGTAACCACATTTTGCATAATCAGGCTAAGATCAGTGTATTAGTGACAGGTTGCAAGCCCATCGCCTAACAGTACTATAAGCCTGTATTCCCTTAGTCGACTCTTACGACGGGAAGGCATGGAATGGTACTATTCTAAGCCGGCAACCACACAGCTATAATAATAATAATAATAATAAATGCGACAAAATAAAACTTATAAGTTTATTTCATGAAGTATTATTGTGTACTTTGGCTGTTGGTATCCTAATATCCTTGCCTTGGTCTTAGAGTACTAACGAAACGAAATAAAATAAAGAGGTTATTCAATGAAGTTAAAGTTATTCGTGAGGCTGTTGGACCGATTGCTTTGGCCTTCGACGAAGATTTTACTTTATGCACTAGAGCATAAAAAGCGACTTTATGTCGCCTACGCACGACATAAAGACGGACTTTTGGAGCATGAGAAGTGAAAAATATTTTCTTTGTCTTCTGATGATGGGATCTTAGAGAAATCGAGGGAACTCCTCAAATATTCTAGGCACACCTATAGCGATTTGGGTATTTTTCATAGTAACTCGTGCATTTGCTCTTGGAAAGCACTATTAGAACTGATGATGAAGGCCACAGATGGCCACCGGAACTCCTTAACTGTACCTGTTTCAAGGGTGGCGATAATATATCTCGATTAAGATAGTTGAGCGACTATGACGAAGCACATTTAGGTTTAATATATGACTTTCCCGCGGCGTTGCTTGCGGCGAGCTTGAAATGATCTATAATTTCTTATAAATTGAGAGGTGGGACAACATACCAGCATAATGACAATCACTAAAAAGTATAAAATAAAATAGTTAACGGTTTAAAAAACGAAAATCCTCTTTCAAAAATAAATTCTTTTAAAATGGGAGGTGTTCTACAATATTTTTATCCAAAAGCCAACTTCAGTTGGACTGACCTATTACCTCCCATTTTAAAAGAAGTTATGTTTGAGTAAATTCAAGGTATCGGCCCGACATCGAGATATTTAATGAGGCATTGGTCATGATTATTCATTACTAGATACTTATTGTAATGGCAATTTGTAATTACAACTACATGTAATTATAATTACAAGAATTACAATTAATTGTAATTACATGTTATTAAATTAAATTATAAATTAATTTACAAAAGTAATTGACTACGGCCAACACCGGCCAATAAAACCTAATCTATTGCTCCAATGTGACGTAAGCAGGCAGTGCACAAACAGCTATTTTGCATTTTTTTAATATATTTACAATATTAAAGATACATACTAAATGGCTTTTTAATACAAATTAAAATTCAAACCTGGTCTCGCCTCACTTCACCCGTGGAAAAGGATCTGAGTAAATATAACCCTAGGTTAAATTATTAAAGAATGTCAGATTCATATAAGAACTGTCAATTTTAACAAATTAACCTGTTAACCTTGGGTTAACGTAGAGTTAACGTTTACGTGCAAGCGGGCTTTTCCAATTTTTGAAAATAAAACGTTAAGATCCACTTTCTAAATACAACCTTTGGAAAATAAATTTCCGCATAAAAATTCGTTAATCGGGGCCAAGACGGTGACAAATAGGTGTACAGTATTGATTAATATTGATTCGTCTTCTGTCTTTGTCAAAAATACAACACTCCTCATTCCTTTATCGGGGGCTTCAATAAACTAAAATGCAATAAACTCTCGACATAGGTAGGTACTACTTAATACCGAAAGATATCTGCATCTGCGCGGGGTCATCCCCGTCAGTGGGTTTGGTTTCATCGATAAATATATAGAAATAAAGTTACGTTTCACTATCTAGGCGCCCCCGCACTTAAACTGGTTGCTTCGGACTTATTAGTGATGTTATCGGCAAATTTTATCGATTTATTTTAAAAGTCATGAATGATTTTATTTCAAAGTTTTTCGGTTGACCTTTAAATGCAGAATATTATAGAAAACATTAAACACAGCTTACCTAATTTAATACTGAGCCCTAAATACTCAAAGTTTGCTGACCAGTGGAAGGAAAGGAAAATCAAAAATTTACAATTTAGTGGTCCGTAGTAATCCAGTTACCATAACTAGCTAAACTTCAGTGATGGGGGCACTTAAATAAGAAGAAGTAAAGATCCAGTACCTACACTTGAATTTTCTCTTTGAATATTTATTTATTTATTTATTTATTTATTTATTTATTTCCACACTTACAACTATTTTTACAGGTACTACAACCTAAGACAATAGTGTAACTATTTTAAGCTTTAGGATCCAAATTACCTAAGGCTCTCGTAGCATATTACGAGTAGTGCCGTCTTTGTAAATTCATTCAGAGAACACGAAAAAATGTCTATTTTGTCCGCGATTAAATTGAGAGTATGCAGTGCGCGAGTGAGCGGCGCCGCTCCCAACAGGCGAGTGCGCGCGCGCGGCACGGCCAGCAGCCGCGGCTGCCGGCGCCGCCACACGTACCTGTCCGGGACACATAGGCTCATGTGACTCAAGAGCTGACTGTTAATAATGACTCCCCTAATCAGCTTAAATAACAGTGTTGCCAGATATAACTCCCTACGCACCCGCAGCTCGTTGTACCCCACCATCCCCAGCACAAATAAAGTCGGATACATTAGTGGGTAAAACGGATATACTCCATACTTCTTTAAGTATACGTACCGGATGAATTTATTCTGTATACGCTCCACCATAAGACTGTATTTAGCTTCATGCGGAGACCATATAACCGCGTTGCACTCTAATTTACTTCTGACCAAGGCATTGTACAATACGACAATCGCTTCAACATTTGTAAAACCTTGGGCACGCCGAAGTATAAAACCTAACGTCCTATAAGCTTTCTTGCAGATGTTGACGATGTGTTCCCGAAAACTCAGCTCTGAGGTGAAATTGATTCCTAAGTCCTTAACTTAATATGTATTTGTATACATTTCTGATTGAGTTAATTGAAAGTCTGAATCGCCACTACTAATGTCCCTGGTTTTGCGCATCTTCATGGACAGTAAAGAGACCCTATAATTAAAATAAATGAGTTCGTTTTAGCGATTTTCATGAATCTTAGCTTAGAAGCACATCCGAAATACAAACATTCAAATAAATCTAACAGCGTAAAACTCGGTTCTCCTTCGGGTCTTAATGTGATTTGATGATAAGAGAAACAGTCCCCTTCAATTGCTCGAGAACTTAATCAAAGTAACTAATGGATTTTAATGTCCATTGTCGGAAAAACATGACATAACTAAATTAAATAGATAAAATTCCTTGATATAATGGTGACTTTTACTTTTAGCGCTGCTATATCTTATCTCCTAAACAGCATGACCAACTTTCAACTTATTTAAACCCCTCTTTTATATCGAAGTATAAAATATAAGTTAGGATGCTATCGATAATTTGGTCATCGATATCGGCGGCCGCGTGGCCGATGCGCAGACAGCGCCCGCCCACGGCCCGGCGCGCGCGCAGGTGCCCGACGCCGCTTGCATATCTAATAAACAGGAACGAGCCAAGCTTTTTTAAATCATTTAACATCTATTTAGCTCATTACCTTTTTTCTATGTTTATTGTTTGATACAGAGTAATCAGCTTATGTTTATTCATGTTTGTTTTATAAAGATTTTATCGTGCTTAAATCGTTTGTTTGCTAATTGTTGAGGAGCTCGGCGATGTTGACATTCTTTTCTTGCAAATACTTATAGAATGAGTTTTTTAAATTCACATTAATGGTAGTAATAAAATGATGCGGCGGGAACACAAACTACCAATGTATAGTGATATTCGCAATAAAAACTTGATAGCGTAGCGTAGGCCCTGTAGAAAGCTTTAATGGTCGCTAGTGAATGAACTATACATAATACAGTTCATTCACTAGCGCCCATACTTATCGTATGCTAATGTTGAACCTAAGGCTGTCAGTTTTCGATTTGAAAAGACTGTAGTCAGAATATAATAGAATAGATTAGATTTATTGCATAACTGTGTACATAGGTATTAAATAGAGTGTGGCCCATAATTTCCGAAAATCAAATTTTATTGGTAGCAGAATTTCTATTCCCGTTTCTATCTTAATTTTTCGCAATTGTGTTTTTTTACTGGCTCATTTTTCCCTGACGCATTTTTACCATTCCAGAAATGAATTTGATAGTGTCGACGGAGCTCCTATTTCTGGGCGGTTTTGCCCTTCGGGCTTGCTGCAAAATTAACATAACCTAAACCTACCTTTCTTTTTTGACCTAATTATAAGTGGAAAAATTGGCAATTCGGAGAATTTCGGACAGGAAAATATGTGATTGGAAAAAAATAAGATCGGAAAAAAATAGGTATGGAAATTCTGCAACCAATAAAATGTGATTTTCGGAAATTATGGTCAACGCTTATTAAATATTCGATAAAAGTTTATCTTAATTTAATTTAAAACATTGGGGATATGTTAAGAATTATTTTCGATCCAGGGATCCGTTTACGAAATATTAACATGTAAAGTGGTCATTTTTGCTAGTCAAATGTACCCTTGTTTAGTCAACTGTGTTACGTCCAGATTTTCAGATTTCCAGTTCAGTTCATTTTAGACCCAAGTCCATTTGGAACCGAAACTAAGCGCGGGTCTAGAAATTAATGTGAAATATAGTACTGACGTGAGCTACCGTTCTGCCGTATCAAACACATGTCATGCTGACAGTTGTCGAAAGTCGTTAGCTATCTTAAAATGCGACGTTATCTATGAAAAGGGACCTTATTGTCGATGGCGCTTCCGCCATTATAAATACATCGTCGCGTGACGCAGTGCGGCGTAAGCGCCATTGACAATAAGGTCCCTTTTCATAGATAATACCACAAATAATTATGCAAATTTTCTAGGCCCACCGAGCAACTAAGGACGGAGTCGGTATAAAAGCTATATCAGTTTATCAACATAAGAAACTTAACACTTAAATAATATGACAAATAGGTACCTAACTACAAACGTAATTAATTTGAGGTAAGCCTAACCTGATTGGTGCTTACAAATTGTCTGGAACTTATTTATAGAACATTTGAACCGACTCACAAACCGGTACTTATTTAAGTACTTACTTTGCACTAGAGATGCGTTTCTAGTTGCGATAGCCGAGATAAAGCTACGTTTTCTCAAGTACATATTAAAACTAGGTATTTTTTTTTCACTAGCTGAAAATTGCTGCTGAAATTACGACTACGCTGTTTAGGTATTGTATGGGTCTATAATATAACGTAATAACCTGTGATCGGAATAGGTAGAGTATATTTACCTAAAGTTCGCAAAAGGACATAATATAGAGTGGTTACAACCGGGTGAAATATTAATTTATTTTTATTGAATTCCGGATTTCCAGTATTTCTCTGGTACTAGTAAATGTACTCGCAAGGAAGTCTCCAGTTTATGTCTCTGTTCTACGAAGTTTAGGTAAATATGCTCCACTTATTAATTAGATACTTAAAATAAATAAATTACAGGCCCCTGCTATCAACTAAAAATTATTAAAGCATTAAAGCAATTGCATTAAAAATACCGGAAATCCGGATTTCAATAAAAATAAATTAATATTTCCTCCGGTTGTAACCACTCTATATTATGTCCTTTTGCGAACTTTAGGTAAATATACTCTACCTATTCCGATCACTGGTAATAACGTATAAATTAAATGGCCGTATTTCGAAGTGACATAACATTAATACGCATAGGTAATTGTTCGCTAGTCCATACGTAAATGAAGGACAAATACCTTTACATTTTTACCATTGGATCTGGCATCAGATCACAGTTCAACCTAACACTCCTCGCTTCGCTCGTCGTCGTAGTTAACTTAACCTGACTCTTCTTGTAAAACGATTACTTACCTATATTAGCTTCAATTATATGACTTAAAATAACATAACCAGGCCACCACCAGGCTCAAAATATTATTTTACTAGCGACCCGCCCTCGCTTCGCTTCGGTTACAATAAGTTAAAATAATCCAAGTTCATCTGGAATAATATACTTTTCAAATTATAGATAGGTGCATTATGCATAGAGGTTTTATTTTATGACGATTTTAGAAAGACGTCCAATTTTGCGAAATTGCGTTTTTGATGCCATTAGATTTTAAATTCAATTCAAATCATGACTGCCAGCTTTCACAGAATCTCTCTATATACAATGTTTACAGCGGACTTCTCATTGCACAATACAAACAAATTTTGTCTGGAAGTGGCGCACGAAAGGGCTACATACCTCTATCACTCGTCAAATGTGGATAAAGCATCCGTCATCACTCTCGTACTTATTTACGTGTCAGAAGGTGACGGATGCCTTATCCACATTTTGTCACGTGATAAACGCAGCAATATTAGGCCCACAGGTCTAAGCCCGCAACTTTGAATGTTTGACCTTGTGAGTTGTAAATTGTCATTGCAGTCGTTTAAACTGGAAAGTATGGAATCCGGGGAATTAAAACGACTTTTCCAGCCGCACATCCGGTCAGTATTGTGCACTCTATTATCAACGTTTTTAAAGATGTTATTTGGGTGGATTAAGGTTCCGTTGTGAAATAAAAGGACACCCTTCTTTCAAAACCAATTTATGCGGGACGATCCAGAAGGTTGTAAGGAATTGAGAAATCCCGTTGGGAAATGGACAGCCTCTTCCAGGTCGAGCACAGTGTCTACAGAGTAGTATGTTTGTGTCGGTGCATTGATTTTCTATACCTACTTGACTATTAGTTATTTTATTTATTTTGTAAAATTATGTATTTTACTATTATATGCAAAAATTTAATAATGAAAAATGAAGGGATTCAATTAAGTCGCAATAAAAACATACCTCAAAGGATGCCGATGAACAAAACAGTTGATAAGATCTTAATCTCCAACACCCACTTGCGGCAGTACAATAGGGACTTGGCTGTTTTTGAACATGTAAAAACATCAAACAATGATGTTATGTCATGTTAACTCGTCTCGATGTGTTTTACGTCGTGTCCCACCCGTATGTATTTCAAACATGCAGCAATAAAAAAACAGATATGCGTTTTACCATACATATTACTATTTTATTTTAAAATGAATAGGATACTGTCCTAAAAAACTAAAAGTTACTGTCACAGTACTGGTCTAATTTTTACGCTGAAATTTTCCATACAAAATGCGAAAAAGTTTCTCTCCTCTTAAACCTATTCTGGCCCTGCCAAGATGCACTACGCTAACTAACGTTTATATCCGATTCGTTTTTAAACCAATCGCGTCACTGGTAGATGACGTGATACGAAAAGTCACGTGATCTACCAGTGACGCGACTGGTTTAAAAACGAATCGAATAGAAACGCTAGTTAGCGTAGTGCATCTTGACAGGGCCCTGTTATTACGAATTTCGAATATGTTTGTAGATATTATGAATAACTAGGTCTGTACGTTTTCCTATCAATATTTCTTGAAGAGAAACAAAATAAAAAAAGACGGAAACGGACCAGCAAACCTAGTTTTACATAATAACTACAACGTACTACAAAATCGTGGAAATCGGATTTGATTTAGGGGGTGAGAAACGTTATCGCCCGGAGCTAAATTTGTTTAGTTTTTTTTTGACAGCAACGCGATCGAAGCCTCGCTTTATTGGCTGATTTACATTGGTCCCGCAAAAGCATTCTAGTAGAATTACATTGACGAGTTGGTTTTTACGTTTGAGGTGACAGCTATTGTAACGACGCAATGTACTTCTACTCGCATGCTTTTGCTGGACCAATATATATCGGCTAACTATATACAGGGTGTTCCTAAATCATTACGAATCAGCAAAGTTTTTAAACCTATTTGCCCGTTTTTTTATCAGTAATTTTATAAAGTAATTACCTAAAGTTGTTTTTTCCATACAAAGTGAAAAACACTGGGCCACCTATTATTGAGAAACAAACTTTATGTGATTACTCAAAAAAAACACTGAAAAGAAAACTGACATGGACATATGGAAAAATCACAAAAATTCAGATTAAAATGATCAATATCTCCGAAACTAGCAAAAATCGCTGAACATACATGGAGATTAAATCGATAGTTTATGTGCTGCTCTATCACGCCTTTTCATTTTAACGTTGGTTTTAGGAACACCCTGTATTATCCTCTTAAGTAGCTCCTCCACTCCCAATTTTACTCCGTGTTCGATGACTAATAACATTTAATTCTAAATCAGTGCAGAAAAAAAGGTAAGACTGATTAGTAGTATAAAAATATTATAATCGTCTCACCTGGGCCCGTATTATGGTCGCCTTTATCGCGGTGGATAAAGCTTCCGTCACTCTCGCACTTACATACTGGTCAGAAAGTGACAGATGTTTTATACACGCTTATCTACGTCGATAAACACGACCATAATCGGCCCGCTGGTAACCGATGACTAATTTATGTTTTTGATGAACTTCAAGCAATTAATTGTGATTGATGCGCCGCGGGCGTCGCGAAGGCGCGGCGCGCGCGCCGATGGCTTAGCCGGTGACATAATAACAATTAAACGTTAACCAGTCTTTATTTATCGGAATGACACACCCTTTAATTATGAATTTAATATTGTTTTATAATAGTGCGCTAAGCAACGTAAAAGTTACAAGTTAAATATAATTTTCGTTTCTACTGGAAAGTACTGAGGGCCCTGCCAAGATGCACTACGCTAACCAGCGTTTCTATTCGTTTCGTTTTTAAACCAATCGCGTCACTGGTAGATGACGTGATACGAAAAGTCACGTGATCTACCAGGGACGCCATTGGTTAAAAACGAAACGAATAGAAAAGTTAGTTAGCGTAGTGCATCTTGGCAGGGCCCAGTAATCCTATCGAGGGCCCAAGGCGTCTATTTAAGGCGTTTATTTATAAAGAACTATTTTGCCTTTGTCATGTTATTCGATTGTCAAGTAAATAAGAGCTATCGTAACGTTGACAATACGATAACATGACAAAGGCAAGATTGTTTTACCGTGTAGAATTGAGGCACAACCCTGGGATAACTGAGGCGTATCCAAATTCAAATTCAAATTCAATATTTTTATTTCGGACAGAATCCATATGTGTGTTAGTAACAAAGTCTTATTCTAGTGTTAGTACATAATATTAATAAAATAGAAATATAAAATATTTTTAATGCCGGCGGGGTGCAGCGACTACAGGCGCATGCAGCTGCACGCAGCGCTGCAGCAGCGGCGCATCCAAGCGCTGCGCTAACACCCTCAGGATGGTATTGGGGCTGCGGAGACTGCGACTGAGAAGCGAGGCACATCTTGTTCTCAAAATCGCAAAAAAGCAATCGGTTTGTGCCTCCGCAAACATTGTCGAAGCACTGCAATGTCGCGGCAGCCCAAACATCATCCTGAATGCATTATTATTATTGTACCTACATATTGGTCGAGTTCAATATAACAACATCTTGGGAAATATTACCAGTGTTGCGAAAAACAATTTTTCTACTCGCATACAATAAACCGCTATTATTGATATCGTTAATGGTATCAGAATACCACCTATAGCGTAATCGAAGCGTGAAAACAATTATTATAATGACCGTTGCCATGGTAATAACAGTTCTATAATAATTATTATAGCTTTGTTATTACCATGGTTATGGTCATTGCGGATATCAGTCTTGGCGTTTAGTGAACACTTGACATCTTAATTTGTATAATAAACCGTTTAAAATATTTTAATACCGACTGAAATTATTTGTTTTAAAAACAAAATTATTTTTTAAACTAAGTATGTGTTTAAAATTATATTTTTATTATATTACTAAAAATAGATGATTAATATCCATCAATTTGTTATTTGGTTACCATGGTTACGTTCAATATGGATGTCAACAAAAATGGCGTTTCGGTTGGCATTTCAACTTGTATGATAAATTGTCAGAACTGTTTAAGTAACTATAAAAAAATTCATGAAATTTGTAAATATTTAACAATAACATTCACACACTATTAACGCCAATCGGAATAATGAAAATTACTTTGCCGACAAGTAATTGATTAGCAGAAAAATCGAGGAAAGTATACAAGAAAAGTTAGATATTGTTTATTTTTGTCATTATCATTTTAAGCTTGTAGAAAAAGTTATGTATGCAACGGTACATAATTAGCTCTTAAGGTACTCGTGCCTGTAATTAGAGCGCTCGCAAGCTAACGCCCTCTAACCTCGGCGCTTGTACCTTAAGAAGCTTCATTATGTACCAGTTACATAAATAACTATTAATACATACATACATAAACTCATGCCTTCATTCCCAGAGTGGGGTAGGCAGAGCTAAAGAATTACCAAGAACTCTAAAAACTTGTTGATAATTCTGTAACCACATTTTGCACAAATAGGCTAAGATGTTTACCAGCGTATTAGTGACAGGTTGCAAGCCCATCGCCTAACAGTACTAGTTACAAGCCTTTGTTCCTTTAATCTCCTCTTGCGACATCCACGAGAAGACATGGCGTGGCACTATTCTAACCCGGTAACTACATGGGGACAATTTAATTATTCTTTAAAAAATAGTTTTTTATTTATCATCACACCACGGATTTACCCGGTTTATGTGGTTTTCTAATTGTTAAGTTTTTTTATAACATTATTGTTTTCATGTATAAAATAATACGGATAATGTTTAGCTCGTATCAATTGATTAACATTTTATTCTAATTTATTTAAACATTTGTTGACAGATTCGACATGGGACCTCGAGAAACTCTGCTTCTGCTTTTGGGAACAAGCATCGTCGGGGCAATGGGGTTTATCCGCCATGGTTCTACTGGGGAAAAGGTTTGTATCCTTCAACAAACTTCCCGCTTCCCTCTAACGTTTAAGATAAAAATTCATCAGTATCGTCATCTCCTCCTGCGTACCTCTATTTTCGGCCACAGCGATTGGTGAAAACAAGCTAGAATAAGTTTACTGAATTTTGCAAGTAATTACTTATCATGCCTAATTCAGAGAGTTATAGCGTCACGAAATTTGACATAATTTCAATATAAACATTTTAATTGTCACCTAAACCAGTGTTTTTCGAACTTTTTGGCGTCACGGCCTTTAATGACCATCAAAATTCCTTCGCGACCCCCCAAAACCCAATTTGTACGATCAACCTAAATTTAAAAAAGAAAACATGACGAAAATTATTTAAAATACGGTTTTATCTGTTACGGACGACAAACCACAATGTGTTATTTGTTGTGAAGTGTTATCTCGTGAAAGTTTGAAGCCATCCAAACTACTGCTGCATCTTACTACTAAGCTCGAACATTTTCATTCAACAAAAATTCATTCCATCTAGTCACAAGACTTTCTCGGACCTGAGCCTCGCAACCCCCCTGGATAGGTCTCGCGACCCCACGGGGGGTCGCGACCCACACTTTGAAAAACACTGTCCTAAACCAATAGAGGTTCTCACATACTTACTACTTAAGTAAAAATTACTTACATGTTGCACAGGGGCCTATGTTAACCGAGGCTTTACTTCGTGAAGTGGTTGAACGCATGGGCAAGGAGTTCAACGATGAACCATCAGGCTACCTGGACTTCCCTTCGCACCACCTGAGCCTGATGGCGCGAGCGACTAAGGACCTTGAGAACGAACAACTTGACTACGACTCCCTCATGGACGGCAACCCGAACCCTAGTCTGCGTGACCAAGAGTTTTTGCAGCACAGGTAATATACATTATAGGTACTGCATAGGAAATCAAAGATCTCTTTCGATGGAAGCCCCGTGCTCTTTTCTAATGCTCTCGAAAAAAAACTCAATAAAAAAAAGGTTTAGTTACCAACTTTAATTATCGTACATTAATATCGATTAGGTACTTATGACCACCACACTACGGAACGCCTGAATCGTGGGGTGAGAACAATGTTACCAATTTCAAAATGTCCTGCGCTTACGCTGGTTGAGATAGGTAACAATTTCATTTTATTTGAAATAACAACCCTTAAGGCGAAATAATTTAGTAACCATCTAATTCTGAACCGAGTTTTAGAATATTATTTCGTTAAAAACTTAAACAACTCTTCAGCTCCCTCTGGGGTCGTCAAGACATCACTGGAGGCGCTGGAGAAGGCAATCAACGGCTGCAGCCTTTGGGCCTGGTTCCGAACAGGCAGATGGTGAAGACCGATGCCGTCCTCCCGGCCTACTGCAACCCACCCAATCCATGCCCCGTGGGATACACTGGTAAGCTACCTAATACATAAAAGAAGAAACTGACTGAGTGATCAACTAACATATCAACGTACAGCCCAAACCGCTGGGTCTAGAGATTGCGTGTAGCTTCCTTGTGAGGTCTAGGGGTTCACTAAGAAGGGATTTACGGAAATTCATCGCCTAAGCTGTTAAAATGGGGGTAGTAACGGGAAACAAATTTTACGCGTACGAATTCACGGTCGTCCTCTAGTAAAGGAATAAAACCTAGGTAATCTAGAAACAATTACTCTGTTTTAATTTTCCGGGCGTGTAGCTGGCAGCTATACTTACCATAACTCACTTATCACGTTTCTATTTTTGCGTTGTTTGTTTTTCTAATATTATGACCCAACATCAATAGTTGAGAAAACATTAGTTTTACCATAACGTAAGCAAAACCTTGAAAAATATAACTTTTCCTTATTATTGGTAACATTCAACGTGATCTCAATATTTAAGTTTTGACGTAACACACGTGCCATACACCTGCTGTTCATGTAAAACACACGGCCGTGTTCCACGACACAGTCACGCCCCGCCTCTTTACTCTGCATTCTCCCATCGACGATAGATCAATCCATATTTATTCGGTTGCGAGCGTGGAGATTGACTTAGGTTGTTTCGTAGAAGAGCAAGGCTGCCTGATCGAGTTCGAGAATACAGCGGCATTCAGCCGCGAGTACCAGCTAGAGCAGCGCTGCATGTGCGACGGAGAGCACATGTTCGACTGCCAAGCCGAGACGGACATGGAGCTCGCCTTCCACGCCAAGGACCGAGTGGCCAAGAATTACAACATCGATGTAAGTGGAGCCCGTTGCTTCCCTTTTTTTTTCGGTCATAATTGCATTTTTGACATACTCAAATAATCAAACATTTATTGCATTCCACATTAGTTGGCAGTTGACAGGCTAACTTAAGCTAATACAGTAATGAATCTAAATAACTTAATTTTTGTGGTCCCTGTTGGGCATAGCAACATTAAGAGAGTGCTTTTGCTCAATACATAATTACTGATATTAATATTATTTTCTCCCACATGCTCGGAAATGTTAACCTTACTGTTGTAAAATCAGACCGCAAAGGTCTGAGTTCCAGGTCCAGGCAAAAAAAAAATATATATTTACCAACGGCAGCGGCCGCGAAAATGTATGAAATTTCATTACGTACCTGGTGTTTTACTTTCTAAAACCATGTTTTGACTAGGATAACTATCTCCAAACAGCCAAACACTCGTGCAACCAAAATAGTTCCTTGTATATTTTACTTTTGAAATGTCATAGACTAAAAAGTTAAAGCTTTTCAAACAGCGTTTACAGCGTATTTAAAAGTGTGTCAAATAGTTTGACTTTCTTTTAATAGAAATTGTGTTCATAAAGAAAATAAATTGCCGAAATAACATAAACGCGTAATAAATGTTATAGTTTAAACTATATTTTATTCAAATTGAATTTATTAAGTTTTTTGTGATTTTATTAAATGCTTTATTTCAGTGTCGTACCAAATCGAACGTTTATGTTATTTTCTCTGAAATGTAGGGACTGTTTTTAATATTATTAATAATAGTGTTAAATTTCCTCACATTTTTGGAGAAAAGCACTATATTTACAAGCCTCGACCGGAAAGGGCGGTTCCTGGACTCGTACATAGCGCGGCCTTGACTGCGTCTCGGCCACGGTAACTCTACTCGTCCCACAACGGCCTATTTCCCGGTCTGTGCAGTAATGTACTATTATATAGGAACCGTCAAATTTCTGATTTTTAAAAATATCTTAAGTATACACAAGGTTAGGTTAGGTTAAGATTGATTAGTAAAAATAATTAAAAAAAAAGGTTCTTAGAAAAATACGTTATGATATGACTTGCGATAAATATGACCTTCAAAACACATTATGACTAAAAATAATTATGGCAGACGATATAGACCCAAGTTCGTAACGTCCTTACTTTTGTCAATAACAGCTGAGTGAATGGTCGTTCTTTCTCTATAAAACACATGATTTGCATAAAAATGGGCGTAGGTTTATTTATACATTTCCATAACACCTGTTGAAATAAGGATAGATAATCCCCACTATCCCATTTATGGATAAGTTTGTACATTACTTTCATAACAATATTGTAGTATTTATATTTTTTTGCAATAATGAGTTTACATACATACAATCCTAAAAGAGTACTGAGTGAGAGTTAGTTCACTATCTTATTGAAAATATTATTTTGACTCATGGATACAACCAGCGCAAACTTGCCGAATGATTTTTCCACCTTTCTGTGATTAGTTACATTTATTCCTATTTCAAAATGCAGTCACAAAAACACAGGGTGACACTGACAGCACTAGTTGATGGATATTTGAATAAAAAAATATAATTGTTAAACATTATTTCTTTAAACAATTATTTTCAGGTAGACAATCCATTTCTGACGGGCGAGCGCCTGCCGATTGCAGCCAAGAAGGGTTTCGACGTTAATTCTTACTAACTAAACTATTAAATAATAAAGCACCGTCTATAATCTTACTTCGGGTCTTAAAAAGCATCCGTTAATTTCACCGTTAGATTAACAAATAAAAAACCGTCACGTTATTTTCTCGTGGTAATAATTCTTCAGGACTATTTTTTTAGAAAATTTCCAAGTTTTGAAAATATTTTTACCAACAATTTGAAATTATATTATACAGCTACACGGGTTGAAACAGCGGATTGCTACTACTTTAACCTTATTAGCTACGTAATCATTATCGTCTAAAAGACGAAATTACTTGTATGTAGAATAAGGTTGTACTTATACTTCAGTTGACGTATTTATTTCTCGTCCTAATTTCGATACTCATAAATGTATTGGCTAAAAGTTTATACGTATGACAGTATCTATCTCTGTATATTAAAAAGAAATATATTTCTTACAGTACATTTGTATGGAAAAACATCATATCTAGTCTGATGTTGGCAAAACTAAAAAGTATATAAAAAATTTTTTTTAAGAACATCCTGTATTTACGATTTCGGCGAAATGGTTCAAGCAATTATGACAAAATTAAAAATTCTTAGTTTGCAGATCCAATAAGTATAACATCAATTGAACTCTATCAGACTAAAGTCGGTTCGCGTCCGGGAGACGAAGTGACGCCAGGCCTTCCACAAGGTGGACCGACGGTCTAATAAAGGTCGCGGGAAACCGCTGGATGACAGCAGCAGAGGACCGATCGTTGTGGAAAACGTTGGAGAAGGCCTTTGTCCAGCAGTAGACGTTTTGCGGCTGATGATGATGAAACTAAACTCGAAATTCCATTACAGTTCTTGTAGCAATGCCTATAAATTTTTTGCCAATACATCGTTATGCCATAGACATTATGCGGTTCTAGCTTAAGTCACGTATTGTTTGCGCTTTTAAGGTTGATGGGTAAAAAATATAATATAATAATACAAATTACGGATCTTGATTTTAATCACTATACACTGCAACCTCATAGGATAAGATGCGTAGGTACTAAAACCAAAGATAAGGACTGGTCATTTTCTTCATATAATTTCAGGTTTGTAACATACTTAATCCGCGGAACATGCACGATAGCGATATCGCTATGATATTGTTACGTAAAGGATGCTCTTATACACTGTATATTTATTACTGCTGAAAATTGAATATTTATTTCCTATGCCACTAAAGACTATGTAAATAAAATCAATAAAATCATTTTCATTTATAACTTTGACTGTTATTGGTAACTTTGACGTTGTCCGTAGTGGCCTCGTTTTATAAAGGTTAAGTTATTTTTCAATCAATGGAATATTTAACGAATTCGTTTATCTGGAACAGCCTGTATGTATATAAATACAGGCTGTTTCAGATATCCATTCACATTTACAAATATATGTGTCAAAAATCAACCTTGATAATAATTTTAGCAAGGATTCGTTAAATCTATATTTCCTTTTTAATTAAGTAACTATAGGTATATACAGATAAGCCCACTATTAATGATTAAGAATTATGCATTATGGTTTAAAGTTATATCTATAAGTAATAGTTGAATCATATAATTTTAGACGTCGACCCGAAACTACGTCTTCCCTAGAATTTAAGTAATAAAGAATAAAGAGTTATCGAGAGCGAAATAGGTTTAAATTAGAGTAGACTTTGGAAAGGGGGAGATTAAATATTACGTATATAAAATAATATAAAACGAAGGTTACCTCAACCATAGAATAGACGACGTTATCGATATAAATACTATTACATTTTTTTAAATTCTTTTCGAAACGTGTTTCACTTTAAGAGGCTACATATTTCATAAAGTCGGTAGTGTCCCTTGATCTGTAACTATACGATCTATAACGATGATTTTTGATTAAATATTTGAGTACTTATTATTTCTTAGTCCTGGTAAACCATTTTTTGAATAAATGTTTTAGTTTAAAAGTACACAGCAATTATTTGAATTTGACGTTGTAATCAAGGCGCGCGCAAACTATCTCCATCTCACGTTCTTCGCGCGGAAGTGAATAAACCCATCCCTTTTTTATTCTTCTGCGGGCGTGGCATCATATGTGTCCTCTTAATTTTATTTAAATCGGTAGTATTTTTTTATTTAATATTATTTTATACATTTTACTTATGATTAATAAGTTTATTAAAACGTTTACGATAACGTTTATAAGATGCCCAATTTACCTCAAGATCATGCTTGATAGAAGTGTTATATAATTCTGGTTAAAAGTTAGAAATAGGATTTACTGTAAATAAGTACAAATGGAAAATCAACAACTCAAAATCATACGTCAAATCAGAAAAAAGCCAATTTGAAAAACATCAACAAGAAAAATTGTCCTCATTTATACCCTGTATATCGTCGAACATGGAATCATGCTCTATATTGTCTAATTTGATATAGGCTGAAAGAAATAATTACCATTTGTATTTACGTAGACTCAGAAAAAATACTATTTGTAAATAGATTCCACCTGAACATTGCATAATCTTTGGTCATGTCATAATTCATTTTGACCCTACATATTACATTTTGGTCTCAATTCTAGATTACGTCGACTTTGTGATTACACTTTTGATGGTATGTTTTTGGTCCAAATTCAAAATGGATAACTACATACATAATCTCACGCCTTCGTTCCCAGAGTGGGGTAGGCAGAGCTACAGAATTACAAACATCTCTAAAAACTTGTTGATAATTCTATAACCACAATTTGCACAATTAGGCTAAGATGTTTACCAGCGTATTAGTGACAGGTTGCAAGCCCATCGCCTAACAGTACTACAAGCCTTTATTCCCTTAGTCGTCTCTTACGACATCCACGGGAAGACATGGAGTGGCGCTATTCTAACTCGGCAACCACACAAGGAAATGGATAACTAAAATTGTCTATTTTCCATTTGTACTTAATGACAGTAAATCAGAAATAGTAGTAAGTAGAGTTACAACCATAAATTTAAGCTGTATATTAAAAGTCACGGGTGGATCTAGTCAAAGAGTAGTGAGTAAATAAATAGTACAAATTATTTTTATAAAAAAATGCAAATTGGGATACGACTTACAAGATACATTTAATTATTTACTACGGGTACTTATTTAAATTAAAAAAACATGGGTTTTACGTAAGTGGACTTTAAGTACGTTGACTTTAGTTTTTAAATTAACTTGGCAAAATTGAAATAAAAACGAACGCACACTAAAATCGTATTATTTAGTTTAACATCGGAACAATTTAATGGTTTATAGCTTAGGAAATCTTTAAATGATTATTTTTGTTTTATAAAGCTATAAACTACATTTGAACTTTTATATACTATACTCATTACACTCATTACTGTTTTAGTACAATAAAGCGTTTACATACATTCATGCATACATACATACATAACTAATCAATAAGCTAGTCAGAGTCACCTAGTCCTATCTTAGTCGTATCTCAATAAAAAAAAATACAAAAAAGAGTCCTTAAGAGACATTTATTAGCCTAAGTGTAAGTACACATTGTGTATTAATGATAGAACTATAATAATAAGTTTCAAATGGTGTGAGCACCCGAGCCAAGATACTCATTGTTAAAAATATCTTAATAACTTTACCAAAAGTCATTTAAGATCTCATAAAGCAAAAAAAAAAAAAAAACTTTAACTCTTATTGGCGGAGTAATTACCATTTTTATATATTCTTTTATTTTATCCAGCCTTTTCACCTTCTGATAAGAGAAAAAAAAAAGTTTTTAAATTTTAATACAAAGTAATTTACAAAAGTTTGTGTGTAACAAAGTGTGCACTATTGTGAGTATGGTGTAATCGTATTACATCCAATTCCCAGCTCCATGCGTGATTACTTGTCATTCCAAAGTGCCTATGAACTTTGCAGATGCAGTCATAGGAAGTCACGGTTTTAAAATTCCTTAATTATGTCGGAATGTGGTTCCAGCATTTTATAATAGAATAAATAGCGAAGCGAAGGTGCCATCTCCTTCAATTTTTTTGTACTTGGTACTAAAGAATAGAGCTTCCCGAGAAAGGTCTCTACATCTATTATTAGGTATTTAATTATTAATGTGGCACACAAATGTGTAATGAGGTAGTTTAAACTTATTTTCTTATTTTCTTTGTATCTTGTTCTTTACACATAATTTTACTGTTTATTTCTATTAATTAGTAGCTGCTCCCCGCCAGCGGCTTTGTATGGAAACCTTCTCCTGACAATAACGAACACAATCAAAAAATAATTATCATTTATGGTGCAGTCGTTTGGAAGTTATGCGCGTACATTATATTTGAATGATTGATTTTTATTTATTTTATTAAGTAATACAACTGTTTAATTCTTGACAACACAGTATCTTGGTCAGCAGCGAGTTAAACCTGCTGGTTGCCTAAAAAACTACGAAAACAGCCTTCAGTATTTACTTTTGGATTAATCAGTTATTTTTTTTCATCTAATATATTCGTATTCTTACCTTAAATCAACTTATACCTACAGCTAACCGAGATACCTCTTTAGAAGCGTACATACCTACTTAAGCTCGCATTTGGGTGATAACCAAAAAGTTGGACAATAGTCAAGCGTAGTTAACCATACAAACAACGAAGTCGAAAAAAGTTCCGTTGTGCGACGAAAAGTATCCCTACATGTGTGGCTAATTTTCATGTTACAACGGAAAAGTTTCATAGAAAATTCAATTGAGTGAGTTAGCATGCCCAACTATTTGGACCTTACCCATTTGTGTATACTTGTAATTTATTTATAATGTAAACAAACATTAAATGTAACGTTTTCTTACTGTACCTACAGCGGGCCTAGTATGGATGCGTCTATATCGCGTGTCAAATGTGTATAAAGCATCCTACGATCGATCATTGCACAGTGGTTTAGCTAATATTCTCTTGCCAGTCATAACGAGCTTTGCTATTTACCGCTTTTTTATTGTACTTTAAATTATATCTTTATTTTAAACCTAAGTAGTAATGAAATTACTAAATGCATAGCATTTTATTTTAAGGGAAATGTACAACTTGAATTTTGTATCTCAGTAATAATTTGTATTTTAATGCTGTAATAGTAAGTTAAACATGTACATTAAAGCAATGCATACATAGTACCAAATTGTCAATAGACTTTCAGACATGTATAAAATGAGCGCTGAATTAGATAATTCATTAAAATAATTAGGTATTAAGCTAATTATAAAAAGACATGTACATTATACTGGATCACGCTGCTGAAATCTCCAACTTATAGGTAGTTAAGGGAATTTGCATAGCTACTAAAATATATCGTGTAATATGTATAACCCAAAAGGATTTGGTACTAAATATAGTAGTAGGTAATTTGAAACATTATATCAGTCTTCAACAAAACGTACAAAGTGCTGTAAGTAAGTATTTTAGGTTTTAAAATGATTATCAAGCTGGACATAGATCTGAATAAATCTTATTTGCTTATAGTATCACTAGTTTGATGTTTACTAGTTAATAAGAAATTTTATAAGTATAGGAAAAGGCAAAACTATTCAATACGTTAAAAACCTTTTATCTACACTCCTATCATAAGTCCTCTATTATGCGTTCAAAACCCGTAGGCAATGACCACCAATAACTGTGGTAGTGGGTGAAAGCGATGACAGCTGTTAATTTTGGAAGATTTTCCAAATTTGGATCTCATTAAATATTCGATAACGTAATTTCAAAATTACGTTACAGCTGTCATCGCTGTCACCTACTACCACAGGTAAGGTAATGCTGGTCATTTGCCTTACGACTTCTGAACTTATCTTAGAGTACTTATAATATGTGTGTAGATAAAGTATTGTACGAGACTCTGCGTAATTTGCATTACAACACTCGTGTGATCTATTATGAAACTCGCCTTACGACTCGTTTCATAAACCACACTCATGTTGTGATGCCTGTCATTACGCAACCGTCCCGTAAACTACTATTAAAGTACTGTTTAATTATCTGAATATGTATCAATTACCTTTATTCGGTCATAATCCCCACGATGATTTATAAATTCATCAGCGGTGACACACACAAGCCTCAAATACATCGTACACTTCTAACGTACGCTATTAAACTGGATGAACAATAAAAAAACAGGTAAAGTGCAAATTTAAGTAATTTAAGTCTGTAAGTAATTAATATGGTACGCATAAGAACTATTTCCCAATTTGAGCTTTTCTTTAATTCCATATCGAAAATGAAATGAATGAATGCGCCACCTGTTGTCAAGTAGCTAAAGTTTCAGCTACTTACAACAAATTTTGTCAATAATTATCTCAAAGACTATGGATTACTTTGTGATACTTTTCTTATAAAAATATCGATGAATTTCTATTACTCTAATACTTTTAGTATACTTCAGAGATTAAAAATGTTTTTAAATTTTCAAAACCTTTTCATATGACACCCCATTTGCTATAATAGTTTGACTTTCATTTTTAAACCCCCTTGACTTAAATGTGAATAAATGCGGGCAAGCAAGTTAAACACGTATGCCAAATTTCAATTTTATAGGTTCAGTATTCTCTGAAAAAAACTACTATGATACAAACACAAACAGACACCGAAGTTCCACCATAAGGGTTCCTTTTTAACCATTTCGGTACGGAACCCTAGAAACAATATTATTTGAATATTTTGCCTTTTTCTAAACCCTAGATTTGTTAACATAACCAATTTTATTCTATTATTATAGTATTTTGTAATAATTAGTCATAATTTGTACATTGAAAGCCATCGACGGCGCCACGACACATAGCAGCATATACCAAAGACATTTTATTTGCGAGGGTTGAACGAAAGAAAGTATATCTCTTATAATATTACCTTTACCCTGCATCGCCTGCATACGACACATCCCGTGCGTCTTAAATGTAGGAGCTTAGGACATGGAATAAGATAACAAACCGATATAAACCAAATGTATAAGATGATAAGGCTGAAATTTCACAGCGACGTACGCTTCGAACGCTTCGAACGCAAATGTGTAAAAGTTCGCTTGGTATCAAAATGTGGGTGTGTAATGTTTAGTATAAAGACAAAATGGTCTAATTGTCATTTTACATAACACGAATTGCATAATTTCGATCTCTATAATAAACCAACGTTATAATAATCATGATGCATAATACGAAATGCATAATTTCAAAAACTATAATGTTCATAAATTAAATAATAAATATTTCTAACAGCTTTCGTTACTATAATTGTGGTCACAGTTCTAACCTAACCTAACCTAGTTAGAAGAAGTTGACTAAAAATGCATATAGTGTTATGTTATTCGATAGTATGCCTGATGAATTAATACAATTGGTTTTTATGCTAAACGTTCATTATGTTTCTCGTGGTTAGTTAAATGAAATTATACAAAAAGTTTTTAGTAATTGAAGCGCACCCATCAAAATGTATGTACAGACTCCTACTGTGGCACACGCACTAACTGAGTGACACAAACCTGCGTTACGTGCGTAGCGTATGTAGCGTGCGCCGTAATGAAGTTCCGGCTTAATAGGTACTCAACGCGTAGTGCTATTACATTCGTGATGCTACCAACCAACATGCAATAGCGGCCTGCACACGTAGAGTTCGGACCACGGGAAACGCCACGCGCCATTCCAATCTTCGCTCCGAACCGTACGTGTAAATGCAACTGTAATAGTAAAGTAGTACAAAATGTGCGGTTCGGACTGGCGCGTGGAATGGCGCGGAGCGTTTCCCGCGGTCCGAACTTTACGTGTAAAGGCCGCTTATATGACCCGACAAATAAATACCAAGTGCACTATGAAATAAGAGGAAACTAACGGAGAGCAACAGTTAACAGGAAACCCGATTTCCCACATCTGCTACGCATTATTTCCCCAGACATAATTTCGTAGCTATATCTACCCTGATCGCAAACCACAATTCCTAATGTTGGCACCAAACTGAAAAATATTACATCTCTCCCACCGAAGATAAAAGTATTGGAAAATACGTCGAATTGATTTGTTAACTCTTTAAACACTCGACGTGATATCATATCACACCAATTACAAATTATAAATAATAAAATAATGATGAAGTACGGAGCCGAAAGTAAAAAAATATATAATAATTGCCCTCTACGGGTTAATGCAGTCCTTCCGTCTTAGGTCTTAGGCATATTTCAGCCAACTTAGAAAGTTTTCTTCGCGTCCTTATTCAACTCGATTTAGGTAGGTTACGCTGCGGTAGGTACCCGGAGATACAATTACCGTAGTCGCTAGCGAGTCGAATGCTCTGTCCCTCACAGTATTGTTATAGGGTACAGAGGGACAGAGCTAGCGAGTACGGTAATTGCAACTCATGGTAAGGGTACTGTAGCGTAAAAGGATTCGACACCTATGTAAATATTAATAGAAGCACAAAGGCGCACGTGGCCCGTAAAAGTTTAATTACGAAACCGTGTTCTCCCAAAGATAACTTGACAGGTCGAGTTCTTACCCCAAAACCCCCTATTCCGTAGTTTGTATAAAATATTTCATGTACGACGATGAAAGTCCAAAAGCACGGATCGAGTGCGGAACCGGTTAAGTACCTATACGAGTATGAATAATACTATAGCCACAGCTAATTTGTTTACACGACTTCCTCAGATGCGGGATGAAAAATCCCTTAACTTAGATGGTGTCATTATATCTATGGCCCATACCCACTCGATTGTTGAAATTTAGACGCCTAAAACAAACAGACCAAGTTAGCATCATGCTTTATTTAGATAAATAGCTTTGTTGCGCCGTATATATTTTTTATGTATACCTTATTTATTAAGAATTAATTAATCCCTATGATAACTTTGTTGTAGAGGTTTCGCACGATAACGAAAGGAATATAAGGTGGGCTTACTTACGGCTTTGAAGGATTATCTCATATTATCCTTATTAATTTATGAAATGAATATTGTGTACTCACGAAATTAATGTTTGATGTCACTTACCTGTACTCATATAATATATTATGTTTAATAAGTTTCAAAACGACCCCTAGAAAATAAGAGCTGTACTTTTTTGTACATGATATCTTTCATCCCTCGTTTTCGTACTAAGATTAATATTAATTATTATAATAACTAAAATTAAGACCTCCGAATTGATTAAGATACCTTACTCATCATATTATTATAAAAAAACCGGATCAGCGATTAAAAAGTACAAGTTATACTAAATTTCTAAAATAAACCGAAGTGTAGTTTTCAGGGAGAATTGTGTTCGTCTAGGTTCCTCCTAATTATAGTCGCTTTATACTCGTATTGCGGGTTTTAGTTACAAAAAACTAGTAAAACCAGTATACAATTAGGATAGGCAAAATTTTTTTTTACTTAATTATAATTGTGTAAATATTTTTGACCGACACGATCACTATTCCAAAATAACTTAGGGGTAATTCAAAGGCATCGTTTTAAATACGTGCTTTAGTTAAATTAAGTAAGTAAAGAAGCATATCGTCGGTTAAATTTGCAAACCTCGTAAGTCCATTTATTTCAAAAATGATTTTTTTATTGAAACGTGTAGCCAATCACCAAACGCATCGATCTATATATTGCATTCAAACATCAAACAAACCGTTATTTAAAAAATCTACAAATCTACAAATATAAAAACTCGTAACTCCCCTCCAGGTATGGAGTAATTAGTGTTGATATGCTTTGATAGCATGGACTTACGAGTTTTGCTTTATATTTCATTTCGGAGATACGTGGTTTTCTGTATTGAAGCAAATTTACAGCAGGGATATTTCATAGCTTTAGAAAAAAATTAGGTATTTTGAGCTAAAAATATGATAACTTCACTATTTTTTACCTATATGAATACATAAGATTAATAAGCTTCCCTGCAATTACATGCTGTAATTTTGTTTTTTGTGTCTCCTGTAAACTTGAGCCAAATGGACTTACGAGGGTTGCGCATTTAACCGACGATATATAAAAAGTTAAGTATAAGTATTTTGTTTCGTTAGATTTGTGTAAATATTTTTGACCGACACGTTACCTATACCTAGTTAACTTCGTTATTTCGAATGCATCAATTTCAATACGCGATATAGTCAAACTAAGTAAGTATATAGATAGGCACATATAATTAGAAAAGTATTAGTATTTTGTTCCGTTAAATATATTTGTGTTAATATTATTGACCGACCTGTGACCTAGTGACCTTCGGTAATTCAAATGCGACATTTTAAAAACGCTTTATATTTAAATTAAGTAAGTAAAATAAGCAAATATAATTAGAAAAGTATAAGTATAAGTAGTCTTTAAAATATTATTGTGTAAATATTTTTGACCGACACGTTAACTACATTTAGTTAACGTCGGTAATACGCCTTACTCTAAAGCTCTGGTAATTAAAATAAGTAAGTAAAATAAGCATATATAATTAGAAAAGTATAAGTGTTTTGTTTCGATAAATATAATTGTTTAAAAAAATACCGACACTTTAACTACATTTAGTTAACGTCGGTAATACTCCTGATTTTAAATGCCACATAATTAAATTAAGTAAGTGAAATAAGCATATATAATTAGAAAAGTATAAGTATTTTATTTCTTTAAAATATAACTGTGTAAATATTTTTGACCGACACATTAACTACATTTAGTTAACGTCGGTCATACGCCTTAATCCAAAGCTCTGGTAATTAAATTAAGTAAGTGAAATAAGCATATATAATTAGAAAAGTAAAAGTATTTTGTTTCGTTAAATATAATTGTGTAAATATTTTTGACCGACACGTTAACTACATTTAGTTAACGTCGGTCATACTCCTGGTTTTAAATGCCACGTAATTATATTAAGTAAGTGAAGAAATAAGCATATATAAAAGTATAAGTATTTTGTTTCGTTAAATATATTTGTGTAAATATTATTGACCGCCACCTATTGTGAAACTTCTGCTGCAGCACATAAGACACTTTTTGTAAGAAATCAAAGTGTTTTAAAACAGCGAATACGCCGTCAAGCAAACGCCACCCGTGAAGGAACGAAAGGACTTGGCGAACGCCGCCTTTACGTCACGTACATAATGCCGCTGCAGAGTGTGGAGATATTTTTCTAAAAATCTTTTTATCTTTCCATTCGCAAAATCGTCGTCTACTTTATTTTTGTCAGTAGCTTATTTTGCCATAGATTATTATCTCAGCAGAAATAATTCCATTATCATATTTCCCAATGTGTATTTATCTGAATAGTTATATCATTTTCTCAGAGTCGACGGAGCTCTGCTAGCGCGGAGCTCCTACTTCTGGGTTGTTTGGCCCTTCGTGCCTGCTGCAAAAGTAATATAACCTAAACCTACCTACCTATTTCTGCCTAATTACAATGGTGAAATTTGCGACTGGAAAAAAACCAGAATGGTAAATGTCACCTCCAGAATGGAAAAATTAAGAATGGGTAAAAAAGACATTCGGTAAAATCACGAATCGGGAAAATCGCGACTGGAAAAATTGCTACCAAAATGGTTTTTGGAAATATCACCACACTCGAGGCTTCAGAATCAGTCGTGAAACCGCAGGCAGAAAATTGCCCTTGTACTACTCATTATTATATTAAACAGATTTTATGTAATTAAGCGTGGTCAGAATTGTACAATTTTGCACAATAATAGTGTAGAAATAATGATTAGATAGGTACCTAAAAAACTGTGTACCGCGTACTTCAACATTTTTTTTCCATTGTCATCTAGCTATTTCCAATAACCCTTTTTCAATCTATATGGTTAACCAAAAATACAATACACACACACCCAAGTTATTTACCTTTTGGGGAATTTCAGAGCAAGTTATATTTGACGTAAATTCAATCACAGCTTCGAGCTAAGGTTGAAGTTAGTTGAAAATCGATTGCAATTTATATCAAACAGATAAATAAACAAATAGACAGGCACGGAAGAACACGTTAAATAGAATTCTCTGAAAAAAATGGCTTCAAATTCTGGAATGATAGGTACTGCTTTTTATTCATTTGTTACTTACCTGTAAAAGTATGAAAAATATAAAAAAAAAACCACGACAGATGAGTTCAAATCACGACTGAAGTTTAAATTGTGGCAAAATGAGGTTGCAGTGTAATGTGAATATTTATATTGATGTTTCTGTGAAAATAAATCATAATATTATCGGTGTAAAAATGCTTTTATTGTACCTTTATTAACTGATGATCGGACTCATGTATCCATTCATAATATTGATATTTTTACATATAGTTCAGGAAATATGAAACATTTATAACGGTAACCCAAAATTGACCATGTGTTTGTGAAGGTATTTCCATTAACATTTTTTTTTAGTGCTGATCAACTTCTGCATTTTCTGGAACAAACTAATGTTTTAATTTAATTATTTGTTTAAAGCATTATTCACTATTTTCATTTCATTTCATTATTAAGTAAATTGAAAATGTTAAATTACGATAATATCCGCTTTATATAATTATAATCTTAGGTATTACGACTCTATTGAATCTTGTTCTATTTCCAGATCTGTTTTTTCTATGACCTGTCCGACCTATGGTTTTGATACTTGAATCACATTGTGGATATTATGCACGTAAGAAAAAAAACGCAAAGTAGATAATATTCGGCCGAATCATATTTCTTGAACTATACATACACATACATACCTATCATACATTCAAAAATGTTACCTTTCTGGGGCTATGTCAGCTATGTTATTTACCCTTGAATCATTAATAGAATGTTTTACTTCGCCGAATTTTCATTTCATCGACACGTGCATGAGTTTTTTTTGTTGGTTACAGGTTTAACCTAACCTAACCTACCTAACCCTTAAGATAACCTAAAAACAATAAGGTTTCAGTAGAAATTAGCTTTCGACGAAATGATAAATTCGATCGGCGTGTGTCGTATAAATGAGTGTCGTTGATTCACGAGGATTCCATAGCTATCTAGAGTTCAATATTTTGATGAAAACAACGAATTTATTTTATACAAGCAAGATAACTTATTGAAATAATGTGTTGATGATCACACTTTATCACACTATATTATCAATGCGATTGTTTGTGTTTGTTGCTATTTCAGGCTGTACGAATCTGGAAGAACTTTGGAATGAAGATAGCTTTATACCTTGACTTAACACATTCAATACTTTTTTTTTCTGAAAAACCATAAACACGGACGAAGTAGTGGGCAGAAGAAAAAAAAAGCATTTATAATTAATTTGATTTAGCTACTTTATTTGATCAACATTTTGTTTCATGTTTTTGTACTTTCGCTTATTATGATATGGATGTTTTCATTTTACATATCAAACAAGAAGTTTTAAAAACTATATGATGATATATTTCTATATATTTTACGTAAAATACTTTAACAACACCATTTATCTCTACATCTCTGCAAGACATTTAATACACTTTAGTCAATGTCTCGGTCTTCCTCTGGCGTCTAATACATTTTCTTTAACAATTGAAAACGTACAGACACATAATTGGCAAGATTAATTATAATCACGTCCATACACAAGTATCAATATCCTTACATATACACATATGCGACAAAATTTAATGAAATGGTTTTTTTGTTATTAATTAGCACACGCCTTAAAAAATACGAAAGTTTAATAAAAAAATAACTAAAAAACGAATGTCGGCCCTTTTGTACCTATTTAAATGTCATTTTTTGGTTATAGAAAATATTCCATAACTTTTTGGTGTACGCATTGATGTCTGTTGTTTGAAAAAACTTAAATGTAAAAAACGTATTTTTAAAATCATACTTCAAAAACCTGATTTAGTACAATGTAAATAACCATAGGTATATGCATAGTGAAAATAATTATTGTGTTTATACTTTTCCTTGTAGGTAAATGCACCGTTATTCTGAGAGCAACCAGAGATCAAATTCACAAATTTATTAAACCATTTGAGTACCTACTACATCTACATGTCTATCATAAGCGTATTTCGTTCTTGCAACTAGATTAGTATCTACTTAATATTAGTTAAATAAATAAGTATTACTACGGTGACTAACTGTGCGTATTAAACACAGTTGAGTGCAGAAAACCTAAATGTTATGACTAATATCACACTTGACATTAATAATTATTCTGCATTTTGATTACGGGCTACACATTCCATGAGTTTTGAGTGTTGCGCATTTACGGGTATGCCTTGCCAATACGATTCTAACATCACTCGAACGCGAGACCGCACTGGCACCGCGCTTCACAACACGACGCTATCCACTAATTGATCCTGCTGCGGATAATCAAAAACATTCTCCTGACGATTGCATTCAGCCCCTATTAAATAACAACACAAATATCTACTCTTTCAATATAGAGGCGTCTCATGACGTCATTTCTATTGACGTATGAGAGCCCGCGATATGAAACTAATAACTCACCAGTTCGATCGAAATGGTTAAGTTACGAGGATTCTTGTCAGAGAAAAGGGTAACAATTCGTGAGGTTTAGTCTCGTACGAGCTGTCGCAGCCCTCGGGGCCGCCCAGGGGCGGTGGCTCGCGGGCGCCGCGCCGGACCGTTTGGACGACGGTTGCACCGCCTCGGCATCGGAGGTCCCTCGCAAGTTTCGTCAGTTCACTCCGACGGGTAAGCACTTGCACTGTTTAATTTTCTGCAGCCGTTTCCGCTTGACGGGCGGATTTTGGCCCGGACACCGCAGCGTCACTGTGATCCAAGTGAACTTCTTCGGCTTGCAAAACGAGCAGGACTTGAACGCTGGCGAAGGCCGCTCGTCGTTCCCTTCGCGGCGTCGCGGCCCTTTCGGGATGTAGAACGAGTTGCACTGGCCGTAGCAGAAATTATTGACGATGGTCGTAGGCAAACACCCCTGTTCCCTGATTTTTTGCACAAGAGGTTCCGTCTTACACCAGTCCTGTTTAAGGTAATCCTTTTTTGTAACGATGAGGGCATTTTTTGAGGATCTGAGAATTTTGCGATAGTCAACACCCGATGGTAGAACTGTACTGTCCTCTTGATCGGGCACTGTCACGATGTTATCGGCGCTGCCGTCGCCGAGCTCATTCCGCTGCAGGTAGGCGGGCGCGGAGGCCTGCTCGGCGCGGCGGCGCGCCGCCACCATGCGCTCCACCTGCTCGGTGTCAATGATGTCGAGGATCGAGTCGGTGGGCGTGAACGGCCGGCGGCCGCCGACGCCGGCGCTGAAGCACCCCCCGCAGGCCGCCAGCAGCGCCGCGGCAGTAAGCCAAATGTGGGATTTCGATAAGTTCTCCATCTGTAACAAAATATTATTTGATCAATTCAAGTGGTTATTGACGTTATGGTTTCGACCGAGGTCATTGACGTAAGGCTACGTCGGTTTTAAAATAGATTGCGTTCGGATGGAAAGGAAATCGTAGGCGAGACTCACGTTGCATCGAGCGTTAGGAGCGAACATCGTAGGCAGAGCGTTGGAGCGGGGTCGGCGCGTGCGGTCGGCGAGCGTAGTGCGGCGGCGGCGAGCGAGCGGCGCGAGATGCGTGTGCGCTGAGCCGGCCGGCGGAGCGGTAATGAGGCGCTCAATGGACCGCCGTCGCCGCCGCTCAATGGACGAGATGACTCACGCACTCCGCCATAGAACCGTTACTACGAAATTCTCACAGACCCAACACCTGTTTGCGAACCTATTTTCATTTCGGATTACAGACGTAACGAGATACTTCTTTTAATCTCTCCATTGACACACACACTCCTTCATCCACAATGAAGAAGAATCTACCTACCTAACGGTAATAAACATAACGTCCATGAAATTATGATCAGTTTCATTTTTAATATTACGAATCAATTTACCAAGTTAAATTTTATATCTTACTCCTGGACATTAAGGTAAAATAATATACCTTTGAGACACGACAAAACAAGAAATATATTGTTCAAAAGATATTTTATTGGTTCAGAATATTAATAGGTACCTCACGAATGTTATCAGGGCGTAGGCATAATATATAAACGTTTGTATTGAATGATCTTTGTTCCGGCGAAGGCGGAGAGATTTTCTCACCTCGGCGGCGCCAAGCAAAGTCGGTGATGCGCGGCGGAGGCGCGACCCAGGCGCCGGTGCAGATGCGCCCGGGCTAGCATGCGGCCGCGGCGGCTCTCGGCGCGTCCGGCGTTTACTATCAAAAGTACTAGTCAAACGCAATCAATTTAGACCCCCTAGAAAGGTTAGTTTGGTTTAGTAGATTTTTTTGTTTCATTAGGTCTAAAGGAAAATTAATTTAACAATTTGCATTGAACAGAGTAGATAACATCGTGCGGACCTAGCACACGGACGAGTCAAGTAGAGCTAGTTTAATAAAACGAGCTTACTGGTCTTGGGATTTACTGTCAATGACGTAGTGAGCGCCATAGGTTCATAATCAAAATGTATACCTACTATAGTTTACTAGACCGTATTAACTTTACGTAACGGACGAAAAACTTTACATAACATTCAATAACGGACGAGGAAATCCATTAATAGATTATATTAAATTGTATTAAAAAAAAAAATTTGTCTAACAACAATGACACATTATTTAGTTTAACTAGTACACTATCCATCCCTGATGCACTACAGAAGAGAGGAAGCCCCATTATCAGTAACGTGCTAGGCTAGAACACCCCACAAACGTCGAGGGCAACAACTAGTCACGGAATGGACGGAACGGAGTGGCATGAGTACAACACCTTAGCGTAGCTAGAATATTTTGACGGGATGAAGTGGCATGAGCGCAACAACTACAAATAGGCGTGGAATTAACGGAATGGAGTGACATTTGCGTAACCACTAGGCGTGGAATTAACGGAACGGAGTGGCATGAGTGTAACCACTAGGCGTGGAAATAACAGGATGGAGTGCCATGAGCGCAACAACTACGAGTAGGTGTGGAATTAACGGAATGTAGTAGTATTTGCGTCACCACTAGGCGTGGAATTAACGGGATGCGGATTGAGTGCCATGAGCGCATCAATTACAAGTAGGTAGGCAGAGAATTAACGCAATGGAGTGGCAACAAATAGGCGTGAGTGGAAGGAATAGAATGGCATAAGCGCAACAACTAGGCGTGAAATGGACAGAATAGAATGCAACAACTAAGCGTGGAATTGGCGGAATGGAAAAACATGGAATGGAAAAGTGAGTGGGTTACGAGTATAGACCCATAGCCTCAGTAACATTTTGCGTCACATGAACTACCCAGCAGTGGGCTAATGTGGGCCGGCACACGTGCTAGCCCTGTTGATCAATACGTTTCCGCCCATTGCTTCCCACAATGCCCATAGACGTGCAACCGGAGCCTTCTCAGAAATGTAGGCGCTACGTGGGCGCACGTTTCAATTATATTTTTAACAAAGTATCGTTAAAATCGTAATTGAAGACTTATATAATTATCGGATGAATTTATTACTGTTTTAAGAAACAAGTAAGTACATTTTACATTCAATGGTATCACTGGTAACTATGGTTGCCCAAAGCACGTGAGTGAATAATTTAACCTGGGGTTAAACTAGGGTTAAATTTACGTTCAAGCGGGCCTAAATGAATGTAACTGTCAGGTTTACATCAGGTTAAATCATAAAACTATATTCATATTTTTAGGCTGTAAGAACTAAGAGACGTTTTAGGAGCTGTCACACTGTAGGTATAATTATATTGACAGAAAGCGATTATTCCGATTTCCATTTAAAGGTACGTCTTTTTTATTGTTAGGTAATGTCAGTCATCAAAGTTATAAAAACAATATGAATGTCTACATTATTCTAAATGAATCTACATAGAGAAATCGCACGATCGGCAAAATAGATTAAACTCCACGTAATGACAGCGTTACCAGACGTCCGGAAAAAGCTGTACCCTTACCATGAGTTACAATTACCGTACTCGCTAGCAAGTCGAATGCTCTGTCCCTCGCACTCTATAAGAATACTGCGAGGTCTGCGAGGGACAGAGCATTCGAGGCGCTAGAGAGTACGGTAATTGTAACTCATGGTAAGGGTACGGACAGTCAGGGCCGAGATTCTAGGTTACCGTAACGTTTTGATAGCTTTTATTTACTTGACGTAATGGTGGCCGAGTTAAAAACAATACCACAAAAGACGATATAGTTTTTACCGCCTAGAATAGAGGGTCGACTAGTTTGGATGAAATAAATTATGTTTAGCCTATAGAATATGCAAACGTTAGGTTAAGTGCAAATTATTAGTACCGACTTAACTACCTACCCAATAGTTATGACGGGAAAAAATAGTCAACCTAACGATTGCATATTCTATAGGCTTCATGCTTTCGATTAGTATGTAATTGGTCTATTTAACAAGCAATAGCAATTTAACAGTCTGTACACGACTCGCCCGCGCTCCTCGCCTTTGTAGAATTCATATTTTTGGAGGTTGAGTTGGCTAATAATTAATTTATTTATTATTTATTTAACCTTTATTGCACAAAAAAAATTACAAATGGCGGACTTAATGCCTTATGCCAGTAAACCAAATAACTTAGTGAAAATAATTTAGTGAAATTATAACTAATTCGTGGGGTTTGTAAGCATTATTTGTTGCTGAGAATTAGATATTTTTATTTTAACTTTTAATTTATTTATTTCTCATAATACCTACAAACAACAGACTTCAGATTTATTTTATTTTATATGTAAATGCCAAAAAAAAAGGTTTTTTTTTTATTAATAACATTTTTTATAAGTCGAAAACATAAAAAATTATAATAACAATAATAGGTGTCAGACATTAAAAGGGTAATAATATAATATAATTAAGGTATGTACATTTCATATTTTATTTTATTTATGTTTAAGACAATAAAATTCATTTAAGTCATAAAATTGTGACTTCAATCAATAGCCATTTCAACATTATGCTGAAATATATACAGCGTGCTTCTGCTGCTAGCTGTAAAATATGTCAATCGTCTCAAATTCATAGCGCAAGGTTTAATCTCTGTATGGGGAGGAAGTGGGTCCATACCGATATTTTTTTTACAACGTGGCCGCTTAGCGTAGGAATTTCATTCACAGCCCGTTCATTCAGATGGTTTGCTTTGTTTGAAAAAAAAACTGAGACAAGCGGTCTACATAGCGGGCACAAATGCGATTGTCTACGGGTTGTTTTTTTTTTAACAACCCTCCGGCACTGTGGGGAAAATCGAGTGTTATAAATTTATTTTTTACTAGATCACAATTAAAATTTATTTAGCGCTTACGAAAATATTCAAAACTTTTCGTTTTTATTCAAATTCTTTTGTTTCCCTCTTGACGTGGTAAAGCCTTGAACTTTTTTAAAATTAAAATAGGCAAAATTGATTTTTAGACTATCACTTTGAATTTGGGATAAAATTTTGTATTTTATTTTAATGTAAGTAATGATTTTAGATTATTAGTCAAAAATATATTGACTAAAGGGATTCGCGTGAAAATTCTTTCTTATTCCAATATAAGGTTACAGAACACACACACAAAGTTAAATTGCCTCAAAAAATATCTCTAAAACAATTCTAAGCAAAAAAAAGTTGCATAATCGCCAGATTTTACTAAATAATAAGAATTTGTTAAAATGTTTTTTGAATACAAACACACCCTATATGTATAGCTAAAGCTTGTCTAATCGGAATATATCACAAATAAACTCCAAGTCCCGATGGCATGCGGCGAAGAATGCCGACCTTCTCGGAATGGTACAATCATTCGGATGCCCCGTTTGACACGTTTTATAAAGATTAACTTTTTGTGCCTCTTCGTCAATTAAAGTTGATTTCATGCCAAATCGGTTAAATAAAAAAGATCTGAAGCCAACTTTATCCTTGGTCCGTCTTGCTTGAATAGGGCAAATTATGATCATGTCATGATCATTTATTAACCGTCGACGCAAAATGAAAGTGTTATAAGTTTGACTGCTATGTATGTGTGTGTTTGTCGGTGGCACCATAGCTTTTAAACGGGTGGACCGATTTGGATGAGGTTTTTTATATTTGAAAGCAGGTTTTCTAGCGCTAGTTTCGCCTGTGTTTTTAGCGAAATTTCATGAAAATCGGTTAGGCCGTTTAAAAGATATCGGTCTGAAAGAAGGAGTCACCATTGTAATATCGAGGGTTTTTATCTTAGTATGTAACTAAAAGTTATTACATTTTTAAATTATGTAGTTAAGACACCAATATAAATTCCTAATTTTATTATTTTAAATAATCAAACATACACTACAAAATGAATTTATGACTTAAATCGGCTATTGTATTATTATTACAGCACTCGTTCTAGTTTGTTTTTCACGCCAAAACCTAACATTTTATTACTTACTTGTTGTTGTGTTGACGGCTCCAGAACGGTAAATCAATTAATACAACGAATACAAAACATAATTAACAGTTACATTCTTTTACATAAAACAGAACAAGCCTTAGATTAATCGGAGACTTTAATTCTCAGCAAAAAATATATAAATACACTGTTTTATTCATATAGGCGCCATATTTGTTACAAAAAATACCCCATTTAAACAGGATTCGCGTAAAGGTGTTCGCTATTCGATGTTCACACGAGGGGGCAAAAAATGGAAGTAGTTTACGATACAATTGCAGTTTATTATGATTTGATGAATGCCCGCTACCTCGCCGCGCCGGCGCGCAGGCGCCGCTCCTATTGTAAACCGCCGTACGCCAGCTGACGCGGCCAGGTACCAGCGCCGCGAGAGTTCCGCGTTTATCATTTTTCCACATGAGTAATACTTACGTATGATTTTTGACATACTGGCGGGTACCTTTTTTGGTCGTCACATGTCTAACTTAACTTAATCTACATGATAACATTATTTAATTAACCTAACTTAGTCTACATAATTAATGTTAAAGATATCCTGAAAATATCATGGTTTCAGCACAAAATAGCGTTCGATGAAATTGAATTCGATGTAATGATATAATTGATGAAGGGACATTCGATAAAAATATGGGTTACCTACCGTAGAAAAAGTTCTTCTGCGGGAATTTTATTGTTGAATTCCCAAAAGTTATGAAATCCATGAAGATGCCAACGCAAAAAAAACCTTTTCACAACACTGCTCGGAAATATGGCCATAGATGGTCTTGTTTGGGGTCACAAAACGTCACTTATAGGGACAGACCAAGAAATTTTTTGTCGGCGTGTTTGCTGATTGGTCGAGAACATTTTTGTCCAACTTTAAGAACCAATGAAAATCAATCAATAAATTTTTGTGTCATAACTCCTTAAAATGAAAAATTGAAATCGACCAATCAGAACACACCATTTTGTGTCGTAGAATATTAGGTGTATTTTTGCTAAAAGATACACAGACTAAAAACTATATCACTGCTTTTTTTTTGATGTAATTCAAACTTGGCCCCTAATCTCGAACCAATAGAGATGAAATTACATGGGAGGTATGGCGAAACAAATACAATTTTATATGGAGTTGACATTTTCATCTCGCATGTTAGTTTATTAATCTCGAGTGCCCCGAGAATAGGGGTCCAGATAAAAAAAAAGTGATCTGCGGTAAAATTGGCGGTGATGTCACATTAACCTGAATTAAAATTTGAGTTTTTAATATGAATTTTTTATTTTATTTCTTCTCAGTAGTTGTGAAAAGCACTATGTCTGCCTCGTTAGCAAGTGTAATTTATGGACTCGCGTACACTAGAGGGCCTCAACTACGTTTCGGCCCTCTATATGACTCGTCCAAAAATTTCGTGCTTTCAATCCTCTGCAACAATGTACTATTCTTCAACTTGATTCTTACTAGAACCAAATAACTTTGAGGACAATATATTTCAATTAAATATTGTCAATGCAGTTTTTCAAGACAAAAATACATTCGCCGCCCACGCAGCTATAGATAGCGTTTATTTAAGGTATTAACCCATGCAATATAATTTAAAAAAAAATACAATCACACTATTAAGTCCTCCTGCATGAAATATCGCGGTTATCCTCTCTGGAACAATTGTGCGCGAACATTTCGATCGCTATTCTGAGCATTTCTATACCACGCGCGTCTATTTTGTGGCACATGCAATCACTGCATGCTTACCTTTTTACCCGTCTGCGCAAACGCAACAGGATTGTTATACACAGTTAGAAGATTTTATATAGAATTAAAGGTAACCTATCGATGTTTCGAAAAACTTTGGTCCGCTGTTCAAGTTTTTTTTCTCTGAACCCATTAATTTTTCAAAATATTTACAGAAATATACCTACAGAACCAGTAAGTTAAGTTAGGTTAGTTTTATAACAATTCGAAAGTTAAACGGCTTCAGAGAAAAAGGATTTTCGGACAAATGAAAATTTCGGACAAACGAAACAGCAACCAATTTACCTAATTTTTGTTAAACCACCCAGGGCCGGATTATCCATAAGGCGGTTTAGGCAACTGCCCAGGGGCCCCGCATCGCGCACCGGAAAAAAATCGGCTAGGGGCCCCGAGCACCGAAAAAATGTGTAATAGGGAGCCCCCAGAATTGCATTGCCTACGGGCCCCTGACATAGTTAATCCGGCCCTGAAATCACCTTAGGTTTGAAGTCAATCTGACATTCTAAAACAATATGGTTGAGTTTCCTATAAGTTACAAATGAATTGGCATCAAAGACATTAACGACTTCAAGCATTTTTTAAATGGGTCATAAACTAACGTTCGTCACCGTACATGCAATCGCCGACTTCTTTTAATTCATCTGACAGGTTTCCTCGTGGACAGATGGAAATGTTCTCCTCTCATAGAAGGATGTTTCACGGGTGCATGGATTGCAAATTTCATTCAAAACTTGCTTTGGACATGTGTGCAAAAAACCTTTTCTTCTTATCCGCGCAAACGTAAGACTAAAATCGTATCTATATAATATCTATTTGACAGGTGCCTAACTCTCTCGTTTTTTTGTCCCATGACAAATTGTACGGCTTTAAATGTGTTTTGTTATTTATTAAACATTCCAACAACGTTCCACATTATATTGCAAATGTTTTATTGAATAAAATAGTCATCCCGTGTATGTACAAGTTTGCAGTCAGAATAGTAGCTCAGCTTTGGCGCCAGCAAAGTGCAGTGCACTGCGGGCATCAAGTAAAAAATTGCAGAAAAACGTTCAGAACTCCACATATATGACTCCACAGGTATGATATTCTTTACCGTAACGACGATGAATTCACTAAACGCAACGTTGCGTCTAATTAACTATTCGACAGATAACAATATACAGCACTCCCAGCTTCTTAATAGCTTTCGGCTGGCTATTGCTCTCACACTTGCACTCGAACTGACAGTATACATTGTGTCCCTTGATATAGTGCACAAACGAATAGGGATGAAACTTGATGCAATACTTAATATTTCACGAACAAAAAAAAAAACATTGGTACCATTATTTTATTTTTTAATTATTTTATTTTATTTTATTTATATTCGGAAAACTAACAGCCTTCTTGTCACTAAATAAATTTTACAGTGTATAATAAACTAGGCCATTTACAAGTTTTCACCTAATCAAAAAAACAGTGAAAAGAACACAAGTTTTAAGAATTACACAACAGTTTTAAGAATTGAAAAAAACAGTGCTGTGAAGGTTATTCTTCAAAATAATGTGTTAATTTTTTGTTAATTTCTGATAATTCCTCAAATTACTTTAAAATATGCCCATATCACCCTATGTTATTATTAGCTATAATTATTTTTGAACTCTCTTTAATTTAAAAAAAAAACGTTTTTTTACACGACTGCCCAGAAAAGGAGTGTAATGTTTTCAGGGTTAATGTAAGTATGTATGTATTTTTATTTGCTTGCGACATGAAATGCTTGAGATTAAAAAACCTTTTATTTCATTTCAGTAGACCTCATATGAGGCGAGATATTTCACTTTGTTCCGATAGGATTCACACACAGCAATCAACGTTTTTTTAAGGTTAAAGAAAAGACACCAAATTTATTTAAATATTTTTTTTTCGTTGGTGAATTTGCATCTAGTTTCATCCCTATTCGTTTGTGTAATGAGAATTACATTTTTTATTTTTATTAAATCACTTGTTAGGGTTATATAGCTTTTTATTATATAAAAATAACCTAAATTCAGTATGATAATCAATCATTACAATATAGCGAAAGGGCCCCCTTCTTCAATTTTTCGTAGCTTTCTTCTTACCGTTTTCATCATACGTTGGACAACATCTATTTTTACATTTTTTAGTTAATTAGTTGTTTTTGTACCATCATCAACTGAGTCTCTAAACTAGTCTACTGAAAATTACCAAAAAATCCCCCATTGGACGAGCTATAGGGACATTCGGACGGTTTGAATCCTTCGGTACGAAGTGAACGTCACGCTCTTTTATTCAATTCTGGGTGCTCCCTGCATAGTGATACTTTCTTCGCAACTTCCTGCACTCCTTGGAATTTCTTCAAGCTATTTGTCGGAATATTTGGGTCCTTTTTGATGCTTTAAATGTTGAACGTTAAAATACAATATTTCTTTAAAATATTCATTACTCACCCTCGAGAAACATCATATTTTACAGCTAACTTATCTGGGACTCACCCACTTTGTTTTGTGCAAACTTTGCCACTTTCCTCCGGTCTCGATCATTAAGAATGGTTGGTCTTCCCGGTTTTGGTAAATCTTTAGTCCTGATATCCAGTTCCCACCACTAGATCAAACATTAAATTGTAAATGGAGGTAAATTTTAAGCTTTGAAGTGAGGGACCACTTCAGATTTTTCACGCTGTCCAAACCGGCGCTAGACACGTTTACGTAATAACTTCCTCGCGGTCATTTTTTATTAAACCAGCTAATCTTTTTTTGCCTTTTTAACAATATTGACATATTGTCTATTTATTATAGCTTTCAAAATTCTTTTTTTAATTTTTTATTGTCTGCTATTGTCAATTGAATACCTTCTCATTACTTAAAGCCAACCCGTTAATTCAGCGACGAATTAAACGAAGAGAGAATAAAACCGCAGGTATACAATGCAAGGGCTTATGCTATAAATCAAACCGAGGGCCTAACACCTGACAGTCCTGACTTAAAACACAGTTCTTCGCATATTATGATAATGATAAAAACACCAAGACCATTAAAAACGAGGAATCCATAAGAACCCATATTTTTCATGAATAAGTCAAGCGTTTTACAAAAAAATACAAGTTGTTGGGTACCATTATAAAACCTCTACGTTTCCATCTTCTCTCAACATTACATATAAATAAGTTTACAATATAATAAGTTTCTGTCAACAATATAATTTTTAGGACGAGCTTTGGTTGCTGACTGTTTTTTTTTTTTGCAAATCATTATCTGCTTACCAAGACCTAACTAATGAGTCCCAACGCGGTGGGTCTACGTTAAGTATAGAGAAGATTCTGTCGCCATCATCAGATCAACTCTTAGATACCATAACATTCTATTGTCATCGGGTTTCCATATGTCGTCCAATTTTCAGCACATTCCATTAAAGGGAACGGTTCAAAATTGGTTTGTAAAGGGCATTTGGTAAGGTGGTATGAAGATAATTGTCATATTTTTTTTCAGCGGCCGCGAATGATTTTTGTACCCCTTTGTTTCCCATAATTTTATTGGTCATAATGTAATTGTTGACATAATTTTTTGATAGTCATAAATTTTTATATCGCTGAAACTGTAAACTTTTCTGAAGTTCTCAAATATCTAACGTGTAGACAAGGCTAGGTTAGGTTAGTTTTGATTTATAAAATCCTGAAAAAGTAACAGTTTCTTTAAAAAAACACGTTATGACTCGCGATGATTATGACTAAAAATAATAATTATGTTAGTCAATATAGACCCATGATTTTTATATAGTTATTTAGAGGACCTCGAAATACACATAAATAAATATAATATATGGCGTTAAATAATATCTGAGTGGAGATATTAAAGATTTAATTATTAAGTTTTTGATAGTAAAACAAAACAAAATAAAAAAACCCAGCCCAGCTATAAATATTTAAATAACTCGGCTCCGATATACTTAAGAGTACATTACGTAACAAAATGTGTTTATAATGAATAGATCTATCATAATTTACCACTTTTACAAATGGCATAAGACAATCGGTGAAATTACTAGCATAGAGGCTCCATCTTAGTCCTCAGGGTTGGCAACGCATTTGAAGTCTGAGGATTGCAGTTTTGAGATTGTAGTCTTGAGATTTCAAATGTCTATGGGTCTCAGATCCCACTTACCATCAGGTGGCCTGAGAGCTCGCGTGCCTTCGCATTGCCATAAACAAAAAATGCCCGCTCACTTTAAAAATGTATGACTTTTACAAATGACAACACTTTTACCCAAACCCCTTTGAAGCATACAACTTACATGCCTACATACATTGTAATGACGAAGTTTCGACTAAGGTCGGCGTCAATAGAACTTGCGAACAATGTAAACAAATTAGTACTGTTTGACACATAACCTCAAATATTCACCAAGCGTGTTTTTATTAAAAATAAAGTATAATGAATACTTATTTCATCTTAAACTTAATATGAAAATAATGATCTAGTGTATAAGTCATTGCAAAGACCTCACTTGATCTTAAAAAGTACGTGATTATCGAGTTATCATGGTGAATTGGTTCGTTTGGTGTTGTTTACATTGTTCGCAAGTTCTATTGACGCCGACCTTAACACCATATTGTTTACTGATTTTTAATAATTGTACAAATTTAATATTTCACAAAACGTTCTAAACTTTGCTTATATAGTATCACTTGACCCCCACACTCTTGAAGTCGTGACTTGACTTGACTTGTCTTCCCTGAATCACCAAGTAATTAACTCTGAGTTGATTGAGGCAGGGATTAGGAGGATTCTACAGAAAGCCAGCAAGTATTAAAGGCCTCGACAAATGCAAAACATTTATCTTAACTTAACGAGATAAAGCCTATCAGTTACACTTAAACCTTGTCAGGTTTTCAAACTTCTTCTTCTTAGAAAACTAAAGTTTAAAGCGCCACTAAATATCCACGATGAACCATAAACTTAGGGTTGCCACCTTTTAAAAAAAAAAGTATTACTCACCAATAGAGGAATAAAAATAAAGTACGCAGCATAAATGTAAAGTATTTTTTTAATTATTTTAAAGTACATATTTCTTATTAAGTTATCGCTCATCAGACCTTGCTTATTCTTACAGCGTATTTGGCAACAATTAAAGTATCAATCGCGATCAAACATGGCACAATTTCGTTTAAATTTATTAATAATTAGAAAAAAATTACCATTAAAAACCGAATGTCATAATATAAAGTACTTTGCCGTACTTTATGTGTTGCGTAAAATATAACGTACGGGAAACTAAAATAGAGTACAATACTTTATACTCGTAATAATGTACGGGTGGCAACCCTTACACTATTTGCAATGTTGCCATACTCATTGTTAAGAGATTAAATTCGGATTCTTATTGTGTTCCGAACCAGAACGGATGTAGGCGGCAGGCTGAAGTAAGTTTTTGATCCCCTATACCATTACGAAAAGCACGTCTATAGGCGCCTTTTGATTAAAAAAAGGTAGCAGTTGCTTTACTATAAATAAAATATTTATTGCAATGTTTTAAATAAGCTGTGAATCAATTAAAATATCAGATTTGTTTCAAAATATTGCAACATCCCTATTGCTTATTTTTAAACTTTTCCCTTCAAGCGTAACATATACAAGCTTTTTCCATTCTTCGTTGTATAATATACATATTATACATATTAACATATTAAGTATATATTATAGCACCAAATTTAAATTTAAATTAAATTTGTTAATAATAATAGCTTATTAATTAAATCATTTCTGGAAATGTAATGAGAAAACTATGTAACAATTTGGTTAAAAAAACACAACAAGAGTTTCAAACGCACGACGAAGGTCAACAAACTGTGGTTATATTCAACTTATATATCGTTGGGTATGGTGTTTAGTAAGGTGCAATCCTGTGTAAATTAACTTCGTAGTTTCCTCCATGTTTTATGTTAGTACCTAGTATTTATTTCAGAATTTCTCAATATCAATGTATTGGAAAAGTTTCTAAACAGTACCTATACCCAAAACAGTTCACAATTAAGAATACGTTTCTAAAATTAAAGCCTTCAGTTAAATAAATATGAAGTTAACGCATTTCCTGTGGCAACTCCTATTTTGAAGTAAGTATAAACACTCCTTAAAATTAAGCAGTGAGTGTCGCACATTGTGACCGAATGACGCAAAGACACACTACCCCACGTACATGATAGCTCGAAGACGCGTACAGTTTGCCTTATAAGCTGAACACTTTGGTACCTTGCCGCTTTAACGCCTTTGACAGATTAGAGCAACAGTTCAAACATAACGTTAAAGTGATAAAGTACTAAAGTATGCAGCTACTTTATAAGGCCGACCTTACGTTAATGGTGTATTGTTGATTTACTGTCCATCTATCGCTTTAGTTAACTTACGTAAGAGATTAAGGATGGTGAAATTATTACAGGTACGACTTTATTTTATACTAGCTGTGCCCGTGCCCACTTCGTTGGGCAATAAACTTTTTTTGGGTTAATATATATGCCTAAGACACTCACAAATAGCGTGGCTTTCTATTGGTAAAATAATTTTCAAAATCGGTTCAATAGATCCAGAGATTACTCCCTACAATATCACAAACTTTGCCTCTTTATAATATTAGTAAGTATCAGAGATGTGACTTATTTAAGATAAAAGTATCTGAAATACAGATACAAGATACAAAATACGTATTTTCGTCTTGTATCTTAAATGTTTTTTTTTAAATGAATTTTGTATCTTGTGTTTAAGTACCTTTTGTTTGGTATCTTAGTATTTTGTAAATACTATGTTTGTTAAAATACTTTTAGTAATAGTTATTACTTTTATTCACAAAATGTGACAAGATTTTATGGTGATATTAATTTTAAATGTCACCATAGATAAAACGGAACGCAAATTTAATCTATGACCATATTGATAGATGGCCCAATAAATAATATATTTTTCAAATATAACACTTGTTTGCCAAGTTCTGCCCCTGTGGAGTGACTTTTCTCTGTTGGGGGTATGATTATGAGGCCTCATCGAAGAAAAATGAGTGATAACTGGTTTTACTTAAGTCTCAATTAAAACGTTAAAAATATAATATTTTGTCTTGTCACATTTGCACGCTTTATTCGTAGGTAAATATTTCCCTTTAGAACGCATATTTTTTTTTACTCATATTTATCTTTTCGCATATTTTTTTTCGCATAACACCCTTTTAGGCTGACATTGCAGAATTTAATCGTCTTTTTTGTAGATTAGTTTCGGTTAGGTCAGGTTAGTTTTTTATAAGAAATAAAATAAAACCGTTTCTATTGTAAAAACAGTTTTAGGTCAAACGATTTTATGCGTAAAGATAAGTACGCGTAAAAAAGTAATGCTATCCAACAGTGACCCTTATCATGGGAGTAGTATAATGTCTACGTAGACCGACTAGAAAAGCTAAAGTACAAATAATAAACTTATATATTTACCAACTGAAAACCTGTAGAATGTTTTTTTCTAAATCCCAAAAAAATTGTAATTCGTTTGTATAGGTACTTACTTTAGTTGACGGGGAAAATAGGCCTGTTATTTTAAATTTTAATCGTCAACCTGGGTTTTACGTATGAGGTATAATATAAATAAATCATACCTATAACATGACGTAATCACAATAATTGACATTGCCACATCATAGTGTTGTGGTTTCCCGTAAATAATATTTCATTAACGTACCGTCATACAAAATTGGGTTAAATTTTCCTTTTATGTCATACAAAATGAGACCCGGCGGCGCTTAGTAATATCCTCAGAATAATCTGAGGGTTTTACTAAGTGAATTGCATTGGTTAAAATAACTTAACTTAAAGACTATAAAGCCGTTAGGTGCCAAATATAAATTTGGTGTCAATCTAAATAGTAACAACTCCCCATCGTCGACAAATAAAAGAAAGAAAAATATTTTTAAAAACCTTTTAATACAATAAATTTGAGACTATTTGAAGCCATAATACATTTTTATATTTTGCCTTTTCAACTACTCCACGAGATGAATGGTGTCTGCGCGAAATTATAGAATTAAAATAATTATTAAGTTAGGAATTTTACTTATTTTACCTATATGTACCTACACTTTTTTCAATGCGAATAATGATGGCAAGTAAGAACGCCCGATCTAGGTTTTTTTAAGTTTTCTAAACCTGCTAAGTTCCTGGTAGAGAAAGGGATAGAGCAGGTGTGTTATTCTCTCAAAAAACGGCGGCCGGTAGGACGGACGAGCGAATAAAGGCGGCGAGTTTAAGTAGTCCAGTCCGACCGAACAATACACATTTTAGCGCGTGCATTGTCAATTAGGGAGCCTTATACGTTCGAGAAGTCATGCTGCCAAATTGAATACACGCGCTAAAATGTGTTTCGTTCGCTCTGTCGGGACTACTTAAACTCGCCGCTTGGACCTTCACTCGAGCGAACGATCACCTTTGCTTGTTGAGAGAATCACAACCCTGGACTCTACTCTTATAACTCTATCCCTCTTACTACCTCGAATTTGACATGTTTTGGCCATTCACTATACGTTTATATACGTTTTGGCCATTCAGCATCGTATTACCAAATCAGTATCTTTTAAGAGAGAGAGCGTAAGACCTAAAAATATTACCCGATATTTTGTTTACAAGTTTACCTACAGTATGTATGTAGGTATGTTCACTCTTTATTGTAATTTGTTTATTATGTAATATATAATAAAAAAGAAATACAAAACACAGGCAATATAACAAAAAACAACCAGTACAAAGGCGAACTTATTTCTTAATGCATAGTTTGGCCGATATCGTATACGGGCCGAGGGGATTACATTATTGACAGTATTAGTCGCGCTAATAATGACAGATTACCGTAAAGCCGAAACTTCCGTGAGTTTATGAATTAAAATATTTCTTAGCTGACGCTTTTCCGCAGGCCTTTAATACTTTTGACGAATGGCACAAGGATTAGATGGAAACAGCGCAACAGACATACACCTACCTATATTGTATATTTTATGACCAATTATGACCAATGTAATAACGCTACAACAAAAAGAAAATAAAAGTTGATAGACATTACTATACCTAATTATATTATCTGGCAAATAAAATAATTGATATGCTCTGAAAATTAAAACTGACTACATATTACGGTTTCAACTCCTGTTCCTTCTCCTTGCAATAAAAAACTGTATGATTGTGTTAAATGTTGTTATGTACTTCTGATGTCTAATTGGTATGCCTTTAGCATCCACGTACAAAGTAGGAAACAAGCGTTTTCCTTGATTATTTAATTGAAAGCAATTTTACTCAATCAAGACTATAATCAATACTGAACTGATTTATTAAATAACTTATTAAGACGTAAATCAAACGATTGACAACAAACGGTTGTGCCATTTAGAGCCGTTAGATGTCACTATAGCGCGTTCAAGCGTAGAGGAGTCATAAAATCAGCATAATTAGCGCCTGCCGCCGTTTAAATTAATTCTTAAACAATTCCCAGTCAAACAACATTGAATTACAGCTGTAATTTGTACGGCTCGCCGAGGCGTTAGCGCGCGGGCTGTCATTAAAGACGCGTTTTAATGTTTACCTGTCACAGTTTAGCATAACAAATAATAGACATATGACATTCTTCTACATATTAATGCATTAGATGGAATGTTACTCGGATGGTAGGTAAACAAATCTGGCGTGTATCCATTACTTTGTTGGTGCAATTTACAACGATAGATAGGTACTTGTTAACTCATAAATCTATTAATGAACTGAGACTGATAAGTGCAGCGGCAGGGTTAAAATCTGGGGTCCTACTGAAAAAGGGTGCAAGTCTCCTGAAGGTGAAGTGAAAAAGGGTTTAAGTCTAGCGTACTCCGTTTATGTATATAACCTTTTGTAGAACGTGTTAAGTCGACTTATACCCTTTTACACTAGGTCCCCAGAAATGTGCTTAGGTACCTACCGTCAAAACGATCATAAGACAATTTTGAAATTACAGCATCTATTCCATATTGTCTTTACCCCTATTGCTATCGTATTGTGAACATTATAATATAGCTCTTCTTAAGGGGATTATGAAGCGACGCTTTAATCGTGTAGCTGCCAAAAAAAAAACCATGCAAATTTAGCTCCGGGTGATAAAGTTTCTAACCCCCTATAACAAGTCTGATTTCCACGATTTTTAAATATGTTATAGTTATTATGAAAAAATAGGTTTGTACATTTCTGTTTTTTTTTGTTACTTTCCCAAAAATATTTTCTTGAAAAGAAAAAGTACCTAGCTGACCTAGTTTTTCATAATACCAACAACATATTCAAAAAAATTCAAAATCGAACTAGGTTTATGGGGAGAGAAACGCTATTGCATTCTGGATGGAAAGTTTCACCCTTACAATCTTCTTAATTTGACAGTAAGAGAGGTCGAGTTAAAAACAATACTCATACCATTGCAATAGAAGTAAAACATAGAATAAATAAATATGAAAATCAAGCTTTAAAAACCCGACTGCATTTTTTATACTGTCGTCGATATACCTACATATATTATTAATTGTCATTTTGCCATTGTTGTTATTTCAATTTTAACAGTTTAGGTATCCTATGTCACCCGGGATGACGTAAGGATTCTAACGATACCTCACACATCTAAATTGGTCGAGGGATTTAGAAGTTATAGTGCAATAAAGAAACTCACATACATACATACAAACATGAACACTGAAAACATTACACTCCTTTTTTGGGGCAGTCGTGTTAAAATAGTCCAAGATGTGTAGCACAATTTTTTGCCTCTTTTCTGCGTCGTACATTAATAATATTCTGCAGCATTTTCCCATCCAGATGCTTGATAGACATTATTTGCGGCCAGTCCACGCTTGATCGTCGAATATAAACACGGTGAGTCATAGAGCCCAGCCAAACATTCGATAATACGCGAACATAAAAGAGCATCAATGCTGTTATCGTATTGTCAACGTTTTGATAGCTCTTATTTACTTGACAGTAACGAAACAGGTCAAAGAAGATATGGTTTTTACCGCCTAAAATAGGCCTTGTCTTTTCTTCTTTGATTCTTCCTTGACACAATCAAATTAGAACTGTCAGGAACATTAATTTTAAATTATCTAACATGTTACTCCACAACATGCGACACGGCGCCATTGCTAGAGGCATGTCAGATACGTTGAGCGCGATGGTGGATAATATTATTATTGTTGATCAACAGTTCCCGGGTATTAAGTCTCTAATGAAAATGGTGGATAATATCCAATAAATTGATCTTGTTCCAAACTAGGCATGTAAGTACAGGTTCATACTGCTTCATTAGGCAGTTATTAACATACTTATGAGGGAAATCTACACTTAACGATGTAACCAATATTTCCTTCATTTTAGTGGATATGCTGAGAGCATTTTTACTAAGTTGAGGGTAGATGTTAAAAGTTTCTAAATCCTAAAAAAACTCCAGATACAGAGCCAATCAGACATTTTTTTAGGTAACAACATCAAGCCGTCAATTTCTTCCTGCCAATGAAAGATTCAGTCAGACAAAACGGGACGAGGATCCGATCGTTTTAATATCGCAGTAGTTGAAATCGAGTAATATAGGCACGGACATGGACACTACGCAGACGTCAGAGAGCGTGTGTCAGTGAACAGTGAAATTTGGCAGGAGCCCGGTGCGCCTGACGTTTATAGCCAATAACGCGCACACACTCAAAAACATACTCTGTTGAGCTCAATTGTTGAATGGAGGGAAATTTGCACTAAAATAATAAATTAATAAATAATAAACAGACATAGGAATCCAGGGAGTAAAATTTTATGACAGATAAGGAGTTCCTATATCGATAAACTCAATTATCGATGCTTTTTCCATATACTAGTGATCACTCCAAGTTTTAAGGAACTCCCTACCTGTCATAAAATTTTGCCCCCCGGATTCCTTTGTCTGATAAATCTGATAATAAATATCACGTGACAATTTCACACAAATTGGCCTAGTCCTAAATAAAGCGCTAAACTTGTACTATGGGTACTAGGCAATGATAAACTTGTAACTAAAGGACGCCCACTTTGTACACATGGAATTAGATTCCGGCTACTCTCCCTATTTCTTCCCGTTGGGGGTCGATTTTCGGAAAATACTTTCTTAGTGCACCCTAAGGAACATACGTGCCAAATTTGGAATCTCTAGACCTTGGTTTGGGCTGTGCGTTGATATAATGTCAGTCAGTCACTTAGTCAGTTTCTTCTTTTATGTATTTAGATGGAGAAATACATAGATAACATCCAAGACTCAGAACACTCGTGCACATTATACAAATATTTGCCCATTCCGAGATCTGAACCCACGGGACCGCCAGCTTCCTAGGGAGGATCACTACCAACTAGGCTAACACTAAACTTCGTCACGTTACTCAAATAAATACTAAACGGTTATGTCACTCAAAACGTCATTAGGTTGAATCTATCCAATCAAACTGGTTGGAACTTGGACGGACGTGTGGAAAGATTTATTAATATGTCCACGATCTCATACCCATGCTTTATTAGTGCAAATAACCAAATACTTTGTCACGTCACGTCACGAAATTCTATGCAGCCAGCATGTCTGGGGTTTTCCCTGTTTATTCCGTGAGGCCAAAACATTTGCGAACAAGTTACTCGTATTCAAAACGGTGCCCAATAGACCTATGAGGCTAGAAAAGTTGCTTTTCGCTAACGTAAACTTATTTTCGAAAACTGACAAAATGTAAGGAATTGGCGCAGGCGCTCGACGCGCCGTCTGACGGCTTACGTCAATCCTATACATCTTTGGTAATTTGGTAGGGTCATAACGAACGCCGAATGCATCTTGTCTAGAGCCTCTGTGCGGCTAGATAAGTTGCTTAACGCTATCGTTGTTGCGTTATCTGTGCTTTGGTACACTCTGTGACGAGACCGTAGAAAACATGGTTATAATAAAAGTCGTAAATATGAATATAATCTTTTAATAATTAAAATATCCACATAATCGACGAAACATGGTGTCAGGTGTTTAATATAATTAGTGCACAAGATAAATATTCATCAATTGTATACCTACGCAAGGTAATAAAAATAAGATTATAAAAATCATGACGTCGTCGGATTCAAAAGATTCAGAAAAGAGAAACTCTGATCAATTTGTACGGCCCCTTGATGAACTCTTACTGACGAACAATAACAACGACCAAGAATGGAAAAAATGGTACCAACGGTTTCAATTATATATGATCGCTACTAATTGTGAAAATCAGGCAGATAGAAGAAAAATCGCCATCTTGTTGCATTCGATTGGAGATAAAGGTATTGAAATTTATAACTCCTTTAACTTGGATTCCGAGACAACTTATGATAAAGTAATAACTCACTTTTATGAGTATTTCATACCCAAGAAAAATACCACTTTGGAAAGACATCGTTTCTTCACCCGAACCCAACGGGTAGGCGAGTCATTTGACCAATATTTAACAGAATTGTCGAATCAAAGTCTCAACTGTGAGTTTAAAGAAATGAGGGAAGACCTTATAAAAGATATACTTATAGCAGGTATAAGTAATATAAATACAAAGGAACGCTTGCTTAGAGAAGAGAACTTAAACTTACAAAAAACGATTACTGTATGCAGAGCTGCAGAACTGTCACAAAAACAAGTCAAAGAAATTACTAACTCTGATAAAAGTGAAAAAAATGAAACTGATGTACTAAATATAAATATTAACAAGAAGAAAATACAAAACAAACAAAAGGCGACAAGATTATGCTACACATGCGGTTCTTCGTGGGATTTTTCACACAAGTGTCCGGCTAAAGGAACAACATGCAGCAATTGCATAAAATAACACCACTTTGCAAAAGTATGTAGATTTAAAAAAGAACAGCATTTATCACAGGTTCAAGCTCGGTATGAAGGAGACAATGAAGAAGAGTTTTTTATTGGTGAAATAACAGGTAAAAACTGTCCAGATCCCAATCTGGACAGTTTTTACCTGTTATTTCACCAATAAAAAACTCTTGAAAAAAATATATTAATAACAAAGAGCTATTAGTTAAACTAGATACTGGTGCACAAGTTAACTGCATGTCCCTACAGATTTACAATGAAATGAAATTAGATCCTAAATTCATAGTTCAAAAGTAACATAAAATTAACAACTATTGATAATAAAAAATTAAAGGTATATGGTGTGTGTACTATTAAATGTTACCTTACTAATGGTAAACAGGACAATTTGCAATTTGTAATAATCAGAGCAAAAGGTATGCCTATATTGGGATTAAAGTCATGCATCAGTTTAAAGCTGATTACAAGGAATTTAAGTTCTAAAGTAATGTCGCATTCATCAATATAAAGATATTTTTAAAGAAATTGGTTGCTTTTCTGAGCCATATTCTATTAAATTGCAGGCTGAGGCTGTACCTAGAGCTGATCCTCCTCGCCGGGTTCCAATAGCACTACGAGAACCACTTCAAAAAGAGCTTCAAAATATGGTTGATCAAGGAATAATTGAAAAAGTTGTGGAGCCGGCGGAGTGGGTCAACTCAATAGTCATCACAAAAAGAAAAAATAATAAGTTAAGGGTGTGCATTGATCCTCGATATCTAAATGCTCGTTATGAGACAAAACAAACAATTACCAACAATTGATGATATTATAGACAATCTCTCCGGTGCTAAATATTTTACCAAATTAGACTGTAACACTGCCGTCCAACGGCAGAACGCTGCAACTCGAGTTACAGCGTTTTATGTTAACTTGCATCAAAGGATTCCTCATGAGTGCTTCTAATATACCTACAAAAGAAATTTTAAGTATATGTTCTAGTTTAGGCGGTAGAAGACTGTCAAAACGCAGTAACTCTGCATAAGACTAGCCAAAAAAAATATGACTGCAATTGTGATGTTTTATACCAAGACCGTGAATGCAGTTTGATCACAACAGAACGCTGTAAGTACTAAATGGCCACTACCACGGAACAAGGAACGGACCACGTACAGCGTTTTGTTTAATCTGCATCAACATCAATCAACACGCGGCAACTGAGTAAAAAATAATAGGTGATTTCTAGCGTGAAACTTAAAAACCTTCGGCAGAACAGTGGATTTTGGTGTGTAAAGTTAGATGATAATAGTTCAAAATTATGTACCTTTTCAACACCATATGGTAATTATAGATATAAAAGACTTCCATTTGGTTTATCTATTTCAACAGAAGCGTTCCAAAAAGGGATGGAAGAAACCTTTAAAGATATTGCAGGTATTCAATTTTATGTTGATGATTTAATCATATATTCTAAAACTGAAGAAGAACATTGCACAACATTATCTCAAGTGTTAGAAAGAGCTAAGCAAAAAAATGTTAAATTTAATAGAGAAAAATCTGAATTTTTATAAACTGAAGTTTATAAAAAAATTTTGGCCAACACCTATTATAACTGAAGACAGCATTTAACCTGATCCTGAAAAAGTTAAAGCTATTAACGAAATTAAAATTGTCAAAGATAAAAAAGATTTAGAATGCTTTCTAGGCATGACAAATTACCTATCAAAATTTATAAAAAATCATTCTACCATTACAGCTCCATTAAGAGAACTACTAAAAAAAGATTGTCTATTTCAGTGGGATCAATTACATCAAAAAGCGTTTACTGAACTAAAGTTCGCTCTTACAAATAGTCCTTTGCTGCAGATTTATAATGTTAACAAAGATTATTGTGATGTCAGTTGACTGTAGTAGCGAGAGCGTCGGAGCTTGCCTTCTGCAGGATGGACAACTCGTAGCTTATGCATCAAAGGCACTGTCAGACTGTCAAAAAGATTATGCACAAGTTGAAAGGGAAATGTTTGCTATTGTCTTTGGATGTAATAAATTTAATAAATATATAATTGGTAAAAAAATAACTGTCGAGTCAGACCATTCTGCATTAGAAACATTATTTAAAAAACCATTGTGTAAAGTACGAGGGTCATGCCAAAAGAAATTAGATACTCCATGCTCATTTGTTTGATACTGGCCAGTTATACACCATAGTGAAGGCTGATTATATAGCTATAAATTTAAAAATGGAATACTCCGGAAATCTGCGTAATTATTTTTTAAATATTTTTTTTCTGATTGAATCTGACTGGAATTTGCGTTTACAATGGAACTTAGTCGACGAGATTTTCGTGTTATGATATATTATGACTTTAAAAAAGGTTTAAAGCCCCAAGAATGTTTTGAACTTTTAACCACGACTTTTGGTGAGTCTGCTTGTTTTCGTGCAACTGTTTTTAACTGGTTGAATTCAAAAGAGGGCGGGAGAGCTTTGAAGATGAGGCGAAGTCGGGGCGACCGCCAACCGCAGTTATTCAAGAAAATGTGCAAGCCGTGGAAAAAAATATTCGTGAGAACCGACGAATTACATACGTAGAGCTTGAACGAGATCTAGGCATTGGATCAGCAGCACTGCAAACCATAATTCATGGACAACTGTCCCTCCATAAGCGTTGTTCGAGATGGGTGCCGCATAAACTCAACGATTTGCAGAAAGAACGCCGCGTGGATTGGTGTAAATTTATGATAAATAAATTCGACGCTGGCGAGAAGAAACCTGTGTATGATATACTGACAGGTGACGAAACATGGCTGTATAACGATACGATCTCGAAACAAAGCGGCAGTCAACGGTATGGTGCTTCGAAGATGAACCGACTCCAACAAAATGTCGCCGAGCACGAAGCACACAGAAACAAATGGTTGCCTCATTTTTCTGCAAGACAGGGCATATTGCGACTGTGGTGCTAGAGGATCAAAGAACTGTCAACTCAGAATGGTATGTGACAGTTTGTGCTCCACAAGTGTTGTCAGCTTGGTGTGACAAGCGGCCAAAGTCAGGAACCCAGCACCTGCTCTGACACCACGACAACGCCGCCCCGCACACTTCTGCCCGAACACTCGACTATTTTAGTTCGAAAAATGACACTATACTCCCTCACCCGCCATATTCTCCTGACCTGGCACCCTGTGACTTTTACCTGTTTCCGAAAATTAAAGAAAAATTAAAAGGAAGGCGATTTGAAACCAAAGAAGATGCCCTGGCTGCCTATAATTATGAAATTTATGAGGTACCCAAAGAAGAATGGTCATTGACATTTTCCAAGTGGTTTAGCCGAATGAAAAAGTGTATACGTGCTCACGGTGAATACTTCGAAAAAATAGATAGCAATAATAAAGAATAAACTTTGTAGTTTTTGAATATCTAATTTCTTTTGGCATGACCCTCGTACTATTCAACGAATGATGCTCAAAGTTCAAGGTTACGATCTATTAGTTAAATATATTTCTGGTAATAAGATGTTTATTTCAGACTTTTTAAGTAGATCATATCTACCATTGTCAAAATTTGATCAGGATAATAAATTTGATGAAGAATTAAATACAGAGATATTTGGTCATGTCTCAGTTTCAGTAAATTATCTGCCAATTTCAAAAAAGAAAAAAGAATTATTAAGTATAAAAGCAAGCAAAGATTCAGTATTAATTAAGTTAAAGCATTATGTACAACATGGATGGCCAGAGAGTAAACAAAAAATGGACAGTTCAGTTGCCCCATTTTGGAACATTAGACATGAATTATGTATTAATAACCTAATTTTTAAAAATAACTTGATTATAATGCCAAGGGCCCTACAAAAAGAAATGTTGAATATACTTCATGAAGGCCATTTTGGATTTAATACTTGTTGGCGTAGAGCGAAAACAATAATGTACTGCCCTGGTCTTCAAGCTCAGTTAAAGGATATGTGTGATTGCTGTCAAGTATGTGCAACATTTCGGCCAAATAACTCCAAGGAAGAAATTATATTTCATAATGTTCCTAAATTGCCTTGGATAAAATTAGCTACAGACCTATTTGAGTTTAGTTGATTATCATAGTAAATATATAGAGGTTTCAAAATTAGAAAATTTATCTTCTAACTGTATTATTCAGCATTGTAAATGCATTTTGGCACGACATGGAATTCCTTTGGAAATTATCTCGGACAATGGACCACAGTATAGTAGTGAAGAATTTAAGAAATTCTCTATTGACTATGGTTTTAAACATACAACATCTTCGCCTAATTACCCTAAAGCTAATGGTCTTGCTGAAGCTAGCGTTAAAATAGTAAAGAATATATTTAAAAAAATGACACTATGAAAAGAGTGATCCTTATCTAGCTCTTTTAAACTTAAGAAACTCATCTAAAGAAGGAAGTCCATCTCCTGCCAATTTACTATTAAATAGAAATTTAAATAACAAATGTCCGGTTTCCACAAATTACCTCCAACCAAAGCTGTCTGCGAGAAGTGAAGAAATTGATAGAACAAAGCAAGAGAAAATTAAACAAGATTATAATTCTAATACCAGAAGTTTAATTGAATTACATCTAGAACAAAATGTAATGTTTAAAAAGAAAGATGAGGATAAAATGTAGACACCCGGCAGAATATTATGTAAAACAAATTATCCACGTTCTTACGAAATTAAAAGTAATGATGGTAAAATATATCCGCGGAATAGACGATACAATGTAAAATTAATATAAATAACTATGATAATTATTTTAATGATGATGATGGAGCTAAAATCCATAATGACGATAGTTTTGTTAGTAACGAGGTTCAAAATGAAAATGATGAACATTTTGATGAATCAGAACCAGTGCCAGTCAACTTTGAAAATAATGAAAGTTGTACCGATTTTAATTTTGTTAAAGGAATGGATAAATATGTTACAAGTTCAGGTAGAACTTTAATCAATCCTTCTTATTTAAATGATTAATTGAAATATTATTGTGAAGAAGAGGAATGTTGCGTTATTTGTGCTTTGGTACACTCTGTGACGAGACCTTAGAAGACATGGTTATAATAAAAGTCGTAAATATAATATAAGCTTTTAATAATTAAAATATCCACATAATCGACGAAACAATCGTAAACGACTTTCGAAAACTGACAAAATGTATGAAATTCACGTAGGTGCTTGACGCGACCTTCTGACAGCTTACGTCAATCCTACATTTTTGATAACGATAACGAACGTTGAATACATCTTGTCTATTCCCCATGACCGTAATAGGAACGTGTCAGACAAAAAAATATTATTTGTATTGAAAAGTATGAGACTTATGCCCACACTTATGACTTATGACCGTTCCGTCACCGACCAACATTTTAATACTAATTACCTTCCGGGCCTGATACGTTCATAGTACGGTCATGGTATGATACGTTGTAGTGGGCAGAAACCTTAAATCTGTACTTCTATGCAGACTTTATGTGTTGTCAAACTACAAAGAACGTAGATTAGGCGGTTTAAAAGAAGTCTATATATGTATTCCAATTTCCACCTATTGCAAAAATGGTGACGGCCCTTATTAGCTGCAGCCTGAGGCTGCCGCAAAACGTGCAAAGAGACAGGACAGGTCCCGCGCAGCGCGTGCCTCTGAGGCGTGGTGGGTGGACTGTGTAGATCGTATCGTAAACACAACGCGGAACGCGTAAACCTAGATACGATTAAGAACGTAGCTATATCATAAGAAATAATATCCTTACTTCCATACCTACTTAATATCAATATTACAAAGGCGATAGTAGGTAACTCGGTTACGGTCACAGCTAAACCTCTACATTGACTTTTATAGCATTTAGTCATCATTTAGTACCTACCTACAGAGATAACTAGCTTGAAGGTTGAGAAGAACCTAAAATCACTTATCACCACAAGAAAAAATCTTATACGCGGACTGGATCGCGGACAAAGCTAGAAAAGAATGCTAAGTTTCCCAAATAATAAAATTGATATTTATGAGCCGCAGGGATATAGTCAGATAAATAACAATGAAAAATTTATTGAATCAGTGCTGCGAAGATGTTTTCCGGAATTATGGCATGTGTTTTATGGCATCTTAAAACAAATGAAAGCCGTCAATGGCGTGTCACTTTAAAAATCAATTATAACATCTACGTCATTTCAAAAACACCTTTTATCTACGCACATAATTATCATAAGATTCATAAGCCCTCTATTATGCGTTGAAAAACCGTAGGAAATGACCAGCATTATTTTACAATCAATTTTACTATGAGAACTTTCTTGTCTGTGGTAGTAGGTAAAATCTGTACTGGAATGGGTTAAAAAAAATAACTAATGCTAAAACGAAATGGCAATAGTTTCTCGATCGCGTCTTAAAGCGCTGCGCGGCATCGCCACTTAGGTCGTTCCTCGGGCAGCCATATTTGTTTGGTAGCCAGTTGGATATCAAAAGCGTTGTTGTCTCTTGTGGATGAAATTGGAATTTATGTGATAATAGTGACCTTTGTGCATGTTTAAAATAAACAATGGCGTGTGTAGTGCCGTGTGCACGAATGGTTGTTTTGGAAGAAAACAAAACAAATATATCTTTTCACCTTATGATTATTATACTTTTGAAGGTAAATTTGTAAACTACAGTGCCGATTCTTATTCAAGGTCTTTTCATGAAAACCGAAACACATGTTATACTTTGATTTTGCGCATACATTGGCGTTCAAAGTAACTCAGAATAGCCCTCAGAGGGAGGGGGCTATGCTCAGGGTTTCTCTGCGTGATAGAATCAGAAATGATGATATCCGCAGTAGAACTAAGGTTACCGACATAGCCCGAAGAATAGCCAAACTTAAGTGGCATTGGGCGGGGCACATTTCTCGCAGGACTGATGACCGATGGGGACAGGAGGTTCTTGAGTGGCGTCCGCGGACCGGGAGACGAGCTGTAGGTAGGCCCCCAACAAGATGGAGTGACGACCTAGTAAAGATCGCGGGAACGCGGTGGATGCGAAAAACACAAGACCGGTCTGAGTGGAGAGCCTCGGGGAGGCCTATGTCCAGCAGTGGACGTCTTTCGGCTGACATGATGATGATGATGATGATACGTTGGCATTTGTATTTCTTATTTAAATAACGCAAGTAAATTTTTGGGTCTGTATATCCTATTAGTCCACTGCTGAACTAATATAGGCTGATGATGATTACGATGATATCCTATTAATTAAACTCACATATCTACTAACCTCTTTTATTTTGTGTGGCATTGGGCGGGGCACATTTCTCGCAGGACTGATGACCGATGGGGACAGGAGGTTCTTGAGTGGCGTCCGCGGACCGGGAGACGACCTGTAGGTAGGCCCCCAACAAGATGGAGTGACGACCTAGTAAAGATCGCGGGAAGGCGGTGGATGCGAAAAGCACAAGACCGGTCTGAGTGGAGAGCCTTGGGGGAGGCCTATGTCCAGCAGTGGACGTCTTTCGGCTGACATGATGACGATGATGATGAATATAACGGGTTTTTGTGTTATTATGCTACTGCTGTAGGTATTATGTTTTTTGTATAATGATGATGATAATAATATTTAGGTACCTATCAAAATTATAGGGTCCAGTAATGGACAAGTACCGTAAAGTAGGGTTAGTTTGATTAATTTTAAAAATAAATCTTCTGTAACCTTCGCACTTAATCGTAAAATAAATTATTAAAAATATTGTATTGGCGACTACTCATTTGGATTAATTTAAAGCACCTAGATGCAGACTACGGTTGACGGCATATTAGGAAAAAATAATTATGCAGCTGAAAATCTCGATTCTTAAAATGGGGCTACTTTGATTATCCCTGCGTTTACATCACAATATCAAAGTCACCCCCGTCAAAAAATAGTGGTTTAATGTTTCGAAGGTTTTAATTCAATACGTCTGAAAATACTTGAACTACTAATATTTAGGTAGGCCCCCAACAAGATGGAGTAACGACCTAGTAAAGATCGCGGGAACGCGGTGGATGCGAAAAACACAAGACCGGTCTGAGTGGAGAGCCTCGGGGAGGCCTATGTCCAGCAGTGGACGTCTTTCGGCTGACATGATGATGATGATGATGATACGTTGGCATTTGTATTTCTTATTTAAATAACGCAAGTAAATTTTTGGGTCTGTATATCCTATTAGTCCACTGCTGAACTAATATAGGCTGATGATGATTACGATGATATCCTATTAATTAAACTCACATATCTACTAACCTCTTTTATTTTGTGAACATCATCCCGATATGATATGCCTGTAAATACATTAAAACCTAAGTATATATAGGTTCCTAAGCTATTTGGTTTTAGTTATGGTGCATTATTTTACATAAACATCTTAAGTAGGTACCCTGCCTTTATATTAGTGCGAAAATATCTATATCTTTGCTAAAAAAAAACATTGCCACATCATCGCTCTTTACAAAATACTATACTACTATGTGCTTATAAATTATTTAAATATAATGTGGTATAACATATATTCCAATAACGCAAAATTCCGAGATTTTTATTATTTAAAAAACAATTCCATAGTTCATTTAATTTGAACTTTGTCACCTTAACTTAAGGATTATTTACTAAGAAATTGATTAAATTAATTTATGTTGTACGTTGATGATATTGCTACTTACAACATGAATCTTTCTTAGTAAATAATGCTTTAGGTTAAGGTGACAGAGTTCAAATTAAATTAACTATGGAATTGTTTTTTAAATAATAAAAATCTCGGAAATTTGCGTTATTGGACTACATGTTATACCACATTATATACTCCAAATAGGGCCTAGAATCGATGGTTAAAATCCTTCGGGTACGTCCCGGGCACGGTGTATAGTACCTACTAGAATTTTCCCGCGGCATGTTTTAATACATGACCCGATTTATCTATGTGTAGTTTCTTCCCAATCTGTCGAGTAGTTTTTTCTTAGAAAAATAACAAACATCCATCCATCCATACATTCTCCCCAACTTTCATAGTACGGGAGGCGACCGCAAGATTCACTACGTTACGAAGCGTAGTATCACCTTTATGAACATGTGCCATGGGGATTATCTTTGTATCCAGTGACGTAGTGAATCTTGCGGTCGGCTCCCGTACTATCACGTTTTGTATTATTATTAGTTCGTACGCGTATAAATCCGTTCCCGAGGGAATAGCGATATGAAAGGTAGCCTATGTGTCAATTCAAAGTATAAACTATCCCCATTCTAAATTTCACCAAAATCCGTCCAGCAGTTTTTGCGTGAAATAGTAACAAACATACATACTCACAAACTTTCGCCTTTATAATATTAAGTAGGCCTAGCCGACCAGTTACCAGTTACCAATGGACTTATTCACTCATTCGATCCAATTGTGCCCGCTCTTGTGAATCGACCTTGCATTATTATTGGATAAAGAAAGACAGGATTCATTGTATTGATAAAAGTAGGTACGTTTGCAAGTGAAGCATTTATCGAAGTAAATTATATAAGTAAATAAGCATTATTAGCATCTATCTGAATAGCTGTGAATGTCATTGTTCATGGAAATTAACATGTTTTTCATTTGTTTTGTCTCATTGTGGGTATAATGTGTGACACCGCCTTAATAGCATAGACTAGGGAATCTAGTTTATTCATAGAACTAGAACTGTCATTGTTTTTAGGTTAAGATCATACATTCATATCTCATATCGCGCTTCCTGTTAACTTCACAGCGCGCCGGACGCAAATCATTATTCTGTTACATTAAAATTAAGTTTATTGATTAAAATAGATGAGATAACCAAGTCACCATTTCAATACAACGGTCAACAACCCCTAGGAGCCCCTCACAGCGATTTCGAACCCGCGCCGCAGGACTCTTGGGACAGGTCATCATCACCACCCAGCGAAGGAGTAAGAGCCGGCCAGGATCAGGTCGGAATTTATAATATAACGCAAAGTCATTAACACGATTTTATTAGCCTAACTTATAATTACTTATATTAAGAGATCATTGGAAACACGTTGTATCATCGATAACAGTCGATACAAATAGAAAATCGTCCACGTGAAATAACCATTCTGAAGTTGAGTCAAAAGTAATAGTCAAAATGTAATTGTGCTGAAAAGTATTTATAACCAAATTTATTTTCATTGTAAATTAATGAAGCCATTTTTCTAATTTGACAAATAATTTCAAGTGGACGATTTTCTATTTGTACGTGATTACAGTAAATCTCGATGAAGATTGTACAACACCATTGTCCAATATATTTATACCTAGTTATAAATGTATAATTCAAAATGTTGCCATTCAGCCATTCTCGACCAAGTGAAGTGACTATATTTTTCTCTTTTTATCTAATGTGTTTTTTTGTAGGTTACAAAAGACGACAATAGCTATGCAGGTTCTGCGTAAATAAAGTCAATCTATGGATTCTTTATCTTTGGTTATTACAGTGTCGATTTTTGTAAGGTAATGATATGAGTTTTAATTGGTACAGCTGTCAAAACTCAAGAGGGTCTCTATTCTAGTATGTTTTTTTTAAATCTACACCGCACGACATTTGATCACCAGAGACATGAGAATAGGGACTTCATTCGTTTGTCTATGATTTAAAAAAGCCCTCGAGGGTTCTTGTCTAGCTGTCATTTTGAAAACATCTGTCTAATTATTAAATTTTTTGTAAATTACTTTATTGTTGGGGTTCTTGTCTAGCTGTCATTTTGAAAACATCTGTCTTTTTATTTCATGTTTTGTAAATTACTTTATCGTTGATTTTGGTTCGCAAATCCAGGGCAACTTTGTGAAGTGACCTCCAACACTGACGAAGAATATGCATCAAATGTAATAACAGTGAAAAGCTGATTCTGGATGAGCAAGCGGTCAAGAACACTCCAAGCCAATCAAGCCATCGAAGTGGATGCCCGACATCTTCAATGGTGTGCCGACTGGGGCTGGAAGACGCCGACGACAACGACGATTCACCGTACAATTGCTTATATATACTTAACATTGGCAAAATTACATAGGTAACTTTTAGACGCCATTAAAATAAATAAATAATAATACTTTATCGTTGATTTTGGTTCGCAAATCCAGGGCAACTTTGTGAAGTAACCACGAAGAATAATATGCATCATATAAAATATCAGTGAAAAGTTGATTCTGAATGAGCAAGCGGTCAAGAACACTCCAAGCCATTGAAGTGGATGCCCGCCATCTTCAATGGTGTGCCGACTGGGATTGGAAGATGCCGATGACAACGACGATTTACCGTACAATTGCTTATATATCCTTGACATTGACAAAATTACAGAACTTGTAGACGCCATTAAAATAAATAAATAAATAAAAAGCCCTTCATATTCGTGACACTGATACAGCACAAGTTTGTTTTGCCGCCATTTTTGTCGTCAAGTCGTCGGCTTCTGAACCCGTCTTAGAGGTACTTATGATATGTGTCTAGATAAAGTAGTGTATGCAACTGTACAAAATTAGGCCTTAAAACTACTATTGTTTGAAAAAAATGGCCACGGGAGCGATAAACGATTTTTGGGCCTCTATTGAACTTGGTAAAACCATTGACATGTTATCGAATTACCAACGTTGTGATAGCTCTTATTTACTTGCCAATAATGGCGGCCGATTCCCATACAATATATACTTAACATGTCAAATGGAATAATTTATCTTTTTTCCCAGTAAAATATACCTAGCCCCGCGCGGACGAAATCGCAGGCAAAAGCTGGAAGTTTATAGAAGCCAGTTCGGAAATCTGTAGATCTGCAAGAAAAGCGGTCTGACGTAACCCTGCATCGCGATATCGAACTCATTGATGCAGGATCGGCACGGGATGACTGATTGTGATTGGCTCGTAATGATTATCTGCCATGTCTGCGAGTCACCGTAGCGTTGAATAGATAACCGGCCACAGATAACGGCTATGAGATCATTTGTGCAGATTGATCTGTATGCTTTCTGTTATTGTGAACGAATCGAACGTTTAGTTTGTTTGTGTAACGAAATTCTGATTTTGAATTTCTACAGTAGAAAATTGTTTGTCAAATGTAAAAGAACTTGTAACGTTTAGTCCTGTACTAACAAATCGAATCTAATTTTGTCACTTAACGCTGATTGCGTCTCTCTCGTCGGTATTACTGTCAACTGTCAAGGGATGGCAAAGTAGTCCCTGGCTTGTTTTGCTAACCATTATAGTAACAAAGTAGGATACTTTGTTACTTAAATATAACATACAAACATATAACTTGTAAAGTAACTTCCGTAGTCAACCAAGGAACCCTTATAGTTTCGCCATGTCCGTCCGTCCGCAGCCTAGCTCAGAGACTCTTAGTACTAGAAAGCAGTAATTTGTCATGAATATACATATTAGTCACGGCAAGTAAGTGGTAAAATAAAATCTTGAAAAACTTTTTTTTTAGTTTACCTCCCCTACTCGTAACGTGGGGATATATTGGATAGCTCTTTCAAAAATATTGCGGATTTGTGAAAACAATTGATTTGATTAAGGGATCCGTTTATGAAATATTAAGCTTTAAAGCGCAAATTTTTTTTAGAGTCAATTTCCCCCCCCTCTACAGCCAAAACTACAAATACTAAAAATCCAGGGGACTAAAGTGTTTATTCCTACTCGTACGACATCCTCTGGACTAACTTAGAAGAGGCTGGTGTCAGGTCAGGTGGCATCACCTGACCTGATTAACATCTTCGGGTTCTGGTATGGCAATCAGGTGAACCAGGTGAAATGGGCTGGGGAGCTGTCTGAGCCATACGGATTAGAGTGTGGAGTAAGGCAGGGAGGATTAACTTCCCCTAGCCTCTTTAATCTATATGTAAACGCGCTCATAGAGGAACTCAGTAGCACACATGCTGGTTGTCATATTGGTGGTATCAGTGTCAACAACATTAGCCATGCCGACGACATGGTGCTGCTGGCTCTATCTTTGGGCGCACTCAGACAGCTTCTGTCAGTGTGTGAATCTTTCGCAAATACATAATGTATAATTGTAAAAAAAAGTGAGCTCCTCATCTTTAAGGCCGGCAGCAAGTGTCCAAATGAAGTTCCACCTGTGACTTTAAACGGGATTGCACTAACGAGGGTGAAGCAGTTCAAGTACTGGGACGGGAGCCCTTTGTTTCCCATAATTTTAGTGGTCATAATGTAATTGTTGACATAATTTTTGATAGTCATAATTTTTTATATCGATGCAACTATAAATTTTTCAGAAGTTCTGAAATATCTAACGTGTAGACAAGGCTAGGTTAGGTTAGGGTTGATTTATAAAATCCTGAAAAAGTAACAGTTTCTTTAAAAAAAAAAATTATGACTTGCGATGATTATGACCTAAAGCACATTATGACTAAAAATTATTATGTCAGTCAATATAGACCCACTTGGGACACTATGTTACCGAAGATCTTAGAGATGAGGCTGATATTGAGAGGGAACGCAGAGCATTGTCAATTAAAGCTAATATGTTGGCTCGTAGGTTTGCTAAGTGTTCAAACGCGGTAAAAATAACACTTTTTAAAGCTTATTGCACATCCATGTACGCGAGCAGCCTATGGGTCAAATATTCTCAGAGGTCATAGAGTGCTCTGCGGGTCCAATTTAATAACGGATTCAGGGCAATGATGGGGTTGCCTCGCTACTGTAGCGCCTCGACTATGTTTGCGGAAGCTCGCGCCGATGATTTCTATGCAATTCGTAGAAAAAAAGTTGCATCACTTTTGAGAAGGGTGAAATTCGACTGTCCTATAGTCTTAAGTATATGTAATTTAGTTAAGTCAAATTTAGAGTTTAAGTTTTAAAGTTGTTCCTCAGTACTAACATTAGATAGTAAGATAATTAGTGTATACTAACAAATATGATTTTGAATTGAATTATTCTGTTGGATGAGCGAATCTTACGATTGTTTAAACTGACTGTACACACATAAACCCAATGGTTGCAGTCTAGGGCAGCCGTCGCAGGTGCTACCACATAAATTGCTACTATTTATGTAGGTTGTAGCCTGTACCTCAATTAAGTAACGAATAAATTTAACAAACACGTCGCTTGGATAGTAATAAATTGTTGGAATGCAGTTAAGATTTGTAATTTCCAATCGATTGGAATTAAATCAATGACTTAATCTTTTGAATAATCAACACGTATTTTATACCAAAACTGAGTAAAAATATGTTTTTTTTTTTGTAAGTACATACCATCACCAGTAGGTACAGTACAGTGCAATACGTCTTAAATAGACTTTCTGATTTGGAGAAGTTGGTTAGACTCACATTAAATGTGAGTCTAACCAACTTCTCCAAATCAGAAAGTCTATTTTTAGACTCTAATGATTAGAGCATACGAGAGTGAGTGAGAGAATGGTACAAACTACAGACCTTTTCAAGGGTAAAACTTTCAGTTCATAGTTTGTTTCATTTCAACGAATTTCGTTTCATCGAATGCTATTTTCTTCTGAAACCATGATGTTTTCAGGATATCTTAAACATTAATTACGTAGGTAAGGTTAGGTTAGACTTGTACGTTGTAACTACCAAAAAAAACACTCATGCGGCGAGAAATGCCTTTCGATGAAATGAAAATTCTGCGAAGTACATTCGTTGAAAAGTGTTTCGATAAAATAATAGGTACCCCGTTTTTAGGAGCTATCGCACTGTACGCTTTAATTATTGTGTAGTGCCAATTCGGACCGTGATTGACATCTGTAAAATTAAATTTATAAATGTCAAACTCTAAACTATCAAGAATAGAGTTTGAAGTTTATAAATTCAGGTTCACAGAGCTGAGATTATAACCGGTAAAAACCATATAATTATCGTCTTTGGCCTGTTATCGTGTTGTCAACGTTTTGATAGTTCTTATTTACTTGGCAGTAATGACGGCTGAGTTAAAACCAATACCATAACAGGTCAAAGACTATATAATATATAATAATTGTATGTTTTGTTTCGGGTGATTCATCAGCGTCCTTTTCTTAATATTCCTAGTTCCTTTCCGTTTTATTCCATTTCCTTTTCACTTGTTTTCCACGAAACCCGTTCCTTAAGCAGAGTCTCCCTTACCAAACTTGACATTGGCTAAATCACTGCGGAACGCCATAAAGAAAACAGAAGAAGAAGAAGATATGGGTTTTCCCGCTTAGAATAGAGGGTCGACTAGTTCTAGGTCGACGAAATAAATTATGTTTGTGTAAAAACTTCCATTGGATTACTCCCTCCCCCCTGGAAAAGAATCATGCCCGTAGGAATTAATTGAATGATGGTCATGGTATCAAAATAGATAGATCAAATAGGTTTAGAGTAATTACTAATTTATACTTAATGACTTATTAGGTCACAAATGACTTAATCCTCTTAATAGTTTTTTGTTTGGCAGACTTCCTGACTGACGCGAGGCTGACGTAATATGTTCGATGGGTGGCCGTCACTCGAAAGAGGTGAATTACTTTTTGTCCTGGAACAAAAAGTGTGCTCTCTTTTTAATTGGAACACGTCATTTATGGTGAAAAACTGTGACATGATGTCATTTACTGATCCGGACGGTCATAGATTTGTTACCTACTTATGCATAAATTAAACACGAAATAAAAAAGAAGTAGGTACCTACCTACGTATATTCTGTGATAAGTTGTGGTGCGCAAATGTCACGCATTGTAATAAGGTATCTCGACCTTTGTTAACATTGGCTAAAGCCTTCATGATTTTTTAAATTTGATTAACCCTTCTGGCGTGATAGTGTTAAAATTTGCTGCAGTACAGGTCGATTCACAAGAGTTGGCACGAATGGATTGAGTGAGTGAACGAAAGTATACAAGTGTGTAAAATAATAACAGGTTTTTGGTTTGAAATTCGAACATCGGTTCAAAGGACGGCACTCACACAGTGATCGGTGACATTACTTTTGTTCATTCCATTCGTGCCAGCTTTAGTGAATCTACCTTGTACTATACATACTCTTAATATTAATCCTATCAAACGCGAGTCGGACTCGCGCACCGAGGGATACAACAAAAATAAAAATACGTTAAAAACTTTTCTTCGATGGGCGTTTCTTATTATTTTTCAACTTTTGAAAATTTGTCGCGGCCACCCGCCATTTGCTTCTATTACCTTAAAAACGAACCTATGACATTTTTTTCGATTGGATTTTAGTTTAAAGTTTGAAATTAATAATAAAAATTATATTTAAACTATTCGTCGCATTATTTCAAGGCGGCGAGTTTTTGATTGAAGAATACAATAAAATAATTACTTACCACCAACTGAGAACCCAAACAATACTCTACCCTACTCTACTACTCTTTTGATTGTAAAAAAAAGTCATGCGCAACTACCCTAACCCAAAAAAAGCGGTATTATTAGCCTAGTTTATTTTTATTGAAAATAATAGTTATGATTATGATTCTGAACTTAATTAAAAAAATATATTGGCTGGTAGCAACCCCTAAATATTACTTTAAAAATGCGAAAAAAGAAATAATATATTTTTTTGTGTCTTAGAACAGAATAAAAGTGTGCCACGCAATAAATTAAAAAATAATATTTTTTGAGCCAAATAAGAAGCACCCTAGTACCCCTTTATAATTTCACTTTCTTTGTTTTTATTTTATTTTTTAGTAAATGCACCAAATAACACATATTCTGACAAAAATATCAAAACGCTATCTATTACGGTTCAAAAAATACAGCTCTTTAAAGTTAGGACGGCGAAGCCAGGGCGGGTCCAGTAAGAATTATGCTTAACTAGTGACCCGCCCTCGCTTCGCTTCGGTTTATGCCAGTTTTCTCCAATACCCGTACATAATCCAAAACTTATTATACACAAAAACCTTCCTCTTGAATCACTCTATCTATTAAAAAAACTGCATCAAAATCCGTTGCGTAGTTTTAAAGATCTAAGCATACATAGGGACAGACAGACAGCGGGAAGCGACTTTGTTTTATACTATGTAGTTGATGATATTAAGCATAATTAGCGGCCCGTTCTGGTTTTTTCAGGGTGATATTTACTTTTATTATACACATAAACGTTCCTGAAGACATTTTCAAAATTATGGTCAATACAGCATAAAATCTATAGCGTATTTGATAAGAACTAACGACTTTATTTTATACGATAGATTAATTTTGCAATTTTGTCATTAGGTCTCATGATTTCGGTATTGAAATGAGGAATTAAATAATTCCAGAGTCTTGTCGTTCAATTCTTGTAAGATTGTCCACGATTATATATTTAATAGTTCCAAAATCATAAAATTACTAGGAAAAAGCAGATATATACCAAAATGTTAAAAGTTCAACTTGCTTGCAAATCACACGTGCCCCATACAGCCACCAAGTTTACTGTTGCATCGGCGAAACACCCAGCCTGTGACCAATTGACCACCTTAGTTGATATTATCGCCTATGACTTCACCGAGCAAAAACTCACGGCGGCTCGATTTATTGAAGTCGCCTCTAGATGTAGAGCGATAGAGCGGTCACGCTCTTGCATATTTAAAGCGGAAGGGTCCCGTGGTAAACAACACTAGGAGCACAGTCATTTTCCCGAAATTTGTGATTGAATGGCTAGTCATCCCGAAATTTGAGACTGCATGGCTAGCCATCCCGAAATTTGAGACTGCATGGGTAGCTATCCCGAAATTTGAGACTGCATGACTAGCCATCCCGAAATTGGTGACTGCATGGCTAGCTATCCCGAATTTTGAGACTGTATGGCTAGCCATCCCGAAATTTGTAACTGCATGGCTAGCTATCCCGAAATTTGAGACTGCATGGCTAGCTATCCCGAAATTTGTGACTGCATGGCTAGCTATCCCGAATTTTGAGACTGCATGGCTAGCCATCCCGAAATTTGTGACTGCATGGCTAGCTATCCCGAAATTTGAGACTGCATGGTTAGCCATGATGTTAGTGATGAGCGTGAGAATTCGTTTCGGAGTCTTGGATGTATATGAGTATTTGTTTCTCTATGTAATAGCATAAAGCTTAGTTTGGGACTAGGTCAATTTGTGTGAGATTGTACCATAACTATTTATATGTATTTTTACTTTAATGTTTGGCGGAATATAATTTCGGAACCAATGAAACACCGAATTTTCATGTACACTATGTACGATAAGAGAGTGTTCGGTTAAATTTGATTTACATGATAATTTTATAAGAAAGAAAGAAAAAACGTTTATTTGCTTACATCTAACACAAGTAGATACAGAAAAATAAATTAACAACCAAAAACAAAAATACAAAAAATAAAAAACATCTAAACCAGTGCCATAAGAAGCAAAATGGTTCCAATGGTTATAAGAAAATATTTTATGAGAAAAAACAGGATGCAAATATAAAATGTTACTATTAAGGTAGTGTAGTGGTAGTAAAATCGTAATGAACAAATTTGACCCCATGAACAGTTCTCACAAAGACACAATGTTACAATAAAAAAGTGAGGACTGAAAATTAACTACACGACAAGCTTTTAACCATAATCACTTTGACTAAAGCTCAAAGCTAGATTTAAAAAGTACGAAACTCTATAATAGGTAGGTTATCAAACAAGTACAATTTTACCATTATACACTCGTTGATGGACGGTTTAATCATAGACCCCAGCTAGAGCTGACTTATTCGTCAGATATTTTAAATTTTAAGCTGCAAAGGAAAGTAGTTGAAATAGTCAATGTTCATAATAATTATGAAGATTTACTTTTTTTTAATATTATGTTAAATATTTACGACTGGATAATAGAAATTGGTATCCCATCAAAAACATAAACGTGAAAATGGGAGCCAAGTTCAATATTTTAAGAATATGCGATGCATGGTTATCTTCTTCACCGACAAAAGAATTGAGATCTGAATGGGTGCCAAGTTCCGTAGATAATCCTGATATTTATTTAGTAAGAACATACGACATTCTAAAGTAAATTAAAAACACAATTTCTTATTTTTTCTGCTACAACAATGTTTGCTATTTAAAAGTATAACTTCTTAAATTTGAACACTATTTAATAACCGTTTCACCTTTTTTTATGAAATTTAGGGTTCTAGTTGATCTAAGGGTTTCAATACATAAACCAAATTTCATGTTTTTATGATAAATATATTTGGAGTTATTGAGACGTCAAAAGTGGCTCCAAACGATTCGTGTAAATAATACACGGCTGCGCTCGCCACTTCCATTTGCGTGAACTTGGCTGGACGCGCTGCCGCATGTCTAGATACAGAACGAACGAAAATATGATTAAACGGAAAATGTATCCAAGACGATGACTAAGGGAAATTCCTAGTTTCAGTCGAATGGTAATTAAAAGGACAACAAGCAAGAGACGTTTCATTACAACGGCTTATTTATCATGACGAAGCGATATGGCTTGTTGATGTTATCACTAAGGCAATAATTCTTGCATTTAGCCCTATTAATGACCATTCAGCTGAACCTCGGAATTCCCCTTTGTGAAACCTTGGGGATATCTCATAAATACCTACTGTAGTTTTCTCATCTCCTGCCGGCTTTACGGAAAGGCAGAAAGAGCAAGCAATCAAAGAGGTACTTAAGTCATCTAAATGGTTTCAAGTGAAGGCAACTATTGCAAAGAAGCCTGCATACATCTGCGAAGCAATTCAATGTTGCACGTTATACTAAGATTTCAATCAGCCCAATGGAACCCTGCTCACCATAGAACTGTGTCACAGTGACATTATGATTCAAGTCGTAAGAAGTGTCAAACAAATTGTTTTATAACGCCACTGTGACACCGTCGTATGGTGGGTCAGGATTCCGGATATTGCAGGCAGGGACATTCGCGGTGGTCCACTTAAGAAAATTTTGGCTTGTTCGTTGCAGCTAACTAATCCTACAGCGCTCAGCTCGTTACGCGTCGAACGCGCAAACGAATATCACCCTAGAGGGGGTGGACCGGGTATGCCCGAGTAAAATATGTTTAAATGTCAAATAATTTATAAAAGCTAGAGCATTGTCATAATGTCTGGGAGATGGGGGAGGGGGTCTGAGCAAATTTTATCTAGTAGGTACTTAATTTAATTGAATGCTGACTCATACAAGAGCAGACACATGCTTCCGAATTGACGTCATTCCTCTGTTTGTAACTAGCGCCACTGATTTAACAGATTGACTTGTTAATTTCTCGGGCACCAAAATCTGCCCTACTAAGCTAATAAGCAATATCCCAAATTTAATAACCAAAGCAATTTTAATTCTCTTCTGTTAGTAATAAGGTTGATTTTGCTACAGGAGTTTTATCTGAGATACTGCGTATTGGATTAGCAGGGCAGAAATGAGATCGTGCGGTAACCGGACACGACGCCGGCGCATTACGTTTATTGATTTATTTTATTGACTCGATTCAAATCTACCAATTAGTGGCCATCTAATGCGTGCTAATAACCGCCTGTTTACAAGCAGACGTAATACACGACTGACTTCTAATAGGTGCAAATTAGGTCTGTATACCTGTTTAGATGATTAATATAAATGTCTGGGTCATAATAGTCGTTGCGCGGGTTCGGGGGAGGGGCGGGGGGGGGGGGGGGGGGGGGTTTGGAGACATGTAATTTTACTCCTCTGACATTGTACCATTTTAATATTATTTTAAATTGTTCCTAATTATTTCTTTATTTTAATTTTGCACTGTATTTTGATTTGACTATTATTTATTTTATTGTTATTCGTATACACTCTGACGATCTTTTTGTGATTCATGGTACTTTAATTAAAAAAATGACATGTAAATTTTCAGAATGAAATAAATAAATCTAATCTAATCTAATCTCCCAATCCCATCCCAACTCTGTAACCCCTGAACAACCCTGCTCAAGTTCGAACTTCAAAATTATATGTATGTATGCTTCTACCATAATTCTTCCAAATTGAATAATAATTATACTTCGCCTGAGGCCCGTTTCACGAAGCTACAAGTTACAAATTGCAAACGGAAGTCTCTTTCTAACTCCTTTTGCTAGAAAAGGAATTCCGCTTGTAATTTGCAACTTGTAGCTTCGTGAAACGGGCCACTGGTATTCTCTTCCGAGAAGCAGTGGTCACGATAGTAGACACGTACTACGTCGTATCCGGAAACCGAAGATTTCCAAACTTTAGAATCGGGGTAATTTTGAAATGGGAGCCCCATAATTTTATTGGTCATAATGTAATTGTTGACATAATTTTTTATATCGCTGAAACTGTAAACTTTTCAGAAGTTCTGAAATATCTAACGTGTAGACAAGGCTAGGTTAGGGTTAGGTTTGATTTATAAAAATCCTGAAAAAGTAACAGTTTATTTAAAAAAACACGTTATGACTTGCGATGATTATGACCTAAAGCACATTATGACTAAAAATAATTATGTCAGTCAATATAGACCCTTTTGAAATATTTGCTCCTATATATTAACTTAAGACTATCATTGTGTATACATAGGTATTACGTTTTGACCATTTACTTTTCTCCTAGTAACGTAGTATTTAAATCATACCTATATTTGGGTTACGTAGGTATTCAAAAGATTCAAACGGGACCTTGATTACTAATAAAGTAGAACAACTCCACATTTTTTAAGGAGTTCCGTTGACTTTCCATGGATCTCATAACTAGCGTCGCTCTTGCCTAACGCACTCGCAATCACAATCGGTTTCAAAGCGGAACAATTGTTTTCATTTTGTTTGCAGATAAGCCTTCGATTTTCAAAATGAAAACAATTGCGAGTGCGTTTGGCAATAGCCCCCCAGATCTTGATGAAATTTAAATGGGCGGTCTTATATAGCGCCTATGGTCGCTCTAACAAATCTAACTTCTCTTGATTCGAAGTTCTTTGACTAACAAACACATACAGAACGTTTCAGACTAGAACGAAAATTCAAATAAAGCATGAAATCGTCATCGTTCTAATTTCGAAATTTAAATTCAGTATCTACATTATTTTTAATTATTAACCTGTTTCATCCATGACGGCCAGCTTTATCTGTGTAGCAAAATATTCGTATTTAAGTAGAGTTGCGAGTGTGAGTTCTTTACGCACAAACTAAGGAGTTGTTTTTTTTTTACAGTAACACCGATGTTACTTATTTCTAATATCCTAATTGTAGTCGTCTCAAAAATTAATGATCTTTAAGCTAAAGAAAATTTCACTTTGTAATGAATTACCCTACGAACTGTTTTCATTGATTTGTGGGTATTCTAGTTCTCTAACCTTAGTTGGTCTCAAAGAGCATTTTATTCCTTAATAGAAATGGGACAGATTGGCATAAAAAAAACTCAAAACTGTCGATTTTCTCGCTGACTGTAAATTTTATCAAAAATTTGTAAACTCCGATTGTTATCACTTAAAAAGTTAGTAAAGGTCTCCTAAGAGCATTTTCGCATAGCAGCAACGGATCTAGTAGCTGCCCTTACTGCCCCATCTCAACTTTCCAACAATATTAGACTACTGATAAAAATTTACATTTAAATTGGTTTACAAACGGTGGAGAACATAAGTAACATACACACAGAAGTCGGTTAAAAAATAACTTCGGTCATCCACGCAAAAATTGTCATCGATCCACATTATGAATATTTTTCTCCTCTCCAGTTCCAAAAGTTCTTCTTTCTCGTTCAAAATCTGCATGCAAAAGTCCACCTTATTGTCTAGAATAGAAAGGTAGGTACATTGCTCCAGAGGTACTTAAATATAGTATTGTTGCTATCTATCCAGGGGAAGGACTACTTACAGTCGCCTTTGGGCTGATATGGAAATATGTTATTTACTTTGTTTGTCTAACTGTTTCTTTGTTTTCAAGGTTGAACTACTCAACCAGTTTCGGAAGGGTAAACTCAAGGGAAGGAGAATAAAGCTAAGTAGGATCTGACACATACACAAAAGCTATCTTAATATTGCAAACGGGTACCCAAGACACTGAAGATTAAAATATTAAATTCCTCTACATACCTAATCAATACTTTATCCCGCCCCACAGGAACTAAACCTGCAAACATTGCTGCTTGAGCATTCATTGCTTTTGGACGGACCCTGCACAAGCTCCTATCACCCGCAAATACAAATTTACTAGACAACTAGATTCTAATCAATCGAGTTACTAAAAAATACTTATCAATATAAAAGTATTGTAATAGAAAATGAAAAAAAATAATGAAAATGAAAATATTTAATCGATAATAGCAAAGCATATATTCTATTTCTGCGACCTTTATCCCGAATTAATTATAGTTTTACGTGTAATTGTAAGCACAAAAAAAGAGATAATTAGTACTAACAAATGCACTTAAAAAAAACTAAAATACCTGTTTAACCCCTGGAGCGTCGGTGATTTTCGACTTTCATACATTTAGTAAGGAACGTTGACATTTAGTATGAACGACGCGGTTGTTGGTTGCCAGCGACGTCCGAAAGATTAATATACCTAATGCTTTGACTTGGAGCGTTGTCAGTAAAACCATATACCTACCTACTAGGGATCCAGATGACTTCGTAACGAGTATAATTAAATAATTTATCTCGCCGCTCGGTCTTAGTTTCAGACGACGCACTAAACAATACTACCCCGTGGCGTGATCATCATTCGTGATTATGTCATGAGTCCTACATATGGCGAGCGGTTATTCGGTCCACTCTAAACGCAACTGCGGCAGTAAACACTCACAACTCTCAACTTCCCTGGCGCCGGCGCCGGCGCAATGTGTCTTTACGATCTTTTAACTTCCACCCAACTACTTTGTTATTGCTCATTTCAATAAACATACTCATTAGAAATTAGAACTATTGCAGATAGAACAAACACACAAGCGATTTCACCTTGATAAATTGTCAAGATGGTTTCATGTGATCTTGATTGCAATCAGTCGTTAGCGAATGTATAGCGGCCTGCACACGTAGAGTTCGGACCGCGGGAAACGCCACGCGCCATTCCAATCTTCGCGCCGAACCGTACGTGTAAATGCAACTGTAATAGTAAAATAGTAAAAAACCTACGGTTCGGACTGGCGCGTGGAATGGCGCGTGGCGTTTCCCGCGGTCCAAACTGTGCCGTGTAAAGGCCGCTTATGTGTCAAGCTATTGCGTGCTAGATACTTAATTAGCGACATGCCTAAATAATAATATCTTGTTGGAGTATTTGACAGACATAAGAATGAGTCATTGTATTTTAATGTTACACTAGCGCACTCTTACGTAAGTTAATTTGCTACCCATTTCAAAGAAAATCTGCTTGAAGATTTAATTGTCAATAGAGATGCCAAGTCATTTGTAATTGATAGGAAACTCAACCTTATTGCTGTAGAATGTCAGATTGACTTTGGACCTAAGGTGGGTCACAAATTAAATTCCTTGACTGTACCTAGTATTTCTCTAGGTTGTACATTAATACGTTTTATCAAATAGGTATTACCGTCTCTTCCCCACTTTGTCCGGGTTGACCAGCTTATCTTATATACATACTATTTGCCTTTGTTTAGTAGGCCAAGACATTTATTTATCATTTTTGGATCTTAACGTGCTAATAGAGACGAAAAGTGGTAAAGGAGTTTCTTGGTCGACTAATAGGCAGGTACATCGGAAATAACGTATCTATCAAATGGTGACAAAATAATTAAATAGTTTTCCTGTTTTAAAAAATATACTTCAACAAATATATGCTAATAATTGGCTAAGCAAAATATTACGCTTTTTTTCTGGGGGTTTTGTACTCGTATGACAGTGACATTTTATATTAGAAAGACACGTTAAGTAGGTACCTTCCTTATGCTGCTTATTCTAAACGCATTTAAAACCTGTCACCAAGCATTAGTTGTTACGCTGATTGCGCATTAGATCATTGACTAGTTCGATTATCGCATAAAATTAAATATACCTAAGGCGTTTCACACCTTTATAAATACTTTTCGTAAGTTTACATCCCTTTAGTTTTGTGGCAATATTTCCTTTGCTGTTTCGTTTTCATATTTAAGTAAATTTTACGCCATCTAGAAGAACATTACTGAACCAGCGTAATTTTATAGATAACTTATCTTACAGTATAAGCAGATAGATGGCGAAATATTTTACCTCACAGAAGTTTGATTTTCATCTGTCCATGCTGTTTTGGAGCTTATTATACCTGTGGGCATTTGGTGTTTGCGCGTAGCACCGAACACCCTCACGGGCGCACGGTTTATCTGCCTACTTGTAAAAGTACACTCACACATAATAAGCAAGGTGAACCGATGAACACGATTAACTTGTTAGTGATTTAACTTACCTACAATATATCACACAATGGTGACCACAAATGCGTAACGTCGGACAACGGAATCCAATTTCATGGTAGTTAAACAGTCTTCTTAGTAAGGTTAGTTGGTTATTTATTAATAGACGTTGCTAATAAAAACCGGGTAAGAACATGTCGGGCCATGCTCAGTGTAGGGTTCCGAAGCCGATACTCCAAACAAATTAGAGCTCGCGACAAACTTAACTTTGCCGTTTTGGAAAACTGTTCTCCCCATACGTCGACATAGGTCGCGGTCAGTTTACCAACACCGCAATGAGTTTTCGGTAGGTATTATAAACTTTTAAACAGTTTGTAAGTCAAGAACCAATGAAGTCTACTTAGTCGTGATAGTTTTCCTATTAAATTCATTATATGTGCTTTCCCTTAATAGAAAAATTGTTCGCACAAACCCGCAATATTTTTAAAAGACCTATCCAACGACACCCCACGCTATGGGGTTGAGGAGAAAAAAAAAATACATCCCCACGTTACCTGTAGGGGAAGTACATAATTATTTTTTTGCAATATTTTATGTTACCACTTTTTGGCGTAACTAATATATATAATCATGCCAAATTACAGCTTTCTAGTACCTACTAAGAGTCTCTGAGCAAGGCTGCGGACGGACGGACGGAGATGGCGAAACTATAAGGGTTCCTAGTTTGACTACGGAACCCTAAAAACGTCAATTTTAAAACCAGGCAGGGAATCCAATCCTGGCTGCCTAATTGAGAATTCACGCCCTAAAATGTGTTTTACACGCTCTGACGGGACAACTTAAACGCCCCGGTTAATATTAGCTGCGTCGAGTTAAAAATTGATACATCCCGCTGGGCATTTTTTAGGCACTGAGGGCTAGGAAATAGCGATGATGTGTTATCAAAAATAGATGGCAGTGCACTACGAGTTTACAAGAAGTACTTAACTAAGTAATTTATATTTCGTTTTACGATATACTAAACAGAATTCGTTTCTACGTTTTACGATGACGTGTAATGTACAGACATACTCGATAAACAGTACATATTGAAAGGGGTGAAAGTTTAGGTTAATTTATCGATAAAACATTTTTTTTGATTTTTTTTTAGGGCCTAATTTTTTTTTAATGCTTTTTTAAGCTTTTTAATAAAGTTTGGGTAGTACCTGGTAGTAAAATTTGTTTTACCGATAAATTAACCTAAACTTTCATCCCTTTCAATATGAACAGTTTATCGAGTACCACCCTGTATTTTTAGATCTTTAAAGTATATTTTTATGATTTTCATATTTATTATATATTTTAGTGAGTACATAATATACCTGAAGCTGCGATCATTTTGCACCCTTTGCACAATCAAAGTTACATTTATTATGTAACTAAAAAGACGTTACCACGATTTAGGCTCGAATCAAATTCACAGTCGAAAGATTGCTCGCTCTCTCTCTCAACAAGCCCTAGCCTAAGATTGAGTAACAAATAGGTATACAGACAAAAATAATATGGCGCGCTGATAAGCCAATTATAGACTCTTGATCAACAGCATAAGACCTTTGACGCACGCCATTTTAAATGTGTCCTGCTATACCTTCCAGCGCATATTATGCGCCGGCGCCGCGACCCACGCATCGTGTCGTCACGTGTAGGTGCTGATTAACTACGTAAATTAGATCCCACCGGAAACACTTTGAAAAGAGGCCAAGTTCATTACCAAAAACTTGCGTCTTATTAATAAAACAAACAAGATTTGTTAAATTAAAGCGTTTGGGAATCATTGATCAAAAAAAACATAATACAGAAAACGGTTCTGGTTACGGTTGTTGTGTAAATCCCGGTAAGGGCAGATATTTGTGTAATGAGCGTGAATATTTGTTCCTGCGTCTTGGGTGTTTTCTACGTATTTAAGTATGTTTTTCTCTATATACCTAACTCGTAAGTTTATCGTTGTCTCATACCCATAGTATGAGCTTAGTTTGGAACTACGTCAATATGTGTGACATTGTCCTGTTTTTTTTTATAAATTATAAATGTTTAATTTACTTATTTGATAACAGGGCAAATGCATGTCGAGCTCGCAGGGCCGGATTAAGCCATATTACATAAAGGCCCCTAGGCAAAGCAGTTCATGGGCCGAAGATTACTATACTCTATCCTGGGCCCAATATTATCTAATGTCTGTTCATCCTTATTTGTCTTATATAGTAAACAACTTTCTAACCTCAAAATGAACCTTTTTTAAACAAAATAAAGCAATCACAGACAAAACATTGGCCAAGTGATGTCCAAAATGTTAACTCAGTTTATTTTATTTACGATAAAATAGCAGTGCCTCTATTCAACACGGTAAAAACAATATCGCATTTGATCTGTTATCGTATTGTCAACGTTTTGATAGCTCTTATTTTCTTGACAGTAATGACGGCTGACGTTATAACAATACCATAACAGGCAAACTACGATATCGTTTTTTAGCGCCTAGAATAGAAGCGCTGTTTTAGCCAAAAAAGGTTCACTTTGAGGTTAGAAAGTTGTTTACTTTAAAAGACAAGTAAGGACGAACAGGGGTGTAATGACATAGCTATGCAGTTCATTTTACGGCGAGCAAAAAGGACAGAGCTATATCAGTTATATAGCTCTATCCCTTTTTCGCAGCGTAATCTGAACTGCATAGCTATTTTATAATAACCCCCCAGACCAGACTTTACTTATCTAGGTACCTTTTTATTTCACGGGTGTGTCCCGTAGTTGGCGCTGGGCTTATCTTAAGTTACCGACATTACCTTTATGGATAATCCGGACTTTCTAACACTGTTAAATTTAGGTTTTTACAACTAGGTACGAAAGACGTAATTTTTAACAACGGTATCATCTTTTGTAAATTAAATGTCCACATGCGACAATACTACTTCCTTCGTGATTTTCTCGAAACCGTTGTAAGAATCGGTTGCCTGCCTGATCAATAATGGCAGTTCCATTAGCAATCAATCAACGTATGCGCCGTATTGATTCCATGTGTCGGAGCCGCAGGCGCAGTTCGCACGGTGCTTTCTCTATTTTTACTCTGACCGCAAAATATCATCTCCCTCGGCTAGCGTCTCACCGCCGGACGGTCTCAGCTCAGAATGAACCATAGAAAACCTCCAGTATTTTGATGTAATAGGTCTCATCTTGTGTTATGCATGCTTATTAAAAAATAGCTGTAATAAGATAATAATATTATCTACTAGTCGTTGCCCGGGACTCCGTCTGCATAGAAGACGGGCGACGAAGAACCAATGTCCTGTCTCGAGCTTCAAGCTATTTCCATACCAAAATTTCATCGAAATCGGTTCAACGGTTTACCCTAACGAGCAGATATATTGGCAGCTCTGTGGCACTAGACAAGATGCTTCCTGCGAACGTTATAGTTAAATAAATAAATAAATATAAGGAGACAATGTCACGCCAATTGACCTAGTCCCAAACTAAGCTCTAAGCTACTATGGGTACTAGACAACGATATAAATACTTACATAGATAAATATATACTTTAATACATAGAAAACATCCATGACTTAGAAACAAATATTCGCGTTCATCACACAAATATCTGCCCATACCGGGATTTGAACCCAGGATCGCTAGCTTCGTAGGCAGGGTCACTACCAACTAGGCCAACGCGTCGTCAAAATATGAGTTTTCGAAAATCGTTTGCGTTGGCGTTATGTAAGCAGCATGTTTTTTTCTATAGTCGGGTCGCGCTAGGAGGTCCCTGTGACAGCCCATTTGACTTTTCACACCTACAACATTGACAGATGACAAACCTTGCGACCACGTTAAGTAATTGAAATGATTAATCACTTGCCTTTCTTGCGGGTATAGTTTAAAATTTCGAAATACCGTTGTCAAAGAGATCATTCTATATTGACTGAAATGTCACTTATCTTAGGCCGGCTTTACACTGAAACTTACGACTTACGTAAGTAGGGACGCAACTATCTGTTAGAATGAGAAATAATTATTTCTATCTACTTCTAACCAATAGCTGAGTCCCTACTTACGTAAGTTGTAAGTTTCAGTGTAAAGACCTTCTTATGACAAGTAAGATAAGATAAATCAAATTGTGCTAGCCGTACAGGAATCTCTTTTTAAAATTAATGATTTACTAAAAGCAAGGTGCATGTTGCATAACCCCAACCCCGTCTGAGGGAACTGTATTAAATGGTTTGTGGTGTACAAGTATGACGCATGCGCATACACATGAAAACTGAATGGCTCTCATACGGGCCAATCGACACAATACAAGAAAACCGTTTTTCTTAAAAGCATTTGCAGTTAACGTAAAATTCTTACCTTAGCATTGGAGGATAGCTATGCTATAGCGGCCTTTACACGGCACAGTTCGGACCGCGGGAAACGCCACGCGCCATTCCACGCGCCAGTCCGAACTGTAGGTTTATTACTAATTTACTATTACAGTTGCATTTACACGTACGGTTCGGAGCGAAGATTGGAATGGCGCGTGGCGTTTCCCGCGGTCCGAACTCTACGTGTGCAGGCCGCTTATGTGCTGCATGCAGTTTGTCGACATCTTCCCCCTTACTAATAAACGTTGAGTAACGGTGGTATAGCTATACAATGTTTTGTCCTTATCTGTCATTGGGACATTTGAATTTGACAGATAAGGACAAAACATTGTATAGCTATACCACCGTTACTCAACGTTTATTAGTAAGGGGGCTTGTCTATAATCCCGTACTTATGCGGCATTTTTAACAAGTCAATCTTCTTTATTTCATACTTAGTAAGTATAACCTCGTGGCTCAGTGTGCTATAGGATGTACATAATCAAGGCAATTTAATTTGAACTGCGTTGTAATAAGAATAAGGTTTATTTTCCTATCTTCATAAACTGAAAATAGCATTATCGAACAAACGTAATTGAACTTTATTGCCTTGCTGGTAGATTCAAAGTCCCATTTACAAAAAACTCCCTGTTTGTAGTATGGTGGGCCTTACGAGGATACAACAAAGTCGCTTCCCGCCGACTGTCCCGCGGAGATCTTTCAAATTACTCAACGGATTTTGATATGGTTTTCATCAATAGATAATTATAGTAATTCTAGAGGAAGGTTTTTTATGCACCTATAGAAAATCTGGGTTATGTCCGGGTGTTACAGAAAACTCACACAAACCGAGGCGAAGCGAGATAAGATGTTCTTTTTTTACTTATCTGGAGTTAGTATTTCGGTGATTGTGTTGAAGTCTCATTAACAGAGAACGGAATAGGTAGAGCTAATTTGCCTAAACTTGATGCATGATCAATCAATAATGTATTCCCATCTCTCTCACGCATGAATGAATATGCGTCAAGTTTAGGCAAATTAGCTCTACCTATTCCGATCTCTGCTCATTAATCATGATTTGAGTCAATCAAGAGGTGACAATCCTCGTGTGACGGTCTTATTAAAAGTTTTTTTATATTACCTGTACAGTAACCAGCAATAATATCCGACATGGGCTCAAAAATATCTGACGTCTTTATTGCTAGAGTTATAAGAGCGGTGGTCTCAGATATCTTTGAGCGCAATGTTGAATCATATATTATTGCTGGCGACTGTACCATCAAATAACTCTAATCTTATTCAATTGGGATATTATAATATCCACACCATTTCATAGTTTTCTAGCACGTAGGTGCCAAATCGTTGTAGCCTAATGAAGTAATTAAAATATTTATAAGGGTGCTTCTTATTTTTCGACTTTTGAAAAAGAGCCATGGTAACCCTCCATCCGTTTCTATTACCTAAAAAACGAACCTAGGTATGACATGTTTTTTTTTCGATTGAATTTTAGGGGGTCGCTACCACGAAATGAATTAATTAATTTGAAATTAATTATAAAAAATGCTATTGCAACTATTCGTCGCATTATTTCAAGGAGACGAATTTTTGATTGAAGAATACAATAAATTAATTAGGTACCTACCACCAAAGGAGAACCCAAACAATACTCTACCCAACTCTACTACTCTTTTGACTGTAAAAAAAATCATGCGCTACTACCCTAACCCAAAAAAACGGTATTATTAAACTAGTTTATTTTTATTGAAAATAATAGTGAACTCAATAAAAAAAAACGATAGAAGTTTTAATTTTTCATTGCCTGGTAGCGACCTTTTAATATTACTTTAAAACAGAATGTTTGTTTCTTGTATCTTAGAACAGAATAAAAGTGTGCCACGCGATAAATTAAAAAATAATATTTTTTGGGCCAAATAAGAAGCATCCTAATATTTATAAAGTGTTACTCGTTTGAAACTATGGTCACGTTAGCCGACACTGCAACTTTGAATAAGCATTCTCTGACTTCTATACAGGGCGTAATCGTTAACCCCCTTACTAATAAACGTTGAGTAACGGTGGTATAGCTATACAATGTTTTGTCCTTGTCTGTCATTGTGACATTTGAATTTGACAGATAAGGACAAAACATAGTATAGCTATACCACCGTTACTCAACGTTTATTAGTAAGGGGGTAAGTGTGTCCAGGCGATTATTCCGTAAATATAACAGATATCAGAAACCTTTAAACTGATATCGAAAGTACGTTACCCAATAAGTAAAATAACATTAATAATGTTATTTTAATAAAATCAGAAATATCCCAAATATTCATTTCAAACCCTCCCATTCATTTAGTACAGTCAAGGACTTTAATTGTTATGCCACTATGGAACCCTGTCGCATAACGTTAATCATTCATTTAAGCGTAATTTCTGTCATGTGGTCTGATGCTGTCACTATGACAGGGTGCCATAGTGGCATAACAATTAAAGTCCTTGACTGAACGTCGTTCTTTGAGAGACTTAAGAGGCTTTAGTTTAAAAGGCCTAGTCATTTCACCATTATCATATGATTCATGAATATTTTTATTTACTACAGTTTATTCGATTAAATTATAATTCTTAAATAGTTTTATCTCTTACGGTAGGGAAATTACAGCCTCAAAGAACTTCGCACTATATGGGTATGGGAGCGTTTAAACTTAATATTTTTAATATTACTACTTTTATTTAAGAAACGTTATTAATGTGATTTTTCTCTTTGGGTAACATTCTTTCGGTATCAGTTTACAGGTTTCTGATATCTGTTATATTTACGGAATAATCGCCTGGTTACACTTAACGATAACACCCTGTATAGATGTATTGTACATAAATAACTTTTTCTCAAAAATGTCCGGAAATGTTGACATTCCTATCTACAGATTGAGACGCGAAGTACATAGTTTACTGACAGTTCTCGAATTTAAAAAAAAAACATTGCGTGCTCTCTACACAAGCCCGCAATGTTGCATACCAATTCCATTACTATCTATCTTGTAACTTTTTAAAAAGTGAAAAGGGCCATAATAAAATGAGGGCACAAGTCTTATACATCCAAATTTTACTCGAAACATAACTTTTTGATTTGTGCCTGGAATAGCTTATGTTTTTTTTTTAAACAAGAATTGCGTTTCTCCTTGTCATAAACAAAAAGGTGGTAAGGAGTGATGGTTTTTTCACATGAAGTTTCTGTTCGTATGCAATTCAAAAAATGAGTTCAAGCGATAAAAAATTGACTACAACACAATTTTTTTCTTGCGATTTTTGAGAAAAGCACTATATTTGCCTCGGCAGGAACAGCAATTGCGGGCTTCGTATTTTTAAACGGACTCGCAAGCTCGTCCGTTTAATCCAATACTTGGCCCTCAATTGCCTTCTTCCATGCCTAGGCAATAATGTACTATTTACCATAGTGCACAAGAATGGGAGTAATGTTTTTCGGGTGTAGGTATATGAAAGTACTACTCGTATTGTTTTTTGTGCCCTGCTGACTAAACGACGGCAGATTTTGAAATGCAAGATACCGTTAAATAGCTTTTTATACAAAGAGATTAAAAGATTAGTACATTACTACAGAGGCCGGGACAAGGACTGGTATCACGTTGCGGGCGGAACACCTCGAGAGAACTGTAAAGGAATTTCATACAAAATTGAAGGCCTAGGCCGGGAAGTACGTTTTTTTTTAATTTTCATGTAAACATGGCGGCTGTGTTTATGAACAGGCTAAATAGCTGTGTTTTTTTTTGATATACTAAGCCGTGCATCCAACCAAAGCGTTTGCATAAAGACACCAGGTACCAGGAGGGCAGAAGTTATTAGGGGTGCGTAGCGCAACTTAAATCGCAGGCGGTGCGCTGCGGGGCACCGGCGGGCGGGCGGGCGCACCCGACACAGCGCGGATGACTGAGCACTGTAGGTTACTTTTATTGTTTATGCACTCCTAGTAATTTGACTTTGTAATTTTTGTTTTAACTTTTTTAATGAATTATTACTGTTTGATGTTTGAGAAAATCACTATACATACCTCGGCGGGAAATATGGGTTGCCCGCCTCAGACCTATCCGGCCGCGCTCTGCTCGGCCGTCTATGTCTTCGGCCGGCAACCCCTTTTGTCCCGGCCTCTGTAATAATGTACTATTAATGAATTATTTATATGTTTGAGAAAAGCACTATACAAACCTCGGCGTGAAGTGGGGTTGCCAGCCTCGTAACTATCCGAACTATATGAACTCGGCCGGCAACCCCCTACTTCCCGGCCTCTGTAGTAATGTACTATTCCACCTGTAATTATTAAGTTCCAAATTCTCATATCCGCTTGCAGTAATAATTATCTACCTACTTGTCGGCGTAAACCCACGCTGTCACAAAATCGGCAGACTTGTGTCTTGCAATCATCACATATCGCTTAGTTCTCGTTTAACATACTCGTAAATATTCAATTAGGTAGTCGTATTATGCATGCATTATGTTAGTTTTTTCGGCTGCTGTACCTACCCATCTGTGCACCGTGTTTTCCTTTAATCAATAACAAATGTTAGGTAACCTTTTCATTTTATTTAAAATAGAAAGCAGACTGAAGTCGATAAAAGTACATAATGTATTTTTTTAAATTTCATTATTCTCATTCCTTTGGTTAAAATATTATAAGCATGTCACTCCCACAACCAAGACGAATTTAACGACACCTCACTTTTCAATATCGGTCAAGCCGTTTAGGCTATAGGAGGTCACAATAGAACCGACATACAAACATATATACGTACATACATATTATACTAGCACTTCCCGCCTTCGCCCGGCTTAAATAATAAACTTAACGGGTGGTTGCTAAAAAAAGTGTCAGGTGAGTCACGAAAAATAGTTTATACATATTGCCTATGTATAGGGTACCGTTTGTGGCACTGGACCCTTTTTGGCCATTTAAGGTTGAAACGAGTATCAGAAATATTGTAAAATTAAAAATAATATTCATACAAGTTAAGAGACTAAAGATTAATATAAAGATTAAATGTAAAAATATTTGTGTAATTTGATAATGCTTTACATATTAGTTAAAATTAAGAATAAAGGTGGCCAAAACCGGTACTTCTACTCTACGAGTAGGTACAGTCAAGGACTTTGTTATGCCACTATGGAACCCTGCCATAATGCCAGCGTCAAACCACAAGACAGAAATTACGCTTAAATGAATGATTAACGTTATGCGACAGGGTTCCATAGTGGCATAACAATTAAAGTCCTTGACTGTACCAGGAAATTTTTATTTACTAATGAATGACATCAAAATTATTATAATTATCAAGTAAAATGTCCTACATAACACCTGTCTTATACAAGAATGAAAATTTAAAAACCATTTCGAGTAATAATAGGCTTCTCGAATCACTCTAGTTAGGTTTTAAATAGTACATTATTGCCTAGGCATGGAAGTAGGCAATTGCGGGCCGAGTAATGGATTAAACGGACGAGCTTGCGAGTCCGTTTAAAAATACGAAGCCCGCAATTGCTGTTCCTGCCGAGGCAAATATAGTGCTTTTCTCAAAAATCGCAAGAAAAAAATTGTGTTGGAGTCAAATCTTCATCGCTTGAACTCATTTTTTGAATTGCATACAAACAGAAACTTCATGTAAAAAAACCATCACTCCTTACTGCCTTTTTGTTTATGACAAGGAGAAACGCAATTCTTGTTTTAAAAAAACATAAGCTATTCCAGGCACAAATAAAAAAGTTATGTTTCGAGTAAAATTTGGATGTATAAGACTTGTGCCCTCATTTTATTATGGCCCTTTTCACTTTTTAAAAAGTTACAAGGTAGATAGTAATGGAATTTGTATGCAACATTGCGGGCTTGTGTAGCGAGCACGCAATGGGTTTTTTTTTTAAATTTGAGAACTGTCAGTAAACTATGTACTTCGCGTCTCAATATGTAGATAGGAATGTCAACATTTCCGGACATTTTTGAGAAAAATATGTTACAATCAATCAATTTTATTATGTTCAAATTTATTAAGATTCCTTAATTTAAATTTATTAAGGTCCAAATTGCGCTATAAGCTATAAACCTTTTTTGTGGTTTTACATAAAACGTACCTATAAAAACTCTCCAATATTTTACCTCATAAGTACAATTGAGATAATGTAGGTAGCTGACACCTACGTTCAAAGAGACAGCTGTTGTCATGCAAAAAATTGTTTTTGTCTTTTGTCATTGATTCTCTTTTGAATCTCGCGCCTTTCTTATCATTGACATTGGCGGAATCCTGAACAGTCTCGATGGAGCTATAATATAACCCATAACCTACAAAAATTGAATTGAATTGACTACAATTCTTATGATTAAATCCATAATTATATAAATGGACCAAATTTTCTCTTTTAATTTATGTGTGATAAATGTTAATAATTTGTGTGGTAAGGTTTACCAAGACGTTTAACACGACGGCACCAACATTAATTTATTGTAAAAACTCATTATTGGAAGTAGGAAATAATCTATCTGTAATTATTGAGAAACGACATAAATTAATACATTAAGTATATGTATAACAATAACTGAAAATTAAAACTAATATTAAATAAGACTAAATCTAAGACTAAAGATATAAAATAAAGTAGGTAATCCCTTATCAATAAAAATAATGTGATCAGTATAAACAAGGGTCATGCATTGGTGGCCATGGTGCTATATTAATTGAAGTAGGTACCTAGACTTCAATGGTCGAATGCTTAAAACAATTTGAAATAATAAATATGTATATTGTATTGCGATTATTTTTTTATATTGTTCTTTGTGTTGTGGCGACCTAGCGACATCTAACGGCCACTTGTATCAACCAACTCGCTACCTCGCTAGCGCCACCAGCGTCAGACAGCGCAACTTAAGTGTTCTACAACGCGCTAACGAAGTTTCTCCAGTCGGATGACATAATATATACAACTTCCAACTTCATCCCAATGGACTTCGGTCCCCAGGCACAACACCCGCCTGGAGAGAGATCTCTCTATTGTCCTCTCTTACTACATTGGTGACCCTCGACCTTCAAGCACTATGACGCAGTTTCACAGCAAGCCAGACAACCCGCACTGTGCACCACTAGCATTCTGTCATATCTCTATGCCTGGTGTCTACAGTGTGCACACTACTCTCACTCAACAACGCGACTCACTGCGTCCTACTACGAGTACTTCACGAGAGGTACACGACTCACTGTGTACTCCACTCACTCCTCTTCTCATGCTACGCTCGCCAACGCGGCTCTGAGCACTACTGGAGACATCCATTACTGGCACTTGCAAGCGGCAATTCAACGCACAGACTGCACGTCATCACCATAAACCTCCGGTCTCAAAGGGGGGCTGGTGTGGCGAACTAGCGACATCTAACGGCAACTTGTATCAACCAACTCGCTACCTCGCTAGCGCCACCAGCGTCTGAAAGTGCAACTTAAGTGTTCTACAACGCGCTAACGAAGTTTCTCCAGTCAGATGACATATATATAACTTCCAACTTCATCCCAATGGACTTCGGTCCCCAGGCATAACACCCGCCTGGAGAGAGATCTCTCTCCAGTGTCTATTATAATTTCGTAAAACAGATCACAGATAATTGAAAAAACGTCTTTCTAGCACCGCCATTTTTTACCTCGTAAGTAAGCGAGGTTACTATTATCACAGCTATTATTCAATAAATTATTTTAAATAATAATAACACTTAGGGCCGAGTTCACCAACATTTAATTGGACTCGGACGGTCAAGTCTTAATCAGCTGTTAATCAATACATTTGACACCGGTTAAACTACTAACCGTCCGTTTAATTGTTGGTGAACTTGGCCCTTAAACATGAAATGCTTAAAATTAGATCCTTATAAAAGGGTTAATAAGAGCGTGTGAGAGCGAGTGAAAGGCAAGTACAAACCCGAAGATGCCCGAAGCACCTTCAAAGAGATATCGCACTCTACTTACTCTTTTAACCAGTTCTAGCTTCAGATGGAACCACAATGGAACACTAGAAAACAAACGCGAAATACTTGAAAAGATATAGTTCGAGATTGTTTATTTATGTGGTAAAGTTCGAATCCGCGTACCTATTAGCAGTCTTCCAACCTGAAGAAGGAAACCCACGCACACTTTGGACCGATACCACTGCATCGTTAGACAGTGACAGTGACAGTGACAGTTCACATCACAATTCCGCAAAGTTAGTGAGTGTCTGGTGTGTTGCTTTTCTTATATTCCTAAAAATTCTAAAAACTGTACAAATTTAAACCAAAAAATGTGGGACGACATGATCGAATATTTAAAAGATCCTTTACTAGTTATAAAAGTGCAAAACTTCTTTGGTGTTATTTACAAAAGCGGTTTACGAGATAACGAAGGTGGTGAAGTCATTCATTCTGAGAGGCTCGACCGCGAGAAGCAGGAACATGATATTCGGCATCACAAGCGCGCACCAAGCAACATATCCAGCAGTTCGCAAACCTCGTGCGACACGGATACCTCCGCGGAGAGCAGCGAGGAGATTGAATGCCATATAAATAATAAGTTTTGGTACTGGGTGTTTGTGTTGGGAACGGCCCTTGGAGATGAGATTTTCTACGCGACATTCATTCCTTTTTGGTTCTGGAATATTGATGGAGCTGTTGGCAGGAGGGTCATACTCGTCTGGACTGTTGTTATGTATTTGGGTATGCAATTAATAAATATATTAGGTTAAATCATTGAGTAAGTAATCTGTTGGAGTGTGATATGGGTACAATAAAATGGCTTACATACTTTAATAGATAGATACATACATTTGGAACTCTTGTTTTGGCGAAAAGAAATTAAATACAGAGACTGGCCCTTCATGCTAATGTTCCCTGAGCATGTTACTGTTACCACTGCTACCAGTAGTTCATTCTACCATGATTAGCCACATGAGTTTACAAATAAACAGTTAAAATTTTGTGATAAACAATTCTCCTGCTTGGATTCTATCTCAGCTGGTTGACCTTTAATTATCAAGCTCAGTTTATTAACACATTTTCAATGTCAAGCACTCTGATTTCCATACAAAATGGACTCGACTAGCGAGTTGTTGGGGCTGAAAGTGTTAATTTGGCTGTAAGACCTTACTGTGTTGCATAATTATGTTTAAATCACTGAATAAGTGTTTTTAGGTTTCGTGCCTCAAAAGGAAAAAAGGAACTCTTATAGTGTGTCGGTCTGTTCTCAGGAGCGCATGGAGGTATCAAGTTGAAACTCATAATAAATAATCAGGTGTGATACTCGTAAGGGAGTCAATACCTAAAAGGTACTTCCTGTAGACCTAGGGTTATGAAATTAGGAAAGAAGCAATGTTCTATAGAACATATTAAGGGAAAAATTTGAAAACCGTTACTTGGGCAGTTTTCATTTCTTTCTAACCTCATCTCAAGAATGAAGGTTGTAACATATTTAAAGCCTGTTGGTCAGGTGGTCTAAAGCAAATGAACTGATCATATTATGTTTGAGTATGCCTTTTTTATTTATTGGTAGTGGATCTTAGAAAAGTTTGATGAAAAATAGTTGGGACCTGATCAGGTCGGAAACAAGGTAAACTTATGACATCCCTGAAAAATTGTGTGCTGATCCTGGGTATTTGTTTCTGAGTTTTGGATGTTTTCTTTGTAATATTAGTTGCAGTATTTATTTCTCTATTTAAATATGTATGTTTATCAGTGTCAAGTACCCATACCACAAGCCTAGAGTCCCATACCTTAGTTTGGGACTAGATCAAATTTGTTGTTATTTTAATATGATCACTAAGCTTTCAATAATTCAATGAGGAAATTAAATAACTTAAAAAATTATATGTGGCTCAAAAGCGAATATGTGGTTTTCATAGTTAGAAGTGATTGATTCATCTAGCAGCCTCGTTCTTTTCTACTGCTTGTCAGTTATTTTCTCAATGTCTAGAATTGTTATTCATATTAGTAAGGAATATTCAACACTTCGCTACCAGCTACCCTCTGGTTGCGTCTGTTTTGAATGGAAATCAGAGCGCTTGACTTCAAATGTGTTAATATAATGTCTTTTGAGGCATTCCTTTAAAATTTATTATACCTAATTAATTAATCTCCCATATATCTCCCTTATCAGTGACATTAGTTTGTTAGTGATTTAATGACACATCCATTTACTGTGTACAAATATAAGATGTGTATTATGAGTCATGCAAGTCAAATCTTATCACATGATTTATGTCCTTCTTTAGTACGGAGTTGAAAATTCTTGAGAAGGCTATGAATAATTCATTTCAGTAACAATGAAACTTGTTGATATGTATTTCCTGTTGAGCTGGAGCTGAAGACACCTAACCTGCACTTTGTATTTCTTTTAAATACATTTGATAAAAAACATAATTTTTGCCTACCCTATACAAAGTCAATATCAGAAATTTAATAAACCTTTTATAAATAATAATTATTTTTGAGTATTATCTCAAGTCCGAATCTGAAAAACTAGGCTTCTAAGGTCCCGTGTATTTAATTTTCTCTCTAAAAAATATTTCTTCTTTCATAATATCTCAAAAGTCCTAAAAATTTAACTAGGTTTTTTTGTATGGAAATTTTCAGCCCCACAATCCTCTTAAGCTAAATTATCTATTGTCAAATTCAGCTTCAAATAAATAATGTAAAGTTATTTTCAATAATGTTCTCTGTAAATATTTTTAGTTACCCATTTTTGAGATCTATCTCATAAATAATCAACTTATGACTATGTTTTTCTGTGTTTTATCATATTACAACCTTGAATACATTTGTTATGTAATGTGACATTGTCAACATACCTTGAGTAACGCAAACTATGTTTAAAGTGATTAGTTTAGTTATTTTTCATTCTTTGTAGAAACCTGTCTGAATGCAAAGTTTTATTCTATGTTGTTAATAACAACTTATTATTATTATTTTGCTTATGCACGGGTTTTTCATAGGCTTCATAGCTGATATTTGCATAATCACTAAACTGTTTTCATAAAAATAAAATTATTTAACAATCTGCTATTAAAAAAAAAGTTTACTGATCACTGACTCTAATACAGGTAGATGCACAAGAGTTGGCATGAACAGATTGAACGTAAGTAATGTCACCTATCACTGTGTGAGTGCCATCCTTTGAACCGATGTTCAAATTTCAAACCGAAAACCTGTTATTATTTTACACACTTGTATACTTTCGTTCACTTATTCAATCCATTCGTGCCAACTCTTGTGAATCGACCTGTACATTGTTAATACTTTCACTTTTATTTAGGGATAGTGCTTATTTCATTGAGTAGCCTCTAAAGGTCCAAGGTCTACACATATCTTGCAATGTAAACGCATAATAGTGTTCCTTTTAACCTTTTGAACGCCAAAGACGGCAATTCACGTCGGCAGATTTTTGTGGCGCGGACGCCAGACTGTCAGCGAGTTGTTCTACCTTCATATATTTTGTGGCGGCATACGACGTCCGTGGCGTCACGGGCACGTAAAACAGCAATCGACCGTGGCGTTTAAAAGGTTAAAAATTGTATAGATCAATAAAGATGTCGGCCTCATGTTCATAAAAACTTGCAATTAAACTTGTGTTTTAATTAATCTGTTTACTTATCTCTTCTTTCAGGACAAGGAGTCAAAGATATCATCCGATGGCCACGACCAGGCTTCCCAGTCAAGAAGCTCCAAACAAAGTGGGCCATAGAGTATGGTATGCCATCCACTCACGCGATGGTTGGCGTGTCTATACCATTCTCTGTGCTACTTTACACTATGGACAGGTAATTTTCGCTTCCTCTTATGTTTAAAATATTTAATTGATTTTAGAGGTTGACCGGGCCCCTATTTCACCAACTTAACAGTGACAGGAGACGGTGACAATTCGCTATACATTGCAAAGTTAACAAGCGCCCACATCAGTGGGATTCTTGTCAGCTACACCATGTACACTGAAATGTCACCTGTCACCTTTCATTGTCAGGATGGTGAAATAGATCCGCCGGGCCAGATAGCTACCACCATCTTAATAGCATCAGGGCAAAATTCTTGTCATCTCAGACATAATAGTTGTATGATTGAGATGACAGCTGACTAGGGTTGACATTATTATTATGTTTTTTTTTTTAGTATTGCAACACATTGTATGTATATCTTGGCAAAGACTTGATACCTTACTACTAGACTGTTCACTATGGCGCAAAAACCGGTCCGCGCGAGAGGGCTTCCGTTGGTAGTATGTCCCTTTTGTAACCATAAACCACTTTATAAAATACTACATATATTTATATGGGTGATTAGGTTGAGCTGGCAAGACGTCAGACAAGGACACACTACCAGCGGGAGCCCTCGCGCGAACAGGTTTTGGTCTAGCTACCGCTTATATAGGAAATAGCTACCCTAAGTGTATGTCAACAGATCTCGTTTTAGCTAAACATAATTTTTTGGTACACAGTCTAGTAGTAAGGTATAAAGTCTTTGTATCTGGGTTGGTTGGCCACAGATTTGAAATCTTGAGATTCAATTTTCGGAAAGGAGATGGCAAAATTGGCAAAAATGCACATAAGCCACCTGTTGGTAAGTGGGATCTGCTCTGAGGCCAATAACCAATAAACGTTTGTAATCTCAAGACTACAGTTAGAAGTACAATGAGAAGCCGGGTCGGGCCGCTGGTAATTTAAATAAGCCCCGATTTTTCCCATCCCCAGATGAAAATATCTGTCAGTTAAAGTTATCGCTATAAATCAACCCTAAATGTGTGAACGCTGTAGATACGAGTACCCTGCGGCGTGGGGCGTGGCGCTGGCGATCGCGTGGTGCACGCTCATCTGCGTCAGCCGCGTCTACCTCGGCATGCACAGCGTACTGGTGCGTACTTATTATATTATACCAGCGGTTCTCATTTTGTTTTAGAACAATTAACATTTTCCACTTAAGTTATTCACACGTCTTTGCTGCGGACTGTAATTTTTGCGACACAGCCATCATTTGCTTATCGGGACCAAACTAACGTAACCAAACTCGGCAGGTCCCTCTCTACGCATATTGACCAATAAAAGACACGCAAATTACCCGATATGCATAATGCCAACACGAGCGATCAGTCGCAAAATGACCTATGTTAAATAATACGCCAAATGACCAAACACAATTTGCCCATATATAAGTATATTTGAATGATCTCTATTTTTAATTTGAAATTTAACAGAGTCGACGGAGCGCCGCTATTGCGGAGCTCCTATTTCTGCGTAGTTTGGCCCTCCGGGCCTGCTGCAAAACTAAAATAACCTTAACCTACCTCATATTTGCACTATTTAATTGGTCATAAAACGTATTGGTCAATTTATGTATGTCATTTTGCATAGTAGGTACTTTGTTCATTCCGCGTATAGGTCAAAATACGTATTGGTCATAAAGCGTATTAGTCAATTTACGTATGTCATTTTGCGTAGTAGGTATTTTATTCATTCTGCGTATTGGTCAATATGCGTAGAGACCGGCAGGCCTACATTAAGTACAGCTGAAATCCTGTTGCAACCTTCCGACGCCATAATAAGATCAGCTTAACCCGAAACAAAGAAATATTATGGTGTCTACACCATAATATTTCTTTGTTTCGGGTTTACATTATTCAAAATAGTCTCGCAAGATGTAATCCAAACATACATACTAACATACACATGAAGTAAAATAAAGCTACCGATCATAATGCTGCAGTTTTCCTTTCTCGCGCCGTCGTAGAATGAGGGATCAGTTAAATCTTTATGTAAATATATATTTTTCCCGCCGCTTGGAAATTATTAGTGGGAAAACTTTCATCAGAACTGGATTTAGATAAAAATTAGACCAATCTGAAAGTATTAATTACCTAGTACCGTCAAACGTGGATACTTGGGACACCGTGGGTACTTGGGACAGTGTGGGTACTTAGGACAGTGCGGGTTTAGAAGTTACGCTGGCAATACAGCTCTTTGGTCTATGGTCCATCAGTCACTGGAATGCGTTGGGCATAATTGGGGTGTATTTTCTATATGTAACTCACACTGTCCCAAGTACCCACATTGTCCCAAAACTCCTAAGTATCCACGTTTGACGGTATTCAAAATGTATTTTTAAATCGTCTTTATTTATTTGCCTCTATCAGTGTACATTTTTACAGTACAATGCCATGTCATGTTAATGATATTTTATATTAAGATACGTTATGCTCATACTAAACGCATTCAAAACCCGTGACCAATTACTGACAGAGACAAACACGGCAATCCATAGCGAACGCTATTGTTAGAAAGAGATAAATAGATAAAAAGTAAGGCAATTTGCCTTCCTTTTTGCGGAACGTTTTTGCGCGCAGATGACGTATCTTTATATAAAATATCATTGTGTCATGTATATTTTTATTTTGTGCTAAAGTACAATTTGCCTCTTCCCCAGGATATAGCAGCGGGTCTGCTAATGTCGTCAGGCTTGCTAGTGCTGCTGGTCCCGCTGGTGGACCGGCTGGACGGCTGGCTGCTCACACACTCGCTCGCGCCGGCCGCCGTGCTGGCCGTCTCCGTGCTCGTCATCGTCTACCACCCCAATGCCGACAAGTGGACCCCCACTAGGTGAGATTTTCATCCTTAAGGTCAGGTTGGGCAAGTGCGACCAACCATATATTCTTTAGGAGATATTCTTGGTTTGACGCAGCGGGGCTGCTAATGTCGTCAGGCTTGCTAGTGCTGCTGGTCCCGCTGGTGGACCGGCTGGACAGCTGGCTGCTCACGCACGCATATACGCACCTTTTTTAACCTTTAACCTTCGTGTAGTCAACTTAACGAAAAAAGGTGGCCACTTTAAATGTGTTAATATTCTTAGTTCACTGTTATTAAGTTTATGTCAGTACCCTATAAATTGTGTATTCATTTCGAAGAGTAGTTTTTAGGGTTTCTAAAGGCAAACTAGGAATCTTTATAGTTTCGCCACGTCCGTCTGTCCGCGGTCTAACTCTGAGACACTTAGAGCCGAGTTCACCAACAATTAAACGGACGGTTAGCGGTTTAACGGTTGTCAAATGTATTGACTAACAGTTGATTGACACTTAACCGTTTGTTTAATTGGTTGGTGAACTCGGCCCTTAGTACTACAGAGTTGTAATTTTTGACATAGGCATACATTGAAATTACGCCAACATCGAAAAAGTTGTAAAATAAAAAGTTTTTTTTTTTCACGTAGTAGGTAGAAAGCTCTTGAACTCAAAATGTGTCATTTTCGCTAATGTTGCGCTGAACTAAGTGGGTGAATATTCGGGCGTTTCGACCGCCGTCATTGTTGTCTTTAATATATTAACGAAAATAATGATAACTACCAGCAACTTTTGATGTGAAAATCAGGGGATCCGAGGGTAGTATCCATTCCATTTAAAAGAACAAGAAATTTATTAAGTTTGTCTTGAATGATATGCGAAGACAATAATGACGGCGGTTAAAACCACGAATAATCACCCAAGTATATACTAAACAAAGTTGCGTCTGTTTCCAGGGGCGACACGACGATGATAGTGAGCGTGTGCGCCGGCATCCTGGCGGGCTCGTGGACCAACTACCAGCTCGGGAACATGGCGGCCGCCACCGCGCCGCCGCCCTACAAGATCATCTGGCCCTCCATCGAAATGCTCGGCTGCACCATCCTTCGGACGGTACTAGGATTCTGCGGCGTACTGGCCACCAGAGCCTTCGGCAAGTCATTCTCGTACGCTTTCATCTGCGCGCTCCTCGGTAAGGACAAGAACGAGCTCAGGAACTCCGAAGACAGTCTAGACAACAAGAACAAAATCATCGTTGAGCTGTGCTACAAATACTTCACGTATGGCATGATCGGCTTTAACACGACCTTCGTATTTCCTAATGTATTCGATTTGCTTAAAATTAACAGGCCAACGTACTACACTGAGATTTGATCGTAGTGGGATCTGTTTTGGTTCTCGTCACGTTCAAATTTGATTGGACTAGGAAATATTTAGTTTTATCTTTTTCTTGTGTTTAATTACGTCGATCAGAGTAAGAATCAAATTAGAAATTAAGAATCACGAAACGTGGAAAAAGAATATGCAAAGAAAAAGTTAGGTACATCATCACTTACATCCATTGTAAATGAACCATAAGTACCATCAGCAACACAGTTAATTTACCATTTATGAACCTTGTCACCTTACAATAAGGCTCACTAGTGGTCATTTAACAGTGATGATGTTTAGACATCATCAAACTAAAATTTAGTTTAAATGTTACATATGTAGACATTTTGGAATCGTTTTATATTTTGATACTGAGTGTGACGCGTATTTCTCATACTGTATGTAAAAGCAAATAATTACCATAAGTAAGTAAAAAATAACATGAAAACGATTTTAGTGTAAAGATTCCGTCGTGCGTCCAGTAGCGCCCTCATCACTGTTAGGGCCCCCATATACGGAACGATCGGTCGTTACGATCGATCTGAAACGATATCGTGACGATTCATATTTCTATTGAATTTTGGACGCCATATTGCCACACACGTACAATCTGTCGTTCGATTTCAGTCTGAACCGACGGATCGTAACGACGAATCGTACCGTATATGGCGCCCTTTAAGGTAATTTTTGATTTGGAAACCGCAATTTCTGGATATGTTGAATTATTTGTAAAAACCAGCAGGAGAGATTGGATAATATAAGGTTTTTTCCGAGAATCATGTAAAATTTTTTTTCTACTCGCGTACTATAAACCGGTAATACTGATTTTTCTTAAATTACTAAAAATAGATGGTTAATATCAATAGATTTGTTATTTGGTTACCATGGTAACGTTCAATATGGATATAAACAAAATGGCGTTTCGGTTGACATTCCAACTCTTATGATAAATAACTGAACTGTTTTAGTAACTATCAAAATTTGCATGAAATTTGTTAACATTTAACAATAAAATTCACAAACTATTAACGCCAATCGGAATAATTAAAATGACTTTGCTGACAAGTAAATTGTTAGTAGAAAAATCGGTTAAAGTATACTAGAAAAGTTAGTGATTGCTTATTTTTGTCATTATCATTTTAATCTTGTAGAAAAATTTAAGTATGCATCGGGACATAATTAGCTTATAAGGTACTCGTAGCGTAAGCTTCATTATGTACCAGTTACATAAATAACTATAATGAACCATTTGTATTTGTCATATCATAACTCGAATTATCCTTAATAGTTAACTAAAGCGCCTTCTGTGCGAATCTATTGGGTAACTTAACATGAGGATCCACCGTAAACGGTCACGTATAAATATATATACAACCTTATTCCCTTGTAGCAGAGTCGTGTTTACATTATTTTTAAAAGTTTTATTATTAGACGTGACTGTACAACCAAGGCTAGTTGTAAAAAGCTTAATACTGCCAATAAAGCATCTAACTCAGAATAATTTTGTCCCCCGTTGCTTGTTTTAAAACTTCGTCTTTTAATAAGAATCTACTTCTCTCCGCACTTGTAGCAAAAATAATAACCAAAGTATAATATTTTTTTATTTCTGCTGTTCTGCTTTTCTTTCGATACGAATAAGATGATTAATTATTTACTAAATAAGTAACAAAGTATATAATTATACTCTTCAAACAAAACATCCTAAGCGCTTGATTTAAAAAAACTATGCTAAATTTCTTTATTCATACATTATTCTGGTGTATTACGGGTGAGCAATGAAAACGTTCAGCAGAGCAGCGTTCGTGATGTTTGGTCCTACAGTACCTACCTTACACAGTTATCTTGTATTTAGTGTGGTTTTTAAATTCCGTATTTTCAAAAGTTGCATTGCATTTTACTTGTATCTTGCAAATAATTTAATGCAAAAATTATACATAACATAATCTCACGCCTTCGTTCCCAGAGTGGGGTAGGCAGAGCTACAGAATTACAAACATCTCTAAAAACTTGTTGATAATTCTATAACCACAATTTGCACAATTAGGCTAAAATATTTACCAGCGTATTAGTGACAGGTCGCAAGCCCGTCGCCTAACAGTACTACAAGCCTTTATTCCCTTAGTCGTGTCTTACGACATCCACGGGAAGACATGGAGTGGCACTATTCTAACTCGGCAACCACACGAGGATTATAATTAAAAAAAGAAAAATTATAATTAAAATAAATGCTTAGATTCGTAAAATTAACGTTTTTTTTTGATTAATTATAAAATCACTATTACTCCGTGACAAAATGACAAAAAAAAATAGCATAAGAGACGATACTTTTATTAAATACTTAGAGGACGCCCGTTATTTACCGTTTTCCTTCCTTTCGATAATCCGACCCGATTTTTCCCGTATATTTCGATAATCGATAATTTTTTCTAATCGGTCAATTCGATCGTTTCGAAATATTCCCTCCGAATCAAGTGCCTCAGTCCAGCGATATATATGCTGTGCTTTGTCCGTTAAACTGTCACGGAAGATTTTTTTAATAATGTATAGATAGATAATAACCTTGCTTCAATAGAAAACACAAGTAAAACTGAGGGCACTACTGGACAACATGATGCACACAATTAATATTGTATCTGTTAACGTGATTTTATTTATTATTCCAGATAAATGTATAAATGTTATTTTAGAGAAACCATTATTTGAATCACTGGAAATTTGCAAAGCCTTGTAAACGTCTCGCGTTGTGGTAGCACCGGGATTTCACATCTATAGGGAAAATGGTGCGGAATTCTCTAGTCGGGGAAATCGCTGCCATATGGAATGAACTTAACGCGAATTAAATAATTGCTCATTACGCACTAAGCAATTCTTGAAATCACGTCGCAAAATTATCGATCGGTGTTCACGCTTATTTTTAATTAGTAATAGAATGAGATTTGCACAAATGATAATTAGCTATTAATTTTATAATTGTTAATTATTTTTATTGAGTAACTTGTAAGTCATCAGTGCCTTGCTACTATGGGTAGCGCCTTCAATATAATTCCTTGATAATAGTTATAGTCTGGTCAACTGAAATTGCCAAAGATGTAAACAAATTAGTACTGTTTGACACATAACCTCAAATAGTCATCAAGTGTGTTTTTATTCAAAATAACGTATAACTAATTAATCTTAAACTTAATGTGAAAGTAAAGATCAAGTGTATAAATCATTGCTAAGACCTCACTTGATCTTTAAAAGCACGTGATTATCGAGTAATAACGGCAAATTGGTTCGTTTGGTTGTGTTTACATCTTCGCCAATTTCAATTGGCACAGACTATACTGCATTTGATAGTGCACGCTTTGTAAATATAAGGGTTACATTATTTTATCGAAACACCTTTCGACGATTGTATCATTACGCCGAATTTTAATTTCATCGATTTCTCGTCGCATGTTATTTTTTGGTAGTCACGCGTCTAACCTAACCTAACCTGCATCATTAATGTTTAAAATATCCTGAAACTTCATGGTTCCAGCAGAAAATAACGTTCGATGAAATGATACAATCGATGAAGTGAAATTCGATAAAATAATAGGTTACCAAATTATTAGATATTGTCTAATAAAAAAACGAATTACTCACACATAGTATACAGTTCGGTCGTTGAAATAGTTTGCATGCTTTTAAGTGCCGCCACAATTGCAACAAAGACGTCGCCGCGGCGCGCAAACAGTGTCGGCGACTTCAAAGGGTTGTAATGCACACTATTTGAACGAACGAGCTATATGCCCCAGCTGGCTATATTGTTATTATTAAAAGAAAAGTCAAACGAGTCCTATCTCGATGGGACTACCTACTAATTGTTAAACCATTGAGTAAGTTCCATGTTCCATGCGCACCATGTTTTTTGTTATCATAATAAATCAGGTCATTAACTAGAGGTATAATGAGCGTGTCAGATGTTTTAGAGAGCAATATTGGATAATATATTACTGCTGACTGTATCAATATTATATTGTCATCAGATTTTTTAAGGCACTTCGACAGAAAGTAATCAACGTCTACGAATCGTTATAAAAGTGTGTTAAAACTTATGTAGATTGCTGAAGTGTAGAGTCCGCCTAGTTATTACATATATCACAACAATCAGATTATGTTCTCTAAAGAAAATTATGTCTACAGTCAATTTTGGGTAATATAAATTACATTGTCTATGTATTTTTCAATTTCAATTGTCATTCAGAAGTCTTTTAAGGCTTGAACTAAACCTTGAATTTAATCAGTGTCTATTCTAACAGGTAAAACCATATCGTCAGTTATAATACAAAACCGCGTAACGAACAAAATTAATATTATGCAAAATGCACCTTAGTTAGTAAGTCAGTAGATACATTTTGCAACTTATTGATTTTGTTAATTACGCGTAATTACAGTATCACCAAGTAATTGACTATAACAACTTATCGTAATGTCAACGTTACGATATCTCTTAGTAAATAAGATAACACTTCAAAGACTATGGTTTTACCCCGGAGAATAGAGGGCCAGTTCTCAGAGTTTACACATGTAGTGAATATTGTTTTGCCATCGTTTTTTGTCGGAAAAGTTCGTTTTTAGGGTTCCGTAGTCAAACTAGGAACCCTTATAGTTTCGCCATGTCCGTCCGTCCGTCCGTCCGCAGCCTAGCTCAGAGACTCTTAGTACTATAAAGCTGTAATTTGGCATGAATATACATATTAGTCACGCCAACAAAGTGGTAAAATAAAATCTTGTTTTTTTTTGTGTACCTCCCCACACGTAACTTGGGGATGTTTTTTTTTCTCGTCTACCCCATAGTGTGGGGTGTTGTTAGATAGGCCTTTCAAAAATATTGCGAGTTTGTACAATTGTTCGATTAAGGGATCCGTTTATGAAATAATAAGCTTTAAAGCGCTAATTTTTGTTAGAGTCAAATGTCCCCCCTCTACGGCCAAAACTACAAATACCGGTGCTAAAAATCTGAAAAATATCTTAGATGAAAGCACATATTATAACGAATATTAAAGAAAAACTATCAGGACTAAGTAGTCTTGATTGGATCGTAAGATACTGGCGACTAACATTTTTATACTTACTAAAATCATCTAAGACCACCAAATAACTTGAAATAGAGAATTAGTTCATACTTGTTGTTTTTTGAGATGGTGTTTGTGTAGTAACTTCGGCTTCGGCTTCGGAACCCTACACTGAGCATGGTCAGACATGCTCTTGCCCGGTTTTTATCTTGCTGTTTCAGTTAACTTTATACCCACCGATAAGCTAATTGAGAAAGCAAGATCAATACGGAGTTATCCGACAAAAAACGATGGCAAAACATTATTCACCACATCTGTACTGAGCTTCACTTTATTTACAATTTGCTTACTTAGCAGTGCGTAGACTTATATTGGCAAATAAACGTGTTTGGCTGTGATCGCAACAAGAAGCCTTTTTAATGTGTACATCGTATGATATAATTATGAATATGCAATCGTGTGGTTATAGGTGCCATAGATAGCATGTTGCGTCACTTAGCGCGAATTTGCTGTACGTAATCTACATTAAGGCCCAGTCACACCGGATGCGGGCGCGTAGACGTGATGTGCGCGTGCGGTTTCCACTGCGTTGTATAGTGACATGTCGTATGAGAATTCATACTACCTATACACCGCAGTGGAAAGCGCACGCGCACGTCTCGTCTACGCGCACGCATCCGGTGTGGCTGGGCCTTTAACCTTTTACGAGATTCAAGGGATACTACAGCATAAACAAAACTCGTGAAAACCTGACTTGATTTAGGGGATGACAAACGTTATGGCCCGGAGCTAAATTACCTATTATGGTTTTTTTTGACAGCTACGCGGTTTAAGGTTGGTTCACAGTCCTCCTTTTATTAGAGTGTAATCGCGTGTAGAACTTGTACCTATAAATTTATTTCGTTCAATAGTATGAAAAGATATGGATGCGTATGCGCACATGTCGAGGAACGAAAAAGGAGGCGCGCACGGACATGATACATGGTGCTTAAATTATTCTTGTATGGGGAAACTTAGTAACGGCTGTGTGGCTTTTTTTTACTGGGTTTAGTAACTGGAAGGATTGGGATATTCCCACCGATTACCACCAATTTGTTACCACTGGTAAAAGCTGGGATTTAGCAGGACTACATTTTATTTTAAGTTTAAAATAAACAAGAACATATTTAAATAACGTTTAATACACGTTTAAAATAAAATAAAGCTTGAGAGGATTGATCGTTTATTTAAAAAATCACTTACAATGAAATGTTTATTGATTGATAATTGATAATTATAGGAATAAAAAATCAAGTCTAAAGGGACAAGTTCGCCGTTGTACCTACATGTTAATCTTAAGGTAATGTACAAATTTACCTGTAATTAGTTTTTTGTGCAATAAAGAGTTTACTTACGTACATACATACATAAAGTATGTATGATCAATATGATAATTTTCCTGCAGTGTAGGTAGGTACTGTTCAAATGACCTGTCGAGACATTGAAAAAGGGTTTATCTATATTCTTTCAATATTGGTATTAAAATTGAAATACTGGAAATAAAAAAACCCAGTAGCTGTTACCAATGATAACAAATTCGGGGTAACAGTTGGGAATAACCCAAAGGGTTGGGACATGCAAAGCTTTGTACTTAAATTTGTTGAGTAGGTAATTATTTTACCTTTGGCCTTGTGCATTTATACGAGTTTTCTTACAGTACGAGAAAAGGAAACATTACAAGTAAGTATTTATTTTATGTTTGAACATGATCACACTTGACCAGAAAAATTACAATTCCAAAATTGTTATCAGTTATCACAAAAAAAATACCGTGTTACAACAGTCACGTAAAGATTTCATCGTACCTAAAAAAAAAACGGTAGATCAGAAGTTGTTCAAATCAAGTCGTTTAAAGTCCAGAAGCACCTCTCCACCTTTAGCCCCTCGGGAACGGTTGCCTCCCTGATGCTATATATATACGCGGCTATTTTGGGAGGCCCATACCCAGGGCTTGAAATACCGGTATTTTTGAGAACCGGTACTGTGACCTTGATGGGGAACCTGTACCAGTCTAGGTACCGGTACCGTGGGTACCGGTACCACGCTTGGTACCGGTACTCGTTGTACCGGTATTTTGTAAGAAATACAGGTATTTTACCGGTACTATACCGGTACCAATAAGGCTCGAATACCGGTACAAATACCGGTATTCAGTAATAGTGGGTATAAGTGCGAGGAAGGGATAAAAAAGACAGAATAGTATAGGCATGGTACCTATGTTTCAAGCGGCAAATGGCCTGATGGTCGGTCAGTTAGATTTAGGTTACTTGTCGATAGTCGACGGCTTGAGGCACGCTAACATAATATTATTTCGATTAAAATTTTGACATTTGGTGGTGATGGTGGTGACGGTGGTGGTGGTGGTGGTGGTGGTGGTGGTGGTGGTGGTGAAAATACTTTGGAGCAGAGCACCGGTGATTGGTGGTGATGGTGGTGACGGTGGTGGTGGTGGTGGTGGTGGTGGTGGTGGTGGTGGTGGTGGTGGTGGTGGTGGTGGTGGTGGTGATGATGGTGATGGTGGTGGTGGTGATGGTGATGATGGTGATGGTGATGATGGTGATGATGGTGATGGTGATGATGGTGGTGGTGGTGGTGATGATGGTGATGGTGATGGTGATGATGGTGATGATGGTGGTGATGGTGGTGATGGTGGTGATGGAGGTGTTGGTGGTGATGGTGGTGATGGTGGTGATGGTGGTGATGCATTTATTATAGCAAACATAATATTATTTCGATTAAAATTTTGACATTTGGTGGTGATGGTGGTGACGGTGGTGGCGGTGGTGGTGGTGGTGGTGTTGGTGGTGGTGGTGATGGTGATGGTGATGATGGTGATGATGGTGATGGTGATGATGGTGGTGGTGGTGATGATGGTGATGATGATGGTGGTAGTTGGTGGTGATGGTGGTGATGGAGGTGTTGATGGTGATGGTGGAGATGCATTTATTATAGCAAACATAATATTATTTCGATTAAAATTTTGACATTTGGTGGTGATGGTGGTGACGGTGGTGGTGGTGGTGGTGGTGTTGGTGGTGGTGGTGGTGGCGGTGGTGGTGGTGGTGAAAATAGTTTGGAGCAGAGCACCGGTGATTGGTGGTGATGGTGGTGACGGTGGTGGTGGTCGTGGTGGTGGTGGTGGTGGTGATGGTGGTGGTGGTGGTGGTGGTGGTGGTGATGATGGTGATGATGGTGATGGTGATGATGGTGATGGTGATGATGGTGACGATGGCGATGATGGTGATGATGATGATGATCACCTGCTTCATCATTACCATCATCATCACCACCATCACCACCATCACCACCATCACCACCAATACCTCCATCACCACCATCACCACCATCACCACCATCATCACCATCATCACCATCATCACCATCATCACCATCATCATCACCATCATCACCACCACCACCATCATCACCATCACCATCATCACCATCATCACCATTACCATCATCACCATCATCACCATCATCACCATCACCATCATCGCCATCGTCACCATCGTCACAATCATCACCACCATCATCACCATCATCACCATCATCACCATCACCATCATCACCGTCATCACCATCACCATCATCACCATCATCACCATTACCACCACCACCACTACCACCACCACCACCATCATCACCATCACCATCATCACCATCATCACCATCACCATCATCACCATCATCGCCATCGTCATTATCGTCACAATCATCACCACCATTATCACCATCATCACCATCACCACCATCACCACCATCACCACCACCATCACCATCACCACCATCACCACCATCATCACCATCACCATCATTACCATCATCATCACCACCATCACCACCATCACCACCATCACCACCAATACCTCCATCACCACCATCACCACCATCACCACCATCATCACCATCATCACCATCATCACCATCATCATCACCATCATCACCACCACCACCATCATCACCATCACCATCATCACCATCATCACCATCATCACCATTACCATCATCACCATCATCACCATCATCACCATCACCATCATCGCCATCGTCACCATCGTCACAATCATCACCACCATCATCACCATCATCACCATCATCACCATCACCATCATCACCGTCATCACCATCACCATCATCACCATCATCACCATTACCACCACCACCACTACCACCACCACCACCATCATCACCATCACCATCATCACCATCATCACCATCACCATCATCACCATCATCGCCATCGTCATTATCGTCACAATCATCACCACCATTATCACCATCATCACCATCACCACCATCACCACCACCATCACCATCACCACCATCACCACCATCACCACCATCATCACCATCACCATCATCACCATCATCATCACCATCATCACCATCATCACCACCACCACCATCATCACCATCACCATCACCATCATCACCATCACCATCATCACCACCACCACCACCACCACCACCACCACCACCACCACCACCAACACCACCACCACCACCACCACCGTCACCACCATCACCACCATCACCACCAACACCTCCATCACCACCATCACCACCATCACCACCATCATCACCATCATCACCATTATCATCACCATCATCACCATTATCACCACCACCACCATCATCACCATCACCATCATCACCATCACCACCACCACCACCACCACCACCACCACCACCACCACTTTGCACTTTTGGGTAGTCTTTTTTAGTGCTTTGGTACACCCGGACCTTCGGATTTAGATTCATTTTGACGCGGCGCTGCCAAGGTCGTAGGACTAATGACACGATTGAAATTTGAAATTGTTCAAAAGCTGCAAGCCAAAGGCGCCGCCCGGCAACAACGCCGCGTTCGGTGTAGGTACATGGTGACAAGTCGACAACCAAAGCAGCGGCGCGAGCATCGAGCCGCCGACGAGACTTGACCTTGTTGCACAAAACGGCAACGTAGCTGGAACCTTTATTAGGAACCGGTATTTTAAGGTACAAATACCGGTATTCGTATTTACCTGTTCTTTGGATTACCGGTATTTATATTTACCGGTTCCCTCGAACCTAAATGAAAAATACCTTTAAATACCGGTAAAGTACCGGTATTTTTGGAACCGGTTCCAAGCCCTGCCCATACCATTGAGTTGGCGAGTCGCCGCCTGCCATTTCAACCAAAGTAATTAGCATTGGCCAGGCAGGCGCCGTAGTTTCATCAATAGCCTAGTTCACCAATCCATATCAGTTCATTCATAGAGCCTGTTGTTAATGTTCCCATCCTTCTTAAATAGTCTTACACTAACCAGTAGTTGTTCGTGGGAGCATACTACTTCTATATTTTGAACTCTGGACAATCGCCGGTTGGTGTCCCATCACTACTAAATTAAACTTGTTTAAAGGTCCTCTGCTTGTTGGCTTCGGCACCATGTACGCCTTCCAAAGTCCCGGGACTCCCATAGTCCCGTGATTGGTTTACTGTCCATATTTAACTTGGCCCTGAAGTATGAAATGAATCTGCTAACTAGGAAAACTTACGTAGGTAGTAGATATAAGTATGCATCATGTCATGTACATGAATAAAATTTTGTTCAAAGTTATGCAAAGAAGTTACTGTTTTATAACATGATAATTTAGTAGCATCTTTTCCTACCTACTGTCGATGGCCGTGGTTTAGTTTTTATTCTTATTATATGCATGAAGAAGTTGATGAATGTAGAGGAAGCTAAAATTTTATGTTTCTGTCTCTGCCTACCCCATTGGGAGACAGGCGTGAAGGTACCTAAGTTCTGTTAATTCTTACTTGTCTTATATAGTAAACAACTTTCTAACCTCAAAATGAATATTTTTTTGGCTAAAACAGCTATTTTAAACAAAATAAAGCAATCACAGACAATACATTAACCAAGTTATGTCCATAATGTTTATTCAGTTTACTGTTTAAAAGAGCTGTTTTAGCCAAAAAAAGGTTTATTTTGAGGTTAGACAGTTGTTTACTATATAAGACAAGTAAGAATGAACAGACCTTATGTATGTGTATGTGTAAGTAGGTGTAAGGTATAACTATTCATAAATAAATCGTGGACGTGACCGGGGGTTATGGGGGACATGCCTTTTTGTTCTGTGCCCTGAAACTACATATAGTGTTTGTCGTATTATGTGGGTAGGTAAGTAGGTATACCTGTGACCCTACTACTGGACCGAATTCTGGAACAGCCATTGAACGTGCCTGTGTATTTTCTTAATTAGGCAGACCGAAAAAAAAGTGTTCATGTGACGTCAAGTTGTAATGTGTAATGGGGTCCGTTCATTTGACTACAAGTACGTTTGGCAAGCGTATACTTTATAAACTTTTATTTCACGAAAACTTGTGCGACCACAGTAAAAACTTTCGCAAAAAAATTACCTTAGTATAAAGAAACAGTATGCCAAATAATGATTTGCTTAAACATTAGTGAACCGCTTTTAATCCCCGAGGGCACGCCCCACCGCTATTTCATTTCATCTTGTCAATGTCCCGTTCGAAGATTGATAACACACTAGTCCGTTTTTATAGCGGCTTTATAGTTCGGACCGTGGGAATCGCCTCACGCCGTTACATTTCTCGTTCCCTAGCGTACCTACACTGCATGCAATCAGCGCGCGGCAATAACGTTGATAAAAACGTTTGTAAATACTTACGTCCGAACTGCAGTCCAAACTCTTAAAACCCGTTTAAATACTTAGTTACCGCAGGCAGGCAGGAATTACTGATTTTCTCACGATCCGAATCGGACGCACAAATGCTCGTAGGTAGCGCAGGCAGGACAGTTTGATTCACAGTCGGAACCCACGGTCCAATACGGCATTCGGAAGTCGGCCGGAACATTACCGTGTAAATGAAGCTTTATTAACGTGACCTAAGCGGCGCTAGAATCACACGACAAGTCGTGTCTACCAACATTGACTATGCACCGAGCCAGGTCAAAAACACGTATCACCTGGCGATCCTGGGGCGAGCAAAAGTTAAGTAAGTTCGGTAGATTAAACCAAGGCACCTTTAAAAACGATGTGTTCTTGTCGTTTGTTGGGAGGTTAAAAAAAACAATTTTATTAATAATATATCCTTTATAACAGTATAAATACGAATAAATCTTTCTTTTTAACTACATAAGTACAAGTTGAGTCAAAATGGATAAGGACACATGATAAAAATTTACTTATGTTCCGTGGAACATCTATTACGACTAGGGCACTAGCCCGGATGCAAACGCTACTATAGTTTTTTTTCTATCGCTCATAATGTATGGGTTGACAGTTGACCACGTGGAATGTCATCCCATACATTTTGGCTAGGGCCGCTGTTAGTTGATAGTTTTGACATTTAACGACATAACTGCATGTGAAGTACAGTCGAGCTTCTACATCTAGATACCAGTACTTCCATTGCCTTTTACACAGAGCTTTTGTTATACAGGGTGAAATCTGTCATTTTTCGTTGGTGATTTAGCGAATAGTACAATTTGTACTTTTATATCTTATATCATTAATGACATATCCTGGTTAACACTGCTGTAACGTAATGGAACCAGTAATCGACAAGGACCAATGATCGACACTGATTCTTATTTTACAGAAGATAAGGGTTATTCATTTGTTTTGTAACACTCAATTTATGACCCTATGGTCTTTTAATTAAGAGTTAAGTGTCGATTATTGGTGCATGTCAGCTTAAACTGTCGAACACTGGTGCCATTACGTTACTTAGACTTACAGTCATGCGCTGCTGCTTAGTGATTTGTATATTTTCTACATAGTAACTTTGTCTTTAAATTCATTGAGTCGACTCCACGCACTTCCCTAACCCGCATCCCTTGAATGTTTTTCGACGCGAACATGCCTAGCCGAATCGAACTATTTAATGAACAAGATTTTTCTGACCGGCTTAAGCTGATTTCGCGTCGAAAGATGAGGGGAACTTATACTGCATTAAGTTCCTTATTAAACTCTTTTTTCACCTAAGATGAGCCCTGTGACAGCCGTATTTCGTAATTTCAATCATTTACTATACTCGCATGCGAGGTATTTAAAAATAGGTGATTTATTATTTAAGTTCCTGGCCGGCGTCGCTAAGTGTACCCCAGTGTATTTTTCATGTAAAGTTAAAGAAACAAGTGTGCTCATCTTAGGTGGAAAAGAGTGTAAGTTGGTAACAACAAAGATAATATTGCAAGCCTTTTTTCTACCAGAGCCGCGCTGCGAAGTTAGGCAAGCAATTCCATTGGTGGGTTTATCCTCGCTCCCTCGCCACTGCGCACAGCTCTGGTGGAAGTTCAGCCTAAAATAGGTTTGGTATTGTTACGGTGTTAAAGATTCCGCTGCGGTCTCCGCAAACTTGTTGTCGCCCTGTGTTCTGCAAACTACTGCTTAAATCAATGCCGCATAGGTATACGATCCTTGTCAAAGAATCTGTTTAGCTTATGACCGCCGCAGACGATATTTTTACGTGCCAGTCGAAATATAGACAGACTTCCTAAGAATACATTTCGCTGTCGAGGTTCGCACCGCTAGATCAAAAATATTGTTTCAAGTTCATAAAAGTTGCATTCAAGTTGATTTTAAAATACAGTTGTATTTTGTATTGATACTGTTTTGATTTAGCATTGCGATATGTTAACTGGTGCGTTTAAACATTTTCTTAGTGAATGTTTGTCATAGCCACGAAGTACTTCAAGGATTTAAGATGATTTTTAAAGCTTGTTCTTCATGGCAACATTGTCATAAAACTTATGGCCTTTTTAATTTTTTAAATTTAAATTAACTGCAAATGTTTTTTGTCAGAAGCGAAGTCACACTTAAAAATAAATCTCTTGATGTACATTCGCTTATGAAGGATGCGTTTGTGCACTTATGTTATTGTTGCAACGACCGTCAGCCAGGTTCCCTGCAAGAGATAACCTGCCCGCTCACGTGACAACATCCACACAGGAAGTCTACAAAAGCTGCAAATGAGCCCTTATATTAGTCAATTAGCTCCGTACGACTCTGTTGGCCCTCGAGGGTAGAGGGCCAGTCCAGAGTCTTGGGACTAGAAATACAGACGTAATGCTAATTTGATACCACGAGCGGCTGCAAGCCAGGAGTGAACTAATTCTGAACAGCCTTAACTTCTGCTTTCAAACGAAAGTAAGAGCAAGACAAAATACTTTTAAACAGACAACTTCACATTTATTACCGTATTTACAATAATTTACACTCATACAAACATATTATGAACACAGATACAGATAATGACTATGTATTGCGAGCAACACCATCACTGCCGCGAGTGACCGCCGCGACCGGCCGCGCGGCGGCGCCGGCGTCGGCAGTCTGCGCGTTAAACCCCAAGTATAACGGCACGCCGATAAATAAACTCTTTTGATAATTCATAGAACGGAAGACATAAACACCGAACTTTACTGTCTAATTCACAATTGAATAATATTTTTTCCATATAGATAAGTGTAAGTGAACACTGAATAGGGGCCTGTCGTGTGGGCGTTATCGCGTGGCGAGCTATGGACCCTGGGCCCGACGACGACGTACAACAATAACGTAAGTGAGGCCTGGGCCCCGGGGTCAGCAGAATTGCGTTACTAGGGCGCCGCGATAACGTTACACCACGTTGATCGATTGCGGGCTCTTCATCGACCCGATTTTTTCGAACAGCTGCTCGCTATCACTGTCGTAATCCTGCGTACAAAAAAAACAAATATAAGATTCGAGTTATCAATAAACTGATAGAAGGGAACAGGATAAATTTGTTGACCCGTTTCAACCTTTCACGCGTCCCAGTATCCAACGTTGGATACTAATATTTGAATTTGGAAAGGAACTCAAGAGTGGTTCGAAATAAGATTGATATTGTAATACATATGTATATGACCGGACTTTCCACGGGTCGGGTGTAGAACTGTAGAGGAAGCGAAAGTTGTATGTCTAGACCGGTACACCTGGCGTTCAAGTCTCTGCCTACCCCATTGGGAGACAGGCGTGAAGGTATGTATGCACTATACATATATGTGTATGTTCCACGGTTTAATGAGGGAGAAGGGAACTCACCTCCTCGTCAGAGTCAGTCTCCGTGTCGGAGTCGTCGTCGACCTTGTTGAAAGCGGCAGCGAGACGCGAGCGGCGCGCGAGGCGGCGCGGCGTGCGACCTGCGTAGTCACGCGGCGAGCTGTCCAGCCCTGGGCAACGCAAGAGGAAGTCCACCAGCTTCTCGTCGTTGCGTCGCGCCGCGATGTGCAGAGGCGTCCAACCAGCTCGGCCCTCCTGAAAGAAAAAAGATTCATTATTATATTTATACACAACCTTTTAACTAAATAAAGAATGGCTCCTCTAATTACTCTTATGATGTCAGTGTCGCAAGGTTTGATGACTGGTTCTACTAAACTGCTACATAACATAACCATGATCGTACGGTCTGTATTAAGACCAAACCATTCACGAAGCAACTTGTCACATATGATACGACCGAAGTCCATGCGACCGTCGTAACCTGTACTTACCATGAGTTACAATTACCGTACTCGCTAGCAAGTTGAATGCTCTATCTCTCCCCTCAAAGCATTCGACTCGCTAGCGTGTACGGTAATTGTAACTTATGGTAACGGTCTTCCGCTTTGACGCGGCTCGTTTAACTACACGGGGGTGAGAAAAACGTAGGAGCGACTACCTATTCTCCTTTAGTCTCCTACTAATCCATGAAACATTCTACTTTTCGAGGGCCAATAAGTTCGCATTTGTACTACTTGTATTTCTGTAATTTGAACAATAATTTTCACATACAAACTTCCTCAATCCACATGGTATTCTAAAGATGATAATGCGTACCATGTTGGATGTTCAGTTCGAAGTAGGAAACGGAACGCTCGAATGAATTTTCAAGTCTACCATCACCTTAAGATATTCGAGCAATTTTCAAATTCTAATCAAAAAAACTACTATTTAACTAGCTATCGCGGAGATACTGTGACGTAAACTAGCCTATCCGAACATAGTAAACAAATGTTAAAATTACGGCTGTTGACAATTTACATTTTAAATGTGCTAAGTAATTAATAATGAAGTCTATTAATGGTTTTGCGTCGCGTTGGGTTTTCCTAATGGCATTTGATAGCGACGTTTTGTATTTACGACACCTGAGTGAATTATCAACGCAAAATCGCTTGACTCCGTAGTAGATAACTTTAAGGAAAACTAGCTACTGCCCGCGACTTCTTCCGCGTGGAGCCCGTATGACCTTTCCCGAGGTTCAAGCTATCTTCATATCAAACTTCATCAAAATTGGTTCAGCGCTGCAGCGGTGTGCCGATTTTTTGATTAGTATTTAACTGAACTAGTGGCCAAATTCGAAAATCGAATCGAAAATGTGACACATTTGATTCAGATTTAACAATTGGTTACGATTTTTAGGGCCTGTTGTTTGATCAGTAGTTAAACTAACTAATTATTAAAATTCGAAAAAGGAATGGAAAATTTGACACATTTCCTTGAGATTTTAATCATTAGTAACGTTTGTTGACCATTAGTTAGTTTAACTACCGATCAAACAACAGGCGATAATCATGATTTTAGTTAACTACTAATTAAACAATCGTCCAAGCAGACGAGAGTTACTTTCGCATTTTTATCAATAGTATGGTAGTTTGGATAGCATTTATTTTATTATTTAACGTTTTTGGGTGCTTAATGAATGATGATAATGTTGATATGTGATTCTCGAACGGGAGTTTATATTACAAGTTTTCAGTTAACTTGAAATTTTAACAGCGCACCATATTTACAAGAACTTAATGCACATTTAAGAAATAAGAGTTGATTATCCTCTCGAATGATAAGCACGTTTTATGTTGAGTGGTAAAAAACCCAGCGCGAGGTGAGATATCACTTTATCAGCTGGTAATAACGGGTTTTCCATGTCGGGGAAACCTCCGCGCCAATGACAAACAAACTTTTCACGTTCACTGTTTCAAGAAATACTATTGTTTAACCTCAACATAGGTCATTCAATTTATTTTGAGACGGGTTCTCCGCTTAACGTAGTCTTACTGAGTTTGAACTCGTTCGTAGGTTCGATAAACAAACAAAACTAACTTCTAATTACGGAACAACAATTCTTGTCGGTATGCCGGCTCAGTTCTAAATTAATTAGAACAACTATACAAGGTAGAACCCTACCTTGATATTGACGTTGGCTCCATAATGCACGAGCGTTCTAAGGAGGTCCTCACTCCCTGCGCTGGCTGCTAGATGCACGCATGCTTGACCTGAAAGAGAACGGAAGAACATGGGTTAACTAGGTGTACTCTCTATTATATGACTTTTAGGAATTCGCCAACAAAACACCATAAGTAAGTGTTTATGAAGGTACCTAGGCATCGGATTGCGGATTTGGAAACTTTCAATTCGTCCAAATGATATTTTGTTAGTTCAGGGGATCATTTTGTGGTATGATAATGATAATTGTGATAACAGTCCAAAAAATAACGAGGATAAATAACAACTCTGATTAAACACGATTCTCGCGACAAAACATGTTCCTCGAAATGTCGTTCAACAATAACACAAAAAATATTCTTGTTCCATAACATAACCTACATAAAAGCATTTCGAATCAATTGAACGTAAACTTTGACACAGGTCATTGGCTGAAATAATGGCCAATTACTCAGAAAACCATTGTGTTGTACCTAGTTGAGGCAAAAACCGCGTTGTAAAAACAAATAAGGAAAAAGCAGAACGTTTCGCTTTCCATACAGACTGAAGTAAATACCTAATGTTAAAATAGTACAATGGATGCCAAGACACTACGCTGATGCTATGATATAATTTTGCTGTACACCTTATCGTTGGGGTCCTGTCGTTTGACCAAATGATTCATTTCACAAACATATAATTTGACAAACCGCTATTTTTTCCGAAACTGTAAATATTTCAGGATTTATTTCAGGACCATCGTGTAGAACCCCATTCCACCCATCGGTTAGGTTAGGTTTGTTTTTTAAAAATCCTGAAATATTTACAGTTTCGGAAAAAAAAGCGGTTTGTCAAATGATATGTTTGTGAAATGAATCATTTGGTGAAACGTTTTTTGGTCAAACATTAGTGAACCCTTATCGTTACTTAGATGCGGAAAAGAAGTATATGATGTAGGTCAACGCTCAATCTCTCCACTTACTCCCCCGAATCGGTCTAGTCGATTGCGAGCGTTGGCCGATATCCAAGTTTATTTGCAACGCAGCAAAAATAGTTATCTATTTAGGTACTGCATACTGATCCAAACGGGTATTTAAGCTGTAAGTGTAATCAAAAACCGAAGAACAATAAGGTGTGCGCGGCGAGCTAAGAATTTCAGTTTTCATTTTGAACTTGAATCGAATTATAAACACTAAACTTACCTACCTAGGTACATTAGCGTTTTGCTTATAAGCAAAATACCTATTATGGTAATGGTTTACACCCATTTGTCATAAGCTCGCCTCAGATACTTTATAGGTACCATGTATGCGCAATTCTTTATATTTGGCGACAAGCAGAAAGCATGACGCACGCAGATGACTGCCTAGTGCCTAGGTATATTTTTAGATTAATACATGAATGAGCTACATACCTATGAATATTTTAAGAAAACGATTTAGACCTAACCAATTTCTGTAGTTATACCTACTTATTATTACCAAAACAAAATTCAGCTGCTCGTTTTTAACATTACTTTGTTCATTTCTTCCTTCCTTTTTAATTCATGGCAAGGCAAGAGTGGCAAAATAGAAACAAAATTGTTTAGGCTATGTCGAAGAAAGGCCTTGTACTTGTACTTGTAAACTTACACGCGCCAGACTTGATTGAATAAATGTAGACGTGACTGCGTGAGCGAACCGATGCCGCGATGTATACATAGATACAGGTATGTGTGGCGAGCGGCGCACGCGCAGGCGGCGGGGCAGCGGCGAGGGGGGAAGGGGGACTGGCGACGCAACAGATGGGGTTTTCCAAGCAATGTGGCGGATCGCTAAAGGGGCGCTCGCGAGTCGCGACCGCACAACATCACTCCTCGCCTTTAGGTACCTGGTCAAAGTTATTTTTACCGTTTCCGTAATGAGATTTAATATACTTCATTCAGGTTCTCTACCTGTTGTTTATAATGAAAAGAAGCAGAGGAAGGACCAATACTCCTACCTATTTGTTGACTCATCTGGTTAATAAGAACTGGGTAGCATTTCTATGGAAACTACGACTAACTCGACTAAATCTTATGACGTCTATCAATGGTTCCAATTATCATTATGATTGGTATTCAGGGATTTCTACAACATTAGCAGCGGGTAATCCAGCATTATGACATCGCATCAGCAAATGACGGGCAACCCAACAAGTAATTTAAAAGAATTAGAGAAAGGATATATTCCGTTGTCTAATTCTCATCTCTATTTCAGTACATTTGACAAAGACATTGCAAAAAGAAGATAGGGAAAAAGAGCGGCACTTTTTTTAATGCCACCACCACCGGTCGCTTCTCATTCTTGCAAGGTCATGCTGGAGTAATCCATAGTCTTGCGATCAGAGAAAACATTCTGGTAACTGTACGAGTAAAAATTGCATAACCTATGTAATGAGCGGTTTTCAAAAAGTGCACATGTTTAAGGACTAAAACTTTACCATTGCGTGACAAGGAATAGTCATACTACCCTCATACGCCAATTAGGGTATGCAATATGCGCAGTGTCTTCACCAAATGGAACATCAGCGCTGGCTCTGCTAGCATCACGCTGATTTGGACCATTTCGTGGCAAATTATCTTTTATAAATTCTGTGTGTCAATTAATGTTAATGTTTGCCATGAATAAACTATTTCTATTTCAATATCGAATGATTTTTAATCCCGGAACTGATTTAGATATTGAGCTTCAATTCCGGAATTAATAATTTTGAGATATTTAATAGATTTTTCTAAAAGAAGTAAGAAATAATTTGCCAACATTCGCCTTTATCGCTGGATAAAGTATCCGTCACCCTCGCACTTACACACTGGTCAGAAGTGAAAGATGTTTTATCCACACCATAAACACAACGATAGTACCCGGCCCGCAGAAGTAGGTACGGGGTATTTGACATTGGAAAACCCGCGCGAGACTGGGAAACCCAACGGTCGAGCGGTGCACAGGCAGATAACCAACAAAGTGAAAGACGCTTTTGTGCTTTGTTTGTGCTGCCTAAACAATATTTAAACGGCGTTATCGTGGCCCGAAAATCATAAGCCCTTTGTTTGGTGTGGGGTTTTGATGGCATAGGCTCGTTCCCGGCCCAAGGCAGACTGCGAAATTTAATTTTAAAAATGCGTTCTACGTAGGTATATAGAAGATGCTCCAGAACGTATTATGATGAGGCTGCTATCTTATCTTGTATAAAAATAACTATCCAGTTTAATACAAGAATGAAGCGGAACGTTATTATGACTTTACGAGTTCGTTATGACTTTATTATTATTTTAGTCCTCATCGCGGGCGATCCGAACAAGAAATCCTTGAAACGTAAACATTTCCATAGATTTCCTGATTGTCGTAAACAACTGAAATTATTATTTTTAGCTGTATTTTATATTTCATAATGAGTGTAAATTTACTCGAAATAAATGATTCTATTCTATTCTATATTCTATAATACCTCATTTGGGGACACGTCTACCCACCTTATCTGATAAAAATCAAATCAGTATAAATTGACGTAGTTTAAAAACGTACCGCTGATAAGGTAACGCATTTGAAATTGTGAACAACGCCTCTACCGGGATTTCCAGCGGCTTCGCTTAGCCTCCTTTACTTTGGTTTGTGGAATGTCCGCGGCCCGTTGTGCTTTGCGGTTAGCCGGGGTTTTCTACTTCGTATTATTTTCCTTGACGATTCAAAAATAGGTTTACCATTGCACGTGTCGAAGTTTTAATTTAATAAATAACTATGCGCTTTGCACTCACGGCTAGAAAATGTCGTTGTGTAAGTAAACATGCCCACTTTAAGAGCATCGGGCGCATTAAGTATACAGTAGTAGTTCATTTATCAGGAAAAACCATTTGCAACAGCAACCTACTTTGCTTGTTCAGTTTGTGTGTACGTAACAGACTTTCAATGGGCGTTGTAACAATGGACGGGGTATCCCAACGATGTGTGGCAGCGCCGCGAGTTGCAAACAGCGGCGGAAGGTGCTTTCACTCGCCGAGCCGCGGCACAGTTCGTTACGCGATCGGTCACATCACGAGTTGGGAATACCCAAATTGCGCGAATCCTTGATACAACACACGATATGTGATTGCCGACCGGTCCGGTGACCACTAAGTCTGCCAGGAGCCGGCCTCTCGAATACAACTTCTCCCGCGACCAAAATAATATCTTAGCTCATTAAGATTCCGCGATAGTCGATTTTTAGAACTATCTCGACAAGGTCAATCTTTTGGGAAAAACCGTTTATGTAAATAACGAGAATTTAAAACCGAGACTAAGCATTTTATTATTGCGAGAGGCCCGGGCATTGAATAACACTTAGGGAATCCCATACATTTCATTTTAAAAGAACATTCGTTGCGACACAGACTAATATATTTTTGATGTAATTGAGTCGTTGGGAATTCCGAATTTGAACGATCGTTACGGTCGCTTCGTCGGAACTCTGGCCGGTGGCCGGGCCGCAGAGACGCGCTGCAAGGAGATTCTATAATGGCATTGACGTAAGTGAGACCTTGGCGTACGTCACCGAGGCTCGGTGCGTTCACACGTAAACAATCTAATATGCTGGGCTGGCGTAGTATCGCCATCCTTATAGTAAACAGGTTCTGTGCACCAGTGACAATTCAATTCATAAGATAGATCCTAGAGTGCTTCCGTATTTTTTCAAACACGAGAGTCGTGTGAACGTTTGCGTAGGTCCGGATGGAAATTTCATAAGGACAATGCCATCCTCTTTTCAAGGCGATCGGCATTATCCATATTTACGTACTTAACGGACTTTTTCCGTATGGTTATAGTCGGTGAGGTCATCACATAAAATACAAGATTTTAGCACCTCTCTTCCAACTGCCACATTTGGGTACTACTGGGTACCTACTACGCATTCATAAAAGAACTAAAGGCTTACAAGTCTTGTAACAGTGATCCCTTATGAATTGCGATAAATTATGATTTATATATTATTAACTTCTTTGTTCAATCACGGAGTCAAATTATTATTACGATTTTCGCCAGGTCATTTTAAACAAGCTTTTTTCTTTCGATGCATAATCGGAGAAACCAAGTCGGGTTTTTACTTGGTGAATCAAGCAAAGCTTGGCACAGTAGGCAGGTACAAGCTTATGGATGACAAATAAGTCATGCTGTTATTAAAAATGACTTATGGGTTTTTAGTCTGTTTCCCTACTTGCATGATTGAATAAGCATCTATTAGAGTGATACTTAGTTTTACGTGCCAGTGTAGATTTTATTTAAGTTTACTATGCAGTGCTGAGTATTTTTGAAGAAGATATAACTGGCAGATTTGTCTTTGACATTGTATTTTAGCATATTCTCGGATTACTATGAATATCGGTAGCACAAGTTGTATTTTCTCGCTTGTCGCTCAGCGCGTCTCTATCGTTACTGGACTAGATAGGAAGGGAGATCCGAGCGACAAACAGGTCGCAGACAACTTGTGGTTGCTCCAGGTTTTAGGCATCAAAAATGAACTAAACCCACACCTTCTAGGTTCTCACTATAGGCAGTTGGCTAAAACTAAATTTAAACTCAACAACAACTCAACAAAATGAAGTGACAGTTCTTAGCACTGTATACTTTAACATTCATATATTTTTACTCAGATAATAAATAATTAAATTCTCCTTGTATTGTTTTGAACCAAGATAGCCTTGAAGTAAAAAAAGACTACCAAAATCTACTACAAGGTTATGTCTAAGCAAAACATAGATGTATGTAAAATTAACTTACCATTATAATTTTTCTGATCGAAGATGGCTGATCTTAGCCTCTGATGTCCTGATACAGGGTCTACTACGGCTACTATGCATTCTTTCTGTCCGGTAGAAACTGCTTTGTGTATGGGAGTTTCCCCAGTGTAGTCCCTGATGGATATAGAGGCACCAGCCTTGACCAGCATCTTGGCTACTACTGCATTCCTGCTCATTACGGCAAGGTGCAGTGCTGTGTGTCCATACTCGTTTCTGATATCCAACCATTTTTTGTCTGAACAAAGGTTAATAAGCATGCCAATAGTCTTTTTGCAGCCGTGAACTGCTGCAATGTGAAGCGGTCTGTAAACAAAACAGATTTGTGTTGGTCAAACAATTTTCAGATAATGCACAGTGGACAAGTATTGCTACTTTTAGTGTGTCTCGAGACCTAGCGACGCGGAATCGGCTTGAGCCGGTAAGAAAAAGTTTCATGTCTATGCGATAAGAGCGAAAATGACGTCGTTCCATTCGCAAGGCTGAATCAAGCCAAGCCGAGCCACATCTTTTTCACTCTTACAGCACAGACATAAAACTTTTTCTTACCGGCTCAAGCTGATTCCGCATCGATATGTCTGGGGTGACCCTAAATGAAATGCGAAAGCAATAACTTGTATAGAGATTCAAATAAAGAACTTACATATTGTGATGTTGTAATACCCTATTTAAAGTTTCCCAAAATTAAAAAATCCTCGAAATAACATAAATAAGTTTTTGCGTGATATTTTTTGCATTTAGTGGTAAGTATAAAATAATCAGTCTATATTACTGTAGCTACGTTTTAGTTCCTTATATATAAGGAAATGTTACATCTCATGAAACAATTGATTCATGGTAATTATAGCTAAATGCTTGTCATCTGGACATCCCCAGGAATTCAATAAAAACAAACAACAGTCATCTATTTAAATATAAATATTGCAGGGGCCTCAAGTGTCGCTCAGGGTGAAACAATTGGTCTCGCATTGTTACTTTTAAGTCATAAGACTATCACCAAGAAAACAAAACTTAGATTTTGTTTGTTTGTTCTTTCACACAGCAATGGAATAATGAATCTACACATTTTTAAGTCAAAAGGTACTTTTTATTCAAAGAAATGTATGTAGTTCCTGAGGAACCAAAGAAAATTACAAGTGGGTAGCGATACAAACTTATGAAAGATCTTGTTTTTCCATTTGTTGACTAAAACTGATTACAGTTGACAACCTACCGAATGGAATATATAACAATATAAACGAAACATACTATCAGCTTATCAGCCATACATTGTAGAATAACAATACTGTTGACCTTTTGTGCCCACCGCCTACATAATGATTAACCAACTAAGACATTCAAGTAAATTCCATTCCAATAAGAAATACTGACAAAGAAATTTAACAGTTCTAGTAGCGATATTGAGATTAGAATAACCTATAGTAAACTTACGTGTCTCCATCGACATCCTGCGAGAATAGGAGGTCACGAAGCCGCTGTGATTCGAGGAGAGTCGTAATCGCGGGCGCGGGTCTCTCCTCAGGCTTCGCCGCAGGCTGAATGACAGGCGTGGAGTCTTCAATATGCTGACTGTCCAAGCTGCCAGATATCAAGCACACGCCTTGATCTTCCTCCTCTTTCGAGGCACTAGTCACTATTACATGTGGACTTCTGTCACTATCTGTAGGTTCATCTAATTCGGAGGGCAGCGAGTCGATAGGTCCGGACAAAAAACCAGAATCTGAGCTGTACTCCACAGGCAGCTTCGTCGATTCAGTTTCCTTTTTGGCACTCATTTTGTTAAAAAGTAAAACGGCACTAATGTCACTTAAGATAATTAACAAGTATTCGTCTGTTTAAAAGCTACGAAAGGCACGATAACATGTTTCAAATGTAAAATATAAATTCAATTACATTACACAACGCAACCGCTTAACGATAAACCAAAGCGATATATGAACGAACTAAATATAATTCCGCAGTAAAAACTTATATCAAGCCCCCACCCCACTTGAGTGAACTGAAAAGGAACTGACTGAACGAACAAGTGCACAGATTAAGTAATCTATCGAGTGAGTGACTGGAATGAGCGGTTAGCTCATAATGCTAGTAACATATTTTCCGCCGTTCCGTTCCGTTTTTTAGTTTGGTTGAATATATCGTTTTGCTGCTGTGCCCAAGGTGTCACACAATCTAAGTATAAAGGAGCGGTTTCACTGAGAGAATTCGCGTGAATATTCGAGTGGTGTTAACGTTGAGCCGAGCGTTACAATGCTTACACACCACTCGATGTTCGCGCCGAATGCTCATTACAAGCGAATGCTCTCAGTGAGGACGCTCCTTAATAATTATTTCTGTGCATAAAGGAAACCGTCTAAAAATCCTAAAAAAAACTATTAAATAAAACTGTCAAACAAAGAAAGGCCACTGAAAATTAAAGTATAGGTATCGGCACCAGAGTCGAGGTCACACCTAGACCGACAGAACGGGAACGGGATTTTGAGATTTGTGTTCTTTTTTCGTTACGATAGCAAATTCAACGGCAAACTGCAAGATCGACTAAAAGTTTTATTTTACTTCAGAAACAAATATCGAATTTAAGTAAATAAAACGTCTATAAACGTATAATGTATTTTCACATCTTACTGCGATAATGCCGATAATATAGGTAACATACTTAAGAATCCGTTTAAAATCGTTATTCTATTTAAATAAAAATACTAATCGCAAAATACAATGATTTCTCCGACAGCAAAACCTTATCATAAACCTAGATGATATCTATTGAGATATCGAGTGACTAACTTTTTAAGATGGCGCCGATCATATACCGTGGCGCCGTCATTACTATTATTGTGTTTTCAAATAAACTTGAGTTTCGTTTAACAAAAAAAAAATTAAATTTCAAGGTAATGAAATTTAAGAACGCTTTTTTTGGTATACAAATTAATAAATACGCAATTTATAACAAAGATCAATAATTGTTATTAAGTATGTCATATACCCTTTTCTATTTTTCAATTATGTGGAAATGAACTTGTTAAATTTATCAAATACTTAATTAAAAATCTAGTTAATATATAAATAAAATTAGTCGTAAATATATTTATAAAATTAGTCATATACATACTAATATTTTATTATTAATAAAAAAATGATAACTACTAAATTAAAACTAAATTAAAAAGGCTTTTCCAAAAGTTCCCAAAGATAATGGCAGAATTTCCTCGTTGAATGGAAACTAATTCGTTAAAAGAACCCCAGGTACCAAGAGTACACTCTAGGTCCGTGGGGTTGGGCCGAATTAAACAATATTATATTCTGGGCCAAGACCACTATATTTACCTACTTTAATGTGTTTAGCAGTTGCGGCCGCCACACCAGCCCTATTGGAGAATCAGTGGAGATGTGACGTGGCTAGCGCGTCTACAGGTTACATCCCGCACTAACACCCACCCCACATTCCACGGAAATAAAGACATGTCGTTAATACTAGAGTTTAAATCTTAATACTACCTATATCTAAATGAGAAGCCGTATTATGGAAAAATTACATACAAATACTACCCGTATACGGTACCTACCTACCCGGTGACTTTCACTTAAATGCAATGTCTTTAATTGATCTTCAATTTGCATCTTATTTCCCACTTATGGTTAGAAATCATATGCCACGCTATATTTATACATTGGAAAAGTTTGTTGCCAATCGACACATTGGATGAAAAGGTAAATGGCATATTATATTTAATTTTAAGAATGACCAATTACCTAATTATTTGTTAAAAGTTTGCCAAAGCATTCATTTGCAAGAACTTAAAGTGTAAAAAGTTGTGCCAAACAATCACTAGATGAAATAAAAATACAATTATAAACTTTTTAGGAAGTAATACAAAGCAATACAATCTTCCCCGATTCATTACCTAGTAAAACTGTTAGTGAGTTACTTACATAGTTTCATGCGAAGTTAATATAAGTGCTTACAAGGAATCATTGATATTTGTTCACTAAATAAAGTGTTATGTCCGACCGTAGGTACATAAAAAATAATGATAAGACGAATTTGAGAGCCTTCTCTCATTATGGTTCGAATATGAATCGAATCGAGGTAGCGCTAAAACACCTGACAGTCCGCCATTTTGAGTAATTAATCGCCACGTTTTTTTGTAGGTATGCCTTGTCCATTGGTTGCAGTGAAAGTAAAGTATCCATATAAATCTTATAATTATAACAATTTTCCATGTCTATAGTGTAATATATGTGACCTTTTGTCAAGTAGGTAAATTTACCTAAGCAAACAGAGGCCCTACTTTTAAATTCGAAGTTCGAAATTACGTTACCTTCATCGCTTTCTCTTGATTTAGCCTCGAATGACGAGTGACAGGGATGAAGCTAACGTAACTTCGAACTTCGAATTTCAAAGTAGGGCCTCTGGTAAGATTTTTTTGCGCGTGTACTTTCCAAGGCTCCACACTCGCAGCGTTCACAATTTTTTCAGAGTATAGTTCGCGCGCTCTACGATGTAACTAGGTCTACATTAAAAGTAAAAAAGAAATTAAAAAGAAATGGAGGAAACGAAGATGGTGGATAACGAGTATTCACGTAATAGAATAATGTTTGTAATATTTGGTCCGGTATTACTGGTATTGAGCTAATATTTTATAAAAGTTGCGCGAGAATGTGGAGCTTTGTTCGCTGCTAAAATACCGACAACAAGGCGTTAACAAGGCGCGAACCCGCGAACGCCCTCAACATTAACACTTTCGCACGTTCGCGTATTGCGTTCGCGCGTGAATGTAGTGCGCTCATTACATTCAAGAAATGACGCAACTGAGGCCCTACTTTAAAAATCGAAGTTCGAAGTTACGTTAGCTCCATCTCTGTCACTCGTCCTTCGAGAATAAATCGAGCGAAAGGGATGGAGCTAACGTAACTTCGAACTTCGATTTTTAAAGTAGGGCCTCTGGACGCAACGGCACGAAACAAAGTGGGTAAAAATGGTATTGTATGTGCCAGCCTTTATTTTTGTTCGGCTTTTTAAATTCTGTCTACGGCATCCGTTCCGTTTTAATTTTAACCACAGATGTCGAAAACTCGAAAATGAAACCGTACCATTGTTTGTTTGTTTGACAATTGACAAATGAAAAGCGAGATAATACAGAACAAAATATATTATTTACATCGAGTAATAAGTATTTACACTGTTATATTAGACACATTATAAATCTACTTTAACGTATTTAACCTGTTTGCTTTTCTGGGTCCTTTATTTTGTTTGATTTGGTGAAGCTCGAGGTTTATGTTACAATTAACAGTCGATGTAATTGTAGGTATTCGGTTTTCTCTTCAGTTGTTTATTATAATAACTTAGTGAAATAGAAGCATAATATGCATAATTAGTAGTGTTCGTTATCAACGTGTAGTTTTTGTAGAAAAGTACATAATTCATAAACGGCTGGCAGAAAAAGCAATAGGTACATGGTAATATTCAATATTATTTTTACTATATAATATATAATAAATACTTCAGGATTATTACCTCAAGGTATCATTCTTTTCTTTCTTTTAAATAATATAGTGATATTAATTCATCATAAAATTACAACAAGTGTTTATCTGAAGTATTTAAATTATACAGTGGTGGTCACATAATTAGGGACACTTGTTTTTTTCCCATACAATTGCCTACAAATATGACTTTTCAATTTTGAATACCATTCCAAAAGTTCTAAACTAATTTAATATTTGGTTACACTCATCGTTCATTAATGAACTAAGGTTTAAATGTATGTACAATTCATTTTTGTTGAAAACGGATCTTTCATTTTTTAAGGATTTGAAAAAATTAATACCTCGCGTTCATACAAAGTTGTAAAACTTTGTATGGACGGGTCAGCACTAAGTTTTTAAATCCCTATAAAATATAAGGTTCGTTTTTAACAGTAGTTCATTGTACATAAATTTAAACCTTAGTTAATGATCTAAAGTAAATTGTATTAAGCAATAAAATTGGTCAGGAACTTTTTGAATGGTGGTCAAAATTTTAAAGTCATTTTTGTAGGCAATCGTATGGGAAAAAAACAAGTGTCCCTAATTATGTGACCACCACTGTATATCTAATATCTTAGACTAGTACTTGATAAGTGGAGTCCAAATAAAGTGCATGTAGAGTCACAGTATGGGTTTAATACAATACCCGGTTATTAATCACTGATGAAGGTATGAGATTTATGTCTTGCAATGTACCTAAATATTAAAATCAATGTTGCTTATAATATACTTGACATTGGTAAAATTACGTTATTATGTAGACGCCATAAAATAAATAAATAATAATAATAAATATTAAAATGAAAAACAGTATAAAGTCTAATCTCACCAGCCAAAAAGTATGCAATTCATAAATACACTCCCAACTACAAAATACCATAAAAGGGAACCAAGGGAATTTAAAAAATACTTGAGTTTCTTTTTTTTTGCCAACCATACTTTGATAATGATCACTAATGATTAGTCTTAAAGTCTGGCCAAGTTTACTTATCAGATTTTTTAAATAATAAGTTAATTAGGTTACAGAATAACAAAGAAAATGTTTGGTGAAAAGGTTATAGAACTTATAAAGGAAGCTGAGAGAAACTCTGAAACAATTGATCAATTTAATGTAAGTAATGAACTAGTAATATTCCTCTCGTACATATATATAATAATGAATTTTGTTATTTTACTTTTCTATTGAATTTTTGCAAAAGACTCGACGTACAAAATAGTTTTACTGCATATTAAGAAGTTATTAATATTTTCAGGATGAAAAGATTAGACAAATACTAGAAGAAATGCATGCACTATTCAAAATGAACATGAATGATGCGTAAGTATGTTTTTTTTATCATTGGCTATTAGAGTGGCCCAAAAGACTATAATAAGAAAAATAAAGTATATCAAATCATTCCTCCACATAGCTTATTTTTGTTCATTGTAAATTAGTTGCTTATTTGTCAATTTTAACTCGTTAAGTGGTCATTTACTGGGCGCCCAAAATGTTAAGTTTTTGCCAAAAGGATCTCGCTCTCATATAAAAAGACATATAGTAAACTTAACAAGGATTTAAAACCTGAAGTAGAACATTCTTTGTCTACTGCTGCAATACAGAATACAGTGTCATGATCTGTCCAAAGACATTATAATTGATATCTTTATTAGATATGTGAAGCTCTATACATTTTTATATGAATCAATCAAAAGTATAGGCGACCGGTAAAATTTATTCAATTGCTGTAAAACTCTGTATGCCCTATTTTCATGTATTTTGTAATAAAAAGAAACTTGTGGAAAAACAATATTAAACACTTTAGTTGTTTGGCTACTGTTACAGTATCATTATCACAATCATTATCTTCATGGTCATATAATGATGCTGTCATAATAGCATCAGCTGAATGACATGCTCTGATTCACGGCAAAGCTTGTGTAGATAATTTATAAAAGGAATGTTTACTGAAAGTTATTCAAAGGAAAAATACAACATCATTTATATACACCTCTTCTGTTGATTAAACAAAAATTTGGTAATTAAATTAATTTCTTTGGTCTTTCTTTAGCAATGCTACAGCAGATAACAAATCCCTGTGGACTACAGTTCAAGTACGGCATTCAGCCTTAGAGCGCAACAAACGCTGCCTTCTAGCATACTTATACAGCAGAATGAACAAGATAAAAACACTGCGCTGGGAATTTGGCTCAGTGCTGCCCCCTGATGTGCGAGAACTACTCTCTGATGAAGAATACCAGTGGTTCTCTAAGTACTCCACTAATCTGGCAACATACATGAGATCTTTAGGGCAAGATATTGGGTATAGTGGCATTGATTTAACTGAAAACTTGAAGCCACCAAAGTCACTGTACATTGAAGTTCTTTGTATGGCAGATAGTGGAAAACTAGAACTTGAAGATGGAGATGTTATTACCTTGAAAAAGAACAGCAGGCATTTCTTGCCAACATCTGAGTGTCAAACATTAATAAGACAGGGTATTTTAAAACAAATTTAGTAGGTGCAGTGTCATAGGAACTAAGAATTAAGTAACTAATGTTGATGTTAAACAAGTTTATATCAATTTTATTGTGAATGGAATAAATCTCATTGAACAATAATGTTGACACATCAATGTATTTTTATTAAATTCATTTCACTTGCACATTGATTATTATTATTATTATTATTTACTTCTCTACTTTCTCCAGGTTTCCCTGATCTGAGCAGGTTTACTTGGCTAGAATGGCTAGTCCATAAAAGGAATTCCATGTGCAGTCGCGTGTGTACTGTTAATTTTACGACGGTTAATGAATAAATGATTTCCTTTTGCAGAGATCTCTGTCTTCTGTCGATCCAAGGATCATAGGCAAGTACATAACCTTATAGCTACACAGATTATGGTAAGGCATATGTTTGATGATTGGCTTCAGTTAAGGACGAGCCCAGCAAAAGCAAATCTCTTATTTAGTAAAATGCAATAAGTAGGCATTTTACAATTGCAATTATCAGGTTTACTACTTATTGCATTTTACAAATGCGACTAGTAGCACATTTGGCGTACGCCTCATTCGGCATGCGGCATTATATTACACCACGTAGTATTTCATTATACATTTCTAGCATCGCATGTTTAAAGTAGCCATCCCTATGCTAGTAATTTCACTGATTGTTTTATCCCCACACCGGAACACCACAATGCGAACACTGCTGCCTTTCTGTAGGTTAAAGGATAGAAACGATGGTGGTAGCGATCCGGACGGACCCTGCACAAGGTCCTACCACTACTAGTAAGTAAGTTAAATATATGCACTGGTAGATTAAAACAGTGGTAACTCAAAATACAACTGTATTTTAAAATCAACTTTACTAATACAACTCCTATATACTTGAAACAAAACTAGCAAGGATTTTGAGTTTCTACGTTTTGATCTAGCAGTGCGTATAGTTTCAACCATTGGTTTCAACAGTTAGGTAGCTGAAGTTCCAAAAGTTGACCTCAATAATAGTCTGGCATAATAGACTCAAGCTATCAATTCGTGATTAAAATTCCAGATTAAGAAAATAACCGACGCGATGAACGATACTAGCCACAGAGCCCACAGATACTTAGCTCAGATTTATTATGTGAAATCTAGTGCCCTAATACACGGGAGAGGGATATCTAGATAAATAAGAAAATAATAATAGTGGACTAGAGCGTTATTAGTAGGTACCTAGCGTTAAATTTATCCAGAGAACTCCCAGGTCAGCGTTTTACCTAATAAGATACTGCAACTTCGGCAATAACTTAATTTTATGTGACATTAACGTGTTTTGCAGATAAATCGAGTTCGCTAACGGCGACATTTCATCCTTAGCTATTCCTAAATTCTATTGAATCAAGTTCGTCGTAACTCGTGAATGGGGATAACTGTGTGCGGTCGGAATTGCAGATGGCACCTGAAAACATTGGGCACCTGGGAATACACTGCGACTAACCGCCTGAGTCATCGTTTTCGCTATTTAGTTGTAGGATATACATATATAAGATATATATGTAATAGATATATATGTATAAATTGCGTAATGCAATCCCAATACGTTAAGACGATTGTGAGGCTTAAAGGCCCAGCCACACCGCTTGCGTGACGTGCACGTTGTATACTTGGTATGAATTCTCATTGTCACTATACAACGCAGTGGAAAGAGAACGCACACGTGCACGTGCACGTCACGCAACCGGTGTGGCTTGGCCTTAAATCGCGTACTTAAATGTCAAAACTTGTCCATACAAATTTAGCTCCGGGCGATGATTAAATGGAAAGGAAAACGTATTCATAATATCTGCGGACTAGGTTTAAGAGGAGAGAAACGCTATAGCATTTTTTATAAAAAAAAACCGGGCATGAGCATGTCAGACCATGCATAGTATAGGATTCCGACTCCTTTACCACAAACACAAAAAAGTGTACCAGCAAAAGAGCGTATCTTCATGGCACTTATGTCCTTTTGTCGAGAAGTGAAGTTTTTCTTTTCGATAATATCTCAAAAACGGAATATCCGATCACGTTGAAAATAATTTTCGTTGAAAGTATTTATTACCTTCGTAATTTTTGTTTAAAAGATAAAGGGGAGGACACAATTTATGTAACTTTCGGAGCGATTATTTCCGCAAATATTGACCTAATCAAAAAAACTGTTTAGAAACTTTAAAGTATCAAAATATGTGCCTTAGAATGACTTATTTATGCGTTAAGCACGATATTAAATTTACCTTCCCACACCCTTTGTACACCGATAGTTTATATTCAATCACGCGAGATTGTGAACTGTTGATAAATTGTGAACTAGGTACCTAAGTGCAGTTTACAATTTATCTGCTTACAACGTATTGATTTTCGATGGTTTATAATGTTATATGAAACCGTCAAGTTGGGAACGAATCAGTGGCCCTAGACAAGATGCATTGCGAGATCGCTGACGTTATCGAAAATGTATAGGATTGACGTAAGCTGCCGGACGGTTGCCTCAAGCGCTTTTCTGTCAATTCCATACGAGTTAAGAGTTCGAAAATCGTTTACGATAGCGAATTACTTGTCTAGTGCCTCAGTGACAAGACAAGTTGCTTAACGCTTACGTAATATGTATGGAACTGACGTAGGCGCTCGAGGCGACCGTCTGACAGCTTACGTCAATTCTATACCTACATTTTGAATCAAGATAACGAACGCCGAATGCGTCTTGTCTAGGGCCTCTCTCTATCTAACCAACAGGAAAAGAAAATTGCTTTTGAAGTAATATGGTATTGTTTTTCACTCGGCCGCCAATACCTACTGTCATGTAAACAACAGCTGCCATAACGTTGAAAATACTTACTATAAAATGTCAAAAGCATTTTTTTACGTTGTACAGACTATATTACCTGCCCCACTGTAGCCATTATATCAACGAATTGAACTTAAGTATAATGAGTACTTGAGTACCTATCTAGAGCCCCTTAGGTACGTTCACTTATTGTTCACGGGCGCGACTACCTGGGAGAGGTTAGAACCAGAGACAAGTCTGTGTCTGACTGAACCCGATCGAAAACCGCTGGGTGAGGTTACGTGATGCCACCACCCTACAAATACCTCAAGGATGCCGCCAAAAATGGAAGAGAATTCCTCAAAGAGGTGATCAAGAGAAGGTCGCATGGATGCTGCAGTGATTTGGGCAAGGGAAACACTCATTAGCAATATTGGACAAAAAAATTAAATGAAACCAAACAACTAAAACCCGACTGCAAAAAAGTGTTAAAAACAAACTAAAACCCGACTGCAAAACTGAGTGTAGGTATAGGTAAAAAACTGAAGTAAAGCCCCTCTTCCATGTAGTCATAACATATAACACATGTTTAATGACCGAATGACCTCGTCATTCTGTGTTCGGACGTAAATTCCAAATTAGTTTGGTATAAAACTACATGCAAGGGGGCTTTACTTAAGTTTTTTACCTGATATAACTGTACCTATTAAAACCAATTTTTCTTGATCTAATTATCCGCCTGAGCCATAGGCGAGAAAATATTTTCGATAAAAATGCTTCTTTAATATCCTTGTACAACACACAGGTGTCACGACCAAAGGGAAGCAATTAGGGAAATAACTACTTAGTTACCGTTGAGTGATTGCGTAATCGAGATAATGGCACATAAAAAACCCAACAATACCTATATCATAATATAATATCATAAAAAATAACTCTTATAGCCTGTAAGTAGGTATTGTGGCTTAAACTTAAGAATCATTCTATCACCTACATTCCATACCTATATAATCTATAGTAGGTATTATTAATACTTTAAGATAAGATTCTATTTAAGTATTTACTTACGTGAATGAATCTGTCCCCGTGCCTGTGATGACAACACTATGCGCTATGTCATCTAAACTGCTGGTGGAGACCTAAAATAGCGCGTCAATAACACAACTGTGGAACCAAAGGTCTAAATCGGTGAATAATAGCGGTTTAAATTGGTAGAACGGTTCTATAAACCCTAAAGGCTATTGTAACCGAGACGCCATTGTGACAATACATACATAGGTACATTAAATCACGCGTTTCCCAGGGGGGTAGGCAGAGACCACTTCTTTCCACCTGTTACGATCCTGTCAAATATTTTTCTTTGTTGACAATAGTTGTATTATTTTGTAGTTGTTCTTGTTCAATCATCGCAGACCATAGGTGTACTTGTGCTGTTATAGAATAAATAAATACCTAAATATCAGGGGACAATGTCACCCCAGTTGTCCTAGACCCAAACTAAGCTCTAGGCTTGTACTATGGGTACCAGACAACGATATTAATACTTATATAGAGAAATATATACTTAAGTACATAGAAAACATCCATGACTCGGGACCAAATATTCGCGCTCATCACACAAATATCTGCCCTTACCGGGATTCGAACCCAGGACCGCTAGCTTCATAGGCAGGGTCACCAACTAGGCCAACGCATCGTCAAAATAATCGAATTCTACCACTCAAAAACATATATATAAAAAAATGTCAAATACTTATTTCGCAAAAGACGAGGAGTGAAAAAGGGTATAGGAGTGGGAGGTAGAAATGTTTCATCAAATAAGACTAACAGGATTATATCTAGTCATGACTCTGATTCAGTGGTGGCAGCACTTTTCTCCTAGCTATTTATTAAGCCGGAATTTCCAAGCATGCTCTGCGACGTGCACCGTTTTCCTTCAGAGAGCTTTCGTGATTTGAATATTATGCAGATAATCCCTGAAACAGTATAATTTAGCTAACACCAACTGGATGTCCTGTGTTATTCTCAACAACAGTAAACTTCTCGAAATGGGAACTGTAAATGATTGAAAACACTTTCAATGCACGCCGTCCAGCCTCACTATTTACTTCATTTTCCATACATTGACGCTACCGTGCAATGCAATTTGAATGACTGGGCGCGACGTCGTAAATTGAAAATACTTAGGTGGGCGTTTTCCAAAAACGCGCACGTACTTAAGGACTAAAATTAACAACGGTAACTTTTTCCATTACGTCACGATAATTAACTATATTGCTCATAATAGTTATTTATGTAAATGGTACATAATGAAGCTTCTTAAGGTACGAGTGCCGAGGTTAGAGGGCGTTAGCTTGCGAGCGCTCTAATTACAGGCACAAGTACCTTAAGAGCTAATTATGAACCGTTGCATACATAACTTTTTCTACAAGCTTAAAATGTAATGACAATAATAAACAATCGCTAACTCTTCTCATATACTTTACTCGATTTTTCTGCTAGAACAAATTACTTGTCAGCAAAGTCATTTTCATTATTTCAATTTATTGGCGTTAATAATTGTGAATTTTGTTAAGTACCTAAATGATAACTAATTTCATGCAAATTTTAATAGTTCCTAAAACAGTTCTGACAATTTATCACAAAAGTTGGAATGCCCAACGAAACGCCATTTTGTTGATATCCATATTGAACGTAATCATGGTAACCAAATAACAAATCGATGCTATAATAATATTATTATAGAACTGTTGTTACTATGGCAACGCTAATTATAGAATTGTTTTTCCGCTCCGGTAACACTATAGGTGGTATTCTGATAGCGTTAACTATATCTATATTAGAAGTTTATAGTACGCAAGTAGAAAAAAAAAATAGTGCCATCTCAGATAAAACTCCTGTAGAAATTGCAACCATTTTACTAATGAGTGAGGATTACAACTGCTTCGGTTATTGAATGTGAGATACGGCCTACTGGCGTATGTGGGCAGTACATAAATACCTATTTAGCTAACTTATTATCGTGACGTACCTAATGGAAAAAGTTTAATTATAGTCCTTAACTACGTGCGCTTTTTTTGTAATACGCCCAGGAAACCAAGTACAGGAAAAATATTATCACTATGAAAGCCAGCGCTGATCTTTCGTTTTGAACCATCCAGTGAAACCACGGCAGACTACACACAGCACACAGTAATCTAAACTAAACAAAAGAAAGAGAAAAACCACAATATATATGAGTAAATAACAAAGTTTGAAAAACGAAGCCCGAAGTTACGTTAGCTCGAACTCGAAAATTAAACTTAGCGTATAGATATAAGTTTTTCATCGCGGGCTTTCTAAGAGTTTTTTTTAGCTCTCCAACTCTTAAGCAGAAAGTATTCATACTCGTAGGTACATATATCTCTTAGCATTGAGAAAGCGTTCGCAAGAAACTCAACCGCTCAAGTTTTTCTTCGACTTATGTCACAGCGGCCCGATTATGGTCCTGTTTATCGACGTAGATAAGCGTGGATAAAACATCTGTCACTTTCTGACCAGTATGTAAGTGCGAGAGTGACGGAAGCTTTATCTACCGCGATATAGGCGACCATAATACAGGCCCTGGATTCGATTACACAAAACCCGGTTTTATTTCAACGGGATATATTAGTGTAAGTATAAAAGAACGCAATGAAATTATTTCCAATTTTATACCATTTACTATTGTTAAGATTATATGAAAAATAGTAATAGAAAAAACAGAACGAGCTGTTCTTTTTTGGATAAAAAGTAGGTAACCTAGATATTGACGGGTATAATCTACACGTACCTACCTGTAAACCAAATTTCATAGAAAGTTCAGTAAAACTTGAGTAATATGCGGACATACAGACATACAGAAAGACAACAATTATTAAAAGAACAAAGCTGCTGTATCGCTCAATCAGTCCTACCTAGTTAATTAGCAGTGATCGGAATAGGTAGAGCTAATTTGCCTAAACTTGACGCATATTCATTCATGCGTGAGAGAGATGGGAATACATTATTGAATGAACATGCATCAAGTTTAGGCAAATTAGCTCACCTATTTCCGATCACTGCTAATTAGTTATTTCCAAAAAATGCAATAACACGACTTTTTACAAACTTATTATAGGTATATCCTTATCGATTAAATTGTAGCAATTTCTTATATTTATGAGTACTACATCAGAAATCGAAATCGTAACCCAAAAATTCACCAAATCTAATGGCAAAATCGCTACAGTGGTAACACTGTGGTAGTCCGATGCTATCGGTGGGAATACTGGGAATGTTCGTTGCCAGTCGGACGGTTGCTAACAGACGTAGGTATTTGATTGGCATCTGCCAAATTGGAACGTCTGTTACTGTATTAATTATATCAACACTATGATTAGGTAGTTTCTTACTAGCTCGTTCTGAAGCCCTAAAGGTTTTTTTTTCCACCGGCTAGGCGAGACGAGAGAGGCGGCGCGAGGAGGTTTAATTTGTATTAAAACAACCATGTCCACAAATTTGAATTATCGTCTCGCGCCGGTGGAAAAGTACGTAAGACGTTTACTACACTTCGTTATTCTTCTTTTCGTCGTAGTCATCGCTCGTCAGCAGCCATACGTATCTATTCCAGAATCTTTTCTCGACGCTATACCTACTTATTTCAGCTATTCGTAGGTTTCGCTATGCTGCTACCACAAAATGGAACATCCTGCCACCGCCGCCATTAAAAAACTTCCGCACGATTCAATATTTCGAAACCAAATAAAAACTTAATTTATTAAATTTACAGAGGCGAACAGTGCCATTATCTGTTTTTTTTTATCTGTTAGTAGGTACCTAGATTTGAAACGAATGCGCATTTTTTTTACTTATCTTATTTATTAAATTACCTACTAATTCTCATCTAAACACTACACATACCTAAACGCTCGATATTTGAAAATCCACAGATCCACAGAAAATAATACAAGCTGAACTGGGACCCTTGTTAATGTCACATTCCATAAGCTTCATTATTAGGTTAAGTTTTATATTAGATAACTATGTCCTATTATAATTAGTTTACCACATTTTTAAACGACTTCTTACTATAGCGGGTAGCTTACAACTGGTCATTTGACTCGGTCCATTATAATATGTTAATTTTTATTATTAATTTATTTAAAAATTAAATTGGAAGTTAAAGTGAAAATGCTTAAATAAAAAAACATAAGTTACTAACTATTATTATACTTCTTCATAGACTACCAGCGATTTTTTTGTTTTTCCCCGTGGATCAAATATAACCATTATTTCGATGACGTGTGTATCATCTTCCAATAATATCCTGTGTACGGACCATGGCCATAAAATTGAGCAACTCTATTAACCGGCCATCGAGCGGCTTTACGAGTGACGTGCCTAGTCGAAACCCGTAAAGTTTTATGAGGGTATTATTCAGAATTCGCCTGGACGCAGCAGCCCGGGGGCGGTTGTAAAATTGGTATCTATCAAATAGTTACCAATACTAGCAAACGATGGTCTTTCAGAGCGTCGGTGGGCTTAGGGGTTCTACTCGTGATCGTAAGTTACCGAGTTGGAATCCCCGCGGTCACCATGTACGTATGAGTTTTTCTAACTTAAGTACATTACCCGAAGCTCTTACGGTGAAGGAAAAACATCGTGACGAAACCTGCACATTCGAACAGCTGTGTGGTTAAGAGGGTAATTGCACAAAAGATCCTAAAGGGTCGAAGTGTATCCGAAAGGGCCCATCTGTAAGATAAGATAAGATAAGATAAATGAAGGTACAGGGGATAAACCATTGGTGTTTTTTTTTTCCAGAAACTGAAGAAGGGTTGATTGTATCATAATAATATTCACTACTAAATACTCGTAGGTACTCAATATTGAGGTTCCCTCACTTTACTGAGATAGTGAGAGACCGGAACAATTACTTAATCTGTGCTGAAAGTACGAGTACAACACAATTCAATGCAAATACGCTTTATTGAACACCACACAAAAAAAAATGTAAAGACGAAGACATGAAATTCTTAGACGGTCTTATCGCTATAAGCGATCTCATCCTGGCAACCGTAGATAAAAAAGACGCAGCAACATAAAATTAAAACGAAGTAGGCGTTACAAACAGGGATATTTAAAAAATATTGTAAACAAATAAACTTGATTTATAAAATAAACAACTTTAAAAACCATAATAATTACAAAACTAAGACAGACATAATTATTACACTTTAATAATTACGATATATGCATACATAAACAAAATACATAGATATACATTGTTATATTATCTGTGGTTTTCATGTTAACTTGTCTGTGTATGAAGATTTATATACTATACGGATTCCGGACTAGCAGCGAATAATGTCTGAATATTAAATATAATTAAAATGTAAAGTCATGGGTATTAAATAAATACAACTCTAAATACGTATTTTACTACAATGGCGACGACAAAATACGAACCCAGGAAAAATCAGGTACCACCGAATTTCATTGAGTTTTTTGATAAAAAAACTAAATTTTCAAGATGGATATCGAGATTGGAAGGGGCCCTTAAAATCTACGATGTTGAAGAGGACGACCAGAAACGGGCTTATTTACTCCATTATATTGGCGCGGAGACATACGACACGTTGTGTGATCTTCTTTCTCCTAATTTACCAGATGCTACTGATTACGCCGGATTAAAGACCATGTTGACAGACCATTTTGACCCGCAACCGCTAGAAATAGCAGAATATTACAAGTTCCATCATAGGAAGCAAATGGAGGGAGAAACGGTGAGAGACTATATTGCGGCACTACGGAAAATGGCTACCACGTGCAATTTTGGAAGTTTCCTGGAAAAGGCATTGCGCAACCAATTTACATGCGGTCTTTGCGACGAAAGAGCTCGGGAAAAAATAATTGATACAAAAGATTTAACGCTTGAAAGAGCTATTCAAATTGCCCAAAGTACCGAGACAAGAAAAGCAGGTGAAGATCAGGTCCACTCAGTGCAAGAGAAAAAGCAGCCTGAAGATAAGAGAAAAATTGGTACGGGAAAGAAGTTAATTTGCTTTCGATGTGGCGGACCACATTATGCAAACAAATGCCCTCACATACATGCTGAATGTGGATATTGCAAGAAACAGGGACACTTAAAGAGGTCATGTCTAAAAGCAAAAAGACAAGAAGCAAACTGCCTAGAAGAGAATGAAGAAACACCAGATGTATGTCCAACTGAGTACCAGGTGAACTATGAAATTAATATGACAAATTGTGAAAAAATGTTGGTACAAGCAAGGGTAAATAATAAATGCATTCAGATGGAAGTAGACAGTGGATCTGCTGTGTCGGTTATGGGACAAAAAGAGTTTTTGCGTAATTTTCCCAACATCAAGCTTCAAAAAGATAATGTACAACTACGTTCTTATTCTAATAATTTTTTGAATGTTTTAGGATTTGCTGACGTGGCAGTAACTGTGTATGGAGAAACAAAAGAACACTTGAAGTTGTATGTGGTGTCAGATATCAATAAAATACCTTTGTTTGGTCGACAGTGGCTGCGCGCTTTCTCTCATAAGGTAGTCAACAGAATATTAGAGGTAAATGATCTAAATTTAACCAACTCTACATGTACATCAACTGACTTGGACAGTCTTTTAAACAAATATAAAGTTTTATTTGATGATTCAAATGTAGGAGAAATTAAGGGTGACCCAGTTGAATTGTATTTAAAGGAGGGATCTAAACCAGTATTTTGTAGGGCTAGGCCAGTACCATTTAGTTTAAAAGGTAAAGTTGAAAAAGAAATAGAAAGGTTGGTTGAGCTGGGAATATTGGTAAAAATAGATTATAGTGAATATGCAACGCCTATTGTTCCGGTAGCAAAACCTAATGGAGAAGTTCGTTTGTGTGGTGATTTCAAAGTGACTATCAATCCACAACTTATAGTGGATGAACATCCGTTGCCAACTCCTGAGGAATTATTTGTAGGTTTAGCAGGGGGTGAAAAGTTTACCAAAATTGATTTGAAATGTGCATACCTACAATGGTCAGTTAGGAAAGAAGATCAAAAATATCTAACATTAAACACGCACAAAGGTCTTTATAGAAGCACTCGATTAATGTACGGATTAAGTTGTGCACCTGCTAAATGGCAGCGAAAAATTGAAAATATTCTTAAAGATATTCCAGGGGTAGCAGTTTTCATTGATGATATACAGATTACAGCACCAAATGATACAGTACACTTGCAGCGTTTAGAAATGGTGTTAAACAGATTAATGCAGTATGGATTAAAAATAAATTTGAAAAAATCTCATTTTTTACAAAAGGAAATAGAATACTGTGGGTATAAAATTAACAAATTAGGTATACACAAGTTAGACTCTAAAATAGAAGCCATACAAAAAGCACCACAGCCTAGAAATTTAAATGAATTGCAATCCTTTTTGGGGCTAGTAAATTACTATGGTAGATTTTTTAAAAATTTGTCATCTATATTGGAACCATTGCATAAGTTACTAAGAAAAGAAAATAGCTGGAATTGGTCAAAAGAGTGTGATAATTCATTTAATTTAATTAAAGAACAGATGCAAAGTGAAACATTTCTGGTACATTATTCACCAGATTTGCCAGTAATTTTGGCAACGGATGCGTCACCCATTGGGATAGGAGCTGTCATTTCTCATGTAATGCCTGATGGTAGTGAGCGGCCTATACAAATGGCCTCACAAACACTAAATAAAACTCAAAGAAAATGGTCACAAATTGATAAGGAAGCCTATGCAATTATATTTGGAGTTAAAAAGTTCTTTCAATATTTATATGGGAGAAAATTTACACTGATGACTGACCACAAGCCATTAGTGCAAATTTTCTCACCTTCCAAACCACTTCCACACATGTCTGCTACCCGCATGCAACATTATGCGATATTTTTGCAAGGTTTTAGTTACGACATCAAATATAAAACGTCAAAAGACAACAGTAATGCTGATGCATTGTCAAGACTACCTGCAGAATGTAGTGAAAAATGTTTATTAGAAGCGGCAGACATAATAGAATTCAATCAAATCACAACATTGCCTATTACAGTAGAAGAACTAGCCGAGGCTACACTAAAAGATAAAGAATTAGTATATTTACTTCAGGGTTTACAGCAGGGCATTACCCTGTCTCATTCTGAGCGCCTTGGCATTGACCAAAATGAGTTTACTTTACAGAGTGGCTGTATTTTAAGAGGTTCTAGAGTAGTGGTTCCAAGGGCCCTCCGAAAAAGGGTTTTGGATGATCTACATGAAGCTCATTTTGGTATAACGAAAATGACAATGTTAGCTCGTAGTTTTTGTTGGTGGCCTAATATTGATCTAGACATAAAAAATATAGTTGGAAATTGTAGACAGTGCTGTGAACAGAAGTGCAACCCACCAGAGGTAACAAAACATCATTGGGAATGTCCAAGTCAGGCGTTTGAAAGAGTACATATAGATTTTGCAGGAAAATTTTTAGGCACTTATTTTTTAATTTTAGTGGATGCATATTCTAAATGGCCAGAAATATATACTTTAGATAAAATAGACACTGACAATACTATAGAAATTTTACAAGATATATTTGCTAGGTTTGGTTATCCTAGAGTTTTAGTTAGCGATAATGGGTGCCAATTTACAAATCCCAAATTTGCAAATTTTCTAAAAAAATGTGGAATCACCCATAAGCGGTCAGCCCCATATCATCCTGCAACAAATGGGCAAGCGGAACGATTTGTACAAATTTTAAAAAACAAATTGAAAACTTTAACTACAAACCAAAATAATTTACAAGAAAATTTAAAGAGATTGTTACAACAATATAGAATCACTCCTCATGCGACAACCAATAGGTCACCAGCTGAATTAATGTTTTCATACTCTATTAGATCTAAACTGTCTATTATGAAACCTAAATTAGAGAAAGATTCAAATTTAACTATAAATAGGGGTGAACATGACAAGTGTAGAACTATTGAGACTGGTACTAGAGTCATTGCTAGAAATTATGCAGGAATAAAAAAATGGAAATTTGGACATGTCATTAGAAAATTAGGTGAACTTCATTATGAGATAAAAATTGATTCTGGAGAGAAATGGCGCAGACATTTAAATCAGATTAGACAGGTAGGTAGTGAAATACCACCACAAGTTGAGTGTTCTTTTGAAGAGTTACCGGTCTCGGAGGAGAAACCTGCAACAGGCCTACTAAATAATAATAAAGATGATTCTACTCAGTTTCAATGGCAAGCAGTTTCTCCTGTGAGAAAGGAAAAAAATGTTAATGATACAGATAATATTAAAAGAAATTCAAGTGTGATAAATGATTATGTTCTTAAGGAAAACAATAATGAACAAAACAGAGAAACTATGTACGAAGATGTAGTTGTTAATAATGAAAATGAGGAAATGGTTCCTACTACCAGCTTTAATGATTGTCAATTAAGAAGAAGTGGTAGAGTTAGGAAACCGGTAGAAAAATTAAATCTATAAGTAAAATGTAAGCTTTTATGATTAAGGGAAATATTATTAAAAGGGGGAAACTTGTTATATTATCTGTGGTTTTCATGTTAACTTGTCTGTGTATGAAGATTTATATACTATACGGATTCCGGACTAGCAGCGAATAATGTCTGAATATTAAATATAATTAAAATGTAAAGTCATGGGTATTAAATAAATACAACTCTAAATACGTATTTTACTACATACATGTAAGTACATAAAATAATAAATAAACATATACAGGGAAGCTAAGAAAGTCAGCCACAAGATAAAAACAAAAGCAGTCTCAGAAAATACAAAAGTCAAATTAAGGTAAATATATTTACGAATGTGTTAACGGATGATCTGGAGTTTCTTAAAAATAAAAATAGGTTTAGCACGCCATAAATAGAAGTCCGTAGGAAGAGAGCTCCACAGACGGATAGCTTGAAAGGTAAAAGAGTTATTATGTACGTGCCTGAAACTGATCAACTAAAAAGTACCGCAAACCTACCAGCTAAAAAGTATTAGTAGGTTAACTTTTCCGACGTAAAGTATACTTAGGGTTACTCATATAAAACTAGCTTCTTTACGTTACAATTGTTATCATCAATTATATTTTTTTAATTAACAACAAGTACTTATTTAGAGATTTTGGTAATTCTGTAGCTCTACCTACCCACTCTGGGAATGAAGAAGCGAGTGTATTATGTATTTATGTACGTATATTTTTTTTCTATCCCTTATCCTCTATGTATACCTACATAACCTTCTGTCGTCCACTTGCCCGCTATTGTTAACCTCTCAGGGGCTGTTTTATAAAGCTACAAATTACAATTTACAGGTTACAAGTTTCTATTTGACACAACCTCGACCAATGACGACCAGCCATTTGAGCAGTGTTGCCAGTTTAGACCTGTAAAATTGTAACTTGTAGCTTTATAACTTTAGTCCTGTAATTATCTGTGTCGTTCATAAAATTTTGTTATTTGTTCTAGGAATCCCGTCTGCTCATCCCGTCCAAAAATTAAAAAATTCACCAACACTGAATATACTCCTCACCTGCGTTATGTCCACAACTCGACATTGGCATAATACAACTCGCCTTAAAGCAGCCATTGCGTTTGGCAGCCATTAAAAAAAAGTTTGACTTCTTCTAACTTCAAAAACTTGTTGTGTTTGCGTGTATTGAGTCTCTGTCTGCCCTAAATGGAATTTTCGTGTTTCTGCCCACCTCTTTCTTCCTTGTTTAAAACTTCCTAAACTTTCAGCGACGGCGGCCGAACTTTGATCAGTTTATTGATTACCTACCCTCGTTTTCGGCACATTCCACACTGCTTATAATAAACGTAAACAGGGCCCTTTTACTTTAGTTAATAAACTGCTATACAGAAACCCAAGAAGTTAACAGACGAGTTATTTTAAAGCTGGGCCTCTATGAGGCTAAATCCATATTGCCCTTGACGTGTAATTGTATTGTTTTTAACTCAAGTAATAAGAGCTATTGTTACGATGACAATGCGATAGTATGGTTTTACCGAGTATAGTTAAATAGAGGTTATCGTATTGTCAACATTAGGATAGCTCCATATAAAATACCCAACCCCGCGTTACGATTAACGATAGCTCTCAGGTACTTGACAGTAATGGCCGCCGAGTTAAGAACAATACGATAACTCGTTAAGCAATATGGTTTTACCTTGTAGAATAGAGGCACTGGTACTATATTATTTTCTGAGTAAAAGAGGAAGGTCGTTATGCTTCGAATAAATAGAATATTAGTTATTTAATATAAATTTTCCTGCGCTGCGTGGAGCTCCTATTCCCCGTAAAGCAGGCGCTAATGCGCCTTGACACAACGCTAACCTGATCTATCAAGCTGAGATTGACCTAATTTACCAAATTGACCTATATTACCTTTGTTTAACATTATTAAGATTATAATTAGTTTGTTATAAAATATGCAAGATTATAATTATTATATCATCTGATCATTTTCGTAAATGTGTAAGTCAGCTACAGCGAGGAGTAAAGCGAGCACTTTTAAATGGTGCAACGTAACTTTTTAACTTAATTATATAATTTCACCAAGTTTCGCGTCAGCCGATGTGAGAAAAAACAAAAGAAGAATGCCGCCATGTTTTTACATATTAAAAAGTTCGAGTTCCCGCGCGACTGTTATCTGCGCGCGCAGCGGTTGTGTCACCCAGTGTGTTGCAATTACAATGGTGTTCCCGACGTGAATGGAAACGATGGCAGAACCCAACACGGCCTGTTGCTCGACTCCGTGTCACATCCTTCGTTAAGCTTGGCCGTCGTCAACAGCGGCGCCAACATCCGGCCATCTTGCACTGTGTCTATCCCAAGACACACCGCTATCTGCAATTGAACAAGATGAGACCTAATAATCGTTACTACACATACATACATTCACGCCTGTCTCCCAATGGGGTAGTCAGAGACTATGGAACGCCAGGTGCATCGGTCTAAACAGACAACTTTCGCTTCCTCTACATTCATCAACCCCTTCACGCACGTACGTCGGTTTCGGGTGCTTTTGATTTGGCCGTTATTCAGTCGGTAACATCACGAATCTGATCACTGTAGTATGTGCGTTGTGCGTCTAGGGCGTCCCCTACTTCTCTTTCATCCATCCTTTCTATATGACCAAATCATCTTAGCATACCCTAAATACTACTACTTATTATGGTCTAAGATCCGAATAGGATACGTTTGCACCGGGCTGTTTATTCGATGAACAGTATTTTATATCCAATTTAATACGCTAAATAATATGTGGCGAATAGGTAAGCTGAAAAATTTCAGTTCAGTACTCCACCATTCATTACGCAATAATAGCGAAGTTCAAAATCGAATGCGAAAAAAAAACAAAAAGCAGTCGGCATATTTTTTAAATTTGGAATAAATGGCATTTAAATTAGTGGCCAGTAATGTCATTTTTGCAACAAAAAGTTTTGAATTCTTAGCCCGGGATACAAAAAATAAATCAGGAAAGTGGTGGGCATGTATTTTTTTTTTATTATTTTGGCATTTTGATTTTAAATTCAAAAAGGTAGGTAATTACTATTTTTAAATTGTCAATAAATTGATATGTTTTTAAGCTTGTGGGCAACTAGACGGTAGTGTATTTTTTTTTCACCATGGGAGCTGAAAGTTCGATCAATGTACGATTGAAAACGCAAAAATTATGTTTGCGATTTTTTGTTTAAAAATCCTTTGTAGTCTCACATTAATGGTGATGCCTATCTGATAACATAAGTATTCAAGAATATGGGGAAAAAATTTGCTTAGAATGGTGCTATGATCAAAATATTGAACAAGGGTGCTCATATTCGAAAAAAACCTAAAAGTCCAAATATCTCGAAAACTGTGTGACTTTTACTTAACCTATTTTAGCTTTTTCATAACGTCCTTAGTGCCCTCTATCTGTAGTTCAAGGATTATCCACTCATTACCTAACATCCTGTATAAGGGTTCCTACTTTGACTTTGAAGCCCTAAATAATCACGATAAAGTGATTTATTAACTAAAATTTGTTTTTCGCGGATACAGATACAATTTGTTAATCCTATACCTATTAAAATACCAGCGACCCGCCATCGTTTCGTTTCGAATTATGTGAGTTTTCTGTTTCTTAACCAGAATTAATTATACCTACATAACAACCTTCCGTGAAAAATTATCTAACTGATTGTGAAAACCGCATGAAAATACGATCAGTAGTTTTTGGGATTATCGCGAACATAAAGTCAGAGAGAAGCGGCGGGGGATTCCGTTTTATAATATGTAAGTAGTGATGTTTCACTTCACCCGACATTTCCAAACGATTAGCCTGAATGCTATTTGATAACAACATTTCCCCAAACAAAATCATGATTTGTCTTGGCAAAACCCAGTCGTGTACCTACTGACAAGAGAAATGCGCGCAGCTGCCCCCGGTTGTTAGGGTTTCCCCGTAGCGTATTCGGCTAACAATGACTCCGACCTTCCTTATTGATAACCGTTACTTATGAAGTGATAAAATAATCGATATTACCTAACCTATTGGGGTTTTTGCGGTTTATATGTTTTGCGGTGAATTAATTTAAACCGACAACATCTTAGCCCATGGAATTGGTTGGTTGGTACATTTTGCATTGCACTCAATGAGGTTATTCTATTTTTTTCTGTGTTGCTTACGGTTATGACAATCCCAAGTTCTTCCAATTAAAAAGCCCTCCGGATCATTGTTAAACACTTGAAAAACCTTTATATTTTTGATATTTTTTCAGTTTTTGACAATTTTACCTATTTTATTTGTTTATAAAGTAGACTGTCGAATTTCACCAACCTCTTAACAGACGATTAGAGTGTTAACAGCTGTCAAAATGTATGAACGTTTCGATTAACATTGATTACCATTCGTTGGTAAAATCGGTACAAAATTTGCAACAAAATGAGACTAATTTAGTCTTGGTACACTTTTATTGTGCGATTTCTATGGGCTACCGTAATGTGATAAGGTTCTATTGCTGAAAGCCTTATCACATTAAACTATTTGTACAAAGTGTTCGATGGAACAGCGGTGCTTTGTTTTATTGAAAAATGGGCAGACCCCGCTGTGATAGCGCTTAAGGAACACCTATTGTATTCTTGAATCTGGTAAATAAAAAAGAATATTCGATTGAAAAGTGTTTATTTGCTACACCCCAGCCACCCTTCTTCACACTACCTTAAACAATAGTTAAGTTTCTGCGTGTAGGTACTACTTATAGTAATTTAGTTGGGCCAGCATCTGCGCTACAAAGACGTTCTTAATCGTAAGACACCTAAACGCCTGCTATTGGCCTGTCGGGTTGGGAGGAGCTCACTTCAGAGGCCTTCGTGGCATGCTACCATCTATGATCTTTTGAGGAAAATTAGCTGAAAACGCTTGACCCAAAACGCGAAGCTCAAAAAGAACCAAAGGCCTACCTATACCTATACTTACAACTCGCAAGGTCAGCTCTATTATGTATGTATGTGTATGTAAATACAAACATACAAAAATTGTACAACCAGGAAAATCACAAACAACGAAATAGACAGAAACACAAAAGGTATGTACAAAGGCGAACTTATCCCTTTAAGGGATCTCTTCCAGTTAACATTTGAGCAATATTAATTATATCGCATGAGATACAACATTCAAGACTAAGTTCGACCTAGCGATACAAGAAACTCTCAAATTGGAAAAAAAAATACAGCGTTAGACGACACGATAGCCTATTTGGTTGGTAGTGAGCCTGAGTCTTCGAACTAGTGGTCCTGGGTTCAAATTTGTGTGATGAGAACGAATATTTGTTCCTTAGTCTTGGATGTTTTCTATGTTGTTGTCTGTACCTATAGTACAAGCCTAGAGCTTAATTTGGGACTAGGACAGGACGTCGATTAATAAAAACATTCCAACCCACACAACCTTAGTTTTGAGATATATTTTTTTGAAGTTAAACAGCGTAATATTCAGTGATGGATCATTATATTACTTTAAACCGGGATTACACCTGTAAGTTATTACGTAACGTGTTTTGAGACGCAACTATGGGTAAGAGTGAGTGGCAAATATCTGCATCTCTCTCTTGCATATAGCTTTGTTTCAAAACTTACGTAATAACTTACGGGTGTAATCCCGGCCTTATATTGGTGACTTGGTGTTAATCGTAAGCAAGATATATTTTTTCTTTTTTTTACGTAAATTAGAATCTACTTAATTATATTTTATTGTTAGATAATAGGGAAAAAATGGCGTGGGTCGTTTTTAATTAATTACGATTTCTTTATCGCGGTTCGGATCCTGTATCAATTCTCAAAAACGTTCCAAATTATTAAGTAGTTGAAACTACCGATAGTAACGCCTCTACTTTGCACAGATGCAATTTCTAAAAATGATATCCTCGTTAATCACTTAAACCAATAAGCAAAGACCGTGTTAAAATCAGTTGCGTAGTTTTGAAGAAGTAAGCGGAGAAATACTTGGAAAGTTTTTATGAATTACATCTAAACCAAATGTAAACGGACACATTTCACGAGACGTACCAGGTTACTTGAATATCATGATCAAATCAAATGATACATGTTTCTCAAAAACGTTCCAGGCCGCTTGGATCCTTTTCGTAATGGTATAATATTAACAAGCATCAAACCGTACAATATAATAAAAATGATTCAGACAGGTTAGAACCTTTCTGTGTTTTTTTATTCACACTCACCATATGTGTGGGTTGGACCACTAAAAGTCATATCTACTCACACAGACAAGGTAGCTTGGAACGCTTTTGCCATATGAAAATACAATGTTAACTGATCTCATTGTCAAATATCTTCCTTAATTTGCATTATTTCCTTGATATTTTCGACTGTAATTTAGGTAATAACACTATTCTATTATATAAATTCATTGAACAGCAAAAATATTCAATAATAAGCGAGAAACCGAAATTGAATACCGGTATTTTTGTATGAAAATAATACCGGTATACGATCCCTGCTCATTGGTATAGATAACTCATTTTTGAAGTTGTGGGTTGGAACAATTTGCTAATCTACGTCCTTGTGTGAGGTTGTCCCCTATTATTATTTTTTGATTATGTCATCGAAATCAATATGGAGGACTAATATATTATTATATGTATAGTTTATATCTGACTGCCCAAGAAAGAGGCTAATAATTGTTATTTCTCCTTGTTCTCTTTAAGTCGTCTAAAACGAAAGAAGGCAAGTTTTGTCATCTACATAGGATAATAATAGCTCAAAATGACTCCCTAGAAAAGCAACAAAATTTAGTACCTACGCAGGAAAAAGTTTTGGCGATACTTTAATAAAATTAAAAGTTTCGCTAGTTCCTTAGTATTAAAGTTTAGTAGTCTATCTAGTTTACTGGTTCCTGGCGCTTAGTATATTGAATCGTGAAGTAACTTTGTAAATAAACATTTTTTGATACATTTTTGTGTTTTCTCTAAAGCAGCTCTTTTTTTCAATACTGAAAAAATTTTGCTTGTTTGCTTGCTTGATCGCATCAAATCACATGCATATAAAAGCTTCAATCTAACATTAGGTTGAAAGTTTATACTTTAATAATATTCTGTTTAATACTTTTTTTTGCGAATGTTTTTCACGCAATCTACCCTCACGTTATAAATGCGAAAGTTTGCATGAGTGTGTATGTGCGCGTGAGCTGGTATGTTTCTTACTCCTTCACGATGAATCGACGGCTAGACGGACTTTGATGAAATTTCTAAAAGGAGATAGCTTATACTCCTAATTAACACACAGGCTACCTTTTTATAGAAAAAAAACCTGTTCCTGATAATACAATCTTGAAAATACATATACAGGGCCAAGATTCTACGCGGTAAAAACCATATCGTCTTTGAGCTGTTATCGTATTGTCAACGTTTTGATAGCTCTTATTTACTTGACAGTAATGGCGGCCGAGTTAAAAACAACAGCATAACAGGTCAAATTCGATATGGTTTTGACCGCCTACAATGAAGGCCCAGGCCATTGTCTCAATCTTCACAGACAAAGGATTAAGTATGATAGTCCGACCTTTGAATGACGCTCACGTAGTGCTCTGTCTGGCTCCACAGGTCATTGGCCGAATGCATTATAAATATCTAATAGAAGAAACTGAATATCATATCAAAACACAGCCTAAAGACTCAGGGGTGTTATTCTCTTAAAAACGGTGCTCGGTCGGTATAGAAAGAGTGAACGAGTGAATGCGCCACACCGGCGACTTTAAGTAGTCCCGTCAGAGCGCACAAAACACATTTAAGCCGTGCATTCTCAATTAGGCAGCCTTATACGTTTGATCTTATCGACAGAAGCCCTGCTGCCTAATTGAGAATGCACGCACTAAAAAGTATTTTGTGCGCTCTGACGGGACTACTAAAACTCGACGGTGTGGCGCGTTCACTCGTTCACTCGTTCGACCGTACGAGCGCCGAGAATAACACGCCTTCATTTGGTCGATAGCCCGCATGCTTTTCGCTACAATCGCTCCCGGCTCCAAAATGCCAAAACAACTCGTCAATGGATTGCTACAATCATGCGGATATTGAGTGATGAATGATACCTTAAACGATAGAATATAGAATCATCTACAAAATATAGAATTAAAAAGGTATCATGAAACCTAATTACACAACGTTTGTTATAATCCAAATTATTATGGTTTTGCTTATGCTATCTCACTCTTACTTATTATTTTCCAGCGAGGAATATATTTTTTTGTGCAACAAGAGAACAAAGTTGGTTGGTTGGAGTGTTGATTTTGAATCCCGAGTATTGAAGGATTCTATAATTGCAACGATTCAAAGACACGAGATGCAAATAACTTTGGTGTCCTGTTGCACTTAAGTACACTTAAACTACCACCACTTACTAACTTTTCACCTCAGCAGCGAAAACATAATATTTACCCCATAAGGTAAAAAAATACAACGTGGAAAAAATTCAACCACATGTATACTATTAGGTGTAGATACTTACACAGGAAAGACAGGAAAACCTGCCTAGTTGAGGTGCTTTGGTAAAAATAAATTAATAAATGATTTGATAGGTAGATGCTAAAATAATTAATTGTGTTTTTCATACATGGATAAGGTAAACAAGCACTCGGGCCATTTGATTACCATTAGGGATCTGTGACCCATAAATGCATTCATCATCATCATCATGATCACGGCCTATGGCTGTCCACTCCTGGACGTAGGCCTCTCCTAATGTGCACCATTTCACCATGTTCTCGGCCTGTCGCATCCAGAGTCTGCCAGTAGCGTTTCGCAAATTATCACTCCGTCTCACCGGAGGGCGTCCGTTTGCCGAGCTGCGGTCTCCACTCAAGAACACGTCTACCCCAACGGTTATCGGTTCTTCTACAGATATGGCCAGCCCACTGCCACTCCAACTTGCTAATTGTCTGCGCTATGTCGGTTACTTTGGTTCTCTCTCGGATAAATCCTTCTGACAGACTCCGAGCATTGCACGCTCCATAGCCCGTTGAGCGACTTAATACTGGTGGACTAGCCGCAACCGCAAAGTGCATTCTCAAAATTACAATCTTAGTACTGCAATCGTAAGACTGAAAATGCATTGCCAACCCTGAGGACTAAGATGGAATGCTTCTATGCTAGTAATGTCACCGGTTCCGGCTGATAGGTACCTACTGCTTGGCGGTAGATTAAACGATAAGGCGGGACCATTCAAGGTCCTACCATCACTGACCACCACTTTTGTTTTCTTTATTATTATGAAATAAATGTAAGCACCCATAGTAGCCCGTACATGAACTACTGCCGTGCGATTTCAAGTCGTATCGTACGGTAAAATGTTAAAGTAAAATTGTGTCAGTAGGAATTTTAATATGTTATAATTTTATTAATTAATTATTACTTTCACTATTTTTATTAAATTATTATTATTATTGATTTTGACATCCATGACATGATTTAATTTCACAATTTTCTTTTTGATTTCATTGTTTAGTTTAGTTTAATTCAGTTTTATTTTATTCAACAATGTAATTAATTAATGTGCCTATGAGTCTTGTTACTTGAAATAAAGAATTATTATTATTATTATAGTACAAGCTTAGTTTGGGACTAGGTCAATTTGTGTGGGGCTGTCCCCCTAATATTTACCTACATATTTATCTTAAAAATTTACTGACGTATTTCATTTGAAACAATTAAAATTTAAAGTGTTTACAATGTTTTCCTCAAAGTGGGTTTAGATTTTTTATGATAAGAGTTGGTAAATTGGAGACACACATTTTAAATACCTATCTGAGCCCTCAACTCGCCACATATTTGCTCAAATTAAAATCTCTTACACCCGAAGTTTCCTTAAATCAAGTGGATTTTATTTAAAAAGGAACCGTGTCAGAGGTGTACCTACGTATGTTTATAAAAATAATATGTTTAGCAGCATTCCACATGATAAAATAAAATGCACGCGAATAAAGGTTTTTTTACTCTTTAGTTACCCTTACCGACTTCTATTTCAACCCTAGAACTTTGTCACGATTTTACTGCAAAATCTTCTACCACTAGGTACATAATTAAGTATATTAGATTGTTAACCAAGGGATGACAGGCTTCGCTCAAATTTCACGGAATAAAATATAGTTTATGTCCATCCGAATAATGCTCCTTTTACATAAGTAGTAAAATAATTTTTCGAAGAGGTTCCGAAGACTACCCGTCTTATACAAGATACGAGTACAAAGTCACAAAATTCGCACACTCTCTTTATAATATTAAAAATACTAAAGTAAAAGCCAAATAATATTGATAAGTACTTTAAGTTCCTTTGTACATTTGCATGAACCTTACTTATGCTTATAAAATAATTACATTTCGCCATGTATGGTAAGTTTCATATGTTTCATCTCATCGCAGTGTCAGCCTAAAATGACGCACGCGTAACAAACAGACAGACAGATAAACATGGCTTAAGGGTTCTGTTTTTGCCATTTATTATCAACAGAACCCTAAAAATTAATAAAGCGATTTATTTTGGGGGGCTATGGGGGAAAAATATCATTACCTACGCACTGATTTATGATTTAGTTAGATTATAATTAATTTAGGTACCTATATAATTAGAGGTATACAAAGTATTATAAATATTACATAACTCGAGACATTTAGTTTGATATACTTCGGAGTCTTACCAAGAAGTCCGTCAATATATTTGTTTCAGTCTTGAAAGTTTTCTATGTACCTATTTAAGTATTTATTTCTCTACATAAGTATTAATCGTTGTCTTGTACCCATGGTACAAGCCCAGACCTTAGTTTGAGACTTAGTTTGTCCCCTGTCCCCTGAATATACTCCTCGTCCGCCCTAGTCAACCTATTATAGGTAAATATAATATGCAATTCTTAGATGTTAATTTTAATCTTGCCCCAGTTTGCTGATTGCTTACCTATAATGATGAACATTGTCATCAAAACTTTTAAACAATGGAAATCCCAAATACATGCATAATGGTAATGGTAGATAAAAATAATCAACTTGATAATGAGTGAAAAAGGTTAAATACGTCGATAAGTTTATTGACGTAATAAGTTGTAAAATTCCCAGCATTAAATAGTCACTGACCCGAAAATACGCCAAGTGCGACTCGGATTTAAGTACCTACTGATTAGAAAGATCGTTTTATTAAGGTACATTTATCTCGTGATCACGGCTGTTGCAACACAGTTTAACGTAGAGGTAAAGTGGGGTAAATATTTATTTTACTACGCGATTAAGTCCCGTTTTATTGTTTTAGTTTGAGTGAAAATCGTGTTAGTTCGAAGCAAGGTAATAATTACCTCTGTTTGTTCGCTGATATTGAAGTTTTAATTACCTATTTCATTTCTCCTCAATGAGACTGTTCTGTTAGAACAAACCTTTAAAATGCTCATTTCTAATACCTATCTACTGTGTTTGTTCATAATTTATTTTCCATATACATTCCATCAAAGGTTTAATAACGTACTTCAATTGTTCATAATTTTAAATTGTAGACCCACAATTAATAACAAATTCCATCTTAACTCAACGGGACTATTTTGTTTGTTGTGATATGATGAGTTAGTTGATGGATGACGCACACAAGGAAAAAATTGGAGCGAAACAAAAGGAGCATATTTAGTACCTAGTTGGTTTTTTTCAACACAACATCTGCGGTTATGAAACTAATAATAATACTAAGGAAATACTTGAAGTTCTAGACGCGCATATCATTTATGAATAGGTTTCGTCGAAGCAATGTCCTAATTAGCTCGTCGTTAATACCAAGGTTACGGATTCAAGTTGACCCAAAAACCGTGAAAATTGGCTTAATTATTTTCCTCATCATGCCTCATCTGAAGTAAATATCTGTAGTAAACAAGTGCTATTTTATGTAAGCGGCTAGACCCATCACTTCAAATTACTATCGCAATGTTGTTGTTTATTTTTATTTCTTGGTGTTGTTTATTTTTATTTTTCCTTCGCGTAGGTACGTCCCGTAACATATTTATCCTTCGGTTACGTCCCGGGCACGTTGTATAAGTACCTATAAAGTTAGGTGATGCTGTTAACTAACTCGCTTTGCTTCGACGGACGACTCATTAACTGGCTAGTTTAAGTTATCCCGTCAGATTATCAAGCCACATGTTAGGGGACATGTTATTGGTAAAGTCCGTCGTTTTCAATATCCTCTTGGTCATCTTGTTAGAGTTACTTACCAAAAAGGTAAAAAACCGGGCAAGAGCATGTCGGACCATCAGTGTAGGGTTCCAAAGACGGTACGACGAACACAAAAAAACTATCTCAAACAACATCATGTATGACCTAATTTTATATTTAAAGTTATTTAGTGCTGTCTTAGATGAGATGATGATTTGTGGTTGCCGGTTGAGAATAGTGCCACTCCATGTCTTCCTGTGGATGTCGTAAGAGGCGACTAAGGAAATAAAGGCTTGTAGTACTATTAGGCGATGGGCTTGCAACCTGTCACTAATACGCTGGTAAACATCTTATCCTGATTGTGCAAAATGTGGTTACAGAATTATCAAAAAGTTTTTAGAGTTGGAGGTAGTTTTGTAGCTCTGACTGCCTACCCCACTCTGGGATTGCAGGCGTGAAGGTATGTATATATGTATGTACTTAGATGATTTTTAGTAGGTTGGTATACCTAATCACTTTAGTCGCCTGTATCTCAGGAACTAATAAAGTCTACTTAGTCGTGATAGGTTTCCTTTTAATTTCGTCATATGTGCTTTCATTTAACATATTCTTCTGCGAAAAAGTGACTGCAATATACAGATATATAGACAGTCAGACGGACATGGCGAAACTATAAGGGTTCCTAGTTTGACTTCGGAACCCTAAGAAGTAACCCTTGTGGTAAGACTACGTCCGTCTCTCCGAGAGCTAGACAGATACAACTCGAATTCATATTAGTAAATTAGGCCGCATCGGGTACCTACGTAATACATCCCTATTTATATCTCGCTAGATATAGACGCTTCGTACGATAAGAATATGACTTGTAAATCTTCCTAGGGTTTTCCTGGGCGTTGTGCCAACTGTTTTCCCACACCTCAATGGTTTTTCCCCTATTTTCTTAGTACATGTTGTGTAAAATTTAGGAAAAAGCCGCGCAAATGTCAGTAACAGTTCCTGTGAGTAATAGATACGTTTCCGCTGTTAGTCACGCGGGTCACGAGTTACGACAGCTATGAGCAGTATGGCGCGGTTGACATTGATACGATTTACCATTATTTCAGTCCGAGAAAAGCCACTTGCCCTGACACAAATGCTTACAAGTACAACTATTTATAAGGCGGCAAAACGTGTACCGGGACCTATTTAAGGAGCACAATCACAGTGTTGTAGTCTTCTGTAGTTTTATTTCAGCGCAGAAATACTAAAATACAATAATTTATGAAATAATAATGTATTTTTTATTTAGTCCGTTTCTAATTTTAAATATCTGTCAATCTAAATTTATAAACGTCATTCGATTCTATACTCTGATTATTCTAGGTTGATGCCTGTGACAGCACATAGGTATAAACACATATTACACTTATTTATTAAACTTTACAAAAATACTACATCGGTACAAACCGTCAAGGAATTTAAATAATTAATCGCCTATTTTTAAACACTTCGCTTGTGAGTATAGTGATTGTAATTACGAAATACGGCTGACACAGAGTATAGTATAGTAATCAGAGTATAGTCTAACAAGAATAGAGTTTGACGTTTATAAAACGAGTATGTAAACAGATATTTAAAATTAGAAAACAACCCGAATTGGCCCCAATACTTTCTCTACAATATTATAACTAAGTACTTATATAACGTCAAGAGTTGACTAATACTAATTACCAGTGATCGGATCTAGGATGCAATTTAAGTCCGTTATTTTAACATGGATATGAATATGACTTACAATCCCGCGAATCTTTTTGTTACCTACCTTTATAAAAAGGTAAATAACTCGTAATTTTAAGTAGTTTACATTATAAAATTAACAAAATATGTAATAACTAAAAAAAATACAGTACTGCATAGAAGAACTGAACGTAACTTGCACGTCTTGTCTTTTATGGTATTTTTGTTATTTTTATTTGTTTATTAGGTTAACCCTCGACAAAAGTTATTAATTATTAACAATAACCCATTTCCCAAAATCCCGGGAAATCTCGAGTCACATCCATGTTAAGCATAACGTTTGAGGTCGTTCACCCCAAATTGCATCCTAGATCCGATCACTGCTAATTACTCTAATGGTGGTAGGACCTTGTGCCGGGCCCGTCCGTATTGTTACCATCATCTTACCCTTTAACCTACCACCAAACAGCAGTGTTTGCATTTTTGTGTTCTGGTGTGGGGAAGACAACTGGTGAAACTACTAGTTTAGATGCATTTGCAGTCTTAGGACTACAGTGTTAAGAATGCGAATGTCCTAAAATGACTGAACTAAGATGTTTCTTTATTTAATATAGGAACATCTTAGAAGAAGGCAAACGAGCACCAAGTCACGTGATGGTTGGGGGACCTGAGACCCATAGAGGCATCAGACCAATAGAGGATCTGAGGCCGTGACGGCCTGAAATTTCAGGCGTAAAAGAACTTACGCTAACTAACTGACTAACATAATGCAATGCTAGGTTTAGACTGGCAATACAGATTGCAGAAGTTGGCTGCAACAGTAATGCAAACACAACCAACGTTTCTGTTTTCTATCGCCTCGAAATGTATGGAGATGACGTAAGCGCTCGACGCGATCTGTCATCAGCTTACGTCCATTTTTTCCTCGATTTTCGAAAATTCTTTAGCGTTATGCATCTTGACTGCCCTACTGCAGCATCAACATGGAAAGTCCATTGACTTTGCACCTACCTAAAAACACGCCAAACTTCCCCACGTTATAAACCTAATGAATCAGTTTTATTTCCAGTTATCGTAGTGTCAGGAGTTTCCAGTTATTTAACGGTAACGAGTCCATTTGGATTACCCGGCGAGTAGGGGCCTAGTATGTTGCATTTATCACGTGACGAAATGTGGATAAAACATCAGTCACTTTCTAACACGTAAGTAAGTGACGGATGCTTTATCCATATTTTGTCACGTGATAAACGCAACCATATAGGCCCGCAGGAGTAATTCCAAAGCGTGACAATAAATCAGCTGCATCAAACCTCTCTGGAATAGCCTCCAATAAGCGAGGTTTTTGCTGGCCGCGTCGTTTTGTCAACGTCATGTGGGATTTAGCGCGAGTGCGAAGGCCGCACGCGTGGTCGCCGACGATGAATGTGTACACTTAAATTCTTAGAAGTGACGTTCAGATTTGAGATTTATTTTGCTTCAGTTTGTTGCGTTGACGATGCTGCGCTTATGCATAAGGTTAACAATCACTGAATTATACAGAATAACACATGTAGTGAAATATCCTTTCACATCGTATTTTCTCGGAGATGTTCGTATTTATCATGCTAATTCAGTCTGACTCAGTACCCATCAAGACAACGTGGGGGAACGTCGCATCGCGAGAGTCATAATCGATATAGAGTGGTTAATACCAGAGCATTTTTTTGTTAATTAAGATTAAATTTGTTTTCAGTTATTTTAAATAGTCATGCCGAAAGCATTAAGACCTGGGAAACGTTTAGATCGATAAGCCTGTGAAATTATTTTCAACATTTATTTATATTTCTTCTTGTTTACCTACACCTAATTTCTATATATTTGATCGTGGTGGTTTTAACATCTCGGTTTGATATACTTCAAACTCGTGGTTTGACATTTGACACTGATAACTAAAGTACTCTATTTATTTAATACAAACATGTCACTTAATAATTCAATAATTCATAGACACGTCGGCATCATTCGGAAGTAGACGTGAGTTCCGAGTTTTCACGATGTGAAAGGATTATTCACTAGATCTGTACAAACTACTCAAAATTACACGTGGTAAACATCTTAGCCTGATTGTGCAAAGTGTGGTTACAGAATTAACAACAAGTTTTTAGACTTGTTGGTAATTCTGTAGCTGTGACTACACCACTCTGGGAATGAACGCGTGAGTGCATGTACCCCTGTTCAGAATTACTTATCTTAAGTTGTAAACAACTTTCTAACCTCAAAATTCAACTTTTTTGTATGAAACCCCTTTTTTAAATAAAATAAAGCAATCACGAACAACACATTCGCCAAGTGATGTCCAAAATGTGTTCTCAGTTTACTTTATTTACGATAAAAGACCTGTTTTAGCCAAAAAGTTTCATTTTGAGGTTAGAAAGTTGTTTACCATATAAAACAAGTAAGTCTGAACAGGGTTTATGTAATTATACAAACTACACGACGCCTATATGACGCCATTAGCAATGCCGTTCGTGTGGCAGAATATTGGTCTGCTTATATTTAGGTACCATGCCGTCGACACGCTAAGAAGAAGAATTATACTAATAGTTGAAGAGAATGAAAGAACAGTGGCCCTAGAAAAGATGCTTACCGCTAAAGTAAACCATTTTCGAAAATTGAGAAAATTTATAGAATTTACATAAGCGCTCGACGTGACCGTCCGGCAGCTTACGTCGTCAATCCTATAGTTTCGATAGCGATGGCATTAGCGGAATGCATCTCGTCTAGATTCATAGAACTACGCATCACAAGTTAAAGTCAAAATTACTCCGAGTTGAATAAATATTAAGTATTGTTGTTTGGCTGCATTAGGCCAACATCTTTGGCTCGATGCCACCTAGACACGTCTGACGCGTTAGCGTAGTTGGTAGTGACCCTGCCTAGTCCGAAACACTGGAAGGGTAGATATTTTTGTGATGAGTGCGAGTATTATTTGGTCCTGAGCCTTGGGTTTTTTTTTGTATTTAACTATGTATTTCTCTATAAGTATAAGAAAGTTTATCGTTTTCTAGTACACACACTACAAGCCAGTAGGCAAGAGCCAAGCGACGTTAGAGTTTTTCCATTCCATCGAGTTGAAATGTATGGGATGACAAGGTGGTAACAGGTTTATCTCATAGAAACGCTAAATGGCTAACCAATAGGCTCTCGTACGCGTTAGAATGGAATATCAAAACGCCCAAAGTAGCGATCCGTGCTGTCACAATGTCAAATCCCATACATACATCTAACCAAGTGCCACTTAGCGTTTTCCATTCCATCAACATCAATGTATGTGATGACAAGTTGGTCTTTTTTGTGCGTTTCGATATGCTTCGGGAATATGGATATGGTTATAATATGATCATAGAACATAATATTTACAGAATTCAACATTAGTACAGTTAAAAATTAAACGTATTTAAATTAAAATTAAATAAGCTACTCAAATATTAAACAACATAAAAGGAAGCATATCGAAACGCACAACAAGCGATCAATGCTGTCAAATTAAAAAAGGTGTACCAAATGCCCGTTTTTGACAATTATTATTTTCCATATTCGATAGTTGATTCACGCTAGGTTTTCTCACGGCATTTGGTTCACGCCCTGGAGCTTAATATGCGACTAGATCAATTTGTGTGAGATTGGGTTTGTTAGATGTATTTTGTGATGTATTTATTTTCTTGCATAAAAATACCAAACGCTTTGCGAAATGTCTTCTGTGAAAAGGATCTAACAAGCCTACAGTAATTTAATACAAGGAAGGAAAGGAAATAAATACATCAGTAAATACGTATTTAAGGAAATTAAAAAGGCGTACGAAATATTTATACCAGAAAACAAATATAACAGAAAATACGTTTAACAAATAACCTTAACTGTAAAATGTGAAAACACGATTAGAAACAATATCCTCGCTAGTTTTATTTTTCAAACATGACACATTTTTCGCATGTTTTTGGTTGAATCTTTAAAACTGATCTTAAACAATGATTTTTGATTCAATAGTTATAACTTCTTAATCCTGGTAAACCATTTTTTTAATAAATGTTGTAGTTAAGTAAACAGCAATAATTTGAATTTGACCCTGCAATCAAGACGCGCGCAAACTATTTCCATCTCAGGTTCTTTGTGCGGAAGCACATAAAGCCATCCCTTTTTATTCTTGTGTGGGTGTGGCATCATAATGTGGTTTCTTAAAGAATATCGCATATTGCCATTATGTTTGTGTTTGCGCGGGCGTCTCTGTACCCTTACCATGAGTTACAAGTACTCGCTAGCAAGTCGAATGCTCTGTCCCTCGCACTTTATAAGAATACTGCGAGGTTGCGAGGGACAGAGCATTCGATTCGCTAGTGTGTACGTTAATTGTAACTCATGGTAAGGGTACTTGTAAACGGAAAAAACGCCAACGCGCCTCGCGACGCCCCGTTTCTCCGTAAACAAGTCCTTAAGACTTTTTACATTAATCAATTTTTAGTGGGTTTTTGTTTCAGCCATTTTTTTTTTTCCTTATTTACGGCCAATGTTCCCTCGCTTTCATGCATTTTGAGATAGGTCTTAGTTTTCCTGTAAATCAGGTTTAAGGCCATGTGACCTTGCAAAGAGCTGTAACACTTTTAAGAGCACTTTATATGAATAAATTGGAAAATTCAAAGCATTTATTAGGTAAATTGGCCACATGAGGGTTCTTTTACGTGTAAACGTCGGTAATTGCGGAGAAGAAGTGCCGCAAGAAACTCGAGCAGAAGGTAATTTTAGGGTTCAGTCTAACTAGGAAGGAAGGAGTTAAATCCTGTGTGTTTGTCCGTCTGCTGTAATTTGGCTGATTTATACATTTTCAATTACGCCGACAAATTAGTAAATAAAAGCTCATCAAATCAGGTATCATTGGATAGCTCTTTAAAAATCATTATGTTGATGAAATTATCATTATGTAATCGTACGTGTTGTATTTAATTTTAAGATCATGTAATAGAATGAGGTATTAATAGATAGAAGTACATACATAACGTTACTATCAAATTTTAATATTGAACTCGTAAAGTGTAATTTTCGCTAGAATTGCGTATATTAACTTTGTGGTAAATAAACGATATAAAAATAACTAAAACTAGTACAAAAAAAAAGTTTAAAAAAAACAAAAAACCGCCTTAAAAAAAGCAAAAAATAACTTCTTTAAAATGGCAGGTAAATAGGTCAGTCCAACTGAAGTCTGCTTTTGGTTTTTTTGTTTGACCTAACATTTGTAACGATTTTATTAACCGACTTCAAAAAAAGGAGGAGGCTCTCAATTCGTCTGTTTTTTTTTAAAATGTTTGTTACCTCAGAACTTTCGACTGGGTGAACCGATTTTGTTGATTTTTTTTTTACTTGATAGCTGGGGCTTACCGATTGGTCCATGAGGAATCGACGGAACTCTTCAAAATTTATAGGCACACCTATAGCGATTTTCGTATTTTTCATTGCAACTCGTGTATTTGGTCTTGGAAAGCACTATTTGGTGAAGTGGAACTGATGATGAAGACCACAGATGGCCAACGGAACTCCTAAACGGTATATATTTCGAGGGCGGCGACAAGATATTTCGATTAAGATAGTTGAGCGACTATGACGAAGCATATTTAGGTTTAAATATATGACTATGACTTTCCCACGGCGTTGCTTGCGGCGAGATTCAAATGTTCTATTGTTTCTTATTAATTGAGAAGTGGGAGGATAACAGCATACCTAGTTATGATCACTAAAAAGTATAAAATAAAAATAAAAGTTTAAAAAAACAAAAACCCGCCATTCGGCTTTTGGTTTAAAATATTGTGGGACGCCGACTTCAGTTGGACTGACCTACCATTTTAAAAGAAGTTATTTTTTGCATTTTTGAAGGCGGGTTTTTGTTTTTTATAGTAATCAACACATCTGAGAAAGGTACTTTACTTGTGATACTTCTACCGAATTATTTTCTTACTCCACCATCGACGAACTACTGTATAATTTGTCGATGCTTGCACCAATGGACTTTTAAACACTAAATACCTACTAAGCTTTTACATATATACCACCCAAATGTATCTTTCAATTTATTATTTAGGGCTTTAAGTAAAAATAAGCGTATAACTTTAAGTAACTAATCGAAAAGTGTACTCCGTCTATTTAGAGGTCCTTTCAACACATACTTATAAAAGATGCATAATAAATTTATGAAGGTGTTGTTTATAGTTAAATTCCTAATAATCGGCTTGGAAATGAGAATGATTTTATTAATGATAGCTGCCAAGTTCTTCAACCATTTTAAATTTTAAATATACTTAATATTGTCCGTTGTTATATTCTAATTAACGTTAGTTGACCGGTAACAATGACACAATATAATTCTATTATTCCTACCAAAAAAACCTAGGGAATTTGATAGGTAAACACAAACGGGAAAACATTTTTTATCGTTAGGAAAATCCGTCGACGGAATTCGGAACATCAAAGGTTTTATTATTACGTATTTTATTGGTAAGATAAGTTTGACTAGGTATTTTTGTTATCTTTGCATAAGAAAAATTTATCAAGAGCATGTCGATATATGAATGACTTGAAATTCTGTAGCAGTCACTACAAACGATGAGTGTGCACTGTTGTTTATGCGGTTAATCCTTAACATTTTCTTTGGGTTGAACTGCAAGGTGAACTTGGTCGGGTAATAATTATTTTCGTAACATCTAATCTTAGTAGGAGTGTATTGGCATTAGTACGCCGAGACGGCCATGATGGGTATTACAGCAAATTACATGTTTTAGATTTTTTATAATATCACGGCTTAGTGATATTTTATATTTCGATACAAAACTTAATAACTTTAACAAAAAGCAAGCTTTCAAAACCCGACTGTTGATAACCAACTTTAAATCGGTTATAAATCCTAAATGATCATTAAAAATGAAAAATGATGAAAGAAACCTAAAGATGATTTTTAAATCCCTATTCAATGATACCCCACTACTAAACCTTGGTAAGTACAATCTAAGTATACTGACAGGGATCTTGACTGGACACTGTCCACTCAACAGACATTTGACGGTAATAGGAGCCAAACAGGATCCTCGATGCCCACATTGTGGCAAAGAGGAAACTAGTCAACACGTTCTGGCCGAGTGTGTGATGTACTCGTCACTGAGATATCGCACATTCGGGGAGTACGCACTGACAGCAGAGACACTTAAAAGCATTAACCTTCAGGACGCACTATTGTTCTGTAGGAAAACAAGAAGATGGGATCAGTGCTGGATGGGAGCGCCGCAGAGCCAGTAACCTGAGACTGGATCAAGGGGAACAGGGCGGAATGAATGGAGAGCCACTCGACCGCCCGCCTGCCTCGGCGGCGTCCCCACTCATCATCATCATCATCATACCCCACTTGTCAGACTTAGTCGGCTTTTTTTTTAAATTTGCACAATAATTATGGCGTCTGGTTGCCGCCATATTAAATTTTGATTAATGTCATATCTTCAGTGATACTCACCTGATTAAGACGAATCGATTGACATAAGAATCATCAAAATCGGACAACGGGTTTAGTTTTCATAGTGCCACAAAGGAACAAACATACATATATAGGCTGTGAAACACATTACCCTCCTCCTTCGGCAGTCGGGTAAAAATAGCGTGGCATTTTCTATACCTAGGTCAACATTTATGTCTCTTTCACTTGTACCGCTTAACATAAACCGTTTCATATTTTTTCCTGTAAGAAGGTAAACAGATTTTTCGTCAACGTACTCGGAAAATATGGCTTTAATGTTGAGAAACAAAGACGAAAAGAGCTTTATTTTCTTCCCAGGAGTACCTCGTCAGACACTATCATGCTCTCCGGGCCAAGGCAATAATGTAATATTTTGGTGGTTGGTTCGCTTAACACTTATAAGTGTGGTAGTAAAATATGAATAAAAGAAAATTGGTCGGTTATTTTATTCGAAAAAATACTGAGACAGTGTAATACAAAAAAACCGGGCAAGAGTACTGTATGTCTGACCATGCTCAGCGTAGGGTTCCAAAGCCGTTAAGTAGGTAGGTACTACACAAAAACTATCTCAAAAAACAATTTAGTGCTGTCTTAGATGATTTCAGTAGGTATGAACACTTTAGTCGCCTGTATCTCAGAAACCAATCAAGTCTACTTAGTCGTGATAGTTAGTTAAGTTATTAAAAATATGTGCTTTCATTTAAAATCTTTTCAAGATTTTTAGTGCGACAGATAGATACTTGATGTTAACAAAAATTAGCACTTTAATCTTAATATTTCACAAACGGATCCCTTAATCGAGAAAAAGTTTTCACAAACCTGCAATATTTATGAAAGACCTATCCAACGATACACCAAACCATGGGGTAGACGAGAAAAAAAGAAGCATCTCCACGTTACGTGTAGGGAAGGTAACCAAAAAAAAACCATGATAACATTTTACCACTTTGTCGGTTAATTGGCGTGAATATTAGTAATATGTAGCTTTCTAGAACCAAGAGACTGAGCTAAGCTAAGGACGGACGGACGAACGGACGGGCATGGCTTAACTATAAGGTTGCCTAGTTTGACTACGGAACCCTAAAAATGGGAACCTATCTGGCGTTATCACAATGACGTGAGATGAGACCGGGACCTGGCGCAAACGCCACAGTTTTCAATGTGTTAATAAAACTGTTAAAGGGTCCCCAGGTGACTACAGGAATAATTTGACCTATAAATTGCGGACGAACCAAAGTAATCTCGTTCCGCCCGTGTCAGGAACAACGCTTGGTTAACAACATAAGCACCCATAGCTGGAGGATATAATTGTTTTATTTTAATTTGGACGAATTCGTCTAAACCGCGGACCGCCTGTATAAAGTTGGGGAAAGCCTCACGAGATAAATAATGGGGAAAAATGTGGACGGCCCGGCGAGGGTGGGGTCAGTCAATCGTGCGTTGTGAGGTTCGTATTTTACGGACTGGTGACATGATATTTTGACTCACCGTTATAAACTACGGTATCGTTACAAATAATTCGGTACAGTACGGTACGGTACGGTATCGTTTTAAATAATAACGTTGCTAATATAAAAACCGCAATTTTGTGTTATCGTGCTCACGTAGAGTCAATCTTACGCTACGGGTTCATAGCATGGGTCAACAGTACCGATAACAACAGAGCATTTGTAACTCAAAAGAAATGCATAAGAGCAATATATGGACTGCGGCCTAATGAATCCTGTAGACCTTTGTTTAAAAATCTTGGGTTGTTGCCACTTCCGTCTCTTTATATATTTGAAATGAGTGTGTTTGTCTGCAGGCACAAGGAATTATTTACAAAAATAATTGTGAAGTGATGTTAGTACTCGACACCGACGGGACCAAAATAGACTCGTCCTTGAGGGCCTTTCTAGACTATAAAAGTTAAGTAAAAGGTTATGGGAATTAAAAACATTAAATAACAGACAATTAAAAAAACCTGTATGAATGGCTGAGCCTGAATTAGTTTTACGGTTTAAATGAGTTTTTTGACAAAATAAATTAATTATTTCATCTTTTAATATGTTAGGGAACTTATTTGATGTAAAATTTGTTAATATTATTATTAATTTAATTAGTTATCCATCTGAATGACATATGTATATGGTTAAGCAACGGTCAATAGTAGTGTGGATTCGTTGTAGTACCTAAGGTAATATTTGCATGCCCATATTTATGGTTAAACATGTGAACCGTCCATTAACTGAAACACCTTTTTGTTATACCATGTTTTTAGCAAATAAATGATTATTATTATTATTAATGCTCAAAAATTACTTGAGTTTGTTTATGAGGTTTTAAATTTTGATATTTTGAAGGGCCACATATATGCTAAGGTTGAAGACACATAGCGGTCCCAGGTTCGATTCCCGGTACGCCAAAATATTTGTGTGATAAGAGCGAGTATTTGTTCTTAGTTTTGGATGTTTATATAAGTATGTTATCGTTGTCTAGTACCCATAGTAGGTACAAGTCTAGAGCTACTAAGCTCTAGACTTGTACTTGGGACCTAGATCAATTTGTATGAGATCGTCCCATGATATTTATGTAATTTTATGTGTCTAGATCAAATATAACACCAAATTATTTATTTATTTGAATCACACAATAAGATACAGTTCTAAGTTGTGCAATCTGTGCAAATATGATGATTAGAGCAAAATTATATCCTTCCAATCCAAACTAGTAACAATACAATTTAAAAATAAGCGTTTGTAAGTAAGTAGAAAAACTATTTTGTATTTGTAGTAGAGAATACGGAGGCCTAAATTGAGCCTTGTCCGATATATTGCCGGATTTTTTATAAATGTATTATAAATTCAAATAGTAGGTAGCTAGTAGCTAGGTATATGTATTTCCCCGAAATGTGTTGTCAATAAAGATGACCTCTGGCACGAATAATCTCAAAAAAATATGTAGATAGTGGTTATAAACAAATAACACAAAAATTACGCTTTAAACACACGGTTGTCTTTGTTAAATGCAGAAAGATTTTTTGCAGCATTAGGATCTGGGAGTCGGAACCTAAATATTGAGAACTTAGTAAATTGTTTGCTTGATAACTAAATATATTTAACATAAATGAACTAATACCTTTATTTCCGGGGTTAGTAGGTAGTATCGTTAATAAAATAAATAAATAAATAAATACAATATCAGACGACCCGCCCACAACACTAAACCTAGTTCGATAAGACTATCGGATGATATATATTTAATTAGTCACGTCATTAATGGGGCAACATGAAATGACAATGCAGCAATTCAAAATACCTGGCAAACCTATTTTTTATTTATTTACAAGTCCGATGTCTAGTATGATAATGAGACTCCCAAGTTTCGTTTATTCTTCGGAACAGACGAGGGGTAGGATTATACGACAATGCAGTGCTGCAAGCCTAATCAGTGGCAGCAGCATGATAAGCGACGCCTCGGACTTAAGTAAATAGTATGATCGATCTCCTCAAAAAACCAAACCTCATCTGAAAAATCATCAATTTCTGTGTAAGAAAAACCACTGCTATATTTTACTGTGCAAGATTTTTTGCATTTCCCCCATTAATGACGTGACGTATATCATCAGCACGGGTAGCACAAGTTGTATTTTCTCGCTTGTCGCTCAGAGCGTCTCTATCGTTACGGACTAGATAGGAAGGGAGATCCGAGCGACAAACAGGTCGCAGACAACTTGTGCTAGCCGTGCAGGTAGATTTGTGGAACTAGGTTTAGTGTCGAGGGCTCTTAGAATACTCCTTACTCAAATAAGTACTCGTACCTATCCAACAATACCACGTATTTCGAAACCCGTCAAGCTGTTTTAGTCTACAGGAGATCGTAAAGAAATCGACTTGGATACATACCCACATCCACACATACGTACATTAATTACTATTATACACAGGAACTTATTTAATTGAGTCGAATTCGAAACTGCAATGCCTTTTATACTTGCCAAAATATTACATTAAGACATTGAATATCTCTTCTTGTTAGAAGAGATCAGAGTTTTGACATCGCAATTTAGAGATAAGACTTTTTAATTGGATCTTTTATTTGATACTTTTTAAATGAAGGTGGCTTAAACTGGTGAATAGCGAACGATAAAGATAATTTTATACAGTGTGTTACCAGCACCCTGGCTTTTAATTAAAGGAGGTTAAAATAAAGTATATCCGTAACCATGACATTAATTTAATTAATAAACAAATTTTCCGGCTTTGTTAACTTTCTAACAAAATTTTAATTGCCAGCAATGTAAAGCACAGCAATTTGACAAGTGTAAATGACAGTCGACGGATACTTTGATTATTATGATTTGCCCCCGTACCACGACATGCCTTGTACTAAGTAACACCGATACTGATAACGATGAACACGCACGCAGCACATGCACTACATTAAAAAATAAATGTTTTAAAAAACAAAAAACCGCCTTCAAAAACGCAAAAAATAACTTCTAAGAAGTTATTTTTTGCGTTCTTGAAGGCGGTTTTTTGTTTTTTAAAACATTTATTTTATTTTATACTTTTTAGTGATCATAATACGCTATTACGTAGTCCCACTTCTTAGTTGAAATGAAACTTTAAGTTATTTCAAGCGCGCCGCAAGCAACGCCGCGGGAAAGTCATAGTCATATTTCAATAACCTCCTTTTTTGAAGTCGGTTAACAAGTAAATATTCTTCGTTGTAGTCGCTCAACTATCTTAATCGAGATATCTTATCGCCACCCTTGAAATCGGTACCGTTAAGGAGTTCCGGTGGCCATCTGTGGTCTTCATCATCAGTTCCACTTCACCAAATGATACTTTCTGAATGCAAATGCTGGACTTGTTACTAAAAATACTAAAATCGCTATATGTTTGCCTACAATATTTGAGGAGTTCTCTCATTTCCTCACGGATCCTCTCATCAGATTCAGGTTTGGTGACAATGGGACCACCTCGAAAGTATACTCTATCAAACCAAAAAAAATATATTTGAAATCGGTCGACAATTGGCGGAGTACTCGGTGAACATACATAAAAAAGATACATACAGTGGAACGTATAACCTCCTCCTTTTTTGAAGTCGGTTAAAAATGGACAGTATCTAAGAAAATTAATAATGTAAACACAGGTCGACATTTATATTGGCGACCTTTGCTTCCTATCGGTTTAGAAATCTTTCTTTCTTTCTTTTAATTCTTTCTTGAAAAGACAAGTTTAAAAAAATAACAAGTGAGTAAGTAATGTCAGGCAAAAATACACACAGTAGGTATATTTATGATTAAAGACTATTAAGAATTTTAATTTTTCTTAATCGGCTGAAGAATCGCTCCGTCACTGCCTATTTGAGGTCACTTACCGAATACCTAAACACTGTGACACATATATTAGCATACAAATTTATAATACGAAGATTAAGAATAAAAAACCGGCCAAGTGCGAGTCGGACTTGCGAACGAAGGGTTCCAAACCATTATCTATAAAAAATCACGTTTGTTTTATGGGAGCCCTCCTTAAATATTTATTTTATTTAATTTTTTTTTTTTTTATAGTGAATGTACATATACAACTACATATGCAGTTATTAATATCGACCAAATCCCACTTCATATTTATTTTATTCTGTTTTTAGTATTTGTTGTTATAGCGGCAAAAGAAATACATCATATTATCTATGTGAAAACATTAATTGTCTAGCTATAACGGTTCATGAGATTACAGCCTGGTGATAGACTGACAGACAGACCGATAGATGGACTGTGGAGGCTTAGTAAGTAGTTTTTACGCTTTGAGTACGGAACCCTAAAAAGGAGTTCAAATGAACTGAAAAAATCATGCTTATGCTTAATCATGGATTTTGTTTATTATTTACTGAGAAAATAAATAAACAAATTTCTGCTAATGGCTAAAGAGCTTAAACGCCCTATGGTATTTTCTACGTCACAGCTAGTGCTAGACCAAAAAAAACAAAACGCCGTTAAAAAAAAAACAACGTCATTCCGACCACTAAATAGACCAAAGCGGGCGTAGCAAAGACTAATAATATTCAATATCTTTTCCTCAGTCAAAATAATAAAAATAAACTTTTTTTTATTAGAACACCTTTTCATATAATTTCTGTTGTCAGTTATCACAGTAGAAAAACACATAAGATTATTTCATGTTAGTAGTGAGTGTGCTCATACTAACTACTCACAGAAGTTTCCTGGTAGATACTCGGTTTACCAGGGCAGCAGTTAAGTAAAGGTAGGTTAATAAAGGATGAGTCAGCTTTTGTTTTATTCAGCGACTCAGTGGATTATTGGCTTTCCGCTTGTTTATGCAATCGCCCTCTGTAAAGTCGTTTATTTATTTACTCTCCTACAAAATATCCAAAAGTAACTTTGTCGGTCTATTTGTTTCGCTTCCACGGTTAAGTCGCTGAACCGACTTTGATGAAATACTACGGAGACAGCTTGCACCCTGAGGAAGGACGGAATAATTTTATGTCGGGTTCCTATATTTAAACTGCGGACAGATAAAGGGCGCTGCATACGTAACGTGATCAGGACGTGGATGGGACGGGGACGGGACGTGGTTGCATACATTTTTGGTTTTCCCGTCCCGTACGTGCAATCCCGTGCGTCATTTACAAAAATGCAAAAAGTGCTCAGGAATAGACAGCTAGATATACGTCTACGTGTCAAGATGCTCCAGTGTTACATATGGCCAATAATTTTTTACGGCTCCGAGGCGTGGACTATTAAGGAGGATACTCGCCGACGACTTGAAGCTTCAGAGATATGGTTGTACCGCAGAATGCTGAGAATTAGTTGGGTTCAACGAGTGACAAATGTAGAGGAGCTACGCCGAGTTAAAAAATCCCGTGAACTACTGCACACCATTCGTAGGAGAAAAGTAGCCTATCTAGGTCATATTCTCCGAAACAAGCGATACCAACTGCTTCAAACTATTGTTATGGGCAAGGTTGAGGGGAAGAGAAGCGTTGGCAGACCCAAGATGTCATGGCTCGGGAACATAAAGACCTGGACAGGCATCGCCACGGTTGAAGAGCTGTTCCGTTTGGCGAGAGATAGGAAATTGTATGCAGAGTTGACTGCCAACCTCCAGTAGTGGAGAGGAATTTAAAGAAGAAGACGTGCAATCGTTACGTATGCAGATTCCGATACATTTTCTATGAAACGATATTGTCGTCCCGTCCCGTCCCGGTCCCGTCCGTGTAAAATCACGTTACGTATGCAGCGACCTTTAGACTTCGGGTTAAAATTTGACATTTAACAATACAAAATGTGTCTAATACTAATCTGAAGTAAGAGCTATCTATCTATCCGCGGTTTGAATATAGGAACCCTATATAAAATTATTCTGTCCTTCCTCGGGGTTCAAGCTGTCTTTGTAGTATACGTAGTACGTGCACGTCACGCAACCGGTGTGGCTCGGCCTTTAACCCTGGAAGCGAAACTAATAGACCGGTAGAAGTAGAAACCGTAGGAGTAGAGTGAGAGAGTACCATAGAAGAAACCGGACATTAATCCGCAAGTAGCGAAAAACGACTCCCTCTTGGTCAGAGTCGCGGGCATAAGTTAGGTTCTGATGGAAACATAATAATAATGTAGAGCGTTTTATGGATTATTTTTGCCTGATATTTTTCCTCTCTAACCAAACTGCATTGAGCTCGACTAAGTCTACTTGTGATCATAAAGACCCGAGTTGAAAACTCCAATGGACGCCATGCACTAATAAGTCTTCCTAACTCCCCATTTGAGCTGCTGATTGTGTAAGAGGGTAAATGCGAGAGAGGTTCTGATGATGATGATGCTGAGTTTCTGCTGAAAGATCCTAGAGCGCGTCACACACGACTAGATGCAGTATTTTTTTAATCGTCTTGAGTCAGGCCGAGTAGCTGTCAGAATACCCACATGGCAAAATGACAATTTCGTCCAAACGTCTGGATTATACAATTTTACGATTTCACTTGCTACGAGTATTAAAACATGAACGCTAATTACCTCAAAAGCAAAAGTAACAGTTTAAAATACTTACACCAGATGCAAAATGTCTGGACCTTAGAATGTCTTTTACTAAATAGACATGAACGTTAAATGCCTGAGTAGCAAAACGTCTGGATCTTAGAATTTCATGCATAACTTATATTAACCGAAGCGAAGCGAGGACGCGGGTCGCTATTTAACTTTATCCAACAAATATAGATAGATATAGGATGCTATACATAAGTAACATAAGACCCATAAGAATTTGTAGCAATCAGAACCTTGTGGACGTGGAAACTAGACATTGAAGAAATGAAAAACTGGACTAAGGGAATCTGTAGAAATGGGAACCTATAAGTAGATTTGGGAACCTGTAGACTATATATAGGACAAAATGATGCCGTATCAGTCTTAATTGAATACAGCCGACATGGGTTTCCTTTATCTTGCAAAATATCGATTGTCCGAAAATTACTTCGCGATAACTGTTATCAGTTATCGCAGACATATATTTAGCTGAATGATACTTTAGCATAATAGTTCCTATAGTTAGCATAACTGTCATAAGCAGTGATCGGAATAGGTAGAGTATATTTACCTAAAGTTGGCAAAAGGACATAATATAAAGTGGTTACAACCGGGTGAAATATTAATTTATTTTTATTGAATTCCGGATTTCCGGTAGTTTTCTGGTACTAGTAAATGTAGTCGCAAGGAAGTCTCCCATTTCTGACTGTTCTACGAAGTTTAGGTAAATATACTATACTCCACCTATTACATAATTAGATATAAGGAATGAATTACAGGCCCCTTTTATCACAAACTAACATAAAATATAATTAAAAATACCGGAAATCCGGAATTCAATAAATATAAATTAATATTTAACCCGGTTGTAACCAGTCTATATTATGTCTTTTTGCGAACTTTAGGTAAATATACTCGACCTATTCCGATCACTGGTCATAAGGCATATCATTAAATCGGCAGAATTTTGAATAGCAGAATACTAATGCCGCCGACTTTAATTTTGCAGAATTTTATATATCTAGCAGTATATAACTTTCGCCGAATTTATTATGGCATAATTTTACCATAGAATACTCGTAATATTAGTAACGAACTATTACCAGTAAAGTCGGTTAGGTTAGGTTAGAATTGCGACAATAACCGGACCGAATTGCAAGTGGTGGAGTAGGATGAATAAGATGAAAGCTTTCTTAATAATTACCTATTTACTACTTATAACATAATTACAATCAAGGATTAGTAAAATATTATTCTGCTTCATAACTTTATGCCTACTAAATATAGGGAGTAGGTATGCGATATAAATGTCGCCGAGACAATTATTATAGTCATATTAGAGTTACTTCTCGTGTGTTCCGACTCCCACGATACAGGCCCAGCCTAGTGTGGGAGAAATCGATTAATGGTAAATGTTAGTTTTTAAGTCTTTTGATAAATAAATGGTTTATTATATTTTATTAATTATGACTATTATTCCAACCAACGCTGTGCCAAATTCTGCCAAATAAAATTGTGCGAAATTACAGTATGCTACGAAATTTATGCGAAAAGTAATTCTGCGAAATGATGATTCTGCCAAGAGTTGCTAAGCGAAACGAAATTATGATAATAAACATACACATACATACCTTCACGTACATACATCCCAGAGTGGAGTAGGCAGAGCTACAGAATTACCTACAACTCTAAAAACACGTTGATAATTCTGTAACCAAATTTTGCACAATTAGGCTAAGATGTTTACCAGCGTATTTAGTCACAGATATGGCAATAAATTTTATGCAAAATATTAGTGAACCTGTTATGGAGACCGATCCGGACGGCATGACTGTTGGTCAACATAATCAGCATTTCTATTCAGCGAGGAAATGCTCCCAGCGTCTTAGAGATGGGCAAAATTTATTCGAATGACGAATAACGAATAAGAATAACCAAATTATTCCCGAATAACGAATGAAATTCTCGAATGGTTATTCTTATTCGCGAATAATTTATTCGTTGAATGAATTGCCACGATATTATGTACTAATTATTATACCTGCTCCATTTATCTCTAATAAATTAATAAATTATTCGTTATTCGAAAAGTAGTCGAATTATTCATTCGTGGATAAATTATTTGAGAATAAATAATTCGCAAAAAAAATATTCGACGAATAAATTATTCGCGAATAAAAATATTACGAATTATTTTGTATTCGAATGATTATTCGAATAAATAATTATTCGAATAATGCCCATCTCTCGGCACTATGTCTGCTTAGATTTAATCTAGGATGTTTTATTAAATTGTTTAAGTAGGTAGGTAATATTGTTGGTTTTATCTAAATAAAGTTTATTACATACATACATATATAAACTCACGCCTTTATTCCCAGTTTGGGGTAGGCAGAGCTACAGAATTGCCAACAACTCTAAAAGCTTGTTGATAATTCTGTAACCACATTTTGCATAATCAGGCTAAGATGTTTACCAGTGTATTAGTGACAGGTTGCAAGCCCATCGCCTAACAGTACTACAAGCCTTTATTCCCTTAGTCGACTCTTACGACATCCACGGGAAGGCATGGAGTGGCACTATTCTAAGCCGGCAACCACACAGCTTTATTATGTTAATGTATTATTGCAATTTTAGGTATCACACACGGGTTGGATACGTTAGCATTATGAAACACCGTCATACTCTTGAAAGTCATTATACGCACATACGATGTATAATGTATCTCAAGATAATATTTTACATATTGTTAATTCTATTTTCAGATGCAGCAAGAAAAAAAAAACTTCGCCGTGTGTGATGTGTGATGGTCCGTTGGGATAAATCTAAATTATAAATCTATTGTTGTGTCTTTGCCCTGTGTGACGCGCTTAAAAGGTCAAAGTGTATCCAAAAGATTAGACATTGCATTACGTGGAACCACAACTATTTACTACGTAGTCGTTGATTTACAAGCTTTATATTAACTAACTTAAAATATTGATGTAAATATTTAAAATGGTTTTTTCCACTATGTTTTTCAACTGTGTACGTTTATTTTAGCGTTAAGATGTTCGTCTATAATTTGAAAATATGATGGTAACCTTCTATACTTTCCCGGGGGAATTACACGACGTGGAATAAAATTATCGAGTTCATTTGTTTTGTAAGCTTGTATCGTAGCGTTTGCGATGAAATGTTTCAACAGTTGCTGTTGCTTTGTATGTCCTCTCAAGAAAAGAATTGCCATTACCATAACTCCCCAAGTAATAAAGTCTGCATTATTTCAAGAGAGGAAAGGTAATACTAATATTATAATATTGGCGTCAAGTCTCCTCAAAGGAATCCAGAGGGCTCAGACAAGATGCACTACGCTAACTAACGTTTCTATTCGATTCGTTTTTAAACCAATCGCGTCACTGGAAGATGACGTGATACGAAAAGTCACGTGGTTTACCAGTGACGCGATTGGTTTAAAAACGAATCGAATAGAAACGTTAGTTAGCGTAGTGCATCTTGTCTGAGCCCTCAGTTCGTCAAGCTGTTCTAATTGACAATCATTCAGATGAGGGTGTTTAGTCATCCTATTACCAGGAGTTCAGAACCTGTAAGGGTCTGCGCCAAACTGGATGGCCTTACGGTCAAACAGATGTTAATTGAATATTATAATATTTATATTTTTGTGCAATAAAGAGTTTACATCATACATTTACATACGTACATTTACATACATACACTACATAGTACTTTTACTTTAATGGTGGTTAAACCCTGGATCGCTACCATCATCTTATTCTTTACCTAACCGAACCGCCAAGCAGCAGGGTTCGCATTGTTGTGTTCCAGTATGGGCATAAAACAACCAGCGAAATTACTAGCTTAGAGGCAATCCATTTTAGTTCCCAGGGTTGACAACGAACTTAGTCTTAAGATTGCAGATTTTGAGATTTTTGTCTTGAGAATTGCCTCTGCGTCTCAGATCCGTCTTACCATTAGGTGAGAGCTTGTTTGCCTTTTCCAAACTTGCATTTAGAAAATAGGTAATTAAAAAAAGAATATGGCATTCAAATCAGGTGGCTTGTATGAGCCTTACAAGCCAAAATAAAAGTAAACTAGTGCGTGCTCAACACGCACTAGGCTGCTGTTTGATAGAAGTTAGTTAGACGGAGGGGAGATGTAAGTAGGTTTATATCCGGGCCTATTAAGCAATTCAGAAATCGATCAGGAGCTCTATCGTACTCGATAAAACTATATTTATAAACGTTCTGATAAAAGCTAAAAGATATTTATTAAGTTAGTAGGCTGCACGGCCGCTTTTACACGTAGTTGAGCAGGAAAACGTGGCAAAAACCCAGAATAACAAGTGCAAATAAAATAAGATAACTCTTATTTACTTGACAGTAATGGCCGTCAAGTTAAAAACAATACGATAATACGTCACACGCAATATTGCCCAGTAGAGTAGAGGCCCAGGAAAAAGATTATTTATAGTGCAAGAAAAAAATACCTACTTAAAATAATTTAAATCAAAGGTATTTTTTTTACTACGTACAGTACTCCAACGAAAATGTTAAGCACATTAGTGCTTTGTCATAGTAAACTTCAAACAGAACATCAAATGACACACATGACAATGACAAGGTTCTAAGTATGCTCAACATTTTTATTGGGTGACTGTACATGTAAAATGACACAGTTCTACAACTTTTTTTTTTTAAATAAAACAATTCAGCACAGTAAAGCATCATTTTTGAGCTTGTTACCCTACGAAAACAATTACAAGAATGTCAGTAATCGACTAAAGAGGGTTGTTTTTGAAAAAGTGCAAGATCATTGACCCTTACACCCCGGCATAGAAGGGGAAAGTCTGCGTAAGACGCTTGTGAAGTTAAGGCTTTGAGGCCCCTAAAATGTGTATATTCTTCAGTAGGATGATATACTACGTTAAAGTAGAAACGTCGTCAAATATTGAAATAGAAACTATGGAAATTTATTCATATAAAATGTAACTTTTGCCATTATTATGCGTAACGTGGCACACTTATTTTTTGCCCCAGGTACCTATAGGACTAAAGGGTATATAACGCTTAAGTGGGTGTCCAGTTCTATGAAGGTTGATTATATCTTAATGAACAAATGTTTAATACTGTTCGCTTTTTTAAAAGGATTGTATTTGGTTTTCTTTTTACTGAACTTGTAACTTAAAAAGTTTTTACGGCTAAGTATAGTTTTTAAGGTTATGCACTAAATAAAGTAATAATATAAAACTTGGCATAGTTTATATAAATAATATGTCTAAATTATAGCTGTGTTTCACATACACAATTCAATTTCTTTTGGTTTTTTTATTGCCGGGCAGACGGGCTGCTGGGAAGTTGTCATCGCTGCCTGTAGACATTTGCATGAATGCGTTGCCGGTTTCGAAGAAATTTAATGACACCCTTTTTAAAAAGCCCCATTATGTAGCGCATTGGGAAAATCGCAGCAGGAAGTTCATTACAAATTCTTATAGTACGCGTCAGAAGCGTTCCAGAGAACCGGCGCGTAGTTGAGCGCAGCAGTGACTCAAGGGAAAGGAAATGAACGGGTGCGTTTCAATGTATACTTACAAACTTTTCGCATAATTTCATTTAAACTAACTACGAAAAGCATAATGAATGTTTAGCATAAAAACCAATTGCATAATTTTATCTGGCATAAAAAGATAAAAGAAATTTATTCATTAAGTAGGCCGCACGGGCACTTTTACACGACAAGAATCTACCAGCGCTTCCCAAGAGAAGACCACTGCTGAGAAGAAACGCCGCAAGAAACTCAGCAATCAGTCATTTTTTAAACATTTCTTATTACAATGGTACTACTTAGTCTAGCATTATATAAAGCTATAAATATTAAATTAAATATAGTATCAAATAACATGCGTAGTTCAGCAGCAAAACATGCCAATTAAGAATCTTACGAGAGATAGAGAGAAGAAAAAAAAAACACATACTTATGTGTTATAAGATGGTGCGAGACGACCATATAAAAGTTTCGATATGTTTTCCTACATCAACGGTGTCCCCTAGACAAGATAAAGATTTTGCATACGATCGAATAACATAACACTCATTTAGCATTACTATAATTTTCTTGTTATTATGCATTTTAAGTCAATTTCTTCTAACTAGGTTAGGTTAGGTTAGAACTGTGACCACACTAATAGTAATGAAAGCAGTTAGAAATACTTACTTTTTTAATTAATAAACATTATAGTTTTTGAAATTATGCATTCCGTTTTATGCATCATAACTATTATATCGATGGTTTATTATCAGAGGTCGGAATAGGTAGTGCTTATTAACCTAAACTTGTTGAATCTTCATTCAATAACGTATTCCCATCTCACTCACGCATGAATGAACATGAGTCAAGTTTAGGTTAACAAGCACTACCTATTCCGACCTCTGTTTATTATGCAGATTGAAATTATGCAATTCGTTTTAAATAAAATGATCATTCGATCATTTGTTTAGTGCTAAACATTACACAACCGACATGAACATCCAAATATGAATCCGAATAAAGTGTGATGGTAGATTACAACGTTATTGTCGTGAATGTGTTTATTTTCGCGTTTGCTGCGTGGGTTTAAATTTCGTGTCTTTTTATAATCCAATTAATAAAATAATAAACCATGGTTAAAAAATGATTCAAGACCCAAATAGAAAACAGTAAACAGCTTTTCAGGAATTAAATCAACTTTGTGACTTGGGGATTATCCCAAACACGCTCTAAATTTGATCGGGGAAAAAGGTTTCATTAGCCACTGCCACAGCGGGGAGGGGGCTGTCCATTTTGCGGAGTAGCCACTTTATTGCCGCCTCACGTCTGACGGGGTACTACAATACAGTCAATCTAAACAGGCTCTCTTGCATCCTTAAAAATAAATAATATAAAATCTAAAAACAATATAATAATCCTATTTAACTTAAGAACTTTCAAATGATCATGATACATTACATGATGTTTTAATGTTATAATGTTTATAAGGGTAACAATACGATACGTAAGGACATTTTATTTCGGATAGGTACTCAGTGTTTTTGCTGCAAAAATGAATAGTAAGTACTTAACAAATTTCAAATTTCTTATTATGAGGCTTGGTTTTGGCTTCTAATTACCTACTACAAATATTCCAAAATCCTGCCCGATAAATTTAGGCGATTAAAGAAAAAGGATCTTGACAGACAGATGGACAAAATGACCGACAGACGGTTAGACGGATGAGAAATGCATCTTAAAAGGTTTCCGTTTTTCAGTATTTAGTACGAAACCCTAAAAACGTACAAAAAAAATCGCATTAATATAGTAACTAGCAAGTCACGTGCTGTCACTTTTTACTTTGGCGAATTAACAAGTGACAGACGATGTCCTAATGGGACGTTAGTGCTAATAAACCTTTGTGCGACGGGGTTAAATCAGTATATCGATGGTTAAAATGGCAATTGACGTAAGGGAAAAATCACTACTTTTTAGGACAAAGGAAATAAAAAATATATAGAAAAATTACCATATTTTTGTAAAATTTTATGCTTTCGTTTTGGTGTAAAGGACATTAGGTATAGTTTATTTTTTCGATCTAAATCGATTACAACCATTAAATTTTACTTAAATCGAATACATAGTTTCCAAGATAGCTTCCTTTACGTTTAAAATTTTACAAATTTGCCCTTTATAACATAATCACAAAAAAAAAACTGTTTCAGGTCTTAAAGGACTATCCAAAGCATATTTATGGGTCGTATTGGACAAATTTGTTCGAAATGTAAGCACAGTGATCGTTTAAATCTAAATAAGTACCTTGTAACATCCAATTCATAGCTAAGTATAGTCTTTTTCATTAAATAATGAACGTATTAAATATTTAAACTTTTAGTGTATTTTGAAGAAATTGGTATTGCAATAAAAATACGTAAGTAAATCGTTCCTTAGAAAATCGTAATAAACGTTCTAGAAAACGTAAGATTAAGGAACTTACGTCGTTATTCCTCATTAATAACACTAGAACCATTAGCATATTTAAATTAATATTATCTTTCAAATATTAGCAGTCCCTAGCAAGGACCAAGGCCAAAGAATTTTGCCAAGTGTTCAGCTAAATTGGTAAATAAACCCAATTAATAAAATAATATCAACGCATTATGATACATTGTTGGAAAGTTAATCAGAAATGTTCTCAAAGAACTTGAAGTGATTGATATCTAATAGTTTTTTTAAAGCGATGCTTTGTTGGGCTTTTAGTTTTTATTTACGTCTTTTTTAAAATTTACTGTGGCCTTGGCGTTTTTCGAGTAATTATTTGCACCAGATATCAACTCTCCAGATATAAAAAAAGGGCGGTGTTATTCATGTTTATTTTTAATTATTTGATTTTAAATAATGAATTTTGGCAATTTTTTTTAAGAAGCATTTTTTTATACCTGGGGACCTGGAACTCCTGCACCTCCTTATTAGGCCTGAATAGGGTACAACACCTAATTACTGGCTTCTAAAATGCCAGTTACTGGCACCTAGTGATTGTTAAATTATCGTCGCTATTTACTTTATGTTAAAGTGCACGGGGCCAATAATTGGTAGGTGGCCAACAATAGGGCAGATCACTCTACGTAGTACAAGGCACCACTTATTCGCCATTTTTTTTGTCCAACTATGCGCCTAACACCCTGTATTTTAGTTGTAAAGGTGTCAGAACCGAATTTTGAATCATATACGCCCCAAAAAAAACTTTAAAAAGAAAAATTAGATGTGGGTTATATGAAGAACATAGATTGAGCAATGTCCTTAAGAATTTTAGAATCAAGTCCTCCCTATACTTGACATTGTGCATTTTTATGCACATTACTCTTTTAAAAAATCTAGAGAGGAAATTAAGGACTTAGCAATTATTTTTAACGCGTATTATTTTAACTGATATTCCAATAAGTCGGAGTAATATTATTTTGTACTGCTCGGTTAATCTATTTTGACAGTAGCACGCAAAATAACGGACCGAAAACCTGCGTTTACGCATCGTTTCATAAAAATAATTAATTTTATTAATTTTTTGCTTCAATAATGCTAATTTATCGTTATTACGGTATAAGTAAGTATATTTGCAATCCACAATAGCAATCTTGGTATATCAAAACAACATAACAATGGCCTCTAACGTAGGATTTATGCATATGTATCTATAAATGCACACCGCCAGCTACACCATTCAGTAATGTTCATCCTGCTATGTATCTTTAAAGATACATTACCAGGTACGCTATACTTTAGCTATGTATCTTTATGGATACACAGCCAATTTCCGGATTAACTAAAACTAATTTTAATCCTATTTTTGTTGGTATACACTGTCAGTTATGCTTTATATTTCAAAATTTGGTGTCTTACTACCGAGCTGGTACCATTGTCAACCTATGTTCAGAGTGATTTACTGTTAAATTTGCAACCAGGTGTCTGAAAACATCCATATCGATAATGCTTTCACGTTTTTCGGGTCATACTGTTATAAAAGAGCCTATTTTTGTCGCCATTAAAATTTAGAAAGCCCATCTAACCCTAGACTTATCCTAATCTTGACCTAGTATATTTGTAAGGTTATATACACACGGGTCTTCTTTTACCGTTTCGGAAAGCCTATGTAGCATCCATTGACATAAATGTTTATTCTTGTCAAAATGTTCCTATGAGGTGGAAAAAACACCAACGAACTAACTGCCCCGATTTTTCATGGTCTTGAATGCGGTTTGTTGATCTGCTCGCGCTAGCATTTCAGTCATCGGTACATTTACTGCGCTGACTGCAGTTGGGCGACGGCCGCTTCTGTTTGTCACCTTCAAGGCTAGCTTTGAACCTTTTGAACTAATTAGACCATCTAAAAATATTTGCCGAAGAAGGCTAGAGTGTTCTTTATCTAATCTTCAACGGTGAAAGCTTAACACTTTAGAAAAAACAATTTTTAAGTCATGTATAGATCGTCCACGCAAATGTCTTTGCTTACGCTGCAGCGAAGCAGACAAAAAGCGGGAAAATGCACCAAAAAGTTATATTCCCTCATAATTACTGAAAATTATACTTAGATCTATCTTTTAGGAATAATTTGCGAAAGAAGTTATTCACATGTGTTAATTTTTTTTTCGCGTTTCATTGCTTTTATTGTCACCTACGTGGTTTATTTAGTCGTAGGTCTAAGAATCGGAAATAAGAAATGCCATAATCTAATAAAGCTGGAGCACTTTAAAGTAGTAATTATGTATTTTTTTCATTTCTTAGTTAATATGTCCTAAAAAAAAATGAATTACTGATATTAATATTTAATCTAACGTTACTTATGGCTGTAATAAGGTTATAAAAATAAAGAAAAATATTCCAAATTTCCCATTAAATACAGATTTTTGTTACATAAACTCCTGAGCAAGTCAAATAATAGTTTTTTATCTTTTAAATAGGCCTATTTTCGTTTATTTATTTTAGTTAAGTAATATTAAAAATATTTTTTGAGTACTCATTTTATGACGGTGTGTCTCCCTGGATACATATACTTTTCTATGTACATTTGTGACGACATGGTAGTGTGCATTTAAAGATACATTCAATAAAACACAAATTAAAAACGATGGATTTTTTATATTATTTTTTCAGCCATCTTCAGACCCCAAAAAACACGATTCATAAAAAAAACCAACAACATTTCAGAAAAAAATGTCTTGCCAAGTATAGGGTTAAGAACCGTTTCAATTTTGTTTATAATGTATACGACCAAAAACGTTTTTTTTTGAAAATTTTCATTATTTCATATCTCAGGAAATATAATTCAAAGAGAAACTTTATATTTACTAGTCAATAGAGCTTTGCGACCAGTATAAGATTAAGTAAAAAAAATTTTTGGCCCAATGTCCTATACGTCAATTGCCAGTTTAACCATCGATATTTTATTTATGACTTCATAATACATTTAGCCATAGATTTAAGAGTAGGTGCTGGAAGCACAGTTTTTGCACAGCGATCCGTCATACAGGCGTGATTATTGTACCCGTGGAGGTATAGAGCGTGCTCCATTACGCGTTTTGGCGGAAATCAATTGAATTTGCCAAACACACCGATATGCCAATTAATCACTTAACTAGTGTCGGTAGGGCGGTGGAACCAGTAATGGACTAGGACCCAGTGATGGACACTTGATTCTTATTTAACAGAAGATAAGGGTTATTCATTTGTTTGGAACTATCAATTTAAAACCGTATGATCTTTGAATTAAGAGTGAAGTGTCCATTACTGGTGCCTGTCAGGTAAAAGTGTCCATCATTGGTGCCGTCACCCTACTGTTAGTTTATTATTATAGAAAGCTACTTTATCTGAAGTGTTTCTTAACCAGGTTTGATCAAAGTCGGTTGGCTCGCAACTATATTATGATTTCGGCGGTTTCTATCTATTTATGTGCCATTCCATGTCGTCCCGTGGAAGTCGTAAGAGGTGACTAAGGGAATAAAGGCTTGTAGTATTGGTAGGCGATGGGCTTGCAACCTTTATCTAATATACACTGGTAAAAACATCTTAGCCTGATTGTGTAAAATGTGGTTATAGAATTAACAACAAATTTTTTGACTTGTTGGTAATTCTGTAGCTCTGCCTACCCCACTGGGAATGAAGGCGTGACTGTATAATATATATATATGTTATATTCACTGATCTTTAATTATTTCAAGCTTTTATTTAACTTGCATTGTTCGTATATTTGTAAGCTATCCGTCAATAGGTAGGTTTTGGTAGGAAATAGTCTTAGTGTGGACAAGTCTGGCGTAGATAAATTAATATCAACACTAAATACTATTGAAGGTAGGGGCATAGGTAAAATTATACTATGTGCGCTACCATACTCACAAAGCATGCCATTTAGTCATAATAATAGAATAGCACACTTTAATTCTTTAATATATAATGCTATAAGCTGTAATAATAAAATAAGAAACGGGAAAATCAAAAACTCGTGATAATCAAGTCACTCTGAACACAGGTGACCAACAAATCACGTCAAATAAAGACGTTGCCTTAGCATTCGAAGATTATTTTTCTAACATAGCCATTAATACTACGAAATGTCTTAAATCATCCGCGGTTGAAGCTCAATCATTACTTAGCACTAATGTCAGTAAATGTAATATAAACTTTGATTTCAGCCCTGTAAATTCAGATTCAATAGTCAAGATATTTAAATCACTTAGTTTAAAAAAGACTGAAGATTTGTGGGGCACATCAGTTAAGGTACTCTTTCATATCATAGATGTAATTGCACCCCATCTAGCATTAATCTACAATAATTGCATATCAGAGGGGGTCTTTCCAGATCTCATGAAATATAGTAAAGTAATACCTCTTTTTAAATCGGGCGAGATGAGTGATATAACGAACTTCCGTCCCATTTCCATACTACCAGTTTTAAGTAAAGTCTTTGGAAAGTAATGCTAAAGGATATGTTAGGTCACTTTAACAGAAATAAACTACTTAACAATAACCAGTTTGGCTTTACCAGAGGTCGATCAACAATTGATGCGGCATCTGTACTCATTAAACATATATATAACAGTTGGGAGAAATCTTGCGATGCAGTAGGAATATTTTGTGATCTTTCTAAAGCTTTTGATTGCGTGGATCATACGACCCTTATTTTAAAATTAGAACATTATGGATTGTCTAACAAAGCTTTAAGCCTTATGTCTTCTTATCTAAGTGATAGAACTCAAACAGTTGTTGTAAACAAAACGCAATCTGTTGGAGCTACATTGAAAATAGGTGTGCCTCAAGGCTCTATTTTAGGTCCTTTTTTATTTTTGGTTTACATAAATGACTTGCCACCAACAGTAGATAAACTTTGTGATATTGTACTTTTTGCTGATGATACTTCACTAATTTTCAAGGTAGATAGAAAATCCGTAGACTACAGTAGGATTAACACCACACTAGTTAAAGTACTTAATTGGTTTACTAGCAACAATTTGCTACTAAATGCTAAGAAAACGAAATGTGTTAGGTTCGCTTTGCCTAATGTTAAACCGGTACATTCTAGTATTTTTCTAAATGACGAGTGTTTGCAAATGGTAGATAAGGCAATTTTCTTAGGCATAACATTAGATAAATATTTGCAATGGAGTCCCCATATAGCTGTACTGGCAGGTAAACTAAGTTCGGAGCTTACGCCGTTAGGAAAATTAGACAACTAACCAATGTTGAGACAGCTCGCTTAGTCTATTATAGTTATTTCCATAGTGTCATGTCGTACGGTATTCTGGTTTGGGGTAAGGCAGCTGACATACAAACTATATTTGTGTTACAAAAAAGGGCCATTCGTTCTATTTACAACTTAAACTCCCGTGACTCTTTAAGAGAACTTTTTAAAGAAATTAATATCTTTACTGTAGCGTCTCAATTTATTTATGAGAATATTATTTACGTTATTAGAAATTTAGATTCTTTCACCAAAAATTCTGATATACATAATTTAAATACCAGAAATAAAAATAAAATCGCTATCCGAAAATTCCGCGTCCGTAAAGTATATAAATCATTTGTTGGTCAATGCATTCATTTCTATAATAAATTACCTGACGAAGTTTTAAAGTTACCCTTTCCAGCACTTAAAAGTTACTTGAAAAGGTCGTTAATGTCTAAAGCGTATTATAGGATCGAGGACTATCTAACAGACAAAAATGCATGGCCTAAATCCGAAACTTAGTCAATAATAATTTATTCAAATGCAAAATCTTTATCTTGTCTAGGGGACACCGTTGATGTAGGAAAACATATCGAAACTTTTATGTGGTCGTCTCGCACCATCTTATATACACATAAGTATGTGTTTTTTTTTTTTTCTCTATCTCTCCCGTAAGATTCTTAATTGGCATGTTTTCCTGCTGAACTACGCATGTTATTTAATACTATATTTAATTTAATATTTATAGCTTTATATAATGCTAGACTAAGTAGTACCATTGTAATAAGAAATATGTTTAAAAAATGACTGACTGCTGAGTTTCTTGCGGCGTTTCTTCTCGGCAGTGGTCTTCTCTTGGGAAGTGCTGGTAGATTCTTGACGTGTAAAAGTGCCCGTGCGGCCTACTTACTGAATAAATTTCTTTTATCTTTTTTATCTTTAATATTTGCAAGTCAAATTGTTTCGCTTTGAAACCGATTGCGATTGCGAGTGCGCACTCAAAAAAATTGAGCAAAACAAGAGAGATTTTCTCTAAGTTAACAAAAAATGAATACAATAGTTAAGATATTAGTTATATCAACCAAAGCTGATAGTAATAGCAGCAATTTCTTCAGTGATTCAACTAACATCTTAGTTGATGTATCTATCGTCTTAGTTGATGTATCTAACGTCTTAGTTGATGTATCTATCGTCTTGTTAGGCTCGTATGGGATCAAGACGCTTATGCACAATAATCACAATCTTGTTAGAAGCAACAATTATTTTTTTTCAGTGCGGTACGCAATAGCGACGCAGGTCCCGTTAATGGAATCAGAGGGGCTAATGCCTAACGCACTCGCTATTGCAATCGTTTTCATTTTGAAAATCGAAGGCTTGTCTGCATACAAAATGAAACCAATTGTTCCGCTTTGAAACCGATTGCGATTGAGAGTGCGTTAGGCAAGAGCGACGCAGGTCCCGTTAATGGAATGAGCTGAAATTTGGACCACGTATGTGAACTCAATGATAATGCAATATTATGGTATCTAAGATCTGATCTGATGGTGGAGTCAGAGGGTGGGAAAAAAAAGTAGTCATTAGCAGGGCTCGAACAAATCATGCGGATGACGTAAAAATGACGTAATTTTGCACACTGGATGATATTTGTATTTAAACTTCCGTGTGACATATCGCACGAATAACAAAATAATCGTGATGTCGTGAATAAAATAAATAGTTATTACGAATTAATTCTGTAGCTCTGCCTACCCCACTCTGGGAACGAAGGCGTGAGATTATGTATGTATGTATGTAGTTATTACGAAATTTGCTATCGTAAGTACGATTATTTATAATAAAAGTAAATATATTATAAAAAAATCAAAAAAGACAATTTCATGTTATTATTTAATGAAATTATGCACACTTATAACTATTTCTCTAACAAGTATATTGTTGTTGTCACAGAATTAAAATATGCCTTAATAAATTTTTCTTCCTCAATGGATTGACCGGGATTAAATATTTGGCCAACAATTTCGCTGTATCCATGACAATCATAGTACTCGATTGCTCGGTTTTATACATTTATACATTAGTACAAATAAATCCAAGCTACATAGTGAAGATACAGCAGTCATCTGAATGACAATGTCAGTCAAAGACGTTATGTACATACGGTCTTGGACTGACATTGTCATTACTCGGCTCATTTCAAGTGACGATATCGTTTAATTAAAGAGGTTGATAAATAATAAGTACATACATACATAATCTCACGCCTTCATTCCCAGAGTGGGGTCGGCAGAGCTACAGAATTACAAACATCTCTAAAAACTTGTTGATAATTCTATAACCACAATTTGCACAATTAGGCTAAGATGTTTACCAGCGTATAGTGATAGGTTGCAAGCCCATCGCCTAACAGTACTACAAGCCTTTATTCCCTTAGTCGTCTCTTACGACATCCACGGGAAGACATGGAGTGGCACTATTCTAACTCGGCAACCACACGAGGCAAATAATAAGTGGTAATTGTTTATGAAAACACTATATGGTTTGACGTCATCGGCATGATTTGTTCGAGCCAAAGAACAAGGACTAAAGGCATAGAAACCGTACTAAATAAGCAGAAAATACATTATGGTTCACTCTTTTTACTTATGGTTTTCATAGTGAGTTGGAAAGAGATGAATATATAGCTGTTCTTTCGTTATTTGGTACATCGTCACAAGTAAGGTGTGATTTGGACCTATAAGCACCTATAGTATTTGTACGTCTAGACAAGGAAAGACAAATCCTTCCTATAGGAAGGACAAAGAAGTCCCTGTGTAAACCCTTGTGACAATGACAGTTATAGAAGAAAAAACAGCCTACTTTTTGTTTCGTTTTATTCTCATGCAATACGTAGGTAATCTAAAAAGTAGAGAAAGATAGCTGACGCAAAGTACGTCTTATAGTCCGGTTTCTATGCTTTATGTCCTTATTCTTAGGTTCGAGCCCTGGTCATTAGCAAAAGCATGTCACAGAAAAATTTTTTTTGCCTGTACCTTATTTCTGTGCAGTTCGATACGCATTAATTGTGGTGAGTGAATAAAGTTTTTACGAAGTCCAAGTATAATTTTATCACAGAAGCCATCGCGATGAAATTGAATCAAGCTCTGGACGCGAGTTTTATTAAATTTCAGAGCGATGATGGCAAAAAAAAAGAAAATTTAATAAATTACAAGGATATCCATTCCCAACGAACTCAGAACGTTGTAAAACCCAATTATCCGCTATTGGCACCTTATCTGGGTTGTAGGCATACAAGTTTATCGATTACTTGTCAATAATTATAGTTTTTAAACCGATTTCAAAACGGGAGAAGGTTCTATGTTCGGCTTTTTGAATTTGTTTATGTATGTTGACTGATTTCTCCGTCAATTGTGGACCGATTTAGTTTTTTTTTATAGGTATACTTTTAAGGTGATCCCATTGTCACCAAGTCGGTTTCTGATGAGGAGTTCCGTGAGGAAAAAAAAACCGACCGCCGTGCCACAATATTTTTATCCAAAAGTCGACTTCAGTACCGTCCTAATAGGTACCTTCCATTTAAAAAAAAGTTATTTTTAGCGTTTTTAAGGTGGTTTTTTGTTTTTGGGAAGAATTTTACTGAAAAAAGCATACAGAGATAATAAGGAATTAAGCTTGAGATAGGTATCGCAATATTGAGAAAATCAAATATTCATTAAAACCTCCCCGTTACTCACCCCCTAAGTCCACCTACTCTTTTATTTTATAAAAGCATCCTTCCGCGAGCTTATTACATTTACACGTACAAATTCCTTTGGGTAAAGAAAATTAGAGATTTTAAATGTTGCTTGTTATATTTTATATTACCAACTCATTTTGGAATTTAACAATATTCGGCTTTTACAGAAACATGTCCAAAAAATATAAAAATCAAACAAGTTAATTTTCAACCTTCTTCAACTGTGACGTGCATTCATTCAGAAATTTAAACCCGGCTGTTTTAAAATTGAGAAATGGAGCGTTCAACTGTTATTCGAAAATTAAAAGATGAAACGGTTAATCTTTAGTTTTGAGATGTGTTATGGCCTATTGTTTGATCGGTAGTTAAACTAACTAATGGTCAAAAAACGTTACTAATGGTTAAAATCTTAAGTAAATGTGTCAAATTTTCCATTCCTTTTTCGAATTTGACTATTACTCGTAAAGACTGTCCACGATAAAATCGGGCCATGCATGCTCTGGTGTATCTTTGCAATGAATGCATATTTTCAAACAGTTTTTTTTTAATTACTTGTTTAATTATAAAACATTATAATAAAATAAAATCGTATCATAATGTATGGGTATGTGTGAGTTTTCGCCGAGTATATTCTATCCTACCATTCATCTCCTGAACAGCGTTTTTTGACAATCTTCCCACGCTTCCTGCTACAATGTCGCAATTGGATTTATATTTTTACTAACTGTTTAACACACATTAGAATGTCGTCTTCCCAAAGAAATACTTTTTGAAACTCATTTCTATTTGTAGTAGTCAGGAAGACTTTTTACTCCAAGCACTGAAAGCTGATTTTGTATGGGAGGCATTTATTTGTCAAAAATTCAAATTCGCCAAAATTAAAAAACCTCAGAACTATCTCAATCTAAATCCAATTAGAAAAGTTTTCACACTTTCAAAGATAATGTAATAAGGTTTAATTTGGCTTGCATAATTAAAAATAATAAAATGTTTTAAACAGGAGAATTCAGAAAAGACTGTCAGTAGACCGTGTACAAAAAATATTGGTACTGTGGATTATTATAGTCTCTTAGTCACAGACGCTGTAACATTTTATCATGATTGTATTTTTATTATGTAGTTTCATAACCACTGACTATTACAAAAAAGGTGCTGCTTGAAAATTAGCATTCATTAAAAAAATACACCAGAGCATGCACGGCCCGATTTTATCGTGGACAGTCTTTAGTTAGTTTAACTACCGATCAAACAACAGGCCATTCGTTGTGGTGTTTTATTTTTATCGCTTGCCAGTGATTTCGAGCCCTCGAATCTCAAATATCGACCCACAGGTAGGTAACAAACAACACCGGTTTAACGATAAGCATCCGATAGTTTTCGCTTCCAGGCGCTCGTTAGGCTCCCGTTAGCCATCGCCGCCGCGCACCATCGCTCATTTAACTTTGACGACGCATCAGCGCAGCCGAATTGAATTTGGGCGCGGACGCCACATGATGCCGTGACATTTACTGCTCAAAATTCAACCTGCACACATTTTAGAGCTTTGAATTTTATTGGTGAGTCATTCATACGGCATAGGGGAACCTTATCTATTCTTTTGCCTCTTTATACTCTAGAGTCAGCTGCTATCTTCCTATAGTATTTCTCCCCTACCTATTGCACGACGGAACAGTTGCTCTATCCACTCTCACATATTCCGCAGGACGCAACGTGACTTCCTTCCAAGCAGCTCTAACCGTTCCAATTTCGTGTGCTTTTTTTAATGTTTACCATGATACAATCTTTCCTCTGCAGGGTCATCACATACCCCTCCCAGACCAAAATCGAATCCGCCACTACCTGTAGGTATACGATGCGTGTAGGTTCCTCGGCTTCACCCCTAATAAACGTGGTAGTGCAGTTTTTGCTCTGCGAAAGCTCAATTTTTTTGTGTCTGATGACGCTCTGAATAAGTCTACTAAGAACATGCGTATGGCACATTCTTATGGGGAACATCAGATCTATGGAAGCCAGCGAAATAAAGCAAATGCAAAAACGTGTCGAACGCACTTTGGTAGAGGCAAAAGCTAGACATTCTGGTCGCAGCATTTTCACAACACACCGCATTATGTCGCACTACTATACACATATACTATCACTACACATACAATATATACTTTCAGAACGAAGAGTTAAAGTTGTCAAATGAAAAACGAGAAATGAAACGCTTTAGTGGCTCAGAAAGTATGGATTTATCAAAATGCGTTGATATTTTGCAATTATTGTGTATAGGTAATTCAATACACTGCTACGTTATTAAGAATTAGATATATATATCAAGTTTTGGCATTACAAATTTTACCAAGTTTTAGCCAAGGAAAGCTATATATGTTTTACCTCCTAGAATAGTTATCATAATTATCAAATACATACATGGACCATAGCTTGACGAAAACATTACCGCTTATGAAAGTCCCTTCTATACCGGTCCATAACATATATTTTGAAACTGAGAACGGTTCCTCGTCACTGGCACTTGCGAGTAGGAAGGAACTCGCGCGTCATCGGCCCCAGCTTCTAAGAGCGTCTACCCGCTGAACTCAAACGCGAAACATCTGACGAAACATTTAGGCGCCCGAATTATTTTGTTTGAAAATCTATTATAACGAGATCAATCAGTAAATGAGTATTATGAATCTTGACATTTAGATTGATCTCGGTTTTTGAATTGGTTTATATTTATTTTACTATTACCTATTGTTAAGATTATTGTTATTTTAATGATAATTATTTTGTGTTATTCTATTCTTGATGTTGAGAAAACCAATACTTATTTAATTGTTTAGTTATAAACATGGCATGCCTTATGCTTTTATTCTTCATTGATTTATTTGCTATTCTGAAGGCAACAATGTAATTCATAATCTAATCTAATCAAATCTACATTATTGTTCAACGTTGTACAAACTCTGGGTAAAAATCATATCACCTTTGACATCATATCGTATTGTCAGCGTTGTGACAGCTCCTATTTATTTGACAGTAATGGCGGCTGAGTTAGAAACAAAATAAGTGCTTAAAACTTAAGTAAATGACTTCTTGCATGTAGCTGTGTACAAAACTAATATAGCATTTACGTCAAATTTCAAATATAGAATGTCTAACGGTCTATATAGATGTGTTACTACTACATGCAAGAGGTAATTTACTTAAGTTTTTAACCTATAACTCTTGGTTAGTCTGTGCTCGTCAAAGACTTCTATGTACCTATAAGTACCAGTCAAAAGTCTTAATCGGTCAAAAGTAATTTTAAGTGCAAAAAACAGTTAAAAGTATAAGTATTCTTCTAAAAAATAATGGTTAGTAGTGCTTTGACTACAAAACATCGGTTAAAAGTGGTTTTGACCAAGAGTGTTAGGTTAGGTTAGGTTAGGTTAGTACTTTTATCACGCGCTTTCTTTAAAAGTACTTTAGACTGTCTTTTGCAGTTAAAAGTACTTTTGACCGATTAAGTGTTCTGATATTCGGTAGACCAGCAGTCTCTCTCGTTCTTAAAAAAAAATCAAGAAATTGCGCACCATGTATCGGTGTATGAAGTGGTTGCGATTGCGAGTGCGTTAGACAATATCCCCTCAGCAGGCCTTTCGCGTAAACACACTCGCCATCACAACCGTTTTCATTTTGAACATCGAAGGCTTGTCTGCATACAAAATGACACCAATTGTTTTGTTTTGAAGCCGATCGCGATTACGAGTGAGTTACGCGAAAGGCCTGCGTCTTGTGTTAGTAAAAATCGCGAATGTTTATGTTGACGAACTACCAGATATTTTGTTTTCAATAATCAATATACCTATGTAATGAAATCATTATTTACGTTCTCACTTTGTTGACACAATTTAAAGCACGCAACTAATTTATTTCATTTATTCTTACGAAATAGTATTTGTCCCACATAAATATTCGCAAGCCCCTTACTAGATATCACCTGCAAAGTAATGCCGTAATGAGTATAAGTTTGAAATTTGAACCTTATTAGTACGTCATTAAGACCATGTCTTTATTTCACCGCATCGATTAGAAACAAATGGTTAAGATAAGCATTTCAGTCACTCTTACCAGTAAGATGTTAGAGCGAGCGGGTGCAACGGCTTTTTCACGCACCAGCTGTCTGTCTAGTGTATACAAACACAGAAGTCTTAGTGCTTGTACCTCTTATTAACTTGACGGTTAAGGCAGGCGAGTCAAAAACAAAACTATTGCAATAGGGTTAAAAATAAAGTAGAATAGAGGTCTTGTTATAGTTAGCTTATTGATACGAAATAAAAAGACATTTTTGCAATAGAGGTTCCGTAATTAAACTAAAAAAAACAAGACCTAATAAAAAAAATAATTTTCTTCTTGCACCTTCATTTCACAACGATTTTAGTTTATTAAAGTTGCGCTCGCTTGCAATCTAAAGGTCATCGCACACTACAACGCCCTGGCACCAGATCAGCACCGTCTTAGCTCAAAGTAAAACATTGAAAAATGAGCTTTGATTTGTGTCAGTACGATGCATTTTTAAAAAGAATATAATAGTCTGCCGCAGGCTTTGCGTCGTCCACTGAAAAATGTATCGTGTATAAATCAAAGCTCACTTTTGTTCCACTTTGAGTTGAGGCGGTGCTGATGGTGCCGAGGCGTCATAATGTGGGATGACCTTTATAAGGAACCGGGGACGCCGTCTCGTCGAGCTCTGTGCGAGCGAGTTTCGAATTGTTTGCGCATTGATCGGACGCCATGTTGTACGCGCGGATGCCGGAAGGTGCCAGCTGAAGCGGAAATTCTACAAAATAGATTGTCATATTTTTCAGGGGCCATTAAATATTAAAAATATACACACAATATACATAACAAACAAAATAGTATTTTGAAAATATTTTCTTTACTTAGGTGTTTCATAACGTCGCGAGTCACGACCGACGACTGTGCTACCCAGCTTCGCCTAATTTCATATAATATGTATGTATGTATGTAAACACTTTGTTGTACAAAAAAAAGAGATAACAATTATAAAATAGAAAAAATATAACAGGGATGTACAAAGGCGAACTTATCCCTTTAAGGGATCTCTTCCAGTTAACCTTTGAGTGATTGAGAAATAATTAATTACAACGAATAGCCAAATAAGTACAACACTAAAATAAATTGCTATAAATATGAATACATAAAATATATAGACATAAATATATACAATAAGCAGGAAAAAGTTTAAGAACAAGTTTCAAGCCAGAACTTCTTTAGTCTAGATTTGAAAGAATCTACAGACTGAGACTGCCTAATATAACTCGAAATTCCCCGAAATATGAAGGAGAAGCTGCGAGCTGCGTATAAAACTATTAAATACCCAGTATTTTTCATTTATGTTAATACTCTGCGAATATGTGTGGCTAACTTCACATCGTTGGACTTCAATGAGGTTAGACAAAATGCTTATCGCTAACGTAAACGATTTTCGAAAACTGACAAGATGTATGCTGCCCTCCTACGGAAAAAAGGCACATCTACAATATAAATTGTATTGCACTTCCAACCTTATTTGAGAGTTTAATATGCTTGTATGAATTGATTGCACTTGTGCCTTTTCTCCGTTGGAGGGCAGTATGGGATTGACGTAGGCGCACGACGCGACAGCCTGACAGCTTACGCTGCTTAGCTTACGTCAATTCTATAGGTACATACATATTGGATAACAATATCGAACGCCGAATGCATCTTGTCCAGGGCCTCTGAGAATTTCTCTCGCGGGACGAACGACACATTTTTTTTGTCTGTGTTTTTTCTGTTGTAGTCAGTGCTACAGAACAGGTAGCGATAAGCTTTTTATTTGATCATTCCCTTTCATATTATGGTCCATTCCAATAGAGTTTGTAGTAAACACTTTTATAACCTCAAAGTGCTCCCTTTTCGCCTAAAATATCAATTTTGTCGTAAAAAAAACTATCCATGATGTAAAACCAGGAAAATGGTGTTCAAAATGTGGTCTCTAGTTGCTTTATTCAGCTGAAAACGGGCATTTTATCCAAAAATGATGCATTTTGAGGTTATAAAAGTATTTACTAAAGACAAATCTATTGGAATGGACCATACATTATAATTTTATACACAAGTTACGTTTAAAAATTGTCTTGTTACTTAACTTCGCCTGCCCCATAGGGTTGTCAGTTCTGTTATGCATGCAAGCGAAAGTTTTTGAGATTGTCAAGTATAGTTAAGTGTTAGTTAAGTTAGTGGTTCCTAAACCATCAATAGCAAAAATGAACTAGATAAGAGTCCTGGGGCTAGTACAAGTTGCCCGCGACTTGTTTGTCGCTCAGATCTCCCTTTCTATCTAGGCAGTAACGATAGAGACGCACTGAGCGACAAGCGAGAAAATATATCTTGTGCTAGTTACCCGTGCAGGGGAAAAGTTACAAGCGGGTCAAACAAAAATATTTACGAAAATAATTTAAGTCCATTTCGGTCTTGCTTGCACTTGAAAATAAAATGAAATATGCTGTTAACTTAATTTGTGTACAAACTAGGGAGTTTTGTTATAAGCTAAAGGTTGAAGCTTTTCAATTTTCATTATACCTACCTAGTTATATTCCTGATGGTATTCTTCATAAACAAATGAACTCTTTACAAATTGCGCATCCATTTGACCGTCAAGATGAAACGACGAAACCGCATCAAACGTTTCAAGTTCAATTCAAGTTGACTTATTTTCATTTTCCACCGTATGCAAAGCAACAATACCAACAGACTTTGCTATACAGAATACTGGTTCATCGTTTTGGTAGACGCCGTAAAAAAATTGGTCTCAAATTGATATCGTTGTAGGTTAATTTCGTTATTTTTTAATGGTCTAAGATCCGATTGGAAACGGCCTTCACCCAAAAGTACTATGGCGATTACATGGCTGAAAAATTTCAGACTAGTATATAATTACTTAATAAAAAATTTAAAAAGGCACTTTTTTTTTAAATTGCATTTGCGTGTTTAATATACAAATTACATACCAATCGAAAGTATGAAGCTTAAGTTTGGTGCAAATTATTAGTACCGACTTACCTGCTTTATACCTGCCTACCCAAGTTATAAAACAGTGTGTCACCGGCATGCGGGCATTTATTAAAACTGCCGATAATATGTTGCTTTAGTAATTGTTTGCAATTATTATCAATTAAAAAATAATTAAAATAACTTCACAATTAATTTTCTTAGATACTGTCCATTTTTAATGTAGTGCATGTGCTGCGTGTTCATCGTTATCAGTATCGCTGTTGCTTAGTACAAGGCATGTCGCGGTACGGGGGCAAATCATGATAATCAAAGTACCTATGTGTCGACTGTCATTTACGCTTGACAAATATAATAGAATAGAATAGAATAGAATAGAATAGAATAGAATAGAATAGAATAGAATAGAATAGAATAGAAATCATTTATTCAACGCACACAGAAGAAAATGGCAATTACATTTTTGTTATAAAGTAAAAAAAGGCTGAAAATTTGTTTATTAATTAAATTAATGTCATGGTTACGTTACAGATATACGTTACTTTAACCTCCTTTAAAAAAAGGCAGGGTGCTGGTGTACACTGTATGATAGGAACAAAATAGTCAACCTAACGTTTGCATATTCTATTATAGGCTTTATACTTTCGATTGGTATTTAATTTGTCTACTAAACAAGCAGTTGCAATTTTTTTTAAAGTTCCTTTTTTAATTTTAAATAAAGTAATTATATTATTATACTGGACTGAAATTTTTCAGCCTACCTATTCGCCATATATTACTTAGCATATTAAATTTGATATAAAATATTTTTTATCGAATAAACAGCCCGGTGAAGGTCGTCTCCTATTCGGATCCTTTACAAAAGGTAATAACAAAGGAAATATCTTAATGAGCTCTAGATAGTGACGACCCTCATGCTACTGTTGCTTTAGGCTGACTTATTATAACACCACCCTTAAAGTTTTTACAAGATTATAAAACTAATTTGCCTTGTTAAAATGGCTCAAGTCTTGCTTGTCTTTTTTTAAACCCTTTCCGCTATCGTAATGGGCTGGAATTTGGAATACATTATATGAACCCGATGACAATCTTCTTTACATAGTATAAAATGAAGTCGCTTCCGCTGTCTGTTCGCTTAGATCTTTTAAACTACTCAACGGATTTTAATGTAGTTTCCAGCAATAGATAGAATGATTCAAGAGGAAGGTTTATATGTGTAATAAATTCTGGATTATGTGCGGGTGTTACAGAAAACTCACATAAACCGAAGCAAAGGGAGGGCGGGACGCTGGTGCAATATAATTGTAGGTACTTATCCAATAACTGATCCGATGATGGAATTGGAAGGTGGCGATAGGATCTCCACTTCACGCAGCGTCTCATGTTTATGGGTCTCAGATCCCACTTACCATAGTTACCATCGGGTGGCCTGAGGGCCCTGCCAAGATGCATTGCGCGAACTAGCGTTTCTATTTGTTTCGTTTTTAAACCAATGGCGTCACTGGTAGATCACGTGACTTTTCGTATCACGTCATCTACCAGTGGCGCGATTGGTTTAAAAACGAATTGAATAGAAACGCTAGTTAGCGTAATACATCTTGGCAGGGCCCTCTGAGTACCTACCCGTTTGCATAGAAAGTATGGAAAAAAATACTTTAATTTAATAAATACTTACATGTTTAATAACATGAAAACTTACTTTATATCAAAATTTAGTCCAAGAAATAACTTCTTTATAGCTTTTTGCCCGAACCTTGGTCCGAGTAGGATTAATTTATCTTCCTTGGTGCATTCCGTCGGGAGCGGAACATCTCTGAAGAACAGAACATAATACACGATGGCGAGACGAGACTAAAAACCTACCAATACGACCTTGTATACTTTGATTTATCTTCTTAAGTATCGTATACGACATGCAGTTATGAAAATCCCTTTCTTAAGTGGATATCTAAAGACTGTACACGATAAAATCCGGGCATGCATGCTCTGGTGTATCTTTACAATGAATGCATAATTTCAAGCAATTTTTTTTATTAACTTGTATAATTATAATACTATATAATAAAATAAAATCGTATCATAATGTATGGGTATGTGTGAGTTTTCGCCGAATATATTCTATCATACCTTTCATCTCCTGTCCAGCGTTTTTTGACAATCTTCACTCGCTTCCTGCTACAATGTCACAACTGTATTTATATTTTTACAAGCTGTTTTACGCACATTAGAATGTCGTCTTGCCAAAAAAATGCTTTTTGAAACTCATTTCTATTTGTAGTAGTCAGGAAGACTTTTTACTCCAAGCACTGAAAGTTATTTTTGTATGGGAGGCATTTATTTGTCAAAAAGTCAAATTCACCAAAGTTAAAAAACCTCAGAACTATCTCAATTTTAATACAATTAGAAAGTTTTAACTTTCGTGAAAAGATAATGTAATAAGGTATAATTTGATAATTTGTCTTGTATAATTAAAAATAATAAAATGTTTAAAACAGGAGAATTTGGTAAAGACTATCAGTAGACCGTGTACAAAAAAAAATTGGTACTGTGGATGGTCTAAGTCACAAACGCCCTAACATTTTATTATGATTGTATTTTTACTATGAAGTTTCATAACCACTGACTATTACAAAAAAGGGCTGCTTGAAAATTAGCATTCATTAAAAAAATACACCAGCGGGCCAATTATGCGTGACACCATTTTATCGAGTGGATATGTCTAAATTTTTAACAATGTCGTTTTTTTTATCAAAATCCCTAATATGGTTGACCATGTCGATAAAGTTATTGCGCCGATATAGTGACGACTATTGTGTTTAAGTCCAGTGTGACAAGAATCACGCGAGATTACTACTATTTAGCAAAAAAAGTTGCTAGTGACACGAAATCGATCCATTTTTGCATATATTGGATGTTGAGTGGCGGACTTTATATAATACTTGTAAAATGAGTTGTTATCAAGCAGTCATTAAAAGGAGCGGACTAGGCATACTATTAAAAATGGTTGGTTATCTTGACAGCTCGATTCGATAGTTCTAGGATCTGTGGTCCGAATTGAACGGGAATTCGAATGTTTATTTTTGCAAGAACTACGATTGTTTGTGTTTTACGAATTTATATAAAGAAACCTCCGTAAAGGCAGAAAATTTGAGGACAAAGTTGACACATCAACAATAAATCAAACAAGAAAAGTGTAAGTTTAATATAGTGAACTAAAATGAGCTTTTTCTAGTCGATTTCTTCAAGTATTTATTGTTACTCTTTAAAAATCATTTTGTGTTACAGATGCTGTTCGGCAATGCAAAACGGAAGCGTTGAATACATGGCAAGCCATCCCCCATTTGCCAACGGTGAATTTATTGGGCCACTCGGGTTCAGAGACACGAAAACTAAAGTGGCAAAATGTTCCTTCCGTTTTAAGAGACTTTTAAGCTAGACAAATCTGTGGCAGCTTGGAAAGTCGTAAGTACCTATTTAATTTGTTTCACACTCATTCACACCGGGTAAGTTTGAATACTTGGATAACATTTACCTATCGGCCTTTAAATAATACTAACATAAATACATATAACATTCCTATTGTGATAAAGTGTCTAGCAGAAGTAAAGTTACACTGTGTGACTGTACACATTTACTCAATAAGTAAATAAGCCTTTATTATTCTTTAAACATAGTTAGTACATGTTTGTTGTTAGTATTCTTATTTTATATCAAGGACCCCTGTCGGGTATAGGTATCCTCCATGTCTTTCCATTTTTCCCTATTCTTGGCACTGTTAGTCCAGTTTGCCCCCGCTATGTTTGCGATATCATCTGACCATCTTGCCTTGGGTCTTCCTACTTTTCTTATATCCTCGGGGTCCCAGCCTCATTGTCCCTCGGTTGGTCCACCTCACCTCTGGAAGGAATAAGAAAAGTAGGAAGACTCAAGGCAAGATGGTCAGATGATATCACAAACATTTACTCAATAATAGAATAGATCTATAATAAACCAATGAACCGATTAAACCGGGTATGTAGGTAGCTTGAGCTTAAGCTATTTTTCATCAAGGAAAGAATCAGATTACCTGCTTTATTTTGTAATTCCTACTATTCATAAAAAACCTGGTTAGTGTGATTACTTCTAATATGAAAATGAAATAAAACACAGTGTTAACTAAAATAATAATTTATTATGGTGAACCTTTTTATTAGTCACTTTTAATTAAACCCCTATTGCTGATAACTTCTGGGTGGCAACAACATAATTGCTATCTGCGGTAGTGTCCAGTTGTATTCTGAAAAATAATGTGTAAATTAGAAATATGTTCTAAACTCTTATATAACCTTGTTGGATCATATTATATAACATACTACATGTCTTAATTATTTTGAACGCTCTTCAAAGTGTTGCCCCTAAATAAGTATGCCCTAAGCACTGAATACCTTTTTACACAACAGAATTGAGCGTATGAATAAGTACATTCATAGGCTTAAAATGCCAGTTGGTGTATTTTTCATCTGGACTATTCAGGCCAGAATTCAAAATAGGCACCATGATCCATGGCTCAAGAGAGTACCCAAGTCACCTATAAAAATTACAATATACAAATATAATGTATGTTCTTTTTTTTTTCAGGCTAGAGGACACGAAAATTGCTACCGAGGTGGAGTTCAGAACACTATATAATATGTATATAGGTTAATTACAATTTATCTACATTTATATTAAAAATTACAATTACAATTGTACCCTCCCAAACTACCTAACCTAAATTTAAGCACCAAAAACCGACGTCATACCCTACTCTGCCTTGCTATTCCCTAAGAAAACTTTTAGAATTGATCTAGTTTGTAGCAAATACGGAATTGTAATGGCCAAGTGATCTGTCTAGGGATAAAAGAACTAGAAACCTACGTCATAACCCGAAATGTAACCCAAATACTTTTGAGAAGTGGCTACTGAGTGGAACAATCCTACAAAAGCTAGAAAAAACATGTTAGGATCTCCTGAACCAACCTAAGGAAAATATAACTCAAACAATTTGGAAATCTAATTAACACTGAGGAAAGGAAACTATCGAGCTGTTTGTAGAATGAGATTATGGGAGTGAAAATTAACTAAAAACTTAGTACATGTTTGGAAAACATGTAAGGTTTGCACTAACGGTAGAGCCCCACACCCGCTCTGGAGCTGGTAGTGCCCCCTGGCTATCGCCAGACCTATGAGACTCGTCACCAGACTGGGTATCCCTCTAGCGCGATCTAAGATGCTAAGATGATACTAAAGGAATTCCCTATTTATTGTATGTCTGTCGATCAGTAGTCTCTGTCAAGCTAGGGGTCAAGAGGAAACCCTCTATAGAGTGCGCGGTTTGTGATTTTGTTTCTTTTCTTAACTTTTATTATAGAAGACAAGCACTCTGATAGGGCAGTACTTAAAATAGCCAAAGAGAAAATATTATGAAGGACTTGATATATGAATGAATGAAAGATGGAAAAGATAGCTTAAGTAGTATATCCTTGGAAAACAGTTACATCAAGCAATTAATTCAAGCTTTGGGCATTACTTTCGCCTCTCTTGTATTTCCGTAGAAAGTTTAAATTACTGTATTGTCCGTAGACTTGAATGATCATTTTCTTATATCAGTTTCTCAGGGACAGCGTTCAGCGAGACCTTGATCTTCATCTGAACTTCGATTCATCAATCGATGTATGAGATCCTGAACACTAGAACGTTCACGTCAATGGGACTTTTCCCCAGATAAATATATCAGTTTGATTTTCTTTATTACATGAATTTCTTAATTGCAAGATGAACAGATCCAGAAGTTGAAAGGATGTACTGTACTTTACGATAAAAGATGAGAATAAATGATTAAAAACATAAACCAGATTAGCGGTATCCGCACGAGAATAATTTATACTGGTTCTACAAAATTGATACAGATGGATACTTCCCTGAATTTCTGCCTCTACCGCATGCCATACTGGCTAACATTATCCGATTTCGTAGCGCGAACATAGATTCGTGTACTCTTTATTTACTAATGCTTTTAAATAATATTTTTCATGTTTTTCTGTTCCCCATTTTTCTTGTTTTTCCTCCCAAACCTCTTTTCTTTTTCCCCCCCGTCAAAAACCATCGCTAAACCTATTGCAAAGGTTTTGCTTGCTATCCAAGATAAAAAACTCCTTCATCCGAAACCTAATTAAAACTTAGATATTATGGAGGCGTTACATTATCTATAACTGAAAGTCTACTTCTTTATGCTCTATCTCAATAAAATTATATATTTGTGAAAGGGACAGACGACTATGGCAAAGTCGTAGTGTCACAGCCAACCCCCAAAATTTGCACAGGTGAGAGGACAGTTTCACCGGAGTAAATTTTCAACTAATTTAATTCACAAATATTATGAACTACCAATATGTCAACACTATCTCTCAAATGTAAAATCCATTACAATAATGGTGTGGTGTGTATTGATACCAATAGAATAGAAGTTGATCTTAAGGTTTAACTCTCAACCTGTCGATATCCAACCATGAACTATCATCACTCTTCGCAAGGAACACCTGGTCTCCCCAAGAGGAACTTGGGTTGTCAATCCAAATCAACTCTAGTAGTAGAATCTTACCCCTTCACAACAATTCGGCGACCACATTGCTCGGTCTGTGAATTTGACCTACATTGCCCAGGCCATAAGTGAACTGGTAAATTCCCCCCTCTAAAAACCGGGTGCCTTTGATAGCTAAAATGCTAACAGCCCAATAATCAGCATACCCAAGCTAAAAGTCAGTCCCCATTATCAACATCCATCCTTTGGAGCATGAGCAGTTGACGAAATTGACACTAACCATTGCAGTCGGCCGGTTAAGTATGCGTTTTCTGTGAAATCAGATTTACTTCAAATTTTAACGTTCGGATCTAAACTAACACTTATTCACAGATAACACATTGTTAAGTGTTGCGTCTTGAGATGTAGCATTAACAAATCGATTGAACCATTTGATCGGAAAATTTAAGAGCATGCATAATCGGAGAGCCAAAATAAACCTTTAAGCACAAGAAAATAACTAGCATTTTATTCATATTTTAACCCAAATGTTTTTTTTTTATGTAGTGTGTCTTTCAACCAAAAGAGTTTTGATTAAACTTAGAGTGAAGACTCCCAACTTCTAAAATAATTTAGTAGTGAACAAGTTATATCCCATCAAGGATAACCAATTTCACAAAGAGAACAGGGTTGTGAGGCCTGTCAACGCTAGTCGTAACCTGATAGCCCGCCGGTTGTCTGTACGGGTTCCTCCGCCAGGTCCGGAAGGTCTTCAGGTCCCTTCGCAAAACGGATTAACTTTAATAGATAAGGACATCAAGTGGGCAGTAACTAAACTATTCAAATTAAGACCAACAATCGAAGAGAAATAAAACTCTCTTGGAGCATGTAGAGTCGCCGAAGAATATTCATCATAGCCTTAGCTTCTTGTATAGTATGGCACTTCTGTAAGGCAGTTTAAACTCTGCAAAGATTGTCAACTGACCTATCCTAACTCCAAACACTACAGAAGCCCTTTTGTACCGTGTAATGCCTTGGGATCAAATATCAATAAAACGTTTCCATTTTTATTGAAACCATTGCATTGTTTGAGTTCATCCCCAACCTATAGCGAAAACTAAACCAAGCGCTCACTTACAAAATCTGCTCTCAAACTCTAAAGAAAATAACACTCCTCCAATCTCATTAGGGCCCTCTAAATGCAGAATCATCAAACATTCCCCCAAACAATACACTAGTCCAAATAAAATGGAACTTCTTTGAGGATATACTCATAGACTTAACTTTAATAGAACTAATATTATTATATATTTAAATATTTTTTTTTATTGCACAATGTTATAAATGACAGACGAAAGTCAATTGGAATGCTCCAACTATTGCACCCCTCAAACCTTCAAATTTTCATATGTATTTTTTAATTCTTACAGTAGGAAAAGTCGTATGTCCCCTTCAATGACTAAATGGATTAAAATATTCTAAAGAAATGGATTATATGCCACCAATATTTTACAAAAACAATGAATAAATATGAATATGAATAAATTCGAAAAAGGAATAAAAATGTTTTAACCTCATTAGTTAAGTATTTAGTTTGCTAGATAACAAACATACATTAAACAGCAATCCTGATTCCTGACCAACCCCCCCTTAGATCAGATTTTGAAACGTTTAATACCCCTAAATAACTTTGCGCATACGTAGCTATAAGATTCAAAATCTTCCTTTACGAAAAACATCAAATATTACTGAACTTGAAATAAAAAGTTTAGGTTGAGTCCGTTGAGTCCCTTTCCACTCATTGAACTATATCCACTATTTTCTGCATAATAAAAACAGAATCTCATAAAGAATAGAAAACAAAATTATTTACTGATCCGGTTTTGATAAAATGCTGACAAATCGTGAAGTATCTTTACTTTTTAACGATTGTCCAAATTCAAATAAACAAATTAAAATAAACTATGTGTAAAATCCCCCTCAATTTAACTTTGTGAACAGCTAAAAAAATATAGACGAACTAACAACCAAACACTACTATAACATCAAATTGAAGGTAAATAATGACAACTAAACTACTTCCTTCCCTATTCAAACTGCAGCTATAATCCTATTTAAATTGAATCTCCCAAAAAATACCTCAAAATGTACTAATAGAAATAATGTATTCGCCTAATTAAGATAAAACCCTCTAGTTAAAGCAAATTTTCCGCTGAACTACCCTAGAACAAATCCTCGAATCGTAGGTAATCAACCCAGAGCACACATGACAGATTTGACAGCAGGTTAAAGAATAAAAATAACTAGAAACGACACTCGCAAAAAAGTAAATGTTTAACGTTTTAATACTATGAAGAAGATCAAGATTTAATTACTTAATAGTCTCAAGTCGTCTCTTAAAAATAGTCGAAATAAAAGATCGGTAATCAAACCGTCAACTTAAACGAACAAATTTTAGATACTTCCTTAAAACATAATATTTTAAATTATAGTAAAGTGGATTTAATTTTAATATAAGTAAATACCTATTTAAGATTTAATTTTTATTTTATTTAGAAACTCCCGTTTAATATTGGAAACACCCTAAAATAATTTAAGGTAGTAATATTTCTTACTCTTAATTACTTCTCGTAATTAATACATATACCATACTCCTATTAGTCAGAAATCAATCGTGTAGACTCAGTTGAGATCAAACGATTTGACATATAAAGAATTCCATTCGAAAGTACTATGCGTAAATAATTAATCTTTGACAGCAAATTTTTCTAATATCACTAATATTATCTTTACTACATAGTACAAAATAGTCGCCTCCCGCTGTCCGTCCGTCCCCATGTACACTCAGATCCCCAAAACCACGCAAAGGATACCGATGCGGTTGCTTCAATAAATAGGAGTGATTCAAGAGGAAGGCCTACGCATAACAAGTTTTGGACCATGTACGGGTACCACAGCAACCCGGCACAAACCAAAGCGAAGCAAGGGCGGGTCACTAGTGTTCAAATAACACTTAAATTCTAAGATTAACTATTTAAACAAATATAGTTTAACAACCCCTCAAGTGAAAGACTTTTAAATTTTGAAAATAAAATATAACTAACGTTTACTGGTATCGAACCCAGACCCTAAAATAAACAATGAATCACATACCGGAGAGCTTAATAAGTACCACCGCGTCCACGAGTCCGTCGCGTGGCGCCTCTGTGTATATGTATCTGTTTGTTTGGCGCTTCCAACTCCAAAAATTAAATGTTCGGTATTCCTGTTTCAGATTTTAACTAGGTAGTACTTAGATAAGGAATATTAATACAATATTTTATATTTATCTACGTTATTTCTATTATCTACATTCTATTAACTACATTCCTTAGACTACGAGTATTATGATGATACTAACTCTACTCTATCCAAACAGTCACGGCATCTATGATATTCTAAATTAACTATGACAACCGGTAAACAGTTTATGTAAACTTCACTAGCTAGCCAACTAAAAGAACAGCGTCATCTATAACATTTTGAATGAAATACGTTGTATGTTAATCTTGGCTATTTAGTACAATTTTCAAGAACTAGTACAGATGGCTTAACCGAAAATAATTTAAAAAACTTCAAAGAAGAATATATAATACTAAATGCTTTACGTCACTAACTAACAAACCTTTTGTTTTCTACATTTATTTTTTCCAGGTTTTCCTAAATACTCTATTCTAACAAACCAAATGACCAAATGCTACGCCTCTAATAAATAACTTCGGTATCAACACTCAACCTTCACGGCACCCGGTAATGGTAGCAAAAAAAGAAATACATTCGGTTATTTAATGAATAATTACCTACGTTTATTTTCCGTGTTACTTTTTAACTTAAGTATGCTGCAGCTAACTGAACCCAAATTTATGTAGAATCTATCTATTTATGGAATAAATCTAAGTAATTAATTCAAAACCTTTAATACATCTTTAGCGTTTCTTTCCGTTTATAAAAATAAAGGTTCCAAATACTAAATGTATTTGCTTGTATTTGTTTTTCTGTAAACCGTACCCCGCCACGAAATCTGAATGTTGATATCGATGCTTGGTAATAAGGATAAGAACAACAAGGCAATTTTATTCCTGACAAATACACATAACTACAAATACCTCAGACTAACAATCGTGATCGCTACTGGTATGGTAGATTACCGCGAAATCTCCAGAACACGAAATCTTTCTAACAGTCGTCTGGACACTCGACACGACATTGACTATCACAAACCATGGCACGCGCATTACAACCGCAACGTAGTGCACGCGAAGCGATCGCAGCGAAGCGTACGCAGCTAGAAAATCGTCAGACTGCATCTACGTGTGCGTTCCACCATCCCATAGTTAATGCTGTCGACGACGAAGCAGTCGAGTTTGGCTCCACAACTGCAACGCCCGACAACCCCAAAAATCTTCCAGTTGACTCGCCAAGCTGCTCTAACATTAAATCAGGGACAAAAAGCTCCTTCATCCTGTTTTTTCTGGGAAAAGCTAAAAGGGAATGCGTGACGAACCTACCTATCTACTCATTACATAAAACAAAATAAAATAAATACATACTACAAGGATAGAAATAATATTTTATCAACAAAGAACAACAAGAAGAGAGAAGTCCGATCTCATTCTCTGTTACTCCTCTGGCTCGTACAATTCTATATTAGAAAATACAACATAATATGTACAATTCAAAATTGCTATTTTATTATTTTAAATAAATATTCCAGTTATTTTTTAATTAAACTATAATGTCTTTTTAAAATTTTCCCTACCAAAAATATTTACAACCTAACGAATGTTTACTGCAAAGTTCTACCTACAACCTTCTTGTTGCAACTCTGTGGTAAGGAGAGGAAACTACTCTAAAGTCTGTGACTACATCTCTAACCTGTCATAAACGTCAAGTGTCCGTTTATTTTATTTATTTCTATATGTAGATACGAGAGTGAAAAATATAAATAAATATCGTCCATCGCGCAATTAGCAAATGCAAATGGAAAAAGAAGTTTGATAAGAGTGTACTGCGCTAAAATAAAGGAATCATCGCTGCACGTAACGTCGAAGATACACGCTGTGATATCATCTGGATCTGTTCAACTAATAGATTTCTCCTGGACCTTGGAATGCAAATAATCGTAATAAACCGCGATACGAACGGCCTATCATGATAAGCCCACAACCAGACTGCCGGCAGCTCCGAACCACAGCCCTACAATGAACTAACTATCTCCATCTCAGTGCTCAGACTCCGAAGCATTTTGAGACCCCAGAAGTGTAAGAGACTGCAGCGACTACAGCTGCCTGACCACTCAAGAAAACCTGAAACATTCAAACTCAGCTAAAGCATTTTCCCTGTAATAATTTAATGCATAAAGTGTAATTAAATTTAAAGTTTTAGTTTTATTCATGTTATTATTTCCTTGCTATAATTAAAAGGTATGTTCATTACATAACGTTTAAACGACTCAACGCGACAAACGATTAAACTCAGCGATCAGCAACCTTTTGGCAAGCAAGGCCCACAAGGTGGCAAAATAAACGAAAGACAGACCGTACTTGTGATATTAACCCTAGAAGTCCAAAATACCTATAAGTATACAACTATTTACAAACATTCACGAGCCGCAAGTAAGACGTCCGCGGGCCGCATGTTGCCGTCCACTGATTAAACTACAATTTACCAGACGAATGCTAGAATAACAATTAATAAATTAGTACTGTGTCATTTTAACGCTAAGAAAAAGATTTCTCACTAATCCTTAAGTGAAATTAAAGTGACAAGGTACTTCGTATTAAGGCTATCACACACAAAACCGATAAACGCCGATTACTGCTAGAACAAAAAAACTAGTATTTATGAACAAGGCAAGCTTGCAAACATTAACAATTTAAATTTATGCAAACAAATTAAGTTTTACTATCAAAGCAAAGTAATGTAAAGCTACTGAAAAAGTCATCAGATTGGGAGCAAATTATAACTACTGATATTATAATTATATCATAGCGACCCCCAGCCCGAATAAGTCCCTTAGCTACATCTAAATTTTAAATAATGTAATAAAGGTTTGCAGTAATAAGTATTGATTTGCGTTTTCTCTGCATTTAACTGCTCGCTGTGTGTAACTGCCTTAAGACTAATAATATTTTTCGATGATCAACAAACTGCAAAAGGTATTTTTTTTAAGAACTCCTAAGAAATTTAAAATACCTTTTGTCTATTTTCTTACCTTTTATCTACCTTTTGTTAAATCTATTTTCCTACCATGTACAAAGTATCCACTTCTCTCCTTTTTTCACGGTAACAAATTGGTGTCTTCAGACACCCCTCGCTTTACTTACAAACCAGATCAATTACAAGAAATACATACTACAGCGCGGCACGGTACGATCCTGGTCGCAGCGACAAATTGTACCCTCCCAAACTACCTAACCTAAATTTAAGCACCAAAAACCGACGTCATACCCTACTCTGCCTTGCTATTCCCTAAGAAAACTTTTAGAATTGATCTAGTTTGTAGCAAATACGGAATTGTAATGGCCAAGTGATCTGTCTAGGGATAAAAGAACTAGAAACCTACGTCATAACCCGAAATGTAACCCAAATACTTTTGAGAAGTGGCTACTGAGTGGAACAATCCTACAAAAGCTAGAAAAAACATGTTAGGATCTCCTGAACCAACCTAAGGAAAATATAACTCAAACAATTTGGAAATCTAATTAACACTGAGGAAAGGAAACTATCGAGCTGTTTGTAGAATGAGATTATGGGAGTGAAAATTAACTAAAAACTTAGTACATGTTTGGAAAACATGTAAGGTTTGCACTAACGGTAGAGCCCCACACCCGCTCTGGAGCTGGTAGTGCCCCCTGGCTATCGCCAGACCTATGAGACTCGTCACCAGACTGGGTATCCCTCTAGCGCGATCTAAGATGCTAAGATGATACTAAAGGAATTCCCTATTTATTGTATGTCTGTCGATCAGTAGTCTCTGTCAAGCTAGGGGTCAAGAGGAAACCCTCTATAGAGTGCGCGGTTTGTGATTTTGTTTCTTTTCTTAACTTTTATTATAGAAGACAAGCACTCTGATAGGGCAGTACTTAAAATAGCCAAAGAGAAAATATTATGAAGGACTTGATATATGAATGAATGAAAGATGGAAAAGATAGCTTAAGTAGTATATCCTTGGAAAACAGTTACATCAAGCAATTAATTCAAGCTTTGGGCATTACTTTCGCCTCTCTTGTATTTCCGTAGAAAGTTTAAATTACTGTATTGTCCGTAGACTTGAATGATCATTTTCTTATATCAGTTTCTCAGGGACAGCGTTCAGCGAGACCTTGATCTTCATCTGAACTTCGATTCATCAATCGATGTATGAGATCCTGAACACTAGAACGTTCACGTCAATGGGACTTTTCCCCAGATAAATATATCAGTTTGATTTTCTTTATTACATGAATTTCTTAATTGCAAGATGAACAGATCCAGAAGTTGAAAGGATGTACTGTACTTTACGATAAAAGATGAGAATAAATGATTAAAAACATAAACCAGATTAGCGGTATCCGCACGAGAATAATTTATACTGGTTCTACAAAATTGATACAGATGGATACTTCCCTGAATTTCTGCCTCTACCGCATGCCATACTGGCTAACATTATCCGATTTCGTAGCGCGAACATAGATTCGTGTACTCTTTATTTACTAATGCTTTTAAATAATATTTTTCATGTTTTTCTGTTCCCCATTTTTCTTGTTTTTCCTCCCAAACCTCTTTTCTTTTTCCCCCCCGTCAAAAACCATCGCTAAACCTATTGCAAAGGTTTTGCTTGCTATCCAAGATAAAAAACTCCTTCATCCGAAACCTAATTAAAACTTAGATATTATGGAGGCGTTACATTATCTATAACTGAAAGTCTACTTCTTTATGCTCTATCTCAATAAAATTATATATTTGTGAAAGGGACAGACGACTATGGCAAAGTCGTAGTGTCACACAATAAGATCTTTTAATGCTAGTAAAAGAATATCCCAAACCAGAGAAATCAAAGGCCATTTGGTTTGATGCACAATTATTATACAAGTTTATTTAATAGAGCGTGGTTTGCCTGACTCTACTAGAGATTTTGTTAAACTTGCACAAAAGAAACTACTTCCCAATCTGCGAGTTAAACACCCTTTTGAGGTCTATTTTAAGAATAGAGATATTAAATATAAAGGAGTCATACATTTTGCCAGGGAACCTAGTTTATGTGAATTGCAGATTTATGTAATACTCTGCAATTCACATAAGCTAGGTACCTATCTACTAAAAACAAGTTATTAAGTTGAAACACCTACATCTACTCTTTTATACAATTATATTTAATTAATTGTTTGTTTGTTTGTATGTTGGAAGCTTTCTCTGATAGAGATATAGGCAAACTAAACTATAATTGTCTGTAGATTTCCAAAGGATGGATGGATTTTAATGAGGTTTTTACAATTAGAAGCTAGGTGATTTGATGAATATCGGTTGGGTCGTTCGAGAGTTTGAAAGTTTAGAGAGTTTGAAGCTTTGAAAATAGGTGTCGCAATTACATAGGGGATTTTTAATCTGCTTAAAGTATTTTTAAATTATTTTTTTCTTTTCTCTTATTTCATCTTTGTGTCTGTATAACCTTTTGCATTAGAAAGTTTGTGTGTATATTGGTTACTATTTAACTCTTAAACGACTGAACGGAAATGGATGAAATTTGGAATGTACATAGCTTTTACCCTGAACTAACACATAGTATACACCTTATATCTCAAAAAACAATCATTGTTCCTGCGGGGTAGTCAATGCGGATGAAGTCGAACGTTATAAATGCATAAGTGCAGTGAAGTTAGTAACTGTGAAACATAATCATAAAGTAACAATGCAATCAAATGTTGTATACCAATTTCAACCTACTTTTAATTGTTGGATTGATTTGAAAAGCATACTTTTAAAGGTCCGATGACAATATAATAAAATGGTACCATCAAGCTATGATGGTATGATGATGGAGACGGAAGGTAGCTATAGGACTTTTGATAATGAATGAAGTACAGTCGGCAATAATGCATGTTGTTTTTTTTTTCTTTTACTTATGAGTTACTTTGACAACTATTTCCTAAACCCTCATAGTGCCATAACTAACATTAATTATACAAGTCTGTAGGTATATGTAGGTACTCGAATAGTCTATATATGTATGTTTATAAAAATTAATTGCCGCATCTATGACGGAGCATCACTTGAGAACGGCTCGACCGAGTTTGCTGTTGTTTGTTGTTTTCGTTATTGTTAGGACAATGTTTGTATGAAACGAAAAATCACCCGAGTGATACCTAGCACGAACAGCTAGTAAATAATAAATATTACTTACCTTAATTTTATTTACACGGGTAATTCGTCATTATTGTGCGGCTGGAGGTGTAATTCGAATTCGGCACATAACTGCTGTGCTATCTCCTTGCACCTCTGTATATTATGTCGAAACTCTTCCTCCTGAAGCTGAAAGGGGTTGGGAGCATCAATGATCGCCCTGCACAGCAGTTTCTTCTTTCTTTTTCGTCTTGCAGCGGGAGGCGACCAAGACACACTTGACATTCTACAAATAATGATTACCCATTATATTATAATGTTAAACACCTTTCTTGTAAGTAACGAAGTCTTTATTGATAAGTGAAACATTATAAAACCAATACTCACGCTTAAATTCAAGTTTTTTTCAAGATTCATGTCTTATCGTCACCAACACGGCACTCGTATAAACTTATTGAATTAAGATGTCAAAAGTCGACCCAAAGTGGCGACCCATATTAAGCACAATCGATAAAATATGACTTTTGCCGTATATCGTTGTCAAAAATGGATAATGCAATGTAACCAATGCCACCATGTTAGCATACGTCGACAATGCTAAAATGTCGATGATCTTGAGATAAAAATGTTTTATTGCGTGGATAAGTGTCTGCATAATCGGCCCGCAGAGCATATTGCATGCCCGGATTTTATCGTGTACAGTCTTTATGTTGTAAAATGCTATCATAAGTCAATAATTTGGCATCCAAAGTCAAAACCTTGCTACGATAGTATAGCAGTTTTTATCTATTCATGTGTCAGTTCTTTAGTTATCTTAGATGGAGCGTTTTGAGGAAATTTTAAGGGATGGACAATGTCCTTTGAGCGCCACCTTGCATTTAAGATAGAAAGCTATATTTTGGACATCGTAATGAGGTTTTAGAAAATAATAAATTGCCGGGGTAGCTGGTGGCCTGATCAAAAAACAAACGAAATGATTTTTTGACCACCCTTATGGACAGATAGAATCTTAAAATTGTAAAAAGAAAAGTCAGCATGGTAGGGATAATGCGACAAGATGCATCGAAGATAGCCCTTACAAGTCACAGGCCAAGCTAATTAAGTTGCACAGCTGCGCAAAAAAAAACAAACTAGAAATACTAGGAAGAATTCTTCGATATGGCTATCTTTTAGTTAGGTAGGTCTATTTGTCGATGACTCTTGTGTCTTGGTGAGAATGACTCCAGAGACCCTAGCAAAGATGCAAACGCTACTAACGTTTTTCTTCTATCACTCAAAATGTATGGGATGACACTCGTGCGTATCGATAAACCACGTGGTCAAGTGTCATCCCATACATTTTGAGTGATAGAAAAGGAAAACGTTGCCTGTGTTGTTTGGAAATAGTACATTATTGCCTAGGCATGGAAGTAGGCAATTGCGGGCCGAGTATTGTTTTAAACGGACGAGCTTGCGAGTCCGTTTAAAAATACGAAGCCCGCAATTGCTGTTCCTGCCGAGGCAAATATAGTGCTTTTCTCAAAAATCGCAAGTTTTTTTTGTATTGGATTAAAATCTTCATCGCTTGAACTCATTTTTCTAATTGCATACAACAAACGAAAAAAAACAACCACACTTCATGTGAAAAAACTATCACTCTTTACCGCCTTTTTGTTTATGACAAGGAGAACCGCAAGCTTTGTTTTTTAAAAAACATAAGCTATTCCAGACACAGATAAAAAAGTTATGTTTCGAATAAAATTTGGATGTATAAGACTTGTGTCCTCATTTTATTATGGGCTTTTTCACTTTTTAAAAAGTGACAAGCTAGATAGTAATGGAATTTGTATGCAACATTGCGGGCTTGTGTAGCGAGCACGCAATGTTTTTTTTTTTTTAATTTGAGATCTGTCAGTAAACTATGTCCTTCGCGTCTCAATATGTAGATATTAATGTCAACATTTCCAGACATTTTTGAGAAAAATAAATAAACATGTTTGTCACGAAAATTGTAATGCCGCTTTATGAAAAAAAGACTCAAATAAGCTTAACAAATGTTTGTGGATGTATACAGGGATTACTCGATGGAAATAAAGCCGCTGTGTGACATTTTACTAATGTTATAAACCATTTAAAACGTTTAAATACGTCAAAACGTGCAATCGTCTGTTTTTCGAAAGTCCCGGAAAAAGACAAAGGCGTTCTAGAAATGACTGTTAGATTTTCTGAATGACGATAATGATCTAGTGGTTTATTAACAATGTGCCGCCAAACTGCGCAATCAGTTTATAAGCAAAATCTATAACGTCCGAAAGGCAAAATGTCTCTCTCTCATTATGTGTTATAAATAAATAATGACATAGTTGTTATCGTAAAAGTAAGTAAATCAACCTGTTCAAAGTTGAGGCATTTTAGGATCAGGTAATTTTTGTTTAAGTCGTAGCGAATTTCAGTGTTTATGAGACAAAGTCAATTTAAAATTCAGTTATATATAGGTAGGTATGTTATATGAGGAATCCAGTATTGTGGTAAAAAGATTGGATATTTCAATACTACAGCATTTTAAAACAAAGTCGTTTTGGAATCTAGACGTTGCGGCAATAAGAATAAGAATAAAAATCATTTATTTGAACACACGTTAACATACATTTTGGCTTTAAGTATCCGAAAAAGTCTGGCCAAACAATGAAAGATAGCTTTTCTCCAAAATTTGTACGATCACAAATAGATAATGAACTTCAAGCATGGCCGCATTTTTCTGTTCCGCGTAATAAAAGGACGGTTGTGCTAATTATGCCAGCTTTCAGTGATGCTTTTTGCGTTATATTTCTTTCTGTTACAGATTAAACGCTAATGAATTGTTACTCCTAAGGGATTTTCGTAATTAAGGCATTTATTACATCCCTTTCCTTTAGAATGGATTCAATTAACAACCTGAATTACTTCCTTAGAAAGTATTCATAAACGCGTTTGGTACCTTGAATTACAAATTAATATGATTGTAAGATTTGTAAGTACCGGTTTTAAGTATTTAGACTGTGAATTTAATATTTTGGGTACAGTCTTATGACAAATATACTTAGGTACTTAGAATTATAAAAAAAATAATTACGCACATAGTTCTTAAGGTGCACTTACATGGCAACTTTTAAAGGCAATTTATAACCGGCTGTCTTACTCTGATTTTATGTAATAAAATAAGACGTCCATACTGTTGACGGGCAATTATTGCTCAAAAAATTGTCCGTGTAAGCGTACCTTTATGGATACAATAAAATATAAATATGTGAAAAAGTAAGTTATTGGAATTGATGTCTTCAGACATCATACTCGTAGAAATAGGTAATGGGTAGTACGGGAACGCATACCGGCTAAGCGAAATAAATTATATTTATTGATTAAATTTCATTTGTAACTTACAGTTAGCCACCATTGTATAAGTTCCAAACTTAATTCTATAGCATTCATTATTTCTCAATTATTTTCTAACACTCATTAATGAGTCTTGCCATTCCTGAGGCGAACACATCGCAGTGTGGCGCCTCTCTGAGCATGGAGTTGAGGATAAGAAGCGGAGATCGCTAGTAATCGTCTCACCTTGAGTGACTCGTATCCTAGCCGGCTCTGTAGACAACGTGAAAAGGTACGAATAGTAGAATACTGCTCTTTGTATAGATTTCTGAGAAACTTCTTCTGCACTTTCTCTAACATTAGAATATACTTATTTACGTGGGATTCCATACAACCTCTAGTGCTTGTCTCTAAAGTTGACGGATTAATCCAACATATGAGCTGCGTTTTTTTGCTACTCATGTGCATTGGTCGCGGAATGTTAAGTAGGCATCAAAAAGGACCCTGACCAGCGGCACTTGCAGCATTATCCTTGCCACTCAATGTATTGTTACGCCGATGGGTTAAGGCGTCTAATTTTCAATCGTGGTTTTTGGTGCTTTAGAAGCGTATTCGAAAGAATAGCCTTTTATAAAGATCTAATTTTAAGTATTTCATAATTTAGAGTGTTATGGTTATTTAAAATAATTGATTAGATAAAATTAACCTCACCTACTTACTGAGAAAAATCTGTTTTTAAAGTCGTAATAGACGAAAGTCATTCAAACATAATGTAAACAAACAATCACAATACAATATATTTATTATTTCAGAATTCTCGGACAAGGTCAAGGTCAAGAACAAGGTTGTTGAGCAAGGTCGCAATGCGTAGAACATTCCAGCAATGAATAGTCTCGGTCGTCCTCGGCGGGTCAAAGTACATCGATCATTTCAGAAGACATTCTGGAATGGTCGGACTATAAAAGGCGGAACGATTGCGGTGGCAATTCACTCTTTACTTGGACTGCGAACAGAGTGAACAATAGCGAATCCAGCGATATCGAAGCTTAATGTGTGATTATTGTTTGTAACGGCTAAAGTGAGTACGTTAATAAAGTCTAGCTCTTTATTATCGGTGTATTCGTGCATTTCTATGTTCTATAAAATTATGGATGGGGAATAATGCGAATGGAAAAAGAAGGAGAAGAATAAATGCGTGTGATTAAATGAATGGGGAAAAACGCGATTGGAAAATAAGCTACAGATAATAAATGATTTTGAGAAAATCGTCTAACCATTCAACAGTATACTGGTAAGTCAGTAGAATGGAAGAACGCGCGAAACTCATTGTTTCGCATTTGGATATATTAAAATCTAATTTCTTTTTTTGTCATGGCAAATACCTACGACATCGAGATCTTTTTGCAGCGCTCTTCAGTCCGCTTCACCGTTTATTATTTTTATCAACTTTACATCGTCAGCATAGGTATAGCAACACTAAGGAACGCACAAATCGTTTATCAAAATGTTAAAAAGTTCAAACCATGACTTATTCCCGATCGTGTTGGATATACTTCTGACACAAAGGGTCCATATTTCACGAAGTGTTCCTGTCAGACAAAGTAACTAGAAAACAATTTTAAAATTCTCGGTGCAAATCCCATGATGTTTTCGTAGCAGGGCAGGGGTGTTATTCTCAAACGGCGTTCGCTCGGTCAAACGAGGGATGAGTGAATTAGGCAGCAGGGCTTCTCCCGAACGATCGAACGTAAAAAGGCTGCCTAATTGAGAATGCACGCGCTAAAATGTACGGTACTACTTAAACTCGCCGGTTCGTCGCATTCACTCGATCACTCGTTCAACCGACCGAACGACGTTTTTAAGAGAATAACACCCCAGTACGTTATCTACATTATCGAATACGACCTCTGAAAATCTAGGTAGATTATGTCTACTTGTCGTTTCCTATCTATTTCCCGCGACATAAAGTTGACAACTGTGTTAGTGGCAACAACGGAACGTCTGGGAATAAAGGCGTGCTGCATAATAGGTGTGAGGTGAGGCAAGCGTTGGGGCAGGATGCAGGATGGATGGATATAAAACGGGTATACTACATAAGTCCAGAATCATAGTTCCAAATTGATCGAAATCTCGAATTTTGAATAAGCCAGTCCATGCCGCGAGCGGACCTGCTAGAGGGGGTGTTCTTTTTATAGTTGTGATTATTATTTATATTTTTGATATTTGAGTAGCTTAGTTTAATTTTAATTTAAATACTTAATTTTAGTTTTAATTTTTAATTGTATTAATGTTGAATTCTGTACTTAGTTGGATGTAAATAAGTACTTAAGTTTTTGATAACGATTATAAATCAAACGTAACTAAGACTACGTTAATAAATTAGATAACATACTTGTAACTTGCGGAAAAATGAAAATACTTAAGGAAAAATTAAAATTATATAGTAACACGAGTAGTATCTATTAGGTACAGTCTAATAATACAAATACATGTAATTGATTGAAAGAATCCTTTATTTTTGCTAAAATTTCCATACATTGCAATCTAAGAGTACCAACTGAAGGGTTATTATGACATAACTATGCAGTTCAGTTTACGCAGAGAGAAAAGGACAGAGCTATATAACTGCTATAGCTCTGGTCCTTTACACTCGCCGTAAAATGAACTGCATAGCTATGTCATAATCAGTGATCGGAATAGGTAGAGCTAATTTGCCTAAACTTGACGCATATTCATTCATGCGTGAGAGAGATGGGAATACATTATTGAATGAACATGCATCAAGTTTAGGCAAATTAGCTCACCTATTTCCGATCACTGGTCATAATAGCCCCCCAGAGCTATTAACAAAAGAATTCATTCAGTCGACATAACAACATCTATAGAACAATGTTCGTCACGTTCCTTGCCCTTTTACTTTTCTTCTTTACCACTTAAACGCTTAGGTGGTAAATGAACAGGGGCTTGAAATAGGGAACGGCGAGTGAATGCGATCGGGCCTTTGTGGCGATCCCTCACGAGTGCCCATCGGAAAGAGTGCTTTCTGTTCTCGCGACATAAGCCTCGGGGAGTTAGACGTGCCCGCCTTCGAGGTCATGTAGAGGTAGGTACGAATTTCGTTTACGGAAATGACCAATTTTTGCAGACTACCCCGCAAAATAGCTAAAGTGTTTTATATTATGATTTGTCCTTATCTCTCAATATGACATTTGAATATGACAGAAAGGGGCAACGCAACTTTAACTAAAATAGGTTTATAGTGCAGTTATGAATAATGATACTACTTTGTCGGCCTAATTTAAATGTATAATTATGCCAAATTACAGCTTTGTAGTACCAAGAGTCTCTGAGATAGACCACGGACAGACGAACAGACGGATAAGGCGAAACTATGAGGGTTCCTGGTATCCCCTGATTTCGGAACCCTAAAACAGTCAAATCGGCCAAGCCGTTATCAAGTGATGCTTCGTCATACATATGGTAATTGATTTTTATTTATGTATGAATGTAGATAAATAAAAAATAATATGATTTAAGCATTTCACTGGTTTTGATTTTTTCCATTTCTAGGTTCTAGGTAATTCAAAACTTCACAAAGTTCGGACGCGTTGATGCCTTCTGTTTTTAAACCTATAAGGCCCGATTTAGACCAAGCGAACGAACAAGAATTCTATGCATTATCTCTTACGTTTTCTTTGTAAAAATAAAGACAAAACATGTTCTAGAGCACTTGTTCGCTAGGTCTAAACGCACCTTTATGGTATAAATGCCAATATTGAAAAAAAACAGTAAAAAACCAATCTGAAACTTAAGTTACTCCAAATTATTTTTGTAAACCATAGATAAAAAAAAATGCTGTACCTATTCTTATAAGTAATTTTATCGCTAAACCGCAGTGGACCGCCGCAAAAAATCGCAACGTGTTATGCGAGCCTTTCATGTTCATACCCGAATACGTGCGGGGCCACGTGCCTTCGGGGTAATGCCAGACGTTTTTACCCCAGCCAAGTAGAAATGTGTTATGCATTATTAAATTCAATATTATGCTACTTTACTTATAACCTCTACAAACCCTCTACGAGTTCCAGAAAAGTTATGCGGATAGAACTTTTTCAGATTTAATTTTTCATTTTTGTAAAATAAGGAAAAAAATCTTCGTTTTCCTCTGTCAGTGTTCGTCCTTCCACTCGCATGCAGCCACTTGAAGCATTGATAATTTTACCCACTATGTAAGTAAGTAATTATGTAAATATAAAAAAAATAAAAATGTAAACAAACTCATGCTGCATTCCAGTGTGAACATATGAAATAAAATATCCTAACCGCAACGAATTACAGTTACAACGTTACATTTAAAATAGTTATTCTGAGAAAAAGCGTTTTTTAATTGGATTGTCGGATGGGGTTTTTTAACCATATGCCTAAGTAAATATTACAAGGCTTAAACCATTATATAAAGCTCAAAATTTCCATACAAAATGCGATAATGTTTCTCTCCCCTTAAACCTAGTCCGATTTTCACGATTTTTGAAAATGTAGATATTATGAAAATTTTTTTCGTTTGCCGTTAAAGCCCAATCAATTCAAGTGATTTTATTTTTTGTTATATATTTATTTATGTTGATTTTACTTCATTTTTTTCAACCTCGTCTTTAGCATTTATGAATATAAATTAATCTCAAAAATAAATAAAAATGCAAAATGAAAATTTAGGCTGTCAACGTCAGTCCGTTATATCAAAGAAGTTCCCATGATCAGAGACCTCACCTTCATCTCCCCCACCCTCATTATACAAGCTCGATGGAACCGAAATAATTATTATTGCATTGTCGTCAATGTAATAAATATTCATGCATTTCTAGGTCAATCGACGCTCATAGAGAGGAAAAATGGACTCCCTCGTTTATGCACTACGAACTTATTTATACACACTTGGTTACATTATTACAAAATGCAGCTAATGTAAGCTTGTTAAAGCTAATATTTTCCATTATGATCCTGTTTCTCCTGACATTTCCTCTAGTCGTCATGTGTTTATCTTTCTACGTTGGATTTTCTGCAAAACGTAACAATGCTTTGTGCACGTGAAATGTGAACCACATCAAAGACTTTCTATTTCCGTTGTGGTTCAACGCCTCGGCTGATGCCGTCGGTGAACCTCGGCTGTGTATGACAAGCAGTTCGTGATATCTTTAAGACTGATTCTATCAAGGACATAAAACAAGGAAACTGCTGGAACTGCTATTTGAGGTAGCCAAATGATTACCAAAAGGTAACCAAATCCGGCGTGGTCGGGTGATTAACCGGCGTTTCAACCGCCGTCATTATTGTCTTCCCATATTATTGGGGGAGGCCGACGATGATGATGATTATTCAAGACAAACTTAATAAATTTCTTGTTCTTTTAAATGGAATGGATACTACCCCCGGGTCCGCTGATTTTGATATCAAAAGTTGCTGGTAGTTATCATTATTTTCCTCAATATATTGAAGACAACAATGACGGCGGTCGAAACGCCCGAATATTCACCCGGTCACGAAATAAGCAGGCGTAAGCAGTTTGGCGAGTAACTTTAAAATTAGTTATGTATATATGTGCCTTTGAAAAAAAAATTTAAAAAAAAAAAATGATGATAATGATTGTCCTTTCTCATTTACTTCAGGGTTAGCTGGAAGAGATCTCATTTAGGGATAAGTTCGCCTTTGTACATTACTTTAATAATAATATTGTTATATTTATATTTTTGTGCAATAATGAGTTTACATACATAAATGATCCCAGCGGGACACCAGCGTTGGCTTCAAAACAACCGACATGCTGCATTTATTTCACGTTGTCTAGCACTAGGTCAGTAATTTATACTCGTATTATACTTTGTTTGTTTGAATATATGTGAATATCGTTATACTTTCTTTCGTTTTTCATTATTTTCGCCTCGTCTCGTCTCGCCTCGTCGGTGGAAAAGCAGCTTTACGTTGTTAGTAACTATTAAGAAATGCAACGAGAGTATATACATAGTTGCATTGAATTTGAAAGAGAGTGTGTTCCATCATGTATGTTTGTTAGTTAAAGTGGAAATATCTCAAACAAGAGTACTACAAGATTTTGTGTTTTTATAAAAACTTTGTGGGCAAACGAACTTGAAATTCTGATTCTTCCAGGGATTTCAAGAGACTTATCGCTCGCGGTAAAGAGCATATACTTATCACCCACCTGTTCGTTTTAGCGCCCGCGGCTGACGCCACACTTAGATATTATGCCAACCCTTGTATCGCTTTGTACATAAAAGGCTTGACAGTTAGTGGAAACCGGAATTTCGAAGCCCCCCGCATATTAAAAAGTAAAACTATTTATAGCAAAGGGCTCGATATGAAAGGGGTTTATTTGCACATTTTGAATGCTTATTTTCATATTTTTGGTCACTACTTTCGGATTTATGACTAAAAACGTACAAAACCGTTTACCCACCTAAATTTAATTGATATGGGATTATAGTATTTTTTACGGGAACAAGTGCGGCTAACGCCATCGAAAATTTGAATTAAATTCTGGCGCTATACATTGGAAAAATTACCACAAGAACCAACAACATGATTTTAAATGAATGTAATTTGGCTTTTTGTCCATAGAGACGAACATAAAGAAGGCCCATTTAGCACTGTTATTCGAGGTAAGATGTTCTGAGGAATGTTTAAGTAAAGTTTAATGCAACAGTTATCAGTACATTAACCGAAGTAGTTGTATAAGGAGATGTAACTATTGTGTAACGTTAGGCCATAGAGTGGTTGTTCCCGCGGGTGTGGATAAAAAGGAACTTCAAGGAGTAAATGCACGTTTGGTAGCCTGACATTAATCGGAGAGGGGCGAACTGAACACTAGAACGGCTAGCACAAGTGGTCCGCGACTTGTTTGTCATTCGGATGTCCGTTTTTAACTAGCCTTTTACAAAAGCGACGTGATAGAGACGCACTGAGCCAAAGCGAAAAAATACAAGATCTGATATTGATTTATACAATGAGACAGTATCGTGCGAATAAAAATGACATATATTGGGCCAAGCAATCATAGCGCCATCTCTCAGATTTCTTACGAACTAGATCGCACCAAATAGCACTGTCTCGCAGTGCGGCTAGCACAAGTGACCCGCAACTTAGTTGTCGCTCAGATCTCCTTTTCCATCTAGTCAGTAACGATAGAGACGCACTGAGCGACAAGCGAGAAAATACAACTTGTGCTACCCGTGTAGATTTCAGAACGACACTATTCGGGATCGGGGTCTGCGCGGGACTGAGCACATCAGTGACGTCTTGGAGTTACAGCTATAGTTTATACACCATTGATTGAGTTGGCGAAAATTTATTGTCCTAGAGGAAAGTACATACGAAGAGATGTTTATGTATGTAGATGTTCTAGTCACTAAACGAGCACGCAGCAACAGCTACGCTATGGAGATAACACTGTCCTGCTAATCCAATACGCAGTATCTCAGATAAAACTCGAGAATTAATTTTTTTATAATTACTGCTTATTAGTTTAGTAGGGCAGTACAGTATTCTAAACCTGATGAACAAGTCATAGGCACTGCGATCAGTTACGGCGAGGGAGGAGTATTTTCGTTTTTTTTCCCCCAATCAGTGAGGTGGAGCAAAGTAGATACCTACTACTAGTACTTGTACATACGTTAGGTACTTTTCTCATCGGCAACTGATAGCGTTTCGTTAGCTATCGGAGGAAGGGTATCGGGAAAGAGTGTCCATGGGAAATAGGAGTGGTTCGGGGACTGATTGTGTCACCTGTGCATGAACCCACTTTATACCATGCCGTTACGCCAATATTGCCAGGACAAGGGAAGTGCATGTTTTTAATGGAAAAAGACTCGTACGAAACACATATAGGTTTAAGTAAAAAAAAAATCTATTGGTCAACGCATTATGATCTAACTACTTGAAAACAAAAAAGCATACTAGTTGGAAAATGGTTTTTCGGTAAAGAAAATTGCCCCTAATACGTTAAAGTACTTTTTTATGGGATTTCAGGAAAACCTTTGTCGGGTCAGCTAGTAGTAAATAGAAACGAATAGATGTAATATCTGTCACGGTGTTACAAAATATTACTTACATCATTATGTTTTATTTCACAACCTATTATTTGTTTCGATTTTAGCTCTCTTCCATAGTCTTTCCATAAAACGAGGGGCGTTCAATAAATTCTCGGTATGGGAAAGGAAAAAAAAAGGTGGGATATTTATATTTTCCAATATACTCCCAACCTGAGGGCTATTTATATTATTAAAACATAGGTTAATTATTATTTTTAACGTCTCATGGAAATATTTAAAAATATCTGGGGACAATGTCACAACAATTGACCTAGTCCCAAACTAGGCTCTAGGCTTGTACTATGGATACCAGACAACGATATAAATACTTATATAGAGAAATAAATACTTAAATACATAGAAACATCCATGACTCAGAAACAAATATTTGTGCTCATCACACAAATATCTGCCAATACCGGGATTTGAACCCAGGACCGCTAGCTTCGTAGGCAGGGTCACTACCAACTAGGCCACCACGTCTTCAAACGTCAAAAGCATCAAAAGAATCGGAAACATACTCGCGCTTATCACAAAAAGCACTCGCGCTCATCAAAAACTGATGTAAGTATACGAGTAACATCGAAACTTGCAAAAGTACTAACTGTACCTACTGTCTCTTACTTATGAGCTAGATCAAGTTAGGGAAGTTAGACGTCTTATCTTGTACAAATGGGCCCTTTATGGTTCACTTCGGCCTTCTAGGATTAATTGTGCAAATACCTTTTGTTTGTTTAATACCCTACTTACAGCTTTTTCAATGTGCTGGTTTCCTTACGATATTATTTCCTTCACTAAAAAGAGCATCGGATAATGTACGAGAAGTAAAGAAATAGTAGTTTACGTGATGGTTGCGTAATGCTTATTACGCAGTCTCGTACAATAATTTATCTACACACATATTATAAGTACACTAAGATGGGTTCAGAAGCCGAAAGGCAAATGACCAGCATTACCTTACCTGTGGTGACAGCGATGACAGCTGTAACGTAATTTTGAAATTACGTAATAGAATATTGTAAGGTAATGATATCCAAATTTGGAACATCTTTCAAAATTAACAGCTGTCATCGCTGTCACCTACTACCACAGCTAATGCTGGTCATTGCCTACGGGTTTTGAACGCATAACAGAGGACTACTAACGGACTTCGAACTAAGTTCGAACTCCGTACTTTACGATCACGAATCGATACCCTACGCCTACGCTCAAAGTTAGTTGTCTTGCTCTAAGATGGAAGTAAGAGTAAGACAGCACTGCCATCAACTTAGTCTAATCGGCACAATACATGATATTCGTACAATGCCGGTTTTAATTGAAGCTGCTTGTGTATTTTGATCTAATTTAACTTGACATTTGATAAGTTCGTTTGATCCCTAATTAATACTCGACTCTAACATCATACCCATGAATAGCGTGCCTTAAGCGCTCGGTTGTTTTATGCAATACGATACGTTAAACGTTATGCGTTTGATGAACGTTATATCATTTTACATCAGACAATCTAATTACCAAACATTATTTTACGCGTCAAAAGCAGCGATAATATCTGTACCCTTACCATGAGCTACAATTACCGTACTCGCTAGTGAGTCGAATTCTCTGTCCCTCGCGAACCTCACAGTATTCTTATAGAGTGCGAGAGACAGAGCATTCGACTCGCTAGCGAGTACGGTAATTGTCACTCATGGTTAGGGTACTGATGTAAAAATGATGTGCGTCACACGCATCGCGTTTAACGTAGCGTTTATCGCATGAAATAACCGAGCGCTTTAGAACGCAAGTATTACCGTCGCACTCAGAGACGTCAATTAAATTTAATGATTGATTAAAGTTGCTGCTGTCCCTTTCTTTACTTTAGAATAAGACAACACGTCACTAAACAAGCAGTAAATTTAATTGACGTCTCTGAGTGCGGCAGTTAGTGCCTTCCGTCACAGTAAGGTGGCACGTGATCTTACGACCCTATTATATAGGTAATCGTCCTCGGCTGGACGTAGGCCTCTCGTTATAAGTGTGTAATGTTTAATTTTTAGGTCCCTCTGTTATGGTGTAGGAGGAAATTTAATGAAACTAGATAATTAATTATATGAGTCACAAAACTTTTATATTACTTTTCAACCGGCCTTATGGCCTCTTAAGGTATTTAATCGTTACACCGAATTAGACCTATCGCTATTAAGGGATTAACCCAAGGTGAAGTGGTTCTTATTCTACGCTAGATCGATAACGCTTGTGAAATTTGGAAATTGTTTAATTTGGAACGACTCAGTTGTGAGCTGCGGGCGCCGCTGGACCACTGCGACTGGCTTGTGGCAGGGCTTCCACGCTGATCCCGGCTTGCCGAAGGACTCGGAAGGGCGAAGAATATTGCGAAGGAAAAAACCATTACAAGTGCCAGATTGCTTTGTCCGAAGCATGCTTTCTCTAATTTCTGCCGGTCTTATTAACCCCATCGCAAAAGTTAAAGTGTTATACGTTCAACGTGTATTATATTATGATAATGAAACATGTTTAATGTGTATCTGTACCATCGTAGCTCCGAAGCGAATCAACCGAATTGGGCGTGGTTTTTTTAAAAGGATGAGACACGTATAATTTATTAATCTTGCCTAAATGTTATGATATTAGCTAGGATTATGATTTGGTTGGGTGGTTTAAAACTTATCAGCTTTGAAAGTAGGGCCCACCATCATATCGCGGTTTTTTTGTCTATTTGATAATGATTTGATAGTTATTTTATACATAAATACATACCTTCATGCCTCCCAATAGGGTAGGCAGAGACTATGGAACGCTAGATGCACCGCGGTCTAAATACACAACTTGTGTATTTATAAAAATATAATGAAAAAAATAATTGGTCGCTTGTAACAAGATTGTGATTGTTGTGCATAAGCGTGTTGATCCCATACGAGCCTAACAAGACGATAGATACATCAACTAAGATATTAGTTGAATCACTAAACAAATTGCTGTTTGTTACTATCATTTTTGGTTTATATAACTAATATCTTAACTATTGTATTCATTTTCTATCAATTAAGTGAAAATCTCTCTTTGTTGGCTCTCATTTTTTTGAGTGTACCTCCTGTACATTCATCAACCTCTTCATTCACGTACGTAATTATTTTATATAATTTGATGTTATAAATTGATACAGATTATTGTTTTTAGTTACAATACTCATAATTTGAGACACTTAACAACATTTTAAATAACTTTTGTCCGACGCTGAAAATAGATCCCAACTCTCGGTTTTTTGCTGTAGGCTACGAATCAATTACTAAATCACATTGACTTCTTCTACCAAGTTTTTTCACCTAACTCGCGTATCTACGTAACAGTAACACAATAAATAGAACGACAGAAAATATAACAAGGAGCCACAATTGTCCTCGTAAGAGTTGACGAGGCGTCTGCCGTCGAGGGGCCGCAAACTTTCGCCTCGATTCTTCGAAGTTCTCCGCGTGCAAATATTGTTCTTGTGTGTTACACCGACAAGTACTTACATAAATATTGAATTTATTGAATGGGTCTAATGCTTCCCGCTTGTAAGGATTCCTGCTCATGAATTATGTTTGAGAAATAACGATTGAAAATGAGCAGGCAACCGTGAAGTGGCTGTCGCCGCGATATCTCCCTCGCATTACATATTCCGATTTCAATGCGAGATTATTTTGATCAGCTAATCGAGAGGAAACCATAATAGCTCGAGTAGGCTTACCTTCAGGGGTTTGTGTATGTTTGACGAGGGACACGAGTTATGCGATGTTGCTTAATGTTCGAACAACCTATATTTACCGATATATGTATATTTAACCGATTGCGATGTAACTTGGGTGAGTTGTACGCCCGCGGAGGTTACTAGCGGGAGAGCGGGATTCACGCGGATCAAATCACGCGGGTTGGCTACTTATGTTTACGAGAACTGACGCCCGAACTTGTTACTCATTTGCAGTGATCGGAATAGGTAGAGTATATTTACCCAAAGTTCACAAAAGGACATAATATAGAGTGGATACAACCGGGTGATATATTAAATTATTTTTATTGAATTCCGGATTTCCGTTATTTTTAATGCTAAATATAAGTAATATTTACTCACGGTATGGGATAGTTTATGTAAGTTTGTGATAAAAGGGGCCTGTAACTCATTCCTTATATCTAATTATCAGTGATCGGAATAGGTAGAGTATGTTTACCTAAAGTTCGCAAAAGGACATAATATAGAGTTGTTACAACCGGGTGAAATATTAAATTATTTTTATTGAATTCTGGATTTCCCCTATTTTTCTGGTACTAGTAAATGTAGTCGCAAGGAAGTCTCCAGTTTATGACTCTGTTCTACGAAGATTAGGTAAATATACTCCACCTATTACATAATTAGATATAAGGAATGAGTTACAGGCCCCTTTTATCACAAACTATCCGATACCGTGAGTAAATAATACTTATATTTAGCATTAAAAATACCGGAAATCCGGAATTCAATAAAAATAATTTAATATATCACCCGGTTGTATCCACTCTATATTATGTCCTTTTGTGAACTTTGGGTAAATATACTCTACCTATTCCGATCACTGGTCATTTGACTATTAATTTATAAAGAAGCTTTTACATTCCTAGGCCTACTCTACCCTCTCATCAGTCTCAATAAAAGCCACTAGTCCGCGACGCGCTGCGGACAGGGAAAAAGGACCCGCGTTAAATGATGATGACTGATTCAGATGGATGAGGCGGGCACGAGTTATGGTACCTACCTAGGTACCTTCGTGATGAGATTCTCGCATGCGACATTATTGCGCTTGAGGTTGTATCCGCTAAAAACGTCTGGTAGGAGAGCTGTTCAGCATTTTTATGTAGGTGTTGGAGGCACGGTGGAAACTAAATTAAATTAGATAGAAAGAGGCAGACCTGACTGAAGGGGCTTTTATATTTGTACGGGTCTGTAAAACAGACTGTGTTCGATCCAACATAACTAAATGACGTACGGTCACGGAAGTTAATTTGCTACCCATTTCAAAGAAAATCTGCTTGAAGATGTCATTGTCAATAGAGATGCCAAGTCATTTGTAATTGACAGGAAACTCAACCTTATTGCCGTAGAATGTCAGATTGACTTTGGACCTAAGGTGGGTCACAAATTAAATTCCTTGACTGTACGAGTAGTTTTAATATCTCTCTCTCTTTATTTAAGGGCCATGCTCTTGTCGGTGGAGTATCGCCAACCGCTCCGTTTTAATATAAAATATCAAATTAAAAAAATAATTAAATAATTGTGCAAATTGTGGTTATAGAATTATCAACAAGTTTTTAGAGATGTTTGTAATTCTGTAGCTCTGCCTACCCCACTCTGGGAACGAAGGCGTGAGATTATGTATGTGTATGTAAATTAAAAAACCGGTCAAGTGCGACTCGGATATAGTGTAAATAGTTTGTCCACCACGGGAATCGAGGTTCGAAGATTTTTCCCGTATTTCCGAGAAATATATTTTAAGTTTCCTTCAAAATCAGACACAAAAACGTTTAATAAGTAATTATAATATAAATTGTGGTCATATAAATAATAAGTTAGCCATTATTGCTCTAATGAAAAGATAAACCTGGATTGAGACAATCTTAACTTTGCCATTGGAAAACTTTTGTGTCCATTCATCAATATAGGTCGCAGTCATTTTACCAACACTGCACATAAGATTATAATCGCAAAATATCTTCGAGATGTATCTACAAATTTACGTTTTTCGGATTTTTTCCTTTACTAGTGCTGAAACATTGCTTCTTGCCAAATTTCATGATTCTTGGGCATGATTTATAAGTAGGTTCTGATTCCCCTGTTTTTCATGAAATGTACAACATATTCTGGGAATAGTTATCGACGAATACATGAACTGGAAACATCAAGTAGAAGGAATTTCCACTAAAATAAATAAATTTATCTTTGCTCTAAGAAAACTTAAAACTATTACATCTGAAAAAACTGCACTTATGGTGTACCACAGCTATGTTTGTTCGGCTTTACGGTATGGATTGGTAATATGGGGCAACGCTACAAATATACAAAAGGTGTTTATATCACAAAAAAAGTGCATTAGAGCGATAAGAGGATTGAAGTGGTCAGAATCTTGCAGGCCGCTATTTAGTAGATATAGGGTCCTAACAGTTCCGAGTCAATATATTTTCGAGATGTGTAGATTTGTAAAAGACAATTTGGAACTGTTCAGAAAGAAATGTAATATTAATAAGAGGTCGGCTACGCATAAAGCACTAGTTGGTTCTCGTAGTAAATTGCATCTTACTAAAAATAACTGCAATAACATGGCAATAAAAATTTATAATGCATTACCTATTTCTTGGACGGAACTACCCAGAAACAAATTTTATTGTAAATTACATAATTTCTTACTTGATGAATGCTTTTATACCCTGGATGATTTTTTTAATAACATGCGCCTTTAATCTTAATTTTTTTATTAATTTAATGTTTAATAATTTTAATGTATGTAGGTAAATATTGAATAATTTAATAATGTACAGTATCGTATATACTAGATTAAATTTAATTTAAAAAATCGTGTAATTTATCTTGACTTGCTGCTAAATTTAATAAGTAACTTTTAGATATAATAAATAGTGCTTTAATTATTGTACACCGGAAACGGTTGATTGTGATGCGCCCAACCAATGTATCCATAACATCTTATTATTGTACATCTGCAATCACACAATAAATGATTTTGACTTTGACTTTGACTATTAAAACAGTCGTATCTTTTGATTGCGTTCACCTGGAAATTTGATTTTTCACAGCACCAAAGGATTGCAGAGTATTTGACATTAATGTCAACCTGATACCTTCACGCGTTCCTAAAAAAAGGGTCTTGACAGACAAACAGACGGATGGACAACGAAGTGATCCTATAAGGGTTCCTTTTTTCCTATTGTGTACGAAAACTTTTTCCTTTTGAGGTTCCTAAAAATAGAATAGGCGGCGTGGACGAAATAAAATGTAATGTCGATAAAGGTGTGCTACCTACCTGATGTCCTTCGTAGATTTGATAGTCTTCCGTTTAGAGGTTGTATTTATTAAATAGGTTTGATCCTGCAGGCCTTTCGCGTTAACACACTCGCAATCACAATCGTTTTCATTTTGAAAATCGAAGGCTTGTCTGCATACAAAATGAAATCAATTGTTTTGTTTTGAAGCCGATCGCGATTGCGAGTGAGTAACGCGAAAGGGCTGCTGGTCCTTGGTCCTATCGGGTGATCAATAGAATGGAAAATGTGTATTTTCTGCATTTTTATTTGGTTCGATTACCGGTTCAAGCAATTCTTCAGAAATCTGTGTTTGCACTTAAGTATTCAAACTAAACTAAATTAACTCAATTCAGCACGGCTAGCACAAGTTGCCCGCGACTTCTTTGTCGCTCGGATCTCCCTTCCTATCTAGTCCGTAACGATAGAGACGCACTGAGCGAAAAGCGAGAAAATACAACTTGTGCTACCCGTGCTGACCGCGTCAAAAATTGCCTATAGATCTAACTTCAGTAACAAACAAACTAAATCTCGAAAAAGTAGTTGAATGCACCCTCCTCGGGGTTACCTTGGACAGCCATTTAAATTGGAAAAAACATATAGAGAGAACTAAAACCAAATTATCACAGTTTGTATACGCGCTGAGCATCCTTAAGGCCAACACGAGCAGCGAGTGCGCGTTGGCTGCGTACCACGCGCATGCGCAGTCGTGCCTGCTGCTGTGGGGACACGCCGCCGACGCGCACGAACTCTTTATCATGCAGAAGAAGTGCCTGAGGATCCTAGCCAACATTCGCCAACCAATTAGCTGCAAACCACACTTTAAAAACCTTAATTTATTAACCCTACCTTGTTTATATGTCCTAGAAGTAGCCTCCTTTGGAAGAAAAAACTTACATCTCCTTAATTTTTCTAATAATAACCGTCGAAATCATAATCCAGTGCTCCCCGAACCAAAATTAGAAATTTTTAAAAATGGTCCATATTATAGATCTATAAATATTTATAATAAAATACCACAACACATAAAAAATGAAAAATCCTTTAATGGATTTATAAAAAAACTAAAAATCACTCTTGCAAAAAAAATCTATTACTCAATAACAGAGTTTATGCAAGACAAAATATAACGATCTCACTCATTTTAATTTTATTTTAAAAATTGTAGCATAAAATTAATAAATTACTTATTACCTTACTAATAAAATGTTCCTTATTTTTTAAAGTTTACCTTTAATTTTTGTTGTTATTTTAAGGCAGTTTTGTATTTTATACTTTATTACTGTTTTTAATTTCTTTTATTTTCTTTATTGTTATGAGGTAGTAACAAGTGTTAACAAATACCTATAATAATATGTGATATATGTGTGTGTGCAAAAACCAATATAATGTAACCTTTTGCTATACCCTACCAGGGTTCATGTGTTACGTTACGAGTGTATCTTAGTAATAAGTACCTTCTATGTTAACATGATAGCAAATAAATGATTTGATTTGACTTGATTTATTCCTACTTCTTTAAAAGAGTCCTTGAGTAATATTTCATTCTCATGTGTTGCAATAAACCACGCGGTCATCTGTCATCCCATACATTTTGAGTGATACAAAAGAAAAACGTTATTAGCGTTGGCATCTTGGCTACGGCCCCAGGTAAAGGGGGCACTCCATTTGTTTTCATTGCCTCTCTTTCATGTGATGTAAGATCAATATTTAGCAAACCAGGCCAAGTGAAGTGCCATAATAAGGGGGGGGCGGAACAAATAGTAACCTAACCCCCTCATCGGGGGGCATTAAATTTATATAATTTTTCAATCAATTCCAATCCAATAATAAATAATATAACTTTTCAATCAATTGCCCAGAATCTTAAATTAATTAAACAATGCATTGAATTAATTTAAGATTCTTGGCAGCAATTTTATTGAAAAAATATTATTGAATAATAAACCATTTTTTACCTTTCATGCTCTAAAATGACGCATAAACAGCCATGTATGGGCGAACTAAACCTTTGAACTCGGCCTTTGTACATGAACATACCTTTTGTGTTTCTGTTTTAGTCTTTCTTTTTCTAGTAGGTTTCACCGCCTCGGTCTCCATTTCAGAAAACTCCAAGTATGTACTCGGAAGCTCGCATTAAATTCCACTTTAACAAATGCCCGATATGGGATTTAAATGGTAAGAATATGTTTGTAACGGCTAAGATAATGGCGGTGCTGAATCCATGGGATCATTGATACCTCGCTGGAAGCTTGCCAACCGCCGCGTATTGAACATGTGAGAGACATTTCAACAATTAAAAAGCTCCCACAATTTTAAACACTCTCTTTTATAAACGAGTAGGTTTTAGCCCAAATAAACAAATTCAATTTTCGGGTCGCATCGCACATAAAAAACGGGCTAACTACAAACACAAATAATTGCACCAAGCAAAAGAGCCTATCTTTAAGGCACTTACATCTTTTTATTGAAAAGCGCAAGTTTTCAAGTTCTTTATATAGTAAATCCACTTTGAGAGGCTCCCTTCAACATAATACAAAGATCAAATATACTCGTGCACGGCCTTTCTTATCTCCTTACAATTTCCATATACGTTTTTTCCTGTTTCTACTCCATGCGAGTTCCATCCGTTTGTCCCTGTTAAGTTCCGCACTCTGCCTCAATAGACTGCTGCAATATGAATATCTTTCGATATCAGAACAATATCCCGGATCGAGGAAAACATTGTATTCGTCACTTACGAGTATTGTTTCTGAAGGGCTCTACCGCCCAAATACTGGATACGCACACTGCAAGTTTCGTCTAATTGTATTGTGTGTGTGTAATTGTATTGTGTGCATTGTTGTCCACGATGCGGTTAAACCGGTATATATCTATGGCATCGAATGGCATCGATAGATGGGTAGACGGATAGACGGATAGACATATTGGCAGATGGACGCATGGACATAAAAAGATATACTGATAGTGAAATATTGTAATGCCAAAGTAAGTAACCGCCAAGCAGCAGCGTTGTTGTGTTCCGGTGTGGGGATAAGACAACCGGTGAAATAACTAGCATGCCTCTATGCTGTTCTCTCTTCTTCTATATTCTCTTATTGTTTAGCCCTCAGGGTTGACAATTTATTTGCGATTATAGTTTTGAGAATGCAAATGTCTCAATAGACAAATAGACACACCCAACTATTACCATCAGGTGGCTTGTGCTTTCGGCTGCTTTTATTTATTCCAGGGAGACGTGGAATAAATTAAAAAGTCTTCAAAAAATAGAGTGACTAGTAGTCACAGTGATCTCCATAGTAAAATAAAGTTGAACTTAGTTACGCCGTTTAATTTTAGATATTTATACTCTTTTTACAGCCGTCTTGCTTCTAACTCGAACTTGACATTTTGCAGTATTTTTTGCTTATTTTTATTTTTTATTAAATGAAACATCTTATACATTCTATTGAAATACAATCTAGTCTTATGACTAATAAGCATTTTAAATTTGACCTAAGCTTCTAATACAGATTAAGCTAAGAAAGTGTCCATTACACTTAACCTATTTTCTCTGTTAAGGGGAAGTTATTTGTTAATGTGTTCTTTATGTATAGTACTCACTGCACTAATTACACTATCACTACACTAAAATAACTCGAAAGGCTTTGCCCTTTTCATTCTTCGCTATATACCCATGTGTTGAGAAGCTTTTTTGCTTATGATGAGAATAATTTTAGGTTCCGTCGGCAGTGTACACGCTGGGAACTTAACTAACTGGGTTACCGCGAGTTTGTCTACGTGTCTGTATCTCTCGCGATCGTAAGTTCGTTACGTTTGTTTGCACACGTGACGTAACTGTTAAACGCGGGAAATACGAGGCTGCCATTAGCCCCGACGTTATTCGAATATAAATTAAGTTGTAATCCAAGCGATTTTTATTTGGTTTTAAAGTGCCATGTACCGACAAATTTAAGGATATTCTGTGGTTTTTTGAACCCGCATTACAATCTGAGTCACCGTGAGCCTCTTCTTCCTCGAGGTTACAACAGTTAAACAAAGTGTTTCTAAGCTAAGGTTGTATTTGTTTTACAGATAAAATTGAGTTAATTAAGAATGACCACCATTGTACTAGCATTGAGTTGCGAATGATTCAGTACTACAAGTTTTACTTAATTTCATATCAGAAATTCATAATCAAAGCAACATTTTGTTAAGTAAGCAAAACTATACACCTATTATTTTTATTAGCGCCATCTAGTGACATACAAGACAACCCTTTACGACAGCGCATGACAGCGGCAACGCTGAGAGACAGAGCCTCCGGGAGTCCAGCGGCAGACAGCGTAACTTAACTACTAAATCTGACAGCGCAATCATCGATCGCCGCTTCCCCGTCAGTTACTATAAATATGCCACATTTCTAACTTTATTCCAATGGACTTCGATCCCCAGGCACAGATTATATACAAGTTACTACATAAACCTGCCTGGGCGGAGATCTCTCTATTGATTACTTAGGGCCGTATTAATTAACTCATCTTGGTTGAGATGCCAATCACAAGACACATCAAAAATGACAGCTTTCTATGGGTTGACGTTTACTTTGACGTCTCACGAGATGGGCATCTCAGTCAAGACGAGTCTCGGACATCTCACTTACCAATATACTACTTAGGTACTAATACTAATACTACCTGTGACAGCTCATATTAACACTTATTACAATTATTTATTTAACTTTACATAAATAAATACTACATCGACACAAACCTAGCGACGTCGCCCAAAAAATTAAATAATGATTCGCCTTTATTTAAATACCTCGCTTGTGAGTATAGTAAATGATTTAAATTACGAAATACGGCTGTCACGGGCATCATCTTCGAATAATCAGAGTATGCAAAAATAAAATAGGTGGCGTGTGCAAAAATAAAAAGTTCACGATATGGCCACTTACTGTCAAAGATACACTACAATATTAATATCGATATGTAGCATCTTCCTTTGCACAGCACAGCTCAGTTATTGATAACGATATGGTTGGACAAAGTAGAATAGAGGCTCACTCGGACTGAACACGCCTTTCGCCATCCTCCAACTCTGAACCATCGATTAATCTACCGTGCGTGAAATATGAGATTTTCGAGTTAGCGACTTATTTAACTGTACCCGACCCGGGCGGGCTTGAGTGAGTAATGTTCTTACCATAAGTATACGAGTAATAAAATGCAGGGCTATATTTATTCTACGAAGCGGTACCAAATCAGCAAAGTAAGGTTGGCACGTCTGAAAATAAATGTTGTACTGGGTTTAGTCCTTTCATCCTAACTCTAAAGAGCTGTATTGTGTTTACCCTAAAAGGTAAACTACGGCTTATATTTACAAATACCTTTGTCTGATAAAGTTGACAAACATAATACCTAATTTAAAATTTAAAAACGTTCCAACCCACAACTTGGTCAAAAATAAGTTATCTATACCAATGAGATCAGTTAACATTGTATTTTCATATGGCAAAAACTTTCCAAGCTACCTTGTGTTTGTAACTAAATATGACCATAGTGGTCCAACGCAAGCAAACATTTTTGTTACATTGTACGGTTTGATGCTTGTTAATATTAGTTACATAACGAAAAGAATCCAAGCGACCTGGAACGATTTTGAGAAATAATTATCACGGTATTCAAAATTAAAAGTTACTCACAAGAAAGTTTTAAGTAACCTGGTACGTTTTCGTGAAATGTGTCCGTTTAGATGTAATTTATAAAAACTTTCTAAGTATTTCTCCGCTTACTTCTTCAAAACTACGCAACTGTTTTTAACACGGTCTTTGCTTATTGGTTAGAGTGACAAACGAGGATATCATTTTTAGAAATTGCATCTGTGCAAAGCCAAGGCGTGTCGATAGTTTCTACTACTTAATGATTTGAAACGTTTTTGAGAAATAGATAAAGGAACCGCGTTAAAGAAATCTTAATTAATTAGAAACGTTCCACGCCCTTTTTTTCGCTATTATCTATCAGTAAAACATGTTTAAGTAGATTCTAATTTATGTAAAAAAAAGAAAAAATATCTTGCTTACGATTAACACCAACATAAAGCAATATTAATGATTCATCACTGAACATAAAGTACTCCTTTTAATTAAAAAAAAAGTTATCTCATAACTAAGGTTGTGTGGGTTGGAACGTTTTCATTAATCGATGTCCAATTATAAAATAGCGAATATGCCCAACAGCGATTGGTTTTATTGGAGCTCTATAACTTCCTTAGCTTTTCGGTTTACGTTTTTTATTGTTCATATTAACTTTGTTTTTCACAATTTTTTATTAAAGTTTCAATGTTACACGCGTAATGCTTTCAGTTTAAATAGCCAACCATTGAAGTGTAGAAATTTAATCGCGATCAAAGCCTAGGTTACCCGCAGCGCTCGTATACTGTTGTAGAAAGCTCTGTGAAGCGGAACTTCATCTGCTGTACAATGAAACATCTTAACTAGTGCCCTTCGGCCCGCGATTCGTGTACGTTAAATATCCCAGGGAAATGGCGATTTTTTCGAGGTAAAAGGTAGATTACTTGATACTTGATACTTCTTTATTGATAATGTCACATTACACGTTAGATTAAGTTCAAATTAGATTACAATATTGTATAAATTAATTAATGTATAAAATAGATAAATTTACGTAATAACGTCATTTGAAAGACATAAATTCGTCAAGACTGTAAAATGCTCGCTCGATCAACCATTTCTTTAGTCTATTTTTAAAGGCTGCGTTACTAGGCGCCGTTGTAATTGTCTCGGGCAAGCGGTTGTACACCGCGGGCCCCAACACGCGAGTTCGTCTGCGCGTCTTTGCCAGCCTCCCAGGGAGCGATAGGAGTTTGTCTGCGTTGCGAGTAGAGTAACCATGAGTTTCGCCTCGTGTGCGGTACGAATTTAAATTTATACGCACGTATACCGCCACCTGAAAGACTAGCAAAGACGGCAGGGTGAGTATGCCCAGGGTTCTAAAAAACGGCTGAACTGAGGTGTCGCTCGGCACACGCGTGACAGCGCGTACGGCGCGCTTCTGCAAGCGAAAGACACGCTGCCAGTCGGCACCGCGCGCCCACAGCTCTGCGCCGTACTGCAGCCGCGCATGCACCGTGGCGAAGTAACACGCGCGCACCACTTCGCGCGGGAGGACGCGGGTCAATCGGCGCAGGGCGAAGCACGCTCCCCCTAGCTTCCCGCATAGCTTGTGCGTGTGCGCTTCCCAAGACAGGAGCCTATCCAGCTCGAAGCCGAGGAATGTAGTTGAGGATACCTGTTCAATAGGTGCACCTTTTATAAGGACTGTGAGGGGTCGGGTCGCCCGTCCCGATAAGCAGAAGTGTATAAAATGCGTTTTGTTAAGTTAGGCTATAAGGTATCTCCACTTCAAATTTCGGTTAAACCCGTCTATCTGTTTTAGAATGAATACATAACAAATATTTTTTATTATACTAACTCACACACAGACACTTTTACAAACTCTCGCATTATTATTATTTTATAGATATTTATTTAATTTTCTGTACATTAGGTTTTTTATAACAAATATTCAAATATAAAAGTAAATAAATAACAATACTAATACAAAAAAATAGACATTATAAAAAACCTAACCTACGAGTGCCGCCGGCAGCGGGGCAGGGCTCAAGCTACCGGTGGTTAGGGCTGCAGAGAGAGGAACCTCCTCACAATACGTGCCGTGTCGAGGAGTACTGCCTTCTGTATCTGGCCCTTGATCCAGCCATCTAGCGAGAGTCTCTTGAGGTGTTGGTCGAGACTCTTCGCTATAAGACCGTTTGCCGAAACAACTATCGGGACAATGATAGTCGAGTCAACATCCCACATGGCGGTCACCTCGTGAGCCAAGTCAAGGTATTTGCTGAGTTTGTCCTTCTCGGCCTTCACAAGGTTCTCGTCATGTGGGATGGTGATGTCGACGAGCACTGCCCGGCGTTGAGATCGATCTGCCAACACGATATCAGGCTTATTGGCAACAATAGTCCTGTCCGTGATGACAGATCGATCCCAATAGAGCGTAGCACGACCATTTTCGAGAACTGGCGCCGGTGCGTACTTATAGTACTGCTTTTATAATACTGGGAAGAGCCAATATGTGGTGTTTGAAAACGGTCGTAATAAGACAGTTGAGGTTCCCCGAGTCTGCCTTAATGGTACTCCAATGGAGAGAGTGGACCATTTTAAATATTTGGGTCATGTGGTTGTGGTTGTGGGAGCGAAGGGCCTTATCGGTCTGAGCAAACATGATTGCGCGCAGGTTTGTCGGATGCTCTAGAGGGGCGAAAATATTACTATTCAGAGCCTATTGTGCCTCTCTTTATACCGGCAGTCTGTGGGAGCGGTACACGAAACGGGCCTATGGGGCCCTCCGGGTCCAGTATAATAATGCGTTCCGGGTGCTGATGGGGCTGCCTCGCTTCTGTAGCGCATCAGGGATGTTCGCGGAGGCGCGCGTAGACTGTTTCTATACGGCCATGCGGAAGCGCGGCGCGTCCCTGGTGCGCCGGGTGCGCGACAGCCCCAACACCATCCTGCGCATGATAGCGGGCAGAGTAGACTGTCCATATATGTCTCACTGCGGGGGACTGCATTGCCCTACTAGTGTTATATTGTTTTAGTGCTGTTTAGTTTAATAAGTATTACTAACACCTTAGATTAAGTATTCTTAATAACAAAATAATGTGTCATTGTGGGTTACACGAAATAAACATTTTTTTTTTTTTTTTTTTTATAGTGTGGCATTTCAGACTCAACAAGACCATATTGAAGAGCAAGTTGCTGATGGATGATCCTGGCTACGAGGTTATGTCTGTGCAAGTACTCGCCGTTGGCCAAAGGCGAACAACCGGAAATTATATGTCTGAGGGACTCGCCGGGGCAACGGCATGCTCGACAAATGTCAACCGTGCCATCCCTCAGAATATATTTTATTATTATTATTAGTGTAATTTGGTTATAAAATTAATTTATAAATTTTAAAAACAGTGTGGTACTTATACCTGTATTTATTTACCAATTTGCCAAATGAATCTAAGTTTAATGGCAATTACGGCACTCACTTTCACGTTCTGCATGCACCTGACAACTAATTGAACACAGTTAGGACAATAGGCCACACAATACGTGTGGCCTATTGTGGATACCAATAGGCCACACGTATCCAACCGCATTAAAAATCTTATTAAAAAACTATTTCTAAAGTAATTATTTTGTTGTAGTTTCTTTACTGTTATATTTGTGTGTTACATTTTTATTTAATCTCCATACGTTCGTGAGAAAAAGTATCTTGACGGATAAATACTCGTAGACAGACGGACCACGAAGAATCCAATACTACTACGACCACCACTATAATAAGGAATTTGAGATCTGTTATTTTAAGAATCTGGCATTTTGAGAATCTGGCGTTTTGAGAAACTGACATTTTGAGAATCTGCCGTTTTGAGAATTTGGCGTTTTGAGAATCTGGCGTTTCAAGAGAACCTGGCATTTTGAGAAACTGGGATTTCGAGACACTGGCGTTTTAAGAATCTGGCGTTTTGAGAAACTGGCATTCTGCATATCTGACATGAAGCGTCAAAAGTCAAGCGTTCAACGCATTTTTGTGATCATCTTTATCTGTCATAGTCAGGGGGTCAAAATTTTGGTGCCCCGTGACGTCAAAGTTGAAATTTGGTCCGAAGCCTCTGCATAAATTCTTATCAAGCTTTCTGAGTTTATATACTGACATTGAGATGGATAGTAGCAAAAATAATCGAGTAACATTATCATTGCAAAAAAATATGCTGTGCTGTGATCCGTATTTTGATTGCGATTAAGCTGTATTTAACTTTGAGAATTTTACCGCTTTTGATTTTATATTATTTATTAATTTATCCTAGTTAATGCCTAATCACCTGCTAAATAAAAGCACCCTGTGTGCTAAATTACGTCATTTTGACGTCATCGGCACTAAAAGTTCGACCCCGTGCTCCTCAAAAATTGAACTGTAGTGTTAGCAAAAAACCGCGACGGTTTTATTTAACCGACATCATCACGTAATTTCTTTAGCTGCCGATAAAAGACGTATTGTGGGCCATTGGAGGGCTAAACTAGCACGTCTCGAGTCTGATTTATACCCCCGCTCGATCCCGCTCTTATTCAGGGAGGAAGCCCGCTCGATTTGTCAAAAGACGCGGCCAAAGTAAAGGGCTCAAGCGGAAACTACTTTTTGACGTCACTTTGTCTTTGTTATACGCTTTTAGGAATATTTATAAGATACCATCCTGAGCCATTATCAAAGGTACCATAAAATAAAGGTTTGATTTTAAGGAATCAACCTACTTTTCGTATTCGACTACAACTTTGTGCTCTGATGCCCTAGCCAAGATGCAAACGCTACCAAGATTTTTATTTTTCTATCACTCAAAATGTATGGGATGACATGCTAATGCGTTGCGATAAACCACGTGATCAACTGTCATCCTATACATTTTGAGTGATAGAAAAGAAAAACGTTAGTAGCGTTTGCATCTGGGCTAGGCCCTCTGTAACTACTGGACAGTGCTACGAACATGAATGGAGGTATCTTTCTAACATCTATAACTCTCGGCTAAACATCCTAGCACAAATGAGTCTTTTCCTAGCATTAGAGTCCAAAAAAACTTTTTTCAAATCACAATGCAACAATATTTAGCGGTGTTGTCAGTTTGACGCCTGTCTGTCTTTGTGTCTGTTTGTGGCATGGAAGTTTCAACCGGAAGGACCGATATAGACGCGTTATTTTCAATAGACTGCTAGTTAAAAAAAAAACAGTTAGGCCGTTTTGGAGTTATTAACTCTAGAAAGCAGGGTTGTCATTTTGTCTGGCATTTTTGATTTAATAATTGCGAGGTTAGATTCATCAGGACTCAGGACGGTATTCATCAGAGAAAAGATTGTTACTATAAAAACAAATAGTATAAGCACAATAGGGCTTTGAAGGATAACACCGTCAGCTCCCGCCGTCGCCCGTCGCCCATGCGTGCGATTTCCCTGACCCTTTTTATTGTTGTTGATAGCCTATCACATCGACGGCATACATCAACAAGCTCTATGGCCTCAGTTAGGCCAGTACGCAAAATAACTAAAGCGATTCGATAAAGGCCGTATATCGCGTTCAGCCGTTATGGTTTGACATCTACTCGTATTATTTATCGGACTGTTGTCCTAATCTGTGGCTGTCGTAGACTGATGTTAAATAATACTCGTATTTATCGCTATTCCTTGTCGTGCATTTTTAAGGTAATCGCAATGCAATCGAATATGCATTAAATACTAAAAATTAATCTCTTTTTTTCTGTCTCGTTGGCCCATCTGCCTATTAATAAAGATAGAATAATCATAGGTAATATAAATAATGATAAGTAAGTCCAAAAGCATAAATACTAGAATGCAAATTATAACAAGTCCGGGCATCTAGTTCGGAGATTATTTAAAGGTATGTTCTTGGCTTCAAAATAAATAGGTAGGAAGTCCAATTCAACCCCTTTGGAATTATTTTTTATACTTATTTAAATATATCAATTAGACATGACAGGTATATTTATTTTTAAGCGGAAAATATGATTGTTTTTTAGTTAAAAAACATCTAAGAAGCAGACCTAACTTGATAGTTTAATTAACTTTTGACTCATCAATTAATTACACCAGATTCCACGTGGATTTCACATGTACCCTGCAGTTTTTAAAGGTAAGGTTTAGGTAAAATAAAAATAAATTACATTGAACTACGGGGCCTCTCATTTCCAAAGTCTTCTGCGGGCTATGTAGGCATCGGAGAATTAATTCAATTTAAAAAAATAATAGAAAAGTATTGTACAGTAGAGTGCAGTGTTATTAATTATTATAAATACGATAGTTTTATTATGTTTTTTCTACGGTATCGTTTATGGTGCAGTGCCCCATAAGCTAGGTTTTAAAAAAAATATTAATAAGTCAAACACAAACCCATTTTTGTTTTAAAAAAGGTCGTACGTACTACAGATGTTTCGTAAGAGATGCCGCATTTTAGTTTTGCAGGTCAGAAGCAGCTAAGGTGATAAATACCTGTGTATTACCACATAACCGGAACGGATTTAATACAATGACCGATACCGAACGCTAGCGCAAACAATAATTCAAAAACAATGGCGTTCCAAATTTGATGCTATTTTAATAAGAAATCCTTATTACGGCCATTAATAAGGCCGAAGCTTAATAAAAGTGAGATCCAGATTGGACTTGATTTAATTTGGGAGGTTCCTTTGTTAAGTTGAGCCGGATCCGGGCGTTGACGGTGCTCGGAAACGTTTTTAAGACGTACTTTGTATTCTTGTTAAGCTAAATTGGGCTGAAACCCGTCGCAAGGAGACGAGTGAAGCCTCGCTAATATACCCGCAACGTGTTTTTTCGAGTAGACTCTTATGCTTAGTAGTTGTTATAAATATATGTACATGATACAGTGTGTAAATGGAATACGAGCAAACATTTAAACTAGACGTAGGTTATGGCTCTACGAGTCATGTAAATGTGGAATTTCGTTAATAAATCTAATACATAGAGCGCAATTAATTTTTAAAGGTCCCATCGAGCAGCAATGTATAATGTAAACGAAGATTTAAGTCTCAGTTAATTGCAGTTTAATTGGACTATTTCTGATACATTGCGTGGCGAATTAATTTATATGAAAAAAAAGAAATACAAGTTATGTTAACGATAGATACACATGTTTTTATGTTAATTAGGATGCATATTAGACGTTGTTAAAATGTTTGCTCGTATTCCATTTACACACTGTATAGGTAAATCGCTATCAACGTGCAGAGCTTCTATTCTACGACGATAAATAATATTGCTTTGGAGTTTGGACGTGTGATGGTATTAGGGTAAGGACCAAAAAGTTGGGCAATGGGCACGCTAACTCACTCAATTAAATTTTGTATGAAACTTTTCCGTTGTGACACGAAAATTAGCCATACAATTGTAGAGATACTTTTCGTCGCACAACGGAACTTTTTTCGACTTCGTTGTTTGTATGGTTAACTTCGGTTAACTATGGTCCAACTTTTTGGTTCTCACCCATTATTCTAACTCGGCCGCCATAACTGTCAGGTAATGTCAAAGACGATATGGTTTTTACTGCCTAGAATCTCAGTCCAGCGCCTCTATTCTAGGCGGTATAAACGATATCGTAGTTTTCCTGTTATGGTATTGTTATGACGTCAGCCGCCATTACTGTCAAGAAAATAAGAGCTATCAAAACGTTGACAATTCGATAACAGATCAAATACGATATTGTTTTTACCGTGTTGAATAGAGCCGCTGGGGGGTTATTACGACAAAGCTATGCAGTGCAGTTTACGCTGAGAGAAAAGGACGGAGCTATATAACTGCTATAGCTCCATCTTTTACGCTCGCCGTAAAATGAACTGCATTGCAATGTCATAATAACCTAATGCTCGTAAAACATACACTTCCACCTTGTGGGATATTTTGTGGTTATAGATTTTACTCAAATAATCACGACGTAAAACTAAAGGTTCCAAGGTATATTAATTATAAATGAAAATAAGTGGCTCTAATTAATTTTCTTGTAAAGTAATTTCGGCCGTATTTTAAACGATACCTATGGTTTTAGACAAAGTGGAGGCCCTGTCATTCTTAAGCCGTCTCAGAGAGACCTATCTATTTTCAAAATACAATTTGTCTGGCCCAGGCACTTGCTGGGTAAATACCTAAATAAATCGACACATTAATTCCAACACTGACGAGGTACAAGGTTATCAGGTGGGCCGCGGTAACTATGTCATCATCCATCCATTTATTATTCAGTTTACGGCACATAATGATAAATATTAATAACTTTAGTTACTTACGTGTCGTGTTTGAAACATAAGAGGTTGATGAATATAGTTGAAACGAAAGTTTATGTTTAGCCCCGTGCACTCCTTTGTTTCCCATAATTTTATTGGTCATAATGTCATTGTTGACATAATTATTGATTGTCATAATTTTTTATATAGCTGAAACTGTAAACTTTTCAGAAGTTCTGAAATATCTAACGTGTAGACAAGGCTAGGTTAGGTTAGGTTTGATTTATAAAAATCCTGAAAAAGTAAGTTTCTTTAAAAAATACGTTATGACTTGCGATGATTATGATTGAAAATAATTATGGCAGTCAATATAGCCGGTGCACCTCTCGTCCCATGGCCTCTGGCATTGGGAGGTAGGCGTGAAAGTGTGTATGTACCCATGTATGTATTTATTACAGAGTTAAATTAATAAGACAAAGTGGAAAATTAAGTGTTATGCTATTGATTATGATTTAAAAGATAAAGTGAAGTGTTAAAGGATTTTTTACAATTTAATAATAGTATGAGTTGTTAATAAATAATTGTAAGTTAACAGACATTTGATTGTGTGCAATATGACGCTCTTGAATTTGTAGAATAAAGGGCTTTGGCAATATCTGTAGGTAGGCAATAATAAATCAGTCGAACAATTTAGAGATAATTGAGTTATTAATCAAATAATTATGTTTTTAAATAAGTGCAACCTTCTTATAAATGAATAAATGTTTTGCATCGGCCGAAGCGGGTAACTCTTTACAAAATAAGCCTTTTTTTTCTAAATATTAAATCTAAATATCCATCATAAAATAATTTCACAGTAATAATGATTCTCCCGGGATACACGACATGCACACACTAGTGTCGTAATGGCGTGAGTTATCGATATGAAGATAACTATAGATCGCTTCACTCGGAGTGCCGTTATCGGTACACGAGAGTAATTAACAAATTGCAATTAAGGGTCGACTACACCGAAGCTCGAAATATGCTGACGTAAAGCTTAAGAGTTTGTGAAGCAAAAATTACCATAAAATGCGATAACGTTAGTCTCCCATTACTCCGACTTTTAAAATTTTTGAATATCTTGTAGATATTATGAAAAACTAGGCCCGCACGAAAAAAAAGGGAAACGTACAGACCTAATACAATACAATAATCGTGGAAATCGGATTTGATTTAGGAATGGGACACGTTATGACCCGGAGGTAAATTAGTATGGAAAATGTTTGACAGCTACGCGATGCGTCGGTTCACAATACTCTTGAGCAGTGACGCTTCTATTGCGTTTTTTACCTTGTCTGTTACGCCACGCCAGGTCATGTTTAAACGAACAACATGATAATTTTTGCGATTTAGACGCAGCTCGATTTACGCAGTTACAGCGTATTTTAAGTTTCCGTATGTTCGATCCTATAAATACTTGTAGTTTAGTTGGGCTAGCTATCCAGAGAGGTAATGCAGCCAGTTTCATAGGGACCATGCCGCGAGCGGACCTGCTAGAGGGGGTGTTCTTTTTATAGTGGTGATTATTATTTATAACTAAAATATTTGAGTAGCTTAGTTTTATTTTAATTTAAATACGTTTACCTATATAGATATTCATGTAATTGGGAAGACGAAAGTGCCCCATCAAGATTGAGCGAGCGAATAGTTACTGTATACTTCTCAGGGGGAAAATATCCGTCACTTTTTGACACGTATGCGTATATAAGCACGAGAGTGACAAATGCTTTATCCACATTTTGTCACGTGATAAACGCAACCATACTAGGCCTGCTGCATGGCTACGGCTAACACAACTTGCCCGCGACATGTTTGTCGCTCGGATATCCCTTTCCAACTAATCTATAGATAGAGACGCACTGATTGACAAGCGAGAAAATACAAGATGGGTGCTAGATGTACAGGAAACATTTCACACATTTTTGCACACGTTAGGTACCTTATGTAAAATTTACCCCCTCGCATGAATTAGATACAAAGTCGAGTCTCAAACTTTGTAGGTACCATGAAAGGGGGGGATTTTACAACGAGGCTCTTAGAGTCTTTACTGTGGGGTAAAAACAAACATTAAGGAACTATAATCTCTCTATATTTAAATGTGATAATCTTGATGGTGGAAAGTAACAATTTTATTATTACCTACTAATTGTACGGGAAAATATGTATGTAAGGTGGATTGGTTTCTTATTGATCTGACCCTGACTTCAGTTGGTTTTAAAACATCTTGTTTTTTTTTCTTTAAAAGAGACCTAGGTACTGGCATTAAAAAAGTCCAACCGTATTTTTTTTTCGCGGACTTTTACTACCTACCTTAATCATAAAGCGCAATATACATATTTTAGGTCAAGTGTTATTGGTCCCTTTCTGTCAAATTCAAATGTCATAATGAAATATAAAGACAAAGCATGTTTTTAGCACAATTTAGCTATTTGCGTGTGTATGAATAAAAGAGTTGATATCTATAAATGAAGCATCGGTAATTTCCGCGCGGCGGGTACTTTAAGGTCCCAGTGGGTTCCAGTAGCTGTTATTTAAGTTTAGTGTAAGTATTCGTATTTACCCGCCCACGTCCAATTTATTTGTGGATCGAAGAAAATCCAAGCTCTACCGCTCATTCAAATTTAATGACGCCTACTTCGAATACAACAACTCTTCATGCTCATTGAAAACGCCTCCAGGTTCAATTCTTGATACCATTTAAAGCTTAAAAGTTAAATTCTATAAAATGGCCTTCTTATTCTATTCCAGAAATATTCCCTTTGTCCAGAAATATTATAATAAAGGAATTATCAGTGATTTATGCTAATGAACCCGTTACGTCGCCGCACCTGATATAAAATTTAAATTACAAATGGCGTTCAATTAATCAGGACCCTTTTATTTTCACTGGTTTTATGTATCAACGGAGCTTGGCCACAGCGTACCAGAGAACACTTCTAACCGTTCATAATAGTGGAAATTGTCATTTTGTTCTTGCCTGTTCCAAGTGTTTTATAAAGCAATGTTTTTGTTGAATAGAAAAGCATTGAGAGCTTTCTTTTGACGCTGTTGTTTCAATTAAAGATCAATCAAGATTGTAAAGTACACTTTTTGATTTGAGTCTAGAAAGTTAAGGGTCCCGGAAACGGTAATTTGCGAATGATAAGGTTTACGTTACGTGAACGTGATTGATGCAAAAAAAAACTTTGATAATTGAAGCGATTGTCAATTTTATTTAATCGTATGCAAATAAGAAACAGGAAGTAAAGCTATCCGAGATTGATTTTGGTAGATTTAGTACCAATTTCACCATACGATGTTAACCACTTAACAGATGATTAGGGCACTAACAGCTGTCAAAATGTATGAACTAACAGTCGATTAGCATTGATTAAATTTAACATCGTTTGGTGAAATTGGTACTTAAGCCACTTAAGCGATTGTCAATAAATAATAAATAAATAATAAATAAATATCACGGGACGATCTCACACAAATTGACCTAGTCCCAAACTAAGCTCTAGAGGCTTGTACTATGGGTACTAGACAACGATATAAATACTTATATAGAGAAATATATACTTAAATACATAGAAAACATCCAAGACTCGGGAACAAATACTCGTGCTCATCACACAAATATCTGCCCTTACCGGTATTTGAACCCAGGACCGCTAGCTTCGTAGGCAGGGTCACTACCAACTAGGCTAGTAGGATAATACTTACTACCTACGGTATTGACAACAAATGAAGAAATTTTTTACTGACTGCAAATGACGCGCCGTGCATTGACGGTCAATGATTACAAAATGACAATTGTTTTCTTAATTAATTGCGTCCTCAAATATGTCGGACGTGCCTCCAACGAACGACTGAAGCGTGCGCGAATGATACACCTTCAATTGAAGCTTCAAATGCCTGTCCTTTGAAACGATTAATCACGTAAACATTGTCATTCGCAAATGACCGTTTCGGGGACCCTTTAGTCGTCGTTAAAATATCCGCCCGTACCCTCGCGCGGTTGCTGGCTTAGCTAGTGCTTTATGACTGCAGGAAAAAGCTGAAACCAGGTTGACTGGCGTGCAATAGGAGATATTTATCTCCAACATTAGACTGATGCGGGATGATGATGATGAAGGATTATGGATCGTGCCGTAGATAGTTATCATTCCCTTAAGTATATTATTTGTTAAAAAAATACTGGTATGTAGTCGGTATTTATGGAACCTTATTTGTTTTAAATGCATTATATAGATGACCACACTGATTTAAGTACCTACTATGTGGAAACTAGAATAGGAAAAAAAAAGATCAATCACAGCATCCTAAAAGGGGTCTATATTGACTGACATAATTATTGTTAGTCATAATGTGCTTTAGGTTATAATCATCGCAAGTCATAACATGTTTATTTAAAGAAAGTGTTACTTTTTCAGATTTTCTATAAATCAAATCTAACCTTAAATATTTCAGAACTTCTGAAAAGTTTACAGTTTCAGCGATATATAAAATTATGACTATCAGAAATTATGTCAACAATTACATTATGACCAATAAAATTATGGGAAACAAAGGGCTCCCGCCTAAAAGGTATTAATGTATCTGTTTCACATTGACTTTACTACCCGAGCAGGCGTGACTGAGCCACGAACAAATGCCATTAACAAGTTTTTTACGTTTACGCGCCCATACCGTGGCCGTAAACTGGCATCCCGGTTATGGCAGAACGCGATTACTCACGAGTTGGTGGAATCACTCATAAACTCCCTTATCTTATTTTATCAGTATGTGACAAATAGCGATTTCAAACATAGTGGGGATGTGTATGTAAACTCTTTATTACACAAAAAACGGTCAAGTCCGCGTCGAGGGTTCCGTCCTTGGGGCTTTAAATGTACGGATCGTTTCTACTCCTGAAACTGAACTTCTTTTATTCTGTAAGTTGTTAAAAATATGTGCAACTTAAATTTTAACTTTTTCATACAAGTTAATTGTAATTTTCAATGTACGCGATCTAATTCTCCATTTTCCTTTAGCCCTCGTACCAAGGAAATGTCGCCCCCTTACCATAAGATAGTGATTGTTTGGCCATGATTGAATACACTGATTTTACGCTTAGACTTTAACATCAACTAGTTATCTAAAATTAAGTTATTTTTTAATGTTGCAGAAGAAAATTAGTTCAGTTTAGCGAGTAGAATCGATCGTTGCATTTAAAGCCACCAGAGGGCCCTGCAAAGATTCACTACGCTAACTAACGTTTCTATTCGATTCGTTTTTAAACCAATCGCGTCACTGGTAGACCACGTGACTTTTCGTATCACGTCATCTCCCAGTGACGCGATTGGTTTAAAAACGAATCGAATAGAAACGTTAGTTAGCGTAGTGCATCTTTGCAAGGCCCTCTGGGTCGGAGGCACGCTGTATTCCGATTTCAATTCGATTCTGAATCTAATCAGCGCGAGCTCAATTCGCACTTGACTATTTTTTTGTATTTGCTGGTTTTTTTTTCAGGGTTTGTACTATTATTATACCAAATTCGCTTGATTGGTGCCTCGCCGCTCCTGCAGTCTTCGCTGCTCAATGACATTTTAAGGCCTCCATACATGATCGGTTTTGCCTTCATTTCTAACCGACCGGATGCAAAATAGCATCGTGTATGTGTAATTTGGCCTGAAGGCAAATCGCATCAGTCCGCCGCAACGATTTTCCTGACCGGACAGAACTCCATACATGATCAGTTTTGCGTTCAGGTCTAACTGACCGGATGCAAAAAAGCATCATGTATGTGTAATTTGGCCTGAACGCAAATCCCGTCCGTCCGCCTGAATGATTAGCCTGAGCGGAAAGAACTCCATACATGATCAGTTTTACCTTCACCGGTAAAACTGATCATGTATGGTCCGGTCCGGTCCGGTCGGTTACCGTTCTAACCGACCGGATGCAAAATAGCATCGTGTATGTTTAGTTAAACATATTTATAAATAAATAAATCATACGCTGGTTGATCTTTAAACTATATTTATAATTTTTCAAGAAGTGGTTTTCTTAATTCAAAATGGGTTTGCGGTTGACCTCAGTCTAACTTGATGTTATATAAGTTACGACGAAAATTGTCTATTCATTTTTTCCCTGAAAATACCAAGCTTACTCGTATACGATTCTGGGAATACAGACTTCCCGAAATTCCAAAATAAATCAGTATTTTTAACGGTCTTTTCCTAGCATTTTGTATCTCGTATCGTATATTTTTGTCTGGTTTGTACTTAATTTTGGACCTTAACTTTTGTTATTTAATATTGTAATGTTTTTATGGAATCCCATAAATATCAATATCACTTGTACGAGTACAATGTTCATTATTTTAATAAACGAAATTCCAAAAACGAATCAAGCCTGAAGCAATCATCGTGTTGTATGTTGACGTAGAAGAACATGAGCTCATTAACGTTACAGGCAGTTTAATAAAACCGTATAGTGCTGACAAATACTATTCGAATAATATTTGGTACCGATTTGGGTTTCACTAGCGTATTTTGAGATAAGGTACTACTAGCAGTCATAAAATTTGAAATACGAGTAATATAATATAATAAGCGATTAAGTTAAAGTTATCATATGACTACTCTTAATAAAAAGCTTAAAAACTATCATATTTTTTAATGACTATTCAACTAATTAGACCCCTGGATTGTATGCTTTTTTAGTTACCTATACCTACATTTACTATGAATATCTGCGGCAATGACTCCGCTGCCACCGACGCCCGATGGGTTTATAATTTAGAATGGTTATTGAGTTACCTTCTGAACTTTAATTACCTATTTGAAAATCCAAATTCCCCAATTACCAATTCCAAAATAGGAACTGATTACTCCGTACTTTGGTAAATAATTTGCATCAATTTACTAGTTAATTAAAGTGCAGTTATTCAGAAGGCATTTATTATCAAATGAATTTCGATTCACAATAAAATTGTTTACGAAATCCCAATTAGTTAAGAATATTTTAAACATATAAATTTAATTTAACATTAATGTTATGGGGTAATGAAGCCTCTTATGTGGCTACATTTTTTACCTAAATTTGAGGTGGCAACACTGATTTTGTTCTCTTCCGATTCAATGTTTGGAAACAGCGCATGTAAAAATTCATTTATGAAGCTTATTAAAGTTTCATGCATTATTTAGCAACTGGTTTTTATTTAACATATAGTTGTAAGTGGTCCTTCGATAAAAATAAGTGAAGTGCAGTGATAATTCGGTGTAATAACAGTGCAAATAAGCTACAATTCCCGTCCCATAGTACGGAGTGTTGATGGCGGCCGTGTACTTTTGAACCAAAATTCTATATATTTTGGCATTAAAACTATACGAAACACGTCTCTTTTATCAGTGTGCTCAGCAAATAACAAGATTTCCATAAAATCTTTCCAAATAAAGTCAATCGCAAGCCATGATTGCGGCATGTACTTGAGCCAAAATTCCATATATTTTGGCATCAAAGCTTTACGAAACATGATTGTATTGTGAGTTTTGTACCGTGAATAATAAGATTTCCATAAAATCTTTCAATTAGAAGTGAATCGCAAGCAATGATTCGACTCCATGTGTTAAAAGGTTATTTTATAAACTTTGATATTCAACAGTAACTACCTACGGCAAGAAGTAGTTTTACTTGGTGTGCGAGTGACTTTGCGTATGTGTGGAGTTTCCGGTCCACTGTATGTTGGCTAAATTGGAATCGCGCGATAAAGTGTGCGCGGGCTATGATCAAATCTCCACGTTGGCCACACTGCAGCGCTGTCAACGTAACCGTCAAGTGTCAAGTGAACTTTCGAAGTATTTTTTATAATAAATATAGTGTAGATAGTAGTGCTTCACGTACGGTGAGTTTCGACAAATTTAAACATGGAGCTAGAATTGAAAAAGCTACGGGTCGCCCGAGGACAATTAAAAGGTACTGTAACTAGAATTGAAAATTGTGTTAGTGATCAATTGAACATTTCATCCGCGAATAGTGATATGTTGGAAGCTCGTAAAGAAAAGTTAATAAGTACATTTAAAGACTATGAACGTGTTCAATTAGACATTTTGACAATCGACGAAAAAGACAATGAAAATGTGGAACAAATGGAAGACAGATACTATTTACTTTTGTCTCAGTTAACTACTCGCATAAAGAACTTGAAAACATCTGAGAGCCAAAGTTGCAGTAGCTCAACATCTAAGCTCCCTAGTATTGACATCCCAGTATTTACTGGTAAAGATTACACTAAGTACACTCCATTTATGGACTTGTTCATGGCTGTTATAAACAAAAATGCCTCACTCTCAGATGTTCAAAGGTTGTTTTATTTAAGAAAATTCTTAGGTGAGGAAGCTTTGTCAGTAATAATTAATCTACCACTTGTGAATGATTCTTATGTCGAAGCTCTTGAACTGTTAAATAAGCATTTTGACAATAAGGCAAGACTAATTTCAAATCACATAAGTGTATTGTTAGATCTGCCAAATATGCAGAAAGGAACTGCAGCCTCTATAAGGTCATTTCTATCAGGTGTTCAACAACAATTACATGCCTTAAAAAATTTACAGCAGCCTATTGACCAATGGGATATGCTGCTTATATCTAAACTTACAAAAAAATTGGATCAGTATACAAATAGAGCTTATCAACTTTATAGGAATTCTGATGTTTTGCCAACAATGACTCAGTTCATAGATTTTTTAGAAAGACGTGCAATAGCACTAGAAGATAGTAGCAATGGCAATAGCATTGAATTTAAAGAATATAAAAAATATGTCCCAAAAGTGAGTAATGTCCGGACATGTTTCTATTGTGGCGAAGCAGGTCATGCTATGTATGCCTGCCCAAAGTTCAAGATGGCTCCTGTTGAAGACCGTCTCACCTTTGTTGATAACAAAAAACTATGTCAAATATGTTTGAAAAAGCATGAAGGCAGGTGCAAATTTAATTTCACATGCCAGACCTGCAAAGCAAAACATAATACTTTACTACATAAAGATGAAATTGATTCAGCAGTTACCAACCATTCTCAGACAACTGCCCCTAATGTTATATTACCTACCATTAAGGTAAAGCTATTTAATAAGAAAGGTCAGGAAATATTCGTCAGAGCCTTGTTGGACTGTGGAATTCAAGCGTCATTTGTCACAGCATCTCTGGTAAAAGAATTAAATTTGCACCCAATTAGCCAAGCGTTAAATATAATAGGGATTGGTAACAAAAATAATAAAATAAACACATATGTAAATATTGCCGTAAATTCCCCAATTAACAATGTTGAGGTGAATGTAAAGTGTCATGTTGTGGATTCTATCACCTCCAATCTGCCTCAACAACAAATTGATGTATCCAAGATAAATTGGCCAAAAGGCATTTCATTAGCTGATAGTAACTTTTATGTGCCTGCTGAAATATCAATGCTTTTAGGTGCTGATATATGTATATTTCAACATACTATTAGAAGGCCAAATAAAAATTTGTAATGGACCAGTATTGCAGAATACTTTGTTCGGATATACTATTGGGGGAACTGTACCTAATCAAAATGATGACTGTGAAAGTTTAGTAAGCAATTTTGCAATCTGCAATAATAATAAATTAGAGGATGTAATCGAACAATTCTGGCTTGCTGAAAGTATTCCTGAGCAAAAGAGTAATGTTAATAATAAAGAATTTCAAAAAGCAGAAAAACATTTTCAAGTGACTACTACTTTAGTAAACAACAAATTTCAAGTAGATATGCCTTTGGTTCAAGACATAAGTACATTACAGCTCGGGGATTCTTTCTCAGTCTCTTTGCAGAGATTTTTAACACTGGAAAAAAGGTTCGAAAAAAACCTGTATGCTTTGAACAATATAAAAAGTTTATAGAAGAGTATATAGAGAGGGGGGAAGCCAAAATTGTGGATATTGGTGAATATGATATTAAAAATGGAGCTGTAGATTTCTTAGCTCATCATGCAGTTTTAAATTTAGAAAGTTTGACAACAAAGCTGGGGGTAGTCTTTGACGGTAGTATGAAGTCCAAGTCAGGGGTTTCATTAAATGATGTGATGTTGAATGGGCCTCTAGTACAGAGTGAACTGTTCGATATTTTACTTTTATGGAGGACTTATATGTACACACTCAGCTATGACATCACAAAAATGTTTAGGGCCATTAACTTGAACAAAGTACAAACTCCACTTCAGAATATCCTTTGGCGAGACAACCCTAGTGTACCCATCAGTTGTTTACAGCTCCAGACTATTACTTATGGGCTTAAAGCCTCTACATTTTTGGCAACAAGGTGTCTCATTGAGTTGGCGCGTAGGTATAAAGAAATGTATCCATTAGCAGCTGAAGCCATGTTTCAGAGCACATTTAATTACAGGTTCAGATGAACAAAGCCAACTCATTGAGCTGAAAAAACAACTGATAGAAATGTTAAAAAAGGGGGGATTTACGCTCCATAAGTGGTGTTCTAACCTGCCGCAAGCCCTTGATGACATACCCAGCGAGCATAAATATTTTGACAAACTGGAAATAAATAAAAATAATATTGTCAAAACATTAGGTCTAAGGTGTGATGTACTGAATGACATGCTTACATTCTCATCTCCAAAGTTAAATGACACTGAAACTCAGACAAAAAGAAATTTTTTAAGCTTTATTGGTCAGATGTTTGACCCATTGGGTTTGGTAGGTCCAATTATAGTAGTTGCCAAATTACAAATGCAAAAATTATGGGCAATGAAGTTGAATTGGGATACTATACTACCGCAGGAACAACTTGAATCATGGAATGCCTTTGTAGCAAGTTTAGAAGTCATGGGGACCCTCACCATACCTAGATGTGTGAGCTCTCATACTAAATTTTTTATTGAGCTGGTAGGTTATGCGGATGCATCGATGAAAGCATATGGTTGTTGCCTCTATCTAAGAGTACTTAACTCTGATGAAACAGTAATTTTAAATCTATTGTGCTCTAAATCCCGCGTGGCTCCCTTGAACAAAAGTATAACTATACCAAGGCTGGAGCTAAATGCTGCGCTGCTACTTGCTCAGGTTGCTCACAGGGCGTATCATATTTTGAATAGTAGATTTCCATTAAAGGTCTACTTATATAATGATTCCTAAATTACTCTATCTTGGATTAAGTCAAGTAATATAAAATCAAATCCCTATGTCTCAAATAGGTCTCACAAATTAATACTTTGACAAAAACATTTAAGTGGCTCTATGTTGTTACTTCTAAAAATCCAGCAGACTTACTTTCAAGAGGGTGTGATCCACAGAAATTAAAATCCAACCAACTCTGGTGGCATGGCCCAGAAGACCTGTCTAAAATACAGTTTGAACATTTAGATTCAGTAGTTCAGTTTCCAATTGCTGCTCCAATTGATACTGAGACAAAAAATGACAATGTGTGTAAAGTCACTCAATCTAATGAAGATCCTAATGACAGGATATTGAATGTTATAAATAAACTTTCTGACTTCTCCAAACTTCAACGAGTCGTTGCATATATACTAAGATTTTGTCATAATTGCAAAAACAAACAAGGAATGTATTCAGGGTCTCTTGAGCCAAAAGAGGTTAATAATGCTCTATTGGTAATCATATGGTCCTCGTGTGGTTGCCGAGTTAGATCCTCGTGTGGTTGCCGAGTTAGAATAGTGCCACTCCATGTCTTCCCGTGGATGTCGTAAGAGACGACTAAGGGAATAAAGGCTTGTAGTACTGTTAGGCGATGGGCTTGCAACCTGTCACTAATACGCTGGTAAACATCTTAGCCTAATTGTGCAAATTGCGGTTATAGAATTATCAACAAGTTTATAGAGATGTTTGTAATTCTGTAGCTCTGCCTACCCCACTCTGGGAACGAAGGCGTGAGATTATGTATGGTAATCATATCTAGTGTACAAAATAAATATTTCAGTCAAGAAATAAATGCACTTAAAAATAATGTTCCAATAAAATCAGGATTAGCTAGTTTGTACCCCTTCCTCGATAAGTACAATGTTATGAGAGTGGGAGGCAGACTTCAAAATGCATTAGACATGCCTTATAATAAAATTCATCCTGCCATATTGCCCAAACATTGTCATTTAACCAGCATTGTTATTAGTAAAGAGCATATACGCCTCGAGCACGCAGGGGCAAAGGCAGCACTAGGTTCACTCTCAGAAAGATTTTGGATCATCAGTGGCATATGTCAAGTCAAAAATATTGTTAGCAAATGCGTAATTTGTGCAAAATTAAAATTAAAAGCTGCTCAACAGCTGATGGGTTCGCTGCCAAAGGAGAGATTAGATGCAGTTAGGACTTTTCACATCACAGGAGTGGATTTCTGCGGCCCATTTAATGTTAAAGCATCACGAATTAGAAAATCGGTAATATCTAAAGGATACATTGCTGTCTTTGTTTGCTTCACGACCAAGGCATTTAGAATTGGTCAGTGACCTCACAACTGAAGCATTTTTGGCTTGCCTCAAAGTTTGAGGCAAGCCAAAAATGCTTTATATCCTCGCCTGGATATAAAGCGTTTGAGGCTCAAACGCTTTATATCCAGGCGAGGCATGCCTGTTAAAATTTTCTGTGACAATGCCAAGAACTTTAAAGGTGCTTCAAATGAATTGAAAAGGCTTAATGATCTTTTTACATCTCAGTCTCATATAGATGCCGTTGAAAATTATTGTGTTCCAAATTATATTCATTTCAAATTTATCCCAAGTTATGCTCCCTAATTTGGTGGTCTATGGGAGGCTGGGGTGAAAAGTTTTAAACACCATTTTAAAAGAATTGTTGGTAACATTGCCTTGACATTTGAAGGATTATATACTGTTATGACTGAAATTGAAGCAATTTTAAACTCCAGGCCTTTATTGCCTTTAAATTCAGATAGTTCTAGTTGTGAATACCTTACGCCTGGCCACTTTATCATAGGCACATCTATGATAAGTTACCCTGAAATAGATTTGTCAGATAAGTGTATTGACCGCTTAAGATTTTGGAATATTTTAACTAAAATAAAGCAAGATTTCTGGAAAGTCTGGTCAAGGGATTATCTCACACAACTACAAAATAGACCAAAGTGGAAGCAGATACATCCTAATTTAAAAGAAGGCGATCTCGTCATTGTGCGTAGTGATAATACATCACCTTCAACATGGCCCATGGCAAGAATTGTAAAGACAATCCCTGGACCTGATGGTAGAGTTAGGGTAGTAGAAGTGAAAATGAATAATAAGATTTATACCAGATCATTTCGAAAAATTTGCCTATTGCCTATTCAAGCTTAAAATATCACGCTACCACTATATAATATACCTGTGTTTAGTGGTGAAATATATCCGATCCCAAGACTCTGTCGTAGGGCTAAGCACAGGTATATAAATAAATATTAGGAATTAAGAAATTATTCTAATCACATGTTTATGTGTACCTATTGTGTTTAAATATGTGAAAATTCACATTTATTTTCTCCATATTTTGTTTGTTTGCCCAAGCTGTGGATTATTGTATAACGTTTAAGGCCGGGGCCAGCTATGTTTAAGAATATTTTAAACATATAAATTTAATTTAATATTAATGTTATGGGGTAATGAAGCGTCTTATGTGGCTACATTTTTTACCTAAATTTGAGGTGGCAACACTGATTTTGTTCTCTTCCGATTCAAAGTTTGGAAACAGCGCATGTAAAAATTCATTTATGAAGCTTATTAAAGTTTCATGCATTATTTAGCAACTGGTTTTTATTTAACACCGATTAAAAACAATTATGTCGTTTAGGATCCCAAATTGTATCTCCATATTCAAACTTAATTAAAATACTATACAGATTTAATAAGCTACCTATTTAAAAAACCTATTCGATAACGTGACAATTATTGAAATCGCATGCTTGTATTCCCAAAAATCAATGACTAAGCCACAGTTTTTAACGTTTCCTTTACAAAACGACAGACCTAGATTTGATTTAAATCTCCAATCACTCATATAAATGTAAACATCGGTACCGGGAATATTCCGGTATCGGTGATATCGCAGTCGCACTGGATGATTGATCAAAGGGCGGGGCGACAAAAACCCGCGGTATCTGGCCTGTGTTTTTGCACAAACTGCTACTTAGCTCTTTTGTTAGCCAAGGACGATAAAACCTGGTAAGAAAAATACCCGGAGTTTTGGTGTTACGCAATTTTGCACGCCGACACAAAAATAATAATAATTATGATTTTTATTTTCTTGTATGTCATAATGTTCAAGAGTTAAAAAATACGTTACAATAATGATAATTTATTAACCTATTAAAAAACCAAATTGCATTTTTAATGATGACATTTTTTTTTCTATGTAGGTTTTTAATTACACTTCTTTGCACCAAGTAAAACCAACATCGGTTATATTTTTATAAAAAAATAAACTAATAAAAAAAAATTGAGTTTGAACATTTTGTCCTACTACAAAAGCGTTTCTCGCAAAGAAATGTGGTCGATTAAACCTAAAATTTAGCACTATCTTCTCGACTTTTCCCCAAGTTCCACCATAAACAGGCTAACGTTTTACGTGAGCGCGTTTCAGAATCCCGACAAAATCCCTTCTAGCTTATCTACGACAAGTTTCAGGAATAAAACCAAACCCAATTATTTATTCAGCGACGCGTCTGCGCCGGGTACGGGACCACGGCGAGATTCACGACCCACTAAATGATGACTGAGATTCTGTTGCAAACAAAAAGATTTGCGACAAATATTTGTCTAACCCACACTACTACGGCTACACAAGCTTTCCCTTAAAAAGAAATTCCCATACTTGTATTATTTGTAATTGTGTACGAATGTGTTAGCAAAGCGTATCTTACACAACGAATCTCAAGACAGTTGACTGACATACCGCAGCGCGTGAGTGCGGCTTTTGGTTTTTCTTTGATATTAACACATTTTTTATAACAAAGCGCCACTTGTAGAATATACAAGTTGCGCTTTTGTTATAAAGATGTGTTAGCGAGTCCGCCGAATCGCATATGAAAATGTGTGTTAAGTTTGTACAGGAAGCACAGAATATAAACACGCGACTGCGTTTGTAGAATACTGATTTTGACTTTTTCGGCATCAGCACTGAGAAAAAGTGGTGGAACTTTGAATTTGGCAGAAAGCTAGTGCTTATTAAATGAAGAATCCCTTAAACCCCTCAGTTTAAGGAGTCATGAAACAAATGTTAAAGTATAGTCTAAGACACCCTGAATAAAGATCAATCGAACGACACCTCGCATTTCAAAATTTGACAATCCGTTTCGTCTCTCGGGTCACAAATATATAAACACATCACACACACACATCAGAACATCGTTTCAACTTTTCAATGTGTTAATTAATTTAGGAGTTATTAGGGTTTTAATGACTTTGGTAAAGAACGCTACCTTGCGGTACACCTTAGCCTAAATTGGTCTAAAGTAGCTTTAATTTGTGATCTAAAAACTTGATATCCAATCGTTAATTTACTAATTTACTTATTATGGGGACTGACAATAATAACCGTTGATTCGATTAGCTATGTCTTTGACTCGGTTTGGCCTTTGTGGAGCGTCGTCGTCGTAAGACGGGTCACAAACAACTAAACTAACTTTGTTTGCAAAAGTTGTAACGTTATTTGTAAAGTTTACTTATCCTCGTGCCACCCAAGTAAAAAAACGCGAGATCAGTTAAACTTGCCCAGTGTGCATTGTATAAGCCAAAAGATTTTATGTCCAAACTGCCCATTAGTACAGTGTAATGTTCACTGGGCGTTTAGTTCAACTTTTTAATTTTTAAATCTGGGCGGTTATGCTGTCACTTTGTACAATGTGATGTATATTGGGCGGCACGAGGTTATTTCAAATTGGATACTAATGGTGCTACACAAAAATAAATTAGAAAGGGAAATAGCTTTATGTTCAACGATACGAGTACAATGCTCATTTGTCCGCATACCTACACAATTATTTGGTTGCACTAATTCAAATCAAGCATTCCACTGTGCCCCTATTTCAAATGAACCGTATTTCAGAAATAACGTTCGGTGTCAATTTACAAGTGCAGTGGCGTGAAATACTCTGATAATTACGTGTATTTATTAATGATTGTTGGAACCGGTAGATGGTATTAAATTGCATTCACACGTAATTTTAAACATCATTTTACAAAACAAATCTGTCACTTTAACTTAACTATTCAGGTTGAAACTATTCCAACAGCAGTTCAGCATGTAGAGGTTATCGAACTCCTATTTGGTATAGAAATAACTACATCTAGACTAGACCAGACGGATTTTACGCTCCATGGCATATGGGTAAGGTCCAAAAAGTTGGGCACGCTAACTCACTCAATTAAATTTTGTATGAAACTTTTCCGTTGTGACCCGAAATTTAGCCATACAATTGTAGAGATACTTTTCGTCGCACAACGGAACTTTTTTCGACTTCGTTGTTTATATGGTTAACTGTACTTAACTGTAGTCCTACTTTTTGGTCCTCACCCATATTTTGGTGAAAAGTAACTGGCCTATCATAAGTATTATAGCAAAGAAGTCACAATATTCAATATGAGAATATTAACAGTTATACAAGCGATAGCTAGCTAGTTTAACTAGTGCTTGTATATCTGATAGTATTATGATATGTGTTATATTAACTACCCGGCCAGTTACTTTTCACCACAATATTACATGGAGCGAAAAATCAGTCATCATAATAATTCTAATCCATTTCATATAATTTTGATACAATTTTGAAAATATTTAAGCAGTATTCTTGATCGGTGTAGTATTGGATAACTGCATTTCGCTTAGACTTGGGCCTGTTTCACAATTGACGAGTAAATTTATCTGCCTAAGAAAGAGAAAGGGCTAAATTCATCTGTCAAATATGCTTTGTCGATTGTGAAACAGGCGTTAGACTGACTGACTCGCGACTAGGCTGCGAGAATGCCTATCCTAATCAGGAACGTGTTAGCGTGGATCGGTACGGTAGACTAACCGCATGTTTCCAAGGGATAGATGTATGAAATTAGACCGCAGCCCGCTAATTACAGCCCTAATTATGTTGGGATATTATTTATGTGAATCACACATATAAGGCAGAGTACGAGTATAAATGAGGGATATTCAGCCAATTAAAATAAATGGTGACGTGAAATAAAATATATACATGATTATGCTTTAACTAATTAACGATAGCTCATTACACTAAATGGGCAGGCTCAAATTATGTACTAAACTCCGATGCATAACCTACTTTAACGCGCTATTTCCTAAAAACTCTCGAATTTTGATCTAGTTTGTAGTAAATAAGTTTAAACAAGGCCACGTAATCAGTCTAGGGACTAAAAAGCCTACAGGGGTGTTATTGTCTCAAAAAACGGCTGTCGGTCGGACAGACGAGCGAATCGACGCGGCGAGTTTAAGTAGTCCCGTCCGAGCGAACAAAACACATTTTAGCGCGTGCATTGTCAGCCTTATACGTTCGAGAAGTCATGCCGCCAAATTGAATACACGCGTTGTGTGTATTCAATTTGGCAGCATGTGTTTGTGTGTGTGTGTGTGTTTTGTTTACTCTGACGGGACTACTTAAACTCGCCGCTTGGACAATCACTCGTTCGTCGGCTCGTCCGTCGTTGTTGAGAGAATCACACCCCAGTAGAAACCGTGAAGTATCCTGAGTTCTTTTATGATGAGAAACTGAGATGAATCATTTATGCAAAACAAGGAAATTATGAGCAAATTAGGTTAGCCGGAGACCCAAGGATAACTCCACTAAGCCGAGCTGTTCGACTCTGAGTTTTCTCATGGATTGTACACCTCGACCTGGACTGAACAGTGCCCGAGATCAATTCTGCTTCTAAGGTGATTGCAGCCGAATAATTGTCTCTATCTATGTTATGGGAGTTCAGTTAGTATCAGTAAAAAAATTGACAAAGATGGATCACCAAAGGAAAGTGAGCTGTTTTTGATTAGACTCAGTATTGTGATACTGATCTTATTTAATAAACTGATCCAAAATAGGCAAAACTGAAGAATTGTCAATGCATGTCAGGGAAAGTTTAGAAGTTGATGAATTATGTAAGCTTTATATTTGCCTCAGAATAAATTCACTAAAATAATCAGTAAGTAAGTTCCTTTAGCCATATATGCCAATTCAATGTCTTTGTTTCAAATCATTTGTAAGTCAATTTCTATGGGTAATATGGAGACCATTTTCATGTGTTTGTCGATTCCCGTGGGAGCAAGTTATGAGTTTCGTTGTCTACGGACAGAGTTCAAAGAGACCATGATCTTCATTTGAATTCTCAAGCATCATCCAGTGTCCAGCCAACGACTCTTAAAGGCCCATATGTCCATGGAAATTATTAATGAAAAACTTTCGTTAAGCGATTTTCCCTATACGGGTCATACACCGATTTAGGTTACCGTCTTTCCTGTGGACATACCCGAAGTTAACGTTTTTAAAAGCCTAATTTGCTGGTTGAACCCACTTCCGCATAAACGGCGTCAGGTCTACTTTAGTCCTATCAAATAAAAACATAACTTATATGCACACAAGCCTTTAACTATTAATAATAATAATAATAATAATAATAATAAAAATATTTATTCACAACAACACACAACAAAGAAAAAAAGAAAATACATATATAAAAAAAAAAAAAAAAGGTTGTTGTGAAACGGTCCCAACTCAGCATGTGCCAGCTGTTAAGCCAGCGCTGGTCTTCCGTTGAGACCGCTCGGTGGCAGCACGGAAGGTGACACAAACAATTTACAAATAAGGTGACACAAACAATTTACAACTTAAATAAAAAACACTACATAATATGTGGCTTAAAGAACCAGAGTCCAGGCCATAAACATTTAAAAAAAAAAAAAAAAAAAAAAATGAAAAAATACTCACTAATCTGTGGCTATACCAGTTTGACCACAGGAGAGACAACTTTTGTTTCTGCGAGTGTGTATGACCCATACAGCGCAATTATAACCTTTATATTTCATTCTCGGTTCGGTTAGGACAAACTTATATAATTCATCCTGGTAAGATCAAATTCTGAAGTTGACGCAGACGAAGTCGCGGGTAGAAGCTAGTATCTCAATAATCTTTTATATTTGTGAAAGAGACTGATGGCTTAGTCGTAGTATCACAACAGTCTCAGAACATCAAATTAGGTGCTCTTAATGTATTACTACTTCGTTTCATTTGGCAGTAAAAGGCGCCGTAGGCCCAATCATAAAAGGAATCGTTGAAATGAACCAAAATATAATTATTGTTTCACAATCGCGCAGATCAATTAATGTTTAAGAAGGTATTCAGTCAGGTATTACTCGTGGAAATGATTTACCCAGCGGGTCGTGCTAGATATTATAAATAATAGTCAAAATATATTTTAAAGGAAGGCATAGAACCCTAAGAGGGTTACCGTTGACGTTTAATAATAAAATCATTCTTAAAATGTATCTAATTTTACTGAAAATACCACGAAAACGAAGATATCTTCAAAAGTTGTGCTTATTTTGACGTCTTGGGTTTTTATATTTAATGAAATTTCGTATGAACTCACCTTAACCTTGTGGAAAATAGCTACGTACCTACGTATTCTAACAAAAAACTTGCGATCCATGAACATCTATATTAATATTATAAAGCTGAAGAGTTTGTTTGTTTGTTTGAACGCGCTAATCTCAGGAACTACTGGTCCGATTTGAAAAATTCTTTAAGTGTTATATAGCCCATTTATCGTGGAAGGCTATAGGCAATATATAATCATGCTAAAAGCAATAGGAGCGAAGCACCAATGAAGAATGTTACAACTTTCTACGTTAACAAAGTCGCTGGTTAAAATCAGCGTTAGCCCAAAGTAACTATTCCACGGGGACGAAGTCGCGGGCAGAAGCTAGTTACAAATAAAGGGAAACTACAAATAAATAATAGATCCTTTAGATAGCTTTAATTGACTTGACTTCACTCTCCTGTTTAAAGCCTTTATTTTCTCTCCGCCTCCGGGCGCGAATCCATGAAGGAACCATTAGAAACGCCTACGCAACTTAATTTTGCAATTATCCGTGATGGAAATGTTTTTTTTGCTAAATCCAATACCTGGCTCAAATATTAATGTAAAATTGTTGTGCTGAGGGTGCTTGACATCAGTTTTTATAATCGTAATCACATGTCTTGTACAGTCGAGTTCATAAATATGGGTACACTTTAGTACTTTGTCACTTCAATCCCTGTGACAGTTCATGTATGGCGGTTTAAACATGACATTAAATAGACAAGGTACTAAAGCGTACACATATTTATGAACTTGACTGTACAAACAAAGCATCTTGCCAGTAGAAAACTGACCGCTAAAGCTCCTATCATTTTATCAAAGAAAAAGTAAGCACTTTTAGTCACTAGCGACTAACTTCAAAAATAAAGCATGCTTCCAAATCTTTCCAATGTTTCCAGTGTCACATCAGTAATGACAGAAAACCCCGCTCTTCTTCAACTATTTAGTCACTATTACATAAAGGTGTGCTTTAAATATAATTATCTCATACGTGCTCCAAAATACTTGTATTATCTTCAACAAACCAACATCCGTAATGGTCTTGTCTTCGACTCAGCCGCGCTAAGTCATACTCTCCCAGCAAGCGTCTCTTTTACGTCGGAACTTTCTCATTGATATGGCATAAATCTTTAATTACCAAACTTCCTGTTTAGTTTTTTATTAGTGTAGGAGAGTTTGGAAAGAGGTATAGCGAGCGAGAGTGAGTGGAGATGTCGGTAGGGGACGCCCTAGACGCACCTACAGTGATTACTGATCATATCCGCGATGTACCTACTGAATAAGTGTCAAATCAAAAGCACCCGAAATCGACGTACGTGCATGAAGAGGTTGATGATTGTAGAAGAAGCGAAAGTTATATCTTTAGACCGGTGCACAAGGCTTTCCAGTCTCTGCCTACCCCATTGGGAGACAGGCGTGAAGGTATGTATGTATGTGGTATTAAGCTTAATGGTAATAAAAATAACAAAATTGTGTTTTTGGATTTATAGCAAATGAAAATATGAAACGTTGTTAATTGTTTACTTGAGTTTATTCATGGTTTAATCTTGTGTTTATTACGATAGCCAGATGGATGTCTTTCATTTCACTAGTTAAACGTTCTTAATGCCCGGTCGTTGAAATAAATGCTATAATTTGTTCAATTATGTTTAGTACTGTCCGCCTGTCTCTCGGTCCGTTAGGTGGAAGACGGGAGCCCTCAATCACCTGCCCGGTAAAATACAGCCGATCGTTGCAATAAATAACGGTCCTAATTAAACCATCCTTGTACAATTCAAAGAGTAGAGGATTTCTTGATAGAAGCTTTGAGATATCAGTCAAACTCTTTTATGAAAAATATATTAGAAGGAGTGTCTATGTTATTTTGAGCTGAAGGTACTCGAGATTAGATTATTTATTGATAATTTATGTTACATCATAAATTGTACAGTATGTCAAATAATCATGAATTACATTGAGGTCATCAGAGTTACGAATATATTTTTTTAGCACATAACAAAATATAAAAACACTTAAAATAGTAAAGAAGTGATGTCATAAAAAAGTAGGTAAGTAGTTTTCTCCGTAAGGATATTAATAGCGGACATGGTCGCATGAGTAAAAAACAACACAGTAAAACATAAATAACAATTGAAATAACTACAACGTTAAATAATAATGGAAAAAATATATTATATAGTTAGGCATAGTAAACCAGTCTACATATCGGGATCCATATACTTTACGAAGTAAGTACTTATATTGGATTTTCCAATGAAAGATTTCTCAGCCGGCGGCGCCTAAAATGTTTCGTCAGATCGTTCGCTTTTCCGTTCATCGGGTAAACGTTCGTAGTAGATGACGCGCGGGTTCCTGCGTGCAAGCAGGGTTTGGTTCGGTTCGAAAAATACAGTTTAATTATGGTTATTAGCCAGGTTTTTCGTAAACGTTCGCTCGGAGCGGAATCAATTCGCGAGCGTTATGATCGCCGGAATTAACCTGGTATTTTTTGTTTTTGATTCTTCCTATAGTTGGATGTCGTCGAGACTGAAATGATAAGGCCGGCTTGACTTCAAACTGAGCACAAGAAAATATAACTAAATATGAACGACAAGAGATACGGTAGGAAACACAAGAAAACAACGACGGTGCGAACAAATTGCCAGCGAAATTAACCGTTATTTCGAGCAGAAACAGTTTTGTTTTCCGAGCCCTGGTTTTAGCTAAAACGAGTCCATACGAACTCTCTCGAGTGACGTCAAGTAACTGAAGCAGCCGCTTTAACACGAAATAAACCTGGGGTGTGATTCTCTCAACAACAAATGAATGTCCAAGCGGCGAGTTTAAGTAGTCCCGTCAGAGCAAACAAAACGGTTCACTAATGTTTGACCAAAAAACGTTTCACCAAATGATTCATTTCACAAACATATCATTTGACAAACCGCTTTTTTTTCCGAAACTGTAAATATTTCAGGATTTTTAAAAAACAAACCTATCCTAACCTATAGGGTTCTACACGATGGTCCTGAAATATTTACAGATCGGAAAAAATAGCGGTTTGTCAAATGATATGTTTGTGAAATGAATCATTTTGGTGAAACGTTTTGTGGTAAAACGACAGGACCCCGAACAAAACACATTGTAGCGCATGTATTCAATTTAGCAGCATGGCTTCTCGAACGTATAAGGCTGCCTAATTGAGAAAGCACGCGCTAAAATGTGTTTTGTTCGCTCGGGCGGGACTACTTAAACTCGCCGCTGCGCTTTCGCTCGTTCGTTCGACCGACCGACAGGTAAAGGCCCAGCCACACCGCTTACGTGCACGTGCGCGTTCGCTTTCCACTGCGTTGTATAGTGACATGTCGTAATGAGAATTCATACTATACAACGCAGTGGAAAGCGAACGCGCACGTGCACGTCACGCAAGTGGTGTGGCTGAGTCTTAAATATGGCGTACTAAACGTGGCGGTCTGGCACATTCCCACAAGATACGAGTACATTGAGGATTCTTCTATCCCAGTAGGATACAATTAATACACAAGGTTTAAAACTATTTGCATTAAAACCACAGTATGATAATACTCGGTTCTGTTGCGTAACACCATAACAAATATACTAAGAAAGAAAGATGACAAAGATAGAAAGCCACTAAAAATATTTTTACACTGCTTAAATACCTATGTTTCCTGGAAAAGATTTACGATACTACTTTAAATCCTTTTTTTTTGTTAAAATAGAACTAGGAAAAAATATTTTCATTAATTGCCTTGATTTACCCATTAGTAGGTGTATAAATATTACTACTGGGACAAAAAACTCATTCTTTTCATCGCTGGCACTGATAGTGAAACTTTTACAAGGTTATTTACGTATAGTTCTGGGACACCCTGTATGTTAACAAGCGGCAACTAAGTTTGATTATAGTGCTAACTCAAATAGTGCTATTAAAACCGGCCAAGAGCAAGTTCGGTTCGCGCTAAGTCAAACTAGGAACCTAGGTTATAATTATTACCTAATATAATAGTCTAATGACTAGTGAGCGCACTCCTTTGTTTCGACGCTAAATGCCAACAATCGGCGAGACACGAAAAGTGTGTAATAGTGATCATAAAAATAATGCAAGTGAAGGGTAAAGGGAAAGAAATGTTTAGTCACCTTTAGCCACGTTTTGAAAGTTAGGATTGTAATTAATCAACAAATATATAAATCAGACACTCGAATAAATCATAATATTATTAATGCGTATTTTTCACATTTCTAATAAATAATATTGAAATTTTAAGTATTTAATCTAACCTGAATGTTTTTAAAAGTCCTGCCAAGTTTCCACTTCATAAAATGAGTGTAACATTATCAAACCATAAATCAAAAACTTTTTGAAAAATAAATTGGACAGTTTGAACCAAGCCCAGCCGGCGGGACGCAATGAATTAAAAACGTCACTTATACAGCCAAGTTTCCTTGTTGTGACTTCGAATCATTATTGTAACGGCTGAAAATCAAATATTCATGAACGGAGCTAGAATTTACTTTATTTTTATGCATAATTTATGTGTCAATTTACTTCGGATGAGATGATGGGTAGAAAATAGGGAAAGAGAATAATAATTTAGCTGTCCTAATAACAGAAGGAGAACTTTTGACCTATGAATTGATCTGTTGAATATATAGGGCGTGTTTACATATGGCTCATATAGATTTAGGCTCACTATCAAGAATCAGAAGTGATTGCAAATAGGGATATAGAAAAGGTGGATCTCTATTGGATCGCATAATTTTTTTACGCATAACGTATCTTTACGCATAAAATCGTTTGACCTAAAACGGTTTTTACAGTAGAAACGGTTTTATTTTAATTATTATAAAAACGAACCTAACCTAACCTGACCTAATCTACAAAATAGACGTTTACTAAATTCTGCAATGTCAGCCAAAAAGGGAGTTATGCGAAAAAAAATTATGCGAAAAGTAAATATGCGTAAAAGAATTATGCGTTCCAAGGGGATCCCAGAAAAGATTGTGTTTAATTCTCTAAATATTGGTAATAAAATTATGCCGGTAGATGCTAAAGTTCCAAAGTTATGAGCGATCTTACGACAGATATTTCGGTACACATGGTTTTTGCAAGTGAGCCGACTGCCCGAAATGAAAAACGTTTCACGTCAAAATAAATGTACACAGCTTTTTTTGGCTTATAAAGTAAATGTAATTCGAGCGCGTATCAAATCTGCTCTAAATAAGTGGATTAGTATGGCGGGGACCCTCGTCAGGGCCCAATATCCTTGAGTAAACCGGAGACCATAGGGTGAATCCTTAACAAAGTTGGTTTAAAAAATTGACGATTATCGGTACTCGGGGACTCAAAAGCAGGAATAGTGTATTGATTAATAAAGTAGTGTATTGATTAATAATGCGGAGTCCGTTCATTTGACCAAAAGTACATACTTATCTACTTTTGACAAAGTTTATTTTTTTACTCGTTTATTTTCGTCGTTTGGGGTTTTATGACTATCTTTTTCAAAAATAGTGAGGGTATACCAAAAACACTTTGTATTGGGTCCGTTTGCGAAATATTAAGTTTCAAAGTGCTAATTTTTGTTAGATACAAGTACTACGATTTAGCTGGTAGGGAGGTACCTACCTACCAGCTAAACCGGGTTTTTTTGGATACGAGAAAAAAAAACACGGTGTATTACATATAATAATAAAGTTAAATAAAACAGGCGAACTTATCCCTTTTAAGTGATATCTTTATCTTTGTAGTAACATCGACGGAACCCTACGCTGAGTATGTTCCCTATTTTTTTTTCAAAAACAATCATACGCAATAAGAATATTGTGAGCACTAATTAGAATCAGCCGTATGCTAACCTATTCTTTTTTTAAATAATTTATAATCCAAAACGTGTCCTCTCTGTAGGCACGTTTATTCGAACTTTAGCATTTCCACGAAAATTCCACATAACACGGTTTTATGTTCAAGAAAACGTTCACAATTTCATTTTTATCTGGGTATTTATTAGAGCATGATTGCATAAATAGGCTTACAAATCCAGGTAGAGGTTACAGAGTTGTTATGTGAAACGAAAAGCTTGTGGATTTTTTTTGTCAGTCACATAAATTATATTTTTTTAAGGTTCCGTACGTCAATGAAAAATTAAATCATTTACAGAGTTACTCGTGTGTCTGTCTGTCTGTCCGCCTGTCAATGCCAATTACAGAAAACATACAAGAAATTGTTCAAAAGGAACCCTATCCAAGCGAGTTCAACTGCACTTATCTGGTCTTTTAGAAGTAGCCAAACATCAATCAACATCTTTTTTAAATCCATTGCGTTCGCATGTGTCTAAGTACTTATACGAGTGGGTGTTTTTGTTTATTTGTTTATTGTTTATTAAGAAACAAACGGTTTTATACACTTAAGGTCACAATAAAATTGGAAATACAATAAAATTCCAATAAAACTGGAAATACAATTTGACTTGATCGAAATTTGAACTAGCAGTTCCTTATAAAACCTACATTCAATAGTAGCTCTTTACTCCGAACTCACTGACTACTCACAAGCCTCTGTGACTTTTGTAAAGTACACAAAGCCCAATAGTAATAATAGAAGGCACTATTACATTACACGCAAAAAATGGAAAATGGATTACCTATGTAAACATACACTCTAAAACTATACGCGATTTAAATAAATAATTATTGTTTGAAAGCATATTCCTAAAAGTACAGTTATAGTACATTACTACAGAGGTCGCGATAAAAGGGGTTGCCGGCCGAAGACATAGAGAGGATAGGTCTGAGACGGGCAAACCCATATTTCCCGCAGGTATGTACATATAGTGCTTTTTACAAACATGCAATGAAAGAAACAAAAAAAATATCAAAGTTTTATTTTTTTAATACGCATAGTAGCAGAATGTCATGATGCCTGTGCCACATATTTATGGAAATTAAAAAAGAGGACTTTGCCGGCCTAGGCCTACACGATTTGTATGAAATTCCATTAACGACCTCTTGTCCTAGCTGCACTTTAAACGTCATACTTTGCAGCCTATTATAAGGAATATAATATCAATATTAAATTGCATGTCTGAGAAAAACATATTTACTTACATCGAGAAGTTTTGGATTATCACTAAATTACCTACAAGCACGCCTCACATCCCATCCCATCTTACTAAAACTTATACTTATAAATGTAAGAAAGTTAATGAGCTCTGCTCATCGCTACTCAGCAGAAAATAAACGGAAATGTAATTCATTAACAGCCGAAACATTCTTAGTGGGATCTCTTAAAAGCATCATTGCGTTAATCTGGAGTGAATTGTAACCGAGACGAGGTTAACCGGCGTGAAGGATGGCCGCATTAGCCGAGATTAGAACCTCGCGACGGCATGTTCCTTCAGACAAGCATCTGTAAAACTCGCAAAGGGCTTGACGGGGTTGTGCTCAAGTTGGCGCAATGCATTATAACATTTTACATTACATAACATAACATAACATCTACACTAATATTATAAAGAAGAAATATTTGTATTTTTGTATGTTTGTAATGAATTAACCTGTGGGAATGTGTTTACACACTTCTCACGTTTGCTTATGTTAGGAAACTTCGCTTTGTGGTCAAAACAGTTTATTTACAAGTAATGTTAAAGTATTGAAAATTACATATCATTCTTTTCTATTTACAAATCTCCTAGCAACCACGTCGGTAAGGCGGCGGCGCGAAATCTGAAAGCCTCGCGCGCAGGCGTGTGTCACGGGTGAAGCTGAATAGCCGCCACAAACTCAAAAACTACTGGACCGATTTCAAATATTCTTTCACCATTAGAATGCTACATTCTCCTTGACTAACATAGGCTGCTTATCTTTCTGCGCGAACGGAGTCGCGGGCAACAGCTAGTATATTTTAAATGAGAAATTTTGGATGTTAGAATGTTTGTTACTCAATCACGCTTCACCCACTGAACGGATCGCGATGAAACTGGGCACACATATAGGTTAGGTCCTGGAACAGACATAGAATAGCTTTTATTTTGTAAAATTGGACAGTGCCCGAGGGAGCAGCAATAAACGACTTCTACGTAGAGGGAGTCGCGTGTAAAAGCTAGCAACACATAAGCAGGGAGAAGAATGGCGGCATTAGCCGAGATGAGAACCTGGCGAAGGCATGTCCGTTCAACAAGCATCTGTACAACTCGCTAAGGACTCGATGAGGTTGAGCTCAAGTCGGCGCAATGCATTATAACATTTTATAACATATAGCTTCAGCCTGCGACTTCGTCCGCGTAGGTTTCAATTATAGCTATTCCCTAGGGATTTCAAATATCTATTCCGGTATGAAAAGTACCCTAAGTGTTAATCCAGGGTGTAAGCTATCTCCATTTCAAATTTCATCCAAATCAGTCAAGCCGTTGCAGCGTGAAGGAGTAATAAACGAACACACACACACACACGCACACACACACACAAACTTTCCCATTAATAATATTACTAGCTTCTGCCCGCGACTTCGTCCGCGTAGAATTATAGCGTGTGAGTCATCCTATGTTGGAACTTTTACATTTTCCGGGATAAAAAGGAGTGTGGAGATGACTTTCCGAAAATTGAATTTTGCTGCAAGCGATATTTCCATTCGCAAAATTTACCAGTCTTTATTTTTTTCAGTAGCTTATTTTGCCAAAGATTTTTATCTCATTAGAAATAATTCCATTAACATAATTTCCCAATCTGTATTTATCTGAATAGTTATATCATTTTCACAGAGTCGACGGAGCTCCGCTGGCGTGAAGCTCCTTCTTCTGGGTGGTTTGGCCCTCCGGGCCTGCTGCAAAACTAACATAACCTAAACCTACCTACCTATTTCGGCCTAATTACAATGGTGCAATTTGCGACTGGAAAATAACTAGAATGGTAAATATGCGACCAGGAAAAATTAAGAATGGAAAAAAAGGCATTCGGAAAAATCACGAATCGGAAAAATCGCGACTGGAAAAATTGCTAGCAGAAAAAAAAGATCTTTGGAAAAATATCGCCACACTCGTGCGTCTATATCGCGCGTCAAATGTGGATAAAGCATCCGTCACTCTCGTACTTATTTACGTGTCACAAGGTGACAGATGCCTTATCCTTTGTCGCGCGATAAACGGAGCCATATTAGGCCCCCAGCATTCAGATAATGGGATAAGCAGGGGTCGGAATAGGTAGTGCTTATTAACCTAAATTTGACGCATGTTCATTCATGCGTGAGTGAGATGGGAATACGTTATTGATTGACGACGCATCATATTTAGGTTATTAGTCATGCATAATACGTAATAAGTTAACTGTTTTCCGTAGTTTTCCTATTAAACACATTCTTCAAATATTATAAAGAAATGATATTTTTCATATTATTTGTTCCACTAAACTGTGTTATTTCACTTCTCTGTTGTTCTTCCCTTTGAGGCCCAATTATCAATAAAAATAATATCATTTTATATATTTTCTATTTTAGAATTAGCATGAAGTTCTTTCCCCCACGGAAAGTTTTTTTTTTGTTTATTGCGTTAAAAATAAGGACGTCATCACTTCCCCGTTCACCAACGGAAGTTTCGGCTCTGCGACTCAAATCACTCTAATGGATAAGTAATAGAATATAATTATATAACAACAAATAATATAATACATATCACTCCTTTTATAATTTGGTTTATATACTTAATAAAAAAACGTAGAACATTTAACAACAATGTAACAATGGAAAACATAACTCTCGAACAATAATTCTGATTTGGCACTGCTCCAAACAGATTTAACCTAACTTAACCTGAAAAGGCGGAAGTAGACTAAAATAGGCCAGAGGAGACTCTAAAGTAGGCCATAATACATTCAAAATGCTATGTATTATAGTAATTTTTGCAACTTTTTATCAATAGAATCTAATGATTACGGCCATAACTGCTATTAAAAACACATTAAAAGACTAATTTCACTTTAAATGGCGCTTTGGTACATAAAAATCTCTTTCCTTCATTAACCCTTTGTTATGCTCGTTATGAAACTTATGAACAAAGACGCCGATTGGAAATCTCGGGACTTTATTTTAATGCCTTTTAATAATGCTAAGCTAGCTAAGTAGTAGACAAATTACACCCGTTAAATTTATTTACCTATAAAGTAATGTAAATGCGGCCCGAACACGCCTAATTTGACGACGCGCTGGCCTAGTTGGTAGCGACCCTGCCTATGAAGCTAGCGGTCCTGGGTTCAAATCCCGGTAAGGGCAGATATTTATGTGATGAGCGCGAATATTTGTTCCCGAGTCATGGATGTTTTCTATGTATTTAAGTATATATTTCTCTATATAAGTATTAATGTGGTTGTCTAGTACCCATAGTACAAGCCTAGAGTTTAGTTTGGGACTAGGTCAATTGGTGTGACATTGGCCCCTGATAATTATTTATTTATTTATTTAATCAAACCTTATTAACCCTTGTCGAAAGGAAATATTATTTTGTAGTTCCCTACGGACGCAGGATGTGCCTTCGTTTGCACACTTGGTACTTGGAATTAAATTATTTTAAGATAAATGATTATTTTAATAGCTAAATGTTATGATGTTTTGTTTTAATGCATACAATTTTAAAGGTAATGTATTGTAGGTTAATATATTTAGATATTAATATTGCTGCGCCTGAAAAGGGTCCATGTACAAGCACTTTAATTACTCTGTAAGAACAATAATGTAAATATCACGGATGCAATAATAAATAAATAAATACCTTACCGTTTACAGGTAAAAAATTATGAACTCTGCAATTGTCATTTTAACTAGAGTTACGTTTATCCCTATAGTCACTATAAATACTAAATATCTCAAAAAATAAAAAACTCGGAATCTAATAAAAACAATATTTGTGTCGCCGGCAACCCGCCTGCGAGGTGGTGATTAGCGGCCTTTACACGTAAAGTTGGGACCGCGGGAAACGCCTCGCGCCATTCCATCTTCGTTCCGAACCGTACATTTTTTACTATTTTACTATTAGCTACAGTTGCATTTACACGTACGGTTCGGAAAGAAGATTGGAATGGCGCGTGGCGTTTCCCGCGGTCCGAACTTTACGTGTGCAGGCCGCTATTATCGCATGTATTGCGCGTAGTGAGATACGTCTGCTGCCGTCTTTGAACAAAATCAGAACCAGGGACGCTAATATTTTTTGCTAGACTCAAGAAAATTTAAAAAAACCTTACCCATAATATGTAGATTGTAGAGGGATATTACTCTACACTTTTTATATGACGCGATTAACCTAGTCGGTAACCTGCCTTCAAAGCTGTTTGCGGGTTCGTGCAAATATTTTGTGTTGAGCATGTGTATTATGTTTCTGAGTCTTGGATGGTTTCTATAATTTTATTTAAGAATTTAAGTATTTATTTCTCTATGTAAGTCTGTTTATCGTTGCCTACTACAAGCCTAGAGCTTATTTTAACCTCAAGCCTGACTTATCCAATTTGTTTGATTGTTTTTATTAAAGATTTATAAATGCATTAAACATAGACAGATACCGACGGTGGCAATTACAAGAAGTTCGATGTTAGTATCACTTGTAACGCATTGAGAGATTCATAAAGTGCAGGCTCTACTCTAGCCTCGTAAGGCCCAGTGTGCAATAGGATGTATGTACATAATCAAGGCAATTTAATTTGAACTGTGTTGCAATAAGAATTAAGTTCATTTTCCTATCTTCTTAAACTGAAAATTGCATTATCGAACAAACGTAATTGAACTTTATTGCTTTGGTGGTAGATTCATAGTCCCATTTACAAAAAACTCCCTGTTTTTAATATGGTGGGTCTTACGAGGCAGTATTTACAGTATTAGATCATGGTCACGAAAAGATAGTAATCATTTACATGCTTGTAGTACGACACACCACCGAACACAAAATTGCGGAATTTAAATATTTTACTCATAGGAATATTGTACTTTACAGATTTAAATTATGTATTTAGCTGAAAACGAGCCCTTTTTATACGGAGCCTTTCGAAAGTGTAAATTAAAACAAAAAACAGTTTCATTGAAAGAACCGTTTTTTCATTAGGTTATATTACGCCCCTTTATTTCTGGCTTTTGAATAATTAAGTGGAAATTATTTGGTACAATAATAATAAATTAAAATTACCTACCGAGTGATCGTCCGCCCTTCGAGACGTTAATATACGAGGTAAATGCTACAGTAGGTTAACATTGAGCAAATATTTTTAATATAAGGGTACACAAATTTATATTTTATAGTTGAATGCTTGTATTAAGATTTTTATATCTCATTAGTTTCTGAACTATATTTTCATTCTTTAAGTCAGTAAGCGGTAACAATTGAACTAATGGGATTTTTGTTCTAGCAGAGACAGTACGTCCGGGTTTTAAATAATTGTACTCGTAACTCGTAACTAGTCTGTATTAGTGTTCATTGTAACTAGTAGGTATGTCCTAGTGTTAAGTATTTATGAAATGTTACAATAATTCATAAATAAATAAACCTATTAAGTAGTTGTTGTGTAATAGGGAATATTTATGGATTTTTTAAAGTGTCTATATTGACTGACATAATAATTTTTAGTCATAATGTGCTTTAGGTCATAATCATCGCAAGTCATAACGTGTTCTTTTAAAGAAACTGTTACTTTTTCAGGATTTTTATAAATCAAACCTAACCTAACCTAGCCTTGTCTACACGTTAGATATTTCAGAACTTTTGAAAAGTTTACAGTTTCAGCGATATAAAAAATTATGACTAGGTATCAAAAATTATGTCAAAAATTACATTATGACCAATAAAATTATGGAAAACAAAGGGCTCCCTTTTTTAAATCGCATTTCTCAACAATATATGAAAATATCTTAAAAGAGATCACCAAACGTAAAATTAAAATTAAAATCGGCCAAGAAATACCGTTAATACTATCATTTTAAACTGCTAAGTAAACAGCGATTAGACAGAGAGATCCGATATGCACTGTGACATAATGTAACAGGTCGGCCAATTAAACTCCGTATTAAATTCTGTTTTTCTATAAAGAGATAGGAACAAATCTTTGTTGGCTTATATCTTGGTTATTTTTATAGCTATTCATAAAATGATTTTCGTCAACTGTTTGTTTCATGAATCCGCTTTTATTGAAGCTGTAAAAAAATTGTCATGAGTATTGACTTACCAGGTCCAGAAATATTTATTGAAATTTGAAACAACTTCTGGGTAATGTTGTTTATCCCTGCTGAGCTGTGTTCCTTGTTGCCAAGTCCGGGACTGCACGTAATAACAATACGTTTGCACGATTTATGGCTCTTTTATTACGGTTGCGCGAGATCATCAAATTGGAGGCTCTTAGCTCTTTGTATTGAAATAGAGCATGCCCAGGAGGCCGAGGTTAGCTTATTAGTTTATTAAGTTTAAGAAGTGTAGTGAAGGGGTTACCTTTGTGTCAGCGAAATATGTTTCCCAACCGTTTCATTTGCCAACCCGCTTTATTTTCTGTAACCGTAAACATTTCAGGATTTTATAAAAACTAACCTAACCTAAGCTATAGGGTTCTAGACGATGGTACTAAAATAAATCCTGAAATATTTTCAGTTACAAAAAGAAATGGGTTGGCAAATGAAAAGTTTGGGAAACGATACATTTGGCAATCATCTTTCCGAGAAACGGCAGGCTCCCATAGTGAAGACTATCTAATATATGTGGCGTTTATGAAACGGGACCTTATTGTCGATGGCTCTTCCGCCATTATTAAAGATGCTCCGATATAAATACAACGTCGCGTGACACAGTGTGGCGTAAGCGCCATCGACAATAAGGGCCCTTTTCATAAATAACGCCAAATATTACTATAATTCCATGGAGAAGGCAAACGAGCAAGGCTACCTGATGTTAAGTGGTACCAGAGACCCGTAGACATTTGTAATCTCAAGACTGCAATCCCAAGGATGAAACTACGTTGCCAACCGTAAGGCCTAAGATGGATTACCTTTATGCTAATATCTTTAACGTGATACGGAAAGGAGGTTTTTATATAACTACATAAAACTTTTCCATGATTAGCCAACTGACTGACTGAATGACTGACTAACCGATTGACAGAGAACCTAACCTAACTTAACCTAAATCGCTGGACCTTGGGACGAAAGATTAGGAGGGGATATTCCTTGAGAGCCCCAGCGGGCCTAGTATGGTTGCGTTTATCGCGTGACAAAATGTGGATAAAACACCCGTCACTCTAGTACTTACAAACGTGTCAGAAAGTGACGGATGTTTGATCCACATTTGTACCCGCGATAAACGCAGCAATATTAGGCCCCCAGGAGCGTATTAAGATAAGATTTTTGGAAAAATCTACCCCAACGGGAAGAAATACGGGGAGTAGCGGGAAACGAATTCTACGCGTACAAAGTCACGGGCATCCTTTAGTCTAATAATGTAATCCATATATCAATAACCATTATGATAAAATATATATTTTTTTTCGACTAAGAGTAGTAAACAAGAATATTTAATGTTATTGTTATAGTTAAATTACATTTGTTATTTATTACAGTATGACACAAAAAAACATCCGCAACTGTATTTTTCTTTTGGCCAATTCGCTAGTTAATCGAAAGTAAGAGAATCATGCCAAAAAAACATCCACCCTCTTAAGAGGATTGAGAAGCGCCGCTAAAATCGCGTAGCTGTCAAAAAAAACATACAAAACTAGCTCCGGGCGAAAACGTTTCTCACCCCCTAAATCAAGTCCTATTTCCACGATTTTTGAATATGTTGTAGTTATTATAAAGACCTAGGTCTGTACATTTCTGTTTTTTGTTTTTTAAATTTGTTTCGTCCTAAGAAATATTTTCTTGGAAAAGAAAACGTACAGACATAGTTCTTCATGATATCTACAACATATTCAAAAATCGTAAAAATCGGACGGGGTTCAAGGGGAGAGAAACGTTTTCACATTTTGTATGGAGATTTTTAGCTTCACAATCCTCTTAATTATTGTCAAATACTATCGAGCGTCATTGATTTTATTAAATAAATAAATAGAAAACATTTATTCACAACAATAACACATAAATATAATACAAAAAATAAGGAAAAGAAACGACAGATAAGTGCAATTGTAGTGTTATTGTTGTAAATGTATTCATGATAATGCTTATTCAAATCGTTGTATTTTATATGGCTGTCTAAGATTCCTTCAGTATCCAGTAGAGTCAAAAAAGTCTGAACATTTGACCCATTCTTTTTTTACATTTCTCTTTTCATTAAGGATGCCAATTTCATCCCGCTATTTAGATATGCAAATACTCACTTTCTGAACACGAAAGATGAAGAGGATTTGTTCGTTTGACTTGATAAGTCTAAAGTAATTTGAACCCTTGTAATTTAAAAAGGATCCTTTGACTAATCACTATTTAATAGCATTGCCATAGTATAAAAGGAGGCAGCTAACTCCACAGCAATAGAATCAGAATTCTAAAGGGGCTTAGGTAAAAGGTGTTGTCATTTGTAAAAGTCATACATTTTTAAGGTGAGCGGCCATTCTTAAAAGTGGTAAATTATGATAGATCCATCCAAAATAAATATATTTTGTTATGTAATGTGTGTGTCTTAAGTGCATCGGAGCCGAGCTATTTGAATATTTATACCTGGGGCCTGTTTTATAAAGCTACAAATTACAATTTACAGGTTACAAGTTTCAATTTGACGCAACCTCGACCAATGACGACCGGCCATTTGAACAGTGTTGCCAGTTTAGACCTGCAAAATTGTAACTTGTAGCTTTATAAAATGTGCCCGTGGGCGTACTTTCAGTACAGTCAACATCATAAATAAGTGATCATTTATGTACCTTGTCACTTTAACGTCGTGTTTGAAATGTCATACAAAATTGTGAAACGATTGAAAGCGACAAGGTACATAAACGATCACTTAATTATGCTGTTGACTGTACCAATAACCTAATACTTAAATCTTTAACATCTCGGCTCCGATATTATTAAACGCCATAAATTATATATATCTATGTGTATTTACAGGTCCTCTAAATAACTATGTAAAAACCATCCGTGGCCGCTGAAAAAAAAAACGATATTCTTTATACAAACTTTCCCAATGCCCTGTAGTGTTTTTACTAGTAGAGTATACAATGCTCCGACTACTACATTTAACTTTCTATGTTTTACGGCAGAGCAAAGTCTATTTAGTAAAGAGACTGCCATTGGTTTTAATATAGTAAGCCATGAGGTACCTACGGTAGAAATCGGTTTCACAGGTCTTATAACTTACTATAGACAAACAAACAGCTAAAGGTTTGTAAAATGTATATTTACCTTAGTGATATATGTATAGGTATACTTACTAAAAGCAAAGAATCTGTTTTATTTTAATCATTACTTTAAAAATAAAGAGTTAGATAACTATAATAAAAAAATCACATCAAAATGATGATAATAGAAAGTTGTTAATCATAATCCCAAATATTTGATAACTCTGTCATAAAATTAATGTGAAGAGTCTGTAAGAGATATGTACCTATCCTATGTTTTTGATAATGTATACGAAGTGTTTGTATTGGTGCATATCGATAAAATAAATATATTTTTTTTTTTTTTTTAAGGCGTTTAAGTTCGAGTCGGATTCACGCAGCGACGGTTCCGTACCGATACCGCAAACAGTAAAAAATAGGTATTATATTCCGATTTGAATTTGATTTCGTACCGAATCAGCGATAGTTCAACCCACACTTGACCATTTCTTTCTTTAGTGTTTGTATTATACCGTACCATATCTGACGCTTCTATATTTTATCGTTTTTACGATAGAACAGACATAAAAATACGTTGAAAAAAAAGATCATTTTATGGGGACCCACTTTATAATTCCACTATCTTGAAATATTTTTATATATTGGTAAATCCGCCGTAATAAAACAATATTGTGAAAAAGAAACAACCCGTTATCTACTACGGTTCAAAAGATACGGCTTGCAAATGCAAACCTGCTAAATCCATTTTTAAGAATTAGCAGATTTGCACTTTATTTCATTTATTTAGAGTGCAAACCTGCTAAATCCTAAAAAAGGAATTTACTCTTTACAGTTAAGGTCCCGTTGGGCTACAAACATTTAAAAACATTTGAAATATTGAACAAAAACATGCTCAGGGTATCCCATAAACCGACTTTAACCGGCCTAGGGCTGATACAGCAGCTAAAAAGCTATCGATTTAACCCCTATGTATGCTCAGCGATTTTTACTAGTTTCGGAGATATTGATCATTTTAATCTGAATTTTTGTAATTTTCCCTTATGTCCATGTCACGAAATATAATTAATTTCATGTTTTATTTCATAAGTTTTTCATTTTACATAATTAGAATCATCACGAATCGGCGAAGTTTTTAAACCTACCTGCCTGTTTTTCTTTAATATTTTTTTTAAGTAATCCTAATCACATAAAGTTGTTTTTTCCATACAAAGTGAAAACCAAACACTGGGACAGCTAGTATGGAGAAACAAACTTTATGAAAATGATGAATATCTCCGAAACTAGTAAAAATCACTGAACATACATAGGGGTTAAATCGGTCCCTTTTAAGTTGCTCTATCAGCTCTAGGCGGGTTGACGTCGGTTAAAGAGACACCCAGTATAGGGAAATTCCATTCGAGAAGTATCATTTCGGTATACAATGCTAGTCACAACGGAACCCTAAAAAACTCACATCAGCTGCAAACAGAGGTGTATTTTTAAAATTGTATACCCCTTTAAAGTTTTTCAGAAGGCTCGAGGCTGGTAGACCGAACCGTTGTAAGCCCTTGTCTTTTTGTCCTAGGCGTCAGCCGGCAGGCGGTAGGCGACGACACACGGGCCCCGCGTCGGGCGGGTCCGGCGCAGAAACAACCGATGCAAAGAATCGCAAAGCAGCTGAAATAAAATTAATTGGGAATATGAAGAACAATGTAAATGAAAATATTTATTTGAGAAACAAGAAAAAATTACAAGTAGCGATATCCAGTTGACCCCAAACTAGGCTGAGCCTGTATCTTGGGAACCATTGAGTTGGTTTACAACATTTATGTTACTTACTATGTACCTATCGGTTATTTATACAATGTGCAGATATACTACTTAAAATAAAACAAATCTATAAAACTACTTCTTATATTTATTTGTGTGTGTGTGTGTGTGTGTGTGTTTGTGTATTCATGACTTTTTCACAGCTGCTTCAATAAAAGCTTTGAAAGAAAGCATGAAACATTTGAGAAAAATATTTTTGATAAATATAAAAATAACCAAGATATAAGCCAACAAAGTTTTTTCCTATCTCTTCTCTTTCTAGCAGAACAGAATTTGACATGGAGTTAATATGGCCGACGTGTTACATGACGTCACAGTGCATATCCCATCTGTCTAATCGCTGTCTAATTAGCAGTTTAAAATGCTTGTATCGTCCGTATTTCTTGGCCGATTTTAATTTTCATTTCACTTTTGGCGATCTCTTTTTTGGAATTTTCATATTTTTCTGAGAAATGCGATTTCAAAAATCCATGCATACTCCTGTTCATTGTACAATCAACAATTTTAATTGTTGACTGACTATACAGGTATCCCAGAGTTTGACGTTAACGTAACGGCATAAGAAAGCGCCTTTTTGACCGGTCCAGAATAGTTTTAACTTTTCTATATGTTATTTAGTTTACGAGTTATATGGTTTTAGTGATAGTGGTAAAGAACGTTACCTTGCGGTACACCTTTAAATAAATATCAGAGGACAATGTCACACAAATTGACCTAGTCCCAAACTATAAGCTCTAGCCTAGGCTTGTACTATGGGTACTGTACAACGACACTTACTTATATAGAAAAATACATACTTACTTAAATAGATAGAACACATCCAAGACTCAGAAACAAATACTTGCGCTCATCACATAAATCTGCCCGTACCGGGATCTGAATTTGCCTCCATTGACCAAAAATTGCTATAATTTGTGGTAAAACTTATATATCTAATTCCCAATAACTTAGCAAGTAGGTACCTATTGAATTACATCATAATTCCAAGATATCAACGCATTCAAAATAAATCCATTATTTCTAAGCCACTAAAGCATTTCGCATTTTTCATTTAACAACTTTGATTCTTCATACTAAAAAAAATAGATCTACAGTAGGGTAGCATGTTATTTCAAAAGTTGGCGCAGTTAATCAAGATTTCGATGTCATGCAACAAGTACTACTTAATATGGGCAAAAAATAAAGTTACAGCTGCTTTTCTTCCAAGGGACCTAATTTCGGTCAAGGGACCCAAAATACTCAAAGTTTTAATTAGACAGTCCGGGCCTATTATGGTCGTGTTTATCGATATCGATAAACGTGGATAAAACATCTGTCACTTTCTAATCGTTTTCAAAACAACAATTGTTCCACTTCGAAGCCGATTGCGATTGCGAGTGCTATAAACTCTCAGTACGTAAGTAGAAGAGTGAAAGATGGTTTATCCACCGCAGTAAAAGGTGACCATAATACGGGTCCGGTCGATGTAAATAAAGGTTATTTCATGTAATTCTTCCAATACAGGTAAAACATTGCGATTAACAGTAGGTACAAACTAGAATTACTTACTTAGTCCATGGCGACTGTCTATAAATATCTCGACTATGGTAAAATACATCTAAACAGAAGTGAAAGCCATTAATTAAAATAAATATTAGAATTGAAAGTGGTTGATGTATAAAGAGATTATCACACGCATTTATGTTTTACGTCAGTTTCTTTGTTCCTGTGATATATAACAACAGTCAACGACGTGATTGACTTGCCGGGATAAAAATCTTCACTTCCAACGTATCTAAGTAGGCCACGCTAAACAAGCGCTATTTTGCTGTAATAAAGGGCATAAAATATTCAATCATTTTCACTTTATACCTATGAATAATATATATAACATTATTCTGTGTTCGGAAAAGAGATAGGCATTTAATTTGTTGACCGGGAGTTTTTTATCTTTAAGTTTAAATACCGTGACGAGCAAAAATTACTGAAAATTTGGTGAAAGCGTAACAAAGAAACAAATTAAACAGATTAACCTTATAATTACTAATTAGGTATAAAGACCACCTGGGGCACGTTTTATAAAACTACAAGTTACTATTTTACAGTTCTAAACTGGCTACACTGCTCAAATGGCTAGTCGTCATTGGTCCAGGTTGTGTCAAATGGAAACTTGTAACCTGTAAATTGTTATTTGTAGGTTTATATAACGTGCCCTGTTGTTTACCTATATTATTTTTATTTGTTCTGTTTCTTTGAAATGTTTTTGTTTGGTGTACAATAAAGTGTTTTGTATTGTATAGTATTATATCATTGTTGTATAATAATGATCCTGTGTATTTTTTCTTGTTAATTTATGCAACCGGATAACTCACAGGGGACGCGATGGTAAGTTATTCGGCGAAGGACCACTAGCTAGCGTAACGTGACCCTTCAGTGCAGTGGTGTACCTATTCATGAAGTTATTTATTGGAAGTTTTTTTTTTAATTATAGTAGGCATTTAAAAACTGGGCAATACCATGTCCGACTATGCTCAATATGAGGTTCCGTCACCGTTTCTACAAACATTCCAGATTTTCGGTATTTGAAGTTTTGACTGACACTTTAAGAGTTCAACTTTTTCTAAATGGTCACACAAATCTAGAAATTGATGTTGACACGTATGATATGTTTTTTAAGAGAAATCGAATCATGCCTTACAAGAAAAAATATCACAAAAGGCTTAGGCCGCACTTCACCAAAGTGGAATAAGACTTACTCCGAGATTAGTCTATACAAATTCGGTGCTTAATCTAGGTTTATTCCTTGACCTTATTCTCGCTTGGTGGAATCCGCCCTAAAAGGGGTAGGCTTTATATATAGGCGGTATATACCCTGAAAAAGATACGCTCCTTATGTCATTTGTGTCCAAGGATGCGGTATAAATATCTATACGTGTATCAGATTATAGCTGTACTAAGACAGCTTCTGACTTTACACGTGACTTTAACAGCTACTGAGTAAATGTTAATGTAACATACTGACAGACGGAACTATAAGGGTTCCTAGTGTGATTACGGAATTGTTGTGCGAGTAGGTCTGGCGCAACCGTGTGTAGTCCAGGCTCTGCTATCTCGGTCGCGCGTGAAAAACGCGACGTGATTTATGTCCGGACGCGGTTACCTCGGATAAGTTATTGCGCTCACATCAGGATGCACGCGTTGCGGCGCAGTGCGTGATACGACAAACCGAGAACTGGCTAGTTAATTTTTCGAAAATGTAATTCCGAACCGGTCTAAAATGAAATTGTTCCATTAATACACTATTAATATAAAACTACTTGAAACACAAGTTATTCTTCTAAAGGAGCTATCTCACTGAGAGCATTCGCGTGAATATTGGAGTGGTGTGGATGTTGAGCCGAGCGTTACAAAGCTTACACACCACTGGTCGCACCGAATGCTCATTAAACGTGAATGCTCTCATTGAGGACGCTCCTTACGACCAACTATAGTTCAGTATTCACAGCCAAAACAGTTAATATTAAGGTACGCGTAGACTTTCATTTTATAGTTTTAATCTGTAGTTTGCCTCGTGTGGTTGCCGAGTTAGAATAGTGCCACTCCATGTCTTCCTGTGGATGTCGTAAGAGACGACTAAGGGAATAAAGGCTTGTAGTACTGTTAGGCGATGGGCTTGCAACCTGTCACTAATACGCTGGTAAACATCTTAGCCTAATTGTGCAAATTGTGGTTATAGAATTATCAACAAGTTTTTAGAGATGTTTGTAATTCTGTAGCTCTGCCTACCCCACTCTGGGAACGAAGGCGTGAGATTATGTATGTATGTATGTAATCTGTAGTTAATATTATAAACACTCAGTGCCATTGAAATTGTTAGCTTACCTAATTACACCAGTAATCTTAATTATAAAAGTGCATAATATTTACCCTTATACTGATTGACTAAAATTGTAAAATGTCCTATGGGTTTATCGCCGGCAAACGACAAAGATATGAGATACATGCGATAAAAAATGTGTTTGGATTTAAGTAAATTAGTAGTACATTTCGTAGAATACAATTTGGGTAGTAGGTACTATTGTAGTCCTAGAGTTCTGGTGTCACAAAATACACTTCATGAATCTAACGCATTAGGGCATAATCTAAATGTCTGAAACAAAGTATTGCAAGTGGCTGCCGCAGCATGTGAGAAGGCGGGAAGCGACGTTGCCCTTCGTCTTTATTCGGACGAGTCCGTGAGCCGCTTTTAAAACGCCATTTGAGGGATCATCTGAGCATTCAATTGCCGGAATTCTAAATAAACGGGCAAATGTGGCTTCTGTTCGGGTCATTGGTACGAAACGGTTAAATACGGATACTTTACTGGATGTTTGCAGGACAAATCGCGATTTATTGGGTCGTTATAGCAGCTTTCACGTTTATTGAGTGCTAAATAAATTATTAGTCATAAACGATTATGTAACTATTTGGCAGCTATATGTTTCAAAAAGTCCTCTACTTTTTTGTTAAATAAGACTGGTCAGGCCTTACCGAGAATTCGCATCTGTTATTTGGTACCCACTCTAAGAAAACTATTCCAAACCAATAGAAATGATAGATTCCTACAGGAAAAGTCTCTTAAGGCCATGCACGCAGTATATCTTTTTCCAGTGAGACGCCTCTCACTCGAAAAAAATAATCATAATCTGATTCTCTGGTCTGGTTACCCTACTAAACATTACAGAAAGCCCTCGCTTGAGTCCAGGCGTACTTATTGATGAAGTTATGCTCTATAACATCTGTAGAGGTAACTTTAACAGTATCGACCTCATGGATCTGATTCGCTTCAAAGTACTACCGTACTCTGTCAACGAGATGTAGTGAATAATCCTTGCCCATCGTTTTTTGTCGGATAACTTCGTATTTATCTTGCTTTCTCAATTAGCTTGAGTAACCATCAATAAGCCAGCTGAGAAAGCAAGATAAATTTTTACTTATCGGACAAAAAACGATGGGCAAGGATTATTCACTACATCTCGTTGACAGAGTACGGTAGTACTTTGAAGCGAATCAGATCCAGGAGGTCGATACTGTTAAAGTTACCTCTACAGATGTTGTAGAGCATAACTTCATCAATAAGTGTAGGTACGTCTGGACTCGAGCAAGGGCATTCTGTAATGTTTAACTAGTACACAGTGCAGCAAAACAGAGTATGATTTTTTTCCAGTGAGGCGGGGGGCTTAGAAGCTTTTTCTGTATCATTTCTATGAAAAAAAATAAAAAAAATATATTTCTAATAAAGGGATAAGTTCGCCTTTGTACATACTTTTGTGCTATAAAGAGTTTACATACATACATACAAAAAACGATGGGTAAGGATTATTCACGTCTTCTGTACGTCGTGGTACTTCACGATCAGCCACCTTAATCGCCGTTCCTACAAATATCCTTCAAGAACGCCGGATTTTAATAAGTTTTTCATTTCAGTAGATATCTATAATACGAATAAATATGAATTTATGAATAAAATATGTGTAATTTCGGACTTATACTCTTAGCTTTGTTGTTTTACATAATTATGTAAATGTAGGTATTACGAAGCTGCCAGGTAAAGATGTTGAGCATGCCTACTTGGAACCTTGTCATTGTATTTGCCGTTGTCATGGCCATGCTTGTTAATTGATGTTCAGTTTGAAGTTTACTTTGACAAAATACTAAAGTACCCGGCAAATTCTTTGACTTACTGTACTGACAGGTGGCTCTTTTAATAGTGTTGTTAGTTGCGTATCGTAAGAGTACAAAACTTCCCACCTCATACTTATGTTTTAGTAAGAACTGTCAGGGGGTAACTGTAAGTTTAGACCGTTTAGACCGTTTAGACCGTACCATTCTAGAGTTCCGTAGAGAGTTTGCCATGATCCTAGGCTGATATTCTACATGCTAAATCCTTATTGCGTTTGACGTGTCCGTATTGTCAACGTTTTGATAGCTCTTATTTACTTGACAGTAATAGTGGCCGAATTAAAAACAATACGATAACATGTCAAAAGCAATATTGTTTTACCGAGTTGAATAGAAGCCCTTTTTGTGTGTCTCTTGGGCCATTACACCCAACCTTTATCTATTTTTTCTATTTACATAAAATAAATATCTTTTAAGCAAAAATAAGAAGATTAAACGGCACTATAATAATAAATGTGTACCAAACGTTAAAAATAAAGAAAGTTACGAATTTTCTTTATTTTTTAAAGTCCAATTCGTTAACGTATCCTATAGTTTCCGTTTAAATACAAATAAATAAAATAAAATTAATATAAGGGAATAATTTCACTCCAATTGACTTAGTCCCAAACTAAGCTCTACGCTTGTTTGTACCTATGGGAACTAGACAACGGTATAAATACTTATATAGAGAAATATATACTTAAATACATAGAAAACATCCATGACTCGGGAACAAATATTCGCGCTCATCACACAAATATCTGCCCTTACCGGGATTTGAACCCAGAACCGCTAGCTTCGTAGGCAGGGTCACTACCAACTAGGCCAACGCGTCGTCGGTAAGAACAAACATCTTCAAAAGTATCCTTTAACAGCATTATAATATGTACCTAATTATATTTATATGCTTTATTGTAGTTAACATACATACACAAGGTCTGTTCATTTTTACTTGTCTTATATAGTAAACAAGTATCTAACCTCAAAATAAACCTTTTTTGGCTAAAACAACTATTTTAAACAAAATAAAGCAATCACAGACGATGCATTGGCCAAGTGATGTCCAAAATGTTTACTCAGTTTACTTTATTAATGATAAAAGAGCTGTTTTAGCCAAAAAAGGTTCATTTTGAGGTTAAAAAGTGGTTTTCTATACAAGACAAGTAAGAATGAACAGACCTTACATAAACTCACGCCTCCTTCGTTCCCAGAGTGGGGTAGGCAGAGCTAATTGTAGACTGACAAAGAATTATTTTGGAAGTACATTTTGTAATAAATGCGGCGGTATCTCCCTCTGCGCTGTTGTAATTAAAGAGGGTTAAAAAAAGTTTCATTTCTGATAACAAAAGTGTGCTTAAAACAGTGTGATAAATATATCAAACAAATAAAGAGTCTTAACGAGCGAACTTTTATCTCAAAAAAGTTGAAATGTTATTCACGTGACAAATTAGAAGGAAAGTATCTGGCGAAGGTACAAAAGTTAGAAGAGAGGACATTGAGAAGAATTTGACAACATACAGGTTAGCAAAGTGCGCGGCTGCTGCGCAGCCTTATCCCTTAGCCAGGCCTAGCGATTTATTTTCTTTTGAATATGGATATTGGTAGATCAAAGGGTTATAAAAAAAGTAATTTCTTGTTTCTATGTGACCACTGCCTGGCTAAGCGTTAAGGTCGCGTTTATCGTGGATAAAACATCTGTCTCTTTCTTACAAATATCTAACAGCGAGAGGGACGGATGCTTCATCCACAGCGATGACCGCGACCATTATCAGCCCATAGGTTTTATAAAAAGAGTAAACCGTATTTTCTACCGAGTGAGTGAAAGGCACAACAGCATCACTATTAACTGACCTCTAGTGAGCCTTATTGTAACGTGACAAGATTCATAAATAGTCAGTTAAATGTGTTGCTGATCGCGTCAGGTTTTAGTAGACTGCGCCCCAACACCGTGACCTATGATAAATTCTTAATTGGACCCACCAATTTTCATAAAATAACTAGGCAAAGCCACCACCGAAATACAAGAATCAAAATTAAAAAAAACTACGTTTAAATCGGTTCAATCAGCCAGACAGGATTCTAACACATAACCCTCCCTTTATGAGTCGGGGATTTATTTAGAGATGTTAAATTTTATGTTCTGTAAAGATTATGTCCACAATTTATTTTTGCATGCCCATCACTTGGCACGATATTCACATAAAATAAACTGTAAATATATTTGTGTATATAACAGAACAATGTTCTGTATGTCCTCTGTTAAGTTGAGGAGAAAACCGTGAGTTAATGTGATTCGAAGTTTCACCGTACTCCATGATAAGTAGTTAGGACAACCCTAGTCAAATTTATTAAAGTGAATGCATTTAAGTAGTTTTATTCTTTTTACTAGTTAGAGTATAGTCCATCAAATAATCTCCCTACCACTTTTCGACTCTATATAATATAGGTATATAGTAGGAGACTATAGACCTATGCGTTAAGCTTTTTTTTATTATAATGTGACCTTTTATTACATAGGCTCGTAATGAGAAAGGTGTAAAATAGCGGTAAAATTATAAAAAAGATTTTTAAGTACCTACTAGTAGGTTTGGTAGCGTTGTATAACGAGTAAATACTTTATTAGCGTAATATTATTGTTAACTAAGTACAGAATTCAACATTAATAAAATTAAAAATTCAAACTAAACGTATTTAAATTAAAATTAAACTAAGCTACTCAATTATTAAAGTTATAAATAATAATCACCACTATAAAAAGAACAACCCCTCTAGCAGGTCCGCTCGCGGCATGGTCCCCATGACACTGGCTGCATTACCTCTCTGGATAGCTAGCCCAATCCTTTGGGAGAGGTAAGCACCAGCTCTAGGATCTCCGGAGAATTCTATGAGCCGGGAGGACAGGGCCTTAATAAAGCTTTTCATATCAGCTGACCAAGGTCCCATGGTTTCCACTGCAAGCGCCACAAATTCGTAATTATTTAATAATGAGGAATATTTGCGGCGCTTGAGTGTTTGTAAATTACAATTACGAGTAAATTGTACTTTTTGGAGAAAATCCCAAAATTATTTGACTTTGTTTCCTAGCTCATCATTATCATCAATACACAAAACGTAACATTCAAGACACAGAATTTATTCCAGGTAATAAATCATCGGATTACCGAAAAACTGCTCGAAGACATGTCGCGAACGTTGACAAGATTTGTGTCTGTCTAACTTTTCAAAAGTTTGCCCGTGAATCAAATCACAGTTTAAATATAGGCAACTACTTGGTAAGGGCGCCCGTACGGATGCTAACTTGGCCTTTAAAAAATATTAGTAATTTTTTTGTTTTATCCCTTTGTCCCTAGCAACAATAGAAAATAGAAGAGCATCAATGATGGGATACGTGAGGGCCCTGCCAAGATGCATTGCGCTAACTAGCGTTTCTATTCGATTCGTTTTTAAACCAATCGCGTCACTGGTAGATGACGTGATACGAAAAGTCACGTGATCTACCAGTGACGCGATTGGTTTAAAAACGAATCGAATAGAATCGCTAGTTAGCGCAATGCATCTTGGCAGGGCCCTCTGCTACGACACGAACTTATCCTTAGAAACATCATACAAAGTAAGATAGAGGGAAAGGGAGACAGAGGAAGACCAAGAAGAAATTACTTTGAGCAGGGCTCTTAAATAGACAGAGAGAGATCCCTTTGATTACTATTTCCACTCACTTCTATCATAGACGTAGTAAAGGATTATACTTGAATATGTTGCAAAAGCCTATTGGTCTTCGATCCTACTTGGATTTTTTTGCTGCGCTTCTTCTCCGCAATGATGGTCTTGTCCGAAGCGCTAGTAGATTCACTCCATATTACCGACGTGTGAAAGAGCTTGTGTGGCATATTTACTGAATAAATATTTTGAATTTTGAATTTACTTACCATCAGGTATAAGGTGGCTGTTCTGCTCGTTTGCCTTCTCTATAAGGTCAAGCGGGGCTATTACGTCAGTGGGGCAATTACGGCAAGTCACTTTAACTCCCCTTCTAAAGTACGTATCGAAGACTGAAGTGAATGAGTGATTAGAGAAAAAAAATAAGTACTTACGAACTTTAAAACGGGAGATATAGCCACTTGACGTAAGTGCCCCACTGATGTAATTGCCTCGCTTGACCTTCATCATGATCATTTAACTTAAAAGCTAGGCTCTTGTCGGTGGAGAAATTGCTTGACCTTACAGTAAAAATAATGTCTTGGACTCTCAATGTTAAGCAGAAGCGTGGACTGCAGCATACGAGAAAGTAAATTACTTAATACCTTGGATACTTACTAGACATAGGTACATTCAACAAAATATTATTATTTCTTTTTTACTCCGAATTAAAAGGATGCGAATTAAAAGTTTTAAAAAAAACGGCCAAGTGCGAGTCGGACTCCCGCACTAAGGGTTCCGTACCATTATCTATACAACATAAGACACTATTTGGGGGGGTTGAGATGGGCCTTGTGAGCCGCTTCGACCATTGCTGATCTTTTGTGGCAGCCCTTAATTTAAAGTTCACCGCAAAGGCCAGTTGCGTCTAGGAATTTCCAGATGCTTTGGGCAGTGAGGAGTTGTATCTCTTGTGGGTCCATGATATGTCGCCCTAGGTAGATACTTCTATTACGCATTAGTGGTCCGCAAGAACAGAGGATGTGCATAGCTGTCTCCTCTGTTTCTTGACAGAACCTGCATGCCGCTTCTTGTTTCATACCCATTAGAAACAAGTGTTTGTTCAATTTGCAGTGGCCAGTTAGGATCCTAGTCACTGCGCAAGTCTTTTCTCTTTTGAGTTTTAGAATCTCCTTGGAGAACTTGCTTTTGAACCCTGTAATTAGTGATTTCGAGTGTTTTTGTCCTTTTGTGGACTTCCACAGCATAAGACACTATACCAGTTGCCGTTATTAATATCGAGTAAAAAACGGCAAAAAAATCACGTTTGTTGTATGGGAGCCCCGCTTAAATATTTATTTTATTCTGTTTTTAGTGTTTGTTGTTATAGCGGCAACAGAAATACAGACAGACGGACGGACAGACAGACAGACAGACAGACAGACAGACAGACAGACAGACAGACAGACAGACAGACAGACAGACAGACAGACAGACAGACAGACAGACAGACAGACGGCGGAGCGGAGTCTTAGTAATAGGGTCCCGTTTATACCTTTTGGGTACGGAACCCTAAAAAAACGTACCACTATAACATTAAAATACTCTTTTCAAATTCAAATTCAAATTCAAAACGTTTATTTCGACCAACTGGGATCACATATAAGTTAGTTACAATTTCTTAGATTAAAGTTAGTAAATATTATAACCTAATTATTACATATAAAAACTATAAAATGAAAATAAACTAAAAATAACACTTAGTAAGGCTTGACTGTCAGTACATGGATCATATGACAATGATTCAGATACTGACACTTTTAGACGTAAACTTTTAAGTTAATTTCATTTGCCATTACCGAACTCCCAATTTGGACGTTCAGACGTAAATTGAAACAAAATGCAAATTATTTAGTTATTTATTAGACTTGATGAATGTGTGTAAAAATAAATAAGTATTTAAGTTATTTTTTCTTTGTGGCCCTTTCCGCTTCTTAACATTGGCAGCTTGAGCAAGCAAGTTCTACATGCTTAGCTGCTGAGGTCTGTCGAGGTCAAGTTGAGGAGCGAGTTGTTAAAGAGAACCTACCTGGGGTGTTATTCTCTTAAAAACGGCGCTCAGTCGGTCGAACAAGTGAAGTGGCGTTCTTAAACTCGCCGGTTTGGCGAGTGAACGCGCCACACCGGCGAGTTTAAGAAATCCCGTCAGAGCGCACAAAACACTTTGTAGCGCGTACATTTTCAATTAGGCAGCCTTTTAAGTTCGATCTTATCGACAGAAGCAATTTCGTCTAATTAAGAATGCGCGCGCTAAAATGTGTTTACTTAAAACGTGACTACTTAAAGTCGCCGGTGTGGCGCGTTCACTTGTTCACTCGTTAGACTGACCGAGCGCCGTTTTTAAAGGGCCCTGCATACGTAACGTGATTTTACATGGACGGGACGAGACGACAATATCGTTTCATATATCGTATAATATGTATCCGAATGCGCATATGTAACGATTGCACGTACGGGACGGGAAAACCAAAAATCTATGCAACAACGTCCCGTCCCCGTCCCGTCCACGTCCTGATCACGTTACGTATGCAGCGCCCTTAAGAGAATAACACCTCTGTACCTTAAAATACTTCCATGGGTTAACCGGCAGTTTAACGAGCCCCCCTTGAACTTAAGTACTTCCTCAGAACTGAAATAATTCCGTCTTAATTGGCTTCGTTCTTGACCCGATCTAGTTTTCAGGCACCCGGTGAACCTCGGAAGAAAAATGGTTCCGTTTCGGTTAATCGGACTTTTTGTTTGAGTCGTAAGGGACCAATAGGTAAGTTCTAGGGAAGTAGGTCGGACCATTAATAATGATTTTACTTCGTTTTATTTCTAGTATCTTTTAGAAAACCTTTTCGGTACAAGTAAGCATTGGTAACCTAGTTAACGCGTTAGAAATATTAGTAGCACCTAGTTTAATTTCTGATGGATTTACTATTAGTCTTTTATGTATTGATATATATAGAATACTTTCCAGTATAATAATTAATTTTGAAGTTGTTACGGTTTTAAGGTCCTGGTATAAAACGCTACCTCGATATTTTGGAATTATGGTGTAATTCATTACATGTACGGTATTTGAGGTTGAGATAGGTATCAAGTTTTGGATTCACAAAATTTTGCTATTTTTAGCCAAGGGAGGCAAAGTTGTACCGCAAGGTAGCCTTTCTTACCAGTATCATTAAAATCTTAATAACTTCTTAACTATGTAACATATCGAAAAGTTAAAACTGTTACAGAAGGGCGTTCATATCCCTTAATATATAGGTACCTACGTCAAGTTCTGGCACACTCTGTATTTTCCAGAAATATACTTTAACATAAATGTAATTAAATTAATTATACAGTCGAACGATACCGTACCGTTTTAACTTGTTATGTGCAAAGTATGTTAAAATCTACGTATTTACTCTGACAGCACAAAGTAATTATTAGCATTATTAATTTAAATCTGTTTTCTGCTAATTTAAGACACGTTTTTAATACCATTCGGAGCTATGACTATATTTTCAGCTCTCATAAAATTACTTAATTGAGGGGTAATTACCAAAAATATTGCATAGGGTCGAAATATATTCAATAGGACCCCACTGATAAGATATCTGACTAAATAGTAAAGGCAACAAGGTATTATAATCGAAATAAAACCCAGTTTGGGCTATTAACGGGCAACACAGTTTTTATGTTAACTCTATTAACGGGCAACACAGTAGGTATTTAATTGACAGTAATACTTTTTTCTTCTTCCAGTGCCTCTTCAATCGTGAAGGTTGGCCGTCAGCTTCTTGTACTCGTCCCTATCCTTAGCCAGCCGGAGCAGCTATTCGACGGAAGCAATACCGGTCCACTCCCGGATGTTTCTCAGCCACGATTTCTTCCTTCGCCCAGCGCGTCTCTTTCCCTCCACTTTGCCCATCATGATCAACAGTAATACTATACAAGCAATTTAACAGTTCATTTTGTTTTAGTTTAAATTGTCGTATCTCGAATGAACAAAGCCTTTTGCGAACTGCGTTGACGATTGAACAGGCAAGAAATACCTGTACCTGCTATCTTAGGTTACTAGACAAGTAAAATTCATATATATCGCTTTTACCAATCGGTAGAAAAAGAGAAACAACACGATGTCATACATAACTAAAACATGTCTTTTTTTGAGTAAGTACGGTATTAAATGTCATGTGCGAAATTACACACATCGAAAATGTTCAAGCATTTACATCATTTTATGGATAATCTAGGGATTTTCGTGATCCCGAAAAGTTTTTGACATGTGTATTTATAAAGGTGTTTTTTATTCTTGACTTGAGTTATTTACCAAGCATATTTTTAGATTTACGTAAGACTTAACTGCTATAATAAGAAGTCTAAAAAGGAGATTTTGCATGGGCGTGTAGATTTAATTTTAGATCTACACCGCCATCGGCAAAAACGGAGAATTTAGTTTTCCGCAGTTAAGAAAAAACAAATTGTGAGTAATAATTAGTAAAATTTATTTTTAATTAAATTTTCATTGATCGTTAGGATTGGGAATTAAAATGTTATTGCCTAATCAGAGCGTGTCAGCAAATAAATTATAGGTGTGGTTTTCTGTGTCGGCAACGCGATAACATCGAATAAATAAATATGCCCTAAATTCCCCAATTTGGCTAATTTGTATAACAAAAAGTTCAACCGTTTGGATCTATTTTCCTGTCCAAAGCATCTTTCGAATCGCAAATCTTGCAAATCGGCGGTTGTTAATAGTTTCCGTTCGTGAGCCTCACACGCACACGCACAAGCACACGCACACGCACACGCATACGCACACGCACACACACACGCACACACACTGTAACGTTCGTCTTTATTTACTTACAACTAAACAACTTGCATTCTGTAGTCGTTGTTCTTTGTTTATTGCTCATAGGTGGATGTCTGTAATTGACACTATTGTCTTGTTAATTTACTGCTTTTATGAATTGTAATGTGCTGTTGATATCCTTATTAAATAAATAAATAAATAAATCTGTCGTGGTTTTGTCGGCCTTATTTGATTCCATTTGTACTCGAGTGATCAAATAGTTCATATTCCTTTGTGAACTGACCCGACATTATTGCTTTTGAGTGCACCATTAGTATACGGTAGACGTTAGTGTATGTTGATTTGTTAAGATTACCTGCGGGCCAATTATGGTCCTGTTTATCGACGTAGATAAGCGTGTATAAAACATCTTTCACTTTCTGACCAGTATGTAAGTGCGAGAGTGACGGAAGCTTTATCCACCGCGATATAGGCGACCATAATACAGGCCCTGTAGTCCCAAGTTTGCCCAGCCGCCTGACAGACCAATATCAATAGAGCGCTACAAATCGTCGATGATAAGTACTGCAGTAATTTGCAAAATTTACCTTACTGACTTACTTGTTAAGGAGTATTTTGCACCGACGAAATTAAACCTTGTATGCCGTCCGGTAGTATTCGCATGGCCGGTTTATAAACAGTCATCAGTTTTACCATGAGTTTTCGTGACCGTACACGCCAGCGAGTCGAATGCTCAGTACCCTTACTATACCAGCGAGTACGTTAATTTTAACTCATGGTAAGGGTACTGTGCCTCTCTGTGAGGGAGAGATCATTCAACTCGCTAGCGATTTCTGTCACAACCTTACGTACCATGAGTTACAATTAACGTAGGTACTCGCTAACTGCTCTGTCAGAGCATTCGACTCGCTAGCGAGTACGGTAATAGGCTATTTGACTAATTTTAGAAAACCTTTTTAAATGATTCTTTATTACATAAAAAGCACACTACATTGATATTTCCTTGAGATTCTACTGTATTATCAATAAAAATGTATGTTAAAATTTAAATTTTCAAAACCGCGCTAAAAACGCTGTTTCTATCATGGCGCTGGCCATATGACAAGTGTGACGTCACACGCAAGTAAACAATAAACAATCATTTCAAGAGATATACCCTTATGATCTGTGGTTACTTGCATTTGACGTCACCAGTAAGTAACCACAGCTGCAAATCAACACATCGCGTTTCTGCCACAGATAAAATTTCAAAAAGTACCTATTACATTTTTTTTCGTGTACTTTCCAAAAAAAAAACATAATTTAGTTTAAAATAAAGTGAAATATGTTGTTTTTCGCTATTATCTGATAGGTTGACCACAATTTGTAGTATATTTTCAATGTTGTCAAATAGCCTATTGTAACTCAAGGTAAGGGTACTGTTTACTGTAAGGTTACAGTTTTAAACGACAGTTTGTGTTTAAATGACGCACTGCCCGGTCGAGACTCGAGATCGCCGCGGGCTCTAAACTTGCAGTTTGAAGACTAAAAAATCGTCACTTATCGGAGTTATCGGCCAATATCGGCCTGCAGACTGTAAGTTTGTGTTGCCCTTTACGCTTGACTATTTTCAGTTTCCTGATTACTTGAAATGTGTAGTACACTTGGCATGTATTTTATTATTTGTTGTTTCTCTATAGGGTCTGAACTGTAATCGTAGGTACCAAAGATAGCTAGCTATACAGTTTTCACGATACAAAAAGATTAAAAAAACGTTTTAGTAATGTTAATGGAAAGTGTAGGTCTCCTTTATCTTTGGCTACTTTTCGGTATTCGGAAGATACCCTGGTTTTTTCATACTTGCTTCATTATTGCTTTTAGTGCGTGGTATATTTGGGTACAAATTTCAGCGTTCTTACGTTAGCCGTTTCTAAGAGAAAAATGTGTGACATACCTATATACATTACAAACAGACGGACATGGCGATACTATAAAGGTTCCTCGTTTAACTAAGGAAACCTAAAAATTAACCGCACCAAATTTTACACTTGCATGTTTTGTTTACCGTTTTTCCTAAAAAAAACAAAACAAAAAACGTAAAAATATAGCTATATTTTCCTTGTATTTTTTCCAGCAAAATGCGCCACTAAATAACATAATATTGTAAAAAAAAGTCTTAAATGTGGGACAGACAGACGAACGGTATTTCGAATTAATCAATAGCTTACTTATATTTAAGCTATATTTATTTATATGTAGCAGTTGCTGAAATATGTGACAGACAAACAGACGAGTCGCACCAGCATTTCTTTTTTTCTGAGTTGGTAGAAAACCCTACCTAATTGGTATGTTTTTCAATTTCCTTTCTGCTGTCAGTTAGTTTTGCATAAGTATAAAACATTCTGATTTCTTTTTAGGGTTCCGTACTTAAAATGAAAAAACGGAACCCTTATAGGATCACTCGTGCGTCTGTCGGTCCGTCCATCTGTCACAGCCATTTTGCTCCGAATCTACTGGACCAAATCAGGTGAAATTTGGTAGGATGGTGTAATCCTATGACCCAAACACAGATGAGCAAAGTAAATTTTATTTTTTAAATAAGGGTCATTTTCGGTGGACAAATTAGGAAATTTAAAAAAAGTTGTGCGAGCCTTACTGTGTCATATAATCAAATGAAAGGGCTCCTTATAAGGATCTCAAATATATTATTGTTATTATTGTAAAATAAATCTTTTTGATTTTATTCATGAAATATTACAGGAAAACCTATAAGAATTCTATCAATTGAAAATAAAGTGGTAAACTCAATATGATACGTTCAGTTACGGAAAACAGTTCACTAAAACACCACTAGATACCGCTAGTAGTAGTTAACTCGCGTCTTACTGTGAGGATTTCAAATGTGATATTTTGTATTTAAAAAAAATTACTTTGGTATTGTACGGAACCCTCTCCACGCGAGTTGAACTCGCACTTGGCCGGTTTTTTTTTGTTATGACGCAACCTGCAAGACACGGAGAATACATCCCATACCGTAAAGTAATATTGGGTGGGCATTAAAATAAAAATCATTAAAAATACACATTTATTTCAATTTCATGCATGTCTACAGTTTTGTTTGACTAAGAAGTAACAGTATCATCGTGCTGGGGCAACTATCCTCGTACAGTCGGTCCGATACAGGAACCTCAATCTATACTAAACAATTACAAAACTTCATTAACAGGAAGTCGGTATCTGTGGTGGTTGCCAGTTGGGATCTAGACTGACTTCAAAAAGCTATATAAATTATGATATCAAGGCCGAAAAAAACATCGACATTACATTTTTGTAGGGTCACAGTAAGTGACACCTACAGTAGGTTGGTAATTAAAAAGCTAAGCCGACAGATTATTCTTATACAATTTTTTTATGATCATGATTTAGCAGAAAGTGTTACCCATCATTTCATCGAATTTCATTTAATTGAACGCTTTTTTTGCTGAACCCATGATATTATTATTTTTATCATATCTTAAACATTACAAAAACGAAAAAAACTCGATGAAATGAAAATTCTGCGTAGTGATAAGGTAATGGCACCAGTGTTCGACACTTTAAGCTGACATGCACCAATAATCGACACTTAACTCTTAATTCAAAGATCATACGGTCATAAATTGAGTGTTACAAAACAAATGAATAACCCTTATCTTCAGTAAAATAAGAATCAAGAGTGTCGATCATGGGTCCTTGTCGATTACTGGTTCCATTACGTTATACGTTTGTTGAAAGATGATTCGATAAAATAATAGGTACCCAGCAGAAAGTCATATATTTTCAAATTACGGCTAACTTAATAAAACTGCCCAAATGTATTAATATTCTGATCAGTTGCCAGAGTTTATGTTCGTTTATTTTCTATGACACTTTCCCTAATCAACTAGCTCTTTAAAGTTTCATTTTTATAAGAATATAAAAAAAAAAAAAACGAAAAATTAGGTAGGTAATAAACGCACACAGTACAAAATGATAACATAATATTCCTATTGCTCGTATTTGACGCAATCATTGCTTGCGGTTCCTAACCAAAATGGTAAAAAACCTTTTGGTGGGAACGCAGTGTATTTATTTGTTGTTATTTGAGTTTTATATTTTCATTACTTATAGGAAATAAAATTTTAGAGAGCCAGTAGGTTAACATTAAGGGAGATACCCTGATATCGATTTAATACTTATTAATATTTAATAAAAATCACTACATAATTCCATTTGGAAAATGTTCATAGTAAAACCTACTATTTACATAATATGTACATGTTCTACTCTACTCGTATAAGATACTGGCTTATTAAAAACATTGAGTGGTTGAAGTGTGACATTAAATATATTTACTTACATTAAACCGCGTCGTCCGGTTTTTCTAATTTACATGTTTCATGCAAGGACGAATCTCAAAACGAGCAATTGCAAGTTTTGCCAGATTGTGCGTCTTTAAAAACAATCGAAAACCGGCAGAGCCCTTGACTTAAACAAATTTGAATTTAACTCCTACTGTTTTAGTGTCCGGATTTCAATGTAGGCGAAATACTCCTACGTAAAGAAAATTCATTGCGGCAATTCATTCCCTGCTTTTAGGCCGTTTGAGTTACCATGAAATGCTTATAGCCTACCGCGGCAAGGCAATTTCGTATGCATACGAGTACGAGCACTTTAATGGAAACACCGCTAAATGGGGTTGTAGGGAATACACATCGTATTTAAATAAAATAATTGCCAAGATGGGCTACAATTACCTACAATGTCTCAAAAAAAATTAGTTTTTTTAAAGAATAGTCAATTTTAAGCTACTGATTCTTTTTTTGTGTGTTAATCCAATAGTTTTCAATGATTTTTAATGTTTTTATCAATTTAGTAGTATATTCCATGGATGACGCTCCGCTTAAGATATGATTTTTGTTAACAACTTATGGCATACGGAGGAATGAACCTTCGGCTTAGAAGATTTGACTTTTTGAAATCTTATTTTTCAACCGATAAAATAAGGTTTCAAATAGTCAATTCTTAAAAAAATCACATTCCGATTCCGTGAATTTAAAGTTAGCTACTAACTGTAAGAAAAACTGCTGCATTGCGTAAACTACGCGTAACGTCAGTGGCATACACAATAATACTATTTCGATCAACAAATGTAATCATGCCTAGATGTAAAACAATCAAAGTCAAAGTAATTTCTGACATTCTGTGTAAAAGCTACCGGCCGAACCCACTCAAATTTTGAAACACTAGTTTAAAATTCAGTCGCTTTTATCACTTCGTGAGCAAGCATGCCCTGTTCACGAGTTGTCTTGTCGTCGTCGTCACATGTCATTAGCGTCGCCAACGTAACCCTCGTCGGGGCTCTCTGAGCAGATATCGGTAGCGCATTTCGCGTTAGAGACCTGTGGAAGGGGCTTGATCATGTTCTCCGTTCCCTCTCCTTGAAGTCGGTCCGACGTTTGCGTATCCACGCATCGAGTCTCTACTTGGTACCCTCGGCCAGTACCCTCCACAATTCCTATGGGAACCATTACTGCACAGGTCCCCTTGGGATTCACCCAGGAGGAACATGGCTCTGCTGGCGCACAGCATGGTCCGGCTGGCTCTGACTTATACCCCTCTGGTGGTGACGGAACAAATTCCTCATTATAATATACCGTCCCGTTTCCTACAAAAGCAATTTGACGGTTTCTAGGCACTGGGTACCCTTCCAACGTTCGTCTTACGTTTACCCCGTTAAAAACCTCTGAATTTGCACAGAGGGACGTATTAAATTCTGTATCCTTAGCAAATTTGCACACAAGTTTTTGACTTTTCGATCTGTTATGGGGCAAAGTTTGATAGAAAGGTCCTGTCACAGCATAATTGGGCATAATAGGAGGGCGACATGGATGCTTTGGTAGGCCGTAGTCATAAGGGTAGCCTTCGCTGTCCAAAAAGCAGCCAGGGTTCAGGTGAACGTCGGCTGCGTGTTGGTACATGTTGCTGATCCTATTTGGTGGTATGACACCGCTGACCGCTACCTGCTGGTCCTGCCATGTGACCTGTCGCGGAGGAATGGGGGCAGAAAACGTAGTTTCTTCGTCGAACCTATCCATTTCTGCGGCCTGCGTTTTGTACACGGATAACGCGGTGTTCTCGTTCTGCGTATTGTTTTCTACGGTTTCCGCATCGCTAATTAGATCAGGATTTCTGTCGACGAAGGCTTTGATATTGTTGGTTGGATAAACTTCGGTTGGCTCGTAATTACGATCTTGCACCATGTAATGCAGTGAATGGCGTGAGTGCGCATTCACGATGACCGATCCATTGTTTTTAGGCTGTAAACCGTTATTTCGGGTCGCTGGAAGCAGTTGGTTACATAAGGCCACGTCCTTCCCGCTTTCTTTTTTCTTACGGCTTCTACTAGTATCCGTTTTAAATTTCAGTAGAAAAACTGCTATTATTGCTATCAGTAAGACAATAATAAGAAATACTACTGTTATAATTACAACTAAGTGCCTTTGAGGAAACGTAACCACTATTACTACAGGTTCCTCTTTGACAATTATTTTCACCGTGTAATTAGCCTGCGCCCGCCCCGCGGGGTTCTCTGCTACGCATGAGTAAGTACCGTTGTGCTCATTACCTACGTTATATATAAACAGTTCGACACTTTTGTCTGTTTCACCGCTTTCCACATAATACACGTTACGAAGTTCTAAAGGCTGGTTGGAGGAATTATGAATAATTAACCCTTGATATAACCATGATACGTTTGCCTTCGGAAAAGCTTTAACAAAGCATTCAAGGGTTACGTTACTGCTTTCGTTGGTCTCTATATACACAGTAGCTGGAGTCACTTTTGGTAAACAAGCCAATTCAGCGTCGGCTATGGTAGGGATAGCGCGTTTTTGCAGTCGCTCGGGGAGCGAGCAAATTGGCTCAACTGCGTGTGGCATGTTGAAATTTAACAACCAACCATGTAAATCCTTCAAATGGCAGTCGCAATTCCAATTATTATTCTGCAGGTCAATTCCCCGCAATGTATCAGGGAAAATGTTTTCACCTTTAATATTCGACAGTCTATTTCCATTCAGTCGTAACCATTCCAAGTGATTTAATCCTGAAAAAGCTTCATTCTCTATCATTTCTATTTTACAATCACTCAACTCTAACGTATTCAAATATGATAGTCTTTGAAAACAATGCGTTTTGATAGTCGTAATAGGATTGTTGTTTAAGGAAAGGCGCATTAAAGATGGAAAGTAGACAAAGTTAGTAGAGGGCACGACTGTTAGGTAATTGCTCGAGAGGTCTAGCTCTACGAGATTTGCGAGTCCCTTAAACGCATGATTATCGATCTTCTGTAATCTGCATCGTGACAAATAGATTTTCTGCAAGTCAAGTAATCCGAGTTTGTGGAAATTTTCCTTTTGAAGGACTTGAAGGTCGTTTCCGGAGAATTCGAGCACCTGTGTCTCAGAGTCTAGTGAGTTGGGGATGGATTTTAGCTCTTTCTCTGCACACTCCACGTAACGTTTTCCGTTCTTCCACTTGCAAATGCACTGCGCGGGGCAGGCGATGGCAGGGACGAGGAAACAGGTGGTGCAAAGCACCAGCAGTCGCAGGTCTAGGTGCAGCCACATTTTTAGGCCTGCGCTGCCTCAGTGAGACTTCCAACCATTACCTAAAACAATAAAAATATATATTAAAATTTTGTCAACTGCAATAGGTAGAAGTATTAAATCGATTCTTTTGTCTTTATTGAAATAAGGGATCATTAAATCTTTGCTTGATATACATTAACTCATCTTCGTACAAATTTTGCTAACGCAACATTTATAAAAACGTTCTAATAAAATTGAAGAAATAGAAGAAATTTGCTTCTTCAACGTCTAAGTGTTTTTGATTTAACTTTAATAATAAAATCAAAAGATAGATCGAAGAATACACAAACATCTTTGATTGAAATGTTACTAATAATTATTTTGTGAATTGTACTTATAATCGTTGAAGTAAATTGAAGTTTGACTTGAAAAAGAAAAAGGGAATTAAAATTTAAAATAAGTTTATGTACTTTAATTAAAAGAAACCGTCTGACAGTGATGAGGGTAGGCAACATTTGGTATTTATTTTGATTCAAATTGTAGGTCGCGACGGTTTTGTCGTCAAATGCTGGTAATTTCTGTGTTTCTGTGACTTTTCCTACATATTTTACTTGGGAAAGTACCGGGCTCATGCATTATTTAGAACTGATGCATTATTAATGCGCATCGACCGCCCCCGAGCGAGATTTTGTCTACACTTATTTGTAAACCTTGTTTGAAAATATTTTGTTTGTTGGGCAGTAAATTTTATTTGATAAATAGAGCGTGAGGAACTGGGTAGTTTTTGAGGTGCGTCTCACAAAATATAACATCATTTTATATAATTTCCTGTTATAAACGTTCATCAGATATAATAAACGTTAGATATAACAACAAAACCTATAATTTCAAAAGGTAGGTATAATACCTGACTAGTATAAAATAATTATGATACATAATATCATGCGGTATAACGGCCATAAGGAATAATAACTTAAACATTCGTAGGCAATAATATCTTTTAATATAGGTAACATAAATTATAAAGTCACAAAAAACGGTAAATGGCAATAAGCGAGCGAGCGGAACCAGCGAGTAAGGAAGCGTAGCGCCACCCTTAGTCTTCGGTGTTAGGTCTTTTTTGCAAAAGTAGCAGTCGAGAACAACGTAGAGGTCCGGAGTTTTGAGAAAAAAATAAGTATTTCGGTATTAAAGCTTTATGATATAAAGTCGTTTTGAAATCTAGACGTGGTAACAGGATATTATTAAATTAAATCGTGATGAAACCTCTTAAATGGGCTGTAGGTATTTAAGGATGTAATTCGATACCACCTTAATTACAACTGCTCACCTTTGTCATAACATAACATCACGTCTGTAAGTATTATCAATTAAATAAAAAGAGACCGATAGTAACCTATACCTATAGTTACGAAGTCACCAATTCATTGGATTGGAAATTAGTTTTGTACCATCGTTCTGGGTGCCATTACGGGACCGATGAATCAACGCTAATTAAGACCGATTATCGGACCTCTCTAATGAATACAGTGGAATCCTACTGTCAAATATTTGGTGAAAACTACGCAACTGCGGCCTTAATTATATTCCGTGTACATATTTATGTACCATGACATTATGTATTTCTCGAAATATACTAAGCACACACAGCGACTTTTACGGTAAGGGTAGGATTAGGAATTTTTCGTAGAACGCGGCTGCGTACTAAATACTATAATTTACTATCACAACAAATAATACGACGTGAAGAAACAATGGAAAATATCTACGAATAAATTCAAAGTAAGTTTATAGAAATGTTTAATCACATGCATAATTTTTTGGTCCTTTGAATTGTGATTTTTGTTTCAATTGCATGCTAGGTATTACTAGAGAGTAACAAGGTACCTATACAATACTTTCGGCTTCAAAATATTATTGCTGGTGACTTACTAATTGCTATTCTATAATAGTGACTAAATACCTTTTTAGTTTACTTCTAGTAATTAAAACAAAGCATATTGTAAGGTTGTGCACGTATTAGGGTCATACACACCCCGCTAAAACAAAAGTTGTCTCTCCTGGGTTAATAGTTAAAGGCTTGTGTGCATATAAGTTATGTTTTTATTTGCTAGGACTAAAGTAGACATGACGGCGCTTATGAGCATGTGGGATCAGCCCGCAAATAAGGCCTTAAAAGCGTTAACTTCGGGTATGTCCACAGGAAAGACGGTAACCTAAATCTGTGTATGACCCATTATCATTTTATTAGTATTTTCGTGGTAGTAATTCGTATTTCGTTACTCAATATTTGAAACACCGCAAAACTTAAAGACATTGTAATTGAATAAAATACGCTTCGCCAGAGAGGTAAAGTCAAAACTTTAAATATTGCTTGAAATAAGAAGTTTATTTATTTTTATTTTTCTTTACACGCAGCATTTGTGATATTAGTGTGATAAAAGTATTAAAGGTGACACATTCTTTTTGCCAAAAACGTGAAAACTTCTTTTGGAATAAAACGAACAAAAGTTCCAAACGTGCCAACTCACATCCGACAAAGAAACTTTTCACAATGGAATTCACATTAGCTTAGTAGTTTGCGAATGTAAATAGGCGGGCAATTTGGCGCCGCACACAGAACTACACATTGACAGAAGTATAAAAAATATATTAATGATTACTGCGGTTTCGTATATGGAGATCCTTCGTCCTTTGTCTCGTGATATTAAAAAAAAAAACACTTCACATAATGCTTTGTGACGGCGTTATCTGTTTTGGGAAACGAACCAGAAAACGTAACATCACGCTCACTGATTCTTCTTAAAATAAACTAAAGACGCAGCATGACTGCTCTAAGGTAGGTATTGTAGTTTATAAAGTTATCAAAATTTTCAGTAACTTCAAGGACTTATTATTTAGTATAGATGAAAACCACACATATTAGATTGATTTTCGGGCCAAAGTTTCTTTATATTTAAGTACATTATATTCGATATCGTGTAACGTGTTATTAAAATAAGTTTATATTGTTATTACTTATGATTATTATTAAAGCTTAACATGGTTCTTTATCGCTTTGTTAAGGGTCGAAAAATCTATTTTTTGAAATCTGCATTATAGGGATACTTATAATTTTAAATCACATAATAAAAGGCATAAAATTACTAAGGATAAGAACGTTTCATAGTAAGTCAATAAACCAACATTTTGAGTCTGGTGGTGGCGTATAAATAGACGAAAGCATTTTTTTACCTATTATACCGACACTTAAATAAATTGTTGTCTGGCTTAACATTTAATAAAACACTCTTAGTTAAAATATCAGCTTAATATAAATAACCTTTTAACGGTTGTTAATAACTGTCACAACAATTACTGTGTTAATTATACAACAAGTATATTATTATAAATAAGAAATAGATTGTCACTGGAAAGGATTAAGTCAAATGTATGTAATAATGGATAAAAAGCTTCGTACATCCGTGTACGCACATCCAGCAATTAGCTCATTACTCAGAGTACATTGCCACCCTAGTTACATGTATTACTCTTTATTACCTTGTAAATAAGGTCGATAAAATTCGCATGAGCACTGAAGTGAATAAAGTGGCTTATTAGTTATTACGAGCTTTTATTTAACTTCACTTGTATGTTACTAAGTATACCTTTAGTTTTCATCCCACAAAGTCCCACTTACTACTAAAATCCACATAGGTACCTTTATGGTGCGTTCGTATATTCATCACCGATGATAGAGTTGTGACGTCTCGTTAAAATTTTACATTTGCTACGTACAAATATGTCAAATTTTAACGAGACGTCACCGCTTTATCCACGGTTTTGAATATAGGAACGCATCAATAGTGAGCGACGTCAATCGGAGTGGATTTCAAGTTTTATTATTTGGGTCAAATCTTGCAAGTAAATTCTGAACCATACGTACTAAAATTATAAGTCGGGACATTCAGGACTTAATCGGGTGATAAATAAACATTTACCTCGACGTTTCGACTTTGTTACAACAGCGTCGTTACGAGAAGACTGAAGTGGAAGGTGTTCGTCTGCTTGTGAGAGTTTTTCGACCTACCGGCACATGGTCTTGTTTTTATTCCGGGATTACGTAAGTATCGATTTATAGTAACATCAGGAAAAATGCATGTGCCAAGGAAGTATATTTTGACCTTGGTTGACCTATTAGCTTTTAATATAGAACCAAATAGATACAGTAGTACCCAGCCCCAGCAAGCCAATATTAGCAATAATGCCTTGTCCAATGATTTAAACTAAATTATAGGACAGCGGAAACACCCTTGAGTATAAATTTAATTCACCAAAATATTAAAGGTTTTTCCAGCAAAGAACTAGAAATAGGGTTGTTCTTAGATAGTGAAAATGTACAAATTATGTGCGTTACTGAACATTGGCTTAGACAAGACCAATTAATTTTTGATTTTGTAAATTTTAAATTAGTTAGTTATTTTGCCAGAAAATGTGCCATTCATGGTGGCTCTTTTATAATAGTTAAAAGTACTCTTAAATCGAAAGAAAGAAAGGATATAGTAAAGCTATCGATAGAAAGGATTGTAGAAATTTCTTGCGCTGAACTAGAAAGTTATATAATAGTATGTGTTTACAGACCACCGTTGGCTGATTTTTGCACATTTGAATGTACTATGGAACAAGTGTTAAAATTAGCATGTAATAGCCTGAAGCATGTTATAGTTTGTGGAGATTTTAATATTAACTTACTCGAAACGTCAAATAATACCACTAGGTTACCTGTTCTTTGAACCTACACGGATAGGTGTTAGTAGTGCAACCTGCTTAGATAATATTTTTTGTAATTGCGAATGTTTGGATAAATAAATATTTAATTGTCTTAATTCTGACCATAGTGGTCAGAAGGCATCTTTCGTCAATGATTTTTATCAAAAACCTCAGACATTAACATACCGACCTATAACCAGTAATCGTTTGGAATTACCTATTCAAGAATAAAGTTCAGAGTAATCTTTCAGTGTTACCTTTCTTACAGAATGAGTGTAATAGTATTTATAAAGACTTGTTTGGCGTAATTCTACATCAATTTAATAACAATTTTAAAATGACAACTATGACTAGGTCTAAAACCAAATTTAGTGAATGGGCTACTGCAGGCATTCATAAAAGTAGAAATAGGCTTTATGTCCTATATAGAGAGAGGGAGGACAATAAAAACGCTGACTTCCTAAATTATGTTAAGAATTATTCGAGGACCTTTAAGCAAGTTTGTTTAACTGCTAAGGCAAATTTTCTTAGTCTTAAACTCAAATCATCTGACAATAAGGTAAAAACTGTATGGAATATTATAAATAGAGAAACGGGAAAATCAAAAACTCGTGATAATCAAGTCACCCTAAACACAGGTGACAAACAAATCACGTCAAATAAAGACGTCGCCTTAGCATTCGAAGATTATTTCTCCACAATAGCCATGAATACTACGAAATGTCTTAAGCCATCCGCGGTGGAAACTCGATTATTACTTTGCACTAATGTCAGTAAATGTAACATAAACTTTGAATTTAGCCCTGTAAATTCAGATTCAATAGTCAAGGTATTTAAATCACTTAGTTTAAAAAAGACTCAGGATTTGTGGGGCACATCAGTTAGAGTACTCTTTCATATCATAGATATAATTGCACCCCATCTAGCATTAATTTATAATAATTGCATATCAGAGGGGATCTTTCCAGATCTCATGAAATATAGTAAAGTCATACCACTTTTTAAATTGGGCGAGATGAGTGATTTAACAAACTTCCGTCCCATTTCCATACTACCAGTTTTAAGTAAAGTCTTTGAGAAACTAATGCTGAATGATATGTTAGGTCACTTTAATAGAAATAAACTACTTAGCAATAACCAGTTCGGCTTTACCAGAGGTCGATCAACAATTGATGCGGCATCTGTACTTATTAAACATATATATAACAGATGGGAGAAATCTTGCGATGCAGTAGGAATCTTTTGTGATGTTTCTAAAGCTTTTGATTGCGTAGATCATACGACCCTTATTTTAAAATTAGAACATTATGGATTGTCCAATAAAGCTTTAAGTCTTATGTCTTCTTATCGCAATCTGTTGGAGCTACAGTGAAAATAGGTGTGCCTCAAGGTTCTATTTTAGGTCCTTTTTTATTTTTAGTTTACATAAATGACTTGCCACCAACAGTAGATAAACTTTGTGATATTGTACTTTTTGCTGATGATACTTCACTAATTTTCAAGGCAGATAGAAAATCCGTAGACTACAGTAGGATAAACGCCATATTAGTTAAAGTACTTAATTGCAACAATTTGCTACTAAATGCTAAAAAAACTAAATGTGTTAGGTTCGCTTTGCCTAATGTTAAACCGGTACATTCTAGTATTTTTCTAAATGACGAGTGTTTGCAAATGGTAGATAAGGCAGTTTTCCTAGGTATAACAATAGATAAAAATTTGCAATGGAGTCCCCATATAGCTGTACTGGCAGGTAAACTAAGTTCGGCAGCTTACGCCGTTAGAAAAATCAGACAAGTTACCAATGTTGAGACAGCTTGCTTAGTTTATTATAGTTATTTCCATAGTGTTATGTCCTACGGTATTCTGGTTTGGGGTAAGGCAGCTGACATACAAAATATATTTGTGTTACAAAAAAGGGCCATTCGTTCTATTTACAATTTCAATTCCCGTGACTCATTAAGAGAACTTTTTAAAGAAATTAATATCTTATCTGTAGCGTGTCAATTTATTTATGAGAATATTATTTATGTCATTAAGAATTTAGATTCTTTCACCAAAAATTCTGATATACATAATTTAAATACAAGAAATAAAAATAAAATCGCTATTCGAAAACTCCGCCTCCGTAAAGTATATAAATCATTTGTTGGTCAATGCATTAATTTTTATAATAAATTACCTGACGTAATTTTAAAGTTACCCTTTCCAGCACTTAAAAATTACTTGAAAACGTCGTTAATGTCTAAAGCGTATTATAGGGTCGAGGATTATCTAACAGACAAAAATGCATGGCCTAAACCCGAAACTTAGTCAATAATAATTTATTTAAATGAAAAAGCTCTATCTTGTCTAGGGGACACCGTTGATGTAGGAAAAAATATCGAAGCTTTTATGTGGTCATCTTGTACCGTCTTATATAAACATAAATAGGTGTTTTGTTTTCCTTTTCTCCCTCTGTCTCTCTCGTAAGATTTTTGGCATGTTTTTCTGCTGAACTACGCATGTTATTTTAATAAGTATAATAAGTAATTTAATATTTATTGCTTTATATAATGCTAGACTAAGTAGTAACCATTGTAATATGTTTAAAAAATGACTGACTGCTGAGTTTCTTGCGGCGATTCTTCTCATCAGTGGTCTCCTCTTGGGAAGCGCTGGTAGATTCTTGACGTGTAAAAGTGCCCGTGCGGCCTACTTACTGAATAAATATCTTTATCTTTATCTTTAACTAGTTTTAGTAGGTGTGAACATCGTGTTAGTTTCAAAACAATTTCGTAACTAGTTTCCGTTAGAATGGGCTGAAGGGCAGCAGCCTTTGAAAAAGTACCATCAAAGCCTGGAGTTCAAAACTATGACCAAACGATGCTTTATGTGATAAAAGTATGTACAAAGTTTCATCCCTCTACTACCCTCAAGGGGGCTACACCGCAAATTTTATTCTAAAAATGTTTTATTGTTTTACTCTAAATCCATAATATGTAACAGACTCCATATTTTGCACAAATGCTATGGTGACTTAGAGTAATTATATTAAAAATAAACCGGGCAAGAGCATGTCGGACCATGCTCAGTGGAGGGTTCCGAAGCCGCTAAGTAGGTACTACAAACATAAAAACAACAAGTACAAATAATAACTAATTTTCTATTTAAAGTCATTTGGTGCCGTTTTAGGCGATTTTAGTAGGTATAAACACTTTAATCGCCTGTATCTCAAAAACCAATGATGTGTTAGTCTTGATAGTTTTTCTTTTAAATTCGTTATATGCGCTTTTATTGAAGATATTTTTCAGATTTTTAGTAGTTTTTTCTGTAGGGGGTAGGTGTATCTGTCCATCTGTCACAGCAGATTTGCTCCGAAACTACTGGACCGATCGAGTTGAAATTTGGCACACATATCGCACCTTCAAAACAATAGTGACGTAACTGAGAAATTTTAGTTTTCGAATTAGGTCTCTATAATAATAAAATTATGACTTGAAGTTTAAAAGCAGACATTTTGAATTAGGTCACTGTTGTTCTGAAGGTGCGAATGTAAGTCAGTAACCCAAAGACGGACGCGTAACGTAAATAAATGAATTTTGGACAAGGGGGACACTATTGGCGGCCAAATTAGGAAATTAAAAAAATAATATCGAAACTTTACCAAAAGGGACCCTCTTGTCTAAAGTTCATTTATTTACGTTACGTGTCCGTCTTTGGGTCACTGACTTATATATGTGTACCTAATTTCAACTCGATCGATACAGTAGTTTTGGAGCAAATCGGCTGTGACAGACGGACAGACAGACATACGCGCGAGTTATCCTATAAGGGTTCCTTTTTTCCTTTTGAGGTACGGAACCCTAAAAACGTTTCCCATAAATTTACGTCTCTATTCTACTGGGTCCTTGGGGGAGGCCTATGTCCAGCAGTGGACTGCAACAGGCTGATATGATGATGATGATGATGATGATGATGATGATGATGATTCTACTGGCTAAAACCATATTGCTTTCGACATAATTGTCATATTGTCACCATTACGATAGGTCTTAAGGCCGAGTTTAACAATACGGTAACATGTCAAAGGCAGGTAACATTGTCTTCCAGAATATAATATAGGTCCAGTGCGGAGGGGCAAGAGTTAGTCAAGAGCAAACACATTTTTTATAAAAAAAAGAAGATACTGTTTTAGGTAAGTACGTAGAGTATCCAACCCCGACACGCTAGTTTTTTTAAAACCAATATTCAAGACAAATCTTAATCTAGAATTAGAGTATGAGTATCAATGATCGGCGACCGGTAGCAATTTTTCTACGAAAGTATAACATGGATATGATTCTATTTAAATTTCGTGCACAATTTATACTTTAAAAATGTATGCAGTTTTATTATCGAGGTTTTAACATGTCTTAAACGATGAAATATCGGTTTACAATACGCACCTCTCACATCTGTTTATGTAGAAAGGTCATTTTCTTTATATAAATGGAACCTCAGTGTTAAAAGGAATCGATTGACAATATCAAACATTGAAAAAATGTGATAATTTTCTATAACAAATTAAATACAGTAAGTTTTGAATAATATATTTATGGTTTTATTTTTAACAACACAGACTTATCCATATTAGTCATTACTTTTGACGTTAAAGTGCCATAAAATGCTACCGGTGCCCGATCATTAATAATGATATCCTTTACTCACACTCATTTATTTATAATATTGTGTCATGTTTCTTTGTAATAAAAGCAGCCTTGAAAAGAATGCCAATCATCAATCAAATTACTTCACTTGGCATGTATTTATAAACAATATTCGAAAGATCGCCTCATCATTACTACAATAAATTACTTTACACAATATCAAAAAATATTTGAAATATATTTGAACATCGTACCTAATCAATATATTACATCTGAGACATTTTTTTGCTAAAATGAATTCGATCTTTTCAGCGACGTGGGATGAAAGAAGACGATTTTATAATAAGATAAAAGAAATACCGAACAAGACTAAATTTTCCGGTCGCTAAAGTTGACTTGAGAATTGAGGACAAATAATTTTACAATAATTGGGTTTTATTATGTTCGTGCTCTTTTATTTAAATAGAATTTTAATCTGATACAATTAAAAGATATGAACTCAACTATACGGGATAGTATCACTGTAGACAAGTTAGACATTTCACGCTTGGTTACCGATTTTATAAGTTAATTACTCTGTAACCTTCTAATTTGTTGCATTTTATAGCTAACGACTTTCGAAATCTGTTGAAATTATGGAATTATTATGGAATTGACATAAGACGCCGAAGCTATTGATTTTATTGATTTCGTTGGTCGCTTACGTTTACATCACACATCTTGTCTAGGTTGGTTGGTCACTCGTGATGAACGTACTGCCGAAGGCATTAAATATAATATGTGTACGCGTACGTTTACCTTATTTTTTGCTCGTACGTATACCTTTTTGGCAGGAAAGAGGCGTGTAGATATGTTTTGTAATCTTGAGATCGTGCATATTTATGACTTTGACTGTACCTACACTGTCTGTTTTGCAAAGACACTTAAATCTTGCCCAAAACGTAGGCACTGTGGAGGTTGTAAGACCTCCACGTTTCCTCAAGGATTAATTAGAGAAAACAGTTAGCTGTCATGGACAGAACCTTAGAAGAACAATGTATTATTTTGATAAATAAGCAACCGCGAATTATATTCTAAAATAAATGTTATAACTTTCTTTAACGTTTTTAATTATTAAAACCGTCCTCAACCGCAAAATACCTTCTGTAGGTACACTTTTTTTTCTATTGTTGTAAATTGTTTTTGGTATTAACAGGCTTGAATTCATACAAATTCACAAAACAAGCGGCCTTGTCTATTGTTGTTGATATACAATGGTTTCTGACTTGTGACATTAAAGTGTAACCGTTGGCAGTATAAGAAAATAGTACCACTGAAACTCCGAGACATGGCGAGGTTTTCATTTAACTAGTCAGGCTAGGAATATACAACATTTTTTTTCTATAACACAAATAAACGGCAATGTTACTTATTTAACCGGACACATTTAACTAAGTTCCTATGTGTGTAATGCTTCTTACTGAGACGTGGGCCTCTTAATAAAGCTCAAGGTAACTCAAAGGTTCTTTGCGCGATCGAATCAAAAATGAGGAGATCGGTGCGAGAACCAAAAGTGGCAGTTCGGGGCACATTGTTCGCAGAACAGATGGCCGATGGGGTCGAAGACGTCTCAAGGAGTGCCCCAAGGGTCAATTTTAGGCCCGCTACTGTATGGAGTTTACCTTTACGACATCTACACGGTTTTCTGCAGTTCTAAGTTTCTATTAGTTATTCGCGGATGACAAAAAAATATGTATTGATATCAACAAGGTTGAAGACTGTTTAACGCTTCAAAATGATCTTAATCGGTTATAGGAATACTACAAAGCTAATAGAATTAATATAAATAAATCAAAGTGTGTACAGATTTCTTTCACACGTAGTCCTCATCCAATCCATTTTGTCTATAGCATTGATGGACATCCTCTGGAACGTGTTTCCTCAACACGCGACTTGGGATTGATCCTTGACTCTAAGCTTACATTTGAGAAGCATGTTGACAATGTAGTTAACCGTGCATACAGAAGCTTGGGTTTTGTCATACGCGTATGTAAACCATTCAAAGACGTCGCTTGTTTAAAAGTGGTGTATGCTGCTTACGTTCGCAGCACTCTAGAGTATGCCAGCACAATCTGGTCACCCCAATACATTACATATATTGAAGTGGTTGAACGTATTCAACGAATTTTTATTAGACATCTTAATTTTATATCAAGAGAGAGGAACCTCAGTTACGAGTCAGCCTGCAAGCGGTGTGGCCTGCTTAGCTTGCACGAGCGTCGGCAACTATCGGACATGAGCCTGCTGCATGACATTGCCAATGCCCGGTTAGACAATCAAGCGCTTACAGCAAAACTTACTTTTAATACGCCAATCTTTCGTACTACGCACTCTAAGAGTATACTGTTTCACGTCCCTTTCGTTCATACCAAATATGCCTTAAATTCCCCAATGTTACGTTTGGCTAATTTGTATAACAAAAAGTTCAACCATTTGGATCTATTTTTCCTGTCCAAAGCATCTTTCAAATCGGCAGTTGTTAATAGTTTCCGTTCGTGAGCCTCACACACACGCACACGCACACGCACACGCACACGCACACGCACACGCACACGCACACGCACACGCATACGCACACGCACACACACACACACACACACACACACACACACACACACACACAAGCACAAACGCATCTGTACGTAGCTGTAACGTTCGTCTTTAATTACTCACAACTAAACTACTCGCATGTATCTGTAGTTGTTGTTCTTTGTTTATTGTTCATATGTGGATGTCTGTAATTGGCACTATTGTCTTGTTAATTTACTGCTTTTATGAATTGTAATGTGCTTTTGATATCCTTAATAAATAAATAAATAAATAAATAAGTTGCGTCCGCATACCAGAAGACGCAGCGTGGATAGACCTCCAACAAGGTGGACCGATGACGGGGCTTAGGTTGCGGGAAACCGATGGATGCAAGAGGAGCAGGGTTGTGATTCTCTCAACAAGCAAAGGTGATCGTTCGCTCGAGTGAAGGTCCAAGCGGCGAGTTTAAGTAGTCCCGACAGAGCGAACAAAACACATTTTAGCGCGTGTATTCAATTTGGCAGCATGACTTCTCGAACGTATAAGGCTCCCTAATTGACAATGCACGCGCTAAAATGTGTTTTGTTCGGTCGGACGGGACTACTTAAACTCGCCGCTTTCATTCGCCCGTCCGTCCGACCGGCCGCCGTTTTTTGAGAGAATAACACACCAGGACTGGTCCTTGTGGCAAACCTTGGAGAAGGCCTATGTCCAGCAGTAGATGTCTTCCGGCTGATGACTCATATTAATTCCGATATTATTGGTAAATGTTTTATATTTTATGTGAAAGTTTAAATTTGTGAAAAAATGCTTACAGTCCCAAAAAAAGTGTTTTTGTAGGTAATTGAATACGTACCTACGATCAACCGTGGCAACTGTCACCCAATTATTCAATGTAAAAACGTACAGTCAAGTTCATAAATATGTATACGCTTTAGTACCTTGTCACTTTAATCGGTGTGGCAATTTAAACATGACATTAAACAGACAAGGAACTTAAGTGTACACATATTTGTGAACTCGACTGTACAAGAAAGTCCATCGTATTTAATATAGGGGGTCAGGTTAAGTATTTAAATTAGAAAATAAGCTTTATACATAGAGCTTGGTTGGAATTGACCGATGGGATTCAAACTACACTATATAACATATGAGCGATGGTTTTAGTAGACCCAAGATTTAGGGCTATCGTCACAGATCATCTGTAGCATAATTACTTTGATCCAAATCGGACGAGGCATAGGTAATAAACCCTGGGAAAAACTGAGAAACGCAATCCGCAGTGCGGTCTCATACGCGGTTAAATATGCGCTTTCAGAAAAGTTGAATACGCATGCGGGTAACCGTAGTGCGTGCTTACCCTAAGCCTCGCTACTTCATTTTACCGATTTCATTTCAGCTAAACTATTACATAATTTCGTAACATAAGCTAATCTAAAATTAATCAATTAATTAATTGCGCAAATCTGATCCGTTTGATGTGATCAATCTCTTGATTAGGGAATTTAATTACTTAATGCTTAATGAAGTGACTTACTAGCTCGTGTGTTGGACTAACGGTCTTCGATCCCGGAGTATTGACGAGGACTACAACTGTAAAATATTAATTAGAAACCTGCCAGGTACACAAGAGTCTATGTGATTTGGACAGAGATAACACAGTTAACTTTTGTTTTTTTTTTGCATTCATTCCCGACTGCATTCTTTTATATTCGTAATCTAAATTTGCAAGTGAATCGCTTTAGCAATATCAGCACGTTGGGAAAATAGATTTATTGTATATCAAACTAGCTTTTAGGCGCGACTTCGTCCACGTAGAAGTCATTTATCGCTATTTACTTAGGATCTCTCCAATTTTCCTGCATAAAAAGTAGACTATGCGCTATTCCAGATTGATATCTATATCAGTGCCAAAGGACCATGACCATTTTTGCCCTCACTTAATTTAGCATGACCATCAAATCCATTAATTAAGCATTCTTAATTATTTTGAATTCGATTTTAGATATTAGTCTAAGACTAATTGAAGCTGTAGTTTATTATTTTATGATAAAAGAGTTATATACATTTCCGGTGCAGAATGAATATGACGCATGATGACAAGCCATTGAGTTAAATAGATACTCTACACCTACGTCAAAGAGGTCTTATGGCGGGTCTCCATAGAAGCTTTGGCCTAAGAAAAAATTGTGACGGATAATTATAAAATTGGGTTTATTTGATGAAGAAAAATATTTAAAACAACGCTGTGGTGTTCGTTTTTCTGAAAAACGTGTCAAAAAAAATATTTCGAAATATTCGTAAAAACACGTTACTCGCAAGATCGTCTTATTTACAAAGTATCTCAATATATGGCTCTTTCAGAGTACTTTACGATAAGAGATTATATCATCACTGGATATAAAATAAAATAAATTACTTTGAATCCGAACGCGACTTGCAAAAGATTTTTTCCATTTAATAAAATGTATAATCGACTCATCGTTAGACTACTACTCTTTATGAATATCTTATAGAAAAGCCACTGGCGAACGCGATGCAGTCTTACACGTATTAGGTTAAACTGTCCCGTAAATCATTAAGGCTAAGGCCGCACAGATAGGAGGCTTGCTTAGCGCCTAGCCGCGCCTAGAGCCTAGCGTGTTACTTTTGTTCGTGGTCGACTAGCGAGGCGCCAAGCGCGCAGTGCGGCCGGTTGCAAAGATTCTAGTACATTTGTTTCACGCTAGGCTCTAGGCGCTAAGCAAGCCTCCTATGCGGCCTTAGCCTTAGGTATACAGCTCCAAAGCGTGTTCGTCTTACGCATGCTTATAATCATACTTTTTATGTGCTTATAATGAGCATGTGTAACATGTACCTTACGCCGCTGGCCGCACCATGGATGCAGCAGGGCATAGGCGGGGACAGCAACAACAAGCCATATCCTATAAATGGTGTGATGAGGGCGCCATTGTATCATGCCGGTCGCGCGACCCACTGTTTAGTATGAATTTATACATATGAAGCGCTGGCCAACCCATGAGATCGCAACGTCTCGCGCGACCGGCAACTCTATTCTATGCCGTAAAACAATATTACTTTTGACGTGTTATCGTACTGTTTTTAACTCGGCCGCTTTTAACGTCAATTAAGAGTTCCTAAAGTTGATATGCTACGATAGACGATACGATAACATGTAAAAACCAATATGTATTACCACGGAGAATCGCGGCATAGGTCGCTTGCGTTGGTCAGCACTCCATTTAATTATTTTTTGTTGCGGTCGCCAACATCAGAATCATATCTTAAGACTTGAGCATTTACTCGAGCATTTAGGCTTTTCCCAGTAGTCTTAGCGAGTAGTTTTACTAGTTGAACTACTGAGAATTTCCTCCCCAATAGACTTACTGAAAGGTGAGGTCTGTTTTTACTTTTTATATAAGGCTCGAAGGGCCAAAACCACCCAGAAACAGGTACCTCACCGTCGACCCCGTAGCAGAATGCGTTCAGATAATAAAGTAAAGTGTAAGTGTTTCTCTTTTGCAGTCAGTGGGTTAAGTAGTAAATCTATAGGTAAGGAAATTCCATGTAGTTGGACTGGTAGGACTACTCGATAAGACTACTGGGAAAAGCCGGAGCATTTTAGGGAATGTGCTCAAGTCTATCAGCACCAATAAGGTCCACCTGAGTGGCGCGCTGCAGTGGCCACATAAAAAGCTAATAGTTCGCCAAAAAAGGAGTTTGAATGGCGACAGGTGGAATTATGCAATATTGCTATAAGGCACAAAATGTCAGGGCCTCTAGGCGGTAAAAACGATATCGTATTTGACCAGGGCCTCTATTCTAGGCAGTAAAATCCAAATCGTATTTGACCTGTTATGGTATTGTTTATACATAATATAACTCGGCCGCCATTACTGTCAAGCAAAGAGGAGCTATCAAAACGTTAACAATACGATAATAGGTCAAAGACGATAATGGTTTTCACCGCCTAGAATACCCATTGCGTCCACCAGGATCCCCTAGCCTAATCCCCCAGGGAACCTGGTGAACTAATTCAACAGAGTCGACGGAGATCCGCTTATCTCCTGTTTCTGGGTGTTTTGGCCCTTCGGGCCAGCCGAAGACCTAACATAACCTTACCTCATATTTTAACGTTAGGGCATTCTGGTGGACTGTACTAGTATACCGGCCCAGGGCCTCTAACTCGGTAAAACCATATTGTCTTTGACGTGCTATGGTATCGTTAATAACTTGGCTGCCATTATTATCAAGTATTGAGCTATAGTAATGTTGACAATACGATAACATGTCAAAAGCTATATTGTTTCACCGTGTTGAATAGAGGCCCAGATGTTATGTCATGCTCCTTGGACACTCCACTGTATGTTTTGTAATTTTTTACATACTTAAAAGAAATGTGCATTGTGTCTCACATTTTTTTAGTAAAACTGTGAGACGCAAATATACATTGGAGAAAGATCTTGGACAAGTGGAATACCACCCTTACCTAGGCACAACGTAAGACGTATTTGATGATACAGACGTATTTGATATTAAGAGCGAGTGGGGAGAACAAAACCGAAGCAGGTGTATTCTCACTAGAAGTAGTTACTACTGCCAGTTTTTGTGCGATTCCTACCGCTGAAGATGTGGAACTAAGTATTGACCAATTAGAAGAGGTTTCTCCCGTTCGCCCGATCGTTCTACCGACCAATGGACCCAGCCTTTTTTCTTCTTCGCCATACTAAATGCCTGTTCCTCTATTGTAGGCGGTAAAATCCAAATCGTATTTATCCTGTTACAGTATTGTTTTTAAGTCGGCCGCCATTTCTGTCAAGAAAATGAAGAGCTATCAAACCGTTGACAATACGATAACAGATCTAAAACGATATTGTTTTTGCCGTGTTGAATAGAGGCCGTGGCCACGTCATCATCACGGCACGGTATCGTCAACGTGAAACGGCGCGGCGCCGTAGAAAGGCACGTTGCCGCGTCGTGTAGATACACGGTGCCGTGTAACACCAGCTTCAAGTTATTTTTTAATCTCTACGCGCAGGACATTCAACTCAATAGCTGAGTAATTCCATGTATTCAATGTACGGGAAAATCAAACAATTTAATAAAGTTTTAAACCTTGTGTGACGTGATACATTCGGGTGTCGTATTTAAAGTTCACTACTCTCCCACCCCCTCCCCCTAATGCTTCACCCCCCCCCCCGTGAAATGTACCCTCGTTAACGTTTTTTTTACTTTTTGGGATAACTATAATAATAAAAGATACGAAAAAAGTGTCAAGGACAAACATGTTCCTTATTAAATTCTAAAAAGGAAAGGCTACATGTATTTTTATAGGCTCAACGGTATTCATGTTATAGCTTTAAGAATAAATAATAACAACACGTAGAAGTGAAACTCCCGGCTCCCGATGCGCGCTCGGCGCGTTAGATACCTACCGCCTGGCGATACCTGAGGTGTCTAGTCAGTCAGGGGCGTCACACACGGAATATCTTTTAATATGCCAAAATATAAATTATAGCAATGCATCTCACGATATTTTTTCCGTACTAGTTGACAGATTCTTTGCTATAATGTCATATATATTTCGGTACATTAATATATTATAGCTCCGTTTGTGATGGGCTTTAGGCCGCGCAGCGCGGCGCGGCGGGGTCGTTGTATTTGTTTCACCGCGCATGTCGTGACTTGATTTTTTAAACGTATCCCAATCTATAAAACTTGTTGGGCTTAAAAGGTTGTTTATAGATTGGTTTTGGGGGTTTATAGATGATTAATAGCCACATAAGCCTTGTAATTTTCTGGAGATAATCATAATATCATCAAAAAGTATTATTAGGTACCTAATTTAAAGTAAATGCACAAAACTCATTTTGCAACAATGTTTTCACGTTGAAGAAAAACATTAAGAAATAACATTTCGTAACTAAACTTGTGCACCCACCCACATCCATAAACTGATTAAAATATTTCGCAAGTGACAGTCCTAACTTGGGCGCGGAAGACGGAGGGGCGCAGCGGGGCGAAGAGGGAAGTAGGCATTTAAAGCGCGGCATTTGGGGCCTGATCGAAGGAGATTCGCTTCTACGTGTAATTATTATTTATACCGGCCTTTGTACTAACATCTCAAACGATTACCTACAAATAATAACTTACCAAAATTGACAACCAATCAAGAACTAGTTGACCAATTGTATTGGTTTATTCAATTCGTTAGCTGGTTAAATAAGGTTCAAAATGGTATATAATAAATGTTTGTACATATCGTAGTTTTCATTAAGGAAGCATTTAAAAGGGTGTGTAATTATCGATATAATAACTTTTGATATATTTTCACTAGATATAAGAAAAAGAAGAAGAAGGAAATCATTTATTCGTGACAAAGATAATCAGAACAGATAAAAACACAACACACAACACAACATTTGATATAATTTTATAGAATATTTCACTCAAGGGCCATAATAAACTTTCAATATAACTACAAAGTAGATATTTTCACGGTATATAATATATAATGTAATGATCAATAAGGTATAATAGATGTTTGATAATATATTATGTTTACCAAAAATAATGAACGTATGTTATAAGTATTAGTGATATAATGTGTTATAAAATAAAAAAACTATTATAAATAAAACTCGGTTCTGGCGCTTCGCCCGCCGCTCGACTGCCCCTCGCCCTCGGCTTGCGCTCTGTAGGGTCGCAGTTCTTCCGAACACTGCTCCTCGCTTCACTCGTCGTCGTACTTAAGGGAGACCTGCCTTTACGCAGATTAGGTAGGTTATTATGATAGTAGTACGTATTCCAGATTATACCAGTACTACATTATACCTGCTGAGCGTTATATCGAACACAGATATATCACATATATGTTATACCATATTACATACATACATTAAATCACGCCTGTTTCCCAGAGGGGTTGGCAGAGACCACTTCTTTGCACCTTCTACGATCCTGATACCATATTATTGTTAGATTAATAGTTGTATGTTACAAGTTTATTATACCTGATGATAGTTAGATCATATCAGAATATGCCAAATATTGTTATACCAAAAGTGCATTATATCCCTTAATTTTTATATCGACCAATAATATATCAATAGTTCTTATAGCGACCGTTACGCACCCCATTTAAAAAACCATCGCTGACGCGTTCATACAAATTAGTTTCAAAGCGTCGGCAATGGTTTTTAAAAGCTTCCTCCGTGAAAACTATGATATGTATGTACAAACATTTATTATATACCATGTTGAACCTTATTTAATCAGCTAACGAATTGAATTATAGCAACACAATTGGTCAACTAGATCTTGATTGGTTGTTAATTTTTGTAAGTCATTTGTAGGTAATCGTAGGTATGAGATGTAAGTACAAAGGTAATATAATTAGTGACCGGTACACTGTAGCTATAGCTTGAATAACGTCGAGCCTAAAAAAATACACACTACCTATAACCTTTTCTTTTTAGAATTTAATAAGGATCATTTTTGTCCTTGATACTTTTTTCCCATCTATTATAGTTGTCCCAAGAAAGTTATAAAACCGCTAACGGGGACACATTTCACGGTTTGAAGCGTCAAGGGGAGGAGTCGGGAGATTAGTGAACTTTAAACACCACACCCAAATGTAAAAACATGAGAATTACTGTACTATAAGGCCGGAGCCCCACTGCTGCGCACGGTCAAGGTACAGACGTGGGTACAAAAACGCTTTGTATGAAAATGTAGGTAGATACTTCCACAGTAGTGCACGAGCACGCTGCGCACGAAATGACGTCACTGATACACGCGTTAGCGCGCGTGGCAGGCTAAGCCCCACCGCGACCCACGCTGTCCACGCTACGAGTGAGCATGCCCGTGAGTTGCAGATATAAAAAAGGTACTCTGTGAGTTGCAGTGGAAAGGTGGCTTCAAGGGCGTCGCACCCACTACGCGCGCGTGCATGTTCCTGGCCCGCAGTGGGGAATGTAGACACACGAAACTGACCAACGTAGCCACGTGGCCCACACGTTTTACGTGTACGTGCATTGGTTACTGTGAAAATGTTTACACACTTATCCAGACCAATGGACCCACGTGGGCGATGTGTATAGCATGTCCGTGCGTAGCGTGCGCAGCAGTGGGGCTCCGGCTTAGTGCTGAACTTTATATTTAGTAATACACGGTGCCGTGTTTCCCCAGGACCTCTAACACCCGTCGGTTGAAGGGGAAAAAGAAATCCTATGAGGCCGCTTGACTGATCGGTCAAATGGGAAACACCCGGGAATAGACCGTCGCCTCTCATGTGATTTTAATCTGTGATAGAGTAAAACATTTCAAACTTCTTAAAACTTTTTATTTAATAGTAATATCAAACTCGATACATAAAAAAAAAACACTTAGCAACTGTGTGCTGCTCCGTTCATTTCCAGAATACCAGAATTTCGAAACACTGAATTACTCTCTTTACCACAGTCTCAAAACACCAGATTCGAATTATTGGGTGCTGTTGTTTATGGCTGTACCTGTACTAGGGAACAAAATAATAGGCATTGACTGTAGTTGCGAATGGGGCACAAAGGGTGCGGTGCAGGCCTGCCCAGTGCTGTAGATAGCGGCTGTCTAATCTGCCCACTATGATGCGCAGGATTGATGTTGCAAAGCGACGCCATACATGTTTTTACCCTAAACGCGTTGTTATGCTGCTGGACTCCTAGGGCAATGATAGGCCTTCGCGTGAAGTTAGCCCTCGGGCTGCAGGTATAAAGCGATGTACACCCTCTAAAGCGTGTTACCTTGACTTGCGCTATACATCATCGGAAGCTGTGGGCTATCATGTTCGCTCTGATCGCCAGCGCCATCATCATTATTTTTGATACTTATAGGTATTATAACCACGTAGCAATAAAAAAAAGTGATTCAGCTAATATACAGCGCTTCTGTGTTAGGTACATACAGGGGGGGCACACATTTTACCACTTTGGAAGTGTCTCTCGCGCAAACTATTCAGTTTAGAAAAACATGATATTAGACACCTCAATATCATTTTTGAAGACCTATCCATAGATACGCCACATGTATGGGTTTGATGAAAAAAAAATTGAGTTTCAGTTCTAAGTATGGGGAACCCCCAATTTTATTTTTCTATTTTTGTGTGAAATTCTTAATGCGGTTCACAGAATAAATCTACTTACTAAGTTTCAACAGTATAGTTCTTATAGTTTCGGAAAAAAAGTGGCTGTGACATACGGACGGACAGACAGACAGACAGACAGACATGACGAATCCATAAGGGTTCCGTTTTTTGCCATTTGGTTACGGAACCCTAAAAATCAGCCCTAATTAGGGTAGAACTGCCGGTTATAACGAATATGTAAAGCATGATCTTTATATTAATTTTCAGTATTAACTATACTTATGATGTTGACTATGACTGTTGTAATTGTGTGGAGTATAAGTCAGGCAAATCCAGGTTTCACCTTACCTGCTTTGCATTTCAAAAAACATTTTTGGGACAAGCTTTTGTTGCCAACTGTCCTTTTTGCACAGTCGTCATCTACCTACTCGTCAAGACGATTCTGTCGAGCCCTAACACGACGGGTTTATCTTGTGTAATTAAGGAGTTTCTATCGCCACCCTGAGTCTCCATCATCAGACCAGCTCGATGGTTCTATATTTTTGAATTGTCATCAGAACTATAGGTGTGCGCAAATTTTCCGCTTCATCGGAAACCGGAAAGTGGGTCAAATTAAACTTGCAAGATTTGGCCCCTACATACATACCTACACATACATTGCAATTTAAATAAAAGCTAGAATTGAAAAACAAAAAAAAGCAAAAAATAACTTCTTTTAAAATGGTAGCTACCTATAAGTCAGTCCAACTGAAGTCGGCTTTTAGTTAAAAATATTGTGAGACACCGACTTCAGTTTGACTGACCTATAGGTACAGTCAGCGTCATATAGTACGTAGCAGTCGAGATCACCAAATAGTTTTGGAAACATCCAAAATGCTCATTATCATCGACGAAGCCTAACTGATCAAATTGTTCAGGTCATCTACAGTGCTCAAATATACCGGAGCACACACAACGGCAAATACTTGATTACATTCAAGACGCCAATTTTTTATCAAAAGCCGATTTCAGTTGGACTGACCTATAGGTACCTACCATTTTAAAAGAAGTTTTTTTTGCGTTGTTGAAGGCGGTTTTTTGTTTTTTAAAACATTTATTTTATTTTATACTTTTTAGGGATAATAAGTATAAAATAAAATGTTTTAAAAAACAAAAAACGGTCTTCAAGCAAGATAATAAGCTGTTATGTAGTCCCACTTCTTAGTTGAAATGTAACTAAGACATGCCATCTGTGGTCATCATCATCAGTTCCACCAAATGATATTTTCCGAATGCATGCTGGACTTGTTACTAAAAATACTGAAATTGCTATATGTATGCCTATAATATTCGATGAGTTCCCTCAATTCCTCATCGGTCCCGTCATCAGATTACAATTTGGTGACAGTGTGACCAATACGAAAGTACATATACTCTATCAAAAAAAAAACGGACCATAATTGACGGAGAAATCGATGATCAAACTCAGAACCTCCTTTTTTTAAGTTGGTTAAAATACCAAAACCTTCTACTAAGTGTAAAAAATATTTTTCTGAAAACCGCATCAAAATCGGTTCAGCCAAACGCGAGATAATCGGGGACAAACATACATACATACTTTTTTTTTGAAGTCGGTTAAAAATATAAGAGAAGGGTCATTCCACCGTAACACCCGAAACGGCTACTTTTTATTAGTGATTCTCTCGTTATTCTCTTATACTTTTAATTATGCGTGTTAAGGGAAGGAAAATATTATTCAGATAGTAGAGCATTCACTAGTAATTTTTCTAGTTTCTTATTACAATATCAAAATAAACCTTAATAAAAAGTAGCTGTTTCGGGTGTTACCGTGGAATGACCCAGAACGCAACATCTCAAAAATAAGTCCCAACAATGCACCTTATTCCAGTGTAATAAGAACTTCGTAACATATTAATGACAAAGGGTTTTTTCTATACATATTATTAGAATTGGATGCTTAAGATAATGTGAAGGTTTAATCGTCGAAAAAACCCGAGTACATTAAACGGTCGTAGAGTAACTTTGACAGTTTATGTTTACAGTTGGCTTGACGGGATCTATTGTTTATAATGGATACATCACTCAACGTGATCCTAATTTAGGGACACGGACTTGTGATACCTAACGTCGTGACCCAATTGTGGGATCATTCGCACGGACTCCTGAAAAAAAGTTCAAGACCCCATTGGGGGCACCCGGACAGGGAACGTGTTAAATATGTCATTTTTGACAATACGTACCACACGCTTCTAACTCGATTGAAGTGTTTATAAGTGAAACATCATATAATAACCAATACTGTGACATACTGACATCTCGATAGACCAACAAATGGACGGACAAACGGCAGTCAAATGAATAGACAGACTGACGGACGACACGGACGAACGAACGGAATAGGTTGATGAACGGACGGACGAACGGCGTAAGCTACTGAACTCAATTAGCTAAACTAACTCAAAAACGAATTAATAAAAGTGAATGCTTAATATTTCTTACAGGTACCTAATACTAACGGTTAAATCCTAGGGAGCCCTCTTAAATGTTTTATTTAACCATTTAATTTTAAAGTGAATATACAACTAAATGTTCTGTGAATATTTCAAGCGCTGAAATATTTATTTTATTTATTCTGTTTTCAGTATACACATAAAAATAATAATATAAATGTATATATATTCGGTCGAATTGAGAAACCTACAACATTTTTAAGTCGGTTAAAAATAGCGTAATTCGCTTATTACCATCTCACTCAACAGGCCCATCTAGTATTTACGTAACTTTATGCAGGTTACTGACGAATCTTCGTTAACAGATCTTTGAGTTTTCGTTAAATGAAATAAAATAAAATATATAGGTAAGTAAGATTAAGATCACGTCAGTCTACTTACTTGATATGTCACAATTTACTTTAAATACTGGTGACGAAGCGGCAAAAATTACATTGTAGTTGTGCTGGCTAGAGATCGACGGAGCTACGAATCTGCTGAGCTCCGATTACTAGGTTTCTTTTTTTGGCTCCTCAGGCCCGCTGAAACACTACACTATAACATAACTTAAGGTTACCAAAACTTCAATCACTGGATCAAACCTGCTTGTCCGGAAGGTTTGACTAGCCAGTCTGCCAACTGGTAAGAACGTTTTTGTCCAATCAGTTATGTACAATTTCCACCGCTTGGCGACACTGTCGCGTCGTTGTGCAGTTACATTAAAAGCAATGATAGAATATGCATTTACCCTGAATATTCGATTTAGTTCAGCTCACGAAAGAACCCAGTCATTAGGTATGTTTCGTTTTTATTTTTTTATTTTTGGTAATAATAATATTTTTTCGCTTTTAGTGTTACTATATTATTATATTATGACTCAATAGCATAGGTAATGGCAATTCTTTATCACCCTAAGAATATGTCACCGTCCAAGATGGACGTTATCGTTGAGGAGTTCTCCCGGTACTGCACCATCAGTTCACTTCACCACGTGCAATAATGAGTAAAAGTAAATTGATTATCTTAATAAATAATTCTTAATGCTACCCGTGAAAAACTTATTTTCCATTGGATTGAAGTTCTCATGGCCATCTCTGCTTTAGATCATCAATTCCACTTTACCAAATGGTGCTTTTGGAATGTAAATGCCTACTAAAAATACCGAAACAGTGTATGTGACTATAATATTTGGGGAGTTCAGTCAATTCCTTATGGATCCGCAGATCAGGCCAACTCTTTAGAACAAATAATTAATTATATTAAAAAAACATCATATTTAAAAAATGCTGACGAATTGAGAACCTCAACCTCTTTTGAAGTTGGTTAAAAAGAAGAACAAACATACACGTGACATACATACACAGTCGGACGGACGTACGGACAGACGGACCGATGGGCACGGGGACAGACAGACAAATAGACAGGCGGACACATTTACGGACAGATAGACGGACCAGTGGACGGACAGATTGACAGACGGACATGGAAAAATTATAAGTACTATTATAGTTTAGGTTAGTTTGACGACTGAACCCTAAAAGTCAAAAATAAACCTTTATGTCATTTTCAAAATCTTGTACAGCTATTGCTATGATTACTGATGTAATGACTTGATAATACTGGCGTAAAAATAGACCGTTATTTTACAGAAAAGGGTCATATCATAACAGAAGGAAACCGTTAATGTTTAGAGCCTTACCACGAACGTCTTGATTCTAGTATAGTGAAAAGACAGAAGTAGATGAAGTAGGCTGGAACAGAAATATTTATTCTTAATAATACGTAGGTACCCAATCACGAAGCAACTTTGGAAAACACACCGGCTTGCTTTGAATATGCCATTTTTGACAATAGCTAACACGCACTCCTAAATCATAATAAGAGAGTTCAAACAAAGCGGCCCTGCTTTAAGAACACCGAGATGCAATCACTTCGTGACTCCATCATTAGATCAACCTTTAGACAAAATACAAGGTTTGCAGTCAAATAGAAATAGGCTTCCGGTTTAAAAAATAAATAGGATGCCGAGTTCAGTTTGACAGATCTAGGGTGATAACGTAAAAGTCCTTGTGTATCATAATATTCATAAATCATAATGATTATCCAAAAACCATTTCAATTGCCCCAGAAATATATTTTCATACAGAAATACCCAATGCATACATCATCATCATCATCATCATCATCATCATCATCATCATCATCATCATCATCATCATCATCATCATCATCATCATCATCATCATCATCATCATCATCATCATCATCATCATCATCATCATCATCATCATCATCATCATCATTTTCGTGTCAGCTAAAACACGTCCACATCTGCACATAGAGTCCTTTCCCAAAGATTTAGATTTTTACTTACCTATCGCCAAGCAGCTGTGTTTGCATTGTTATGTTCCGGTGTGAGGATAGAACAACCGGTATAATTACTAGCTTAGAGGCATTTATTGTTTATCCACAGGGTTTGCAAAGCATTTGCGGATTTAGGATTGCAGTCTTCAGATTTTTTCTTGTTAATATATGTAAATGTATAAAGTGGAGAGCCGTTAGGCGTAAAAATTGTAAAACCTCGGAATCCAGGGCCGGTCAAACTTTTGAAATGTGTTTTAACGGTGTGTATATAGAATAATGTAAAAAACAAATGTTTTCAAAAACAGAAAACCGCCTTTAAGAACACAAAAAATAACTTATTTAAAAATGGTAGGTAATAGGACAGTCCAACTGAAGTCGGCTTTTGGGTAAAAATATTGTGAGTCGCCGACTTCAATTGGACTGACCTATTACCTACCTACCATTTAAAAAAAAGATATTTTTTGCGTTTTTGAAGGTGATTTTTTATTTTTTAAACATTTGTTTTATTTTATACTTTTAAGCATAAGCTGTTTTGTAGTTCCACTTCTTCGTTGATATGAAACTTTAAGACATTTCAAGCTCGCGCCGCAAGCAACGCCGCGGGAAAGTCATAGTCATATTTAAACAATTAAATGTTCTTCGTTACAATTGCTCAACTATCTTAATCGAGATATCTTATCGCCACCCTTGAATAAGGTACCGTTGAGGAGTTCCTGAAAGTAGTCAGCCATCTGGTGTGTAGTTTCAATGATACTTTCTGAATGCAAATGCTGGACTTGTTAATAAAGAAAACGCTGTATCTATGGTATGTATGCCTATAATATTTGAGGAGTTCCCTCAATTCCTCACGGATCCCCTGATAAGATTCAGATTTGGTGATAATCAGACCACCTCGGAAGTATATATACTCTATCAAAACTAAAAAGTTTTTTTTAAATCGGACAACCCTGTTAAAAGTTATGCGTGATCAAACGATACGGGGCAAACTGAGAACCTCCTTTTTTCAGTCGGTTAAAATACCAAAACCTTCTCCTAAGTGTAACAAATACTTTCTGAAAACCGCATCAAAATCGGTTCAACCAAACGCGAGATAATCGCGGACAAACAAACATACCTACATACGTACATACAACATACATATAGGTACATACATACATACATACATACATACATACAGGTCAAACTGAGAACCTCCTTTTTTTATTCCGATCTTCATTCTTTATTTTTTGTATAATATTAATAATATAATTTCTAAACTGATTGGTGATTTTTCAACGCACAGCCCAAACCGCTGGACCTAGAGACTTGAAATTTTGCACATAGATACCTTATACAGTGTACAGATCCACTTAATAATAATAATAAACAATAAACAAATAATGTTAACACATTTCAAAAGTTTATATAAAGATTCATTGACTGGCCCTGGATTCCAAGGTATAAATCTTACGGCCCTCTGCAATACCTATGGGTCACAGGTCACTTATTATCAGTTGGGCTGAGTGCTCGTTTGCCTTATCCATGATTAAAAAAAACCGGGCAAGAGCATGTCTGACCATGCTCAGTGTAGGGTTCCGAAGCCGAAGCCGAAGTTACTACACTCAAAAAACAACAAGTATGAACTAATTCTCTATTTCAAGTTATTTGGTGCTGTCTCAGATGATTTTAGTAAGTATAAACATTTTAGTCGCCTGTATCTCAGGATCCAATCAAGTCTACTTGGTCGTGATAGTTCTAAGTTCTCAGGTCGTAAACCTAAGATATTTCTCAGATTTTGTTTTACTATTTTGTAGGCGTGACTAATATGCCAAATTACAGCTTTCTAGAACTAAGAGTCTCTGAGCTAGGCTGCGGACGGACGGACGGACATGGCGAAACTATAAGGGTTCCTAGTTTGACTACGGAACCCTAAAAATCTCCACAGTAATCCGTCCTGTGCTACTCGCATTCAGCACAAACATACAATGTTGGTATGTAACCTACATACAATCACGCAAAATCTGTCTTAATTTCCCCGTATGCATGCTTCAACGCCATTATGACATCCATATTTATTGTACCTTTACATAAACCATCTGAAAGTGCCCATCAGAAACATAATTGTTGAAATAGTAATTAAAACCGTTGACGTACTAATTAGGATAATTGAAAGCTAAAAATGGAATCACGCGGCACTAGGATGTTTCAATCTTGCCATGAGAAACTCCGCGTGAATGTCATAGTATTAGGTATTATATTCAAAAACTATTTAACTCTAGAGAAAAATCAATTTTCTACCAGAAATACTTACCAGTTAAGGTCTCGGGTAAAATAGCTCGTATGATACTTGCACGAAAATATTTTATCAACTTTGTAAACCACCAAAGAACTAATCAAAATCTTTCAAGTAATTACAGTTATTTTTATCACAATTATTATTATTATTTATTTATTTTAATGGCGTCTACAAGTTATGTAATTTTGCCAATGTCAAGTATATATAAGCAATTGTACGGTGAATCGTCGTTGTCGTCGGCGTCTTCCAGTCACAGTCGGCACACCATTGAAGATGGCGGGCATCCACTTCAATGGATTATTGGCTTGGAGTGTTCTTGACCGCTTGCTCATTCAGAATCAACTTTTCACTGATATTTTATTTGATGCATATTCTTCGTCAGTGTTGGAGGTTACTTCACAAAGTTGCCCTGGATTTGCGAACCAAAATCAACGATAAAGTAATTTACAAAAAATGAAATAAATAGACAGATGTTTTCAAAATGACAGATAGACAAGAACTATTACAATTATTTCTGCTGAGCTTTGACAGTTTCACATAAGTTTGATACTTGTCAAGTGCTTGTCAAAGACATTAGAACACTACTGAGTCATCGTTCGAAAAAGGTTAATTAAAACCGTTTCACATAATAAATCGCAGATTGGATTGAAATTGGCAGCATGATCCAATTTTTACTCAAAACGAACAAAAATAAATAATTTGAACCTTACCTCTGTAAGGTATGTTCTGTATCATTAAACGGGTTTTTCAGATGAATGCTTCTAAAGCCGAATGATAAACGGTTTTTGGTATCAGTCAAGCTTTAGAACTTGTAGCTGACATTAAGTAATACCTAATAATAAAGTATTATTAAAGTGTATTCTTCTATCTGAAATAAACTATTATTATTATTCACATATTTATTTAATTTTCTGTAAATTAGGTTTTTTACAATAAATACTAAAATATAAAAGGAAAATAACAATACTAATACAAAAAATAAACATTATAAAAAACCTAACCTACGAGTGCCGCTGGCAGCGGGGCAGGGCTCAAGCTACCGGTGGTTAGGGCTGCAGAGAGAGGAACATCCTCACAATACGTGCCGTATCGAGGAGTACTGCCTTCTGTATCAGGCCCTTGATCCAGCCATCTAGCGAGAGTCTCTTGAGGTGTTGGTCGAGACTCTTCGCTATAAGACCGTTTGCCGAAACAACTATCGGGACAATGATCGTCGAGTCAACATCCCACATGGCGGTCACCTCGTGAGCCAAGTCAAGGTACTTGCTGAGCTTGTCCTTCTCGGCCTTCACGAGGTTCTCGTCATGCGGGATGGTGACGTCGACGAGCACTGCCCGGCGTTGAGATCGATCTGTCAACACGATATCAGGCTTATTGGCAACAATAGTCCTGTCCGTGATGACAGATCGATCCCAAAAGAGCGTAGAACGACCATTTTCGAGGACTGGCGCGGGTGTGTACTTATAGTACGGCACTTCAGACTCAACAAGACCATATTGAAGAGCAAGTTGCTGATGGATGATTCCTGGCCACGAGGTTATGTCGGTGCATGTACTCGCCGTTGGCCAAATGAGAACAACCGGAAATTATATGTCTGAGGGACTCGCCTGGGCAACGGCATGCTCGACAAATGTCGACCGTGCCATCCCTCAGAATGTATTTCCGATAATTGTTCGTCATTATGACATCGACAGCAATTGCATAGACAAAACCTTCGGTGTCCCCAAAGAGGTCACGAAATCGCAGCCAGTTCACGGACGCTAAAAAGTCTACGACGGGCCTTGTTAGGGCCCGGTAGAAGCGTCCGTGTAGCTCCTTGCTCTTCCATACGTTCTTGCGATCTTCAGTGCTCAACACCGTTGGTTTGCGCCAGTTCTCGTTTGCCAAGGAGAGAGGCGTGAGGCTCTTGTCTACTGCAACCACATCACGATGAATCCCACACTCATTGCTAAGGAAATAATCCCTAAGATTGCACAACTCGCGGTTGTGGATATTCTTAGCATTTAAAATGCCTCGACCTCCACATTTCCTCGGGATGTACAATCTCATGGCTGCTCGCCATGCCGGGCATGCTCGCTGGGGCAACGGCACGCTAGACAAATGTCATTGTTATTATTTATATGCCTTTACCAATCACGGGATTATGGAAGTCCCGGGCCTTTGGAAGGTGTACATGGAGCCGAAGCCAACACGCAGAGGCCCTTTAGACAAGTTTAATTTAGTAAAGTGATCGGACACCAACCGGCGATTGTCCTTGAGTTTACTATAGAAGTATGTTCCCACGAACAACCACCGGTTGGTGTAAGACTATTTAAGAAGGATAGAAATATTAATAATAGGCTCTATGGATGAACTGATATGGATTGGTGAACTAGGCTATTGATGAAACTACGGCGCCTGCCTGGCCAATGCTAATTACTTTGGTTGAAATGGCAGGCGGTGACTCGCCAACTAATGGACCTCCCAAAAAAGCTGCATATATACATAGCAGCAGGGAGGCAACAGTTCCAGAGGGGCTAAGGGTGGAGAGGTGCTTCTGAACTTTAAACGAGCATAAGGTGTCCACTCGCCACTTATGCAACACATCCGCCCTTCGAGCATATAGCTCTTGGGACTCCACTCTGACCGGCCAATAAAGGCAAGCGAGAGGTGAGGGTCTGTTCCTCGTCATTGTACACCGAAGCTGGCCGGTGAAGGCAAGCGTGAGGTGAGGAACTGGACTTACCCTCGGGAGCACTCAGGTTCGTGGTGTCGCCACTCAACAACCGCTCGCCACTAGCTGCCCTGCGGCCTTATTATTATTCCTTAAGACTTTATTTCTCCGTATAACCGGTAAATAAATTAATGCCACCTACGGGACACATCCTATTATTATCATCATGGATGCGATTACCAATATACCTAAACATTCATCAGCGATAGCTTTACAATCCATACTATCCGTACTAATATTATAAATGCGAAAGTAGTCTGTCTGTCTGTTACCTTTTCACGCTTAAGGGCCGAGTTCACCAACAATTAAACGAACGGTTAAGTCTTAATCAGCTGTTAATCAATACATTTGACACCGGTTAAACTCCTAACCGTCCGTTTAGCTGTTGGTGAGCTTGGCCCTAAATCACTAAACCGATTGATGAAAGTTAGAGGCCCCGAAAAGGACATAGGATAGTTTTTATCCCGGAAAATATTCCCTAGGGGGTTAAAAGTTTGTATGGAAGTTTTGTTATTTTTAAGCTATATTCTATCATATCCTTAAGAGGTGAAATAGCGAATTAAACTTCGTGTGGGAGTTTTGTTATTTTTACTTTTGATACGAAGGGCTGCTGTGTATTTTGGCATAAACCTGAAAAAAGCTTACAATCTAAAGTGTATTGTATAAATCAATAGAGTTAACAAGTTTCCGGTTACAAAAATATACTTTAGAACAAATAAATAAATATTATAAGAAGTTTAATGAAAATACTTGTGTTAATCTTTTTTGGCCACAGAATATGACAATGCTCTTTGCATATTATACGTTTAACGTCTAATAGTTTTATTAGATCTTGTAAAAGTATCTGTAAACTTATTTGTTACTAATCAAGATACGTATTTCGATCAATTAAGCTAATTTCATGTACCATAAATAATAATTTAACGATTTTTGTTAGTTTTTTCGGTTTTTCAATGACGTCCAAATAAAATTAAAGAAATAATTATAATTACAGTCTAATAATAGGTACATTCATAATGAAAGTGATTGTTCCTTAATAGCTCATTAATATAATCAACGTTTTATAACTATATGCTTTGTAGAAGTTAGCGAAAACCGTGTTTTATGCTGACGGAGTCAGTGGTAAAATCTAGTTACGGGGAGTAGAAGTAGAAAAGTTAGCGAAAACGGTTTTCTATGCTGACGGAGTCTGTAGTAAAATCTAGTTACGGGGCGTAGAAGTAGAAGTTAGCGAAAACGGTTTTCTATGCTGACGGAGTCTGTAGTAAAATCTAGTTACGGGGCGTAGAATTAGAAGTTAGCGAAAACGGTTTTCTATGCTGACAAAGTCTGTAGAAAAATCTAGTTACGGGGCGTAGAAGTAGAAGTTAGCGAAAACGGTTTTCTATGCTGACGGAGTCTGTGGTAAAATCTAGTTACTTATTACATACTTATAGTTCGTGCAGAGCGCTTAGAATAGCATTCGGTTTGTACTTCTCTCTCACTCGCTTTCAGTAAGTGCGTATGAGAGCCAGTGAGAGAGAAGTACAAACCAAATGCCTTTCTAAGTGCTCACGGACTTATCTTATTATCATTCGAACGCAACTGTTAGAACTGTTTGTATATTCAAACGCCTGACTAAAACTATTAGCAAATACTTCGTTACGTGCATTTTAAACGCATGTTTAGGATGGGTTGATATAATTTTTTAAATTCTTTTTTTTCATTTAACCGCAGCTTTAAATGAAAAAAATTAAATACAGTTAAAATCTAGGACCCACGAACTATGTAACTGACTATACGATGCCTTTGGACATGATTGTTTTTGCTCAGGGCACGCCTCCATACTAAAGTGGTCATTGTCCTTTCATTCTGATCCGTTTAACTGTTCTGGTCTACGTATGAGAATATGAATCTTTGTCACTCAATTACACTATATTAGTAACTATATTAGTTAGATTACATAAAAGTGCCTTCTCAATGTATGTTTGGCTAAGAATCTCTGCGTGACAAACACTCTGTTTGATCACAAAGAGATTCATCAGTATACGTGGAGACGTCAGAATGAGAAGTCTATGATAGACTTGATGATTGTGGATGAACGTTTGCGTAACAAAATTGTAGATACGAGAGCATTTCGGGGGGTTAGCGTAGGTTCAGATCACTACTTAGTGGTAACACGAGTAAGGGGTCTGTTCACACGTTGGCGCCATCGTGTTCCCGTACCGACAACTGCGTTAGAGAGGATAAAAGTAGAGAAACTCAATGATCAAGTTATAAAATATGAGTACGTAAGGAAGCTGAAAGAATGTTTTGAATGGGTTAATAAGATGAATGACGGTGAAGTAAAGAATGATATAAATAATGTATGGGAGATTATGAAAAATGGCATGGTTAAATCGGCCATTGAAGTATGCGGTGTAGTAAAGAGAAGAAAGAGGAAGAATGAACGTCCAGAATGGTGGGATACAGAGGTAGATGACATAGTGAAAGAGAAGAAAAAGTGTTGATGGATTTTGTAGCTGTACAGCCAGCACAAGATCTAAGCGACAGAAAGAAAGAAGAATACAATAGATCAAAGAAAAGAGTGAAAGAAGTTGTGGCTAGAAAGAAAGATTTACTGAATGAAAAGTATGATAGGAGTTTTTCTGACAACTTCCGGTCGAATATTAAACTCTTTTGGAGCTTGATAATATCGGCTCGGGGGAAATCAGAGAAAACTAAATTAAGCGCCGTGAGGGATGAGTGTGGAGACTTGATATGTGAGGAAGAAAAAATGCTTGATAGATGGAAAACTTATTTTGAAAGCTTCTTTGAATGCGAAGATGTTTGCCTTGAGCCAGATAGTATGAGTACGGATGTAAATAGCAAAGATGAAAGTCTGATTGGCATGAGTGAAATCGTGAAAGCTTTAAAAAGTATGAAAGCGGGAAAGTCGGCAGGTTGTGATAGAGTGTCGATAGAAATGCTGAGGAGAGGAGATGGTGTGGTGGGTAGTCTGTTGTACCGCCTTTTCAATGCATGTTGGAGTAGCGGACGAGTCCCGGAAGATTGGCTCAAGGCCGTTATCTTCCCTCTGTATAAAGGAAAGGGGTCACAGCAAGACTGCAAAAACTACCGTGGTATCAGCCTCCTTAGTGTTGTCGGCAAAGTATACGCGAAGATTTTAATTGAAAGGGTATTGAATGTTACTAATGACAAAATCTGGGATGTACAAGCGGGATTTCGAAAGGGAATGGGATGTACCGATCAGGTCTTTTCACTACGGTCTATCACAGAAAAGTTTTTGGCTGTCAACCAAAAGGTTTTCTGTGCTTTTGTGGATCTGGAAAAGGCCTATGATAGGGTAGATAGAAAGCAGTTGTGGACGGTGCTGTCTAGGTATGGAGTGAGCAGCAATCTGGTGCAGGCTTTGAGGTCCCTTTATGAGGGCTCCAGAGCCTGTGTCAGGATCAATGGGGCATACTCGGCCTGGTTTAATATCTCTAGAGGTGTTAGACAGGGCTGTGTTGCCTCACCATGGCTGTTTAATCTATTCATGGACAGTTGTATGCGAGATTTGAAAGAGTATGATAAGTGTTTGTGTATGGAAGAGTTGCTAATCAAATGCCTCTTATATGCCGATGATCAAGTTATACTTGCTCCATCGGTACTTGAGTTGAGATGGTGACAGTGATGAATGAAGGATTTAAGCAAAAAGGGATGAAAGTAAATGTTGCCAAGACCAAGGTCATGGTGATAGAGAAGGACGAGGAGATGACTGAGTGCGTGATAAATATAAATGGTGAATTAGTAGAGCAAGTGAATGAATTTGTGTACCTGGGAAGTATGTTTACAAAAGATGGTAAGTGTGAGAAGGATGTCGAGAGGAGGGTGAATGCGGGAAACCAAATTAATGGGGCCCTGTACTCCTTTGTGAGCAGAAGGGGCGTTTCACAAAAAGCGCGACTGGCTGTTCACAATGGAGTGTTGATCCCTACTCTGATGTATGGTAGTGAATGTTGGGTGTGGCAGGACAAGCATGAAAGTCGTATAAACGCAGTTGAAATGCGCTCTTTGCGTAGTATGTGTGGTGTGAAACTGATTGATAGAGTAAGGAATGAAAAGGTCAGAGAGAAATGTGGACTAAAAGAAGATGTAGTGACTAAGATTGAAAAGGGCATGCTTCAATGGTTCGGTCATTTGGAAAGGATGGATGAAAGAAGATTGATGAAAGAGATATACAGAGCAAAAGTGAGTGGGAGGGTCGGAAGGGGCCGCCCTAGGCGTACTTTTTCGAATCAAATCGGAGAAATACTGGAAAAGGGCCGGATCTTAAGTACCCGAAACCGACGTGCATGCATGACTCGATGTATGAATGTGGAAGAAGCGAAAGAGATTTGTCAGGATCGTAGCAGGTGGAAAGAAGTGGTCTCTGCCTACCCCTCTGGGAAACAGGCGTGATTTAATGTATGTATGTACATAAAAATCACTAAAATTATTTGAAACAAATTTAAAAAACAAAAATACAAAAACGTCCTCCTCTTAAGGGGATTGTGAAAAGCCGCTAAAATCGCGTAGCTGTCAAAAAAAATCCATACCAATTTAGCTCCGGGCGATAACGTTTTTCACTCCCTAAATCAAGTCCGATTTCCACGATTTTTGAATATGATGTTGTATTGTTTAGAACTAGTTCTGTACGTTTTTGTTTTTTGTTTTGTAAATTTGTTTCATTTTACGAACTATTTTCATTGAAAGGAAAACGTACAGACATACTTTTTCATGATATCTACAACATATCCAAAAATCGTATAAATTAGACCAGGTTTATTAATTAATTTATTTATTTATTAAGGTTTGCCTACAGGTAAAATACTATAAAACTTACAAACTAATTATGACATTTCGTTTATACTGATTGAGTATCCACCCAATTACAGGCAAACTCAGCATGCGTTACAATTTAACGCTTATTTCTACGCTTATTGCTCGAATGATTGGACGATTGGATGTACTAAAGAATGTGAGATGTGATGTGATGTATGTCAGGGTTTTTAATATCTGGATATTTTTAAGTCTTTGTGTAATTGTATCTTCTCCTCTTCTCTTGTATGTGTATCTGTGTAAGGCAATTTTTTTTTTAAAACTTATTTATTGAAATGTTTAATATATCAACGATTTTATCTTTAAGCAACGTATTATGTTCTTTGCAAATTCTAGGCATAATGCTGTGAGACCCGACATTAGTTCTGTATGTTTCAGTTGATAATGGCCGAAAGTTGACAAGACGAGCATGATGTCGCAGGACGGTCAAATTGATTTTTTGCAGAAGCTGTGGACAGTCTAATGCTCCTGAGATAATCTTATGCAATAACATCTGATCGGAGATCCAACGGCGGTCCTCGAGAGAAATCAACTTAAAATAGCTTAAACGATCCTTATATCAAATAAGCGAATTAAGTTTTTTTTTGTGAACGGAAAGAAAAAAGAGAAATCGCTTTTGTATTCGTTCTATTCTCTCAACGTGGTACTTATACAATGGATTCCAAATGTTTGAACAGTACTCTAAAAAACTACGAACCAAAGCAAAATAGGTAGTTTTTAAAGCCGAGATATTTAAGGGGAGAGATACGTTATCGCATTTTGTACGGAAATTTTTAGCTTCACAGTCCTCTTAAAGAATGAAATTGCTATTTTGCTACTTATTTTTTATCTATTTTACGTGAAAGATTTGTTAGTAATTCGTTGAAGTTATCGTAAAACCCCAGCTCCGTTTCCGTTTCCATAGGTATCACTTGTCTATCTATTGCCAATTCAATATTCACTGTCTCACTCATACATGGCGCTCCCGAGCAAGTGTACCTACATAAAGCTGAGTGCTATTTATTTGCATATAATTATGAGTAATGTATGTTGCCTCGCTCTTACTGTATTTCGGTACTTGTTGTGTTCGAGACAACGGACTATAATGTTGCCTTAGATTTTGAGTCGCGGGCTGCTACTTATAAGGTCATCGTTATTTATTCTGTAAATTTAGCGCTAGAGACCTAGAGTGCTTTAAAAGTAAATCCACCGAAAAATTATGAAATGATGCGACGCAACTACCTACTAACTATGTTCAACACTTAGTAATATTACGTCTTCTTTGGGGTATGTGGATTGCAGAGGGGGGATATTGAGGGTTAAGAAAGCCCTTTCCTTAACGGGCCAGTGTGGCTAGACAAGTTGCCATCAAATACGAACGCTAGCATTAGGTGATCACCTGTGATGACATTGACTCAGTTGACAGTTTCTTCGCATAGTTACCGCCCTTGGATACCGACGTTTATAGTGTGATAGTGCTCGTGTTGAATTCGACCTGTCAAGATAGTACCGCGTAACGACCGTAGTTGTCAAAACTATCACTTTTTGATTAGCGCGAGTGATAGTGATCACTTTACAGCATGTCAGTTGTAACGAGTGATATATCACGTGACTATCTTACGTCAATTCCATACATTTTTTAAAGCGACAGGTGATCACCTAACGCTAGCGTTTGTATTCGATGGCAACTTGTCTAGCCCCGCTGAATATAGTTTTAACTTTTTAATCTGTTACTTAGTTTAGGACCGTTTATTGCAATGTTGTTCCCGTATTGGTCAAATGGCATTACGTAACCTGTATTTACATCGATTAGAACTGTTTGAGTGTTCTGGGATGGGTAGGTACAAAATTTAAACGAAATTAGGTCGCTGGGAAGAAAAGCAGCTGTAACTTTATTTTTTGCCCATAGTAGGTAGTACTTGTGCACGATTTCGAAATCTTGATCAATTGAGCTAACTTTTGAGATAGCATGCCACCTTAGCCTAGACTTCTAGAGCATTTTTAAAAGCAGTCAAGGTTGTCAAATGAAAAACGAGAAAGTCTTCAATGGCTATTTTGGGATTAAAGTGTGATTCAATAGGGAGGCAAAGGTGTACCGTAAGGTACCGTTCTTTGCCAGTATCATTAAAACCTTAACCACTACTAAACTAATTATCATTTAGAAAGTTAAAACTATTCTGGACCGGTAAAGAACGCGCTTCCTTATGCCATAACATTTACGTCAAGTTCTGGGATACACTGCATATAAAATTTAATAATCCTCTCTATTAGCACATTGAACGACACGCGCTGCACACCACGTTAGTTAAGAGGAAAAACCCTCTGAATCCAGGGTCGAGTCATTTTATTATACTTTTAGTGTCGTATTATTGTAGGTACTTAGCTGTGTAAAGTATTAGTAGGAGATCCGAATAGGAGACGATTTGCACCGGGCTGTTTATTCGATAAAAAGTGTGTTATACCAAATTTAATATGCTATGTAATATATGGCGAACAGGTAGGCTGAAAAATTTCAGTCCAGTACATAATGTTTTTTTTTTTTAATTAACTTTGTTTTAAAGAAATGCAATATCTTGTTTAATAGACAAAGTACATATCAATCAAAAGTATGAAGCCTAAAGAATATGCAAACGTTAGATTGACTATTTTTTCCCGTCAAACTATTGGGTAGGCAGGTATAAACAGGTAAGTCGGTACTAATTATTTGCAATAAACCTAAAGTTTGTATATTCTATAGACTTCATACTTTCGATTAGTATGTAATTTGTATATTAAACAAGCATTTGCAAATAAAAAAATCATTATTAATAAATAAATAAAATTATATAAGTACTGGTCTGAAATTTTTCAGCCTACTTATTTGCCACATATTATTTAGCGTATTAAATTTGATATAAAATACTTTTCATCGAATAAACAGCCCGGTGCAAATCGTCTCCTATTCGGATCTTAGACCATATGGTATTATGAAGAAACCACTGAATGTGTTGAGATTTATCACGGGTGTCCGTCAAAGCTTTATAGGAACGAAGTGTACCCGGCGCACTTCACTCGCAAAAAAGAACTATAACTATGTTTTATATTATTTTATAAAAGTTGACTAAATTACCTAGACAGTAATTTATATTACATTTCTTTATTTCTTTAAAAATGACCAATTCGTCAATTTCAAAAAAAATTAGAACAACCCTTAACAAAGTGCTATAAGATGCTAATCGGAAATGGATTCTTACTCTTTTGGATTTACATTGGTCCAGCAAAAGCATGCGAGTAGAAGTACATTGTGTCGTTACAATAGCTCTCGCATCAAACGTGAATACCAACTCGTCAATGTACTTATACTGGACCAATGTAAATTAGCCATTTTGGATTACACGAGAACCAAGCCGACCGCTATTGGACAGGGCCGGGCCACGCAGCCAACTCTTTTAATGTTTTTGCATGGTATCGGTGCCGCGTGGGAGCGTGCTTGTAAGTCACGTGTAAACCGCAAACCTGCCATGGCTCCCACGTGACCCGCTTGGCCTAAATAGCTCAACGTGAGCTCATGGAAATCGTACAATAAAAGGGTTGTAATGTTGCCTTACGCTGAATGAAGTTGTTCTGTTTTGTTTTTTGTTGTATGTGATGAAGTGGCTATGACAATCCACAGTTTTCCAAATTAACAATCCGTCCCGATCAATGTGAAAAACCTTGAATATTACTACCACGGACTTGTGTTACGGCAAAAGTTACTATGAACACAAAAATAGTGGATCTAGACCAAATTCGCCTCATTTTGTTGTAAAAGTTTACATGATAGAAAAAAAAATTAAAAATTGAAACGAAAAAAAGTGATTACCAATCATCGGGAGGGATTTTTAATTGGAAAATCTTGGGAATGTCATAACAATCAGTGCAAGGCAAAATGTACCAATTCCATGAGCTATCAACAGAGTTTGCCTACCCGGGGTTCCCTGTGGATCAAATAAAAGTACAACATGTTGAAGGGGCTATCGACACTTAACGATGTTTAATGCATTCTCGTATAAATCTGTACTCTAAGGAAGTAATTATATATTCGCAGAAGTCAGAGCCTCTTTACGATATTTAGCGAGAGTAAGGACTACTCGTTTAAATAAATGACAAATTACTGCTTTATGAAGTCATTATTTTACAAAAGCGTTCATTCGGAAATTAATAACGGAAACATAATTAATTGTACTCAATCGTTACCCAGGGTCGGAGGAGTGCGAACCACTCGACACAATTTCTACCCATATATCATGGTTAACGCCCCTTAATTGTATCGGTAATACTCGTAATAGCTTATTCAAATGTATTGATGTTCTATTGCGGGAATGATTCATATTGATCAAATAGATTTACGAGACCCCGGGCCTTTCTATTTAGAGATGAAATGTGTTCCCTATATTTTGCATTAGTTTCTGTCCGCGACTTCGATCTCGTAGAATTAGTAATTCGCCTTCCCACGTGAACAGTATTTTAGATATTGAGATAAAATCTAGTGCATTAATAATATCACTTTACAATATTTATGCCGAATCGGAGGATGTCATGGCATTCAGCCTTGATTCAATCTCTAAATTAATCGCCGCGTGATTCTATACTCAAAACTCTAATTAAAGACCAAAATTTGACAGTTCCCATCTTGATTATTTCGTTATTTTAACATTATTTCATAAAAATATGAATGAGAACTCGTGTAACCAGTAATATTCGGGTAATTTTTATTGATAAAAATACCTAAACTTAAACCAAAATGCAGTAATCATAGCGAATGTGCGCCGGTTGAGGTTAGGATTTTGATCTTAAATTAGATTTTCGAGTATAACGCAGTATTACCGGACCAAACCGGACAAACTTACTTTGGTCAAGAAATAACTCGTTTCTGAGTAAAATGTCGTCGATGCCCACAGTAAACATGAAAATACTAAATATACTAAATATTTTGTAATCAGTTAAGAAAACATTTATTATCATAATAACAATTCCAAAATTTGATTAAAAGGCATGTTTATTGAAACACTTAAGGCGACCCAGCTCGGGGACAGAAACTTAACGTCGTAAATTTTCTACAAAGCAAAATGTTTGTTCCAAATGTTTGCCCCAAATGTTTGAGGCATATGTTAAGATCATAAATCATTTGATATTAACTTGAAAGCTAAATTTACGCAAGGCCGTGCAGAATTTGATAAAGTGCGCAGCTAATAATAATAAAATAATAATGCAGAGTTTCGATCATATTTATGGATAATTATGGGTAAGACCAAAATAAATGCACATAGAGAAGCTATTTAAATGCCACTTAAATGATGTCTAACTTATAATTTAGTTATAAAAATGTATGTGTTTGACGTTAATCGACAGTTTCGTTACGGTGATAAAACTCTTCTTTAACTGGACATTTATTTCGGTTTCTACCCTTATATCATATCTTATTGAATTTCTTGTTCTTTAGCACGCAGAAATCTTTGATCAAATTCTAACAAAAATCCTTTCTGAAACCATCCGATACAAATTTTAATACTATTTTCAATAAGTTGAAATTTTATACGAGCGGTGAAAAGGTATCGTGTAATTGAGCAAACTTAATAATCTAATTTATTTACCTCCTGCGTATGCGTCCCTCGATGTTATGTGATTATAGACGTAATTTAAAAATAGATAAATGACGTTATTTTTAAATGGGTCAATTAAAATAATATATATCTATTATATCGGTTCAGTTACATAATCTTAGTCTTGTATGATTGTTATACTTATAAAAAGACGGCAATTTTAGTCATCCTGTTCATTTAGTAGGTACTACATAATTACAAAAACCCCTAGTTGCAGGTTTTTATAATTATGTAGTACCAACTCCATGTACAGGATTGCTAAAATCGCAGTCTTTTTATAACTCTATTGTCACTGTGACGCCCGAGGGGCATTCCATCCGATGGACAATGGAGTCCTCGTTGCAGATTTTTATAATTCCATCGTAACATTTTTTACTGTTGCAAAACTTAAGGGTTGGAAAAGTATTCATAATATTATTTTTACCTGTAGTAGGTTTAACCGTTCAGTTTGAAAGGCAACATTAAAAAAATATGTATGTTATAGGTATTCAATTAAGATTTATCTTATATACTACTTATTAATTCAATAAGTAGATCCATTGACGTGAAAAGAAAAGTGACCGTAGAATCCATTCGTTTTTTCTTTTTCCCGTGTCTTGACTGTATACAGGTGTCCTAGAAGTTGATGTACCTAAATGTTAAAACATAAAGGAAGCCCCTTATATACCGGCATAGAATATAATTTTAACTTATTAATAACTTCATTTAGGAGTTATTAAGGTTTTAATGACGCTAAGACAGTACGCTACCTTACTCTAAAACTTAATATTTAATCCTTAATAACGTAAATCTAGCAATATACTTATTTACACCAATATTACAAAATATCAACGAATTTTTAATAAATCCATATTTTCTAAGCCAACTCAACTCTTTGAAAAAATGGTTCTTGTCCAAGGTATCATGTTGTTTCAAAAGTTGGCAAGGTTAATTAATCAAGATTTTAAAAGCAGGTGTTCTTTACCAGTAGGTATCATTAAAACCCTTTTAACGTAAAATAACACATTGCAAAGTTAAAGACATTGTCTGGACCGATATAAAGGGAGCTTTCGCATGCTGTCATATTTACATCAAATGGACACCATGTAGTTTCATGTTTGAAAACAAAGTCGTACACTTACAAATCCAACTTCAACGCACCTTCACCGAAAGCTTAATTAAACTTGTGAATCTTGTAATTATAAGACGCTTAACTTCATAATGGAATACTTTGAAAGTCAACATCTTGACAATGCCCTACGAGTATTCCTTTGAAGCGAGCCTCGGCGCCCGTGGTCCGACAGATCGCCTGAAGTGCAAATTCAAGGCTCGAGATTAGCAAGTTAAATCGGCGGCGGCGCCCAAGACAAACAGTGGCGTCGTATTATGTAACAACGGTTTGTCTGTGACATTTATGAGATGCTCCTATATATTTTATACATCCTATATATTTAGCTGAATTTATGTATAATGTTTCGTAAATAAAACAGAGTTAACTTTAAACTGGGTTTATTTATAGAATAAACAATTTTTGGGTATGAAAATGTGTGTGCTCGCGTCGAGCATTAGGTTGCAAGAGAAAGATGGTGTTGCCAGATGGCAGTACAAAAATAAAATAAAGGTGAAAATTCACTATCATGACATTCATGTTCAATGTGTATTGAACATATAAGATTAGAGATTTATCCAATGCTCAGAAAAAGTATGTCAGTTAAAGTTAGACTATTACTCTGTTAGAACTAAAATGTATCTGTGAGACACTGTTTTCTGGAGATAGATCAAACGCTTTAAGTTACAGAGGTTGATGATATGAATGTTGTTGACGGAATCAAATTTCACTTACATTCCATCAACACAATTCCGATTACGAATGTCACTACCTAAATTATACTTGTGTTTCTATGTTCAGTTTGTTCTTACAAGGCGCTAAGGTGCTCAACTTATTTTTCTACGGGTAGGTGTGTATAAATTTTAATAGGGTCCCGATAACCGTCTCATTTTAGTGACTTATAATGATTTTAATGCAAAATATTTTTTATTGTTATTGAGATCATTCATGTACCCGTTAAATAAAGTAAATGGGTAAATCAACTTTTAGACCCACACGATTATGTCCGGTAACGCAGGAGACAGGCGATCATATTTTGTTAGAAAACGTATTTTTGGTAATTATTTTGTTATTACGAATTCCTTTTATGAAATGTTACAATTCGTAATGGAATTTGAAATAAATGCAAGCTGAGTTTAAGTATAAATTGACGTGGATGTTGATCGTATTGTAAGTACTGTAACGCAGTAGACAAAAGTCGTGTGAATGAAAAAGTTGATTCACCTAAATTAATGATACTGCTGTTATTAACTTTATTCTAAATAGCAAAAAACTTGGGACTTTTCGCATAATTTTTTTGGCTTTAATTAGTTTTTATTAGTTTTGTTCACGTTTCAAAAGTCTTTGTGACTTTTTACTTTGAATGAGCTCTCCTTTATTTCCCCAGGGAAAATTCTTTGAATAAACTTATTGGTTATTCGATGCTGTATCCATAAGTGATTTTTTAACAAAGTTTCTAGTATAATTTTCTGGACAGTTTTGATAACAGCGGGTATATTTGTAATGTCCTTGATTATTAAATGTATTCAAACTTTACTTGACAGCTGGTGAACCGATAAAGTTATTCAAATTACTTTTTTTCTAAGAAAATAAGTACGTTTCTAACAAAAATCGAACATTATTAAGTATACTAAAAAAAAAAACTACCGATATTGGGATGTTGCTTTACTGTTGCAAATTATGAAAGAAATGCTTGCGAATTGCGACGCAGAGGAACTAAAGCTTAGGGCGGATTCGACCAAGCTTGAATCAATAAGTGAATAACTATTCCACAATTTTACTCTCGAGTAAATCAGTGGTCATTTTTCCAGGAAACCTAAGGTACAGATATACTTGGAATTACTAAGCACGAATTAGTAGAGTGAATGATGAACAAATGTATTACCTGGCAAAATATATTGCTGTACAACCGAACGATGTCCAAGCTTCCGTCATGTCTACTTACTTTTATAGTATTATTTTGCTTCTCCTGTTTCTCTAGCCAAATTGAGAATTAGAGAGAACTCGATTTGTGAGTGCGGTCTGGCCGGAGGAACATTGGAACATTCATTTTTGGATTGTCCTAAAATATCTGTTCCTTTACGTAGTATTGTAAAATTTTAAATAACTTTCTTGCCAAAATTAATATTAAACTTGAATGAAATATTGATTTACATAAACATAATAATTTATTCGTAAAGCCAATTTACATGTCAATAAAAATGTGGTACAAGGATGTCATAAAGTAAAATAAATTAGGCTACATAGGTAGTAAGTAAAAAAATATTACCATATACATATTTACATATTATTTTTCTATATTTACTATATTTATATAACATTCTCGCTGGTATCACATCGAATACCGTAAACCGTAAACGCACCGAACAAGACTAAAATGTCAAATGGCAGTGCACTATCCAACCTCGACATTGGCAGAATCATCAAAACATTGATGGGGCCATTATTTTCCTAGAATTGAATTGAATTGAAGCTGGTTTGACAGTACTGACACCAGATGTCGACGCCAATCAATTATTCATGGAATAACTCTGTTATTCCACGCGAAACGGTGGTATAGCAACTATTCCCGAATAGGGTCACTATTCTTAAAATTATTATTGGTACACTCGAGTAACTGGCGATTTATTCTAAGAATAATATTTACTCTCGTTTGGTCGAATCCGCTCTTAGCTAGGTTGTAAACATCGGCTTTTTTAATATTATTTATATATTTTTCTGTGTCGATCACTAAAAAACCTATAAAAAATGTTCTTTCTTTTGATAATTAATCATAATTTACATTACTGTCAACTTCAAAACGCTTTTCCAATGTTCACACAAAACACATCGCCCAATTCAACCGTCTACTGTTTCAAACTACTCCCTGTAGAGGGCTCTCGGCAATCCAACGACAAAAAAATCCATCTCAACCCCAGTAACTACGCGATTATGCGGGAAAGGGGGCTGAGGGGAGGGAGGGGTTTATCGCGCGCATTTAAACGGAACGGGGATTTATGTCGCAAAGAAGTGTATTACAGGTCACGTGTGTTGGCGGGAGTTTGTTTGTCTGTCTTTTTCCTTGTCCAAACAATGGCACATTTAGCTTAACACGACTAATGACAGGTAAATAATTATATAGTGGTGGTGGTTCGAGAGTAAGTATTTTTACGTTTTGTCTTCGTTTTTTCTAAGTAAAATGGAACCATTCCAGCATCATGGCCTTCGTGCAAAATATTATTATATTAACAGTTCTTTGACGACGCGTTGGCCTAGTTGGTAGAGCCCCTGCCTACGAAGCTAGCGGTCCCGGGTTCAAATCCCGATAAGGGCAGATATTTGTGTGATGAGCGCGAATATTTGTTCCCGAGTCATGAATGTTTTCTATGTATTTAAGTATATATTTCTCTATTTAAGTATTTATATCGTTGTCTGGTACCCATAGTACAAGCCTAGAGCTTAGTTTGGGACTAGGTCAATTGGTGTGAAATTGTCCCCTGATATTTATTTATTATTATTTACTTTGTGATTATTTAAAACTGTCATTTTGCGTCATCTTGACCTATAATTAATGACATTACAAGCTATGCGGTCCAAGTCGAAAGGAGAATGACCATGTTTGTATGGGAGTTGGACCAAATGCTGCCTAGAATGAACACATAGCGCATTATGTCCCTTAGGCTAACACTAAACTGTTAACTAAAGCGCTTCAAAATCAATCCCAAGAGTTATGAAATAAACCTTATGTTGTGAACAAAATCACCAATCAAATCAATTTAATAGTACATTACTTACTAATTGTCGTCATCTTCATTGATAATATTTCAGTCGAGGAATAGAACAGAGCGCCTAACAATGTCTTGGTGCCTAGCCCACCCTAAAATCCCAACTAGGCACATGACGTGCGCACAACAGCCAATTGTTCCTAGCATGTAGGTATATTGCTTTGATATTATCAACAACATCTATAGTCATCAGTGGCATTGTTGAATACTTGTGGCCACATTAGGCATCGTTGGTGGAGCTCAAAGGGTCCATTTGATAATAGCTTACAGAAATAGCTTAAAAATTAAAAAAGGCAAAATATAACCAGAAAACACAATCTTTTGTTTTTATTCTCTCGAATCAATTTTGAAAATATGTATTGTTTCTAATAGATAGTAAAGTAAGGAACTCGTTAGAGGTATTTTAACTTTTGGGCAGCATTTGGTCTATGTGATCGGAAAAAATAAATGGCGGTCCATGAGATGAAAATGGGGGTCCACGATAGTGGATCCCATTTAAGCAGGTTGTGACTTTAATTTTGGCTTTCCATAAATGGAATAATCCATATTCATACACAAATAGTAGGTACCTACTTAATCACGTAATACTTTCTTATAAATATATAAGTAAATAAACAAATATTATCTAAGTATATAAATTACGTTTCAATTTTCTCTGTGTGTACTTTTATACTTTGTAAAAAATATTTTTCCGCGCTAAATTTTCATTGTAGCAGGCTACTCAATGTCGATTTTTGGCCGGCTAGACCTCCAAAGTAATCCGTGAAAAATATCCCGAAGATTTTTTGCCTATTTTTTTCTTAATAACGTGAATACTCGTATTGGGTAAGCTGGGGGTTCACCCAAAACCGAAATAAATGCCAAGTGGTCTATGAGACAAAAAAGTTTGGGGACCTCTGGTCTAAACCCTGTCAATCTCTTTATTTTTATTAAATGCTAACTTTATATCATAAAGTATTTTTTCTACTTGCGTACTGCTAATAATAATATCGTTAACGGTATCAAAATATCAACTATATCGTAACCGAAGCGTGAAAACCGTACTATAATGAGCGTTACCATGATAATAACAATATAACCATGGTTACGAGAACGTTCGTAAAAAAATACAGTGACTGTTCGGTGATCAACTGACATCTCAATTTTTATGATATAATTGTCAAAAATATTTAATTAATTACCATAGCAGGAGCTTTAAAAGAGATAATAGTTACTAAAAGATCAATAAAATGAATTAGCCTGGCTGTATTGCAATATGGCAATAAGGCGTCACCAGAAATGGCGTTTAACGTCGATTTTAACGTCACCAGTAAAAATCTCAAGAATATTTAATTAATAATCTTAAATAAAGCTTAAACAAGCTTAACTAAAGTAAAGAATATAAATCAACTAGGTTGCATGACGTAGTATAGTTTTTCTCTTTGGTCGCGGTCAATTTAGAAACCGCCAGAAAGAACTAAACTAATTACGACAAACTTTGTAGTTTCCTTTTTAAGCTTGTAGAAAAAGTTAGCATGCAACGATACATAATTAGCTCTTATGAAGCTTCATTATGTACGAGTTTCATAAATAACCATTATAGGATGTGTAAAGTATTATAATATCAGCAGACCTTTTTTAAAATTATTTACCAATAAATAAATAGTTATAGTAGGTTTCTATAGCCAGTTCTTAGTATCGAATTTTTAAATTTCGTACATGTTTAAAATCGAGGACGTTCTCTGCACATCTTTACTTCATGTATACTTCGCATTTTATTTCGACAGATCATTTCTATCATTTAGAGAATTTCTTTCTGAAGGTTGATATGTTTAAAACGTTCTGCTTTATTTACGTATGTTACAAAAAACTCATATTAACCGAAGCAAAGTAAGAGCGAGTCGCTAGTTCCATAACTGGAACAAAACTTGCGTAGGAATGAACCTTTTCGTTTCTTTTGCCTATGATTACATGTTAAAGTCCCTTCCATCTGTTTCCCGCTGTCATTTCCGTCCCAAGACGCCCGTTGCATCCTTCGTCAAGGCGTGATGATTTATAGACACACGCTACGCTCACTACGGTAATTTATGTGTGCATTGGACCGCGGGTCTCCGACGATTAATGTCACGTTTACTTTGGGCTTCCGCGTTTATTTGCAAATAATTTAGGTAAGTTTATACCTACCCACATTTTGTAGAGTAGGCGTTTCTAATCAGAACCCCATATCATACTGCGTTAGAGCGCTTACCTTTCTGTTCCTTTTCCACTTGACAATTTTAAAACCGGTTCAAAATTCCTCTTGATTCACTCTGGGTGGGGTGCGTCTCATAAAATCTAACAACATTTTATATAATAATCATATTATGGTATGGTCTGGTCAATGCAAAACCGACTCTGTTAGATTAGGTTCAGAAGGTGGGAGCGTAGCGTAGCGAAGCTCGCGTCTAGCCTTCCATGTTAGGTTTTCTTATTAAATCCACAAAAATACTATTGCTATACCTATGAGTTCAGTATCCTTGTTACCGTTATGTACTTAAATTTGATGTATAACAACTTTAGTATTTTTAGTTGAATGACCAATAATATAACTACTTTTAACAGTATGAAGTACGACATTAAAAAGTTAATGAAAAATTAAACAGTAAATAGATAGTAAAAAATATATTTTTATGCCTTTCGGCAATTATGACTCGCGAAAATCGGAACTGCAAATTATACTTTCTAATAAACTTAGAACCACAAAGAGCAGATTGCGGCACTGTGGAAACTTGTTCAGTACTTCTTTAATAACATTTAAATATAAAGAGGCTGACCTAGCTGAAGGGTATGGACCTTCTTTAAATCAATATAAAAATACAAATATAAAAATATTTCGAAAAAAAAAAGAGCCTGATCATTTAGTCGGACCTAAAATTAAGCCAGGCGATTGCAAAAGTATTTATCAATAAATCGACAGAAAGACTTTGTGGCACGTTGAAATTTTAACAAAGCAATGTTTGTGGTTGGGGGTGTTATAAGCCTATATATAAACTGAAAGACGTATCTTTTTCGTTCTTATCACAATGTCAATAACATTTAAAAACGTACGTTTCCACGGTGCCTCAAATACGTACTCAAAAATGCTTAACAGCTCTCCTACTAAATAATGGAGGTTTGTGATATTTCGCTTATGCCCGCGACTTTGTTTGTGAAAATCTGTAAACATACATACATAAAATTACGCCTCTTTCCCGTAAGGGTAGGCAGAGACCACTTCCTTCCACTTGCTACGATCCAGACAAATTTCGCTTCCTCCACACTCATAAGTCTCTTCATACACGTGCCTCGGTTTAGGGTCCCCTGACCTGGCCCTTTCTTAATACGTCCCCGATCTGATCGTGGAACGTTCGCCTTGGCCGCCCTCTTCCAACATTTAAATTCACTGAATGTAAAAACTTCAGGATTTTTAATATTTGTTTTTATCTCTGTTTTGTTTAAACTGTGTGTTTTGCTGCTTCTTTATCAATATTATTGTTGATGTTATACATTACTGTCAAGTAAATAAGTCGAGCTGTCATAACATCAACAATATGATTACGACATAACAACAACATGGACCGAATCAAAGTGGATATTGGCCGAGAAGGAAGCGTTTTTAATAAATGATTAACAAAAAAAAACTTCCCAGATCTTAGGTTGACGGGAGATTTGTAAAGAATGACAGATAAATGAAATACATAAAATTGCTCGCTTTGATGGATGCGGACCCGGCGCCGTCGCCTGGCGTTTTATTTTACGATGGCCCAGCTGGGCACTGCAGTGTCAAACCCATTTGGCATTGTCAATTCAGCGTAAAGTGATTTGTCTTTGAATATAAATTCACAGATTTATTTAGAAGCTTCTTAGTTTATTTTAAGTAATAACTTATAGGTCTCTCATTGAGAGTTAGTTGTTCTTGAACGTTCGAAACGATTTTTGTCTTATCTGAGTTTATTTTAGGACCCAATTTTATTGTTTAGTTACTATTTTTCGCTTTTTCATATTAGATAAAAGCTAGATTACGAGTATACGAGTAAGTAAACGAAAATAATTTTCAAAACTCGAGATTTTCTGTAAAATGTTCCGCATAAAACTCCATGTTAGACTGTGTATTAAACTCAGATGCAATACGACGCGTTTAAACTAAAACATCTTGAATGATACTGTGGCTATTTAAGCACTAACGCTCGTTTATACAATGCTTTTGGTATTTTATTAGAACCTTTAAAACCAGTGTTTCACCAGGGTTATCATTCCCTTAAAACTATTAATCGAAATTTAGGGTTCTTGAATACTCGTAGGCAATTAAAGCAGGGTTAGCTTTTGTAGGTAGTTTGTAATAATTATAATCATGCATGCGGGTAGGTGTACAATAAAGGAGAAGCCAGTCTTGAGCCAGCCACCGTGTTTTATTCACCTACTCAACATGGCGCAGTCGTTTTAAGAGAACCTTTAGTGATTTAAAAGGATATTACGGTTAACGTAGACGAAGACGTGCTGTAGAGAAGTCGTTTGTTGTGTTGTTCGCTCGGACTTATAGTGTAACAGTTTAATATGGAGTCAATTTTGCCACCGCCGCAGCCATTTTTGTATGTTAACAATTTAGACAATGTAACGTCCGGCAATCTATTCAAAGAATGGAAGAAATGGAAGAGTGCATTTCTCATTTATTACGAAGCGTGTGAGCTATCTAAAAAGGACGAGAATGTGCGTATAAATATTTTACTGCATATAATTGGTGAACAGTGCCGCGAAGTCTATACGCAGTTTAATAAAAAGTCAGATACGCTTAAGAATGTACTAGAACAGTACGACGCCTTCTTTTTGCCAAAGAAGAATCTTACAATTGAACGACACAAATTTTTTACCCGTGACCAGCATGACGGGGAGTCGATCGAGCAGTATTCATTTGAACTTAAAAAACTTGCCGGTACCTGCGAGTTCAAAGAATTGTTAGAGGACCTTATAAAAGACAGACTGATTTGCGGAATCAAAGAACGCGCGCTTCGAGAACGATTACTTCGCGAGCCAGATTTGACTTTGCAAAAATCGTTGGACATATGTAACGTCGCTCAAGTCTCAAGGTTACATGCGGGGTCGATACAAAAGGATTCTGTAGAACATCACGCTTATACAGTTGAAAATAATTGCCCAGAAGGTCAAGATATGTATGATTGTAGTGATACCAATCACGTATACTGGGTAAGCCGAAGAGGAGCGCCCGCGCATCGCGGTGCGATGAGAGGTCGCGGCCGCCGGGCGCCGCCGCTGCCGCTGCCGCCGCGCAGGGTGTCGCCGCCGACGTGGCAACAACAACCCCACAGAAATCGTGGAGGCGGACCCAGTGCATGGTGTTCTATGTGTGGTTACGCTCACGGTGTTGACTCGAGATGCCCAGCATTGGGAAAAAGGTGTTTGAAGTGTAATAACTTAGACCATTTCTCGCGAATGTGTAATGTTTATGACATTCAAGCGGAGCAGCCCACCGATCAGGTAATTTATTACTTTAACGGTTTTTGTAACAGCAGCGATTGGTCCGTTTACTTACTATTTGGTGACAATCGAATTAAATTTAAGCTAGATACCGGGGCCGATGTGAATGTTTTACCTCGGACATATTTAAATCAGATTGGCGTTTCTGAGAAGGAATTAAGTTGCACCCTTATTAAATTAAGAGGTTACTCGGGCAGTGATATCGACGTAATCGGCAAATGTAATATAAAAGTAAAGTATAATAACAACACATTCATCTTAGAGTTTCTGGTAGCCGATGTCTCCTCACCGCCGATATTAGGTCGTGATTCATGCAGCGAACTCGGTGTAATAAAACTTGTTTTGGCGATTGATAGCGATAGTAGTAGTACAAGCTATGTATTTAAGGAGTATTCAGATATTTTTGAAGGCTTAGGTTGCATGCCTGGTGAGTATAAGATAGAGGTTGACGCAAGCGTTAGGCCCGTAGTACATGCCCCTAGGAAAATTCCAATTGCCTTAAAGGACAGTATAAAAGAAAAACTAGATGACATGGTTAATGAGGGTATAATCGCGAAAGTCGAGGGCCCGACGGACTGGGTCAACAGCATGACCGTCGCCAGGAAGGCCAACGGGGAGTTGCGGGTCTGCCTGGATCCGCGCGACCTCAATCAGGCGATCAGACGAGAGCACTTTAAGTTACCGACCCTAGATGAGATAACTGCCAATCTACAAGGGTCTGTATTTTACAGTACTTTAGATGCAAAACAGGGTTTTTGGCAACTGCGACTGCACAAAGACAGTACTGACTTGTGCACTTTTAACACGAGTTTTGGAAGGTATAAGTTTTTACGTTTACCCTTCGGAATTACCTCAGCCTCGGAAGTGTTTCACAAAAGAATGTTTGAGCATTTTGATGATATACCAGGTGTTTGCCTCTTCGTGGACGATTTATTAATATATGGTAAAACGAAAGAGGAGCATGACATTAGACTTAAGAGAGTACTAGATAGGTGCAGGGAAATAAATTTAAAACTAAACAAATCCAAGTGTAAGTTTTGTCTAACAGAGATCAAGTATTTAGGGCACAAGATAAGTGCAAAGGGTATTTATCCTGACGAGTCACGAACGTCAGCGATAAAAAATATGCCTCGACCAGAAAATAGCAAAGATTTGGAAAGGTTTTTAGGAATGGTCAATTATGTTGGAAATTTTATACCTAATTTATCAGACAAAAATTTTGTGCTAAGAGAATTGTTAAAAAAGAATACCGAATGGCATTGGACGGAAATGCACGACAAATCATATAATGAATTAAAAGAAAGTTTAACAAAGGCACCTGTTTTGCAATTTTATAATTTAGATAAACCAGTAGTAATTTCGGTCGACGCCTGCCGAAATGGGTTAGGATCGTGCATACTCCAGGATAATTTACCGGTTTGCTACGCTTCGCGGTCACTTACCAAAGCAGAACAGGCGTATGCGCAAATCGAAAAAGAGCTTCTGGCAGTCGTTTATGCATGTGAGAAGTTTTACACGTATATCTATGGAAAGGACGATGTTACAATAGAAACAGACCATAAGCCCCTCGTCAGTATCATTAACAAGCCGATAGCAACCGCACCTGCGAGGCTGCAGCGCATGTTACTGCGGTTACAGCCTTATACTTTTAAATTGGTTTACAAACCAGGGAAATATTTGTTTGTAGCGGATACACTATCGCGGGCAGTAGAACCGGTTTGCGGGGCGGCTGGCGAGCCGCGCGATCAGCTGGACGCGCGCGCTCAGGTGTGTGCGGTGGCGATAAGCAACCCCCTGGTAGACTCGCATTTTGTACAAATACAGAAGTCTACGCAGGAAGATTCGGAGCTGCAAACACTTAGTAGGTACATTAAGGATGGGTGGCCAACACACAGGCACGAGGTAGCTGCAGAAGTTAGGTCGTATTTTGGGTATCGAGACGAGTTGTCGCTGGCTTACGACTTGTTGTGGAAAGGTGACAGAATAATTATTCCTTCATCCATGCGAAGTGAAATGTTAAGGCGGGTACACACTGGGCACTTAGGACTAGAAAAATGTAAGTTGAGAGTTCGCGACAGTATGTTTTGGCCCAATATAAATACGCAGTTAGATGACTACATAGGAAACTGTCAAGCGTGCTTAACTTTTAAAAATGAAAATAGAAAAGAGACTTTAATTCCACATGAGGTACCAAACAGGGCTTGGTCAAAAGTGGGTGTTGACATATTTCATTTTAAGAGTAGTAAATATTTGTTAGTAGTCGACTACTATAGTAAATACGTCGAAGTTGTAGAAATAACTTCTCTGACGTCAGATAATGTTATTAAGGAACTCAAAACAATTTTTAGTCGGCAGGGAATTCCTGATGTGGTCATGTCGGACAATGGACCAGAATTCAGTTCGCATAATTTTGACGCGTTTTCGCGTCACTGGAGTTTTCAACATGTCACATCATCACCACGTTATGCACAGTCGAATGGTCAGGTAGAACGAACAGTACAGACTGTTAAGAACATGTTAAAGAAAACTCACGAGGACGGGTCCGAGTTTCGGTTGGCTTTACTTGAGTATATGAATACTCCCGTCAGTGATAGATTAGCTTCCCCCTCTGAATTGTTAAATAGTCGCAAGTTAAGAAGTGTCGTGCCTTGTTTACCTAAATTATTATTGCCGAAAATACAAAAACATGTTAAGCAAGAGTTAGAAAATCGGCAGTTAAAGCAAAAGTTATATTACGACAAAAGTGCTCGTAATTTGAATACTTTAGGCCCAGGTGAAAAAGTTAAAGTTCGTATTGACAAGCGTAGGGTGAGTGCAACAATATTAGCACTAAAGGGTATACGGTCATATATAGTTAAGTTAAGTAATGGTGGTACTCTAATAAGAAATAGGCGTCATCTACTAAGGGATTCACAAGAACGATCCGAATTTACTATATCTGAAACTCCTGTGTATTCCATGCCTTACGACGATATCACAGTCCCGAGCGATAACGCGGTGACGTCACCGGGCCGCGCGCTGCGCGCCGCCGGGTTCGATTCCCGTGCAGTGACCGAACGCAGTATGGCGCCAAATCGATCGTCTAATAACAATTATATTACTCGGTATGGCAGGGAGGTGTTCGCGCCTGATCGGTGGGGCTACTGACATCATTGAAGATCCCCGTCATATGGTCATAGCAGTGCATGTTGCATGTAATTAATTTTAAGTAATCATTATTCTATGAATGCACAAAATTTTATTTACTCCGCTTTAGTTTAAGTTGTGAGTTAAGTACCTACTATTAATTTATTCTTATATTATTATATAATTGATGGTAATTATAATTTTATCAATAATGTTATTATTGTGATTTAAATGGATTAGTTACGTTTATAATTTTGTGATGAATAGAATGTTTAAATAATTCAGCTTAAATAAAACTTGTTCTCATCTTTAATAATTAAATAATGAAGGGCCTTCAACATGTAACAACACGCACACTAAGTACAGCAGTGCCTATTTTGGTATTAATACGTTGTGATTACCATGATAACCATACAGTTTGTATAATTCATTGTTATAAAGCATTTGCAGATATACATATAGTTGTAAATAGTATTGTACAATGTTGTTGTACATTGTTTGTTGATGTACCTATCCAATACTTGAAACTATTACTTGTTTTCTTTTATATAAAAAAAAGGAAGTTGTAGGTAGTTTTTAATAATTATAATCATGCATGCGGGTAGGTGTACAATAAAGGAGAAGCCAGTCTTGAGCCAGCCACCGTGTTTTATTCACCTACTCAACAGCTTTTAGTACCCGTCGCTTTTTCAGTGCTTTTTCGTCGATCGATACCGACTATATTAAAAATACACGTACTAAAATATTATCCCGTCCTGACGAGCGGAGTCAGACCGCCAGTGAGCCAGATGGCAGTTTAATAATTTTCTAACGAATTGAGTAGCAAAATATTTATGCGAATCAAATACCAGTTTCTCGATGCTTAGTCGTTATTCCGTCATCGTTCGATGCAATGTGGTTTTATAAAAGTTTATAAGCCTACTAAATGTAGACTTATAGTCTTATAAAAACTAACCTGCGGGATGTCTTCGATATGGTGTTGGGTCAACTAACATTTTCATCTTTTGCCAGGCTAAGGTGGGTTCTCATTTCTTATCGTTGCCGTCAGCAATTTTTTTTGTATTAACAGCTCAACCGTTCCAAATAGATGTAAAATTTAAAATAGATTGGATTTTATTAACAAATAATTATTGCAAATTTTGTGCAAATTGTGGTTACAGAAATTATCAACAAGTTTTTAGAGATGTTTGTAATTCTGTAGCTCTGCCTACCCCACTCTGGGAACGAAGGCGTGAGATCATGTATGTATGTATAATTATTGAACCTAACATGTGTTGTTAATTTCTAATTGTTATTTTTGGTTTAACAATGGGATTGAGGTTTAATATGCGCTATATTTTTCGTGCTCGTTACCCCATACCCATGATGGTTGCGACAATAAGTCGTTGTTGCTTGGTTCACCAAGGTTCTCCAAACCGCTCTATCCTCAGCCCCTTGACTAGAACTCTGCAAATTGGTTTGGCAGACTTCTTTCACTGCTTCGGTCCATTGGGTATGTGATCTACCACTGCTCCTTTTTCATTCCAACAGTCATCCGACAATAAGCTTTGCAAGATCATGTGGCTTACGTCGGGCCACATGACCGAAGTACTGAAGTAGTCGTTGCATGCAGATAGTCAATAGACGGGTTTTTATGCTGAGTTCGTTCAAGATGAAATCGTTCGTGCGGTGCTCCGTCCATGAGATACCCAACATTTTTCGCCAGCACCGCATCTCAAAAGCGTTGATCCTGGTCCGAGTGCGTGCCTTCACTGTCTAGGGCACCGAAGCGTAAAGGAAAAAAAAGAAAATAAGGTTGCATTTTCTCTATTTTCTGAAAACATGAGATTATTTTTTGTTTTATTTCCAATTCGTCTGTTCCTCCATATCTTCTCTAGCCGTTTCACAAAGGGCTTTCAGCCCTTCTTATGACCTTCTTTATCACAGTCACCACCCTCAGCTATCATCGACCCTAGGTAAACGAACTCCTGTACGGTATCGAGGTCTGCTAACTCTCCTGTTCTCTATAAAGTGCCAGCCCGTCTATAAACATAAGCTTGGTTTTATTTCGGTTTATTTGGAGCCCATACTCAGCACTCACTGATTGTACCCTTTGCAGAAGTTCGACCAGTCCCTTTTCATTTGTGCCAATAATGGTTGTGTCATCCGCAAAGCGTAAATTATTGATTAGGTGGCTGCCAATACGTGTACCTCCGTTCCAAGTTTTCAAAACGCGCTATAAAAGAATGTAATGTCGTCAATTGTTTCACTTTAGAACCTTTGTGATAGAAACGTATTTGTCGCTTATCTTGCAAATAATAACTTCCTTACGTTACAGACGTGAAAGCTAGCATTTAAGACGCGTTACTCTTTTCTCAGGTGTTTTCAAACAGTTATGACATTAAAGATCTTCAAGGAAAGAGTTCCAAGCTGCATAAGTGTAAAACGGATAGTCTACAACTCGTCCGGAGATCCCGTTGTTTGCTTTCCATTAGGTGACTCGTTTGCTTGTTTACTTACCTCTCGTATGGGTATAAAATAAATAAATACAAGATTAACTTTTTTTGTAGTGATTAAAATCACCCATTCCTTATCGATGTTCTGAATTTTCAAAGAGTCAAAATACTCATAAGTTAACTTGGTTCAAAAACGGTGATTTCGGGTCCGTTATAAAACTTATAAAATTCACTTAACCTAACCTATATCTACTATAGGTTTTACTACCTAGTGAGTTTTAAAAAGATAGTATATTTAGTAAACGCTTCTAGAAAAGAAACATGTTTAAAGTATAAAAATTTAGATTCTAATTATTTATTTTAATTTCAAATTCTAGAAATTCTAAATCTAATTTAGTAATGAATTTAAATATACAAATTTGTATTTAATTTTGCATTATAATACACGTCTTATTGCGCAACTAATCAGCAAAAGTATTTCAAAAATAAATTACGTTAAATCCTCAAGTAATGGAAAAAGGAATAAAGAAATCGAAACCACATGTGAAAATTTTCATAAGTTGCGATCATCTTGAAAACTATACGACTTTTACTACACCTATGTTACGTAGTTTAGATAAATCAAAGGCTCGTCTACATAAGTAAGAACTGAGGGCCCTGCCAAGATGCACTACGCTAACTAACGTTTCTATTCGATTCGTTTTTAAAGCAATCGCGTCACCGTTTGATGACGTGAATACGTGATACGAAACGTCACGTGGTCTACCAGTGACGCGATTGGTTAAAAACGAAACGAATAGAAACGCTAGTTGGCGTAGTGCATCTTGGCAGGGCCCTCTGTTCTGTATTTATTTTTCTATTGGACGACTTTTTACTTCGTATATGCATTCAATATTTATTACAACCATCCTAAAAATTTGAATGAGTCTACATAGTAATATTAACAATAGATTTGGTTAGTTGGTTCGATCGTAATTATATTTTTAACGCTGTCGTAGCTCTAAAGTAGTGGAATCAAGGTCCAGTACTACAACTTTGTTATTTTACCTATTTCTACAAGGTTTTTACAGAAATTTTAAAGTGCTTGTTAAAACTAAATTAACATAAAACCCCTAGGCTAATACAAGACTTTACATAAAATTAAAACCGAGCACGTCGCCCGCAATTTGAGGGCGGCGCTGCAGGAACTATTTTAAAGCCAACTCTTTGCTTTGTTCATTTAAACCGTTAGCGTACCTACATGATAACGGGTCGGTTAAAAATGTTAAAATCAGGTTCTTTAAGAACTTTAATTTAAACGTTAGGTAAGCGTTTCATTGAACAAAAGGGAAATTTTATATCTTAATGTATCAAAATGTATGTACCGCTAAGCTTAAGTGGGACTGAGCTGGACACGTCTGCCGAATGCATCCGGAACGGTGGGCCAAGGTTCCCACCGAATGGACCCCGCAAGATGGCCACCGGAGCAGAGGCAGACCAAAAAGGAGACGGCGGGATGACTTAGAAGCATTTCAAAGCGAATGGCGGGAGCATGCACTCAATCGGGACGAATGGCGGAAAAGAGGGGAGGCCTTTGCCCAGCAGTGGGACACATAAATAGGCTAAAAAAAAAGTATCGAAAAGCTTAATTTAGGAATTCTTTCGCAATTATAATTTCCATACTTTTTACACGGTTTTAGCATGTAATACATAATGACTTTACACGGCGTTGCTTGCGGCAGGTTTACCCTCGTTTTGTGGACACAATGTCGACTTGTTCATTTCATAGAACGTATCAGTTCACATAATTTTCATTTCATCGACAGCCTTTCTAGGCGCGGGGGTTTATTTCGTGATAGTTACAAGTGTAACCTAACCTACGTTACTAACTATTATTGAAGATAACCTGAAATCAACACGGACTCACCAGAAAATAGCTGTCGATGAAGTGAAATTCGGCGAAACGATACATTCGATGAAACGCACTGCTAGATCAAAACAGTAGTAACTCAAAATACAACAGTATTTTAAAATCAACTTTAATACAACTCCTGTGAACTTGAAACAAAACTAGCAAGGATTTTCTATTTTATATTTCTATCTAGCAGTGCGAATGAGTGTCGGTAAAACAAGGGGAGACCCTTGCGGCAAGTTTGCATCTTAATTTACTATCTTTGCGATTATCTCAAAAACCAATTAAATACACACTCTATATACACCGGTGTTCACGCGGGACAATGTTTTCTAAGAGAATGTATATGAACACTGGTTTGTTTTTTAAAATAAGAGTACAAACTCGTACGTATTCGAAAATGAAAATAAATTAACTGACCTTTTTAAATACATACTCCCGAAAGGCAATATTGCCAATCAAGTACACCGAGTAAACGGTTTCTCTGTTTGATTTTAACTTGCATGAACGATTGAAGCGGGTTCGCCCCGTCCCGGCACAACAGTCAATTTAAATCCGACCGTTTTTCATGGCTCGGTTCGCTCGCAACACACGATTTTATTCACGGAATCAAAGGCGGTAATTACTTAAATTTCGAATTGACTGCACAGTTGTGTTTTAATTATGAGCAGCTACAAAATCATGAAGTTACTTTCATATACATACATAAAGGTAACTACAGTATTCCCAGCTTCTTAATAGCTTTTGGCTGGTTATCGCTATCACGCTTGCACTCGCAACTAACAGTATATTTGTCACTCGTGTGTCATAGAAAAACGAAGATTGCCGATCGCTATTAAGAAAATGGTTGCTTTGTATTAGTGTTTTTTGGAAGAAATCGCACAAATATTTTTTTATTGCATGAAAAATTAAGAGAAAAACCCCCATAATATGGAGATTCCTTCTTTCAGAGCTGATATCTTTTAAATGGCTTAACCGATTTTCATGAAACCTAGCTAAGAACCTCCGCTTGAAAACCTGCTTTCAAATAAAAATAACCGCATCCAGATGGGTTCATCCCTTTAAGAGCTACGGTCCCACAGCCATACGCACGCACGCACGCACGCACGCACGCACGCACGCACGCACGCACGCACGCACGCACGCACGCACGCACGCACGCACACACGCACGCACGCACGCACGCACGCACACACACACACACACACACACACACACACACACACATTTTGCGTCGGGGGTTAAAAATATAATAAAGTGACAATGTTAAGTTGTGTGTACACTGTGCGTACTGACTGTGAGGAAAATGAGAAGGGGTATAAGATATGAGACTAAGAGAATCGGGAGAAAGTCTGGGGTCCTTAAATCTTAAACTCTATTCGTAATACCATAAACCACGTAACGCCGATGTTTAGGGAAAGGATATTGTAGGCATTTTTATTGTATTTACTCCTCTACAACAAAATAAATTGTGGTACGGACGGTACGATCATAGCGAGTGTTTCTCAGAAACGAACGTTGATATTCTAACCAAGCGTCTATGCTTTCTTGCTATTTTATAAGCTCCACTTGCTTTATCGTCTTAAATATAGAAATGTCATAAACAGTCTATAAATTGGTAACTAGTTATTTTTCTTGGATGAAACCGATGGATGCAAGTGGCGCAGGGCCGGTCCTGGTGGCAAATTTTGATGGACGCCTATGGAGGCCTATGTCCAACAATGGACGTCTTTCTGCAGAAATGATGATGATGATGATTCTCCTGAGTTTTATTTATAACGTTTTTAATCTACAGATGGAAATTAACGGAGCAAATGTTGAGAATGGATGTCTCCTTATTGGAACCTAAGTTCTAGAAATTGTGCCACTTTTTTTATTGCCCTAGACTAGCAAACTGGGTAACGGCCCACTTAAGTTATGGTCGCCCATATACGTAAGCAACTCCAGAGGAGATGCAAACGCTAGCAACGTTTTTCTGTTCTATAACTCACAATGTATGGGATCACATTCTCGTGCGTTGCGTTAAACCACGTGGTCACTGTCATCCCATACGTTTTGAACGAGAGAAAAGAAAAACGTAAGTAGCGTTCGATCCTTGGCTATGGCCCCAGGGGCGCTACACTAACGTATGTATTGCGGACATGAAGATATTCTATTCTGTCTTATGCTCCGTCTAAAAGATTCTCCGGAGGTTGCAACAGATAGAGAATTGTTCCTTGAATCCTCCTTCCTCCAGAATACAACTGATAGTGATTTAATAGTTTCATTTAGTCATTTTTAACTTAATTGCTAGCAAACTGAACCTGGGTTGGCAGGTGATGTTTTATTTTGCCTGTTTTGTCAAAATAAGTAACTTTTAGGTAGACACTTAAGGTATATGCATATAGGGTGTGTCATTTTTGTCAATCTGTGAAATTCAAAACGTAATACCACACAAAAGTTTCTTTTTTAAGTGTTATTAAGATTCGCATTTACAGATTTTATATTTAATGGTACTTTTGGCTCGCTCATTGACCTTGAAGTTTGGTAAAATTTACAAAATACAAGGTTAGTTAAATCTGCATTTTTTATTTTACTGTATAAATATATACATAAACTATGTTTAATGTTTATCTTGTTTAAGAAAAACAAAAAAGCTATCATGTTTTGACGTAATCAATCAATTCACATGCCACCTAACGCACACAGTTAAAACGTTTAATGTTAAGAGTGCTTGTTTGATTATTTGGCGCTATTAATGTAATTTCCCAAGCTAAAAAGTTATTTGTTGTATAGGAACCCGATTAATTGGTGTTGTAAGAGTTTATTCATTTTGAGCTCATAGTATGGAGATCTAAAAACTTTACCTCAATTGAGTGAGCCAAAGATGTCTTAAAAAACCTATATTTTTTACATATTTTGTTATTTTAGACCTCAATGCATCTTTTGATTACTATTAGATCAACAAAAAAACAAAGTTTTTATTTCCTAAACTAAGGTGAACCCTGCAAAATGTAGAAAATAGAAATAGAAAACATACGAGTTTTATTTCAGTGATTACTTAAAGTATGCTGTGAAGCTTTAAAAACATTTCCTAATATAAATAACCTGCAAACATTTTATTCCAGTTCAGTAGCTTCGCTTGGACCGAAAACTTATTAATTTAACTTATTTAGGTGACCCCATTAAACATTTTACACCGATGACGGTGACGGACATTTTCTGACGCACCGATAAATGGATCGAGGACGAAGGCTTAGCAAGTACTTACATGTAGCCCCGTTCATCTCATTGGGTGCCACTTTGGGTGGGAAAATGAAATTCTCAAAACTAACATTTAATTAACTATTACATTACGCAGCTCAGTCGAGTTAAAGTCACCTGCCTGTGTAGGTGATTCTCTTTAACAACTCGTTCTTGAACTCGATGCACCAATATTGACTAACCGACGAGATGAAGTTATCCCAACAGAGCGGAAAAACCACATTTAAGGCGTGCATTCTCAGCATCATACCCGTCCCGTTTACCCGTCGCGTGAGCGAGCTCGTACAACATCGCTCACTCAATCGACCGTTAATTCGGCACGGTCCAGAATACTTATAATTTTTCGCATTGATTATACAAAAGTCGATTACATTTGTAATTTTTTTTTAGTTGTCGTAGCATGGTTGTAAGCGATTTTCATGTTAAAGTAAAAATATCTAACTTTACGAACGAATAACCCACATTTTATTATGTCATTATCATGAATGATGTTTTTTATTTTTATTTATGGCTTCGACAATGAGTCGGAAACGTGTTGGAAAGGTATATGTGGTATAAAGGCATTCTACCCTTTTCTTGTAGGACTTAATTAACAAATAGTACTTACCTACTTATTCGCTACTTAACACGTAAATTTTACGCAAGCAGTTTATAAATTGGTCAGGAAATTGACTTGGCTTGCATAAACAAAACTTTAAGTTGATCAAAATCGATGGTAAAAATATTTATAAAATATTATTCCATCTTTTTGCAAATTCTATCCCTCTTGCTCGTTGTTCACGCCTAGTGGCGACACCTACCGGATACAGCGCCAAAGCCCCTCTACATGACTAAGCTTAAACACACGCAACGCAACTCAACCGCTACAAACGCGCCATCGATTTTATTATATTTAATTTTACTACAATAAACGCTTTGTAAAACAAAACAATTGACTTCACACAATTAGGCACCCTGCAAGCCACCGAACCCTGCACATAATTGGTCCTTCGAACCGGATATAAGCAGATTGGAGAAAGTCATCTCGTCAGGAAGATAAATTTCCTTACGAAGAAGACACCAGCACTTAGCCAGCGTCTGCAACAGTGAACAATCAGGCTTTCAATCCTGTCAACTCAATTCCTAATCGATTTGTGTGTAAAACCGTGCTCTTTGTGCATTTGAGTGCGATTTCGTTACGTTAACCTCGAGCAGCGGTTCTAGCTACCCACCGCACTGCCTGTTTCTCACGTAAGTACCTTGACTTTACCTGTCCAAAATGAGTACTGATACTATTGCAAAAGGGGCTATTCCTTCCGTTTCTGCTAAGAAAAAATCGAAAAAAAATCATCTGTTAGAATTTCGCATACAAAGAGGTCACTTGAAGGTTGACACAATTTAATAATTATCCGTTGACTCCTTTCAAGAGGCTACTCTTTCTAAATTTCAAGTCTCTGAGTTAAAGTTCAATATACAGGCAGCTTCCGATACGTTTAAAAAATTTAACGTACCAGAAGACGGTATGTAGCGATGAGTCTGAAATGCAGCTTCACGACGACTACATTGAAGCAATAGAGTTGTTATATTTTGGTACTATGGCTACTGCTAACTGTATAATCGAGAGTGCTAAGATCGAGAGCGGCGCTAGCCCAGCGAGTTGTAATTATACAGGTTCGGATAGAGCACGGTCAAACATGAAATTACCCGACATTCAACTGCCCGGTCTCGATGGGTCGTATGACCGTTGGCTCGAGTTTAAGAATTCATATGTTACAATGATTCATAACCATTTAGATCTGAATTCAATTCAAAAATTCCATTACCTGCGATCCTCACTCAGCAATAGTGCATTGCAAATAATTAGTGCATTAGAATTCACGGCTGCTAATTACATTCACGCATGGGAGCTACTCGAGAACCGTTTTCGCAAACGCTTTTAGTGCACAATCACTTAAAATCACTTTTTAATATTTCACCTTTAAAGATTGAATCGCCGTGGCATATACGAAAACTGATAGACACCGTTCTCCGCAATCTACGAGCTTTAAAAGACGCTAGATGAGCCCACCGAGTCATGCGACACTTTCATAATTTATTTAATCGTCACGAAACTCGATGCATCCACGGAACGCGAGTGAGAGAATTACAAAGGGTCTGTCGGTTTTAGTACGCCAAATAATGTATCTAAAAATCTCACCTTAGCCGATCGATTTCATTCTTAAGAAAACTTGCGATATGCTTGAAATGATAAGTGCGAATCTCACTAAAACACCATCCGCAGCACCGAGCAGCAAACTATATCTCGCATCGAATAAAAGTTCTACCCATGTAGTTAGTTGTGTTTCCGCCGATGTCGCTGGTGCTAGTAAGTTTAAACCACTTTATAATAAACGGATGCGCACTTGTGTCTTATGCAACGAAAATAACGCACTTTACATGTGCGTCAAGTTTTTAATTATGACAGTAGGTACATGATCGGTTTAACTTCATACGAGATAAACACTTGAGTCACAACTGTTTAAGCGAGGGACATTCTATAAATGAATGCCTATTCGGTCCGTACAAACAGGGTCAACAAAAACATAATTGTTTACTTCATACGGACAATAGCCGCGGTGAGAGTGTGCGCGTACGCCCATCGAATGCGCCTGCACAAGGTAGCGGCTTGCCAGCCAGCGCATCTACTCATTGCGCGCCAGCTGATTATGATTATTCGCAAACAGCTGAGCGCGGCGCCTGCATTCCGGAGGGACCGCAGTTCATTCCTCAGCAGGTTCTTTTATCTACGGCATTGATAGAAGTCGCTGGAGCTGATAATCAATTCCATACAGCGCGGGTACTTCTTGACAATGGCAGTGAACACTGTTTTATTACGGAAGACCTACGTAAACGTCTAAATACGGAAAAGATACAGTCCACTATTCGAATATCGGGCGTAGGGCAGTCTATAACACAGTACAAATATCCATTAAATCTTTTCCTAACAAATCAAATAGCAAACAATCGAGTCGCATAGCCAGCCTTAACGTGTTTCTAGATTCGGATGATAAAGCACGTGTTGTTCGATTTGGTGGACGGCTATGTACCTAATTCTCAGATAATGCGAAAAAATTCGTAGTGGCAGATACGGATCTATCTACGTTTTTAAATAAAAGAGCGGGGGAAATAGCGATTTGGCCACCAATGACATGATTTTGCATGAAATTTAATTTCATTCCGTCGTATTCTCCACATTTTGGAGTCCTATGGGAGAGTGGGGTACGGTCATGTAATAGTAGTTTACGTGACGGTTGCGTAATGCTGATTACGCAGAGTCGCGTACAATACTTTATCTACACACATATTATAAGTACTCTAAGATGGGTTCAGAAGCCGAAAGGCAAATGACCAGCATTACCTTACCTGTGGTTGTAGGTGACAGCGATGACAGCTGTAACGTAATTTTAAAATTATGTTATCGAATAATGTAAGGTAATGAGATCCAAGTTTGGAACATCTTCCAAAATTAACAGCTGTCACCGCTGCCACCTACTACCACAGGTAATGCTGGTCATTGCCTACGGGTTTTGAACGCATAATAGAGGACTTATGATATGAGTATAGATAAATATCATTTGAAACGAGTGGTAAGCACCGCTAGGTTATCGTAGGAAGAGTTTAGCATGGTTCTAAGACAAATCGAAGTCGTCCTAAACTCTCGTCCCATGTCACCTATGTCCTCAAACCCTAACGATTTGTCTCCACTTACACCTGCCCATTTCTTGATCGGCCGAACATTGACCAGCTCTGCGAGTGAAGACCTGATAGCTGAGCAGCTGACCCGCCTGACGCGATATGCCAGGATCGAGCAACTTCGTCAACACATTTGGCAGTGGTGGTCCAAAGAATATATCTCAGAGCTACAATTTAGGACCAAGTGGAAGACAAACCACGATGACAATACACGGGACAGCCTGGTTCTAATAAAAGAGGACAACCTAACACCACTTAAATGGCGGCTAGGACGCATTTTACGATTGTTCCCAGGCAACAACCGCGTCTCACGCGTCGATGATATCCTTACAGCGACGGGCACAGTTCGACGTGCTTTTTCAAAAACCTGCCCGCTATTGCAGCAGGCGAACAACGACGGATGAAGCTTCCAGTTCCTGGTGGAGAGCGGTGCTTCCAAGGCCACACCTGCCGGATAACCGGATACAGCGCCAAAGCTCCCCCACCCCCTCTACATGACTAAGCTTAAACGCACGCAACTTAATCGCTACAAGAGCGCCATCGATTTTGTTATATTTTTCTTTTTTACAATAAACACTTCGAAAAACGAAAGAATTGACTTCACTCAATTGGACACCCAGAACGCTACCGAATACTGCACACGTGAACAGACAGAAGCTAAAAATATGCTTAAAGACGGGTATGATACCCGGTCAATATTTAAACCGGTTTCAGTCATTGACCCCAAACCTGAATCGATTACCGGAAATTAACCGGTTAATTTAACTTGACACTTCAGGTATAAACGAGTACCTATAAAGATACAGCGACGTATTTTATCTCTTTTACACACTAGCTTTGTTACTCGAATTCGACCGCGTACGGCGTGAGTCTGAGTTTAACCCGTTAATACAGGTTTTTAGCAATTTTTCAATTTCGTTCTACCTATTTATCGGCAACCTAGAATATTTTCGTTTTTTTAAACCGTTCCTTTCATTAACCGGTTAATGGATGAACGAACTTGTACCGATTCTAAAAACAATATTAACCGATCTTGAAAACGGTTCCAGTTATCTTTCCTTATGACATTTGAATTTGATAGAAAGTCACAAATATGTACTTTAACTCAAGTAGGTTTACTGAGTACCTTTATGCAAAAGGAGGTTAGTGTTTAATTTGTTATTGCTCGTTGAGAAGTGATAAAATAAAATATTAACAATCCACGAAGTCCTGCCTACTTACATATAGTTTAGGAAATATGAATTGGCAGTCTGTAATCTTCACTAAGATCTTTTTGTTAATATCAAACAAAAGGTAATCGTATAACTGCCCACATTCTTCAAACAGCACAAAGGGTTGAAAGGTTAAGGTTAAGGTTAGGTCCGGTAAGTCTTAACGCAGAAAAAAAGATCGCAAAGTAGATAACAGACGGCCAAATCATATTTCCTGAGCTATAATTAGGTTTACGTACATTGACAGCCTTTCTATGGATAGCTTCCAATATCCTCCTGGATCCTTTTCGAAAATTAATTACCTATATATCGGACCGGTAATACACAACTGTACCCTTACTATGAGTTACAATAACCGTACTCGGTAGCGAGTTGAATGCTCTGTCCCTCGCACTCTATAAGAATACTTGCGAGGTCTGCAAGGGACAGAGCTTCCACTCGCTAGCGAGTACGTTAATTGTAACTCATAGTAAGGGTGTTCAAACTCTATTTGAGTGACGGTGCGCGTTTCGTGGATCACTATCACTTCATCATCATCACCAAACCCCGGATTGACGGGGGCAAAACTGTACCAGTGCTAGTGATTAATTAAATATCGACTAAGTTTTATCGACATCGTTAAAAAGCCATTTTCAACCGTCATAATAAATAGCCAAGTTTATATACCTTTTAATAATTTGCGAATCTCTTTTATTTATACTTATCGCAACTATTAACAACTGACATTGACTATTGACTCGAGTCATTTTGACAACATTTGAAATTAAATAAATATCAAGGGACAATCTCACACAAATTGACCTAGTCGCAAACTAATTACATTGAATAACAATTCATTCAGTGCAAAAATATTCTTTAGAATTTCGACGAATTGAGAAAGGAGTCCCTTTGTTTTTTGAAGCCGGTTAAAAATACCTCGCAAGAAAGAAGATCGTTTATCTTCATGGATAGCTGATCATATAGTGAAGGTTACGGTGGTACGTCATTTTTATCGACATCAACTTATAAAATTAGTTTAAGTTGTCCTCGCACTATTTAAACGTCAGTACAGAATAGCTCCCGTCAATCCGTTGTCTGTCCGTATGTTCGCGAAAAATTATATACAGATCGGATTTTTATGCGGTTTTAACAATCAGCTATATATTTTTTCTCTGAAGGTTTTTATGTATAATAAATTCTGTTGCATGTACAGGTGTTACAGAAAACTCATATAAACTGAAGCGAACCGAGGGTGGGTCGCTAGTTATATGCAAACTTCACTTGCAAACTAGTTTATGTAATAACATGACAGTACGATATGTTCAAGATTACCAGTCCTCGTTTACTGCGAGTCAGTGTCTCGTGATCTTCTGTAGTTCGGCGTTGGCTAGTTGCCAAGGTCCGTGCGCATCGTAACCTGATTCTGCGATCTAGGTTAGAATATGGAGTATGCACCATTCGTGCTTTCGTGGGAATCCTATTAAAGTTTTATAAAAATATTCAATGGCCAATCCGGTAGTGAGTCGCATTTGAGCATTTATGAGTTAGGTAAACTTTCGTGGGTCTAAGTTGATGTGGTAGACGCGCGCGGCTGTTGCACTGCTGATGATACACTAGGGAATATTTATGTATTTTTTTCATAGCTTCAATAAAAGATGATTCATGTAACAAATAGTTGAGAAAAATCGTTTTTTGAATAGCTTTAAAAATAACCTAGATATAAGACAACAAAGATTTGTTCCTATCTCGTTCTAACAAAAAATAATTTAACATGGATTGTATACGGCCAACCTGTTACACAACGTCACAGTGCATATCGAATCTCTCTGTCTAATAGCTGTGTCTAATTACTAATTAGCAGTTTAAAATGCTTGTATCATCCGTATTTCTTGTCCGATTTTAATTTCAATATCACTTTTAGTGATCTCTTTTACGATATTTTCATATTTTGTTGAGAAATGCGATCCATGCTTATTCCCTATTGAATAAAATGGCTGACGACTCATAGAGCTGCGCGCGGCTTAGCCGCTAATCACGGAAGCGGCGCTATACATTTCATAGTACTACTTATATACTTACGCATCAGCCGCAGAGCTATAGCGGAATAGGCAATAACCCACGGGAGTCTACCGTACTCATTGATATGCAGGAATAAGAGCGTTGAACACAATACAGAGCCTTGTGGAACGGCTGCGTTGACCTGACATTTTAGAAAACAACATTATAAATCTAAAGAATGTTTTAATTGACAACACAATATGTAATGATAATGAATTTATTAGTAGCACAACTGTTTCATAATGAATAATAAACATTTAAATAAATATTGTCTCAAAGTGGAACGGTGAACTGGTGCAGTTTGTTTTAGTAATGTTAAAATTTACGAATGAACTATTTTATTACTTTTTGTTATATTTACCTCAGTAGGAGAAATACATTTTTTTTTTTTACTAGTATGAAATACTTTTTTTGTTACAGAACGCAAAAGAACCACCTGGTTACCTACTAGAAAGTCATCACCACTGCCCATGAACACCCAATCCCGCTGCTTCGACATCATATTTACGTTGTTGACGTAAGTAATGTTTTAATTTATAGCCTGTCAAGTTATATTCGGGATCCTGGAAGAGTGTCGCTAAAAGCTTACCAATAGCAATAAAATATAGTATTTAATATGGTATTTGTTATATCGTATATAGAATTTTCCCCTTGTTTCACCGACACTCATTTCATAGAATGTATCACTTCGCACAATTTTCGTTTCATAGAAAGCTATTTTTTGATAAACCCGTGTTGATTTCAGGTTACCTTGTGATGGTGACAAGTCTAACCTAACCTAACCTACGTGAATCATATTTTATATAACCTGAACTCAACATGGGTTCAGCAGAGAATAGCTTTCTAGTGAACGGAAATTCTGCGAAGTGATACTTTCTATGAAATGAGTGTCCGTGAAACAAGGGGACACCGGTATTTAGTATTTATGTCAATAATGTCAAAATACTTTTTCATCATTCATGCTTATTTTTCTGAAATAAGTGGTTTACTGCAACATATACACTATTAATTTCATTTTTGTGAATTCAAGTTGGCATTATTGGCTGATACAAAACACGCAACTTTGTTTACTTTGGTTGACAAACGATGACTTTTGACGTGAGACATGTGTTACCGTTGCCATTATAAGACATCAACACGTACCACTAAAAAGTCGGAACATGGCCAGGGTTTTTATATAACTTGTCAGGCTATGCATATTAGTACGAGCTACAATCGAGTATCATCAGTACAAGCTTCAACAGTATATTGACTCCTAAATGACGCCCGACTACGTACGCGTAAATTTTACCGCTAGTTCCCTACATCATCCCGCTGGGGGACACTTTTCGAAAAAATGCTTCTTAGTGCCCCCATCTAATTAAGTACCGCTTTTATGTTATGTGTAGTGATCAACAAGCTGGACCGAAGATTCCCCAGTCAAACTGTGTAAACAGTTTTGTGGAACAATGCATAATCTGTAAACTTTGTGTTTGTTTTAATGAATAAATAAATAAATAATAATAATAAGGAATATTCCGTCCAAATTTCAAGTCACTAAATGTAGGCTTTACATTTTACCTATACATGTTTCGATTCCGAACACAGGGTATGCTTTACAAAATTGCAATAAATTATTATTTTATAACCATTATTGTATTAGAAAAAAAATAGACTAGAGGACGCCCGCGACTTTGTACTCGTAGAATTAGTTTCCCGTTTCCCCTATACTTTTTCTCGTCGGGGGTTGATTTTTGATCAATCCTATCTCATTGAACTTAAGACAAGAGAGCATTCCTTAGGTACCTAACCTTAGCCCAAGGAATGTTCTCTTTAAACTCCAAATCCAGCCGTTAAGGTAGGTAGCGCGTTGTCTGTTAGGCAGTAAGTCACTGTAGAGTTTTATATGTACGCAGATTTACCATATTTTTTTTAATCAGCTTTAGGATTGGATCATAACGTTATCACTTAATATTTTTAGTTAATATTTTATAAAGTTAGTTTCATTGATGTAGGTATAATTAATTTGCAAGTTACAGGAGGTTTCGTCATCGACCCATACGAGTATTATTTGAGCGCGAGTGTATTTGAGGCCTTAATAGTAAAAAGATTGATAACTACAAATAAACAAAACTACAAGTAATCATTTTACAGAAAAGTTATTTGCCTACATGGACTTAATGTAAAGAACTACATGAACAAAACAGTCGCATTAAATCCAGCAACTGAATTCATAATGGAGCTAGTGAAACACTTATTGTTCAATAAGTATTGAACAAACAGAAAAACAATGAACTGATAAGTTTTCCATGGCACTCTACAGATTAAATTTGATGCGTATTAAACTTTTGTAATTTTACTAAAACATTTTAAAATCTCTTAAAATATGAATCCCTTTTTCATACTATTTAATCCTCTGTCAAAGTATTAAGTTGATTTCAGAACTGTTACTATCCTAAAATGTATACCTATTTTAAGGCATTTTATATTAATTATTTACATTAACTCTGAATCTCTGTAATAATTTTAAATGATTGACTTTTATAACGAACCTGGCGAACAGATTAAATTATTATATTTCGACATAATTCACATCAAGGATTGACACGTTGTTAAAACAGGGCTTAGCCAGCTTGCAGCATAGCGAGCCACTTAAAGTTAAGAAAATTACGTTTTTAAAGTTCAATATAAGATATAACGGGTCATAATACATAATGGCCATAATATACAAGGGGTCCAGTAAGTACTACGACAAATTAAAATAAATAATAGGGCATCATCAGGGCTACCAAAAACACCCCCATGTATGTTCAGCGATTTTTAGTACTTTCAGAGATATTGATCATTTTAATCGGATTTTTTGTAATTTTTACTTGTGTCTATAGAATATAATCATACCATAGAATTTGCTAAGTACGTACCATCTTCAATGAAAGTATAATTATTTTGATCATGTATGTATCTCCATTATACCAAGCAATAATTGAACTCTTATTTTCGTTGGATTTTCTGCTTTATTATTATAGGTACCAAGGGTGTACGTTATATCGTAAATGCCTTGACTACCTCTGGTAGAAAGTCCGTCAAAGTAGATAAGGCAACATATTTTTTTAACTTCAAACATCAGCAAAACTTTAAACAAATACTTGCCTCGACTTCTCTTTGACTTCGTAAAGATCGGCTCAACAATACTCAAGCTATTGTCAAACAAAGATACAAACGCCCACTGAGTTGACTTTGAGACTTCACTACGTTTGGTCGATTAAACACCTCGGCGGTGTTAATGGCAGTTGCAATACAGTACTTTTACCCGACTGCCCAAGGAGGAGGGTAATGTTATTGCCTTTTAAATTTGTCATGAGATTCTGGTAGACCCATAGCTGCACACTTTAGTTCTTTGTCACTTTAATGTCCTGTTTGAACTGCTGCACTAATCTGTCAAAGGCGTTAAAATTACAAGGTAATCCACCTCTGCCGAAACTATAACGAGTTACCACAAACTTACAAAAAACCAGCCTAATACATATATAGGCTAGATTCTTGTAATGGCAATTATCTGGTTATTCCAAATGACTTAAATAAATAACTCCCTTTAGGATTAGTGTTTTGAACAACGACAGGTGTGATATTGTATTTCTTTGTAAAGAAGAACAATATCACGCCTATTGTTGTTCAAAACAGTGATCCTAGAGGCTGTTATTTAAGTCAGTTGTAATAACCAGATAGTTCCGTAAACGATTCTGGATGGAGGAAAATTGGAAAGGCGTATGCCCAACGGTGGGCGAATACACGCTGATGAAGAAGAGAAGAATAACCAGATAGTTGCAATTACAAGACTCTAGCCTATGTATGTATTAGGCTGGTTTTTTATAAGTTTTTTTTAACCTTAATACTTGCAAAAATAGGAAATGCAAGTCCAAAAATGGTTTTAAGGGATAGGGTGACGGCACCAATGATGGACACTTTTAGCTGACAGGGTAATGGAAACTTCACTCTTAATTCAAATTTCATACGTTCCTAAATTTGATTGTTGCAAAACAAATGAATAACCCTTATCTTCTGTAAAATAAGAATCAGGTGTCCATTATTGGTGCCTTGTCCGTTACTGGTTCCATCACCCTACGTAAGTAACTAATCGTTGCTAATATTATAAATATTGGTTTGTTCCATGTTCACGGAATAGATAAATAATTGCACATACGTGATATTTTAGTTTTATCCCGGAAAATGGAATAAATCCCAAAGAAATAAAGACGGACTGAGTCCACCACATCACACCTTTATAGGACTGGTAAAGAATCAAGTATCAAAACATTTAAATCTTATTACCCCAGAGTTGCAAGCAATAAACCTGAATTTACCTTTTTGTCATGAGATTCTGTTAGACCTATTATTTACTTATAAGGCTGACCATACATAGTAACTGCTTCGGTACCTTACTACCGCTGCTGATAATTGTAGTCATTGGTATCGTATACATAGTTTAAACTCTATTGAAAGTAAAGATATAAAGAGTTGATAGCAATCCCCCGTCGTGAGTTTATGTCTCATGAGAGACACTTTTGGTAACGTACGAGTATCTTTGTTTTGGGAATAGTGTATTTTATTATAATGTACATACATGACGTAGTCTTGTGATATTTGGGATAAGTTAACTTTAGCATAAAACTGTATTAATTTAACTTAACTTAAATTAATTTAACACGCCGTAGAAAAAAATAATTGATAAGTTTTTGAAAATGTATGATTTCGAAAATAATTTTTGTAAGCATACAAAACCACGGGGGTTTGCCGGTATTTTAAATAAAGTATACTTAATTTTACACTACACATTTATGTTTTTAAATGGGTTTATAAAGTTTCAGACTTTAAAGTTAAAAGCCTATCGTATTATAATTTATTATGCATGCAAATTATTTTGAATGTGCAAAATTTAAATATTATGCTACAATGGTTCATACGATGTTTCAACCTACACACGCTGTATTTTGAAAGCAATTATTGCTTTTTAGACTATTTATAGTTTGAATTACCACGTGGTAACTCAAGTAAGGAAGTAGTTAGTTTGATCATTGTATATTTAATATAAAACTGCTTGATAAATCTAAAATCTATTCTAGCCAACAACAAAAAATCTGTAAGGGAAGGTAATCAAGTATCGGTGTTAATTGTATAGACTAAGTTGCGTTTGAAGTCAACTTACAATCACAGCTACGAATGTCCAACACAAACACCGATGACCTTAAACCTTGATTCATAATAAGTAATTAAATACTACAATACTTATTAACAATCAACAAAATACTTACGTATAAAACATCCCAACACATTCACATCCACTCACTGACACGTTTTTACCACGCACATACAAACGCAAATTCTTGATATGAACTCATATTTTCCCTGGAAAACTGATTAATTCAACTTTGAAAATTCCTTCAGAACGTCGTGCGTTCCTGGTAGGTGAGTTTTGACTGAGACGGGGAGGTGCGCGGGGAGCGCGGCGAATGGCGCCGCGCAGGCGGGCGAATTCACCCCCGTTCACCCTCTATCGGAACTTTATTTTTTCTGTTATCCGATCGCCACTTGGATCTTTGCTGATTCAGGGTGTACTTAAAAACTAGAAAAGTGCAATTAGTAGTCTGATATACGGTCACTCAGTTGATTACATGTTGCACTGTACGTACTGTTCTATCCCCGAGGGGTAGCCCTTATAAAAATATAAAATATTTTTAAATTTAATTTATTTTGACAGGCCGGATGACAAAAGAAATTGTCAATCGAAAAGGATCCTATGTTGTGTTTTATTTTTTTAATGTTTTGGTAGTTCCAAGTTCCTAAGGTGAGACTGAGGGATAACAGATTCTACTAGTTAAAGATATATTCAAGAATAAGGGAATTCAAATAGTTGTACTAATTGAAATAAAGAAGCGATTAGGGAATCTTCAGTTAATAGGTATTTGGTATGACAAGAGTATGGTTTCTGGTAAAAGCAGAGCCCCTCCCCGCTCTTACTCATGTGCTCGACTCCGGACTGGTCACACTCTGCCAGCCTGCCTCTAGCTTGTCTGGGGAGCGTTTCCATTACGTCGCCAAGTCAGTCTAGGTTGGTTCACGTAACCAAGAGAGCAGAGGACCCAACAAATTATAGTCACTTCAAGAGGCAGGATTTATTTTATCTCCTAATAATTTGGATGGAGAGACTATTAACCTAAACTACCCCTCTTGTATCCTCGGATATTTCAGAACGACGAAATGTGTGAGTTTTCTGCAATCCAGTGTGACAGATATCAAAGTAAACCCAGAATATGGGTGGTCTCCTCCCCTTCGAATCCGTCAAGGCACTTGATATCACACGCTCAGCTTTCGCTTCGCTTAGTCGAGTCCCCACGAACCGACATGATAGCCGGGAGTAGAAAGCAGTTGCCGAGCTAAACTCGCAGGCATCCTTGCCAACATGAGATCATAAAAACCCAGCCAGCAAGTCACCTCAACTAACTAACGTCTTTCGACCAGAGGTGAAATCAACTCTTGACGCGACTCAAATCTGACCCCCGTTTCCCCAAGCTGAATTTAGAAGCTATTAGCTTTGAACCTTCAACACACTGAAGCAGTCTGTGAAGTCTGTATGGATACTGAGCATACCCTGTGAAGTAACTCTGCTTGCTATCTTAGTCCAAGATGTTTAGTGACGGTAAGATGTCATCGACGTCTGTGACCCGCTGATAACTTTCACCAAGGCACTAAACCCCCTTGGACTCGGATAGGATATGATGGAAATATCCGTAGCTTAAATGGAAAAGATCGAAATAAATTGTAATTTAGATTGCTAGGACACAAGTATAAACTGTAATCCCCAATATAAGAGCCGAAAGAAATAAAATAATCTTAACCAAATATCATGGGAAAATTTAGAAAATGATTACCAAATAAACTGAAGATTAAACAAAGAATTCTAAAATTGTACACAATAAACCCAAACGAATTAAATCAGTCTTGAAATATTAATAATCCTTTGAATTCCCTTCGAAAAAAATTAACAAAAACAATACCAATAAAATAATAATGTTATTTACCTTTTAATTATTTTAAAGCACGTAATAGATTTAAAATCCCGTGAAATAATTCAGAGAAATTTATCACTAGATTGGATATCCGAGGACTATCGTATATCACTGTTGTATTAAATATGATTTGTCTCTAAGAAATATTTTTTTTAAAGTTGTTCTGTTTTTTAAATAAATTATTCCTATCAAAAAAATATAATTTCGAAACTCAAAAGAATATTTTGAAAATAATCGTAAATAAAAAAAATCTAAATCAAAGAAAAATATTCAAATAAACATGTTCTAACAAAGACAGCTCAGCTACGAATGATCTTATAATCTTGTTGTCAAACATTGCAATGACAACTTCAATAATTCAAAATATTTTGAATGTGATGACATCAAATGTCATTCGTAACCAACTGCACTACTACTTAGAGCGCAACGATGCAGTTATCAAATAACCACAAAAAGACAACACTTAGCTTCGGTTCCCGTCGAGACGTCAAGAACGCGCAGCCGCAATCCGAACTCTCAAGACAACTTCTCCAACCAAATTCTCCATAGAAGATGACGGGACTTACAGGAACATGCACCCACTTTTTAAGCAGACTTTGTCTACATGAGAAAACTTACGAGAACCTTCTAACGTCTCCTTACAATATTCCTATAGATCACCCTTTTATATAATGTTCACAATTATACACACCACACATTATTACTTTAAAAAGGAAAATTTCGTGGGATCAACACTATTATTATAAAGAAAAAGCAAACAAAAATATTAAGAAATACATTTTTTTCAAGCCCGACGGTAACCAAGTCAACACTCCCTAGCCCTTTTTCTAACCAGTCAAATACCAAAGACAATTTAATTCTCGTTTGAAGGTTTGACTCAAGATGAGGTCAGTACAGTACCTATTATTAATATAGTTACTATTCGTAGTTTATTTTGATACTATTCCTTCTGGAATGAAATCTTATTGTCTTCGATTGACAGTTTGGCAGTAGCTAAGTGATTTTTTTATTTATAGATATCGGAATTTTACAATAATGCACTGATTTATAAGGGCAGACGATTTAATTATACTATCTATGTTACCTATGTTTAATTCGGTGGAATTACAAACAATCTAAAAATCACAAGGGATTTTAATAACTTAAACGTGCAAGCACTTTTCGAATAAGAATGCGAATTATTTAAGAAATAATGCCAACATACAGAAAATAAAATTTATTTGATGGCAACCGAAAAAATACCATCGTTTAAATTATTTTTAAAGGACGTAGGTATCGTGAGTAAACATTTCCTATTTAATGGAAATTTCAAAACTTTGATTTAAATAAGTAAATTTCTTAATCACAAGTAAAATTATTGTTTTTATGGTTTTTATACTACAAAAATCAAGGTATTGCTAATATTTAAATACAAAATACACAAATGTAAAGATGCAAAAACTGTATGTTTATGTTATTTTACGTTACAGTAAATTAGTTTTACGTACATAGCTAGCTTTCCGCATGCAAAAATTTCATTGAGAAGTTAGTAGGAACAGATTCAAGCAGCGTATTTTTCCAGATAAGTTCTAAGGAATATCTTTTATATTTTAGTAGCGGTCTACAGAGGCAATAATTTTATTGGACCTATCGTATAAAACTACCGAAATGTCATACAGAATTAGACTACCTACCCTCCTTTCGCCCTTTTGGGGTTAATTTAAACAAGGCGCTGTAAGTGTTATCTAATAACCAAATCCCAGCTCTCAATTTAGCCACTTAAGAGTAGGTATTTTCGAAAAACATCAAAGCTGCAGGCCTTTCGCGTAACTCACTCGCAATCGCGATCGGCTTCAAAACAAAACAATTGGTTTCATTTTGTATGCAGACAAGCCTTCGATGTTCAAAATGAAAACGATTGTGATTGCGAGTGTGTTTACGCGAAATGCCTGCTGGTTAATGATCTTGATACCGATTTTCATGTTATTACTTAATTTCCATACAAAATTTACAATTTTCAAGATCACAAGTTTCATGTAACATCATTTCAGCCGAGAGATGATCGCAACTGGACATAGGCCACGTCCAAGGTTTGCCACAAGGATCGGTTCCGCGCTTACATCCATCGATTTCCAGCATTCCACTTTACGCCTTCCGGTACGCGGACACCAGTCGCCATTCGAGAACACTTTGCCCCATCAACTATTTTGTTTGCGAGCGATAAGCCCCGCCCACTACCACTTAAGTCTGTCAATTGTTATGGCTGTGTCGGTGACTTTGGCTCTCGTGTGGATGTGCTCATTCTTTCAGTGACCTTGAACTTTCTTATGAAGCCCATCGTAAGCATCAACATACCAGTGGGTGGGTGTTTATCGAATTTCACTTCATCGATTGTATCATTTCATCGAATTTCATTTCATCGAACACAATTTTCTGCTGAAGAATTTCGAGCAGGATATAAATAATTCTTTGCAAGATATAGGTAATTAATTGGATGTATAATAATGACCTACATGTAAACATAATTAAAACTAAACTAATGCAATTTTCAACATATAATGCAAACAATGTACCATTAAATATTAACCATAATAATAATACAGTACTTAGATGAAGTTGAGTCGTTCAATTTTCTCGGAATCACAGTAGACAAGCATCTAAACTGGAAGGAACACATTGACAAAATCTGCAACAAACTAGGCCGTTTTGTATTTGCGCTCAAAAGGCTGAGAGACACTGTGTCGGTTGAAGCAGTAATAACCGCATATCATGGATACGTATCGTCAGTCCTTGGTTACGGGTTGATATTGTGGGGAAACGCAGTGGAAGTGGACAGAGTTTTTGAAATACAAAAAAAATGTGTCAGGGTCATTAGTGGTTAGTGGTGGGACGAAAGTTGCGTACCCCTATTCAGAAAACTTAAAATTCTCCCTTTGCCATGCCTATACTTAAGAGAAATATGTAGTTTTGTCAGATCACATCACTCGTACTTTAAGACAAGAAGCGAAGTTCTTGAAAGGCGAACCAGGGTAAAAATATTGAACCTTTTATATCACCCTCGAAGTCACAAGACGTTTTACAAAAAGAATGTTTTTACTTAATATGTGCATTATCATTTATAATTATCTCCCGGAAGAACTCAGGCTGCTAGAGGGAAACGCCTTTAAACGCAGTCTAACAAACTGGCTTTTGGATCGTTGTTTTAACAGCGTAAAGGCGTATCTCGAGCACCGACAGAACTAGGATTAGAAGTATTTAGTTATATAATTGTGATATGCCTATTATGTTAACTTTTTCTATTGTTTTCTATTGTTTGAATTCGACGTTTCATATTTGTTTTTTATTATTTTATTATTATTCTTTTGACATTTTAATTGCCTACTATACATATATTTGCACGCTTGCATGCGAGCTTGATACATGAAACATAATGTACTGTAACATCCCTATACTGTGTCTATGCAAATAAATATTTATGATTATGATTATGAAACCATGATGCTTTCAGTGGCCCTAATATGGCTGCGTTTATCGCGTGACAAAGTTTGGATAAGGCATTCGTCACCTTCTGACACGTAAATGAGTACGAGAGTGACGGGTGCTTTATCCACATTTGACACGCGACATAGACGCAGCCATATTAGGCCCGCAGGCCTCTTAATAACTATATTCCATCTATTGCCTGCTTCCCAGATTGAGTAACAATTTTCTTTAAACTAATATTTGCGACTAGAAATGTCGTTTTACGTACTTTCACAAAAAACTTATTAATTTGTTTAAAACTGCACCAGCTGCACTTCTAGGTGCTACGCTAAGTGCGCGGGACCTGCATCAGGTACATACCCAGTTCTACTGAGTATTCGAACTAGTAGTACAAATTTTATACTCTTATACGATGGTATAGAGTAGTATTTATTTCTGGATACTTTTTTATACTGCTAATTGAACCGATTTTTTGTAGGAATCAATTGTGTACATTCATTACGTAGGTTAGGTTAGGTTACACTTGTGATTACCAAAAGAAACTAACTCATGTGGCGACAACTGCCTCTCGATGAAATGAAAATTCGTCTAAAGATGTTTCGATGGATGTCTTAAGAGGCGGCAGAGGGATAAACCTGGTTACGAAATGAAATAATTTATTCAGTAATGTGGTTACATCACTAATTCAAAACGAATGCGACCTTCAGTAATGAATATTACCTCTTTGATGATGAAGTTAAAATCAAACGTGAGATTTCGAGCATATTTTTTCAAATAAACAATTTAGGTAACAAAGGAATGCTGATAATGATCTACTTATTTTCCGAGACACTTGACAAACATTTGGATTCGAAAATTATAAAGTTTTTCAGAGCCTCGAGGGCTTTTGTGTTGATTTCATTTCTTGTCATGGTTTTAATTAAAAATGTATTATTCTCGTTGAATTGTTTTTGAGCGGGCTTATAAATAGCAGATTGTTTGATTATGAACAAAGTAAATCAACTTTAAATAACTTTATAAATGACTAATATATTTTTTGACGAATCTAAATAATCTGCATTAAGGTACTAAGACTCAGTTTGTATATGCAAGTGTCATGGACGGAGAGTAGTAGAGGAACTGCAGGAACAATGGGTTGATATTTTATTTATTTATTTACAATCTTAAAAAAATAGGGGCTTTGATCAAGCTTGATCATTGCAGCCCCGTTAGACAAAACTATCAAAACATATAAATAAATAGGTGCACTTCAGAAAGAAAAGGAAAGGGAGGGGGGGAAAGATTAGTTCAAAAACCTAAAAACTAAATTGCAGCATCGTTCACTGGTTCTGTAAAATGGACTGAACAGTTCGATGTTCATTTTATTCAAATTTAGTTGAAGACGTAATCCTTTCCTCTTGGTTTGAGTCCGGACACGTTTCACTAACAAGTGATAAACATATTAAATCTAAATTATAAAAATATTTTAATTAACCTTACTGAATATTTAACTATAAATTACAACACATCCTATGAGTTTGTCACTAAAATTATAGTTATTACAAATCACGGCTTGATCTTACTAATGACCGATAAACATCTCGAATTAGACCAATCACACTACCAATCAGAAACCAGTAAGTTTTGAATAAATCCACCGTTTAGTAATTCACTAATTTAAACGTTTTGAAACTAATTTTCAAATGTTGTAACTTTATTCTTTAAACCAAGAATTATTAAACATGAACAATTAATTACATTAATTTAATTGATTAGATGGTACAATAAAGAAAAGATTGTTTATAAATCTAATAGTGGATATTTACATCAGCGGTACTGAAGTACCCACAAATATTGAATTGAAGTAAAGTTCCTCCAGAAACTAAACAACAAAAATTACAACTGGGCAAAAATATAAAAAAAAAGATTTAAATTCGTGAAACACGATTAATGATTACGAATATGCATCTTTTTATTTATACTAAGGATGAATTTGTTTTATTATGCATGGTCCAATTAGTTTTGCAAGCATTTTAATTTTTTCACATTATATTTAAAAAAAACTGCGGAGAAGAAACTTTGTTATACTAAATATTGTTATTTTGTTTATAACGTTGTTTATTTTTACTTTTATTCAAAGTGAGAAGTAGAGCGTTACACGCGAGACTAAACAACCATAATGACACTTGATCTATAGCCATCCTCGCTCAACTCGGGTGGATAAACATCTCGTTTCATTATGGCTTGTTTCAGTCCCTTGTTGAACAATCTGCTATTATGTAAGTTTGTATTTAAGGTAGGAACTCTTACAGAAAGTCTTTATGACCAAATTTTTAACCCTATTGAATAGACAATTTAGTTTGGTGTCAGTCCCACGGCATAGTAACGTTTGATTGGTGAATTCTCAATCGAAACCCGTCCTTTACATCCAACACCGCTACCGCCGCTGTCACTAAGTCTTGTAATCCGATTCGGATGAATAGATTGACTTAAGACTGCCCTGAACATCCAGTGGCCCCTTCATTACTACCTGTACACCGTGCCCGGGACGTACCCGAAGGATTTTAACCTTCGATTCTAGACCCTACTTGGAGTATATAATGTGGTATAAAATGTAGTCTAATATCGCATAATTTCCGAGATTTTTATTATTTAAAAAACAATTCCATTGTTAATTTAATTTTAACTTTGTCACCTTAACTTAAAGCATTATTTACTAAGAAATTGATTAAATTAATTTATGATGTACGTTGATGATATTGCTACTTACAACATGAATCTTTCTTAGTAAATAATGGTTAAGGTGACAGAGTTCAAATCAAATTAACTATGGAATTGTTTTATAAATAATAAATATCTCGGAAATTATGCGTTATTGGACTACATGATAGGGTCTAGAATCGATGGTTAAAATCCTTCGGGTACGTCCCGGGCACGGTGTATATTATTGTATTTGACAATTAACTAAAGTATTGTCTTACTATAGAAGAGTGGTTTTTTGTTGTACAAATATAATATAATTTATATGGTATTGTCATAATTTAATAAAGATTGACCTACGAGTGAGTAACTTAACCGAAAAAGTGCCAGCCTTTTTCTGTTGAGTTGATTACACGAAGGTTAAAGTATGTCATATTATGCTATGTACATTGTGTATTAATATAATAGTAGTGAGGAAATCACTGGACGCTCAGTGCAGTCTTATAACCGACATAATATATATGAAATTGTATTCCATAAAGCGAACAGCACCAGAATGTGACATCCGTTTAAGATCAAGCAGGTTTATTTATTTGACTAAGGGGTACCTAATTATAACTATTCATTCTCATAATAACACATATCCTTATTTTAAAATTAGTATGCAAAGTTTCAATTACCACCCCAGTCGAAATAGACCGACTTTACATCAAAATACTTTTTAAATTGTTTGTTTATTTCAATGTGTACCTATGTTTCGTGGTTAGCAATCAAAAATGTTAGCTTTAAAGTGAATACAGGCAAATGAAAACATTTTCAGTTTACATTATATTCCCCCGACTGCACGGCGGTGAGCCATTACGCAAATGTGTGTGCCGCTTGGATTGAACAGGTCCAGCTCTCTGATTGTACGCGTCAGCAATGTTAAACCTCAATCACAAGTGAATATATGACTCGCAGCTGCTATTACTATGTGATCTACTAACATGCATGCACATGCTCTAAAGGAGTATGATAAAAAATGCCAAGACTCTAGCTCCAGTAAAAGTAGGTGATATTTTGTACGGAATAATAATTACCTAAAGATTTATTTATGATATTTTTCTATAATATTGTTTTTTAATACTTGTCTAAATACAAAAGATTGAACGAATCAACAACCCACTTGTCACTCCGTCAGAACGTCGAGCATTCAACGAAAACTTTGCAAACTGATGCGACACGACCTTCGATGCTTACAATCATCATCATCATCATCATCATGTCATCCAAAAGACGTCCACTGCTGGACATAGGCCTCCCCCAAGGCTCTCCACTCAGACCAGTCTTGTGCTTTTCGCATCCACCGCGTTCCCGCGATCTTTACTAGGTCGTCACTCCATCTTGTTGGACCTACAGCTCGTCTCCCTTACAATACACGATAAAAATCGATTGATGATTGAATCAAACGATTGCTTGATCGGGGGTCAAGTGATTGTCTCTTGCGAGAAGACATCTCGCGAACCTTACCACAGCAGTGATCTGTTACGGTTCCTAAAATTCGAGCCTCTGTGATGCAATGTGAGGATTCTTAAAAACAGACGTCACTTAGGAGTGAGATTGGTTGGTAGTTCGTCAAAGAGTTGTTACCCTTTTTAAATAAGTTTCTGTAAAAAATGAGACAAGCTTTTGTTCCCGATTGTACTTTTTCTTGCACAGTCATAATTTATTTATTGAGACTAAACTAACTCACTATTAACTACTAAGTAGGTCAACGTAAAATACAGCGATCTTGTTGCCCCTTCCGACTACATCATCACATTAGCTCTTAAACACTATAAAATCAAATTTCAGCCTATTCCAATTACGGGGTCTACTTAAGTATTTAGTACAGAATACACAGAATGAACTAATACACAATATTTGTGTACCTTTACTGTCAAAATATTTTTAAGCCTCATTTTTATCATGACATCTCCTACGGCACTAAATGACTATTTTTGGAACTTGAACGAAAATTCTCTAATACGAGTAAGCTGAACTGTAAAAGTAATATAGATTCACTGTCATACATGAAGTTACTAAGACAAAAACCCTTTATTCGGTTAAAAAAGAGCAGCAACTAAAGCATATTATCTGTACCTATGTATAACTTACTTCTCCCCCGCGACTTCGTCAGCGTAGAACTTGTTTATACCTACCGGCTTTCCCTCAGGATCTTTCAATCTTTCCGGGACATGAACCTATGTCCTATACACTGGACACATCCCATCCGTTTGTAAATTTTCATTGAAATACAAATACGCAAATATTGGATACGAACTCACGCATTTAATATCAAGATAGTTTCGTAGTTGAACAATAATTATTGTGTGCTCTGCACAATGACAACTGCGTATGTGATGACCACGGAGGCAGTAGACAACAGCAGCGTGGTGTCCAGGTTAAAGAAACCAGCAGCGTGCAGCCGCAGCGGTCTGCTGACGACCAGTCTTTGAAGCGACATAAGGGACGACCGCACATCGTCACCTAGAAAAATTGTTTATATTTATTGTCATAGATGTCGTATATAGATTAATTATTTTAAATATTGACACATTTAGCAAGTGTTTCTTCAACAAATAAAACACCGGGCTAGAGCATGTCGGACCATGCTCAGTGTAGGTTACCGTCACCGTTGCTGCAAAGACTAACTTGAAGAACAATAGGGAATATTCACGACTTTTTAAAGTTTCAATAAACCCTGATTCATGTAACTAACAGTTGAGAAAAATCATTTTTTGAATAGCTATAAAAATAACCAAGATTCGACACAACAAAGATTTGTTCCTATCTCTTTCTATCAAAACACAATTTAGCATGAAGTTTATATGGCCGACGTGTTACATGACGTCACACGGCGTATTGGACCTCTCTGTCTAATTAGCAGTTTAAAATGCTTGTATCATCCGTATTTCTTTGCCGAATTTGATTTTAATTTCACTTGTTCTGTTTTACGGTATTTTCTTAGTTTGTTGAGAAATACGATTCAAAAATCCATGCATAAATATTCCCTAATCCAAAAACTACAAATATTAGTGAATTATAACATTTCTTATTCACTTGACAGTAAGAGCTACAGTGACAGCAACAACATAATTACAATTTTGAAGCAAGTGGTATCACAAAGTATAGAGAAGTTTATTTTGTGTTGATGCGAAAAAAGGTTTCCCTTACTCGTATTAGGTAAGTAATTATTAGTATTGCTCCTGGTACTTACTGATCTTTTTATTGACGAGAACTCGATCGATGGCACAAGTAACCCCGCCGCATTGCTGGTAGCAGGTTTCGCAATGATAGACGAGGGTAGCAAGTACAGCTGTGCAGTTGAAAAACCGCAGGGCGCAAGTGGCAGCAGGCAATAACGTCGTAAGGTGCATCTGTGTTTTTGAAAATTTATATCATGTTAGGACAGTATTTACTATTAAACTCAAATTTGTTGAACTGTTTATTAAACTCTAGTTTTGATGACACAAGAACAGGTCTCGTTTTTTGTTGCGTTATAAAGCAATCCGATACTATGCTGCGCACCGAATAAAAATGATTAATAGACTAGATCTGAAAGTTACGAAATGAATAGTGTTATTTTTGGATGCAGTTGTAAATTTAATGGTACCTAACACTGCCTTAAATAAAAATAGAAATTATAGAACAACTGTGTACTGAACTGTAATGAAACTAATTTTTCACAATAATAATTACAAATTGTTTTTGCCATACATTGTTGTTTTTACTTGACAAGTTGTGACGTCTCATAGTTTGCTAATCCATTTATATGGGGCGTTTTCGACGCTTAGAAGAAATTTCGGACTTTGACTCTCATTCCTGATTTTTGCAATGCATTGTACATTGTACGCGTAGAATAAGTTTCACGCTACTCCACCTATTTTAACCCCTTAGGTGATGAATTTCCAAAAATCCTTTCGTAGTGCACCCCTAGACCTCATAAGGAACCTACGTGCCAAATTTGGAATCTCTAGATCTAGCGGTTTGGGCTGTACGTTGATATGGCAGTCAGTCACTCAGTCAATGTCTTCTTTTATATATTTAGATATTCTACAATCGATCCTTACAAAAAATCGGATCAATTAGCAGCTTAAAAAAGTATCCAGAAAAAATACTGTTGCTAAAACATTTATACTGTATATCTAGCTACTCAATATCATCGTACAAGAGTATAAAATTTGTACTATTAGCGCGAATACTCAGTAGAACTTGCTATGTACCTGATGCAGGCCCGTAGCGTAGCACCCAGAACTGCAGCTGGTGCAGTTTTAAACAAATTCGTATTATAAGTTTTTTGTGAACGTACGTAAAATGACATTTTTAGTCGCAAATATTAGTTTAAAGAAAATTGTTACACAATCTGGGAAGCAGGCAATAGATGGAATATAGTTATTAAGAGGCCTGCGGGCCTAATATGGCTGCGTCTATGTCGCGTGTCAAATGTGGATAAAGTGTCCGTAACTCTCGTACTTATGTACTTGTCAGAAGGTGACGGATGCCTTATCCACATGTTGCCACGCGATAAACTCAGCCATATTAGGCCCCCTGGAACAGAGTTTAGTGCCTATGGAGTATTTAATTCAATCTATTGCCGTTTCACTTAGCAAGACGTTGTGCTTTTTACGACTAGTGCGAGGAATTTAAGAGGATTGTGAAGCTAAAAATTTCCATACAAAATGCAATAACGTTTCTCTCCCCTTAAAACTAGTCCGATTTTTTAGATTTTTGAATAGGTATCATGAAAAACTATGTCTGTACGTTTTCCTCCCAAGAAAATATTTCTTAGAATGAAAGAAATTTAAAAAACTAAATGCAGAAACGTACAGACCTAGTCCTTTATAATAACTACAACATATTCAAAAATCGTGGAAATCGGACTTGATTTAGGGGATTAGAAACGTTATCGCCCGGAGCTAAATTTGTATGGTTTTGTTTGACAGTTACGCCATTTTAGCGGCGCTTCACAATACTCTTAAACAAAAAATAATCACTATCTATAGATAAATTAGTAGCAATATCCCGCCAAGAACTTCAATCTAAATGTAAATGTCAACTACATAACTTGAACTTGTATTTGTTTGGAGATATCTCTCATGTAACTTCATCTCGAACCGCTCGAGAATTGCGACCAAGTCTGTAATTATTACATACCTAATTTAGATCCAGTTGATGTAGTTCTGTGATACTAATTATTGGAAAACGTGTTTTACTAGCTGTAAAGGGGAGTGGATAACTTAAATCAAGTATGAAGTTTTAAAACATCCCTTTTTACGTAAATATAGAAGTGGATTCCTGAATATAGATTAAATACGAACATGTTTAAGAAAAGTTCCCTGAGAATAGCATTGCTGCCCACACCTTTATTTGACCTAATATATGTATATCTTGTTAATTGTATCAGGTTTAAGTTTTTAGAGATGTTTGTAATTCTGTAGCTCTGCCTACCCCACTCTGGGAACGAAGGCGTGAGATTATGTATCTATGTATGTATCAGGTGTCCTGCCGCAGGGTACGAGAAATTCGGTTCATCGGTTCAGCGGGGCAGCCGCAAAAGCGAAACCGACAGACATACGAGTACACACTTCTTCAATTATAATATTGCAAGAAATATGCATATGCATTAATAGTAAATTAAAGTATAACAATTATTATTATATTGTACCGTCTATGAGCTTACCATTTTGTAAAGAATATTGAAAAATGAAATCATTTCCAGAATTGTGTATAAACAATGAAGTAAAACCTGAAAGAAATAAAAAATCTTTAGTTTTCAAAACTAAAAGTAATGAAACAATAGTCTTCTACATCAATGTTCAATACTCAGTTAATGAAAACTTAACTAAGTACCTACCAAGGTTATGTTATCAATCTCTTACCCTGACTCCAAAGAATGAATTCAGAAATCTCGTTTGGTCAATCAGCAATAAATAGCAGCTATCCAGTTTTTTCAAATCACCACTTAATTTAGAAATAGGTGGAATTACTTGTATATTTATGTTTAAGTCCTTTTTGTTTTCCCATGCGTTTCTTACAGGTTTCACACAGTTTGCTGAATCTTCGGCGTAGCGTTCAAAATCTTCTATTTTGTCAATTATGCTTTTTAGTCTATATCTTAATTGCAAAGTCTGCGAATTTATGTCTAACACGGTAAGTAAGCGTATTAGAAACAGAAAATATACAGTTATGTAAGTAAAAGGAGATTCCCAACCAAAATGCAAATTCCATGCAACATATTCCCCTGCAGAAGCCAGCAACCAAGCCGGCAAAAAAAATGACACTAATGATAAAACTTTTAGTCTTATTAATTTGTGATATTTCATGTTGAGAATGGTGTCAATATGATCGTAAATGGCAAAGTAGGCACACATTTTACTACTGAACTTGTATACGAAAGTTAAATCGACTATATATTGAATGTAACTTAACAACAAGTCCACTGTATCTGTAACGAGAACAGATATGTTTAGTTTCGAATATGATTTGGAGGTGTAATGTTCATATAAATTGATTGACGATAAACCACCAAATATAATTAGCATGATGGCTAATTTAATGAACGGCCACGGTTTCACAACTAAACGAGTTTTAAAATGTATATTACGCAAGGTAAATATTTTCAGAAAAAAAGTTAACGCAGTCAAAGGTCTATACGACTCCATATTTGTGTAGTCCCTTCGTTGACAAAATGTAGACTGATGTGTTCAGTTGCGTAATGCACTTAACAAATTAAACAAAGTACTTCGTACTAATAAATTAAATTAAACAACGTCAAAATCAATTAGGCGCCTACCATATTTCTTTAGTTTTCTTGTTCTTAAACTCTGTTGAGTAAAATAACTTTACCTGGTTTTATCGTTAGATTTTATTCATGTAAGCTCAAAAACGCGCGTTCGTTTAATAAAGACGCGTTAAACACTGAAAGGAAGCTCAAAGTCACTCAGAGGGCTATGGAGAGGGCTATGCTCGGGGTTTCTCTGCGTGATAGAATCAGAAATGATGATATCCGAAGTAGAACTAAGGTTACCGAGATAGCCGGAAGAATAGCCAAACTTAAGTGGCAGTGGGCGGGGCACATTGCTCGCAGGACTGATGGCCGATGGGGTCAGAAGGTTCTTGAGTGGCGTCCGCGGACCGGGAGATGAGCTGTAGGTAGGGCTCGGACAAGATGGAGTGACGACCTTGTAAAGATCGCGGGAACGCGGTGGATGCGAAAAGCACAAGATCGGTCTGAGTGGAGAGCCTTGTGGCCTATGTCCAGCAGTGGACGTCTTTCGGCTGACATGATGAAACACTGAAAGCAAAGAAACCTAAAGTTAAGTAGTTAATTTTAGCTTCATTAAAATAAGGCTGGAATTAATACGTTTACTCGTAGATTAATACAATTAAGTACGTATTTGCAAGACTAAAAAAGAAGGATGGCAGTGTTTTGACACGTATGTACGTTTGTATGTATGTTTCTATGATCCCTTGGTGCCTCGTAGAGTTTTAACGGCTGGGCCGATTTCGACAAACGAGGGTGTCATTAGATTCGTCATATTGTCGCGAGTGTGATTTAAAAAAAATGGTGGATTGAATATTATATAAAAATACATATGTTTTTGAATTATGATAAAATATACCGATATGGAGTAGGTACCTATTCTACACTCCTACGTAGACGATAAAATAAAAACTTGTAGTTGGTTTAAACCCGACGAAAAAAAGGGGTGTTGCAAGTTTGACGTGTGTCCGTCTATCTGTGGCATATTAGCTCTCAAACGGATGGATCGATTTGGATGCGGTTTTTTGTTAGAAGTTAGTTTAATCCGGATGGTTCTTAATGAGATTTCAGATTTCATTTTCTCAAAAAGGGATCGCCATTAAATCGTGATTTTTATCTTTTTAATGGTAAAAGCCTTATTTTATGGTTCTGTAGTTAACAAGTATAGTTTCGGCATGTCCGTCTGTCCGCGGTTTAACTCAAAGACTCTTAATACTATAAAGCTGTAATTTGGCATAGTTATTCATTTAAAGTATGCCGACAAAGTTGTAAAATAAAATCTTGTTTATTTTTTTCTCGTACCATGTAAAGCAATTTTTTTTTATGATAACATCGAGTAAGGTATCATTAGATAGGTCCTAAAAGTCATTACGTAGGTATATCTAGTAACACTTATTAAATTTTTAAAAACATTTATTAAACAAGCAACCGCAACGTTACGCGCCGAGATACCATCGTCAAGAGAGTCTGTTCCGGAGGTGATGGGACACATATAAAAACAAATCAGTCCCTTATCGATTGTTTTCTTTCTTCAAGCTAACTGAGGGCCCTGCAAAGATGCACTACGCTAACTAACGTTTCTATTCGATTCGTTTTTAAACCAATCGCGTCACTGGGAGATGACGTGATACGAAAAGTCACGTGGTCTTCCAGTGACGCGATTGGTTTAAAAACGAATCGAATAGAAACGCTAGTTAGCGTACTGCATCTTTGCAGGGCCCTCAGTTTATGTTATTATAAATTTTTAGATTTGGGGGATCGTTCAGGAAGTATTGAACTTGAAAAGTGTAATTTTTGCTATGAGGATAATTATCACGACTAATGGTAGGAGATCCGAATAGGAGACGATTTGGACCGGGCTTTTTATTAGATAAAAAGTATTTTATACCAAATTTAATATGCTAAGTAATATATGGCGAATAGGTAGGCTAAAAAAAATCAGTTCAGTATATAAATAATAAAAAAAAAAAAATTAAAAAAATTACACTAGCTTGTTTAATGGACAAATTACGTACCAATCGAAATTATGAAGCCTATATATAGAATATGCAAACGTTAGTTTGACTATTTTTTTCTCGTCAAGCTATTGGGTAGGCAGTTATAAACAGGTAAGTCGGTACTAGTAATTTGCACCAAACCTAACGTTTGCATATTCTATAGACTTCATACTTTCGATTAGTATGTAATTTGTCTATTAAACAAACATTTGCAATTTAAAAAAAAGATCATATTTTTATTTTTTTAATGATATAAGTACTGGACTGAAATTTTTCAGCCTACCTATTCGCCACATATTATTTAGCGTATTAAATTTGATATAAAATACTTGTCATCGAATAAACAGCCCGGTACAAATCTTCTCATATTCGGATCTTAGACCATAAGGCGACTTGATTTGTTCCTGAGATACAGGCGACTAATGTTAATACTTACCAAAAAAAACATCTAAGACAGCACCAAGTAGCTTTAAACAGAAAATTCGTTCATTCTTGTTGTTTTTTTGTGTTTTTAGTAACGGCTTACACAGCATGGTCCGACTTGTCAAACGATGGTAAGTGTCGTATGTGGTCATCAATATAATATTAATGGATATGGCTTTACGCACTATCAAATTAATTTAAATCATAATTGAACTTGCCACGTAATATATTAAGTTTACGGAGGCGTGTAAGCCTGACTGTGTGTACAATATGAAATAATTGAATTAAGTGGTGGCCAACGCGCTAACACTACGCACCAATTGGAAATTAAACGTTACTTGTACCACGCCCACAAGTATCATCGCTATGAGTGTTTAGTTATTTATCTGTTTTATATGTAGATTGTATTGCTATTGTTCCCTTTAACAAAATAGTGGTATCGTTACGAAAATAGAGTGGTGGTTTAATCTTACTTTTACCTTCTTTAATATAGAAACGAAGGGTGTGTAATGTTTAGTATAAAAACCCCTCTAATTTTTCTATTTTTTTTTTACATAAAGGTTGAACACGCCAAAACTGGGGCACACAAAAATTAATATTAAATAATTTTGACAATAAATAACGACATTGTTTTTTCCACATTTAATGACAGATTTATTTCCTATTTTAGTTATTGTCTACACAGTAAGCCATACTTCTAACTTTCCTACGCACATGGCTTATAAGACTTTGCACCATCTCATTAGGACACCGTTTCGACGCCCATGTCCATATTTTTTGTAGCTCAGCACGGCTAGCACAAGTTGCCCGCGACTTCTTTGTCGCTCGGATCTCCCTTCCTATCTAGTCCGTAACGATAGAGACGCACTGAGCGACAAGCGAGAAAGTACAACTTGTGCTACCCGTGCTGAGACCGATTTTACATCTCCGCCTTTATTTTTTAATATTTCCTTCATAATACTCCAGTACTCTTCAACAGGCCGGAGTTCTGGACTATTTGGCGGGTTGCATACTTTGGGTAACACCACGATCCCGTTTGCGTCGTACCTTCCCATCACTGGTTTTGCGTACCTAATGGCAACTGGCTAAATCTGGCCAAAACAGCGGTGATGAGTCGTGCTTCCTTGTGAAAAGCAACAAACGTTTCTGTAAATACTCTTTTTGATAAAAATCGACGTTTATTGTCCCGGTGGTAAAAAACGTGCGACTTCTTTTTCCGCAGCTACATATTGCCTGCCAAGGGAACTTGTTACTTCTTAGTCCTCCCCTACGTTTTACTTTTTGAACATAGGACTGAGACATTTTAACTTTTTTGGCAACATCACGAGATGAAATGTTATGATTTGTGGCAAAAATCCTTACAACACTCTCGTCCTTTTTTTTATTCTTGACTCCCTGCAACCCACCACTCCCTGGCTTTAGATTTATTGTTAAGCGTTCACGAAACCTTTTTAATACGCGAAAAACCGTAGATTGAGGACATTTCAGTCTTTTCGCGATATCTCTGTAGCTTAGCATTGAATTTTCTACATATTCATGCAAAATGCGTTCGCGTTGTTGATGTTATTTGCTGAACATTTTGACAACGAATAAATATTAGAATAAAAATCTGTGGACATATTATAGGACAGCTCCTCGTGATCAGATAGGCGTCTAAAATTTTTTTATAACTCAATTTTTTGCGTAACAATAGCCGATTTTACATGCCTTACAACCTAACCTAACCTTTTTTTTTTTTTTTTGCAAGGTGAAAAATGCTTTACGCATATCCCCCGCCATGGGAGTGACGGGGGGGTATGTGGGACTCACATCCCCTCCCCTTCTCCGAGCGAGAAGGAGTAGGGGAGTGTTACCCACTAAAAAACACCTTGGCGTACCCTCAAACCGGTTTGGTTGGACGCCGTGGAACCCGCGATTGGCATTCCCCACGACGTCCTCCGGCTGCCCCAGCCATTGCCGGGGCTCCCCGCGCCAAAGGGGAGAAGGGCCGAGCACGCGTGGCCCCCTCCCAGACCGCTGAGTGACTTGCCTACAGCAGGCAGGGGACTCCCATCCCCCACCTGCAGCCACTAAGGGTTGAGTCGCGCGGCAAAACGCCGCCGCCTCAACCCCTGCCGTCTGCGCCGGAGCGGATGCGCGAGAGGAGACTCCTCGCGCTCCCGCTCCGCGGCCTCCTTCTGCGAGATAACCGTCTCGCAAAAGGAGGCCACAGCCTCCCAAGACCTCTCGCTGCAGAGCATTGCCGAGACAATGCTGTAGAGCGAGAGGTCCTCCCGCTGTATAGCGAGTGCCATGGCGCCGCGCTCCGAACTCCAACGGCTGCACACCTCAAAGGTGTGCCGAGCCGTGTCGTCCGGATCGCCGCACTCATGGCACTGCGGGGTAGGCTCCCTCCCAATTTTGTGCAGGTAATGACCGAAACACCCATGTCCGGTCATTACCTGCACAAGCCGGAACGACGTAGCGCCGACTGCCCTCTCTAACCACAGGTCAACCGACGGGAGGATCGCCCCTATAGTACGAGTACCATAGGGGGAGTCCTCCAGGTCGGCCTTCCATCGTTCCCGCAGTCGACGCTCCGTCATTCGGCGCGTCTCCTCTACCTCCTCAGGGTCCGGGCGTTCACCCCTCGCCCGGGCCCTAGACCTAACCCTATAGGTCTCCGCCTGCACCTCTGCATCCAATTCCCAGGGCGGGGTGCAGGCGAGGAGGCAGGCCGCTGCGTGGGCCACGGTTACGTAGGCCCTCACCATCCGGAGGGCCACAACCCTCTGGGGCCTCCGCAGCAGGGCCCTGTTCCGGGCGGACAGCTTGTCCGCCCAGATTGGGGCCCCGTAGAGGGCCATGCTCCTTGTCACGCCGGCGTATAAACGCCGGCATAAGGAGCCTGGCCCACACACATTGGGCAATAGCCGCCCCAGTGCCGAGGCGGCACCCACTATTCGGGGAGCAAGTTTGGAGAAATGCTCCCCGAAATTCCATTTGCGGTCCAATATTAGCCCCAGATATTTTATATGGGGCTTAATTATGACCTCCTCCCCCCCCCAGGGTGAGCGCCGCGCCCGCCGGCAGCCTCCACCCTCGCCCCCCGAAGACTATGCCCTCAGTCTTCGGGAGGGCCACCTTTAGGCCGAGCCGCTCAATGCGATGAATCGCCAGCTCGGCCGCCACCTCCGCCCTCCTTGAGGTCTCCCTCAGGTTGCTTCCGCGCGCAGCCACCATCGTGTCGTCCGCATAACAGATTGTGACTGTGCGCGGAAGCAATTCCCCCCTGATGGCCCAGTCGTACCCCAGGTTCCAAAGAAGTGGACCGAGAACGGAACCCTGGGGTACGCCGCAGGCCATCCTCCTTTCCCCCCGTCGACCCTCCTTGCCCTCATAGAGCACTACCCTCTCGGTAAGGTAGTGCTCTATGACCCGCCGCATGTAGTGAGGCACTTCGTGATACCGAAGTGCCTCACTTATCACCTCATAGGGGAGGGTGCCGAAGGCATTGGCGATGTCTAAAGACACCGCCACGACACCCTCTCCCCTGCCCGACGCGTCTTCACAGAAGTCCCTTAAGGACTTCAGCGCGTCGAGCGCAGACCGCCCCTCCCGGAACCCGAACTGTCTCTCCGAGACGTTCGGGCCGGCGGTCTCCAGGTGCTGCAGGATCCGGGAGGCCAGGATACGTTCGAACATTTTCCCGGCCTCATCCAGCAGCACGATGGGGCGGTAGGCGGACGGGCAGTCGGGGGGTCGACCCTCTTTACGGAGGAGGCATACCCTCCCCTCCTTCCATATCCTCGGGAACCTTCCCTCCCTCAGGCAGTCATCCATGATCTGCCTGAGGCGGTTCCCGAGATGTTTCAGACTGATGAAGAGGACGCGACCGGGGACTCCATCGGGGCCCGGGGCTTTTTTACAGCCCCGGAGTCGGTCCTCTACCCTCTCGAACTCGTCATCGCTAATTGGCGCAATGACGAGTTCGGTATCCGTCTCCTCCACGGGCTCAGCCATCGATGAAGGGGTGATCACAGGGGCTGGAGGGAACAGCCCCTCGATGACCCTCTGCAGTAAGGCGGGTTCAAGGGAGTCCATGGGGGGGGCAGTGCGCATCTTGTTGCGCACTACCCTGTAGGGCCGCCCCCATGGGTCCTTATCCAGGGTGGCCAAGAACGAGGCTTGTCCCTCATCCTTGGCCTTGGCAATCGCCACCTGGAGGGCCTTCTTTGCCACCTTGAGGGCCTGGTGGAGACCCTCTTCCTCTTGGGGGGTGTGCCGCCTACGCCTACAGTGCTGGTAGGCGTGGCGGGCACTATTGCTGGTGATCCGCAGGGCCGCAATCTCTGCGGACCACCAGTACACCCTCTTCCGAGAAGTCAGGCGTTTCGCCCGGGGCATAGCCGCATCGCACACCGCCTGCAGTGCGATGCGGAACCGGACGGCCCTTTCCTCGACTCCGAGGGCGGCGGGTGGGGCAGCACACCAAGCCTCCACCATCGCCGCCTCGTCCGCCTTGGCCCTGTCCTTGGGACAGGGACCATTTTGGGAACCCTCCTCCCCTGCTCCCGTTTGCCCTCCCCCCGGGGATGGGCAGTGACTGCACCCCTCCTGTGGAGACCCTCATCCTAATATATAGGTGATCGGAGAGGGTCTCCACGTCCTCCAGGACGCGCCAGTCTTCCACGCGCGCGGCAATGGCAGTGGTCGCGAACGTCACGTCCACGACCGAACCCCCCTGCCGCCGCACGCATGTATTTGCGCCGCCCTGATTCAGAACCTCGAGTCCTGTTGCCACCACCCAATCGCTGAGGACCGCCCCTCGCGGGTCCGTGATGGGGGAACCCCATGCCGAGCTCTTGGCATTGAGGTCCCCCAGGACCATCACTTGTCTCGGAGCAGCCCTCCTGACCACCCCCCCTAGGACTCCCAGGAATTGTTCAAAAGCACGTAGCGGCCTATTGGGGGAGAAGTACACCGCCAATAGTACGGTGTCACTCCCCCACTTGGCCGCCACAAATCCTGGGCCGCCCTCAATCTTCGACAAGGCGGGGAAGTCCCCAACCACCGGCACTACGATAGCCACCATTTCATCCGACGCCCCTACCCAATTAGGTAGAGGGGGGACGAAATAGGCCTCCGCAACAACCGCCACGCCAATCGCCCACTCCGCCATAGTCTGCATGAGCAGATCTTGAGCTCTGGCGGAGTGGTTGGCGTTTATCTGCAGGACCTCTAAATGCCGGTGTGCTGGCATTTAGTGGTCCATGCGGTTGTCCTCTGCTAGCCGGCCGGCGGCTACCTCTGTGTGGGAAGGGGGAGGCTGAGGACGACGGGGGGGTCGCGTCCTCAGGTCCCTACCTCTAGTTTCCGGGGGGAAACAACTATCTCCCCCCATAGAGTGGTCAGCTGGAAGTTTTGCATGGGCGCACACCACGCACCATGCCTTTTCTTCCCAGCACTCTCTTGCTATGTGCCCCTCCCTGCTGCACCGGTAGCAGGATTTTGACCGGTCAACGCTGGAGGGGCATGTCTCACGTGTGTGACCAACACCCATGCATCTGTAGCACCGCATAGGTGCTGGTCCGATCCTATTGATCTTGGCGGACGCCCAACCCACCTTGATCCGCCCTATCGCCAGGAGGGCTTTGGCCACCCGCACTGGGCACTGGATCAAAACAGATCCAGTACCGTCGTACAGGGGGCGAATGCCCCCTACCTTTATTTGGGCCTGGTCACAGGCTCCTGCATTGGCAACGGCCAGCGCCACGGACTCCTTTGTCGCCGACTCATCTAGGCCGGCGATTTGGAGTCCGGTCTTTTTTGTAACGCGGCTCACGTCGGCCACGTCACCTTCAATCTGCTGCAGTTTAGCAGCAAGATTATCAGCCGCATTCTCCTGGTCCTCTCCGGGGACTTCGATTACACGGGCCCCCGTCATAGAGGACCTGACCTTTACATGCTGCAGGCCCACTTCCTCCAAGCTCAGGGCGTTGATCGCCCTGGCCATAGTGGCCTGTAGCGTGGTGGTGTTGGTGGCATCCTTTTTTAATGACACCACCACCGCCGCCGTCCTTGGAACGGCCAGCGCCCTCACCTTAGGCGCTGCCGTCTTTTTCTTGGGTGGTGCTTTGGGCGCTCTTGTCGAGGGGGCAAGCTTGGCCTTCGCCATGCCCTTCCCCTTCCCTTTCCCCTTCTTTACCACATCCACCCAGGATTCCTTAGGTGGACGTGGCGTTTGGGTCGAGGGGCATGATCCTCCTTCCGACGACCGAGCAACTCTCGGGGCGGCTCGCGGGGCCTGGACTGGAGCTTGGCGGGTGGGGGCAACTGCCTTTTTGGCAGTCTTGGCCTTTTGCGGCCTCCCGTCCCCCAGTCTTGCTACTGGCTCAGGCTGAGTAGTCCTCACCTTAGGTGGGGCAGGCGAAGCAGTCCTCATCCTAGGTGGGGCAGGTGAGACCGTCCTCACTTTGGGAAGGGCTGGCACAGCCGATCCCACCACCCTCCTATCAGCCGCCAACGGGGGGCGGAAAATCGGCTCAGGCGGCAGGCGCCTGTTCACCTCCTCAAGGCGGGCATTGATCATGCTCCCCAAGGAGACGAACAGTTCCTTCTTTAGTTCTCCGATCGCCTCCGCCAGGTCCGCAGCAGAAAACTGCAAGGACGGTTTGGGTGGCGGGGCCGGAGACGCCGGAATCTCCCGCTCCGAGAACGCAGTCCGGAGCGCCTTCAGTTCCGCCAAGCAGTGAGTGAGTTGCTCCCGCATCCTCTTATTGTCCGCTTTAAGGATGCGGATCTCCTCACTTTCCGACTTGGCGGCCTCAACGTCGTCCATCGAGTCTAAAATCGTGTGGCAGGCACGATTCATCGCGCCCCACACATCTCCCTTCAAATTACCGGATCTTCGGGCCCCCTCTAAAATCTCCCTCGCTGCCTGTCGGGTTGCCTCGATTGGATCTGAAAACCGCAGAAATTCTGTCGGGCTTTCCCGGCGCGAGGGGGAGGTTGGTGATCGCGAACGCGAGCGCACCTTTCCTCCCTTTTTCCCTCCATTCGTTCCCTTAACCTCCTTCCCCCCCCTGGGGCGGAGCTCAGGAAAGTCCTTTCGGTATGCGGCGGCAGCGTCGCCTCTTCCTCGAACTGATAAATGTCCGGCTCTTGTAGCTTGGCCCTTGCTGCAGCCAACCCCGCATATGCCCCCTTGGGCTTTCCTCTACGGGCGGAGTTGATCTTTGGCCCGTACACGTGCCTTAGATCACCCTCCTCATCATCCTCATGACCCCTCTTAGAGGCATGAGGGACCCTCTCATAAACATCTAACGAGTCCTCCGACTCACACCCAGAGGTGAGGATTTCTCCCCCTTCCTCCAGTGGATCCCCCCCTTTCTCAGTTTCAGAAGCCATACTGACCCCTACTACCTTATTACCAAATTTGGTCTAAATCCGACTACTATGATCAAAACTAAGACCTAACCTAACCTTGAAATGGTCAAGTGCGAGTCGGATTTAGACTTTCCCATATAAAACCCGATTTAGCGCCTGAAATTTTCCTCTGAGCAATCAGAGCAAAAGTTTGACGCTTTTTTCGGGCCACTTCCCGAGGTCGTAGCGACCTAGAAAAATAACCAAAAAATAGAAGATTTTTTGGACTATTTTTTAATACTTCTAGTATTCACCAAAGATGAATAAGTTAAAAGAAATTAACAAAAAACAAAAAATGGAAAATTTTGAAAAAAGTGAAGTCCAAGAAATTGATCCCTCTCCTCACTAGTAGGTCAATAACTCTTGACTCAATAATCACAGAGCCTTGGATCTTTCACAAAGATTTAAAAAACAAAATTTCCTACCACTACAAAAAGTTTCAAAAAGATACGAGAAGCGCAACCTTTTTTAAACTACCCCCAAACCGAAGGGACTAGAAAAATCCTTCCGAAAATTTTGACCAAAAACTCACAATTTCCGAAATTTTATAATTCTAGTCTCCTTAAACCGAAATAAACGGGACCGACTCTATAGTTTGCGGAACCGTTGCCGCTATACCCGCCCAAAAAATGGGCACTTAAGGATGTTGGCAACCTCGACAAAACTAATTTTGAAAAATGTAAACAAACCCAAAATTTATAAAAAATTAAGGGCAAAAATTTTCAATTTTCAAAAATCTAAAAAACCAAAACAAAAAATTCGACAATCTTGCAACCCTTTCCACGCGAAATTCGACTATTGCCGCTACCTCCCAGCCCTAAAAAGGGCTCGATACGACAACGGCAACAATTTTATTTCTGCGTTAGAAAAAGGTAAACAAACCGACGAAAACCAACCAAGTGCAAAAACCAAAAAACCGAATAACAAAGCCAAATCAACGTGTAATGCAGGATCAAAAACCGAAAACGAATGCCAAAAAATGTAGTATTATGGTTCCGAAAATCGCAATAATCCGTGCAAGCACCTCCAAAATAGACCTCAACCTAACCTAACCTAACCTAACCCAACCTTTAACGCGTATTGCATAATTTCGATCTCTATAATAAACTAGCAATATAATAATCATGATGTATAAAACGAAATGTATAATTTCAAAAACTATAATGTTCATAAATTAAAAAATAAATATTTCTAAGCCGTTAGAATTACTATTAATGTGGTCACAGTTCTAACTTAACCTAATCTAGTTAGAAGAAATTGACTAATAAAAAAAAGTTTAAAAAAACAAAAACCCGCCTTCAAAAAGCAAAAAATAACTTCTTTAAAATGGTAGGTAAATAGGTCAGTCCAACTGAAGTCTGCTTTTGGTTAAAATATTGTTGGACGCCGACTTCAGTTGGACTGACCTATTTACCTACCATTTTAAAGAAGTTATTTTTTGCTTTTTGAAGGCGGGTTTTTGTTTTTTTAAACTTTTTTTATTTTATACTTTTTAGTGATCATAATTATGCTGTTATTCTCCCATTTCTCAAGAAACAATAGAACATTTCAATCTCGCCGCAAGCAACGCCGTGGGAAAGTCATAGTCATATATTTAAACCTAAATATGCTTCGTCATAGTCGCTCAACTATCTTAATCGAAATATCTTGTCGCCACCCTCGAAATATATACCGTTTAGGAGTTCCGGTGGCCATCTGTGGTCTTCATCATCAGTTCCACTTCACCAAATAGTGGTTTCCAAGACCAAATACACGAGTTACAATGAAAAATACCAAAATCGCTATAGGTGTGCCTATACATTTTGAAGAGTTCCGTCGATTCCTCATGGATTCCACCATCAGATCTTCATTTTTTTAAAAATGGGACCAATCTGGAAGCACCAGCTTTCAAATAAAAAAAGAATCTTCAAAATCGGTTCACCCAGTCGAAAGTTCTGAGGTAACAAACATTAAAAATAAAAAAAAAATACAGACGAATTGAGAACCTCCTCCTTTTTTTGAAGTCGGTTAAAAATGCATTATAACATGGTTTATATTAGCTATAATAAATTAGTGTTGTGTTATTCGATCGTATGCCTAATGAAATTATACAATTGGTTTTTATGCTAAACGTTCATTATGCTTTTCGTGGTTAGTTAAATGAAATTATGCAAAACGTTTTTAGACTAATTGAAGCGCACCCAGAAAGGTACCATGTTATGTTTTAACCCTGGAACAAGTTTGTTTTTTATATATGAGGCAGAGGCAATCGGGCATGCGGGTTACCTGATAGCCACCGCCCATAACACCAACCACCCACACCCACCCATAAATGCAACTTAATAAAAAGAGTTGTCGGTGCGTTGCCGGCCAATTTCGGAAATGTAAGCTTTTTTCTTGAAGGCACCCATGTCATAATGTAGGAAATACCGCCGAAGGGAGTTCGTTGTAAGTTTCACTGTACGAGGCTTAAAGTGCCTAGTGAAACGCACGGTGAAAGAACGCCATTCATCAAGGTGATGTTGATGGAACCTGGTTTTACGACGAGTAGGTCGATGGTAGAGCTCAGCGGCCGGTTAAAGTCCGAATAATTCTTCAGAACACTCGCGTTCTCAAGCTTATACAGCACGCAAAGTGTACTGACGTCCCTTAGGATAGAGGGAGAATACAATCGGACCGAGATTCGAACCCCTCTGCGTTGGATACCTATTATTTTGTCAAAAAACCTTTCAACACACGTATCAATTTGCAGAATTTCCATTTCATTGAATTGCATTTCTCTCCGCATAAGTTCGAATGTTTTTTGGTAGTAACAAGTGTACCCTAACCTAACCTACGTAATTAATGATTAAGATATCCTGAAAACAAATTGATTTCAGCAGAAAATAGCGTTCGATGAAATAACTTTTAATGAAATGATACAATCGATGAAGTGAAATTCGATACAAAGAAGGTATAACGAAAATCAAACTTTAAAAACCCATTGTAAATTAAATACAAACCGCCATATTGTTATTTTACAAATTAAACTTAGTGATACTTACAACGCTAAAGGTGCTTTTTCACCGACGAGGCGAGACAAGAATTAAGATTCGTATTTACGAAAATGTCCTCCACAAACAGACAGACGCGGCTTGGGACTTATCATAATAATGTAGAGTTGATAATTTTGACGAAATAATGCAACGTTATGATGGTATTTACTTTACCTTACCCTCTCCTTTACTTATTCGCGAAACTTTCATGTGAGAAAATAAATGTTAGTTCTAGGGGTGAAAAATAGCCTAGGACACGTACCATCTGTTTGTGTGATTGGTAGACCAACCAAGTTTCACATTTGAAGCATTAATGGAATTAATGATACCAATATTTATACAGGTACCACGTACACACGAACTCGTTTTTGACATCTTATCAAATTATTATTACGATCCAAACTTCAAATGCATTATTTTCTCTATTATTATGACTGTGTGTGTTTTTCCATAATATGGTAATGTGGTTTGCTTCAGTCATGTTACGCTGACGTTATAAATATTTATCATTCATTAGGGCAGGACTTGGGAGGACAACGATGTGGTAAGGCAGTTCACTTGGATGAATTTTATTGGTCTCTCCTGAGAAACATTCTATGAAAGAAGGACTTAACAATTCGACTTAAATAAATACATGTTTCATCATCATGTTTTTAGTGTTGGAAGGACCTTGTTTAGGGTCTGTCAGGAACGATAGCACCATCTAAAGGTTGGCACAGACATAACCGCTCGACACCGGATCAGCACAAAGTTGACATTGAAAAGTGAGCTTTGATCTATGTTAGTACGATACATTTTTCAGTGGACGACTGCTAGCTTGTGCCGAAACGAGGTGTTGCCGTTCTGATGCCGATAAGTGTGCGTTACAGTATGGAGTTTCATAGAAAGAATACAGAACGGCTCAAGTTGAGGTGGTGCCCCCCGCACCGCACGGAAGACAACCGGTGAAATGACTAGCATAGAGGCATTCCATCTAAGGGTTAGCGGCGCATTTGCAGTTGGAGATCGTGCGGTCACGGACTTTAATTGATGAACCACCATAGAACCTCGTCGCATAAAACCAACGATTAATTCCTATGTAATTTCTATCTCGTCAATTGACGCTGTCATTATACAAGGTTCTATGGTGATCAACATTTAAAGTCCTTGATGGTACCATCGTAAGGTTACAAATGGCTAGTCTTCAGAGTTCATTCGGTGGTCTGTGTGCTCGTTTGCCTTCTGCAAGTCATAAAAACACCACTTGAGTGCTCGTGCAAATTTGATTGACCTTATTTATAATCAAATAAGGGCTATCACTCGCAACTCTGGTTGCACAAAGCACGTGAGCGGTTAAGATATCCGCCGAAAGAAGGAAGCCGTTTATCGTGGATCTCCAGAGTGATTGATCCCATGATACCATCTAGCAGGTCCTGCAGCCTTCATCAAGTCGTCAATGCCCACCCCAACTTCCTTCTGTGAGTGAGTGGTGGCTATCTTAGAACTTTTTGACCCTATTGGCCAACCGTTCCAAAGTCATCGGATTTTATCGAAATCTCTTTAGCGCTTTAGGATAAAATAACAGAGTTACTTTGGCATCGTCCGCGTAAAAGCCGTGTAACACTATAATCTCGGGTAAAATGTACCCTATGTCCTTCCTCAGTGTTCAAAGTTATGTCCATATTATATTTCATCAAAATCGTGTCAGAGGTTTAGCCGTGAAAGCGTAACAAACAGAAAGACAAAATTACTTTCCCATTATAATTTGTAAGTAGGTAATAAGTCATATCTACTCGTAATAGTTTGTAAGTATGGATTATACTAATATATTATATTATAATGTCTTTTATTTCAAACTACATCAATGCAGGTTCAGTCTGTGTACGAAATTAATTAAAAAAATATGTCAAAGGTATAAAGTTCTTGTTCCGATTTTTCATTTTGAAGTTGCTAAGTTACTATGGAAGTAAAGGGTTTTTGCTGCCCCTTAATTAAAAGATGAAAACACTGATTCTTTATTACGTACAAGTAGCACTGTACCGAAATATAACTTCTCAAATTGTGAAAGTTTCTTATGAGAAATCCTCGGTTTTTTTTTAATTAATATAAAATTCTGTATGGAAAGAGAACATTCTCAATGCTCTCAAATGTTTCCGATAATATTCTCAGTAATTACTTGAGAAGATTTCTTAACTTCTGAGAATGTTCTGTAACTTGTACATACGAACAAGTAACAAGAAGAAGCGGAGTGCCCAAAAAACCCAAAAATGTTTTAATTCATATAACAATCGTACATGGAAATATAATAGTCAAGTTTTCGTCTATTTTGCCAGAAATGGAAAATAGGCATGGAACGTTTCCTTAGTCTTTTCTCTGCAAACGTTGATGTCTAAGCCGCTCTTTACACACTGCGCAAACGCGTCAGCTGGTGAACTGATGACTCCCTGCAAATAGTGCACGGCGTCGCTCGGCCAATCAGGACGCCCCTCGCTCAAGCCTACGGCTACCAAGACAAACAGCAAAACCTACAGAAATAAACAGAAAAAAAAGTAGTTATAGTTCAGGAAATATATGTTGCCAGGTGCTTAATTGCAATCTGCACGTAATTATAGGTTATGGCTAGTTTATTTTGGAATAAAATTTGATGTAGCAGCACAAAGGTGAAGATACAGGTACATACAGGGTGTCCCTGAACTTGACGTAAATATCACAGCGTAACAAAGCCCCCTTCATGACTTTATTCTGCTGAAATCGGTCCAGAATAATATCTTTAACTTTGGAAAGTGTTTATTATTTTAGGGGTTATTCAGGTTTTAAAAATATTGGTATAGAGCACAACCTTGCGCATAGGTACAAGTAATTTGGATCACTTGGTTAAAAAAAGGTACAATTTCTTATTTCAAAACTTGATATTTAATAAGTACTTAACATACCTTACTCAACAACGCAGCAATAATCTGAATTGCACCATTATGCCAAAATATCAATGAATTTAAAATAAACCCATACTTTCTAAGCTTTCTATCTTTTATTCCACCTTTTCCCCAGAATTCGTCAAATTACATCTAATGGTTTCCATTTACATGATAACTAAGTATCTAACGAAGTAGTCGACGAAAAACTGAAAAACGACAGGAAATAAAGTAGACATTGATGGAGTTACAGCTGGGTTGTGATTCTCTCAACGAGCAAAGGTGATCGTTCGCTCGAGTGAAGGTCCAAGCGGCGAGTTTATGTAGTCCCGACAGAGCGAACAAAACACATTTTAGCGCGTGTATTCAATTTGGCAGCATGACTTCTCGAACGTATAAGGCTCCTTAATTGACAATGCACGCGCTAAAATGTGTTTTTTTCGGTCGGACGGGACTGCTTAAACTCGCCGCTTTTATTCGCTCGTCCGTCCGACCGGCCGCCGTTTTTTGAGAGAATAACACACCTGATGCCATATTATTTTGTTCATTAACGATAAGCTTGGTGACGCTACGAGTAGTTACGCACACACGAAACGCGAAGCTGTTACGTATAGGTTGTGGCGGGCTCTTTTCCTCGACTCGATGACTTAAATGTACGCCTATTTTGCGTGAAGCTATTACAAACAATCTTGCTTTCGTGAGATAAAACAACTATACTAACAGTACAAGTAATAGTACATGTACCACATAATGATTTTGTTACATTTTCCGCTAGATACGCTTCCACAATAAAAAAAAAATTACTTACAAGAAGACGCATGATGTCGTAGTTAATTTTATAATGATGATTTTATATTACTTGCGTTATTTTAGTTTAGCCACCTAAACACCAAATATTATAATGAGTCAACTCATAAATTTGGATCCAATTTATGCTCTCATAATGGTGTCAATGTTGTTTCGATACCCTGATAATGAAATAGTAACACAATTAAATATGCATTAGTAGTATTCGAAAACAGTCATTAGTAAATTGACAGCAAATGTGATTGAACTGATTGATAATATAATGGATATAATAAGTTATTTTTACTAAAAAAAACTCTTCACATAAACTTCAATTTACTTTAAACTTTTGTTTAAACTGAAGTTAAGAAGGACATTCATTTTCTTTAGAATTTTACTACTCATCATGTCATGTGGTGTGTTTGAGGGAAAAAGGTAAATCAAGTACCTACCTACTACTATGGCTGAACAGTTTCGACGACGAACACTAGGCTGCCGTGAAACCGAAGAAGGCGTTTAACTGCATAGTCTAAGCATTTTCAATTTAATGTCTTCACCAATAGAGTATAGAATGCTTCGACTGCTACGTTGCAGTTAGCCGCCTTGTTTGGTATTACGGCAGAATGATCAAAGCCACAATACGGGGTGTTATTCTTCAAAAAAACAGTATCATCATCATTATATCAGTATCATCAGTAAGTATTAACTACGACAAGACACCTTAGGCTCCCCGGATAGTGATTCCGTTCGCCGTTTTAAGGGTAAAATGGTCGTGTATCTGGCGTATTTATGCCATAAGGGAATAAATTATTTATTAATATAATTGAAGACCTTCACGAAGGTCGTCTTGTCGCATATCTGAACACATAAACTCTTTCGTGACTAGCACAGCACAGTACAACCTAAACCACTGAACCTGTACTTGAAATTTAAAAATAATATTCCTTGGGTACCCAAGAAATGACCTAAGAAAGAATTTTGTCGATATCGCTCCAACACGGGAAGAAATAGGGGAAGTAGCGGGAAACTACGCAGAATTCTACGAAGCGTACGAAGTCGTAGGTGTCCACTAGTAACTGCATATAGGCCTACTATCAAAACCAGTCTCGGTCTCTGCTGGTGTAGATCAGGGATGTTGACTGTCCCCGCTGTTCTTTGATTTGTTTCGAACGATCTGCACACAGTAGCAAACCAGAAACAAAGCGGTTCACCTTAAATGCGTGGAAAATCCAAAAATCATCGATTTTGTTGGCCATCTAAGTTTACTAACACGTCACAACTACATGAGCTGTTGAAAGCCGCTGATATAGAAAGACTACGCATCTACGCATAGTGCTTAAACATGATCCACAACATCCTAAAATTAAATGTCACAGCGGAAAAAAATACGTAATTGTCCGGGAACATTCTCACACATATTGACCTAGTCCCAAACTTAGCTCTAAGCTAGTACCAGACAACGATAGACACACTTATATAGAGAAATACATACTTAACTTAATTTAAAACATACCGGGACCAGTATTACCACTTTATTCTTTTTGTCACTACATTTGGTGAAATGGGCTACGATTGCGGTTTTCTGACGTATGAGGAATCTGGTAGAAGTCTCGGGACCAAATTTAGTGACTTAATTATTCGCAAAGTGGCCACGCTGCCCGGGACAGCTAGCTTGTTAGGCCGAGTCACAACCACCTAGGTTAACCGCGTTGTTGCGTTCCCTACCTACTTATGGAGCATTGTGGACCTTCTTGGAAGAGCTAAAGAAGTTTTTGTAGCGCACATAAATAAAGCCAATGCCGTGTACGAGCAGTTGAAAGCTGCAAGCGCCGGCAGAGAGGTAGCGGCGCACCGCCCAGCCCACCACCCCTTTTTCGGTGCGACACCTTAAATATTTAATTGAGAAGAAAAAAATGCACCACTTACAGTGCAGCTGAAACCTGTTTGGGCATCATCAGACACAACAACGAACCAATATGACGCTGGAATCGAAAGGGACCTTAAATTCCATCATTAAGTGATTCGTTTAAAATAAGATCTTCGGCTGCTCTAATAGCTAGCAACCAGACCCCTAAGCTATCCTATTAAATATACCGACATAAAGCTTTAAAAAAGTGTTTACGGCAATTATGTATATTTTGGGACTTGCGAGACAAAAATTAACTTCAATAATAAATGGGTACCTATTATTTTATCGAAACACCTTTCAATGAACGCATCATAACTACTGATGTGCCAAAGGAAACTTTCCAAAATTGCGGAACATTTCATGTAGGAAAATTTCCGAAACTTCCCACAATTTTGTATGGGGAGTGAAACTTTCCGTTTCTTAAATTTAAATTTCTTTATTTCTAGTGAAAGTTTCCGGAAATTTCTTAGAGCTTTTCCAACTTTTTGGAAACTTTCCGCAACTTGCACATCAGTAATCAAAACGCAGAATTTTAATTTCATCGAAATGCATTTCTCGCCTATGAGTAATTTTTTTCGTAGTCACTTGCAGTGGCGGATCCACGGGGGTGGTCAAGTACGTCATGACCACCCCCTTCGGCACTCGTAGATACGGGTCAGAAAGTAAATAGTCGTGAGGCTTTATCTCGCAGTTGACCGAACTTCTGCGTTCAGAAGTTAATGACCACCCCCTAATCTGAAAGCTGGATCCGCGCCTCCGCGGTCACTTGTCTAACTTAACTTCACCTACGTAATTCATTTTAGTAAAACCTGAAAACATCATGATTTCAGCTGAAAATAAACAGCTCGTCAGAAACGCCAAACATTTCATCAACGCTCGAACAGAATCGATAATTATTTCGGTTCTGATCAAAGAACAAAATAAAACTGTTCCTGCTCGAAATAACGGTTAATTTCACTCGCTAATTTGTTCGCACCGCCATCGATTTCTCTTCTTTTCTACCCTTTTAGCTTGCTCTAGTTATATTTTCACTTACTCGGCTTGAAATCTTATCATTTTAGTCGCCACGCCAGCCAACTGCAGGAAGAGTCAAATACCAAAAATACCAGTTTAATCCCAGCGATCATAGCGCTCGCGAATTGATTCCCCTCCGAGCGAGCGTTTACGAAAAATCTGGTTAAGAACCATAATTAACCGGTATTTTTCGGCTTGGGAACGGCAGCACAATCGGTGAAGTAAAATTCAATAAAATGATGGGTAATCATAATTAGTGCCTACTAGACAAAAGGCTAATGAAATCTTACAAAGGAAATGGCATTGTACTCTGGTCACGTGTTGTGGCGGCCTGATAACCAAACCTGGCCTTTATTCCTTCTTGTATAAGCCCATCTTGCTTTGATGTATTCACTTCTCGATATAGCTGTCATAAAGTCAGTTAGTGTGATTACAATATCGAAGAAATATGTGCTAAACCACAGTTACAGCTAGTGCTAAACTTAAAAAACAAAACGCGGTGGCAAACAAAATGACGTCATTCGGACCACTAGTCTAAAGCGGGCGTAGCTAACACGATAATGTTTTTTTTCTTAGTAAAAATAGGAACAAAATCGTACCTATACTTTTGAGACAAACCTCCATAATCATGTTTTTTACGGAACATCTTGTTGAAATGCAACATACACATATTATTTTGTGGTAGCAACACTGTGTCTCTACTATCTCTGGTGTGAGAGTTTAAAATTAGTACGTTTGATGTTCCATGAAATAAAACAATAGTTATTTGTTATACAAGGGGTGAAAGTTGTATTTTACCTGCGAGTGTTTCAACACACGAGACGTAAAATAACTTTTCACCCGCGTATAACACAAAACTTTTCACCTCACTACAGCGAGGAAAATAAGAAAAAGGGTTTGTGCTTTCAATTATAAAGACTTTTGCACGGTTCTCAATTCCGCATTTTGCACGGTTTCCCGTAATTACACAGGTGTTAATACGTCTTCGTCACTCGAATCACTCTTTTTTAATAACAAAACAAACTGGCTTAATTGAAAAGTTTTGACATAAGTTTTTTTTTATTATTTCGGATGCGTTTTGTTCGCACATCGACTAACTTAGACTGTCAGAACATTTTGTCCGTTTTTACAACAAGAATGAAGGTTAATGTTGAATGCTGATATTTATGAATTAAAATAAAGTTGTAAAACTGTATTTAGTGTTTTTTATTCCATGCAATTCATTAATTGTGATGTTAAAAATTCAGCAGTTTTAACGTTTTACGTTTTGTTAGCTGTCAAATATCACTTAAGCTGCCTTTAAATGTCAAAACTCTTTCTTTGCATGTGGATAAAAAGCGATTTTCTCAATAGATATCAAACAAATAAAAAGGGATTTCCGAGCTAGTGAGATGAAAAACATTTTTCTCAAACATGCTCGGAAATAACGGTGCTCCGATTGAAACACATGGACGGAAAATGCCTCTTTTTACTCCTAGGAGTAAAAAAACTTTCCGTCCATGTCCATATTGTGTTTTCAAAAGTGCTCTCTATTGCGTATGAAATCGAAAGGACCATGAAAAAAATCCCGTAAACCCAACTTGTGGGGGCGCAGTGAGGGGCGGCGGCGCGGCGGGGCTCTGCGGAGCGGCGGCGGCGGGTGGCGGCTCGTTGTGCGTGAAACTATCTTACCTAATACTCGTATGACGCAAACAAACATTCTCTCCTAATTTGCCAAAGGTTTTTAAAAATACTTATAATCATATATATTTGTATAATTTCCTCGCATTGTTTGAGAAAAGCATTATCTATGTCTCGGCGGAAACGAGGATTTCCTGACTCATATTTTTGCTAACCACCTCGTCAGGAAATCCCTTACTTTCCGCGCCTAGGCAACAATATACTATTGCTTTTTAAAAACTGTGTTCTTATTGAATTTTATCACATCATATAAAATAAGTTCCTCTTTTCAATTAAATAGAGAAGTTTCTACCCAGGATCGAGCGAACTAGCATTCCCTCCTGTGAGCTTGTTTGCGTTCTCCATGGCATGAAAATCCCTTCCTGAAGAAGGATAACAGGATTTTATCAACATTACTTACGGGATGACGTCTTAAGGCTGCTGATTAATAATTTACCGAAAAGCTGGTAAGCAGCATATTTAAAAGAGGCACTAGCACGAAAAATAGTAAGTTTGAAGTAGAAACTAGATTTATACATCCTGTGTGAGAGGCCTTATGACCCTTGACACCATTCTGTAGTAAGTATTTGAGGTCTGATGCAAAAACGCGCCAAGAGCTACTTGTCAATAAATTTACAAGGTACAAGCATGCGATTTACGGCCATTATTTTAACCAAAGAGCTTTATTGTCTTCAAATATCATTATAATAATGTCATGGACATAAAAAAATGCATGAAAAAAAAACACGAGGGAACGAAATCTATCTACATTCTGAATATTGCAAACGAACATCAGTCACTAGAAATACCCGAAGCACTGTGTTCGACAGATTAAAAGAACAAGCTTTGATCTAAAAAGAACTAATTACTTGCATTTGCAGTAAGCTAAAAATACTCGTAAACCGGGATGCAACGAATGCTATGCAGTAAACTTTTTAACTTCATTTAAAGCTCAAGACTAATGATCATGAGAAATGAAGACAAATTGCAATAAAATTACCATTTAAAATCTGCTGGCGAGTGCAGCTGCTTTTGATTAAATAATAATAATAATATTGCTAAGTACAATCAGCCCAATGGAACCCTGACCCACCATGTGACGATATGACGGTGTCACAATGACAGTATAAAACAATTTAATTGATACTTCTTACGATATGAACCATAACCAGGGACCCGACAACCCCTTCCCAGAAAATACCCCTTGAAAGACTAATCACTTCATTTTGATAACCCAAATAACTTGGTTACCTACCCCTTTCAATTGATAACCCATTCATTTGATTTACCCCTACGAAAGGGTTACCCTTATGAGGTTACCACTTACCCAAGCCGTTCGGTAAACGTTAATCCTGATTGGGTTAGCGCTTACCCTTTACCTTTTAAGGAGAATATTCTACCTACTTTCACTTCACTGCTGTTTACTAGTTTACCTATTATTTATTATTTTCATTTTGTATTTGCGCTGCTTGCCGTCTATCTATCTCTCAGTTTATCTAATCTAACAGGATTAATGAAGCGAAATGGGTGAGTGCAGCGTTAAATTTATTCAAAGCGTTACCGAACTAAAATGCGTAAGAATTGTGTGTTTGATTGCCAGGACAGCGGTCAGTGTTAATCGATACTTGTTTTTATTTTTATTTTTAATAGACTTTGTTCGCGTGGAATTAGCGATTCCTAGGTCCCACGGGATCAATGTTTTTTTTTTCGAGATAATTATGTTGTTCATGTGAGTTAATTCAAGTTATAAACTGACGGATAATCAATTCCAAATTTAATCACGATTTGTGTAAGTACCCTAACACACCTTTGTATTAAAAATATTAGTTTAATTTGTAATTAATTTTATTTCTGTTATAACTATTAGTATTTCTACCTCTTATTTGCCGATGAGAAAAAAGAAAATACTTTAAATGAAGAAACACATTACAAATAAGTACTGCCTAATTACCTATGTTAACCTTTTCAACGCCACAGTCGGCTCTGGCCGTCAACTAAAAGTCGTGCTGCTGACGCCACGTCGGCTACAGCCGACAAGAGTTCGAGATTAAAAGAGACTTTGTTTGGCAGCAATAAGGTGTAATTTGCATAGCATAGCAAACATGTTTGGCGTGTGGGTTATTTATCAGTCGAAATTGTAAATAAACTGGCTGGTTGATTCTGTATTTCTCGGAGAAAAAAATATATTAACAAATAATACTCTTAAAAACTCTTTTAGCCAGCGGTCACGCATAAAGGTGAATTCACATTACGCCGTGCTAGGCCGGGCCCGGCTTCGGCATGGTGTAACGTGAATCCACCTTAATATACTCATCTAACAGATCGTTCGTAATACTCATTCAACCCATCTTGATGAAAACTGTTTGGAAGAATTTTAATATAACCTGGATAAATTAGCATGTTTTTATGTACTTATGTGTGTACCTACGTGTTTGTACGTGGGTGATTCTTCGGGGCCCTGATTTTCGACGTCCGGGGGCGTAGTTCAATGAACTATTTAGTTTAGAAGTTTGATTTCTTTTCAGAGCTGTCTGTAACTGATTCTAAACATTTACAAAAATTAACCATTATTCTAGTAATTTCTACGTGAAATATTATTATTATAACTGAGGAAATAAGATTCGTATTCCGTAAAAATCTTATTTCTCTGGAGCGGGCTTCAATCAGCTGTATCATAAAGACATTTAAGAAACTAGCGACAAGTCCCACGCAGGCCAGTTTTAGTCGCGCTCCCAACGTGTCAGTGGTGGACCTGTCGGCCAATGCCTGTCATTCCTGAGTTGTGAAGGCAAATATATCATTTCTCTATCCTTGGTTTACATAACATTCATATTAGTCTGTTAAATTTTTCAACATTTGTGCAACCTTTAAAAAAAATAGTTGTGCTTGATTAACAACTGCTTTACGTACTATGTTACCGTAGAATTAATGGTAGCCTTCCAGTATGTTCGTATTATGAACCATCAGCATGTTTTCAATTCTTTCTTATTCCCCTGTCCCTTATTCCTATGGATTTATAGACAGTAGAATACAAAAATGGTTAGTTTTCAGTTTTCTTTTTCACTTTCCATGTTGTTATTTATTTTTAAATACTTTAAGTTTTAAAAACTTTCACACAGGTTCGGATTATGCGGACTTGTGTAGTAATAGTTCTTTTATATATATTTATATTTTTTTTAAAATAAATAAGGTTTCTTTTGAAAATGTATTGAATAAAACTATAATAAATAACTACACCTACTCCTTATTCGTCAATTTCTTATTCCTATGTACACAACAGTTGAACAGTTAATTATTTTCTGAAAGAGTTCATAAAAATGAGTGAAAAACAGAGGAATAAGACAAAAATCTCCAAGAAACACCCATGTGTGTATGTGTGTATGTTTGTATGAGTGTATATATATATATATATATATATACACTTTCATACATATATATATATATATATATATATATATGTATGAAAGTATGTATGTATGTGTGTGTGTATGTGTGTATGTATGTATGTACGTACGTACGTATGTATGTGTGTATGTATGTATGTATGTATGCAATTTAAATATTTTAAATCATATTACCTATATGTAAAGTTTCAATGCTAAATGACGAAGGTAATCAAAAACATGAAAACTCTTTGGTTGGATTCACGGTTTGGAAAAAAGTATATTAAAAAAAATTATAAGCATATTATTATTTATCAAATGGGCGTCACTTTGGGTCAATTTGATACATAAATATTCCACTTAATTTTAGCTACCAGGGGAATGAGAAAAGATCATAGGAAGATAATAAAAACGACAAGAGAACGAAAACTTTATGAGAACGTAATATATAATATGTATTCCATGTACAGAATAAAGTTTTAAATCAATTAATTAATCTGTTTTTATTTGTAAGAAAATTTCTCATCTCTCTCTTCAGAAAGCATAGGAATAAGTTATCAATCAACACATGCGGTCAAAAGTGCAGTTCTTTTTTACAAAACACTGTATGACAATTGCAGGAAATAAATTTTATATGAAAATACGTACATACATAAACTCACGCCTTCATTCTCAGAGACTCTCAGTGGGGTAGGCACTGCTAAAGAATTACCAATAACTCTAAAACTAGTTGATAATATGAAAATACAGAGTAATGATAATCATAGTGAACCAAAGCCCGGAGAATGATATTATATTTGTCTGCATAGTCCAAAGCTCCAGCGACGAGTCGTGTCTTTTCCCCACGGCGTTGAAAGCGTTACTGACAAGCGTTAGGAACGGCGGGAGCATCGCGTCGTAGGACGTTTAATTAGGGGTGCAGATGTTGTTAATTGAGGCACCAAGGGAATGATAACTTAGTTCCCAACACCTTTTATATAGATTCAAAAAAAACTGCGTTAAACACAGGAACCATATTTTTTCTTTCAAATCAATAACTTACTCTAACGATTCAACTTAATAAAATACTTGGTTTCAAACCATAACTTGCTCTGCTCTGGGTAGTTTGTTCACTAATTGGCGAATGGATGCACCATGGTAATGATGTTTTAGGTATAGTTATTTCAACTTAGCTTAAACAAAAAAGATAACGTGCCCCATTTAGTTAAGTGGTAATTTAATTAAAAAAAGGTAAATTATTTTAATTCCACAGATACTTTTTCCCTCTGGACGGTGTAAATTGGCTGTGGCACACTTGAAGAATATGATACCAAATGCAATAAAACACTAAAAGCTAAATCTGAAAATCCAGACCACTGATTAAATAAAATAAGTAATTACTTCCACTGGTGAAATGTTGACACTACGCTGATCGGAAACAAATAGCAAAGTGAACGTTTTAGCTTTGCGACTACCGCTAGTCGGCGAACATAAAGTAACATTCTGCAATATTGACTTTTATGTTTTGGGAAAAAGATGCGAAATCGCTCAAACATCGAAAGGATAACCCCTTCAACAGGTTACCCTTTTGGAGGTGGTTTTATAAGCCCATGGAAGGGGTTCTTATACCACAATGGGTTACCCCTAAAAATACCGCTTAAAAACCCAAATGAAGGGGTTTTGACGAGGAACGGCTTTGGTAATCAAAGCCTTTCGCAAAACCCTTTCAAAACCCCTTGAAAGGGTTACCGGACCGGTCCCTGATCATAACGTCACTGTGACATAGTTCTATGGTGGGTATGGGTTCTAACTAAAGTCCTAAACACCAACCTATATGAACCTGTAATACGAGTAGTAACAAAAGAGAACGCATGAGTTTAAATTGCGTTTTTAGATCCGATCGAAGGCTTGACGGCGTGTGTAAGTAGGTACCTAATGTGTAAGTTCATAATATAAACGGATAATAATTCTCGAAGCCATAATTATTAAGCTTATGATTATGACATTGACCCTTTAAATTACCTCCTACAAACTCACTGCTCAATCCTAAAAAATGGTTAACATGGTGGTAAACATAGTATATCGATACCTTAGTTCACGATTGTACTAATTACATTTGAAAAGTTATTGTAATTAGCATGTTTGTGCACAAATAATAAGTTCGTAACTTTACTGGCAAAAAAAAAACATTTAGTACGATTGTGTGCTAAGGTATCGATATATAATAGCTATAGCTTTTGAAATTTACGTTTTTCAGACATGGAAGATCAATGGAAGATTTTTTGTTTATACTTTGACTAAAATATTGATAGCCTATGTCACTCCCACAACCAAGACGAATCAAACGACACGTCATATTTATGTTTAAATCTATCAAGCCGTTTAGGCTACAGAGAGTGTCAAAGAAATAGACATACATTCATGCATTTGAAAAACACAACCCTCTTTCTGACGCAGTTAAGTAACAGGAATGTAAAATCGGAGAAGATTTATGGCGCTTTTCGTTTTTTGTTTGCGATATTAAACGAAGTCGTAATTCTCACGGTGTGTTTCAATGAACATATTGATGAAACCGTATTGTATATCGTTTTAAAACATTACAATAAGTAGGCAAATTAATCTTTAAAATCTGCTTAGCACCGTTCTAATTATTTATTGCTAAGAATGAGTCTACACACGGTCAGTGTTTTCGTATTTCATCCGCTGTTCGTGTCCACAAGTGCTATGGTAGGGAACCCTAACAAAATACTTTTGACGACGCAGTAAAAGCGGGTGCCCATTTGCGCGTCACCTCGCCGAATACTAATCTGCATATTTAGCGAATATGGGAATGTATTTGTATGAGCTTTGCATCAATTATTAGGACACGAGTGGAATGGAAATGCGTGCAAGCATATCTACATTTTACCATTTAAAATAAAGAAGAAAGTTCGACCGGAATTAAACGGATGGCATTTTTTTATTATGATTTCTGCTCGTACCCATTATTCGAACAATGGGTTGATTTAGTTACTTTAGATGTGGTTGCTGTGTTAGAATAGTTACAGTTCTGTCTTCCCGTGGATTTCGTAATAGACAACTAAGGGCATAAATGCTTGTAGTGGTGTTAGGCGATGGATTTGCAACCTGTCGCACTAATACACCGGTAAACATCTTCGTAGCCTGATTGTGCAAAATGTGTTTGCAGAATTATCAACAAGTTTTAAGAGCTGTTGGTAATATTCTGTAGCTCGCCTACCTACCCGTCTGGGAATAAAGGCGTGAGTTTATGTATGTGTATGTATGTACTTTAGGTAAAAAAAGTCTTTTTCGTTATACAAAACATGTCCAATTTTAACCTGAAGTTACCAAATCTGTGGTTTTAATGTTGGGAATAGGATTTCTACATAGTTTAGATGATAGCAACTCCAAACTGATTTACACAGTACCTATTTGTAGACGAATTTCGTTCTGTTTCCTTCACGAGGGCTTCAAGCAAAGCACATGCACGTGTCGCAGCTGTTATGATTGACTGACAATAAAATATAAACAAAATCGTTAAATCAGAGGAGACATAAGGCCATGTATTAATATTCTATTTTAATTATCATTACAAACTTTTTTCATAACTCCATGGTAAGGCCCATACAGGAAAGCTAAAAAAAATCGTCCATGAAGAATATTCACGATACTGCAACACCCTATTTTTTGGGGAAAAAAATAGTTTTCGTTTTCGTTTGAATATTGGATGACGAAAAATGTTGTGCTGTTTAACACGTCCTAAATGTTTAAGAAAAACGTACGTAAAAGTAGCTTATCTAGACACATATCATAAGTGTTCTATTTTGCGTTCAAAACCCGTAGGCAATGACCAGCATTACCCGTGGTAGTAGGTGACAGCGGTGACAGCTGTTAATTTTGGAAGATATTCCAAATTTGGATCTCATTACCTTACAATATTCGATAACGTAATTAAATTACGTTACAGCTGTCTTCGCTGTCACCTACTACCACAGGTAATGCTGGTCATTTGCCTTTCGGCTTCTGAACTCATCTTAGAGTACTTATAATATGTGTGTAGATAAAGTATTGTACGCGACTCTGCGTAATTGGCATGCGGCTAGTTTCATAAACCACACTCATGTTGTAATGCCTCTCATTACGCAACCGTCACGTCAACTACTATTGTAAAACTAGGACATAAACCAAGCTATTTTCGCCAAGACATTTAGTAATGCAAATACGAGTATATGATAAAATGCACTGAACTTTATGTTTGTTCTATTAACATTACATAAATTATAGAAAATCATTTTACGATAACACTTGGTAAGACTGTTTCTTCCTAAGTAAAGTAAATAACCTGTCAGCTTCGAGTCGTACTCGCGCACTAAAGGTACCGTTTTTTTTTATTATTCTGTTTTTTTATTTGTTGGTATAGCGGCAATAATATTACTCACTTTTTTAGAAAAGAAAAAAAAGGTCTATTCACAACAACAAACACACTGCAAAAAAAAGAATGATTACGTCAAAAACAATTAAAACAAGGACACAGAGAATAAAGATAGATGTTTTTCACAAGAACAGACAGCGCCCAGGGTCTACTGCGTAAACCGTATCGCCTTTGACATGTTATCGTGACATTGACAACCAGTGTAGTTGGTTACACACATTAGTAAACATAATATCATATATGCGACGCGGTCGTGTCTATAATCAGTGAATACTGTGGTTGCGTGCAGAACAACAACACAATCATAACCTTGTATATACAAAAATACTCTGTAACAAGCACAGTGCAAAGAACTCAACTAGGTATATTAAACTTAATCTTAGAAATAATCGGTAATCAAGGCGGTTTATAAACTCATGAAACGTATTTATAGGTAGGTAAGGAGGTAGGGACACGAAATTCAGGTTCTGTCAGGAGACAGAGCAGACAGTGATGCACATCCTTAGCTCACACGGACTACTAATGCGCAACAGAAGTATCTACCTAGGGCGACATATCATGGACCCAAAAGAGACAACTCTTCACTGACCAAAATACCTGAAAATTTCTGGACGCAGCGGGCCTTTGCGATGTGCTCTAAACAAAGGGCTGCCACAACAGATCATCACCACCATTGGGCCACACCGACCATCGGGTCAAAGCGGCACACAAGGTCCATCTCAACCCACATAATAACTCAATTATATATTAAACTTAGTCTAGAAAATAATTGGTATATACAAAATCAATAGACGATTTACAAGCTGATAAAGCATAGGTAGGTATAATAAATTAGAAACAGAAAAAGAAAACAACAAGTAGTTAACGGGTGTGCATTAGTTGAAGCGGCAATGGGAGATAACAAATAAAGAAAAAAACACTCCAACATCCATTGCTAAGTGAATAGGACATAAAATGCAGCTTCGTTTGTACAGCTGTAGTAAAAACCTTTTATATTCCTTGCATATAAGCATGACAATGCTTCAGTGTTCCCAGGCTTAGTTGGTGATCATACAAAACTTTTTCAATTTTAATTTTTAAACTGTAAATTTCGCAGGTTCCTAATAGACGGATGGATGTTGTTCCAGCATTAAGTCGCAGCATAGCGAAAACATCCTTAAATGGCAGCTGAGGTATGATGAGTTCTACGCGATCTATTGCTAGGTGACGAATAATCTATCGATATAGCGATGATATAAGTACACACTCTGTAAAAAAATAAACTATCTGCCTATTACGGCTCATGAGACACAGCCAACTGACAGACAGATGGATAGCGGAGGCTTAGTAGTAGTAGTAACCTTTGGGTACGAAACCCTAAAAAGGACTTTATCTGCGAATGATACACTGTTTTGCAAACACACATAATAATATTCAGGGACACGAAGTTTTTTTTTTGATTAGCTTACTAAAACGACCAAAGATTTTGCAAAATCGGTCTACAATTGACGGAGAAATCGGTGAGCATACATAAAAAACATACATACAGCCGAACATAGAACCTCCTTTTTTTAAGTCACCAAAAAAAAATGACGTCCGCTTACTTACGTACATTATGTAAAAAAATTAACCATTTCATCTCATTTCATAGAATGTTTTATGTCGCCAAATTTTCATTTCATGAACAGGCATTTACTTACACGTGCAGGTGTTATAATTTTTTGGTGGTCACAGGTCTACCCTAACTTAATCTACGTAACCCATGCTTAAGATAACGTAAAAACAATAAGGTTTCAGCAGAAATAAGCTTTCGATGAAATAAAAATTCGGCGAAGTAAAAAATTCTATGAAATGAGTGTCGGCGATAAAGGGGGATCCCATTACATATGTAAAGTTTTTTTTTTCTACAGTGACTGTTGTATTTCAACCTATTTGATGCCAAAAACAAAAATCCCTGGCTCAACTGAACGCAGTGGTCACAAACCTTTACTATAAAAATTCAATTCTGTTATCTCGGCGAGTGGCGCGCTCGTCCTTTGTTTTTCTTTCATTTACTCGCTAATCTTAATTGTTAATCCGGGTGGATTTTTAGCGCTCCTGTTTTGTTCGAAGGCTTTCGTCAGCATTTTCATGTAATAGGTCAGTTGTAATGGCCACGAGGGAAGGATTATACAGGCGTTTTCATTTATTTTTAGGGTGAAGATTAACACGAGCGGTGTTTTTGGATATGTATTGTGTATGTACATCGATTGCCATATTAAATTGATTCTGCATTATTCATACAGCTTGTACATTTATTATGATTATATATATATATTGCTTGCTCGTAAGGTGTTGTGACATTACGACTTTGCTTAAGCCGTCTGTCCCTTTCACAAATTTAAGAGTTTAATAAAGTAGAGCATAAATAAGTAGAATTTCAATTAGAGATAGAATAACGCTGCCTTAAAATCTAGGTTTTTAATTGGGATTTAAATGAAGGAGTATTTATTTTTCAAAGTGAGCAAAATCTGTGTTATTGGTATAGGTACCTTCAATGGATAAATTTTGGCTTTAATAGCGTACTAAGAGTAAAAGAAGCAAAATCATAAATTTTGAATTATTAGAAAGTTGGAATATTTCTGGATTTTGTCGTATCGTAGATCCAAAACGTCGGTAAATTTTAGCGTATAAAACCGATGCATGAATGAGACTCAGGTGGACTGGTCTAACAGCTGTAGTAGAGCCGAGACGATAAATCTATTATACAGAATTTGGGTCGGGTCAGCCTTGCTTTTATCTTTTATGATTATATAAAATGCAAACCTGACTCACTGACTTATATATCAACACACAGCCCAAACCGCTGGGTTAAGAGATTCCAAATTTGGCATGTAGGTTCCTTATGAGGTCTAGGGGTGCACTAAGAAAGGATTTTTCAAAATTCACCCCTAAGGGGTTAAAATAGGCGGAGTAAGGGGGAAACTAATTCTACGCGTACGAAGTCGCGGGCGTCCTCTAGTTTCGTTATATAGCACTTCTATACTACGAGTATTAAAGAGTTATTAATATAATAAAATACTTTATTCATGTCAAAAATTTAATTAAACTACAAACTAAGCTAGAACCTTGCACTAGAAGTACGTTATAAAAAGAACATTTCTAATCTAAGTAGGAAGCTTGATTTAAAAAAGAGTGCCTTTTGGAAAAGTAAATTTCGTCAAAGATTATCGTTTAACAGCGACAGTTCGGTAGCGGAGTTCGTTTGGGCTTTACGGTGTCAAATCCAGGTTAACTTCGTTAAAACCCTCACTCACGGGTTTAGCTTATTTTTGTACATGGACTAGCCACCGTTTTCAACTGTCGAAGTGGCTCGGGTGTTGATTGCACCTGGCTTCTCCTGACTCTTTTGGGTGCTGACACACCAACCATTGCCTGGATCTGGTCCATATCCTTCATTAGTCCACTTTATGCTTACTCTTACATTTCCTACTCCCGTGGAAGTCTCATTTCATGCTTCGGCCGAGGATTCCACACCAAGACATAGTTTAGGGCGGCATGCACACACGAGACGCCATCTCAGACCTATAGTTGAGCTAGATAGGGAAGACGAGCTTAACGTAAATGTGAGGTCAGACCTCGAGATTTAATTAGGTAGAGTTTTAGAAGAATACTTGGTTTCTCAGTGTTAGATAGGGGTAACATTTTGATCCGCGTAAAGTCTAATAAATAAAACCGAATTGAATCATATAAAATTAAGTTAAAAGGTCAGTCAATATAGTCTAAAACTACAAGATTAAACACGCTTGGATTCAAGTTCTCGTTTATCCGGATAAAAAATACTACTTGTATAGTTTTCTATTGTTATTTGATTTAGATTATCATTTAGTAAATCTGAATTTGCTGTTTTCATAACCTAGAAATGTATGTAATAATTACATATTAGATTACTCTAGTTGCTTTTCAGTGCCATTTGTTATAAAAAATATAATTACATGCTATAAATAATGATTTATCTCCGAATTCTATTTGCCATTCGGTGGAATTTATAAAGTTATTTATAATTTTTTATTTCTATTTCTGAGTCCATAAACTATTTGCTATCGTGAAACGTTCATCGAATTCTTAAACCGAAAGATTAGAGTAAATAATTTCCATGGACATATTTATGGGCCATAGAGGTCGGACAGTGACTCGAAAAATGAGTCTCGTTACTATTATTATAAACGTGAGGGTAAATAGTTCAAGGATTCGATTCGATAAAATAATATATTTAAAGTATGATGCTTAGGAACTGTACAGAACATTCGACTTTGCGATTGCAGCCAGGTGGCCGTACGCGAACGATATTGCGACATTTTATCTCGTTTCAATTTCCGATAGCAGATACGTTCCTCGAAATTACAAAATATCGAATTTCTAGTTTGATTCTGTTGCAATTGCAAATATTGTATTAGGCATGGAGGAAAGAAGCGATAGTAGTTTTGATTTTATTGAAATATAAGCATCTAAACTGAAATTAAAAAGTAAAACAACTTAATAATTATAAGATAACGATAAAAATTAAGAAATACTTATAGTCAAGGACGACTTATCGATGTTATAATGTAAAACTTATTAAAATGCCTTTTATTGTAATAAATAACATTTTCCTGTCATAAAATTGACCCAAATAATGCGTAAATCAAAACTAAAGTCGGCAAAAAAACATTGTCCCTTTTTTTACGAGATTGGCATAATGACACTACTGGGTGATGCATCGTGAAGACTGACTCACTATTATTCTATACGACTTTCAACGTTTCTACAGTAATTAACATTATTGACTTTTGAACAAAGAGCAAACAACATAATCCCGGTCAATATAAGTGGTTGTTTGTGTGCAGGGCCTGCTCAAGATGCGGCTTGGGAAATCAGATTTGGGAACAGGATTATAGGATCTATCCCACTGCCTCCCCGTCCTAATGCAATTCGAAGCTTCAATGCCTGAATCGCTGGGTAACGGTTACGCTTGGCTTCGTAATATTTTATGAATAGTCATTCAAAAACTATTTAGGAAAAACCCAATCTTCTTTCGAAAAAGACACTTCTACGTTATTATAGTTGCCACCTTGATTTTCGACTATCCAAAAAAAAGGATAATTTTGAAATGTAATTAGTAAAAAAAATATGTGAAAAAATCTTCTATTTCGTGACAAACCTAATATGTATACTTACTTCAATTTAGTATAATTATGATATTAATGTTATGAATACGTTTATAATATATGAAAATAACTAACAAGTATTCTTTGTAATTAAAATATTTAAATTACAATTTACTTTGCCGCTTAAATTAATAATTTTAAATTTAAATTTTATGATGCGACCTACTTAATACTATAAATGTTCCAAATTTTAGACCCATAGCTATTTTAGGGGGAATAAGGTTCAATAGAGATTTATTTTTTCAGTATTTGGTACGAATACTTTACATGAACAATTCCGATATCTATTAAAAAACCTGTAAGTACTATACAAATCGATAAAGTATTTTTTTAATTTATAAAATGTTTTAAATTTTTATTAATATATTTTGAATACCAAATTCCTAAATACTCACATTAACTTTACGTGGCCTTACCCAGTGAAATTCACTATATCCATTTTCATTTTTCAGCTGGGCCGGGCGGTTACAGACAAAGTTGGCCGCGGATCCCAAGCGGCATGTTCGCAGAAATCTACTAGCCGCGGCCGCGACTAACAAGCGAAGTTGGACCTATAGTCAACAACTAATATAACTTACCTGGAACATGTTCTAACCGTTCCAAGTAAAACATCAATTAAACTGAACAAACATACAGGCTTGGCTATAGATGTTGAGCACCCCATATTTTCCTTTGTAAGTTACAAATAAAGTATTATTTTTCAATTTAAAAAATACACAAAGAAAAAAAAGTGTTTTAACATGTGCAAATTGTTATCGTTTCGAAGTAGCTATTTGCGTGTTTTCACACGAAGCTAGAAAAAGTCGAGTTTTACAATAAAATTATTAATTGTATTCTTTTTCACTGAATTTCCCGTAACTTCAATAAATATGACTAATCTTTCCGATAGATATAAAACTTTCTATAGAAAAAGATATGGTGTTACATCTCTTACATTTGACATATGAAAGAGACGCAACTAAAATATTTCACAAATAAATAACAGCCAAGTGAAGAGCCACCATTAATTATAATAACGGTTATACTTATGTCACGCGTCGATAGTCAACGAATCGCATGTAAACAAAAGTAAAGAATTTTGTATGAAAGGAAACCAAGTGATTTCAAAGCTTCTTAGATGTCAGACTCTGTCATGCATAATGTTCAAATGTTAAAATAATTTGTTATGTTATTCCAGTTCTAGTAAGATCTCACTTCTTTTATTAGTGAAACCGTTTCGGTTTTAACACGGCCGCCATTTCTGTCAAATAAATTTAATAAAAGCTGTCATAACTTTGACAATACGGTAAGACTTCAAAACTGTTGAAAAGCAATATGATTCTATCTTGATCCGACTTGGGCCCATTATTAGGAATAAGATAACATAAATTGTAATGAAAGCTCAACAAACAGACAAAGTTACTTTAACATTTAGAATGTTACTATGGATGGATACAGATTTGTACTTTTAACCTATATTTTGTGATTTATGAGATAACAATAATAATATTGTAATAGAACGTAATTTTGTAAGAGTTTGTTATAAAGAAATAACGTATGCAATGTAATTTAAATCTTCAAGTATTTATTTTTATTTAAACTATAGAAAATATCTACACCCCTTCATGCAGAGTATACATATTGGAATAATCACATACTGTCAACCAATTAACATTATGTTCTATCAATAAAAACACCTTACAAAAACGTAGAAGGGTTTTAAGAGCAATTCTCGAAAAGAAATAGTACATTGTTGCAGAGGATAGAAAGTACGCGATTTTTGGACGAGTCATATAGAGGGCCGAAACGTAGTTGAGGCCCTCTAGTGTACGAGTCCATAAATTTCACTTTCTACCGAGGCAGACATAGTGCTTTTCACAACTACTGAGAGGAAATAAAATAAAAATTCATATTCAAAACTCAAATTTTAATTCATGTTAATGTGACATCACCGCCAATTTTACCATAGATAACTTTTTTTTTAATCGGGACCCCTATTCTCGTGGCACTCGAGATTAATAAACTAACATGCGAGATGAAGATGTCAACTCCATATAAAATTGTATTTGTTTCGCCTTATCTCCCATGTAATTTTATCTCTAGTGGTTCGAGATTAGGGGCCAAGTTTGAGTTACATTTAAAAAAAAAGCAGTGAAATAGTTTTTAGTCTGTGTATCTTTTAGCAACAATACACCTAATATTTTACGACACAAAATGGTGTGTTCTGATTAGTCGTTTTTAATTTTTAATTTTAAGGAGCTATGACACAAATAATGATTGATTGATTTTCATTGGTTCTTAAAGTTGGACAACAATGTTCTCGACCAATCAGCAAAAACGCCGAGAAAAACATTCTTGGTCTGTCCTTATAAGTGACGTTTTGTGACCCCAAACAAGACCATCTATGGCCATATTTCCGAGCAGTGTTGTGAAAAGGTATTTTAACGTTAACCGACATATTACAAAATCTTTAAATTGGTATAAGTATGTAGGTGTATAAGTTGTGTGTTGCCAACTAATATTTCATATCAATATCATGGAGTAATAAATATTTACATATCCTCTCTTGAAATTGGAGCGCAAGCACTACCCGGAAGAATCGTTCACATTTCGTAAACCGTATTTCCAGTTTTCCACTGAATTTTCAATTTCTCTGACGGCCAGTAATTGAAAATAAAATTTCGGCTCGTTCTTTCCCTCGCCATGCTGGATCACGTCCGCTCTGCTTAATAAAATAAAGAGTTTCATACTCGAACAAACATGATAATACGCAAATTCAATTTACAGAGTGGCACGCTTTGCCGGTTAGAGATATTTAACAAAATTTCGGCTAGAAGTACAAAACACCGTTATCATTTATCCTTATAAAAGAGGCATTGTTGAAAAAGGTTTTGAGCCCGTATGTATAACCTCTTTATGGCAGTACTTTGTAAAGGAAAAGCTAATGTAAACTCTCATCAAGGCAAAAACTGGATCTGAAGCAGAGCATTTTAGACTTCAATATCTTTGATCCATGACTTTATTAGGAATTCTTTAATAAGGAAAGCTTAATAATATCTCTTTTCGCTGTCTGGAGTTTGGATCAATAATTATAGAGAACTTTCATTGATAACTAGTTTATGAATGTGAATATTTGTGAGAGTGTTAGTTAGTAATAGGTACAACAGCGTTATCGCTACAAATATCGCTTCTCCTCTGAGGCCCTAGACAAGATGCATTACGCTAACTAGCGTTTCTATTCGTTTCGTTTTTAAATCAATAATCGCGTCACTGATAGATCACGTGACTCTTCGTATCCACCTTTTCTCTAGTTCCAATTTTGGCCTTTTTATGAATTTTATACTTTTTTGGTACAAACACAATTGATTCGGCTTTTATGTTTGAAATTCGAATCTGTGAAGTGCCTTTGGTACCTACTGAAACAGTTAATTTTCAGTAAATAATCTTTGTTATTTTTCCTTACGCCTGTAATATGGGTGCCTTGATCGCATAAAGTTTTTTGTCCTAAAAATGTTTGGCCGAGAATGTTTGGCATATTGTTGAATGGCATACTACTCGTTTGTTCTAATAATTTTTGCGCATACTCATTTAAAGTCTTAAAGCAAGTTTGTCCTAATATTGATTACTCTAAAATCTAATTACCTAAAGCATAATATTCCTAACATGAATTGTCCTAAGAATTATTTTGCCTATTATTAAATTGGCTACAATTACACCACCTAAACTAAACTATGGAAGGCGTGAAGTCAGAATCGTTACGTATTCTACCTTGAGGCAGGTCAGATTTCGGTTAGGTTAGGTACGACGATGAGCGAAGCGAGGAGGAGTGTTAGGTAGAACTGTGACCCTAACGAGCGAGCGAAACGCCAGAACCAACAAGGTTGACAAGGTTAGGTTTGTAAATAAAACATTGTTTTTATATATAAGGTTTTTTTTATTAGTACTATTAATATGATTAGGAATATTGCAATTATGCACATCAATCATTCGACAGTTGAATCTTAGCCACATCAAACGATAGAACAAATAATATTTAGGACAAACGATAAAAGGAGCAACAATTTCGGACAATCAAAAATATGCGGAACAAAGTGTATGCCATACGTCATTAGGACAAAGGACGTTATGCGACACAACGATAGGACTAATAATTGTATGCCATCCGATATAGACCCCTGTAATATCAACAAATAAATACACAGTTTATTGCATCTTTATTTTCGTGAAACATTGTGCTAAAGGAGTTATTAAAAAAAGTCTTTGTCAAAGTCTCGCAGTAAATATATTCCTCAAATTGATATATTGGGCCCGTTTCATTGGAACGCACCCCTGAGCTACTACTAGAGTAGTCTTCGTCCCCGCCGGATTATTCCTGGTAAGTTTTTGGTTGCGTTCTCGCTTTCCTCATGTAGTTCTTTGCTACCCATAAACATACCTCGGGACTTACAGCATCATTTTTTTACAGTCTACCCGCCACAGCGGACAGTTAACGTTTTACATCTGTTCCACCCTTTTTTACGTCTAGAACCATGAAGTAGAGACCGACACCAGCAGATATACAAGTCGCCGAGACACCGCCAAATACTGCATCTTTCCAAGTTTTCACGACGACTCTTCGAAATCACCCCGTTCGCTCTGCCATAAACCAAAGTACTTATTTATAATTTTCTCACACACAACTCTATTTTCAACAGATTAGTATCTGAACAAAATTCCTTGTATTTTTTGATAGGCTTACTAATTATTAAGTAGTTTAGTTTTTTACTCTTTTTTCTGTTTTGTTTATACCCGTGCACAGCCGCCACTTCAGTCCCGCCTTTGGCCTAATTTTTCATGTAAAATAAAATGTTTGAGACCACAACCTCCAAATTTCCAATACATTTATTAATGTACTATACTATTTTGTGTCGTCGTTAATAAGTACGTATACGCGTTCATTGTTTATGTTATAATAAATCTCTTTAAAATATTTCCTTATGTTTGGGTTAAAAATACAATCGTGTCGCACCTTAACTCTGTGGCTTTAGTAAAAACGGATACAAGTCGATTTAGCTCTTAATAAGAAAGCGTAAAAGTCATCTACAGAGTATACTAGACTTATACCGTTTTTTACCTAAACCTCAGGAGACTTGTATCCTTTTTGCACTAGAGTCACAGATCGAAGGTGTGCGAATCCGATGTCTTCGAAGGACCTTGTGTAGGTTCCGTCAGGATTGCTACCATCATCTTACCCTTTATCCTGCTTCCAAACAGCAGTACCTATTTGCATTGTTGTCTTCCTGTGTAGGGTTAAAACAACGGGTGAAATGACTAGCATATAGGCATTCCTAAATCCTCAGGGTTGGCAACGCATCTGCAGTCCTTGAGATTGTAAGATTGCAGTCTTGAGATGGATTATGTCTACGGACTCCAAAATCCACTTCCCATCAGGTGGCTCGTGTGCTCGTTTGCCTTGTCGAAGGTAAATAAACTAGGCCGGTAATAATTTCAGAAAGGTGTTCAAAAAGTTGGACATAATTAGCAAAAAGTTAGCCGTAGTTTAGTAGCTGGTGAGATATAGGTACATTATTGTCGCACATTGGGAAATTCCGTATTACTCATATTACGTGAGTTATAATTTTTTGGAATGCGCCAATTGACGCAATATTCGGTACGCAAGTCATCACTATTTAGCATGGAATCTTAATTAGGCCCAGATGTTAGTACTATAAGTTTTTAAGTCTAATGGGCCAATAAGTTTAATTCTACAATTTTAATTTAAATACGTTTATTTTAAATTTTAATTGTATTAATGTTGAATTCTGTACTTAGTTGGATGTAAATAAAGTCTTGTTAATCATTCTTTAATTAAATTTCACTTCCCCCTTAACAACACGCTAATTAATAAGGAAAAAAACATGAAAACTGTCTGATTAAATAATTAATTATCAATCAAGCCGTACTTTTGGAACTTTTCAGGGTTGTTTATCTGTTTTGATTGTATTAGATGGATTATTCGGGTTTGCTCGGTGCAGGCAGCGGGTGTTTGATGCTAAATCACGTTTATGGGCTATCGTTCTCACTTAACTACTGGACCGCACCGTATTCGAGTAACGTAACGGATATAATAAAACAGACAATTGTATATTGTTGTAAATGAAATGAGGGACACTTTGCTCTCACATTTTATTCGATGTATAAGTATACAAGGATTTTAAATTATTCAGAGTATGAAGAGTTTTTTGAATGTAAAATAGAATAATTATAATAATATTGGTGCCATATATTACATGAACGTAGTTTAGTTATAAATGTAAGATAGTTTATATAACACGTGTTTAGTATTTAAGCCTAATATTGTAGTGCCCGACGGGGTTTCATGGCAGAACGAAAATTGTACCTTAAACACCATTGTACCTACCCATGAAAGCAATGAATAAACTGAATAAACTGAATAAACCACTAATATATTTCGATGACACATACAGTCACTTCAGTTTTTTGTATGTTTGATATGGAATATTTAATTTGATTGTTTGAAAATCGATACAATGGTTTATTCCTTACGAAAATAAAATTTGACCAGACATAGATTTGACTAGCGTTGTAGCAAGTGATTGAAGATATCTTCTTCACTAAGATTAATTAAATTTAAAACTTTTTGTGCAGCAATGTCATATAAATATTAATTTGACACGAGAAAAAGAAAACTTATAAACTTACAGCGACCGTTGTTGGTCATTTATTGTACGGTCAGCTGCAAAATTGCATGGACACCTTAACGTCTATAATGCTGTGAACATGTGATGCCACGTTCGTAAGAAACAACCTAGATGGCGTTGTTAATTGAACAAGTTATATTGTTGTTTGCTTCAACTATATGACGTTTTAGTATTAGAATCGATAATTTCACCACTTAACTAGAAGGGCCGTTGGCTTAGTTAGTTGGCACTTCGATTTCGCGGAGTCAGTCCGTGGGTCGGGAGATCGATTCTGCTTACAATATCTTTTTTAATTTATCTTGTTTCACATAGTAATTAATAAACGAATGTATTATCTTTTGAAATAATAGTTTCAAGAAATGATACAACTTTTGTTATTTGAAATGAAAAATCTTTATTCCTTGTATAACATTTTAATTCAGTGAACTGTTAAGATAGTTTTTTTTTACAAATTACCTTTGTAACAATGAAACGACTACCTACTACTTAACTTTTATTACTGAGGTAATAGCTTAAGTTTCGTTTCCGAAATCAGAAAGAAGATTGAAGCTATTAAACCACAATAACATATAGTAATTATTAACATATTTAGAGACCGGGTTACCTTAACTGTCAAATGCATTATGTTTAACTATGTTATACAGTTAGGATCACTTATATAAGGATAATAACTGAAATTTCGTGTATAAATGGTGTGTGATTTGTTTGACTTTAAATATTTAAAATAAGATAATTATTAACTGCTATAAAATAGTATAGACACGTAAAAAAAGCGAAAATAATTGTCACTTTTGTATTAATTACTTACGTTAACCCGATCTCCACTTGACCACTGTATTACTATATACTAAACTTTAATACCTAGTATAACCCCCCCTCTGTTCGATTACCGCTTGCATTCGGGAACGCATTGAATCGATAAGATTCTGACACAGATTGGAACCTCGAATACTATCCCAAATTTTTGAACAATGTTCTTCCAAGGCGTTCGGAGTTCGCTCATTCTGGTGATCCCAACGTTGGACAATAATACCCCATAAATTTTCGATAGGATTTAAATCCGGTGACCTGGAAGGCCAGGGAATAACCCTTATATTATTGTGCTGACTAAACCACTCCCGCACACTACGTGAACGGTGTATTGGGCAGTTATCTTGCACAAACGTTATCACCGGCAACTCCTCCTCTGGATACACATTGCGAACGGTGGGCAACATGGTGTCCTCCAGCATTTCCACATAATGAACACTGTTCGCTCGACTGGGAAGTTTAACCAGTTCTCCTGGGTCAGCCGCACTCATCCATCCCCACATATTTACGGTTATTCGACCAGATTCCATGTTGGGCACTACATGGTTGTCATTATACCGGGTATTGTTTCGGCGCCACAAGCTTAATCGTCCGTGTTGGCTGGATTTAAAAGTCTTTTCATCCGTAAAGATGACATTGCTCCAGTCGAAATCTAGATACTCCAAAGCGAACTCTAACCTTGCTCTTTTATGGCTTTCTGTTAGCAAGGGTTTGACAGCGTGCCTACGATGATGCAGACCCTCACTATGTAAAACACGGCGAATAGTATCCGCACTTGTATTGAATAAACCAGCGTAGTGGGTTGTTGGTTTGAATCCGTCTTCCTCATAATCCCTCACCATGGCTTGACGCTGGGGTGTGCTTATGAGTAGTGGTCTTCCCGTTCTTTGCCGGGGTAGCAAAGATCCCTCCTCTTCGAACCGCCGTACCCATAAAACAACAGTTTTCCTCTGTAAAAAAAAACGGAAACTTATAATAACCATTAAAGATATAAAAAAGATGAAATAGAAAATATTTTTGTAAAAATCTGAGTACTTAAATAAATTACTACTTACGTTCACACCGGTTTCTCTTGCAATTTCTGACAAATTTCTGCCTTCACTGTGCAAGGCAATTATTTGCGATCTTTTGACCAGGTCAATATTGTAACGAGAAGTCATTTTTTAAGAAAAATTTAACGAAAGTAAAATCTACACAAAAAAGGCAATCGATTAAGCAGCTAACGAACGAACGAGCAAAGTCTTTGTAATAATCAGTGTGGTATTTATAAATCTTTAGTCTACCCTCCTTATAGTAATATTAACCGTGTTTCTATTTCATTGAATGCGAAAATAACCAAATCATAATAAACTATTAATTTCAACTTCATATTCAAATGTGTGATGGTCCAATGGCGTATAACGCCGCTCTCACTCACGACTCCGAGTATCGCGGGTTCGATTCCACGCAATGGAAAAAGTGTTTTTGGTAATTTAACCTCTTAGTTTGGAATTGACTAACATTTCATACTTCTAAAATCTTCTCTATACTAAAATATAATAAACGATAAAATAAAGAAAAAGTGTTTGGCTCTGGTGTCAGTATGAGGAATAAAATATTTTTTAATTTTGTTTTTTTACAACAACGCCATCTAGTACGATCTTATTGAACCACTACGAGCGTGAGGCGTCAGTTTGCACCTCAAAGCATTATCTTTATGAACTGTCCATGCACTTTTGCAGCCCACTGTACCTAATAGTTAGTGTCCATTAAACATAATTGTTGATTTTACCTAATTCTCAGTGACCACATGTTTAATGACTTTTGACAATACCATTAAGGCCCCATACATATAAAGGCCGATCGGTTCAAGCCGAACTGCGTCAGTTCCGCCTGACCGGATCGAGTGCCCATACAGGTAAAGACTTTACAAGACACCATACAAGAAAACCGTTCAGGCGGACGGATGCGATTTGCCTTCAGGCCAAATTACACATACACGATGCTATTTTGCATCCGGTCAGTTAGACCTGAAGGCAAAACGGATCATGTATGGAGGCCTTAAGATTCTTCTTCTGTAACTGGAACGAACATGTTGCTGATGTCAGTTCTAGAATAAAGAGATACATTTTGCATTGAGAAAAATAAGTATTTTAGTCTAAAAAGAAGCAGCCATTGGTACTTACCATGATTTCTTTAACTCAATTCTACGCAGACGCTATGCATAACGTTGTGGGGTTGGTCCTCAAAAACAGATAGTGTACTTATTTGTAATGCAAATGTGTAAGAGCTATGTTTGCACCAAAGCAGACAGATTCATACAGGTCATATTTTAAAAACTATAATAATCCTTTTTTCACCTACTTTATACATTACCAGATACCTGTTTGTTTGTGTATAAAAATGGCAACTCTTTCTCCAGGTTAAAAAAGTTTTATAAGCGACCCGTTTCGTGCGTCCAAACTATAAGGTCCCGGTATCAAAATGGTCACGCTTTATAAAAAATAACAACGTCATGTGCATACAAACCTTGAACAAGCTTCCTGACTCAATAAAAAATCTCGCTTCGTGTAAATTCAAACGGGCATTGAATGCCTATATGGCTTGTTGATAAATCTTTTTCTAGCATACATGACTTAGGCTATTTCTACCTTTTTTACATGCCTCGAAACCATGTTGCACCGAAAATTACGTAAAATAAAATATTTAATTTTATTTCATTTCGAAAAAAGAATGCCAATACCTCCAGTTGGTAAGTCGGCGTAACCCTGAGGGGATCGGAAATGCATGCTCCAGTCCCAGCACACTCCGAATGGGGCGATTGATATTTGGGATCTTAAGAAGAATAATTAAACCACAGCCCATGTCTATTCAGACTTTTTTGATTTCAAAGTAAACGCATAAGAATAAACCACACGTAGAAGCGAATCTCCTTTACCAAGGCCCCAAATGCCGCGTTTTATATACCTACTTCCCCCTTCACCCCGCTACGCCCCTCTGTCTTCCGCGCCCAAGGTTAGGGCTGTTACTTGCGAAATATTCTAATCGGTTTATGGATGTGTTATACGAGTTTAGTCACGAAATATTATTAATGTTTTTTTTTAATTTTTTACATTTACGTTCAATTAGGTAATAATACTTTTTGATGATATTAAGATTATCTCCAGAAAATTACATGGCTTATGTGGCCATTAATCATCTATATAAAACAAGGAAACGAGTCTATAAACAACCTTTATAATAATAATTAAGCTCAATAAGTTTTATGGTTTGGGGTCCAGAGTAACTTTTTACGTTTCTTTCGGGTCCATTACTCTGAATTTTTATTACGTTGAAAAAGCTTTATTGCAAAATACTATTCTTATATATTAATAATTTTTTTGTCAGATTTACAGCCAAATTGACTGCAGTAATGTTTTCCCATGACTAATTTAATATATTTAATAGCTGCGTGTGTGGACTCTGTCAACTAATACGGAAAAAATATCGTAAGATGTATTACTATGATACATATTTTTGCATATTAATATATATTCCGTGTGTGACGCCCCTGACTGACTAGACACCTCAGGTGTCGCCAGGCGGTAGGTATCTAACGCGCGGAGCGCGCGTCGGAAACCGGGAGTTTCGCTTCTACGTGTAGTTATTGTTTATTCCTATGGGAAACGATTAATCACGTCGGAAACCAACATTTCAATTTTAATTATCTCAACTTAACAAAAACTGTTGCGGTTTTTTTTTATTAATAACTACAGAAAGAATACAAATAACAAGGCATCACCTGAAAAATAAAAATAAAATATCTTAGTATGTAAGTAGGTACTATATATGTATATGTTAAAAAGGTTAAGTTCGCTTTGATGTGTTTATATTTATTTTTGATATTTATTTCAATACATGTCAAAATTAGAAGTATCCCCATCATGATTGTGAAAAACGAATACTTAGATACAATTTTAAATTAATAATAAAATCAGTTCAACCGATAAGGATTGTCATCACAATTAAAAAAACCGGACGAGCATGGCGGACCATGCTCAATGTATTTAGGGTTACTACAAACACAGAAAACAAGTTATTTGGTGCTATCATATTAGATGATTTTAAGTAGGTAGGTATAAACACTTTAGTCGCCTGTGTATCCAGAATCAATCAAATCTACTTAGTCGTGATTGTTTTCCTTATAAAATCGTTACATGTGCTTTCATTTAAAATATTTTTCAGATTTTTATCACGTATAGTTTTGGCCGCAGGTGCGGTCAGCGTCATAAATATATATTATTATTATTATTATTATTTATTTATTTATTAAACCAACAACAAAAATTACAAATAAACAAAAGCCCTGCAAAACTGTTTTAGTACAGTTTGTCTGCAGGAAGACTTTAAAAGAACAGTACTATAATCTTAGTATTATACAATGCTTAGTTCGACACTATAGGTACCAGTTAAATAATTCTAAGGCAGTGTATCTAATAGGTATTTCTTTAGTTTTCTCTTAAAAATACGTTTATTTTGCTCGAGACGGATGTCCTCAGGTAAACTGTTAAGAATATAAGGCAGGCGTTTTTTTAAAGTTCTGTCTCCGTAATAGTTGTTGACTCTAGGCACATCAAACTTACCCGCGGACACCAATCTCGTACCATGATTATGATCAATTCTACTCAGGTCATGCTGCCGACTGTCATGGTTATTAATAGCTAAAAGGTATTTGTGCTTTAAAGTGACGGGAAGTATCTTACATATTTTGAACAGTTTTCGATAATCACTTTTACAGTTATTTTTAATATTTTTAGAGACAAGAAATTTTAAAAAACGCAATTGCAAGGATTCTAGTTTATCTAAGTAAGTTTTGAAAGTGAGACCATAACAATTGAGAGCATAACCCAGTACTGAATCCACCAACGCAAAATATAAACACTTTAAAGTACCAACAGGAACCCTGTAACTAAGATGGTAAAATTTACCCAGCAAAACTCTTAATTTATCACAGATATAATCCACATGCTGAGACCAGGAAAAATTAGTGTCTATTTTAACTCCTAAATATGTAACACAATCAACTTTAACTATAGGATTACATCGGCAATTGTCCTGGTTATTATGAAAGCACTGATAACCATGGGCAACCAAATGAAAAGTAAAATCTGGTACTTTCAAATAAGGCGAGTGTATTACAAGAAGGTTAGTCTTTTCCGCGTTCAACAAAATACCGTTGTCATGAGACCATCGCACTATTGCATCTATATCAAGCTGAATAGAGCGACTCATGTCAACAAGGTCAGTCCCGGCACATACAATGCACAAATCGTCAGCGAACATGTAAGGTGTACTGTGACGTATGACACCACCTATACTATTTACATGCATCAAATAGCATACTGGACCACATCCAGAGCCCTGCGGAACCCCACAGTTGACCGCCACGTCATCGCTGAGCACCCCATTCACCTTCACACGATAAGTCCGAGACATCAAGTAGTCGCGGAACCAACCATTCAGCGGCTGCCTGATGCCGCATTCGTCCATCCCATTTAAAAGCGTATCCGTCGCAAGAGTGTCAAAAGCTTTTTTATAACAAGGTTTTTTTACGTGAACAAGGTTTCAGAAATAAATATACACCCTTATTCCCTCGCAGCAGAGTCGTGTTTACATTTATAATTGAAAGTTTTACTGTGTCTATATATTTGATGCTGACTGTACACGCAACTTTATCGAAAATGAGACTTTTCTAGTTCAATATTTCCAAATCTAAAAATTTATAGTAACATGTAACATTATGTTTCTTTAAAGCTGTGTATTAGGTAATAGGTATCTCAATCGATGTTATAATGTTAAAACAATAATTTACCTTTGCTTTTGATGTATGGCAAAGGAGGTACTAGACCGAAAAACATATATTTTTTAAGATTTATTTTACATTTTTTATGCGTAATTTAAATGTTAACTATACCAAATTACAGCTTTGTAGTACCAAGAGTCTCCGAGTTAAACCGAGGACAGAGGTACAGTCACGAGATTAAATTTAGTACCCACCTTAGCTTAAGTCTAAAGTCAATCTGACATTCTACAACAATAAGGTTGAGTTTCCAAAAAGTTACAAATGATTTGACATCTCTAATGACATTGACGACTTCAAGCATATTTTTCTTGAAATGGGTCCCAAATTAACGCTCGTGACCGTACATACGGTCATGGCTGTATGGATGCAGGCATATTTTGACTTTGGAACCACATAAATTAAAAATCAAGCGGTTTTTCTAGGTGTATCCCAATTCTGTAAATAATTTTAGGCTTAAAATAATGTGCGAAAAACAAATGAGCACCTGAACAAATGAAGACAAAGGCTACAGACAGCGAACAAAGAGTGGCTCAGTGTAAAACGCGCAGAAGACGAAATGATCTCATTTTCCATTCCATTCACTGCGCGCAAACCACACAAACATTCGGTGTAGCTTTACCAAGATGCCTCTCGTATGGTCCAAGATATAAGACATACGTCTATATTGTTTGGCCTAAAGTCATTTGTTCTAAACTTACACTATCAAAAAATCTCATTCTTTAATCATTAATGAGTTCTTAAATTCACAACTTCATATACCTATGTATACTCGTATACTAGATTTTGTATATTAAACTCATTGAATATAATCCTTACTTCCTATAATATTTATAAAACTTATATTAAAAGCCATAAATGAGCATGATTTTTGACCGTTATAGATTCTGATTCAAAAGCATGTGATTTTTATAGCAAATTAAGTTGGAGATTATGAAATTAGAGCATTTGATATTAGGGAATACTAAGTTACGGGAGCGCCAAAGTTCATATAAAATTACAACTCCGATTATTGGAACTCCGAAAATGTAATTTTTATACCGCTGGAACCGTAAACTTTTCAGAAGTTCTGAAAAATTCAATGTGTAGATAAGACTAGGTTAGGTTAGGTTTGATTTATAAAAATGCTGAAAAGTAACAGTTGCTGAAAAAATACGTTATGAGTTGCGATGATTATGACTTACAATACATTATGAGTAAAAATAATTATAATTATGAGCCAATATGGACCCACTAAGTTGTATGAAAATTTTATATTTTTCGAGCTATCGGCTTTTTTATAAAACTCATGATTTTTGATACCTTGAACCGTTTTTCGGGGAATAAAAATTTAAATTTTTGCACGGTGTTGCCAAACAAATGTTCTATCAAATGCGGTTATTATAATTTTTTAACATCAACGATGTAGCAGTAAAAAAGTGCAATTTTTTATACTTGAAAATGGGCAGAAAGTTCAAATTCCATATTAAGTAAATTGCTTTTTGAGATACGAGTAGTCCCCGTTATATTATATATTATATAATAGTCTAAAATTGACGCAATATGCTGGTCACTGGTGGATCTAAAACTCATGTAAACATAAAGAAGAAGAATTGAGAAATTCAAGTATTTGGGCCTCTAAACGAACCAGTAACAAACCATCTTACCAGGAGAGATTTGATAGTGTGAAAGCTGTCTACCGAATGGTAAACTGGTAAACTGAATGCCTAATGGCATTCTCTACCAGTTGACCTGTGGGCAAATTGTAAAATGTGTTATAGGCGGTGCAATATTTTACGATCGATAGCATTAAGAGAAAATACAATAAAAAGCCTAATACTATCATGCATCGAAAAAACAAATATAAACATAGATACCTACAATCGAGTACAAAGTTATGTATACAGTTGTATGCATTCCATTGAAATAAGGTGCAAATGTGTCTTGTCTTTGACCTCGACTAAACATACAAATGAATACATACATGAATACATTAAATACATATATAAATAATAGATATTTATTTATTTAATCATTGCACAAAAATACCAATTTGATTAAAAAAATTAAATTTAATGCCTAATAGCATTCTCTACCAATAAGCATTATTTATTGTCCTCTTATTGTATGTAGATATAGTATGAAAAAATAAATGTTTAAAAAAACAAAAAACCGCCTTCAAAAAGCAAAAAATAACTTCTTTAAAATGGTAGGTAGTAATAGTAGGTCAGTCGAACTGAAGTCTGCTTTTGGTTAAAATATTGTTGGACGCCGACTTCAGTTGGACTGACCTACTTATTACTACCTACCATTTTAAAGAAGTTATTTGTTGCTTTTTGAAGGCGGTTTTTTGTTTTTTTAAACATTTATTTTATTTTATACTTTTTAGTGATCCTATTTATGCTGTTACGTAGCTCCACTTCTAAATATTAATAAGAAACTATAGAACATTTCAAGCTCGCCGCAGACAACGCCGCGGGAATGTCATAGTCATATTTAAACCTAAATGTGCTTCGTCATAGTCGCTCAACTTCCTTTATCGAAATATCTTATCGCCACCCTTGAAATAGGTACCGTTAAGGAGTTCCGGTGGCCATCTGTGGTCTTCATCATCAGTTCCACTTCACCATATAGTACTTTCCAAAAGCAAATGCATGAGTTACAGTGAAAAATACCAAAATCGGTATAGGTGTGCCTATAATATTTGAGGAGTTCTCTTGATTTCTCCATGATCCCATCATCAGATCCTGACGTGGTGACAATGGGACCAACTAGAAAGTATACCTATTCGAACAACGAAAAAAATTTTCAAATCGGTCCAGTGGTCTTCGAGTAATCGGGGAACATACATAAATAAAAAAAAAAAAAAACCTGACGAATTGAGAACCTCCTCCTTTTTTTGAAGTCGGTTAACAATAAGAGTACAAATAATAAGATATCAATTCTGTATGGAAATGTTGTCGTGTTTTCACTTCTAAGTAATAATATTATGTTACTTTAAGGACTGACCAGCGTTTTATTTTTATTGGATCGTTAGTTTGTAGATAAAAGACAAGAGCATTACTCCAGTGTTCAAGGCCTCTGGAGTGCAGACGCCACCATCAGTTCATAATTTACAGTCGGCCCTCGACCGAGGCCAAGGAGCTAACTTATTAAACCTGCTCGAGTTATCCCCGGAAGAACGATATAAAATGCACGTGTTAGATAAAGATAAAGGTATAAATTAATCGGACGCCCTAAACGAGATGCATAGCGCGATATGAACGATTTTCGAAAACTGACAAAATGTATGGAATAGACAAAAGCTGTGGACACCGGTTTTCTCGTGGTCCTACTGATTGTTGTTCTGCTGTGGGGTAACATTATTAAATGATGTATGCCTAGTTCCTCGTAGTCCTACTGCGGTACACAAGAATTTCCCTGGAATTTTCTACTGCCATTTTAGGTAAGTAGGTTCTGCCCCCGCGGGGCTCCTATTTCCGGGTGGTTTGTTACTACAAAACTAACATAACCTACACCTACCAACGTATTTACATTTTTAGCAAGCGAAAACGATCATTTAATAATACGAGGAATAGGTCGCCCTCGTGGTCCTATTAGTAGGATAAATCAATGGAACCACGAGAAAACGGGGCTCTCGATGCAGCTGTCTGGCAGCTTACGTCAATCCTGTATATTTTCAATTACGATAACATTGTAGCATTGCATCTTGTCTAGGGCACCAGTGTTGGACACTTTACGCTATCAGTCACCAATCATGGACACTTAATTCTTAATTCAAAGTTCATAAGGTTATACATTGATTATAGCATAATAAATTAATAACTCTTTCCGTAAAACAAGAATCAAGTGTCCATCATTTGTCCTTGTTCATTACTGGCTCCATCCATTTTCCCTCTCACTCCTTTTTCAGCAGCAGTCTTCAACTTGGACTCTAAGTCACTGAAGATGAAGTTATGAATTCGAAGTTCAGCTTCAGTAGTTTGAGGCAATCAGTGGTTGGTATGGATAAATATTGTAAATTAGGATCTAAGAGAAATTGACTAAGACGTTCGTCGTTTCTGCAATACCAGTATTAGGACGGTCCTTTGTCTGTCTCATTTACTCCCTGTTAAGTTGTACGTAAAGTTTTGGAATCTAAGTTGCCGTCGTTCTCAAAGTAGATTATCACGAAATTCACCAGTGCATTAGCAAACTGTTAAATATTAAAAGACTGTTAATCAATACTTTTTTTAGTAATTGTTACACATAACTGTCTGCAAAGTAGTTGCTCCTTAACGGATTACAATATATACAGATTGATCTTGGACCTCTAAATACAGGACATCCTGTATAAAAGTTAATAAGAGGGAAAATCTTGATTATGTAAGTACCTAGTCCTTTAGGCACTTTCACACGTCTGTGTCTATTAATGAGTCTACTTAAAACAACACGCTACTCGTAGCGACCTCCTTTTCGAAGTGACTTTATTTCCTACCATTTTGATAAGAAGTATATCTCTTAGTGTAAGTAGAAAATTAAACCTTTCTTATAACAAAAATGAACAGGTTCTAGTTGGGCATTTCTTACTTAAAGCTTTTAAAGACTCGTTCCGATATGACAGTTTTTATTTACCGTTAGACGAATGGCATTTTTATTTTCCGACTATTTGACGTGACTGGGTCGTTTATCGTTGAACGACTGTTGTGTTTGTTTCCACTAGATTATGTGTGGGTACCTATTATCTGTCGTCACGTTTTTACCCCGACTACTGTCGTTCTAGCTCTTCTCGTTGTCTTGACAGTCTGTCATCTACGTCAAAAAAGTTGTTTGAATCGTGTTGTGCTATATGTGAACAACTCCATTTTAATATACAAACGATCTGTGGAATCTACCTATCTGTCACAAAATAACGGTAACGCGGCCTTTGACCTCGCTCCCTCTTCACGCTTCTACCATAACATAAAGTTATTTGCATAGAACACTTTATTCAGTCGCGAAGGAATACCGAACCGACCTGATTTAAATAATCAACGCTGGTTAGTATGTTTGGTCTCGTGTATTGCCACCTTAATTGACTTATACAGGGCGTCCCAAGACTATGGGACATGAAGGGAAAGTAGGTACCTTAAATATCGTACATAGGATATTTTGCTGAAAGAAAACTTTATGTTATTTTTAAAAGTTAGTAATACTGCATTCAAAGATGTTCTAAAAATTATTTGCTTCGTCTGGGAATCGAACCGACCTAAATGTGAAAAAAAAATCACCCGTATTTTTATGATGCCAATCGAAAGAATGAACAAAAAATAATAATTCTTCTTAAGTAACATAGTATCTTAAAAGAAAGGAACTACGTGAAATTAATCATTTTAATCAAATTAAAAACATACATGAAACTGCCGAAGTCAGTAGAGTATTTTTTGTAAATTAATTGATTTCTTGCAAATTAATTAATTAAATGCTCAAAATGTGATCCCTCTTGTCTTATGCAAATCGCCAATCTTTTAATAAGTCCGTTGGCCGTTGATTTTCTAAACATATTATGGTGAATACTCGATATGATATGGCTCAATTCTGTTTGTTACTTGCCCACGTGGTCGTATTGCTTTTTGTATAGCAAATCTTTCACGTATCCCCAAAAGAAGTAATGTAACGGTGAATGTGCACCTATAATAAGAAAAACTTTGCCAGTAAGTCGTTTATTAAGTGGGTACTTATTTGCGAATAAGCAATTCTATCTATGGAATGATAATATCGCTATTTTTCGGACGTCGCACAGTGGTGCACGTTGTATGGAGCCGCGGAATTAATTGTTTTTTTTAGGTTAATGGATAAAAAAACACATTTTAAATATATTTATAAGTGTAATAAAATCATTCCAACTAATATTTAAAATAAAACCTACATTGATTGAACTTAAAATAAAATATACAATTAGGTGTTGCTTTATTGAATTCATAAAAGTAAATGATGCACAATTTTGTAAATACCCTTTTTATACTATTTTATAATTTAATAGTCTTTGTAATTGCCCTCACTACCATCGATAACGCATTTAAGTATTTTTCTTAGAAAAATAAGGTCATTCACTTAATGAGGTAGTAATAAAAAGTTTGCAAATTATTGCAGCTAGAACCAATTAAATAATGATTTAGATTAAATAATGTGTAAATATTGTTGTATAAGAGCTTGAGGGTCGTTGTAGCTAAAAGGTTATAGCCAATGAAATGTAATATTTAGGGGAGAAATGCTATCAAATTCTTACAGCCCTAAAATTACTCATAATTTAAGAGAAACCATAAATGTTATTTCATTTACAATAGTAGGAATAATGTTTCTTGTATATAAATGAAACATGTTAAACAAAATCAATAACTTGAGAGGAATACACCGTTTGCAAATGCAAGGTATTTTTAACGTTTATTTCATGCGAGTTCATTTGTACGAGTTTGGCGGCCTAATTTCTTTATAAAAATAACATATATATGCAATATTTTATTAGATCATAGGTATTTGAAATGTTTTATATACATATCAGATAAAAAATGTGACTACTGATGACCATCCCAAAATTGAATTAATTCCGCCGTTGCTCCACTGTGCGTCGTCGTCGGTAATAAATAATGTTCTTGAAATTTGAATCAAACATTTTACGTTATTCCTTTCTTTTAAGATACTATGTTACTTAAGAAGAATTATTATTTTTTGTTCATTCTTTCGATTGGCATCATAAAAATACGGGTGATTTTTTTTCACATTTAAGTCGGTTCGATTCCCAGACGAAGCAAATATTTTTTAGAATATCTTTGAATGCAGTATTACTAACTTTTAAAAATAACATAAAGTCTTCTTTCAGCAAAATATCCTATCTATGATATTTAAGGTACTTTCCCTTCATGTCCCATAGTCTTGGGACGCCCTGCATACTCATCTAGGTTGGCAGTGTGAAAAGAATAAAAGGAAATGGTTGATAAAACAGTGTCGTGATTTAGACTGAAAAGTGTCAGGTGCAAAGTGGACACACACAGGTATAACCACTTTTGCAGTAAAACCACGGTAGCCTGCAGTGCGGCGTGACTTGTAAAACTACCCCCATTTATATTGTAGATACGGTCTCAGTTTTAACCCTGGATATATTTTTGAGAAACTAGCACTCGTTACGTCGCGTAGAGCAAATTTTTTGTTCAACAGTTAATTAAAGTTTTACTTTTTATTATTATTGCAAGATGTATTTTATACGGCGGGCTAATGACATTATTTAACTTTCGGACAAAGAATCGAAAAAAAATGTCTCTGAAAAATTTTAAATTGCATACACATAATGGTTTTTAAGAGCTATACAATCATACTTCGCACTTGATTGGGAGGTACCTTGGTTTTTTTTTATTTGTTTCATTACATACGGACGGTTAGACAGCCAGGCAAAGAGGCTGGCATGGCAAAAATGTTCCTATTTAGACTATGAAGCCATTAAAAATATGCACATGCCTTAACATAATGAAATCTTCATCAACTTTAATGAAAAGTATTTTTTGCAGCATGCAGAAGGCAAACGAGAAAACGAAATTGCATTCTCAAGACTGCAACCTTAAAACTGCAAAATGAGGTTTAAAATGCTGTATTTCCTAAAATTAAATGATGCATTTACCCCTCGGTCGGAAAATTCCCGACTGATGTTACGCAAAAATATGTATTTTTCGTAATTAATCGCAATGAGGACGCGCGTTTTAGTACTACTATATTTCCTGAAACGTTTGGGATTGATCCTGTTAGCGTGTCGAGCCTATATTATCGCATGATCGGGCATAACTGGCATAACCTAGTTACAAGAACGCGTCGACGCCGGCGGTGGCGTGGTCCGCAACCGTGCGCGTAATGTACTTAGCGGAGGAGTTCAAATTTTAAAACCAACGAGTTCCAACTTGGTCATTAAAGCCAAATTGTTGGTAGTCAATGTTTATTTTTTGCTTTAATATTTTATATTAGACATAAATAACTAAAGTCAACCTGGAGGTACTAAGATTTCGCTTTACAACCTGGAATGAATATACTTTAAAATCAAAAACGAAAATAGACTACTAATACAACAATTTAGCATTAGATAAAAGTAATTCAAAACATTAAAAATATAAGTATTCAAGTAAGTAGCGTTCTTATCTAATGATTAAAAAATACGCAATTTTCCTGTTCCGTTCCAGTTTCAACTCCCTTTCCGGTCGGAATGGAAGATATTTTGGCAGAAGAAATGGATCGCTAATGCACCTATTGTTCGCCGGGCTGTGTTTCGACGGGGCCGTATTGATACTAGGGCTCTGCAGGCAAAACACAACAATGGGTACACGAAAGGAATCATTTGCCGGATCGTGGGGTTGAGTTCATCGCTACGGGAGCTTTATCTTTCCCATGTATATATTTTTTGTATGCTGCGACTTAGCAATCTATTTTTAAAAACAATTAATTATTAGTAGAGAGATGTGTCCTGCGACGTCTCCATCAGCATTTGTCTTGTTTGTTTGTGCAAATCTTTTCACTAGGTCCAGAAAATTATTTCTCTTTAGTCTGCAAAATTGTATGCTGCCAGTTCCTTGTAATTGTGCAGCTAATTCATTCTTATGTGTGATTAATATTCTATCGCTATCGTATTTCTTTATCTCTTGCTTAACTGTTCGCAGGTTGAAATCTTAGTTCACAAATTTATTACTTATGTATATGGCGGTATATCAAACATCATTCGCATTGTCTTACTCTGGAACCTTTTCCGAGTATTTCTATATTACTATGCCTAACAGAGCCTCAAAATAATATTCCGTAACAGAGCCCCAAAGCTCTATTCTTTTCTGTATTTATTGGTTTCAGGATCGAATAATAAATGGCCATTTTGCTGGTGTATGTTAGCAATTACTTGCACCCAATAAGTACGTTTCACGAACTTTGTAGTCATATGTGCATGTATGCATGAAATATGCTTACAGCCGGCGGTCGAAGTGTAAGACTTATGCCTAATTATTTGACTCTGTCGTCTTGTAGGGCCTCTTCATTGTACAGGTTTTGCGGCGGGAAGGTTTGTCTTCTTAGCGCAGATGTAACATTAGCGGATTTGTCTTAATTGACCTTGATCCGCTACTTACTGAAAGTTTTTATTTTAAGTTAATGTGTTCCTGAAGGTTTTTTGTTGCCGCAATGGGGTTCTCATGTACAAACAGCAATGCAGTGTCGTCTGTGTATTTCGCGGCATTAGTGCAGTAGGCAAGTCAGCTATAAAAATCAGGTAGAGCACCGGACCCAAGATGCTGCCCTGTGGCACGCCTGATATTATTTCATGCTATATGAAGTTTCAGTGTTATTATATCTTACTTCATAGCATCTCTTTTCAAGGTAAAGAAGAAAGAGTGTTACAGTGACTTTTTAATTTTAACGAGGGGTCCTTCGTGCCACTCATTTTGATGTAAACAGAGATGGGAGCCTAGATAACTGCCAAATTTTAAGATTAACGTAAGCTGATGATGTATTCTATCGGCCGCTTTTGTCAATTTTATACATATTTAGTGACAGTTTTGCAATAATCGCTTACGTTAGCTTTATGCATATTGTCTAGCCCCCCTGGCGTATAATTTTAGCCCGTGCCGGGCGTCAATCAACCCGGCTTCGCCCTACTAACTTCCTAAATAGTCCGAAACATTCCAAACGCACTCTATTATCGTCCTTCAAACAAATTGAAGTCCCCAGTTCTTACAAACTTCCAACTTCCTTGCCTTCATCAAAGTGCCCCTCTCAACGCCCTGTTGTATGAAAAATTCATTCGTAGAGAAAGTTCGTTTCTCCCCCATAAAGTTTACATTGGTGGGCTAGTGGTAAGGGGTGTCGATTCGTGATCACGAGGTGCCCAGACCGACTACTAACTGACAAGGACAAAATTAATCTTAAATTCCTAAAAGCGTTGACGAATATAATTAAAAATGTATGCCCTCATACATCGTCTACTCTTTATCGAACTAAACTTTTAAGTTGGTGACGTCTATAATAAGCGAAGATGGTGACCGCTTTCCATCAGGGGATCCGTCTGCTCGTTTGGCTTCACAATAGCAAAAATAACTTGATTATAGGTGATAGTACCTATCGCGAAAAGAAGATTGCGCGTTTATATTAATACGGTCACGGAAGTTAATTTGCTACCCTATTCAAAGAAAATCTGCTTGAAGATGTCATTGTCAATAGAGATGTCAAGTAATTTGTAATTGACAGGAAACTCAACCTTATTGCTGTAGAATGTCAGATTGACTTTGGACCTAAGGTGGGTCACAAATTAAATTCCTTGACTGTACCATTAATTTACTACTTTTACTTGCTCGATCTGACATTGTATTTGTGTACTTACATTAAATTAATACATATCTCATTTTGTCTAATATTTGACTGGAGAATAATCCTTATTTTCACCAGTCACACCAGAGGTGCTACGAGAAACTACGTAAAAAGAAAAAAAAACAGGAATTTATTATAACCAAATAGCATAAGGTATATTTATTTAATCTGTATTGCACATTATTTATGAGTAATAGTGTGTTAAATTTGAGTACCATAGATGAACTTATGTCTGATGCCTTTTGAGTTTACTTTTGGGCAGACCACAAAAATAATGTTAATTATTCTACGGCGCTGATGTCACCGAATAACTCGAGCTTTGATTGTGCCAGCTTGTTCTTTTGCTCGTATTTCTACTACAACTCTGACATATTGAGCAAGTACTTACTTTTAGCTGGCTTCAGTTAGAGGTGGGAAAAAGGGGAACACCTTGAAATTCCGATAATTTTTTTCCGAATATTCATTTGTCCGAATTTTCCGAAAGTTATGTTACGTATGCTTTAACTATTTTATATTAAATGCATAATTGTATTCTTATACGGAGGTAAGGTTAGGTTCGATTAATAAGCGATCACAAAAAATAAAGTCTTCTATCAAAACATATCATCCGGAACAATGAGAGTTCGGAATTTTGATCAATTCGGAATTATCTCTTTGGAAGTATGTAGTGTACCCGAGACCATGATATGGTGCTTCGAACTCAGTTTATATGGTATAAATAAACGACACTACAAGTTTTACACAGTCTTCTAAAATATCTAATAATACGCTATTTTAATGAAATGGTCACGTGGCAGCCGCTCTCATTATCCTGCGCCACGATCTGACAAATGCGTCAAGAGGATTATAGTTAGAGTCAGCCACTGTTTACCGGGCATAGATCTAGTTATGAGGGAGTTAATCCGTTTTCCTAGTTAGTTGAACGAAATTCCTAACAGACTATAACTCTAACGTGATCAGCAGCTGTGCTTTGAATGGTTAAGTGGGCTAAATACGTGTATTTGAGAAATAGGTACATGGAAACCGAAACAAAAGTAATTTATTGTTTTGTTCAACAATTAAACATACAACTAAAAGGATACGAACCCCTACAGCATCGTTAAATCGTTTGTTTTATATTAATTGTATTGTTCTGGATTTTCTTTTGTACAATAAAGTGTTTATATACATAAATACAATACAACTATAACTATCAAACTATTTTTATACCTGTACTGTACTACGTAAAGAATATAGATAAAAATTAACCGTCGTAAGGATTTAATGTATTAATAAAATGGTTTTTAATAAGGGAAGTATGCCGCGCGTGTAACAAATACGAGTAAGTACCAGAGCGAGGCGGCGCGGCGGTGGCTTATGGAAAGCCGGCTTGCTAAAATTATCTTGTTAGTATAAAATGTATAATGTACAGTCACGAGATTAAAGGTAGGTACCTACCTTAGGTCCAAAGTCAATCTGAAGTTCTACATTCTACAACAATAAGGTGGAGTTTCCTAAAAGTTACAAAAGTCTCGTACCGTCGTACCTCATAATAGTGTAATTAAATGTGTAACGATTAGCATGGAAGGTTTAACTGTTAGTGTTAATTGGTAATAAATAAATAAATAAAACAAATCGCACCTTCAGAACAATAGTGACCTAATTCAAAATTTCAGCTTTCAAAATTCAAGCCATAAATTTATTGTTATAGAGACCTAACTCGAAATTTAAAATTTCTGAATTAGGTCACTATTGTTCTGAAGGTGCGAATAAATAAATAAACAAATGACTTGACATCTCAAATGTATTGACGACTTCAAGCGTATTTTTCTTGAAATGGGTTCCAAATTAACACTCGTGACCGTACTATGCGAAAAAAGCTGTTATTAAAGTGACAAGTTATTTTTTATTTCAGAGCAGCTTTCCAATAGTCTTATTTTAAATAAAACGACTGATATACAGACATGGCGGCAATATACGGCTTTAAATAAAAATATGTGATTGAAGAACATTCTATTTTTATTAAAGGTGATATAGCGTTACAGCTATTTAATTTATCTTACGTCAGGCGAGAATCGAGAATTACATTCTAGGAAATGTCAGGCCAAGGGCTTGACAAATGAGACATCGCGGCTTGAATAGGTTTTAAAAGCCTAGGCGTGAGCGGCTAAAGGATTATTACACGAGCAATATTTGAGTAATAATTGCCCATTAACTACATCTCTTACACTAATTTGGTGTAATATATAATAACATGTCTTTAATGTTGAAAACACGTTGGCCTAGTTGGTAGTGATCCTGCCTACTAACCTAGAACATTCATTGATGTTTTGGGATTATGGTGTATGAAGCTAATTCAACACATTTCTATGTTATTGACGTTAATATATTAAGTTTTAGAATTACGAATTACAGCTATTTTCAGTTAAGGGAGCCTGAGGTGCAAGGTAGTGTTTTTAACAAATGTCATTAAAAACTCAAAAACTCCTCAACTAGTTAAATTATTGGAAAGTTAAGGGTCGTTCTCAAAAAATTTGCACCGCCACCTGTCAATCTCTTAGAACTTTTTTTTACAAAGCGTCATCCATATTATTGTGTTACCAATTCATATTAAAATACACTTTTTGAATAGAGGCCAAATGCTGTGATATATATTTAAATTATATTAATAACCATAAAATCAATTTGTAACTACGTTTTGTCGCTCACCTGCAGTGTCCCAACGCGAGGCACTCATGTTTCAAGTTAATTAAAACGTAAAAATCACCAACGTAACTTAGTTCGAATACTATTTTTTACTTACACATATACTCAAGATTTAAAACTGTAGTTTCGAATAAGAATACTATACTTATATTCCGAATTATTTGAAATTTATTTTTGTCTGCGGTAGTTTTTGTCGCTCACCTGTCATGAGATAAACGCTACCTCTGTGGTTATACTATCTCGTCTAACCTGCCTTACCCCGCATAATTCGAGACCTACAGTCCCCAGCTAACGCTGTTAGAAGTAACACGTCGTCAGTGTGCCGTTCTCAAAAATTATATACATAAAACTTACGCGAGCGGGAGTTATTTTGATAATTGTGTGACTTATTATATTGATATTAATTTATAGCACGTAAAATATGGTTTATTTTTATGTGAATAAATATGCAGTTCATTATCCAAGTACTTAACTTGTATTGATGATATAACTGTCATTTTGTCCATAACCTGTATGTCGTTCACCTGTCTAAAAAACAGGTGAAAGACGTTTACTGCAGGCGAACGACAATTATTTAAAAACTTATACTGTTAACCAAAGATGTTCGTGGCGTTAATGTTTTTTACCCGACTGCACGAAGCAGGGTTGTTTTCTGAGCGTATGTATGTAGTTATATATGTATGAAACACCCTGTAGCCTATACGGTTCACTGGAATTCAACATATGAGATGCCGTTACGCTCGAAAGGTAAAAAAGGTGTGTTATTTTATATAAATAATTCAGATAAGGAAAAACACGAATCAAAAATAATCAAATTAAGCACTTTTTGTCAGTTTAATATAGTTTTTATTTAACAATTTACTTAACTGCACCTGTTGTCGTTAACCTGCTAACAGTTTCACTTTATTTGTACGTATTGATCGCCAACCTGCCCGTATTGTCGATAACCTGGTTACAAATAGTCATTCACCTGTCTACCGCATAATTCAAATACCTGTATCTTCTAAAACAATGAAATAAATCACATGATATCGATTACTCGATTTTATTTCTAGAAATCATAATTTAAAAAAAACAGCAAAATCAGAACTTTTCTGAAAAATCAAAATTAATTCAGCGGTGCAAATTTTTCGCGAACGACCCTTAAAACTATGTTCTTGGCCTCTATTCTAGGCGGTAAAAAACATATTGTCTTTGACGTGTTATCGTATTGTTTTTAACTCGGAAGGCATTACTGTCAAGTAAATAAGAGCTATCAAAACGTTGACAATACTTCTAGTATAACAGATCAAAGACAGAACCGTTACAGAAGCACAGTATAAATTACATGACATGTCAAATTATAAGCAGCTACAAGAAAGAATCTGTATATAAGAATTCAGTCTCCGTGTTTTTGTGCTCGATAATAGTACATTATTGCCTAGGCATGGAAGTAGGCAATTGCGGGCCGAGTATTGTTTTAAATGGACGAGCTTGCGAGTCCGTTTAAAAATACGAATCCCGCAATTGCTGTTCCTGCCGAGGCAAATATAGTGCTTCTCTCAAAAATGGCAAGTTTTTTTTTGTGTTGGAGTAAAATCTTCATTGCTTGAACTCATTTTTTTAATTGCATACAAACAAACTGCATGTGAAAAAACTATCACTCTTTACCGCCTTTTTGTTTATGACAAGGAGAATCGCAAGCTTTGTTTTTAAAAAAACATAAGCTATTCCAGACACAGATAAAAAAGTTATGTTTCGAATAAAATTTGGATGTATAAGACTTGTGCCCTCATTTTATTATGGGCTTTTTCACTTTTTAAAAAGTTACAAGCTAGATAGTAATGGAATTTGTATGCAACATTGCGGGCTTGTGTAGCGAGCACGCAATGTTTTTTTTTTTTAATTTGCGATCTGTCAGTAAACTATGTCCTTCGCGTCTCAATATGTAGTTAGTAATGTCAACATTTCCAGACATTTTTGAGAAAAATAGTTGTAAGTACCGAATAATTCTTAGTACCTACAATTACAAATAAGATATTAAAAAAACCTTTTAGCGAAAAATACTGGTATTGGTTTCTCAGCGGGCCAATTAGGGTCATGTTTGTCGACGTGGATAAGCGTAAATAAAACATACAGTGTGTAAGTGCGAGAGTGATCGATGCTTTATCACCGCGATAAAGCCAACCATAATACGGGGGCTGAATACAAACTACTAATTTAAGGTTGTCACCAAGTTATGTAGGTTTAACTTGGTGACAACCTGCCATATTAAAGACTCGGTTTTCAACCCGAGGCAGAAGCCACTTTTGAATTTGAATTTGAATATGTTTATCGGGCTATTACTTATCATCACAATTTATCTGTACAATAAAACACGCAATTGTAAGTTTACATATACATACATATACTCATGCCTTCATTCCCAGAGTGGGGTAGGCAGAGCTACAGAATTACCAACAACTCTAAAAAAAAATGTTGTTAATTTTATAACCACATTTTGCACAATCAGGCTACGATGTTTAGTTGTTCTGTAAACTGAAATGCCCTACAATCTTCAAAAAATACATACCACAAAATAGTTAATTGACCCCCCTTCCATCTGACTTTGTTAAATGTGATTACGATTAGAAATTAAAAGGATTTAAAAAAAAAGTTGCTATTGAATCTGCAATAAATCTACATCTAGTGATAAAGCTGCCAAATTCTGTTTCCCGCCTCCTCTCATGAAATAATGATTTTGCTCACCCATTCATTATTTATAATTAGCCGCTCGTCTTTACCCGCAAAAGAAACATTAATCATCCCAATTAGTGTTCAAGCCCTAACAAGTGAAAAATGGCATATTTTGTGTTTCGAAGATCTCATAGGCTGAAATGATAAGATACATGGTGCTCTTATTTAGATTTTACTTTTCGTCTGACTGCGCGCATCGAAAATGAGGATATAGAGTTTAAGTCTATATTGGTTGAATTTAGGTATATTAGCAAAATGAGCAAAATCATATGTTTCTTTTGAGTATTTCAATTATAGACCGATTTTATTAAATGGATTACCGTTGGTTTTATTGAGTATTTCATAAGAGTCTAGTTAAAAAAGCAGTAAACATAGTTTTTTAATACTTTAAAATGTTTATAGAAATAATTATCCTCCTCTAAACCTAGTAAAAAGCAAACAAATCCTTCATGTTTTAGTATTCTCCTAGGTCAGGCCAAACTGAATTGTTTTTGGTTACAATCTGTACGAGTAAAATGAACATATAAATAAAATACGTATACATTTTTTACTAGTCTCTTAAAATGTAACAAAGGTCTCAAAGCACTGTGAACAATGGCTTTGTGTTGCGGTATTCGCACACGTACACGTATAGTCACATGTAGATAGGTATTAACAAGGGTGAGAGAGGTCACTATTACTGCCCGGAAAATGACACTTCCTTAAAATAAGGAAGACTACACATGTAATATTTTTTACGACTGGAAGTCAAGGCAATGAAAAACATAAAGTGATTAAACTAAAATCGATGCTTTACCTTTTGTTTTTTAACAGAATTTTCCACCTTTTCTACTTAGATCTAAATGACTAATGAACCAATAACAACAAATTGAATATCCTTCGTATAAGGAGTATAACCTGCTAAGTTTTGTTGTTAGCGTAAAAATACTTCTGTATAAAAGTAAAAAATGAGATTATTTAGAGCGAAAATATTTAGAGTTCTTAAGTAAGTATACATAATAATTTTTGATACTGCTGTTAGCTATGGATATTGCACTTAATAATGTCAAATATCATGATGACAAAGAGATAATTAAATGATCTAGCTGACTAAAGGTACAGTGCTACCATTTTCTTAATGGCTATCGGCAATCTTCGTTTTTCTATGACACACGAGTGACAAATGTACTGTCAGTTGCGAGTGATAGCGATAGCCAGCCGAAAGCTATCAAAAAGCTGGGAATACTGTGCCTACTTGATTTACTCTGGTAACATCTAATTGCAAAAGGTAAGTCAAACGAGTTCTTACTCTGTAGACATACTATCAAATTAAGTGATTGAAGGGCGAGGGTACCTATACTTTATGGAAATTGTAAGTGGTTTCCTAGCCACGATAGTCTATTTTTATATTTTTTGATAACCGATTCAAGACATTTTGTCATAGATAAATCAAATCAAACCAAATCAAAAAAATTTATGCATATATAAGCAAAGCAGTTTCGATATATTTTAATAATTGTTCTGCGATTATATTTGGATGCATTATACGTTTGAAAAGGAAACTAAACGTTTGGTTATGATTATGTAGTCGGAGATTATGCCAAGCAAGAAGTCTGAATCGTTCGCTTGCAGGGAGCTTTAACGTCGGGCCACCGAAACAATTCCAAACTCGTTTGAAGATTAATGCGGGCCGTCTCGTCATCCGCTCGTTCATTAACGACGCCCACACGTCGCTTCAGCCGCGTCGTCCGTGTCGTGTTTGAATAATAACGATGCGATTTGTGGGCAGTTTTTCCTTTGCGGTGACTTTATTCTTTGCAAAAACTAAGTAATGTTATTTGAAACGTGCTGTTTGCAGCATCGAGCAGTCTGCGCTATTTTATTACGTCCGCAAAAGACGGATATAAGTGCTGCCTGAAATCGCTAAGGGCTTTAATGGAAGAAAGAAAGAAAAACATTTACTAACAACAATAACACACAGATTAAAAATAACATAAAAATAAGTATATAGAAAACAAATAATTATAGTTATAATTGTTGAGAAACGGTACACACTCAGCATGTGCTGGCTGTGAAGGCAAAGCTGGTCTTCCGTTAGGACCGCTCGGTAAAACACGGAAGGTGATGCAGATATTACAATACATATACATAAATAAACAATGACAATAAACTAAAAATAACAAAGATACATACAAACAAGTGTCATGTGGTGCAAACGAACAGACAACGCCCAGGTGGCAACCACCACTACTATGTGTGAGGACCGAATTAGTTACTTAAAACCACCGTATTACAAAATTCGTTTAGGCGTAGCGATACAGAGACAAACAAAAAAGAAACCTCATCATTACATACGCTCTTCCTTGATCAGGAGTTAAAATCTTGTTATTTTAGTAATTGGCATGTAGGTATATTTAGCCGATGTCGAGTTTAAGAAAAAACTCTGGACTACATAAATAAATCCATGGATATCCCACACAAGGAAAATTCTTCGGTTAAACTCTTGTGGACTAAACAAAAGCTCGTGAAGCTAGCCCCATAACCGTGCTTTTTTTTATTTCTTGGTTTCATTCATTGTTTTGAAGAAAAAATATTTTATAAAGTTACTTAAATGCCTGTTGGTACTTCTAAAGTCGTTCCTTGTCGAATGACAGACGTGTACTACGATATAGGAATTTAAATCAAATGTCCAAATGGACGGCAAAAGCGGCTTCACATGAGAAAAAAATATTCCCTAACTCGTGTTTAAGAGGTTCTAAAAATAAAATTGAAATTATTACATATTCCTTTATCTGATGTAAAGATAAAGGAATATTTAATCTTTCTAATATGAAATCTTTGACAGTTCAGAGGTTCGCGATAACTCAAAAACTTAATTTGTGTTCAAAAGAGACTTAATTAATCAAGACCAAGTGCGGGTACGAGTACTTCGGAAAATTCGCACCACCTGCAGACATTGATTTCTCGCCTTTTCAGGTTTATCGTAACCAAATAATACATATTTAATAATAATGTTTGTCAGGATCGTAGCAGGTGGAAAGAAGTGGTCTCTCTCTGCCTACCCCTCCGGGAGACAGGCGTGATTTAATGTATGTAATGTTTATTGTATGCGATTTAACTACAAATAGTGTAAATATCGTGAACGTTTAAGAGAAAAAGTAGATTATATTAATACCCTAAACTTTTTCTAAAACCATCAAATGAGTACAAAGTTTTGATCCCGTTCGCAACTTACTAAAGCTAAGATTATATTTCAAAAACAAGAGCTTTTTTGTACTGACGTCGTAAAAAGCCCGGGGGAAAATAATACATTCTTGAGAGGAACTAATAAAATACACGAGGGGGTTGCTAGGCTACTGAGGGCTGGGAAGGTGCAATGGAAACAAACTCGAGCGAATTTCTACGGGTTTACGAGCGGAGTTCGAATGGTCAGCAGTGACTATTTGCATGGAACAGGCACGAGCGGTGTTTTATAAGATCAAGTTCCTGTTTTTATTTTTATCTTTGCTCTCATCTAAACTGCTTAGTTGCGTCTTTCCGTAACAGATGGGTGCAACCGAATAATCTATAAATTGTTAATCGCAAATTAACATGTTTTTATTTATGCTTGCCGTCTCAATTATTAACAGCCTTGTTTGCCGCCGAACTTATAATCATAGCTGAGTAATGTCTATTGACTTATATTGTCTATCGAACTGTTAATTAGTATCATGTCTTGCTTTATGTCAAAGGGCCGCGACCGGACGCATTTTTTTGTATTTTCACTAGTATAGTTGTAAAGATTAAATCGATGTGATAATCTCAAGTCGGTGATCATATTTCATCATACTTCAATAACCTCAGGAGCCTCTAAATGACGCTTCAAACCCACCGCCGAACGGCTGTTGCGGAAGGTCAAAAGGGCAATCATCATCCACTGAGTGCAGCAGTGATACACCCTGTCAGGATGACGCCTAGCGATTATTACGCACATATATAAATAGTAGTTTACTTGACGGTTGCGTAATGACCATAATAGATTACACGAGTGTTATAATGCTAATTACACAAAGTCTCGTACAATACTTTATCTACACACATATTATAAGTACTCTAAGATGGGTTCAGAAGCCGAAAGGCAAATGACCAGCATTACCTTACCTGTGGTAGTAGATGACAGCGATGGCAGCTGTAACGTAATTTTGAAATTTCGTTATCGAATATTGTAAGGTAATGAGATCCAAATTTGGAACATCTTCCAAAATTAACAGCTGTCATCGCTGTCACCTACTACCACAGGTAATGCTGGTCATTGCCTACGGATTTTGAACGTATAATAGAGGACTTATGATATGAGTGTATAGATAAATATAAAGATGAACCTGCCTGGATGATCGATTAACGCACAGCTGAAACCGCTGGACCTAGGGACTTGATATTTGGAGGGAATATTCCTTGGATATCGTAGGGTTGCCCTAAGAAGGGAGTCTTGGAAATTCATCGCCTAAGGAGAGTAGCGGGAAACTAGCTAAAGAAACAGGATATAGTCATTCGTGTTTGTTTAAGTTTTTGTTCAGAATAAATGTTTATATTATTATTTGATATACCTAGTATGTTTTTTCCGTATGTAAGTACATAATTATTACACACTAAATATCTTAATTTAATTACAAAGTTTAGAAAAGGTGTTTCATTAGGTCGAATTTCTTACTTTCTTATTATTTAGTTTTATTAATTAATATTTTTTTTACTTTATTGATTGTTTCAGTAAGTAAACAAAATTATATTTACACCATTAAGTATGAAAATAAAAACGTTTTCGTAAAAAAGCCCCACGCGTAGTTAAAATACCATAATGTCACTCTAAAAGAGTAAGTAAAATGTTTACCGAAATAAAACTACTCGTGCATATTATATTTATCAACTTGTATCCTAATAGCTCGTTAAACAAAATGATATATTATTGTTAAATACAATATTGGTTTTTGGCCTAGATATAGGAGAATAAACAAGTGAATCGATTAGACAAAACTGATGATGATTAATTAATACTAGTTTTGAAATAGCTCCGGTTTTTGAATAAGCAACATCTTAAAAAAGATCATCGAAGCAATGAAATGTTTTTAATTTTTCCAAAATAAAGACCTTTTTGCAGTCCTTATTTTACTCTCCGGTATCATTTCCATGACATGTAAGTTATTAACTTATGATCCATCTTTGAGGCAGAATATCAAAGAGTACGACCGGAAGTAATTTCCTCGGCTTCCTGTCACTTCACTGGTCACAGAAACCGAAACCCCTTCGGCCGCGGCATGATAAAAGGTCCTGTACGATAATATAAACATAAAAGGCATTAGTGTATCTATTGCTTTGTGCATATTTATGAGCTGACTGTTATGTTTTTATTAAACTTTCTGACTTCGGTATAAAAAATATTTTTCTTTACATGTAAAAAACATTCATCCATATTTATTATTTTACCGTTTATTTCGGAGAAAAATGCTTGCGATTAAAAAAAAAATCAATCGAATGTGTAGTATCTGTAGTTTATTGCAATATCTGTTTCGCTCAATTTTATTTTTCTATATCTTGAAAAATAAACAGAAAATGATAGCAAAATTAAATGTTGTTCTCACCCAGGGGTACATTTGATTTTGCCAACAACTTCTCGTTAAATGTTACGTTACAGGAGTATGTTACATTTCGAGACAGAGTAATCCTGTTAATCCAGGACATGAAATACTGAGAGCCGACACTACTTACTCAAAACCTTTAAGCCGTTCCCACAAAGTTCACGATTGTATAGTACAGTTCGTACGTTGAAATAGTTTGCATGCTTTGATATGCCGCTACAATTGCTACAAGTAAAGAAGCCGCCGCGGCGCGCACAAAATCGTTGTCGGCTGAAATAGTTTTAATGCACACTATTTGAACGAGCAAACTGTACATAAGAAGGAGGAGGACGTAAGAAGTAGGATTACACTAGTTTTTTTTTATAATTAAGGCTGCGCTGTGGTTCCATTAAGCAAACGCTTTGCGGCTAATCCAATTTGCATTTGGCCAATTGTACAACGACTAGCAGCCGCAAACTGTTTAAGCGCGATAGTACCGCAGTCTTACACAACATATTATGACATTTTAGTTTAACCGAGTAAAACCATCCTCGTATTTACTCTTGCAAAAAATGTAACGAATAAGGAGCAAATACTTTTTTTTGTACATTTTCGGTGGTCAGCTTTAACAAATTAATTACCAAATTACAAAATTGCCAAATATAAATAATAATAATTAAATGGGATCTAAATATGAAGTAAGTGGGTCAGGGCACTCTGTACGTAGGGGACACGGGGGTAAAACCGTATAGCTAAGAATTTAAAGTAGGTTATTAATTTCTGAAACACTAAAATCAGCGTTTTTAATTATGTAGTTTCATAAGGAAGGATTTGTAAAAACTCATTATTAAAAAAACCCAAGGTATCTCCAAAAATCTTTATTCGTTTTGACCTAATTAGGAAATCTTAGTATCAGGGTGACGGCGGTGTTAAAAAAGGAGGTCGAAACTTTTGGTTTAACGACAGGCAAAACAGAGGTTGATGACCGGTAAAAATATTGTAAATAGGTATATGAGTAGTAAATGCATGTCTTAAACGTAGTCGACTAGTTACTTAGTAGTAATATAATCAAAATTTACAAATCGTCGGCTTAGAGTGCAAACCTGCTAAATCCATTTTTAAGAATTAGCAGATTTGCACTTTATTTCATTTATTTAAAGTTCAAACCTGCTAAATCCTAAAAATGGATTTAGCAGGTTTGCACTCTAAGCCGACGAAATGTTGGTTAAAGTTGGATGAAAATAAGATCCAGAGGGGCTATTGCCTAACGCACTCGCAATCGCAACCATTTTCATTTGGAAAATCGAAGCCTTGTCTGCGTACAAAATGAAAACAATTGTGCCACTTTGAAACCGATTGCGATTGCGAGTGCGTTAGACAAAAGCGACGCAGATCACCAAATAACAAGTCAAGTCTAATCAACTAGTCAAGTCAAGTTGGTAAACTGCGTACACGCGACAAACAGTTTTTGTAAACAGACAGCTTCAATTAGTGGGCACCACTACGCAGCCTGTGCACGAAAAATGTACATTTAATGCAAAAATAGGCATGGCGTACTTTTTTATCCCAGTACACGGTTTTGCACTGGTTTTCCCTACAACTTTGTACCTTTAAACCCGACATTCGGTTTATTTAGGAATCGAGACGAAACGATAATAAAAAAGCTTACTTGTTTAACAAAACAAGTCTTCGTCCTATAGTGTTTATCGTGCATAAAGGTTTCCAGAAAGAATTACGGTATAATAACAGACCGCCAGAGATTACAACACACACGTCGGCCAGCCCGCAAATTTACTTTTTTCTGCCTAATTGAGACTTCACCCCTGATAAGATTGTGCGGCACGCGACGCTGAAATATGACCGCACGGACGAGAAATTCTCAAAGCCTACAATGTTTGCCAAGGATCGACCATAATGTTATATTTTGTATCCCCTGTCTAATAGCTTTTCTTTTTAGCTGTTTTTAGTATTAAATGAATTTTTGAAAATGTGAAAGAACATGGCCAAGCTTATGTTTGATCTTAAATAGTATTTTTTCTTGAATTGTCAAATTGTGAATTGTGAAAACATCCGAGATTCAGCTGCCGTAATACCAAAGAAGGGGCTAACTGCAATGTATTGGTCGAGTTGTTGAAGCATTCTGGACTCTATTGGTTACCATATTAAATTAAAAATGATTATAGTACATTTTATTTCTTGAGGTGACTGCAATAACCTATTCTGTTGATTGGCCTGTTTGTTAACGTATTTAATGTATCTTAATAAAATTGAACTATATTCGCGCAATCAAATCTACAAAAAGCTGGTTTTATGATATAAAACGCACTAAAATTACACTTTTCATTTGCAATAAAAATTGTCTAAAGGAAATAATAAACAAGTTAAATTGTAAACTTTCTAATAATATCCATTACATTCCTTCGCGCAAATATTTTCTTTGTATTTTATTTAAGAAATCTTGATTTTAATTTAACATTGATCAAGTTTCATAGTACGAAGATTGTTTTCTTGAAGTTGTAGACATCCGAATTAGCTGTTGTATTTTTGCTTCATAGTTCTTTTTTAATAATTCATAACGATTCAAAATGGTACAGTAATGTTTAACAAAAGATACCCTAAAAGAAGCCGCATAGCAGTGTAGGATTGTACCTACGTTATTTCTGCAAATAAATATTATTCAGTAAGTACATCAAAACACATATTTCTTATGTCTTTATAGGATTCCATATCCAAATGGCAAAAAACGGAACCCTTATGGATTCGTCATTTCTGTCTGTCTGTCCGTCCGTCCGTATGTCACAGCCACTTTTTTCGCGAAACTATAAGAACTATACTGTTGAAACTTGGTAAGTTGATGTATTCCGTGAACCGCATTGAGATTTTTATCCAAAAATAGAAATAAAAAACAATTAATTTCGGGGGTTCCCATACTTAGAACTGAAACTCAATTTTTTTTTTTCATCAAACCCGTACGTATATGGTGTCTATGGATAGGTCTTCAAAAATGATATTGAGGTTTCTAATATAATTATTTTCTAAACTGAATAGTTTGCGCGAGAGACACATCCATAGTGGTAAAATGTGTGCTTCCCCCTGTAACTTCTAAAATAAGAGAAAGATAAAACAAAAAAAATATATGATGTACATTACCATGCAAATTTTCACCGAAAATTGGTTTGAACGAGATCTAGCAAGCTGTTTTTTTTTAATACGTCATAAATCGTAAACCGCAATTTACCTTTCACGAAAGCCTTCATGGGCGAGTCTGACTCGCACTTGGCCGTTTTATTTTTCAGTAAAAATTAAAGATGACCCAATTATTAACATAATTGTACTGCAGTATGTTTTGCTATTGAAATGGTATCATAATATTAACTTAGTTATTCGATATGCAAATAATTTTGCATATAATTTTGCATATTCCTGGACCGCAATTATTAACCATTTGCACATTTACTAAATCAACCAAGTAAATAAACTAATGTCAACTATGTAAATAATAGCCGTTTGAACAAATACGGCGAGGTTCATTTCGACTCTATTTAATTTATTCAGCCAACATGAACAAAACATGGACAACACGTTGATTATTGAGCCGAATTGCCGGACTAACAAACCGTGAGACGTATAAAATATCTAATTAAAGCCACTTGGCATTCGTACAGCGTTCATGATTCCCTAATAAGTAAATAACTATTTATTGTACGCACATGGAATGCAAAGTAACACCATTTTGAAACCAAATTCTAAGTTTTAACACAATTAAGTTGTCCGTCAAATAAAATAGGTAAATATATGTTAGGTAATTTCATTTTATAAGTTTTTCATTCTTAGCGAGCACTCTTTTGAGAATTCAATCCACGCTTAGCATTCCGGGAACGCTCTCAAATTAACGATTGGTATTACTCAAGTTTGAGCTCCAGTCTGCGCCGCATTCCTCCCGTTATTTAAAAAAACTCCAGTTTAAATACTTAATATCTTTATCCACAATATTTTTACGAACTTAAAGTCATTTTCAGGTATTAAAATGGCAATGAAAATCAATTAACGGTTTTATACTCTGCGGATAGTAAAAGACAGTATTATATATCACAATATTACGAAGAAAGTTAACCTATAACTTTTCCCGGGATATGTCGATAACTAAAAGTCCGCAACTCCACCTATCTGAAAATAATCATGTCATAATAGATATGGCTACATTAAGGATCATCAAAAAAGGGTTTTCCACTATCGACTTAAAAGAAACTGATACCTACAAAACATAGGTACCTACTTAATCAAAGGTAATTTAGAAACCCTATCTGAAATACGAGTATCGATAAAAATGGAGACAGGAGCAAAGAAAAAGCGCTTGAGTCACCAGACTTTTAGGTAGACCAACAACTATGGTAGTAATATTACAATATCATTTATTTGTTGTGATGGTATTCAACATGGTTCACAAAACATGGCTTCGTGAGCTCAATTTTCACTTGATCTGAAACACTTTTTTTTGCTTTTGAGGGCTGACCCAGATCATGTTCAGATCTAATAACTCGTATAGAACACTAGGTTTTAGAATGAAAGAAAGCGTTGAGTGTAGTACGTCCAAAATATGCCTGAGTTGACGAGGGCTTATACGTGACTTATACGAGTAGATAGATTAACATTAAAACCCTCAGAAGTCTGTGTTAAGGCCACTTAAATGACTGCGTTTAATAAAAGGTACTCGAAAGTAAGTTTTCGCACACAATGGGGTGCAATGTTTAGGTCATTATGTGCTTTTAAATCAGCTCCATATTGTTTTGGGATGCTTCGCTTACTACAGAGTAGACAAAGCGAAGAATACAGATTCAAATCACCACTCACGCTTCATAACAAATTGGCAGCCTTGCATTTAACTAACTCCTATGGACTTGTTTCACTACGTCGAATATTTTAGCATTCTGTTTATCCGTTTGTGCTATGTGTACCGATAAAGAGAATGCAAAATTATTCGAGGTAGCAAAACCAATTCATGGGGATTGATTTTTAGCGGGCCCAGTGCGCTGAAAGTAAAAATCTTCATTAAAATTATTGTTATCGGGAACAAATGGCGGCGATAAGGGCCGGCGACAGTTACAAGTGGGCTAATTAAACTTTCAGGGCCTCCACGCGCAGCTGTGGGCCTTGGGCGTTCGTAATTTTAGGACAACTGACCTCTGAGAGATAGAATCTAAGCTCAAAAAATAATCAAATCGTACGTCAAGCGGCCTTTAGGAAATTGTACTTAAAGAGCTTAGCTATGTCGATCCGTCTGCTCTTCGTTCTGTTCATACTTTTTTCTTGTCAGCAATGGGTATCTTACCTTTTGGCCGAAATATTTTTGGCCGAATACATTGTTTGCCAACGGATTCATTTGCCAACCCGCTTTTTTTCTGTCACTGTATATATTTCAGGATTTATTTAGAGAACCGATTTGTAGAACCCTATAGGTTAGATTAGGTTAGTTTTTATAAAAATCCTGATTTATTATAAACATATTTCTGCCAAAAGGCAGAAAACCTCAGAAATGTAGTTGGTACAGGCATAATACAAGGAAACCAGTACAAGTAGGTAATTGTTTTATGCTATTCAGAGAGTTATTGAAAACGGTCGCTTTGTTCTACCTCCCTTGATGAATTATGCCTTTGTATTGTTTTTAACCCACAACCAAAAAAGGGTGGTGTTATCCTTATCCTTCCTTACCCATCCAAATATAATGAATGCGAAAGTGCTTTTTACATTGTTGGTTTGTTCCATCTTCACGATTCAATTTTTCAACTGATTGATGTGAAATTTTGTACAGAGATAAGTAGACAAGGTAATTTCATCCCGGACAATGGGACCGGTCCCAAAAGAAAAGCGATAAACGTCTTCCACGCGAATGGAGCAGCGGGTAAAACCTAGTGAATCATAAACTTGACATACATGTGGGTTTGTCTGCAGTTTCGTAAGTGTCACAAATAGACAGATTCCCGTTTTTTGTCGTTGTTTGAAAACTTAATAATTGTTCCTAGGTAAATTCAGCTTAAATGTGTACCTCTATAGTTGCGAGTCGGAAATGCTTAAAATTTTAATTATTTGTCACAATTTATCGTACATGATTATTAAGTATCGTAAAACGGGGTTAGTAGGGATTAAGGGGTGAGTAGGGACACAAATAATAAAATAACTCATAATTTGTTACAAATAAAAACAATTTTTAAATGGATAATAACGTTACGTATTGGAAATAATTTCAAACTTATAATTAGTAACATATGCTTCATTTTAGGTTGTGTCCCAACTCACCCCTTAATCCTTACTCACCCCGTTTTACGGTATTGAATATATCATCTACCTAGTAAGTAATTTTTATATTTGCATAACAGAAAAGAGTCGTGTAAAAATATGCAGATGTATCACGGACGTAGTATTAATATGAAACTATAATATTACTATAATCCAAAAAAAAACTTATTCAGAAAACAGCTGATTTGCAAAAAAAAGCAGTCATGAATGTGATAAACTTGTAATTTCCCCACTTTATGTAAATCATTATCTCAGCAACGATTCTCCAACCGTTTAAACCACTGTAAAGACCCTCGTAAAAACATTTACGGCTCACATGCGAGAAAGGGCAGATATCGTTTTCATTCATTACTGCCATAAATAATATTTATTGCAGGTTTATGTAAAAACAAGCAATAAAACAGTTTGCTATGAGGCGACGCTTGAACACCGATGTCTGTATTATATAAATTTATAAGGATTGTGCAGTCTCTAGTATTTTTATAGGACAGAATCTCGTTAGGTTAAACATAGCACAAGTTCGTATCGGCGAATCGTTCATTCGATTCGATCGAAGAACAAGGTTATGGTAAAGGTTAGGTCAAACACTCTTAACGGGCCGTTTCGCATATTTTTGTTTGTAGTTCCATGAAATGTCCATGGTTTCCAAAATTTGTTAATTAATGCGATTTTTTAATTGGTTTTTGGAACGAATTTACTATACTTAGATACGTATTTCTTTAACTCAGTTGACTGCTCAATTGGCAGTAACAACGTTCGCGTGAAATGTAAAATATAAATCTCTCACGGCACAATTAGGTAGGTAGGTAGTTATGTAGCTAAGGTAAGGTAGGTGTGAAAAATGTAATAATTAGGTCATTATTTACCATTGCACCGTTTTTGTGTAGACTTCATCACAATTTAAAATATTTGCATATTGCATGTTTTCTTGCAATAAAAGATTTTTTGTCATGTACTTATTTAATCCTATCCTAATTCTAGAGGACGCTGAAGCAATCGTCGGAGTTCCGCATACGTGTCGCCGCCTCGCCGATAGGATAAACGAGGAAGAGTTTTCACGTAACCGTCACCGGGGGAAGCCATCCATCAAGCGAACTGCTGTGCTATTAAGGGAATTGTAATACGATTGTTTTTGTTGAAGTGTAAGTCATTAATGTTATCCTCTAAAACCGAAGATAGAAGTCAGTATGATAGTCTTGTATTTTTAAATTGACATGCATAAACTCATGCCTTCGTTCCCAGAGTGGGGTAGGCAGAGCTACAGAATTACCAACAACTCAAAAATTTTGTTGATAATTTGTAACCACATTTTGCACAATTAGGCTAAGATGTTTACCAGTGTATTAATGACAGGTTGCAAGCCCATCGCCTAATAGTACTACAAACTTTTATTCCCTTAGTCGCCTCTTGATTACTACATCTACGGGAAGAAATGGAGTGGCAGTATCATGTAGTCGATATTTATAAATAAGGTTTGTTAGCACTTTCCCTCAGTTTGGGAGCACAGTGTTGAGCTCCACCGCTGCCAGTCAGTGTAGAGCCAACAGTGATTTACTTATTCACCACAGTCTTTCTTTTAAGTGCCGAAAGATTTTCAAGTGACTCCAGCTTCCAGGATATTACCCGCCGGACTTCAAATTATCCATACCACTGCGGTAATTTTGTAATCAAATGCAGAATGACGGTAAAAGACCTGACGGGATAAATCTTCCGTGGAACTGGTCTTTGGTGTAGGATGCTTGTGTGGACATCTTTGCGCAGTCACACCTTCCCGGAACAAGAAAAGGGCTGGATGAGCAGTGAAATCAGAAAAACCCTTAAAATGGATAAAAACCTTCAGTCGACTTGTTGTTGTTAATAGAAGTTGACACAAAATGCGTATGTACATCAGTTACTACTTCGTCATTACCGTGAAAGTTAAATTTTCGTCTCTGATGTTATTTTTGTCCAATACTGTTTAAGAAAAGACAAATATCTAAATTTCTACCTTAGCAAATACCTAATATGACACAAACTTATGCATTAAATTGGGCAAACGATCCGGAAAATATACTCGAAAAACAATCAACATTAATATTTTTAAAACCTAAAACCTCAGGGCTGCCAGACAATACATGTACTTACATATATATTTAAACTCCACAATTGAACCTGTAACCTGATTCTGGCAGAAAATTAGCTGAACGCGCTGTGGTTGGGTTACGAGTACATTACAACGTTTGGCCAACGGAGAAGCGCGGACACAAATATCTCGTACTAATCCACTGCAGTACTCGATTTTAATTTAAAAAAGTTTATTTTAATCGTAACACTTATAATAGGGATATGCATGGATTTTTAAATAGCATTTCTTCATTTCGTAAAAGAGTTCACCAGTGAAATTAAAATTAAAATCGGCCATGAAATACGGATGACACAAGCATTTCAAACTACTAATTAGACAGCGATTAGACAGAGAGATCCGATATGCACTGTGACGTCATATAATAGGTCGGCCATATAAACTTCATGTTAAATCCTGTGTTGCTAGAAAGAGATAGGAACAAATATTTGCTGGCTTATATATTGGTTATGTTTATAGCTATATTTATTTCTTAACTTATTGTTGCATTACTCAGCTTTTATTGAAGCTGTGAAAAAAAAAGCACGAATATTCTCTATTAAAATCATCTTTTTCAATCAACGTTCCTTAGTAACGATTTTTCATACACAAGTTTGAAAAGTTCGTTCCTTTTTAAGCGATTCGTATTTCAGAATCAAAAAACATATGTTAGCCAGTACTAAATTGTGGACCTAAAAAAAAAAACAATAGTTTACCAAAATCCTAGGATTAAAAACAGTGATATTAAAAAGGTAAAACCCGTTTGCAACCAACTGAATTCACTTTTGAATGCGGAAAGTCATAATTATCGAATCCAACCGCATGCACTAATATTGACTTACAAAATCGGGGATAAAAGTAGGGAAATACATTTTGAAGCCACCGAATAAAATGGAAAAATTGTTACTTTCAGCATTGCGTGAAAACTGGAAGTAGGTGACGTGAAGTAGTATTTCATGATAACATTCTTCTTCTTTGTGACGATATTGAAACAAATTGTGCCACATTAAGCCGGGAATACACATGCCAGTCACTGGCACACTCGCATAACAGCTCCTCGCATGTGCCATCTACTTTCATATGTATACTATATACTTACTAGCATGCCTGTATCTGACAAGATAGCAGATCGCAAGCAATTTGATAAACTGGCATGCAATATGAGGGACGGGTCGCGGGGGGCTGCAAACAGTATGCTCATGGCACGTGTGTATGAACGTGACAACTATATAGGCATGCCTGCCTGTATGAAATTGCATGCAAGTTAACTTGCAAATGTATTCAGTGTGTGACTGTTACTTGTACAGTCAAGAATTTAAATTTGGGACCCGCCTTATGTCCAAAGTCAATCTGACATTCTACAACAATAAGGTTGAGTTTCCTATAAGTTACAAAAGATTTGGCATCTCTAATGACATTGACGACTTCAAGCATTTTTTTTGAAATGGGTCACTAATTGACTTTCGAGACTATACATATGCCATTTACTAGTATGCACGCTAGAGCATTTGTATTCCCGGCTTTACCTCATGATGCCATATTAGACTGTTTCAGGTTTCACGTTGTTATTTTGTACTAACATTTACTTTTCTGTTTCAACAGAGGTTAATGGACTACACTTGGCAGACACGATTCCCCGTGGACCGCAAGTGAGCCCACTCTCTAACACCCTAGCCTTAAACCGTTGCGGTGCGCTTTATTTGTTAATTTCATTGAAGCGGTTTCTAAATTGCTTGTGTAAAGAGCTTTTGAATATTGTTACGTTTGATTTCGCTTGTTTTACTATTTCCAGTCGTTATGTTTAAATATAATACCTAAGTAAAAATATTTAAAAATTAACTGTAACTCATAGTAAACAACACACATCACTTTTGTCATGCTATCATTCCTTTCCTCGAATTTGAATGTGGTTATTAATCGTAATAAATAGATATGTTCATATAAACGATTGAAACTATGAATCCTTTTTTTCTTTTGCATATGATTATTATTTAAGATATTTATTGAATTTTCTGTAAATTACTTTTTTTATAACAAATATTCAAATATAAAAGTAAAATAACAATACTAATACAAAAAATAAACATTATAAAAAAACCTAACCTACGAGTGCCGCCGGCAGCGGGGCAGGGCTCAAGCTACTGGTGGTTAGGGCTGCAGAGAGAGGAACCTCCTCACAATGCGTGCCGTGTCGAGGTGTACTGCCTTCTGTATCTGGCCCTAGATCCAGCCATCTAGCGAGAGTCTCTTGAGGTGTTGGTCGAGACTCTTCTCTATAAGACCGTTTGCTGAAACAGCTATCGGGACAATGATCGTTGAGTCAACATCCCACATGGCGGTCATCTCTTGAACTAAGTCAAGGTACTTGCTGAGCTTGTCCTTCTCGGCCTTCACGAGGTTCTCATAATGCGGGATGGTGACATCGACGAGCACTGCCCGGCGTTGAGATCGATCTGTCAACACGATATCAGGCTTATTGGCAACAATAGTCCAGTCCGTGATGACAGATCGATCCCAATAGAGCGTAGCACGACCATTTTCGAGAACTGGTGCCGGTGTGTACTTATAGTACGGCACTTCAGACTCAACAAGACCATATTGAAGAGCAAGTTGCTGTTGGATGATCCTGGCCACGAGGTTATGTCTGTGCAAGTACTCACCGTTGATTATTATTATTAAAATTTATTAACGAAAACAATTATAATATATCAATAGAACATTGTCCCACAAAACTGTTTAGGTACACAGTTTAACTGCGGGATCATTGAGTCTCTTTACTAGGATATAACTTTACTTAAAATTAATTTTAAAATTTATACTAACTAAATAATTGAACATTCTTCTTTTAAACTTTGCCTTATTGGCCTCTAACCTAATAATTATTTATGTAGGCAAGCCATTGAGAATGTAGGGTAGACGTACGTGGGGTGGACGTATATCGGTACACGTGTTTGTAGGTTCTTCGATGGTGACGGTTTGTTACAAAAACTTTTGTTGTGTTTTAGATTTTTTCGTCACTTCATTATTTTCTTATTCAGAATCATACTTCTGCATCAGGTCGATGATAATAATAATGCTTATGTCAATTATACATTTTCTATAACTATACCATTCGCCGAATGCATCGTGTCTAAGGCCACAGTATGCTTTGCATTGCAAGAATCTTATCGTAACCTTTTAAAAACCTTAAGCTTAAAAATCGACATTTGGAGAAAATAAATGTATTAAGGTCCTGATTATTTTTTAAGTTGCGCCAAAAAGTGCGAGACGTAAATTAGGTTCAGATATCCATTAGGGGTGAGAGGCAGATATAAATCGATTTCGGGTCAGACGGGGTAGGGCACGGAAAGGTGTGGAGTCAAATATATTATGTAAGGTATTTCTTGTGTGGTAGCTAGATGACTTTTATAGCATTTTTGAGTTCTAAATGGATGGCCTGCTCCGCGCAGCGGAAGGCATTCCGTGATTAACGGAGTAACAAATTAAATATAGGTACTTTGTCTTCATCCTTACTTTAAAAAAATATCATTATTACCTACTGTAAGAAAACGGATTATTAATACCATTGTCGTAAAGAACTACAGATTAAATACATGCTCGATTAATATCTTACGAGGGGCGGCTGATAAGTAATCTCCTTGGTCAGAAATATATACAAAAATAATGCTGGCTGGTATGGATTTATATTCGTTTGTTATTCTATTTTCAAAATGTATTACATTCATTTGTTTATTGCATCACGTTTATTTGTCTCCTACAATTGTTTCAAACATGTCGGTAGAAAAAGTGAAAATGGATAAAATCGAGCAGCGTGCGGTGATTAAGTTTTTGACTAAAGAAGGGAATACGCCTTCGGAGATCAGACAGCGTATGTTACGTGTGTTTGGCAGTTTGTGTTCTTCCGAATTTGTTATAAAGTTTTGGTCAAAGCAGTTTAAGTTAGGTCGTGAGAGTCTGGAAGATGATCCTCGTAGCGGAAGACCAGTTTCGGCCGTCACCGATGAAAATGTAGCCAGGGTGAAAAAAATTATATTAGAGGACCGACGAGTGAAGCAGTGGGAGATAGCTAGAGATGTGGGCGTCAGTAAAGAGCGAGTCAATGAAATAATTCATGAGCATTTGAACATGTCCAAGGTTAGTGCACGTTGGGTCCCCAGAATGTTGACTGCATTTGACATGGAGAGGCGTGTCAAATGTTGCGAAGAGTTTTTGGAGATGAGTCGAGGGAAAGAGGAAGAAATAATTTCTAGAATTGTAACATGTGATGAGACTTGGATTCGACAATGGGACCCGGAAAGTAAGCAAGAGTCGTTACAGTGGAAATTTAAGGATGAGAAGCCGCCTCGGAAATTCAAGGTCTGTCCATCGGCAGGTAAACTTATGGCTACAATCTTTTGGGACACAGAAGGGATTTTGCTCATAGATTATTTACCGAAGAAAACTACAATGAATGCTGATTATTACTCAAACTTACTATACCAACTAAGAGAGACAATAAAAGAAAAACGGCGAGGTAAACTAAACAAAGGTATTCTGATTTTGCACGATAACGCACCAGTGCATACCGCCCGCACAACGAAGCTAGCAATTAAAGACAATGGCTTCGAAACCATTGACCACCCCCCTTATAGTCCAGATTTAGCCCCCTGTGACTATTTTCTGTTTAGACTTCTCAAGAAAGACCTCAGGGGACGAAGGTTTATGACCGATGACGAAATGAAGGCTGCGGTTACTGACTTTTTTGACGACAAACCGAAAGATTTTTTTTTTAATGGTTTAAATTCAATATTTGAAAAATTTAATAAGTGCATTTTACTAGCAGGGGACTATATAGAAAAATAAAAAAAAAATAGCCACGACAGTCTTTTGTTTCATTGTTAGGTAGATTACTTTTCAGCCGCCCCTCGTACATAGGAGGCATTAACAATTAGTCCACCAATCCTAAAATAAGCAGCTCTTTTCATCAATTTGAAAGGCGTCTTAGTATTCCCTGATAAAATATACCTGACTTTAAATTAGTTTTCAAAATTTGATCGTAGTCCGTAGCTCTGATTTCAACCCACCCCAAGTTTAATTACTCGAGAGTCAGAAGGACTATTAGTTACACCTGAAATCAACCTTCTTATAAATTCTTAGGGCGTAGGGTAGGGCAATCGTCTTTCAATATTATCTTTGCGCAATTTTTTCTTTGTTTGTATTGCTACAAAATAAATATTGTCTACACGGATCTATTTATTATATATGTTTTATTAGTGTGACTACCTGATTTTTTGAATGTAATACTTTATTTTATTTTATTCTAAAACAAAGAACCATGAAATTAGATTGATGCACTTATTTAACCAAAAATTAAGATGTTATGCGGTTTTTTTTCCACAATAAAAAAAAGCCTGCACAAAGTAAGTATGGAAAGACATTGCTCTACCCATCGCCTTAACCAACTCTACAAGAGAAGAACTATGCAAAATCTATCAAAGACAAAGGCGCATGAAAGTTCACTTTTACAAAATACAAACATGTCTATGCCAGATTGCACGTCATGCACTAGAGAAATTGTTCATAATACTTTTATCGGAGAAAACACTTTAGCTAATGCAAAATACTCATATTGTTATGTCCAAACAAGTTTGTCAATGCTCAAAGAAAAGTTGGATCATTAGAGAATCTACCGTTTTCATGAGTCATGTCAGGGATTCAGACTCTCCAAAATAAATCGCAACCCGTATTCATTCTTCCCCCGTAAAACCAAAAGAAAGAAGAGGACAGATATAACAACTGAATTCATACGCTGTCCAAAGAGTTCTAATAGCACCCTAAAGGGTCAGCAAAGCCTGCATCACAATATGATCTAAAAACAGTAAGTTAACTTTAAAACTTATCAATAACATGTCGGATCGTGCTCAGTGCAGGGTTCCGCACCCGTCTGTACAAACACAAACAACTATTTCTATAATATAACTTATGCGATTAATCGATCCGAATTTTAAAGTGATTTGGTGCGTTTTTAGATCACTTTCAGTAAGAGGGTAAAACATTTTAATGGCCTATCACCCAAGAACCAGTAAAGCCTATACTTACTCGCAGTCGTGTTGTTGTCTTTTTAACTTCGTATTTAATGTTTTAGTTATTTTCTAAATTCGTAGTATTTGTCGTTCTGGCTGTAAGGTAGTCAGGTTTTTAGTTTGGCTTCGGAACCCTAAAAACGAAATGGCAAACGAGCACACAGGATATCTGTGGCCCGTTTCACGAACCTACAAGTTACAATTACAAGCGGAACTCTCTAGCAAAAGAAGTTAGAAAGAGACTTCCGCTTGTAATTTGTAACTTGTAGCTTCGTGATACGGGCCTCTGATAGTAAGTGGGATCTGAGACCCATAGATATTTGCATTCTCAAGACTACAATCTTAAGACTGCAATTCTTATAGTAGAGAAATAAGGTGGAATATGTCTCCAGAACTCAACAATTCAATGTTATGTTTCGTTCGATACATGTAACTCTAGCGAATATGACTCTCATATTTCTAAGAGCTGAATACCTCATTCAGTATCGTAAGTTAAAATAATACTCAACTTTCTTTAACGTTTACGGGAGGTAGCATTTATTTTACTCATTTATTTATTTATTTGTGCATGGAATGAATATCTATCTATGCGTAGTCAAAATTTGAGCTTTGTGGCTTCGTAAAAAGGATCCCGTGGTTTGACTACGGAACCCTAAAAAAGAGTCGGTGAACAAATTATTTGGTACATTGTAACTATTGTAAGTTTGTGAATTACATTTTTAAATTGAAAACTTAAGAAAATTTAATTAAATTCAACCTGATAGAACTTACAACAAAAATCTGAATGGAACTTACTTAGTTTAATTTAAAATGTATAAAATTTACAAAGTGGTTCGCGTTAGCTAGATCTATTATGTGTTATCTGAAACTTCTTATGTATATCCCTGGCAATATTCCGTGTTAGTAGAAACAATTTACTGAACTGTAAGCCAAGTATATCGTGCCAAGAAAATGACGTATTGTGTAATGCATCACCCACAAGATGGCGCATTTATCCCATCTGTGTCTGCAAGCTAGTTTAATGTACAACTAAATTGCCTTAAAGAGATTTACAGCCTTCCCGTTGATTACTCTTGGCATTTTTTAAATATAATTGTAATTTGAGCGTTTGTTGTATTGTAGAAAAGAATTGGTTACGCGAGAAACAGACGTAAATGCAAGGGATCAAAAATCAGCCTCGACACGTTTGTAGGTTCCTAAGTTTCCAAGCGAGGAACAGGATATTAGTTATATCATCATCCGCATGCTTTGGTAAACTCGGTGCACCCTAGACGGCTGTCCCAGTTAGACACTGAGCTTGACATGCTGCACCGTGACTGGTTAGCTGGAATCAAGTGGTGCGAGTCAATAATGGTGAAAACGGAAATTTCGGAGCGGAAACGTGAGTGGAATGACTCATCTCGAAAACGCAGACACCGTGATAGCCGCAGGCTTATCAGTGCGTATTCCATCCCACATCCCAATATTAGGGCACCCTGTATTGGACAGATATTGAGGGAATCTGTAAGTACAGCCAGCACAACTTCTATTTTCTCGCTGGTCGCTTAGTACATGTGTTTCGTTTTTGATTGGAATGAAGGGGATTAACGATCGACGACTAATATAAGTGAGATACTAAGGGCTTGGCAAAACGAGGCTACGGCAAAGGCGCTTTTTTAGGGTTCCAAAGTCAAACTAGGAGCCTTGTGTTTATTAGTTTCGCCATGCCCGTCTGTTTGTCTGTATGTCATACTCACTTTTTCACAGAAACTTTTTTTTTTTCAAACTGGTGAGTAACTTGCCAACAGTGATTGAGTGTCAATATTGTACAAGTATCGTAAATAATCTAACGACATCGTTTTCGAATAAGTTTGTTTTAATCTTGCATTCTCCGTTAGGTGCAGACCCATCCATAAGATTAGGTACTGAAAAACAAACTCATCGGACAAAATGTTTAAAAAAACAAAAAACCGCCTTCAAAAAGCAAAAAATAACTTCTTTAAAATGGTAGGTAAATAGGTCAGTCCAACTGAAGTCTGCTTTTGGTTAAAATATTGTTGGACGCCGACTTCAGTTGGACTGACCTATTTACCTACCATTTTAAAGAAGTTATTTTTTGCTTTTTGAAGGCGGTTTTTTGTTTTTTTAAACATTTATTTTATTTTATACTTTTTAGTGATCCTATTTATCCTGTTACGTAGCTCCACTTCTAAATATTAATAAGAAATTATAGAACATTTCAAGCTCGCCGCAGACAGCGCCGCGGGAATGTCATAGTCATATTTAAACCTAAATGTGCTTCGTCATAGTCGCTCAACTTCCTTTATCGAAATATCTTATCGCCACCCTTGAAATAGGTACCGTTAAGGAGTTCCGGTGGCCATCTGTGGTCTTCATCATCAGTTCCACTTCACCATATAGTACTTTTCAAAAGCAAATGCATGAGTTACAGTGAAAAATACCAAAATCGCTATAGGTGTGCCTATAATATTTGAGGAGTTCTCTTGATTTCTCCATGATCCCATCATCAGATCCTGACGTGGTGACAATGGGACCAACTAGAAAGTATACCCATTCGAACAACGAAAAAATTTTTCAAATCGGTCCAGTGGTCTCGGAGTAATCGGGGAACATACATAAAAAAAAAAAAAAAAAAAAAAAAAAAAAAAAAAAAAAATATCCCGACGAATTGAGAACCTCCTCCTTTTTTTGAAGTCGGTTAAAAATGCAATATGATTGGATTGTTCACTACATTAGTATATAAATGTATTGTAGTTACCAGTGTGCTGTGGACTCAAATAATAACTCAAGTTACACAACATATTAAACAACAAATATTATATTTACATTTCTGCTTCTTATTTAATTTGTGGCCGCACAGTACCCATTTGCGAATTGTCGAAACGAGGACTGTTTCATCGACCCTCATACATTACGTTTTTAGAGCCGGCCAATGATGAACATTTTCGGGTTAATACCGCCGACAGAGCCGTATTTGTATTACGTTCATAATTTATTAGCACCAGGCCGGAAGCGAAGGTGAATCGTTTGAAAGGTTATGTTATAACGATTGGTGTATCCTCACAAAGAAAGAATAACACAAAACTTTTCGTAACTGACAATAGTGATCCAAATGAACGGATTAATAAAGTCTGTTGATTCTTACTTGTCTTATATAGTAGGTAAACAACTTTCTAACCTCAAAATGAACCTTTTTTGGCTAAAACAGCTATTTTAAACAAAATAAAGCAATCACAGACAATACATTGGCCAAGTGATGTCCATAATATTTATTCAGTTTACTATATTTACGACAAAAGAGCTATTTTAGCCAAAAAGGTTCATTTTGAGGTTAGAAAATTGTTTACTATATAAGACAAGTAAGAATGAACAGACCTTAATTACACTAAAAAAAAGAACATAATCTATTAGTAGGTGTTTTTGGCGTTGCCTACTTTTTAACTGACTTCAAAAAAAAAGGAGGAGGTTATACGTTCCACTGTATGTATTTTTTTTTAATGTATGTTCACCGATTACTCCGTCAATTGTCGACTGATTTCAAATTTTTTTTTTTGGTTTGATAGAGTATACTTCCGAGGTGGTCCCATTGTCACCAAATCTGTATCTGATGAGGGGATCAGTGAGGAATTAAGGGAACTCCTCAAATATTGTAGGCAAACATATAGCGATTTTAGTATTTTTAGTAACAAGTCCAGCTGAATGCAAATATTCAGAAAGTATCATTTGGTGTAGTGGAACTGATGATGAAGACCACAGATGGCCACCGGAACTCATCAATGGTACCGATTTCAAGGGTGGCGATAAGATATCTCGATTAAGATAGTTGAGCGACTACCTACAACGAATAATATTTACTTGTTGAAATATGACTATGACTCTCCCGCGGCGTTGCTTGCGGCGCGCTTGATATAAGTTAAAGTTTCATTTCAACTAAGAAGTGGGACTACGTAACAGCGTATTTTGATCACTAAAAAGTATAAAATAAAATAAATGTTTAAAAAAAACAAAAAACCGCATTCAAAAACGCAAAAAATAACTTCTTTAAAATTGTAGGCACCTAATAGGTTAGTCCAACTGAAGTCGGCGACCACAACATTTTCACCAAAAAGCCGACATTTTATTTTTTGGCGTTAGCATCCATTAAAACGGGAGGAAATGAGAAAATTGTTAAGTAAGTATTTAATTCATGCATCATCATTATATTTATAAGTGTTTAAATATATGTACCTATTGAAGTACATACATATAGAGAAACTGTGATAATAAAAAAGTGTTACGGCCCACCCTTGCAAAAAACCACGTCGATCGGTTGCTCCGTTCCTGATTAAAAGAAGGCCAAGCCAACCGGTGAAACTATTAGTTTGAGCCATTTTATTTTAGTTTTTGGTTTTCTTTCTTGAGCCCACTTACCATCAAAGGCCGTAGAAAAGATGCATTGCAAAAACGTTAACATTATAGAAAATGAATAGGATTGACGTTTGCTGCCGGATGGTCGCGTCGAGCGCTTCCATACATTTTGACATTTTCTAAAATCGTTTAGGATAGCTTTAAGCATCTTGTCCGGGCCACGGGTCTGGTGGCTTTATGCCTAACCCTAGCCCTATTTCTGTATTCCTAGTCCGAATAATCGTTGAGCTTATAGAGAGATTTACCTACTTCAGATTATTTAGCTTTGAAATGTTATACAACCACTCCAACCTTACCTAACCGCAGTCCCCTTTTATGTTGGGCGTAGGGACTACGAGTATGAAGGTTGAAGACCTTCACGTCGCCTCTATGGCCCAATATTTTAAAATAGGAACGATTTAAAATAACGTATAGATGTCATGGACATAAGAAAGAGAAATACTCTCAGGATTTTGAAGTGAAAACATATTGGTCTAAGATCCGAATAGGAGAAGATTTGGACCGGGCTGTTTATTCGATGAAAAGTATTTTATATCAAATTATATGTGGCGATTAGGTAGGCTGAAAAATTTCAGTCCTAAGTGCTGGATATCATTAAAAAATATATTAAAAAAAACTTTTTTTAAATTGCATATGTTTGTTTAATAGACAAATTACATACTAATCGAAAGTATGAAGTCTATAGAATATGCAAACGTTAGGTTTTGTGCAAATTACTAGTACCGACTTACCTTTTTATACCTGCCTACCCAATAGCTTGAGGAGAAAAAATTGACAAACTAACGTTTGCATATTCTATAGGCTTCATACTTTCGATTGGTATGTAATTTGTCCATTAAACAAGCTAGTGTAATTTTTTAAAACGAAGTTAATTTAGTTTTTTTTTATTAATTATATACTAGACTGAATTTTTTCAGCCTACCTATTCGCCATATATTACTTAGCATATTAAATTTGGTATAGAAAAACAAAAACCCGCCTTCAAAAAGCAAAAAATAACTTCTTTAAAATGGTAGGTAAATAGGTCAGTCCAACTGAAGTCTGCTTTTGGTTAAAATATTGTTGGACGCCGACTTCAGTTGGACTAACCTATTTACCTACCATTTGAAAGAAGGAAGTTATTTTTTGCTTTTTGAAGGCGAGTTTTTGTTTGTTTAAACTTTTATTTTATTTTATACTTTTTAGTGATCATAATTATGCTTTTATTCTCCCACAATATAAGAAACAATAGAACATTTCAATCTCGCCGCAAGCAACGCCGTGGGAAAGTCATAGTCATATATTTAAACCTAAATATGCTTCATCATAGTCGCTCAACTATCTTAATCAAAATATCTTGTCGCCACCCTCGAAATATATACCGTTAAGGAGTTCCGGTGGCCATCTGTGGTCTTCATCATCAGTTCCACTTCACCAAATAGTGCTTTCCAAGACCAAATACACGAGTTACAATGAAAGATACCAAAATCGCTATAGGTGTGCCTATAAATTTTGAAGAGTTCCGTCGATTACTCATGGATTCCACCATCAGATCTTCATTTTGAAAATGGGACCAATCTGGAAGCACCAGCTTACAAATAAAAAAAGAATCTTCAAAATCGGTTCACCCAGTCGAAAGTTCTGAGGTAACAAACATTAAAAATAATAAAAAAAAACAGACGAATTGAGAACCTCCTCCTTTTTTTGAAGTCGGTTAATAAAATACTTTTTTTCGAATAAACAGCCCGGTCCAAATCGTCTTCTATTCGGATCTCCTACCATTACTAACAACTGTTCAAATAAGTGTATTAACATATTAAAAAAGTTTATTTTGGTAGCACCCCGCCACCCCCGTCACAGTACACACGTACTAAGACTTGGGAAAGTAAAACTATCTCCATTGTAATGTACACAGGTCGGAATAGGTAGTGCTTATTAACCTAAACTTGTTGCATCTTCATTCAATAACGTATCCCCATCTCACTCACGCATGAATGAACGTGAGTCAAGTTTAGGTTAATAAGCACTACCTATTCCGACCTCTGGTAATGTATCAAGTAATGCACGATCACAACAACACGGTATTGTTGTACCACTTACCACTATTTGTATTTTAGCCGTGTAATTTAATCGGGTTTAGTCGGTTATACTCGTATATTCAGTATGTATTACTCGGCTAAATTATGAAGAGTAGCCAGTGGCTTAAGAAGATCGTGAAGCTTAAAATTTCCATACAAAATGCGGTAACGTTTTACTTTTAAACCTAGTCCGACTTTTATGATTTTTGAATAAGTTGTAGATATTTATTATGAAAAACTAGGTGTGTACGTTTTCCTTTCCAAGAAAATAATTCCTGAAAAGAAACATGTTAAAAAAACGGAAAGGTATAAACCTAGTTTTTCATAATAACTACAACAAGATAAAACAATAACAACAACAACAACAACATATTATTATTACAAAATTGTAACATTTATATTTTATACAATATAAGCTCGTGTAAATTTGACTTAATTTGTGGGGTGAGAAATGGCCCGGAACTAATTTAGTATGGGATTTATTTTTCAGCTACGCGATTTAAGCGTAGCTTCACAATCATCTTAACATTCCCGTGTTTCGTCTGTACTTAGCTCCATGAAGTTACCTACATTGTTTCATTAACAAGCTTGTCCGTCCAGCTGTCCCGTGACTTCTTGTAAACGAAGCCACCACGCTGATTGATAACACCGTAATGACTAGGGTGAAGTATTAATCTTTGCGTCAGTAGTCTCGACTCACTCTACTGGCACACTCGAATGGAAGCGAGATTTATCTGGCTTTGTGACACTTAACCTACTATCGAAATTAGAAACGATACAATGGATTTTTTCACTTCTCATGCTCAAAAAGAGTTTCATATTAGACTTATCAAGCGAGACCAAAGTAGTACATGTAAACCCTAGAGAATACATATATTCATATTTCAAAAAATGAAATGTGAACTGGAAAATAGAATGATTTACATTTACAAAACATTTTAATTTGACCTATCAAAATACTTCACCAAATTAAATCCACCAATCACAATACACATCGACTGTCAATCACTTAGGTTCTTTTTGGTACATATACTCTTTAACTATTATTTAAATCTTTAAAAAAAACCACTGTCTTTGGTATCAACCAACCAGAATACAGCTATATTAAAATCGACCAATCAGGTAACAGAATTGATTTCTCAAAACATTAGGTGTTTTTTAGTCCCTATTTTACAATCGTTAAAATATGATTAAATCGATTGCGCTTAAATACTCACACGGTCAGTGGCGTTTATTCGCGGTGTCTATATTTTGTATCTGTACCTATCAAAGTAGTTTAAAAAAAATCATCGTGCCAAATTAAAATATATTTTCGCCGTGGAATTTGTGGTGGATAATCTTTGCTCATTTTTTACTTTTGTACTTATGTTTTTATTTTCTCACAGTCGAAGTGAAAAGTAGAGTGTATAACTCGGGTCTAAAAGCCATATTAGGTACCCCTCGAACTATTTTAATAACCATGTCGTGGTACTAGGTATAGCTTATTCTAGACCTTAGTTATACAACTAAGCTAAGCTAAGCTTTTACAATAAAATCTTAAAATGCTTTTCTGTAATTTATATTGACGTTTATAATAGTTGTGAATGTGACGCGCTAAAACTGGACAAAATACAGTACTGTACAGCCACCTTTATTGCGATTTAATAATTCATCTCTCTCGCACTTACTGCTTACTCGATGTGTATTCTTTTTATCCACATCGATAACAGGTCCGACTATAAACCTATTAAGGGTATCAGACACAGATTACCTGAAATCCCAAGTCTGTCAGGTGATTAACAGTCTAAAAACAATGGAGCGCCAAAATTAAACAACGTATGCCTGCCGATAACATTCGTGCGGTCCGCTTTTAAACTGTCGCTCACTAGGTACACATTTTCAGTTTTCAAACGACAGTTTGATCGACCGACCGCGATCAAAGCCACAAATGTACAGTGTATTTGGCCGTGAGGCGTTCGGACCGTTCAGCAGAGATCGCCGCACACTTGCAGCTCGAATAAATCGTCAGGCCAATATCAGTCGACGAACTGTTAGTCTGTGTTCTAACGTACGATGAACTGGGATGTGATTCTCTTCAAAACGGGGTTCAGTCGCACGGACAAGTGAACGAGTGAACGCGGCGCAGCAGCGAGTTTAAGGGAACTTCAGAACGTAACGTCAGAGCGTAAAAAAATATATTTTAGCGCGTGCATTCTCAATTAAGCAGCCTTATACGTTCGATGTTATCGACAGAAACCCTGAGAGCCCTGCCAAGTTGCACTACGCTAACTAGCGTTTCTATTCGATTCGTTTTTAAACCAATCGCGTCACTGGTAGACCACGTGACTTTTCGTATCACGTCAACTGCCAGTGACGCGATTGGTTTAAAAACGAAACGAATAGAAACTTTAGTTAGCGCAATGCATGTTGGTATGGCCCTCTGTTGCCTAATTGAAAATTCACGCGATAAAATGTGTTTTGTGCGCTCTGACGGGACTCTTAAACTCGCCGGCGCGGCGCGCCGCGTTCACTCGTTCACTCGTTCGACCGTCTGATCGCCGTTTTAAGAGAATCACACCCCAGACTGGCCAATAGGGAGCGGCGGACTGTTAGTTGATGTTGTTCTTTATGGTCGTATTAATCAAATCGTAATATAATGTATCGAATAGTACGACATTCATGACAAAACCGACGGAAAGCCTTTCTCACTATTCAAATTAATTTCACTATTCAAACTTATGATCTTGAACTTCTCCCTATCCGTAGCCTTTAGAATCGTCTCATTCGAAATTAGAATGAAAGAATAGTGTTCTTACTGCGCTTACTTACTGAAATAATGACGTGTCATGAAAATTCTAAACCTCGTTACTTAATACAAGTGAATAGTATAACATTGTAATGTTTGTTGGATTCAAGTACATATAAATGTGCTTCGTTATTGGCCGCGCCGCCACTCCTCTTCGAGATGTTTGAGAGGTGTATTGTGAGGCCGGCATCTGGTCTTGCTAAAGTAGGTCGTTAGAGCAGAGAGTGAATCGATATCCACAATAACGATGCAATAAGTTTCGGACGCTGCATTTGACGTATTGCAGATCTAGAGAAAAGGAAAGAAATAAAAATAAAAAACAATTTCTTATAACATGCTTTGTTGTCGTGAAGTTATAAAAAAAGCAGCGTAGAATAGGCGCCACGAATGTAGCTTTCCTACTATTATATAACTAGAACTCCAGTTGCCCATTGTATTTAATTTTACAAAGGAATCATTGAAAACGACGAGTGACGTTAAGAGAAGGAGTCAGGGGACCGATGAGCTTACGAGGTACTCCACCGAGTACCTACATAGCGTCAAACTGATCTATTAGCTAAACCTCAAAGATAATGATACAATGATTTTTTGCTCGAGTCTGTTGTTTAAATTTATTGGCCCATCTAGTTTTTCAATCTCTGAAGGCTTTATGGCAGGTTGTGAGCGCCGCCGACACACAATTTGCAAGGGACATAATTGCTTTTCCGCAGTCACATGAAATATTATTATATTCTCGAACATTTTGCAGATTATAAACCTATGCTTAACCTTAATATACTTCCACGTAGGTGAATATTGTGCTGTTTTATACTGCGTTACTGCCAGTGACATTTTACATTATCCACAGGAGTTCATTTACGTTAATAATAACTATAGAGTTTTAAACTTACTTCTTGCTTTTTATTTGCGCCCTTAATTTAAAATAAACTCTTGACCGTCTCATTCCTGAGCTGAATTTTACTCACACCCTGGTCTCACATGCTCTTACCCCAGCTACCAGCACGGCACGGGTAGCACAAGTCGTATTTTCTCGCTTGTCGCTCAGTGCGTCTGTATCGTTACAGACTAGATAGAAAGGATGATCCGAGCGACAAAGAAGTCGCGGACAACATGTGCTAGCCGTGCAGGGACCTTTACAGTGGCATACGCGTCTCAGTGTAAATAAATAAATAAAATAAATTATCGTTCTGTATACTATATAAGGTATACTATGTAACGCTATAGGTAAATTTTCATGAATTGCTTTTTATAACAGAATAATTACACACTAATAATTTAAACAAACAAAATTACCACGTTCTTAGAACTGATCAAATGAAGCTCTGATAAAGATGTACCTTTGCTAGACTTTAAATGTCGATGCACCATAGAACCTTGTCATAATGACAGCGTCAAGTGGCTACATAGAAATTACATAGGAATTAATTGATGGTTTTATGCGACAAGGTTCTTTAGTGGTTCATCAAGTCCGTGACCGTACCTTCTCGAGCACGGTTCGGTGATCAGTGTCATTCATTAATACCGTCTTATTATGAACTAAAGTAAACCAGGGCCTCTATTCAACTCGGTACAACCATAAATATTGTCTTCGACGTGTTATGGTATTACTTTGCTTTAAACTAACACGATTTTCACTCGTACTAAAACTATAAAACGGGACTCGATCGCGTAATGTTCATTTTATTACGCGATTAAGTCCCGTTTTATAGTTTTAGTAAATATGTATTGGTATTGTTTTTAACTCGGCCGCTATTACTGGCAAGTAAATAAGAGCTATCAAAATGTTGAAAATACGATAACAGGTCACAGGCAAAATTGTTTTTACCGCCTGGAATTCCACTGCTGGGCAAAGGCCTCCCCAAAGTAGTGGGACACTAATAAGGGCTAAAATAAAAAAACAAAAACCCGCCTTCAAAAAGCAAAAAATAACTTCTTTAAAATGGTTGGTAAATAGGTCAGTCCAACTGAAGTCGGCGTCCAACAATATTTTAACCAAAAGCAGACTTCAGTCAGGCGGGTTTTTGTATTTTTAAACTTTTTTTTTATTTTATAATTTTTAGTGATCATAATTATGATAATTATTCTCCCACTTCTCAATTAATAAGAAACAATAGAACATTTCAATCTCGCCGCAAGCAACGCTGTGGGAAAGTCATAGTCATATATTTAAACCTAAATATGCTTCGTCATAGTCGCTCAACTATCTTAACCGAAATATCTTGTCGCCACCCTCGAAATATATACCGTTTAGGAGTTCCGGTGGCCATCTGTGGCTTCATCATCAGTTCCACTTTACCAAATAGTGCTTTTCAAGATCAAATACACGAGTTACAATGAAAAATACCAAAATCGCTATAGGTGTGGCTATAAATTTTGAAGAGTTCTGTCGATTCCTCATGGATTCCACCATCAGATCTTCATTTTGATAATAATGGGACCAATCGGAAAGCACCAGCTTTCAAATAAAAAACCGAATCATCAAAATCGGTTCACCCAGTCGAAAGTTCTGAGGTAACAAACATTTAAAAAAAAAACGGACGAATTGAGAACCTCCTCCTTTTTTTGAAGTCGTTTAAACAGAAAGTTTATGCAATCCAAGACAGCAGTTAAAAACAATGTGGAATAGTCGCCTGGGCCTCTATTCTAGGCGGTAACGTAATGGCGGCTATTTATTTTTCACTTGTCTGTTAGGACTACTATTATGTTAAAAATATGATTATAATATGAAATCAATTAAGATAGGGCAACACAAATTGGATTAAAGCGCTACGACTTGCGTTCTATCTTGTTATTATAAGTAATATATTATAGCAATGAAATACCTACACAAGCTGCGTCACGTGAAATAGTTAAATAGCTAAAAAGCCATTTTGGAAGGGACCTATCACTGTAGTTAGTAGCTACTGAGAAAAATGACGAGACAGACTAGTTATACCTCGCTAAATGCTATGACGTCAGATACTCATTGCGTATGCATATATACATATAAAATACCCAATCAAGAATAGTTGCAAGGTCGGAGTTATTTGGCCAATTAACGATAGACAATCATCAATACTGGCCGACACGTAAATTTACATAAATATCTACATAAATATGGTAAGTTTGGAGGGAAGTAAATACCATAAATTATAGATCCAAAAGAAGAGTGCGGAAAGAACAGCCCCTTGGGAAAAAGCAGCTGAAAGATCTTTCCACGTGGAACATCGTCACCTTGACCAGCTGGCGCCTCCCAAGCAGGTAAGACTGAAATCACAAGAAAGCGAAAGAGGAGACATTGTAGGTCATTACGTTACTTCTGCTGGAATTTCTTGCAGCGCTTCTCCGGAATGGTCTTGTTTCCGTTAAAGTTATACTAAAACATGCAAGTATTAAGTTATTTTAAGTTCTGTCTCGCTTTGGCAAAAACCTCACAAAAAAAAAAAAAAAAAAAAAAAAAAAAAAAAAAAAAAAAAAATCCCGACGAATTGAGAACCTCCTCCTTTTTTTGAAGTCGGTTAAAAATGAAAAAGAAACACGTAGCATTGAAACATTAAGATATGCCAATCGCTTATCGCCTCTCACGGGAACGCGTTTGTAAGATTAGCGTATGTAAGAGTCGGTCGCATGGCCTGCGTTAATCTATGACACCAAGTTTGAGCACGTCCGGGCGTGGCACGTTTTATTCGCAGTTTGCCGACTGCGGCGCGTGCCACGGTGAGCGTCTCGGAACCCCTTGTCTCCCTAACGCAGTAATTTAGACGTAGAATACTGATTTTAGGAAAGCAGTAGGTAAGGTAAAAATAATGCCGATGATAAAATGGTTTTCTTTAAACATGGAAATGCTTTTACGTCGATGTTAGCGTACTTTGGTAGGGTAGGTACAGTTGGTTTTATTTATTTCTCAGTCGCTGAAAGATTAGAAGAGATAAGTTCGGCTTTGTACATACCTTTGTATTTCTGATTCTGTTTCTTTTTTACTTTGTTATTTTCTGTTTGTGAAATAAAGAAATTACATACTCGTACATACATACAAGCCACCGATGGTAGATTTCAACCTTACAATGACAATCTCAAGACTGAAGATTTAGATGGAATTCCTCTATGCTATTGTTTTCGCCGGTTGTTTTATCCCCACACCAGAACACAACAATGCGAACACTGCTGTTTGGCGGCAGGTTAAAAGGTGAGATGGTCATAGGTTGTATATAATATATATAAGTTTTTTTATTGATAGCTTTACAGGTAAGTTTTAAAAATAAACCCCAGATTCTGTTTTCGGCAGATCATCAAGTGGGGCGGCTTCAGTTGAAATAAAAACCATTTATGTTTATAGTTTTAGCGTAGAAAAAAAACAAAGCGGTACAGAGAGAGGATTTATCTTAGGTATATAAATAAATGTGTGCTTAATTCGTAAAACAAAAATCTATCTTACTCCAATTTAATTTTTTAAAATAAAATACAACAAAAGAATACCAGTTACGTTAAAATCAGTTCGACTCGAGTCCCGAGGGCACCAGAGGTCGATCATTTCATTAAATTTACAAGGGTTTAGAACAATATGATTCACAGCGGATAGAACCAATTGTCTTTGGAACTTTTACATGCAACAATGCAAGCTTGGTTGCGTTACCACTTGCTCGAAAAGCATCAGGTTTTAGAAATACAAAAATAAATACAACGTACGTACATTTTAACGTAACAAAAGCAAGGCTCGATGGACCTGCTCAATTGTATAATCCTCCGGTTTTTTGGTCCTAGTTGCTCAATAGTAAAGTTTATTTTATTTCTCGGAAGATTAATTTAAGCCTAGGTAGTTGTTATATCTTAAACTATAAAAAATACATTGTTTCCCTATGACGTCCAGTGGCGCTCTCATTCCGATTATTGTATTTTCTATTAAACTAAGTAGGTATTGTCTTGAAATCGAAGGATGGTCTTTTGTTATACAAATGAACACAATAATAGCAATAAAAGCGCTTAACGTTCGCCAATGCACGGAGTTAGACATGAATGAATACAATCTACATATCAAAGACATTCATCATACTAGAAAACATATTTTATTAGGTATGTATATGAATATGTACATGCTCGTATAATAATAAAATGAGAGATGTGAGAGAATCACTAAAGGAAGGGATAGTGCAGAGGCCCTTGTCAAGATGCATTACGCTAACTAGCGTTTCTATTCGTTTCATTTGTAAACCAATCGCGTAACTGGTAGATGTGACTTTTCGTATCGCGTCATCTACCAGTGACGCGATTGGTTTAAAAACGAATCGAATAGAAACGCTAGTTACCATAGCAGAGGGCGCTGCAAAGATCCACTACGCTAACTAACGTTTCTATTCGATTCGTTTTTAAACCAATCGCGTCACTGGGAGATGACGTGATGCGAAAAGTCACGTGGTCTACCAGTGACGCGATTGGTTTAAAAACGAATCGAATAGAAACGTTAGTTAGCGTAGTGCATCTTTGCAGGGCCCTCTGGAGTAGGGCAGCGTTAAAATGTAATGTGAACGTGCTTTGCATTTAACTTGAAATTATAAAATGTCAAAAAGGTTCATTGTAAGTAAATGTAATGAAAACGTTATAATCACCTACAATTTAACTTTTTGACATTTTATAATAGAACTTTTTAGAAAACGTTTTAAAAAATGTATGTCCTTGCGAGGGCTCGAGGTAGCCCCGGCCATTGTTCGGTCTTTATAATACCGACGAAGATTCAATATAGATTGTTTTTGACAGACAATATCAAAGCTCCGACTTTTTGACTGGGTAGATATAAAGTCTTCCGTGTCTTTACTAAATCATCCCAGCTTTATACACTGATGATTTTCAAATACGTACCGAAATAATGCCGGCCGTCGACTACTTAATTCAATGAAATTCATGTCGACGGTGGAAAGACAGAAACCCCGTAAGAAATATACTTACCTACCTGTATACATACAGGTTGTCCTGTATTTAGAGGTCCAAAATCGTACAAGCCAAAACAAATTAGGTTCGAGGCCTCTATTACATTTTATTTTAACCATCTTGCTTTCAAAGCCCTAATACCTTAAATTTAACATATGAAAACGCTATAGTTTTAAATAAAGTGGAATGAAACCTATTCTACCAAGCTACCCAGGTTTAATAAAAATCGAGCTGTCCGTTCTATCAGCCCACTACAACGAATTCCGTTTCATGTTGCCAAAAGGTTTTTGTCTGTCGTGATGCAGTGTGTTTTTAGCACATATATGTCATGTCGTTGGATTGAGTTTTTTTTTTCTATGAACCGCTGACACCACTGTGTATTTATTTATTGACCTGCGGTCTTTATTAATTATATCACCTAACGATATATCAATTGCAAACCATTCCTAATAATATAAATCAACCTAAAAATAACACAAACAGGCACCAAATTATAAGAACCGTCGTTTTAAGTCATTACAGTCAGCACCTAAACTTGTTTAAAATTAAATTTCTGACAACTTATCAAATATACCTTTTTCTACTCGCGTACTATAAACCGCTAATATTGATATCGTTAACGGTATCAGAATACCACCTACAGTGTAACCGAAGCGGGAAAACAATTCTATAATGAGCGTTGCCATGGTAATAACAGTTCTATAATAATTATTATAGACGGATTAACTCACGCTCAATCACTCAAATGGAAGTGGGCCGGACACGTAGCGCGCCTACAAGACCAGAGATGGACCAAAAGGGTGACCACATGGTTAGGCCCTCAAGGCAAAAGGAAGAGAGGTAGACCTTTAGCTAGATGGGAAGATGAGCTCAAGAAAACAGCTGGACCTGACTGGATTCAAATAGCTCAATCTAGAGAAGACTGGCTATCTTTGGAGGAGGCCTTTACCTGTAGAGGGGTTCTTGCAGATAACTAAATGAACAATAATAGTAGGTATACCATACCATCCGTTAACAGATTGAGAGAAGTAGCCGCCATCTTGAACTATTTAGTTTTTCCTCGAATTACTTCCGAAATTGATATCTGGGGATCTGTGTGACATCCGACCACGAATCTGCTGACAGATTAAAAAAAAAGTAGCCGCCATCCCGAACTTTTTAGTTATTCATCTGATCGCTTCCAAAATCGATATCTGGGGATCTGTGTGGTCTCCGACTACGAATCCGTTGACAGAAACAGAAAAAGTAGCCGCCATCTTGAACTTTTAGGTTATACGACGGATTGCTTCCAAAATCGATATCTGGGGATCTGTGTAGTCTCCAACAAGGAATCCGTTGACAGAATGTGAAAAGTAGCCGCCATCTTGAACTTTTTAGATATTGGACTGATGGCTTCCAAAATCGATATCTAGGGCACTTTGTGGTCTCCGACAATAAATCCGTGGACAGAATGAGAAAAAGTAGCCGCCATCTTGAACTTTTTAATTATCAGGCGGCTACTTTTTCACATTCTGTCAACGGATTCCTTGTTAGAGACTACACAGATCCCCAGATATCGATTTTGGAAGCAATCCGTCGAATAACCTAAAAGTTCAAGATGGCAGCTACTTTTTCTAATTCTGTCAACGGATTTGTTGTCCGAGACCACACAGGTCCCCAGATATCGATTTTGGAAACAATCAGTCGAATAACTAAAAATTTCAAAATGGCGGCTACTTTTTCTCAATCTGTCAACGGATTCATTGTCGGAGACCACACAGATCTCCAGATATCGATTTTCGAAGCAATGAGTCGAATAACCAAAAAGTTCAAAATGGCGGATACTTTTTCACATTCTGTCAACGGATTCCTTGTTGGAGACTACACAGATCCCCAGATATCGATTTTGGAAGCAATCCGTCGAATAACCTAAAAGTTCAAGATGGCAGCTACTTTTTCTAATTCTGTCAACGGATTCGTTGTCGGAGACCACACAGGTCCCCAGATGTCGATTTTGGAAGCAATTAGTCGAATAACTAAAAAGTTCAACATGGCGGCTACTTTTCCCAATCTGTCAACGGATTCTCTGTCGGAGACCACACACATCCCCAGATCGATTTTGGAAACAATCAGTCGAATAACTAAAGAAAGAAGAAAAAATTTAAAATGTAAAGGAAACCATTTGCAAACCAAGGATCGAACCCGGAACCGCTAGCTTCATAGGCTGGGTCACTACCGATAGGCTACGACGTCGTCAAATAAAATAATTGTAAAGGGTATAGCCGTGTTAGGAAGGCAGTTTCGCCTTTGGCGAGAAAATGATTTTCCTTTTACTCGGATAATTTGCCTTTGTTTACTTTGTAATTTCACCAAATATTAGCCCCAAAATGGCCGTAGTTTTTTTTTAAATTAAAAATAAAGGAAAATCTTTTTTAATTTTTTTTTACTTAACTAGTAGACCGATTTTCTTGAAATTGGTATATATTATGTAAATAGTTAAGGATGTTTTTCAAAAAAAAAATTACTTTTTAATTTTACATTTAAGTGAAAAAAAATCAATTTTAAAATTTTCAATTTTTTTTTTCTTTCTACGTGCAATGTGGCGACACCTTCCAATATTAGATATTTTGTGAACCATTTAATACTGTACCACATATATTTTTTCCAAAAAATATCACGCGGATCCAAAGGTTAAAAAATACTAATTTGTAATATCTCGTACATATCTTTTCGTACACTACATACGTAGTTTCCAATAGCCGTCATTAAGGTAGTTTATGTACTAATAAATGTCAGTGACAGTGAATCTCACGCGTACCTGCTTTCGGCATTAGGTACAGGTAATGATAAATAGTCGTATGATTTCTTTGCATACTATAATTTCTAGAAATAAAATTGCTGAAATATAACAGCATTCACATTAATACTAATAAATAGGGAGTACATGAAAATATTTCAAATCAAATGACGGCCTCCTAGTTCAGTGGGTAGTGACGGTACTTAGGAAGAAGGTCCCAGGTTGGAATCCTGGTAAGGGGATTTACATATTTGTGTGTTTATCACAAATATTTGTTCTTGAGTATTCTATGTGTACATAATAAGTATTTATCTGTCATATGTATTCCTATTACGTAGTATATCGTGGCCCACCAGTACCCACAACGTAAGTTTTATTGAGCTTACTGTGTGAGACTAGGTCGATTTGTGTGAGATTCATCATCATCATCATCATCATCATCATATCAGCCGTAGGACGCCCACTGCTGGATAGCTCTCCCTCTTGAATTTCCAAGTGTTACTGTGTAAGGGCCTGGACACATGTCCACGGCACGGCGTCGTTAACGTGAAACGGCGCGGCGCCGTAGAAAGGCACGTTGCCGCGTTGTGCAAATACAGGGTGCCGTGTGACAACGGCTTCAACTATTTTAAACTGTACGCGCAGGACATTGGGCTTAGTATTGTTACGTACCTGGGGGTAGGAAACTGATAGAAATGCACGAATACACCGATAATCAAAAGTAGACTTTAATAACGCACTCACTTAAACCTTGAATACTCAGATGATCGCTCGGGTCGCTCTTATTCGCACTGTTCGCTTTGCAAGTAAAGACTGAATCTCGGTTACCGGTAGGCCTTTATACTTCCCGTGTCCGATTTTTCCAGAATGCCTTCCGGAATGTTAGATATACTTCGCCCCGCTAAGGACGATCGAGACTATTCGTTGCTGGAATGTTCTAAGTCTTGCTACCTTATTCTGTTTACAATCGCGATGTCCTTGACTCACGGGTCTGGATGAGTCTGGAATGTTCCGCGTATTGCCGTCTCATTTCGTGGTATCTCTTTCACACGCTTCTGGAAGGTTCTCAGCATCGCTGTCTCTTTCTAATCATGTTATCTCTTTCACACACTTCTCGAAGGTTCTCAATATTGCTCTCTCTTTCTAATCATGCTATCTCTTTCACTCATAGTGGAAAAATTGCTATATACTGAAATGTACTTCAAAGGCCCATAAAGGGTCCTGAAAACGCCTGAAAATGAGTTTTCAGGTTATGGCATAATCTGATAGAGGGTGGTCTGAAACGGACTGAAAAAATGTTTCAGCCGCCTGAAAACAACGGCATATTGATCGAAATTTTGATAATCTGGTATGTGATAGAGCTACCTCTGCAACGGACTGAAACGATATATCAGCCTGCTGAAAACGCTTTTAAAGCACCAAAAGTAATTATGCCATCGGCGTAACAATATTGCAATTTATAATGAATGACGGCACCGTGTATCTGCACGTCACGGCAACGTGCCTTTCTACGGCGCCGCGCCGTTTCACGTTAACGACGCCGTGCCGTGGACATTTGTCCAGGCCCTTACACAGTAACACTTGGAAATTCAAGAGGGAGGGCTATCCAGCAGTGGCGTCCTACGGCTGATATGATGACGATGATGATGAATCTCACACAAATCGACCTAGTCTCACACAGTAAGCTCAATAAAACTTATGTCGTGGATACTGGTGGGCCACGATATACTACGTAATAGGAATACATATGACAGATAAATACTTATTATGTACACATAGAATACTCAAGAACAAATATTTGTGATAAACACACAAATATGTAAATCCCCTTACCAGGATTCCAACCTGGGACCTTCTTCCTAAGTACCGTCACTACCCACTGAACTAGGAGGCCGTCATTACCTGTACCTAATGCTGAAAGTACGCGTGAGATTCACTGTCACTGACATTTATTAGTACATAAACTACCTTAATGACGGCTATTGGAACCTACGTATGTAGTGTACGAAAAGATATGTACGAGATGTTACAAATTAGTATTTTTTAACCTTTGGATACGCGTGATATTTTTTGGAAAAAATATATGTGGTAGAGTATTAAATGGTTCACAAAATATCTAATATTGGAAGGTGTCGCCAACTTGCAAGTAAAAAAAAAATTTAAAAAATTTGAATATCGATGTTTTTCCACTTATATGTAAAATTAAAAAGTATTTTTTTTTTTGAAAAACATCCTTAACTATTTACATAATATATACCAATTTCAAGAAAATCGGTCCACTAGTTCAGTAAAAAAAAAAACGATTTTCCTTTTTTTTTAATAAAAAAAAAACTACGGCCATTTTCGGGCTAATATTTGGTGAAATTACAAAGTAAACAAAGGCAAATTATCCGAGTAGAAGGAAAATCATTTTCTCGCCAAAGGCGAAACTGCCTTCCTAACACGGCTATACCCTTTATTACTACCATTCTTGTAAGCGAGAAATGAAACAAAATGAAACATTAAAACAATGTATTAATTGTAACGATTCATATTACCAAAGAATTTACTCGATTTTTTGGGGGGAAATTTCATGTTCTAGGCAACACTGAACTTTTCATATCAGGTGAGCTCGCCATCTTTGTCCGTTCCATATGACTGCTTTCTACTAGTGTATTATTGTAAAAGAGATAGATATAGTTTTTTTGTTCAAATATTATTGGTTTCAAAGCTACGTCGCGATTATTAGTAGTTGGCACGTTTTATGCGTCGCTTTTGATTGACATTTGCTTCTCTAGTTAATATACCTCAATGGTTAATATCCATCAGTTTTTTATTTGGTTACCATGGTTACGTTCAATATGGATATCAACAAAACGGCGTTTCTTTTGGCATTCCAACTTTTATGATAAATAGTCAGAACTGTTTTTAGTAACTATAAAAATTTGCACGAAATCTGTTAACATTTAACAATAAAATTCACAAACTATTAGTAACGCCAATCGGAATAATGAAAATAACTTTTCTGAAAAGTAATTTGCTAGCAGAAAAATCGAGTAAAGTATACAAGAAAAGTTAGTTATTGTTTATTTTTGTCATTATCATTTTAAGCTTGTAGAAAAAGTTATGTATGCAACGGTTCATAATTAGCTCTTAAGGTACTCGTGCCTGTAATAAGAGCGTTCGCAAGCTCGCGCTCTAACCTCGGCTCTCGTACCTTAAGAAGCCTCATTATGTACCAGTTACATAAATAACTATTTCAATTTGATTCTTAACCCCTAGTATGCTTAGGCTTAGGATCCGTGCTCAAAATTTGGATATCTTTTTGTATTTTTATTAAGCTTAATTTTATGGACTATATCGTAATCAGAAGAGACTAGAACTTGATACTTTTTTGACCTCCCGCATAAGAGGGGTTAAGCTTCAAGACTCTATTTAAGAGCGGTTTTCAAAAAAAAGTGTACATAATAAAAATTGAGATTTTTATTTATTCATTTATTAGCTTTATTTTATCCCTTAGGTACACATGATTTTTATCTATTATTTTATATTGTGTACTTAGATATTTATTTGTTAGTAATGTTAGTTTTGTACTTAAGTATCAGATTAGTATTGTTAGATGTAACGCCTTTTGCGGTAAAAGCCTCCTCCAAACCGTACCAGTAGCTCTCTCCCTTGCCAGTCTGGTCCATAAGTTTCCGGCTATTTGTACGATGTCGTCACTCCATCTTTTAAATGGTCTACCTTTCCTTCGTTTTTTATCTATTGGACACCAATTTGTGATTATCTGTGACCATCTTTCATCCATAGATCTCTGAATATGTCCTGACCATTTCCATTTCAGTGTCAGGACCTGTTTGACCGCTTCTCTCGCCTTTGTTCTTTTTCTTATAAGTGAACATTTGACTTTCAATTTGATGTTCATGTAGCTCCGTTCTATGCCTCTTTGACAGCATCTTATTTTATTTAAGAGTGATTTTTTGAGAGACCAAGTCTGGCATGCATAGTTAAGAACCGGCGTTAGGCAGATGTTCATGGCTTTCGTTTTCAGTCTTGGGGGTATGGGACCTTTGAAAATTTTCTTCATAGCCCAGTATTTGTTCCGCGTATTCTTCACTCTGCGATCGATTTCTTTTTCTATACAGGATTTAGTTGAAATAAGATGTCCAAGGTAAATGTAGTCTGCGACTCGCGCGCGTGACTCACCGGACTAAAATTACAGTTTCTTAATTTAGTCCTTAGAAATGTAAACCTTTTTTGAAACCCGCCCTTAATTCTTATTTTAACTTAACCTTGATGGCCAGCTTATCGCGTACGCAGCTTGGGTAGATGATAGAGTCTACTATTTATTCGACATTGCCTCATATTGTTTCCTATTATTTTCTTTCTCAGTAGGTTTTTTCCTACTCTTGGTCCCTCCGGCCACTAGTATCCATTGGCAGAATCCATCCATTGAGTGGACCTTTTGTGCATAAAGTCCGCTCGACTATATTAATGAATCTGAATGCACAAAAGGTTTACTCGAATTGACTCCATTGATGCATCCTGCCAATGAATCTCAGGCCGCATTACGACAAACTGGAATAGCACCCGTATTTATAGTCAAGAAAAGTCAAAATCAAAATCAAAATCAAAATATTTATTCAGTAAATTGGCCACATACCGGTCATTCTCCAGACAGCCATTTCTGTATGTCCTCGGGCTTAAAAAATATAAAACTATTGAATTTGGTATAATTTATATTTTTTCTTCCTAGAAGGTACTCGTATTGAGGTGTACATGAATTTTCAAGTAAATATTCAATACCTTTCTAGGAGAAAAAAAAAATCAATACCCCATTCTCCTAATTAACACCGCGCGTCCCACTTCCGAAATCACTAATATAACTATTTTCCCCGATCATATACAAGAGGAAAGATGAATGAAAGTATTTTTATTTAATAAAAGATAAGATACCCAAATTACAAAAAAAATACCAAATTTATTTAGTAATATATCACTAAGATATAAAATAAAGAAACTTTGTCCCGATACGTGTACTAATTCACGCGCCGCTTTCATTCTTGTCCGTGCAAGGCCATTGAAGAAATAGACAGACGTCTGTAATGCATTTTGCGTGAGCAGACACTCATGTCAAGACCCTCTTAAGAGAAAGACGTGTTAATGTTGTGTGGATCGCACACTACAAATGTAAGTATCTAATTCGCATGTTTTGGTTCTCGTAAATTCTAATTAACACGTTCACGTTTTTAAAATAAAGCCAATAACTCTGTAGCTCTGTAAATTATTGTATACATTAAGAACCTCAGTATTTAACAGTTACTGGATTATGTAGTTTATCACATGTACCTAAAAGAAGTTATATTTTTTTTATCAAGAATCCCTAATACACACGTCTAATTCACGGGCCAAAAATGAACGCGTTAATTAGTTTAAGAGTAGTAAAAAAGGTTTTTGGTACATAAAAGTATTTTATTTCTAATTGCTCGCTTAAGCTAAACCAGTTTAAATTAATTTACAGGAATATTTTTTTTACAAAAATGTAATTCCCGGAAGAATGATGGCATGATTAGAATGACATATATTATGTCAAACTGGTGTTATTAGAGGGGCCCTAACCTTAAAATCATCCTTATGATCGTATCTGTGTGCTTAAGTGTTTGGACAATATGTTTTTTAGAGGTTATTTTATTTTTCCTAGTATATTTCTCTTGGAAAACATGAAAATTTTGCTGACCGCATTAAAAAGTTGCATTTTGACAATAAGTGACAACTGTAATTCTAATCATGTAAGGAAAATCCTAGGGACCCGGCATCATTCTTCATATTTTTATAAATTATGTATTAAAACCACCCGCAATAATTAAACTACATACTTAAAGTTGAATGTCTGTATGTTATGTTACATAACTTATGTATGTAAAGCTTAAACGGCTCGACGGATTTTAGCATTATGAATTATGAGGTGTCCTTAGATTCAATAAAATTAAGTAGTTTATTTATATCCTTTTAGTTCATCGGGTTTTTAAATTACTTTTTTTAAAGATAGATTGGGAATGTAAAAAGTAGGAGGAAGAAGTATTATTTTTTCTTTAGCAGATACGGCAATTTATTTGCTATCGTTTGTTCATAATCCTAAGGTATAATATAAAGTTATTAATTCTGTTTTTTTTTATCGTTTTCATTGTTAATTATAGAACGATTATTTCAGTGAAATATTAGTTAGCTTATTATGTATGTATATCGTGATGGATATTTTATGTTCCTAATAGTTTCAACGTTGCAATATAATAAATATGATAAAATTAATAGACAGTCTGACAGTTTTTGTCTTATTTCCTAAAAAACATATATTTGGCATGAACATTTATCTAATAAACGCGTAGTTTTTTTAATTCGCAAGCAAGTAAACCTAATTAACGCATCGCTTTTCTAATTCGCGCGTCACGCAAATATTAAAACCCTTCTAGTTAATTAACCGCTAATAATAATTAAGTGCCCAATAAATATTAAAGTTTGAATGGTCGATATGTTACTACATTTTGCATAAATTTTATCAAAAACCAAGTGGAAAAAAAGGGCTGTGTTAATTAGACTGAGAACACAATTCTGGAGAATGACCGATACAGGCTCTTTTACACGTCGGTAATATACAGTGAATCTACTAGCGCTTCGGACAAGACCATCATTGCGGAGAAGAAGCGCCGCAAGAAACTCCAGCAGAAGGTCATTTTTTCAAACATAAAATACAATAATACTTAAAAGTAAGTTACATTACAAGGTAATAAAGCAACAAATATAAATTATTAGAACTATCACATATAAAAAAAATACAAATTCAAAATTAAAAACATTACAAATAAATGTAAAAATTAACAAGATTACATGTCAAATACATGAAACTAAAAATAATGACTAGGAGAACAACACGACGAGGTCTCTACGTCAAAAGCCATAACTGGTATCATTAACTGAGCAACAAGTCCTTGCAGACGTGAACAGACCGGACACCACAAACAGCACCCGTTCACGAGTATGACGCATATCTCAGCCATCGCCTCCCTCAACCATGTGTTCGGGAAGGTGGCGACCCGATCAACGACGCCGCCGTAAGCAAAGACCTTTGAGCGAGCATGACGTGCTCATGCTGCCGGACAACATAAAAGTAATATTGTGTGATATAGCTAATGATATAGAGTAATGACTTGAGTATTAGTAATGTCAAAAGTCATATAAAAATCGTTACTTTAGTCATTAATTTTACTCAAGTAATTACTTTTCTTGGCTATAAATATAAAGCAATGATATAATATAGTAAAAAGAGGTAGATACGTTATACGCACTTCAATAGTGGCACCCTAAAACCAAGCCAATCGGTACACCTTTACTTAGTCTTGCGCCGTCAACGGAACCGTGAACTAGTCTGCAGAGCAACATACACTCGTCTCTGCTTCGCTCCCGGAAATTAGCATACCATCCTGCTTTCACTTGTCATTTATGAATTAGTGTGTAATTGCAATATTTACTGATTATGTGTGCGTAAGCCGGGCCATTTTGACACGCGGAATACCGTATAGGTAACATATCTACCTCTTTCTATATTATATCATTGGGTGTAAGTCATACTCCGAGATTAGTCTATACAAAGACCTTATTCCAATATAGTGAAATGCAACCTTAGTGGCCGAAGAGCTCTTGGTTTGTCTGTAAAGAAAATAAAAAAAGACAAAACACATAAGTATAAAAGAAGATCGAAAGCAAAAACAATATCGTTTAGGAAATGTTGCATATCAGCCCAGAACAGTTGAAGGCGTCAGAACAACCGGGGCCCAATTACAACTAAAACTAAATTTTACAGGATAAACCTAATTCATTAAATTTCTTAGTTAAACAGTACTTCCATGATTCAACGATTTGATTATGTTTAGATTATGATTGATGTTACATAAATAGATTTTGATAAAATACTTAATTATAATTGTAGAAGTTTAACGCTTTATTCTGCTCTAAATATTAAATTATAATATTAAGTAATGGAATAATGAGATAATTTATTAATTATTTTGGACTTAAAAGTTTAGCAAAATGGGTGCCGACCGCCTCAACATAATACAAAAACAATAATAGGACTTCTAAACTGTATTATTTCGAGGCGGTAGGTAATGAGAAAAGCTTTTCAAGCGAAACATTTATTTGTGAAGCGTATCAATCAGATTTGTTCTTAGGACCTCTTTAATTTTTAATAAATTATTTATGATAAGTTTTGTGTTTCACTCGTAGTTTCAAACATGATAACAAACAAAACATGATTTTTACATCGATAATAATGAAAAAAGCGTACCTATCCTTTCAAATAGGAATATATTTAAAAGAAAAGGAAATGTAAGCATTCAGCTACCTTTTAATGAAGTAGGTATTTATTTGTATAGTAAAATGCATAAGAATTGCTAAATAGATTGAGACTTTTAACCTGTTCAAAGGCTCTTAAGGAATGCGAGCTCGTTCGGCAAGAGTCTTGATTACCGTCTTGCTATTATGTTGTACACTCAAACCGGCGTCATTAGTAGTATTGATAAACTATCTCTCATATTAGCATGCGAGAAATTATTATTTACTTAACAACTACTACAATTTAACAAATTGATGATAAATTGCGTCGTCATGATGTTGTCGACTTGAGCTTGAAATGAATTCTCTAATTTAACCCCGATGTGATGCTCGGTTAGAAGTTTTTGTTAACAAAATTACACCAATTTACGAATTTATTTTTATATTTTTAGTCTTCTACCCTATTGCCGAGGCAGGCGTGACAAGGCGCATTAATAAGTGTGTTTATGCTAATTTAATTGCGCTGTATAACAAAGGTTACTACGACCTGCTAGTTATTAAGGTCGCAAAGGATTACGGAGGGTTCTTACACCGTAGCGATTGTAATGTGAATGTTGTGAATTCTTGACGAAATCCGATTATTATCGAACAAACAGATAGAAAAAAGAACAGGTTCACGAGATCAGTGAAAAAATATATTTATCAAAAATAATCATATTTTTATCCACACTTTGTGTCAACAGAACGGTGATTGCGGTTCTGGACACATTTTTATGGATGCAAAGGGTGCATGTAAAAATATTCCTGTTTCCTGTGTTCTGTGTGGTCGTTAGCTAAGTCAAATTAATTTTTGACCAAATGTTTCTTTTAAACTTTTATAACGTACAAAACCAAAAAAAAAATTCAGTAAATAAATAAAAGTACTTATTTTGATCATGAGAGTTCTAGTTTAGAATCGTTTTAACACTATCAATTACTGCAACAAAAAATTGGTAAACGTTACAAACAATGTAAGTTTTTAAATTCCAAGATGTCCGACGACGTAAAATACTCCTAAGAAGAATTTTCCCGAATTTTTTAGCGGCTTGCTTATACAGAAACTTTTGGGATTTGCCTCCTGAAAACAACATTAAAGGCCCAGCCACACTGCTTGCGCGACGTGCACTTGCACGTGCGCGTTCGCTTTCCACTGCGTTGTATAATATGAATTCTCATTACGACATGTCACTATAGGTACAACGCAGTGGAAAGCGAACGCGCACGTGCACGTGCACGTCACGCAAGCGGTGTGGCTGGGCCTTAAGAGAAAACACGTTTCTTGCTTTTGGCTGAACTTTCAACCGAGCTATCCAACACGCCAGAGTATTCGTTTTTGTGTCACTATGAACATGCTAAATGTCATGGCAACCCCCCAGGAGCGTGTCATGAAAATCTGGATCTGGTACGAGAGACTACAGGGGCTGCAAAGAGCAGCAATACTGATTGCTCAGCTTCTATTCATAGTCGCAGAGGCATGGCCAAGTTAAAAGTACATCCTGGGCATGCTGATGCTCAATGGACGTCGTTTTGGGGAGGCCCTGCGGATGGTCGTGTTTATCGAATCGTGGATAATACATCTGTCACTTTTTGACCAGTGGGTAGGTGCGAGAGTGACTGATTCTGTATCCACCGCGATAAAGGCGACCATAATACGGACCCTGAATATAATGGGAGCCCATGCCGTCCGTCGGCATGAATAAATGACCAGTAAATATGTTAAAAATGTAATGAGAGGTTTTAGAATGCTAACTTGTTGAAACGACCTTACACGGTTTGACATTGGCTTTGGGTAATTTGATCTTACTGTCGTTGCTCGCTATTGGTCATAAAGAGCGATTGGTTATTTGATACTTTATTTTAAAGAGAATAGAGCTCATTTGCAACAAAAAATATCAAAATCGTTTTTAAGCCATAAATTATTTCTTGAACACAATATGGGTTCTTTTTTTTTTAAAGTAAATTAATTGTAGTCTCGTATAATGAATGTACCTACATAAAGTATAATACAAAACACTATAAAAATGTTTTTAAAAGTAGACAGCTTTTATCTTTCCTAAATTTTTAATAATAAATAATGTTCTAATAATTTTGGACTACTAGTCTAATGACACATACAGTGTGTTACCGGCATGCGGACATTTATTAAAACTGCCGATAATATGTTGCTTTAGCAATTTTTTGCAAGTATTATCAATTAAAAAAAAAAACTTCACAATAAATTTTCTTAGATACAGTCCATTTTTAATGTAGTGCATGTGCTGCGTGTTCATCGTTATCAGTATCGCTGTTACTTAGTACAAGGCATGTCGTGGTACGGGGGCAAACCGGCAAATCATAATAATCAAAGTATCCGTCGACTGTCATTTACACTTGTCAAATTGCTGTGCATTACATTTCTGGCAATTAAAATTTTGTTAGAAAGTTAACAAAGAGTGAAAATTTGTTTATTAATTAAATCTATGTCACGGTTACGTTACAGATATACGTTATTTTAACTTCCTTTAAAAAAAAGCCAGGGTGCTGGTAACACACTGTATAAATTTTGATAGGACTTTCTGTCGGTGATAGTGGAGGTAAAAACGAAAAACTATTTACATTAAAGTATCAAATGAAACTTGGTTTTTCTGACTGGCTTTGTGGCTTTCAGTGGGAATCCACTTAATAATTAACCTGAGAGAGACCGTAAACAAATTAAGCAAAGCCTAATTAAATACACATGCATCTTGTTAAATATTAGTTCGCGTTAGATTCAAAATCAATATAAAAACTTTTACAGAAATGCAAACAGTGGTTCCGTATTCCTACTATATAATCTAAGACATACCGTGAAAGGCACTTCGCAAAGTCTAAAATATGCCCGCCTTCAGTCAAATTTCATAGCAGAGTGCTATTATATGTACGTGTCTTAATGGACTGGACCAGTGTCACCGTTGCTTATATGTACCAACAGTACTTAATGTAAGTGTTTTTTAAATTCTAATTTTGGTTATGAGCATTTTGTAATGTTTAATATTTTATGCTTTTTAGTTTTTAAATGGCCGTTCTCATTAAGGTGCACTTGCACGGGTAATTTTTAGAGCAAGAAATGCGCGTTAATTTAAAATAAACTGTACCTAATGTAATACTTGACAACGGAAAAAAATATTTTGACTTAGAGACAGAGCAGAGTCTAAGTGGGAACTTAATTCCTAGTAAATATTTCCAGAACTTTATTCAATTATATAATACATTAAAAGTCAGTAAATAAACTAGTATCCTACGTGTAGACTTATAAAAATAGTACCAATTGGTATATACTATTGGTTGATATTTAAAATTACACATCATTTTTTTGTGGTAAAGGGACTAAGGGCTGCATTAATAAACTTATCTCAGCTAAGATGCCCGGTACGAAATACTTCAAAGTAAACGTCAAGCCATAGAAAACTGACAGTTTTGTTTTGACGCTTCTAGAGGCGAGTATTACAGGCGAGATCTGAGGGGCTATTGTCTAACGCACTCGCAATCGCAATCGTTTTCATTTTGAAAGTCTAAGGCGAGTCTGCATACAAAATGAAAACAATTGTTCCACTTTGAAGTTGCGATTGCGAGTGCGTTAGGTAATAGGCCAGCAGTTTAATAATACCGTTCTAGTTTGAAAAAAAACCTTGTGCTCGTTTCGGTGTGAGTAGGCGTCCAGGACACAGTCACGTGCGACGCTGAATGCGGTCTCCCGCGTAATGAGGAATATTATCACATCCACGCGTGCTCAACTCTTCCAGGTCAGCGTTTCATTAACTTCGTTGTTCCTTCAGCATACGTGCAACTCCGTGTGTTCCTACTTTAGAGCTCGTGGTAAAATGAAAACGTAACGTGAAAATAATTGTCTAGTGCATCCCTTAATAAAGTTACTTTTCTCTAAAATGCTCGGAAATGTATATAAATAGAGGCATTCCACCTTCATCCTGTAATCGCCTGCGCACGACTACATAGTAGGAGATTCGAAAAGGAGACGATTTGCACCGGGCTGTTTATTCGATAAAAAGTATTCTGTACCAAATTTAATATGCTAAGTAATATAAGGCGAATAGGTAGGCTGAAAATTTTCAGTCCAGTACATAATTAATTAAAAATTAAAAAATGAACTTTGTTTTAAAAAATTGCAATAGGTAGTTTAATAGACAAATTACATACCAATCGAACGTATGAAGCCTATAGAATATGCAAACGTTAGGTTGACTTTTTTATTCCCGTCAAACTATTGGGTAGGCAGGTATAAACAGGTAAGTCGGTACTAATAATTTGCACCAAACCTAACGTTTGCATATTCTATAGACTTCATACTTTCCATTAGTATGTAATTTGTCTATTAAACAAGCATTTGAAATTTAAAAAAAAGTTCATTTTTAGTATTTTTTTAATGATATAAGTACTGGACTGAAATTTTTCAGCCTACCTATTCGCCACATATTATTTAGCGTATTAAATTTGATATAAAATACTTTTCATCGAATAAACAGCCCCATGCAAATCGTCTCCTATTCGGATCTTAGACTAACGTTCAAAATCCTCCTATACTCCTTAAAGTTCTCAATCATAATAAATTTTTAAATCAACTCAAATAAATACAACAGTGAAGTGAAAATTGTATAAAGAATAACCCTATTTAATGTTTATGGGACTAATTGTAAGTTTATACCTTTATATCTAAGACCATCCCTTAATCTAGTCCTAATTTTATATACTATATTCTAAGATTCCCCTTCTGTATTTTCCCAGGTGCCTTATTGTATTATTTTAACCAATTGAAGATTTTTAATTTAATAATCCTGCCCTGGCCTTCCGGTGTTTTTATCAAACCACTTCCTGATCCTGATTCTGTTCCGGTCCTCCCGTGATATTGGCGCCCAACGTGGGGTAGGATTAGCAACGCATTTGCAGTCTTAGGATTGCAGTCTTGTGATTTTAGGTTTAAGAATGCAAATGTGTATGGTTCTCATTTAAAGCTACTTGTAAAAGACCTATTCAAACTCAAACTCATAACATTTATTCGACATAACACAACAGACAGAGTAAAATCAGAAGACTAGAGCAAAATTAGAAACGTCGCATTGTAGTGTGAAGTCAAATAGGACTCAGCTCAGCATGTGCTGCAGCTTAGCCACAGCGCTGGTTTTCAGCTGAACCCTAGTACAGGTCGACACACGTAAAAAGAGCTCCGAGCGGCTAGTAGCGGGGATATGTTTGCGCATGTTGTCTACTAACAAACCAATCATAGATGAGAGTCTATTACTGGAAACCAATAGCGTGGCGTGGTTTACGCTCCCCCCGCCGCGCCCACCAATTTGGTCCGTAATTTGCTCACTGCGCAGGTAGGTCGCTCAGGGCTCTTTTTACGTGTGTCGACCTGTACTCGTAGCTGAACGGAAACCCGAATTCCCCAAATGGTTTTAAAATTACCATAGGTGTCAAATGGTATTTTGATGAGTGACATATACTGAAATGCTGAAAGAGCGAAGTTTTGTGAATATTTACATTAAATTTTTAATGTTTGCTCTTTTTCTGACGTATTGCATTGCATGTTGTGGTTAGCCGTTAGTGGGGCTGCATTTAACTTTTAGTAAGTATTTTTTTATATTGTAACCTGTATTTTTATTACTGTAAGCTCTGTGGTAAACCCTAATAAATAAATTCAAATAAATATCATGTCACTGCTGTGCCACGCAAAACGTGAGCTTTGAGAAAACGCCCAAACAACGTTTTACAAACAAAAGATGATACAAATGTTATTTAAATTCATCAGCAAATTATTTCTAGCTAGATTACCTCTCAATAGGCTCAAGACAGGGGCCCTTTAAGTGTTTTTTTTTGCTTTATTTACCTCTGAAATTCAGTTGATTGACAGTGATACTACATCGGGGATATTAATGTGTAAGAGGGATATTAGGATAAATAATAAGTAACAAATGGTATAATTTTTTATTTCCAAAAAAAAAGTATATTTTTAAAACTAATTGAATTTGCTTTAATGAAAAAAATATGTAAGTATAATATTAAAATAAACGAGATCAGTACAAACTACAACCCATAATGAAATGGTTAAAAAATAATTACAACTTTTTTTCTCAAACTACACATCCAGGTATGGAAGAACATTAATTGGGATAAAAATGAATCCATAATTTAATAATAAACTTTAGTTAGAAACTTCTAAGATATAAATTAGATAAGTGGCAAAGTACGCGAAATTGTGAGCGGTCGCGCACAACTATTATAAGATTATAACTTTTAAAAAAAGTACATTTCTACATTGCCACATCAAATATTTCAAAAACTAACAAAATATTTTTTACACACTTATTTGTGGGGCATATTAAGCATCTAAAATAAGAGCGTTTCGCAGTGGATTCTCGACTAACTTAAGATAGAAGAGCTGTGCGTGACACAGCATTAAGTTTACAGCTATTTTGATAATTAAGACTTAGTCACCGAATTAGATTCAAAAACTGGTCTCCTGAGATAGACCTCAACCTTGATTATGTTGTGGCCAGCTTACAATAAATTAGTAACCTTTTTACTGTACGTAGGTATATTAAATAAGCTTTGCCAGACAGAGAGATTTAAGTTTAATTGACATTTCTTCATAGACGTAATCATAGAAGTTTTTTTGCCAATAAATCCGCAGGACCTTTTTACGATTTAAGTAAAGGCGCATAATGAAATATTAAACAGATTTTATGTAAGGTTTTTCATTAACGTTGCTTTGATCTTATTTCTTAAAACTGTTTTATTTTTATTTGCTCATAAATCCCGTTTATTATAAATAAGCAGTTTTATGCCTGAATTATTATTTAGGTAGCGGCGTGTCCTGGCTTCGCACAAGTAAAATATCGATAATGGTATTTTAAAGTTATACTGACATCTTTCCTTATCAGCATAGGTATATGTCGCGATATCTTGATACACCTATATATGTTTGTACTAAAATAACATGTAGGATAAACTACGTTCGTTTTGCCGGTTTTTAACGTGAAAACAAAGCAATAAACGTGATTTTTTGCTCCGATAATAAGTTACAGGGCCGTGCACTGTCTGTCCGCTGTCCCATAAAATTGGCTAGAATGTAAAGGAACTGCGATGTACCAATTATACACAAATATATTTCCTGGAAAACTTTAGCATTTTATGCTTCAAAACGTGTTTTGTTAAAATACTCATAGTCTAATGTTTGCTTAGTTATAATAGAAAGATATACAAAATATAATTAAGTATTCATTTGATTAAATCCCTGACATAATGGATAATGATGACCAACAGGCCTTTCGCGTAACACACATCATCACAATCGTTTGATCATTTTTGAAAATCGAAGGCTTGTCTACATACAAAATGAAACCAATTGTTTTGTTTTGAAGCCGATCGCGATTGCGAGCTCTTTCAGAGCTGATTCTTACATAGCCTAACTGATTTTCATAAAACCTATCGAAGAACCACGCCGTTTTAACGAAATAATGATTTCTTAAAAAAAAACAGTTCATTCGTTTGGGAGCTCCGATGCCACAGACAGACATCAGATACACGGACATAGGTACGGTCGGCCAAGGAAGTGGTCTCTACCAGTTTTGACAAAAGTTTCTGTGAGATCTATTATCGCCAAGGTTGACATTCGTCACTGACATAATATTATTGCAAGGGAAAATCGAACTTGTTGTATCATGACGTGCAGATGAACTTCAACCGTAGGGTGGTAGACCACATTTTTGGCTGACTTTACACAGAATCACACATACATAGATTATTATTATTGGGGGTTTGGGATGGGCCTTGTGTGTCGCTTTGACCATTGATGATCCTTTGCTCATTAAGGGATAAGATCCGGAACGAGGTCATACGACATAAGACTAAGGTGACAGATATTGTCCAACAATGTAGCAAGCTGAAGTGGCAGTGGGCTGGCCATGTCTGTCGCAGAACCGACGAGAGGTGGAGCAGGAAGGTTGTAGAATGGAAACCACGCTTAGGCAAACTTAGTGTAGGACGCCCCCCGGCTAGATGAACCGATGACCTGAAGAAGGCAGCTGGCAGTGACTGGATGCAAAGGGCGGGAGATCGCGCGCTGTAGCGCTCCTTGGGGGAGGCCTATGTCCAGCAGTGGACTGCAACAGGCTGATATGATGATGATGATTATCCTTTGCGGCAGCCCTTTGTTTAGAGCTCACCGCAAAGGCCCGTTGCGTTCAAGAAATTCCAGATGCGTTGGGCAGTCCCGAGTTGTATTCTCTTGTGGGTCCATGATATGTCGCCCTAGGTAGGTAGTAGGTAGATACTTCTGTGGCACATTAGTGAACATACTTACATAGATACACGCGACCTAACATCCTATTTTTTTGTTGCGGGTTTACTCCTTGTGCATGTTTCATTTTCTGTTTCGTATTTCTTAAACAAAAAAAAGTCCAGTGATATTTTAAAGAGGAGTGCACAGAAACATTGTATAAACGCGTACGAATACCATTTCATTTGTGGCAAAAAACTCGCTCCGAGACACTCTTCACCTGCAGCAATCGATACTGCATTGCTATTTTTAAATCGTCTGCTCTCTGTCTGTGTTTATTTTGGGTTTAGGTATGTGCTTAATCTAGAGTCAGTATAAGTAAATATAAACATAAAACTCTAATCGCAAATAATGTAGGAGTCCCAAATTGTTTGCTTTAGTGCCACAGTTTTCTATCATAGTCATTTATATACATTTATACGAAGTTACACTATTGTAATCACCTACTAAAATTCTTCATTTTGATATCAATTACGGCGCCTAAAATTCGTTTTAATTATTTTTTGACGTCACCTTTGACACTTGGGTTGCTGAGACAAATCCAACGACACCTTAACTTTAGAAATTCTTCTTCTATTTGGATGATACGATATTGAGGTATCAAAGCACATTACATACATACATAGATACGCGCAAAAACAAAACCTCTCTTGGTTTTTTTACACGACTAAAAGCATCTCCATCAACTACAAAATTAAAGAAATTAGTATCTTAAAATTAACTTTTTTGTGGAATAAAGTCTTTTGAAGGTACCCGCTTATTTACCGAATAATAATGCCGAATTTTCATAATTCCAAAAGTAATTTTACGAAGCCTTTTGATATTCCTCATAGTTCTTACTTAAGCCGACCTACTTACGTAAATCATTATGATAATTATAAAATAGATCCAACATAGCCTTTATAAAATAAAAATTCTGACGAAAGAACGACAAAAATATTCAGAAAAAAACGAAAAGTAAGATGTTCCCTCCGTCCAATATTGTGTGCGAGTAAATATATGTAATATAATATCCAACTAAATTTAAAACATCTTCGTTAACATTAGCATAGTTCGGGAACTCCATCGCTTTTCTAGTCTAAAACATTACACCATGATTAACGGCGGTATATTTCAGCTCGGCTCGCGATATATCGCCGCCATTTTCTGCATCCCCTCAGTAAAACTTGTTCTCCGGAAGATTAAAAGTCTTACAAAACTAAATATTTAATAATGCTGGAGAGTTTTGGCTCCGAAGGGACTTGACGAGGAATTTTAACTTGATATCCTACTTACATTCCTGTGAAAAGGGGTTTTGACAAACAGACAGACGGAATGATGTGTTCCCATAAGGTTGCTGTTTAGGTTTCCATACTCTAAGGGAGGCCAACGGGATCCTACTAATATGCTTTCGCTGTCCGTTCGTCGGACCTAGCTTTGAAGAGTTGTATCTTCTGAAGCTTCATAAATAGCGGGTTTTTTTTTCAGAATGTGTTTTTACGGCGGATTAACTCTATATTTTATTTTAAAGACGGTGAAATAATAAACGGGCTCCCGGTTTTGTGTTGTAAATATGATAAAAATACGAACGTCAAATTGAGGTATCTAATCTAATACCTTTAAACGAGCAAATGTATATATATATAATCTGAATCTCGGAAACGGCTCCAACGATTTCGATGAAATTTGAAATATAGGGGTTTACGGGGGCAAAAAATCGACCTGTCAAGTTGTCTTCTTCGGGAAATTTCGTTTTCAACCCGAGCGACGCTCGGTTTTCCAGATACTGATTAAGTATATTACAAACCCTGAAAAAAAACAAAAAATACTAAAAAATGGTCAAGTGTGAGTCGGGCTCGCGCAGATTTGATTCGAAATGCAATTTAAATCGAAGTATAATACCTACTGTGCGGAGGTGTGGAACCCTCGGTGCGCACTCCGGCTCGCAGCTTTTTTTTCCTTTTTGAGATATAGAACCTACCTATACAGCGAATGGACCTATAAACACAATTAACAATTCAAAATTTCCCTACATTAGCTGTTGCTGTGGCCTTTTTTATTGTTTGTTCTTGTATATTCATATTTGTATAGTCTGAAAACGATAAACATGAAAAACTTTATTCATGTCGATTGATCCCTTTTAGTTACGTGGTTTCAAACACGGCTCATTCGAATGTGATGTATCTAATAAATCATGCCAGATACCAAATCAAGAATACAACATTCAAAATAAGCCTCTCCCCAAACCTTTGTTACGATTCTTCGTAACAACTTGGTGTCAAAATGTTCCAAACAAAGTGAAAACAAGAGAATTTCCTAACTCCACGACAAACATTTGAATACGACAGCTCAACTGTGAATTATTAACATAAGCAGCGCCGTGTGTCGTGATACATTATAATATAATATTAACGTGTCGAACCAACTTGCGAGTTTAGGGGATAAATCAATAGGAGACCCTCGACGTACCGTAAGTAGTATGTAGATTCCTAATTTCCAAGGGTTAGACGTAGGCACTCTAGCGCTTATTGGCACAATGAACTTTATTTTAAGTTGTATGAAGACGATAATTCTGCAACCAGTAATTGCAAATTAATGGTAGTTTTGATGCCAATAATTTGTAAAGTGGTCAGCGATTATACTCTTTGAATTTATAAACTTCAGACTAATACACAGAATTTAGTGTATTGTGTTTTTGATTGTTGTGTTATTTGATAACTTACGTTAAATAAATCAATGATCACAGGCATAATGGCAAATATATTGCCTGTTCTTAATTATCCTACTACCCTTCCTAGTAACCCTTTGAATAGTATAATATGAATGTTTTTATCATGATTCTTCGTTGATCAGAGGTGGTTAACCAATTCAGAAACGTCAGATTAATACGTTCCTAAGAATACTCTTATTTCATTTTAAACGCAGGTTTTCACGTAAGGGTTAATAGTCTACTAATTAACCAATTTTTGCATATACTGTGAGATAAATGGAATAAAAGTTGTACAAAAGTGTTTTTCTACTCGCGTACTATAAACCACTAATATTGATATCGTTAACGGTATCAGAATACCACCTACAGTGTAACCGAAGCGGGAAAACAATTCTATAGTGAGCGTTGCCATGGTAATAACAGTTCTATAATAATTATTATAGCATTGTTATTACTATGGTTACGGTCATTCCGGATACCTATCAGTCTTGGCGTTCAGTGAACACTTGAGATCCTAATTTGTATAATAAACCGTTTTCTTTTTTAAGTACTAATTATAATTACGTATTTTAAAAACAAAATTAATTTTAAGATTAATTATATGTTTTTTTTTTAAATTAAATTACTAAAAGTAGATGGTCAATGTCCATCGATTTGTTATTTGGTTACCATGGTTACGTTCAATATGGATATCAACAAAATGGCGTTTCGTTCGGCATTCCAACTTTTGTGATAAATTGTCAGAACTGTTTTTAGTAACTATTGAAATTTGCATGAAATTTGTTAACTTTTACTTAACAATAAAATTCACAAACTATTGACGCCAATCGGAATAATGAAAATAACTTTGCTGACAAGTAATTTTTTCTAGCAGAAAATTCGAGTAAAGTATACGAGAAAAGTCAGCGATTGTTTATTTTTGTCATTATAATTTTAAGCTTGTAGAAAAAGTAATGTACCTATGCAACGGTTTTTAGTTTTGGAATAGTTTTTAGAATAAAAGTTATGTAAACTTGATTGTCTACACTCTTTTTCACCTAAGAAACGATGTAAAATACGTGTTTATATTAGCTGTCATTAATATAAACACGTATTTTACACTCGTTTCTTTAACTTTACATAAATACTACATTGGTACCTACACACCTAGCGACGCGGTTCAGGAAGTTAAATAATTAATCGCCTATTTTTAAGTACCTCGCATAGTAAGTGATTTAAATTACGAAATACGGCTGTCACAGGACTCATCTTAGGTGAAAAAGAGCGTAATTATCCCGAAAATTGGAGCTAAAGTTGGATTTACGATGATTGTTCATGATTTCTTTCTTTTACTTAAATCTGGTTATATTTTTGAGTTTAACTTTAATTGGATATTTATGCCCGACAATCGGACATATGAAGTAAAAATCACAGCTGTAGACTAAGTTATTCAGATTTTATTAGCGACGTTGGTTCTTGTTAAAATTTATGAAAAACTTAAATAACTTTCAATCAATAATAAATCATTGAACATACTTGGGAGTGAAATCGATAGGTCTGATCATTTGATCCCCGATCGATATGTTACACCGTGTATTGCCTCGCGCTCGTTCTGGGCCTCTATTCTAGGCTGTAAAAACCATATTTTCTTTGACCTGTTATCGTAATGTCAACGTTTTGATTGCTATTATTTACTTGACAGTAGGTTAATCAGCCGAGTTAAAAACAATACAATACACGTCAAAAAAAATATGGTTTTTACGGCTTAGAATAAGTAGATGCCCTGTGGTCCTAGAGAAGATGCTTTGCGCCCGTTATCCAGGATCACTAGCTTTGTAAGCAGGCCACTACCTCGCTGACGACTAGACTAACGACTAGGCCAATTATGTTTGCTTTATGCAAAATGTTAAATTTAAGTGTAGGTATTTTTATCAATAAAACTTACCCTAATATTACTGGTTACACGAGTTCTCATTCATATTTTTATGAAATAATGTTAAAATAACGAAATAATTAAGACGGGAACTGTCAAATTTTGATTTAAAAAAAAATATTAAAATTTTGACAAATTTTGATTTTTCGAGTATAGGATTTTATGTCTCAGAACTCGATAGTTGCACGCATTGCATATTTTTTTTAAGTAATAGAAACTGAAACAAATAAAAACTTCCGCTATTTAGGTGAAAAGGGTGGACGTATGAGTTCGTATGTACCGAGGCCCGAGTATCCAGTTTGTTGGTCCAGTAAACCAATAGGACGCAGCTGAGGGTTCCACGGGCCCAATAATAAATTCTTATTTCACACTTGGCTAACTGGTGTAAGTTGTGAGAGAGCAGCGGATCCGGAACATTGTGATACTTATAAACAAGCAAACCAACTTACCACTATTACCTACTGCATAAGTACATAGGTACTTCTCTAAAATCCGGCACGGTTATATTAACCATAATACCCTTATAGTCTGTGATAGTAACCAATAGTAACGACTCATACACTGGATTTTTTAGTTTCCTGCATTTCCTGTTCGATTTTTATATTAGGGCACTCACTAAGTTGTTACTATGTTAGTCATTTTGCAACAAAGAATACCTTCTTCTTCTATGCATGCCTATTATAAAAAAATGTACGTTACATGCTTAAAACTTTATGTTGATAATGTTTCATGGAACGTTCTTATGGATAATCAATTCTGGCTTTTGTACGGTTGTAACAGAAAAATGCCATAAACCGAAGCGAAGCGAAGGCACCTGGGTCGCTAGCAATAGATAATACTCAACAAAACAATAGGTAGGTACAATACATAAGATAGGTTTTTTTTTTTGCTAAGTCTTTGCGAGGCTAAGGGACCTTTACCCATTCTGTGAAACAAAGTTGGTTATGAATGGTTACGTGCGATTTTCTTCACGAAGTATTTTCTTTTCTAATTTTTGTGTTCAAATAATTAAGTGTATGTGACCTTCCGTGGTTTCATCTGATGGTTCCAATGGTAGACCAACGCTGACTTAAATGTTTTTTACCACGAATCAATGTTTTTCTTTTGTTATTTCTTTGAATATTTATTTAAAGAACATATGTCACCTCATTGCAGTTGAAAATGTCTGAACCACTGCCGGTCAAGATAAGCCTGGCATATGGGAATTAAAGAATGTGGGTTCTATTTTGTTCGTGGTTTTTTTTACAAGCTTAACTTCAGCTAAAGCTTGATTTAACTTGACGGGCAAGTGTGTTCGGGACAAATCCTACAAGCGAATTTCAGACCAGATTACGCTTCCGTTTTAAACTTTTTCTAAAAAATAATCTAAATGATGATGGCAACCGCATTCCAGTTTCATACTGACAGGCACTGTCGAGTTATTAATCATTTTATTATACTCGTAATTTGCCATTTAAAGTTGTCTCTCTTTGTCTAATTTCAAGTGTAAAAAAGAAAAAGGGCTGAATTTATCTGTCTAATATACTTTACTTGTCGATTATGAAACAGGCGGTTAATTTCGATAGCAGGACTTTATTTATCTTCTCTATGGAAATGTTCCTTACAACTAAACAGTTCTTTTGAAATAGGTACCTTATTTACATGACTTGCGCCACATATAGGGTTGGCAAAGGGAAAATAAAGTGCCGCGCGAGGTAGTACCGCGGGTCAGCTGAAATTGAAATAAGGTTACCTCCTTCAGCCATATTTGAGTTTGCTCAACTATTTTATTTGCTTTGTGTCAGCAATTTGTACCGTAATGTAATTCCAATAGCTCTAATGCTACTTTTTTGGTAACATTATGTAACTTTAGCTACCGCATGAACGTCCTGAACATTTTTTACTTATTTTGGTAAACTAGCAGAATATTAAATAACTAATCTTTGTACGATATGACTTACTTGGCGTCTCAAATAGGTACTTTGTAATTTAATCCAGATAACTTCACCCACCCATTTTATATCCGACATTAGAAGAGACGTTCTACAAATGCCGCACCAGGATAAGCGAAGCAAAAATGACCTTTTTCGTAATGTTCATAATGTCCTTACATTTTATGAATCATTTTATTTGGAGCCACCGAGATTTTAATGACAATACTTACCACCAATTAGGAACCCTTACCAATAGGGAATATGCATGGATTTTCCAAATTGCATTTCTCAACGAATTATGAAAATACCGTAAAGAAGGTCACCAAAAGTGAAATTAAAATAAAAATCGGATAAAAATCCAGAAATACAAGCATTTTAATCTTCTAATCAGACAGCCATTAGACAGAGAGATCCAATATGCCCTATGACGTCATTTAACAGGTCGGCTATATAAACTACATGTTAAATTGTTTTGATGGAAAGAGTTAGGAACAAATTAATCTTTCTTGGGTTATATCATGGTTATTTTTATAGATATTTAAAAATGTTTTTTGTCAACTGTTTTTTTACATGAATCAGCTTTTATGATGAAGCAGGGAACAAAGGCATGAATATTCGCTATTGCATAACTAGTTAAAATCCGTGGGGCATTTTTGCTACCGTGTCTATGCGTAACTTAAAACACTTAAGGCACAATTGCTATTTCTTCACCCTAACAGAAGTGGTAAGTTTAATGCATACAGTTTTCACAGAACATTACATGCATCAATTTATACTTTATGTGATGAGACAGTTTAAATATTGGATCGCCAAAAACGGTTTGAACTATAAATTTATTTAAAATAAATAAATGGTGGTTTTCAAACCGAGCGACGCTTGGACGTCCAGGTAATTTGTTTACATTACCTTTTAAAATGTTACCAATATATTGCGAGAATTATATTTATCAATGTAACTCACGAAGAATAAAATTGACTAGGTCAGGCCAAGCACTATTGCCGGTAAGACTGCGAATCAAATCACTTAGAACTATGGCATCAATTAAAAGGATAAACTTAAATAAAGTTGTTCTTGTTCCTTTTATTTATTATTGTATCTGTTATTCTGCAATGTTTCCTAGACATTGAAATAAAAGTTTTCAAATTGGTAGGAACTCAGAGACGGAATAAATCCTAACTGTATAACTAACGTCTGTAGAGTTTGCGGAGTCTGCATGGTACCATTATGCATATTCGAGGATTACAGTTAGAAACACGGCGTCCTTTTTGGTCATTTAGTAGTGTTAGAGTTTAATTTAAATTCGGCAGATTGTGCGGGAAGTTGATAGGAAAGATACTAGGATGTTTTACCCGATAATAAAGCATTGCTGTTTTATTTACGTTAAAATTTATGCTTAATCATACTACTTGCCTTTTGATTAAGAAATCTATTTCACATATTTTGCCTCGGTCAACCAAAACTGTAAAGAATCTACCGATATCTCACCTTTTCCCATATAAATTGCTTATTGTTTAAGAGACAATTTATGTAAACAGTTTGATACCACGTGATTGTGAACACTAACAAGAATTTCAGGTCTCAAAGGAAAACTTTATTTTCTAAAACATTGGTTTGATACTTTGTTTGTCAACTCCAAAATAATCCGTTATTCAACCAGCAATTTCGATAAATTATATGTTCTTTATTTACATCCAACTAAGTACAGAATTCAACATTAATACAATTAAAAATTAAAACTAGAAGTATTTAAATTAAAATTAAACTAAGCTACTCGAATATTAAAGATAATTAAATAATAATCTCCACTATAAAAAGAAAACCCCCTCTAGCAGGTCCGTTCGCGGCATGGTCCCCATGACACTATAATGTTCTTTGTATTTTTTGTTTAGTACTTGTTTTGTCCTTTTGTAAGATGTCTGAATAAACATTTTTCTTTCTTTCTTTCTAAATGTATGTACCTACATTTTGTATTCAGGGCGGTATAGTGGGAATTAGAAACTAGAGATTATTCTTAGCCCGAAGCCGAAGTTTGAGTATGATGATGTCTGAAATCTGGGGACCTAATGAAAAAGGGTACAAGTCGACTTAACTCGTAATAAAAAAGGGTATATACATGAACGGACTATACTGGACTTAAACCCTTTTTCACTTGATCTTTAGAAGACTTATAAGTACCTATCCTTTTCCACTAGGACCCCAAAAATGTAAATAAATAAAATAAATAAATAAATAAATATGAGGGGACAATGTCACACCAATTGACCTAGTCCCAAACTAAGCTCTAGGCTTGTACTAAGGGTACTAGACAACGATATAGATACTTATATAGAGAAGTATATACTTAAATACATAGAAAACATCCATGACTCGGGGACAAATATTCGCGCTCAACACACAAATATCTGCCCTTACCGGGATTTGAACCCAGGACCGCAAGCTTCGTAGGCAGGGTCACTACCGACTAGGCCAACGCGTCGTTCGTGGCAGGATGTTCGTCTGTATTAACTTTAAAGACCTGTCTCTTTTGAACCGTAACACACACATCAAAAGTGCCTAGGGATATTTTTTATCCCTAGAGAGTTTTGTACATTTCAATATAGGCATATTACTACTGAGTCAAAACATCAAATTTGTGTAGGGATATTGAGCATCCCAAGACTTTTTTGATGTGTTTAGATAGCGGGTTGAATTTTTTTAGAATATTATATTACGGTGGATTTACTAACAAGTATATTTTTTACAAAAGTGACATAATAAAGGGGGTTCATGTACAAGAAAAGTTTTTTTTTTTCAACGTAATTTTATTTTTGCTGTATCGTAAAACGGAAAAAATACAAGCGTCAAATTTGGTATGATTAGGTATATAACAAACCCTTATAGCAGTAGGTTATAGTAATACCTACTGCGCGGCAGTACGGAACCCTCGGTGCGCGAGTCCGACTCGCACTTGACCGGTTTTTATCATATTTGTAAAGAAATAAATAAAGTAATAAGGCAATAATGGCCGTAATAAAGTGAGGACATCAAAAGTATATCTAATGTAGGTACCTAAGTATATGTGATGTGCAGTGATCGGAAATAGGTGAGCTAATTTGCCTAAACTTGATGCATGTTCATTCAATAATGTATTCCCATCTCTCTCACGCATGAATGAATATGCGTCAAGTTTAGGCAAATTAGCTCTACCTATTCCGATCACTGGTGATGTGTAATGTTCTTTGCGCCGAGAAGGACAATGCTTTTCGCAACTACGAGTACTGCCGTGGAAGCATTAACAAATTTAATAATATTCATGTAAAACAATTTATTGCAACAACTTTTTACGTTAGGTCTACTGAAGTCTCTTCAAGTCTGATGCATCTTGTCTAGGGCCTCAAGGGGCCCTGCTAAGATGCATTGCGCTAACTAGCGTTTCTATTCGTTTCGTTTTTAAACCAATCGCGTCACTTGTAGATGACGTGATACGAAAAGTCACGTGATCTACCAGTGACCCGATTAGTTTAAAAACGAAACGAAGAGAAACGCTAGTTAGCGTAATGCATCTTGGCAGGGCCTCCTAAAAACGTGACGTATGATTAAAATGTTTGTACCATAGACCTATTCATCATCATCATCATCATGTCAGCCGAAAGACGTCCACTGCTGGATATAGGCCTCCCCCAAGGCTCTCCACTCAGACCGATCTTGTGCTTTTCGCATCCACCGCGTTCCCGCGATCTTTACAAGGTCGTCACTCCATCTTGTTGGAGGCCTACCTACAGCTCGTCTCCCGGTCCGCGGACGCCACTCAAGAACCTTCTGACCCCATCGGCCATCAGTCCTGCGAGCAATGTGCCCCGCCCACTGCCACTTAAGTTTGGCTATTCTTCGGGCTATGTCGGTAACCTTAGTTCTACTGCGGATATCATCATTTCTGATTCTATCACGCAGAGAAACCCCGAGCATAGCCCTCTCCATAGCCCTCTGAGTGACTTTGACTACCGATATATCGAAGTGTTAAAGTGTCTGTACGAAAACGCCACTATGTCCGTCCGACTACAGGACCAGAGCACGAAGCCTATTCCTCTGCAGCGGGGAGTCAGACAAGGAGATGTGATCTCTCCGAAGCTGTTCACCGCTGCATTGGAGGATGCTTTTAAGGTTCTGGACTGGAAAGGACGAGGCATCAACATAAATGGCGAGTACATCACTCACCTTCGATTCGCTGACGATATCGTAGTCATGGCTGAGACCATGGAGGACCTCAGTGCAATGCTCGCTGACCTCAGTGGAGTTTCTAACCGAGTTGGCTTGAGGATGAACATGGACAAGACGAAAGTCATGTCCAACGTCCATGTCGCGCCAACTCCCGTGATAGTCGGAGGCTCTGCGTTCGAAGTTGTTGACGACTATATTTACCTGGGACAAACGGTCCAGTTAGGTAGGTCCAACTTTGAGAAAGAGGTCACTCGTCGAATCCGACTCGGATGGGCAGCGTTCGGGAAGCTTCGTAGCACCTTTTCGTCCAAATTACCGCAGTGTCTGAAGTCAAAAGTCTTTGACCAGTGTGTGTTGCCAGTGATGACTTACGGATCTGAGACGTGGGCGCTAACAATGGGCCTTATAAGGAAGCTCAAAGTCACTCAGAGGGCTATAGACCTATTGCAACGGAATAAAGTAAGAACAATATTTTTTTGTTTATCCACACTTTACTAAAAACCAATATAGTATACAGCAAAACATGTGCCTTATTTTAACCAAGAAGGAAAACGGAAGGAAATATATTCGGCGCTTAACGCGAACCCAGCTGTCGCCGCAACGGATTTACATAAGCGAAATTTTGACAAATCACTTTTCAAATCCCACTCGAGTGCGGAATTTCTCGGGTTTTTAGGAAAGCTTCGAAACTGTCTCGTGAAATGCTTTAGACGTTCGAAAAATACGCGCAATCCTATCCCTTTAAAAAAATCCTAAGTTTTAAAAATAGCCGAAAGATACAAAACATTTTAGGTCTCAAAATCACGAATTCAGTATATTTATAGAATCGTGTGGGAACATTTTGGTCACGAGTTACATCGACTAGGTGCTTTGAAAGATACTTAAATATGCGGTCCGTAATGTTTCCCAATGAGCACAATACGGTCTACAAGCGAATTGAATATATTATCCTAAAAGTAGAAGAATCTAATAAAGTTCTCACGTTTGCCGATGATCACCTGTAGCCACAAATCAGTTTCCCACGCTACTTCTAGGAGACAGGCACGATCTGTGGAGCTGTCACAAGTTTGAAAATCCGTACTTACTTCCAGAGCGATCCATCCCACAGCCCCACAGCCTCTGTAACGAAAGAGTTTTAAGGAGCTCAGTGTTTGGGCCAGATAAAAATTACACGTTCCTGGCCATATCGATATAAAATATAGTATTCTACCATTTAGTTGGTAGCCTAAGTACATCTATAGGCTACCAACCAACGTACAGTAATTTAGAAAAAATAACGCACAATGATAGAAATAACTCCGCTCCTCCAGTTCCAGTACATAGTTACTCAACTAAATGTCTCCTAGGGAACAATCTAAGTACCTATACATATTTAAGAAGACACTGAGCACTAAACGTATATCCTAAACTCTATGATCTTCATTATAGTGAAACAGCGGTATGATGCTGTCGATGAGTTGTACGTGCACCTGCCCCCTAACACAGGACAGCCATTGACTAACATAATTTACATTGTTATTATAGAGCACTTTCATGAAATTTAAACGCGTCTCGCCACAAAAGTGGACGCCCGAACGGTTTTATGAACTTTACTATAGAGTATTGGAAACAAAATCTTGTAAAACTTGGGATGTTTTGAACTTGAGGTCTTTAATGTTATGAGTATATGAAGTTATAATGTAGCTTCTAACTTCATACTCATGATGGCCCCGTGTCGAGGTGTAACGAGGTTTCCTTCGATTTTACTAGCCTCGCAACTCGCAAATATCTGTCTAATGCGCAAATTGAATGAATTTATCGGGAGCCCTTTGTTTCCCATAATTTTATTGGTCATAATATAATTGTTGACATAATTTTTGATAGTCATAATTTTTTATATCGCTGAAACTGTAAACTTTTCAGAAGTTCTGAAATATCTAACGTGTAGACAGGGCTAGGTTAGGTTAGGTTAGGTTAGGTAAAAAAACACGTTATGACTTGCGATGATTATGATCTAAAGCACATTATGACAGTCAATATAGACCCGAATTTATCATCACTACATAGTATAAAACAAAGTCGCTTCCCGCTGTCTGTCTGTCCCTATATAAGCTTAGATCTTTAAAATTACGCAACGGATTTTGATGCGGTTTTTTTTAATAGATAGAGTAATTCAAGAGGAAGGTTTTTATGTATAATACGTTTTAGATTATGTACGGGTACTACAGAAAACTGGCATAAACCGAAGCGAAGCGAGGGCGGGTCACTAGTTAATAATAAAATACATTTCAGTGATTAGTTTACCTTTTATTTATAAATTCATTAACTGCTATTCAAATTCCTATTTGCCTTACACAAAAAGCAATTTTCCGTTTTTTATTACGAAAATAGGACAAAAATTGTACTCCTGGTGGCATTCAACGTCGCCATGGTTTACACGACCTTAATGTTTAGTTAGAATCTCTTTTTTGCTTATCCGAACCCAGTAATAGTGTTTAGTAAGGTCTGTAATAATATCAATAGGCTACGTACTCAAATGCAGTAACTTATTACATATTACGCATTTAGAATCCACAATAGCAAGGCAAGCAAAGTTTTTTCAATTTTTTAAAGATTGATACAAACTACCCCCTAGAAAATCAGAGAGGCTAAACAAGATGCAAATTGTACAGAATTGAAATTTACACCCGACGCGACGTCTGGAAGCTTACGTCAATCTTTTGTGAAACGATGATGGATTTTGCCCGTTTGAATTGTAAAATCGAAAAATGTTGTGTCGGTTGACAAAAATACCTTGCAGCGATACTTGCAACGATGGGTAAATAAATTCCTAGTAGGTAATATGATTAATACGACAGCAGACAAACCGCGTACCATAATGACATTATGAAACCGGTTCGATAGGGATGATTTGGCTTAAAATGCTTGGATATGTTTTCGTTCGTGGGCAATATAAGTATAAATAAATGAAAAAATATCAGATTTTTTGTTGCGTCTTATAATTAGAAAAAATAAAACAGTTTATTTAATTCGGGACGGATTAAGATGGAATGGACACTAACGACATATTAAAAAATATAATTAGTCCGTCACATATTAAAAAAATGTGACAGAAGTATCACTGACAGCTGACTTGTCATAAACAAACATACCCTGAGAGCCTGAGACCCTACTTTGAAAATCCAAGCTCAAAATTACGTTAGCTCCATCCCTGTTACTCGTCATTCGAGACTAGATCGAGAGAAGGGGATGGGGCTAACGTAACTACGAAGTTCGATTATCAAATTAGGGCCCCTGAGCTGTTGATTTGGCGCCCTGGTAGCTGTCAGTGGCTAATCTGTATTATTTTTTTCTATATGTGACGGACTAAGGTTAGTGTCCATCTTAATCGGTCCCAAATTTAATAAACTTTTTAGGGCTCTTAGGAAGGCAAATTATCCCTATCGAATTGTATGCAACGTCATTGTAATATATTCGCATATTATAGAAACAAGACATCGCTTACCATCTTGATGATGACGTTGGCGTTGATGTTTTTACAAGTCTTATACTCAAGATATTACGGTTCCGAAGATACAGTCCTGTGAGCCCTGTGACAACCGGAGAGAGAGAGAGGAATGGACAGCGCAGCCTTATTAATAGGATCCCATTGGCACCCTTTGGGTACGGAACCCTAGAAACGTAAACAAACTGAAAAGTCGGCCGACGTTAAATCGGAACGGCCATGTTTGTCGCGTAGATGACGTCAGATGGAGCCAAAGAACGCTGTACTGGAGACCCCGAACCCGAACCCGAAATAGAGGAAGACCACCAGCCAGATGGTCGGACGATATCCAGAAGACGGCAGGGCCGACCTAGACCAGAATCACCGCAACAAGGATGTCATGGACGTCATTATAAGTTGAGAAGAAGAAGCTGAACTGGGGTAGGAACTGGCTGAGAGGAGAAAAGATTGGAAACCTCTCCAGTGACAAGAGCAGGGCTCTTTTTATTCCGTATTTATGTTTTTTGAATAAATTATATGGAGTTTTAATTTATGCTACTGGCAATGATAAGAAGTTTTAAACATTCGGTTTGTAATGATAATAATCGTAATGTTATTTGTTATTGTCTAATATTCAGAGTCGTTGATAGTTTTTTTTTATATTTCTAAGATGCAATACGGACATACGGCATTCGTTTTCTGACATCTGTCGAATGAATGTGCTTCTTTTCGTTTATCCTTTGGAATCGTTTCTGTTGCTAAGCTTTTGTTTCTTATTGTTACATATAGATTTATTATAATGTTACAAATTACGATTCAGACACTACAACAGCGTCGTCAACTAACAGATAATAATAAAAAAAAGTTTAATTTTTACCCTCCCTGTCATAATTATTATATATGAATAGACTAACTTTAGGTGTCCAAAAGTCTTCTAGCCAATATCTTACTGAAAAGCATGTAGGTATCGGTATTTATATTTGCTGATTAAAATTCATACATTTAAAAAAAATACATTTTATAAACAAGATTGTATACCCCTGGAATGTCACTTTGACATTGACAATTGTATGTTTACATTTTTGATCTCGAATTCGATTACCGACTTTAGGTTTCATAAATAGTGCTGAACTTAACCTCCTAATTATATAAAATCACACCAAATATAATAATGTACACGAACGACTGGCCTATAAATAACATAGAATTTACTTTAAGTTTGTTCATGACAAGAAACTTAGGTTGCTGAATTGACCTTTACTTGTGGCTTATAAATCCCAGGCCCAACGTTGGGCAGATACATCAACATAATCAAAACATATTTCTTAGATCATGATTATCTTTCCTTCTGTTTTCTACACTTGTTTCGATATTCTACGACTTGCCGACGCAAACAGGGGGATGTTATATGTTTAACGTGTGTGTCTGCTGTGGCATCGTAGCTCCCAAATGGATTAACGGATTACAACGCAATTTGTTTATAAAAAAGCTACACTCCATTTACAGCACAGTTTCATACAGATGACAAGGACAAACGCTAGAGGCAGGTAACCAAGTGGGCAGCCACAAATGATAATCTTCTTAGGACTCGTTCACAATGGTATTTGAAAATAGAGGGTTAAGGAGACATCGGTCGGATTCACTCCCCAAGTCACAGGTAAACGATAAACAATAAGTCGCACGAAGGGAAACAAACGCGTCCGCACCGTACAGATGTAAGAGCCGACTGATTACATGCTCCATTGTGAGTGCGGCTTTAGCGGATTCCCGGATATTTAGTGGATTAGCCAATAACTTGCAACTGCCCTTTTCCAGTACTAGGTCGTTAATGGGTCGTAAGTAAATGGAGTATAGTCCTCGTATATGTCAATGACGTCATTTAGTGCGTGTGCTGCTAAAGTACATTATTAGTAAACCCCCGACGCAAAAAGAGGGGTGTTATAATGTTGACCGCTATGTGTGTGTTTGTGTGCGTGAGCATGTGCGTGTATGCATGTAGCTCTTAAACCAGTTAACCGATTTGGATGCGGTTATTTTTACTTGAAAGCAGCTTTTCTACCGGTGGTTTTTACTTACGTTTCATGAAAATCGGTTGGGCCCTTTAAGAGTTATCAGCTCTGAAAGAAGGGGTCACCATTATAACGGGGGTCTTTATCTATCTTAAACCAGTATTAACTGGGGTCCTAGTGAAAAAGGGCATAAGTCTTCTGAAGATCAAGTGAAAAAGGTTTTAAGTCTAGTATACTCCGTTCATGTATATACCCTTTTTTATTATGAGTTAAGTCGACTTGTACCCTTTTTCTCTAGGGCCCCAGTTTGTCCTCAGTTTGTTTTTCACGGTTGCGCTTATGTCCTTAAAACTAAGTATTGTAAAATGTCAAACAGAGTGATGTATCTGGAATCTTAGTAGAGTCTTCGAGCTTTCTTGTTTAACTAGCGCTTTCAATATTAAACTTAGTTAACTATTAATTCGTCAATGCTAGAGATCCCAAAACTTGAGAGTGCTTTTAAGCTTAACATTTGTGCCGCAAAGCAGTAGATAACAAGATAACAAATTAAATGTAAGGAATTTATTATTATCTCACGGAAAATTTTCAATATTTAATTATAGTCAAAATACTTGTACTTTAACCCCCTTACCAATAAACGTTGAGTAACGGTGGTATAGCTATACAATGTTTTGTCCTTATCTGTCAAATTCAAATGTCACAATGACAGATAAGGACAAAACATTGCATAGTTATACCACCGTTACACAACGTTTATTGGTAAGGGGGTAAGGCTTTTTGAAACAAAATTAGTTTAAAGTGGATACAGGTTTTGAAACTGTCAGTCTCAAATCTAGTTTCAAGACTAAACCCAGATTTATGTTATTACTGCAATTGGTCTGATTATCGTAGTTTAAACTCAAACCAAGGAATAAAAAATAGTACCTACAGTCTAGGGCACAAATATGTATAACACCACAAAATCTTAAAAAATATGTAGATACACACACCTTATTACTATTGCAATACACAAACGTGTACATATTTTTGCAACTTCATGCGGAAATTTAATAGTTAAACAAACCAATAATAAGTCTTTAAAAGCATTGGAAATACTTCAACTTCGCGAAGACTGAGACAAACTTTCCGTCTGAGAGACAGTTCTGATTGGGCGCTAATGGGGTTGAAGGGATGGTCCTGTTACATCCACAGTCGGGTGAATAATTGAGCATTTATTATTTTGTTAGAAACGGTTGTCTTTGTAAAAAATGTCCTGCTATTGCAACTCAATTGGTCTTATTCTCTAGTTTAGACGATACTAAAACTCGTCCTTTATGAGGCACGGCTCACAGAAGCATAGTTTTGGAGAAATCATTTTTTTTGTATTTGTGTGTCGACCATAATGACGCCAATAGACGGTTAATGACGTTTATTGACATTATAATGATGCTTAGATTCGGATAATGACGTTGATATGGAAATTGATGAGAAAAACTAAAAAAAATTATATAAATGTTTTTATTTGCACTTTCAGTATTTTTTTCATGATATCCACCTCTATTATCCTTTACCTGTGCCTTTTTTATTTATTTCGTTTATATTGTTTTAAAGTAACGAAATAGGATAAGGAAATTAAAAGGTCACATTAAAACACATATATTCAAGTTCTTCGTTTAACCATTGACATTAGGTTCTCAGCAAAGTTATGTAATGAAACAAAATTAAACTAATTAAGTATATTTATATATGAGATCGAAATATAATACGAACATTTTTAAGTATGAAACACCGTAATAGGTACTAATTATATATATATATATATATATATATATATATATATATATATATATTAGGGGAAAAAAAGGATATTATATATATATAATAAATATACATACACATATATATATACATATACAAATATGTATATATTTATATATACATATATCTCAAACGCAGGTTGATCTCATAATATTTTGTATATCTTAGGCTTAGGTTATTAGGGAAAAAAAAATATAGTTATATATTATATATATATATATATTATATATTATACTTTATATGTATATATATATGGGCTTGCAACCTGTCACTAATACGCTGGTTAACATCTTAGCCTAATTGTGCAAATTGTGGTTATAGAATTATCAACAAGTTTTTAGAGATGTTTGTAATTCTGTAGCTCTGCCTACCCCACTCTGGGAACGAAGGCGTGAGATTATGTATGTATGTATGTATATATATTTCCTTTTTTTTCTTTTGAGTTAGTTATGTAACACAGGAGAGTTACCAGATAACCTAAGCCTAAGATATACAAAATATTATGAGATCAACCTGCGTTTGAGATATATATATATATATATATATATATATATGTATACATTTATATATGTCTTTTTCTTCTTTTGAGTTAGTTTAGTATCAAATTAAAAAAGTAATTTTAATCAAAGACAGTCAAATATATAATGCATAAACCTCTGCCGAGGTTATTTTTACATTTTTCCTTTTTTTGGTTTTCAGTAGCATAAAGAAATAAAAAAGATCATATATTCTCCTGTGTTACTAAACTAACTCAAAAGAAGAAAAAAAGGAAATATATAGATATAGATATATATAGTATAGTATCATAAATTGTACATAATTGTCGCACATTTTTTTATATTTTTCGCTTTGCTTTATTTTAAAAAAAATGCAATTTTCGTAAGTAAAAAAGAGCGCCCTCATGACAAATTTCACAAAGTAGTGGTTACAATCTCAATAGAGTACCCTTCTTTTGATTTCTGGGTGTTAAAAAATCATTATTGTCTTCAAAAATCATTATTGAACACGAAAAAGTCATTATTGTCGAAGAGCGTCATTATGAAAACCATAGTTGATTACCACAATGATGTCAACAACAATGACAATTAGTAAAACACATGTCGAAACTCGCTCAAATTCTTGCTAACTGACACTAACCTAAAACTTAAGCTAATAGTACCAAATTTGTCTACAAAATAAAATACATTTATAATAATTTTAATACGAACTTACGAAGTTATTGTGCAAAACACAAATGACGCTATTCGTGACACGATGGAGAGGCTGGGCACAATTACTTTTTTAACTACGCGGCCTGGAGTTGTAGCTTCCCGATAGTTCACAGACGAATGAAGAGAGGTGTGCGGGTGGTATGCAAGGTATCCTTCTCACTCTTACACACAGCCCTTAGCCAGGGCACTCGAAGTAAGCAACGTGGCGTCATTATTGTAAAGAGTCGTACCATTTTTTAACTCATGGCTTTGAGTTATTTTGTAATTCTAATATTTGCATTTTCATTACCCCTTTAAAGCTTACTTAATTATGTATAATCTGGACCATACCTTGATTTTATTATGTTATTGTTTTATAGAATAATTTCTAAAATCTAAACGTAAGTCGTGTTGGGACACAAAGAATGATAGCGTTCAGCTCAATATAAAGCGTTTATTTTTTTTATAGTAATAGAAAGACAATTTTAAGTGACTGCGCCACTTGCAACAGTTAACAAGAAATCTAAAGGCATCAAATACTCAAGTGATTTCATCTTTACAGAAACATACATGACGCGGACACCTTTTTTCATACTGTTGATTATTCACCCAGTCGCCGAGCACCGGCTAGAGCGAGTTAGAAAGTTAGAACTTGCATGAACTGAGGACATTTAAATCATTTCGTTTTCTTGTTACGACGTGTTATTATCAGAAAATGTTATATACTAGTGAGGTGGGGTACGAGCCTCAACGGAGTAAGTTTGACCAACCATATATTTTTAGGGGGTCCATATTGGCTCACCTAATTATTTTTACTCATAACGACTCATAAGTCCTAATTATCGCAACTTCTAACGTATTTATTTCAGCAACTGTTACATTTTCAGGATTTATATAAATCAAACCTAACCTAACCTAGTCTTATCTACTCATTAAATATTTCAGAACTTCTGAAAAGTTTACGGTTCCAGCGGTATAAAAATTTCATTTTCGGAGTTCCGATAATAGGAGTCGCAATTTTAGTTGAACTTTGGCGCTCCCATTTTTAGGAGATATTGTTGGTTAGACAGGCTTGCCCCGTCAGGTCGGGTAAGAGCGTCAACAGAGTAAGTGCGACAAAGCATATATTTTTTAGGAGATATTGTTCGTTAGACAGACTTGCCCCGTCAGGTGGGGTAACAGCGTCAACGGAGTAAGTGCGACAAAGCCTATATTTTTTAGGAGATATTGTTGGTTAGACAGACTTGCCCCGTCAGGTTACTGATGTGCAAGTTGCGGAAAGTTTCCAAAAATTTGGAAAAGTTCTATGAAATTTCCGGAAACTTTCACTAGATACATAGGAAATTTAAATTTAAGAAACGGAAAGTTTCAATCCCCATACAAAATTATGAGAAGCTTCCGAAATTTTCCTACATGAAATGTTCCGCAATTTTGGAAAGTTTCCTTTGGCACATCAGTAGGTGGCGAAAGAGCGTCAACGGAGTAAGAGGGTAAGAGGCCAACCCCGTTCTAGGAAATGTGATCATTTTACAAACCAGGCTTTGTAGGAGAGGGCTAGCAATTGGGAGTTTAATGAGGGTCAGCACAATTAACGAATGACATTAATTACCTCCATCGCTGAAGCCTCTCACGAGCAGATCCGCAGTGCGAATCACAAGCGCACAGCGTCTTCGCATGCATCATTTTGAATATAAGTAAAGATAATTTCTAACACTTATGATTTTTTTGTAGCAGGGTACCTATTGACCGCGGTGTCGATGGGTTTGTTTTAATGTATCTTGTATTATGGACTTTTTTTATAAGCTACAGAGACAAACGAACATGTAGCTTTCCTGATGGAAAGTAATCAGGGAAAGTTTGTCTCCATCTTCGCGAAGTTGAATTATTTCCAATGCTTTTAAGGACTTAATATGAAGTCACGTTCAATATAACATCACACGGTGTTAAGAAGCACGCCTTCTTCAACAGGCGTTGCCTTAGGAACCATAACAATAACTGTTTCCAAACGTTTTTTATAATCATGCAATTTCTTTTCCTTGTCGCTTTTTGGAAAACAACAGTGGGATAAATAAAGTGATAAATAAAACGATTGGAAGTGGATGGAATGTTGATGAGACAAAGTGAAATAGGCCTACATCGTCGATTTTTAAATACGCAACATTTTATTTAAACGCTGTTATTCAGTGGCTCGCGCTGGAGGCCGGTAATGTTAACGGCTTTAATACACAAAGGTTCGATTTCCATTGTACTGTAAGGCCAAACGAGTTCGCATATGGAACGACAATTGGTCGAGCCAATCAAACAATTATTTTTAAGCTCCGTTTCATTACAATATTAATTGATATCCATATTTAAAGTTGCAAAGCAAGTTAAGTTATTATTTAAGGTTGGTAAGTACGTAAGGTGAAATGCTGGAGGATTCACGGAAAAACAATGGACAGGGCAGCGGACATGTAGCCTTAGGGAACAACATTTAGCCACTACTCGACAACGCCTGCAGAAGAGCAATAAGTCGTCGTGGGTCTGCTAATATTTAATAAAATACCGGTCCAAATTAAGGATTGCAGGCCCACACCTGGTTTTGATCATAAACTTAAAAAGTGGCTGACGCAGAATGCTTACTATTCCGTAAGTGCGTACCTAGATGACAATGACCAACCTTTAACTGCCGTGGTGGTCTCACAGACGTCCTGACTATTATTTTGAACTCTATGTCACCATGGCCTAAGTGTTACTTTGAAAGTGCTCTGAAACCACGTCGTCAATTAAAGGTTAATTATTTAATTTTGACACATTATTTATAAACACTGACTATAATTACTGTATTATTTTGTAATTATTAACATTATTACTTTTATGTTTTTTTTTTGCCTCGTGTGGTTGCCGAGTTAGAATAGTGCCACTCCATGTCTTCCCGTGGATGTCGTAAGAGACGACTAAGGGAATAAAGGCTTGTAGTACTGTTAGGCGATGGGCTTGCAACCTGTCACTAATACGCTGGTAAACATCTTAGCCTAATTGTGCAAATTGTGGTTATAGAATTATCAACAAGTTTTTAGAGATGTTTGTAATTCTGTAGCTCTGCCTACCCCACTCTGGGAACGAAGGCGTGAGATTATGTATGTATGTATGTATGTTTTTTTTTAATGCAATATGTATTGAGCTTTTTTTATTTATTGAGCATGAATGAAAATGTATAACCCTTACTGAATGAAGAATTATGAATCATGAATTAAGATATTGTAAATTATCCATCTGACGTTTCTCTTCCTTCATCAAATAACCTCAAGACACTTTGTCATCGAGTATTTGAGTTTTATACTAAATTCCAGGCTCTTCCGATGGCGTTAACTGGTTAAAATTTTATAATAACTTTTTTTTAATACTTTCAAGAGTAACCATTCGCGGAATATTAACAGATAAACTATACTACTTTGTTAACGTAACCACATACGACCTTAATACCATTAGCTGTAATTTATTAGCTGTAGTGCCTTCAATCCACGAAACCGCGTCCAAACAATAAGAAGTGGGGCGCGTCTTTGTGAATTAAAAACACTATAATAGCAAGCGTATACCACTACTATAACATGTTATACATATCTATAAACAAGGTTTTAATTATTAAGTGTGCTAATTGCTAGCTAACATTGTGTATATACTATGTATATTTTTGATTTCATCAAAATATGAATATGACTACCTACCTCCTTTTATCTTGTAAGCGTCACCAAATCCCTTTTTCAACCAAGAAAATCGTCCCATCCACCGTATTTACACCATTACTAACGCGTTCAGAAAATAGCATCTTGAAGAATCCGCAGGGTTATTACAGCATAAAGTACTCATTTTTACCTCACCAGAAGCTCTCACGCCTTAGACTTTTTCCAATCTCAGCTCGCTTAGTGTGTGTTGAATATTCCACACACATGAAAATGTAGAAGCGTTTTTGTGTTGCAGCCTGGCAGCCATCTTCTTTTATGTGCCAGAGTGGATCCTTTCACGGCGACGACGGACAAAGGGTGTAATCCTGCGGCCTGGCCGCTTAGAGGCCCGCCATGTTTTGAAAGAGTTTAATTGAGGAAATGCAGCGAACCTTACTTTCATATTGATATTGACATTCTTTTGTTTGTCGGTAACTTAGAAATAGTCAGAAAGTTATTATTGCTGATAATCATTTTTATTGTGAGACAATTTGTTAGGGTTCTTAACTTAAAAAGGAAAAGGTAACCTTTAACCCTTGTAATTAAAATATTACAAGCATTTCAAAACGTATAAAATAAATAAAATATTAGTACTTATGTAATTCAACTGTTCAACTGTAGCATAAGTTTCCTTTATAGTTTTAACTTGAGATTGCAACGATACAATGTCCCTTAACATCTTTGAGGCATCCAAATGATCATACTAATAATAGTCATCCTAAATTATTTTCTAGTTACTCATAGTACAGTCGACTACAACACCTTGATGCATTGTAATAAAAGCCATAAGTGGATACATCTATTTGTAGTCGACTGTACAAGCCTAAAGCCAACGTTTCTACTAAGTCAAATGAGTTATCTAATTGATCCTTGATATTTATTTAATTATTTTTATTGAAAATGCACGCAATTTTCCAAAGTATTTTGCAAAAATGATCTGGTCTAACCCCACACATGAAACCCAAAAATTACCTATATAAATATTTTCTCACTCGTCACCAGTCTTTTACCTGTTAAAATAAAAATAAAACTTTGTATGATTAAAATACTTATAACTTTTAACTATTAAAACCAATAGCAACCTCCATAAAATTCGTCTGTATCGTATTTCTCGAATTTAATTATTTATTCAACAGACGTCATTAAGGTTCGTAGTCCCTTTGATGTTTACTTTTATCCCCATTTCCCTAGAGCCCTGCCAGAATCAAATATGAAAATTGGAGATCGAGTGTTTCATTTGATAATAACCCGTAAAAAGCAATTTAATGAATATGGTTAGCTTGGGAAATGATTGAGCGTTTTAAGCGACTGTTACTCTCTCTAAAGTAGTTTTTAATACAAAAGCCTAGTTTTTCTAAACTAACCCTTTTAATTTCGCCATGTCCGTCTGTCCGCGGTTTAACCCAGGGACTCTTGGTACTACAAAGCTGTTATTTGGCATCGTTATACATTGTTATATCAAGCCGACAAATTTGTAATAAAAACTCATACCAGCCTAAAAAAATTTTTTCATGATTTTTTTTTACAAATTTTTCAGCGTAATTCAAATTAACTAAGCCAAATTACAACTCTCTAGTAACAAGTTTTACCGTGGATTCTCAGCCCAGTTAACGTAAATAAAATTCATGACTTATAAAGCGTGATGTTATGATTTTTTCGGTATCAATACAAATAATATGCCTATAAAAAGTTACCGCAGACGGTACTTAAATTAACTGAATTTATAGAGAAAAAACAAATATGGATGATTAAAATGGATCTCATATACGTCAAAGTATCAAAACTATTCGTCTTGTTACTTTTTTTCAGCAACTCGAAGTTATCATACTCTTAAATAGTACCTACATTCAACCGGAAATCAACATTTGAAGCTAGAATTAAAAAATTTGGTAGGTACCTAACTATCTTAATAACGAGACTTCATGATGGTGGGACCTTGTGCATGGTCCGTCCGGATAATTACCACCATCTTGTCCATCAACCCACCGCCAAGCAGTAGTGTTCGCATTGCTGTGTTCCGGTGTGGGGATAAGACAACCGGTGAAATTACTACGAGTAGCATAGAGGCATTCCATCTTAGTCCTCAGGGTTGACAACGCATTTGAAGTCTTAGGATTGCAGTTTTGAGATTGTAGTCTTGAGATTCCAAATGTCCATGGGTCTCAGATCCCACTTACCATCAGGTGGCCTGAGTGCTCGAGTGCCTTCCTTGCAATAAAAAAAACAGTATACTTTGGAGGAAATAAAGGAGGGTTAAAATTAACACTGAAAGTCTGCAGACGAATCAAGCTTCAGGCAAAAGCTTATGAAAAAGCATAAAGCTAATTAGAGTTTCAAACGTAGAAAATATGCAGACTTAACGCAATTAGGTAGGTAAACCTGTAAGAATATGCAAAAATTATGTTGAAAATTATTTTGTTTTCAACATGCTCCATATGAAGCTAGGTACCTTTGGGAATAGAAAAAAATCGGCTGTTAAAATGAATAAAAGTATTTTTCAAGGTATTCGCCTTAATATTATATGCACTTTTCCATGCATTGGTACCAGCGCGTTAAAAACGGGTGTATATCGGTTGGTCTAAATTCGTTTGGCCTATTTTTGTTTCGCCACATATTTTTTTGCATACCAACGTTTCGTCTAATGATTTAAACGACGAAAATTGTTTGACCGATTTTTTTTGAATACTATTGTTGGGTCGAAAAATTGTTTAGTAATTATATAACATTTGTTTGGAATAAGCGTGAGGCAAAGTCGACGGAGCTCTGCTTCGCGGAGCTCCTATTCCGCGTAGTTGTGGCGCTTCGCACCTTGACACGATTCTAACCTAACCTAACCTATAGATTAGTTGAGACCTGGGTGTTTTATACAAAAATAAGAATTTAGCCTTTTAGTAATTAAATTTTTAGACAAAACAATTTTAGACCAAAAGTGCTTTAGAACAAAAAATATGTTTGCAAAAAAATCTTAATGCTAAAAAAGAAGTATGCCATTCAATATTATAGGAAACATTTTCGACCAAAAAATTTTAGCACATAAAATTTTAGGTCAGTCGAAGGGCACCCGTTAAAAACACTTATTGAACGATGAAATAGGGGTCGACAAAATGGCCATTTTAGAGGTAAAGGCCTTCACTGCTTCCTCCCCACGCAACTTGGGAAATGTGAGAAACTCATTAGGGCTTAAGTCGGGGCTGTTTGGAGGATGGTCCAGTAGTTTGAGTTATTCAAATATGCATCGTCCAGACACTGAGTTGTTTTTCGAGCGGTGTGTCAGGCTGGCATTGCCCTGGTGAAAGATAATGCGGCGACGGCTTTTCTTTCTCTAAAATAGTTTGTATCTGACTCATTCCAATACCCAACCTTTTTTGAATCTTCCGATATGTCACATGCCGGTCATCTTTTATCAGCTGATGCACAACATTGATATTTTCTTGCGTTACCCCCGATTGATCGACCTTCATGCACGTCGTCCGTGAGGGATACACGGCCACGTTGTACCACCTGTATGTTGTTGTAATTGAAGGTGCTTCATTACTTTAAGCAGCAATCATCCGGTCTACACATTGTATAATGTGTTAATCCAGTTTTAAAGTCGTAATAAATCATAACTGAAAGAAGAAAGAAGAAGTGGTCTCTGCCTACCCCTCTGGAAAACAGGCGTGATTTATTTTATGTATGTATGTATAAATCATAACTCTTAAATGTTCACTGTACAATAGGGAATATTCATATATTTTTTTTACAACTTCAATAAAAGCTGATTCATGAACAAACAGGTGAGAAAAAACATTTTTTGAATAGCTATAAAAATAACCAAGATATAAGTCAACAAAGATTTTTTCCTATCTCTTTCTAGCAAAACAGAATTTTGTGTGGAGTTTATACGGCCAAAGTGCACAATGACGTCACCGGTGCACTTCGGATCACTCTGTCTAATTAGCAGTTTAAAATGCTTGTATCGTCCGTATTTATTGACCGATTTTAATTTTAATTTCACTTTTGGTGATCTCTTTTACGGTATTTTCATATTTTATTGAGAAATGCGTTTTAAAAAATCCATGCATATTCAATATTACATTTTTAGCAGCTAAGCGACCAGCGACCACAAATTATATCTAAGGGTACGCAGCGACTCGACGACTGCAAAAAACAATTGAAATCGAATCATTGTTTTTTTTTCCTATGTGGCCAGTGTGTTAATTTATATTAACACACTGGCCACATAGGAAAAAAACTAAACTTTGGAAATTATAAAAAGGTAAAGTGTCAAAAATAAATTCGTAAGTAGTCACAGTCATCACAACCTTTTTGTAAACGACTAAATGTTAAATCTCCTTATTCGATCGCCAAGTTCTATTTACCCCATGCTCGGTTCTGCGCTTGGAAAATAAACATGCATTTATTTACACTGCGATGTAAATAAATGCATGTTTGTTTATTCTCCGACCACAAAACAGTCCACGTTGCACGGCTAGCTTCCCACAAAACTACCACTCGGAGTGTGTACAAAAGTGTGTAAAAACGCCGGATCTCATTTTAATAAAAAAATAAAATTGGAAATAATTTTTATACTTGGGCGTTGTCGGTAGCTTTATAATATATATATTTATATACGAGTATATTATATTCATAGGTATATTGAATGCTTTTAATCTATTTCGAAAATAATTTTCATCTTGGGAATAGGTTTACATGAAATTTGGATAACTCTACCTATTATTTTTAAAGTAAGAATATCGTATTTGTTAACCAACTTCTAAAAAAGAGGAGGTTCTCAATTGATCTGTATTTTTTATACTTAAATTTAGTTTTTTTTTATGATTTACTATAGCTTTGCGCGCGACTTCGAGAAGCTGTTTATCACTATTCCCTCGGGAACTGACAATTTTTCCGGGATAAAAAGCAAAGCAGCCTTTATGCTATTCCAGGCTATAATCTATTTCTGTGCCAAATTTCATCCAGATCCAATCAGCCGTTCAGACGTGACTATCCAAACTTTCGCATTTATAAGATAGTATTAAGATACGATAGTTCGTAGTAAGATAATAATAATGAATATGAATTTACTGGTGAAACTTGAAGGCTAGATAAAACGAAGCTTCAATAAGTTACACCCTGTAAATTTAAGATAACGCATTTAAGCATTAATTTATGGTTTAAACAGTAAGTAGGTAGGAACTTAATGGAAATATTTTTATATACATATTCTATTTACTTAGTAACGACGTTTTAAACTTTTTTTATTTGTAATATCGAAATGTAGTAAATCTGAGTAAAATACTGTATTTAAATGGTAATTTAGCTTAATCATAAATGAAATTAACAACAAACGTATTTTATTAAACCAATAATTAGTTCCATGAAGTTAGAGAGTCATATTGAACGTTTAATGTTATTCGAGCCAGTAAGTTACTTTAGTACTTTAATCTGCCCTGAATTCGCTCTAGCGATCTAATTAACTTGTCCTTTTAAGTAGTTTTTTTTTTAATTATTTATTCATTTCTATACACTGCGAAATATGCAAAACTCAATTACTCTGTACTTTGAATTTACCTGTGACAAACATTGGACAGCATTGCATATTCTAAATTCATTACGCCGCAAGTCCATCTAACCGTAAAGTCTAGAAATTGTGCGTCCCTTCCATACCAGCATCGTTAGAGAGAGGGAGGAGAGTCGCTTGCCGTGCTAGTCTAGCGTGGTAAATCAATACGTAACACGATTACTGCGTCTCCGGCCCGCTTGATGCTGACGTGCAATTATCACTCCCGACTGCGCCAGTGCCAAATGTCGTTAAAATGCAAATATTACTTGACTTCTTCCATTTTTAAAATTCAAAAAAAAATATGACTTGATAAAGTTATCATTTTTGCGTCTTCTAGCGGCATGTAAGCAACGTCATATGAAAATATTGCTTTTACTCCTATGATTCTTAACTGACTGCGGCAGAAGGAGGGTTATGTTTTTCGGGTGTATTTAGGTATAAATGTTTTTATTTATGTCTACTTCTTTACCTCGGTTGTAGGAGTGACAAAGGTTATAATATTTTAATCAACGTAATGACAAGGTTGGTACTTTTTTTAGGTATTGTAATCTTATGCTGGCTAAATCAAAGGCGATATAAATAAATTATACAAAAAGTCCGAAAAAGTATTTTTCCGTTAATTTTTTTAATACTATGATAATGATTTCATTCAGAACCTAGTTTAGATGATATGATAATTAAATCATCACCCTACTTTATCCATGTCACATACATTACAAAACAATACCTTAATGGGTATTAAGCATACAAAAACGACATTATCAAAACACGCACTCGGGTTTATAAAGCTTGCTTTTTTAGACTTGTTTAGATAAAATATAAAAACTGTTACAGGGTAAACTTAGTACTAAGGTTGGTGAAGTTACGGCTTTGTTTTCTTTAAAGAGAGTATTGTATAATGGGGCATCCAAAAATACAGCAAGAGCGGCAGGAGTTTTTATTTAATATTTCATACGTATACGACGTAGGAACGGAACCCTTGGAGCTGGATTTCGACTCGCGCTTGACCGATTTTTCTGCTAGAGGAAGCAAACAAGCTAACCTATTTATTTATTTATTATTTGACTTAGACCAAAAGAAAAAAATAACCATCAGCACTCACTCAAAAATTACCGTAGATTCTCGTACATGGAAGTGATTTTCGTTGGAAAACTTGAGAACTACAGGATAATTCTAACGCGACCAAGCGCCATTTCAGCTCTTCGTATGAAATATTCAGCCACTTTACCAACACAGGATCTTGAAGACTTACTGCTTTTAGTGGGATTAAAAGGAAACAGTTTCTCATGCAATACGAAAGGAAATGTTTCAGTGTGGATAATGTTTTAATGCTATACGTAGCGGCTGGGCACGCTGGTTGTAAAAATGTTGTGACATGCTTTTGGCGGGATGCCGAGTTGAAAAGTTTCGCTTTAGTAAACGCCCGTAATGATAGATCGGTGCTTGAAGTCGCAGTTTTAGTTTACAAAATGTACCCGTTTTTGTGACATTGTCATATCTATCCATGTACAGTTTAGCATCTTTTCTAGCAGTCAAAACATAGAATGTTAGTAATGTCGAGTTTTAACGGTTGACAAACCCTAAACATTTTACTATATATCCAAACATTCACATTAATAAAATTAAATCTTCTGCTCGCGACTTCGTCCACGTAGATTTTAATTATCGTTATTCCCTCGGGAACTTATTAATTTTCCGAGATGAAAGTACCCTATGTCTTAATCCATGGTTAAGCTATCTCTATTCCAAATTTCATCAAAACTTGTCCAGCTGTTGCAGCGTGAAGGAGTAACGAACTACCACACAAACTTTCGCTTATGTAATATTTAGTAGGATATTATAAGTAAGAATTAAGATAAGATAGAAAACTCCAACAGTTGCAGATATCAGAATATCTAAATATAATAATTCTTGCTCCGGCGAAAATGAGCTTAGCTTCCAACAATGCTTTCATAAAATTACCCTACTTACGTCTACGACATGATTTTCTACCTTTTTTTGTCTGAGGCTATTTCATTTTATTTTCTCGCATTTCACACAATTCCGCATAAGCATAATCCGGCTTAGTATAATATTTTCATACAATTGTGTAATTTAAGGACTGTTTAAAGGATATTTTCCTAGAAGAAAACGTCTACAGTTCAGTGGGCGTGGAAAAAACAAGATCATTCGGATGAAGTTAACAATGTGATAAACAAGAAGTACCTACTCATAGGAAACTATAAAGTGTAAGAATATATTACAAATTATACATATCATATCGTAATGAAGGATAGTTTGAAAGCATATTAAATAAAACCCATAAATTGTGTAGCGGACCAGCTTACCGCGTGATCCGTGCTAAATGCTATTATTTGACAATGTTCGAAATAATGAGTAATAAATATTGTTTTAAATCAACTGTGCCAATATTATAACTGATGATAAGAAAATGTAGGTATAAAGTGTTACTTTCCATAAGCTTAAAATCATTTTGTAAACTTTTTTGTAATTAGCTTATAATTATGTCTGTACGTACGTACTACCTAGTCCGTTTTAATTGGAGTAAAACTGGTGATTGCAGTTTCTAAAACTACTCGTAGCAAACCTGCTCGAAATAGAGGTAGAATAGTTGTGATGGTTGGTTTGCAAATTGATGGAACCGTGTCTAGTCTATTGGCCCGATTTTTTAAATATTAGCTTGGGAATGCTCGGCATTTATAAAGATGAGTGGTTTCCAATTGAACATCGAGTTGAACTTTTGATAAAAAAAACGGCAGTTTAATCCACCAATCGTTTTATGCATTACAAGAAACTTATGGTGAACATAATCGTCCCGTGACATGACCTCTAAGATTATGCTATTTCATTTTTTGGAGTTAGGGGCAGTTATTGGTGTATGCGAATATGCTACGAACGGTCGAGGACCTAAAGATTAACGTAAAACATGTCATCAATGAGACAGAAGCTCCATTTTGTCAAAAAGTAATGGAAAAAATTACCTCTTGTATTCACGCTACCAAATAAAGCCGAGGCAGTCCAGGGAACGGTGTGGACATAATGACAAAGAGTAAGATTTAAAAAAAGATTAAAGCTACATTCACCGTTTTCTTCACACACTCACACAAAAAAACACATTACCTACACACATTACTAAAATACACACACGCCTCACTACACACATTACTAGCATTAACATCTTCACCTCCTTACCTCAATTTTCTACTAATTATTATGAAATTTCGATCGTCTTTCCTTATAGAAGAAATTTACACTTTCCACTTCCCGAGTGTGCCATTTCAAGAAAAATGTTAAAAGCAAGTGGTGGAAGTGGACAGCCTTGCCTAACTCCTTGGCGTATCTTTGCTCTCCTTGCCCCTTCTCCTATTTCAATGATTGTTTCATGTAAAGGCCAAATATTATTGTTCCGTCTCTGAAATGATCCAGCTTCTTTCAAAATATTTATTATGTTTTTCATGTCTGTCTTACTCATAGCGATGAAATGCTTTATATGATATGAGCTAGGCACTTCATGGAGAGAGACGCTATTCAGGTAAGTATATAACTTTTCTTTGAGTAACTTCAAAGGAGATTGTTTTATATATGAGTATGCTTATAATATTGAATGTTATTCCAAGGTATGCCTCTTTGAAGTTGGTTCAAGAATGTGGTTGGTTGTTGAAATGCAGACCGTCTGTCATGACACTTATACTTTCATAACTATTTAAAGATAAGAAAGCATAAGTTCAAAACACACGTCAAAATAATTTCAATAGTGATTCGACGCGAGAAACACTTAATTTGTATTTTTAATCAGACTAAGTACAACATGCTCGCTGGGTTGACACTTTTTGAGGGAACATAAATAGTGTTGTGTTGTGACATAAGCATTCTCATGAATAACTTCTCAGTTTATGAGGATAGATATTACATTCTTCTTATAGTCTTCTCAATTCACCAAATAGTGCATCACTACTTCATTCTACGTACGTTGACGCCACTTGCAGTGCAATGTCAGTGAGTGTTGGGGCGCCCTAGTGAATTGAAAACACACTAAATACCATTTTATGTTAGCGATTTATGTTACATTTATAGTTAGGATTTCATTAGTAAGTAAGCTAATTAATTATTTTACTTATTTAGAGGACCGTATGCCATGCTTTCCTTTTTAGTTTGCTTGAGTAAGCTCTGGCTTACTAGTGATTAGTAGTGATAGAACATAGATGTTCCCCAAAACCAAATCAAAGAAATTTAATTAATAACATGCTTATTTTTGATACTAGACAGGGTTTTTACTAAGTACTTACTCTCCCTAATAATTTGGCCTACCGCTCGGCTGTATGATTTACTATAAATCATTATGATACTCGTACATGTATGACATGAAATACGAAATTAACAGCTCATTAAACTGCTCATAACATAATGTACAAATTCTCGTTTTCTTTGATCACAAATCATAAGAGATCTTGTTCATCTGTCTAGTTTAATCAAAGAAATGATTTTCCTTCAATACGATAGCTAACAGTACCCTGCCAGGTTCAAGGAATCTTACCTTGTTATTTTACCTTATACAGTATTTTTTGTGCTTAGTACCTAGCATGTAATAATGGGAATTTCTTACGTTTGCTCTGAAACAAGAGCGGTTGTCATGCAAATAAATGACAGTAAATATTCCTTTATAAATGTTTTTCTTTTTGTGTGTTTTCGTACAGGGGTGTGATTCTCTTAACAACGACGGACGGACGAAAGAGTGATTGTCCAAGCGGCGAGTTTAAGTAGTCCCGTCAGAGTGAACAAAACACATTTTAGCGCGTGTATTCAATTTGGCAGTATGGCTTCTCGAACGTATAAGGCTGCCTAATTGAGAATGCACGCGCTTAAATGTGTTTTGTTCGCTCGGACGAGACTACTTAAACTCGCCGCTGCGATCGGCTCGTTCGTCCGACCGACCGCCGTTTTTTGAGAGAATAACACCCCTGGGTGTGAGTTTTATTTTATGATATTACCGTTAAGTAACATTGTAATTTTGATCAATGTTCCTACTAGTTACCATTTGACTTCTAACATTATGTTACCATTAAATTATCATTTGTCTTTTTTATTTTATTATTTTCATAGCAAAAAATGTACTAATTTTATGAAATTACAGTTAAGTAACAGTATTATTTTGATCAATGTTCCTACTTGTTACCATTTGACTTGTAACATTATATTACCAATAAATTATCATTGTCTTTTTTACTGTATGATTTTCATAGCAACAAATGTAATAATATTCATTTTTTATAACACGAATTACACTATTTACATTCTTATAGTAAATCAAATTACCTAAAAATTTTAATTTTGAACATGGCTAATAAGTAACAAGTAAGTATATACCTACAATTTCGAAGAATAGAAAATAAGTACCTTGAACAGAAACATTGTAGACGACAACGCCACCAGGGTAAAGTTTGCACGACCAAAGTTCTAATTGTAATGGTATTGGCTAATCAGCTCGCACTCACACTAGAATTCACTAGATACCAAACCTTTGTTCGAATATTGTCAGGCAAAAAAACATCTTTGTTTGAGATTACCGCACTTTTCCGGGTACGAGAGACAGAACAAAGGAATCACAAGACACGTCAGCAGTTTATATCAATGGTGCTCAAGTTTGGCTTAAGAAGCTCATGGCTTGGTCGGTGAACGTTAGAGAAAAAATAATGTTATATAAAGCAGCGGAATACAATTCGCTCACTGCGAAATAACGTTGAAAGACTTCGTTTTTCACCTTTACTATGCATGTTAATTAAATATAAGTCACATAGATCATCTATACCTACAACATCCTTCTTGTGACATTAAGAGCATTTTTTTCGTTTTTATTAATTTAGTAGTAGCAGTAGTACTAGTCATTTATTTCGTATTGGAAATTACATTACTATATGTCGCATAGTTAAAATTACTTCACAATAAGATCGTCAGTGTAAAAATATAAGTACAAAGTAATAACAATAATGAAACAAAATAAAAACAGTAGAAAAAAGCAGGTCAAATGCTACAGTCATAAATATCCGTGACTTAAATTTAATCTTTATTAAATATCCTTCTCAGCCCCAACCTTGAATTGTTTCTTTTTAGCACATTGGTTCAGTGGCAGAAAATGCCTTAAGGCATTAAGTCCATCATTTGTTCCTGCTTTGTGTACTGTGCAATAAAGTTTAAATAAATAAACATACATCGTTTTCATGACAGCTTGAGTCGTTTACTTAGCCTTAGTTTGTTTACCCTTGTTGACAACATAGCGAAATGAAAATTATTGCTATTAACGCAAAGTTTACTTAGTACTATGATCAAAACCACAGCGTACTGCAAATACGGCTAGCTTTGTTAAGAAAAACATTTGGATTCTTAATTTTAAGTTCTGCACTTTTGTACGATCGATTGAATCGATATTGACAACTAAACAAAATACTTCATACATTTCAGGTTTACAAAAAGGTCATGCATTTTGACGGCTTAGTCGATGTTTGTTTGCCCCATCTGTCCAACCTGCAATATTATGCTGTTTCTTTAAATCTCAACATGGGTAGATATCAAATTGTTTGATGTAAACGCCCATTCTTAAATTAATCTTTGTTAAGAAAATTACCTACTTACTGCCATACAACATAGATATGTATGTGCTCGCATTGCTGTATTCCGCTGTCGAGAAAGGACAACCGGTGAAATTACTGTTATAGAGGCATTTCATCTTAGCCTCAGGTTTGCGAACGCATTTCAGTTCTTAAGATTGCAGTCTTAAGATTGTAGTCTTGAGAAAGCAAATGTCCATGGGTCACAGATCTCACTTACCATCAGGAGGCCCTGCAAAGATGCACTAAGCTAAGTAGCGTTTCTATTCGTTTCATTTTTGAACCAATCGCGTCACGGTAGATGACGTGTTACGAAAAGTCACGTGATCTACCAGTGACGCGATTGGTTTAAAAACGAAACGAATAGAAACGCTAGTTAGCGTAATGCATCTTGGCAGGGCCTTCAGATGGCGTGAATGCTCGTTTGCCTTCTCCGCGCCGTAAAAAAAACCATCATAAGTAACTCATATCCATTTTATCTCACTAACGTTGGTAACTTTAAAAAGAACATTACAGGCAGTCGTGAATAATTTAGGCAAAAATTAACATAGCCCTGTTTTCTAAGTTGTGGCGGTAGAATTACTCGCGTCTCTGTGGGGATAATGACTTTTGGGCAAATAACTAGACGGGTAATTCCAAAGTTGCTCCTACAGCGAAATTTATAAGCTAAGAGTACGTCGTTAACTTTAATATCATTGACCACGCGGATAGTCTTGTTGATTTTTTAAGTCTTTTTAATAGCGAGCAGAAGGCACACGAGCACACTGGCTACCTGATGGTAAGTGGGATCTGGAATCATAGACATTTGAATTCTCAAGATTACAATCTGAAGAAACAGGTTCCCCACATCGGAACACAACAATGCGAACACTGCTGCTTATCGGTGGGTTAAAAGGATGAGATGGTGGTAGCGATCCTGACGGACGCTGCCCAACATCCTGCCACCATAAAACTCTGTTTTTTACGTGGAAAGAATTTGTCTGTGCCTACCCCTTTAGGAAACAGGCGTTATTTAATGTATGTATGTATATACAATCTGAAGACTGCAACCCTAAGACTCCAAATGCAATGCCAACCTTGATGACTCAGATTGAATATGTCTATGCTGGTAATTTTATTGGTTGTCTTATCCACCTACACACCGGAAGACAACAATGCGAACACTGCTGCTCGGCGGTAGCTTAAAGGATAGGGTGGGTTTTTGTTTTTTATAGTTTCTTCACATATATATCTTTAACTTTGTCTCGGATATGTGCTTGTCATTTTTTCGGCTTTTGATCCCCAACACTGACATACAACAGTGTGAACACTACCGCTTGGCAGCAAGTGTATCACATAAAGCAAGGTTAAGACTATAAAAGCAATAAAAATCGCAGAAGTTGACTGATGTTTTAATCTAACTTCAAAGTTAGAAAATGACAGCAAAATTGTACTTCTTGTTCTAGAACTAAAGTTAAAGTAAGACAGCAATAAACTTCTGCGATTTTTATAGCTAGTCTATTTCGCCCTTAAGAAGGTGGCAATGATTTGAACCCACTTTAACCAGCCTACCTTCTACACTACAGACTTAAAACAAACTAAAGGTCCGATACCAATCAAAAAAAATTAATCAACTATACAAAGTTGCGCTGTTGTTCGCAATATAAAGAGTTTCTGAAAGACCGATTCGGTTATAAAGAAAATGAAACCATACCAAAACAGGATACTAAATATTCTGTTCCATTACATTACAATTCCGTACTTGATAATACAAAAATATATTTTGTCAATAGGTGTCAACTCTTAGCCTACAAAACGACAGAGTATGGTTATTAACCTTTTCAACGCCACAGTCGGCTCTGGCCGTCAACTAAAAGTCGTGCGATTGACGTCACGTCGGCTACAGCCGACAAGAGTTCAAGATTAAAAGATACTTTGTTTGGTAGCAATAAGGTGTAATTTGCATAGCATAGCAAACATGTTTGGCGTGTGGGTGGCACATTTTGTATTCGACGTATGGCGCTCAAAAGGTTAATATAAGAGTTCAACGGTGCTACGGTCCAAAGACACCTATAATAATAAATGATAAATATCAGCAAAGATATTGATTGCGCCTTCAATGTTTTATTTTATTTCATTTCATTTAATTTATTGGTTGTTATAAACTTTATTATTACGGTTCATGAAACAGAGAGACAGACAGACAGACCGACCGACAGAAATATAGATGGGGAGTGGATCTTCATTCGTCTAATAACAATAGGGTCCCATTGGCACCCTTCGGGTATGGAACTCTGATCGACCGAGCGAGCGAACTCATACGATCGGAGTTTGAGTTCGTGAATCCACGCCTTAAATGTTGTTTTTACGCTTTGTTGGTTTACGGTTCGTGAGATACAGCCCGCTGACAGATAGATGGACGGACAGACGGATGGTCGGACAGCGGAGGCTTAGTAAAAGGATCCCCGTTGGCACCTTTTGGGTGCGGAACTCTAAAAATACTTACCTTGTGTTAAGATGTTTATCGCTATTCCCTCGGGAACTATCAGATTTTCCGCAAAAAAAAAAGTACCCTATGTTGGTATGCAAGCTATTAAACTATATCTGCAGGTATTCCTTAAAAGCAATCGATTGAACATTTTCGATTCGAGTTTAAACTGTGCAGATGGAACTAGCAATCAAACACACACTCACATTTATAATATTAGTAAAAATACACTTGGAGTTTTTCCAAAGCACAATAAGACAAAACCCAAACCTTTAATCACAATTTAAAGTTAAATAAAAAGACTACCACGTTAAAAACGAAATCTATACAGTGTGTTACCGGCATGCGGGCATTTATTAAAACTGCCGATGATATGTTGCTTTAGCAATTGTTTGCAAGTATTATCAATTAAAAAATAATTAAAATAAATTGACAATAAATTTTCTTAGATACTGTCCATTTTTAATGTAGTGCATGTGCTGCGTGTTCATCGTTACCAGGTGTGTTATTCTCTCAAAAAACGGCGGCCGGTCGAACGGACGAGCGAATAAAAGCGGCGAGTTTAAGTAGTCCCGTTCGACCGAACAAAACACATTTTAGCGCATGCATTGTCAATTAGGGAGCCTTATACGTTGGTGAAGTCATGCTGCCAAATTGAATACACGCGCTAAAATGTGTTTTGTTCGCTCTGTGTCGGGACTACGTAAACTCGCCGCTTGGACCTTCACTCGAGCGAACGATCACCTTTGCTTGTTGAGAGAATCACAACCCTGTATCGCTGTTGCTTAGTACAAGGCATGTCGTGGTACGGGGGCAAATCATAATAATCTAAGTAGGTATCCGTCGACTATCATTTACACTTGTCAAATTCCTGTGCTTTACATTGCTGGCAATGAAAATTTTGTTAGAAAGTTAACAAAGCCTGAAAATTTGTTTATTAATTAAATTAAAGTCATTGTTACGTTACAGATACGAGTATACGTTATTTCAAGCTCCTTTAAAAAAAGCCAGGGTGCAGATAACACACTGTATACTCAACGCAAACGTTTGCATATAAAGCAGATCAGTAGCGATACCTAGTAAATTTGTTCACTGGTACACTATAGCATAGTATAGAGTAGGTACTATGACTATAGCTTCACGATTTCCCACAGCTACGAAACGGGCTAGTTAACACAGACAGGAAAAGTCGCCGTTGAAAAATTGCGGGACAGTCCGCTACATCGTAAACATGTCTTTTAAATCCTGCAGCTCTGACAAAGCCTTAGACGACCGCTTTATTGCACAACAAACGTTTATCTCTCTCTCTCTATCGTATAGGACCAGATAGAGGGGCGTAGATTGAAGCTGGTGTTTATATTCTGCAAACGACGAGAATGTTAAGCTACGTTTTATTTATTTCACTTTACATGGAATGTGCCAGAAACTTTTGTGTTCTTTCTACGTACAATGGGAACAGTTGGATTACTCCGTAAGCCTGCGCGATATAATTAAAACACCTTTTGTGTACGTTGCAGCGGGGCCGGTTTGTTACTCCAGAGTTTCAATTTGTGCTAGGAATTGAGAGTATAGTGTGTTCTTACGGTTAGTTTTACTTATGTGGTTAAAGTTATATGATCAAGTTTACTCAAAACACGTGCTTAAGTATATTTTGTTTATTTTTTACTGCTTACTATATGTAGAACTAATACGGAATCCTAAATTTGCAAGCCCGGCTCCCGCAGACAAGGCGACGGCACACCAGAGGGCCCTGCCAAGATGCACTACGCTAACTAGCGTTTCTATTCGATTCGTTTTTAAACCGATCGCGTCACTGGTACACCACGTGACTTTTCGTATCACGTCATATCCCAGTGACGCGATTGGTTTAAAAACGAATCGAATAGAAACGTTAGCGTATTGCATCTTGGCAGGGCCCTCTGCCCGGCGTGGCAGCCGACGCAAGCAAAAATCATCGTCGTCGCATAGTTATTCCATTAAAAACGAGTCATATCATCTCCATTCGTTTTTGTTTTCAATATTCCTTCTCAAAACAAAATTATGTCTCGATACTCAGCTTAGTTTTCGTTGTCAATATGAAATACGGAAATATCAACACGGTAAAATTTGACCAATAATGCTGTGCAGAGTCTATACTAAATCACTTAATATCGATCTAACGGTACACGCACGCGACCAAGGTCTCATTTCTGTAATGATCAAACAGTAATATTACGAGTATATTTATGAGCTTCGTCAACGGCCCTTATGTTTTCCCGGTTGTAATTCTTTGAGTAGAGCAGTATTAATTTCCGTGAATGTTGCTTTCTTTCTACTAAGTAGCAACATGGGTACCTTTATAACGTTATATTTTGTCGTGTATAAGTGTTTCAAAATATATTAGCTACTGCACATGAAAGGTGAGTAAAACTGTGATAAAGAAAATAAGTGTCGACTTAAATGAAACAGAGGCCCTAGACAAGATGCTAACGATAGCGAAAACGATTTTCGAAAACTGTCAAAGTGTATGAAACTCACATAAGCGCATGCCACGACAATCTGGCAGCTTACGTCAATTCTATAATTTTTCGGTAACGATAACGATCTCGCCGCGCATCTTGTCTATGGCCGCTGTAAAGCTGGAATTGCACAGCAGCGGCGCGCGCTACGCATGTCACGTACACGCTGCACACGTCAGGATCAGTTGTTCTATACTCCATTTACTTTAAAGACCTAGTATAGGCTTCTCTCACTCGCATACTGTCATACGAATGACAAGGTGAAAAGATAGGAAGGTAGCCAAGTGGCCGGCAACAAACGATAATCTTCTTAGGACTCGTTCACAATAGTATTTGAAAATAAAAGATTAAGGAAACATCAGTCCGTTTCACTAGCCAAGTTGCAGGTAAACGATAAACAATAAGTCGCAAGAAGGGAAACAAACGCGTCCGCACCGTACAGATGTAAGAGCCGACTGATTACATGCTCCATTGTGAGTGCGGCTTTAGCGGATTCTCTTTAGGCAATGCACTTTTCCAGTACTAGGTCGTTAAAGTAAATGGAGTATAGTCGTATGTCACCGACGTCATTTAGTGCGTGTGCTGCTATAGAAGTATATTATTATTGCATAAGAAGTAAGGTTTGCAATGCTGATCCATTTTGTATGGAAGATCCGGATAATTCGGATCCAGATCCGGATCTTCCCATACAAAATGGATCCGGATTGCAAACCCTAATTAGGAGTATGCAGCTGTACATGTCCCGATTTTACGGAGGCGAAGGCGCTCATAGAGTAAGTATATATAAGTTAAGACCGGAGTTACGCTGAGGGTCGACTGGTTGGAGTCCCCACCACAAGGTTAATTTTAACTCCTATACGGTGAGTGTAGGAACCGACCAAAGATCTATCAACCTTTTTAAAGCAGGAATTTTCGCCGAGGGGTGTATTTTGTGGTCGCCGGCTAGCTGACTCCGCGAACGTGTAAGTACCTAGTTATGTTAATTTTAAGTTATTGTATATTGTTTTGTATGTTAGTCCTTAAGGTATGTGTCAATATGGGCATTGTTGCCTGAAATAAAGTTAGGTACTCGTATTCTATTATATTAAGGTCAAGTTGGGTAAGTGAAACATACTTTATTTGTTTCTAAAGAAAATCAACTGGATTTACTAAAACGTTAGCTCTCTCACAGTAGCAATATAAGGTGTCTTTGCAAAATTAAGAAGATTTATAAACTTAACAAGATATTACTCTAGATGCCATAACAGGCATATAAAAGAAACTGTACGCACACAAAAAACTGTTTCACTTGCCTCACGATCGGGGCAAGTGAAACAGTCGTGTTTGTCGTTCAGTACTTGGACTAAAAGTTATTTTAGACGCAAAAGACGTTTTGTACGAAAGTAATTAAGCTATTTTGATCTTTGCAACATTCAAAAAAAGTTGGTTTTTGCATAGAACAGATAGAATTAAAAACTTTATTTTGGGGCAAGTGAAACATATATCCGTTTGTTTACTTTACCCGCAAACCGCAGCGATATCTCTTTTTTGAATCCAGAACTATTATGACAATAACTGCTTTACCGACGTAAAGTGTTTTTTTTTACGTCTGTGCTTTATTAAAGCTATTATTTTACGACATATTTGAAAGTGTTCCACTTGCCCCGGTGTTTCACTTACCCAACCTGACCTTATACATTTTGATACAAAGCGAATTTATACACACGTGTGCGAGCGTAGCGCGTGCGTTGCGGAGGAATTCCGGCTTTAGCTTTACAGGGGTGTTATTTATTCTCTTAAAAACGGTGTTCGGTCGGTCGATTGAGAATGCACGCGCTAAAATGTGTTTTGTACGTTCTTTCGCTCGCTCAGTGTTTATAAATATATCAGTCGGCTTCCAAGGCTTCTTCGGTAATCGAAACACTCACTTACTAAAACTAATTTCAGTGAAATCGAGACTGAGTGTGCTTCTAGGAGTTAATACCAAAGTTCAATTGTTAGAATCAATCTGCCCTTACACATTTTAAACAGAATTCGTTTCCATTTAGAAACTTTTATTTATGTTCTCGTTCTATTTAATTACTTATTTGTTTGCTTAATTTTAAAATCTATATTGAACTTGTTTCCGTTATTTTAATGGGCTGAAATTTAAAAATACATCCTTCCTTCCTGAATAGTAGGTTTCTTCTTCGCTTTTTCTACATTCTTTTCTCTTTTTGAAATTTCTCCAATCGTTTGATGATCTGCTTTGGGGGCTACTTTTACAGTTTTTGGGCCAATCATGAAACTTATTTTATCGCCATTAAACATTCTCCGAGGATCATCGAGTACCTATATCTGAGGCTGCTTATAGGTAGCTGTTAACAAAATCTTTAGACCACTTTCTTATACTTTCTTCAGCTATTACCGCAGCTATTATATAAGAATTTCCTCAGCTGTTCTCATTGACAATGAAGGGTTTCTCCGAAGTTCAAGCAGTATGATACAGTAGCAGTAAACAACCCCCCTAACGTCTCACCGCACCAATTACGTGAGTATTTGACTTATATGAAATGAAAGCGTCCATAAATTTACAGGTGATTCGATAATTTGAATTAGAGCGCTATTTAAAAGCAAAAAAGACGCATAAAGCTGTCTAAAGGATCCTGGCTTTTCATTGGTGCCTTTATCCTATCTATGGGTCTCAGATTCCACTTACCATAAGTACCGTTACCATGAGTTACAATTACCGTACTCGCTAGCGAGTCGAATGCTCTGTCCCTCGCACTCTATAAGAATACTGCGAGGTCTGCAAGGGACAGAACATTCACTCGCTAGCGAGTACGTTAATTATAACTAATAGTAAGGGTATGAGTGGCCTGTATACACACGCGTTAGCACTCTCCATGCCATAAAATAGAAAACTATAAAAAAATGTAAAAACAAGGCCAACACAAGTTTAAGGTAAGTCAAATTTACATTTTGTTATTTTTTATCATTGTATTTCCTGAGGAATGTTTAAACTGGTAATGTTAATTTGATGTTCGCCGTACAATCCAGGCCTTGACCTTATTCGAGGGTGGAAGGGTTAAGTTTGTAGAATTATGCTTAATTTAAGTTCCCCCGGATCGCCGGAAATCGCCCGATGCGAAGGGTTTAATTCGATAGAACTTTGGAAAAGTTGGCGCCTGAAAATGTTGCTAAATCGGTTCAACCATAATTTTGATATTTTGGATAAAACAGCATATTTTAACAAATATGGTTACCATGAATGTAGCAGTTTTCAGAAAATTACATTTATTTGTACCGTTTTTACGTTTACCTTATGAACCGCAATACTTTTTCGAGACTTCTTTTTACTTACCTAGTTCAGAAGCTTATCTAACCAATACTGGTTGTTTTCAGACCTTTAAAATACAGGGCACCCTGTATTGTATTAGGCTAAAGGGTTTTTATTCTGTTTTACGAAGAAAACAGGCATAACCCGTTTTACAAAAGTAGGTACGTAATAGGTAATGTGTATTTAGTCTTATACCTATTCGAATTTCTAGCGCCCACCTGATGACCAATCATAACTAGTGATGGGCGGCTTGAAAGTTCCAAAAATGAAACTTACACTTAAATTTCTGCCATATTCTGAAAGTTTCGAAAGCGAAACTTTCACCAAAAAAAACTTGCAATATTCTGAAAGTTACCAAAGTGAAATCGTTTAATTTCTGAAAATTACTATATTTTTGACATGTAACGTAAGTAATGGAAACTTTTCATGAAATTTAAATGAAATTTACTTTTGTCAGAATCATTTCCATCTCATTATGTAATTTTCAGTAACTGAAATGTTCACAGTTAAGGAAAGTTATGAAATGTTTCAGAAATTGCCCATCACTAATCATAATCAGCAGTGAGTATGTTAATTTTGCGTATCGGCCGAGTTGCAGCAACCGCAGTTCTAATTAGCAGAGCTGTACATACGAATTCAACATTTGTAAACTTAAAGGGAAATAAAAATAGCAGGAATAATGGGATATATTGAGATAACCAAATACATATTGAGGACGCATTACATGAGTGTAAGGGACGCAGTCGCGCCGACTAAAAGACGAATGAACTTGTGACAGAGCGACATAAACCCTTTGTGGGATGTGATTTCCATCCACGAAAGCGCGCCCTGCCGTTTAAATTGCACGATCGAGTCAATGTACGTAAATTGAAACAGTGAGGCGCGCCGTCATGCATTGCAAAAGACTGATGATACCTACCGTTTTTGTTGCCCTTACCGGTCTTTATTAGTTTTCCGTACCAAAATGGTAAAAAAGGAACGCTTATAGTGAGACTCTGGTGTCTGTCTGTCTGAATGTATGTCACAGCAGTTTTTCTCTGAAACGATTAAAAGATATCAACCTCAAATTTGGCAAAGTTGTACCTCTAACTTACTTACTAACTTAAACGTATGAAATTATTGTTCTTAACATTTAAAAAGGAGTCTAGAATGGGGGGTTGAAAAATTGGTGTTCCCCCTCCGAAGTTTATGGGCAAAAAAATTGAAAAAATCCTGACCTAATTTTATTTATAATTTACGCCAAAAATATTTTTTGTGCAGTTTTGGAAAAAATTGCAAAAAACTTGATAAATCTGAATTTAGGCTAGACAAAATGCACCTTATTTGCACAAAAAATAAAGTTCATAACAAAATGAGTACTTTCACCAACCTTCCTTAAAATCGGAAATTTCGTAGTTACGCCATCTCTTAGAAAATAGCCAATAACTACCTTCTATACTTATCTATACTATATCATAAATACGGAACCCTTGGTGAGCGAGTCCGACTCGCTCTTGACCGGTTTTTATGCACACGCACCACGCTGGTCAGGCACGAAGCGTTAACCGCCATCTTGAATTGAAGGTGCCAAAATTAGTTAGATTGGTTTTAAGTAGCTACGAGAGGGTTAAGAAAATATTTTCACATAAAAATTACTCGCCCATTCCTCATTTTCCGACGCTGCGAGGAAAGAAAACATCACAGTCGTATTTATACAAGCTTTATTTTACTTCATTCGTATGTTAGTTTGTACGTTTGGGTCACATCTCGCAAGTCAACTTTGGACCATTTACGGTTATTGAAACGGGCTAATATTTGGAATACTTGGTCATAATAGGTATTTCATGTCTACACAATTCAGATGAAAAACAAGAAACAACAAATTAAAACATAACAATAAAAATAACTGCTGACTAATACAAATCCTTAACACTATAAAACTTAAAAACTTAAAATGTACAATCCGACGAAGCATTTAAACACCAGCTGAGAAACCTTTTATTGGATAATCCACTATACTCCGTGGATGAATATATGGAGCTGGAAATGTAAATTAATTATTGTGTTTGACGTTTATTACCCTTTGTACATATATTGACATCGGGCGAGTGACCAATATTAGATGTTTAAATTGTTGTTGTTTAATTATTATTACTTCATGTATTCTTTAATTATTAGTATTTATGTTTGACGATCTCAATGTAATTTCGTATTTTTTGACATTATGCAATTTATATTGTAATATTACATTGATGAATAAATAAACTAAACTAAGCTAAACTATAAAACGCCTTTTCAATAAGAAACATTTAGCTTAAAAAAGTAAATGGTTCGTTTGGCGCACGCGTCAAATGCGCTGCGGGCGGTGGGTATTACGACTGCAGCTTACAGACTATATTATTTGCTCTTACTTCCATCATTGTCGGTATTATTATCAGCCCAATACCCTGACCGACCAAAGAACATTGTCACAGTGACATTATAAAACGATTTGTTTGAAACATTTACGACTTGAATCATAACGTCACTGTGACACGGTTGTATGATGAGTCAGGGTTGTATTGGGCTGATGGTACACACTCGTACGCGAACTCTTGTTTCAAAACATATTTCAGATGCCTTTGCGTGTGTTGAAGTGGGTGGATGGCAAAGGTATTCGTAGTGGTCGCTATCACCATCTTTTCCTTTAACCTACCGCCAAGGAGCAGTGTCCGCATTGTTGTGTTCCCGTATGGGGATAAGACAACCGGTGAAATTACTCATAGAGCGGTCGTTTGTCTTCTTCATGGCATATTTATAAAGGGGTGTCTGCTACAACTACAAAACGTAAGATCTAGGTATTGTGTGCAAAAATAATCCCACGAAAACGTACCGGTGAAAAAGAGGCCAAGTTGGATGGATATAAAACAAATGCGGCTACGCCTGTAAGGGGTTGAAGTATAAAAGGCGATTTTAATTATATGAAAATCCAAGCCTTATAAAGTCTAAATTACGAGTATAATCGATGAATGGTAAGCAGGCATTGCAAAGGTTCTATTCGACACTGTTAAAAAGCCACCTATGACAAAGTCTGAAGTGTTCCGCGATCTGGATCTCAATGACCATATCGCCTTTGTATCTGTTCTTTGGATATATCAAACGTGATCATATTTCCTCGAGACTGGTAACGTGAAAACACGATTAGAAATTTTTCCTCTATATTTTTTTTTCAAACATGACTCCTTTTTTTGAATGTTTCTGGTTGAATGTTTAACGATGATTTTTGATTCAATACTTAAGTATATTTGACTTCTTAATCCAGGTAAACCATTTTTTTTCCAATAAATGTTGTGGTTTAAAGTAAACAGCAATTAATTGAATTTGACGCTGTCATCAAGGCGCGCGCGAACTATCTCCATCTCACATTCTTCGTGCGGAAGCACATAAAGCCATTCATTTTCATTCTTGTGGGGGCGTGGCACCATAGGTGGCATCTTAAACTAAAATTACTTTTGACGTGTTATGATATTGTTTTTAACTCGGCCGTCATTACTGTCAAGTAAATAAGAGCTACCGTAAAGTTGACAATACGATAACACGGTAAAGACAATATGGTCTTCATCATCATCATGTCAGCAAAAAGACGTACACTGCTAGACATAGGCCTCCCCCAAGGCTTAAAATATATAATAATATAATATAATATAATATGATCTTACCCCAGAAGAATAGAGGCCCGGTTCCGTAACACAGGCTTCAAAACACACATACATTGTTACCTTAACATTATTATTTTTGGTCGATTTCTTTGCTGTAATCGTTTCGTCTCTTTCTTCTTTAATTTCTTGTCAAAGTAGAGGGAAGTTTGACAAAACATAGCAAATCAGAATTAATGATCTTTTTAGTGTACCTGGGCATTCAACACGGTAAAATCATATTGTCTTTGAAGTGTTATGGTATTGTTTTTTACTCGGCTGCCATTTGATTACTGTCAAGTAAATAAGAGCTATCACATCGTTGACAATACGATAACACGTCAAAGGCGACATGGTTTATACCTAGTAGAATAGAGGCCCTGAATATGCATTATCTTCCTAACTTGGCGGTCACACTGCCATGCTTCGATAAGTAATACCTAAAGCCGCTTGATCAAGCTCGGTTAGCAATACCATTTATGGTTTGCTCAGCTATTACAGCGGAGTAATCTCATCAAGCGACAACGAGCCTGAATGTGGCAAGGCCTGGAGGGACCGTGATGACATGGCTTAGTAATTATTTTTAGGTTAAATAGGTAAAGCAATTTTTTTTTTGGGGTATTACAATGTCACACAAATTGACTTAGTCCCAAACTAAGCTCTAGACTTGTACTAGACAACGATATAAATAGTTATGTAGAGAAATATATAATTAAATACATAGAAAACATCCAAGACTCAGAAACAAATATTCGCGCTCATCACACAAAAAAAATCTGTCCTTACCGGGATTTGAACCCAGGTGTGTTATTCTCTCAAAAAACGGCGGCCGGTCGGACGGACGAGCGAATACTCGTAAAAGCGGCGAGTTTAAGTAGTCCCGTCCGACCGAATAAAACACATTTTAGCGCTTGCATTGTCAATTAGGGAGCCTTACCTATACGTTCGAGAAGTCATGCTGCCAAATTGAATACACGCGCTAAAATGTGTTGCGTTCGCTCTGTCGGGACTACTTAAACTCGCCGCTTGGACCTTCACTCGAGCGAACGATCACCTTTGCTTGTTGAGAGAATCACAACCCTGGACCGCTAGCTTCGTAGGCAGGGTCACTACCAACTAGGCCAGCGCGTCGTCAATTTTATATTCTGGTTGCGTCGCGTCCCATCGAACTCGCGCACCGAGGACTCTGTACCGCTGCAGAGTGTTCGTAGATATTATTATATTATTTTAATCGAATCAGCGCGAGCCTAACTCACATTTGACCATTTTTTAGTATTTGTTGTAGGTATTTCTTCAGGCTACTATCTATAATCATAACCCGGACGCTTCCGCTTCATGTTTAATCGCTTTAAATCCTGCTATGGCGAAAAGAAGTTGCATTAAACAACAAACTTTAGATTACATTTTGAAAAAGCATTCTCTATTAGCGGTCTACTAGTAAATCAAGACACTAAAAACAAAGTTTTGCCTCTTATCTATGTTAATTAGCGTTGAAAGTTCCGAAATAAAATAACTTTATTTTTTTAATAAACAATTATGGTACTGTACTGACCCCATCTCGAGTCAAACCTTCAAGCAGGAATTAAATTGTCTTTGGTATTTGACTGGTTAGAAAACGGGCGAGAGACAGTGTGGGGGTTGCTAGGGGACTGTTGACGGTGGTTGACGGGGGTTACCGACGGGCTTGTAAAAAATGTATTTCTTAAGATTTTTATTTGCTTTTTCTTGATAGTAATAGTGTTGGTTCCACGGGCGTACGTCTTAAAAATAATAATTATTTAAAATGAAATCTAAAAAAATAGAAGGTGATCTATAGGAATATTGCAAGGAGACGTTAGAAGGTTCTCGTAAGTCTTTCATGTAGACAAAGTCGGCTTAAAAAAGGTAAATATTGTAGTCCTACCGTTGTTGGAAACACTTATCTATAAGAAATCATGTTCATGGGTAATTTGGTTAATGGTTTGAGAACAAGAAATCGAACTAGTGATTTCTCATAGGTATTTTAATCATTCGTACATGTCTTATCATTTAGAATAGGGAAGCTTGAGGTCGAGTGCACTGACTGAGGATCTGAAAGACTAATGGAAGGGTGATAGTCGTTGTTTAGAAGGGATTCCGTATGGTGTTTAATTTATTGTGAATGTTTGTTGCGTTTCAGGGTATAGTAACAGAGTAGGGAAAACTTTCGTAGTACAGGGAAACCTTAGTTGTATATTTAACCCCTTTTATTTTAATACATTTCACGCGGGTGCATGATCCTGTGAGCTCCGTCGCCTACTACGAGGGCTTCTAAGCGGTTTGGAGTCGCTGTCATGAGAGTTCGGTTTGCGACTGCGCGTCCTTGACACCTCGTCGGGACCCGAAGCTAAGTGTTGTCTTTTAGTGGTTATTCGATGGGTGCATCGTTGCACTTAGGGTTGTAGTGCAGTTGGTTACGAATGACATTTGATGTCGTCACATTCAAAATATTTTGAATTATAGAAGGTGTCATTGCAATTTTGACAACAAGGTTATAAGTTCATTCGTAGCAAAGCTGTCCTTGTTAGAACATGTTTATTTGAATATTTTTCTTTGATTTTGATTTTTTTTTATTTACAAATATTTTCAAAATGTTTTTGAGTTTCGAAATTTTATTTTTTTGAAAGGAACAATTTATTTAAAAAACAGAACAATTTAAAAAAAAAGATAAATTCTTAGAAGCAAACCATATTGAGTTCAATAGTGATATACGCTGGTCGTCGGAAAACCAATCTAGTGATAAATTTCTTTGAATTATTTCACGGGATTTTAATTCTATTGCGAAACTAATAATTATTTAAAGGTAAATAATTTTATTGTTCATTTGATATTCTTTTATAAATGTTTTTAATCAAGGGAATTCAAAGGATTATTAATAATTCAAGACTGAACTAATTCATTTGGATTTTGTGTACCTTTTAGGACTTCATGTCTAATCTTCAGTTTATTGGAAGAATCTTTTCTAAATTTTCCCCATGCTGTTTGGCTAAGATTATTTTATTTCTTTCGGCTCTTATAACGGGGATTACAGTTTTACTTGTGTCCTGGCAATCTAAATTACAATTTATTTTTATCTTTTCCTTTTAAAGCATCGGATATTTTTCCCATGTTTCTATTCGAGTCGAAGAGGGTTTAGTGTCTTGGTGAAAGTTATCAGCGGGACACAGACGTCGATGACATCTTACCGCCACTAAACATCTTGGATTAAAATAGCAAGCAGAGACACTACACAGCGTATGACCAGTATCCATACAGACTTCACAGAGTGCTTCAGTGTGTTGAAGGTTCAAGGTTAATAATAGCTTCTAAATTTATCTTGGGGAACCGGGGGTCGGATTTGAGTTGCGTCAAGAGTCGATCTCACCTCTGGTCGAAAGACGTTAGTTAGTTGAGGTGACTTGCTGGCTTGGTTTTTATGATCTCATGTCGGCAAGGATGCCTGCGAGTTTAGCTCGGCAACTGCTTTCTACTCCCGGCTCTCATGTCGGTTCGTGGGGATTCGACTAAGCGAAGCGAAAGCTGAGCGTGTGGTTTCGGGTGCCTTGACGGATTCAAAGGGGAGGAGACCTCCAATATTCTGGGTTTGCTTTGATACCTGTCACACTGGATTGCAGAAAACACACACATTCCGTCGTCCTAAATATCCGAGGACACAAGAGGGGTAGTTTAGGTCAATAGTCTCTCCATCTAAATTATTAGGAGATAAAATAAATCCTGTCTCTTGGAGTGACTATAATTTGTTGGGTCCTCTGCTCTCTTGGTTACGAGAACTTACCTAGACTGACTTGGCGACGTAATGGAAACGCTCCCCAGACAAGTTCGAGACAGGCTGGCAGAGTGTGACCAGTCTGGAGTCGAGCACATGAGCAAGAGCGGGGAGGGGCTCTGCTTTTACCAGAACACATAAACTTGTCGACTATCCATAAACTGAAGTTTCCTAGTCGTTTCTTTTCCTCAACTAATACAATTATTTGAATTCCCTTATTCTTGAATATCTCTTTAATCAGAAGAATCTGTTATCCCTCATTCTCACCTTAGGAACCATGAGTTACTAAAACATTAAAAAATCACACAACGTAGCCTCCACTATTTCGTTTGACAAATCTCTTTTGTCTTCCGGCCCGCCAAACAAATTAAAAAATTTTTTTTTTTTTTTTTTATATTTTATAAGGCCTACCCATTGGGGATGGTGCAATTGGTGCCGCGTGACCAGGATTCTAGGGTATTAAGCAGATTGAGGGGAAGAGATTTTGTGAATTAAGGGAGAGGCACTACTTTCGTTTCTCGAGATTTATGAATAGTGCAATTTGCAGGTTGAGGCACTTCACTATGCTAAAAGGAGGAAATAAAGCTTACACTATTGCGATTGAGGGAAATATAGGATCAGGGAAGTCTACCTTATTAGAGAAACTGAAAGTGAATAAATTAGTAACAGTATTACCGGAGCCAGTACACAAGTGGCAAAACCTAGATGGGATTAATTTATTTCAATTGATGGTAGGAGAGCCTAAAAGGTGGGCGAGTGTATTCCAATCGTATGTCATGAGAACTTTGATAGATCACCATGTTGCGCAGGTGAATACTCCTATCAAAATAATGGAACGGTCCGTTTACAGTTCGAAGTATTGTTTCATGAGTGTACTTCTTGACAATGATATAATCCATCCGGTAGAGGTTCGAGTCCATGAAGAATGGATGCATTTACTAAAGGACCATATGTCTATGAGTGTCGACTTGGGAATCTATATACGGACAAATCCGGAAGTTTCATTTCAGCGAACATTAAGTAGAGGAAGGTTGGAAGAAAGTTCGATTACACTAGGTTATCTCACACAGTTACATAATAAGCATGAAGACTGGTTTTTGGGAGATAAATGGCAGGATTCTTTTCAGAGTATCCGAATTATAGATGGTAATTGTGAACCAGAAGCGATCGTTAATCAATATCGAGATATTGAAAGGGAAATAATAGCCACTTGGGAAATTAAGAATTAGATTTTTTTTTTACCATAGCCAAACTTTATTCCAGAGTTACAATTATGAGCAAGAAGAGTCGAATTAACCGAAAGACATTGCCACTGTCCGAGGAAATGAATGCTACGCATGAATCAGAAGGCCGTAAAAGGACTGTCGTCGGGCAAGCAGGTGCCTTGTCTTTGATGATTAGAACATTGCGGTCGACCATTGGGAGACTGAATTTGAGAGTGTCAGAATTGCAGAACCAAGTCCAAGGTGGCCAGGTGAGTCTAGAATCTAGCTTAGAAAAGCCTCAGGTTGCTACTTGCTCTTTTATTGATGGAAGATTTGATCGTCCCAAATTTCCCGGAAGGGGAGATATTCACCCTGTCTCTTTTATAGAAGACTTATTTTCATATTTACGAAGAATCCCCACAAGAGAACATGTCATAGATAATATAATAGGATGTTTGGAGGGGGATGTTAGAAGATGGGCCAGAATTTATAGGGAACGTTGGAATACGGAAGAGGACTTCAAGTCAGATTTTATGGACACTTACTGGGGAGAGCCAGAACAGAATTTACTGCGAAGAAATATTGTATGTGGAGTGTGGGAAAAAGATAAGAACAAATCCATGATGGGATATTTTATATCATTAGCAGGGCAAGCCAAAATGTTAAGTACGCCTATTCTGGAAGGTCAATTAGTTGATGATTTAATGCATCATTTCCCAAGGGAGGTCCAATATGCTTGGAGGATGAGGAAGGGAACGACTATTATTGAAGGAACAGAATTTTTAAGAGATTTGGATGATGTTGATAAGCAAAATCGTTACGTAGAGAATCGAGGTAACGGGCAGACGTCGTTTGGAACGCAACGTGCCACGACCGAATTGGTAAAACCGAAATTCACAAATAAAAGACCTAAGGTTGTTGCAAGGCTTGACGTGGAAGAAGAAGAAGATTTTGGTGGAGCTGAAGACAATAATAATGATTTAAACTAGTTGAAGCTGATTCTAAGGACCCGAAATTAACTTACAGGAAGAAGAGCATATATTGTAACATCCCTTTGCGGATAATGTTGAAAAATGGGTGGAAACCAGGAATAGGATTAGGGAAAGACGGACATGGAAATTTATATCCCATATCGGCTAATAAAACTTGGTCAGATTTTGGTAGATGTGGTTTTGGGGATGAGAATAGAGTTCAGAATAGGGAAGTTAAGTTGAATTTAGATGCTTTTCCAAATCTTTCCCCAAGTTTATTAGATCGGCCATGTGTTTCTGAATTTTTACAAACTTTTGTTGCGGCATCCTTGTTTGAGAAGAGGTATGTTTTGATGAGGGTTCTCACAAGGTTAGAGCGGAGATTGTTATTGAGATATTAGGGAATACAATAAATGGGTTGATAGATACTGGGAGTGAAGTGAGCTGTATTTCAGAAGAGCTTTATGAATCTTTACAAATTACTAAAGATACAAGGTTTCCATCATTGCCCGTGAAACCTATACAGATTAGAGGAGCAGTAGGGCAGAAAAGTTTGAAAATACAACAGCTAACATCTATTGAGTTAAAAATTTAGATACTGGATTATTGGTAGTTCCAAAATTGACAGTACCGGTGATATTAGGCTTTGACTGGTTACTTTCCCATAATGCTGTTATTAATTTACGAGATCCTAAGTCTTTAATTCTGACGGGTAATGGGGAAGAAGTTAATGTACCGTTTATTGATGTAAGTCAAGAGAGTGTAAATGTTAGAACTCTACAAGTCGGTCAGGATGATAAAAGGGATTCCGCTGTGAAAAGTGAGGATTTTCTGGATAGACTTAATGTGGGAGTAAAATTGACTGATAGTATGAGAATGGATTTAAAGCAAGTTTTAGAGAGTCATAAGATAGTATTCACGAAGCAAATTGGTAGGGCAAATTGCTATGTTCATCATATAGAAATGTCTGAACACACTCCGCGAATAAATAGATCCTATCCGATTCCGTATGCTTATCGTAATAAGATTGATGAAAAATTAAATGAGATGGTAGAGTTGGGGATTATTTCAAGAGGGGCAACTCCTTATAGTAGTCCTTTAACATATACAAGCAAACCTGATGGGTCTATTCGTATTTTACTTGATGCTAGAGAAATTAACAAGTACATGGTGGCTGAGTCAGAGGCCCCACCAATGCAGATAGATGTTTTAAATGCATTTCATGGTGTAAAATTTATAACTATTGTAGATTTAAACAATGCGTATTTTCAAATTCCTATATCAAAAGAGAGTAGGCAGTATACCGGGTTTACTGTGAATGGGAGATCCTATATGTATAATGTTTTGCCACAAGGTCTGAAGACGTCTGTGGGAAGTTTTAGTCGGGCGATGGATGTAGTGTTGGGGCCAGGAGTTAGAAGTTTTTGTGTAAATTATTTAGATGATTTGGCAATATTAACGAAAGGGAGTTGGGAAGAACATTTGGAGCAATTAGACAAGGTCCTAGAGCGATTAGAGAATGCGGGTCTGACTTGTAATTTAGAGAAGTGTAAGTTTGCTTGTCGGGAAGTGAAAATGCTAGGACATATAGTTTCTACTGAAGGAATTCGGACTGATCCAAATAAAGTCAAGTCGATTCAAGAGTTTCCAACTCTGAAAAAGGTGAAACATGTGCGAGCATTTTTAGGGTTATGTAATTACTACCGGAGATTTATTCCAAATTATAGCACTTTGATTATTCCTTTGACAAGATTGTTAAAAAAGGAACAAGTTTGGTATTGGGATGAGGAGTTAGATGCGGCATTTAAGAAATTGAAACAGGAGTTTTCTACAACTATTATGTTGTCACATCCAGATGTGAATAAAGTTTATTATTTGCAAACGGATAGTTCAGGGGTAGGAATTGCGGGAGAGTTATATCAATATGACGATGAGGGTAATAAACGGATTTTGAGTTTTTGTGGAAGGTCGTTGAGGGGATCAGAATTGAGGTGGACAGTTACAGAACAGGAATTTTGGGCGGTAATTTATGGGGTTAAGAAGTTTGAGACTTATTTAAGAGGGGCGGAATTAATTATTAGGACTGATCATAAAGCTTTAGTGTTTGTAAAGAACATTAAATTATTTAACAGTCGGATTACAAGATGGATATTGTATTTAGAACAGTTTAATTACACAATAGATAAGTATTATCTGATCTACCTGCTAAATTGTGTTAAACTAGACTGAGTGCGGAAAGGGGCAGACTGAAAACCAGCGCTGCGAAGACTCGAGCACTCGCTCGCGCTCGCAGCACATGCTGTGTCTGTGCCTTTTGTCACACCTTTTTTTTATAAAATTTTGTATGTATTTTTACTGGTTTTGGGTGACAATAAATACTTCTTATTTCTTATTTCTTATTTCTTATTTCTTATTTCTTATTTAGAACATGTTAGGGGGGTCGAAAATGGGGGAGTGGACGTTTTGTCTAGATTTCCAAGAGATGGGGACATTCAAGAAGGGAAAACTTGGTGTCCATCGATAATGTATATGGGGGTGCAGAATAATACTGAATTAGAATCTAAATTAGAACAGATGGTTCAGTTTCAGGATATGGATAATGTAGCTAAAGGCATCAAAGAACGCGTGCTAGGGCAAGTGGAAGGAGGAAGTCGATTGTCCAGAATAGCGATGCGTTGTTCAGTTGTCGACGGTGTGCTTTATTTTAGAAAACATGTCAATGATGTTGAAGTTTTATATTTACCAGAAGCTTTGCAAGCTGAGGTGTGTAGACAAGTTCATTTGGAGTTAGGGCATTTGGGAGTTTATAAAATGATGAAATACCTAAAACAAAGATTTTATTGGCTTGGAATGAAGAGAATGGTAGAGAAGTTTGTGAGGTGTTGTCATATTTGCCAATTATCCAAAGTGGATAATGTTAAGTATGTGGGGGCGTGTAATTCTATTGTAACGGAGAATCCAGGGGATTTAGTTATGGCAGACCTTTATGGACCCTTACCAGCGTCTAGGGGGGGAATAACATACATATTCGTAATACAAGATTCTTTTACTAAATACATTAAGTTATATGGGTTGAGGGTGGCAACAGCGAAAGCGGTTGTGGTTAGGATGCAAAATTTTGCATTAACAATAAAGCCGAAAACTGTAATGACTGATAATGGAAAACAATTTATAGGGAATACATGGAAGTTAGGACTACGGAATATGGGAGTTAGGGCTATATATACAACTATTAGGAACCCTAGGCCAAATACGACGGAACGTGTTAATAAAGAGTTGGGAAAATTCTTTAGGATTTATTGTCATGAAAGACATAGAAATTGGGGTTTATGGTTAGAGAAGATTGAGGAGTTGTATAACAATACGTTTCATTTAAGTACGGGGTTTACACCTAATGAAGTTCTTTTTGGTAGTGTGGCTCATTTATCAATAGATACCCATTTGCCTTATCTTGTACGTAATAGGGATATAGGAAAGATTCGGGAGCAAGCTAGAGTTAATTTACAATTGGCTAGTCAACAGAGAAAGACTAGGTTTGATTTAACTCATAAATTAATTCAGTATCAGGTTGGAGATTTGGTTAAGTTGCGAAGATTGAATAAGTCTGACTCTATGAGTGGAGTTACTCGGAAGTTTGATTTAACTTATGAAGGTCCATACAGGGTAGCAGCAAGACAGTTTGATAATGTTTATGTTTTGGTACACCCCGAAACTTTGCAAGAGAAGGGGATGTTCAATGCAATACATTTAGCACGATATTATGTTTAATCAGGAAAATGAAGTCAGAAGTTGGGGAATTAGAAATTTTATAGGGACGTTGATGTCGGTTATGAATTTCCATGCAGAAGCATTAGTGAGTGTTATGTGGGGTAGGATTAATTCGGAGTAATTTTGCTTTGGAATATATTTGAGTATTAGATTATATGGTATTTGGTGTTTAGTTAAATATTGTAAAGGCTTTGGAAATATTAATAAAGTATTTGCTTACTAGCTAGTGGTTTTGAATTCATATTTGGTAATGGAGGTTTAATTTAGGAGAGGGGGGGGAAAGATGTAGCATAGGGGAAAAAGGATTGGGGGGGGGAAGAAAGATAAAATAAGTTAGGGGACTTCTTAAATAGTTTTTGGGGTTCGGTTGGTGAATTGGTTTTGAAATTTAACTCTTGTTTGGGATTGATTGGAGACAAGGAGTTGGAATAAGAAGGTTAAATCTTGGCTCCGTTGAATATCGTCAAGATTTAGGGGGGGATTGTACTGACCCCATCTCGAGTCAAACCTTCAAGCAGGAATTAAATTGTCTTTGGTATTTGACTGGTTAGAAAACGGGCGAGAGACAGTGTGGGGGTTGCTAGGGGACTGTTGACGGTGGTTGACGGGGGTTACCGACGGGCTTGTAAAAAATGTATTTCTTAAGATTTTTATTTGCTTTTTCTTGATAGTAAAAGTGTTGGTTCCACGGGCGTACGTCTTAAAAATAATAATTATTTAAAATGAAATCTAAAAAAATAGAAGGTGATCTATAGGAATATTGCAAGGAGACGCTAGAAGGTTCTCGTAAGTCTTTCATGTAGACAAAGTCTGCTTAAAAAAGGTAAATATTGTAGTCCTACCGTTGTTGGAAACACTTATCTATAAGAAATCATGTTCATGGGTAATTTGGTTAATGGTTTGAGAACAAGAAATCGAACTAGTGATTTCTCATAGGTATTTTAATCATTCGTACATGTCTTATCATTTAGAATAGGGAAGCTTGAGGTCGAGTGCACTGACTGAGGATCTGAAAGACTAATGGAAGGGTGATAGTCGTTGTTTAGAAGGGATTCCGTATGGTGTTTAATTTATTGTGAATGTTTGTTGCGTTTCAGGGTATAGTAACAGAGTAGGGAAAACTTTCGTAGTACAGGGAAACCTTAGTTGTATATTTAACCCCTTTTATTTTAATACATTTCACGCGGGTGCATGATCCTGTGAGCTCCGTCGCCTACTACGAGGGCTTCTAAGCGGTTTGGAGTCGCTGTCATGAGAGTTCGGTTTGCGACTGCGCGTCCTTGACACCTCGTCGGGACCCGAAGCTAAGTGTTGTCTTTTAGTGGTTATTCGATGGGTGCATCGTTGCACTTAGGGTTGTAGTGCAGTTGGTTACGAATGACATTTGATGTCGTCACATTCAAAATATTTTGAATTATAGAAGGTGTCATTGCAATTTTGACAACAAGGTTATAAGTTCATTCGTAGCAAAGCTGTCCTTGTTAGAACATGTTTATTTGAATATTTTTCTTTGATTTTGATTTTTTTTTATTTACAAATATTTTCAAAATGTTTTTGAGTTTCGAAATTTTATTTTTTTGAAAGGAACAATTTATTTAAAAAACAGAACAATTTAAAAAAAAAGATAAATTCTTAGAAGCAAACCATATTGAGTTCAATAGTGATATACGCTGGTCGTCGGAAAACCAATCTAGTGATAAATTTCTTTGAATTATTTCACGGGATTTTAATTCTATTGCGAAACTAATAATTATTTAAAGGTAAATAATTTTATTGTTCATTTGATATTCTTTTATAAATGTTTTTAATCAAGGGAATTCAAAGGATTATTAATAATTCAAGACTGAACTAATTCATTTGGATTTTGTGTACCTTTTAGGACTTCATGTCTAATCTTCAGTTTATTGGAAGAATCTTTTCTAAATTTTCCCCATGCTGTTTGGCTAAGATTATTTTATTTCTTTCGGCTCTTATAACGGGGATTACAGTTTTACTTGTGTCCTGGCAATCTAAATTACAATTTATTTTTATCTTTTCCTTTTAAAGCATCGGATATTTTTCCCATGTTTCTATTCGAGTCGAAGAGGGTTTAGTGTCTTGGTGAAAGTTATCAGCGGGACACAGACGTCGATGACATCTTACCGCCACTAAACATCTTGGATTAAAATAGCAAGCAGAGACACTACACAGCGTATGACCAGTATCCATACAGACTTCACAGAGTGCTTCAGTGTGTTGAAGGTTCAAGGTTAATAGCTTCTAAATTTATCTTGGGGAACCGGGGGTCGGATTTGAGTTGCGTCAAGAGTCGATCTCACCTCTGGTCGAAAGACGTTAGTTAGTTGAGGTGACTTGCTGGCTTGGTTTTTATGATCTCATGTCGGCAAGGATGCCTGCGAGTTTAGCTCGGCAACTGCTTTCTACTCCCGGCTCTCATGTCGGTTCGTGGGGATTCGACTAAGCGAAGCGAAAGCTGAGCGTGTGGTTTCGGGTGCCTTGACGGATTCAAAGGGGAGGAGACCTCCAATATTCTGGGTTTGCTTTGATACCTGTCACACTGGATTGCAGAAAACACACACATTCCGTCGTCCTAAATATCCGAGGACACAAGAGGGGTAGTTTAGGTCAATAGTCTCTCCATCTAACTTATTAGGAGATAAAATAAATCCTGTCTCTTGGAGTGACTATAATTTGTTGGGTCCTCTGCTCTCTTGGTTACGAGAACTTACCTAGACTGACTTGGCGACGTAATGGAAACGCTCCCCAGACAAGTTCGAGACAGGCTGGCAGAGTGTGACCAGTCTGGAGTCGAGCACATGAGCAAGAGCGGGGAGGGGCTCTGCTTTTACCAGAACACATAAACTTGTCGACTATCCATAAACTGAAGTTTCCTAGTCGTTTCTTTTCCTCAACTAATACAATTATTTGAATTCCCTTATTCTTGAATATCTCTTTAATCAGAAGAATCTGTTATCCCTCATTCTCACCTTAGGAACCATGAGTTACTAAAACATTAAAAAATCACACAACGTAGCCTCCACTATTTCGTTTGACAAATCTCTTTTGTCTTCCGGCCCGCCAAACAAATTAAAAAAAAAAAAAAAAAAAAAATATATTTTATAAGGCCTACCCATTGGGGATGGTGCAATTCCTACAGTTCATTGGGGTATTAACATGAATAGAAAGGGAAATCAGCTTTCCCCGTCTTGCCTCAGAGACAACCATTATAAATAAAACTTAATACTGGAAAACAATTTAACATAACAATAATATCAGAAAAAGAAACAGGTCGCTCCTGCTACGCACTTAAATAGAAGACAAATTAAAAAAAAATGTTATAAGACAATTTTGTATCAACCCACGAAAGACCCCATTGCCGCTAAGGGGACCAAAATACTCGGCTTTATTTCATATAAAAACCTTCGGTGCCAGATGTGCAATCAGACTTGCTCTGGCCTGTCACGGCCTGTGTATTTTCAGCAAATGTCAGAAATTAAAAAAGGATAACTTACTCATCTAGCTTCCCGAGTTAGAGATGATATTACTTGCTATCCCCATATTCCCGCCACGATCCGACCAAGTTTTAACAAGTTGGTCCTCTATAAACGGGCTAATACAGCAGCTATTTATTACAGAGTTCAACTTAAAAGTTGAGAAGTTATATTAAGTAGCGAGTTTTGATTTATGCGGACACTTGCGCGAGTAATAGTTATGAACTTGAGATTTTTACAGATTAAAGATTTTAATCTTCGTTTAAACGTTATTAAGTAATTAAAATTAAAGATATGGTGGCATTCTAGTCATTCTTACCAGTGTGAACAGTTCGAGAGACTGATGTTATGGAATTAAAAACGGAAACCTTACTTTAAACGGTAGTTAACTTTTTTCATGCTGCTATTGAACAGCAACTCAATTTACTAAGACTAGTTTTATAATACACCATAGAAATAGTTGCTATTAAGTACTGACACCAAAACCAAACTGCTTCGGGAAAAAAACCTGGTTGAAAAGACTCGTTGAAGTCGAAGTCGTCGGAGTCGTATGTTATGACATAATGATTTAAAGTGAGACGAGCCATTGCTATTGCTACGGCTAAGGTACTGCATACCTTATTTAAGTCATTGGATAATCCAACAGGTCAGCAATAGCTCTTTGGACTAGTGAAGACAAGAGAAAAGAGTGCTACTCCTCTTATCAACCCTCTTAAAATTGTATAGTTAGGCGCCACTGTTAATCCCCTACACCACTGAGACAGTTAGGATATGTATGGAATTAAGCTTACTTAATGCTTCTCGAAAATGAACGATTTCACCAAAGAACTATCAATAATGACCTTTATCATCACAAATGTATTGGATGTTTTGCCCGAGAGCAGTGAAATGACACGAGTTTTTTTCTTCAGTTTAGTGCCAGTCACCAAATGGTACTAAATGTGCCCTTATTGATCACACAGTTGCTAACCAACCACTCAGGCCGTTTGAATTGCTCTTTACTTAGCAAAATGTGAAGTAAGTAGCTCGACAAACCTACTAAAGCATTAGGCTGCCTACAAACATACCGACCGCTTTATAAATGCTAAAACCATTAACAAAATATTGCAACTGTCAACGTATTGTGCTGTTAAACTGTATTTATTGAAGAGTACATAAGCGTTCCAATTAAAGTACTTTATGATATCGCTTCATCGATATTGAAAGGCACGAGTTACTATGAAAAATACCCGAATCGCTATAGTTGTGTCTATAATATTTGAGGAGTTCCCTCGATTTTTCCAAGAATCCATCTTCAGATCCTAACTTGCTGACAATGGGACCAACTAGAAAGGGTATACTTTCAAACAAAAAATATATTTTCGAATCGGATCAGCGGTCTTTGAGTAAACGGGCTACATACATAAATGAAAACATAACCGATTCTCTACTGCGAGTGTCAAGCCTCTACTCGCTTATGGAAATAGATCGCAACCTCACTGTATCGGTTACGTTCTCAGAATACATTGCCGGGAAAAATACATCGACAAAGAAAGCAATTTAAGGAATATACGCCGTTTGACACCCAATTTAGATGTATTTTTCCGGGCACCCATGTAATGCAATGGCTTATTTCGTTTTTACTGCTCGTACAAGACCAGTTTTTGTAATGTCGCAGTTCAAGTTCCGTTCCGTAGTTAAAATAGGGACCCTTATAGTTTCACCTTGTCTGTCTGTCTGTATGTGAGTAACTATCAAATAGATATTAAAACGACACTATGATAAACATTAAATTATTTTATCTTACAACACTGTAAGATATTATTGGAGAGTTCTTATTCAACCGTTATGTGTATGTCATTATCAATTTTTGGATTTAGGGAACCGGAGTAGTATTATTTTTGCTAGTAGAGTTACCTATCCCCAACCCAAATTATATTATAACAAAACTACTTAAGCCGATACAAAATAAAATCTGCGGCGGGCCCAATTCGCTTGCATCTTGCTTGTGATTTGATTTTTCACATTCTTTTTTTTACATTCTACAGTATTTATTCGCTTTGTCTATAACCTGATCATGCTGAAACAGACTGAATCAGAGGTGTTAATGGTGTTATTCTGGAGTGAGACGTCAGCAACAAATTCACCAATGGGCCCGACTAAACCCTTGATCTTGGTCATATACGATTCTTTTCGGTATAAAGCCTATGCGTGAATGGGTCTATTAACATTAGGCAGTCGAGTTCGCCGATGATTTTATTCTCTACAAAATAACACCGTAAAACCATTTTATGCAATCGCATAAAGTATCATCGGATCGGCAAAGTAAGTGTAGAGAGTAAAAATTGATGTCAGTTGTTCAAAAGCCCGGCCATTAGGCGGACCCAAAGGAAAAATAAATTCAACTTAAGGAAGGACAGACCTGAGCAGCGATAAATTAGAAACAAAAAGAACGCCCGTTGAGAAATAATTGAAATCGGGAAAGGTCATAGAATTCACATTTTTTTAGTTAATTACTCACAATGTGCAAAGATTAAAGGAGGTAGTTATGTATATAAATTGATTATATAGTAAGTATTAAATAAATTCTTGCTTATTAGTAGGTGGAAATATACTAGATAAATTATCTTTAGAAGAACGAGTTCCGTTACTGATATTCTGCTATTCTGGACGTCTGCCTGTATCCGTCAGTTTGTCCGAATGTCTCTAGCTTGCAACCGGAATTAATCACAGACCTGATATTTGGCTATGAAACTCCCCAGTTCATATGGGACAGGCTGATAGAAAACAAAGAGAAAAGTGTCCATGTGTGCGTGTGTGTGCACCCCTGATGTAACTGCAAAGCAAAAGTATTTTTTTTACATTATCCTCGTAAGGCCCACTGTGCAGTAGGATGGTAATCAAGGTAATTTAATTTGAAATGTGTTGCAATCAGAATAAGGTTTATTTTCCTATGCTCATAAACTGAAAATGGCATTACCGCGCAAGCGTAATTGAACTTTATTGCCTTGATGGTAGATTCAAAGTACCACTTTCAAAAAACGCCCTGCTTGCAGTATGGTGAGATTTACGAGGTTATGATATCAAGGTGTCATTAGATAGCTTTTAAAAAAATATGTACATGGTTATTATCAAATTTTAGACTTGGGGGACCGTTTTGGAAATATTGAACTCGAAAATTGTCTTTTTTGCTAGAGTTCCGTACAAAAAAATAAGTTTTGAATTCGGTTAATAAATCGGATCGATGGGTATGGTGAGATAAGCATGGTAGGGTGACGGAACCAGTAATGGACAAGGACCAATTATGGACACTTGATTCTTATTTTACAGAAGATAAGGGTTATTCATTTATTTTGCAACAATCAATTTAAGACCGTATGAAATTTGAATTAAGAGTGAAGTGTCCATCACTGGTGCTTGTCAGCTAAAAGTTTCCTTCATTAGTGCCGTCACCCTAGACCGTATGCTCTTTTGAAGTACTTCTTTTAATTCACCGTCATTATGTTACATAACATTATATTTAAAAAGGCCGTGTTTGTATCAAGAAATATTTTATTTTTACATAAGTCTTACCTACTCGTATTTTCATTACGGTTCGTCGAGTTTTCTTGTACAGTGGAAATTTAATATCACCCAACATTAGCCGGTATTATGTACAATGGGCGAGCTACACAATCGTCTGTTCAGCTCTACAATCAAGGCTCACTCTTTGTGTCTAAAAACCCCTCAAATTGCCTTGCGACATTGAACGCATTTTAGGGTTCAGTGGGCAAGTTAGCCATATAGTTACAAGAAAATATAAATCAGATGTCACATGGCATCCAACTTCAGATTTCTGAAAGTGTTCACTATCAACCAAAAACAAATAAAGAGTCTCTAAAAACAGCTTCAAGACTTGAATGGACATTATTTAAAGCCAGGTACTCACTAGCGAACCCTGTCACTGTGCACTTAAAATCGTGAAGTGAACAGAGTACTAGAAGCTCGTTACTGTAACTGCTAAGGTTACAGTTGCAGCTCGCTTGTGAGTATCTGGCTTTAAGTATTGCAACTGTGAAGGATCTCAAGTTTTCAATTAGCTTGACTGTAACGACGGTGGGGGGTTGTGTCTGTGACTTGAGCAGCTACGACAAAACTCATTTGGACTTAAGTGTGTCGTTTCGGCGTTTGTACTGGATATTGTACGGAACCCGATCCGCAGCGCGGCCAGCGGAGACGTTTACAGCGGCATTTAGCGTCGTGACTGTAATAAGAAACTCTTTGGTACTAATCAACGTCAAGGATTTTTCGAGTGTTTATTACTTTTCTTACACCTGGATCGAGCCAAGCTATGTTTGAGCGTTTGCAGGGATAGACAATTTGAAATTAACACAATTTAAACGGTTACGGAAATAAACTTAACATATTCTGAGAATTGATGTTAGCATCTGTTACTCTGTCAATGTTATTTATCAGATTTTTGCAGTAGGTATGGAGCTTTAGTAGAATGCAACTTCTCTTAAACTAAATAAGTCAAAATTTCTTAATCTGCTTTATTTAGATAGGATTTCGAGAAGCTATGACCAATCGAACGGTGGAAATCCAGGCTTCTTCAGGCCATTAAACCTCTTCGAGGGAACAAAATTAAAGAAGGTTCATACATACAGGGTACAGGGCATAAACATTACCCTCCTTATGGGCAGATATTAAATACATGAGCCAACAACGAGCAGTTACGCAGCTCTAACTGCGGTACAAGTCGACACACGTAAAAGGAGCCCTGAGCGACCTACCTACGTAGTGAGCAAATTACAGACCAAATTGGTGGGGCGACGGGGGGAGAGTTAACCGCTCCGCTTTGCTGCCACGCTATTGGTTTGTCAGTAGATAACATGTGCAAATATATCCCCTCCACTATCCACGCGGAGCTCTTTTTGCGTGTGACGGCCTGTACTTTTTACGTGGGACATTTTAGAGACAATTATCTCGTTCCTTTTTCAAACTTGTGTAAGTAAAATCGGCAGTAAGGAACGACTTCATGGTCACTAACGGATTAGCGCAGCTTTAAGCCATTTAAAATCGATTCACAAATCGGGCATTCGGCAAACGTTAGCGCTTATGTGAATTCCATAAATATTGTCAGTTTCCGAAAGTCGTTAGCTATCGTAGAATGCAACTTGACGACCTGAGTAGTAAAGATATAATTGTTTAAGATAATATAGCTGTTTTTTAGTATGCTGTTTAATTAATCAGCTATCCAATTAAAAAAAGACAGTGAGTCGGAACAGTGAGCGACCGCGCTATTGTAAGCTGTAACGGTAATGAGAGCCGGGATGTTCAAACGAGGAGAGTCTCATCTCCGCGAGATGAATGTCGCGGGACAAAGACGCGATGAGGTCCGCTTCTTACGGGGCTCGGCGGTCTCAGCTTAAAAATAAAGGCTGCCATTTGAAAAACACATGTTTCTGTTGGTTCGGTGTTCATAATTGATTTATTTAAGGTTAGACCAAATAATACAAACTAGATGAAGACTGTCGTACCGATTGAAATTGCATATTGCTAGAAATGTTAATCACTGAATATGGGTTACAATAAATAGGAGTTACATAAGTTGTTTGGTCCGCCATATTCTGCTACAAGCAAATTTTATATCCTTAAATTGGTGTATTTTTAGGCCAAACAAAAACAATTTCTTAGACTAGGTAATTGAAAAATAATAATTTAGTTTTAAGGTATTAATCACTACACAGAGTAAGTACACAATTCACACAGCCATAGCCACAATTCTGTCTTAAACTGACTCAGGGAAAGGACTCACGTGTGATAGGGACTAAGGGCCGTATTAATAAACTAATCTCAACTCTAATGCTCGTCTCGAGATGCGTCAAAAATGACAGAGTTCTATGGTTTGACGTTTACTTTAACGTATCTTGTGACCGGCATCTCGGCCAAGATGAGTTTATTAATACGGCCCTAAGAGTTACTTCTCAAAATTTTGAGACAAGCTCATGTGAGCTGCTTCGTCTTTAGCATTATTATGTTAACCGAAGGACGACCACCGCTACATAGTTATTTCGTATAAGATTCACATTCTACGTTAAGCACTATTGAGATTATGTTGACACCTTGTGACTCCATCACGAGATCAGCTCTGGTATGTAACCGTAATCTTGCATCGGCATCGGCCTTACATTATGTGTTTTAAAGTTTAGCATACTATACCAACAACGGGAAGCGATCCAACAATAGCGGCCTGCACACGTATTGTTCGGACCGCGGGAAACGCCACGCGCCATTCCAATCTTCACGCCGAACCGTACGTGAAAATGCAACTGTAATAGTAAAATAGTAAAAAACCTACGGTTCGGACTGGCGCGTGGAATGGCGCGTGGCGTTTCCCGCGGTCCAAACTGTGCCGTGTAAAGCCCGCTATTACTTGAAAGAGGACTATATTATGGAGCCTAATATGTAAAAAAGTGAAACTCGTAATCAATTTGATCGAACCAGTTTTAGCATATTTCACGGGCAAAAGAATGTCGGACCATACTCAGTGTAGGGTTTCGACGCCGTTACTACAAACCCAAAAAGTTTTCTTAAGAAACATACAAGTACTTATGTTCGAATTTTATATTTAAAGTTTGGTGCTGTCTTAGATAATTTTTAGTAGGTGTAAACACTTAAGTCGCATGTATCTTAACAACCAATTGAATTAACTTAGTCTTATAGTGTCCCTTTTAAATTTGCTATTACGTGCTTTCATTAAAGATATTTTCCAGATGTTTAATATTTTAGTTTTGGCTGTTAGGGGGTGGACACGTAAATACTACTTTTAAGGTTTAATGTAATCTAAACGATCCCCTAAATCATAAATTGATAAAGACAACCACATAATGTTTTTTTGACAGCTATTCAACAATAAATCACACGTTGTTGTAAAGTTATTAAAATATGTTTAACTTTGCTTTAGGTATTATATTATTTTTTACTTATTTCACATTTTAGTGCTTGTATTTTTGTAACTTTTATAGTTTCTGAGAAAAAGAGAGTGTGACATACAGACAGACAGGCTGACTGACAGACGGACATGGTGAAGCTATAAAGGTTCCTAGTTTAACCTCGGAACCCTAAACAGGTAAAACAATATCAAAAGTTTTATGTTCATAGTTGATATTCGGAAACTGAAAATTTATTCCTTTGTATAACGAATCCATGCTGCCCCATTTTGAAACTCGTTAATAACTAAGACTCGTATGTTTCAGTTTTAGATCTGTTTACATATTTTAATTACCAACTCGGTCCAACGGGTTAGTAGTTTGCGATGTTACTGTAAACAAATTTAGCAGTGTGTGTTATATTCCAATTTGTTTCGTCTAGCTTCGTCGACGTCGTTGGATAAAGTCAAAACGTCGAGATTAATGCTATTTTTTACAAAAATCTGATTTTAATATTAGTATGTGTAAATATCGATTAATAGTCGTACGGGTAAGGTACATTAATCGTAGGCTCGGTGCATCTTAAATTTTTATTAAAAATAACTTCGACTGTCAATCACGCTTGTAATTTTGTGTTTACTTAAAAAGGCTACGGACTACATTTCTCAACATTCTCGTTGGCCAACCGTAAATACTCTCTGATCAAATAAGCATGCCGGAACACGATTAGGTCTGGCGTTCGTGAATAGGGACCCCACGCAGGGTCCCACTGTAAGGCAAGTAATTACATATTGGGTAGGAGCAAAATGAACGTATATTATAGTAGGAGAACCGAATAGGACACGATTTGCACCGGGCTGTTTATTCGATAAAACGTATTTTATACCAAATTTAATATGCTAAGTAATATAATAGGTAGGCTGAAAAATTTCAGTCCAGTACAAAATTAATTAAAATGTTAAATATTAACTTTGTTTAAAAATAATGCAATAGCTTTTTTAATAGACAAATTACATACCAATCGAAAGTATGAAGCCTATAGAATATGCAAACGTTAGGTTGACTATTTGTTTCCCGTCAAACTATTGGGTATAAACAGGTAAGTCGGTACTAATAATTTGCACCAAACCTAAAGTTTGCATATTCTATAGACTTCATACTTTCGATTAGTTTTAATTTTGTATATTAAACAAGCATTAGCAATTTAAAAAAAAGTTTACTTTTAATATTTTTTTAATGATATATGTACTAGACTGAAATTTTTCAGCCTACCTATTCGCCACATATTATTTAGCGTATTAAATTTGATATAAAATACTTTTCATCGAATAAACAGCCCGGTGCAAATCGTCTCCTATTCGAATCTTAGACCATTAGCTCCCCTTTCCAATACACTAATTTACAAAACTAACTTTAACTAAACCTAAGACATTATAATAACGATTATGGGGAAATCCGGGTATACCAAAATGCTTGGAAATTCTCCATATCCACACTAATACTATAAATGTGAAAGTAATGTCTTCTTATCTGTCAGTCTGTCTGTTACGCTTTAGCAGCTGAACCTTTGACCGGATTTCGATGAAAGGAGATTGATAAGGTTTGGCCCAAATGCTGCCAGAAGTGAAAATACCTCTAACGAGTTCCTTACGTTACTATTTATCTACCTATTGGAAAACACATATTTTCAAAACTGGGCCGAGAGAAAAAAATTACAATTTTTTTTGGTTTTTACTTAGCACTTTTTGTTTTTTTTTAATGGTTTTTCTGTGAGCGATTATCAAACGGAACCTTTGAGCGCCAACGACGCCGAATGTGGTCAGAAGGTTTCGTGCCTACAAAGCCACTGACTGACGACTATAGATGTTGTTGTTGTCGAATGTCAGGGCAGTCTTCACGCTAGGAACAATTAGGTGTTGTGCACACGTGATGTGGCTAGTTTTTAGGGTGCGCTAGGCACCAAGACATTGTTAGGTGCGCTGCTCTACTTTTCGATAAAATTATTAGTTAACGACGATAATGACGAACTGACGACCATTTGTAAGTAATGTACTACATATTAAATTGATTTGATTGATAATTTAGTTCTTAACAAAGTTTTTTTTATAGTTCGATAGATTTTGAAACGCTTTAGTGTACAGTCTAGTGTTAGCCTAAGGAACATAATGCACTATGTGTTCATTCTGGGCAGCACTTGGTCCAACTTTCATGCAAAGATGGTCAAAGATAGGAAGGAAATAAGACCATATTATGCCAGAAAATTGTCATGAACAGTTCAGATATAGCGACCAATGACTTCTACATGGAGGAAGTCATGGGCATTATAGTCAGTAAATAAGCATGATTACAAATTAAAAATCTCAGTTAATATACAAAGTTCGTAAAAAATCGTTGATGCAATTTCAAATGTTGATCAAAATACCCTCCGCTTAATATTCATAATGCATTTATGCCCCTCCAATAGCTTCTTACATTAATTTTCGATTTTTTATCTTCGAGCAAGTCATTGCAGAAATTACCTTCGCGGGCTCCGTGAAGAATTGTGCACTAATGACCAAATTACATACAGTCAGCTACAAATACAGCTAAGCACCAAGAGAAAGGCTCTGAAAAATATATTTTTCACTAACACGTTTATAATACGTATTTCAACCATAAGTTTTTTTTCAATCCACGAAATAATTCACAATACTAAGAAAGCTTTACAAAATATGATTTCAAGGTACAATTTTTTCATATGAGTGCGTATTCTGTAAAGTTTAGTAGGTATATTCGATTTATACTTTATTGCATTCTATATTCCATAACAAAAACACAAAACACTGTTAGAATCACTCGCATGTCCGCCTGTCTGACTGTCGCGATGTAATTTTTTAAGTACCTGACATAAAATGACCTTACACGTTTCCTAAAACTATGTAACTGTAACTTATAAGTGTATAGGAAAACCAAAACTAAAGTTACAAATAGAATTCTTGTTTTTGATTAATTATAGTACAAAACTCTCCCTACGTGAGTCTGACTCGCCCTTTACTTTTTTAAAGTATAACCCTTTAAATCAAATCAAGATTTTTTATATAGTTAGGCACCATCTTATTCATAAACGCGCAATAGCTAAAGTTGGCTTAAAATATGGTTTGTTATCTGTCGTTGTGACATTTCAATGTAACAGAAATAGACAAAGAACTACGCTTAAATGAATGAGGTTCCTTCATAACAAAACAAGTCAAAATATATTAGCTACAATCAGAACACTAAGTATTACGAGTGAATATACTCGTACATGTCTGTCTACAAAAAATGTATTAACTAAAATAGGTTTATTTTGATGATGATGATGATGATGGGTTACTCGGTTACAAAGTATCAATGTAATAAAAAAAGTTTAAAATAAGAACGCAATCTGAATATCTAAAACTAAGTACGTGGGTGACACTGAAAGTTTTTAGAATCTCAATAATTAAACATGATATAAAGATGTAAACTATTTTATTGTTTTTCAAAGTATTCTCCACAACAATCGATACACTTGTTCATTCGATAAAACCATTGAGTAAAGCATTCAGCCCATCCTTCTTTAGGCACCTCTTCTACTGCCGTTGGGAACGCCGCTACAGCCTCTTCTGCATTCATAAAAGATACTCCTCTGAGTTTATCCTTGATTTTTGCGAATAAATAGAAATCGCAAGGTGCAAGGTCGGGGCTGTAAGGCGGATGACCCATCAATTCAATATTTTCAGAACTCAAAAATTAATTTGTTTGTCTGGCGGCGTGGGCTGGAGCGTTATCGTGATGGAGGATTACTCTGCTGCTCTGTCGTTCTTTATTTTTTTCTAAGACGATAGGTAAACATTTGTTGACGTACCAGTCAGCAGTAATAGTTCTTTTATTTTCTAGTAGTACTGTAGCATAATGACCCGATTTACCAAAAAAACTGGCAACCATCTTTTTTTCAGCACTGCGTCCTCGTTTCACTTTTGTTGGTAATTCCTCGAAAGGGAAGACCCATTGAGCTGATTGTCGTTTAGTCTCGGGCTCATAGCAATATATCCAACTTTCATCGCCTGTGACGATGTCCTAAACTAGACCACTGTTAAATTTTTCCATCATTTGGCGACACCAATTCACACGGCAGAGTTTTTGTTCTTCGCTCAAATTGTGCGGTATCCACCTAGCACAAAGCTTCCTCACTTGCAGGTGATCATGTAAAAAAAATTGAACTTGACTAATCCCTAATGATGTCCTTATTTGCTGGTATGTCGTTCGTTTCTCTTCTTCAATCATGAGCCGCACAGCGTCAATGTTTTCCTCGGTCACCGCCGTAGAGGGACGACCTTCTCGTTCAGCGTCACTGAGCTGGGTACGGTTTCTTTTAATTCATTGAACCAGTTATAAATAGTAGCAATAGACGGGGCTTCATTATTAAATGCTAAATTAAGTCTTTCATAAATTTATTTTGGTTTAGTCCGCAACGAAAGTCGTAAAAAATCATGGCACGAAAATGTTCGCGTGTCAAATTCATTTTTAAGCAAACACTCTATTTTCAAACTGGCGCCAAAATTACAAAACAAATGACAGATTAAAAAAGTTGAACGTATTAGACTTTCAAAGAGTTCCATTTTTAAAATTCAAATTGTTTTTTTTTTAAAGGAATTATAAGTGGCCTATTCTAAAAACTTTCAGTGTCGCCTATGTATTATCATAGCTGAACTATAAGTAGGTATATCTAATATAATTCTTCGTAGAAATTTGTCGATGTTATTTGTACTTAGGAAGCAAGCCTATTTTAATAACCACCTTGCGGCTGACTATACACGCGGTTAATCTGAAATTGTGTCGAAAAGATTAGCAAATATATTACAAATCCATTATCAAATTCGCGGCTAAACCACATTAATGTTAGTTAATATTATAATCGGTAATAATAAAATAGGTAGCTCATGATTACATTTCCAAATTATACCAAACATTATCAAATTTAACCAATTTTTTTGCGGCTACTGCTTTTGTGTTTGGTTTTTTGATTAAAATAATATATATTAATACTATTCAAAACTTTACTCTCCTTTATCTAACACGACAATATCTAAGAAACCAAACTATTCGCCGTCTTGTAAGCTAAGTGGATGTTAACCCTTTCAGCGCGTTAAAACGTTCATCACTCCACATCGTCAGAGTATTCGGGCACGGTAATGTTTATGTAAATCAAGTCCCTTTCCCTTGACATTGTGCTTCCCGGCCCCTAAGGAGCGCCGTCTAAATGCAACCATTTCCACAACGACCCCGCCATCTTGTATTAACCTCGTTTAACAAAATGGCGTAATATTTATGCGCACCTGACTTGTTAGCGCTAATATTTTATTTCTTTGAAGTAAATTACTTGATAAATTATTTGTAACAAGATCGTATTTTGAATAGAATGGTAGGTACATCAGTAATTTTCTGTGTAACCTTATTTAATTTAAAGTGGGTCACAAGGATTGATTGAGTACTTCGTCTCAAAATCCAGGTCGGCAGAGTAAGTACCTACACGTTCATGATTTTTAACTCCCGCACTGACATAAAAATAGGGCTGTGCTTTAAACCTTTGCCTGCCTATATGTCTGATGTCCCCACTGTCTGTTATTATCTGAGGCCTTATTCCTCTTTGTGTCTACAAGTATTGTTACCGTATTGTGGTCTGAAAATATTTCGGATGTGATTCTTAGCCTTACTTTATAAAAAAAAAAGAAAAAAAAAATTGAAGATTCTTGGAAGTTTTGACTTAAGAGGCTGAGAAGAACTTGGAAAAAAACATGTTGAGTAGGTATTCTGATATGATAACTCAAAGTTATATGCGATACCTAGAAAAATATTTAAAAAAAAATGTTGATTCAATTTATTATCTATTATCGAACGCCCGATTTCTCAAAAGTTGACCCTCAGGACGGCAGATTCCTTTATTTCCATTGTATGATAGATGTGGAATTCTTGTGCATGAATGTGTAAAAAACATCGACCCGTCTGAAGCATACATTGATCAAAATTTCGAATTTTCATAATTCCGAACGCATTTTATAGAAGGCTTTATTTTTTAATATCGTTGAAAAATCAAACATTACCTAACCTACGTATGGCAATTAAATTATAAATCTAATCTAAAATAATTCCAGCATAACATAGCTTTCGGGAAAAATAAAATTCGGGCAAATTAATATTCGGAAAAACAAACTGTATTTAAAAGGTGTTTCCTTTTGGTAGCGACGGGTCCATATCCAAAATATGTCGGAATTAATTTGAATACTGATGAGCGCAGTTGAAGAAACAAGCGTTGTTACTAGGACAAATAAAATATAGTATATTTCACTTAGGGGATTACATTACGGCAAAGGGTGGAGCCACATTACGGGCGAAACAAGCAATGCAGAAGCATGGAGACTAGTTGCGTAACTATAGGGTGGCAGAGTGAACAAAATGCCACGGACCCCCGGCCTGAGAGGGGCCCCCGGTCCGAGACGAGGTCAGGACAGTTTATTTAAAAAAAGGGAGATGAATTTGCCATGGGCTTGAGGTTGTGTAGCTACCCCACTGATGGAGACTATGTACCAGTATGCTTTAAAGACTTCAACCGCGTTAAACACGAGCAGCTCCTGAGGCCAGGACCTAAGAATTAAACGTAACTTCTACATAAACGAACTAGCTACTGTAAGGGTTGACAACTAGGACATCGAGGAAATCGAAACCTCTCGAGGAGTTCAGTAGTGTTGTGTCTTACCTCCAATGGGTCGTAATATGTTGGCGGAAGCCTTATTGGAGTAAACATTAACATTAAATTAAAAGCGACCTACAGACAATTGTGAACAAGGTAAACGAAAGCAGAAAGAGTCGATTAGCACAAGCAAGACGAAGACGAGGTGGTAATCTCCAGAATTTCGGACATGGATTCCAAAATATTTGAATGCGGTAAAAATGTATGGAGCCAGTATACCCATACAATTACCTCAGCGTTTAGGTATACGAAATATGAAAGCAACCAGGAAATCAGGATCCCGGATAGAGGTTGCCCAAACCTCTTTAAATAAATGAGAAAGTGTTCTGGCCCCTAATACATGCAAAGCTTCGACTTAGATACTATAACATCGGCCTCAGGTACGATCAAGTGAAGCATGCTCGTTGAGAAATGACACCAGAAGACGTCTGGGCTGGAGGCCTTTGACCTTCCGTTACAGGTCTGCATCGCCATGTGCCTTACACTTGCAGTTCATAGAAAATTTTGTCATAAACTTTAATGGCCGAAGCCTATATTCAAACCCCGTATAAATAAACTTACTTCGGATTAAAATTTGACACATTTTGTTTGTGCAAATGTCAAATTTTAACCCGAAGTAAGCCTTATCTGTCCGCGGTTAGAATATAGGGTTCGGCCGTAAGAGAAAATGATTGTGATCTAATAAGATGAACTGAAATATCAATATCGGCCGACGAGCTGTTAATCTGTAGGACTACTTCGGACATTCTTCCAAGTACGTGTAGCTATGTATTTATGTATGATTACCTACACTATTTTTTTATGTCATCAAAAAAAGCTCAGGCCACCTGTTTGTAAGTGGGTTCTGTGACCTATTAGCCAATTTCATTCTGAATACTATACCTAATCTTAAGACTGAAATCCTAAGACCGCCAATGCGTTGCCAACCCTGAGGACTAAGATGGAACGCCTCTATGCTAGTTATTTCACCGGTTGTCTTATACCCACATCAAAACACAAAAATGTAAACACATCTGCTTGGAGGTAGGTTCAATGATAAGATAGCGGCCCATACGGACCATTCACAAGGTCCTACCTCTCAAATATTATTACAAACTTTGATATTAATAAAATTACAAAGACAAGATGGATGTGTCTTTCCATCGCTAACAATCAGTCCGTACCTCGACGTTTCCGAGTTTTTGTCCCAGCCGGCAAATAAGAATTTGCATACAAACTATGTCTTTACATTCCTCACTGTCCCGTTCGCAACTGGTGTTAAGGAGTATCAGACGTAATAAAAACATGCAAGGACCGATGCCAAATTCTATCCGCGTACAATTAGTTCATCATTTCAATTGTCGCAAAATGTAGTCCATTTTATCTTTCAATGTAAAATCACTTCATCACTAGATTACTACATTAAGTCCTCCGCAGCGCCCGCTGCGTGTTTTGATGCCGCTTTTGCCTTGATTTAGAAATAGCCTTTAGTAGCGTTTATAACATAATGTTATGTCGGTGTATTAAGGCGTCTAATTTTCAATCGTGATTTTGGGTGCTTTGGAAGCGTTTTCAGCAGGCTGAAATATCGTTTCAGTCCGCTTCAGAAGTGGCTCTATCACACATCAAATATTCAAATTTTCGACCTACTTGCCGTCGTTTTCAGGCGCCTGAAACACGTTTTCAGTCCGTTTCAGGCCTTTATCAGATTACGCAATAACCTGAAAATGGCTTTTGAGGCGTTTTAAGGACCCCCTATGGGATTTCGAAGTATATTTCAGTATATGACAATTTTCCACTAAGAGTGAAAGATACAATATGATTAGAAAGAGATAGCAATACTGAGAACCTTCAAGAAACGTGTGAAAGAGATAACACGATTAGAAATTAGATAGTAATACACGGAACTTTCCAGACCCGTGAGCCAAGTACATCGCGATTGTAATAAGGTCGCAACGAATAGTCTCGGTCGTCATCGGCGGGTCAAAGTACTTCGATCATTCTAGAAGGCATTGTGGAGTGGTCGGACACTGGGACTATAAAAGCTGGAATAATTGCGGCTACGATTCATTCTTTACTTGGACAACGAACAGAGCGAACAAGAGCGAATCAAGCGATCACGTAAGTTTCGAAGCGTGCGGTAATTGTTTGTAACAGTTAAGTGAATGCGTTAATAAAATCAAGCTCTTAATTATCGGTGTAATTGTACATTTCTATCAGTTATCCACCCCCGGATACGTAACAATATCAAAGTATTAAAAATAAAGTTAACCTTTTCAGGGCGGGTAGTAAAAAGTAAATTGTAACAGTAACGGAAGTGTAGTAGCTCCGTAGGAGCATATAGTATTATAGGTTTATGTTTCGCCTCAGAAAGATCTGTCCGGCGCAGGCGGTTGCACGAGTGGCAATTTCCGCTATCGCAGTTTTCATCTCTAGTATTTCCGCAAAATATAAAAAACCCTACAACGTCAGTAAAAAACAGACAAAGAATATGTGTGCTTGTTTTAACTCAAAGTGATAGAGATATGCAGACATTAAAGTGCCATTAAGTCGGCGAGTACGTAGCTACAATTAAGAAATAAGACACGAAGTTAGTGTTTCATCTAAGAGTAAAGTCCGACTCGTATTCCACACTTTTTATAGTTTCGCATCCAAATGGTTTTTTTAATCATATTTTTACCATATTTTTTTTGCATACTTCCATTTGCGATCAGTCGCCAGACCATGGGCGAATAATTTGGGGGTATATTGGCAATGTGGTAAGGTGCGGCCAGCGCCACCCCTGCCAATCAAAAAACGTGGTCCCTTTTCAACCTTCTGACCATTTTTGACGCGTCTAATAGTTCGGTAACTAGAGGGTTCATGTGTAGGGTAAGGCGTTTCTTGTGTTGTATTTTGTAACGCTCAATTTCAGATGCAATCGTCGGGATTTTGAAGTACTCATGAATCTCATTATTTGTAGTGAACCAGGGAGCATTGACTATTGCTCTAAGGATGCCATTTTGTAGGCGCTGCAGGCAGAGGAAGTTTGATTTACTCGCGACGCCCCACAGCTGGATCCCATATATGTCCAGACGGGTTTTAAGACTGAGGTGTATATAAGAAGTTTGTTGTCCACTGACAGTTTTGAGTTTCTCCCCATTAGCCAGTACAGGTTGCGGACTTTGTGGTTGACTTGGTCCCTTTTTGTTTTATGTGGTGTTTCCACATAAGTTTCCTATCCAGGTGGAAGCCCAGGTACTTGCTCCTCCCTGTTTAACCTGGAAGTACCGCTCTGAAAGATATGATGCGATGAGGGAAAACATCGAGTGTGGTAGGCTTTTTTTCGCTTTTACGAGCAACCCTTTGTGCCACACACGGTTAAAGGCCTACTGGACATCCAGGAATGCAGCCGAGCAGTATTTTTTACGTTCGAAGCTTTGTCTTGCAGTGTGATATACTCGGTGGACTTGTTCAATGGTAGAGTGTGATTTGCGGAAGCCGAACTGATGGTCAGATATGACAGCGTGCTGATCGATCGCAAAATAACTTGGATAAAAAATATTTTCTACTCAATACACCTACTGCAAAACGACTCAAGTAAGGACAAGTGCGAGTCGGACTCGCTGATTATACCATTTTTACGATACAACATAAATAAATACATTTAAATAACTAAACTAAGTATTTAAAAAAACCCGACTGCAGTAAACAGATCAACTCAAAAGCGAAAAACAAGCACTATGATCTATAGCAATTCTAAGAGCAATGTACTTATATATAACTTGAATATTGGAAAAGGCTTTCCAGGCGGGGACAAGCTAAATAGATAAAAATTTAAAAAAAAAAAAAAAATTCCTCCCCGCCTGGAACACCTCTTCCAATATTCAAGTTATATTTATATACATAATAATGCATAAATTGTATTTGTTTATATATCAACAGTTTTTTGCCGAAAATCCTCCGTTATAACACTTATTCTAAACAAAATATTCGCTATCTAAACGGTTTAAGAGATCTCTTTAAAGTTAGAGCAGAAAGACGGACGGACAGACAGCATACTTTTAAAAGTAATAGGGTCCCGTTGGAGCCCTAAAAAATTGTATTGAAGAGTTCGATGGTCTTGTTCTTCATTACTACATGGACGTGATTATTCCAAAGTCAAATAAATGAGAGTATAATCAGTAACTAAAATCAATCAAAAGTAAAAGCGGGTTATTTTTCAATCGGCCATCTTCCCTCCCTGACGGTTTTGGTCTTACAGCACTGAAAATGAAAATGAAAAAAAATAAATGAAAAATATTTATTGGCAATTAACTTAGTACAATTTATCTTTAGTCCTGGATCCTGAGCTAGGAAGCCCTGTGTTACAGGACCCAGGCACTATTTAAAAAGTTTACGTGCAATCAGAAGGAATCTCATCAAAATTTTAACAATAGCTAGATATTTATCGAACGCTTTTTTCTGCTAAACCATGATGTTTTGAGGACTCTTAGACATTAAGTAGGATAAGTTACATTAGAGTTGTGACCACCCAAACAAATTAACTCATGCTGCGGGAAATACCTTTCGATGAAATGAAAAATCTGCGTAATACGTTCGTTGAAAGATGTTTCGATAAAATAATAGGTACCCTAAAGAAACGCATAAATGCATACAATAGAGCAAATTAAATAAAATGTAAGAAGCTAGTCGCGGTTGCCTTTGTTCGCCTTAACGCGTTTGTATCCGGCGCGGCGCCCGGGCAGCCCCAGTCTTATTGCGCCAAATAAAATTTTATTGCACCTACAAATTGTGAGATGCAAATTCTTAGACCTATTTTGTTTATTTGCCTTTATCGTAAAGCGTTGGCTTTATCCAAAATGCCCTAAAGTACTTCAGTGGAAATATATTTTATATAACGATAAATATTTAAAAGGATTGTGACACTAAAAATTTCCATACAAAATGCGTAAACTTTTCTCTCCCCTTAAACCTATTCCGATTTTTACGATTTTTAAATATGTTGTAGATAGCATGAAAAACTGTCTGTACGTTTTCCATTCCAAGAAGATATGTCTTAGAATGAAACAAATAAAAAAAAAACAGAAACGTACAGACCTAGTTCTTTATAATAACTACAACATATGTATTCAAAAATTGTAGAATTCGGACTTGATTTAGGAGGTGAGGAACGTTATCGCCTGGAGCTAAATTTGTGTTTCTTTTTTGACAGATATGTATTTTTAGCGGCGCTTCACAATACTTTTAATTGCGCAGCAAAAAACAAAAACCGCACCACGAAATAAAAACAGACTGAACTGCACAACCAAAAAAACTAAACGCACGCCAAACTACGCTTTTGATGCAGCGCAGTTAAGTTTTTTTAGGCCCCGGCCTTTTTTGATGCGCGTTTAAATATCACCCTTATAGTGTAGTAGGTAAACAAAAAATACAAGTTTTTTTACTTTTTCAAACCAACCAAGTCGGACTCGATACCAATACAAAAGATCGAGCAAAAGACGCCTATACCAATCGACGTACATATTTTCTCGATCACGATACGTTAACGTTATTTAGTACCTAAAGTTCGTGCTCGACGTTCTGTGGCCCTATTGAAAATGAATACAAGTCGACTTAGTTCGTAATAAAAAAGAGTAATAAATACATCATTAAGCAGAATAACTACACTTATACCGTTTCGCACTTTTTTTATTGATAAAGGGTTTGCTCTTGACTAACCTTGTACGAAGATTTGGTCCACGATGAAGCGAGCTCACCCAGAAGATGGCTTCACCCTAGCTTTAAAGAGACTTAAATATCCATTTTCACTAGGGCAGAGTTTGAAATTGACCAATCTAACTCGGCACGATCATTAGTCTGTTTCGAGTCACAAATAAGTGCAGATGTTTCGATAGCCCGCGCCAGCCCAATTACGCTCGAAACGTGTGTTTGTTTTTGCACTCAACGCTTCGTTTAGCTGAACAAATACTTCTCGGATTGTTCATGTTCTAACTACTGTTATGGTCACTCCATGTTTTTTTAACGAAATAAGTTACTTTTAAAATTTATAATGCGGTGCCAGACTGCTGTCTTAGAAGTCTAAATAAATCTCCAGCGAACTGTCAGTAGCGCCTCATTACTTTATCCGTAATTTAATTCTTAAGTTATGTGAGATAAAATAGCAGAGATTAGTGGGAGTCATATTGTTAAAAAGAATTTCTCCTATTCTCTTTTAAATGTTTCGTTGCAAGCGTCATTGCCTACCAAAAACCGCGGCACAGGTTAGGTACTATACTCTACACCGCGCCGCGGGGTGTACTGCCGTTTTGGCGAAATATGTCTGATTCGTGTATTATCATTTCCCAAACAATTAAAGGTTTTTAATTGGTGGTAAATTTGTTTTTGTTCCCTACTGAATTAGGATAGAAATGTACTTTTGGAAAAAGTATGTTATGGCACATTTGATGACGAAACATTAAATGGCAATTTACCAAGTAATTATCTGTTAAACAATAGTTTGCCCAAATATTCATTTGCGAAAACTTAAAGTGCAAAAAGTTGTAATGCCAATGATCATTCGTTGAAATGGTAATATGGTACCTATGATTCTGTTTGGCATGTGGTATTTTGCGATTTAATTTTCGCCGATTCATTAGTAAACCAAACCGCGGGTTTAAAGTTACCAAACCGAAAAATCAGTTTGTATTAAGGGTTCATTAACGAATGGAGAAAATATTATCTCGTATTAATGATTGTGCTGTGATGACGTATGTACGCGGTTATATTTTCAGCAATGCAGCTAATTTGCTCTATGATAAATAACTATTTACGCTCGATTCATCTTTTTACTGCTCAAGTACCTACGCATTATATTTATTTTTCTTTAATCATTGTTTTATACAGGGTGCCTCTGACCTCGGGGCTTTAAATGCATGGATCACTTCTACTCCTGAAACTGAACTTCTTCTGTTCCGAAAATTGTTAAAATATGTCCAACATAAATTTTAATTTTTTCATACAACTTAAATGTACCTAATTTTCAATGTACGCGGTCCAATTCTCCATTTTACTTTAGCCCTCGTACCAAGGAAATGTCGCCCCCGTACCACGAGATAGTGATTATATGGCCAGATTTCATACACTGATTTTACAATTAGACTTTAAGATCAATTAGTTATCTAAACTTGAGTTATTTTTTAATGTTGCAGAACAAAAGTAGTTCAGTTTAGCGAGCAGAATCGATTTTAGCATTTAAAGCCCCAAGGTCAGAGGCACCCTGTTTAATGCCAGATTAAGTATTGTCATTCTCATAAGTAACGCGAGTTCTGCGACGTGTCTTCTCAGCAGTGGTCCCGCCCGTGAGGCCTACTTACTAAATAAACATAAATATTTTATCCTTTTTAACCTCAATTAGTTTGTCTGTTGGCTAATTAGGACGCCAATCTCACTGCTCATGATGTTTTTTGTGATAAGTAATGACTAAATACATATAAGGGATACATACAAGGTTTTGTGTAATAAGTAATGAATAAATACTATCTTTAGGGAGACATTACCAAGAAAGTCAGCTCTCCGCAGCTCCCATTACTGTAAAATATTTTAACGTCTCCGTCCCTAAACCTTCCTTAATTTCAGTAAAGCCAAAATCAACAATTTTACCCAAATCGTTTTCTTCCCGACTCTTATTCCCATGTTACCGGGATCAAGTCCGATCTGCTAATGGAGAATAAACCCCCGGCGTAAAGGCGATTACTAGGAAAAATGTTACAGAATAAATAGAGGAGGATTTGGTAATACAACTGATGTGTTAAAATCCAGTGTTAGGATGCATTATACGGGGCATCCTGTATTTAGAAGTCGACAATGAAGTTTGATTGAGACGAGCCTTTGCAGCTTCGACTTAAACAGCCTTACATGGGTGTAGTAAAAAAAGCCTGGATAATTTTCGAAAATATCGCAACTTAGTGAAATTTTGATTTTCCGCATTTGGTTTAAAAACAGTGAAATCCTAGCTCGAATAGTTTCTTACAGTGCTCAAATGAATTCTGTCTGTACTCCGCTGAATGTCCAAATTTGAATCTCGAATTGAAGTACATTCGGTTTAGGGCCAGTTTTTCAATCACCAGATAAAGGTATCTATAAGACAAAATTATCGCTATCCTTTTCCCCAGACATATAAAAGAAAAGGACAGCTAACATTTATCTGACAGATATGTTTTATCTGGGGGCTGAAAAATCGGTCCTAATTCAACGAAATCAATGAAAAAATAAAATCAATCGGTGATTTAATACTTAACCTATTTTATTCATCAAAATACGAGATCTCAAGATCAAATTTGGGATACGTGTAAATGTCTAAGTGCAAAAAGTCATATCATAATGTTAAAAGTCTTGTTTAGAGGGTTTAAACATTTCCAACAGCAGAGAGTAGAGATGAATAGATTACAATAATTACAAGTTTGTTCAAACCGAGCAATGCTAAGTTTTAGATTTCTCCGTGTTGTCGACGTAACTGATTTATATTTGCTTAGCTTCGCTGCGACAAGTTTGAGTAATGGGAGCAACCAAGTGCGCGGTAGGTACTGCAACTAAAATAGATGCCTCGAAAGTCAACAGATATTAGGCGAAATTCATCTAACTCTATTTTAATCAATGTTGGAGCATATCAAGGATTAATTTAGAATGGTATTCTTTTGTTGTCAGCTACATATTGTTTTAAACTTAATGCCATCGCAACAAGAAACGGATTAAACATGACATATAACTATTATAAGTCGTTCAGTGCAAATAAATAAATTCATTTTTGGCATGCCATCAGTTTTAAATTCCCGCTCCGCAAGTGTCGAAGTATAAGTACCTACTTCCTTGGAAAAATGGCAACGAGGGAGTCTCGCTTCACCGTAAGCGCTTTCAAAGTGTTGTATTTCTAAAAGAAGAACGCCCCGAACCCAAGAGGCTTAAAAACAGTGTAAAATTACATGGGAAAACAACATAAATAACATCACGAGTCATCGCAATTTATTTTAAAAAATGTTTCTGTGTTTTATATTAAATGAGATCACGATTTCCGACTTACTGTTGTGTTCGATCACGTGTAAATTATAATAAAAAAAAAATTTTACGGCACTGGCCAAAGACTTAAGCAATATCCGTAGCTTGTACGAAAACCAGATGGCTACTGTAAGGGTGGTCAATGAGTAATCCGAGAAAGTCGGAATCGCTCGCGGAGCTCGGCAGGGTTGTGTCGTATCTCCACTGGTTTTTAACACTTATCGGAGGATGTGATGGCAGTGTCAGAGTCAGATCATAAAACATCTGTATCGTGTGACAACACATGGTACAAATACCGGTGCGCTGGTGGCTAAGGGTAGTCGTGGCTGCGGAATATTAGATCTGTTCCGTCTCGCGATGGACGACGTGGTAGGCACGTCTACATACCACTACATTAAGATATTTACTTCCAGGACGGCGTCACGTGGTAAGAATGTAATGTACCAGGCAATGTACCTTTAAGCTGCAGGTTAAAGACTCGTCAAGCGTAGACTCGTCGATGCGTAGACTCGTCGACGCGTAAAGTCGTTGCCTAGAAAGTACTTTTAGTATGGCATCACATTCATCACATCAAGAGGAATCGGAGACGGTCAAGACATGCATGTGTTTGCGTGCATAACATGATATTTTCAAAGATGTATTGCGACACAACTGTAAGAGTACCTATTAAATTCTTTAAATTTATCCCTGAGTGACACCCCAGTTGATTAATGAATTAAGAAACGTATAGCCCGCTTTGTAATACAAAAGTTGCCTGGATGTCAGCCGGTTTACCCCACAACAAAATCCCATAACTCATAACACTATGAAAATAAGTAATATTATTGTTTGCACCCGCTAAAATGACGTCAAAGATACAAATAAGCTACTATATTGCCAAAGAAACTAAAACTAAGTACCCACATAGGTATACGACATTTCTCTATGTAAACTGTAAAACGCACAATGCGTTTAAAATTCATAGATAGGTTTGTTTCAGTAAAAATAATTCCTTTTAACCCATCAAGTGGTTTTGTCGTATTATATCGCGTCGGTTTGGTTTAGTACACTGGCCTGTGAGGCCTGGGGCCGACTTTATTGCGGTGCATATTTTTAAGCCGCACACAATGAGCAGGGTAATACGGAGCGACCTCTGAAGTGCCATTGTTTGGCTCCATCCGCGCACTCGTTGCACCAGCCACAATTACATTGCAGCGAACCTTGTTCTAAATTTAATACAACATATATTCCAAGTAGCATTTTCGCCTCCGAAAGGTAATAAACCAAATATCTGTTTCTACGATTTACTTTTGAGAACTGAAACAATAAGCACTAAAGTTAATGTATAGGTACTTTATTAATTTTAACTGTAAATACTTGATACAAAAATTCGTGTACGCAAAACACGTGTTTTGGAATGAACGATCACAATGAGTGCAGAGGAGATGACCACAGCACTTTACATATGGTCTAAGATCCGAATAGGAGACGATTTGCACCGGGCTGTTTATTCGATGAAAAGTATTTTATATCAAATTTAATACGCTAAATAATATGTGGCGAATAGGTGGGCTGAACAATTTCAGTCCAGTACTTTATATCATTAAAAAAAATATTAAAAATGAACTGTTTTTTTTTAAATTGGAAATGTTTGTTTAATAGTCAAATTACCAATCGAAAGTATGAAGTCTTTATTTTTTATTTTATTTTATTAATTACATATTCTTTAATGAACTACTTTTTTTTTACTTTTTATCGAATAAACAGCCTGGTGCAAGTCGTCTCCTATTCGGATTTTCTACTAATATGTATAGGTGGAGATCAACTTCTTCACAGCCGTCAAAGTTTTAAATTACAGGAAATCCTATAAGAAATCTAAGGTCCTAAAATAACGGGTGCACTACATAATTCCGAAGAGTCATAATTCCGAATGCAATGTTTTGAAAGAAGACTTTACTTTTTAATATCGCTTATATTGCTTATAACCTAACCTACGTATAGCAATTGAATTATACTTTTTATCTAAAACAGCTCCAGCGTAGCATATAGCTTCTAGAAACATGAATATTCGGAAAAAAAATAGGGTGTTCCCCAAAGTAACACAAATCGCGTGAAAGATTCCGAACTACCAAAAAAAACACGGTATTCATTGTACGGAACACTCTACACGCGAGTACAACTCGCACTTGCTGATTTTTTATATATTTTAATTATGATTAAGCCATAGGGATCTTTTCGTTCCTGAAAATGAAAATAACAATAAACAACTGCTTCATTGAAAGAGTCGTGTTGCGGGCAAAGGCCTAATGGCTAACAAATTAACATTAAAATGTTTTGTTACCACGAAAACATCTTATCCATACATGGTTAACACCTCTGACGCACCTCGGTAGTGATACTGATGTAGTGGATGTTTAAAAATCCTAAAAACAACACGTTCTCTACAGAAAGTCACTTTGTTAATGTATTAAAGAAATCCCTTGCAGGTCGCGGTTGTTGGCTCCCAGACATTTAAAACAGCAACAATAATGTATCCCTTAATAATCCCATCCATTTTACGTTAAAACAATTTCAATCGAGCTCATCAGTACCCTTACCATGAGTTATAATTTATGTACTCTCTAGCTGGTCGAATGCTCTCTCCTTCGCACTCTATAACAAAACTGTGAGAGACAGAGCAATCAACTCGCTAGCGAGTACAGTCATTGTAACTTATGGTTAAGGGTACAGAGTTACTAAACATGTTATTATAGTGGACTATCATAGCTTGAATAAATGTTTTTTGTAATATTTAGTTATTTATAATTTGCTTGCTTGCGTCACAGGATAATAAAGTGCGTCTTAATTTATACTTGTAGGTATTCTACAAATGTACAGTTAGTATTGAGTGGCATTGGTGACTTTGAGCGTTATTAGAATATTAGTAAGTTTACATTTGTGTTGATATGCTTTCTACCTCTGTAATTTGGTACTGTACGATCGCGAACGTTAATTTGTGACCCATTTCAAAAAAAATACGCTTGAAGTCGTCAATGTCATTAGAGATGTCAGATTATTTGTAACTTATAGGAAACTCAACCTTATTGTTGTAGAATGTCAGATTGACTTTGGATCTAAGGTGGGTCCCAAATTTAAGTTCTTGACTGTACTCTATCTATTTTTGGTGATTTTGTATCCAACTCTTTACTTGACGCCATTTTCACAGCTACTGTTTATTTTTCTATTCGTGTCCTAATTCGGTAATAGATTTTACGGTGTGAATGCAGTCGTATTTGAAGTTCCTTAACAATTACTACCGAATGCCTCGGGCTCTTGGGCAGGTCACTCTTTTGTCTCCCCAACAGGGTAGGGGTAATACCCAATTGTTATATGATCAAAGGAAACATTGTGTTCGCATTCACATCTGACTGATAAAATCGTTTTATTTATTGTTACAATAACTGTAGCTTTCTTTCTTTGTAATCCCTCTTTTATTTGACTCGTCCAAAAGTTTTATTACATTATTTTGTTTACAAATAACACACCACACCTAAGCCTTATTTGCATAAAATGTTAGACACCATAAACTTCTGTTGCTGCTTGCATTATTTTTGTCATTATCAGAAATAACATGACGTTTTTCTTTGCCTTTTACAATAATAAAATTAAAAAAATATTAAATTTAAATACCGGACACATGGACAACAAAGTCATCTCATAAGGTACTCAGTATTTTGGTAGGATTTCTCAGTATTTTGTACGGAACCCTAAAAATTAATAGGCAATTTTTTTCATACTTAATTAAAAAAACATTAAATATTTATTAATCATCAATATATCATTTTTAACCGACTTCAAAAAAAAGGAGGAGGTTCTCAATTCGTCGGGATATTTTTTTTTTTATGTATGTTCCCCGATTACTCGAAGACCACTGGACCGATTTGAAAAATTTTTTCGTTGTTCGAATGGGTATACTTTCTAGTTGGTCCCATTGTCATCACGTCAGGATCTGATGATGGGATCATGGAGAAATCAAGAGAACTCCTCAAATATTATAGGCACACCTATAGCGATTTTGGTATTTTTCACTGTAACTCATGCATTTGCTTTTGAAAAGTACTATATGGTGAAGTGGAACTGATGATGAAGACCACAGATGGCCACCGGAACTCCTTAACGGTACCTATTTCAAGGGCGGCGATAAGATATTTCGATAAAGGAAGTTGAGCGACTATGACGAAGCACATTTAGGTTTAAATATGACTATGACATTCCCGCGGCGTTGTCTGCGGCGAGCTTGAAATGTTCTATAGTTTCTTATTAATATTTAGAAGTGGAGCTACGTAACAGCATAAATAGAATCACTAAAAAGTATAAAATAAAATAAATGTTTAAAAAAACAAAAAACCGCCTTCAAAAAGCAAAAAATAACTTCTTTAAAATGGTAGGTAAATAGGTCAGTCCAACTGAAGTCGGCGTCCAACAATATTTTAACCAAAAGCAGACTTCAGTTGGACTGACCTATTTACCTACCATTTTAAAGAAGTTATTTTTTGCTCTTTGAAGGCGGTTTTTTGTTTTTTTATAAGCATAAGGATTATTTTTTTACTGTATAAACTGCATAATGTGATCTAAGTTTAAAAAGAAATTGCTTCAGCGCTATCTCGATCCTTAATTTTGTCTGCAATTGAAGTAGATCAATAGCTCAACCTAGCCAGGCAACAGAACCGACAGCTCACGTACCTTCTCTGCGAAATGCTCGTTAGTTATAATTACTGTTCTAGACTAGACCCCCAGAAAATGTTCCGCTGGCAGCAACTAGGGTTGTGTAGTACATGTACTAAGAGCCAAAAAGAATTAATTCCCGTCACTGTACTAGAACGAACTATTCCGTGAAGTTTCTGCTCTTAGTTCATTTAGTACACGCGGAGCAAGAACCGGACAGAGCAGGCAGAGCAGTGAGTGACACTGACAGCAAAGCCGGCCATTCATTCGGTCAAAAAAACATGAACAGACCAGTTTCTTTCAGTGTACTAGTGTACTAAAAGAACTAAAAGACCGAATCAGTACATTAGAGCGATTGTACTAGTTTGGAGCGATCTGCTCAGTGAACGAGCACGCACAACCCTAGCAACTTTTGTCCGAGTTTCAAACTGTTAGGGATATGTACCAATCAGGGCTTGGAACCGGTTCCAAAAATACCGGTACTTTACCGGTATTTAAAGGTATTTTTCATTTAGGTTCGAGAGAACCGGTAAATATAAATACCGGTAATCCAAGGAACAGGTAAATACGAATACCGGTATTTGTACCTTAAAATACCGGTTCCTAATAAAGGTTCTAGCTACGTTGCCGTTTTGTGCAACAAGGTCAAGTCTCGTCGGCGGCTCGATGCTCGCGCCGCTGCTTTGGTTGTCGACTTGTCACCATGTACAGTGGGCTGCAAAAGTGCATGGACAGTTCATAAAGATAATGCTTTGAGGTGCAAACTGACGCCTCACGCTCGTAGTGGTTCAATAAGATCGTACTAGATGGCGTTGTTGTAAAAAAACAAAATTAAAAAATATTTTATTCCTCATACTGACACCAGAGCCAAACACTTTTTCTTTATTTTATCGTTTATTATATTTTAGTATAGAGAAGATTTTAGAAGTATGAAATGTTAGTCAATTCCAAACTAAGAGGTTAAATTACCAAAAACACTTTTTCCATTGCGTGGAATCGAACCCGCGATACTCGGAGTCGTGAGTGAGAGCGGCGTTATACGCCATTGGACCATCACACATTTGAATATGAAGTTGAAATTAATAGTTTATTATGATTTGGTTATTTTCGCATTCAATGAAATAGAAACACGGTTAATATTACTATAAGGAGGGTAGACTAAAGATTTATAAATACCACACTGATTATTACAAAGACTTTGCTCGTTCGTTCGTTAGCTGCTTAATCGATTGCCTTTTTTGTGTAGATTTTACTTTCGTTAAATTTTTCTTAAAAAATGACTTCTCGTTGCAATATTGACCTGGTCAAAAGATCGCAAATAATTGCCTTGCACAGTGAAGGCAGAAATTTGTCAGAAATTGCAAGAGAAACCGGTGTGAACGTAAGTAGTAATTTATTTAAGTACTCAGATTTTTACAAAAATATTTTCTATTTCATCTTTTTTATATCTTTAATGGTTATTATAAGTTTCCGTTTTTTTTTACAGAGGAAAACTGTTGTTTTATGGGTACGGCGGTTCGAAGAGGAGGGATCTTTGCTACCCCGGCAAAGAACGGGAAGACCACTACTCATAAGCACACCCCAGCGTCAAGCCATGGTGAGGGATTATGAGGAAGACGGATTCAAACCAACAACCCACTACGCTGGTTTATTCAATACAAGTGCGGATACTATTCGCCGTGTTTTACATAGTGAGGGTCTGCATCATCGTAGGCACGCTGTCAAACCCTTGCTAACAGAAAGCCATAAAAGAGCAAGGTTAGAGTTCGCTTTGGAGTATCTAGATTTCGACTGGAGCAATGTCATCTTTACGGATGAAAAGACTTTTAAATCCAGCCAACACGGACGATTAAGCTTGTGGCGCCGAAACAATACCCGGTATAATGACAACCATGTAGTGCCCAACATGGAATCTGGTCGAATAACCGTAAATATGTGGGGATGGATGAGTGCGGCTGACCCAGGAGAACTGGTTAAACTTCCCAGTCGAGCGAACAGTGTTCATTATGTGGAAATGCTGGAGGACACCATGTTGCCCACCGTTCGCAATGTGTATCCAGAGGAGGAGTTGCCGGTGATAACGTTTGTGCAAGATAACTGCCCAATACACCGTTCACGTAGTGTGCGGGAGTGGTTTAGTCAGCACAATAATATAAGGGTTATTCCCTGGCCTTCCAGGTCACCGGATTTAAATCCTATCGAAAATTTATGGGGTATTATTGTCCAACGTTGGGATCACCAGAATGAGCGAACTCCGAACGCCTTGGAAGAACATTGTTCAAAAATTTGGGATAGTATTCGAGGTTCCAATCTGTGTCAGAATCTTATCGATTCAATGCGTTCCCGAATGCAAGCGGTAATCGAACAGAGGGGGGGTTATACTAGGTATTAAAGTTTAGTATATAGTAATACAGTGGTCAAGTGGAGATCGGGTTAACGTAAGTAATTAATACAAAAGTGACAATTATTTTCGCTTTTTTTACGTGTCTATACTATTTTATAGCAGTTAATAATTATCTTATTTTAAATATTTAAAGTCAAACAAATCACACACCATTTATACACGAAATTTCAGTTATTATCCTTATATAAGTGATCCTAACTGTATAACATAGTTAAACATAATGCATTTGACAGTTAAGGTAACCCGGTCTCTAAATATGTTAATAATTACTATATGTTATTGTGGTTTAATAGCTTCAATCTTCTTTCTGATTTCGGAAACGAAACTTAAGCTATTACCTCAGTAATAAAAGTTAAGTAGTAGGTAGTCGTTTCATTGTTACAAAGGTAATTTGTAAAAAAAAACTATCTAAACAGTTCACTGAATTAAAATGTTATACAAGGAATAAAGATTTTTCATTTCAAATAACAAAAGTTGTATCATTTCTTGAAACTATTATTTCAAAAGATAATACATTCGTTTATTAATTACTATGTGAAACAAGATAAATTAAAAAAGATATTGTAAGCAGAATCGATCTCCCGACCCACGGACTGACTCCGCGAAATCGAAGTGCCAACTAACTAAGCCAACGGCCCTTCTAGTTAAGTGGTGAAATTATCGATTCTAATACTAAAACGTCATATAGTTGAAGCAAACAACAATATAACTTGTTCAATTAACAACGCCATCTAGGTTGTTTCTTACGAACGTGGCATCACGTGTTCACAGCATTATAGACGTTAAGGTGTCCATGCAATTTTGCAGCTGACCGTACCTACACCGAACGCGGCGTTGTTGCCGGGCGGCGCCTTTGGCTTCCAGCTTTTGAACAATTTCAAATTTCAATCGTGTCATTAGTCCTACGACCTTGGCAGCGCCGCGTCAAAATGAATCTAAATCCGAAGGTCTGGGTGTACCAAAGCGCTAAAAAAGACTAACCAAAAGTGCAAAGTGGTGGTGGTGGTGGTGGTGGTGGTGGTGGTGGTGGTGGTGGTGTTGGTGGTGTTGGTGGTGGTGGTGGTGGTGGTGGTGGTGGTGGTGGTGGTGGTGGTGGTGGTGGTGGTGGTGGTGGTGGTGGTGGTGGTGGTGGTGGTAATGGTGATGATGGTGATGATGGTGATGATGGTGATGGTGGTGATGGAGGTGTTGGTGGTGATGGCGGTGATGGTGGTAATGGTGGTGATGGTGGTGGTGGTGGTGGTGGTGTTGGTGGTGGTGGTGGTGGTGGTGGTGGTGGTGGTGGTGGTGGTGGTGGTGGTGGTGGTGGTGGTAATGGTGGTAATGGTGATGGTGATGATGGTGGTGGTGGTGATGATGGTGATGATGGTGATGATGATGGTGATGATGGTGATGATGGTGATGATGGTGATGATGATGGTGATGATGGTGATGATGGTGATGGAGGTGTTGGTGGTGATGGTGGTTATGGTGATGATGGTGATGATGGTGGTGATGATTGTGACGATGGTGACGATGGCGATGATGGTGATGATGGTGATGGTGATGATGGTGATGGTGATGATGGTGATGATGGTGATGGTAATGATGGTGGTGGTGGTGGTGGTGATGATGGTGATGGTGATGATGGTGATGATGGTGATGGTGATGATGGTGATGATGGTGATGGTGATGATGGTGGTGGTGAAAATAGTTTGGAGCAGAGCACCGGTGATTGGTGGTGATGGTGGTGACGGTGGTGGTGGTGGTGGTGGTGGTGGTGGTGATGCATTTATTATAGCAAAAATAATATTATTTCGATTAAAATGTTGACATTTGGTGGTGATGGTGGTGACGGTGGTGGTGTTGGTGGTGGTGGTGGTGGTGGGGATGATGGTGATGATGGTGATGATGGTGATGATGGTGATGGTGATGATGGTGATGGTGATGATGGTGATGATGGTGATGGTGATGATGGTGGTGGTGGTGATGATGGTGATGATGATGGTGGTGGTTGGTGGTGATGGTGGTGATGGAGGTGTTGGTGGTGATGGTGGTGATGGTGGTGACGGTGGTGGTGGTGGTGATGATTGTGACTATGGTGACGATGGTGATGATGGTGATGGTGATGATGGTGATGGTGATGATGATGATGGTGATGGTGATGGTGGTGATGGTGGTGGTGGTGATGATGGTGATGACGGATCATCACCACCACCACCACCACCACCACCACCACCACCACCACCACCACCACCACCACCGTCACCACCATCACCACCATCACCACCATCACTACCAACACCTCCATCACCACCATCACCACCAACCACCACCATCATCATCACCATCATCACCACCACCACCATCATCACCATCACCATCATCACCATCATCACCATCACCATCATCACCATCACCATCATCACCATCATCACCATCATCACCACCACCACCACCACCACCACCACCACCACCACCACCAACACCACCACCGTCACCACCATCACCACCAAATGTCAACATTTTAATCGAAATAATATTATGTTTGCTATAATAAATGCATCACCACCATCACCACCATCACCACCATCACCACCATCACCATCAACACCTCCATCACCACCATCACCACCATCACCACCATCACCACCATCATCACCATCATCACCATCATCATCACCATCATCACCACCACCGCCATCATCACCATCACCATCATCACCATCATCACCATCACCATCATCACCATCATCACCATCATCACCACCACCACCACCACCACCACCACCACCAACACCACCACCACCACCACCACCACCACCGTCACCACCACCACCACCGTCACCACCATCACCACCAATCACCGGTGCTCTGCTCCAAACTATTTTCACCACCACCACCACCACCACCACCACCAACACCACCACCACCACCACCACCACCACCGTCACCACCATCACCACCAAATGTCAAAATTTTAATCGAAATAATATTATGTTAGCGTGCCTCAAGCCGTCGACTATCGACAAGTAACCTAAATCTAACTGACCGACCATCAGGCCATTTGCCGCTTGAAACATAGGTACCATGCCTATACTATTCTGTCTTTTTTATCCCTTCCTCGCACTTATACCCACTATTACTGAATACCGGTATTTGTACCGGTATTCGAGCCTTATTGGTACCGGTATAGTACCGGTAAAATACCTGTATTTCTTACAAAATACCGGTACAACGAGTACCGGTACCAAGACTGGTACAGGTTCCCCATCAAGGTCACAGTACCGGTTCTCAAAAATACCGGTATTTCAAGCCCTGGTACCAATGTGTACGAGTATGTATGTGGGCTGGATTTTCCACAATTCGCCTTTTATTCATATGGTTTTTAAGCTTGAGTTGTGACGTTGATTAAAATTTGCACCTATGTTTTGATCAAGCACATGAGTAGGAACTAAATGGGGTATAGTAATTTTTTTACCTCCTAACGCCCACCATACTACAAACACGGAGTTTTTTATGAGTTCGACTTTGAATCTACCATCAAGACAATAAAGTTCAATTACGTTTGTTCGATAGTGCCATTTTCAGTTTATGAACATAGAAAAATAAACCTTATTCCCATTGCAACACAGTTCAAATTAAATTGCCTTGATTATATACATCCTATTACATTCTGGGCCTTACGAGGTTAAAGTTTGATTTATAAGCTATTAGAGGACGCCCGCGACTGTAACGTTTAGGATTAGTTTCCCGCTATTTCCCCCTATTTTAACCCTTAAGGAATTAATATCCTAAAATCCCTTCTGAGGGCACCCATAGGATATCCAAAGAATATTCCCTCCAAATTTAAAGTTCCTAGGTTCAGCGGTTTCGGCTGTGCATTGATCGATCAGTGCGCTCTGGATGGAGTCACTAAATTACATAGTGTTTGTCTTTGTGGGGTAATTTTTGAAGAGTTACCGACTCTTGTAGCAGAAAAATTACTATTTAAGTATAGGAAACATTTTGTGGAAAATTAAGAAATAAACCTCAGTTAAATGCCGAATATCCTAACGCTCACATGAAAACTAGAATTGATGGGGGGCACTGAAAACTATTAGTCTACCTTAGTTTAGGTTAGATTGTGGTCAAATGCTACCGTGATCTACCAACATAAAAATATTCTAATATTGGAATATTGTTATTGGTCCGGGCGTTAGTAACCACTCAAGACCAGTTTTGCCATAAACCTGTTAGTGTCAGTAGTTTTAGGTAAAAAATACACGACCCAAAACCCATTTACTCTCGCTTAATCTTACGACCCTCTACACAAACATTAAAACACCATATTAAAAATACGATTGTGTATAAATATTACCGAACGTAAAAAAGACAAATATTCCTCGCCAAGAGCGGCATTAGAATAAAAAGAGACATTATCAAATTGATGCTGCCATGAGAAATCTCGTACAAGCCTTTATTGTTCCCGCGAGGGAGCTGGCTTAGGGTTTGCTTCACAGAGGTTTTTAAAACAGTATGTTTAAGTTCATATTTAAGGTTACATATTGCTTTACTTTTACGTTTGCATAAGTTCATCACTCACTCTCATATAAAAGGACATTTAATAAACTTAGCAAGGGTTAAAAACCATGCAGCCACTGTAGGAGTATCTACATAGATGTCGATATATAGCGAATAAGTAACAACGAGCACAGATTAAATAAGAGTTACTACGTAACAGATATTTCTCTGCGCGAGGTACGTGCGATAATCACCGCCCCACGGAACATAGTTGCCGATGCTAATACATGAAGGATGCCCGCGCGCGGCGAGGCCAGCTCGCTCGACCGGTTTTTGAGTGTCGAGAGTTCGAGACACGTCAAGCGAGATGCAAGTAGGCAAGTAGGTAGTGCATTCTGTTCATTACGTCAAGTTGGGTTAGATTTTTTGTTGTTTCTTGTGTTGTGTTGGTGAATTTATATTATAAAAAATTACTCATTATTGCTGTGTGAGTGAATGACAAGAGAATGATTTAAAGTGATCAACACGAAACAGTATTCATCAAGTTAGAACGATTTGATTACCTACCTAGTTTACTTATTATAAACATGTTAGAGTGATATGAAAAAATGATATTAAGAAAAAAATAACGGACTCCAGTATAAAATTGTTTCTTATTTTATTACAAAAATGTTATACCTATACCTTAGTGATAGCGAATTCGTTAATACGTAAGTTCTTAGATGTAAGTAGTTAGGTAAGGTAGGTAGCTAACATAAAAAGGAGGTTAATTTTTTGACCCATATTTATGAAATATGTAACCACTAACAACTAGGTACTGCGCCGATTTGCAAAATTCTTTCGGAAATATAATTCTTGTACTTCAGGAATGGCTCTTAGTTATAATAACTATTGAGCGACCGTTATTAAAGTAAAAAATAAAGTATGTAAGTATGTAGTAGTGAGTCGTTTTTTGTGTAATAAATAAATAAATAAGTAACTGATTTTCTTATAATAATTTATTAATATTATCACTATACGTTCGCAGGAAACTACGAAAAATGAATTTTCACCACGAGTAAATAAGGTTAATTTAGGCGCGTTCGGGCAGCATTATACATATGTTTTATATGCCTACAATACGTTGTAGGTATTGATCGGACGTACTTTGTCGTTTTGTATAGAAGAAAAATATGCCTGCCACGAGCCCGTGCGTAGCGTACGCCGCTGTAGAATTTCGGCATTATGCTCTTTGAAGAGCGTGGGAATATCGCGGTCAAAGCCCCTTAATTAATGCTATTAAAATTCCAATCGTTTGAACAAACACTTCGCTGTATTGTTCTTATTCGAACCGCTAGAATGTACTTAGCTTCCTTTGTCTGTATTTTCCTGACCAAGTAATGTCTTTTAAGGCAACAGAGGCAAAGAAAACCAACTTTCAACAACTTTTTTTTATTTCACAGTTCTACTTAAGAACTTAATTTGAATTTGACTACTCTACTTTAATTACTTACTGAGACGGCGAGCTTGAACCTAGGCGAGGTAGAGTTGATTGAAATCGATTTCTAATCAGACTTTCAAAAAAAAGTTTTTGCTTATTACGTTTTCAAATAAACGATTGCTTTATTTTGTTTAACATAGTGGTTTTAGCCTAAATAGGTTCATTTTGAGGTTAGAAAGTTGTTTACTATATAAGACAAGTAAGAATGAACAGAGCTTAGGATAGTGAATATCATAGATTAATATATTCATCTATGTAACAGTATCAAAAAAATCAGAATAACATCTAAACCAACTACTTAACGTATTCAAATGTTAAAATCATATTCAAGAACGAGATAAATAAGGGTTTTCTTAGGCTGTATTTAACATATAAGTCTAGTTCTGGTACGAATATCTGTCTACTAAAATAAACCTAGAATAGAATATAGGACAAGATTAGAATCGCAGATCGGCATCGGCCATTGACAAATATTACCTTTTTTCCACGCAGCCATAGAGATATAAAAAAAAAGGTTGGTCGACGATGTGAAATGGCGCAGCGAACTTTGTGAACGATTGTCAATAAAAAAATAGCTTTTGTCTTTGCACTTTATTTTTTACTAGCTGTTGCCCGCGACTCTGTCCGCGTAAAAAAATTAAATATAGTCTATGTTACTCAGTGATAATATAGGTATAGCAATCTACTGGTGAAAGAGCTTTCAAACTGAGTCCAGTAGTTTTTGAAGTTATTATTTAAAGAAAAAATAACTAATTAATAATTACTTCCAGAGCTGATAATATTGATATTCTGAGATATGTCCTTTCGGCCCAACCGATTTTCAGGGAACCTAGCTAAGAACGATCCTGATAAAAATAAACATATTTTTTTAAAACGTGCGCACCATCCATTTGTTTGGGAGTTACGATGCCTCAGACACACACATACACACTCGTACACCGATACACCCTGTAATAGACAAATGATTTTATTAAATAATAAAAAGATAAAAATCCCCCCAACATAAAAAGAAAAAAAGATATAATGGCGACCACTACTTTCAGAGCTGATCTCTCTTAAACGGCTTAACCAATTTTCATAACACCTAGCTGACCATCCTGATAAAACTAGCTTCCTTTTAAACCGCATCCAAATCAGTCCATCCGTTATGGAGCTACGATGCCACAGCCAGACACACATACACCTTCATATACGTTAACTTAAGGCTAGGTTCACATGAACGCGCGTCAACGCGCGGTTGGCTCGCCGCGCGGTTTGAGATTATAACAAATCAATGTTGTATCGTTTACATTAGAGGTCCCCAAACTTTTTTGTCTCGTAGACCACTTGGCATTTTTTTCGGTTTTGGGTACCCCCAGATTACTTATTATAAAAAAATCTTCGGGGTCTTTTGCATGGATAAAATGAGAAGTCTAGTCGGCTATAAAATTGACACAGGCAACAATTACGATTTAGCAGGGAAAAATATTTCTTACGAAATAAAAACTTAGACGCTAAGTAAGTAGATACCTACTATCTGTTTACGAATATGGATTATTCCATTATTGGAAAACCATAATTAAAGTCAAGACCTGCTTAAATGGGATCCACTGTCGTGGACCTCCATTTTCATCTCATGGACCCCTTGCAGGTCGTCGTCGACCCCTGGGAGTCGATATAGACCACTTTGGGGATCACTGGTTTACATGACCGCGGGGCGCGGGTCACGCGTGGTAACGCGCGGTCATGTAAACGACAACATTGATTTGTTATAATCTCAAACCGCGCGGCGAGCCAACCGCGCGTTGACGCGCGTTCATGTGAACCTAGCCTAAAACACTCCTCTTTTTGCGGGGGATTAAAACACGCGAATAATATTTTTTGCTAACAAATATTAAGGCCAAGACTAAGAAGCGACGGTTCTAAGTGAAAAAGGGTTTAAGTCTAGTATACTCCATTTATGTATATACCCTATTTTAGTACAAGTTAACTCGACTTATATCCTTTTTCACTAGGACTCCAAAATTATGATACATAACTAGGTGAATGTTGTTGTGTTACTGATTCACACTTACTGTGCCCCGTCTCTATTGCGTTTCATCATAAACAGCCAACAATATTAGGCATTAGATAGGATATGATCATGTATCGTGAATATGCAGTATCGTCATGCGTTAATTGCTTCCTTCCTAATTCGTTGCATCACTGTTTCCCAGCCACCGTGGCTGGGTCGCCGGCGCCTCGGCTCCTCGTTAAGAGCTGACATTAAGGGAAGCATTAGTTTTTATCCGGCCAGCCCCCGCCGTTACAGAAAGCTTGGACACTCTCGTAAAGACGCTTCAATTTTTATGTGGAAATCTGAACGTGCCGCGGTGACGGAATGGTGACATTGGAAGAACTCTACCGGGTGACTTCAAATTGGTAATACAAAATCAATGTTTTACACACATCTTCGCTAAACTAAACCCCTCTCCTAAGTCTCAAGCTGCTTATTTAATTAAAAGTACATTTTTTCTAATTTTAAATTTATCCCATTTTTTTTGGCTTGGTGCGGTTACCCTATGTTTAAATAAGGTTGATAACATCAAGTGACAGGTATGACGACAGTTGGGTGTTAAATGTAGGGTAACCACACTTTAGGACTTTAATTATTAGTTTTATTAGAAAAAATACGATATTTAAAGAAAGCTAATTTAAACAACTGAGTTAGTGTAATAGGTACACTATTCGTCATTAACTGAGCCACATTCAAGTGTTTTGTATTACCAATTTGAAGTCACCCTGTATAGCATCTAGATTCTAGATCAGACTAGGTTTTTAGTTAAATTTAGACCACTTTTTTTTTAAATTGCCTTTTGTTTTTTTGTAATCGTGTCTATATGCCACAAAATATTTTTAAAATTAGAGTAGTTTTTCAAGTTTACTTAATCATTTTCTTACGTAACTTATCAACGCGTTATCTATAATGAACTATTTACGTCAAAAATAATAAGATTTAATTGTAACACCTATTATTAACCGACTTCAAAAAAAGGAGGAGGTTCTCAATTCGTCTGCTTTTTTTAAAATGTTTGTTACCTCGGAACTTCCGACTGGGTGAACCGATTTTGAAGATTCTTGTTTTATTTAAAAGCTGGTGCTTCCAGATTGGTCCCATTTTTTTCAAAATGAAGATCTGATGGTGGAATCCATGAGGAATCGACGGAACTCTTCAAAATTTATAGGCACACCTATAGCGATTTTGGTATTTTTCATTGTAACTCGTGTATTTGGTCTTGGAAAGCACTATTTGGTGAGGTGGAACTGATGATGAAGACCACAGATGGCCACCGGAACTCCTAAGCGGTATATATTTCGAGGGTGGCGACAAGATATTTCGATTAAGATAGTTGAGCGACTATGACGAAGCATAGGTTATACGTTTAAATATATGACTATGACGTTGACGTATGGCGTTGCTTGCGGCGAGATTGAAATGTTCTATTGTTTCTTGAGAAATGGGAGAATAACAGCATAATTATGATCACTAAAAAGTATAAAATAAAAAAAGTTTAAAAAAACAAAAACCCGCCTTCAAAAAGCAAAAAATAACTTCTTTAAAATGGTAGGTAAATAGGTCAGTCCAACTGAAGTCGGCGTCCAACAATATTTTAACCAAAAGCGGACTTCAGTTGGACTGACCTATTTACCTACCATTTTAAAGAAGTTATTTTTTGCTTTTTGTAGGCGGGTTTTTGTTTTTTAAACTTTTATTTTATTTTAGAAATATACTTTTAACGAAGAACTTGGAATATCTAAAAATGTATGTTAGAACTTGCTAAGTATAAGTAGGTAGGGGTCTGTAACCGTTACGACATAAAGACAGACGGACATAGTGAAAGTAAGTATAAGGGTTTCTAGTTTGACAACGGAACCCCTAAAACGTATTTAATCACTTTTACCTTTGACAGATAGACAAAAGCCTGAATCATACTTCTACTACAAAAATCTTAGTGATGGACAAAAGCCATCAAAGAGAAGAAAATAGAGAAACATTTGTAATACATTTGATATCGTCTCTGAACGTAATAAATCAATCCACCATGCCGCAGTGTAATCACTCGTTGTAATCATGTGAAAGCCTACTCAGCTTTTAATGTTCTTGTAAGCATTCTTTTCCTACTTCTAAATTTACTGCGCTTCATTTTTTCTTGCTCTTGGTAGTTCCGGTAAAAGGAGTATTACCAACTTATAGTTCGTTCGCTCAAATAGTGTGCATTGCAACCCTGTGAAGTCGCGGACACCGCACCAAACTAAGGACAGAAAAAAATAATAGTGATGCAGTTGTTTTATCTCACGAAAGCGGGGTTGCCATACTTGTGTGTGTAGATGCACGTGCACGTTGTCTCTGAGTGCGTAAGCTCGGGAGCGCTCAGTGTCGGCCGAGTCATCGGCGAGGTAAGTTGTGCTAGTTAGCATTAATTAGTTCGCGCTAGAAAGAATTGTCGATTCAAAAAGCATGGCAGACAGGCAGGATAAAATCATGAACTGTACTTTGCCATGTTAAAAGAAATGTATGGGCTAACTACTAACCCGGTACGAGTTCATTCTACTACTAATAAATACTTTACATGATATAAAGGGTGATTATTCGGCGTTTTAACCGCCGTCATTATTGTCTTCGCATATTATTCAAGACAAAATTAATAATTTTCTTGTTCTTTTAATTGGAATGGATACTACCACAGGTCTGCTATTTTAGACATCAAAAGTTGCTAGTAGTTATCATTATTTTCGTCAATATATTGAAGAAAACAATGACAGCGGTTGAAACGCCCGAATATTCACTCTAAAACATTCTTGACTTAAGTACAAAATGTTCGTGTCGTCACACATTTGTTTGTCCTTCCGGAATCGCTCGTTTCGTACGAAACCAACTAAACGTCACTAAACTGCGACGTCAATATAATTATAATTAAGTAAGTCATTTCTTAAGATTAATTTGTCGCACATCTATATACCTACATTAAAATAGTACCAACTCGAGTAGTTCAAAATTAACTTTAGGTATAACTTCTTTGAACTTAAAACAATAAACCTATTTTATTAATGTAGGACTTCGTTATTCCAATACCTCTAGTACGAACTTTGACCTTATATTGAGTAAGGTTAACGTAACGTCTTTATGAAAAAATGTGTGACATTTGGAAATAGAATCCCGGGTCCGTATTTAGAGCTAGAATTTCCAAGTACGTTAACTTTCGTATCATCATCGAGTAGGTATTGCAAAAGAGATGTATGGTAACGTGGGTCTGTTTAAGAGGTTCGTGCGTGCTACGGAAAAACTCCGTTAAAATATACCTAGTACACCTTTTCGGATAGTGAAGGTGATTTGAAAACGTGACAATATGATTGAAATGTTTGTGCTCGAGTTTCTAGATTAAAAATTATTGGCAATGGCATTGTATTAAACAAGTAATTAAAAAGTTAGAGGTTAAACTTAAATAAATCTCAATTGCAGTAAAAAAATCAAATATAATAAGTAGTAAATTAGAAAGATTTGTTGAATGTTATATGATAGCCATCGGTACTAATGTGATCAGGAATGTGAGTATGTGTCATTGACCCCAGAGGGCGATTCATCGTCATTCATCTTCCTTTATCGCAGCCTCAAATTTGGAGGTGGTAACTCAAGTCCAAGTTGCGACTCGAACTCACCTCATCACTTTTTACTATCGAGGGACCGAAAATGTAATGAATAACCATTTCTATTAGCGTATTACATTTTTCCAATACATTTTAGAACATTTTTCTTAGTAGGTATTAATACAAAGGACTTGGTAAAATGTATTTCACGTGACAATTTTTGTACTTTAAGTGGGTTTGTTTATTCTAGCCACGGTCGAATACAGAGAACACTGATATTTTTTGTCAACCAATAATAGGTTTCAGGCCATGAGATTCAAGCTTAAACACGATGCCGATAACTTATCGTCTTAAAGCAGTCTAAGAATTTTTACAAAAATAAAGAAAAATGTGAACAATATATTTTAATCTGGTAATATTATGATTTAAGGTATCATGCACAGAACAGAAAAAACAGTAGAAGTGTCAAGTGGGCGTGTAACGTGTGGCATGGTTATGCGGAGTTCCGCGCAACCTACTATACTTTTGCCGCGATCGCTGATTTCGATATTTCAATATTTCTAAAAAAGGAAATAAATTTTGGAATGTAAAAACGATAGCTTCACCAAAAACATTTTCCATGGTGGCGTGTTGTTTTTTGATAGTTTGAGTATTGGCGACAACAGGTCTGATACTAAGCGAAGCTCACGCCACTTCCACTGTTTTTTCTATTCCGTGGTATCATGGGGCAATTAATATTTTTTTCTAGATATAACTTAATCAACATTACATTACATTGATGACTCAGTGGAGCCAAATGCCATGCCGAAGAAGCTAGCCTTCCCGAAAAAGGCAAATATTTGTGTAACGAGAACGAATATTTGTTTCTGTCCTATTAAACATTATTATTATATTTTCCCTATATCCCTCTCGTAATTTTTTTAACATGTTTTCTTGCTGAACTACCCATGATATTTGATATTACATTTAATTTAATATTTATAACTTGATATAATGCTGGAATAAGTAGTACCATTGTAATATGAAATATGTTTAAAAAATGACTGGCTGCTGAGTTTCTTGCGGCGTTTCTTCTGAACAGTGGTCTCCTCTTGGGAAGCGCTGGTAGATTCTTGACGTGTAAAAGTGCCCGTGCGGCCTACTTACTGAATTTTATCTTTATCTTTTATTTTATTATACATATATTTATTTCATTTCTGTGGTTAGGTTTTTTGCAATCAATTTTAAAATATAGTAAATTAACAATATTAATATAATAAATAAGAATGATAAAAACTTAACCTACGGTGGCCAGGCCCAAGCTTCCGGGGGCTGCAGAGAGAAAAACAACTCTACTGCAACCACATCACGATTCATCCCTCACTCATTGCTAAGGAAATAATCCCTGAGATTTAACACCTCACGGTTGTCGAGATGCTTAGTATTTAAAAGGCTATGACCTCCACATTTCCGCGAATGTATAATCTCGATCTGCTATGTGATGTAAACAGTAGTTCGACGTCCAGCTCAGTCTGAGTGCATCTTAGTATGCCAATGGAGTATGTGAGCACCAAGAAAAATATTTATAGGTTTCAACTTCTGAGAGTGAGCTGAGAGTCATTGTTTCAGAAAGCTGCAAATTCGATAAATTTACAACTTTCCCTCGTTGAAAATGGATGACTGCACATTTACCTTCACATTATTTCATCTAGATGGATCTAATGAAATTTTGAATGAAATTCAATAGTGCCATCAAATCTTGGTGCTTCGATCCAAACAGTTTGAGGTCATCCATATACAATAACTGATAAATGACTTCAGTGGGCCCTGCCAAGATGCACAACGCTAACTAACGTTTCTATTCGATTCGTTTTTAAACCAATCGCGTCACTGGAAGATGACGTGATACGAAAAGTCACGTGGTCTACCAGTAACGCGATTGGTTTAAAAACGAATCGAATAGAAACGTTAGTTAGCGTAGTGCATCTTGTCTGAGCCCTCTGACTCTTTCAATCCTTATAAGTAAAGTTAGGGGAATCAGAAGGGATGGTTCCACTACCACTGCCTCTTACACACACCCAAAAAGGGCCGCGAAGCTGCATCAAATTAATACAATTCCAAGATCCTTTCGAGCCATGAGTGAGGCACCGAGTTATTGGCTTTCTTAGGTTCAATCCCAGCAGTCAAAAGGGCTACCTTGTTACTAGTTGTTATGTCTGACTTGCTGGCAAAGGGTCATGTCTATGAGTAGCACTTTATTATCATTAACATTAGGTTTTATTTATTTTGCTTTGATTGGTCTAATTCCTGTAAAGTTGAGAATTTTTTGAGACAAGTCGCTAGTTAGGTAGCGTAACTCAGTTATGAATGATAGTGAGAACCAGTAGTACCCCAGCAACATTAGAAGCGCCTGGGGCTCAAATGTATTGATTGGGCTGACGGGGGGTTGTCGTGGGTTCAGCGCAAGATAGCGCAAGCAAGCGTTTCATAAACGTATCAGCCAATACCTAGCGAGTGTCACGGGACTCACGGAGCCATAGAGCACAATTAAATAAGGAAACACCGGGCATAGATTAACGAACTGCCGAGTTGATTCGCGGTATGATGTTGTGTTTGACGAAAAATCCTTTGAGGGATAAAAAGAGTGAACAATATAGTAGTCAAAACCACACCGTAGGGTTACAACTGAATTTCTATTCTGATATACGATGGTCATCGATTAATCATCATAATAATCATCTTCAATCGTCTCTTTACTCGCCCATCTCTAAACTTTACCATGATTACTTCTCAGAAGCTTCTACAAAGCTATGTTATGTGAACGTTAACACACACAAGAACAAAAGTAAAATCAATTTGGAGTGGAACAAACCCGTAAATGCGGAATTGCGAACTGTTGGCGCCAAAGTTTGGGAAACACAAACAATTTGATAAAGTTTGACGACCGGCGCGTTTCGCATACATCACCGTCCTTTTAAACTCGGAGGCACACTAGTCGCAAATAATAAATAATATAAACATGTTCTCGTAAGCATTTATATTAGAGATGGGCCGACTACGGATTTTGCCGACTGGCCAGTCGGCCGACTAATCGGTTTTCAATTTGCCGATTAATCGGCCGACTAGTCGGCAATGCCGATCGTAGAATTTTGCTAAGTTCGGGTGTACTCGGAAACGTTAGTTTCGCTTCGTCCATCGCGCTTTGTTACCTACCTCTACCATGTCTTGACCAGTTTTGTTTACGTTTTTTCTGCACGAGAAAAAAAACAATTATAACCCTAATTAAAACAAACTACCTAGTGCTTTATATAACTATGTCGAAAAGAAAATCGCGTGTGCGGTCATTTTTGACGATATTTCCTATAGGCAATAAAATGCCGAATATTCGGCATTTTTTGCCGACTAGTCGCCGACTAATCACGACTAGAAATGATGGCGAATAGTCGGCTTTCCCGACTAATCGTCGACTAGTCGGCCCATCTCTAATTTATATCTAATTTTAGAGCTCCGTCCAAATGAAAAAAACCGGTCAAGTGCGAGTCGTACTCGCGCACCGAGGGTTCCGTACCGCCGCACATTACGTATTATTTCTATTTCGATTTGAATGCGATTTCGAATCGAATCACGCGATTCGATCGAATTCTCCCGTACCTACCTCTGTCTAGTACCTATACTACCGATTCTAGACAGTAGGGATAAGTTAAAAAAGGAACTCTCTTTACTAGAAAGTGAGTATAATGATGTAAACATGGAAAGGGTCAAGCTTCAAGACACAGTAGAGAAGTTCACTGAGTGTACCGCACTGTACGAGCAGGCCTTGAAGGACGTCGACTCCCTGGAGAGAGCGCTGCATGATGCCCATGAACAGATTTACGAGCTTCAAGAGGCCAAGCAACACACTGCAGAGGTACATACTCAGTCATTATTTAAAGAATTGGTAGCGAGTGACCCTGAGTTGATTCCAGCCTCAACTGACAATCCTGTGGTTACCATAGATTTAACTAATGACACTTCCACCACAACAAGGTTAAGAAGTTGTAGCAGGAATAAACTAAAGAAACGCATAAAAATAAATAGATACATAAGGAAAACTCAAAGGTTGTTAACACAAAATAAACTATATTCAAAAAATTTGATACTAAATAAAATTAATGTAAAATTAGTTAATAAGCTGAATATATATGCCAATATGTTAAGAAATATTTAATAAGTTAAAGTATGACACTGACACACAAATGTTACAATTAAAAATACAGGATTTGGAGGAGTCGATACAAACATTACATAATTTACAAGAAAATTCAAAAAAATATATATGTGAGTATTCTTTAGGAATGGATGACCTAATAGGGCAGCTCAACTATAATTTAGAGCTGTTCCAGTCACTGGCGGACAACCACACATGTGCCTGTCAACCCATGAGTGTCTGTCCGACCACCGGTGGACTGAAGCAGAGCATGTGTGTCAGTGTTCCTGCACTCAGTGTTACTACACTGAGTGTTCCTGCGCTTAGTGTTCCTACACTTCCTACAGTAAATAACAACAATAATAACACATTGACATATAAACATAAACCTGACATAATTATGTACTGCGATGAAATTGGTAGTAATATGGGCTCATTATTGAACTCATACACTAAGGGACATAGTGTGATCAGCAACTGTTTACCTCTAAGCAGCTTGGAAAATATCCAAAATCAAATTATTAAGGACAGACATATAAATATAGACACAACTTTGCTTATTCTTATAGGAAATAGAGGGAATGTAAACAAAAATAACTTAACTAAATTTTTTGAAGCATTGAACAGTCTTTGTGTGAAAAAAATCATATTGTTTACATTCCCCTATTGTAAACAGTTGTCACAGTCAGAAAATGATATAAGACACAATCTAAATATGACATTTTATAACATGTGTATATATAGTGGAAAAATTGACATCATTGACTCTAATAATTATATTAATAATCAATATATCTTGAGTAAAGGAAAATTTTACATTCCTAATTATCTTAAAAGACAGATAGCTATGTCGCTATCTTATTTATTTGACATTTCAGCCAAGAATTTGGCTCCTGCTTCTTTTGAGCAACCTAATATGCATTTGGAAATCGTTCCAAATACAATCAATCATTTAAATTAAATGAGACGACAACAGAGGACGTCAACTCTGGCAATCTAAATTGCAATAAATGTAAGGTCAAATCTGGCAGTAAAGTACTTAATAATATCACTCTGGTTCACCAGAATATCCAATGTATAAGAAGTAAAGACCTCCAAATTGAGTTATTTCTTAATAGTAATAGTATTGATATTTTATGTATAACGGAACACTGGTTAGCTAGTAACGAAGCTATGTTTAATTTTATCAACCACCAGGTCGGCAGTTTGTTCACAAGAAATAGCTCGATACATGGTGGGTCGTTAATCATATTAAACAATAAATTTAAATTTAAAGAACGTAAGGACATTGTGTCATTATCTGTTGAATGTACATTAGAACTCGCTGCAATAGAATTACAGCAATTCATAGTTGTATGTGTATATAGGCCACCCTTAGGCAATTTCGAAATTTTTGAAAAGAACATGAAAACTATCTTAATCAATTTATCTCATTTGAGTAAAAAAAATATTATATGTGGAGATTTTAATGTAAATATTTTAGAAAATAGTTCACTAACCAACAGATTAATAAATCTTTTCAGATCTTTCGGCTTGACCCACACTTTTATGGAGCCAACTAGAGTGACTGACACTAGCGCCACGTGTATTGATAACATTTTTACTGATATAATTTCTATCAGTAAAAGTGTGATCAGTAACCTGGAATCGGATCATCTGGGTCAATTAATTAAATTCGAGTCTGTATCGAATAATACTACTAAGAAGGAAATCACTTTCGAGCCGCTTACTGCGAGCCGTGTGGAAAGAATGCGACATAACCTAGTGCATAATCTGCCCTTTTTAGCAACTGATAAGGGACCTAATGACATGTACAACTCATTCTTTCACACATTCATGAAACAATTTGACACGATATTTACATCCAAATCGGTCATGGTTGGTGGCGCAAAGGTTTTCAGTGACTGGGCTACTGCGGACTTACATAAACGAAGAACAAAACTGTATAAACTATATGAGGAACGGCGGTTTAACGCAAGTGAAGAGTTTAAGGAATATGTCAAACAATATTCTAAGAGACTGTCGTATAGCTAAGCAAAACTGCATAAGTCATAAAATCTTGAATAAGCACTGACGTCATTAAAACGACCTGGAAAATAATTAATGAAGAAACAGGTCGCCGGAAAAAGGAAATTAATGACTATCGTTTAAAAGTAGATGGTAGAATCATAGATCCTAATTTAGATGTCGCAATTCAATTTGAAAATTATTTTACCGATATACCAGTGTCCACGACTAAAGTGTCTGAACTCTTCGACTGCGTCTGCCATTTTATTACTAGAAGATAACGTGCATGAATGCAGTATACACTTTGAATTCAAGCACGTTACTGCCTGGGATGTAATGAAGGCATTCAAGTCAATTAATATTAAGAAAACCAATGACCTTTGGGGGGTGTCGGTTCACGTCCTTAAATCCTTAATGGAAGTCATAGCAGCTGACTTAATGATCATATTTAATCACTGTGTTGACTGTGGCGAGTTTCCTGATCTTATGAAACATAGCAAGATAATTCCATTATTCAAAACGGGTAGTACTTCTGACCCCACTAACTTTAGACCGATATCCATACTACCCACTTTCAGTAAAATCTTTGAGAAATTAATTTTATCACAGTTAATGGAACATTTTCAATATAATAATTTACTACACAATAAACAATTTGGTTTCACTCGGGGTCGCTCGACAACTGAAGCTGGTGTTGAGTTAATTAAACATATTTTTGATGCCTGGGAGGGGTCACATGATGCTTTAGGTATTTTCTGCGATCTATCCAAGGCCTTCGATTGCGTTAACCATGACACTTTGGTCAGGAAACTACACCACTATGGAGTTAGAAGTACTGCGTTAAACTTAATAAAAACGTACTTATACGGGAGAATTCAAAGGGTAGACGTGAATGGAAAACGATCACCTGGGTCAGTGGTCTCAATGGGCGTACCACAGGGCTCAATTTTGGGTCCAATATATTAACAGTATACAGTCAATATATTTATGAAAACCTTTTGCATGTTCATAAAAACATCGTTAATTTTAAAAAGAACTGTGACGTACATAATGTTAATACTAGAAATAAACATAAGCTCGCAGTGCCCTTTACACGGCTTTATAAAATAAAAATCTCTTTCACGGGTAATTGTATAAGGTTCTATAATAAGCTCCCAAGTAGTGTTACTCATCTATCAGTAAATAAATTTAAAAGTTACGTAAAACGTAAACTAATTTCTAAAGCGTATTATAGTATCAAAGATTATATGAATGATAACAATGCTTGGGACTGAATTGTTTGTATTACAATTATTATTGACCGTGGAGACTATATACATCTCCTTTGTATGCTTATTATTTTAAGTTGACATCTGGAGACTCTTTACATCTCCATAATTGACCGTGGAGACTGTCTACATCTCCTATGGATGTTTATTTCTTAAATTTAATTTTAATTTGACATTTGGAGACTCTTTACATCTCCATAATTGTATTATTGACCGTGGAGACTTTCTACATCTCCTTACCTATGTCTATTTTTAATTTTTATTTGAAATTTGGAGACTTTACATTTCCAATTTAAATTGAATATACTTTGAGTCTCATAATTGCTCCTGGGACCTGTACATCCCTGTGACATTTAAATTAGTTAGCTTAAGTTTATCATAGTAATAAGTTACTCATATAAAAAAAAAGACTTCCTGTTGAGTTTCTTGAGGCGTTTCTTCTCAACAAAGTCCCTTGGAAGCGCTGGTAGACTCAGACATGTAAAAGTGCCTACAGGGCCTACTTACAGAATAAATGAATTTGAATTTTGAATTTGAATTATACAGCGTTGGCCAGCGCTATTAATACGTGATTTTAATGATTTTATTGCCGTTAAGCCTTCCTGCTTGAACCTCGAGCCTTACTGAGAATAGAAGAAAAAAAAACGAAACTTAAACTAAAAGTTATCCGAAATTTTCCGTCTTCCACAATTTAAACCCAGCAATTACAGTGCCATGAACCATATTTTAAAATATTTTTAATTTTCACCAAATCGAATCTATCGCGCTTATCTCATATGAATCATTGAAATAGATCCTTAAATATAATTTATTAGTGTACAATAAATAAGACAAAGAGAAAATTGACGAAGAAGATAGAGAAGATAGAGAAGATTGGTGTATTCATAAGACTAATTTTTATTATGTAAACTTTATACCCACGTGTTTACTTTTAGCTTGTGGTAATTTTAGTGGTTGATGTTATAATATCATTTTTAGCTATTATTTAAATTGTACCGTTTGTTACCCTAATAAACATTAAAACATGTAAAAACAAATGTTTTAGCCCTGTCTGTCCCTCACCTTACGGGTTAGATAGACCGGACCGGAGGGATGGACCGCGTGGGTCATTAAACCTTTTTTCTTATATCTTCGTTTAAACCGAGGACAAAATGGTCGCATCCCTAAGTAGATAAAATAATTGCAATCACGCGTATTTATAAGTTATAAATAGGTTTATTTTACATGTTGGGGCGAGAACAGTGGACGTAAAAAAGTAAGTAAACCCCACCCAATTATGTACTCGCAATATACAAATATCTCGTAAGGCTTAACAATCTAACTAGCTCCTGCGAGCGTCTTCTTTCACGTAGATTTCGAGTATCGTTATTCCCTCAGGAACTTTTTTTTCTGGGATAAAAAGTACCTTATGTGTTAATCCAGTGTATAAGCTATCTCCATTCCAGTTTTCATGCAAATCCGTTCAGCCGTCGCACACACACACACACACACACACACACACACACACACACACAAACACACACGCAAACACACACACACACACACACACACACACACACACACACACACACACACACACACACACACACACACACACATACACACACACACACACACACACACACACACACACACACACACACACATACGCATTATAATATTAGTAAAATTATCGGGAAGTGACTGCTGATATCCTAAAAGTTAGAGATTGTTAGAGATTAGAGATCATTATCATTATGAACAAGAAAAATATTTCTCTCCCAGTTAATAAAGCAATTATGTCCTTTGGAAATGTATGAAAGAAGCATATTTTGTGCTATTCTGTTATCTTAAAGAAGCTGGACAAAATCGACGATAACATCCTACCCAATTTGAGAATTGATAAATAATCTTTGTTGGGATATTTTCAAAGGGGCCGTTCAAAAACTCATATGTTATGTAATTCCTACAAAGAGGTTTCTTGACATCGCTTATACGGGCAATCTTGGAGATAACTTGATATTCCGAAGCTCATCTCTGTCCTTAAGCTATTCCATAAATACAGCGCTTTCCATAAGCTCTAACATTAGCTTTTATGAACGCCTCGGTGGTCCCTAACCGAGATCTAGAGAACATTTCAACATATCTTTCTTTTGTTAGGTAATAGTTGTGCCTATCCAATGAAGTTGTGGAAATCCAGGAGTCCTTTGACCAGCGGTGGGCCACAAACAAGGTTATAATAATAATAATAATAACTATATGTTTTCTGCCGTTCCCTCGACAAATTTTGCATTTGTTACATAACTATATTATTTACCATAGCTGCACGAAAGATTACATACATACATACGCTCACACATTCATTCCATAAGTGGGGCAGGCAGAGCTACAGAATTACCAACAACTCTAAAAAAAATGTTGAAAAACGGACAAAACCGCTTTAAGGGTTAATTCTGTTAGGTTACCACATTTTGCACAAACAGCTAAGCCAGTGACCAGTGAGTGTATATTAGTGACAGGTTGCAAGCCCATCGCCTAACAATACTACAAGCCTTTATTCCCTAAAGATTAGTTTGAAGTATTTCAAAACAGAAAAAATACTGGTCGAAAATCGTCATCGGTGAGATAGTGTCATGCCCCGCGGACCGTGAAATTCTAAAGACGAGAGCGCCGCTTCAGCTCCGTGACGGAAAGATAACGTATGGCGGTATGATTTCGTGGGATGATAATACAATAATAAGTCACTAGTCACTATGCATATAAGTTACTATACTCGAAAATCTAATTCAAGACCAAAATCCTAACTTCAACCGACGCACATTCGCTGTGATTTTGGTTTAAGTGTAGGTATTTTTATTACTAAAACTTACCCTAATATTACTGGTTACACGAATTCTCATTCATATTTTTACGAAATAATGTTAAAATAACGAAATAATCAAGATGGGAAGATTTTGGTCTTTAATTAGATTTTCGGGTATAGCTGTTGCCCGCGACTACGTCCGCGCAGAAAAATAAAACATACCCTATGTTCATCAGGGAATCGGTCCAGTAGTTTCGGAGCCTATTAAATTCAAACAAACAAACAATCAAATCTTTCCTCTTTATAATATTACTCTAGATGTAGATGAAATAATTTAGTTATGGAAGGCCTTTTTTAACAATTAACTTCTCCATACATGGATAGATGGAATGGAAGGATGGTAGTCCATGCACATTTACAGAGAATTCATTTTAAGTATACATGAGATCTATTATGACTTTAAATTTGATTTACCTAAAGTATCAGGCTTTGACCGTTAAACCTAGCTTTAGATACTCTAGAAACAATTAGGCCATCGTAATAAATTAAAGTAGGGCAGAGTTATCTTAAAAGTGGAGTATGGAGCGACGACCAAACACCGAGTTACATGAACTCCTCCAGAATATTTAAAAGGCATTTATTTATGAATTTGATGCCATAACCTTGACTTAGCAAACTTTAAGCCCTGACTCAGCCTGTTTGCTTCTAATACTCAACCAGCAGGAGATTTGTTTTTCTCAACTGCCAAAGACACTGTTGCTATTATTCTGTTTTTGACCAGATTTAGCAAGCCGCGAAAAATAAAAAAGCAGATCTCATCGCGATGAATAAAAATTTACGACGATATTAATGAACAATGCTTAAAAATAAAAGTAATATATAAATATATATGTTATATTGATAACTTTATTCATACTTATATTAAAACTTACTTTCGAGCTATCATAAATATTTACTACTTCGGCATTTTTCTCTTGGCATATTATACCAAATTTAATTAACAACTTTCTTGTTATTTCAAATGAAATGGAAATTACTGGGTCTGGTGTTTTTTTAGGTACATCAAAAGTAGATTAGTTATCATTATTAATATTATAATTATTCAAGCCTTTCTCCGCTTGTGCATACCCTTGATATAAATTATAATAATTCTACTACCTTCCTATAAATGCGAAAGTTTGTGAGTGTGAGACTAAAAGTACGTTTTTTTACTCCTTCAACATGGCTTGACGGATTTGATTGAAGTTGGGAACAAAGATAGCTGATATCCTGATCTAACACATAGGCATCTTTAGAAGCTAGTAAAAAAATCCGATTAAAGCTCCGTTAAATAATGAAATATTATAACCAATGCCACATCTCAAAATATACTAAATATCAAATTAATTTCAAAGCGTTATGAATAGGGTTCCGCGGTATCATTAATAACAAAGAAAGCCTTCGGGCTGCGACGCGATCGGGTTCCATACATAATTAATGACTGGCCTGTCATTTCGTTATGTCAAATTGTTAAGGAAACTCTGTTGATATCGTATTTGATTACTTTCTGTAATAATTATATTTCATAAATAAAATAAAAATACTTGCCCTCTTATTTATAAACGAGCTAGCTAAAGTGTGCTTGAAATATGCTCTGTCCTTATCTGTCATTATGACATTTAAATTTCACAGCAAAGGACGAAGAATACTTGAATTAAAATATGTTTATTGAGCGTTTATGATAAGGGGGATTAATTAACCCCCTGTACGTTACGTTATTAAGTGAATGTCTTATTAACGGTGAAAGCTTAATCTTGACACTAACTGCAGCACTCAGAGACGTCAATTAAATTTAATGCTTGTGTAGTCACGTGTTTTCTTACTCCATTGCTATAGGTACCAAATAAAGTGACAGCAGCTATTTTAATCAAGCATTACATTTAATTGACGTCTCTAAGTGCGGCATATGTGATATTTCGAAAACTGCTTCCTAAACTTAATGTAAGTACCTATATAATATCTGGTATTAAATTGGCGTGTGGGTAGGGCGCACGGATCAGTTGAGCTCCGAAAATAAATCTTGTTATTGTGTTATCCTTTCAAAAAACAGGAATTTGCGTTCATAAAGTAAATCTTATTGCACAACTCGAAATTACAGATTTTTAGTAACGCATTACTACACGCTAAATATCTTAGCCTAATTGTGCAAAATGTGGTTACAGAATTATCGTAAAAAAAATTCACTCTGGGATTACAGGCGTGAATGTATGTTATGTATGTATGTAGTACACAAATAAAACATAGCCAAGACAACTAAGTTAACCACGTCATTATTTTTGGAGAAAGGCTTAAAAACATGCATACTTTTTTCACCTATTCAAAGCTTGAGCCCCTAGTTTTTCGTATTCTGTTGAGTCTGTTACCAAAAGTACTTGAATAAAATAATTAAAATGTCTCAGTCATTGCTGAGGGCTAATTAAGGTTATTTTAAATCAGGTGCACGTCCAAAAAAGAGACAAGGTCAATTAAAAATGCATAAAACGGACAGAAGTTTCAATGTCACCGAAGGGACCGCATACTACGCGTAAGCTGCCTGAGCCCCTTTAGAACGTACTGTGAGCTCGGAACTTTGTTCTCAACTACTCAACAGGATTAAGGCAAAGTTTTGCGAATAATTTTCATTGAACTAGGTAGAAGGTACTTGGAATAGGATTAAACTTAACCACGAGTCGACCACTGTTCAAATACTAGGAAAGGTACTCGCTAATATGGCGTTTCTGCACCGCGTCAGAGTAAATATAGTTTACAAGTTTTGTACCCGCATCTGGAATTGCCTAAGTGTTGTTAACAATACGTTTATAACAGTACAACTTATGCCTATACTCCCGTCGTTCTAAAAGGCCCTTGACATCTGTCTACGCTGTACAAAATATGTTTGAGGTTATATTTTTTACTGCGTTGACAGCTGTCAGATCGGACCTTTTACAGCGACGGAAGTATAGTACCTGGAAGACCCGACGCTTTGGATAAGAAAAGTTATTCCGCGCGGGGATTCGACTTCTAGCCCTGAGCAACCCCCAGAGCAAGAGTCCAACATCGTTTTAGTAAACGCTATTACAAAAATATTATGAAGTAAATACTGATTTTATTGAAATACAGTAGACCTTGACCTAGACAAACACCGATTATACATAAACGTAGATTTTTTGCGTCAACGTACCTATACTAATCTTGTTTGATTTTTCATTACATTAAGCAGGCAATAAATGCTATCTTTGTCTATGTTATAGATATAAAGCGCAGACTAGCGATTAATTGACTGTTTTTATATCTTACTCACATTCACTACCAGGCTCCTGGATATGATTCTCTTAAGTTTCGTCCACATTTGTATCAATTTGCCGCATCGTATCTCCGTGGCGTAGCACCGATGCGTATCATGATCGTTAGTGTAGACGCAAAAAGATCGCGATCATGCTACGGGCGTAGCTGATCGCTCGCGATCCATATTGCTACGCGTTCAATAATAGCCCAAAGGCTCGCTATCAATATCGGTAAGTGCGGACGTGTTTTGATGCTGCATCATAATACGCAGATAATATGATTATATTCGTACGATTAAATACGCGCGATCCACCTCGAGTCTGTTTTTCCCCGATCATCAGAAGAGATACGGCATTATTACGATACGCTGCTTTGCTACGATGTTAGTGATACGGTATGCCCAAAGTGAGCGTCCAACCTTAGGATACACGTGCTCGTGATCGCGAAAATTATACAAATATGTGGCCCAGCTTTACGCGTATCACTTTTCAACTCGACGCAGACAATGTTAACCGGCGAGTTTAAATTGTCCCGTTTCAGGGAGTATAAAACACATTTTAAGGCGTGCATTATCAATTAGGCGACACAAAACTCTTTTCTTAGACCTTGGTTTCTTAACCACAATGGTCCTTGAACAGTCAACAACAGTTCCTAAATAGATTGCACTACCTGTGACCAACGAGTTCGTCAATAGATTTGTGATCAACTGCTGGCTTGTCTATTTGGCAAAACTTTATATCAAATTATGGATTATATTTTTCTCTAAACATTTACAAATGGAAACCTGTCAGCTGCCTGTCGGTTTACATTACCTGCTGGCAGAGAACACGCGCGCCGCTCCATCCCCGTGGACCGGAGTGATTGATTCCAACAACACTTAGCACTTTGTCTAAAGTAAGAGTTTTGTTATTGCAGTACAATGTGATGGATTATAAATAGAACAGAATAGCAATTGAGTCCATGTCGCAACTTTGTCGCTAATGAAATGTTTTTAAAGTTTTCATGACAAATTATCGTAAGCCATGACTGCGGTAAGTATTTCCTCAAACCACACTCATAAGATACGTTTAAGTATAAAATTAAATATACTTACATGTAAAGGTAATTCATTTTTGGGTCATCCAACTTTTCCATGCCTTCTAAAACTTAACGGGATAATCTTAGATAAATTTTCTGATGCTGATCGACATTAATCTAATCGAATGCTGCTTATGCGTTGCTGAAGAGTACTTTGTAAATTACCGAATTCGCAATCTTATGGCCGCATTAATAAACTCGTCTTGACTGAGATGCCCATCTCGAGAGAGGTCAAAGTAAACGTCAACCCATAGAAAGCTGTCATTTTTGACGTGTCTTGTGATTGGCATCTCAATCAAGATGAGTTTATTAATACGGCCCTTAGGGCCTGTTTCACAAATGACGAGTAAATATATCTGCCATTTAAAGTTGGCTCTCTCCTCGTCTATTTTCAAGTGTAAGTAAGAGAAAGGGCTAAATTTATTTATCAAATATGATTTAATTGTCGATTGTGAAACAGGCGGTTAATCTTCTAACAATAGTGCGATCCGGGTTTTACCATACCTATTTATGAGGCTGAGAAACGCATCTATGAATAACTGAATAAAGTATAAACCAATGTAGAGTCAATTTAAATCTATGCATCGAATATGCCGATGATTATTCAATAATAGGCTAACATTGAGCAATGTCTCTATTCTACTGGGTAAAAACGATATCAACTTTGACGTGTTATCGTATTACCAACGTTTTGGGTGCTCTTATTTATTTACTTCAAAGTAACGGCAGCCGCGTTAAAAACAATACCATAACAAATCAAAGGCGATATCGCTTTTACCAAGTTGAATAGAAGCCCTTCTACGATCTTGGAAACTGACGTTAGCCATAAGGACTCTCAATGGCGGGTTTAGTCTATTTTTATAATACTTTAATTGGTTTTTTACATACATACATACATAAACTCACGCCTTCTTTCCCAGAGTGGGGTAGGCAGAGGTACAGAATTACCAACAACTCTTAAAACTTGTTGATTATTCAATAACCACATTTTGCACAATCAGACTAAGATGTTTATTTAACAGTGTATTAGTGACAGATTGCAAACCCATCGCCTAACTTCACTACAAGCCTTTATTCCCTTAGTCGCCTCTTACGACAACCACGGTAAGACAAGAGGTGGCACTATTCTAACCTGGCAACCACACGGAAAACAACGGTTGTGTTTTAAAAAGTTTGTAACACCTACCTAAGTCGTAAAAAGACAGTCTTCTGTAAAAAATATACAACTTTGACATTACGAAATTTCCTTAACGTTTTAAATAACGCGGAACAATTTGCGGCACACACGGGAAAACTTTTAAGGGCATAAACCAATTTGGAATGAGGGGGGTTCATCCGGGTTCCAATTTGGATTCAATCACGTCGCAGTAGGCGACGGCTTCGGCTGAGACGGAACCGGACGAACGAGCATTTCGCAGCACAACGCACTGACTAATTTTTATATTGATTACTTAATTGTCTTCGGCGCAATGCTAGGGGGGCCTTTTTAGATGTTTTACAAGCTTAGATTGAACTTGCAATGTATGTATATATGTACGGGTCAAATCATGCAAGTTAAATTTGACCCACTTCCAGGTTTCTGATGAAGCGGAAAATTTGCATAAACCTTTAGTTCTGATGACAATACAAAAATATAGTACCATCGAGCTGGTCTGATGATGGACACTCAGGGTGGCCATAGGAACTTCTAAATTACACATGATAAACCCGTCGTGTTAGGGCTCGTTAGAATCGTCTTGGCGAGTAAATGACGACGGTGCAAAAAAAAGTACAGTCGGAAACAAAAGCTTGTCCCAGAAATTAAATTTTAGATAGAAACTTTTTAGTTTTAGTTTTCAGTTTTTTAAGTCGTTTTTACGTCTTAGTCATTTTAATCAGATATTAAGTATTTCTTAATGTTAGGTTGTTTTTCTTTGAATTAAATATTTATGTATATTAGACATGATTATTGTTAATGTTTTACACACTCGCAGTATCTGATATAGTGACTGCAACGTTCACAATTTAATGACGAATGTGAGTATGCCATGTAAGCGATGCCACTGTTGTGTGTGAGTACTAACTTCTGTAATAAGTAAAGCATTTATTAGGTAAGTAAATTGACTTATCATAAAAATAAAATATCAAATTAATTATGAATCATTTACAGTTAATATAGTAGATCTGCTTATTATATTATGTTTAGTTCAGGGAGAAGGGTTATCTGTGTCCATCCAAAGAGATCATTCATGTTCAAAACAACCTAACAGCTAAAATTGACACGTCATCAATAATAAAATAGGAAGTAAATAGGATTACTACATTCGAAAGATATTACAACAAAACTATTAGATTGATAAAAAAGCCTCTTCTTCCAGAGCTGATATCTCTTAAACGGCTCAACCGATTTTCATAAATCCTAGCTAAAAACCACCGCTAGAAAACCTACTTTCTACTTAAAAACGCATTTAAATCGGTTCATCCGTTTACGAGCTACGTTGCCACATACAAACACACACATAGTGGTCAAACTTATTACATCCCTCTTTTTCCGTCGGGGGTTAAACCCCCCCCCCCCTTGTTCTTCGGCAGTCGGGTGACGCACAAGTCGATCGACGTTTATCGACGAGGTGAACGCTCCGTGCGTCGCTTTCAAATGAGCCCCGGCGTGCTCAAAGGCAGCAAGCCGTCTCGACGCCTGCAAATTCGCAAGGAACGAGTTCTTAACGGGAGTCGCATTCCAGCTATTATAATATACCTACTCGTACCAACTTACGAGTATTACCTAAGTGAACTTCGACAAGGGTAATTTCAATTAATCTAAGGAAACCGGTTCGTATTTATTTTGGCCTGGGTACTTATAAAAAGTACTTATAAAATCAAAAAAAACAAAATTCTATATGGAGTGGATCTACTAGCGCTTCGAACAACACAATCATTGCAGAGAAGAAACGCCGCAAGAAACTAGAGCAGAAGGTATTTTTTTCCATCTTAAAACATAGTAGGAACCTACCTTATACTTAAAAGTAAGTTACATTACAAGGTAATAAAGTAATGAATAATAATAAATATACCCACTGTTAGTTTCGATTTTCTACGCAGACGGAGCTTAATTTCACATAAATAAAAGCATGCAATAAGTACTTTCTTAATGGCTTTCCGGCCACGTAGAAATGAACCGAGGGCTTTAAAGTGGGATGTTAAGATAGGAGTAATTTACAAATTGTTTAATGTCTAGTTTATTAAACTTTTGAAAATGAGGAGCTACATTTTCAATGTTTGCGGAATTTATTCCTCTCTTTTTTTACTTAATATTTTGTGAATGGGAACGGAAACGCGATATACTTCGAGTTAGGAAAAAATTACAACATGGATAAATAAATAATTAGGGCTCTCATGGAGCTCACATGTATACCTACCTATATTCTGTAATTCCACCTGTTATTAACGATATGTAATTAGTGTTAGCATCCGTCCGGATTAGTCCGGACTTGTCCGGACTTTCAGACTCTAGTACGGACTTTGTCCGCCTCCTTAATTTGTCCGGATTTTTATTAATTAGATGGAATATGAGTAATAAAACTACATATTATATAATATCAAATAAGTCTTTAATCTTTATTATCATTCATATAATTTTGTGACTAAAAAGTCCGGACTTTTATCGAAATGTCAGACTTTTCAAATTCCTAAATGGTAACCCTATACGTATGTAATGTAATGTAACACGCAATAAATGATTTTGATTTTTAATTTGAATTTGAACGACATCCCTCAATATCCATCATTGTTGGTTGACATTTCAGTCCTAAATAATGTTCGGTTCATTCGTTATGGATATGGCGTTATGGATATCGCGTAATGAACAGCGGCCCGTTAACAAAGAATGTCAGGATGAATGTGATTGAATGCAGTTAAACCATTCCTCTCGATTAAGTCTAGGCCACACGTATTTACTCGTAGTTGGTAAGTTGGTACATAAATACAGGGGCCCGTTCCAGAAAGCCACTCTGCAATACTGCACTCCACAAATCCCACTCTTCAAACGTATTTCTGTTCCAAAAAGCTATTGCAGAGTTGAAGAGGCAGAGTCAAATGCAGAGTGTGGATTTGCAAAGTATCTTTTAGGAACAGAATCTTTGCAGAGTTTGCGAAGTTTGAGTTTTCCTATTACGCAGCGTGTTTTCTGGAACACGTTTACTCTGCACTTTGCATTATCGTGGAGTTGCAACTCTGCACTCTACAAATCCCACTCTTCAAACGTATTTCTGTTCCACAAAGCTATTGCAGAGTTCATGAGGCAGAGTCAAATGCAGAGTGTGGATTTGTGGACTTGCAAAGTATTTCTGTTCCACAAGACAATCGCAAAGTTGAAGAGGCAGAGTCAAATACAAAGTGTGGATTTGTGGGTGTGGTAAACCTGGGGCCCGTTCCAGAAAGCCACTCTGCAACTCTGCACTCTGCACTTTGCAAATCCACGATAATGCAAAGTGCAGAGTAAACGTGTTCCAGAAAACACTCTGCGTAATTTGCAAACACTGCAAAGATTCTGTTCCTAAAAGATACTTTGCAAATCCACAAATCCACACTTTGTATTTGACTCTGCCTCTTCAACTTTGCGAGGTTTACCCTTGTTTTATAAACACAAATTTCATAGAACGGATCACTTTGCAGAACTTTCATTTCATAGAAAACTACTTTCTGCTGAGCCTGTGTTGATTTCAGTTTATCCTGTGATGGTTACAAGTCTAACCTAACCTAACCTACGTGAATCATATTTAAGATATCCTGAAATCAACACAGATTCAGCAGAGAATAGCTTTCTATGAAATTAAAATTCTGCGAAGTGATACGTTGTATGAAATGAGTGACTATAAAACAAGGGGCACATGTGCAATGTCTTTTCGGATCGCCACCGACTTATGCTTTACCCTACCGCCAAGCAGCAGTTTCACATTGTCGTGTTTCGGTGTAGAGATAGGCAAACCGGTGAAATTACTAGCATAGAGGCATTCCATCTTAGTCCACAGACTTAGCGTTGGCATTTTGCGGTCTTAGGATTGCAGTCTTAAGATTGCAGTCTTGAGAATGCATATATATCTGTGGGTCTCTATGCGCTCGTTTGCCTTCTCTTATGCCATAAAAAATGTGTGTGTGTGTGCACAAGTATTTCTAATTGTGTGACCAGCTATGAATGTTTGTGAGTGTGCGTGTGTTTATGCATGGGTATGCATGTAGCCATGCACATGTTTGTATGTACGGGATTGTTGTTCCCGCACAGTTTATCTTTAGTTTGATTTACGAACTAAACGACTCTTTAGTAAATCGGCCGATCAATTGAAAAATGGTATGTTTTAAGTACAACATTGAATGGGTAGCCAAAGATTAGCTGGAAGAGAGCCAAAGGTTCGATGGAAGAGATCGCTTAAAGGGATAAGTTCGCCTTTGTACATTCGAATTCTGTAAATATTGTATTTGAATTTCTGTGTTTTGTACCATAAAGTGTTTACCTATATACATACAAAAATAGTACAACTTCTAAATTCGTGTGAATCAGGCATTAATAAGTTACATACAAAAATGTAAGAAAGCTATCCCGGCTTTGGGCTCATTATCTTTTGAAGTATCTTACCCAGCATTATCATCTTTTTATTGGAAAGGCGAAACTGTAAATAATTCATTCCTCTTATTAGACACTTGACACGTAGCGCTGTGCTCCGCCCTCACTGAAGAAAACGTGCCCGAACTCTAGCGCCTCTCTTACACGTGCATAAACTTGCCGACGCAAGTTGTTACACAGAGAACACAGATCTCTTTTCATATGGATTAAATTGCTACAGTCGGCATGTTTGAATTATATAAAATGTATTAAATACAAATACAATGAAATGAAACAAACGGCTATAAGCACTTGCATTGTTATTCTGTAAATGTGGGTCCCCACCATAGGGCTCCATCGGATCGCACTGCGCGGCAAATCTACAGGACTTGTTACGCAAAATGCGGACAGCGTAAATTCGTACCGTCTACATGACCGGTACTGACGCGGTCACGGTACCATGTCGCGATTAAATTTCATAAATGTGCACCCAACTAAAAGGCCATGTTACGACGTACTGTCAGAGCATGGTTTACATTCACTCTCTCTCTCGCTACTCTTCAGGCGAGTTTGCATGCCCAGTTTGGAGCCGCTTGGCTCATGCAGTCAGTGGATGTAGCACTCAACGAAACATCACAGGCTGCGTCAAGCCGACTCCGGCCCAGATGCTATATCCACTGGTTGGAATTGCGCCGCCGTTGGTGCGCAGAAACGTGGCTGCTGCTGTTGAGAGGTGTCGCCAGAAGCAGGTTGCTCGTCACGCATATGGACTGTATATGGACGTCGTAGCCGTAGCGAGTCAGTTAAAAAGCCGCAAAAGCTTTCTCGGCTGTGTATCTCCCGTCACCAACGCCCCAAAAGCCCGCATCCTACCTGTGGGAAGAGGAACACTCTCTGCCAACCTTTGTTCCACCTGTGAAGAGACTTCCACCGGATCTTTCATTACTGTGGCGCACTTGGAAGTCGCTCAACATACTGTGCGCTCAGGTCGGTAGAAGCCGAGAAAACTTGGTAAAGTGGCCACACCGAAGAGGACCACTGCCAGCTGCGGCGTTTAACCAAAGTCCATGGCGCGGCTCCTGGACTGCCCCGCGTGCCCCGATACCTGCACGCGGCAGGACCTTTATGACGCCACTAACAATACTGTTTGCGTGGCAGAATATTGGTCAGCTGAGATATAACATGCCGTCGACATGCTAAGAAGAAGGTTTACACAGTCCACGTTTAGCGTAACTTGTCCCGTAGATTTACCACGCAGTCCGATCCAACAACCCACCTTAAAGTCTTGAACGTGACCTACTGTTTTTTGTAACAGCGCTGTGCCCATGTGAACTACCAACACCGGAGCCCTTCGGCGTGAATTAAATTTCCAGCTCGCGAAGTGGAGGCTCAGGTGAAACGTGAAACGCGATATAAATGTTCAAAGTACGAAACGTCGACAAGCCTTCTTTTTAGAAGGGTAATGTTATTCTAGTGTAACTACGTATAGGTACTTCGATGTATCGCACTTTAAAAAGAAAAGTGACGTTATTTTAAAAAAAACTGCATAACACTACACAGTGGTAAAGTGGCTCTTTGCACTTTTTATGCCTATCGCTGTAGATGAAGCTCATATCACTTTTCTATTTCGCGGATTCCCGCAATATTTTTTATGGAATAGCGTTCCATTCACATTTGCGGAGGTAGACGTAAGTGCGTTTTTATAAACAAGCGAGATATTTTGCAATACAAATTTTATGTGAACAGCGTATAGCGTATATATGTACCAAGACCATATGAACCAGCGTGTAGCGTAAATGAAAAAAGGAATTTACCCAAAATACGCCACGCACTAAAAGTTACGATCGGCCTGGCGACGTATTACAATATTGTAACATGAGACTTTTTGATTTGAGGCTTGCAATATGTTGTGTAGTATTTTGTTCGAAAGTGATATTTTTCGAGAAATGCTGTAGTGACTTGGAAAGTAGGATTTTTTTCACAAGCGTTGAAATTAGGCGGGCAACGCAGCTGCAATACCAAATTTAGCACTGACTCTACTTGACCTTGTTTATCCCAATGGTTGACTGGTAAAGAATGCCTCAAGGCATAAAGTCCGCTATTTGCACTTACTTTGTGTATCGTGCAATAAATTTTAAATATATAAAACGAATACCTTTTGTGGTGTTACAGGTGTCCATGGGCAGTGGCGATCAATTAACATCAGGTGACCCGATAGCTCATTTGCCCCCACATACATAAAAAATATATATTCAGAAGTTATGGTGTGATCCAGCACATGTCTACGTTATTAAAGGACCCATTAAGGCAATGTGTTGCCGGCAACTATGAGCCTCTTGCTGTAAAGGGTCTGGTACACGATCAACTTTTTACGGCAATGTGTGGCTGGCAACTATTGCTGTCTTACTATTATTTCGTATGTTAGAGCAAGATGCATATAGTTGCCGGCCACAAATTGTTGTGAAAATGTTGCTCGTCTGACCGGCCCTTAACATACAATGTACGAGTAAAGCTGGGCATTCACGACCGCTCCAACAAGGCGAATAGAGCGGCGACGCGCCAAAATCGATCCGTGAATGTCAAAACTGTAGCGTTTAAAAGTACTTGGCGCGGTCCGTTGGATTACCAAATGGACGGAAAGCCAGTGCGACGCGCCAACGCGCAATCCGAATGGAACTATCGTAAATGTCGAAATTCAACGTTGGAACACGCCACGCCTCCTCGCCAAGCCAAATGGCGTTCTTTGGCTGCCATTTTCTAATTAGTCTGCTCCGTGATGTCACACCGTTGAGACGTGGCGTGGCGCGCCTGTGAATGTAGTCAAAATATTACGTCCATCCAGTTGTATACACTCCATCTGTCGCCGAGACAAACGGCGCGTCCGTGAATGCCCAGCATAAGACGGCATTAATTGTCGGCCAATCATTGTCGTGAAAAGTCGATCGTTTACCAGCCTCTTAAGGATAATATCTAATCCTTAAGCGGCTGGTAAACGATCTACTTTACTTTATTAAGTTTTGGAATCACAATTAATAGCTTTAGCCAAAAGAGCTAGAGGCGTAAGGTAGCTTTCTTAACGAGTATCATTAAAACCTTAACAACTCCTAAACTAATTAACATTCGAAAATTATTCAAACTATATTCTGGACCGGTATGAAAGATCTGGGATATGCAAGCCTTACTGAAATTAAACCTTATCCCCCTTACTTATAAACTTGGAATAACCTCGGATTAGCTAAATCATATTTTGTCCTTATCTGTCAAATTCAAATGTCACAATGACAGATTAGGACAAAACATGGTTTAGCTAGGTACTTCATAGTTATACCACGTTTATAAGTAAGGGGGTAAAGGTATAAGATAATTATACTTAGGCCGTATTTCACCAAACTGGAATAAGACTTACTCGGAGATAAGTCTATACAAATTCGGCGTTTAATCTAAGCATAAGACCTAATTCCAGTTTGGTCGAATGCACCCTTAATCGACCAAGTTACGCTTGTAGTCTACCTCAAACAAAATCTTTGAAAAAGACCGCAGAAACAGAATTGAAGCATGATAATTGTTTCTAGTTATGGCTTATTTAACGCTTTAATTTAAAAGCCGTTAAATACCGTTAGAGTTTCATAATTCTCTAAATAAATAAATATAAACTTAGTCAAAGTAGTTTAAAAAGTGGGTTCAGTTCCAATTTACTCTTTTTCCGTTAAATTGTAGCAACCCTTTAACAGTCTGTAACTGCGTTCTGTTAATATTGTTACGTACGTGGGGGTAGGTAACTGATAGAAATGCACGAATACACCGATAATCAAAAGTAGACTTTAATTACGCACTCACTTAAACCGTTACAAAACAATTATCGCACAATAAACTTCGAATACTCAGATGATCGCTCGGGTCGCTCTTATTCGCACTGATCGCTTTCCAAGTAAAGACTGACTCGTCGCAACCGGTGTCCGCCGTTTTATAGTTCCCGAGTCCGATTATTCTAGAACGCCTTCCGGAATGTTCGATGTACTTCGCCCCGTCAAGGTCGATCGAGACTGTTCGTTGCTAGAATGTTCTACGCCTTACTACCTGGTTGTTTTTACGATCGCAATGACCTTGATTCACGGATCTGGATGAGTCTGGAATGTTCCGCGTGTTGCCGTCTCATTCCGTGTTATCTCTTTCACACATTTCTGGAAGGTTCTCAGTATAGCTGTCTCTTTCTAATCATGCTATCTCTTTCACACGCTTCTGGAAGGTTCTCAGTATAGCTGTCTCTTTCTAATCATGCTATCTCTTTCACACGTTTCTGGAAGGTTCTCAGTATAGCTGTCTCTTTCTAATCATGCTATCTCTTTCACACGTTTCTGGAAGTTTCTCAGTATAGCTGTCTCTTTCCAATCATGCTATCTCTGTCACTCTTAGTGGAAAATTGCCATATACTGAAATGTACTTCAAAGGCCCATAAGGGGTCTTGAAAATGCCTGAAAATGGGTTTTCAGGTTATGGCGTCATCTGATAGAGGGTGGCCTGAAACGGACTGAAAACATGTTTCAGGCGCCTGAAAACGACGGCAAGTTGGTCGAAAATCTAATAATTTGGTATGTGATAGAGCTACCTCTGAAACGGACTGAAACGATATTTCAGCCTGCTGAAAACGCTTCTAAAGCACCAAAATTAACGATAAAAGATGAGACGCCTTATGCCATCGGCGTAACAATATTGTAATGATTGCGCGCTATTGAAAACAGAACGAGCGCTGAAGTGAGTAATGCGGTTAGCGCATAAACCGCCTAAATCCACTGTTCCGTCAAACGCTTCGAAGCCAAAGCCGTTAATTACTTCGCTAAAGCGCATAATTATTCGATCGTGTTGGGCGAAGTTTTACTTGCAATTTGAAACCCTTTTAGGGTTAATAAACTACACTTAATTTGAGCAAGATATATGGGAAACCAGTTAAGGGTAGAACACCTCATAATTATTATGAAGGCTGTGGGAGAGTGGGTGTTTACCTACACGCACCGTGCGACCCTCTGTACCCTTACCATGAGTTACAATTACCGTACTCGCTAGCGAGTCGAATGCTCTATCCCTTGCACTCTATAAGAATACTTGAGAGGTCGGCGAGGGACAGAGCTTCCACTCGCTAGTGTGTACGTTAATTGTAACTCATGGTAAGGGTACTGATGCCGTTGCCAAGATGCAAACGTTATTAACGTTTTTCTATATACTCGTATCACTCAATATATATGGGATGAAAATCTCGTACGTTGCGATAAACCACGCCGTCGACTGCCATCCCATACATTTTGTTTACCTTATATTTAAAATCGGAATTTCTTATTGAACCTTTGGCCAGATAAACAGATTCCATTGGTGAGACTCAAGTCTACTAGGCTGAGGTATGCTATAGATGAACTTGTCTCAAATATACGCCCTTAGTTAAAGTTATGGCCCTCATTTAAATAACATCCCTGAAACATCCTTGGATGACAAAACTTCCTAACTGTTTGGGAAGTCATTACCAACTAACCCTGCATGGGTTGGATTATTTACACATTCATTGAACTCACTTTTGTAACTCCATTCATGCTTCATTTTAAAACAAACAGAACAATTAAGTGGTTTTTCTAAATAGCAACGATTAAGCATAAGTACTAACTGTGACAACATCCTTGCAAGCGTTAGGTATTTAACTTGTGTGTATAACAACTTGAGTCCTTGGAGTTGTGATAAAAAGTAATATTATACCTTTAAAAACTTGTAACGTAATACATTACGGCATAGAAAGTTATAATATACCTATTTTTTATGACTTTTAGCAAGTTATTCTTTCTAATATTATGACTTTCAACAGTATGACTGACACTATGTAATTATGATGAAAAACGTTTTGGCTGTAAAAAAACGGACCTTTAACTGGCAGACGGTTCAATAAAGACCAGGGGGGTTATTATGACTTAGCTATGCAGTTCAGTTTACGCTGAGAGAAAAGGACAGAGCTATAGAACTCCTATAGCTCTGTCCTTTACGCTCGCCGTAAAATGAACTGCATAGCTATGTCATAATAACCCCACAGAGGGGCTATTGCCTAACGCACTCGCAATCACAATCGTTTTCATTTTGAAAATCGAAGGCAAATTAAAACAATTGTTCCGCTTTGAAACCGATTGCGATTGCGGGTGCGTTAGGCAATAATAGTGACGCAGTGTCGTCGTTGTCGTTTTTTATGCAGACAAGCCTTCGATTTTGAAAATAAAAACGATGGCGATTGCGAGTGCGTTAGGCAATAGCCCCTCAGATAACTTATACTGTTTAATACGACGAAGCGATAGCCTAGTTGGTAGTGACCCTGCCTATGAAGCTAGATGTCCTGGGTTCAAATCCCGGTAAGGCTGCGGCTCCACTGAGGCGAGATGAGCGGAGTGGAGCGGGCATGTGTCAATATTAACCAATAGAATCTAAACAAACGTGCGCAAGGCACACTCGACGTGACCGCATGCGCCTTCTATTGGTTAATATTGGCACAGCTCCGCTCCGCTCCGCTCGTCTCCGCCTCAGTGGAGCCGCAGCCTAACGGCAGATATTTGTGTGATGAGCACGAGTATTTGTTTCGGAGTCTTGGATGTTTTCTATGTATTGAAGTATTTATTTCTCTATATAAGTATTTATATCGTTGTCTAGTACCCATAGTATAAGCCTAGAGCTTAGTTTGGGACTAGGTCAACTTGTATGAGATTGTCCCTTTATATTTGATACACTAATATTGGTAAAAAATATACTGTTTTTTTATTATTTAAGTATTACTTATACCAAATGTTTATTCGAATTATTTATCCTTCAAGAAACTATATCCCTTGATATCAAATATCGTTATACCATGTGATAATATCAAAGGTGGTCATATGTAACATTACGCACCCTAACTTTACATTGTTGGTGACCAGTACATTTTTTGTTGCAGTATAAACTACTCTTTTTTTTGGCTGTTAGTTGTTATAACAGTAAGTAGTTCAGTACAACAGGTCATGCTAAGCTTTTTATTAGATTATAACCTACGACTAATTCCCATTCATATGGTATTATTATTTTATATCTAAGTTACGTTTAGAAGTTATAATAAAATAAAATGTTTTTGAGGGGATAGTGCCAGCCATCTTGCTGCCAAACTTCGCCTTCCCATAGTTGTCAATTATGTTGTCATGGTGACATTTCTGAGATCGAAGTTTTGTAATCAAATTAATGGTTAATAGGCACCAAAAATAAAATAATACTAGCAAAGACACGTAAACAGCCACATAGTATTAGGGTGCGGCTCCACTGAGGCGGAGACGAGCGGAGCGGGGCGGAGCTGTGCCAATATTAACCAATCGAATATAAACTAACGTGCGCAAGGCGCGTTCGACGTGACCGCATGCGCCTTCTTTTGGTTAATATTGGCACAGCTCCGCTCCGCTCCTCTCATCTCCGCCTCAGTGGAGCCGCACCCTTAGCCCAGTATTAAGTATGGTTTATGTCTCTTGAACTTTTTGAACTTGGGCATTTTGTTACAACATTTAATTATTATTTTTCATCACACTTGCTCGTAAATAGTGTCCTAATATGCTAGAAAAATCGACCGTAAATCCAAAATAATACCCGCGGGCCTTTTTTGTACCATTACGCCCTATCGTGCGTAATAGCTTTTTTTTTTAAATATAATACGTGGACTCAAACTATCATAATACGTCAGGACCCCAATTCTTGTGCCATTCGATAAGAAGTTTCATTCGAGATGAAATGTCAGTTGCATACAATTTTCTAAAAATCTCGCATATAAACTATTGATATCGACTGACACTAGAATCGGACTCCTGAACACGTTTGACATTATCTGTGGTAAGTCATAGACGATGATGTAGTCTGCCGCTAATTTATAAATACTGAAATCTTATAAACTGTGTGATTCCAAAATAATAGTTAACGTATTAAAATTTATATATCAATAAAAAAACATGTCGTCACCAGAAGAAATGGATAATGCGACTTCGCCGGACATCGTCAACACGGCTAAAATTATTAGTGAAAATCGTAATTTAAAAATATGATCGTTTGTCTGATTTTACTTCATTTCCTCGCTATTGTGATGAAAAACATTTTATGTTACACGGGTGGTAAAGGAAATACAAAGCTCGAGTCATTAAAGGCCTCAGCCTTCGGCTTCGGGCTTCTAACAGACTCTCGTTTGTATTTCTGTCTTTACCACCCTTAATACACAATGTACTATAATTGCGCTTAAATCATTATTCACTCCTCTTTATTTTGGCAGCCCTATCAACATAGCAGCAAATGTATGAAACCAACTACAGGACCTATCTTCGCATTTCTCTACATATTGTCCTACATTTAAGGTTTAATTTACTGTGTTACATTCTAAATTGATAAGATATGGTGTGGATATGTGCTAATTGATGCCACGTCTTAGTGTAGGTGAAGTTGGGAAATATTTCGCATAAATACGTAACTAAATTCGCCAAAGGGCAAATTTTAGCCGATTTCCCTAATTTCAACTCTTCTTGAGTTGCTGGTGTTTATGGGCAGGGGTGATTACTTCCTATCAGGTAACCTATATGTTCCTTCTCCTAAAAAAATAATAATTAAACAATTAGATTTAAAGCATTAATTGCCTATAACGATAGCCTGAGACAAGAAGAAACGTTCTTTAATCATGAAGATTTGTTGAAAAAGATGTCAATACCTAGACGAAGTAGCGAATCGTGACCTTAATGCCAGCCTATCATTAATTATTACGTAAGCAATCCCCTAGAATAACTATTAAGAAGCCTCATATCCTGCCACGCCCACACAAGAACCAAAAGGGATAGGGCTTTATGTGCTTTCGCGGTAAGAACGAGAGAGATAGTTTGCGCGCAGTTTGATGGCAGCGTCAAATCCAAATAATTGCTGTTTACTTTAAAGGGGGTGATCCATTTGCGAGCAAAACCGGTACGCCAACGAACTCGCGAGCTAAAGGTCTAAACCGCCAATGGAGCACTAAAAGTCTGCGGACTTTAACACCGTCGGATTTGCTCGCTGGCTCTTTGTGCATGCTTGAAATCCTAAGTCCGCGGTCGAGAGTCTACAGTTTTGCTCGCCAATGGATCACTACGAGAGTCGGCGAGCCAACGAGCCAACGGTTTAGACTGTTCTCGCTCGCTGGCTCGCAAATGGATCACCCCCTTAAAACCACATAATTGAACAAAAAAATGGTTTACCAGAATTAAGAAGTCATAATTCAACTATTGAATCAAAAAATCATCGTTACTTAAATATCGTAAGGTTTCAAAGATTCTACCAACGACATGTGAAAAAGATGTCATGTTAATCATGTTGTTCACGTTTTTCAGTCTCAAGGAAATACTCGTATGACCAAGTTTAATATATCCAAAGAACAGACACATTAGGCGTTATGGTTATTGAGATCTAGATCGCGAACTACTCCCGAGTTTATCCAATGTGCGCTCTAGAACAAACACGATGTTGAGTGCTTAAGAAATGTACCTAATTATAGTTGTAAAAACGTCGCGGCATGAAGAAAATACTCCCACTTCTTACAAAAATTTAAAGTTTACGTAACACCTCAATTTTAACACGAGTAGGGTACTTAGATCCATCTATGCCTGCATACGTGTCAAGTGTTTTTATGGCAATCTTACACAAGTTGAACTAGTCCCAAATTACGCTTTATTTAAACTTGAATAGAAAAATCTCTGTTGTATATCGTAATCATGGGAAGACATCCTGCTTCATAGTAGGATTTGCACCGTCTACAAGTTGACACACGACATAACCCAAGTCGACCGGCAAATCCTGACATAGTATGCACACAAACACGTACGTTTCGCTGCAAGCAGATTAATTGCTTGTAAACCAGGCTTAGTGCGTAATTCAGTCAATATTGCTAATTTGCTTGAAACATAAGCAAGCAAATAGAGTTGGAGGTATAAAATAACATTATTGACACGTACGCTAAACAAAGGTAATTAATTCAACGAGATATTCATCATTATCATTATATCAACCGAAAGACACAAAGGTCTCCACGACAGTTTGTTTTGTACGACCTACTCGCAACCATTGGATTTGCTTTCCGGAACGCAAAATGATTACAAACGGTGTTTTTTTTATGGGGATTTGATTTTTCCCCTGCGAATACTTTCCGAACAGGGGAGATGAAAAAATATCATGTAGCTAGCTATATTTATAGAGTAATATGATTTTCACTGAAAGATGCTCACTTCGAAAAAGTAATATCACATTGTACCAAGAATTGACATGTTTCAGACACAAGGGGTAATATCCGGGGGCTCAATAGTTCTTTTTGTTTCCTTTGAAGTTCGTATAGACATAGGTACAAGGGTTTGCAAGGAGTGACGAGAATATGTTTATCCAATAAGCGATCAACTGCTGCCGCATGTGAATACTTAAAGCCCCTTAGAAGATTACTATCGTATAATATTTATTTATGCAATGCATAATTCACATAATCACTGCTTTTGGTTTACCGAGTGCCTTGTTAGGATAATAATAACTGAGTTTAAGTATAAGAAAAGACTGAGGCATAAGTATAACAAAAATTTTTGCATACCTACATTTTTTTCTCGACTTTAATATGAAAAATAACTGTATATTTCAAGGTAAGTATTCTGCGAATGCCATTCTGCGAGGTGTTCAACCTTTAATACCCGGTCAATGTCCTTGCATCCGCGCGCCCCGCCTTAATCTTGATAAAAAAATTGAGAGAAACTGATCGCCAGGGCAAAATCATAAGACAGCTCCTGTAACCTCTCTAATTTTATAGTTGCTAAACCGCAGCTCGACCTGACGGATTTCTTACAGTATAAAAAAACAAACATGTCCACCATCGATATCAGTCAAAGGAGGAAACTGGATCAGTGTTGGCTGAATCTGGAGACTACCCTTCAAATTCACCGAATTATTTTTAATGGGTTAGTGCTTGTGAATGTTTCAAATAAGAAAACTTCTAGGCAATGTAAATCGACTAATCTCAAGCCGTAAATTTAGCATTAAATAAGCGCAAAAGCTGTAATGTTTACTGTAACGATTTACCGAATAGGCTAATGTTATCCTCATTTTTTTTAAAACGGGAATGCTTGAAAGAATTGTGATCATGACGCATAAGAATCAAAATTTATGCAGAGAATTATGTTAGCTATAATAAGACATAAAGTTGTCATGTTTATGATGATAATACTTAATCGTCATTTTGCCGAATGAGAGGCGTACGTGCACCTCTTAATGATTATTAAGAAAAAGTCGATTAAACTTCGCTTGGCTTCTTCTGACCGCTTTTAACGACACAAGGTAAATAACGAACCTAAACAGATCGATGTACTCGTAGAGGGGTGGTTGAGAGTTTTAGTTGCGCCCCCTCGTCTCGTCGTGGGCTTTGCCCTTCCTCTCCCCTCTTTCTTGTTCTGCGGAAGAAAATCTTTGTTATGCGAAAGTTATTCTGCATATGCACGTCGCTTCACTAAAAGTATATACTCAATTATGTATGTAACTAGGTAGTACAAGACATAATTATATTAATACTAGTAGTCTTAGGTTTTTGTACATATTTGGAAAATTGCAATAATTGTACTTTTAACTTCCTTTGATATTGTTTGTTTTACAAATAAACATGTAGTTTAATTTGTACCGTGTTGTATTTTTTCCTTTGGTAATACTCTCGCTACTGAGGTGAAAAATTGTATGTGTCACACAAAACCAAATATTTGCGTCTCGCTGCGCTCAGGACTCTAACCTAGAACCACCAAGAATACAACAAAAATTGTTCTGGGATAAAAAATGGTTTAGCCCGACACCAAAAAAGGTATTATAAGTATAAAGTGTGTGTATGTGTGTCTTATTATTTAATTGATGTATATATAGACAAGGAAACTGATTAAACAATCAAACACCAGTTTGTCATAATATGCGAAAAAGCCGTTTTATAAATTTCCCAGCTTAACACTACTAATGGCACGTGGAAAATGTATAAGCCGGCAAATTGATGTACGTATTACGTCAAACTAGTAAACAATCAAATTCCTCGAATTAGGCTTTCAGCTAGCTGCTCATCACCCATCTCATCACCGAATGAGTTTACAAACTCGGCACTCAGCTAATCCCACAGGTGAAAACCACTAACGCCGTAATTAATCAATTATAATTATCAGCTTTTGGACGCCACAGACGGCTCTGGCCGTTAAGTGAAAGTCGTGCCACTGACGCCACCGTCGGCCACAGCCGACACAAGTTGTACATTAAAAGAGAATTTGTTTCGTATCTATAAGGTGGAATTTGCTTAGCATAGCAAACATGTTTGGCGTGTGAGTGGACATTTTGTATTCGACGTAAGGCGTTCAAAGAGAGAGCCTACTAAATTGTCCACAACGTATTATTAATTCTCCATCGGGAATTGAAATTTTACAAAGGTACGTGTATAGGAATCTATTCTTCATCTTTTTACTTTTTATTTATCTATTCTTAATCAAGAGAGATTATTACGGAAAAAGCCGATGGCTATTTTATCATATAATACATAAGACGTTCTATATGACCCATACATCATAGAGTATAACGGTATTAGAATTTGACAATTAGAGGTGAACGACGTCAACTCTTGTATATTTGTACTTTACAATAATTCGTAATTAGTGCTTGTGTGTGGATGTTGATTTATATGGTGAATAACCAAGCTATCCAGAGCATAACTATAAGAATGATAAAAGCAATAAAATGATAAAATGTTTAAGGTTGAGGTTTCCTTTTAAGTAGAATACCTGTGTCAGGAGACCCCGCTCTCCCATGTTTAGCATAAGTACATTTTAGAAAGTAAAATAGACAATTTAAAAGGACTAAAACTCTTACGAAACTAAGTAAGAAGGGTTGATAATAATCAAAACACAGGTTTATAGTAAAAATCACAGTCGTTTAATAATTAATAAATACTGGTTATTAGGATAGACATAGAGTATACCAAAACCTTCAGCGTTGTTAGAAAGGTAGATTGGGAACTAGTTAAGTCTAATGTATGAGTACATACGAGTACGAGTAGTGACCTACGAAGTAAAATAATGTTAAATAATATCGAGCAATTGCTCCTTGAGTTCATCAGCTCTTTAAAGGTGACCAAATAAAACAGAAGTTGCATATGCTTCGTTTAAAAATTTTTTTTGATAGGCCAACTGTGTCTTTCTCTTCCTGACAACTTTAGTGACTTGCATTGCAGTGCTTTAAAACTACTGTACAGTGCAATACCTTTTAATAGGACCTTCGAATTTCTCCTTCTCTCTCACGTTATGTTAATCTTACCGGCTTTACTTGAGCCCGAAAGCCTTTTTAAGAGATATTGCACTATATCAACATAAATATGACTGTTATGTTTTCTGTCTGAGAAGAGGACCGCGATATTGTTATTGTCATTTAGTGATAAATAATATTATTGATTAAACTTGTTTTTTTAATAATTTTTGCTTTAAATTGTACTAACAATGAAGTCAATAACCTTGATATTGATGACAGAACATTTTGTGAAGCTATTTTGTTTACTTTTAACTTGTTTAAATCTTAATTACATTTTATTTCACAAATTAGTCTTAATTAACACAATTTGAAATGTTGATAGAAGTTAATTTACAACAATAAAATTGAGCAATTTAATTGTAAATGTTGCGGTATGTTGAACTTAGACAAAAATGGTCTGAATAATATAACAGTGCAACCATTTTCTTAATAGCGATCGGCAATCATCGTTTTTCTATGACACACGAGTGACCAATATAATGTCAGTTGCGAGTGCAAGCGTGATAGCGATAGCCAGCCGAAAGCTATGAAGAAGCTGGGAATACTGTACGTGAGTACTCGTAATTGTGTCTAAGTTGCAGCACTAACTCAAAATACATAGCTTTATTAATTTATGTGAAAGATAAATCCAATCCAGATAATTCCACGATAATGTAACGAAAGTTCTAGAAATTGGTAACTTACGTTACTCTCTGCCATGGAATTGCCCATCCGCGTACGTGAAATTTCACACGCACAAAAATAAAATTACATGAGTATGTACTTAAAAATAGTTAATAATACAGAAAATATAGAAATAAAAAAAAACAATACCGCAAGAAACAAAAAATATATAAATAATTTGTGTATATTAAAACACACAATAATATTATCGATTTTAAAATATGCCTTTGTTTAATTATTTGAAATGTTGATGTTACTTCTAAGACTAATTTATTATTATGATAGGAAAAACAATAGGTGCTGAAGGAAACAGTACCGCTTTGAGTCAATAAAAAAAACCTGATAAAACGGGCCGAATCCAAATAAAAAGGCGCAAACGACAGTAAAAGAACAATAAGGGTGCTAAACATACTTGAACAAGACAAGATAACTAATATTTAACAACGCTATTTGGAATGAAGCACCAACACGAAAAAGGCATGAACCTTGAATTGATTCATCTTTTTTATTTAAGTGTGTCCAGGAGGACACTAAACTTGATAACTTGACAACTATTTTATTACAAGTTAATTAATTTTATGAACTCGTAATCGAAACGATTAATCAAACTACTGCATTATTTAAAGTCAACTAAAATCTATATTTGTTAACTTTAAAACAAATTACACGTAATATATTATGTGTAATTTGTTTTGTAGTTGACAAATATTGACTTTATACATTATGCGATTTTTGAGTTCCGGAATGTCCTATCGAGAAGGATTTAGTAACAATATTTATTTCATTAAAATTATAAAAGAAATGGAGAATGATTGCACAGACGTAGAACTTCTTATATACGTATAATGTAAGTCATGGGCCCAATGGTCTATAAAACCTTACGCTAAACCCCTAGGGGTATTATTGTAAACTAATAAAACAAAACTATTAAGCTACGTAATTCGAAACCTACAAATACCTAACCTAAGCCAAGCGTTCGAACACGAAGGAGTTTTTGCTGATTATCAAAAACGTGCCTTATGCTTGGTAAGTTTAAGTTGATATTTAATTAACCAGGCCATATTAGTTTTCAGTCCATTTCAAGTAGGGCTGCCATCCGTTATGATTTCCCTAGAAATGTCCTAGTGTGAGAGGCGCCTGGGTGGCGTCCAGACGGGGTTCTCTAAGAGATGTCCTGCCGGGTTAAAAACTGGTCGTTTTAGGCGACCGGATCGAGGTCACATCAGGGGGGTTATTATGACATAACTTTGCAGTTCATTTTACGCTGAAAGATAAGAATTGAGCTATGTAACTGCTATAGCTCTGTCCTTTACGCTCGCCGTAAAATGAACAGCATAGCCATGTTACAATAACCCCCTACATTATTTATTTTTTATGGCATGGAGAAGGCAAATCAGCACACAGGCCACCTGATGGTAAGTGTGGACTCTGAAGCCCATAAACGATTGAAATCTTATGATGACAATCTCAAGACTGCAAATGATTTGACAACCTTGAGGACTTAGATCGAATGCCTCAAAGGTAGTCATGCCACCGGTTATCTTAGTCTTGCGGGGGCGCACTGGGACACAACAATGCGAACACTGCTGTATAAGGTCCTACCACTAAATAAATCATAAACACATCGTTTTGTTAAAATCATTATTTCAAGCGCATCGAATACCATCTATTGTAATCAACATTTCCGGGGCGTTGTATCACTTTTTCTAGCGCCAAAATTTCTGATAAGGGCAGCCCTAATTTCAAGGCAATTTGTCCACTCAAGATCTTGATTACAGTTTGTACGACTTTACTTTCTCTCGTGGTGCTAGGTTAGCCATGAAAGAAAATGATCTTTCCACAGATCGAAAGAACTTTTTTTTAAAGTCGCAAAATTTGGCGCAAATCGGCGCAATAGATTAGAATAAGTATGAACTTGTCACTTCGTTGAAGTTAACGCGATATTGGCGAATTATGGTTCTCAAATTTACGATCAGTGTTGTGTTGCTGGTACAGTCAAAGACATAAATTTGTGACTGATTTAAGTTCAAGGTCAATCTGACATTGACCAGCAATAAGGTAGAGTTTCCTTTAAGTTATGAATGACTGCGCATATCTAATGCCATCGACGACTTTAACCATATTATTTTTGAAACTGGTCCTAAATTTATTTTCTTGACCGTACTATTGATAATCGGCGCCTTTTTTCATCATTATTCAAATCCATCCGACAACTGAACTGGTTCGGTTTTATTAAAATATTCCAGCATAAGTATTGTCAAATATTAAGTAACCATCTTCAAACTAACTACACCTACCTAACTACAGTCAATAACTTGAGTATCCACCACAAGTTCACGCCAGAAACATGACATTGTGTGTCTTGGTAGTCGCATTATTGTCAATAATATTTTTAAGAAATATGGTCTCGTGGCTTAAATTGGTTAAGTATCATGATCAAGTATAATCGCAAATGGCTGGGTAATGATTTACATAAAACAAAGGTACTAATTTTCGTTTTGCATAATTTTGATCGGCATAATAATCAAATCGTCGACAGATAAAATGCATAACAACAGAAACGGATAATTTCTTGAAATCTATGGTCAGTGACCATAATCTGTAGTCGCATAATAAATTTGGTGAACAAATAAAAAACCAAAAACCTTGTAGTAGTTGACCAAAGCACCATGTCTGCCTCGGCAGAAAGTGCAATTTATAGACACTAGATATCACTCTTCCATAAATCGCGTACTTTCTACCCTCGGCAACAATTTTATACAATATTTTGATATGATAAATAAGCATTATACTATTTGACCGTAATGCTACAAAAAAATATACATTTTGTTTTTATGCTAAACGTTAATTTCGTAGGTAAATTCAATTATGCAAAACATTTTTAGACAGATTGAAACGCACCCCAAAAGTACATATGCCACTTTTTTTATCGTCGATAACAGAGACCTCTTTTAGCTATATAAAATTTCCGTTATCGTTAGTCTCGTTCATGCAAGTCCATACTGCAAAACAAGTTAAGGTTAAGCGAGTCTAAGTACCAATTTCACCAAACGATGTTAAATTGAATCAATGTTAATCGACTGTTAATTCATACATTTTGACTGCTGTTAACGCTCTAATCGTCTGTTAAGTTGTTAACATCGTATGGTGAAATTGGTACTAACTCTATAACTCTACCATTAGATAGAACACTGCATTTACTCGTACTGGCCGCCAACAATTACTAACAAATGGCACGCCAATAATTCTACTGTCTGTGTCCCGAACTCGTGGTGAATACTCTTCTTAAATGCATTGGAACATGCGTGACTTAATCATACTTTTAAAGGCTGAGCCGACAACTAGATAACTATTTCCTAAACCGCTTATACAATATACTTTCTAGATTACTCCTTACTTAAATAGGTACGAAAGTTTGGTGTTAACTGATGAAAAACTTTTTTTCTGATATATCGAAAGATCTTATCGGGAACCACAATTGAATCGAAAAATTCCGTCCCAGCGATTTAGTAGCTATTTGTTGTTTAGTCCAATAGGCCGCAAAGACACTTATAGTACACTCAGCACATATTAATGGGATTTAGATATCATTCCATTTTATAATATGCGACAAATTCACCGTTTGGAATACCTACCCAACAATTCAACATTTGCAAGTTGCTCTTCACGCTCAGTCCATCTAAAGTTTAACACAAGCTTACATTTGTGCCTACTGCATCATCTTAAGCTTAAACTTTAGTACTAAATACGCAACGACTCGGATAAAAACAAAGAACGCGCTCAGCACGCCGGCATCTAACCAGAAATTTGCTTTGTCCATCGTCATTTCCTGCAAAAACGTATCTGGACGTCTAAAGTGGCAGTACATTTCTGAGCATTCGAGTTTCTCTCTGCCATAACCGTACACGGATAACATGGCTCCTTCGAACCCGTATCTTACGTAGCTGAGATAAGTGATCCACTGCATGTAGCTGGGGATTACTTTAAAGTTAACAAAGAATCCGGAAAACAAAACGACGGGTATGGTGGTGATGGGGCCGATGTAGACGCCGGTCTCTATCTTCATGGCGGCGCCGACGAGCAGGCCGAGCGACTGCGCCACCAGCGCCGTCAGGATGTTGATGGTGGTGAACATGAGCACGCGGTCCGTCTGCATCGGCTGGCCCGTCATGAAGTACACTATTAACACGTACACGCCGCTAAACACTATCTGTGGAACAAAATGTATCATGTTTATACTCGTATGTAAATTACCAGAAATAATATCCTCCTTTAAACTTGGATTTGGCCGAAATTGATTTACTTTTCTCATACGACTACTTGACAAAGGTTGAAAAAACATATTTTGAATTTAGCAATATTTAAAATAACTGTACTGGACATATATATTTTTTGTATCGTCTACCTTTTTTAAGACTTGTTTGCTTCCGTACTTTATTCGGCATTGAAAATTATTGGGTTCCATTAAGTTTCTTGTTATATTAGTAAAAAAGAAAGTTAAACAAGATCACTTTGTTTCTTATAGCCTCAGCCAAAGTAATCTTAGGACTATTATGCCTGTGATTGGTTCAAATGGATTTACCTAGTACTTATTTCAACTACAAGGTCGACTTGACCAAGTTTGAAAAAATACCCGCATTTTCGTAAAAAATAAAGATTATTTATTTATTTATCTGATAGAAGTAATAAGTGAAAAGAAGTAATAAGTGAAAATTCGACCAGTTTTGTTATCTATTGACATAAATTATACTATAATTACCTGAAAAGGCAGATCCGCCAATGTTTTCGCAAAGTAAAACGCCTTTAATGAGTACCAATAATTTAAATGCTCTCTCACAAACACACTCATTTCCATAGGGACTGAAACAAAGGAAACATAGGTAAATAATCGAACGTTCAAATTTGAAAGGTAACAACAATAAATTGTTTAAGATACCGAAGAAACTCTGGTGACAATTAAATTGAACTGATAGATATGATTGCTAGAATGATCGAAACGAAAGGTGGCTTTAGAACTGCTTAATGCACATAGTAAGTTGAGTTTAATTTCTGTGACCCTAGTGAAAAAGGATACAAGTCTCCTGAAGTTTAGGTGAAAAACAGTAGAAGTCTAGTATACTCTGTACATGACGTGTATCCTTTCGTATTAAGAGCTAAATCGACTTATATCCGTGTTCACGAGAGCCACAGATTTATGCCTTTTTTAACTTATTTATAATAAGGATACTGTTATGTTATACTTACATGTAAGGATTGTAGGTATCATCGCAGCGAACATTGTAAACATAACAGTGAAAAATATACAGCCAGCGTTACTCATGACCTTCGCTGCGTCAGACCCAATATCGTAGAATAACACCCCAATCAACAGCCCGATGATCGTGTGCGAACATAGCCTTAGGTGCGTTAGCATCGGATCACGTAAAATACTTCTGAATGTTCGCATTAATAAAATCCAAAACTGCTTGAAGCCTGACGTCGGAAAACCAGTTTTGACTGGTTTTGTGCTGAAACTTTCGCTTGAATCGAGGAGTGAGGTGGTGCAAGTAACGGGAGCCAAGTTCGTGGAGATGGGCAAGGTGCTCGGCTTCTCCGGGTGCGCTGCGGGCCCGGACATGTCTATCACTGTGCACGTGGGCTTGTCTGTAATAGAAACGTTCAATTACATATTTTTGCTAACCTAGCAGCAAGATGCATAACACTTACGTAAATGATTTTCGAAAACTGTAAAAATGTAGTGAATTGACATAAGCACTGGACGCGACCTTCGAGCAGCTTACGTCAAACCTATACGTTTTCGATAACGATAACGATCTAGCAATGCATCTTGTCTAAGCCCACAGGGCTGGGTAGTGTTGCAATCACCTGTGATTAAAAAACAAATACCTACGTAGGTATTTGGTATTTGTATTTAAATTCAGTGCCTCCAGTGATAAAGGGATTTTGCATGCTCGGTTTAGTATTGTAGTAATAGGACATAACTCTAGCAATCCCCTAACCCTGGTTTTACAATTACGCTAAAGAACTCGCCGTTTCTAAAGACATATTTCCACTTATTTGGTATTTTTACCGGTATAAAGGTACTAGTGCTTGTAAGTGGAAAAAACCGTAGAACCTAAATACAAATCCGCATTATTTTTTTACAAAATGACACTACTCTTGTTGTTCCGTAATAACAAGAACATAAGTAAAGGGTCTGGTACACGATCAACTTTTTACGGCAATGTGTGGCAGGCAACTATTGCTGTCTTACTCTTATTTCGAATGTTAGAGCAAGATGCGTATAGTTGCCGGCCACACATTGCTGTGAAAATGTTGCTCGTCTAACCGGCCCTTTAGACTAACAGCGACTATTCCCTTATTGTGCATAAAGCCATAACTCGAAGCGTACCGTTGCTCCGCTAGGCGCAATTGGTCATATCCCCGCCTTGACCACCTTGTTATTGGCTAGATAGAATGAGCTCCATAGAAAACTAATAAATTTTGGAAGTACGCAGTCATTACTAATAATATTTATGTATATATTAAACGGGAAATAAATTACTTTACGTGATCTCTAAAACGGCAAGTTAAGTATTCATTTAAAAATTACTTTAAAACTCGACGCCGCGAAGTATTTTGAATCCAGGAGGAAGACTAATTTGAGACAAAAATAAGACAATTTATTAAAAATCTGTGGTTTTCACTCGTAATCATAATTACCTAAGTCTGGGTCTTGCTCTGTTCTTTCAGATTCCGTAGTCAGCAGGTTTTTATAAAATTAATGACATTTGTCTGCAAGTTTCTATGGAATTCGTGTCAATGGATGGTAGAAGAGCCAGAAGATCTTTGTTTTTCTCCACGCTTATGGGGATAGCCTACTCAGATGTATTTATTAGCAAATAGTTTATCTTAAATACTACACTCCACGCCTATGCCTTAGCTTTAGCTCGTTGTCGTTTGTTAACAATGGTTCAATAAAATGTAAACGTGGTTGGTGAAAAACAGGTGTAATCCTGCTAGACTTGCGATTGTTTAATGGTCTCGCAAGATTCTAGTGATTTATACTGAAAGCAATAAAAAATTTGACGCAAGGGCCGATGATGCTACTGGTTTCTGACCCAGTCATCATCATCTCCTTGCCCTTATCAAGCATGTTTTTTCCTTCCATACATTCCTGTTAGCCGTCATCTCAGTCCTAGGCTTGTACTATGGGTACTAGACAACTTCTGAATGACTGCAGAAATCAAATAATAAGATTATGTATAGGAATGACATAAGATTTCGTGTCATGCTTATTCTACACGTTTTAGCAGATTGCTAGGGTGATGGAACCAGTAATAGACAAGGCACCAATAATGAACACTTGATTCTTATTTTACAGAAGATAAGGGTTATTCATTTGTTTTGCAACAAATGAATAACAATCAATTTTGGTCCGTATACAATTTGAACCAAGAGTTAAGTGTCCATTACTGGTGCCTGTCAGCTAAAAGTGTCCATCATTGGTGCCGTCACCCCAGTCGCTAGATTTCGTATAAATAAAATCGGTTACACCCACCGTTTTTTTTTTACGTTATTACAAAAAGTGACACCAGCTAGGAATAGTTTAAAATTTAGCATAACGAAACAAAAGTAAAGCGAGGACGTTCTCACCTAGCACGATTTCTGGCGACTTGACGTTGTTCTTGGCCTGGTTGTTGAACTTGGAGTGATGCGGCGCGGGGGGCTGCGTGCGGCCGCAGTTGCCCTTGTTCACTGCCATTACCAGCTTGTGCACCCAGTCGCCGTGCTCACCCGTCGCCACTTCCATCACTGGAATACCACGATATTTATCGCACGATCCAGAAGAGCCATACCAGCTATTGCAGTAGAGGCAGATTTAGATAGGGTAAGTAAAGGTCAATTACTGACTCCAAATTCGAGCCGAGTCAGTGCTGACCCGATATATACTGACATAGTGTAAATTGATTTGGAGTCAGTACAGCGCTGTTGCGTCAGCACTGACTTAAATATTCCTGCTTGAGTCAGGAACACCCTGTGTAAATCTGCCTTTGAAATGTGTCAGCCTTTCGTTAATTTTTAGATAGTTATTAGCCTATTACCCCATGTCCCCAACCGCGTCTCAATTTATAATTTTATGCCATCATTATAATATCTCATCTAATTGTTATCGTTACGTGGTTATGAAAGTAGATGAAAACATCTTAAAAGCCAGAAATCATCAGCACGCACTTCCGACCCAGATCCGAAAACACTAGTAGGTTATTTTATAATTAAATAATATTTATGAATATCTTTTTCTTCTTTTTTTATGAATGGCGGTCCACCGCAGTATCCCGCAGTAATTTTGCCAATGTCAAGTGAGTAGACTTAATTAGTAAACAGAATAAATCAAAAGTAAAAGCCTGACGTCTTTCAATCGGCCATTTTTCCTCCCCAAAGGTTATTACGTATTTGGTTACCAAGTAAGTGTAGCATGACAATCTGATGTACTAAGTTCAACTTAATAGATTATCGTTCTTTTAAGCTTTTGCCTGTGTTGAGTTTTTTTTATCAGCGAATGGTGTTTACACATGATTGCAAAGATATTAATTCTCTTGATTTAACCCTATCAATTTTATTAATTTATTTACATCATTGTCAACCCAAATGTGGCAGGGTTGATTTTTTAAAAGTTTTTGTTAATGAGCCCATTGCCTAATTAAAAAAACAATTAAGAATATAATAAAGTATCACACGTCAACGATATAAAAACGAAAGAATAATAATTGAACAATGGAACAATGAAATTGACTAGTACCTACCTAATTCAACTTCAAACATTTCAACGATAATGTCATCAAGGTAGTTTTATTTAACAAAAGGAAACTTTCCAAACCCATCTGGTGCAATTTCGAATTTTCGTACGCGAATGAAGTTGTCAGCTGAAGTTAGTATATAATATTGTTGGTTAACAAGAAGAAAGTTCAAATACATACCATAATCTGCAGGATTGTGGTAGCTAGGGCAATTGAGACCCATGTTCGACAGGAATGACACCAGATCCTTGACCTTGCCCTGGTATATACACTGTCCCTCCGCCAAAGTGTACAAGAAATCAAACATCTCGAACAGCCGCGCGGACGGCTGGTGAATCGTGCAGATAATTGTCCTCCCTCCCCGCGCCAAGGACTTCAACAGCGAGATACATTGGAAACATGAGGAACTGTCCAGGCCGGACGTGGGCTCGTCAAAAAACATCACAGGGGGATTGTTTACTAACTCTAACGCTATTGACAGTCGCTTGCGCTGACCACCAGATAGATTAATCGTCCGTGTATCACAAGCATCCACAAGACCTAACGTTTCAATGATTTCATTTATCACTATCTTCTTCGCTTGCACTGTCATGTCCTTCCCTAACTTCAAGTTTGCCGACACGTGCATAGCCTCTTTCACTGTCAAATGCGGTAGGAGGCAGTCGTCTTGCATTATGTAGCTTGATAGTTTTCTAAAGCGCCGCAGATTCCGCTCTTTCCCGTTGATCAGGACGGAACCGCTAACATTTGAAGCTCTGAAATCGGAAACAATTGCTCAATAGTATGATTCGTGTTGGACACATTCCAAGACTAATTTGGATAGCGTGCCACATATTCTGGGATGACCGATGTAAAAATAGAATATTTTAAAGGTAAAAAGTTAGACAAGAGAAACCGTGATATTTATCAAGACAAATAAAAAATGGCAACAAATATAATAACCACCAAAATTATCTTCGAGACCCAAATTCAGAAAATGACAACCAAATAAATGGCTTCGGTAAACTAAATTTAGTAAATCACTATCAAATCTTAACCAGCAAAATTACGACCTATGAATGTTTCAAAATTTATTCCTAAGTATTTTAGTCAAGTGTATCTAATAGCGGCAAATTTTGTTATGCTTGCGGTTTAATAACAGCTCCATTCTTTGACATTACAGCGAGAGTTGAGAGTGCGGGTGGCGCGAAACAGCGACGAATTAGGAAATCTGGCTGAATTTTGAGGCCACGTGTATTTGGTGGTTATTTACTATTTTTGGAATCATTTACTGTAATAGGATAATGTGATGGTCAATATTTGGATTTTTTTAAACTAAATGTGGTTTACATTTTGGTGGTGATTTACTGTTTCGGGAATGAAAGGAATTATTTTGTATGTCATTTATTACTTAATCTGGTGATCTATTGAACATCTGGCATAAGAGCATAACCATAAAATATTATTGTTTTTTTTATAAATATTCAAAAAAAAAAAACTGTATAAAAACCGTATATACAGATAGATATCCTTCGCTGCCCATTTGATAATAAAAGATAAAACAGATCATATGTTGACGTCCGTTAAAACCTTGCGATTTTTCAAGGCGTAGATTCAATGCGGTCAATGCGATTTTACCGATAAGACATTTTAACATAGATATTATATTATTAGGAAGTAATAACATTATTTATTTACATTGTGTAGTTGATTTCTAATTTCCAGTTTCTGTTTAGGAGGCCTGGGGGGTTATGACATGGCTATGCAGTTCATTTTACGGCCAGCGTAAAGGACAGCTGTGGCAGTAATAGAGCTCTGTCCATTTCTCTCAACCTTAACCGAACTGCATAGCTATGTCGTAATAACCCTCTGCCCCTCCCCTGGTATGTAACTCACGCAGTATAATATGTATGTAACATTTATAATAAACATAATTGATATGCTAAAAGCTTACTTGTAGCCAGCCAAAATGTTCATAAGCGTGCTTTTCCCAGCTCCCGAGGGTCCCATAATCGCCGTCAGCTCCCCAGATCTAAAGGTCCCGTTTATGCATTTAAGCAGTGCCTTGTACCCTCGCTTGCGACCCTCGCTCACGGAGTACGACAGATCTGAGAACTCGATGTCCACAGGCGGTCGCTTGGGCAGGTGTGTGAGCGAAGCCATAGGCTTCTTCTCGCCGTTGGGGATTTTGCGGACCAGACCCGACATAGATGCCGCACCGGCGCCTCCGTTGCATAAGTTGATTTGTGAGCCCCTGTAATTCAAATTTAATTACGTTAATTGTAACAATGTGGTATCGTAACAAAATATTTCTCGGAAGTCGTGCGAATTTTCTCTAAGTACTAAATATATAATAAATCTTTTTCAAATAAAGTTGCTCAAAAAGTGTGTTTACTTTTTGTAACAGCATATCGTACGGAAAGTTGGATTTTTCCCACTAGTGTTTCTTACTTTTCAATTTTGTTACCCTTAGTACCAATTTCACCAAACGATGTTAACCACTTAACAGACGATTAGAGTGTTAACAGCTGTCAAAATGTATGAACTAACAGGCGTTTATCATTGATTAAATTTAACATCGTATGGTGAAATTGGTACCTAATTGTTCAATTTACACTATTGAATTTTTAGCAGACTATGAATGAAGTAAAATGTTTCTTTTAATTACAATTTATTTTTGGTTCATTGTAATTTTTTCGCAATCGTCGTTTGATACACGCGCGGAGCCGTCATTATCATTCGTCCCGAGTCTTGTTTCGCTTGTGAGCTGCGAGGCTTGCTCGGGCCACACCGCGGGACTCATGTAAGTGAAATGTAAATAACGCGGTCGAAGTCGACGATTCGTGAGTAAACCATTTACTAAACTTATAGGTGTGCTTATTTTATGCATTTTTTACATTACATTTATTGCTATTTTTTGTATTTACCTAATCGTAAACTCGTCTTGCTCATAGAATTCTTATCAATTCATTTATATCATACATATATTAGTTTCAAAAGCCACATAGGTACACTATTAACAATAAAAAGCTTAACAGTTTGTCGGTGAATTGAAGTTTAAACACACTTTTCTTACAATTTTACTGTGGATATCTCCTTAAATTTATATACATGCTTAGAATCTGTTAAACGACACGCAAAATTTGCTCAAAGAGTATACTTCGGATACTCTTAAAAAAGTAAACTGGTTGGTAATTACAATTTAACTTTTTTTATGTAATCTACCTATTTTAAATTATGATTAATAACCAGCTGTGTTGTTTGAGGAGCTGTCAATCAGCTCGCGCTTTAACCAATTATGAAATCGCGCCCTGCTACTAAAATTAACGTTGTGCGGTGACGATGAAAATGTACGTATTTTGTGGATGAAAACACTATACATTAACATATAGCTGTTGTTGTTCATAATGTATGGTAGGTAGATGTTACCGCGTCGCGTCACGTGTGCCCTTGACACCGAGTGGAGCCGTCTCGCGGGCGCAGGCGTGGAGAGATCGTGCGCCTGCTCGGTGCTGGTGTACTAACCGCGCGCCGCTAGACAAATATTTTGGCAACATATTTCACTTGGGTACTTCTGCAGACTAACAGCAAAGAATACTATTTAGGGCATTTAATGATTTGCTTTCGTATTAAGTTTTCAGCTGATGATTTAATCCTACTAATATTATAAATGCGAAAGTTTGTGTTAGTTTGTTTGGTACTCCTTCACGCTGGAAGCAGGACGGACTTATACTTACTTAAAAAATGGAAAAGTAAAAAACACTAGTGCGAAAAATCTAACATTCCGCAAGATGTACAGTTACGAAAAGTTCCCGAGTAATCCCGAGGGGATAACGATAGTCGAAATCTAGGCGGACGAAGTCGCAGGCAGAAGTTAGTAAATCATGAAAATTCCTGTGCCTAACCTAGCGCTCTTGAAATATTATGCGGAAATAGGTATCCCGTCCAGATACTTCATATCTCGTCGGCCACACTAAATCACCTATTATTACGATTACCTTCGAGTGTAACATATCTAATTGAATAACTGATCCATTATTATACAAAACCATGTAAGGTCTATGTACTTTCAGCCTTGGTTTTGTACGCTCCGTACGCCGAATGAAATGCCTGCGCCGTGCCATCTACGAGCTATGAGTGCCCGCTGGCAAGAGGCCAAAATCGTGTAAACAGGGCGAGGGCTGCACAGACAATGTCAATTTATCTCTTCATATATTATTATTACTATCTTTTTGACACACCGTTATATTTTAATATTATTTATTTGGAATTTGTTTACGTCCTTTAATTTGAAACGCTTTTTTTTGATACAGACAGCCCGGTAAAAATGGGATCAAATAACAAAACAAAATGTGTAACTAATTGTCCTTAAGAATGTGAAATCAAGCTGAAATAAGACGTCGATAAGTTCGGCAACGATCTTAAGTCGGTTATGATCATTAGAATCATCACTGACCCTCGGATCCTTATTACCAATTTATATAAAGTAAAAAAGATAAAAAAGATAAATTTATTCCAATCCCGTCGATGCGGCCTAAAAATAAAACAGTTGGAAAAAGGTCAAAGAGTAGCTAAGCAACGGTTCATTAACAACGAAACCAAAGACGAACTGCCCTACTAACCGTTCCAAAACGCGTTGCGGTTGTTTCCAGGCGATATGTTTTACTTTGTTTTGTGCGACAGTTCGTAAGCTTCAGAAGTAATTTTCACTACTGGGTTCAGCTAGGTCACATGCTTAGTTTTTTTGGACATTTATTTAATGGACCCTTTTGCCTAGTATTACCGCAGCAATGACTAAATAGCAGGTAGGTATAGTATAATTAAGTTCTATGTTCGTAGAGACTGATGACATGTTATTTGAGACGTGAAATTGCACCTTTTCTTGAAGGATACTTGAAGTAGTATTTTAAATCACGAAATAAACACTCATAAGTAGTCATCGCGCGTGTCGGTAAGTGTGCGTTCCTTGTTCCGCTTGGCTGCGTTCTTTTGTGTAATTTGTTTAGTTGTGACTCATATTTGTTGCTTACGAGGATACTTGTTTTGGGGGTAAGCGAGCTACGTTACCAAGAGCCGTCGGTGTAAGTTTAAATACCTACCAAAATATAACCACATGCTGACCACGCTTTTGAAGGCTAAAGGGGTTTGGGTAAAAGTGTTGTCATTTGTAAAATTCATACATTTTCATGGTGAGCGGCCGTTCGTAAAAGTGGTAATTTATGGTAGAATTATTAAAAATAAACATATTTTGTTATGTAATGTAATACTCTTAAGTGCATCGGAGCGGAGATATTTAAATATTCATACTTGGGCGTACTTTTGTACTAAAAACTGAATACTTAAATCTTTAAAATCTCCGCTCCGATATTATTTAACGCCATAAATTATATATATCTATGTGTATTTAGAGGTCCTCTAAATAACTATGTAAAAATCATCCGTGGCCGCTCAAAAAAAAAGTGACAATATTCTTCAAACAAATTTACCCAATGCCCTTTAGAAAGAACATTTATTTTACCAAATTTAAGACAACACACGAGTTAAGTACGAGAAGTCAAGTCGCTTGTGACCGTCTCCACGCCTTCGGCGGATCCAGGCAACCGAGGCTGGCAAACAGCGGATAGGAAATTACATTAAATGAAATTAATAGCTTTCATCACATCTGATATTGATCCGCTATCAAAATTATTTGGAACATTTGGGGGTAAAAATTTTTGTTTGGTTTGATTTGACCCTAGCTTCACTTTAAAACGCGTTCCTATGTAGTTTTTATATGTATGATGCCAAGGATGAACGATAAATATTCGCATAAGTACGTTGTTTTATTTTCTTTTAAATGGAAAACTCCTGATTATTCTGCCTTACGGAGTGATGACACTATTATTGACTGAGCCAAAAATTATTGTTTCTTTCTTTCCGGTTCCTTAAAATAGATTTTGTGATATTTCATTAAACACTATAGTGGGTTTATTAACTACGCGTTGTGGTAATTTGGCAGCCATACAATATTACAATAATTAGATTAGACTGAATTTCCTAGTTTGAGGAAAGTATTGAACAAGTACTGTCTGAAGTGACAGCTGAAAAATTACGGGTGTTGGGCAACGCGTTTTCAGTCTTACCACAGCAGTCTTGCGAGTGAAAATGTTTTTGGGCCTCAGATACCACGTACCATCAAGTGCACTGTGCGTTCGTTTGCCTTCTTTTAGTAGCAAAAAATATAATTGATGTTTTTTTTATAAACGGGTTTTTTATTATCGCCGTATGAGTCATTACATCAAACAACCGACGGCTCCATTTCCAACACGCTCGTGCCGGCTATGATAAATAAACAGTTAATGAGGTTTATACCTAAATGTGGATGATTTACCTAAATTAAACATCAAGAGAAATGATAACATACACTCGTAAGTCAAAAATAAATAAATGTTTTAAAAAAAACCGTTCGAATGTCGGCGTAATTTTATGCCAAATCACGGCTTTAGTACCAAGGGTCTCTGAGATAAACCGCGTACAGACAAGAACAGACGGACGTGGCGAAATTATAAAAGTTTCTTGATGACCCTCAAACCCTAAAAACCGAGAGTAAATGTGGCCAAAAAAATTCAGTCTAACCCCCATCATCGCTTAAAACCTGTACCAACTCGACTACCAAACACCCTGTATAGTTAATTCGCTCTCTAAACTCTTCTGACTGATAAACAAGGGCAACAAATATTGTTACTGGCATTGCAAATCCCTTGGCAAACCACTGCGTGTCAACATGTTTATAACGTAATGTCAATGGACTCCTAAACATTCAGTTTCTGTTTTCTTACGACGTTCCAATGCATTGGATCGTTGTCGTAACGTGTAATGTGTTGGTTAATTTAATAATAGTTTGTAAATATGTAAGTCGCTTTTTTTTTGTTATGATCTCGGGCTATGGCTTAGTCGTTAAATCTGACAGTGTGTATTTGATCGTTATTCATCAAATTGCCCTTGAGAAGCAATTCTTTCTCAATTTACAATTTTGTTAAATCTACCAACCAATCTAAAAGGCCCCTTATTTATAAGCAAATAAGGCTTTCACACGCAACTCTAGTTGCACAAAGTAGCACACGAGTGGTTATCATAGATTCATCAGTCTATAATTCGGCCACAGATAGGGAAAGACAGATTAAGGATAGGGTGTCCAGACAACTATAACTGTGTCACTCTCCTGCCTGGAACATGACAGATTTACCAGCTTAAAATACAGCTTCAGGGCGTCTAATCTACTGGGTAAACTATATTGCCCTTCTATTGTTGTCGTATTCTTAACGTTAAAATAGCTCTTATTAACATGACAGTAATGACAGCCATGATAAAAACAATACGATAACATGTCAAAGGTAATATGGTTTTTCCCAAGAAAAAAGAGGTAGATATGTTATACGCGCTTCGATAGTGGCACCCTAAAACCAAGTCAATTGGTACACCTGTACTTAGTCTTGCGCCGTCAACGGAACCGTGAACTAGTCTGCAGAGCAACATACACTCATCTCTGATTCGCTCCCGGAAATTAGCATACCATCCTGCTTTCACTTGTCATTTATGAATTAGTGTGCGTAAGCCGGGCCATTTTTACACGCGGAATACCCTATAGGTAACATATCTACCTCTTTTTATATTAATATCATTGGTTTTTCCTACTAAAATAGAGGCCTTGATCTAATGTCTTTGCCGTAGAGATCAAGGTAGATATAAATAGGTACCTACCTTATAAATTGTATTCGGAGAAAATGAAAAGAGACGCAATGAGCGGCAAACAAGTAAAAAAATCAATCACGTATAAGCCGGTTGCCAAGGCTATGGCGATTCAAGGACAAGTAAGAAGTTACATGGCAGGCTACAAAACCAAAAGTTTTTTAGGCTTAGAGAAGGCAAATGAGACGAAGACTGTTTTACACTCATACCGAAAAACAACAATTCTGCTTGGCGTACTGCTCAAGTCCTTCGACCCATAAAAACTGTGTAGCTAAGAAGTAGCTGCGTAGTTTTCCGCATTTAAAATAACGTTTTATTCAAGGGATAGTGATGTATTTGGCTCGATAAAATGCTGTGTTCCGTATACATATAGCATGGGTGACTAGAAACTATTTACGAGTAGGTAATATAAAGAATTCTACAACGAATATCGTACAAGAGACGGCAACAAGCGATAGCGAACACTCGTCTTGTTGACGTCCGTTTGAGCAACGATCAATGTCGCAAACGTAAAGCTGGGCATTCAAGGACGCGCCGTTTGTGTCTGCGACAGATGAAGTTTATACAACTGGATGGGCGTAATATTTTGACCACATTCACGAGTGCGCCACGCCACTAAGTTTCCGTTTCTTTACGTTCGAGGTGGTCGTGTATGTTGTTTCGGCAGCCAGAGAATGCATTCACAACGACGCCATTTGGCTTGGCGCGGTGGCGTGGCGTTCCAACGTTGAATTTTGACATTCACGATAGTTTGACATTCATTCGTTGGCTCGCCGCGCGATTTTGGCGCGGCGCTGCTCTATTTGGCTTGTTGAAGCGGTCGTGAATGCCCAGCTTTACGCGCTGACAACCATTTTCTAACCCTCGGGGGCCCCGACGCAAAAAAGGGGGGTTATAAGTTTGACCGCTATTATTAAGTATTATAACTTATTTATTATTACAAACGAATTGCACAGCATACCAGTAAAAAACCGAGGCACTGTGAAATTATAGACACAAATACCGAAAATACAATCAAATAGAAATTTCACATTAAGGTGGCGACACACGCCATCCATGCTCTCGCAGTACCTCAAACATTCTTCTCCCAGTGCAGCCCGCTCATCCGCTACCAAACACATCGCGCTCAGGGGTATAGTTATGCGAGGAGCCCGTTTAAAAGTTGCAAGTCACGGAGCAAAGGACCACAGTTCGAGACGTCGGAACCGCCAGTAAATGGCGAACACTAGGCTATGTGTGTGGGTATGTGTGTGTTGTCTGTCTGTGAACCGATTGAAATGAAATGAAATGGGTGAACCGATTTGGATGCGGCTTTTTTTTAAAGCAGGTTTTCTAGCGGTAGTTACTGAGATAGTTTTAGGAAGATCGGTTGAAACATTTAAGAGATATCCGCTCTGAAATTCAAATTCAAATTCAAAAGTGACGTGTTGTCTTTTTCTATTGCTATAGCAAAGAAAGTGACAGCAACAACTTTAATCAAGCATTAAATTTAAATTGGCGTCTCTGACTGCGGCAGTAACACATTTTAAAGACTTCTCACGAAGGTAAGGGCAGGAATGTAAAGTAAAGAGTGTGTTGATTCCGAAACTCGTACGCTTCCGTATTTTTGCCCTTGATAAGAGAAAATCGTGTACTTGAAGGAAAAAGTCAATATCTGACGTAACTTGTGCGTTCCATTGGAGTCGATAATTTAGCTTCAGTGAAACAGCTGCGTCGTTTCAGACTAAAGGCCTCATTAGTTATTTTATTACCATAATCGATTTCTGTTCAATAATGTACTCTTGGATCAGTGCTTGTAGACTAGAATAGCATCATTTATTTCAGGCTATTGCCTATATAGTTTGTGAGTTACAGAGTACTTAAAATAGGTTAGTGACGATTAAATTATATAACATAGAGAACACGAGGCAACACAGATATACGAGTACCTATGTGTCGTGCACGGTTCTCAGTATATCTTGCCTGATCTATTCATTATATATCTGACACCAATTATGCCTTACGTAACCCAGTATCAGTAAATGCAGAGAATGTAAAGAGAAGGATACAATACAAATTTGTGAAGAAATAGATAAATGCATTCAGAAGGGTCATATGATAATAAGAAATTTTGAGAAGAAACACAATGCAAAAAGTACAACTATTCTAGATGAACAGGGTAATATACTTATAAATAATAGGGATATATTGGAAAGATGGAAGAGATACATAGAACAACTTTACAAAGGACAAGGATTGGATGATGATGATATAGAGGAAGAACAAATAGTGGAAGAGGACGAGAAAGGGCCAGACATCTTAAAAGAAGAGTTTTTGAAAGCCTTGATGAGTATTCACAATAACAAAGCAGCAGGGTGTGACCAAATATTTATTGAAATGATAAAATATGCAGTATGTGAACCCATGGTACAGGAAGTTTTTGAGTTAATGAGAGATATATACATAACAGGACAAATACCGGTAGATTTCCAAATAAGCAGAACAGTGGCATTGCCAAAAAAACTTAATTCTTTAAAATGTGAAGAACACCGAACCTTAAGCCTTATTTCGCAAGCATCTAAAATTTTATTAAAAATAATTCAAAACAGATTGAGACCAATTGCTGAAAACCATTTAAGTTCCGATCAGTATGGTTTTCGACAGAATAAAGGGACTAGAGAAGCTATTTTAGCTCTTAGATTAATAGTTGACAGGCGGTTAGATTTAAATATGGACACACACATAGCATTTGTTGACCTGGAGAAGGCTTTTGATAAAATAGACTGGAAGAAGATGATGTATAGCCTGCGTGGTGTTGGTGTTTGCTACAGGGACCGAAAGATTATTTGCGAACTTTATAAGAACCAGGAGACCATTATAGAAGTTGGAGAGGAAAAAGCAAAAGCAAAGATAAGGCAAGGTGTCAGACAGGGATGTCCACTCTCACCGCTCATATTTAACATTTTTATAGAAGATGCCATAAAAAAGGTAATAGATTCAGATTTGGGGGGAATTAAATTTAATGTACAAAAAATTCACTTCATTAGGTTTGCGGATGATATTGCAGCATTTGCTGAAACCAACAGTCAACTACAAGACCTAGTTGTAAAAATGGAGGAAATTTTCAATCAGTTTGGACTTAAAATTAATAGCAGTAAAACTAAAACTCTTATAACATCTAAACATGCAAAAAAACATAACCCAATCATTCTTAACAATAGTACAATAGAACAAGTAAACAAATTTAAATATTTAGGAAGTTTAATTACCAATGACTCCAGATGCACCGCAGACATCATTCAAAGGATAGCCATGGCTAAAAAAGCCTTCAATAACAAGAAGCACCTATTAAGAACTAAAATATCAAAAAAGGCTAAAAAACGCTTAATTAAAATCTACATCTGGAGCATTGCGTTGTACGGTAGCGAGACTTGGACACTAACACAGAGAGATAGAGAAAGGTTGGAAGCGTTTGAGATGTGGTATTGGCGAAGGATGGAAAAAATTAGCTGGACGGAAAAGAAAACCAACGAAGAAGTTTTGAAGATGGTGAACGAGAAAAGACATATTTTAAAAACTATAGAATGTAGAAGAGGAAAGATGATGGGCCACTTGATGCGGCACGATAGTTTCTTTTTGAACATTTTGGAGGGTAAAGTCGAAGGAAAAAGAGGAGGAGGAAGACCTAGGCTCACATACTTTAACCAAATAAGACGGAAGGCGAATGTCGTGTCGTATCAGGAGGTGAAAAGGCTGGCACAGGATAGAGAAAAGTGGCAATTACTCCACCGACAAGAGCCTGGCTCTTAAATTTAATGATGTGAACCCAGTATTAAGGAAAAGTCTTATAGTGAATAATTTATATTAACTTTTTTTTGTACTTTCATCATTTTATTGGTTTTATTTATCCAATTATAACAAAAAATTGTATTTATCATTAATATACTATTTAAAATGAGTCACCAAATAAATGATTTAATATTACAACTACTTTTCAAATATACCTAAAATTAACTTAAAACTACACTAATCTAATAAACCGCTGCCAGTGGGCATCGTTCCCAAAATGCTGGCAGCATTGCCACGTTGAATGGCAATACTTAATCTTTGTGCCAAAAAAAGGCCAGCATTTTCGTCACGAGATGTGTCGACCAGGCGCCTCGAAAGATCTTCAAAAAATTTATGAGCTCCTGATCCCTACGGTGCTAAAGTTTCGACCCCAAAAGGCTCAAATACGTAGCCTCTATCGAGCTGACTGTACTTGCGTCTTTTCAGGGTCTCCGCTGATTCTGCCGCGGATCCAGCCTTAATTCTCGATCCGGGAAGGTTACGGCGCAAACTAACTATTTCAACTACTGTGTAACTTATTTTCAGTTTAAACGCGGAGTTAGGGTGCAGCTCCACTGAGGCGGAGACGAGAGGAGCGGAGCGGAGCTGTGCCAATATTAATCAATAGAAGGCGCATGCGGTCACGTCGAGCGCGCCTTGCGCACGTTAGTTTATATTCTATTGGTTAATATAGAATATAAACTAACACAGCACAGCTCCGCTCCGCTCCGCTCCGCTCGTCTCCGCCTCAGTAGAGCCGCACCCTTAACATCCACGGGTTTCAGTGACTTGTGGGTACATTTATCTTCTGCATTTTTATTGCGCTCTGGCTACCTGACGGTAAGTATGGGATCTGAAACCCATAGTCATTAAAATTTCCATTCTCAAGACTACAAGACTGCAATCCTGAGACCGCAAATGCGTTGCTAACCCTGAGGTCTAAGATGCAACGCCTCTATGCTAGTAATTTCACCGGTTATCTTTTACCAAAATGCGAACACTTCTGCTTGACGGTAGTTCAAAGGACAAGATGGCGTTACCCGACCTTATGTTTAGTTGATATAAGATAAGAAACAAATGTTTATTTTATACATTGCTGATGAACGAGAAGCATTTGATAAATACTATGTCGGTGCTTGTGACTCTGTTAATAAACGGAAAATCAACGCAAGCGAATTCATGAATTTAAAACGTGTCACTTCAATTGATGATGGGAGTTATTCTAGTGAAGTTTATAAACTTACCCCAGTAATTGTCCATTGTTAAGAGGCTCCGCCTTGGCCTGGCTGAACATGACCTTGTCTCCGAGTTCCCCGCGGCTGCCGCGGCCCACCAGCGGCAGCTGGATCTGGGTGCCTTTTGACTCCATCTTCAGCTCTGACGTCATCGCTGCATTACCATTGTGTGGTACAATGCTCTGCAATACGAGAAATATATACGGTGAACATAATTATCTCATCTCACTAATATTATAAATGCGAAAGTTTGTGTGTGTGTGTGTTAGTTTGTTACTCCTTCACGCTGCAACGGCTGGACGGATTTGGATGAAATTTGAAACGGAGATAGCATATACCCTGGATTAACACAAAGGCTACTTTCATCACAGAAAATTTAAAAGTGGCTACAACATGGGATGGCCGAATAACTAATTGTACGCGGACGAAGTCAGAAAACTATCATAAACCGAAGCGAAGCGAGGCGAGGGCGGGTTGCTAGTACAGTCGAGTTCATAAATATGTGTACACTTTAGTACCTTGTCTATTTAATGTCATGTTTAATCTGCCTTATATGAATTGGCACAGTGATTAAAGTGACAAGGTACTAAAGTGTATACATATTTATGAACTTGACTGTACAACATACCTAATCACGACTAGCAAAAACATTCCATACTCGAGCTCAAAATGAAAATTGTAGATATACAAAAATACGTCACATTCTTAAAACTTATTAGATAGAGAGGACAAGAAGGATGTGAAAAAAATCTCGACTCTATTATTAATAGCGATAGAGCGTGTGCATATCGACACATTTGTATAGTTATTATTGATTTATACCCGCAGTTACACATGTCGACATGGATTATGGTCGCCTTTACCGCGGTGGATAAAGCATCCGTCGCTCTCGCACTTACATACTGGTCAGAGAGTGACAGATGTTTTATCCACATCGATAAACACGACCATAATAAGCCGCAGACTTTAGTTATACAGCGATAATGACGATTTCAACATCGTCGAAATATCGGGAACTCATAAAATAAGCCCTATCTATATCTATAATATCGCCCTGTTTCGATATATGTAAATGACCTCGTATGCTTCAATATATTTGATGGCGACTTTACATATACTCAATATGAGAATCCAAACATCAGATTCTATCATTGATTTTTTTTTCATAAATTTTTCTATAGAACCAATAACTACATAATTTACTTCTTACGTTTTATACGAAAAAAAATTTTTCTTAAAAATTAGTCATAAAATTTCATAGGCCGTCGAAGATTTTTTATTATTTATAAAAACACGTAACATATTTTCTTTTATCAAAATTCTATGGGGTGTCTTAAACAACCCATTTCTTCTAAATGTTCGCAGAGTTTGTCAACTCTTTTAAAGGCACCACGAATGCAAAATACATAAAATGATTAATAATTCATGATTTTATTGACGTAAGGAATCCCAAATGGATGCAGAACAGATAAAATCAAAGATTGGTTAGGGTTCCGTAGTCAAAAATACTTAAAGTTTCGCAATGTCCGTCTGTCCATCGGTCCATCGATCCGCCTGTCCGTCGGTCCGTGGTTTAACTTAGTGACTTGGTACTGTAAACTGTAATTTGACAGGGTTACACAATATTACACATATCAATTACGTCGATCAAAATGAGAAAATAACTTGAAAATCATTTTTTCATTTCTAACCCTTAATAACGTAACGCCGCCCCATGGTTTTCTTATGCCGTGATACTTAACACCTAAAGTTCTGGGACACCCTGTAGAGCTTTGTCGGGATGTTGTTGGATTGGATTGTTTTTATACATTGGGGGTATATTAACAAAAATCGATTCAGGGATCCATTTGCACAATATCAAGTTTAAAGTGAGATCATCATTTTCATTAGAGTCAAGTGTAACCCCCTACAAGCTAAACCGTTGTTTTTGTATAATACCTAATTCATAATTCTTTATTTGAAGCGGGGCTATCAAAAGTCAAATAGAATAGGCTGATATTTACAAACTATGCTGTCATGTGTACAAGCATGCACGCGACACGCGAGATCCTTTATCCTTTTGTTTTTGTTCGAATGTACGCAACCCTAAAAAGAAGACAGTGGTTTGAATTCTTATGTTTAAAAAATAGCTCTTCGATTTCCAGCTTGTTTTAAACTTGCTGTTTTCATTTTTTATGGTGTTTTTTATGTTAATTTTTAAGACAATGCAAGATAAAAGACACAACGGTTAACATAACTGTTAATCACACAAAGTCAAGCATAGATACTTACAAAAAAGTTTTAAATTTTAATTTTAATGATTATAGGGAAACCGGCAACATTAGCGCTTTGGACATGACCATCATCAGTGATTCATCACTAAGAATCGCCGCAAGAAACTAAAATGTAGTGACAAAAGACACAATAAAGTTTAACTGATACATTTGTATGAACCATCTGTATTTTTTGGAGACGAGTAATTCATTAAAATTCCTTAGAAGGTTAGTTTTGCTATCTTTTGTAGATGACCTACATGACCGGTTGACCGTTGAACTCCGTGGTCCTTTTTGATCACTAAGCTAATTGACCTTGGTTTTGCAGCAGACATCGCGCGCAGAATTCCTTAAAAATGCGTAAAGATACAACCAAAACCTTGAAGGTCTACTGAGCGTTAGTCGTACATTGTAATTGTATTATTAAAATAATAATAATAATAATATTTATTTACCAGAAAAACATTAACAAAAGATTACATTGGTACTTAAAAGAAAACATGTCATGCAACATGCCTTAAACCGGAGAGCACGATTAAGTGACAGGAAACACGATTTACCCTGGCATAGAACCTGATTTGACGAAATGTAGATCAACAATGTTTGTATCCATCGGCCCCAAACTAGGCGAAGTCTGTATCTTGGGAAAATGATCTTATTTTAAACACTTTAAGAAAGTTTTAGGCGATAACTAGAGTTAGGGTTTTTGTTAGCATCCCCTGGTTCTAAAATCCGTGGAGTCGCTATTTCTTATTTTTTATGTTATGTGCATACAATTTTTATTTTCACCTTCTGTATGTTCATATTACAAATTAAACTAAAGAAATTTTTGGTTTGGTTTATCCATACCTACTAATATACATTTCTTTTTTTATTACGCTTTTACAGCGGAGATATCTTCCTTACCAAAATTCGTTTTTTTTTTTAGATCAGCGTTTTTATGAAAGGATGAATTTTGAAATATGACAGTGGAGCCAATTCAAATCGTGTTCTCTTATTTCAAATATGTGTATCTTAATTTATAAAAATCATACTTTATTCTGGTTAATATAAGTTTACTGTTGTTTAATTAAAAGAAAACGATATGAATTGGCCCCAAATTCATACTGAAGGTCAAAATCAAGGTGGTATAAATATAAGTATTACGAAATAGCGACTCCGTGGATTCTAGAGCCTCGGTATGCTACCAAAAGTTCTACCGCTAGCGATAAGTCAAAACGCGTTTCCGGCCTTTTCCTTGTTCTGCGGACTGCGCGACGGCGACGATGCCGAAATCATGCGGGCGCGCAGCCCGAAAATAGGCGACACGGCGACATGATGAAAAATCCGACGGTAAAAATTAAATTAGCCATTTTATACAGCGTCAATGTTAACATAGGTAGTCGCCTGATCATCCAAGTTAGTTTATACAAACATTTTCTAATAGTCAACATGATTATTTACCTTTTTAAGGTTTCGGACAACGTTACACCTACGCAAGGCGAAGCGCGCATCGCATATCAATGGCGTATTGGCGTATGTAAAGCGCTATATTTTTTTGCGTTTGACGTCGTACTAGCCTATTTCGACCTTTGAACGCAAGTAACGTCAAGGGATGTCAAGGAAATCGATTTTCATGAATGCCGCAGCTATGCACACATTAGCTATGTATGTGTGGAGAATAGTGCAGTTGTTCGAACATGATGTTAAAGTGACAAAATAATAAAGCACTTACTCGCCTACTCGGTCCAGGGACTCTATTCTACTGTATAACACCATATTGCCTTTGATAGGTTATCGGAATGTTTTTAAATTGGTTACCATAACTGTCAATTAAAAACAGCTAAGAGATGGCTGAGCTCCTGTGTTGTTGTTTTTTTTCATTAAAAAAAACCTAGTAAGCGTAAAATTTAAATGAAATTCTGGTTTTGGGAGTGCTGTGTCTGATTAATTTGAAAAAACATATTTTTGTATTAAGTGGCTGTGTTAGTATTAGGTTATGCTAAATAAGTTTTTGTTCCTAAATAAGTGTTAACTACCCCGTTTTGTACTTAAAAGTCGCCGACTTAATTTGGGTCCCATAGTATGTCTTTGTTCTGTGTTAATTTTTTGTTTTATTTTTTAGTACGTCGTGATGTATGCAGTGTGCCCTTAAGGTTTATTCACCCATAATTCCCACATAATAACCCGTCTCACAGCATAATTATGCTAAAAGGTTCAGAACTCAGACAGACATTGTTAAGACTTGCTGTAGTTTTTGTATCTATCTTAAGGAATAATATTATGTAAAACTCTGTGGTGAGAGGGCAATAAATCTTTTTCTATTTCAATTACCTAAATAAGAGCTACCGTAACGTTGATAATAGGATAACATGGCAATGGCAATATAAATAGTTTTACCTATTAGACTAGAGGCCCTGGTAATCTTATTTAGAAGTTTGGAAATGCACAATACCTGTCCTCGGATTCCTTTAGTAGCACTCGCTAGTACCACCATTGCCACTTTTAAATACCACTGATGCCACTGTCAGACACGATCGCCGCCGGTCGCGTTGAAATCACTTGTTACATCAATCCCCTAATCGCAATAAATCAGTGTTATCGTACTTACACAGTTGGTAACAAGAGTAATGACTTTTTAAATGGATTTTGTATGAGGCCATTTTAACGCAACTTCGTCCTTGTGATTCAATAAATAAATAAAACTTAGTGCTAACGCGTCCATACAAACAAAATTTTACAACTTTGAATGAACGCAAAATTTTTTTTTTTACAAATCCTTATAAAATGAAATATTCGTTTTCAACAGCGATGAATTGTTCATAACTAAAAATAAAATTGGTAATGAACTTATTGATCGGTTGTTAAAATGAAAATGTCATATTTGTAGGCAATTGTATGGTAAAAACGCAAGCGTTCCTAATTATTTGGCCATCACTGTATATGCGACCGAACCTGGGCCATATATAGCTCGATTGGAGGTAGTTGGTCGGCCGTAAAGTACCGTCTGCTCTACTAAACACGTCAACGTCTTGGGAGCCAATTTAGCTTACGCTAACTGGATATGTCAATGCCCAAGATTCACAAATTTAGCTAAAAATTGATGGAAGCGCTTTTTGTCTCTCTCTCTCTCTCTCAGGACTCTATTGGTTTTACTGTTTCTCTTTACATTTACCTTACTCAAATTCAGTTAACGGGAATCCTGTTATTGGGCATCCGAGTTTTAAAGCTTTGCTTTTTGATAAACTTATTGTTCTTAAACTTATGGTTCACTGCTGATAAGGCACATTTATATATTGATGATGCAAGTGATGTCACCACAAAAATACATTTTTTTTTCTTGTTTGGTTGATATTTAAAGTCAAGGACGTCAATCATTGACAACATTGTAGGTAACAACATTTCAAGATTTTTATCTAAGCAGTATGTATGTGGATAAAAATGATTAGCCACCAATTTGATCAGCGCTACTGATTTGGCAGATAGTTTGGTGCAAATTGGATAAGATAATTTATACGTCAATGTTCTTTTAACCAGATTGAACACCTGACATTAAGTGTACGATTACCTACACTGCCACTTTAATTTGATGGTAATATTTACCCTGTTTCATTTACCAAGTTCCATTACTTTCTGCCGTTTATTTTCTGCCGTGTTGTTTGAAAATATGGACGTCTGCAAACTATTTATTACAATTGAATATCCGACGTGTATAACAATTGTAAGAACTCGTACCTACAGCTGCACGGGTAGCACAAGTTCTATTTTCTCGCTTGTCGCTCAGTGCGTCTCTATCGTTACGGACTAGATAGAAAGGGAGATCCGGGCGACAAAGAAGTCGCGGGCAACTTGTGCTAGCCGTGCTGAGATGCATGCTGATTCGAACACGTATTTTTTTCAATTCACATCTTACCTACTCGTGAATCGTGAATTCGTCCGCGTAGAACTCGTTTTTAGTTATCCCTCGGAATCTATTTTAATTTCCAGGACAAAAAGTATCATAATGTTCTGAAAATTAATTATTTTGAGTCAATTTTCATCCCAATCTGTTTATCCAGCAAACGTAATCAATCGGTAGCTCGTCTCTATTTTGGCCCTGTTTTGAGATACAATAATTTTGTTTTCAATCCAATTATACGTAGATGTTATTAATTATGGAATAAAAAGCGACTCGCTTCGGTTCGGTTTTCTGTAAAACCCGTATATAATGCAGTATTTATAATATTAAACATAAAAACCTTTATATGGAATCAATCTGTCTATTGATTAAAATCCGTTGCGTAGTTTGAAAGATCTAAGCGGGACAGACGGCGGGACTTGAAGCGACTTTGTTTTATACTATGCATATAATTACATCACCGTTTGCATCTTTGCAATGTGGTATAGGTGAAAAATTTAAGTAAATGACCTCTTGCATGTAGTTGAGTACAAAACTTATATGGAATTTACGTCAAATTTCAAATATAGAATGTCGAACAGTCTATACAGATGTGTTACTACTACAGCAAGAGGTCATATACAAGTTTTTCACCTATAAGAAGTATTTTTTGTTCAGTCAGATTTAGTGTCATTGATTGGTTGATACATTCCGTTTTACAAATTACAGTAGAGCCCATTCAGTAAAATAAAGGTCACGTAATTAACTGTCAGCAATGAAACCATTAACCCCTATACCTCTAAAGGGGTTAAAGGGCGTAGAAGTTTGTGAAGCGCTGGTAGATTTTGACGTGTAAAAGTGCCCGTGCGGCCTACTTACTGAATAAACATCTTTTATCTTTTATGCCCTTCATAGACTTGAGTTTCCAAGCCACGTTGTGAGCGGTTAAAGGTTTCATTTTTGACAAGTTATTACGTGACCTTTATTTTACTGCAAATGAGCTCTACTTACTCGTAGTTACGGAAGTCTACCATTAATAAGGTTATTGTTTAAAAGTCGACCATTCATGAGTTTAGAAACTAGGAGTTCGTATTAAGACTGCTTTTTGGCGTAATTTGAAAATCTTAGCGGTTAGGGTGCGAGGCAGAGTTCAGCTATTTTTCAAGTAACTTAATACAAGTCAGGTGTTTAAACTGAAAAAGTATCAACCCATAATGATGTAAATTTGGGCTTGAAAGTTGAGGTTTTGTCCACTTTTCAAGTTAGGAACTATTATAAATCAGAAATTAGTGGATCTTACGAAAAACACTTCTGTGTCATAACATTTGTACTTTGAAACAGTCTCCCTTCAAGAATCAAGTAAGCCTCAAATAAATTTGCGTCTAAAAAATTAGTCGTTGCACATGTTTCCACACATGATTGACATCTAATCATTTTTCTTTAGTATTTACACAGCTAGCGAAGCCGCGAGGGTAGAACCGGGGCGACTTTGTCGGCGTAGAAATAGTTTTCCGCTATACCTACCAGCCATTTTTCCCATTAAGGGTTGACTTACGAACAACCGTTTTTGGTTATACGAGTACAGCAGTTTTAGCAGTGCAGGGTGTAAAAAAATATATATTTCAATGATTTATTTATTTAATTCTAATCGGTAAAACGATATTGCATTTGACATACAAAATAGCTCTTATTTACTTGACAGTAATTGCGGCAGAGTTGCTAAATTACGATAACATCTCTAGAGCAATAAGGGTTTTACAGAGAAGAATTGAGCCCGTTAGTTTCTTTTTTGATAAGGTAATTATAGGTGAAAAACTTAAAAGTCAATGACCTCTTGCATGTAGTTATGTACAAAAATAATTTGGAATTTACGTCAAATTTCAAATATAGGATGTCAAACGGTCTATGTATACAGTTTTGTTACAACTACATGCAAGAGGTCATTTACTTAAGTTTTTCACCTATACTTTATGCATCAATTACTTTATAGATGACCGCATCCGCTAGATTTAAATGTCTGTTTAGAACTACAGTTACTATTCGTAGTTAGCCATCATTTCAGCCGAAAGACGTCCATTGCTAGACATTGGTCTCCCCCAAGTTTGACCACAAAGATCGGTCCTGCACCGCTTGCATCCATCGGTTTCCTGCTACCTTGACCACGTCGTCGGTTCTCCTTGTTAGAGGTCTAACCACACTGCTTCTTCCGGTACGCGGACGCCACTGATTCGATAGCAGAGCCCTCTCCGTTGCCCTTTGAGTGACCTTTGACCTCTTTCCCAAAGTTAGACCCACGTATCTGAACAGTATGACGTCAACAACGTCAAACGCTGAGCCTCCGATTATTACGGAGTTGGTACTACGTGGGTATTTGACATGATCTTTATCCTCGCCCTTTTCATTCTTAGACCAACTCGTTCGAAGGCTCTGCTGAGGTCATCGAGTATTGCGCTTAGTTGTTCCACGGTTTCAGGCATAACTACAATGTCCGAATGTGGGTGATAGTTAGTAATGACTATTAACTATTCAAATCAAGCGTGATTAAAGGATAATGATGAAAACTGATTCAGGATTATATCTCTACAAATGGGTTACGATTCACCGTATATTCTAAAAACTTGGTCGGACCTCGGTGTTGGACCGACCTTAAATGAGATCACCTTCTTTTATAGACAAACATTTCATAGACACTATCACTTCACAGAATTTTAATTTCATAGAAAACTATTTTCTGCTGAACCTGTGTTGATTACAGGTTATCTTAAATATGATTCACGTAGGTTAGGTTAGGTTAGACTTGTAACCATCACAAGATAACCTGAAATCAACACGGGCTCAGCAGAAAATAGCTTTCTATGAAATGAAAATTCTGTGAAGTGTTTGTCTATAAGACAAGGGTAAACCGCCTCAAGTATTTAACCACAACTTTTTACTAAAAAGTATTTTACTTCATTAGTTAACACATTCAGGCCATTTCACGAAATTAATCTCGTACTATCAGTTTACTTTACAATATCTCGCTGAATATTTCGCAAGGTTCGGACGCGTTGATGTCTTTTGTATAGCTACAACATACTCTCACGAAGACATTTCAAAATCGGACAATTAAATATGGATCAATTCTTTTACTTTCTGGGGTTCCGTACCAGAAAGTAACGGAACCCTATTACTAAGTCGACGCTGTGCGTCCATCTGTCCTAACGTTACGAGCTGTATCTTTATTTATGAACCGTAAGAAACAGCAGTTTTTTTTTAACCTTTGATTTTACGGCGGGATATTTCTCATTTACTTTTACTTGACAGTATTGTTTTATCGAGTAGAATAGAGGCCCTGTAGGCTTCAAATTCAAACTCTACTCTGAGGGGCTATTACCTGACGCACTCGCAATCGCAATCGTTTTCATTTTGAAAATCGAAGGCTTGTCTGCATACAAAATGAAACCATTGTTCCGCTTTGAAGCCGATCGCGATTGCGAATGAGTTACGTAATAGGCTAGACCAGCCTATTACGCAACTAGCAAGAGTTGATTTTATTTTAAAGTTTCTAAATTTAGTTCCTGTGTATTTTAAATTTAGCGACCATATTTATATGTATATCTATTATATATGCCAATAAAGAGGTAAAATTGTGTTTGTTTGTATTTTTCGTGTAGTACTGGAACAACTGAACCATTTATAAAAAAAACATTATATTATAGGAAGCTACATTATCCCTGACTAATGTATCCAGAGTGTAAATGGAATACGAGCGAACATTTTAACGATATGCATCCTAATTAACATAAAAACATGTGTATCGTTAACATAAGTAGTATTTCTTTTTTTCATACAAATTAATTCGCCACGCAATGTATCAGAAATAGTCCAATTAAATTGCAATTAATTGAGACTTAAATCTTCTTTTACATTATACATTGCTGCTCGATGGGACCTTTAAAAATAATTGCGCTCTATGTATTAGAGTTATTAACGAAATTCCACATTCACATGACTTGTAGAGCCATAACCTACGTCTAGTTTAAATGTTTGCCCGTAAATATTCAATTTACAGACTGTATAAGGCTGGCTGCTGCTGCTGATACTTTCCTAATGCGCTACAATATGGGGCTTTTAAAAAAGGGTACCCATAATTAAATTTCTCCGAGACCGGCAACGCATAGGTGACGCCTCCGGGCGTTGCCAATGTCCATAGGCGGCGGTGACCACTTCCCATCAGGTGGGCAGTCTGCTTGCCCGTCAATTACAATAACAAGAGGCAATTTTTAATTTTGTTTAAACAGAAGCTAAGCAGGGGCGGGTCGCTAGTGCATAATATGGGATTATTAACCACGCTGATCACTCTACCTTCTGGTGGTCTATAATTAGTTACGTCTTTAATTATGTTTATAGAAACTACCCTTCCTCTCCCTTCCCTTACCTCCTATTGCCTTACCAAGTGTAAATTTTTACTTTTTTTTAAATCTGCCGATTTTCTGATGTAATCTGAACTAATAGTAAAATTCAAAATTCTGATACATTTAGTTCATTTTTAACAATTGGTTATGATTTAACAGTTAATTGTTCACTACTGATAACAAAATCGGCACTTAGCAAGACTAATGTCGTGTTTCACAAACCACTTAACAGACAATTAGACTGTTAACAGCTGTGAAAATGTATGAACTAACTGTCGATTAACATTATTAACATTTAACATCAGTTGTTGAAATTGGTACTAATGTAAGGGAACTTGACGAAGCGTTAAAATATTCAGTTTCAAAAGCTTTTAATCTTATGGTCCTTACAATTCTGAGCATGAGAGCTCAGTTTTGTAAGGCCCATCCATACGCATATGCTCAGTAGCTTTGTGCTAGGAAAAACCGAGGCTTTGTCTTGCTTCATTCATACTCTGCACTTTAAATATGAATAGAGATTGCTATCTTTTGTTAAATAAAGTCAATTTAAGTTTCAATTGTAATGGGAAAAGATGAAAACAAATAACACATAAGCTCAAATTTTCATCGAATTGTTAAACTTAATAGATATGAAACTTATGATCAAGTGTATAAATCATTAACAAGACCTAACTATACTCGAAAATCTAATTCAAGACCAAAATCCTAACCTCAACGGGCGCACATTCGCTGTGATTACTGCATTTTGGTTTAAGTATAGGTATTTTTATCAATAAAACTTACGCTAATATTACTGGTTACACGAGTTCTCATTCAGGTTTTTATGAAATAATGTTAAAATAACGAAATAATCAAGATGGGTTCTGTCGGATTTTGGTCTTGAATTAGATTTTCGAGTATATCTATACTCGAAAATCTAATTAAAAAGTTCGTGATTCTGAAATAATATCCCCTGGCCACATAGTAAATTGGTTCGTTTACCGTTCGTTTATTTTTGATTTTGAAAATAGAATTTCTAAGACACGTTTTGCTCGAGTTTACTGTCTGCTTCTCGGACTAAACATTGTAGGCCTGTGCAATGTTTCGATCGAATGACCTACTGTGCATGAACTTTGGCTGAGGTTTCAAATTATAACAATCGATTTTTTCGCGCAGGAACGTTAAATCCCATATTAACAAAAGAGTTACGATTTTACTTCATCCACTTCATTCATTCTTTCGTTCCTTTGACGTCAGAATCAGTAATCAGACTGATCATTTATATTTTTTTCTGTGAAATAGGTATATGTTCTCCGTTTATTTAATATAATCAAACTACAATATGTTCCAGTAATCTTACCCTTAAAGAAGAATTCATTTACCCCTTACGAGTATATTGAGAAGCCTGAACTAAAGACAATTCAATCAGAACGTAACCTAAACATGACTTGAATCAGGTTATCTTTCGTCTGTTTCGTACTTCTCGTGAAAACTCAATTTCAATAAACGTAATGCTGTGGTGCCAAACAAAAATCAATAGCACGGTTCGATAGATATCTCAGCGGCCGAAACCAATCCATTAAAAAAGCAAAAGAAGGTGAAATTAAGTGGTGTCTACATAATTATAAACCTGTAGGAGTCCCTCAGAGATCGATAACTGGCCCTTTATGTTTCAGCATTTTTATGTTATTTAAAATATATCTAAATCTAACAGAAATTACAAGTATCATCTATGTGCAAAATATGTTTAAATGTATCGGTTCACCCTAGACACTTTAATGTGGCTAAGTAGACTCAAAAAAATGAGCTAAGAAATGGTCTTCATAAAAGTAAAGTCATGTTTTGGCTTTCAACCCAAGTATCGAAATGGTTGTCAATGTATAGTCAACAACTTTAATTGTTGAGCACCTATTAAACCCTGTCATAATATCAGCGTCAAGCCTAAAGAAATTAATTACGTCAAAATTAACAATTGTCTTTCTGCGACAGGGTTTTATAGGATCTCAACAACTAAAGTTGTTGACTGTATTAAACGCATAGATGAAGCCTAGGATCTTAAAATAGTAAGAGTATGCATTTACCGAAATATTTTCCGTGAGAGAAGTGTGCATTATACTTTGCGAATCGTTAACTAATTGAGGTAAAACTAGGTATGCATGCAGGCAATGACTCTTCATTTGATACAGCGTCCAAAATGCGTGTGGCCGATTTTACCATGCTGTTCTTCCAAAAAGTCGTTTAGTAAAAGTAGAAAATGCTAGTCTTTATTTGAGGTCATTCATTTTAAACAACCCTACCCTTTTCGCTACATTTGGAGACTCCTCACTCCATGCATATGGAACACGATCATCCAGCTAACCTTTAGAGGAATAATTCCACAGGACCCTCTTTCACTGGCAGCTTCTGCTGCCTAGCAACCAAAACCTAACACAATATTCCTCCACCTATGAAACAATTAGTGTCCAAGTATTCGTAGCGTTTAATCAAGGAAAACTTTCTTCCTAAAAAAACAAATGCTTGGTATGTGTCACGGTTGCTCGGTGACGGATTTCGTTGTAGTCACAGGCAGGAAAGAAAACTAAAATATAAAATGGACGAAATTAATATTTTAGAACGGTGATTTTCACATAATTGGACAATGGGTTTTTAGGTGTATCATAATTGAGGAGCACAACCACATATTGTTATTTAATTCGCAGGTCATTTGCCGGGCCTTTTTTCTCTTTTTAGTCAAGACGTAGCATTTGTTAAAAATAGTAGTTTTTACAAAGTAATAGGTACCGAGTATGTATGCATTTTATATCATTTTTTGTTTTCTATTTTAAATTCTTTGTACGATCGTCTTTAAAGATATGTTTTCCCTTTAACCTTAATTAAGATTAGGCGCAAAATTTTAAACATATCTGTGACATCACGCCAACTGTACCTAAGTAAATATTACAACCTAACTAATTGTTGTACGGACTACATAAGTGGTAACCCACAAAATAGAGAAAGGTCCCTCCGTACCAACCTAGGTACTATCAGGGAAATTCTTTATTTTCTTCAGACTTAGCTTATCTTTTGGTGCTTTTGCTGCATTTTCTCGCTAAAGTAAACCCTAATTGGAATCTAGACATTGAGTCTCGTTAGACACGATGGGGAGATAGCGTCTCAGACAAGTTGGATACGCCGCCGCCGTCAGGATTTTTTAACAACTGTACGGTGTTTCTGTCATAATTGACTTGTTTTAGGTTCATGTCTCGGACTGAGTATTACCACTCTCTTGACGCTGCCCACTGTCTTGACTTGTGAAGGACTAGTAAAATTTGGCATGCAACAATAATCCGTTCATGAAAGCTAACTGCTGTCTAATTGAAATGTTAAAGTACCGTGTAATGTAGAGTACTAGCGTAACAGAAAAATACCAACCATTCATTATTCTTTCCTTGATCTTCGTATGAATAAAATTCGTAGGTAGTATGTTCTAACCAAAAGATGACCGATTTTACAGAACTGTTTCGATATAGGTAATTATAGCTCGTAAAAAAGTCCTTCTGGTCTTTTCTATAAAAGAAAGCAGACTATACGTACCTAGTTTATTTCAATCGCGTTAAAATGAAACAGAGTTATTGTATTTTACCCTTCTGTTAGACCATGCATATTTTAAATAAAACTAAAAATGACGAAATGTTAAGCCAAAAACGTGGCGTGGATCTAAACACGGGTCGAACATTATTTATCCAAACAAATCCGCCTTTGTTTTGTATTATAGCTATTCTCCGTCAAATGAAACCAACCAAAAAAAATATTTTTTACCTGAATCTAACACGACACGTTGAACACAGTAAGATTTCACAAACACTTCACACATAAAGCTACCTATATCGTTTTATTAGAATGGGCGCTGAAGCGGGTTAATGATTTCACAGACGAAACGCGTGATACCACCCCGCAGACTCATGTGCTACTGACATCGCTGGCAACTCGCGGGCGTTCGGAGAGTTCGCGCTCAGCCGTACCTAGTTGGCCCACCGAGCAGCCGCGAACAAAGACGACAAACCAGCTGTTTGATGATTGTGGCCCTTGCCTAGACATCGCTAATCGATTGACGACTACCTACGTCGCGCAAACCCTTATTATAGAGACTGTGACGTGACATAGATAACTGTCTTAAAGGTACCAAGTCTTTCAGGGTACCAAAATCGCTACTTAGGCGAACGTAAATTTCAGAAAGAATCAGGTCTGTTGCATAACGCGAATATACCTGCCATAAACTTTGATCTCTGACTGTATCTTGTTGTAGATTCAAAATTTATTTAAACAATAAATGCGAAAAAAATACTTACATTACAAACATAAACATTGGTATTGGGCACGTTTAGGTTGGGAGTGCGAGTGCATTCTCAGTGCTCGCGTACTGGCACGAAACCTGAGAGGGGGGATCTTATTGTCGCAGTCTAACATCGATTTCGGTCATTGCAAGTCTCTCTGTCGCTCCGAATGCGGTCTCTGTCCTACCCGATAGGGCACTGCGGATATACATTCACGGCATGCTTTCATTTCACGGCACTTAACTGTCCTATTTTGGGGTTAACTAAGCTGCAAGTGACATCTGTAGGAACGAAAAGAAGATAGGATGTAAGATGCATTGGATTTTAGAAATAAAATAATAGGCTTACTCGATAATTGGGCTAGTACTAATAAATAACTATTGAAAAATCCGTCTTACTTTACTTTAGTTAAAATTGTAGCCTAAGGGGAGAATTGGAAAAATACATTTTAATGTCCACCCTCAATCATGTATGTCGTCAGAGTTATTCTCTGATGCCACAAGGGTGAGGTCGTAGACGGATTCTGAGTTATACCAGATTACTTAGTTATTTTGTAACAAAAAACAGATCGTCGATAAAACGACGAGTGCGTTAGATAATGAATATAATAGCAGATAGTTACGAATGCAAAACCATACGCGCATCCACCCCTGTACATTAGCGCGTATGCGTATGTTATTTATTTATTATACACGTCTTGCCCAATCGGGCCAAGCTTCATCTGCCAATCGTACTACTATCCTAATAACTACGTGGGTATGTACAGCTAGCGGCAGAGAATAAACGTCACTCCTTACGACATTTATGACAGTCAATGCTAAGACCAAAGGTACCTTAGTACGAGCAGTAGTGTTACGAGTATTGTTAATTATATGATACAGTTACCTACGGTAGACCTTTTCCATAGAACAATCATAGGCATTCTGCGTACGAGTGATCAAGTAGGTTTCTTAATTTGCTCGAATTGGGATTTCATTGATAAACAAGTTGAAGGACATAGGTCCTAGGGGCACACCCTGGGGAACGCCTGGTGGAGCCACGAAACCATTAAAACTTGATTTATGTTCAGGAGTAAAAACTTTCGGCCTACTACATAATACGATTCGAACAAAATAACTATTTAATATTACTAACAAAATACGAGTAATATTAAGAAATTATCGTCGCTGATAAAATAGACGACAAAATAATTTTGTGATCTTGGTTCCCGGAGAATAAAATTAAAATTTGATCAAGGTACAACTTAGGTTACAATTATTTCCTGGTGTGTTATTCTCTCAAAAACGGCGGCCGGTCGAACGGACGAGCGAATAATAGCGGCGAGTTTAAGTAGTCCCGTCCGACCGAACAAATCACATTTTAGCGCGTGCATTGTCAATTAGGGAGCCTTATACGTTCGTAAAGTCATGCTGCCAAATTGAATACACGCGCTAAAATGTGTTTTGTTCGCTCTGTCGGGACTACTTAAACTCGCCGCTTGGACCTTCACTCGAGCGAACGATCACCTTTGCTTGTTGAGAGAATCACAACCCAGGGGTAGCAACGTCACAACATGTAATTTGACATAGTTTTACATTTTAATTATGCTGGCAAAGTTGTAAAATAAATTCAAAAGCAAAGGGATTTTTTTAAATACAAGTTCATGGACTACCTCTTTGGAAATACACAATAAAAAGAACAGCAATCGCGATCGGCTTCAAAACAAAACAATTGGTTTCATTTTGTATGCAGACAAGCCTTCGATTTTCAAAATGAAAACGATTGTGATTGCGAGTGTTGGTACGCGAAAGGCCTGCCGGTCATTCAATAATGATAACATCGTACAAAAGGTATCCAAAGACTGAAGGAATAAATGTTGTTTGTCTGCGTATGCCGTCAGCCTTCATTAATTTACTGAAATTCTAATAAACAAATATTTAGTCGTGTATAATAATCAATTTGACCAGTTACGTCGTAATGTGTTTGGGTGCCAACAATATTTATTACAACGATGCCCAGCATTGTCCAACATACAATCTATCATTTAATGATTATATTTAGGCCATCGATGATCATATTGATCATTCATTGTTTTTTTTTAAAGAATTTTCCTGCATTGCTGGCACTTTTACAGTTACAAAGGTAGGTACTTACGTTCAGTAATAACTAAATAAAAGGCAAACTTTAAAAACCCGACAGCATTTATTGATAATGTCGTCGATATATGCTAAATACATTAAAACAGAAAATCCGATTGAAAAAAGTTTTTTTAAGAATTTTATGTACCCAATGACCCGTTGAGTAGTTACGAGGGGACATAGGAACGGACATACATACATACAGGTCCAACACATAACCGTGCTTTTGGGCTAAAATATATCATTATCATTTGGTAAACAATATCAGGATTTTCCCAACGGTGCCACGAGAACAATGGAAGAATTTCTTCAATTTCGCCAGCCTTGCCCGAAGTTCTCCACCGTGATCGGTCTGGTGCTGATTACTGGTGATCGCATCCAGCTGATTCCCGAAACTCTTACTAAATCGTCGGTCCAACTTGCTCAGCATTGCTTGCTGACCGCTTGTTTTAATCTGTAGTTGGAGGATCACTAGAAAATGTATAATACATTTGGCGAAGTTATTATTGCGGCTATATAAAATACTCGTGTTGTATAACGTATAACTCCATTTGGCGACAATTCGATAAAAACAAAAGAAGAATTTAAAATTCGAGCATAATAATTATGTTATTTGTGTATTGAGTTCATATTCCACAATTTTGTAGGAATATAGGTAATTGTAACAGTATTCCCGGACCTATACGACTCAAGGACCCACAACCCTACTTTCTTCAGTTTAGTTTATGTATTTATGTAATGTTGTAATTTGCATTGCATCTCAGAAATATGAAATTACTTTGAAATCGCAACATTAATAAGTAATTATTATACCAGAATACAAAAAATATTGTAGTATTGGGACCTGTACATCCCTGTGACATTTAAATTAGTTAGCTTAAGTTTATCATAGTAATAAGTTACTCATATAAAAAAAAAAGACTTCCTGTTGAGTTTCTTGCGGCGTTTCTTCTCAACAGAGTCCCTTGGAAGCGCTGGTAGACTCAGACATGTAAAAGTGCCTACAGGGCCTACTTACAGAATAAATGAATTTGAATTTGAATTTGAATTTATTAGCACAAATAACTAAAAGTGCGTACCTAATTAATTAAACAATTAATCAATGGTCACTAATCAAAGTCAAAACAATAATAATAATAATAATATACAGAAACGGGCGTATGGAATTGACGACCTCATCACCCATTAACTAGTACTTCCAGTGCAAACTCACCACAGGACAACTAGTGGCGAGTTGTTTGTGTTTAGCGACACCGCAGGCCTGAGTGCTCCTGAGGGAAGGTCTTGTTTCTCACCTCACACTTACCACCACTGACTGGTTGGAGTGTACGATGACGAGGAACAGACTCTCACCTTTGAGAATGGAGTCGCAAGAGCTATATGCTCGAAGGGTTGATGTGTTGCATAAGTGGCTAGTAGTAGTTTAAAGAAACTATTGCCTATATGTTGCTCTGTATATTCGGATTGCGGCTATTTTGGGAGGCCCATTCCATTGAGTTGGCGAGAAACGGTCAGCTATTTCAACCAAAGTAATTAGCGTTGGCCAGGCAGGTGCCATAGTTTCATCAAAAGCCTAGTTCACCAATCCGTATCATTTCATTGATACATACTTACATACATACCGTCACGCCTTCATTCCCAGAGTGGTACAGAAGAGCTACAGAATTATCAACAACTCTAAAAACTTGTTTTTAATCTGTAACCATATTTTGCACAATCAGGCTAAGATATTTACCGGGTTGGAAGCCCATCGCCTAACAATACTACAAGCCTTTATTCTCTTCGTCGCCTCTTACGGCTTCCACGGGAAGACAAGGAGTGGCACTAAGCTGGCAATCACTAAAGTGTCAAGGACAATCGCCGGTTGGTATCCCATCACTTTAGTAAATTAAAGTGGTCCTCGGTGCGCGAGTCCCACTCGCACTTGACCGGTTCTTAAGTTTAGCGGGAGACGTACCTACCTACTTGGGGGTGGGACAGATGACACGCAGGTTCTGTTCTTCTGTTCTCACACGCTAAGTGTGGCGGAACTCCTTGTCAAGAATATTGAAGCGTGCAAAAGAAGAAATATTATTTCTGAGAAACATAAGAATTTATACCGAAAGATCCGCAATGCCTCTCCTGGTGTTGTGGGTGTCCACGGACCCCAGTAACTTACTTTGTATCAGGTGACCGGTGTGTCTCATTCGCTTCTTCTATCATAAAATATTCTTTCTATTTGTAAAAGTAGATAAATAGTGTTTTATTGAATTTATTGAAATAAATAAGTGAAACCTATGTCAACTGAACAAGTCGACTCACGGTTCACTGCAATGAGAATTGCTAAACTTTATCATTTGAGCAAGGTAGCTGGATCAGGGTTTTTTATTAAGCACTTTTTTAATTTGTTTATAGAAGGCCAAAGATCTTAGTGAAGATTGCCATTTTCCACATGGTAGTTAGCAACAGTTAGTTTTGATATTTCCATCACGTTAAACCATAATAGAAACTCTCAGATCTTGCACCAATTGTACTTTCAACCCTTACACACCCAATAGGAGGCTATCTATAAATCCCGTATACGGGCTCCTAAACTTGCATCGTCCATGCAACGTTGAACGCAACTTAAATGTATATATATAAAGTTAAATTTGCGATATCGTTGTTGGTGGGGTGAGCAGGTAGGCCGGTCGTTGACCGGGTCGTCTGCGCTTCCGGCTGGGTCGGCTGCAAATCTAATTTGCCTTAGCTGTATTACGGGAACTTAGTACTATTTATTTTTCGTATAATTATGTTTAATGTTTCACCAAATTAGGGAATAAATAAGGCACGAAAAATATATTTAATTGCCAAAAATAGTGAATGATCACCAAGGTTTATAACCCATTTTAATTCAAAATTATATCGACCACGTTGTTACCAGAATAAAGAAAAGAAACCCGAAATTATTAAACGACCGCCAAGACGTTAAGCCCGTTTCATTTAAAATTTAGTCCAAATATTGTCCATCACATTATGCTATTAAAGTAAATTAAACTAAACATAGTAAATTACCACATAAAAAAGTAAATGACCACCAAAATAAGCGGGCTCCGCTCTGGCACAGAATAAGTAGTAGTACAGGGCTCAGGCCAGAACTCTCATTCTTCGCACCACTCTCGACTCTCGATTTGGACGTCTTCCTACATCTCGAACCTCATGGGCTTTGGTGCTCAGGGCTTACTCATGAGCTTTTGGCTCCTGTCTTTAGAGAAACACTCTAGGGATAGGACAGACAAGACCGCGTGGAAGTTGGATGCTCTGATTCGGTTTATTGTACATTTAACCACTTAAAGCAAGCATCCAACGCAAGCACTAGCCTAGCACACGGACACGACTCACGTAAGAGTTAAACCGCTCTAGCCTAACAAAATTTGGTGCTATCACACTTTATGTTTTGGTAATACTCGTATGCCAACATTTTATACTACAGTTTATATAGGTGGTAATAGTGACTCAATTTGATCGCTAAGATTTGATGGTAATTTTGTCGGCTGATACAATTAAAATTACAGACATCACTATAATAGTTAGGACTATTACAAATTAAAACATTCATAGCTCTTAATTTTAGTCGCTAAGATTTGGTAGTCATTTACTAAATTTGATATACAGAGGCGATTTCATTTGGTGGTCATTTTCTGATTTTGTGTCTCAAAGATAATTTTGGTGCTCATTATATTTCTTGGCTTTATTTTCACCTGCCAGGCACACGCCGAAAGCAAATAAGTAACTAACTTAGAGCTTCCTCGTAAAACTTGCGTATTGGAAGATAAAATCCGGTATAAGATAAGATTGCTTTTTCCTTGCAACGCTGTTGCTACGAGCATAACGCAACCTTAAGTATAGGGTAAATAAATGGTTGATAACTTGTCACTTAAGACTTAAGACACTTATATGTATACTGACACCGTTAGTAAAGATAGTATAAAAAGTACAGTGCAGCCATTTTCTTAATGGTGATCGGCAATCTTCGTTTTTCTATGACACACGAGTGACAAATATACTGTCAGTTGCGAGTGCAAGCGGGATAGCGATAGCCAGTCGAAAGTTATTAAGAAGCTGGGATTACTGTACACGGAGTAATGTTTCCGTATTTAGGTATTCTAAGTTTAATTACAGAAATATATGTTTTGCTTTACACGTATTATTGCAAACTGGTTAGTTACCAGGGGACGGCCATTTATCGTTTAAAGTCGTTTTGTTAATAAAAGTATTTATTTAATCAGTTGTCATCAATAATACTGTAGAATACTACGTGCTCAATAATATCGGAACACGCTTTAACATCATCAATAAAGTGGAGTTGAGATATTACTGAGCAGCCTGTTATTATAATGTTACAGTATAATATGATGGTGAATGTTCATAATGTACTTTACAAATGCACTTTGCATATCGGCGGTTAGAATTTTTAACTTAAAACTCCAGCGTGGTGAATGGTCGTAAATGTTTCAGACTTTTTGGAAGTTAATCCTGGAGGTTATAATTGTGAGTATTCATCGCTTTCGAATTAAAATATCTCACAAGGTACAATGCAACATAAAAATTTATTATCAAATCAATTCGACGACCACACGTAAATAAAAACTGAATGTCAAGAATTAATTACATAAGTACGATTACTTTCTTAATATACGCTCACCTTTACTGTCTAGTAAATAAGCACTACTATGGCGTTTTTAATATGATATAGGGTTTAAAACAAAGTGGCCGTGGTCAAGCTGATATTATTTCATGCGTAAAAGATTAAACGACAATTTGCGACACAGGAACTGATAAACGCTGTGCCTTATCTCAATAAAAACAGTAATTCAATAGTAAATAGACCAGAAACAATGTGACGTTTAACTGTTTTGAAACCTCTAAGCGTCATATCATTCATAACATTGACGAGTTTGCTCGGCCTACCGTTTGGATACGTTCGATATATCCATCAAACAACAGTGTTGTGGTTACCATACAACATTCTCATCAGTACTCTCATTCTCTTAACAAATTTGATCGCTCGTTTTCCCAGACCATCATAATTTCAACCATGCCGGTCACCTTGGTAGGACTGTGTCGAAATATTACCGAAGTCGAAGAGATGCACGAATATGTAGCAGATTATACAACGGTCATGTTAGACTCGCTTGTTAACTTGAACTTATTATAGAAAACTACTTACTAACAAATGTAATAAAATTAAGTGTTCCTGCAGAACTAATATGTAACTAAAACATCGCGTAACGATAATTGCAAAGAATTATATCAGTGTACAGGTTGTAATGTGTTACATTCCTATACTCGAATTTACAAACTATGTAGCTACAGTTTTCACGAGCCCCACTACTCTTCCGCCTAGTGACGACGTGAGCGTCAACGAAGACCAAATGCATTCTGCAAAAAAATAACGACTAGTATGACAACTTAGATATTTATGGTATTTACGAACGCTTGTACGCACTACAGCTTACGTCAGTTGCGTATCTTACACTAGCGACCCATGTAGGATCAATGGGAATCACGCAATGCACATAGATCCCACGCATGTCTTCCGAAAAACATCATCCATGTATAAATTATGATTATAAATGATCCTAAAAACCTCATCCAACACTGCTGTGTACTTTAAAACAACTAAAAGACTAAACAGACAAACAGATATATTGCACCGTTTATTTAAAATGTATAGTACGTATGATAATCGATATCTAAATGTATGTTAACTGGTTTGGTTTATCCCCAGTGTCAAAGCCACTTAATTTTTTTCACTTGTCATTCACGACTAATCTAGTGTTGCTGATGATTCTTGATTCATATTTGACGAAGCTTGCTGTGGATTAATGTTTGATTTATAAATAAATGATTTATTTTTATCTAATCTTAATATAACATAGGTATTTAGTGTCCCACTGCTAGGCAAAGGCCTCCTCCTCAAAAGCTTTCACTCGAGAAAAAGTGACTTCTTGCAGAATTTCCCCCGGGTGGAGTTTTTGGTTTGCAAGACGCTTCGAGGCACTTTTAATCGTAGAGTTATTGTTTCTAACCCAACTGACCTCGGTCGAGCCCAGATAAATTGATTCAGAATTAGGTGGACCATTTAAAACATTACTCGTGATGTCTTTACAAGGCTTTAGGCACACAAAATAATGTAGAGATTGTTTAATCCTAAACGGAACATACGTAGTTTCGTAGATCGACTAGCGTCCAACCCTCGCTTCCCTCCGGTTAAACCAAATAAAAAACAGGGCGGACCTTTGCGGACCATCCTCAGTGTAGGGTTCCCACACCGTTACTATGAACACAAAAACCTATTTAAAGCTACCTGCTTGATGCTGTCTTAGATGATTTTAAGTAGGTAAGTATAAACACTTTAGTCGCCTGTATCTCAGGAACCAATCAAGTCTATACAGTCGATAATTCTCCTTTTAAATTCGCTACATGTGCTTTTATTTAAGATATTTTTCAGTTTCTTATTACCTGTAGTTTTTTTTATTTTCAAACGGTTCCCAAATCTAAAAACTGATAATAACATGAACATAATGTTTTTTAAGAACCATCCAATGATACCTCATTTGATGTTATAATGCAAAACAAACCTGTATGTATGTAATGTATGGAAGGTACCCGAAAAAAGTTTTTTTAAGATTTTATTTTACAACTTTGTATGTAGCTAGACCGCGGACAGACGGCCTGACGGCCATGGATAGTTTAACTTCGGAACCCTAAAAACTAGCCGTTGTCCATGTTGAATAATGAAGTTTTCAAATCGAATTGATATTTTGCAGTCAACAAATTTGATTCCTAGATCGCAGATCACCTTGACCCGGACCACTTTATCAGTGACGCGTCATGACGTAGAGAATAAATAAAATCATACGAACTTCATGTTTACGATTTGAGATACTACGTCGCGCCGTCAATTCTTATCCTCAATACAAAACATGTAGATGTTAATTATGTAAATGGGAAATAAGCAGTAGTTGCCACAGCTGGTTAAATTACTCCCGCGCAGGGTTACTCATCGATGTCGTGTCGGGGGCAAAGTTCTCTCTTTGTTCCGTTTGTGATACCTAATCAAAGCCAAGTACTCGTACCTACTTATAAGTAGGTAGTTACATTGTCAGAAACAGCATGCAGTAAATGTGCCACAGGAGACGATTTCATTATTATTTTGTACCGATAAATAGAAACGCTGGTGAACAGTACAAACCAGGTTATGGAATTTTATGAGATGTTGGTCTTGATTGAATGGTGCAAACATGGAAACAAAAAACAATCGGGGGCAAGACAACTGACTGGCAATTTTGTTGATTGCCGTTATTATCTTCAAGCTAATGATGTTTACAGTCCCATTTTATATTACATACTTATTGTCTTTTGCGTAGTAAATTCATTTATAGGTAAGTTCATATTCAACAGCATCAACCAATTCGTGTCACACATCCCATCTGCGCGCGCGCTTCAATTGGGCCGGCCATGCCATTAACGCCTGATTGATGTTAAGTATGTTAACAGTAGTAATTGTTTACAATTGATATGTCTTGGCCGTTTAGACAATTGATATTCTTTTAACGTTATCGAACTCTCGCCTTTATAGATTTGAGACATACCGAAAAGATTTGCTTGTTAAGCCAATGGTAATAGAAAATTCTTCTATTAAAATCCGAACGAAAGGAGGATCTCAATTCGACCCTTATTTATTTTTCATGTACCTGTATGTATTCACGCAAGCGCAATCCAATGCTCCAAGACTCGCCCAACGCCCTTGGCTTGCTATATCTCGGCAAGAAACATTGCTGTCTGCAAGAATTTAATTCTGCAATTTGCAGACTATCTCCAACGACCTCCCGCGCGTATTTTAACTTCCAGTTAAAACACTTGAAAATCAGGTCCGAGCTGAATATGACTAAAACTATTAGCAGAACGAAGAGATCGAATTATTTTAATGGATCTTACTCAAACATAATGAACCGAATATTATGAAATGACCTATTGGCCGATTTTATATTAATAGTTATTGGCTGTTTTAAATTAACATAACTCTAGAGACTTTGACAGATTGACTTTTTGGAGAACCAGATCGACTCTGTGTACAAAGAGCAACTCACTGTACTACTACAATAATCTAACAGTCAAATTCATGTGGTGGGTTGTTTCCCTCTATCCAGATTGTTGTCTTGAGTAACAACGAGGAGTTGTTATTAACCATCTTGACCTTCTTATCAATACCATAAAGAATCGTCGATGAGAGCTATTACAGAGAGTTATTCTCAGGATCTTCATACAAAAATCACTTTATTAGGACCACAAAGAGCAGACCTTGTTATGAAACACTCCAATTAGCAGGCAGCCTGAAACAACAAGCCTCACCCTGCGTCCTTGGCATTCCCTTCCCGGCACCCTACATTAAATTAATTGTGTACGCGTGTTATCCATGCTTGGTTGGTTGCTCTGAAATGAATAAAACGTATACTCGTATTTTTGTCCCTTTAAATTGTTACGATTATTTTGCTGTTGCAAGTGGTTTTGATTTTCTCCTTTGAAATAACTTTGGTACAGTAAAAAAATCGCTGACCATAAGTACATATGGGGATTTTCTACCTGCTTTGTTTGTTCCAGCCCTATGGTTGTAAATCCATAGTTCAACGCTACGTTAAGTCTAGTTCATGTGTTTAAGGTATCATTATTCTAATTTGTAAATATTTTTGACGTTTGGAAGGCTTGCATATAGGTAACCAAAACCAACCACAAAAGATGCACCTTGATTGATGGGACACCATTACAAAAATCTCAAAGGCGTCCGCATCAGATCACGCATTATGCAGAAGAGTATTTCTATCCGTAATTAAAAGTCGCTCAGCAAGCTATAAGTAGAAAGGGATATGTTGGGGGTTTCTATGAAGGATCGAATTCGTAACGAGGTGATCCGACCAAGATCTAAAGTCATCGTACATCGAATTAGCCAGCTGAAGCAATGGGTCGGCCATATAAGCCGCAGAATCTCGTGGAGACCGTGGTTCGGCAAAAGCAGTTTAGGACGCCCTCAGACTAGGTAGAGCAACGATCTTCGCAAGGTGGCTGGCAAGAGCTATATAAGGATGGCCGCGGATCGTGCTCGGTGGCGAACACCGGGAGAGCCCTATGTCCAGCAGTGGGCTAGTCTAGTAGGCTGATGACGCTGATGATGATGATTTCTTGACTGCAGCCAACCTTTTTAAACGCTAGCATAGTAACTTGACTGGGAAGACATATCATATATTAACTCATGGACCTTATTACAATGCAATAAGGTGAAAAAGTGGATAAGTACATCTCTTTTTAGTCGTTTGTCTATAAAATATCGAGTATTTTATCTTCCCAAGGGTCCCTTTCGGATACGCTAGGACCCCTCAGATCTTTTGTGCTATTACTTACCCTCTTACATACTTAGCTGATCTTCTACTTCATTCTGCAAGTTTTTAGTTCATTCTGTATGTAATCAGGTAATTTTTTTTATATCTCTAAATCTTTAAAGGATCATGCCTATTCCTAGTGCTGATTTGTCTTATGCTTCAAGATAAAAATAGTGTTATAAGTAATTCTTTTCTCCCTTTTGCCATCATCTTGCTTCCAGACAGTGTTTTTGGAACAGAGTGAGAGTTTAACTAAGGACAAAATAAGATTTATTAATTATCCATCCCGCAACATGGTACAAACTTACTCGTAAGTGTTGCAACTTACAATTTTGAAAAAGTAATAGTTTTCAAATAAAATTTATTATACAGGGTGTCCCAGAAACCGAAGTTAACCCGCCTAGGGCTAATAGAGTAGCTAAAAAGCTATCGGTTTCACCCCTATGTATGTTCAGCGATTTTTTACTACTTTCGGAAATATTGATCATTTTAATCTGAATTTTTTGTTATTTTCTCTTATGTCCATGTCACGAAAAATCATTAATTTCATGTTTTATTTTATAAGTTTTTCAGTGGTATTTATAATTAGAATCATTACAAATCAGCAAAGTTTTTAAACCTATTTGCCCGTTATTTTAAATATATTTTTTGAGTAATCACATTAAGTTGTTTTTTCTATACAAAGTGAAAAGCAAACACTGGGACACCTAGTATGGAGAAACGAACTTTATGCGATTAGTAGTGATTACTTTTTTTTAATTAAAAGTCATTAGTGCCGGTTAAAAATCAAGAAACGCAAGAAAAATCATCTCAGGACCGGCGGAGACCATACTTCCGTGGGCGTGATGATTTAAATATAATTTCGTTTTATTGTTTTCTTGTAACATAATTTATATCTATAAGTTTTCTGATTTTTGGGTTTATAAACTTCGGAATTAAGGGGAACGGTACTTTCTTTTGTCAAAAAAATATAACAGTGGTCATTGAAACTAGTATTTTCAATATCTATAGAACTATTTGCATGTATATTAACAAAGATATATTTAACTCAAGAGAAAAGAAAAACTGGTACAGAGAAAAGAAAAACTTGTACTAAGTACAGAGACACTGCCGGGTTTTTTTTCAATTTTGATACGAGACCCTAAAAACGAGCAACGTACAAAACATCGTCCTATTTATGGGGTGTTAGCTCAGAGTTCCGTTTTTAGGGTTCCGTAACCAAAGAGTGTCAATGGTACCCTATTGAAGACCTTTAGAATAGGAACTTGGAACGTGAGAAATTTAAAACAAGATGGAAATCACCAATGTCATAAAGGAAGGTGCGGAATATCCGGGAGTGGACTGGCATTGCCTTCGTCAAACAGCTGTTCCAGCTGGCTGATGATAGAGACGAGTACAAGAAGCTGACGGCCAACCTTCACAATTGAAGAGGCACTGAAAGATAATTTTTTCGGCGTTTTTTGCTCGACCTTAATAATTGCTGTATCTCTTGAACAGTAATAGGTAGACACATGCAATTTTCGATATCTGAGTAATAGGTACTAGGTATAGCTGTTATAATAACAAATAATAAGAAAAAATGAGCCCCCAATACAAGAATGGTAAGAAACTCTTCGTGTGCAAGTCCGACTCGCACTTGACCGGTTTTTTATTTACGTCTCGGCTAGTGTTTGTATAACCCAATTTTAAACTGTTATTTTCTATAAACCGAGCACGCAGTAGCGGATCATCATGGCGCATCTGCCTACTGTCGAAGGTAGCAAGATTCGAAAACCGAATAGACTGCATTGCGAGTTATATATAATCTTTAAATGTACGTAGTCGTAACATCCTCTTATTTGAGTTGGTACAGTTTTCATACAAAAGAACGGTCAAAGTATGACATTGATCAATTGCATCAATACCCAAACTATCTATGAGACGTACTTTAACAAACAGTTACTTTGAGTGAGCTTGCTCCTTTCCTTATTCTTACCTTCTCTCAGTTTTTAAATTGTTAATCATTACCTTTTGTACCCTTTCTGCTCCCATTTCTTACTTGTATTTAGTTATTGTTAAACCTATTCCTTAGTCGGTTTGGTGCACCAATATGTCGACTTTATGCGATGTAAGTAAATTAATATCTATTTCTACTGTATTACCAACGGTGAGAACCTTTAACTGGCTTTCTGAATTTATGTAGGTATTTGTGTTGACTGTTGGTTTTCCTTAAATAAATAAGTATTTATTATGGAGACAGGATTCCGTTCGTCAGACGATTACGAGTATTACGACACGATGTAGGTAATGTAATGACGATCTTGAACCAAATATTATCATAACTATGTGGATTGCTGTTTTTTGCCGCTTCTTGTAAATATGGAATGACGCTGAGCGCTACTCAGTTCTCAGTAAGCGGCGAGTGGTAATCTGGATAATAATCACCACGCATGGTGAGCTAGGATGGCGGCACGTTTGTTTTTTAAGTTGAAAGGATTTTTTATGAAACGGCTGTAATTTTGCTTTTGGCATATCTCGTTTGTGTTTCGACTTCGATATTATTTTTGTGCCTGTTACTCGCATGTATTTTGTGTATTCCAGAATCATTGAGTAGGGACCGTAAGTTGCAACGAATATGAGGAAAATTCAAACCACCAATGATGTGCATGCTCTGTTGGAAAGTGTCCGGAGCGAAACTTATAGAAGGCTTAATTAGGTATATTTCGGTGAAAATAGAACTCTACATTCCAGCTTCTTTAGATTTATAGTACCCTGCCAATTGCTTAAGTCTAGTAAATAATTCTTTGAGCAATATCAATAAACCCGTTTGTACTGCACATCTCATCTGCCTATTTCGGATTCGATCTCACAATAAAACTCCGAGTATAGCCCTTATCAATGCGCTTTGAGTGACCAAGAACATTCTTACTATGCCTATCTTGAGGGATCGTGTTTTAGTGCTGTATTTCATCACTCATCTGTGGCAACAAAGACTTTCATTTTGAGACACTACAGTAATTAGGACAAAAACATATTGTAGTTTCCAGAACGCTACCTAACCAAGCCGAATTTAGCAGTTGACCTCCCCGATCATTACAGGAGTGGGTGGAACGTTTTTATTTTAAAAATTTCTCGATTGGTGGCTCTGAAACGATCTTTACTTAAAGTCGCTGTCAATAGAACTTCTGAACGATGTAAAGAAATCGATACTGTTTGACGCTTAACCTCAAATATTCAGAGTGTTTTTATTACAAATAACGTATAATGAATAGTTATTTCATCTTAAACTTAATATGAAAATAATGATCTAGTGTATAAATCATTGCAAAGACCGCACTTGATCTTTAAAAGTACGTGATTACCGAGTAATTATGGTGGACTGGTTCGTTTGGTTTTGTTTACATCTTTTGCAAGTTCTATTGACGGCGACTTTACAAACTTACAAACATGGCGACCGGCTAATAGCTAACTACAACAGTAGGTAAATGTTTATTTTTATTTCAAATTATATTGATGATATCGAATGCGCGTGTTGTAATTGCCGCTGGGGAAGGAAGGAAGGAAGGAGCAGCACCATGAAAATGAACCAAAGCGTTTTTTTACCGAAATAAAAATCATTTAAGGAGTATTATTAAGGATAAAGACATTTCTGTTATTACTTTATTATTATTTGCTAAAGACAAGACTTGTTTGCCCAGGTTACCATGCTAACAAATAAAACATACTACTTGTGTCAATATGAATACTTATCTTGCAAAACACTTTATAAACCGGCGGTGTTGTACATGCCAGGATCACCATCATTGGCTTCCACGTCTTTCTTTACTCAAGAATCTCAAGATGAAGGTGCTTATAGTATTTACTTTTGGAGCGCAGGCAAGGCATTTGTCATGGCTGTAAAGACATATTTAAAATCGTCATTTTATACGCACCCAAACCGGATACAAATTTTATTTCCCTTGTAATAGTAATAAAAAATAAAATTTTATATGTTCAATGAACCTATTTTTGATTGCGAATCTTGCTATCGTTTATTTCGGTATACAAAAGTAGAACAAAAGAAAATTTTAGTAAAACTAGATTATATCACAACCCTGTTGATAATTACGTAGGTAGGTAGGTATTTAAAAAAAATCCTACATAACTCGTTACATCATTTATTTTTACATTTAACTCGACCATTATCATTATAATAAGTTATATGTTAAAATACTGACTGACTGTTGAGTTTCTTACGGTACTTCTTCTCAGCAGTGGTCTCCTCTTAGGAAGTGTTTGTCTTTTTTTTTAATCAGATGTATCTGTAATAATTTATGCACTGTTGGGATATTTTCTTGTATTTTCTTGTGCTTATCTTTATCTTTAGGTTTATGTTTATAAAAACGTTAGTATGCGAGGTAACGTAACTTCTATTTGTATCTTTACAAGTGAAGTCCAAAGTTAGTTTTATGGCGTCCCTAGCATGACGTGTCGCACTGATCGCCCCGAGCTGAACTGCACGAGTGCTCATGCACTTGAAACGCACTTAACCGTCGGTATCCAAACGGAAACAAAGCAACCACAATTCATTGACCTACCAGTTTACGAGAATCACTAACAAGAAAAGGTCAGCTGGATCGGGATACGGCGGATTGTGTGTCAACCAAAACACCCATTGTGTGATAGTAGAAAATGTTTTAGGTCTCAGACTTATTTCAAAACATAACATAAGTTACATAAGTCAGAGAGCCTAGACAAAATGGATTGTCAGTTGAAAGCGTCACATTATGTTTATGCGGTTTCAGATAAATATTTAATGACCATGACGTGTTAGGCTGTAAGCTGGTTAGTCTACACGCGTGACCCGGTGTTAGGCCGACAAAAATACTTACCATAGGGGTTGTATTGTAAAAGATTAGTTAGTATACTTATTATACCGAAGTATGAATTCCGTCCTTGGCTTGCACCTCGTAGTTTTCAGACCCGAGATGATAAAGAAACGAAAGTGACATATGACATCAAAAATCCGAACATACATCTAGAAAGAAAGAAAATAATTATATATTTTTTTTCTTTTTTTTTCTGTCTATCGAAACTTCTTAAGGAGTTTGTAATAGTGGGTGTAGTACAGGTACCTAAATAAATAATGTCTACCTAACTAATCAACCTACTTTATATCAAGGTTGCGCAAGTAAACTTATGTATCTACATATGCTAAAGCTAATAATAGTATAGTTCCTTTAAGAAATCTGTGCGTAATTATACTAAACGATAATTGGACGTAATTACGATCTCAGAACTCACTTTATGGTGTTCATGGCTAGTCACATTCATAAGACTCGGCTTGTAGGCCGTGACATGCCGTTTTTCCGTTATTATTCATGGTTTGAAACTGACCGACTAAATAACGAGTCTCTCGGGGTTATTCTATGTCGTAGGAAAACTACTAGATAGGTATAGGTGAAAAACTTAACTAAATTACCTCTTTCATGAAGTTGTACCACATCTGTATAGATTCGATTCCATAAATAGTTTTGTACACAACTACATGCAAGAGGTAATTTACATAAGTTTTTCACCTTTATATACCTACTGCTAGTGCGTTAACTGAGTAAATGATGAAGTTTCTTGTAAACTATAGTGTCGCCAATCAACGAAGGAGCGCGCCCCGTCACAGATTATACATATACAAGTTACTACATAAACGTAAATTGTCGTTGATCGGTTACGTCAATTTCGGGACATAAAATCAAGAAGTGGGGCGGGAATTCGTGGATTTAAAACACTGTTTAAGGCATACGCATAATGTATAATGTATACACGCATAATGTATACAGGAATAAATATGACCTACTGCCCTCGGCTCAAACGTATATCGCGGGTAATAATCAAATATGTACGCTTGATATAAACAAACACATGATCCCACACACACAAAATAAACGCTAGCAAAGATGCTGTGTACGTGTAGGTATCTCATACGAGTTATTGTGACTTGTGTAAAACTTATTTTATTTTTAAACTCGAGAAACATGGATATAAGATTTCTACATATAATTTATCGTATACTTATAAGTATATTTACTGGACTTGTATACAGTTTGTGACATCCATACGAACATATATTTTGCATCCTAATTAACATAAAAACATGTGCATTGTTTACATGAGTTGTACTTTTTTTTTTCATACGAACTAATTCAACACGTATCAAAAATAGCTCAATTATCCCTCAATTAACTTGCAATTAACTTGGACTTCATATATTGCTGCTCGATGGACCACACCACTTAAAGCTATCGTTACATAAAATTTATGTTCTTATGGATGTCACACACCGTATATACATACATCATTGGTGCTAATGTACGAGTAGACAACTACCTCGGCACATACATATAGTCTTATGCCCGGTTCCTATATTCAAGAAACGAATGGTTTTCCATACGTCTCGTTAAAATTTGACACATTTTGTACGTAGCAAATGTCAAATCTTAACGAGACGTAAGGAAAACGATTCGTTTCTTGATTATAGGAACCGGGCATTAGAAGACGAACAAAACAAAGTTTTAAAGCGGACGCAATAAAGCAAAAAACGTTGTTACCATTTATCTACAGTCAGCTGCGACCCCACTTGGTGACCGAGTCTATCCAATTGATTTTCCTGTGGCATTAAACAATCATTTCTCACGTCTAATACACGTGCATGCATGAAATCAATGCAGATTGTAATACCTACCGGCCAACCTACTGCCACTTAATATGGGGCCTTATCCTACACTGTCTCCAAATATTGTTATCGTATTGTCGACGATGGTAACTCATCATTTTATCGAATTTCACTTCGTCGATTGTGTTATTTCATCGAATTTCATTTCATCGAAAGCTATTTTCTGTTAAAATTATGATGTTTTCAAGATATCATAAACATTGGTGTCCCCTTGTTTTACAGACAGAAAAATTACAGAATTTTGTTTCACAGAAAATGTTTCATATACTATTTGGTCCTTGTATTTTTGCTTCGAATATATTTTTCTTTAAACTATTTATTGAAAGAAACAAATTCCACAGAAAATCAATTTAATGAATTTTGTAATTTTATTTTTTCATTACACAAACTTATCAAATAATATAATTATTTTTTAACGAATATTGTTTGGTCAGTGTATTTTTTCATAGCATTTCATTTTAACGACAACAGTATTCAAAGTCGTGGGAAACTCAATATTCTGTGAATATCTTTTGTGATATAAATATGAGTGAGCGAGCGAGCGAAGCGAGCGAAGCGAGCGACCAAGACCTCTCTGGGCAGAACCGACTTGAATAGGTTAGGTTAGAAGGCTATGGCGGGAGCGAGCCTTCGAGGTTATTTTTTTTATATCCCTTGAATAAGCTATGCGATACAATTTGATTGTAAATTAAAATCGTTGTATGCGTTCATATTATACGTAAGATGAACTTGCTGTCTGCAAAGTAAGGGTATGCTTTTTTTCAAATGTTTCATTTCACACACCTTTACAAACTGCACCCAATTCTATAAGTTGATTTTATTGTTATTAAGTTATATTTTAAATAAATAATATGAGAACAAAGAATATTTAATTTGCTATTCTATGATATGAAAAAAGAAACATTGATTTTTATTTGAAATAAAAAACGATGATTTAAATGTCTTCAAAGTAATTATTCTACATATTGATTATTCTATGAAATGATAATACGAGAAAAAAAAAATGAAATGAAATTCTAAACAACTTCTGTCTGTAAAATAACGTACAACCCATAAACATTAATTACGTCGGTTACGTTAGGTTAGACTTGTGACTACCAAAAAAGAAACTCATGCGGCGAGAAATGCCTTTCGATGAAATGAAAATTCTGCGAAATGATACGTTCGTTGAAGGTGTTTCGATAAAATAATAGGTACCCGTCGACGATATTATAGCTCTTATTAACTTGACAGTAATGATGGCGGAGTTTAAACCAATACGAAAGCAATATGTGTAAAGACACTGTATAATAAGGCCTGAGGCCCGTTTAACAAAGCAACAAGTTACAAATTACAAGCGGAAGTCTCTTCCTAACTCCTTTTGCTAGAAAGTGAGTTCCGCTTGTAATTTGTAACTTGTAGCGTCGTAAAACGGACCACTGATCTGCCATTCCTCAGACTCAAGATAAAACTAGATTTAACTATTAGCTGCAAGGCCCTAACTGTTTAGTTTCAAAGATTCAGTGCAAGCGCAAACTCGAGTATGGCCTGAAACTTCCATACATTTAATTAAACTAAACTTGGCCCTTAGTAGAACGAATATACTTCAATATATTGACGAAAACCATGATGACTACAAGACAATGTCGGAAGCCGAAGAATCAACCGGGCCACTTGTAGAAAACTGTATTTAAGACTCACATTTCCATACATTTAGACACAGCTAAACTGCACTTAAGACTTAATCTAGATTTATCTTTCTCCTGCGTATAGCTCTTAGAAACTGCCTTGTTTGTTTAAATAAGTTTATTCCGTTCAATAAGCTAAACAAACGTCTGCCGACGACGTCTGAATCTGTAGAGCACAGACCTGTTTTAATTTAAAGGCCCTTTAAAATTTGGACAACAATTAATTTTATAAGCAACTTATAAGATGTATAGAAAGAATGACTACAATCGAAATGTGAAATATGTTTCGCTTCAGCCATCAACCTTTACCGTTGTTGGTTACGAGTAGGAGAGGTTGAAAGCCTCTGACGTAACGACCCAAGCCGGTGCGCGCGCACCGAGTGCACTCGGCCGTGCTCTCGCGCAGCTGACATGATTTAAGTCACAGAGCCAGGAAAATTAAGAAATCATACCAGACTATTTAAATTGAAATATTTAATCTTTATTACACACTACCTAGAGGACGCCCACGACTTCGTATAAGTAGAATTAGTTTCCCGCTACCCCCGCTATTTTAACCCCTTAGGGGATGATCTTCCAGAAATCCCTTCTTAGTGCACCGCTACCTTAGGATGTTCCAAATTTCAAGTCCCTATGTCCAGCGGTTTCAGCTTTGCGTTGATCGATCAGTCATTCAGTTGCTGCTTTTATACATATAGAAATACAAGTACAAATAACGGACTTACTACTTAAAGGCATTCTTTAACAAATAACTAAAATAATTATTGTATAATTATAGGTATAATTCAGCAAATTATACTGACTGAGTACCTACGTAAAAGTATGAGCCAAGAGGACCATGAGACATCCCGGTATTAATGAACCACAGACTATTAACTACGACTACATTCACTTGCATTAAATAACTTACTTAGACCCGCTTGCACGTAAATTTAACCCTGGGTTAACCCCAGGTTAAATTATTAAAGAATGTCAGATTCATATAAGAACTGTCAATTTTAACAAATTAACCCGTTTACCCGGGGTTAACCTAGGGTTAACATTAACGTGCAAGTGGGCCTAAGACACAGATTAAATAAAAGTTACTTGATTTGAGGCTGGACGTGGACTGGACGTACTTACATGGAGGTATTTCGCACAGGTTCAATTTTCGAGCGACCGTGTGTAAAGAATACTCGCCCCTGTATGCCCCTGTGTTGTGTTCAGTAATCGTAAAGAAAAAGAGTTCATGCATGGATTTAGTGCCGAGCGCAGGGCAGACCACCAAACTTAATAGAAGGTGTAACGAATAAGCTGCGGCCAACAACATAGCTGACTGACTCGTTCCAATAAGTTTGATTCCCCTGCCCTTTAGACCATTATACCCTTGTTTTTCTCCACTCTGTCAGTTTCCAAGCTCTCTGGTTTGAACGCATTTCGTTTAAACAAAGGCTTGGTTGTAACTGGACCTCTATTAGTCAATGACGACCATTGTCTGTTATGTTAATCTATATTAATTTCAAATCGATTCGTGATTAAACCTTTAACATGATGTGGAGTTTCAAATGGGTTTGATTAATAGTTGACCCTAAGATCAGCATATTTCAATAAATAAGGTTTTGCCATTTGTCAAGTACTAATTTTAATAGCTCAATTCCACTTAGTTAAACCATTTCGCTTTTTAACGAGAATCGCCTTGACTGTACGGTGAACAAGAGCTTCTATAACATGAACAATATGATAACGATTGGGATCTTACGTACCATAGACACATTAAGTACGAATTTATACACTTACGCGTAGATGTGTTTGTCAATCGAATTTAAGTAAATCGACATATTGTCTTTGACTTGTTGTATTGTACAAAAAAAAAACATACAAATTTAGCTCCGGGCGGTAACGTTTCTCACCCCAAGAAACGCCAAATCAAGTGGTAGTTGTTATGAAAATCTAGGTATGTCCGTTTCCGTCTTGATTTTTTTAAATTATTTCTTCGGAGGAAATATTTTCTTCAAAACGAAAATGTACCGACCTAGTTTTTCATAATAGCCTACAACATGTTTAAAAATCATAAAAATCGGACCAGATTTTAAGGGGAGAGAAACGTTATCGCATTTTGTTGCAAATTTTAAGCTTCACAATCCTCGTATGACGTAAGAGAGAATTCTTTTTAAAGATTTGCTCTCTCATTTTGATCAAATACAAAGCCTTCATTTTGGGCGATGAAGTCTAGGTAGGTATGTTTACAAATTAATAACCTGCGGACTGTCATAGACGTAGATTATATTAGTGTTATAGTCAGTGTAATGTCGTTACATTATTAAACGTGTAAATAAAAGAGAGAGGTTTAAGTTTATAGTTCATCGCTGGCTCACTCGCTCAGCGATGAACTATAAATTTATATCTCTCTCTTTTATTTACACGGGAGCGATTATCTTTTGTTCGTTTCTTGGGCAAGAAAATCGCCGATAGTTCATCGCTTACTCGCCGGTGGTGGGACCAGTGCCTAAACTGTTAGTACTCTAGTCCTTTGCTATGGCCTGGGAAATGCAATGACCACACCTTAAGGTTTAAGATGGAATGCCTCTACGAAAATAATTTGGGCCATTCTGCTTTTCGTTGTACATACGTTTTAGCCACGTTCTCACTAAACTATTTTATTTCAAAAAATCCGGTAAAGTACTACGTTTTCTAATTTGAAACTCGAAAAGGGACATAAATAAGCTTATATTTAGAATTATCCTGATTTATAAAAAAAAATATGTAATAACTATAAAGTGAGTAACGCAGTGGACGTTGATGTCCCCGCCTTTTCTATGGAAAAAGTGCAATTTACCACAGAGTTACCAAGAATCTTCAACGATAATCAAGTAATTTAAGAGTAGTTTATTGAAAACCACTAATCTTAAACATTCTAAGCTCATGTTATTTATTTATACGCGAATTCATAATTTGGTATACTTTTTATCGGACGATAACAAAAGTGTACACTGAAAAATAAAATGGCCCATTTTACCAGCTGTTTTATTTATACCGGAGTACAAAGATGCTTTATCTTTAGTATAAAGTCTAGATAAAAAAAATAAGTATTACTTAAGGTAATAAGTTCTTATTTTTTTAATGAGCAGGTATTACCAAGAGGGTTAACTTAAAAAAATTAAAGACAATACGATTATGGGCGAGAATCGAACCCATGTCGGCTCTGTGGTCAAATAGAGTTACTCCTAGTTAAACCGAATAGTCATGAACAAACTTACTAATTTATGAACTCGGGTTGACCCAGATATGACAGAACAAGTAATCATAAAGTGGGTCAGACTTAGCGAAACTTGCTCTAGGACAAGAAGAATAAATTTAAGTTTTAAGCTTACACTTTTAAGCCAGGTTTAGTCTAGATGAGATATGTTTAATTAAATGGTTGTCCTCAGAGTTAGTTATTTACAGAAGATTAAGTACCAATTTCACCAAACGATGTTAAATGGTAATCAATGTTAATCGACTATTAGTTCACACATTTTGACAGCTATTAACGCTCTAATCGTCTGTTAGGTGGTTAACATCGTTTGGTGAAATTAGTACCTACCTACTTAGTACCAATTCCACCAAACGATGTTAAATGGTTATCAATGTTAATCGACTGTTAGTTAATAAATTTTGACAGCCGTTAACTTAACACTATAATCGTTTCTTAAGTGGTTGGTGAAATTCGACATAAGTCGTTCCTTATTGACAATCTTTCACCCAAGTTTGAAAACGGAACAAGTTAATTGTCTTTAAAATTTTCTAAGTACGGTAGTAAGAGGAAATTTAATGATGAAGTCGAAAAGTGGCAACAGGATTTCTGCTGTACTCGTTTGGACTCGTTAGATGGGTGATAAGCAGATAAAGACTGCAAAAGGCAAAAGAAGTTTGTTTCAAAAATATTTTTTGCTCAGAAACATTTAATTTTTAACCCCCCACGCAGGCATTTTTGTGTGCGTGTGTGTATGTGTGTCTGTCTGTCTGTGGCACCGTAGTTCTTAAACGGGTGAACCAATTTGAATGTAGTTTTTTTTTATTTGAAGGCAGGTTTCCTAGCGGTGGTTCTTAGCTAGGTTTCATGAAAATCGGTTGAGCCGTTTCAGAGATATCAGCTCTGGAAGAATAGGGGCCGCCATTATATTGGGGGGTTTTATCTATCTAAAAGTTATTTAAAACAATATTTTTAGGGTTCCGTAGTTCAAGTTCTCTCAAAAACCGTCTAGCTGAGATGCCAGTGACTCAGGTTCATAGAAACATACAGTAACCTTCTACAGTAAGTTAATAATCTTAATGGCAAGATTTCTACAACGAGCGTGTTACGTAGTACCGCGGCTTGAGGCAGACGTAGATTTGTAGGAGATGTAGATTCGGTTCTCACTAACACATTATACTTTATGTAAAAAAATGGAATATGGACCCGACCACAAAGCAAAGATATGTTTCTACAGCAATGGCCATAAATCATTGTATGGTAAGTCGAAAACCATGTAATTTTGGCATATTGTCTTAATTAAAATAAGTATAGTATAGTTTTAAAAAAAAAAGTCTTAACCCCGACGACACAAAGACAACCCCATACCAGCATTTTTAAAGCTGTTAAGTTTTCATTGGCGTACTTAATCGATTTACATTTGTATTTAATTTATATGTAATGTCTTAAAAACGATAAAAGAAATCACTTACTCACTTACAGTGCACTTTGCCTATCCACACGGCAAAAATGAAAACTTTTAAATAACATACTATATAGTAAACAGTACTTGTCTTATATAGTAAACAACTTTCTAACCTCAAAATCAACCTTTTTTGGCTAAAACAGCTCTTTTATCGTACATAAAGTAAACTGAGTAAACATTTTGGACATCACTTGGCCAATGTATTGTCTGTGATTGCTTTATTATGTTTAAAATAGCTGTTTTAGCTTAAAAAAGTTCATTTTGAGGTTAGAAAGTTGTTTACTATATAAGACAAGTAAGAATGAACAGACCTTACATTCAATCACGCCTGTTTCCCAGAGGGGTAGGCAGAGACCACTTCTTTCCACCTGCTACGATCCTGACAAATCTCTTTCGCTTCTTCCACATTCATACATCGAGTCATGCATGCACGTCGGTTTCGGGTACTTTTAAATAATAATAATAATCATAATTTATTTCAGATAATTCAATCCGTAATGAGAATTCTCGAAACTTTTTCATGAATTTTAATGTCCCACGACGCGACTAGGATTATGTCAAGATCTTTAACAGGTATTACAGTTATTAACACGCACACACAGGTACACACAAACACATTTGGGTACCATGCGAGTGTTGTGATTACGACTGCAGAACGAAATGATAAGAAATATTTACTTATTTTTTTATGGCACGTAGAAAGCAACCAAGCACACAAGCTACCGTGCTAAGTTGGATGGGATCACACTAAACGCTGTTTTTGTGCCATTCTTCTTGAAAAGCAAACCCGCATCTGAATCATTGTTTAATCTAATAATAATAGAAGGGTTACTTGCGTGACTATAACGAGTGTTTGCCTTATAATATTAAAAGATCATATGTACCTGCTTACCCAGAATGCAATATAGCTACAAGTATATTAAATAACCTACTATTTTGATTTGATATACTGTAGCTTGACCACGAGCATTTCACTCATCGTCACGTGTTTGAATCCTCATTACTATTAGAATACGTGTATTTTTATCGTGTAAAAGTTGTTAAATGTTAAAAATCTGAAAAGGCATTTTCAATTTAATTGAAATAGCTACCAATTTTTGAACTTCCCACACTCCAAATTATTTTATGTCGTATAATCCCAGTCTATTTCCCTAATTATTATGAATCTTACTTATACAGGGGGGCCTAGATAAGATGAATAACGATAAGAATTATAATCATTTCACTGTTTTGATCTTGTGTTGCTGTAAATGTCGAATATATAGCGAAATATTATCATAGGAGGTAGAAGCACGTCGTCTCTCCCCATTGGTGAGAGTTGGAGGTACGAAAATATTATCATCATAAGAAGTGGAAAGACGCGGTTCAGAGCAAAACTTCTTGGATTATAGCTCTATATTGATTGCTTGTGTTATTTTAGCACTTAAGTTAGCCTTGTTTTGAATAGAGTCTTCAACATTAAGATTCCATGACTGTGTTAGATCGCCACCCGCCATGGCGCTTTAACGTCAAAATATCGGCTGCAGAATCAGCCAACAATGTACCTAGCTGAAGTTCTTCTAGAAGAGCCGGCATCTGTACCCTTACCATGAGTTACAATTACCGTACTAGCTAGCGAGTCGAATGCTTTGTCCCTCGCTACCTCGCAGTATACTTATAGAGTGCGAGGGACAGAGCATTCGACTCGCTAGCGAGTACGGTAATTGTAACTCATGGTAGGGTACTGGTAACCCTAAAAACTTAACGAGTTCCTTAAAATTTCAAAGTGCAAAGTAAAAGTAGTAGTTGAAAAGTGCGTTGTTGAAAAGATTTGAGAACAAAAACTTCAAAACTTACTACCATTGTAGCTTGTGTCGGTTTTGACGGTAAGCAGTTTAAGAATAGGCAGAAATTCACGAACATTAGAAACTAGAACAGATTGTTACTAAATAGTTTTCAAAATAATATACAGGGTAGTACTCGAAAAACTGTACATATTGAAAGGGATGAAATTTTAGGTTAATTTATCGGTAAAACAATTTAAAAAAAAATTGCCACTCTTTTTTTTCTTAATTTTTTTAATAAATTACAGCAAAAATGTCATTTAGTTTTCATAATAACACGATTTTCTCAAAATTTTGTAGATATTTCACAATTATTTTTTTTGCTTATTATTATTCCTCGTTTAATTTTAGATCTAAAAACGTTAAAAAAAATTGAAAAACATCTGCAAAATTTTGAGAAAATCGTGTTTTTATGAAAACAAAAAGATATTTTTGCAGTAAATTTCCACAAAAAAAGCAGTTAGTTACTCAGTTATTTTTTCTAATTGGTCTAATATTGTTATCAATTATTATAAACCTAACTAATGTCAATACTATTCATTTTGTTTTATCTCTTTTTGGGCTATTAGATCAAAAGTTACACCGTCACAAGTAAGTGTACTACCAAAACTTTATTAAAAAGTTTGACAATCTGTAAAAAAAACCAATGGCTAAAAAAATTTTAAAAAAAATGTTTTACCTATAAATTAACCTAAAATTTCATCCCTTTCAATATGTACAGTTTATCGAGTACCTCCCTGTATAGCTTTTCAAAACTATTCGACCTACCTACTTATATATTTATTTATAGCAGGCTAGTTTAGTCATATTATTTGATACCTAAAACAGTTTATATGTTGAAAAATCTTTTATATTTTGTATTTTACAGCCCGCCCGTGTTTGCTTTTTTAATCTTTACCTTTTTCAGAACATCTGGGCCACGATTCGTATTCAATAATACCATATTGCCTTGTATTATGGCCCACTTCACGATCGGACATGTGGGCGAGCACTGTTCGGCCAAAATCATTGCAATCATTGTTGCGTGGCTACTGACCACACGATGATTGTCTTCTGTTCATCATGGACATCGAAACACGGGCGTTGGGCTCCAAATGGCGGCTCATTTTGAAATATTAAATCAATAAATTTAAATATTTCGTCAGTGGTCCGATTTAGTATTAGTAGTTTTGGCTGTAGGGGGGGGGCACTTGACTATACGTGTGCGAGTGCGGCTCGCATTTGGACGGGATTTTTTAAATTAAAGTTAAAGAAAACTTGTGAATAAAGCAACTAGAGACCACATTTTGCACTCTATTTTCCTGATTTTACATCATGGAGGGTATTTTTTTAACAAAATTGTAATTTTAGGTGAAAAGTTAGCATTTTGAGGTTATAAAAGTGTTTATTAAATAAGACAAGTCAGATGGTATGGAGTATAAGCTGCCAGATGGTCGTGCCAAGAGCCTGGCCACCGACTTAAAAAATAACATGAAACGAACTCAAACTTACTATTAAAATCAGTACGAAAAAACTTTAAAAAAAAATACGCAGCAAAGCAGTCAGTCTTATTTATTTTCGTTTCGTAATTATAGGTACCTAATCATTTCATTTTCTATTATGATAGTCATTTTTTAAATTCAAATCGGTGGAAACACTGTTGGTAGGTACACTCGGTACACGTGCCTCGACAGCCCTTGTAAAGGAGACTGCATGTTATACCGAATTTTCAGCATTCACATTATACAGCACAAAAGAACAATTTACCTAACGGTCGAAGAGGCCGAAAACTTTGACCATAGGTACATGGCGAATACCCTAAACAACTCCGTAAAAAATCGAATCTACCAGATGTAACGTAAGTTTCCCTTGTCTATCAAGGGGATAATTTTCTTGTAAGGCTTATGTACGCGGTACGCATCCCAGAAATGCGTGCTCGGCAGGCTCTTGACCGGTTTGTTGGCAAGTATTTGGTTTGTACAGTACAGAGCCCTAACTAAATAGGTACGCTTTAGCGCCTATAATATTGCAGGATACACAAAGTAGCAAGAAGTGCATCGTTATAACAATTAATATTTAAAAACAGTAGGCGCTAATTGACAACATTATTTTTTTTCTATATGTACGTATATTAGGTATTACGACTTCGGTTCTTTGTGTCATACCTCTGACGTCGAAGTTCGAAGTTAAGTTAGGTAGCCGTTACACATTGTCACGATTGCAATTGCGTAGGTAATAAATAATACGAAATAAAATAACTAATGAGTGAAAGGAATAACTAATAGAACTTCAGAACTTTCGAATTTCTTAGTGCTTTAGCATAACTCACAAAATTTTAAATACGCTAAAATCACTTTAATTTTTTTACGAATAGAACTGAAAGAGAGCAGACATTATAAATTTTCGGAATCCATTTAATATATATAATTATATGTTAATATCATACTCTCTAAATGCTCTAAATTTATTTTATAATTTTGCCTACATTGTCAGTTGTTACGTTGGCTGCGTTGACAAGTGTTGCCAATTTCGAAATACACCGCGCGGTAGGGTAATTCTGCTTTTTCATGAACAATTATATAAAGAAAAAAAACATGCAAAAATAATTATTTATTACATTGTTATATTGAATAAAATATAGAAACATCAAATGAAGCTGAATGTATATGTTCGCAAATAAGTAGTAACGTTTAACACTATTAGAAATGTTTAACCATTTAATTATTTATCTAATTCATAAACGTAAATCTAATTAACATTTTTGATAAGTTATTGCTATTTTGTATGTATATATTATTCAAATGCCCGACACCCGTAGCTTGAAATTAGATACATATTATTATGATACGACTAGAAACCTTTACGAAATTTTATAGAGTGACTAGCTTTCGAAAAAAAATTAATGGATGGTATAGTGGACGTAGACATGTTAGTGTGGCAACCTTTTAAAAAGAAAGTGAAGTGAAAGAAATGAATTTACGAGAATAGGTCGCACAACGCATAGATTTTTGGTTGATTTCCTTTTCACTTTGCTTTCCTACACTCCGTAAGATCTAATAAACTAGGGTTTATTTGTGTTCCCAGTTATATTTTGATTCAACGGAGTCGGTGCCGTAACACCGAACGCAAGATAAGTACGAATGTGGACAGCATCTTATTGATTTTCCTTGCATACGCTTTCAACCAACGCGAAGTGGTGTTAACAAAACTAGTGAGATATCTATGCTCTAGTTCATAATTACTTAACTGTTTAGTCTTACGGCTGAATTGTGCCAGTGTGAAAAGCTATAAGATAAATAAGTAAAAATGATGGCAAATTCACTTGACACCGTTAACGTAAATCAACCCACGCAAAATGGTAGCAAGGTGCAACCGAGCAATAATGAATCGAAGACCAACCTGATAGTGAACTACTTGCCACAAACGATGTCCCAGGAGGAGATAAGGTCTTTGTTTTCGAGCGTCGGCGAAGTAGAAAGTTGCAAGTTGATTAGAGATAAAGTGACCGTATTTCCCGACCACATCCTGAATGGGCAAAGTCTCGGGTACGCCTTCGTCAACTATCATAAGGCCGAGGATGCGGAGAAAGCTGTGAACACACTTAATGGCCTGAGATTACAGAACAAGATCATCAAAGTCTCTTACGCGCGGCCGAGCTCGGATGCGATTAAAGGGGCCAATTTGTACGTATCCGGACTGCCAAAGCACATGACGCAGCAGGAGCTCGAAAAGCTGTTTGGGCCTTACGGCTCCATCATTAGCTCGCGCATTCTGCATGAGAACGTAAACGTAGGGCATCTCCTGCAAGGCGGCGGCGACGAGCAGAGTGTGCAGGGTCCGTCGCGCGGCGTCGCGTTCATCCGCTACGATCAACGCTGTGAGGCTGAGGCCGCCATCCGTGAGCTCAATGGCACTGTGCCTCCTGGTGGCACTGGCCCCATGACTGTCAAGTGCGCCAATAATCCCAGCAACCAGAATAAGGCTCTAGCTCCATTAGCAGCCTACTTGGCCCCCACATCTACCCGACGCTTCGTAGGCCCTGCTGGCAAGGCTCTTCTCGCCATTAATAAAGGTCTGCAAAGATTCTCACCACTTGCTGACCCGCTGATTCAAGGTAATGCTCTTGGTGGTTCAGGTTGGTGCATCTTTGTTTATAATATTGGAGCTGACACAGAGGAAAGCATTCTGTGGCAGCTCTTTGGCCCATTTGGTGCCGTCCAGAGTGTAAAGATAATAAGAGATCCCACTACCAACAAGTGCAAAGGTTATGGATTTGTTACCATGACCAACTATGATGAAGCTGTGGTGGCAATCCAGTCCCTGAATGGATACTCATTGAATGGCCAGGTGCTGCAGGTCAGCTTCAAAACGAACAAGAGTAAATCTTAAACTCTGCAAAGTCTAGTCAATAAATTGTAGTTAATACAAAAATGTTGATCATTACTGTCATGGACATCACAAAAGATTGATTAATTTTAGCATGAAATAGGTAACAGTGTGACTTCAGAATTTTTTTTAGTAGGTGAGTATTATGAGTACAAAACAAAGCCTGCCATGTACCGGACCTTGTAAGATTTGTCTGTGAGTTAACAACAAGGTGTGGAATTAATAGAATTTAGCTATGTGTCTATTTCTATGAAAAAAGAAAATGTACTCATACTAGAGAAAGGTTTTACAATTACATCACAGGTTTAAATATTTATAAACTATAAAACAGTAACTATTCTATTTATAAATGGTTCTTTTCTCAATTTTTAAATAAGATTTTTTGTATGGTACTCACAATCACAACATTTTTATTGAGAAATAAAAGTATGCGGCTGGTCATATTGGCTTCTAAACTCATCAGGTAACTGATAATAGACTAATGGTTCTATTCAAGCAATTTTAATATTAAAATGGTATTGCTAAAATTCATGTTTAAAACTTTTTAATATAAGCTAGAGTTAACACTGTGTCAGTTATAAGTCCATACATAGGATCATTTCATAGAATCATGAAAGAAAAAAACAATACCATGTACAAAAACCATAAATGTGAGTAACCTTTTGATAGCGGAAGATACCTGATCACAATACAACTTGCCTTCTACTCCCAATGAGGACAGAACACCATTAGATAGAATCAAACCTCATGTTACCTAGCAATAATTACTGTAGTAACCCTAATCTTTTATATGGTAGATATCATACTATTTAATGACCTACCTTATCTGCAATAACAAATTAAAACTTTTGCTCTAAGCATTATTTATACATGCATAAGGTGTATGGAAGTGTACAAAGCAAAGTTCTCTCACAAGATGAAGCAGTACATGTTTTTAGACATTAATGAAGTTTACATTGACAAGTTCCAGTAATTTTATTTTTATGTTACTGGAACAAACACTGAAACAGAACGATGTCTGAATTCATGCAATTATTATAAATTAACAGTGCAATATTAAAATTTTTACTATAAGTAAAAGTAAATGAAGAATTATTATTTATGTATATGCAAATTCCAGGTGCAATTATATTTACTTACCTACAAATTGTCTATGACAACTCAAAATAGATTCAATAAAAAACTGTTTAATTTTTTATTACAGTTTATTTTGTGGACTACCAAAGATGTCAAAGTTTAATAGTTATATTATAAACTATGACTGATAAAATAATTAACACATCTTTGAAGTAAGTAAAACACAATAATAAAATGTAAAAATAGCTTTCTACTTCTTCCAATAAAAATGTTTATGTTCCCAAACTATGTTAAAAATAGGACCCTATCATTTCACTCTCATGAAAATCAATAACAATTGTTATGATAGATAAATGTTTGACTTATTGAGCTAGACTCAAATGCACAAAATCATAAAGTATAGTGTTACTGATATTATTATGCAATCATATGTTTATATTAGCTATGTCATTTCCTACAATTTGTATAAGAATTTGATTTAATTCCATTAAAGAGTTGTGGGATTACAATTTTATTTTAGAAACTAATTTCACGTGTTTGTCTTGACTTTCATAAAAAAATAATCTCAATCAAAATTATGAAGTTAAAGGACCATGGCATAACTATATAATGATTGATCAACATTTTATTGAACTAAATTTTGTATGTGTCTAATATATGTATCATATTTGTGCGCACATATATGTATGTAGTGATGTCGATTCGGAATAGTTACGAACTTTGTTCTCTGATGCGCTAGAGGGAACGCCTGGATGATTGATGGAGTTAGAAGTAAGCAGATGGGCTTCATGGTGGAATAACTTCCTACATGAAAAAGGTTTAGTAACATATTTAAGCAATACTCTCAAGGTTACCCCCATTTGCTACCTTTAAACTCGCACAAAATTCAGGCATCATAAATATATTAATAAATATGATATTGTCTCTCTAATTCATTTAATAAAATAATCATTAATACATAATATTTATTATTAAATTTACTTAAGTAATTTTATATTTCATTGTAAACCTAATTTATTGTCGTAATCATTATAGACACATAATAGATTTCATTTGATGTTATAATATTAATGTATTGAATATTACTTAGAGTAAGTTCTAAATTAGTTCTGTAAACTGAGTAAAGGACATATACCTACCTACCACATGATTTTTGTCGTCCCTAATATTCGTGTTTAGTAGTTTCTGCAACTTCATAGATAAATTATACATAGATAAACATAAATGCATATCAGGTAATGATAAAATAACTAAAGAGGCAAGAATTTCTTAAATAAATGGAGGTCTAGAGTGGCAAATGAATGCATTTTGAATAAGTATTTTGTTTAATTTCTTATTCTAATAAGTATAAATGTTTCATTAAGGTAAATAATTATTTATTTAAAGTACTTAACTACACGGAACTAGTCAGCTATAATTTTGCGCAACATAAATTATTATATTTAGTGTTTAATAAAACTGTGTTCTCTAATTTAAATTTAAATGTAGTTGCTTAGGATTTTGAGTTCAAATTATGTTGGTGTGGTGTTTGGTTATAGTAAGTTATGTTTAATGCAAAAATGAGGCCCAAGGACCTCGAATCCTTATTATGGACCAGTTATCTCGGAACGAGTAGAAAGACATCTTACTCTCCTCTAAGTGATTGTAATTGTTAACTGGTCGTCATAAGAACTTCTTGGCCCGCCGCCCTGCGAAAATGCATACGATACACGCTGAAATGCAGGAGATGTGTAAGGAACTAGTCAGGTTAAAATGTACCTCTGATTTTTTTGCCCTACATTGGGAAAATGTTCTCATTTTCGTCGCGTTCATTTTCTAGATTTAATCACTTGTCGTAGTTGTACTGTGGGCAGCATAAGAAAGCAACTGCTTCTTTTGAAACTAGGCGCCGATGTAGGACATAATTAAAAAAAATGCAATATTGAATAGACAAATCTATTAATGTCGACGGCATTTCAATGGTTTAAATCGCAGCACATTTAAAAAGTAAGGACATCCATTTGTATTAATTCGTCGTTGTACTTTAATGTAAATTGTGTCGTCCCTGGCTTGGATGAAGAAGCAACAAATTAAACATAAGAATATTGCTCATAAAACAGAGGGTTCCGTACTGAAGCATTACATTACACTCTTGTAAATAAGTTTGCGTCGTCAATCACGAAGTTCGAAAAATAACGTTTCATTAAATAATGGTTATGATTGCCCATTGTAGTTTTGTCACTTGTCTGCGGGTATATTGAGGCTGTTTGGTCGCTCACTTGCCTAATGTTATCCAGTGACTTTTCCCGTAAATGACTCTCGAACTCAGCGCGGTCGCTTACACTACGGATGTAGTACGGAATCCTTGAATTATACATTTTATACCGCTGCCATTACACCTGACCCATTTATAGTTTTGTTCTTCATTTCCTCCATTATTTTATGTTTAGATTTTTGTTTGTGTTTAAATTAATATAATTTAAAAACGAACATTTCTGTTTATTAAGCGTATTGTGTAACTTAACCACTTTAAGTATTTTGTTTATTTTTATTTTATTTGAACTGTTTAAACCGAGGCGGCTGATATTGGACGCGTTAGTTTAAATAATTTTACCTTGGGCAGGTTTGGGTATCGTAAGGTTTTGGCCTAGGATGTAGTTCTAGAGTTATTTAAGACAAAGTACAAATCTCCGATCTAATGTATGAGAAAATACAGACATGTGGACTTGCTTACATTAATTTTGAAATAATGTCAACGAATGTAATCTGATGTAGTTAATATATATAGACATTAAAATATTGACATTAGCAATAATATAAAAAATCTTTTATTTCCTTTCTTTTATCAATTTTTCGTTACAAACGTGTATTAGGTATTTTATTATAAGTATTGTGAATATATTAAAATGCTTGAATGTAGGTGAATGAACATTAACCCCCGCGTTGAAAAGAATCCCTAGCGAGCAAAAGCCTCTATTTAAACAAAATTGGAACACCCAGTTTTAAGCTACCAGATTTGCGCCGAGGGTGAAACGATGTCACCCCTAGAGTTCATTGCACCCCATCCAAGTTCCGCTTGCGCAGTTAAAGGCGTCCCCTTCGATAGCCCTGTTGCCTTGGAAATATTAGTTCCAACGCACGCCAACTCACTCCATGAACTGCAATTAAATGCCTGGTAGCAAGGGGCAAAGAAATCAATAGGGGTTTTGCGAGCTTAAGTGAGATGGCAGTTTGCTATCTTTTTTTAAAAGATTCATAAGTCATTTTGGTTTCGCTATAGTACGGTACGGTCAGCCAATTTGAATCATTCACTACCAATATGGAAATATGTCAAAGAAACGTAATGATGCAAATCGTAACTTCTTAAGAGATTGTAATATCACTTTGACATTGAGTTCCATATTAGACTTTGAATCAAATTTGTTGACTGTACACTACCTATCCGACATGCCAATTTATTTTTTTATTAGCCTACCTCTCTCCCTTAAAATCTGTAGTTACATATCAAGCATAGAAGTAAACTTGTCTTCTCACTGATAAGGTAGGATATAGTTTTAGGCGAGGAAGGTAAGTAATTTTGTGTAGAAATAATAACCACAACTATAAAAGGCCCTTCAACCCTCCCCTCCCTCGCTCACGAACTTGGGAACCACCCTACTATTGTCGATCATTGACCCTTATAGGTTCCTATTAAACACAGTCCAGAATGTCCCAAATAGATACCTAGTGAGATACTCTCAAAATTGACAAATAAACTCATTTAATATTGCTATTTGTTGATCTTGGCTATATTTTTCCTTTTTGTTTTGTTCCATTGTAGGTAATTGTTCCTACGTGACTCGTATAATTAGGTAGGTATCCCATTACCCAAAAAGGTTTACCATAAAATTTGCCTGATCTTAGAAAACGTTTCGTATAGGTAGTCGAGTTCATAAATGTGTACACTTTAGTACCTTGTCTATTTAATGTCATGTTTAAACTGCCATAATATGAATTGTCACAGCGATTAAAGTGACAAGGTACTAAAGTGTACACATATTTATGAACTAGGCTGTACTTACTTATTTTTATTTCACCGACAATTTATTATGTCGAACATTTATTTACTATCAAGTACTTTTAGGTGACAGATTTTTATATTTTATGTGTACCTAGGTAGGTATTATAGAATAGCGGATCATAGTTACTGGAATTCACTATAGTTATAATAATAAGAAAGGAAAAGACTTATAAAACCAATTCAAACAAATAACCTTATCTTAAAATGAATTAAGAGGGTGGATACCATTATTGGAAACCCCCTACCATGAGTTAAAATTACCGTACTCGCTAGCGAAAATAATGCGATGTCCCTCACAGTATTCTTATTGAGTGCGAGGGACATAGACCATTCGACTCGCTAGCGAGTGCGGCAATAACTACGGCCGTATACCAAACAAAAATATACCTAACAGAGAAACAGCACAATTAAAAATAATACAGGTAAACAACAGGCGACCTTATCGCTGATTAGCGATCTCTTCCAGACAACCTTAGTAGGGATGATGAAATGGGATGGGATGGAAATTTTACGGTTAATTGGGATATCTTACAAAATAAATCGAAATAATGATTTCGACTCGTGTATATGACAACCTGAAATATTCAAAAAACCAAAGCCGTTACAATCAGTTACAATTACAACAAACACGAAAAAGACATGTCGGTACCTATCTCCAAAAACAACATGTAGGTTTACTTAGGTATGAACTTGTAGCGTAAAATGTACAAATAACAACTATTAAATTTATTAAATTATTTTTGGTTTGGAACTATTTTTTAACCCCCGACGCAAAAAAGGGGTGTTATAAGTTTGACGTGTGTATCTGTTTGTGGCATCGGAACTCCTTAACGGTGTAGGTACCTATTATTATCAATTGTTTGGGGAGCTATACTTTGCGATACAATTTTCGCCGATTCATTAGTAGAACACATCTACTCCGTCGCTGATTTCAAGTATTAGGACTATTGGGTATGTAAAACTCCCGACAAAATCGGGATCTGCACCCGTATTATGGTCGCCTTTATCGGGGTGGATAAAGCATCCATCTCTCTCGCACTGACATACTGGTCAGATAGTGCCAGATGTTGCCAGATGTTTTATCCAAGATTATCCACATCGATAAACACGACCATAATAGATACCTATAAGGGGTGTTATTTTCTTAAAAACGGCGTTCTGTAAACAAAGCTAAGAACACTCGATTAAGTGACCTTTCTAGCAAAAAACTAAATCAAAATCGTTCCATCCGTTTCGGCGAGTTTACTATTAAAATCAGAACCCCTACCTTGAAATTCGAAGTTCGAAGTTACGTTAGCTCCATCCCTTTCTCTCGATCTTGTATCGAATGACGAGTTACAGGGATGGAGCTAACGTAACTTCGAACTTCGATTTTCAAAGTAGGGCCTCTGTATCGAAGTCCTTAGTGTAAATATATATGAACGAGCCCGTTGAAGTTTTTGCTCATTGCTTAGAGATCTTTTTAGGCGCTGAACAATGAGTTTTTTTTTTTTAAAGTAGCATAGTTAAATCCTGTTTTATAAAGCTACAAATTAAAATTTACAGGTTACAAGTTTCCATTTGACACAACCTCGACCAATGAAGACCGGGGCCCGTTTATCAAACGCTTGTAACTTGTAATACAAGTGAAAGCATGTGGGAGTCTCATTTTAATACATATTGTTGGAAAGAAATTTCCACTTGTACTACAAGTTACAAGAGTCGCTTGTTTCCTGTAATATAAGTGGAAGTCTCTTTTTAATACATATTGTTGTAAAGAGATTTCCGCTTGTAATACAAGTTACAAAATACAAGCGGAAGTCTCTTTCTAACTCCATTCGCTAGAAAGAGAGTCCCGTTTGTAATTTGTAACTAGTAGCTTCGTGAAACGGGCCATAGGGGCCTGTTTTATATTATAAAGCTACAAATTACAATTCACAGGTTACAAGTTTCCATTTGACACCACCTCGACCAATGACGACCAGTCATTTGTGCAGTGTTGCCGGTTTAGACCTGTAACATTGTAACTTATAGCTTTTTAAAACGTGCCCCAGCCATTTGAGCAGTGTTGCCAGTTTAGATCTGTAAATTTGTTACTTATAGCTTTATAAAACCTGCCCCAGATATCGATTCGGCCGTTTAAGACATAGGTATCAGCTCTGAAAGAAGGGGTCGCCATTATTTCGGGGTTTTTATCAATTGAATATTTAAGGTATTTACCTTAAATAGTACGGTTCCCCCAACGCTTAAAGGCCTCCATACATGATCGGTTTTGCCTTCACTTCTAACTGACCGGATGCAAAATAGCATCGTGTATGTGTAATTTGGCCTGAAGGCAAATCGCATCCGTCTGCCTGAACGATTTGTCTGACCGGACAGAACTCTATACATGATCAGTTTTACCTTCTTCTAACCGACCGGATGCAAAATAGTATCGTGTATGTGTAATTTGGCCTGGAGGCAAATCGCATCCGTCCGCCTGAACGATTGGCCGTTAGAAAAACTGATCATGTATGGGGGCCTTTCCGGAACTGAGGCAGTTCGGCCTGAAATGATCGGCCTCTACATGTATGGCCACTCGATCTGGTCGGGCCTGTTTAATAAAGCTCACAAATTAAAATTTTCATGGTACAAGTTTCCATTTGGCATAACCTCGACCAATGACGACCAGCTATTTGAGCAGTGCTGCCAGTTTAGACCTGTAAAATTGTAACTTGTAGGCCTTGTAGCTTTATAAAAAGTGCTCGGCGGAACTGACGCAGTTTGGCCTGAACACATCGGTCTTTACATGTATGGCCACTCGATCCGGTCAGGCGGAACTGACGCAGTTCGGCCTGAACCGATCGGCCTCTACATGTATGGGGGCCTTAAGACCGTGATTTACCTACGTTTATTTTTAGGGTTCCGTCCGTAGTAAACAAGTTTCGCCACCTCCGTCTATCCGCGGTTTAACTCGAGACTCTTGGGACTACAAAACTATAGTTTGGGATTGTTTTACATTTAAAATAAGATCGTGTTTTTTTTACCTCCCAAACAAGTAAAGCAAAGGTAATTTTTTTTTACTTTTGTACTTCGAATGAGGTATTTTGGATGGGTGTGTAATGTTTAGTATAAAAACTAATGGTCTAATTTTCTTTTTACATATAATAATCATGATGTATAAAACGAAATGCATAATTTCAAAAACTTTAATGTTGACAAATAAATATTTCTAACGACTTTCATTACTATTAATGTTGTCACAGTTCTAACCTAACCTAGTTAAAAGAAATTGACTAAAAATGCATAATAACATGGTTTATAATAGTTATAATAAATTATACAATTTGTTTTTGTGCTAAACGTTCATTATGCTTTTCGTGGTTAGTTTAATGAAATTATACAAAACGTAATTGAAGCGCACCCATTTTGGGTGGCTTTTAAAAACATGTTTATATTATTTTTAGATTTGGGGGACCGTTTAAGAAATATTGAACTCTACTTGATTGGTTCCTGAAATACAGGCGACTAAAGTGTTTATAGCTACTAAAAATGACCTAAGACAGCACCAAATAACTTTAAATTGAAAATTCGTTATACTTGTGGTTTTTCGAGATAGTATTTTTTAAATTGAATGCAGGTTTTCTAGAATAGTGGTGGTTTTTAGACAGGTTTCATGAAAATCGTTTGGGTTGGGCCGTTTAAGACATTATCAGCTCTGAAAGAAGGTTTCACCATTATATCGGGAGTTTTATCTATCTTATAGTTATTAAACTGCCACCCATGCTAAAGTCTGTAGTGTTCCGCGATCTGGACCTCAATAACCATAACGCCTTTGTATCTGTTCTTGGGATATATTAAACTTGATTATATTTGCTTGAGACTGTCGAAGGTGAAAAGACGATTAGAAATAAAATCCTCGATACTTTTATTTTTCAAACATGACACGTTTTTTGCATGTTTTTGGTTGAATCTTCGAAACCCTATAATTTTTAACGATGATTTTCGATCCAATAGTTGAGGATATGTAACTACTTAATCCTGTCAAAACAATTTTTCAATAAATGTTGTGGTTTTAAAGTAAACAGCAACTAATTGAATTTCACGCTGCCGTCAAGGCGCGAGCGAACTATCTCCATCTCACATTCTTCGCGCGGAAGCACATAAAGCCATCCCTTTTTATTCTTGTGGGGGCGTGGCACCATAGGTGGCCTCTCAACGAAGGTCATTTGTAACAGGTGAAAAGAGTATGATTCTAATAGCCGTTTTTATACTCCGTCTATGGTATTATACGTCTATGGCCGGGTTATCCAGAGGCCCTACTTTGAAATTCGAAGTTCGAAGTTACGTTAGCTCCATCCCTGTCACTCGTCATTCGAGACTAAATCGAGAGAAAGGGATGAAGCTATCGTAACTTCGAACTTCGAATTTCAAAGTAGGGCCTAAGGCTATATCGAAATGCCTCTTGCTGGCAACTCTAGTGCGTAGCATTTATTTGTCAAAAATGTCAAAATAGACATCCATCCCACCCATGTCAAATTGTCAAATCAAATCGAACAAGCTCTTCTGGCACTGCTCTATGCTTGTTCACTTGACAGTGGTGCACATCGTTGTTTGCTTTGATTGAAGGAATACCCTTTCTTAAGTTCATTAAGGAATATATTTATAATTAATCAAATCATATACCTAGAGTTCTTCCTTATCTAATATAATTCATTTAAATATAAAATAAATAATTGTGCCAAAAGGGATAAGTATTATTAGTAAAGCTAAATGATTGTTAAATAATGGCAGGTACTCAGTTTTGCTTAGAGTGGGATGCTCACAACAGGAATATTTGCAACGGTTTAAGTTCCCTGCAACAAGTTAGTTTTTGTTTTGTTTGTCAATGTTTAGTATATTACATTATTTTATAATTAACCTTACTTCTTTGTTTGTTTACATTTACGTGCATATTTTCCTAAAGTTTCTACTTTTGTTTGCCCCTTGTGTAGAATGGCGAGTTTGTGGACATGACCCTGGCAGCAGATGGGCACCATGTAAAGGTTCACCAGATGGTTCTGGCTCTTGCCAGCCCATATATCAAGGAACTCATAACATCTGCTAACTGTCCCCATCCTGTTATATTTTTAAATGTAAGTAATCTGATTTGTAGTTCTTCCTTGTTGTAGGAGTATAACCTAGACAAGCTGCTTGCATATACCCTTTAAGATAGCAATACAGCAGTTCCGGATTATCCATAAGGCGAGTTAGGCACCTGCCTAGGGGCACCGCATCGGCTAGGGGCCCCACGTACAGGGCCGAATTATCCATTAGGCAGTCTGGGCAACTGCCTAGGGACCCCGCATCGGCTAGGGGCCCTGCATAACCTAGGGGTCCTGCACGAAAATGTATTTTAGAAACGAAGAAAAGGTAATGGGCCCCCAAAATTGCATTGCCTGCGGGCCCCCTGACATGATCAATCCGGCCCTGCAGGGCATCCTATAGACAGACATCCTAACCAACTCACATGTCACCACCTTTAACTGAAAAAAAGCTTCTGATTATTACTTATTCACAGATCACAAATGTCTACGAAAACTACAAAAACACACTTAAACACAAACAACAAACAATAATATAATTAAAAGCAGCAATTCACTGTATAGTTTGGCACCAGGTGTCCCATATGCTGTCTATGATTTATTCTATCTTTCTTAATTTTAATAAATGACTAGCTTTCCGCGAATAGCGCCGCCTGGGTGTAATTTTTTTCCATAGAAACCTTAAAAAATATACTTTACGACCTATTCTCAGACCTACTGAATATGCACACAAAATTTCATAACAATCGGTCAAGCCATTTCGGGAACAAGGTGTATATAAATTGATAATTTTTAATCTTTCAGAAAGTGTCATACAAAACCCTGTGTTTCATACTGGAATATATCTACACGGGTCAAACACAAGTGGCTGTGGATGACATCACTGAGCTCATTACTGCTGCCAAAGAACTACACATCAAAGGGCTGGAGGATGTGGTAATTTATTAGCCATCATCTCATATTTATTGCCTGCTCATAATTTTATCTTTCACCCACTAAACAGGCTTTGATTTGATCTTAATTCAGTACAAGTCAATTTAACATTAAGTTAGAATTTAATGTGTCTTGTAAATTGAGCACTTGAGGCCAAAGCATAAGCTAGTTGGTTTATGGGGTGTTGACGTTAATCTTAAGGCATCACATTTATGCCCAGTACTTACCATGTAGCAGTTAGTTTATCTCTTCTAAGTACATTACTCAATGTATTTATTGTAAGGAAATCTGCACATCCTTATTGCTGAGTGTGTACTAGGGTAATTCCTATGTAGGGTTAAAGTGTATGAAAAGGAGACCATCTGTTCGGACATAAAATAAATACCAGAGCAAGTTACTAGTAGCATAATACAATCGGTCCAGCATAATACAATCGGTCCAGTGCCAGTCAGACTTGAGGACTGAAGGTCCTATGTAGGGTTGCCATCCATCCGGGTTTCTCTGGATTTGTCCTAGTTAAGAGGGCGTCCGGGGAGTGTACGGGCGGGGTTTCATTTGTAGTCTGGGTTTAAAAATTTAAAGTCTTGGGCCGCCGCGCCGCTGAGCATTTATGACTTTTTAAACAGTTTTTTATTATAAGTACTAAGTTTCATAAAAACCAGTTGAGATGTCCGGGTTGTGGGCTCCAAAATCCGGGGTTTTCACGTGTCTTGTCCTGCCTGGATGCCAAATTTTAGAGTTGGCAACCCTAGTCCTACGTTTCATTGGTATTGATAAAGATCGAATAAAGTTCAGCTGCTGCTTTGTGTCATTGTAAAGTCTTGGTATAATTTTTACTTTTTGTGTCTGCTGATGGATGAATTTCGAAACTATTGTACCTAGTTAAGTCCTTAAATTATTTTGGCTAATTTTCGTAACGAACAATATTTTTGAAATTCACCCTGATAGACTATTTTACCAACTGCAGTATAAAGTTGGCAACAACTTTAGTTTTACATGTAAAGCAGTTTTATTTTGTTTTTATTATAAGGGTACTTTATTATGCTTTATTATTGTGTCCCACTGCTAGACAAAGGCCTCCTCCCTGAATTTCCACAACTCCCTGTCTATTGTCTATTGCAACCTTCGACCAATCTTTATGGAAAACGTCCATGTCGTCCCGCCATCGCCGCCTGGGTCTACCTCGCCATCAGCAGCTATCCTGGAGGACGCACCAAGTTGCCACGTTAGATTAGTCTATTCTTTCATCAATGTAATACTACAGTATAAACTGCATTGCTTGTTAAAAATACGAAATTACATTGAGATCGTCAACATAAATACTAATGATCAAAGAATATAAAAATAATTAAAACAACAACAATTAAACTTCTAATATATGGTCACTTATCCGATGTCAATACATAAGGATTAATAAATGTTAGCCTACCTCTGTGGTTGCGTGTGGCAGACATTCCCAGCCCAGGCCCAGCTTTTCCCACCAGCAACAAATAAAGGTCAAAAATCCACCAGCAGCAATTCCCAAAAGAGATTTTAGTTTAGCTGTTCCTCAAATGCTCACACATGGGGACTGGGAAAAATAATGAGAGAATGAGACATCCTTACATAGCATATAACATCAATAGAGTGCTTCCAGAGGCAGAGGAAGGTTTTTCTGTATAATAAAATCGGGTTTATGTGCGGGTGTTGCAGAAAACTCACATAAACCGAAGCGAAGCGAGGGCGGGTCGCGTGTTCATTAATAAAATAACATTATTTTATGACGTTATAGATAAAATGATAAAAGTTGTTTATTCATTAAGTAGGCCGCACGGGAACTTGCGTTGCGCATGGTCAAAAGCTTTAATTTTACATTAGGTCAATATACCCTCTTGTACTCAACGCAAAGGATCTAACTCAAGGTACCTTTCTCCGTGACAGGGACAAGGCAACATTGTATACCTACTTTAGTTTTTGTACATTGATACAACTACGCAAAGTCTATTTAAAGGCGGGGTGCGCCACCCTGATTAAAAAACGCTATAATATAGCTATACTTTCATTTGACTAAAACTGAATGAAAGAACATATTGACCAACTAAGAAGATGAACAGTAATAATAAATTTTAAAACTTTGAAACATACCTTAAACTTTGGAGAATTGTAAGTTTATCACTTTATAATTTGATGTTTTTTTTTTCAGAAATCATCTGCTGGTGTGCCCTCCACCTCAGATACTTTATTGAATCTAGAAGAACCCCCAGTTGACGTGACAGAAGTACAGATGAAAATCAAGCTGCCAGACATGTCAGCTCCTCTCACAACCAATGTCAAAACACTTAAAAGAAAACTGGATATTGGGAACTTCAAAAAAATTGCTTCAAACATGCCTCTTCGGAAAAGAATGATTCTTAATAAACCAAACAGTTATACCACAGAAGGTGATAAGGACATGCCTGATTTAGCGAAAGATGAGGATAGTGATACAAGCAAAAGCTTTGGTTTTGATGATCCATTAGAGGTTGATGATCGCGATGATGATCTTGATAATGATAACCAAGAAGATTACGCTGTGGCAACGCCGAAACCGCCAACAGATAACACGCAAAGTAAGTGATATAACAGCGAAAATCGCACATAACATTTTAGAAAGTAAATTTAGGACAATGTTTGAATGTTAGTCCAAAGTCCCAATGGCTGACAGGTCATTATTAGCAGTCTGAAAGAAATTTTACAGATATCCATAATCTATGTAATTTTTGGAGAATTTAAAAATGAATACAGTGCGATTTATAAACTGGGAAAATATGGGGAAATACGAAACCAGACCATAGAGCAGAAGATGGTCAAATTTACTAAAATGTTTTACATGCAATAAACTCAAAACTACTAAACATAAGTAATTTGTTTATAATAATGTACTTGCATGTATTAAACTTATTTCAATTCAGTCATTTATTGACAAAATGTAAAATTTTACATTTCATTAGGTTAGGTATTCATATATGTATATAATATTATTTTATTATTATCATGTACTTTTTCATACTTGTATGTAGGTATGTATAGTTTACGCAAATAACTTGAATCTGAATCTGACACAAACCCACATCATTTATTTGCCAAACGCACGTATAAAATAAGTAGGTATGAAAAAACATTTTAGTAAATTTGACCAACTTCCGCTGTCCCGATTTTTTTCTTTCCATATTGTGAAATGGAAAAAAGAAAGTGTTTATTTTTATATTGGACTCCCTAATGTTATTTTTCCTAATGCATCGTTAGTCCAAATTTTCGTTTATCCTAAAGCCATTTCTGCTTGAACTGTTAAACTTTTTTGTATTGCTATAAAACAACCCTAACTGCGGGTATTTTTGGAAAACTACAAGCTGATTTTACCATTCGTAATAAAATCGTAATTTTCTTAATAGATAGGCGAGTTGACGTTATTGTTGTCTTTCAGCAGGCTCTAACGAAGTGATTATGGTTTGACAGCACTGCGTTATTATTAGCAGTGTTTTTATCGTTGTGACACGTCTATTGCAACCGTCTCCTTGTAATGAACATTTATGTTTTTCTAAATGTGATTATTAAATCACATTTAGATATTTTTTTCAAATTCTTTACATCTTTCGAGTGCGGTTAGAGATTAGGCCTTAAATGGTAATAGTTTAGCGTTTTTTAACTGGTATAACCTCTTGACGACCCCTAATTGAATAGTGTTGCAATTGTAACTAAAAATCTTGTTCGTCAGGAGGTTATCTATCAAAGATTGCCATTTTGAAGACTTAAAAAACGAATGTAAGTATAAATCTAGTGTTTATGTACTTATATTAAATATATTTTGGTGAAGTTGATGTTAGTTATATTGTGACGTACAAAGATTACGTTGAGTTGAGCTACACAAGTCTTCAAAATAACATACAAATTGATTAATTAGAATAAAATACAAAAACCGAAAAAAGAAAATCCCAATAGGTAATATGGCAATTGGCATGCAAATCCGATCTAAGATGCAAATGTTTTTTTTTCACAAGTGTTTGTCCTTTCTTGATAATGTTTCAAAATGATTACACCCAAACTAACCTCAACTTCATCGGCTCTTCTGACCTGTCTGACCTCCCCGTTTGTTTTAGCTACGTCAGTGCAGTACACGGTGTCAAACCAAGGCTCTTTGCAGTTAATTTTGAATCGATTTCTGTACTTTTTGTACTACCAGTATCGGGACAAGAGCCGCCAGTGGAAATGCGTCGAGAACAGGCAAAAAAAATGTAACGCTTCGGTGTTTACTAGGGACAACATGGTTGTTAGACGGTAATTATTATCTCATTTCAAAATGCTACTACATCGTTATTAGGCTCCAACTTTTTGCCGCGTGTAGCACCAAATAGATAATAATATGCACTTAATGAGAAATAATTGGCAGGTTTTAAGTTTAATTAAAGTAAGCTTTGTCACAGTTTATTATTTAATGTTCCAATAAAATTTCGTACTGCTTCTAGGGTTGGAGCTCACAACCACCCATTCCACGACAGAAATATCCTTAAGAAAGTGCAAGCCGGCGCCGTTTATTCTGCCTTGCAAGAAGCCGAAGCAAAGACAACCAAGACTCCTAGGATGACCCATTCGAAGAATAAATAAATCACTGATACCTTCATTAACCTTAGTTGTATTTATTTTACCTACTGGTTGATGTTCATATCTGATGAGCTCATAAGTATAGGTTAAGGAATAAATTGAATTCATAAATGCTCCGCTATAGGTCGTTTTATATATGTTTACAGCTACGATAAATGGAAGGAACGAACCCAATGGCAACTGTGACCAACCTTAAACGATGTTCGTATTTGAAATACATAACCTGTATTAAGCACACTTTTCACACATGCTTTCATTCACCCATTCGATCCATTCGTAGGGTGACGGCACCAATGATGGACACTTTTAGCTGACAGGCACCAGTAATGGACACTTCACTCTTAATTCAAATTTCACACGGTCCTAAATTGGTTTGTTACAAAACAAATGAATAACCCTTATCTTCTGTAAAATAAGAATCAAGTGTCCATTATTGGTGCCTTGTCCATTACTGGTTCCATCACCCTAGCAGCTCTTTTGAAATTAACTACTTATACTGTGTAAGTAAAAAAGATATAAACAAAGTGAGGTGAGAGATTTACTCCGATGTTTTCCGAAGTCCGTATGAAACAGTGATTTCATGCAGAGACTAATGGAATAATGTGTGTCTGAAATATATTTTGTGAGTCGTTGTGAAAAAAGATTTAGTAGTTTAAAGCCGGATTCCGAAGTGACGCACGCTACGCGCGCACACGTGTGTTCGCTTCGTATCAAACTTTACCTACTTATGTACGTTCTTGGATACTCCTACAGTTCCACGAATAGACGTCAGTGACATACGTCTAGAATAATTGATACACGTGGCTCGCATCAGAAGCGTACGCGTGCATTCGTAGCGTTATGTAGCCGCAGTGGAATTTCTGCTTTATCGTTGATTGGCATCCACGAGATTAACATCGTAGCAGAGGTACAATCAAAAGCACTAATATCTATACGGCCATCGCGCCACATATATGTAAAAATAGACCTTATTATCAGTGGCATAGGGGTGTGTAGATACTTTTGATGCTTTGAAACGTAAATATATTTATGACTGACTTTATCTACACTCAAAACAAGATGGCGAGATGACCTGGACTGGAAAAACACAGGGGAGGCCTTTGCCCAGCAGTGGGACACAACACCTAGCTAATAGATGACTACAAGTAGGTATTAAATAAATAAAATCCCGACATAATTACGACGCATTAGCCTAGTTGGTAGTGACCCTGCCTAATATTCACTGATGAGTGCGAGTATTTGATTCTAAGTCTTGGACGTTTTCTATGTATTTGAGTATTTATTTCTCTATATTAATGTTTATCTAGTACCCGTAGTACAAGTCTTGAGCTTTCATAATAATTTATTTATCTCTTAATATAAAAACATACCTACAAAAAATATGATTACCTACAAAGAGTCTCCGAGTTCTTCTTGCCTATGTTGGAAAGATCGTCAATGTAAAGATTAAATAACGTCGGTCCCAAAATACTTCCCTGTGGGACACCATTTTTTTTTTTAGGACGTCTTATCATTGTCGATCTTTGTGCACTGAGTACGACTAGTCAGGTAACTACGAAACCACTTTAGCTTAGATTGGGACTAGGTCAATTTGTGTCAAATTGTCCCCCGATATCTCATCACGGCTTAACTCAACATACTTAAGTACCGTAAAATGGGGTGACTTTGGAAACGCGAGGTGACTTTGATAATTTTTTGAATCATCGATTTTGTGCAATGTCTGAGTTTTTATTTAGCTCTTTTGCGACATTACTTTCATATGTTTCATATGCGAGCACAAAATATTAGTAGTTCAAGTATTCTCAGACAAATTGGAGTTAAAACCTTCAAAACAAAAAACCACACTTTTTTGACATGTTTCAGGGGTGACTTTGATATTGTGATGTAAACACAGGGATAATCAAAGTAGCCCCATTTTAAGAATCGAGATTTTAAGCTGCGTAATTATTTTTTCCTGCTAAGCCATCTGCCGTAGTCTGCCTCTAGTTGCTTTAAGTTACTCCAAATGAGTAGTCGCCAATACAATATTTTTAATAATTTATTTTACGATTAAATGCGGGAGATACAGAAGATTTATTTTAAAAATTAATCAAACTAACCCCATTTTACGGTAGTGCATTTTGACGCAAGTGCGGAAAGTATGACGAGTGAAAATGACAGTTTCACACGTGTATCTATCAAACGACGTTTTTTAATACATATGCGAAAAAATGACTATAAAACAAAAAACAGTAATTAAAAGAGACAATTTCACCCTATTCTTAATCTGATAAAAATTCACAGTGCAATTTGAACAGTTAAGGGTAAACAATGGAAAAAGTGAAAAACACTAGTGCGAAATATCCAATTTTCCGCCCGATATGCAGCTACAAAAGTACAGTCACCATCAGATATAGTGTAGCGGGCGAGGTACTCAAATATTTCGGAGCAGCATTACTTTTCAATAAATTCGTTACACTAGTTATGGTCAATAACACCAGAACATGCAATTTGTCATAAATTTAAGAGCAGCGACCTTTCAATAAATTCGGAACATATAACGAGGTAAAAATATCAGAAAGCACAGAACGTCAAAGGTATCTACGCACTCAGGGTGATCATAAAGATCGGAACATTTATGGAAAATATACCTTAAGTCTGTATCACACAGTTTAAATTCGTTACTATAATTATTATGCATGTCGATCTTTGGCATGACGTATTTATGTTTTGTTTGGAATTCGAATCTACTCGTGATATGTACACGTCACGAGTAGATACGACATGCATAATAATTATAGTAACGAATTTAAACTGTATGATACAGACTTAAGGTATATTTTCCATAAATGTTCCGATCTTTATGATCACCCTGAGTGCGTAGATACCTTTGACGTTCTGTGCTTTCTGATATTTTTACTTCGTTATATGTTCCGAATTAATTGAAAGGTCGCTGCTCTTATATTTATGACAAACTGCATGTTCTGGTGTTATTGACCATAACTAGTGTAACGAATTTATTGAAAAGTAATGCTGCTCCGAAATATTTGAGTACCTCGCCCGCTACAATATATCTGATGGCGACTGTACCACTTTTTGACCAATTGTATTAAAACAATTCTAATGCGGCGCGTAAACTATCGTGGAAATAATTTCTGTTACACCCAGTGAAAAACAAAAAATCGAGATGAGTGATTTAAAACATATTCTTTATTCGATATTTTAAGTGTTTATTAATGTTACGAGCCAGCAGGAGCTATTTACCCTACTACCCACGAAGGAGGGTACGGGTACGGGGTGTCTTTCGGTTGTATCTATGTGTGATATATCCATATTTATTTGTAACCTCCTGCAGGCCAAATGCCTTGACGGACTCGTGAAGTGTTATTGGCTGTATTAGAATCTCTCTTCTGTATTAGGTTTTCAGAGCTTTCTTTTTTGTTAGAATTGTTTTATTTACAGAAAAGAACATATAAAAAATCTTGTTTGTAATTAATAAAATAATCTACACTTTAATATTAAGTATAAAGAAGAAAGATTTGTAATTTGTATGTTTGTAACGATTAAACTGAAAAACTACTGGACCGATTTCAAAAATTCTTTCACTATTAGAATGCTATATTATCCCTGAGTAACATAGCTACTTTTCATCCCGGAAAAATGAACGGTTCGCGTGGGATGACAAACATACGATTCTACGCGGACAAAGTCGCTGGCAGAAGATAGTTATTTACAATTGGGTTGATATTGATTTCTCATTGTTCTAGACGTAGACTGTTCTGTTCAATACACGATATCGAACCAAGGCGCGGTCCAGCTCATTCTCAACCGGTACATGTACTCCCTCAACTATCGGTACCGCGACAACCGGCGGCAGTGGAAGTGTGTCGACGGGAGGGACCACAAGTGCCCCGCCAAGGTCGTTACTAAAGACAACGTTGTTATACGGAGGTAAGTGACACATGCTTTAATCAATTATATCCTAGTGTTCTGGGCTAGGGCGTTTCTGTTTAGTAACTTTTTACACGACTGCCCCAAAAAAGGATTGTAATGTTTTCAGGGTTCATGTTTGTATGTATATAGGTATGTGAGTTTCTTTATTCCACTATAACTTCTAAATCCGTGAGGGGTATCGTTAGAATCCTTACGTCATCCCGGGTGACATAGGATACCTAAACTGATAAATATTAAATAACAAAAATGGCAAAATTACAATTATTAACATATGTAGGTATATCGACGATAGTATTAAAAATATAGTCGGGTTTTTAAAGCTTGCTTTTCATATTTAAATATTATTTATCGCTTAAGTTTTAACAAACGTGCATTACAGTCCTTGTTTGTAAGTTAGCTCATCTTATTACATATTTTATTATACTCTAGTTAAAGTAAAAATATCATCATTATTCGCATTAAATATTTTTATTTTAAAATTGGAATATAATGGAAAGTATCCTTGCTTATTTGCCAACTGTAGCGAGTGAACGGAGTGAGCCCCGTACGAACTCGGTTAATCTCAAGGCCTCCATACATGATCGGTTTTTCCTTCAGTTCTAACTGACCTTACTGTCCGGATGGAATATAGCATCGTGTATGTGTAATTTGGCCTGAAGGCAAATCGCATCCGTCCGCCTGAACGATTTTCCTGACCGGACAGAACTCCATGACCGGATGCAAAAAAGCATCGTGTATGTGTAATTTGGCCTGCAAGAAAACTGCATCCGTCCGCCTGAACGATTTGCCTGACCGGACAGAACTCCATACATGATCAGTTTTACCTTCAGTTCTAACCGACCGGAAGCAAAATAGCATCGTGTATGTACAATTTGGCCTGAAGGCAAATCGCATCCGTCCGCCTGAACGATTGGCCGTTAAAAAAACTGATCGGTCTTTACATGTATGGTCATTCGATCCGGTCAGGCGGAACTGACGCAGTTCGGCCTGATAACATCGGTCTTTACATGTATGGCTACTCGATCCGGTCAGGCGGAACTGGCGCAGTTCGGCCTGAACCGATCGGCCTCTACATGTATGGGAGCCTTTACAACCAGTGGCTTCAAGTGTTTCCACCGCGTGCAAACCTGTTGAAGAGACACCGCTGTTAGACTTGTAAGCCAAACGGAGTCCTTCCGGGCTCACTACACTTGCAGTGGAAGGTGGGCATTAAAGGTTTTCATTTGCCGTGTCGTAGGTAGGTACCTGTACCTAACTGCTTTCTCTGGACTCTTAAAATCGCAGCCAACTTTTCGTAGGAATTTATATTTTATTGTTTGAATTGGTTAGATTTTTTTTATAATAGTTTTTTTTCTAATTACAGAGTAAGTGCACATACCCACGCCTTCCACGACCATAAGATATTGAAAAAGGTAGTCGCCGGGTGTGTCTACTCCGCGCTTCGGGACGCCGAGGCTGACTGTTCCAAAAAGGAGATCGAAATAAAAACTGAAAATAACTAAATATATTTTTAATAAAAAAAAAAAGATTAAATAAATATAAGTTTATTATTCGTTGTGTTATTTGTGAAAATGGTATTTACAATTCAGGAAAAAATTGGTAGACACTGATAATGAAACTCATTTTCCTGCTTTTTGCTCAAGAGAATCTTCGTTTATTCTTATAATTAGGTCGGATAAAGGTTCATATCGCCGAATAATATGGCTACAGTGAAACTTCGAAATGTTTCCCTTGTAAGAGTCGTTTATAAGTAACACAGAATTTATTCTTATGATTAGGTCGGATAAATTTAAATATGATTACAATAAATCTTCAAAATGGAATACCTTTAAGAGATTTTAGCTATTACATTATTATCCCTTCCCAGCTTGCAGGGCAAGAGTCGTTTATAATTAATTTTAGCTATCACAGAATTTATTCTTATAATAAGGTCCAATAAAGGTTCATATGGCTGCAATAAAACTTCTAGATGTATTTCCCGTTATAATGGTTGAACCCCAATAACATTCAAAGTGGAGAATGCATAGCAAAAAAGATTGCTTTTATAAGGGTTATATTTTTAACCTTACAACATAGATTACTTTTTCCCTTATATCAGCAATGTTAATAACCTAACAAAATAAGTTATTGCATTTCTTTGCACGAACGAGTTTTAATTTTAAGACGCGTTGTTTTTACATCACAAAACGTACATTATCTTACAGTTCATTTCCCACACAGTTTTGTTTATAATAAACAATAATTAAATCACTTTCCAACTAACTATCCCACATTGGTTCACACAACAATTTTGTTTTATAGTTTTCTAAACAGGCACTGCTTTAACATTTTAGGTACTTTAATTTTTGCAAATATATTTCTCCGCCTATAAGAAAGATTGCCCGGGTTAATAATTCAGCATTTATTATTTTGTTAGAAACGGTTGTCTTTGTAAAAAATGTCGTGCTATTACAACTCAATTGGTCTTATTCTCTAGTTTAGACGATACTAAAACTCGTTCTATATGAGGCACGGCTCACAGAAGCATAGTTTCGGAGAAATAATTTTTTTTTGTATTTGTGTGTCGACCATAATGACGCCAATAGACGGTTAATGACGTTTATTGAGATTATAATGATGCTTTGATTCGGATAATGACGTTGATATGGAAATTGATGAGAAAAACTAAAAAATGTTATATAAATGTTTTTATTTGCACTTTCAGTATTTTTTCATGATATCCACCTCTATTATCCTTTGCCTGTGCCTTTTTTATTTATTTCGTTTATATTGTTTTAAAGTAACGAAATAGGATAAGGAAATTAAAAGGTCACATTAAAACACATATATTCAAGTTCTTCGTTTAACCATTGACATTAATTAGGTTCTCAGCAAAGTTATGTAATGAAACAAAATAAAACTAATTAAGTATATTTATATATGAGATCGAAATATAATACCAACATTTTTAAGTATGAAACACCGTAATAGGTACTAATAATATTATAAATTGTAAATAATTGTTGCACATTATATATATAGGTACATATATATTTTATATATGATCTCATAATATTTTGTATATATATATATATATTTCATATTTTTTCTTTTGAGTTAGTTTAGTAACACAGGAGAGTTACCAGATAACCTAAGCCTAAGATATACAAAATATTATGAGATCAACCTGCGTTTGAGAGAGATATACAGTGGTGGCCACATAATTAGGGACACTTGTTTTTTCTCCATACAATTGCCTACAAATATGACTTTTCAATTTTGACCACTAATCAAAAAGTTCTCGACCAATTTTATTGCTAAATACATTTTACTTTACATAATTAACTAAGGTTTAAACTGATGTACAGTGAACTAATAATAAAAACGGACCTTATATTTTATAAGGATTTAAAAACTAAGTGCTGACGCGTCCATACTAAATTCTACAACTTTGTATGAGCGCCGAATATTTATTTTTTCAAATCCTTATAAAATGAAAGATCTGATCTCAACAGAGACAAATTGTACATACATTTAAACTTTACTTTATTACTTAACGATATGTGTAACTAAAAATATAATTGGTTAAGAACTTTTTGATTGGTTGTCAAAATTTAAAAGCCATATTTGTAGGCAATTGTATGGGAAAAAAACAAGTGTCCGTAATTATGTGACCACCACTGTATATATGTATATATATATAATATATATGTACCTATATATATAATGTGCAACAATTATTTTCAATTTATAATATTATTAGTACCTATTACGGTGTTTCATACCTAAAAATGTTGGTATTATATTTCGATCTCATATATAAATATACTTAATTAGTTTTATTTTGTTTCATTACATAACTTTTCTGAGAACCTAATGTCAATGGTTAAACGAAGAACTTGAATATATGTGTTTTAATGTGACCTTTTAATTCGCCTCGTGTGGTTGCCGAGTTAGAATAGTGCCACTCCATGTCTTCCCGTGGATGTCGTAAGAGACGACTAAGGGAATAAAGGCTTGTAGTACTGTTAGGCGATGGGCTTGCAACCTGTCACTAATACGCTGGTAAACATCTTAGCCTATTTGTGCAAATTGTGGTTATAGAATTATCAACAAGTTTTTTAGAGATGTTTGTAATTCTGTAGCTCTGCCTACCCCACTCTGGGAACGAAGGCGTGAGATTATGTATGTAATGTGACCTTTTAATTTCCTTATCCTATTTCGTTACTTTAAAACAATATAAACTACTAATAATATTATAAATTGAAAATAATTGTTGCACATTATATATATAAGTGTATATATATATATATACCTATATATATATTGTTTTTCAATTTGTTTTATTCAAAAAAAAATGCAATATTCGTAAGTAAAAAAGAGCGCCCTCATGACAAATTTCACAAAGTAGTGGTTACAATCTCAATAGAGTACCCTTCTTTTGATTTTTGGGTGTTAAAAAATCATTATTGTCTTCAAAAATCATTATTGAACACGAAAAAGTCATTATTGTCGAAGAGCGTCATTATGAAAACCATAGTTGATTACCACAATGATGTCAACACCAATGACTATTAGTAACTAAAAAACATGTCGAAACTCGCTCAAATTCTTGCTAACTGACACTAACCTAAAACTTAAGCAAATAGTACCAAATTTGTCTACAAAATTAAATACATTTATAATAATTTTAATACGTACTTACGAAGTTATTTCGCAAAACACAAATGACGCTATTCGTGACACGATGGAGAGGCTGGGCACAATTACTTTTTTAACTACGCGGCCCGGAGTTGTAGCTTCCCGATAGTTCACAGACGAATGAAGAGAGGTGTGCGGGTGGTATGCAAGGCATCCTTCTCACTCTTACACCAGGCCACTCCTTAGCCAGGGCACTCGAAGTAAGCAAAGTGGCGTCATTATTGTAAAGAGTCGTACCATTTTTTTAACTCATGGTTTTGAGTTATTTTGTAATTCTAATATTTGCATTTTCATTACCCCTTTAAAGCTTACTTAATTATAATCTGGACCATACCTTGATTTTTTTATGCCATTGTTTTATATAATAATTTCTAAAATCTAAACGTAAGTCGTGTTGGGACACAAAAAATGATAGCGTTCAGCTCAATATAAGGCGTTTATTTTTTTTATAGTAATAGAAAGACAATTTTAAGTGACTGCGCCACTTGCAACAGTTAACAAGCAATCTAAAGGCATCAAATACTCAAGTGATTTCATCTTTACATAAACATACATGACGCGGACACCTTTTTTCATACTGTTGATTATTCACCCGCCCGTATAACGCATTACGACACTACATTTATTATAAAGGGACCAGTATTTTAGTATTATTAATGCCTTCACGATGCTCGACTTTTTCCAGAGAACTGCGTACAGTTCACTGTATCCAACCAAGGCTCGCTCCAGCTGATCGTGAACCGGTTCATCTACTACTGCCGCTACACGTACCGCAACGGCGCGCGGCGCTGGAACTGCCTCGACAGCCGCCACCGGGGCATCAACAACTGCCCCGCGCGTCTCATCACCACCCCTGACAACTTCGTGGACCGAAGGTACTAAACTTCTAAGATCGAAGTTCGAAGTTACGCTGGCTCCATCCCTTTCTCTCGATTTATATTCATCGCCCACTACAGCGCCCCGGCACCAGATCAGCACCGCCTCAGCTCCGAGTGATACATTGAAAAGTGAGCTTTGATTTGTGTTAATACGATACATTTTTCAGTGGACGTCGCGAGGCCCGTGCCCCGGCAATTGTTTATACTTTAAGTTGAAAAATGTATCGTACTAACACGAGTAAAAGTTCACTTTTTAATGTTTCAATTTGAGCAGAGGCGGTGCTGATTTGGTGCCGCGGCGATGTGGTGACGGGGAACGGGTGAGGGGGAACGAGAAACTTCTAATTGAGTGTTTTGTGGAAACTATCATTACGGAACTGTATACGCACATAATCCGCTTTATATACGCACATAACCACAGAAATTAATTAATCATGGCATCATTCATTGACAGTGGTACCCACACGAATCCATTTTGCTGATTGTACAAGCGTCAACAAAGGGTTCCATATTCGAACGAAGCAGTTTCAAGCTTCACCCGTTAGTAATATGGTTGCACTTGCTACAGGAGTTTTGCCTGAGATACCACCATCTGTTTTATAACGGTATAGTTAAATTTCGTAACTCAACTGACTAAAGTTACCGTATGTTAATTTTAGCCCTTAACTTGTAAACTTTTTTGAAAACCGCCGTGATATCAATTTAGTCCCTTTTAGGGGTAATAAATTTAAGCTTTTTGTCAACGGTCAAAGTATTTTATGCTAGTGGTAATCTCTGGAAGTACAGAACTGATTTAAAAACGCAGGGAAGGAGATTGGGACTTTTTATCGCGAGTCACGATATGGGTGAGGACCAAAAAGTGGGACCACAGTTAAGCGCAGTTAACCATACAAACAACGAAGTCGAAAAAGAATCCGTTTTGCGACGACAAGTATCCCTACAATTGTATGGCTAATTTTCGTGTCACAACGGAAGTTTCATAGAAAATTTAATTGAGTGAGTTAGCGTGCCCAACTTTTTGGTCCTTACCCATACATGACTTCTACGAGGACAGATTCGCGGGCACCTGCTAGTAGGCTATATTTTATTTAAATTAAACTGAAGAGGATCGCTGTTACTTATTTAGTAATTTTTTAAATTCGTTAGCTGCTTTTTAGGGTTCCGAACCCGAAGCGTATGCCTTCGCTTACCGTCCGTCCGTCGGTAGGTACGTCATAATATTTGATAGCGGGTTGATTTTTTTTCAGAAGGAGGTTACTACACCGGATTAACAGATAAAAATATAAGGGCATGCTTCGATGTTAGGTCATTTGGAAAGGATAGATGAAAGAAGATTGACGACAGAGATACCTACATAGGTATGCAGAGCGAAAGTGAGTGGAAGGGTAGGAAGGGGTCGCCCTACGCGTACTTTTTCGAATCAAATCGGAGAAATACTGTAAAAGCGCCGAATCTTAAGTACCCGAAACCGACGTGCATGCATGACTCGATGTATGAATTTGGAAGAAGCGAAAGGGATTTTTCAGGATCGTAGCAGGTAGAAATAAGTGGTCTCAGCCTACCCCTCTGGGAAACAGGCGTGAATCAATATATGTACCTATATAAAAACATAAAGAAAGTAAAATAATAGAGAAGTCCCATACATGAATCGTTTCTTTACAACATATTTTTATTTTTGTTGTATCGTAAAAACGTACAAGCGTCAAATTTGGTATGATTATAGTACAAACACTGAAGAAAAACAACAAACACTAAAAAATGGTCAGTGGTTGGGCTTGCGCTGATTCGATTCGCAATCGAATTCAAATCGATACCTAGTGCGCGGCGGTACGGAACCGTCGGTGCGCAACTCTCACTTGGCCGGTTTTTTACGAAACAACTTATCTGTCGTTTGTTCGTTTCAGGGTAGGGGCGCACAACCACCCGTTCCACGACCGCAGCATCCTGAAGCGAGTCCGCGCCGGCGCCGTGTACTCCGCCCTGAAGGAAGTCGAGGCGAAGGTCACGAAGAACTTGAAGGCGTCCGAGCCTACATCCAAAAGAAGTTCTTAACTATAGGCGTACAGTACACTTTCTGTTTTTTTTGTTTTTTGTTTCATTCTAAGACCTATTTTCTTGGAAAGGAAAACATAAAGACATAGTTTTTCATAATATCTACCACATATTCAAAAATCGTAAAAATCTGACTAGGTTTAAGGGGAGAAAACTCCTCACGGCGGCTCACAATCCTCTTAAATTCATAACCCTTCTTTTGGCTTTGCGCAATCGGGTAATGTTATATTACAATGTACTATTATTATTATAAGTATACAGCATTAGTGAGATTTGATCGTTTTATTGAAGTATCTTGTCTTATTTTTGTTGGGTTATCTGCTGAAGTCTCCGTGTCATTTTTGTGCATTTGTAGGTGTAGTCAGGCGATCGAAGCAGTGTTTTATAAATAGTTCATTAGTATTCAAAAGTCTAATCTCGAAGGATCTTACAGGGCGTTGCCGCAGCACAAGAATAGTGTTCGTATTTAAATGTGGGTATTATAGACTGATTCAAATCTTACATAGAGAATTTGTTTTTAAAATCGCCATTCTGTTCAAAATATTTCTCATTATGCCAGTTTGTGTCATAAACCCGATCTTTTTTTTTTGTCTATTATGCAAAATATACAGGCTGTCCCAGAACTCGATGTACATATTTAGGGACAGTAAGAAAGCCCCTTCTACACTGCACGGCTACCACATGTTTGTCGCTCGGATCTCCCTTTCTTACTAGTCTGCAAAGGTAAGGACGCGCTGAGCGACCAGCGAGAAAATACAAGATGTGCTACCCGTGCTGGTCTAGAGTATAATCTTACCGTTCCAATATGCTAATTAAATAGTTTAGGAATTATCAAGGTTTTAAAGGAAACTGGTAAAGAACGCTACCTTGTGGTACACCTTTGGCTTCCTTAGCAAAAAATAGCTATAATTTGTGATTTCAAAACTTGAAATAAACGCATTTTAATTAAATCCGTACTTTCTACGCTACTCTTGTATCTATAGCTTTCACTCGTTTTTCAAAGACTGCAGAAATCAAAGTCAATGGCATTCGCAGAATGCATCTAGGCTGGCCCTACAGGGATATTAGCAGCTTAGCACCGTGAATTTTTTGTCTTTCCTATCCATGTCCGACTGAGTAACTATTGTTTTTTGCTCAGTAGATATTATATATAATAGCCGTTCCCTTATTCTAACCGCAGATAGATATGGTAACACCAAGTAAATATCAGACATTGCTACATACAAAATGTGCCAAATTTCAAGTTGGAGTAACCAAATCCTATCCATGGTAATTAACATCAATATTGGGAGCCGACTAATGGTACAAATTACCAGTCAATAAGTTCTCTAAAGTTGTGGTGGAGAAGAGTAACTAACTAATCATAATGACCGTGTTTTTCATAATTGGTAGTGGACTCGAGCTGCACCTCAATCTTGCTTGGTGAGGGTCAGCCATACAATATCAGGGCCTCTATTATAGGCGGTAATAACCATATGGTATTTAATCTGTTATCGTATTGTCAACATTTTGATAGCTCTTATTTACTTCACAGTAATAGTGGTAACAATTCCGTAACAGATTAAATACGATATGGTTTTTACCGCCTAGAATAGAGGCCCTGATCTTATAGTGTAACGCTAAATATAATAAAAATACAATTATATAAAAATATAATTTATTGTCATTGATTTAACATCCACATAAAAGTTTCTAAACACAAAATATTCCATATAAAAAATAGACGTTTTAATATAAATCCTTATCACAAAGAGTATGAGCAGATCCAACATTTTCAGTAAAATTTCTAGCTAGTTAAACGTACAGGGGATTTTGAGTAAGAAATACATTATAGCAAAAGCATTTGTTTCAGTCTTGCATTATTATAAGAACATTGTATACACTAAATGGCGGCATTGTAAATTGAGGCCGTTCATACAATTCGGGAACATTACCTACAACATTATTATTATTACAACATGGAATGTCTTATCAATATTTAAAATTCAACACTAAACATAAAAAACAAACATCACTTGCTATTACGCTTCATTATCGCCATTATATTATGTACATATATATACGTACAAAAAGTAAGAGTTTAAGTACTTCTACTTACTCTAAGCGAGTTGGTATTTCACAAAAGTGGGTAACACAAACGCGGCTTTATGGACGTCTGAATTATAGTACCTCAGGTTCATTGCCTTTTCGTCATCTCTCGAGAATGTTATCGTGGGCTTATCGAACTGGACGTTCTTATCGAGGGAGCCGACCACGAAGCCTATCTGTCCGGACGGGTAGGTCGGCACCGACGTGTAGCCGTACGCGGCCGAAGGGAACTGATTTCTACAATAGCGCAGCGTGCTTGAAACGAGCTCGAGGTCGTTCCAGATCGTTCCTGCTTGGGAGCAGACTATGCCACCAGGTTTTAGTGCACTCTTCATTAAGGAGAAGTAGTTCTCCTGGAACAGACTGACGGCCGGGCCCACCGGGTCACTGCTGTCGGTGATAATAACATCGAACTCCTGCAGGTGGTTCTTCATGAACTCGAACCCGTCTCCCACGTGCAATGTCAGTTTAGGGCTCTCGAAACCGACTGCCATAAAGGGCAAGTATTTTTTTGATACTTCGATGACTTTGGCGTCGATTTCCACCTAAAACAAACAGTTATTTATTAGAAATCATAGATACTTCTGAACCCTATTCCTAACCAGAAAAAACAAAGTTAAATTTGGTTGGTTATTATGATGTACTAAATTTTGAAACTCAATCGAGAGAAAGGGAAGGTATGCTAAATTGTTCGATTATCAAAGGGACCTTTGTATCTGCGTTATCTGTAGAATACTTCCTTGGTTTCGAGTGATCCTGTACCTACTGTTTTGCATGACTCGTAACTTGTACCTAATTAGTAGGTACTACTGTAAAAAGTTACATGTTGATTTATGAAGGAGGGATAATCTAATTTGGGGATGTCTGATTAGATCACCTGGTAGGATCACCTACATACAAAATTAATAGGTAGGGGATCCTACCAAGTGATCTTACTGGACATCGCGTCTAATTTGTATTAATATTCAATAAATTTGTAGATTCAACAGTGGACTGTGGAGTGGTTTACTCAAGCCCATTCAATTACCACTCTCATGACGTTTTTCCCATACTTATTACATACCTAGTTATTGCAATGAATGATACATGAACTTGTTTCTCTAATAAGTAGTGATTGTGTAAGGGTGGGTTTAGACCAAACGAGTGAATGCTCTAGAACATGTTTTGTCTTTATTTTTTACAAAGAAAACGTAAGAGATAATGCCATAGAACTCTTGTTTGTTCGCTTGGTCTAAACCTACCCTAAAACTACTAGTTTTTTATATTTACATCTTAATCTAATTGCACAAGTACATAGTTACATATTTTATGTTAGAACCATGACTTATGAGAGTTATGAGCAATATCCTAAAATAAAAGGCTTCAATCTAAAAATTTAGTTTTTAATTACAGAATTATCTTATGTTCCCTCACGGTATTTTAGAATGACAAACTGATAACATGTTTAATTGCCCTTCCCTATCTTATGTTATGATACACAAACACTTTTAATATTAAACACATCAACTAATTACTTATTTGTAGACAAGAGAGTCCAATATTTATAAATCTTTCATTACGTTAACTTGAATTTTCATGATATTTTAGTCTATTTGAAACTCAACCTTGCTTCTTTGAGTTAAGGGCTAGGTTAGGTGTTGCAGGAAGCCAGGAAGTATGTAATTTATGATGATATCTCACTACTAATGCTAAGTAAATATTTTTAGGTAATTAGGTGTTTAATAATACATATAGATAAAAATGCTTCTCACTGTTAATAAGCTGAACAGTGACAAATGTAACTAATGTTTTTTCATGTTTATAAAATAGCTAATCAAATTTTGGTATTAGGTGCCCATTTCTAAGGCAGACTATTAAAAAATACTAAGTTGCGGGCTCTTTATATTATGATACAAAACAAAATAAATAGGTAATAAAAATAAATGGAAAAAGTTGTGCGAGTTGCCAAAAAATATATTGAGCCAAGATGACTATAAGTATAGATTTTACATTATAGAGTTGGAAAAAAGGCTGTATAAATTTTTAGCACAAGAAGCATACTATTCACTTGCAGAATATTTATCAGGCGCTTTTTAACTTCATGTACCAAACTACCTGCCTTCTTATACCCAACGTAACTATAATTATATTTTGCACATGCACTATCATGCGTATCATGACCTGACATATTTACATGCCTAATGGCAAAACATTTGTCACACCCATATTACCCATGTTTACAAATACATAACTTAATTTGATTTGTATAACAACTTAACAACGTATAACAAAAAATTAACATGGCCAACAGTTTTTAAATGGGACCTCTCAACAACATGTTTCAAGTCAACAAGTATCAAGTAAACCTAAACAGATATCAAGACTCACCTGAACAATTTCCTTGACTTTAGGATGCTTGGCCACTTCCCTCGCCACCCCACCGTCACCTCCACCCACTATGAGTACCCTCTCAGGGTTTCTGTGACAACATAGTGGAAGGAAAGATATCATCTCCTAGAAATAAAAATCGTTTAGGTTAAAATAAACATGTATACAAATTTAACTTGAACACATTAAAGTTACCAATTTAGAATAGCATGCATTAGTAAATCTACTTGGTATCATGAGATTTAATAGAGTTAGTACAGATTTATTTGTTTCCCAGAGGGGTAGGCAGAGACCACTTCTTTCCACCTGCTACGATACTGACAAATCTGTTTCGCTTCTTCCATATACCCAATGATAAGTTATTTGAGAAAACAACATGAAAATGAATTTATCCGGCAAAGTATGATATTATATGATTATGCATTACATTTGAACAAAGTTTACCTAGTAACAAAATAAGATATAAATACCTGATAAGAAAATTCATCTTTCTGAGTGCACTGTATAATCCCATCCAGTACCAAAACTCTCCCCAGGCTTGAGGTGTCAAAAACTTGCACATTTTGATATTCAGACTTCTCACTATAAAGTACTTCCTTTACTTCAAAGGAAAATGTGCCCCCAGGCCACAGTTCACAAGTCTCAGTGAACCAATTTTTCTTTAAAGTGTCCATGGCTTTTATTATTGAAAAACACCTGTAAAATAAATACATAAGTGAATTACACATTGTTGAACTTTATTGTACATGAGTGAACTTGATTTAAGTAATCTGTAATTCTGGATGATAACACACTTAAAATTCGTCTTAGATAAATTAGTATTCTTTTGTAAAAGCCGTTTTCTATAAAGTTAATAAATGTTTTTCAAGCCAGTTCAGAAACTTAGTTATATACGAAAACGATCTTTGTTACTAACTTGTTTTGTACCACGTACGAATGTAAGTAACGCACAATGATGAATACCCAATATTCTGGGAGAGATAAATAATTTAAAGGTCGTCGGTGGGGCGCGTATATCACGCAGCGCAACTTTTCTTTCTGTCCAACTTGGTTCAACTAGGTGCTAGTGCGAAGTACGACCTTGCGGTGGGGAGGGGGGATATATTCTCGAAGTCCGATGACAGTGACGTTGACAGTTAAACATCATTATCTTCTGTAAGTAAGTAAGTTGCGGTTTTAGGGTTCCGTAGTCAACAAGGAACCCTTACAGTTTCGCATTGTCCGTCTGTCCGGAGTTTAACTCAGAGACTCTTGGTACTATACTCGAAAATCTAATTAAAGACCAAAATCTGACAGTTCCCATCTTGATTATTTCGTTATTTGAACATTTCATAAAAATATGAATGAGAACTCGTGTAACCAGTAATATTAGGGTAAGTTTTATTGATAAACCAACATGCAGTAATCACAGCGAATGTGCGCAGGTTGAGGTTAGGATTTTGGTCTTTAATTAGATTTTCGAGTATACAAAGCTGTAATATGGCATGGTTGTACATTATCATATTTATCATTATGCCGATAAAGTTATAAAATAAAACCATACATAGATGCAAGCATTTTTTTATATTATTATTATAACTTTAAGTAACGTATCATTCGATAGCTCTTGAAAAAACATGTAAGTATATTAATAAGTTAATTTCTTTTGGTTAATTTTAAATAGGTACCCGGAAAATTATAGACTTATCTATGGTACGTATGCCCTAATCTGTGGATTTACCTGCGAATCGTCTGCAAAACTATGCTGCAAATACATCGCCAGTTAAAATTATCGGCCTTTATAACGTCCGTTAAAATCAACGCCCGTTAAAATAATCAGCCTCTAATCGAATGTGATGTGCCGCACCATTTTATGCCGGCACCACACTTCGTTATTCGGCTTATGCGCCTACATTCGACGAAGTGTGGAGGGTTTATTCGTCTATGTTTTCTTTATTCGCACGCATAACGCATAAGCGCGATAGCAAATATTTTAACAAATACGGCGCAGCCGCATAACGAATAGCGAATAGCGAAGTGTTGTGCCGGCATTACAGTCTGTCCGTCCAATACAAGTAGTGAACACGCAGTTATGTTATGCCGGCACCACACTTCGCTATTCGCTATTCGTTATGCGGCTGCGCCGTATTTGTTAAAATATTTGCTATCGCGCTTATGCGTTATGCGTGCGAATAAAGAAAACATAGACGAATAAACCCTCCACACTTCGTCGAATGTAGGCGCATAAGCCGAATAACGAATAGCGAATAGCGAAGTGTGGTTCTGGCATTATGGCCTTTAGTTAGAGCCTGTCGAGCACTATAAATAGGTAATGCCTTTTACTATTTAGGTTATCGAGAACCAACACGAATGCGTACTATGAAGCACTCAATTCGAAACTTCGACTTCGAAACCCGTCCCTTTCACTTGTCATTTGAGACTAAATTGGCAAAAAGGGATGGAGATAACGTAACTTCGAGCTTCGATTTTCAAAGTAGTTCGGATTTTCTAAATAATTTCACATATTTCTGAATTAGCTAATGGCCTAGTACCCAAAGCTTCAATTAAAAAAACATTTTTTTGTTATGACTTTTATCAGAGATACTTTTTGTATATTTTTTTAGGTTATCTATAGTAAATTAAATCAAAGACTACTAGGATTAAATATGTTTATTAATTTTGTTCAAAATGAACGCCCTAACTTGTGAAGAATTTTTATATTCAGCTAAAGATTTCTTGAAGACATCGGATAGAATAAAAGACAACTGGAAATTACAAAGAAATGAAGTTGACATACACAAATCGTATCTAATAAAGGAAACTTTTATAGAAAGTGAGACAACGTATGGATGTACGCTTTTCAAAGCAGAATATGTTATATCTTACAACCAAAGCTACGGAGTGCCGATGTTCAGTTTCAATATTTGGGATGCATCAGGTGTTTTGTTGACTTTAGATAAAATTAGGCACATGTCTTTTATAAAGTAAGTATTGAAAGTAAGTAAGTAAGTATTTAAACCTTAGATCTGGTCATACATCTGTATTTCTCAGCAGGCATTTTGCGTTCAAGTATGGAGGATGCTTTTGTAATAAAATTGTGTGTATAATATTTTAGTTTAATTATTTCAGTATAAATGAAAAGGACTTCTACTCTGTTATAACTCAGCAAGAACATCCATTATTCTTCCGACCATACTTTGTTATGCATCCATGTCACACTGCAGAGCTGCTCTGCGCATTCAAGGAGAAATCAAAAAACATCATTGTTACATTTTTAGGATTGATTACTCCATTGATAAAGCTAAATATGTCTTTAGAATATGGTTTGTGAAGTAATATACTTCAATCATATCTCGCCCCGCATGCACTTCTTCTCAGTCTGCATGCCCCGATGGACTTGGTTAATTTGTATCATTCTAGCAATGACTTTCAATGTAGCTTAATTATTTAGAAGGCAATAGTAACGCTGTGACCCTAGTAAACATGGATATGTCGAGTTAGCTCATAATAAAAAAGGGACAGATCATAAACGGAGTAAGTATACAAGACATTAAGATGGAGCAAACAAAAAATCTTTTACAATTTGAATACACCTGTACCTATATCAATCAATGATCCACACTCTTAGAAGTGTTCTTGAAAAATTTCAGATTTCTATATGAATATTATAAGGTGGCAAGGTGGCGATGTGACACCTTAAGATATTGACATATAAAGCTGTAATTTTGCATGAATGCTCCTGAGACTATTGGATCATTGATTGATATACAAAAGAAAAACGCTCCACCTTTCATGACATATCCTTTCTCAATAAGGCCAAACACAGTGAATAATGTGTCTGATTTGTAATTTTAACCTGTGGAATGTTATGTCATATAAATATAGTTCAAATATGTACTTAGAAGGAATGAATGAATAAATGAAGGTGCTTTGGGTTTATACTTCTCTCTCACTCGCTCTTAATAAGAGCGCATGACAGCGAGTGAGAGACAAGTACAAACCCGAAGCACCTTCTAAGAGCTATCGCACTGTACCTATTACAATATCAATCTTAGTTTGAACCACTCTGAGTTCCAAATACAAATAATTCTGCAGACTAGTTAGTACATGCAAGATGTCAAACCAAATAATTACTGGTTTAACCCATAGAGGAATGCTTCAAAGCCCAATTTTACTATCTGTACCTTTAAAAAAAAACCCTAATTGTTGGAAAATGATTATCCTCGTGCCGCCCAAGAAAAATAACGCATGATCAGCTAAACGCCCAGTGTGCAATGTATAAGCCAAAACATTATGTTCAAACTGCCCAATAGTGTAGTGTAATGTTCACTGGGCGTTTAGTTCAATTTCTTTATTTTTTAAGTCTGGGTAGTTATGCTAAGTGTGACTTTGTACAATGTGATGTATATTGGGCGGCACAAGGTTTAATATACCCCATAGTTTTCTAACGACATACCCACGGTGAACAACTTACATACAAAATCAATATAATTACTAAGTAGTTTTAGGGCAATCTGAACTTAACAACCCCACTTAAGGGGTTTAAAATAAGAATATCCTCTTCAAAATTAGGTATCGCCTTCTGGGCAGCCAGGCACTCGCCTAGGGCGAGCTTTGACAAGTTTTAGTATTAAGCTATTTAATTGTATATGATTTTTTATTTTGTGATTGATATGTGAACTAATATCGTTTTTAAGATTATACTAACATAATATGGATGTATAATTATCTGAAATACATTTTTATGTACCTATTTATATGTCTTTACCAATCACGGGACTATGGGAGTCCCGGACCTTTGGAGGGCGTACATGGTGGAGCCGAAGCCAACACGCAGAGATCGTTTAGACAAGTTTAATTAGTAAAGTGATATGGATTGGTGAACTAGGTTATTGATGAAATTATGGCGCAGCAGACCGTGACTTGCCATCTCAAGGGAATGGGCCTCCCAATACCAAAATCGCCACTTACCTATGCAACACATCCGCCCTTCGAGCATATAGCTCTATTATTATTATTATTAATTATATGTAAGTAATTAAAACTTGAGTCCAGTTAAGAGTTTTTTTGGATCCTCGTCTTAACTGCTCTGGGGGCCTAGCCAAGATAAAAAAGATAGTGACGTTTTGACACTAACTCAGCTGTCATCCCATACGATTTGAGCGATATAGTAGAACAACGATAGCGATTGATATATTGACTTAGTGAAACTGGGGCCCTAGTCAAGATGCAAACGCCGGTTTAAAGTCAGTTAAAAATATAAGGCGTTGCGATAAACCACGTGGTCAACGGTCATCCCATCACATTTTGAGTGATAGAAAAGAAAAACGTTAGTAGCGTTTACATCTTGGCTTGTCCCCCCTCCCCATTTTATATCTATTTATTCATTTTAAGGAGTGATTTTTACTGGAACAATAAAAATGCGCGACTATCGATTCAGCATCGCTCACTACTAACGAGCGGTCGCACGACTGCGACTCTACTGTTTCGGCCCCAAAGATAGAGCTAGGTCTTATTGGACATCGGCCTATGTTACATAGAACATGAAACCTTACTCATTATGATAGCGAAAGTTTGTTCGTTTGTTCCGGTGTCACTGACGCCACGACGGCTACAGCCGTCACAATCATGTTCAAGATTAAAAGAGACTTAAGTTCGTATCTATAGGTGTAATTTGCGTGAGTGACAAATTTTGTATTCGACGCAAGGCGTTCAAAAGGTTCCTAATCGATTTACGTGAAATAGATTGTTTATAGCCCGGAGACAGACAGATTTTTATCCCGAAAACCCGGACAGTTTCAGGGGCAATCGTGAGAAACTAATTCTACGCGGACGCAGTCGCAGGCAAAAGCTACAAAACCAAGAATGTCAAAGGTTTTCGAATGATAGCCGTGCGTGTCTGTCTGTATCTAATAGGCATTTCAGTTCTGAGGGCCTTACGAGTAGGTATTACTACCTACTTGTATAATACAATATGCATAACGCTAACGTTAACGATTAGCGATTTTCGTCGATGTATGGCGTCGTCCTAATAGAACGCAAATCAAGAGTCCCTCTTTGAAAATCGAAGTTCGAAGTTACGTTAGCTCCGTCCCTGTAACTCATAATTTAAGACTAAATCGAAAGAAAGGGAGAGCCTCAGTAACCTATGTTTCGTCGCGCGTTCTTATGAGCAAAATGCGCGCGAACTTGCGATAATCGCGCATTCGCATTCTATAAGCACGTCGCCTATAGGATCTATGTAGACTGATCCACGATCGCGTCGGCCGCTTATGTCAATAAGATACATTTTGTCAGTTTTTAATGCCGCATCCACATGCTTTGTGTTTGCCACAAACACTGCGCGAAGCAACTATTGTTAAAGTGAGCACGATGTATTTCTATCTGACTCTAACGTACAAGTGCGTCCCGCAGTGTTTGTGGCAAACACCAAGCATGCGGTACGGCTTAAGGATCACCAACGTTAGCACTATGCATCTTGTGCCGTTCCCCAGGGGGCCTAATATGGCTGCGTTTATCACGTGACAAATTGTGGATAAGGCATCCGTCACCTTCTGACACATAAATGAGTACGAGAGTGACGGATGCTTTATCCACATTTGACACGCGATATAGACGCAGCCATACTAAGCCCGCAGATAAGGTCGCTAGTTCCAGTTCCAGCACAGCCTTGTTCTAGCTACTCCGCTGGAACATCGTTCACGCGACCCTCATTGAATATGCTGCGCCTGTTCTCTGGGGAGTCTGTACTCGTGTTTACATCGCACACACTCTTTTGTTATTTAGATGCCATGGAATAAAAATTTCGCTTTGAATAAACGCAAATGTTCGTTATTATTTTCTATGTACGTAGGTACGGAACAGCCGGGTAAAATCGGTTTTTACGACCCCGTGCGTATATAGGTACTAAATTTCATGAAAATCTTTGGAGCCCTTTCCGAGATTCAGATTATATATACCTATATAAGAATTGCTCGTTTAAAAGTATTGGATAAAAGAAGTATTTTTTGTTTCTAAAACATTTATTTTTTCTATTTGTAATGAGTAGGTAATTCCTCATAATATTTTCAATTCACGACGGCATTTGACTTGGTGGATTGCAACAAATGAAAACACTAGTCTACTTACTACAGTTTTTAACATATCTCTTAAAATATGCTAAATTCCTATACAAACGATCAACGTGGCAATTGGCTTCTTAAACACAATGACCACTGCAGCAGTAGAACTTTATTGGTTTCTAATAGTAAGTACTTCACACAAATTAGACGAAGGCGCGGAATCCTCGGTGCTCGAATCCGACTTATAGTTTTTAATAAACTAATAGTGTGTTTAACCTATATCTACAGTCGTACTTAAAATCAGATGTATATTGTTCAGTACTTTTTTTTTTACTTTCGCTGTTACTGGAATGTACTGTGACAGCTTCACACGGGCGTTGGGTGGTGTGCCCCAGTAGTGGGGGCACAACTTACCCGCTGTTTGGTGGTGCGACGGTGGCCGCACCGCACGCGAGGAGTGCGTGCTCGTCTTGATGTGATGAGTAAGTTGATCGGTTCGGGTCGTCGCGTCTCGACGTGGGACTGAGGTCCCTGAGGTTCTCATCTGGAGGTCTTGGTGGGCGACCACGGCGACGATTCAAGCGTCGAAGTGCCTTAACGGCGTCGGCAATAGGGCCATCGGGATCGAGTAGGAGATGCCTGGGACGTTTTTCAGTACCTTGTCTCAGTAACGTATTAGTGAGAGCCGCTACAAGATACTAAAATGTACAGCTAGGTTCTATCAGCAAATTGGAACCCTGACCCACCATAGAACTAGTAACGTTATGATGAAATTTAAAAGTTCCCGAGGTAATAAGTATAATCGAAATATTATCCTACTAATATCTACTCTTCATCCTGGAAAATGTACTTAAATGTACTTAATTACAAGTGGTAGTTGGGATTAGGTTCTTGCATGATACCTGAACAATTACCACGTTGAAGGTTATGCTGTATGATGTCAGATTCGGGTTTCAAGATGGCGGCCATGATTTTTATAGAAAAAGCCGTCGTGGGTATTGTTTCATGTTTTCGGGGATGGCAATTTCGAAAGTGATATCAAATTTGGAATTCAAGGTGGTCGCCATGATGGTTTTCGAAAAAATCGTCATAGGTATCGCGTTTCATGTTTTCGGGAATGGCAATTTCGAAAATGATGTCAGAATCGGAATTCAAGATGGCGGCCATGATGTTGTTCGAAAAAGTCGTCATGGGTATTGTGTTTCATGTTTTCGGGGATGGCAATTTCGAAAATGATATCAAATTTGGAACAAGATGGCCCCCATGATGGTTTTCGAAAAAATCGTCATGGGTATCGTGTTTCATGTTTTCGGGAATGGCAATTTCGAAAACGATGTCTGATTCGGAATTCAAGATGGCGGCAATGATGTTTTTCGAAAAAGTCCTCATGGGTATCGTGTTTCATGTTTTCGGGGATGGCAATTTCGAATATGATATCAAATTTGGAATTCAAGATGGCGGCCATGATGTTGTTCGAAAAAGTCGTCATGGGTATTGTGTTTCATGTTTTCGGGGATGGCAATTTCGAAAATGATATCAAATTTGGAACAAGATGGCCCCCATGATGGTTTTCGAAAAAATCGTCATGGGTATCGTGTTTCATGTTTTCGGGAATGGCAATTTCGAAAACGATGTCTGATTCGGAATTCAAGATGGCGGCAATGATGTTTTTCGAAAAAGTCCTCATGGGTATCGTGTTTCATGTTTTCGGGGATGGCAATTTCGAATATGATATCAAATTTGGAATTCAAGATGGCCGCCATGATGATTTCCGAAAAAGTCGTCATGGGTATCGTGTTTCATGTTTTCGGGAATGACAATGATGTCAGAAATGATCAAAAATGATGTTAGAATCGGACTTCAAGATGGCGGCCACGATGTTTTTCATCGAAAATGATGTCAGATTCGGAATTCAAGATGGCGCGGCCATGATCTTTTTCAAAAAAGCCGTCATGGGTATTGTGTTTCATGTTTTCGGGGATGGCAATTTCGAAAATGATATCAAATTTGGAATTCAAGATGGCCGCCATAATGGTTTTCGAAAAAATCGTCATGAGTATTGTGTTTGCACAGACGAAAAAGAAAAGCAAATAAAAAAATAGTTTAGCACGTATAATACAGCTTAGGTCCTGGAATAGGACAGGGTAGTTTTTATTCCGTAAAAACATCTCATTCCTACGGGAAATCAAATTAATCTGTAAAAGCTGTGAATTTGCTCAGAGGCGATGCCACTTTGTATGGGTTGGGTGACTAACAAAATTAAAAAGGTGAAATCTCATCTCGCCATGTGCTGTGTTTTTATTTTTGTTTACGTTTGTCATATCGTAATCCTCTCAGTTTGTATTCATTGATGTGTGCTTACACAAAAGTTACTAAAGAAATACACTCTTAGTTCTCCATATACGAACTAGATGGTGCTAGCTCTGATTTAAATCTCTGTATCGAAGTGTTGCCTTGGTGTGGTCAAAATCACTGGGTGGTTAAGCGATTTTCCCTATACAGCGCTATATTTTGTTTTCGGTTCGGGACAAACTCATATTATTTATCCTTGTAAGATCAAATTCTGAGGTCCGTGCAGACCGCGCCGCGGGCAGAAGCTAGTAGTTAATATATGTATCGTTTGTCATTCAGCCAACATTGAGTCAAAGTGCGAAAGTTTTATGAAGGTGCCTCTTGTTAATAATTAAGTGAGCTAACAGTTACTTCGTAGCCAGTTGGTCGCGTCGTGTTGGTGGAACATGCGGTTTCGGTGGTTCTACTTATTACTACTTATACAACAGGTAATTACAATTAGGTACTAGTCTATAGTTGATATTGTTACCGAATATTGTTGCTAATATTTATACGACTAACAAGTTAGCACAGGATTTGATTTGTGTACTTTTTCATTAAAATAAATATTAGGGTTTTAACAACTTTCAAATGGCTAGCTCTCAAGTGAACCGCCCATTCCGCATGTGTGGTGACGATAGTGTGCGTTATTATTTTACGTAAGTACCTATTTATTTTATGCATTAAAAAAAAACGTAAAATGAACATATTTTTTTTATATGTCATGTTTCATGTGATAAACAGTAATAATGATAATAAAAACCTAAGTCAAACCTATCGTGGCATAAGTAGTAATAATTAAAAAAAAACCTATAATTATAAAATAATTTGAACGGTTAGCTTAGTTAAAAAAACACGATTTGTTTAGATTTTTTATAAATTGATTGTTTACGATATATTTGGGTGAATGGGTAACGTGAATAACCATGTATTTCAGAAACTACTCAAGATAAAAATCTAAAAAAAGACATTGACTAGGGAATCATCTACATATATTCAGGAGTAGTAAAAATAATTGCTCTACCACGAATAGTAATTTTAGAAAAAATACATAATATGTGTAAACTTAGTACTGAAGTTGGTGAAGTTAGGGCTCTGTTTGTTTACAGAGATAGGTATAAGTCCCGTATGAACGAAAACAAGCCCTTCCGACACAGACCGTGACCGTATAGACAGTTATTTCCAGCCAATAATCGAATTTGCCGACGGCCTTGGCGACAAGCCTCCGACCAAGTTCACGCCGTCGTCGGAGGCTTGTTGGCGCCGTCTAGCAGGCCCTTAAAATACGAAGACAGCAAGCAGCAGCAGGACTTTGCTGGGTCTGTAATATTTCATACAAATACAGCGTAGGTGCGGAACCCTCGGTGCTCGAGTTGGACTCGCATTTGACCGGTTTTTTGCTGTTCATTTCCTTCCTCCTCACTCCCACCTACTCCCCTGACTACTCACATCATCCAAAATAAAGACTGTATACAGGGTGACATAGAAGACGTCTTTAGAAAAAAGTTTTTCAGATTACGTAATTGATGGCCATTTCCAAGCAATATTAGTTACAAGAAACAAAAGCTATTTCTTTTTTGTTAATTTTCCCCTTAACTAAATCACCGATCAAGTAAATCATGGTTACCCTATTTTTAGAATCATACCTAGGTACCCTCTATGGATCCTATTCAGACTGTTTTACTTTAATGACACTTCAGTTACAGTGACAATTCAAGTCAGTCATTGTCAATTATTTGTTTTGTTGTTTCGTGGAAATTAGAAAATATCTTTATGCCAAGTAGGGTGACCACACTGTTTACAATAAATTATTTAATTTTGATCATAGCTTGACTAAGTCTGAATACTACATCTAAACACCTACATACCTATGTTATTTGGATCCCACGTTGATGCTAAATTAAGTCATGTCACTATTGATCACGTCTTCGATTTCACCCTGTAGATTGCGTAGACCGAGTACCTTACCTTACGAATATCGATGCTAAAACTAATACGATAGATAGGCTAAAAGAGTTTAAAGTGGTTACAGCGGAATAACAATATTCTCAAGTGGAAACTGTCTATCTGTTACCCATCATTTAATCGGATTTCACTTCATCGATTCTATCATTTCATCGAACGCTATTTTCTGCTGAAAGCTGAAACTATGATGTTTTCAGGACATGTTAAACATTAATTACGTAGATTAGGTTAGGTTAGACTTTGTGAATACCAAATAAAACTTATGCGGTGATAAATGCCTTACGATGAAATGAAAATTCTGCGTAATGATCGTCCGTTGAAAGGTGTTTTGATAAAATTATAGGCACTCCTACTACCTTATATGTGGTAGGCCACATATTAGGTAGGCACCAGATGTAAGTAGTGTAAAACTTAGATCATATCGCCAATTTCATTCAGTACCCTTACCATGAGTTACAAATACCGTACTAGCTAGCGAGTCGAATGCTCTGTCCCTCGCACTCTATAAGGTGACTCTAAATGCACAGCGCCCTCATTTTTTTCAAACTTTTTTGCCAACCTATTAACAATATAAATTGTTTTCTCAAGTACGTAGCACGGAGTTGATTTAGTTTAGTTTGAATCCTTAATCCGTTCCTCGAAAAGTTTATCATTAGCTCCTACTTCTGCTTATCAATTTTCTTTACCTATAATCTCTTCTTTTCAGGGTTCCGTAGTCACCTTTAAGACTCATTTTTTTATCTAATTGTCAAATGACTTTATTTCAAGAACTGTCAAAGGTGATTTTTACGGCTCAGAGCAACCAACAATAAATTTAGTATTAACTTTTTTCATGGGTAACTTTTTGTACAGTCGAGTTCATAAATAAGTATTTTTACACTTTAGTATTTTGTCACTTTAATCCTTGTGACAATTCATATATGGCAGTTTAAACATGGCATTAAATAGACAAGGTACTAAAGTGTACCCATTATTTATAAACTCGACTGTACTTTTATCGATAGGCACTTTTCACTTGCAAAAAATACTAAGTAAATACGGATTAAACATTTTGATAAGCGTTAACACCATAAAAACTGTTAACTATTTACAATTGTCCTGTACTTGCTATTTAACAAGGTGTAAATCAGCAATCCAAGGAGCATCCAAGAACACGCGCTCATCACATTACACAAATATCGGCCCTTTATTGGGAACCGAACCCGGGACCGCTAGCTTAGTAGACAGGGTCATCAATTCACCATCAACCGCTTGGTCAAATAAAAACCCGCACGTTATTATAGATAGATAGACGGTTATGACTGCCGCATCATACCTATGGTATCGCATTGAAGAGTGATAGTGATAAGATATTAGCTATCGGCTCACTCATTCGGTCCGTTCGTTGGCAGGGTCACGCCATTGTTTTCTTTTTGTGAAAATTTGGAAAATGTACGATTGACGTGTTGTAACATGGGGGCTAAAGCACTGCAGACTTTTGGTGGGTGGTTCTTCAGTTGTTCTTCGTGGTTAAGTGCGAAAATTAGTGCATTCTTTGGATTAATATGTGTTTGTTTGGTAAGTTTTTAACGATATTATTTAAGTTAAATGTAGCCATTGAAAATGTGAATGGGAAGACAGTGTGAATGAGATTTAAAATTATTAATAGCCAAACTGACCGTCTCGTCCGTGATGGTGTTGAGCAGCACTTCAATACCTTGTAATAACAATCTTCAAACTGAACAAAAAGTGGAAAATCGGTAAACAATATATACATATACATAATTATCTAATGGGGGAATGATAACCTCAAGTTTGTATACATTTTAACTTTATATATTATTATTTTTAGTAGACCATTACCAGTTTACCAATGGTGGTAAGTATACAAAGCCAAACAGTCTAAATCGCCAGGTAGGCAATCATAACTCCGCGACGACAGGGGGAGGGGTGGGGGTCTAACAATTTAACACCCTGCGCTTGGGGAAGAAAAATCAGCGAATATCTATTTGCGAAGATGTATATTGTTTCGAACATTAATTCGGACAGGATTTCGGGCTTTCAAGATTCTGCTAAATTACAGATATGCTAAACAACATTATGCATAATGAAATTCTGCCAATATTTTGCTAACATACTACTTATTCGGGTAAACAACCATTCGGATAATATAGATAGATTTATGCCAAATAAAATGTCGGCAAGTCTAAGATTCGTCGTAAATAAATTATGCGAAACTTGTTATGCCTAATACGTTTCGGACATTAAAAATTATGCCAAATAGATGGCACCCATTTGTGTGATGAGCGCGAATATCTGATTATGAGTCATGGGTGTTTTTTTTGTATTTAAGTATATATTTCTAAATAAGTGTTTATATCGTTGTCTTAGTACCTACCCATAATACAAGCCTAGAGCTTAGTTAGGGACTTGGTCCATTGGTGTGACATTGTCCTGATATTTATTTATTTATTTAGAATTTAGATGATTAATACTCATCGACTTGTGATGGTTATCATGGTTAGGCTTAATTTGGATATCAGCAATCATCGACTTGTTACGAGTATTTGGTTACAATGGTTAGGTACGCTCAATTTAGGTATCAACAATGGCGTTGCGTTTGGAATTCCATTTTTTTACGATAAATTGTCAGAGCTGTATTAGTAACTTAACTATTGAAATTTGCATGAAATATGTAAAAACTTGTTACTGACAAGTAATTTGTTAACAGAAAAATCAAGGAAATATTCAAGAATAGTTAGCAATTGTTTATTTTTGACATTATTATTTTAAGCTTGTAGAAAACTCATGTACCTACCTATGCAACGCGGTACATAATTAATTAGCTCTAACTAAAGATACACGTGCCTGCCTCATAGCGCTCGCGCAGCTGTCGCTCGCGCCCTAACCTCGGCCTCGGCGCTCGTACCTCTGAGAGGCGTTTATGCCACTTGCAAAAATAACCAAAATATAGTCGTCCGTAGTTTAATAATTTTTTTAACATGTTTTGTTTGCTCGTAAATAGTTGTACATCTCATATTTCTGGGGTCCTAGTGAAAAAGGGTATAAGTTTTCTGAAGATCAAGTGAAAAAGGGTTTAAGTCTAGTATACTTCGTTCATGCCTTTTTTATTACGAGTTAAGTCGACTTGTACCCTTTTTCACTAGGACCCCAGATTTAAGAGTCAGATTTTCATTTCATTTTCATTGTTGTAATAACTGTTGGTAGACCTTAATAAATAAATAAAGAATGACGATTTAATATAACAATAAAAAAATAAAAATAAAAATCCCGCATAAGAAATGAATTCAGCTAATCCGCTTACCCGGTGCAATCCCATTTCGTAAATTCCCCCCACCCCTAGGGTTGCCAACCGTACTGTAATATATAGTATTGTACTATATTTTGACTCTGTGTACTATAACTGTTGAAGAAATATATACGCATATTATATATACTATATTTCGGTCAGTCCTTACACTTATGCGGTTTGGATTTGCCACTTCAACCTGATTTTAAGCACCAATGTAGTTCGAGTGGAGAAATAGGCTTTTTTCAGCTCAGATTGTTGCCCCAATAGCATGCAGAATGTTCGTAAGTAGTAAATATTGTGCATATTTAATGAATAAATTTACACATTTTTTAAAAAGTTTTTCTTCAAAGTAGTTACTATATTTTTTTCTGTGTACTATATTTTTTATACCTCGGGCTGGAAAAGACTATATTTGCCCAAGAAATAGTTGGCAACCCTACCCACCCCCCATGGAAAAACGGGAAACGAATTATAAAATCTATAAAATTCGTAATTCTCAGACCACCGTGCGAAACACTAACTAATATTGATGCATATGTACATCACCTTTGGAATACCCCTACAATCAAATTGCCATCCATATGTTTGGTTGACGTTACTCAAGTGTAATTTATGAATATTATACCTTTTATAAAACCTTGAAAGAAAAGCTGTGTGACAGATGTAACTTCTCACGCCCTGGGATCTAATTCTTTACCATGAAAAATACGAGTTCGTTGACGGACTTTCGCCGTGCTAGCGATCGTGCAAGCAACGTGATGTGATTTATGTGGTAACCTATCGTAAGGTAGAGTTAGAAAGCGAACTCATAGTGGTAGCGTTAGGGAATAACATACCCAGCTGCAATACTTAAATTACTGACCGACTGACACTGACGTTCGGCCGGCTGCAGCCGCCGGTAGAGCAACGCGTTGGAATTTCCCGCGCTGTGATATGCCCTTTTTATTAGTAAACACTTAAAATTCTGAAGCAAAGGCGACCGATGAAGGTATACTTTTATGTTTTTGTGACCGTTTAATTAGAATATGAACATATAGCGGTACGAAAATCGCCAAACACCTAACACGTTTTAGCGTATTTTACGTCAAGTTTTTAAATTGAGTGTGATCAAAATAATCACGAGGAAGATTTGTTTTTAAAATTTCAAAATCGTCTGGTTGTGTTGTTTCTGTAAAGATTTCAAAAAAATATTGAAGAAACCAGCGACGAGCGTGAATATTTGTGAGAAAGTCGGCTGTGAGTGCTAATCTTCTCTGTTACATATATTATTGTAGCGTACGTGGGGGTATGTAACTGATAAAAATACTCAATTTAACCGATAATTAAGAGCTAGGCTTTATTCATATATATTTTTGAAGGATTTATGTAGTTAGCCTCTGACGAGTTTGAGAGCCTAAGGGTGCTCCTATGGAACCGACTTTAAACTTAGGAAGCTAGGGGAGAATTTCAAACAACCGATTTTCGTGCTTACAACGCTTCGGAAGTTTACGTTGGGTCAGAATGAGAAGTAACGTCGCATGAAACTCATTCCAGATGTTGATTTTGTATACAACCCAACCGGTACCGGAACATAGTGGCGTTGCCCCCGTGTAAAGCGAGTAGGGGGACGCAAATGCCTTCCTGAGGAGACGCTGTGGTGTGTAAGGAACTAAGCCGGTGTTGGCCTGTGAGACAGTTTAGCATCGAATTTCTTCGCGGGCTACGTGGGCGGCGTGTCAGTCAGTACGTGTCGTGGCTGCCTGTTCCGCAAGACGCCCACGAGCTGGACGTAATTTACGGCAGAGCGTAGGTAGCTAGTACCTAAAGGGTTAGGATGATGAGAAGCGTTGTTGAAGAACCGCCGAGAGGCGTTCTTCGTGCACAGTCAAAAACTTTAATTTGGTACCCACTTTAGGTCCAAAGTCAATCTAGCTCACACTAGCATCCGTGTGTATGGGATGAACGCACGTCTTGTAAATTGACAACTTATTCTATGCGTCAATTTACCATGTAGGTACGCTTCGTCTACAGGCGGCCCTAAATGAAGGTCGCGAAATTCCGGGATCCGGGTCCGTTTATGTGTTTCCGGAAATGCAGAAGACGGAACTCTAGCGACAATTACAATTGCCAAATCTAAAAACGTTATAAAGACATGTTTAATGTTTTTTTAAGACCTATCTATGATATAGGTATATCTATATAATATGTAAAAAAAATACAATGACTTTACTTGTATGGGAGATGCCCGAAGAAAAAAAGGTTTTATTTTATTACTTATGTGTGTCCGGAAATGCAGACGATGGAACTCTAGCCTAGCGACAATTACAATTGCCAAATCTAAAAAAAATATAAAGACATGTTTATAATGATTTTTTAAGACCTATCTATGATATAGGTATATCTATATAATATGTAAAAAAATACAATGGCTTTAATTGTATGGAGATACCCGAAGAAAAAAAACATTTTATTTTACAACTTTGTCGGCGTATTTTAAATGTATAACTATGCCAAATTACAGCTTCATGTACTAGTTGACTAAACTTAGTTGTTTACTTGAGTGTAAAAATATAAAAGAACGCAATGTCTCAAAAATATGTCCCAATGCACCTTATTCCAGTGTAGTAGCCTATTTATGAGAGGATTCTTTCGATACATATTTTTGCCCTTGACTGTACCAAGAGTCTCTGAGCTAGACCGCGGACAGACGGACATGGCGAAACTATAAGGGTTCCTTGTTTGACTTCGGAACCTTAAGAAGGAAAGTACCTACGTATGGTTTTTTTTTTAATTTAAAATTTACCATGTTATCCTGGCCGGCTTTTTTGATCTTACCTACGACCTTGCCACTTTGTCGTAAGACTAATAAAATATAATAAAAATAAATTTGCTGTCAACATTTGACACAGTATACTTATACATACATATAGGTAACAAATTACACAAAACACTTTTCCTAGGCGGTTTGCCCTCAGGGCGTAAATATTTAAGCAACTAACTAGCCTAACCTAACTTTTTATGGTCGTTTAATATTTTTTTACCAAACAATCCTTGCCCACCAAGTTTGCCACGTTTTTTTTTAATTTTCAACCGGTCGTTCCATCCATTTTACCGCCCATTTATTTATTTACTACATTGAGTGTTTTTAGAGCTGTTATTTTCGGATAAAATGACTGGTCAATTTTTTTTTTTTTTTTTCTTGGTTTACTGCCACATAATTTAACCAGCCTCCAAAAAATTTAATTACTTCCAGTTGATTTTTTCAACTGATATAATGTCCCTTATATTTATTTTTTACAGGAGCTGTAGGTATTCTCGCAGTTAAACCATTATATTGCTTTCGACATTGTTATCGTATTTTTAACAGACTTCAAAATAAAGAAGGAGGTTCTCAATTGGTCGGGGTTTTTCTTTGTTTTTTTTACGTATGGTCCCCGATTATTCCTCTGGGCCTCCGAAGACTACTAGGCCGATTTGAAAAATATTTTTTTTGTTTGAAAGGGTATATTTTCTAGTTGGTCCCATTGTCAACACGTCAGGATCTGATGATGGAATCTTGGAGTAATCCAGGGAAATCCTTAAAATATTATAGGCACACCTATAGCGATTTCGGTATTTTTAATTGTAACTCGTGCTTTTGCTTTTGAAAAGCGCTATATGGTTATATGGTAGTGGAACTGATGATGAAGACCACAGATGGCCACCGAAACTCCTTAACGGTACCTATTTCAGGGGTGGCGATAAGATATCTCGATTAAGGTGGCTATGACGAAGCACATTTAGGTTAAAACATTGAACTCTCGTGAAATTCTTGTAATTGGAGTTCCTTTTGTATGAAAAAGCTATAATATAATAGTAGATTGTTCAACAAGGGACTAAAACAAGCCATAATGACAAGAGATATTTAGCCACGCGAGCGAGCGAGCGAGCGAGAGTGGCTATAGTTCGAGTGTCATTATGGTTGTTTAGTCTCGCGTTAAACCCTCTACTTTTCACTATGAATGCGAGGAAAAAAAAACGACGTTCACTGCCGGATTAGCCACGTAGCAAGAGTAGCAAATGCTACAGGCCCCGCGCAATGGGTGGCGTGCACCCACGTCTAACCTCTAAAAAAGCGGCCTGTACACGTAGGGTTTGAACCGCGGGAAACGCCACGCGCCATTCCAATCTTCTTGCCGAACCGTACGTGTAAATGCACTGTAATAGTAAACTAGTAAAAATGTACGGTTCGGAGCGAAGATTGGAATGGCGCGTGGCGTTTCCCGCGGTCCGATCTTTACGTGTAAAGGCCGCTAATCTCCTGTTTTGGTACTTACATCAGTATGCGTTTACTCATATCCATCAGGGTTGACGATAGGATGAATAATCCAGTCGATATTCTCAAGCAGAATAACCTAAAACAAACCCCCACACAAAATAGGCGCATATCTAAGTCACCCAGTTGCAGAAAAGAGCCCGCCACAACCTGTAACCTAAAGCGAACCGGGGTCTCTTTATAGAATTTGCTACGGACCCCGTGCTTGCTCAATCCGGCACTAACGACGTTCTTTACAAAACTACAATATTGATTATAAGAAAGTTTCTTGCTAATTCGTTCCGCGGTTTTTTTTTTTTTTTTTTTTTTGTACAGTGCCGCTTTAAATGCTTGCATATTTAGCCAACTGGTTCAAACTTGAAAACTATTTTAATACTAATTGCACCATGCATAATAAAATGAATTCATCCTTAATATGATTAAATATACTCATATTCGTAATTATTATTCGTGTTTCACGAAATTAAATCGTTATTTTAAATATTTTTGCACAGTTGTCATTTTGAGGTTATTTCCATGGCCTTAAAATGGTCCATACACAATCACTGAAAATGGCAATAAAGGCAATAATCCTCCATTCACAAACACTGTGATTGGCTGTTTAGGGGTTTCCAAAGTAAATTAAAAAAAAAAACTTTAATCCCTAGAGATTAATAACAAGCTTTAGTCCCGATGTGCAGAGACTAAAGTAATACCTATTTTAAGAGCATGAGAAGTGAAAAATATGTTATAGCATTATTATACCTATTGCGTACATATAGAAAGCTGAAGTCTATAAATGCATTCTCAAATTAATGTACTTAGTCTAGTAACCATGTGCGTATAATATGCACATGCTTATTAAACTAAATTTCGATAATTTCACTCAATTTCACCTCCATAATCAAGAAAAACTAAACTTTGTCAGAAAAGCTCCGTGAAATGAAACTAAGAACATAAATAAAATATCTGTTTGCAATTGTCTTCACGGGACACGCACTTTTTTGGCCTATTCCCAGTTTACTGAACGTATTTATAACGATCAAAGTAATCATCCTTTCGCCCCTTGGCAATTAAGGCACAGGGCGCTCTGGGTGCATTATTTCAATTATATCGATTTTATGCTGCAGCTGCTTTGTGCGATAAGCTTTTTATTATCAAGGTTAACTGCAAATTCTTTCTTTTGTTTTTATTGAGTTTTTCAACACTTTCAATTAACAACAGAGGGCCCTGCCAAGATGCATTGCGCTAACTAACGTTTCTATTCGTTTCGTTTTTAAACCAATGGCGTCACTAGTAGATCACAAAACTTTTCGTATCACGTCATCTACCAATGACGCGATTGGTTTAAAAACGAATCGAATAGAAACCCTAGTTAGCGTAATGCATCTTGGCAGGGCCCTCAGGAACTTTTTTTCAAAAGATCATCAGGTTTGTCTGCAAAGCGAGAGAGCCTGCCGTTTGGCCGAAATGGGTAAGGACCAAAAAGTTGGGCACGCTAACTCACTCAATTAAATGTTCTATGAAACTTTTCCGTTGTACCACGAAAATTAGCCATACAATTGTAGGGATACTTGTCGTCGCAAAACGGATTTTTTTTCGACTTCGTTGTTTGTATGGTTAACTGCGCTTAACTGTGGTCCCACTTTTTGGTCCTTACCCAAATATGTTTGCCAAAATGTGTCGTTTGCCAACCGTTTTATTTGCCAACCCAATTTTGCCTTTCCGAATATATCAGGATTTATTTCAGTACCATCGTGTAGAACCCTATAGGTTAGGTTAGGTTAGTTTTTATAAAATCCTGAAATATTTACGGTTACAGAAAACAAAGCGGGTTGGCAAATGAAACGGATGGGAAACGATACATTTGGCAAACATATTTCGCCGCAACAAAGGTAACCCCTCAAAAGCATACTGTTTTGTTTTAATTTTTTTGAGTTCAGATAATAGGGATTTTTAGTGTTTTACCTTAACCTATGTATTAAAACAATTTCCATAAGTTAATTTAATACATCTGCAAGCCAAGAAAGGATAAGCTATCTTATAACGCTACCTAACGATGCAATTATCGAAAACTGGCAAAATGTTAAGGACTGAGACTTTAAAACCCATCGGACCGCTGTTTTGCGCACACGCATACTTCTTGTAAGTATTTACTTTTACTTGCCCTCTGTTACAAAAGATTCATATTTATTGTGATGCCACTGACTTTCCAGTTCTTCCACTTGTTTATTTGTGGCGTATTTAATTACTCTTTATTTCTTGTATGTACTTAACACTTTCAATACCAAGGTCTCTGATTTTCATACAAACTGGGCCCGCCTAGCGGGTCGGCAGCACTGAAAGTGTTAATATTTTAGTCGCTCTATATCTTTTAGCAATGACGAGGCATCCAAAACATCAAAATGTCACCGCAGGCAACTTATCCAAATCTCTAGCCATGAACCTCAGTAAGTCCTTAAATACTAGCATTATATTATATCCTCCAAGTCCCTTTGCGTCTTTCCTTAATTTGTTCTCGATATATTTACTTTGCCTTTTTCATTTCAGTAGTCGAATAATATAGTTTTCGCCTCACTTATTTATGCCCCGTTAAAAGGAGCTAAACTGATACGCAACATGCTTTCATTGTCCATTAGACCCGCTTTATATTGCGCATACGCTAACAATTCACATATTATTATGACTTTATTGCAATTCGCACACTTCAACGTTCTCGACGACGATAACGACCGAGCCATTTCGATATCGCAAGACAATGACAATTTGAAGCTCAAAGTTTAAGCTAATGACAATTTGATACGTGTTGTCAGTTTGCGAAAATCGCTAACGTAAGTGTTATGCAACCTGTTAAGGCCCCCAAGTTTTATATCACCTTAATAATAAAATCCCGATTCGAGATTAATAAATTGAATAACTCCAAGAAGCCGCCTACTAACTACTCATCGACGATTTCGCTTTCTTTTAAAAAAGTACGCGAAGAATAGGTACCTAAGTAAAATTAGTTCATATCGATCCGATTTCTACACATATTTCTTGGTAGGCAATTCAACCTTGACCGGGTTTTTCATGTTTTTTTTTATTCAGAGAGCGTTTAGCAAATCTTTATCTCTGTTAAATAGGCAGTCACATGTTTCGATTTCTGTTAGACAAACATCGATATCACCGGTATCCCCAAAATATTATTATTGGTAGGTACTTACCTAAGCAAATAACTAAGCAGTTCAGTGAAGACATAAAAAATTAAAAATATTGTCAGGTGTAGGCTAAAATAAAATAACTACTACTAATAAAGCTCGTGCTACCAAATTTCTGATGATTATTTGGAATTATTTTTTATTTATAAGTAGGTAATTTATTGTGATAAATATAAAAAATATTACATTACTGCAGAGACCGGGACAAAGGCCGTTACGGAACGAGTATCAATTATACGAGTCCAGCAACCGCCCTTCCCGGCCGAGGCTTGTATTGTGCTTTTCTCCAACAACGTAGCATTGACTCCTCGCGGTAGTGCATGGGACACTGGCTCAACAAGACAGCACCAAAGAACTTTAAATAGAAAATTAGTTCCAGTACCAGCAGGAAGCTAGGCTGCTAGCTCCTTAGTAACCTGTTTCGTCAGCCAAACGCTTTGAAAGCTACTATTCTTTACTATTTGTGTACCCGTACCATACTTTATCCCCTCAGGGCAACAAGGTAGCGTCCGCAGCAGAGACTCGACTGATCGAAGTAGGGGCCGAGGGTCCGGGCGCCGTGAAGGCTAAGAAGCACAACAAGATCAAGACATCCCGGTATACGCTGCTCATGTTCATACCCAAGAACTTGTCCGAACAGTTCCGGAGAATTGCGAACTTCTACTTCTTAATCGTCACCGTCATTGCAATCGTTATAGGTGAGTCATCGCATCGCCTCGTACACAGGCTTTTATTAATTGGTCGCAAATGATTACAATCGAAGATAAAAATTATCGTGTGTGCGTGATTTGTCTTGGTCACCACTTAGCATATAGAGGAAGAAGCCTAAATTATACAGGGTGTCCTGTATTTAGAGGTTGAAAAACAATTTGTTTATAGACGAGCCTTTGCTCTATCTAAACAACCTAACATGGGTCTAGTAAAAGTCTTATGGTACGCTTGTCGATATAATCGCAATTTACTAAAATTAGGTACATGTTTCAACCTTTAACCCGTCTATCATAACTTGTGGATTTTTAGCTTAATTTAATTGTAAATATTTATTGCTGATTCGTTGCACCGTAAGAAGTTAAACCATGGCAGTCGAAACGCCTTATTTCGATAATTTATACATTTAATAAGAATGTATTATTCCTTTACAACCTTCATTTGAGTATTTATAAAGGAATGGTTAGGTGGTCACCTGGCCACATAGTAGACAGTCACGCACGGATAGCGGCGGGTTAGCGACTTTGTTTTATACTATTTACTTAGAGGTCTTTTTCTCAAAATCGTAATACCTGTTTTATACCGGATGTATGTGCACCATATAAAATAATTGTGTCATACGGATGGACGACATACAGAAATAAACTCCCAGGCAGCCTTTAAGGGTTTGGCAATTTGCTTAAACTCTAACTAATCCCTGTTGATTGAGTAGATAGAAAAGAATGTGGGAAGCGTCTGTAGAAACATTTTCAAAATAGTTAAACATTTTCGAGATTCTGCGATACTGAAACGTTACATTAACGAGAATTACCTAATAATGGGATATCAGTCCAATAGGAATATTGTTTAACAAAAGAACCTACAGACGCCCAGTAACGGCAAGAAAAAGGTAGCATACGTAAGGCAGGGCCATTATTCTATTTTGGCTTTCCCATCTTGCTTCGATATCGTATCCATTCTGTTGACTTTTATTTATTTATTTGCTAAAATTATTTAAACACCCTTATGACAAGAGATGAGGGTATTTAGTCACCCTATTACCAGAGGCCCGTTTCACGAAGCTATAAGTTACAAATTACAAGCGGAAGTCTCTTTCTAACTCCTTTTGCTAGAAAAATCGCTTTCACTTGTAATTTGTAACTTGTAGCTTCGTGAAACGGGCCACAGGAGTTTAGAACCTGTAAGGGTATGCTCCGAACTGGCTGGGCCTTACGGTCAAACAGATGTTAATTGAAAAAAAAATACTGTTAAAACCTTTACTGTAACAACCATAACGTCAACAATATGCTTACGATATCGAAGTAAGATAGGCGAAACCAATGTAGAATAAACGCCAAGCTCGTCGTACTGTTCGATACTTGGCTTTCATGTGCCATGCCATGTGTAAAAGTACATCGCAAGTGTTGATATTCTCACATTTACAGCATGAATATTTTAAAACGAATAATGATCACCCAGAACGACCAGGTACAAAAACATTATATTCGTAAGCATTCTTTACAGACTTACAGAGACCTTGAAAAAGTTGTAAATGAGTGAGACATGCCCATTCCTACCTACCTAACCATGTCGCATTTTCTAAACTCGCCACAGGGCCTCTGTTCAGTTCTACTGGGTAGGTATCGTATTATCATCGTTACGGTACCTAGCTCTTATTCATTCCTTACCTGTCGAAGCAAAAATAGAACGAAAGATTTTTTTTAATTTTACCTAATTACATAATGAAATTATTGAACATTAACGACCCGATACAGTGAGATAGTAACAACTGTAGGTGCATAAAGCAGAATGTATTACTTATATAAAAACCTAATATGCCTAATATATTGCCTATTTTGTGCAAATTGTGGTTATAGAATTATCAACAAGTTTTTAGAGATGTTTGTAATTCTGTAGCTCTGCCTACCCCGCTCTGGGAACGAAGGCGTGAGATTATGGTATGGTTATGGTTATAAAAACCTTCCATGAAAAATTATCTAAATGATGGTGAAAACCGCATTAAAATCCGTTCAGTCATTTTTGAGACTATCGCAAACATACAGACACTTAGAGGCGGCAAGGGACTTTGGTTTTTGTTTTATAATAATAATAACTTTGCAATCATAAATAGGTATTTAAATACATGGAAAACATCCAAAACTCAGAAACAAATACTTGAGCTCATCACAAAAATATATGCCCATATCGGGAATCGAATTTTCGTATGCAGGGTCACCAACGTACCACCAACTCAACTTCAACTAAACTTTTATTTATTGGTCTTTTGAATTTGTTTATCCAATTCATGTATATCGAATTGGGACGCTTTATGTCTGCCGTGCAATGGCTAACAGTCTCTTACACAAGTCGCTTTTATAACCGACTTCAAAAAAAGGAGGAGGTTCTCAATTCGTCGTGATATATTTTTTTTTTTTTTATGTGTGTTCCCCGATTACTCGAAGACCACTGGACCGATTTGAAAAAAATTTTCGTTGTTCGAATGGGTATACTTTCTAGTTGGTCCCATTGTCACCACGTCAGGATCTGATATTGGGATCATGGAGAAATCAAGAGAACTCCTCAAATATTATAGGCACACCTATAGCGATTTTGGTATTTTTCACTGTAACTCATGCATTTGCTTTTGAAAAGTACTATATGGTGAAGTGGAACTGATGATGAAGACCACAGATGGCCACCGGAACTCCTTAACGGTACCTAATTCAAGGGCGGCGATAAGATATTTCGATAAAGGAAGTTTAGCGACTATGACGAAGCACATTTAGGTTTAAATATGACTATGACATTCCCGCGGCGTTGTCTGCGGCGAGCTTGAAATGTTCTATAGTTTCTTATTAATATTTAGAAGTGGAGCTACGTAACAGCATAAATAGGATCACTAAAAAGTATAAAATAAAATAAATGTTTAAAAAAACAAAAAACCGCCTTCAAAAAGCAAAAAATAACTTCTTTAAAATGGTAGGTAAATAGGTCAGTCCAACTGAAGTCTGCTTTTGGTTAAAATATTGTTGGACGCCGACTTCAGTTGGACTGACCTATTTACCTACCATTTTAAAGAAGTTATTTTTTGCTTTTTGAAGGCGGTTTTTTGTTTTTTTAAACATTTATTTTTCATTTCGAGGACGAAGTATTACCAGGCAAACATAAGTTTTCCCACGGGGCTGTAGGCACGTGTAGTGCATAATTAGGTACCTACTGCTTTTTGCACAGCTGCTATATCGATAAATAAAACCGACGCGGCGGCAGCCAAATTAATAAATAATAATACACGCGTTCAAATGTTATGCCCGGCTTCCACTGCGAGTGGAGCGGGCCTCGTACCAACTCCGTTGGTCTTATAACGGTGTATTTTCGAGAGGTTTGCTCGCGGTGGAAGCACTTGCAGTCACCGTGGTAACCTAAACCAAGTCCTTCAGTACGGGGCTCGCTCCGCTCGCAGTGGAAGGCGGGCATTAATAATGCCGTCATTTCAATTTTTATTTATCGTTAATTAAAGTTGGGATATAATAATAACTCAACATAACTATATAAGTAATTATATTTGAATATCGGCTTTCGACGTAGTAAAAAAAACATCATAAAATAAAATGATGCCACCCCGAAGGTTACGCAAAACTGCCTTGCTCAGAGTTCGAACCAGGTGTATCCCAAAATGACAACAGGTTCTTTTTTGAAAAAGTGTTCTGGTTAAAATAATGCTTATATAGGTTTGTCTCAAAAAAGGTGGTCAATGTTGTCAATTGCAGACAGTCCCGTGTCGCCACTCACGAGCATCGCGCCGCTCAGCTTTATGGTGCTCGTGACAGCTGTCAAGAACGGGTACGAGGACTGGTTCCGGCACAAGGCGGATGACAGGGTCAACAACCAGATCGGTAAGGACCACTACCTAACTCCTTCTTAACTAGGATCAGCTTCGACAGTTATTTATTTATTTAAAGAACATATCTGACTAACAGCTTGATGCCAAAGCGTCAGACACGGAATTATAAAAACAAGGGCTTAAAAATAAGCAACACAATATTATTATATACACATCGCAAATAAAGAGGCAAAAACTATACTACAAAAAAGAACTTAAAAAGTAAATAATTTTGAACTGCAGTCGTCCTAGTGGATCAGTAAATACATAAGCATAACTTGCTATCTCGTTTTTTCACTAGCAGTTTAATGTTATTCATTATGCAATGCCATTAGGCATTATAATATAAATAATGACGAAATGGAAATAAGCTAAGGGACTTCATTGTTGACTTCTGTCAAGTTTGACCTACATTCATTTTAAGAGGAGATAGAGATAAGTGTATAAGATAAGTTGTAGCCAAGGCCAAGACTAGATAATCATTGCCTTGATAGTGGTTTCGGCGAACGGTCAAATTGTGAAGAATCTTGACCAATACCAAAACAAAGTCTTGCTAGATGGCTGGATCAAACCCAGATTTAGAAACCAGTATTCCTTGACACGGTACGTAACGTCAAGTCCTCTCTTTGCAGCCCTAAGCTTCGGTAGCTTTGAGTCTTGCGCTGCGCTGCTGCTGACGGCACCCATATTTTATACTACTAGGTATCGTTTTTTATACCTTTACAGGTGTGAAAGAATATGAATATAGTGTTCATGTGTAGTTTATTTACGTACCGCTCGTAGCGCTAAGAACTCTTACCCATTACATTATAAGCCATGATACGGCGGCTTGGCCTATTCGACCTTGCCTAAGTGAAATATATTGGTTAAAAAGTGTATCCTTAGTACTAGCCACATGTAATAGTGGTGTCTAAGCTCTCTCTACAAGAGGACCTAAACAAGACAAATTGTGCAAACGTAAACGACCACCGAAATCAAATGAAATGCATAGGTATATACCTAGGACTGACGTATGCTGTATGCCAGACGGTCGTGACGAGAGCTTATATCAATTCCATACAATTTTATCCTAGAGTGCCACTTATTTAGAACCGCAGGTTTCAAATACCCATTTCTTACGTTTCAACTAGGAAGCTTCTGCAAATTGCAAACATTCCATGCCCGGTATCACCGAAGAGCCAAAAAAAACATTAATTACTTACGAAGTTTTTAGGAAGTCTGTTCAAAATCAGAATACATAGTCAAACATTTGATTTCTATTTATCAATAGTGATAAATAGGAAAAGATTGCGTGTTAAAATTCAAAGCTGATTAGATAAGATTTAATATTAAAAGTGTTGTTACAATTTCTATCGGGAACTAGCGCTTCTTTAATGATTGTGTTGTGATAAAAATAGTGATTGAGTCAATATTTAAAACGTACAGCTACTCTATGACTGCAGCGGTGAGTCACAGCACTGGTTAACAGAGACAGTGCAGAGGTGCATTAGAAAAAACGTAATAAAAGGAATTAACATAACTTACACAATCGATTCTGCCAGTTGCTGCCTATTTTGAAAATCGAAGTTCGAAGTTACGTTAGCTGGCCTTTCTCTCGATTTAGTCTCTAAAGACAAGTGACAGGGACGGAGCCAACGTACTTCAAACTTCGATTTTCAAAGATTTTCAAAGTAGGGCCTCCTCTGCTTATCATATAAATCTTTTAAGTTTATGTTAACAGTGGAAATAGTTCACCGAGGGGTTATAAAGGAGGTCCGCAACTCCACGATCTCCCCGGGCACGCTAGTGCGTGTGAAGCGCGGGGGCGCCGTGCCAGCCGACCTGGTGCTGCTGTGCGCCGAGGGAGACCAGGGGAAGTGCTTCGTCACCACTGCCAACCTGGACGGAGAAACCAACCTAAAGACCTTGAGGGTGCCGCCATCATTGGTTGGATACACGCCTGGTAAATGTCTGCCTAACATTCATACAGTCACCGTAATGTGTGGAGGCTGCATGGCGAATGAGGGGTATTTTCGTGTTTATGAGTAGCACCTAGTCCTGTTATCTTTTACAGCGCAATTCCATAACTTGATTCGATTCTACGTACATATGTACATACTTGATATCATTTTTGAACACCGTTTAGTTTGACGCCTTGCACGTGTGCTGTGTTAGCCTGTGTTATAGTCAGGACCTTTTCGTTTCGTCACTGATAAAAACAAATCAATTTTCCATTAGGTACTTATTACTCCATAATCATGTACGTCTGAAGTTCAAGCATGGTCATATTTATTTATTTATACACTTAATCATTGTCTTCATGTTTCTACAGTTACCTACACATGTTTCTTGTGTTCTCTACTTATTTAATATTGTCTTTTTTGATGAAAACCACTTTCGGCGAAAATCATAGGTAAAAAAAAAAACAATGAGTCTTTTGGTATTTATTGAGCCGAATAGCCGCGCGCGTGGTCCGTCAGGTCAAAAAATTCAAAATTCAAAATATTTACTCAGTAAATTGGCCACATGAGGGCTCTTTTTCACGTCGGTAATACGGAGTAAATCTTACTAGCGTTTCGGACAACACCATCATTGCGGAGAATAATACTTAAAAGTAACATTTCAAGGTAATAAAGTAATAAATAATTATTTAAAAACTAACACAAATAAAATCATTACAAATGTAAGCTAAATTAAATTAAAAATAGTGTCTAGGAGAACAACATGACGAGGTCTCTACGTCAGGAACGATAATTAAAATAACTAACTGGAAAACAGGTCCTTTCAAGCGTGAACAGACCGGACCCCACATACAGCACCCATTCACGAGTATGACGCGTATCTCAGCCATCGCCTCCCTCAACCATGTGTTCGGGAAGGTGGCGACCCGATCAACGACGCCGCCGTAAGCAAAGACCTTAAAGTGAGCATGACATGCTTATTATGCGGGACAAAATATATCAATAAAAGCTTGTTGCACAAGAACCAATACAATTACAAAAAAAAAAACATAATTTATACTTAAATTTAAAATGTCTAAATTATTGGCTTAAAGGCATCTTGCAATAAGCGCTGCTCATTGCTCAGCAATTTTTTTTAAACGAACCATAATTTCAGTAATAACTCACACTATTTAAAAACGTCTTTGTCATCTAGGAAGTCATTTACAGTATAATATGCCATACCCAGCAAGCAGCACTTAATGCGTGACTTAAATTTATTGGACGGCATATTGACAATATTAGTGGTATCTTATTGTATACGGTGAAACTCTTTGCCAACTTTTACACCTAAAACATCCTTCAAAATTATCATTTGGACATATAATATAGTGGTGATGACGATGATGATGATGATGATGCTGATGATGGTTATGATGATGGTGATGATGATAATTATTATGTTAGTTCTTTAGAGGGCCCGAAGGAACAAAATAACCTGAAAACTCGACTTTGTTAAGGTCTGCTAAAATGCCCAGGTGAACCACGGGTAATGAAGGTGTTGGTGATGATGATAATGATGATGATGATGGTGTTGATGATGATGATGATGATGATGGTGATGGTGATGGTGATGATGATGATGATGATGAATATACATATGGTATTCAATTCAACCTTTTCAATTAATTATTGTAGGTAACATTATTCCATCACTATTTCATCCTCTATCTAAAGTACACTCGGGTACAGTCCGGTACACTTGCTATTATCATTGGCAGCCTGAATTGGAAGTAATGTTCAATGGTGGTATGAAGCTTGTGTTGTGATGTGTGATCTTTACAATTATATTTCCACAGACGTGCTGCCCCAAGGCCTACAAATAGAGGTCCCAAATCCCATCGCAGACCTGTACACGTTTTACGGAAGACTCGAGATTCCTGGCACCGGCAGCCTCGCTCTCACAACCGATAACCTGATGCTGCGCGGCTCTCGAGTCAAGAACACTGAGTGGGCCATCGGCTGCGCTGTCTATACTGGTAAAATCACTTCATTACGCACTGTTTTCGCACTGTGTATCCAAGGGGCCCATATTGGCTCACACAAAAATGTTTACCCGAAATTTTCTCCTACTACTGATTTGTAGGCCGATTCATATATCACTCTTCCGAATTTTTAACCTCATATTTTTTGTTCATGTGCTACCTTATCGAAGTTCATGACAGATTATGATTATCTTGGCTTTTTTTTAACATAGTGAAGGAGGGTTAATAATAAAATTGTTAGTCATAAATATGTTTTTAAATCATATTGTTATTCGTTTAAAGCCAAAGGATACTCTGGGAGTGCTACAAAAAATAACTAACATCGAAGGCTTAGGCGCGGCTAAGCTTAAATGATGTACAGTGGTGCCCTCATTAGTATTATTGTGTTTTCTAATAAACGAAAGTATTTTCTTGAATTCGAAGTGTTAATGGACAGTTCTGTCTTAGGGAAGAACGAAAGGGACGCCGGAATTAAAAAAATAATACGAGTGAAAGAATGAGTATATTGAGAGCAATATACTTAGTCCTGATCAATGTGATTTACCTACATAAAACTCGTTGAGCCACATTGTACTTTCAAGTAGTCCTTTATCGTATAGATTAATACACGAAATATTGAACATCAACATGGTATTGAGTTACCTATGTATACGTACTTATTTTACAGGTGAAGAAACTAAACTAGCTCTCAACTCAAAATATTCCGGGAACAAGTTCTCCTCATGCGAGTTAGCTGTCAACGGGTTCTTGATGGTATTTATTCTCATCCTTGTCATCGAGATAGTGGGGTCCTACTTGGCCAAGAGATACATAGACATGAATAACCAGAGCAGAGACCTGTACTTGGGCCCAGGAAATAGTTTTCCCCAAAGTTTGTCAGCGGTGCTCCAGGACATGATGTCGTTCCTGCTTCTGTATTACTATATTATCCCGATGTCACTGTACGTCACTATTGAGTTATATAAATTTATTGGTAAGTGAATTAATGTTTTTTGGAGGAACATTAAGGGTTCCTACACATCAAACACAGTAAAAAATCAGTGCGATTTACGACAGGGCCTGCTTATGTTTGTACCTATGTTTGGGTTAAAACTTGCAAGTTAATTTTGAACTAGTTTGGTATGGTGTCCCGAGGCTGATCTGATGTTATGAGTTGGAAGGTAAAAACATGATCGCGACTGTACGCGTAGGTAGGTAGTTTGTACTCGTTAACTTGCTCATGAAGCAGATGATGTCTGTGAAAAAATAATAGTCAGTAACTTATTCAGTACTAGATGTTGCCCGCGACTCCGTACGCGCAAAAAAGTAAAACATAGCCTATGTTACTCAGGGTTAATGTAGCATCCTAATTGTGAAAGAATTTTTGAAATCCTTTATCAATTTAATAATCGTAAATGTCAATACAATTCATGTTGTCTGTGCCTATTACGCGCTGTAGCCAGTGTTTGCTTAAATACTATAAGTGCCATGCTTAATATAATTTGATGAAATATATTTTAGGTGCACTATACATTGGGTGGGATAAGGAACTCCGCTGCGAGGAAACCGGAAAGCCAGCCATCGCAAACACCTCCGACCTTAACGAGGAGTTGGGCCAGGTCGAGGTACTGTTCTCTGACAAGACTGGCACCCTCACTAAGAACATCATGGTGTTCAAAGCGTGCTCCATTAAAGGTGAAATATATGAGGAACGAGAAAAGATGCTTTATGATATAGCGAGGTTTGAAGAACCAGTAGATACAGGACAGGTCAGTCATTTACTAACTTAATATGCCGTCTAGACAGTTGAGCACCCGCACTGTATTTATTTCGCAAACAACTTGAGGGACCTCATAAGAAACTGTATTTGTAGAACTGTCCAAGGTGATGATAGATCCAAGGTAAAAGATACTCCTGTACCCTTACCATGACTTACATTTACCGTACTCGGTAGCGAGTCGAATGCTCTGTCCCTCGCACTCTATATATAATACTTGCGAGGTCTGCGAGGGACAGAGCTTCCACTCGTTAGCGAGAACGTTAATTGTACCTCATGTTAAGGGCACTTATCTCACTTACCATTCTCTGACTATTCAACATAACGCCCTCTCAGCCTTTTTTATTTTTCTTAGCATTGTTTCTTGTGAGAAAATAGTCAGGAAGGTGCAGCAAAACAAAAACAACAAACATTAACAAGCCACAATAAAATGCAATCTACTCGTAATGATAATAACCTGACGAGTGCGGCTAGCACAAGTTGTCGCTCAGTACGTCTCTATCGTTACAGACTAGATAGAAAGGGAGATCCGAGTGACAAACAAGTCGCGGACAACTTGTGCCGACCCTCAAGTTACGACAATTCTTACGAATGGTTTTCGCTTAACTTGAAAGAAACACCTACAGTTTAGATTTATTACTAATGTTAATACTTCGAAAGTAGATACAGGTATTCGTATTCGTACCCGGAAATGATTAAGCCATCATTGACTATTTGAGTGCGTACCTATACGGAGCGATAATCCTTATCATTATCACGGAACCTTGAAGTGGGGCGAGCCGGCATCATGCCTTGTCAGTCGAGTGGTCACTAGATAGCACACGGAGCAATGCATTACACCTGACGCATTGTTTACCGGTTAACCTTCATATCAAAATACTATATATAGAGATAAATTATAAATGGACACGATGATAGAGATATTTTAATAAAAGTTTAAGTACTTACGGTAAACTAGATACAGATTTTACAATACGTATGACTCAAAATATGGTGCTTTTACCGTAAGCACATCAGGATAAATATATTACGAAAATAGTGTTCAGTTGGTCATCAGTTCATCGTTTTCGTTTATGACATATTTGCCTTGGAAACTCTCCAATTTTTTGGGATAAAAAGTAACCTATCTTTTTTTATATTTGTGCCAAATTTCATCCAAATCCGCTCAGCCGTTCTGACGTGATTGAGTACCAAACATCCAAAATTTTCGCATTTATAATATTATATATGTAGTAAGAAGAAACATTTGTACAATGATTGCCACAATGTGCAGTCAGCAGCAGAAGCATAGGAGCACAGTCGAAACCTCAACATTATAGATATATAGTTACACTATACTATTTCCAAGCGATTAAGAGCGTGTGTAGATCATAATAATAATATCGACGACAATAATAACTTTCAAATTTTATATTTCAGGCGGACATAATTTTCTTTTTCAAAATTCTGGCTCTCTGCCATTCCGTGCAGATATCTAATGAGGATATGAAGAGACTCAGCGCACGGCTGTCTGTTACAGCCGACCTGCAACTTCTAAACATGTTCCGGCGAAGGAAAGTAAAGAAATCCGCCACTCCCAATGGCAATGGAGCTGTAGATAATGCGATATGGAACACAATCATGAATACGGGTATAACACCCGGAGGTATTGACTACCAGGCTAGCAGCCCTGATGAAAAGGCTCTTGTTGAGGCAGCAGACAGGTTTGGTGCGACCTTTCTTGGAGAAGAAGGTAACAATTTTTTAGTGAAGATTGGCGATCACACTGAGATGTTCGAAAGGTTGCAGATAATAGAGTTTACTTCCGAACGAAAAAGAATGTCCGTTGTTGTTAGAGATAAAGACGGAAAGGTATTGGATATTTTTTTACGATATTACGCTACGAGCTCCACACACCATTTGTCAATCGCGGTGCGGCGCGGACGGTGGCTGCCGATTTTTTTTGTTTAAAATCACAAAGTCGCGCCGCTCCGCGTTTAGCATGCGATGTGTAGCTCCTAAAATTAGTTTAAACAGAAATTTCAAGATATTTAATAAGAAACAGAAAATGTTATAAAACTTCATACTTATTCTTCTTAAAAGCTACCTACCGTACTTATACTTTTTTTCGAGATTTTTATAATAGGTCAAAACATTTATTTACGGAAGGACTCGTTTCTTATTTGCACTAGCAGAATGTAATGTTAACTGAATCTTCCCAGATCTGGCTGTTTTGCAAAGGTGCTGAGAGCTCGGTATTCCCGCTCTGTCGGAACACAGCCATGGTCGATGATACAAACAGAGATATCAATACCTTCGCCAACAAGGGGCTCAGAACTCTCGCCATTGCCTACCGAGAAGTACCAGATGAGGAGTACGAACAGGTTTGCAATTGTAAGTGTAGCTTATTAGTCAATCAAGTTGGTGAAGGTGATGCAAATTTTATCTTAAGGGCACAAAATGAAAATATTGTGGATTTAGGCTATTTTTCATTACTTGAAGTTGTGACAGGGTTAAGGCTAAATTTAGGTTAGCCGTATGTATGGAGGAGTAGTTAGACTTCAATATGAGTAGGTAGTTATAGAAGAAGTTACCCAGAGTTTACCAGCTTTGACAATCGCGACCCGAGCTTAGTAGCATGTTAAGTAAGCTAACCTAACCTAACCTAATAAGATGCTCATCTTTCCAGCAATACAAAAACAGGACATAAAAAGCTCAGTAGCGTTACAGCAAGTGACGCAACAGTTTAGGATCCTAGAACAGGGGTTGACCCTCGTTGGAGCCACAGCAGTAGAGGACTGCTTGCAAGACGACGTGGCAGACACCCTGGCGTCTCTCCGTCGAGCTGGCGTCAAAATATGGGTGCTAACGGGAGATAAGGTATGACTCATCCTTTCCTGACTGAAACAGAAAACTACTTGAGACATCCCGTACACGCAATAGCAACCACGACAATGACATTTATGAAAATCTTTGCTTACTGATATAACGATGGTAAAAGTTATTAGAACAGGTTACATTGACCAAAGAAAAGCTGCAAACGCAAGCTACGTTGAGAAATCACATTAAGCGTCTCATTTTTTCCAGGTAGAAACAGCAATAAACGTAGCTCAGTCTTGCGCTCATATCTCAGAAAACGGTAAACAAATGTTCCTCATAGGTATAGAAGATGAAGAAGCCATTAAAACACATCTAGAAGAATGCAAAAGGATTCTATCGGAGCCAAGTTGTAAAGATGTAGCACTGATTGTTGATGGCACGAGCATGACCCAAATTTTGGACAAGTTTGCGGCTCAAGCATTTACAGATATATCTCTTCAATGTAATGCGGTGCTTTGCTGCAGGCTATCACCGATTCAGAAGGCTAAAGTGAGTAATAATCATGCAATAATAGAATAATATTTGCTTGTAAGAAGTTTCAAATCCGCTACACGTTTACGGAAGACAAATCGGGTTCAATCCAGGTGTGACTGTGAATGAGTAACGGTGCACTCAAGTCAGTTTCTGTCTTACACTCGAGTGCTCGAGTGTTGATAATCATCAAAATCACAAAATTACTCAAACAACATTATTGGTAAACTATGTGTACCCAAGTGCAAAAATGCCTAATTATGCAATTAATTTCAGATAGTAAAATTGATAAAAAACAGTACTCAGCGACCAATCACGGCAGCGATCGGCGACGGAGCCAACGATATCTCCATGATCCAGGAAGCTCACGTTGGGTTCGGTATCTTCGGCAAGGAGGGGCATCAGGCTGCCAGGTGATAAGAGCTTTAATTTTCTTAATGTTGATTAATCCTCTAAGGTTGATTATAACGAATTCATCGACAAATTCAGAGGGGAGTTGTTAAACGTATAAATCATCGAATATCGAGCTGAGTCATACGTAGGGATGTGTGTTTAATAATCAAAACGCGCACATTTCTTTTCCAGATCTGCTGATTTCGCTTTTACAAAGTTTTCTATGGTGAAAAAGATTTTACTAGTAATGGGGCACTGGTATTACCAAAGATTAGCTACTTTAATTAATTATTTTTTTTATAAGAATCTAGTCCTTGGAAATTTAATGGTAAGTGGCTAGGCAAACAAAGAAATAAAACGAGCAGAGAACTTATATTTAATTCTAACCCCTAGTTATTAAATAATTTCTTTTTCCGCGAGATCGTTCGCATAGAATTGATTTAATTGCCGTTTACTCGGAGCAGCGCCTCTATTCAAGACGGTAAAAACAATATCGCATTTGATCTGTTATCGTATTGTCAACGTTTTGATAGCTCTTATTTTCTTGACAGTAATGGCGGCTGACGTCATAACAATACCATAACAGGCAAACTACGATATCGTTTTTACCGCCTAGAATAGAGGCGCAAATCCATTTCAAGTTCAGTTTTAGTAAGTTTTGTGTTACTTAAGATTATGTTCTTTTGCTTTCAGCTATTTTTTCAATTTAGCTGCGCGTTCTCGACGCAGTCATTATTCGACTCTATGTACCTGACGTTTTTCAATTTGTTTTTTACTGCGGTTCCGTGCCTCGTGCTTTCCGTGACGGAACAGAGGTGGCCAGCCGATATACTTATGAGGTAAGACTAACCTATTCATGGTTATATTATATTTAATAACTTTATAAAAATCCGAACCCATCTAACGAATATTCCAACGCTGTGCCACAGAATATATGTACCTACCTATGATAGTTGGTTGTGCTATCCTCGAATAAGTATAAGTTTTTGGTAGACCCTATTAAAATGTAAACAAACGCTTTGTAGGTACCTACTGTTGCAAATAATTTATCGATTTTCTAATCCAACTAAGTTTATCTTATATTCGGCTCGAAGGACGAATATTTAACCCAAACAACCGAACCCTTCTATTTCCCAGGAATCCAACGATGTACAGAGACATAAGTAAAAATAAACTTATGTCGTGGGCCCGGTTCTCGATCTGGCTGCTCGTGGCTCTGTACCACTCCGTCATCATCTACTTATTCGGCGCGTTGGCTCTCGGACATTCAGTCATCAGTGCTGACGGCAAACCAGTTGATCTCTGGTTAGTGCTAGGTTAAGCGGTCTGCTTTTTATATTCCCGCTGAAGACATTTCACAAAGACTTTCCCACTAAATTTAAGTTCTACCTTCTCAGTAATGATGCTGCAGAAAACAACATTCGTACTTCTACAAAGACATTTGGGTTTTAAAAACTTGCTGTTATTGCACGACTGCCCCAAAAACGAGTGTAATGTTTTCAGGGTTCATGTTTGTAAGTATGTATGTAGGTATGTGAATTTCTTTATTCCACTATAACTTCTAAATCCCTTGACCGATTTAGATGTGTGAGGTATCGTTAGAATCCTTACGTCATCCCGGGTGACATAGGATACCTAAACTGTTAAAATTGAAATTACAATTATTCACATATATGTACATAGGTATATCGACGACAGTATAAAAATGCAGTCAGGTTTTTAAAGCTTGCTTTTCATATACCTAGTTATTATTTATTTCACTAACCTATTTCGTAACTTAGCTCGGCTCGTACTAACTCACGGTTTTTTACCTTCCACAGAGTATTGATACATTTTTCGTATATAAATTAGGTATACATTTTCGGAATCTGTGCATCAAAACTTTTCATTAGATAGCAAACTCGATGCAGATAGATATTTTTTTCTGTCGGATTCTGTTGGATTTCATTTGAAGTTTTATAGCCTATGACACGCGGGACACTAAAATGAAGCAAACGACACCTAATGCGTCAAAACGAGATGGTTAGAATAGCAGCTACGAGGGAAAAGATGAACATACAAACATTCATAGGGTGCAGCTCCACTCAGGCGGAGACGAGAGGAGCGGAGCGGAGCTGTGCCAATATTAACCAATAGAAGGCGCATGCGGTCACGTCGAGCGCGCCTTGCGCACGTTAGTTTATATTCTATTGGTTAATATTGGCACAGCTCCGCCCCGCTCCGCTCGTCTCCGCCTCAGTGCCCTCTTGCTAAAATAAACGCTCCTGTTTATATTGCCGTAGTCGGGGAAAAAGGGAAACTGTATCCAAGTTGGGGTTTCAAAAAAATTACACCCGATTTATGTTTTCTCCAGATTTTGGAAAAATCATGCACGTTTGTTGAGGGTGGTTGAGGTCATCATTCTGAACAAGAAAAAACAGTAATTCCGATTATGGAAATACGAAATTGTTATGGCCCAAAACATTTGTTCCTTATTGTCAGTCTTGTTACCAACATCAAATACATTTACATACATACATAAACTCACGCCTTTATTACCAGTTTGGGGTAGGCAGAGCTACAGAATTGCCAACAACTCTTAAAGCTTGTTGATAATTCTGTAACCACATTTTGCATAATCAGGCTAAGATGTTTACCAGCGTATTAATACATTTATTGGTAGAAAAACTGACAGTTACACACATATATGTATTTGAGAAGAAATCAGGAATTAATTTTTTTTTGTTCAGAACGATGGTCCCAACGAACGGTCCCAATTTTATTTTCCAAAATCAGGATATAAAATATTTTTTGAAACTCCGTAACTGACAGCGAAGTCTCATGAGTGGTGCGTTCCCGGCAGGTGCTTCGGCGCCGTACTGTTCCACCTGCTGGTGCTGGTGGTGAACCTCAAGCTGTGGCTGCAGGCGCGCTACCACACCGCCGTCTTCGTGCTCTCCGTCGTAGTCTCTGTGCTTTTATACATTCTCTTCAACACCGTCTACTCTCTCATCAACGTGTAAGTTATTTAAGCACGATAGGTATATACCTACCTCCAGTAATTCAACAGGAGCCCTATTCCTATTTATTTTAACTTATCTTCCAGTGTATGAGACCTTTATCGTTTTGTCTATCTTAATGTCTGTCTGAGGGCATATCCTCTGGCGTCCGAGAGAATAGAGGTAGATGATGATCATTGGAAAAACTTAAACTCTGTAAGCAAATTTTATCTCAAAAATCAATTATTGACCAAAACGTTGACTTTTTGTGTCGAACTGTATTTTTTTCTTGCAAGGTAGTCGATTAGGTACCCATTTAGACCAATTTAACAGTTCAAGATCCAAGTTTCATCAAGTTCCATTAATGGATGAGCATTTGGAACTCTTAATATTAGGCTGATTACTAAATGGCATGTGCTTGCAAACTGTTCAAAGTTAACTAGCAATATTTGAAATGAGCAAAACTTACTAACAAACAATAGTACGTTGTGTATTAAGGGTGGTAAAGACAGAATTACAAACGAGAGTCTGTTAGAAGCCCGAATCCGAAGGCTGAGGGCTTTAATGACTCGAGCTTTGTATTTCCTTTACCACCCGTAGGAAATGAAATGAAATAAAATCAGACAAAAGATCATATTTTTTAACTTAGATTCTCACTAATAATTTTAAAAATAATGTCCGGCGGAGTCGCATTTTCCATTTCTTCTGATGACGACATGTTTTTATTGATATATAAATTTTAATATGTGCACAAAGATACCCTTTTAATCAGTATTTACAAATTAGCGGCAGACTACATCATTGTCTATGACTTACCATAGATAATTGTCAAACGTGTTCAGGGGTTCGACTGTCACTAAGTCGAGATCAATAGTTTATATGCGAGATTTTTAGAAAATTGTATGCAACTGACATTTCATCTCGAATGGAACTTCATATCGAATGGCACAAGAATTGGGGTCCGGACGTATTATGACAGTTTGAGTCCTCGTATTATATTTAAAAAAAAAGCTATTACGCACGATAGGGTGTAATGGTAAAAATGGCCCGCGGGTATTATTTTGGATTTACGAACGATTTTTCTAGCATATTAGGACACTATTTACGAGCAAGTGTGATGAAAACAATAAACTTTTATGGCTGATTTACTTTGGTACAGCAAAAACATGCAACTAGGAGTCATTGCGTCGTTACAATAGCTCTTGCCTCACACGTGAAAACCAACTCGTCAATGTACTTCTACTGGCATGCTTTAGCTGGACAAATGTATGATGAAATCAAATGTTGAGACCGATTTAGAAAACCAATTTTTGCGTGTTATATAGCGCAATTTCTACAAAAAAATATTAAGTATGTGAACTTTATTGAATAATAAAATAATGGCCCGAAAATGGAGGTTAAATTGGATTTACGAAGATTGTCCATGACTTCTTTCTTTCACTAATAGCTGATAATCTTTTTAAACACCGCCTAAATTGGATATTTAAACCTGACATTTGGGTCACCTTCAAAACCAAAATCACAGCTGTAGAGTGTAGATAGACTTAAAGTGTTTAGATTTTATTAGCTACATTGTGGTTGTTCTTAAAATTTTACAAAATTAAATACTTTACTTAAATAGCTTTCGAACAGCAGACAATCGCTGAATAGGAATCAAATCGATAGGTCTAATGACTGGCTTCTGACTTTGTTGCAGGCAAATCGACGGTGATGTTCTGGGCACATACACGCGACTGCTCTCTTCGCTATCCTTCGGCATTCTGAACGTGCTCGTGGTCGTGGCCACGCTGGCTCCGGACTACTGTTATCGACACATCGCCGACCGCCAGGGGAAAAAATACTCAGAGGTGCCGCCACTCCCACCAGCGAACCTCTTCACAACGAGATTTTAGGAATTTGAACCTTACGATTATGCGACCGTTTCCTGTGAATATTATACTATTCTTCATGTCTGCAGCACCTGCTGACATGTCTATCTACTCAAGTAGGTAAATAAATAAGTAAAATTAATCTTCCCCCTCCGAGTGATATTTGCAGCGGTCCTTGGGCAGACATATAAGTCCAGCAGCGGAAGTCTTCTGGCTGACATAATGTATCGTCTCAAACTAGGAAAATCTTTGATCAGGTCAAATACAAAAATAGGTATATTGCCGGCAAAGAATTACTGTGAACTTACATCATGGTGTCATTCTTCCTATTGTAAAATTGTCTGACAAAATCATTAGGTACTTTTTTACATATTAACTAATTAAGTTATACGCGTTTAATTTATTTCATTAAATATAATTTATTAGTAAATTTTTGAGTTATTTTTTGGACTACCTATTTTAATATTTACCGAAGCGAAAGCATGAGTGGACGAGCGAAATATATAGAGTAGAGCACAGAATCGAGTACCTACCTATAGTATTTTTAATCCTCCAAGTCCGCCTTACTGCTTTTATTTACAATTTTACGTAAAACATCAACTTGAGTAGCGTGACACACCTTCTTGAATAAACTATGCGCATTGGTGACAATCTTAACTCCAGCCCCCTGTTTCACCATCTTGACAATGACAGGTGACAGGTAACAACTTTGTATACATTGCAAAGTCAAGACGCTGGTACATCACTGGGTGTCATATAAGCTGTGCGATGTACACTGAAATTACACCTGTTACTTGTCATTGTCGGGTTGGTGAAATAGGGGGCGGTGTGAGTAGATTGCACACAATGTGTCGCTTCACCTCATTTCAGCTAGGACATGACACGTATGCATCACTACATTTTATGAAATAAATTACGTAACCTATCCAACTCGGTTTAGCTTCATGACCTCATACGAGGGGCACACTGAAATTATCGGGAAAAGAATATTTCGGATTGAGTTCAATAATAGTAGTTTACGTGACGGTAATGACAGGCATTACAACATGAGTGTGATTATAAACCACACTCATGTTGTAATGCTAATTACGCAGTCGCGTACAATACTTTACCTACACACATATTATAAGTACTCTAATGCCGGCACCACACTTCGCTATTCGCTATTCGTTATTCGGTTTATGCGCCTACATTCGACGAAGTGTGGAGGGTTTATTCGTCTATGTTTTCTTTATTCGCACGCATAACGCATAAGCGAGATAGCAAATATTTTAACAAATACGGCGCAGCCGCATAACGAATAGCGAATAGCGAAGTGTGGTGCCGGCATAAGATGGATTCAGAAGCCGAAAGGCAAATGACCAGCATTACCTTACCTGTGGTAGTAGGTGACAGCGATGAGAGCTGTAACGTAATTTTGAAATAACGTTATCGAATATTGTAAATGGAGCCATAACCTACAAAAAATTAATTTAATTGAATACCTATTGTAAGGTAATGAGATCCAAATTTGGAACATCTTCCAAAATTAACAGCTGTCATCGATGTCACCTACTACCACAGGTAATGCTGGTCATTGCCTACGGGTTTTGAACGCATAATTGCGCACTTGTGATATGAGTGATGTATAAGTGTAGATAAAAGTTTTTTTTGGAATTTGAATACGGCCTCTTGGAATCTTAATGATATTCACACAATTTAAAAAAAAAAAACAGAAACCATGTTGTGACTATACAGAGATAGACTATATTGGTGGCAGAGCGGGTAAAATTTCACGGGTCCCCGGACTGAGGAAGCTCCCGGTCCAGGAGGCCGTAAGCACAAGAGGAACCAAACATTAATATTTTTTACATTAAGGGAGGGCGATGTGTTGCATTGGCCAAGGGACTCGAAATGAAATGAAATGAAATGAATGTTTATTTGCTAGAATGCGATACATAGGTGTCAGATTATTAGGTAGAACAGGCATTTAATCGATAAAACGATATGCAAATTTAGGTTAGGTACATAAAGTCAACTTAAAATCTATCCAATGAAGAATGTCAGTAGGTACGCCAAATCGCTTGAAACTTTGTAGCAGTAAAGTTTATAAATAAACAAACATACTACTTTTTATTTTATTCAAAAAGACTCGGTAGTTTTGATTCTATGAACGTTTAAAATTTGGGTCAATAATATTAAAGCGCGCGGGGGCCATCTTGCTGGGGTGACGTCATCGCTTAACAGCGGTACGCGCCCTTATATGAAAAAGTAAGTTTACAGGGCTATAACTTTTTAACCGTTATAAGTAGCTATTTGAATTTTTCACAGAATACGTATTATTACAAAATCTATCGTTTAAAATTGTACAATGAACAATAAATCAAATCCCAAGAGGGGTCCCCATACAAGAAACAAGAAAAAAAAAAAGCATTTTTATACGGATTGTATTTTTATAATGGCTACTTATTTTGATGCTATTTTGAGCTTAAATTATAGTCAAATTTTTGTAGTTTACGACTAAATAGCAATGTCAAGTAAAACTGCTACAAACATGTGACAAAACTGATTTTATCAACACGATATTTTAAGCGGTCACCCATCCTGTTTTAGACTACGCGTGTAGTTGCTTAACTTTGGAAGGCGAAGTACGGGTTGTATTTGTATAATAGTTTTTTATTTCGGTGTCACATTAAGTTTAGATAATAATCAAAACTCCATACAAACATGTATAGTTTACGACCAAACATTAAACTGTAGTAAAACTCTTACAAATATGTTAAAAAGTGCCTAGTTTAAATCAACACGATCGATGTTTAGGTAAGCGGTGGTTGCTTAACTTTGGTGGTAGGCCTTTCTTTACAAATTTCGTGTTAATTTAGAATTAATATCGCTACTGTATAAAAGAGTGAACTATAAAACATGAATTTTTGATTGACCTAGCAGTAGTTCTGATACTTCGTGTATTCTTTTATAAATATCTGTGCGACATAAAGGTTTATGCAGCAGATGCTTGTATTGAGTCCTAGGGTTTCTGCTAAAGACTTCATGACGTTGGCTAAAGAACCCTGGGTGCGCTCTACAAAACAAGCAGAGTTTAAATATGTACAAACATGCTAAAGGTAAAATTTTTAGTTCTTTAAATAAGGGTTTGCAGCTGTCTAAGAACCAGTATATACCCTCGCGTGGTATAGTTACGCCACTCTGTCTGCAGACAGCGGTCGCGCCTGAAAGATCGCTGCTGCGTGAACTAGCATTATTTAAGTATTAAATTAAATTGTCTTAACGTAACGATGCGTAAACGCAGTTTCTCCGTCTCTTATCATGCGAACTAATTACCAAATTGGATTTTCCAAGAGACACCAAAAATAAAATTGACTAAGTGGAATATCTATCTGTTACAAAAATGCTTATTAAAAATACATGATAGGTAAATGCTTAATTTAATCACTAGATTTGCAATGCTATTTTATATTTATATACGTTATGCTCATACTAAACGCATTCGAAAACCGTCGCCAATTACTGACAGTTGCTACGTTGTCATATTTCTACAGCCAAAGACGGCAATTCGTAACGTATTTGTTATAAATAGATAAATAGTTGTTTCAAATTGCGTACCCAAATGACGCGGCGTGCCCGCTTATGGCTGCCATATAGCTACATATAGCTATCCGTCTTTATCGCACTCATGCGATATCTAATTGTGTATCTCATGTTTCACAAAATATGGCGATGTAAAACAAAATGACATTTTTTTTTTACGGTACTTACGAATGAAATAAGACATCCTTTCTTCCTTTTATTGTTACATTATAATTTCGGCAGCATCGAAAAACATAAGACGATATTTTTTATGACTTTTGCATTTCGGTAATAAAACTTTACTGTTTTTGACGCATGCGTGTCAACGGCCACGGCGGCACGGCGCGACTGAACGATAGTAAGGCAATTACCTTCCTTTTCGAGGAACGCTTTTGCGCTCATATGACGTATCTTAATATAAAATATAATTGTAGATTTGTCTAAAGAGTAACGTGCATAAGAACGCACAATTTTAAGTAGGTATAGGATTAATAGAAAATTGTATGAAGAACTGATCCCCAAAGAGGATATGAGATACTTTTGAATTATACATTTTTATAATTCTTGACGTAGGTATATATTTATTTATTTATTGTATAAAAAAACCATGTTTCTAACATACATACATACATACATAATCTCACGCCTTCGTTCCCAGAGTGGGGTAGGCAGAGCTACAGAATTACAAACATCTCTAAAAACTTGTTGATAATTCTATAACCACAATTTGCACAATTAGGCTAAGATTTTTACCAGCGTATTAGTGACAGGTTGCAAGCCCATCGCCTAACAGTACTACAAGCCTTTATTCCCTTAGTCGTCTCTTACGACATCCACGGGAAGACATGGAGTGGCACTATTCTAACTCGGCAACCACACGAGGACATGTTTCTAACATAGAATTCAAAAAACGAAATTTTAAGGGCTGTAAATGTACAACGAAACTTAAAATTATCAATATTATTTGGCTTCTCTTACCAGACAATCCCAAAACAAGATACATAGGTAGTTAAAAGGTAATCAAAAAGTGTGTCTGATTTAACCAATGGATTGAACGAAGTGCATTGTCTTCTTTAAGTACAAATTTTACAGCACATAATTATTAGCGACATTTTCCGATTCGGATTGTAGGGGTTCATTGGATTTATGATTTATTAATGCTATATTTCAGTAATAATAAACAAATTCTGAGGCCCTACTTTGAAAATAAAATAGCTCAACGGTGCCTTCAGTTAAGGCCTCCATACATGATCCGTTTTGCCTTCAGGTCTGCATTTCGGATGCAAAATAGCATCGTGTATGTGTAATTTGGCCTGAAGGCAAATCGCATCCGTCCGTCTGAACGGTTTTCTTGTATGGTGTCTTGTAAAGTCTTAACATGTATGGGCACTCGATCCGGTCAGGCGGAACTGACGCACTTCGGTCTGAACCGATCGGCCTTTACATGTATGGGGGCCTTTAGAAGGAACTACTCAAATCAAATCAAGATGCTTGAGTAGGTATGTTACCATGAATCTTCGGTAGATGTCACTGTAAGATATTATTAGTTCTGCCTGTGAAATCACTAAATCTTTTTTTTGTATTCTTGTAACCGTTTATCACCCCTTCTTTTATGGCTCCTTTACACGATTGCCCATCATGGGAAGAGTTAAGAGTTAGATACAATAATATGTTGCTCGCCTAACTAATGTGTAAATGTCTACGCCATTGTATAGGGGCCATTATGATTGACAGTTAACTAATTTTCAGTTTTGACATCCTTATAATCTGTTTGACTTGACACTTGTTTGACATTTCAGACAGACCTTTGGTTTGTATCGAAAATAATACTAAAAATAAATTGCACTTAATAAAAAGCAAAATGCATTTGTATGTTTATATTTAGGAATAAATACTTACATATGTTTTATTAAAAATACCTTGTTTATGAGACAATACTAAAGTTCGTCTTCAAAAGTGCAAATTCGTCATGGCACTCAGACAGTCGCTGGATGTGCCGAAAGGCGCCGTCGCCTTAGACGAAATTGAGGCTACTAACTATGTTTGGGAAATTGTATCCGACTGGGAGTCACTATCGGACACGTAAGAAATTATTTATTCCACTATTAATTTAAAAATTGTTTCTATATTCATAACCTACAACTTACCAATTATTTCGATAAATTGAGCCACGATTTTTTAATGAATTTTTAAACTTGAGGTGCCAAAGGGACCCTGTGAGCTGTATAGTATAATAATTCTGGGGACCTAGTGAAAAAGGGTATAAGTCCGCTTAAATTGTCATAAAAAAGGGTATACACATAACAGAGTAAACTAGACTTTATAAGGCCCTTTTTCCCTTGATCTTTAGAAGACTTACCCCTTTTTCACTTGGACCCCAGAATTTCGTAGTCTCATGCGAGTCTAACATTAACTAGACATTGTATAACAGTTTACATGAGATGTAAATAATGACTAGTGTGCTTGGTATTGTAAAATAAGGCATATAATATAAATGTACTTAAGTTTGTGTTTCATAATTTTAGGTGGGCTTTACGCCATGGACCTATTATCCTGGGAGGCATCAGCGCTATATCTGGAATGCTCATTAATGACCATTATAGAAAAAAACTGAAGCTGGGCAACTTTGGGTTTTTCTCTTCAGTCTTACCTATTTCTGTTATGCCGGGATTGTTGACTACTCTGTTTCACAGACATGTATGTTATTGTAAATTGCATTTCTTTTTGAAGTATTATTTTATCTCAGATATAGTAAACTGATAGTTCAAAATATTTTACTAATTCTGTTTTTTTTTTAAATCTTGAACACATATTGCATGAGAGTTAGTTAAACAAGATTGTATGGCAAATAGATGGATTGTAAGGCTGATGGCCCAGTTTGATATTTGAGAATTCCTGGGTGAAACCTAATAATTAGTATTTACTATTTATTTATTATTTTATTAATCTTTATTGCACAACTGGTGGACTTAATGCCTAATGGCATTCTCTACCAGTCAACCAAAAAATGGTGCACGGAAAAAGAAAGAGAGAAAACAAATCAAAGAACATATTTACAAAATAATAATACTTTATACAAAAATTACTAATAATAATAATAATAGGTTTTTTATAATGTCTATTTTTTTGTATTAGTATTGTTATTTTACTTTTATATTTGAATATTTGTTATAAAAAACCTAAAGTACAGAAAATTAAATAAATATCTATAATAATAATAATAATAACATTTTTATGTCTTATTTTTTGTATTAGTATTGTTATTTTACTTTTATATTTGAATATTTGTTATAAAAACCTAATTTGCAGAAAATTAAATAAATATCTATAATAATAATAATAATATACATACATAAATAAATCTAATATTATATACAGGGTGTCCCAGAAACTGACGTCAATCTGCCTAGGGCTGATAGAGCAGCTAAAAAGCCATTGATTTAACCCCTATGTATGTTCAGCAATTTTTACTAGTTTCGAAGATATAGATCATTTTAAACTGAATTTTTGTAATTTTGCCTTATGTCCATGTCACGAAAAATCATTACTTTCATATTTTCTTTCATAAGTTTTTCATTGGTATCTTACATAATTAGAATCATTACAAATCAGTGAAGTTTTTAAACCTATTTGCCCGTTTCTTTTAAATTATTATTTTACATTAAACAACACAAACACAATAACATTAAATTTTGTACTACTTATTGGAATTCATACGGGAACCGTCAATATGGCTCATTTCTACATAAATAATTAATTGAGAACTGTCAGTTTATTTCAATGTGCTTTCTAATGGTACAAGTTGTACTTATACAGCCCATGGAAGGTCTTGATGGGCTGGTGATAGTTGAACCCTGCAGTCTGGAGTGTTGACAACCTTTTAACCAATTCAACAGGCCAGTTTTACTGCCTGCCTTAAGCTGGGCATTCACCACCGCTCCAACAAGCCGAATAGAGCAGCGCCGCGCCAAAATCGATCCGGGAATGTCAAAACTGTAGCGTTTAAAAGTACTTGGAGTGGTCCGTCGGATTTCCAAATGGACGGAAAGCCAGCGCGACGCGCCAACGCGCAATCCGAATGGAACTATCGTGAATGTCGAAATGGAACACCACCGCCACCCCTCCGCGCCAAGCCAAGTGGCGTCGTCGTGAATGCGTTCTCTGGCTGCCATTTTCTAACTAATCAGTTGAGGCGTGGTGTGGTGCGTCCGTGAATGTACTCAAAATATTACGCCCATCCAGTTGTATACATTCCATCTGTCGCCGAGACAAACGGCGCGTCCGTGAATGCCCAGCTTTACAGCCTTTCAAATGCGACAAACATTTTGTACTAAAAACAATTTTGCCCTGTTTCCTGATCAAAATTATGTTGCTACATGGAATTGACTTTATTTACATTTCAGATTATATCTACCAATATGCTTCTGATGAAGAATGAGGCTTGTCCTGTTTGCTATGAGCTCAAGTCAGCTGTTATTCAATGGGGCTTTGGAATAGCCTATCCAATGGTCTTAGGGCCTACTTCAGCCTTAATGGTATGTTATTAGTAGATTAGATAATCATTATTCTCTTAACTTTGACAAATTAAGACCGGATTTATTTTTCTTGTTTCTTGGAAGTAGCCATTTATTATAATATTTTCTCTTTTCAGTTTGCCAACAGGTACTCCACATACAGAGTACCCAATCTTTCCGAAGGCCCTAAAGTATTTTTTGCTTTTTTGAGTAAATTGACTAGGCCTTTGCACACAACGCTAGTATATATGGGCGCGTTTCAGTTAGTTATGTCTTCTGTTTTAACTTATTTCGAAATGAAGAACCACATATCTTTAAGAAGAAAAATTGAGGATATTGAACAAAAAGTTTTAGCAAAGCATGGAATGGCTTAGGTTTGTGAAAATGGTTAGTTTAAGTAGGAATTGTTAGTTTGTAAATAAAGAAATCATTTAAACATGGTCTTCGAACTACGTTGTTGTTATCTCTTGTTAATCAATGGCTAGCGGCTGGTAGCCGCACGCCTACGAGACGGCGAGCTGAAGTCTACCGAAGGTGAAGAGAGAACCGATCAAGCCAGCTAATTCCTATTGATTAAATAATAAGATTACTGAAACCCTAATGGACTTGGTTACAATCTTGGTTAGGTTAGGTTTTCCTAACGTTACGCGAACACAGCCTTAGAGAAATCATAACGATTGGGTTGCCAAACGAGTTTCCCAACCCTACTGCGTCTGCAACCCCTGAGAAAGGCGAGAAGACAAACTACAAATACCAAATTAAAAAACAGTTAAGTATAGGTAGGTAATAAGTATAGATAGATAAAAGCAAATATTTAATAATGACTTGCAACTAACAGGTAAAAACACTTACGCGTTTTAGAGTAGCTTTCTTTAAACTAACAATAAGAAGTTAGGGCGCCCAGGATTTGAGCATGCGCACGAAATATAAATAGGTAAAATATAGGCATGTATTTTTCGTTTTCTAGGTGTACTAGGCAACGATAAATAGATCTATTGCTATGGTTCGGGTGCAGTCAGTTAGATCAGCATAAGAGCGTAGGTAGGTATCAGAGCGAGTGAAAAAGAGATACAAACCAGAAGGTCGTTGTAAGAGCTATTGCACTCGCATTCCTCTTTGCCGTTACACTCTTGGCAGAATAGTCGTGGTCATTACTCCAGGTTTGGTAACCCGGTTCACTATTCATCGCCATTCTTCTCGGGTGGAGGGTTTCCTGGTGCAAACATGCAAGGGGTGGTGCTTTCACCTGGTCTGTCCATCTAATCGGAGATCTGCCGCGCGCCCGGGCACCCTCAACTCTACACTGTACCACCAGGCGCTCAATAGAATTTTCATCACGTCGAGATATGTGCCCGAAAAAGGTAAGGATGCGGGCTTGCACCATAGAAGATAGACGCTGCTTTATGCTGTCCAAGATACTCCGAGCATTCTTCGCCAGCACCACATTTCAAGAGCATCTATCCTCTTTTTCTCGCTTTCCCTTGGGGTCCAAGTCTCCGCAGCGTAAAGAAATATGGGAAACACTAGTGCGTTGACAAGCCGGATTTTAGTGGCTTTCGTAATGTTACGATTTCTCAACCTCGTATCTGATCGAATAGTTAGCTATTCGATCAGATACAAGGTTGAGAAAGTAAAGTGGCGATATTTTCCTTAGTTTAGTCGTAACAGCCATACCTACGTCGCTTGATGTCATCCACGCAGCCGCCATTGTTGGTGACTAATGTTTTTTGTTTAAGTCATCTGTTTTTTTCAAATGTGTGTATTCAATTCCTTAAATTGATAATCTTCAAGCCACCGATTGCAACACCGTTTGTCCTCTCTTCGAGGGTGATTCTCATGTCATGATAAGTTCTGGGTACTTAGGCATTAAACAGACAAATTCAAATTCCGCGAATTACGTATATTTCATTTTATAAGAATTTGAAAATATATATTTTTTTTGGCGTTCATAAAGTTGTAAAATTTTGTATGGACGCGTCAGCACTAAGTTTTTAACATCCTATAAAATGAAATAGGTATTTGTTTTTAACAGCGATTAATTGTACATACATTTAAACCTTAGTTTATAATGGCCCGTTGTTTGATCAGTAGTTAGTTTAACTAATTGTTAAAATTCGAAAAAGAAATGGAAAATTTGACACATTTCCTTGAGATTTTAACCATTAGTAGGTAACGTTTTTTGACCACTTAGTTTAATTACCGATCAAACAACAGGCCATTAGTTAACGATTAGTGTAACTAAAAACAAAATTGGTATAGAACTTTATGATTGGTTGTTAAAATTGAAAAGTCATATTTGTAGGCATTGTATGGGCAAAACGCAAGCGTTCCTAATCATGTCGCCACCACTGTATATTCAACAAAGTTGCGTTATTTACACCATGTAGGTTAACTCAAGAATGGCTGGACCGATTTTTATGATCTTTGATTTGTTGGATTTGTCTCTGCCCCTAATAGCAGAATAACTATTAAAACATCGGAAAAAAAATACTAGAAAAACATTCTTAGGCGGCACCTACTAAGTTCGCCGGGTCGGCTAGTAAGTTAGTAAATTAAACCAACGTGACACTCTTTGGGTAAAAAGGTAAAAATATTGTGCACCTTTCTTAAGTAAATAAAAAGAAAACATAATTTAGTAACCTATTTTAATTCATAATACGAGATACAAAATATGTACACAACAGAACGAACACTTGCACTGATGAACACATGGGAAACGCCCCTTAAACTAAATACTTACATTATTGCTTTGAATATAAAACTCTTAAGGCTGGAAATGAATATTTACTATTTTCACCCGTTCCGTTCAGTTTTCTTTCGTAGTAAAAGGTAAAACACCCAAATATTGGCATCCAAAATACGAGTTGGAAGGTAATTGGTAATTGAGCTCCTACTGATTGTAGAATTATCACCTCTACAGCTTAATCTCTTAACTGAAATAAAGTTTACGGTGCTAATTTCGGTAGAGTACCAAAAATCTGTTTGTTTGCCCTTCTTTGAAGCCTGAATATTGTTGTTCGGTGCATCGCGTTTTTTATATTGCAGGACCACAAATTTGTAAATTGGCAGCACAGTAAGTTAAGGGTTTTTTTGTTGTGTAAAGCGGGTTAACGCAACGTGCTTATCTGGCTCACAACACAATAGTACCTACATTGTGCATCAAGTGCGGTAAGAAGGGGATTGCTAACGAGAGACTATTAGAAGCCCGACGCCGAAGGCGGAGGCTTTTTAATGACTCTAGTTTGTAATCTCCTTACTGCCCATGATACACACAATGTTTTTCATCACATTTGCGAGGAAAAAAAAAATACAATACGCTTCGGAAACAACAATCGCTAAAAGAGTTTGTCAACTTTTTTCTATACAGTCTTCCACAGATAATGCTCAGAACTGCTTTAGTTTTTAAACTTGACAGGCCATACTGCCAGATTGTACAGAGTTTCAAAATGAAATTTAATAAAATAATTGTCTCTGAAATAATGGTAAAATATAAATATAATGCAGATAAATGTACTGTATAAGTTTAATTATACAGTAAAATTGGTTTGTAGCCAAGTTTTGAATATAGGAAATAAACCTTGGCTGATTTTACACCTCCTTAGTCTGAAATGATGTACCTTATGAGTGGATTCTATATTTTAAAACTAAACTCGTAACTCCCTAGGGAGTTATAAAAATTCCAGAACTCCCGCGGGAGCTAAATCGGCTATAACTGCTCTATACGCCTGCGTGTTATAACACCCTTTCCGAGCAAGTGTGATGAAAATGCATACACCGCGCATTAATAAAAAAACAGGCACGAACAGGTGAATTGCGGGTGTCACGAATCCGCTTCTTAGAAAAGCCCTTACCGCCTTCTTTTGGCGCCACTTTTTTCAGTAATTATTCCGGGGTAACGATATGCCTATCGATTTGGGAAAAGTTGACTTAAAAACCGTCCATAAGCGAGCCAAAATTTCGCTCCGAGGGTCACATGAATCACATTATTCATGAATACAGTTTTGTCCTTGGTCTGACATGTTCACATCATGAATCAAATTTTGATATAACTTTGCATACAGAAGTAGGTATTGGACATACGACGATGAATGTACCTACTCTTGTAAAGGGACGGAACCTATTGATATAAAAAAATATTATAAAGGCACATCAAATAACAAAAGAGTTGTCAAGTTTGTGCTCCGAAAATTTTAATATTTATACTAGGTAGGTCTAGCAGTTTAGGCCGTGTTTTGTTTGTCTGTGAAGTACCTAAATCAGTCAGTGGGTCACGGCAGCTTTTATTGTTGTCTTTCAGTGATGCCTTGAAAGGTTGAATGGAATTGGATGGATTTATAGGTACGTACTTTTTGCCTGGAAAATTTAATAGTATACAACAATTTAATGCTGCTGAGTCGTAGGCAGTTTTATCAATAAACGCGAAAAGATAACCTTTTATGCAACCCTCGGTGCGCAAGAGGTTTATTCGCATTTTCTACACGTTCGCAGTTTTTATACTAATGAAACACTTCAATTCCGGACCCCTTAGTAGGTATCATAAATATGAGGTAGGTTTAGGTTATGTTAGGTTTTCAGCTGGCCCGGAGGGCCAAACCACTAAGACAATAGGAGCTCCGCGGGAGCGGAGTTCCGTCGACTTTCTGCGAAAGTGTATTAAATGCGAATAAATCGCACTAGACGACTAATACTGTATTATTTCTTTAATAAATATGTGAGCAAGTAAGTATACAGCAGCGGTGAAAACCATGAAAACCATCTAGGTACCTTTTTGCCGATAAAAAAACAACCGTGTCATACAAAACCGTAAGGGCTTTATTATTATTTATTAAACTCATAACACTAAAACAATCGAAAAGTACGAAATTGAAACGCGCTCGAACTGCAGCTCAAGTCAATTTTTCATTTCGGGATTTGTTAACGTTCGCAGAATGCATCGTCTTGGCCGACCACTAGCTAGCACTACTTACGAACGAGCGACCGAAGGAACGAAGGTATTGTATTAAATCAGAAAGGACTATTTAGATAAAGGCTCGTTCGAAGATAATTCCCTTCATTGTAAGATGATGATAATGGGGTGCCCTGGTTTCCTTTCGAAAAAAAATTATTCAAATATCTACAAAAATGAAGAAAAGTCAGTTGTAGCTCGGAGAAGGCAAACGAGCACAAAGGCCACCTAATGATGAGTGGCATTACGACTAATACCAGAGATCTGGTATACAATAAACATAAATCGATATTTAGCTCGGTTTGAATTACGTCCCCTGGCGAAGTTTAGGTAGCTCCCTTATAATCCGATCTCTATTTAAAACAGAGGATAAAACAGAAAACAATGCCTGTGTTGTAAAGTTGGGCCCTCAAGTAGATCGCGACATCTCAAAAGATTCGTACTATATTCTTACATAATAGAACCTACCGCACTGCGAGTAGTGGGCATGATAAAATAAAGAAGGCCAACCAGTGGTCTTATTGGTCGTGTTTTATTAAAGATGATAAACGGGATTGTTCGCGGTAGTTCCTTTGGATGTTCCTTCAAAGGAACTATTGCGAAGAAAAAACGCAATAGTTCCTTGAAAGGAACTACCGGGAATAATCCGATAAACGTGGATATAACAGGTGGCCCTGCCAAGATGCACTACGCTAACTAGCGTTTCTATTCGTTTTGTTTTTAAACCAATAGCGTCACTGGCAGATCACGTGACTTTTCATATCACGTCATCTACGAGTGACGTGATTGGTTTAAAAACGAAACGAATAGAAACGCTAGCTAGCGCAATGCATCTTGGCAGGGCCTTCTGGGGGGCTAGCACGTGTTGTCCGCGACTTGTTTGTAGCTCGGATCTCCCTTTCTATCTAGCTAGTTTGTAATAGTCTGTAACGATAGAGACGCACTGAGCGACGTACTGTATGAAAGTGCGATAGTGTAGGATGCTTTATCGACATCGATAAACACGACCATAATAAAATAGCTGGGTTATTCCCACCTGTTACCACTCAGCGTGTTTTTGTTGCCACTTTGAACTTTATTAATCAGTAATAAGCCAGCAAAGTGTGCGGGTGGTAACAGATGGGAATAGCACAAATAGCTTGGTCACGAGTTTGTACTTACACCGGTTCACCTGTTTTAACCATTACTGTTACTCTAGTGTTAACCCATTAGGTAAGTATAAGGCATTGCGTCGGTGATAGTGCAATACCTACCGCGTAAGTAACAAATTCAATAAGTAGCAAAATGCACCTTACTGACTTAATAGCCAAGGTTTATTTTGCACCTTATTGAATTTGTTAGATACGCGGTATTGCTCTATCACCGACGATTGGGGTTATTCCCACCTGTTACCACTGGTAACAGCTGGGATTTTCTTTTCTTCATCTATTACCAGTGGTAACTAATGGGAATAAAAATTCCCAACTGTTACCACTAACTACTGGTTTTTTTTTTCCTAGTAGTTATCACCAAATATTTATGTGGTACCACCGAGTACCTACTTTAGGGGTAAAAGATGAGAAAAAAAATCCCAGCTGTTACCAGTGGTAACGAATTGGTGGTAACAGGTAGGAATAGCCCGACGATTGGCATTTGGGGCCAAAAACTGTTTTATTTTTATTTTTAGTTAAGCTTTTTTAATTGTTTAAACTTGATGAAAATTTAAAAAGAATATGGTGGGAAATACATTCCCTCTGCCTTATAAAGGATAACATACTCTTAACGACACACTATAACATAATCTATGAACATTAACATTATTAACCATAATGTAATATTTTTTGTTAATTTCGTAATTATTTCCTTTTTTTATAATTTTCTCATTAAAACCAATGCGATACATGAGGAATATTCTACAACAAAGCCGTTATTCCATTGCGCCGCGCGCTATGCACACACACGCTACAAACGTTACGTTAGCTATGTGGACCAATTTTAGGCGTAGGTAAAACACTTAGGGCCGTGTTCACCAACAATTAAACGGACGATTAAGTCTTAATCAGCTGTTAATCAATACATTTGACACCCGTTAAACCGCTTATCGTCCGTTCAATTGTTGGTGAACTCGGCGCTTAATTAACTAAAGGCCCTCTTGCCTTGCATGTAGTTGTGTACAAAACTAATATGGAATTTACGTCAAATTTTAAATATAGAATGTCGAACGGTCTATACCCTCGTAAGGCCCAGTATGCAATAGGTGTACATAATCAAGGAAATTTAATTTGAAGTATGTTGCAATGAGAATAAGGTTTATTTTCATATCTTCATAAACTGAAAACGGCATTATAGAACAAATGTAATTGAACTTTATTGCCTTGATGGTAGGTTCAAAGTCCTACTTACAAAAAGCTCCCGGTTTGTAGTATGGTGGGCCTTACGAGGATACAGATGAGTTACAACTACATGCAAGAAGACCTTTACATAAGTTTTTTACCTATATCTACATAAAATATTTTACCCACGATTGCGTGCGTAGCGTGCGGCGCTGTGGGGTTCCGAATTAAAACAACTTTAGCTTACATTGCAACTTTCATAGCATAAGAATTGCACCTTATATGATAATTATCACCTAGGTTCTTGTAAGTACTCTAAATACAACGCTCTGGATACGTATTTAAAAGTAATTTTAAAATAAGTTGCGGATGAGACTCGTCGATTGATAATTCCGAATGTTACCTTAGCATTTGGGTACACCCCAAATCACTAAAGGTACAACTTCGGAAACTAGGTATATTAATATCTTAGATGTATCAAAAACAAGATGAAGTAAAAAAACTTAGAAGTTGGGCGACGTCGGGCTAACGCTTAAGAAGAATCTCTGTATTGCTAGTATTATACCATCCCATTTTTTGTATACTTAGTTCTATAAATGGCCTTTCAGATCTGATACATTCTTGACGGCACCTAAAACTATTATTGTCTTTTTAAATTTTCGAAATTATTTGTGCGCCAGAAAGAAACATATATATTTATTGAAGTCTAATAAAAAAAAACTGATTAGTTAATTACCTTTTGTATTTAAACAACTGCTTAAGAGCCCTCTTACAAAAGCTATGCTGGCAACGTCGTATTTTTTCGTTTTACTTGATAAGCGAAATTGAGTAACATTTTCAAATGTAGGTAGTAGGTATATATAATACCTTGTGCGTATGGTGTAAAGATGGTGTCCCCTTGTTTCACCGACACTCATTTCATAGAACATCACTTCGCAGAATTTTAGTTTCATAGAAAGCTATTCTCTGCTGAACCCGTGTTGATTTCAGGTTATCTTAAATATGATTCACGTAGGTTAAGTTAGGTTAGACTTGTTCCCATCACAAGACAACCTGAAATCAACACAGGTTCAGCAGAAAATAGCATTCTATAAAACGAAAATTTTGCGAAGTGATACGTTCTCTGAAATTCGTGTCGGTGAAACAAGGTTTACCTAAAACCTGTAAACATACAATGTTTAATGCAGTTTGGATATTCAGGAAGCACGCGAGAGGACGTAACATACATTGGTTTACAACAACAAACATTGGCTTAAAATATTGATTTATTCATTTAAGCTTACAGGCACCAATTATGGACACTTAACCACAGATGATAATACTAGTTACTTCGTAATAGATCCCGCGGGTGTATCCCCGGGAGACAAATTATGTCAGTTGCGTATAAAAAAATTGCGGGTGCGCTTCAATCAAAACGTTTTGCATAATTTAATTTAACTACCTACGAAATGAATAATAAACGTCCAGCATAAAAACCGGACAAGTGCGAGGCGGACTCGAACGCCGAGGGTCCCGCACATGACATGGTTAACTCAATTCAAAATTTCGACCGCGCCGTTCCTTGCCCCCTGGTTTTTTTTGTGATTTAATTAAAAATGTGTAGTTTTCAGATATTTTCCTATACTTGTAGTAAAAGACGATATTACTTGCCAAATTTCATAGATTTAGGTCAACGGATTTATTTCGATTCCCTTGAGTGTCGAAATATACGTTTTTTGCGGCAAAAACGGCCGAAGGTAACTTTTTTTACGTTAACTAGGATGTTTGACTTTTTCACAACTTCAAGGGACTGCAGACCTGAGTATATGGTTTTAAGTTCAACTCGATACCTCCACGCGTTCCCGACATAAAGGGTCTTGACAGACAGACGGACAACAAAGTGATCCCATAAGGGTTCCGTTTTTTTCTTTTGAGGTACGGAACCCTAAAAACAAAATGTATATCTTTTTGTAGCATAACGGTCAAATAATATAACACTCAATTATCATAACATAACACACTATTTGTATACTTAACATTCATATCGAATAATGCTATTTGATCATACATTAGGTATAATTATATATAAAAAAATAAAATAATGATCAGGTGATATATTATTATTAATAATATTATCATCTTACATACTTTGTATCAAACGGATCATAATGATAAATAAAGCTACTAAGCCAATTTGCAACATTAGGCCAGTCTCACCTTAATCTGACAGGTTAGGTTAGAGTTGCGCCATTCTCTTCGCGGAATAGGAGCTCGCCTTCGACTTTGTCATACGTTTCTTATATTTTTTTAAATATTATGCTCTCCGTGCTTATATCAAATGTGCATTATGCATGTTAAACATTATATGAGGCGACTATTATAATATTTGTTAATTATGCAACTATAGATTATGGGTACTGATCATTCAAGAAATTATGCGTTTTGTTGATATGCATTTTATCTCTATATTATTTGATCATTATATTGATCGAAATTATGCAAAATGAAAATTAGTACATTTGTTTTTATGCAAATCATTAATTACACACTCAAAATTTGCACGTAGCGTACGTAAGTCTTAATATCCGTAGTGGCAAATCGCCTTACTAATCAATTTATTATTTAGTTGCCAACCCTTGCTTAGGAACAAAGTTAATGACGTCATGCGACGGACAAACAAATAATTACGTACCTACTACCTACCTACATTACAATTTAGCTCAATTTCGGTATATTAATTAAGGGGTAAAAATCGTAAACATGTGACAGTACCCTCTCCGCTTTTGTAAGAGTGATCATCATTATAAGTGTGGAAATCAAACTAACCTTTTACAGCAGCAATATTAACTCTTATTGAACTACCTACTCGTTACAACTTGTTCAAGAGAGTGTAGTGTTGCACTCCACTTACGTCCAAAACTTCATTGAGACTAGCATATGAGATATGGATGGATTTTTCTATTTTCAGTAGGGCTGAACAAGAAATAAATTGAATGATTAATAATATCATTTCTCAGAATAAAAGATTCATGCTACCTACCAACTGGGTTAATGAACATACGGTAACAATACTATCGTTATTTTATAACTGTATTCAGTCTCTTGCGTACCGTAAAGTAAATAGGTAAATTATTGTAGGTACGTTCCATTTGTTCCACAGAACTACGGTCTACCGTAAGGTTAGGTTAGGACTTAATGGATAAATGTGTAAAAGATCAACACGGAACCAACAACCAGTTCAAAGGAGCAGTTAACCTCTTCATCGCCATTACCTGATATATTCACGTCACAGGGTCACCGCCAATGACGGATTTATTCGTCACAGTTAGTTCAAAGCGTAAAATTAAACTTTGTACAATATTATTGGCAAACTGTACCTGACGGATGAGTAAGAGCGATGCCACACGACCAATGCCAGTTCGTTGCGTCATCGCAACGCTGTGATTTCAACATAGGGCTCGTCCGGAAACAATGTGATCATAATTATTTGGCCTAATTTTGACCCCCTTGGTAATATTTGGTTATAACGCTACCCCCCTATTCAAGATCACGCGTAGTTGACTAAGTATGAATTATTAATTAAAAAAACAGCAACATAATAAAAAATGGTTTTAATTTAAGCAAAAGCGTCCTCGGTCCACGGGTTTTCACATATGTTCGTGGGTTTTCACGTTTCATCATTAATGTTTTAAAGTTGGTACAATGAATAATTATTATTTGGATAAACACGCTCGATTAGCGGATTATTTTTATATAAGAAAATTATCGATATCTTTCCTGCTCTGTAAAAAAATTACACGTGATGTCTTCTCGGACCCCCCCTCCCCCGTCGTGATCACTTGTGATATTTTTCTGCCCCCCCCCCATAAATTATGTGGAACACAACAACGACGATGCATCGCACGGGCATCGCTTGTGGTATCCCTATAACAGTGACGTGATGGATCAAATCGCTATTGTCGACAAAATGTCACTGTGACACGGTTCTATGGTGGGATAGGGTTCCATTTTCCCGATTGTACATTCCATAAGGTTAAGGTTAATATTGACCGTGCGTTTTAGCCGTCACTGGCGTAAGTGACGATTTTTGTATCTGATATGGCGTTGACAAGGTTTATAGCTTCAGATCTACTCTTGTGGCTTTGCCGCAACGGTTGTATAAAGACTGTTGGACATTAGTCATTACTGATTTAGCATAAGGAAGTTCTTGGCATTTTGAACATTTGCTCCCAAACCAGTTCTGTAGAATCGCCAGCGGCCTAAAACCCTTGCACTTTTTTTATTACCTTTCTCATCACGAAGTATGTACCTACCAAATACCCTTCGTGCTAAGCTCCCTGGTAATGCCCGTGAGGAGGTCAAAAATGTATGTCAGCATCTTAAACAGCTATACAGCATCTTATACCTTGCACTTTTAACGGGTTAGATGCATCTCTCGGACAGAAATATGTCAATATCTATCAAAATTGTTTTTTCTTACAAAAACGCCAGACAAGGTACTTACACCAAGATAAACCAGGGAAGAACGCACTTTGAACCCGCAACGAGTACGAGGGTGTTAGTTATTCTTGTAAATATAGCTTATTAGGTAAATCTGTTGTTTGTGTTTGAAGGGTACGCATGAGGACCGTGATAAGATTTTTTTCTTTCGCTAATTTCCGCATAATCCGCATTTATACTTAAAATAATTAATATTCATATTGGCAGTAGTTCTTATCGTTACTAATATTATGAATGCGAAAGTGTGTTTGTTTGTTAGTTCCATCTTCACGGTTTAAAGCCTACACGATCGCAGTACCCGTAAAAAACGTTTCTAGTACACAGAGCCCCGAGGCCCCCCGTACATTGGCCAGACATTAGATAACAACTCTTGTTGCTAAAGAAATAATGTCAACTCGGACTTACGGAGACTTTTCAGCGTGGTATAGGTGAAAAACTTAAGTAAATGACCTCTTGCATGTAGTTGTGTACAAAACTAATATGGAATGTACGTCAAATTTCAAATATAGAATGTCGGACGGTCTATACAGATGTGTTACAACTACATGCAAGAGGTCATTTACTTAAGTTTTTCACCTATATACATATGTATACAGTAGTACCACAAATATAAGTTACAACGATGTACCTGCGCAGTAAGCATGTTTTTAGAAGGCGCGAAAACGTTTTATAGCCAATTGCAGTGCGTCTGAGCGAGTAAAATCTTCGACGGTTATTGGTCAAATGTTTGGGAGCCATTGCGGCGATGACATTATATTTAGTGGCACGTCAGTTTTCATTCGAGTTTAGGTGTCATTGCATATTCCACCTTACTCGTAACACAACAAGGTCTGTATTTAATTTATTTTTACGTTCGGCTAAAAATAAATTTTATCGATTAAAGAAGTTGGTCCGCCTAATCGAAACTTGTTAGGCATGGTAGTCAGTAAAAGATTATATTTTTTTACTTATAGAAAATCCTTTAACCTTTTGGTCTTTAGTTTGACAGCAATAGGTGCCTAATCAACGATCAACTATGTAAAATCTGCGATGGTTCGCCCAGACAGACCAACTTCGAGAGCTCCTCCCTTTTGTAGCGTCTCATGTTAGTACCCCAAAGGAGGGGTCTTGTACAACAAGCTCAGCTCTTCAGTCTATGAGGTGCATGACACGATAAACAAATTAATGTGATATGACTTTCTTCTTTACAAGCATCATTTTATTGCAGTACATCTATATTCTATCCTTTAGGATATAGCGATAACCCTATCGAACGAGATAAAACTATTTTCACTGCGATAAAACTACGTATTTCTTAATTTATTATATCCAAAACAATAAGTATACAAAAATATTAAATAACTACAAAAGAAAAACATCTTGATGCACAATGTGCGTGCAGTGTTTGGAAATTTTCAGTCAGCAAGCCACGACAGCGATTTTTGTGCCGCGAACGCCCAGACGTCGTCGAGTATAATTCATGATGGCCAAAGGGTCAACCTAAAAGAATAGAATATAGATCCATGCCATAAGTTCCAATTCATTCACTCCAAAACAAATGCCTGTACAACGAGAATGATTGCAAGTCTTGTATTTTTTCATCCAACATCACTTAATATCTACTAAGCACATTATGTAATTGGTGTTATATCCTCCTAAAAGGAATGTAGTTGGCAGTGTTAATTATTTATATTTAAGACACGATTTGCGTTTCAGTTTGAGCATAATCCTAAGATCATGTCACTAGCTGATAACTCAAAGCACTAGATGTACACTTAAAAACTAACTTATTTATAAAACTACAGCCACTTTGCCCACTGATCGTGTGTGTTAGTTTGCGGACACAGCTCTCCGGACGGTGTCCCGGGGTCGAGTGCTAGCAACGTTGGGCGACGTAGTCGCTGTAGGTAGCAGAGATCTCTTCGGACTGGTAGCGCGTCAGCTTGATACTGCGGCGCATGTCGCCCGTTATAACAGCCTTGTACCCGCCCTTTCGAAGCAACGAGTCGATTGTTTGAATTTGGTCCCAACCTGCAATGTTTACAAACGATTTTTTTGTTAATTATTGCATTATTACAGTGTACAGGTTGATTCACAAGAGCAGGCACGAATGGATTGAACGAAAGTAATGTCACTTGTCACTGTGAGTGGCAGTGTGAGTTCCGTTCTTATACAGGAGCCTCCTAATATTTTGTAAACAAGTACATAATGCGTTTCTGTTATTCAAGAAAAATAAAAATATTATAAGTATAATCTGCACATTATTAAAACTAACCAGGTAAAACATATGTCCGAAAGGTATATTTAACTGTTCGATACAAATGTTTTACTATAATGGGGTTTGATGCCGATGCTTTAAGCAGACCAGCATCACCGTATCTTGTTAATCTTGTTAGTAATTATTATTAAGTGCTGTGTAAATAAAACGAGTATTTATTTTTCTGACGTATTTCTAATGTCAAGAATTAAAGGTGACGACTAGTTCGAATTGTAGAAAAGGTCTAAAAAGGCGGCAGGATAAGGAGTCTGTTTATAATTATTTGGGCGGTTATGCGTTTAGATAGTCTAAAAACACGATTATCATAATTACTTATTGGATCAACCTGTATTTAATCATTTTGCGCTGCACACATAGCATATTATCATTCACTCATTCGATCCATTCGTGCCCGGTCTTGTGAATCGACCGGTATGTGTATGTCTAAGCTAATTGAGCTATCGGTTGCGCTAGGTAAATTCACACTAAATTGGGGTCTCAATCAATCTGAATCATTTTCAACTATTACCTATCTATTGCAACTGTAAATATAAACATTAAAAGTTCCTGTTAAAAATTACATTTTTAGGACTAGCTTTGGTTGCCGGCTGTACTTTTTTTTTGCAAAGTCTTTATCTGCTTATCAAGACCCAACTAATATCTACTACGTTAAGTATAGCCGAGATTCTGTCGCCCATCTTCATCTTCAGATCAGGAGCGTGTTCCAGAAAGCTACTCGACAACTCTGCACTCTGCACTTTGCAAATCCACGATAATGCAAAGTGCAGAGTAAACGTGTTCCAGAAAACACTCTGCATAATTCGCAAACTTTGCAAAGATTCTGTTCCTAAAAGATACTTTGCAAATCCACAAATCCACACTTTGTATTTATCTCTGCCTCTTCAACATTGCAATTGTCTTGTGGAACAAAAATACTTTGCAAATCCACAAAATCCACACTCTGCATTTGACTCTGCCTCTTCAACTCTGCAACAGCTATGTGGAACAGAAATATGTTTGAAGAGTGGGATTTGTGGAGTGCAGAGTTGCAGATTGGCTTTCTGGTACGGGCCCCAGCTCTTTGATACCATAACATTACATTGTCGTCAGGTTTACATTCCAAACTTCAGCCCATTTTCATTAACGGGAACTGGTTCAAAATTGGACTTGCAAATTTTGAAATGGATAAATTAAATACATACATACAAACAGTGAAGTTAAACAAAAGCTTGTACTTAGTAAAAATAGAATCAAGTCTGTCCGTTACCTTGCTCTGTAGCAACTTGAGGTAAATATGTAGCAGTTCTCTTAGACCCCCTTTCACTAATAAATTCAATCCGGATGCCATGCTTCCCGAGCTTCCAGTCCAGGAAGTGTTCAGCTTCCTCAAAGTGCTGCAGGATGGAAACTGACACTGTCAGTCGGGGCACTTCCTCCCTTGTAATAGGGCTGAATCGAGAGTCCTTTAACGCACTCGTTATCGCATACTCGCGAAGTCCTAAAAAAGAAAAATTTAAGATTTTATAAGGATTGTCGGTCAATAATTAGTAGTTTGCATAAAACCCAGGGTTATGGAAACCTCATCTGAGGAATCATATTAAGGTCATGGAAGTTATGCAGTGTATACAGGACGTCCCAGAACTGAAGGGAAATTTTTTGGAATAAGAAAGCCCTTTTCTTACCTGTCCAGAATATGGTTTTAAATTTTCAATCTAGTTAAGAAGTTATTAAGGTTGTAATGATACTGGTTACCTTTCGGTACACCTTTGCATCCCTGGACTAAAAATAGCTATAATTGGTAGTTCTAAAACTTGATATTCAATCCTCAATAAAGATGCTATGTATCGAATTACACCATATTCCAAAATATTATGCCTTTAGAATTAATCCATGCTTTTTAAGCCACTAAAGTATTTCTCGTTCAACATTCAACAACTTTGACTCACTGTACTGAAATAAAAAAATGCTCTAGCTAGACTAAGGTGGCATGTTGTCTCGAAAGATGATTTCGAAATCGTAATTTACTGCTTCAACTTTTGAGGCAACATGCCACCCTAAGGCAATAGGCTAAAGCGTTTTTTTTTCACTACGAAGTTTCAAAGTTGTCGAATGAAATACGAGAGTGAGAAATGCTTTAATGGCTTAGAAAGTATGGATGTATTGTAAATGCTTGGATATTTTGGAATTATGGACATTATGGTGTAATTTAATATATTTCTAAGTTATTGAGAATTGGATATCAAGATTTAGAATCACAAATAGTAGCTCAAAGGTGTACCGCAAGTTAGCGTTACTTACTATCATTAAAACCTTAATAAGTCCTAAACTAATAAAGAGAATGAAAAGTTATAACTATGTTCTGGACCATTAAGAAAAAGGCTTTCATATTCCTTAATATTTACGTCAAGTTCTGAGACACCCTGTATACCTCTACAAGGTCGGTTTTATAAAAGTATCAATAATCTTATTTTAATCCTTATTATAAATACACATAGAATGTATCATGTCATGAAATATTGATTGATTTATTACTTAATAGGAAAGAAACGGGTTGACCGTTTAGTTAGATTAATAATATAAAAAAAAGCTATTAGACCCAGTTTCCTTAATTAATAATAGACATAGCCCAATACTATATACACCAAGAAGGCATTACTTGCAAAAATTGAGTATGTAAACATGCGCACTATACAGCATTTAAATGAAGTAGCACAAAGAACTATTAGGTATTTGAAAGCATAAAATTTAGGTTGCTTAATGTACGGTAAAGCAAGAATGGACTAATTTTGCAATTGTTATTTGGTCATGATTTTTAGTAGGTATAAATAAATACTATAGTCGCCGTATCTCAAGAACAAATCAAGTCTACTTAGTCGCGATAGTTTTCGTTTTAAGTTTGTTACAGGTTTCATGCGTTATAGTTTTGGCTGTAGAGGAGGGGACACGTAACTCTAGCGAAAATAACACTTTTAGAGTTCAATGTATCCTAAACGACCACCCAAATCTTAAAGTTGCTAATGACATATAACATACTTAATGGTTTTTTAATAGCTATCCATATGTCACTCGATGATGCAAAGAAAAAAATCCTTGCTTTACATGTACGAGAGGTACCCTAAGGATTGGTTTTAACTTATTTCATAATTAATCTTAATGCGCGGTATGAATCTATATGCGTATTTAATTTCAGTTTTGTAACTTAAATAGTTTCCGAGAAAGCGTGAAAATGGGCATGGCAAAAGTATACCGATTCCTAGCTTGACTTTGGAACCCTAATAAAAACGGATTAAATCAATTCAATAGTTTACAGACAGTTTACAGCTCTAGGCAATTACAGACAAACTATGACTTTAACCTCGTAAGGAGGGCTTGGGAACGGTTCGAAAAATACCGGTTAATTATGGTTCTTGACCAGGTTTTTCGTAAACGCTGGCTCGGAGCGGAATCGATTCGTGAGCTTTATGATCGCTGGGATTTACCTGATAATTTTAAACGGCTGCCCAAAAAAAGTAGTGTACCTAATGTTTTCAGGGTTCATGTATGTATGTATCTACGATTCTTTATTCCACTATGAGTTCTAAATGCACGAGCTGATTTAACCCTTAATGACATAAAAATGAAAAAAGTCGTGAATTCAAACCCTATTTGATTTTGAATTAGCATAAAAAAAACATTTTTTTTTATAAAAAGTTGGCATTATGTTATGATGGAAATTTCCATCACCATGCAAAGAAGGGGTTAAATGTGTGTGGTATCGTTAGAATCCTTTCACCATCCCGGGTGACATAGAATACCTAAACTGTTAAAATTGAATAACAACAATGGCAAAATGTCAATTATCTATTTCTACAAAAAAAAGTCTTATAATTATTACAATATAGGTATCATTTTCAAGGTCTTAATGTGACCATCTATACGAATATATTAGCATTAATAAACGGGTTTAATAACAATATCAAAAAATGCAGTCGGGTTTTTAAAGCTTGTTTTTCATTTAGTTATTGGTTTTTGATTCTTCCGGCAGTTGGATGGCGGCGTGGCGACTAAAATGATAAGGCCGGCTTGACTTCAAGCTGAGCAAGTGAAAATATAGCTAAAGAGCTAGCTAATAGGGTAGGAAAGACGAGAAAACGATGGCGCGATAAGGCCGGCTTGACTTCAAGCTGAGCAAGTGAAAATGTAACTAAAGAGCTAGCTAATAGGGTAGGAAATACGAAAAAACGATGGCGCGTGTTGGGCGGTGCGAACAAATTAGCGAGCGAAATTAACCGTTGTTTCGAGCAGGAACAGTTTTATTTTGCTCGTTGATCAGAACCAAAATAATATCGATTCTGTTTGAGCGGAATGGAAATGAAAATGCTCTATATAAATTGTATGGCGTGTCTGAAGTGCTGGTTTAAAAAATTAACCAGGTTTCCGAGCCCGGCTCGTAAGACCCAATACCTAAACGTTTTGTATGGTGAGCTGGTGATGCCAAGATAATTCACACGAGGTACCCGAAGCGTCAGTTATAACATACATACATACATACATACATAAACTCACGCCTTCGTTCCCAGAGTGGGGTAGGCAGAGCAACAGAATAGGGGTGTGTCCTGGGTAAACAAATAATATTTCTAATTAGTCCGTCAGTAAGATTATCAAAAAATATTGAACACGTATTTTTTTGCATCTTCAAATTAATCAGAATTGACAAATATAACGCGCATCAAAGTTCGGGAGTGGGGGCTCGTGACGGTATAAAGTGTGCCACGTGACGTCACGCGAAACTTCAACGGACTTTATCTTCGTCATTTTTTGTTTAATTGACAAAAGAAAAAATTACGTGTATTTTTGATAATGTAAATGACGGACTTATTAGAATTTTTTGGACACTAGCCTGTTACCTACAACTCTAAAAACTCGTCAGTGATAAATAGGGTAATATTTGACGAACTATTTCGTCATACTCGCGAAAGTTATCATTATATAAAATAATGGCATAATATTTTAGTATGGACCAAGTTCTTAATTTTTCGTAGGCATGATTGCGTAACCATGCAACTCTAATTTATTTTATTTAAATACTATATTGCACAAAATTAAAATAGTGTAAAAAGGGCCTTAATGCTACAAGCAATCTCTACCAGTCAACCTTAAGGTGAAACAGACATCAAAAACTTAGGTGTAATAAATAGACAATATTTTCCCTTTAACAAAATCTGGAAAAAATATTTAACTAGGTATTATTTGATTTTATTATTTTACAATATAGAATTATTATAAGCACGTATTTACATATAAATTTAATATATACATACTAAATGTATATAAATATCTGAGAAAACCACAATACATTTTCTTTCAAATATCTTACCTCCGTACTTGACTTGATTAGTATTACATATTTAAAAAGATTAGCTATGCAATCCTTACGTTAACCTCTTCAGTCATTTTACCTGCTACTTTTGAAATTTGTCATTCTTGATTGATTTGATATGTACAAAAACATAAAAAAAATACTTAATTAAATTTGAGTGTAATTGGAAAACATATATTTAAAAAGTTAAAACTAGTTTTGGAGAAAAATGATGGATTTGACATAATGTTAATATTTTTATTTAAGTTGACACGTTGACTTATAAAAGCGTTAACTCAATGCAAGACAAGTTTAATTGACCGTTTCCAGCGAAAACTTCGTGCTAGATATAAAGAACTTCTTAGAGGCTTAGAATGTATAGGCAGAATATTCCGTTTATACTAAACAGACATTTGCTCACGCGATAACGACATATGGATATTAGTGTGTTAAATTTGGTATTTTGCTGCTGCCTTCACTGTCGCATGGTTGACCATGATTCACAAAATTATTGCATTTTTAAGCCTAAATTATCAACAAAAAAATGCTTTTGTTTCCGTGTAACAAATATTATTTTGAAATCAGTAATTACCAATTCAGAAAAAGTGATTTCTAATTACTATTTCACCCTGTATAATAAAAAAACCAGTCAAGTGCGAGTCGGACTCGCGCACCGATGGTTTCGTATTTAAGATAATATACTTGGTAATTACAAAAGAAAATACCCATTTTGTTATGAACTTTATGTTCTATGCAATAAGGTCCATTTTGACCAGCCTAAATTTAAGTACAGATTTTCAACGTTTTTTTTGTTATTTCTCAAAAACTGTAAATAATAAACACTTCATTTTATTTTTCCCATAAAATATAAATAATTATCTATACGTCAGATTTTTTTGATTAATAAGCTTCGGAGATAAAGGCGCTGGGAACGGTTATTTTTTGTACATTTTTGGCTATAAATCAAAAAGCACATCACATTTTTTTTTAATAATTTAGTTTTGAAATGTGCAGATTGAGCCCTTTCATATGACACTCCGTTTGCTATACTCAAACCACTTAATTTTTTCAACCCCCCAGACCTAGACCAGTCAGTCAGATAAATTTTAGTTAGCCGTGTTCTTTTCTTTCATATGACGAAGATAAGGAAAGTGCTGATTACTAATATAAGAAACCGGAACACAAATATTAAAAAAAACCTGGTAAGAGCATGTCGGACCATGCTCAGGGTCCATGCCCTGTAAGGTTCCGTCGCCTGTTTGTTTTGTTTTATATTATTTACTGTACAGGGTTGGACAAATTAAGTGTCCTAGTTTTGTATCGGCATTTTACTTAAATATAACGAAACTTTTTTCACATTATTAGGTTTTTTTATTGAGAATTTATTCGTCTTTATAATTTCTAGACGACAACTTGATATCTTTTGTTTTTATATTGTTTTCAACAACGGACGCTTATCGCCAGCTCGTTGTAAATTTAGAAAAGCAAAAATTCCAACCGTGCGAGATATTTAAGAAGCTTAAACATTTAGATATCAATGTAAGGTTCATATCGAGGAACATTAAGCGATTTAAAGAAACGGGATCTTCACGAATCAGGCCTAAACCTGGTAAATCTGTTCGCGTCAAAAATAGAATTAAAAACGTTCGTGAGCGTATTAGGCGAAATCCAGCTCAAAGTGCAAGTAAACTCGCTAAAGATTTAAAAATATACCTACGACGATCAATGAGTCTTATATTACGACATAATCTTGGATTGAAGACCGACAAAATACAAAAAAATCACGGGTTAAAATATGCCGAGTAAAAAGCTAGAGTAAAAAAATGCAGGGACTTTAGCTTGGCATGAGAGCGATGAAATTATTTTTTCCGATGAAAAGATGCTCCAATTAGAAGACAGTCACAATCAACAAAACGATAGTGTTTATGGTGCTTCATTGAGGGACATTCCAGTGGAAAAATTAGCCGTATAACGGTTCCAAAGTGCGTCAGCTGTTATGGTTGTGTTATGTGGTGCAATATCGCCTAGAGGCAAGCTACCACTACTGTTCATTGATCGGGGAGCCAAAATCAATCAAGACTACTATATTGAGAACGTGTTGCCGGGTCATATGCTAGAAAAAGTCCGAAAATTGCATGGAAACGATTCTAATTGCTTTCAACGAGACAGAAGGCTAAACGTGTTCGACTGGAAATTTGACGGATTTTATACCTTGGCAAGATTGGCCGGCATCTTCACCAGACTTGAATGCATTGGACTTTTAGATATAGGGATATATGCTTAGCAAGATTGGAAGCACACAGGGTATGAATTTGAATTAATTTAAGGATCGGGCGGTCGAGGAATGGGATGAAATACCCGATGAGGTAGTGCGTGCCGCGTGCAATTCATATAGTAGAGTGCGTAAAGTGATACAAGCTAAAGGAGAGCGATTTAAGCTAATGAATTAATTTTGTAAATATAGAGTATACTTAAAATAAAGCATGTTCAAAATTGAAGTATTCTTTTAATTTTATGGCTATTTTAAACTAGGACACTTAATTTGCCCAACCCTGTACATTAACAATTTTTTACAACATTTGTGACCAAAGCTAATTAGATATATTTTTATTTTGTTTAATTTCATTTTTATTTTTACTTTTTAGGGTTCCGTACTCAAAGGTTAAAAACGGGACCCCATTACTAAGACTCCACTGTCTGTCTGTCTGTATGTCTGTCTGTCACCAGGCTGTATCTTATGATCCGAAATAGCTAGACAGTTGAAATTTTCACAGATGATGTATTTCTGTTGCCGTTATAACAACAAATACTTAAAACAGAATAAAATAAATATTTAAGTGGGGCTTCCACACAACAAACGTGTTTTTTTTTGCCGTCTTTTGCTCGATATTAATAACGGCAACTGGTATAGTGTCTAATGTTGTATAGATAATGGTACGGAACCCTTCGTGCGCGAGTTCAACTCGCAATTGGGCGGTTTTTTTAAATTTTCCTTTGCATTTATTTATTTTTATTTCATTATTATTCTTTTTTTATACAATCTCATTGTGAATTAATTATGATTATGTGACAAAATAAATTACTAATCAATATGAAATAAATGCCTACCCACCTGGCTACCTACTACAGACACAAAAAATATTTCTCCAAAAACTAGAAGTACACTGTAACTATTTAAAGTTATTTTGTGGTATATTAAATAATTTTCAATTTTCAAGGCAATTGCATGTAGCTGAAATGAGAATGCTAAGAGGGATGGATGTGTGGTGTCACGCAAATGGATATAATAAGAAATGATCAAGATAAGAGGAAGTCTGAAAGTGACACCAGTGACTGAAAAGTTGCGTGGAAAGCGGTTATCATGGTATGAGCATGTGATGCGGAGGAATGAGGAAAATATTGTCAGGAAAGTTTTGAGTATGAATGTGGATGGTTATACAAGTAGAGGAAGACCAAAGAAACGATGGATGGACTGTGTGAAAGATAATATGGCTAGAAAGGGAGGGGGGAAGATGACGACTAATAGAGAAGTATGGAAGAAAAGGACATGTTGCGCCGACCCCAAATAAGTTGGGATAAGGGCAGGAGAATAATGATGATGATTAGATGATTTTTAGGAGCTTTTAACATGTTAGTCACTAACGTAACTCAAGAACTATTAGTCTGCTTAGTCTTAACGGTTTTGGTTTTAAATTTGTTATAGGTATATCCTTTAATTTACGATATTTTCCAGATTATTTGTATTTGTAGTGTTAGCTAGGGGGTGGAAACACGAAATGGCACTTTTAGAGTTGAATATGTCTACCATATCTACTTATTGACTAATGTCATATTTGTTTAATGTATATTTCAAACTTGAATCTAAAATTGACGATGCCGAAATCATTTTTAGAAAAATAGAATGGTTATTAAGCCAGTTTTCCTGATCTCTTATGGTTTCTATTTTGTCCATACTGTCCCAATTAAAAAAATATAAACTTGATGCCTAAAATATTTCTGTGTTGTTTAGTTTATCTTATCTTATTTTACAGATGGGTCATTTCAGGTACTCTTGGCCCAATTACCAAACTCAGCTAATTAAAATGTGCAGGTTTCCCCATGTTTTTTTTAAAATCAATAATGGGTTTTTTTTGTTATTTGACCTCAATCTCACCTGATGTTAAGTGATGTTGAGGTTGAGGGTGGTACACAGTATACGCTAATATTTTTTACCTTACATTTTTCATTCACAATAAGACCATTCATAAGAACTAATGTACTTAAATTAAAACTCATTGGTAGATAGTGACTTTGGGGGTCAAACTCTGTACCTTACAGTCATGAGTAACTCTTTAACCCACTAGGCCACTGACACTTTCTTATTGAAAGGAAAGTAGGTAAAGCATTATAATAAAATGTTTTTGCAAACAAACCTTACTAGTCCAATCAATAACATTCTACTAATATTAAAAGTGAAGGAGGTTGATTTATGTGTTTTATAAATTATATTTCAAGATGCCTGAGAGGCCTGATTATAAATCAAATCCTCCTTAAAGTTCTAGAAGAAAAATAAACATAATTACTGCAATAATATTTATCCTAATCAAATAAGACACCTACATCTAAGAACCCTTAGGAAATGTTTGTTAGGTTTGTCCAGTTTATTTTTTACCAGAATGCAGATGCATGGCATTGAATGTCCCAATGCAGCCACGAAGACGATGCTCCTTCCCAATCTTCCAAGTCACAAACAAAGGGCTGAAACAACAATTTGTGTTCAACATATTATGCAATTAATTGTTGCTTAACCCACATTTTCTGACCATAGAACATATAAATATTAAAGTGAAAGTTGTTTCAATGAACAGTAAACATAAGCAGCTACACAATTCTATGAATAAAAAAAATACTTATTTATAAATTGGTTGCCTCATAAATTGACTTACATTCCGCAGACAAAGCAGCTTCTGTTGCGATGAGACAAAAGATTAAATAGCCCAGCAAATTTAGGACTGTTATAGATAACTCACTTAGTTGTTTACTGAGAATAAATGCGTTTGATACTTACAAGGCATCGTTAGAGAAATTTGGAGTTTGCGGAGGGTCCATACTATGTAACTGACAATATAAAACATCGAAACAAAAGTAACACATATCAGGAATAGCCACTGATTCTTGATACCCATTTAAAGGTCGCTCTATGCTATTACTATACGAATTATTTAACTTCTGTTTCTTAGTACCACAACACACTGAAGACATGATTACTGTAATTGAATTTAAAACTTCCTAAATAATAGTTTAATTAGTAAGTGCAGTCACGAAAACCTCATCGAAACGAAATAGCACTTCGTTCGCTGGCTCCTTTCTTCTGAGTAGTTTTTTTTTTGGGTTGACGGTAGCCACAGAATAAGTAGGGATTCCGGACAGGTCAATCTACTGGCAACCCAACCGCCATCGTTCGTTTATAAAAGGGGTGATAGACGGGCGAGTAAGTACGCCGTACTTGGGCATTTTTACGAAAAAGTGTACCCAATTAAGGACTGAAATTAAGGAACTTTAACTTTGTCATTTTTAAGCGGCCGTCAATGTATAGCTAATTTTCGCGACAAAACTGACAAAGTTAAAGTTCATTAATTTCAGTCCTTAATTGGGTGCAATTTTTCGTGAAAACGCCCAAGTACGGCGTACTTAGTACTTACTCGCCGTCTATCACCCCTTTGATGAAGGCCAGCAATATACATGCCGTCGACACGAACCCATCTTGCATCACTACCTTTAAAATATTTTATAAAGTAACGCTTTCCTAGGAATGGGTCACATCTACTGGGTTTGGTGAAGATCGTTTTGTCATCAATCGTTTCGATACTTTGGGTTTTGGTAATATAAAACAAGTCGGTTAGAATGGTTACGATATTCGTTAAATCCCGCTGATGTGGCTGAAACGTAACAAAATCTTTCCTTTACTGCTAGCTCCAAACTCTCGACGAAGTTGGGCGAGGCAAGCTTGCCATCCTTCTCAAACATTGAATAAGTTAGAAAAAAATGGCCTGTCTGCCTACTGTCTGTCTGTCACTCGTTATTTGAGACTAGATCGAGAGAAAGGGATGGAGCTAACGTAACTTCGAACTTGGAATTTCAAAGTAGGGCCTCAGGTATACTACTTTTTACTAATGGGCGCTTTACATTTACGCGCAATTTGCGGTCGCGAATTGCGCGTGAACTTTTCTAGGCTCCACATTCGCAGTGTTCATGCGCGCTTCACATTCACGCGAGAACGCGCGAACGTAATACGCGAACGCGTGAAAGTGTGAATGTGGGGGCGTTCACGGGTTCGCTCATGGTTCGCGCCTTGTTGTCGGTATTTTGGCCCGCGTCAAAGGGCCTGCGAACGCACACGAACAATGTGGTGCACATTCACGCGCAACTTTTATAAAATATTAAAGTGGTGGTAGACGGGCGAGTAAGTACGCCGTACTTGGGCACTTTCACGAAAAAGTGTACCCAATGAAGCTAGAAACAAATTATCGGACGCGACTTACGGACGCGGCTGACAGCCGCGACTTATAGGTATCTAGATAATAAATATACACTGAATTGTGCAAACTATCGGACGTAAGCCGTCGACGTAACCTTTAGCGTTCGGACGTCCGATAGATATCTGGCGCGCTGGATGTTTTTGTCTAGCTTTAAGGTGCTTTAAGCTAGAAACAAATTATCGGATGCGGCTTATGGACGCGGCTGACGGCCGCGACTGATAAGTTTGCACAGTCAAACGGGACGTGGCTTGCGGACGCGCAACAACGGGAAACACATTATCGGACGCGGCTAACAGACGCGGCTGACGGACGCTTATAAGATATGCCTATAACGCGTCCCGCACCCCGTGCATACCGTCCGCGGACGTTTTCGGCTGACAAAAACATCCAGCGCGCCAGATATCTATCGGACGTCCGAACGCTCAAGGTTACGTCCACGGCTTACGTCCGATAGTTTGCACAATTCAGTGTATATTCATTATCTAGACACGTATAAGTCGCGGCTGTCAGCCGCGTCCGTAAGCCGCGTCCGATAATTTGTGTCTAGCTTGAAGGACCTTTAACTTTGTCAGTTTTTTGACCAAAATTAATTATACATTGATGGCCGCGATTGTGAGCGTTGTTGCGTTCGCGCGTTTGCAGGCCCTTTGAATTATGAATATTATGTTATATGCTGCTTTAAATTAATCACACACTAGTCTGTGGCATTGAAACGTAGTATCTCTTATTAGTCTGTGCATTGAAAAAAGGTTAAAAAAGTGATCTATGGCACGATGGCTGTCAATCGAGTTATATTTTATTACTAGAAACTAAGAAAATAATGAATTCTGTGCACATTCAAATGATATTTTCGTGAATTATGTACATTTTATACAATTTTAATATAGATTTAAGTGAAGCAATCGTATACCAATAGTTGCAGCCACATTGCGATGTTTAGTATAAAAACTATCTGAGTTTCGACGATGGCGTCTGACGGAGAAATTTCCTGTACGAATGATCCCAATTTCGCCGTTATCTATTCATTTCTAAAGGTTTTCGGAAAGTTGTACGGGTTAGATATACCGTCGATAGCGAAATTGCAGCAGCTTTTGGAAGATACGGATGAAGGTAAGTTATTATGACGCGACTGCTTTCGAGATATAAACAAACAGTGCTGAGAATGGTGTTTGTACAGTGTCGGAGCCTCTGAAAGAGCTGCACTTGCGACTGCTGCGGCGGGCGCTCAAGTCTGTTCAGAGCGGTCGTTGGGAGCGCTGCCTCGTCAAGTTCTGCCACCAGCGCGGTCACCACCAGGAGGCGTGGGAGATAGAACGATTCTCTTACAAGAAAGCTAGTACTGAAGTCAAGCTAAAAACTCTTAAGGTGCTCACTAATGTTATTTCACATTGTTTATCATTAAATCAATTAAGATCAGTTTGATGGTGGGCTAGATGCCTTGGCATGTAGATCAAAAATATTATTGTGATATGTGAAGTAATATATGAATTTATAATTTATTTTGTTTTTTTGTGTCAGATAATATTATGTATTTTATTATAATACTATATAAATGTTTCTAAAGATGCTCCATAATATCTTGTTTAAACTATTTTTATTAATTTATATGATTTAAATATGGTTTTTTAGATATTATTGGAGTACCAATTTACATGCCATGCAAAATTTAAAGCTGCAGTAAATGCACTGTCATGTAAGGATCTGCGTTTAGATCCCCTTGGGCGGGATAAGAATGGTTGTGTGTACTGGCTACAGGTTGATGATGAAGCCAACCTCTGCCTCTATAAAGAAGACCAGGATGAGGAGACTTGGCAACTAATAGCAAGGTAAAGTTATCACAAATCTAAGGATATTGAAGTGAAAGCTTCAACATCTCCCTTTTAACTTACACCTGCTTTTAACCTGTGGAATGACTTAACACACATGTGATCCTAAGGCAATTATTATATTGTTTCTAATTGTCATGATATTCATTTTAACATTAATTGACACAACATTAAGTAAATTATTTCACAAGTTAATTTTGCTCAAATACCCCACTCATAATAAATTCTTATAAGAAGTCTTTAAATCTGAAATAATAACTTGCTTTTGGCATGTTGTTCAAAGTGTTTTTAAAGGTTTTATTGTTATTTGGGATGAGTTTCATTAAAATAAATTGTGTTTATATTATTTCAGGAATAGAGAAGAATTAGTTAAAGTAATAGGGCAGTTAAAAAGTGGTGAAGAAATATGTCCATCAACTTTATCAAATAACAATGAGGATTCCAGCAGCACAGAAATTGCAACAACAACGGAGGTAACATTTTTGTTTAACTATTGTATGGGCTGCACCAATCTAGATAGTTTAACAAAAAATAAAATAATATACATATCCAGGTTATTCACCATTATTTCTTGTTAATTCAATAACACTTCAACACTAAATCAAGGTCCTAAGGTTGATATTGTAACAACAAATAAACTGTATGTGGTTAATAAAAAATCTGCATGAAAAAGGGTTAAATTGACATTTCATTTTACATATAAATAATGAATAATCTCCAAGGTCAAAGTAAAAAACGGGAACACCTTAAAATAGAGGTTGTTTTTTCCCAAATATTCATTTGTACGAATTTTCATTTTCCCGAAAGATTTGTTTTGCTGGAGCTATTCTAGATTCAATCCGTAATTTAATTGCTATAATGTAGGTTAGTTTAGGTTTGATTTATAAGCCACATCGAAAAATAAAATTTTCTATGTAATTATTTATTCAGAATTATGAAAATTCAGGATTTCATGAATTTAGAACTATGACTTTTCGGAATTATGTAGTGTGTGTGTATGTCAGTTAAAACTATAACAGCATCGTTTTATTTTCTAGATTAACCCTTGGTTTGCCAGATAAAAAAATAACATAAAACAGTGTATGATTTCCTCCAATTTATTTTATTTCAGAAAACCAATACACAAGCTGAGGAAGAAAATGAAGAGTTTTTAAGTCCAGAGTCTGAATCAGATCATGAGGATGAGGAGTCAAAAGCTGATAAGAAACCCAATCATTTGATATCTGAAAGTCATAAACAGGAGGACAAGACCAACATAAATGAAGAAATTCCTACAGAAGAAGGCCAAAAGGTAAAAGAAAGTGAAATTGTTGAGAATGCAACAATAGTAGAGGAGAAAATTGAGACTGTAGATCAATCAAAACCTTCAGAGGAAATCTCTAAAAATGATGTAATTTCTGAACCTCAGCAATCAAATGAACTGGCAAAAACAGAAGACAAAGGAGTTGATGGTGTTAAAGAAGAAATTTTAAAGGAAGAAAAGGAAAAAAATCTTGAACCAGAAGAATCTGAATTGACAGACAAAACTGAAAGCAAAGAATCTTTAGAGTTAAGTAAAGAAAATAATTCAGATGAAATTAGTGAAGCAATAGAGGAGCCAGTCATGGTAGTAACCGGGGAAGGCAGTGGAGCTGACTGCGAAAGCTTTTACTTCTTAGGTGAAGAGATATCTGAACCAGTCATGTATATTTATGGAGAAGGTAATGGTTTTGATAATGATACTGGAAATCCAGAAGTATTAGAAGAAACTAATAATGAACAGAAAAAATCTGATGGAGAAAACGGTAATGAGGAATGTGTTAATGGTGAACATTCAATTAATGATATCTCTAATAGTACTATAGGTAAAATGGCTAAAAGTGTTAAGTTAAAAAGTGATCTCCCTACAGTCACCAAGAGGTTGTTGAAAAAACAATCTAATGACAGCTCTGAGGTGCTAAAATCAGATTCAAAGAAACATTGTGTAAGAAAACCCAGCCGGTCAAATAGTTTAAGATCAAATTCAAGCTCTAATGAAAATGATTTGAAAAAAGAAGGTAGTGCTAATGACAAAACCACGGATAGTGAGATCACGAAAAAAAATTATGTTAAGAAAGGTAGAGGAAAGACGAGAAGGAGACCTGATCTAGCAAGGAAACTTAAATTAAATGAAACAAAAGAGTCATCACCTGCGTCAGATGAAGACTGTCAAAATAATAAAGCCAGTATTATTGAAAAGAGGAAAAATAGTGTCTCATCAGATTTAGATGCTGTTGAAAATACTGAGAATGAAAAAGAAGGAAGCCCTGATAAAGAGACAAAGGTGGAAGATGACCTACCTTCAAAAAAAATACGCCTAGAATCTACTGCTAAGAAAATTGAAGTATCACATTCCAAAGAAACAGATACTATAGACAATATTGGTAAAGAAGAAGCTAAGAGTGAAAATAATGAAAATAATGACAATCTTAATACAGAGCATGAAGATAAGGATCCTATAGCTATGAGAAAGAAAATCAAAGCTAATAAAGGAAAATTTAAGAGAAAAAAGGTTTTACAGAACAAGGTAGAAAATAGTAAATTAGATAATGGTGATAATAAAGTAGACGAAAAGGAGAAGAATAAATCAAAACCATTAAAGAGATCTCTTTTAGATGCTACGAATAGTGATAAAAATAAATCTGAATCTCAAAGTGAAAGTGAAGATGATATGCCTATAACTAGCGGAAAGAGGTTAAAGATAAAACCTAAGAAAATTATTACTTCATCTAGGTAAACGCAATTATTATGTGCTTTTCATTCATTGGGCTTGTGATATATGTATATGGATTACACCGACCACAGTGCGCCGCAGCGCACATACAATGTGCTTTAGAAAATTGAAGCATCTATACAGTTAAAGTTAACAGTTCGTCATAGTGAATGCTGCGAACGCAATAAACCGAGTGAATTCCATGCCAATATAAACTTTAAGTAATGAATAGACACTTCAATTTCCTTAAGCACATTGTAAGTGCCCTGCGGCGCGCGCGGTCCGTGGGAATCGTACATTACTCTGTGTATATACTAACAATAAAGATTTATTTTAGAAAAAAGGTAGAAGCTAAGCTGCTTCAGAAAAAATCCAGTGATGATTCGGAAGAAGAAACGCTACACAGTATAGGTAATAAAAATATTTGATGTATCGTGAAGTATAGTGCAATACCACGTAATGCTAAATCAAGTAAGGTACAATATTATATTATTTCACTTTGAAAAGTCAATAAGGTTATTGACAAGATCTTATTGAATGCGCTGGTTACCCTGTATTGCACATCTCTGATGGTATGTAATTTGAAGTAAGTTTTATATTTCCAACTTTTACTTATATTAGAAAATATCTTACAGCAGGCAAGAAAACTGTCAAGAAAGTTCTCAAAAAGAAACCTAAAGGTAAAGAAAAACCAGGTTCGCAGCTAGAAGAATCTGATCTAACACCTGTAAGGCAGTCTCGGAGAATTGCTCAGCAGAAGATTAAAGAAGAAGCAGATAGAAGGCATTTAGAAGAGGTTGCCTTGAGAGAGCTAAAGATGATACATAAGAAGAAGGTAAGCTTAGATTGCTTTAATATACCTACTAAAAAAATAATTTCAAACTTTTGCTTTTTTGACAACCAGATTTGTTGACCTTTCCACACAACAACAGTAACTTTCAATTTAAATATTTTGTAAGTTTAATAATACCTTTCATAATTTTATTAGTAGTTCTAGTTAACTCGATCCAGTAGTTTTGTCTAGTTTTACTTACTGCTAACATTTATGAGATTTATACACTCGGTCTTGGTGCCGTGTCCCTAAATACAACATTTCAAAAAAGGGTATGGAAAAGTAAAAGGATAGGGAATTCATCATTACCTCCATCACTAAATATTAGCCGATACAAGAATTGCGCTGTGCAGAGTAAAGACGACGACGAAGAAGAGTGGCGAGCGAGCGGCAGCAGTTCCGAGTCGCCGGTGCGCGCGCCGCGCCGCGCCGCGTGGCGCGCGGCCGACTCCACCGCGGGCTCCGAGTCCGACTCCGACGACCTCTCCGACCGCCCGCAGGAGCCCGACCGTAAGCACCTAGGCCACGGGAACCATGTTGTCATTGGTCGAAGACACTAATTCATCCGTCGCCGGCGCCGGTAATACAACGCGCTCCTATTGTTTCTAATACGCACGTTCACTTAAATAACTAACCTAAGCTCGGAGTCTTTTCTGTAAATTTATAACAACTAGGTATTTTCAAGGAATGATTTATGTTTTTTTTGACAGGGTCTCTATATTCCACTTAGTTAGCCATTTCGTAATTTACGATATTTAATTGGATAGTTAAGCGAATTTATTTATCATTGTCTTGTTAATAATAATATTTACAATAAAATGCTCATTTTTTAAACTGTTCTTATTCCCATTGTTTATTTATATTGCCACTAAAAAATCGCGCCCTGTTTTACCAAAATTCTTAAAGGGCTGGTACACAATCAACTTTTCGCGGTAATGTGTGGCATGCAAAATATTGAGAATGAAATGAAACAAGAAAAAACCTTTGCTGTCTTACTTTTACTTCGTATGTTAGAGCGTGATGCCAATAGCTGCCGGCCACACATTGCCGTAAAAATGTTGCTCGGCTAAATGCCTTTTTTTCTTTGTCTTTTTTTCTAGTTGTCTTTGACCAGTCGGATCACGAGTTCTCGCCTGAATCGGATTTGGAAAGCGGTGAACCCAGTGAGCCTCTCAAAAGAGCGCGCACTTTGCAGGAAGGTAATTCTCTTAGGTGTATTATTAGTGTTTGTTATCTTAATACATGCCTTAATCAAGTAATGTAATAAAATAAATCTCATTTTTTTGTGTTTTAATCATTTTAACCAACCTCAATAGAGAATCTGTAATTAGCTAAAAAGAAGTGATTTTAAACATATTGGCTGCAGATAAAAACAAAAACAAAACAAGCCATAGATGTTTAAAAAAATCAGTTGTCACTTTCGGGCTAGGCGGGAATGGTGCAAGAATTTATATCTAACATTAGATAATTTAATTTGATATCAATGTATCGTCGTCCAAAGGTAAGTTATTCTAAATATTGAATTAAACCAGGTGCGGACGACGGGTTTTGCAAGCGCTGCGGCAGCGGGGAGCAGCCCGAGTGGATTTTGTTGTGCGACAAGTGCGACGCGGGGTACCACGCGAGCTGCCTTAAGCCTATGCTGTTCCTGGTGCCTGAGGGGGACTGGTTCTGCCCGCCGTGTAATCATGTGAGTCGTTTCTAAATTCTTGAGTAGTTTGTAACTAGTTCCGTTAAAAAAATATTTTTTGCACTTGGATTATTTTATGAAGGCTGGCAATTAATCTTTTATTTACCAATTCTAGTTTGTGATTGGTTTCTGCCCATTGTCAGTATTGCCATTAAGTGCTGTCACATTAGTAAAAACTTCGTACCTATTTATTATTTTTATATTTTACCGATCTATTAGTCGGTTTATTTGTCACCTAAAAGTTCAAATAAATAATTTATACCGTATTATTTCAATTAAAATTTACGTACGCATAGTCATGTTCTTATAGATTACATGCGTAATATGAACTTATATTATTTATGTTATTTTACCTATATATTTGTCAGGAATTATGAAAAAAGTCATAGTTACATGTACTTTGTAAGTAAGTAGTTAGTTTCTGAACTGAAATATTCATATGAGCCTTTATTCGTGGAAATAAACATCCTGAACTGAATAATGTTTACTGATCGTATTTTGTATCTAAACAGCGCTGCCGCTGTAGTTAATTATGCGTTATTTAAATGGATCTTTCTGTTATAAAATGTGCAATATTTCACTTGGGCCTAACGAATTTTAAAATACATATCAATTTACTCTTTATGGAAGTCTAGTCTGATTTTAAATTCAATTATGGTATGGCTAGAGTAACTAAGGAAAATATATATGGCGGGTTGGCGGGTAGTAAGTTCGCTTATATGGATACAGTGGGTATATCATTCGTTTTTCCGCCACCATGATAGCGGTAGGCCGGCACTGGGGAAAAGGTAAATTATTTGAATATTCGAACTATATCATTAAGAAAGCGCAAGTTCCGGATTATTTACAACATTTGCCCCTTCCTTGATTTAGTTCTCAGGGTTGGTAACACATTTGAAAATTATATATTGCTAATGTCCATTTTTAAATTTATAAAAAGTATTTTAAAGTTTTATACTTAAAATATCGTTATAAATAGCTCATAACCGCCAAAAAGCGAAAGATACATATAACCTTAAGGTTTTATATAACGATTACACAGTTTTTGACTAGCGCGTATGTTAAAGTAAGGAACCTAATTTACCGGCTAATTTGTAGCGCATAATCCGCATACGTACTTACTTAGTTTTGTCAATTTGAACTTATTGTGCCCAGCTACGGTGACATCATCCGACATTCCGAGAATATATAATTATATTAATATATAAAAATTAATATAAAATTAATAACTCTGTTACAAAATTATAACCTCATTATCGATTAAACCACTATGTTGTGTTTAGGTGTAGGTTTTATATTGAGTTGAATAATGTATATGTAGATCACAATAGCCGACTAAAAAATATTAAAAAAAGACTAAAATAAACGTTAGAACTAAAAAAAGTAGGTCTTTAAATGCGATGACGAAGTAATCTGATGTTCCAGGAAATGCTAATATCCTCGCTAGAGAGTGAGTTAGTGAAGTACGACGAGCTGTTGGTCACGGTCGAGGAGAAGCGAGCGAAACGCGAGGAGCTGGAGCGGCAGCAAGAGAAATCGCTGCCGAGGGAGAACAGCGAACAGAAAGAGGACGGTAAGTCTCCAACAGAGCGACTCTAGTAATTTAGAGATAGATACCATGATACGATATGATTTAGTGTACCATGATATGATATGTAAGAATCTTCTTCAACGCAACGAGGGAGGTCACCTGACGGTGTGCTATGAGGCCCATAGGTATCTGCAATCTCAAGCTGCGTCTAGCTAGTCATTACCCTGGTAAAATTAAAATAAAATAATTTGCGACCCCTTTTTGTGTTAACCCTTTTCTTGGAAAAATTAAAAAGACGTAATTTTTTACGGAAGGTTTTTGTGTATTTTTTAATTGTGTTTGGACCTTGTGCAAGGTTCATCCGGATCGCTACCACCATCGTTTCCTTTTACCTACCGCGAAGCAGCAGTGTTGGCATTGTCGTTCCGGTATGGGGATAACACTACTGGTGAAATTAGCAGCATTGAGGCATTCCATCTTAGTCTTTAGAGTTGGTAACGCATTTGTTGTCTTAGGATTGCAGTCTTGAGAATGCAAAAGTCTATGGGTCACAGATCCTACTTACCATCATGTGGCCTGTCTGTTCGTTTGCCGTCACCATGCCATACATTAAAAAAAAGTGGTGTATGAGTGACCGTGGTATTTGTCAGCAGAAGGCAGCGGGAGCGGCAGCAGCAGCGAGGACTCGTCGGGCTCGTCGGCGGGCGCCGTGTACCGGCTGCGCGCGCGCCGCCAGCTGCCCGTGAGCTACCGCGCGCAGGAGTACGACCGCCTCATCAGCTCCGCCATCAAGGTCAGTGCGGCGACGGCGCTCCGACCTGTACACAGGCGGTCAGGTGCGCGGCGGGACATACCCAACACACCTAACGTACCCAATATACGTTTATACATATATATTGCCTACAAATATGGCTTGGCTCAATTTCGACCACTAATCTTCTTTATAAGTCTAAAGATTGTGTTGGGTTGACTCGCAGTGCTGAAGTGAATCGCTTTGGCATAGTGGTAGAAAACACTTTAAAAGATAAAGATAAAGATACATTTATTCGCAACAATACAAAATTACATTACATAGATACAAATAAGAACAAGACACAGAGAAATTGTTGCGAAATATTATTATTATGTTGAATATTGTGCATCAGCAGCGCGTAGTATTTCTTGAAAATGGTGACTAATTCTATATTTTCTTGGAAAATCAGGAGGAGTACGTAGAACCGACTACCAGTGCTGGCAACCAAGGCCGCGGAAAAGACATTTCCACTATAATAGAAGCAGCTGAAGAAGAGAAACTCAAGGCCGAGCGTGAGGAGGCTATTGCACAGGTTAGTACGCCCACCTTAGCTACGGCATTGTGATTTAAATTGGTCTATACATAGACCGCAATTAAGCAAGACCATAGACTCTATGGTAATAACTTTCTTGCTTAATTGCGAAATGCATTACCAGCGAGAACTCGTTTATCGTTACACTCTCGGAAATTATTAAGTTTTTCGGGATAAAAGGAGTGCAATTCAGCGGTTAAGGTATACTTGCAGCGAGGTGTAACAAACAGACAACGAATATTCTGCTATACGTGCTGTATTAGTGCGTTTGTGATTTCATTCTTCGTATGCGCGGTCCACTACTTAATTTAACTTACATACGCAACCGAGCGACGTGAATTTGAGTGGCGGTGCGCGCCTTTGTGAGGTGTGTGTGGTGGTTTATACACCAACCTGTGTTCTTTTCTGTTATTCCTGTTAATTCGATTATACTTCATTGTACAATTTTCAATGAAAAACCATAAAGGTATTCTATTACAAAATTGTTCATCAATCCGACCTTCCACCTTCCAAGGTGTTAAACCAGGTAAAAATCTCCTTTCCCCTGACGTTGGCTATTTGGGACAACTTTGCCTGTCTATCTGTAGTCAGCACTACTTATCTGCGTGTATACGCACTTCACAAGAATAAAGGCTCGGTACAACGTAATTATAAGAGCAATAATGATATTTGCAAGTGTATTTATCGTACTTGTTTTCAGGGTAAGCCGATAGAGATAAGAAAGAAAAAGAAGCAGCGGCGGAAACCACGCAAACTCAACTCGCTAGAGGTCGTGTCTGAAGACGACGACGAGACTGATGAAGATTTTAAAGACACTGGGTAAGATAGTCTTATTTACTACAAGGGTTCCTTAGCCTAAATCCTTAGGCTACGGAACCGGATCCGGAGGTTTTAGCATCCGCTAAAACGGGACCATATTACTAAAACTCAAAACTCAACTCAAAGCTATGGCGACAGTCAGCTGGCGTTTACCGAAACGCCGAAATATTGGCTACAATTCTTCTTTTAAATAGGTCGCAGATCTTTGGTCGGTGCTTTCATCACGAAAGATTTAAAGCTCATCGTATGGCAAGCATCCAACCATTCGACCATCAGGGAAACTTGTGCTTTAAGTCTAACATACTATCTACGAGAATAATTTTTAGAACATAGCAGGCATAGTACAAATAACTTATCATGCTGTCTTGCCCTCAGTATGGAGTCATCATCAGAAGAGATCTCATCGTCAGCTGAACGCGACAGCACAGACTCGCGCTCTTCGGATTCGCTGCCCATTCGCCGGCCCTGTCGCACGGAGAAGAAAGGTAATAACCATCGAAAGCATCGTCTTTCTTTGTTTCTTAATCTTAAGTAATCGTCATTGATATTGTCGTTAAGTTGTCATTATCGTCGTAATGATCTTCACTGTCACAGTTATGGTTTAATTAATATCAAGGGATCTCATCTAGCTTAGCTTCGGATTTTTGGTTGAACTTCAAGATAAAATCATTTGCTGCAGACGTTTCATGCATAGGTATAACTATTAATTTGCTTTTCAGATCGTCCTAAGCTACGAGAATCGTCTCCAGAAGAAAAGAAGAAGAAGGGCGAGTTTGCCGGCACCAGTAGCGAATCTAGTGGAGCTAAAGAGTGGCCGCATAAAGTGAAGTAAGTGAGATTCATTTCAATGTTGTTACAAATTAATCTACCGGTTCTAAATTCTAAACCTCAGACCGGAACTGATAACATTAAAATCAAGTGAGATTAAGTAAATATTCAAAGGAATCTGAAAGACATCGTATTTTGTCTGGAAGGTGTTTTTGTCGTGCTTTCTCAGCTTTAGTACCCGTCCGCTAACTAGGAAAGCAAAATTAATCTAAACTTATCCGACAAAATATCAGGTGGTTTGATAATTAAGTATGTCTGACATGTTAGGTTCTGCCGATTTAGAACCTATGATTTTGCAAGGGTTGTTTAACTTTAATTTTGCTTTTCGAAAATAATATGAATTTTGCCGAGCGTATTTGAGAAAAAACTGTTAATCTTATTTCAGGACGAAGTCAAAATCGCGTTCGAAGCGTGACAAATCATACATCAAGAAGAAGAAGAAGAAAGAGAAACGCGGTCTGACCCAGTACGACGCGGACGGCAACGTGATCCGCGCGCGCGTCACGTACGGCGGGCTCAGCGACGACTCGCCCAACGACTGGTCGCCGAAGCACCGCACGCGCCAGAAGAAGATCAACTACACAGAGATGCCCAACACCGAGTCCGAGGACGTGAGTACACCCAACCGAGTATAGGCCGTTTCACTTGAGCTCTCGAGCTACGATCAATGAAAGGAACAAAAAGAAAGTCACTTATAGTTGTGCGAGTGCCGCTATACGTAGTCCGAATTTAAAACTGAAAACCTATATTTTACACGCGTATAATTACTTCCATTCACCCATTCGATCCATTCGTGGCTGCTCTTGTGAAACGACACATACAATCGTTATTTGTGATTAAAACGAGAGTAATACACGTAACTAGCGTTGTGACGATCCGGTGTGATAAAATTAATCGCCGATTGTAGACTTGGTACATGATATTAGAACTCGTTTACAGGGCCGTTTACAATGGATTCGTTTTGATTTCGGTGTGGTGTATGTTATCAAAAAAGGAGTAAAGGTGGTTGGGGTGAGGGAGAGGTATTGTCCTCCGATATTTATTTATTTATGAAGCATTAAAGTAGTACAGCGACTCCTCCTAGCGTGGCTAAAAATAGTTATTTGTGCAACAAGAGAGCAAAGTTGGTTTTAAATCCCGAGTAAGCGAATTCTTCTATAATTGAATCAGGGGTTAGAATCCTGAGAGCAGGGATTCAAAGACACGAGATTCTCATGTCTTATGACATGTCCTAACCTAACCACCCAGCCACCCATTTATATTGACCCAGCACTGTTCTCGGCATTTTTATTTATTTATTACATTTTACTTTAAAATCGAATTTAATCCATTAGCTTTATACAGTAAAACCTGCCTTTTTACGGTGCAGCTCGGCTGTGCGCCTGGCATTGCTGCCGTCTATGGGCGACGACGGAGACCGGTTACCATCAGGTAGCTCGTCTGCTCGTTGACCTTTAACAGCCATAACTTAAATCCGATACATACGCCCTGACCTAAATACAAAGTTTCGGTGTGCGCGCTCAATTTAGCGTTGTTGCAGGAAATGCACAAGGGTAGCGGCAAGCACATGCCGGACAGCTCGGACGAGTTCAAGGTGGACGACTCGGACGTGACGTCGGACTCCGACGCCGAGCGCGCCAAGCGCGCGCGCGCCGACGACGCCGAGCACCAGCAGCGCGCGCTCAGCGACCTCATCAAGACCGCCGTCGTGCCGCTCGAGAAGCTGCCCGACGACGTCACCAAGGCCAAGGAGGAGGAGCTGCAGGCGCACCTCAGTAAGTTATGTGTGTACTCTTTTTCACTTTTATTAACACTTACGAGTCGTTTCTAGAGAGCTGCCACGAATGGATCGAAAATATTTATAGTAGCCATGTAAAAATTAAAGTTAAAGTTAATTAAAGTTGTCGATTTGCAATTCGAACTATGTTTAAGAGGATGGTACTCAATCAGTCAAATGTGTCACATTAGTTCAGTTGGTTCCATTCACCGTAGCTCTGTGGAAAGACCTATCACATACACCAACACTAAACTTAATTGAGCTATCAAAGAAATTTTCCAGGCGCTTTGAGGTTGTACAGTCCCCAACGAAAATGTTAAGCACTTTAGTGCACTGTCATAATAAACTTCAAACTGAACATCAAATGACAAGTATGAAAATAACAATGACAGTCACAATGACAAGGTTCTAAGTATGCTGAACATTTTTATTGGGTGACTGTACATCAAGCACTTATTCATAATAACATCTCCTGAATTATCACTTGACCTAAAGAGATTCACAACATCAACATAACCAAAAAAAAGAGAGACTTGTTTGTTAGCGTGAAATATGTACTATTGTGTTGCAGACGCGCAGGCGGCGCTGAACGCGCGCGGCCGGGGCCGCGGGCGCGGCGGCCGAGGCAGCAGGTAATCTATGCGAATTAAAAAAATAGTACATTATTGCCTAGGCATGGAAGTAGGCAGTTGCGGGCCGAGCATTGGATTAAACGGACGAGCTTGCGAGTCCGTTTAAAAATACGAAGCCCGCAATTGCTGTTCCTGCCGAGGCAAATATAGTGCTTTTCTCAAAAATCGCAAGAAAAAAATTGTGTTGGGGTCAAATCTTCATCGCATGAACTCATTTTTTGAATTGCATACAAACAGAAACTTCATGTGAAAAAACCATCACTCCTTACCGCCTTTCTGTTTATGACAAGGAGAAACGCAATTTTTGTTTTTAAAAAAAACATAAGCTATTCCAGGCACAAATAAAAAAGTTATGTTTGAGTAAAATTTGGATGTATAAGACTTGTGCCCTCATTTTATTATGGCCCTTTCACTTTTTAAAAAGTTAAAGCTAGATAGTAATGGAATTTGTGTGCAACATTGCGGGTTTGTGTAGCGAGCAGTCAATGTTTTTTTTTTTAATTTGAGAAGTGTCAGTAAACTATGTACTTCGCGTCTCAATATGTATATAGGAATGTCAACATTTCCGGACATTTTTGAGAAAACTTCTTTCTAGTTTTAATAAGGTGACCATTGAAACTTCAAATCAGTTTTTAAAATTTCACAGTTATAATAATAGCTATTTATTCAACTGGTAAATAATGATGTTCGCAAGCTCGCGCTCGTACCTTAAGAGCTAATTATATACCGTTGTGACATACATAACTTTTTCCACAAGCTTAAAAAGGAAAGTACAGTTCGTTGTAATTAGTTTAGTTATTTCTGGTGGTTTCTAAATTGAAAGCGACCGCAGAGAAAAACTATGGCGTCATACGTCATACAGCCTAGTTGATTTGTATTATTTATCGTTTCTTTGTAAGTATGAAATACAGTGCTCTTCGTTAAGGTTTCTAGTTTAATATTTTGGGGATTTTGACAATTTAATTTTTTCAATACTTCGAACAATAAAGTATAAAGAATTGGAATCAATTTTTAACGATAATATATCGGTTTATTGTACATGAGTAGAAAAATATTGTACAGTCACCAGCAATAATACATTTCATAATACATTGGGCTCAAACATTTTTGACACGCTCTTATGCCTCTAGTAATAGAGACGTGTCAGATATTTGTAAGGCTAATGTTGGATAATATATTATTGCTGGTTACTGTACTAGCTTTTGCGCGCGACTCATTGGGATTTCATCCAGATCCTTTCAGTCGTTCTGGCGTGATTGAGTAACAAACGTTTCGTTTATATTTATAATATTAGTAAGACTAGTAAGATGAGTGGTTTGTGTTGCAGAGGCGGGCGGAGCGGGCGCGGCTCGCGCGCCGGCAGCGCGCCCGACGACGCACTCTCCAAGCTGGTCGGCGTCAAGATCAAGGGTACGCCAAACTTTGCACTCTCTTATTGCTTTCGATAGATATTTACGTCATCTGCTGGACAACAACTGACGATACTTTTTTTTACAGATTTAGGTCAAGAACCGATGAAACCCAACCAGGTGAGTCTTTATTAATGGATACATTTAAATTACTTCACAGCAGGGTATGCGTATATTAAATTTGTGTTGTTTTCGCCAGAATTAAAAACCCTGACTTATGTTAACGTATCTCATTTTAGCTCGAAAGAGAAAAGAAGCGGCAAGAACGCGAAGCGAAGCTGGCGGAAAAAGAAGCGAAGCGGGTTGAGAGGATACAGAAGAAGGAAGAAAAAGACAAACTGAAAGAGCAGAAGGCTAAAGAGCGGGAGGAGAAGCGTTTAGCGCGGCTCGCGCTGCAGGAGAGTAAGAGGATGAAGAAGGAGAAGCCGGAGTACCCGATGTCGGCGCCCGGCGCGTACGGCGCGCGCCCGCCCGGCCCGCCCTACCCCGACTACCCCGAGCACAGGCTGCCCGCCACGCCGAGGTTGCAGGTAAACTATAGTTTCACCTCTCAACCACTAAAATAACCCATAAAACCCATGTATAGGCGGACTAAAGTGATAAATTTTGTCTCTGGGGACTAATAGTACATTTTGATGCAAGTGCGAAAAGTATGTATTTTTACACGAGTCCCGAGGTGTCTTCGTGGACTCGTGTAAAATGACTGTTCCGCAGGTGTATCAACGTTTTTTATACATTTGCGAAAAAATGTCACTGGAACAAAAAACAAATAACAACAACAGTAATTAAAAGAGTCAATTTAGCGAAAAAAAAATCTTTATAAGCATGTAAATGTATTATTCGCTGTACGAAAGCCAACGGTCGTTCATAATTCATAATACTCAATCCGCCAGGCGGTCACTTACGCCTGCTGGAACATTTAGCCAACTTTATGAAAACTTTTTTGACTTTTAACATTAGAAAACTCCGAAACCCTGTTCCGAATTCTGCAAAATGGAACGAATTGATTGTTTGTCAAACTGGGTGTTAATCCTGTAACCGGGTTTAATGGAAAGCAGAGTGTAAACGTCACATTAGGGTGGAATAATCAAATGTATTTTGAAATGAATACCTAACGTTTGTGCACTGATGATGTCCTTTGTGTCAGGTGCGAGCCGAGCTGCGCGGCGTGCCCGTGGCGGGCCCAATGGCGGCCGACCAGAGCTTGCGGGAAGGTCAGTATAGCATTAGTTATAACTTATAAGCCTCCTAAGGCCCATCATACAAGGAAATTTGCAAATGGAATATGAACCTATTGTGAATGCCATAGAATACATTTTGTAAATTAATTGCCAAAACAAGTTCCACCTTAGCTCCTGTGCCCTGGATCTTTATTTGGTTAGGGCGCATAACGTCTTACTCGCAAAACGTCCCTCCACCAAAATCGTCCCATTCGCAAAACGTCTTCTCTGCAAAATACCCCATTCGCAAAACGTCAGGGGCCTGTTTTATAAAGCTACAAATTACAATTTACAGGTTACAACTTGTAACTTGTAGGTTGTGTCAAATGGAAACTTGTAACTTACAAGTTTCCATTTGACACAACCTCGACCAATGACGACAAGCCATTTGAGCAGTGTTGCCAGTTTAGACCTGTAAAATTGTAACTTGTAGCTTTATAAATCGTGCCCCTTTCGCAAAACGTCCCTTCCTGGGAAAGCCCCTCTGCGAAATGACCCACTCGCAAAATGTGTCTGGAAAAAGCTTGTTTAAGTAGAGATAAGAGATGGCCAATAATAATCCCTACATTGGCCTTAGGGTGGAATGGGGACTTCACATATCAACTCACCTTTGATTTACCCTGGCGGACCAACTAGTAACAATATGACTAATATGTCCTTTATTTACCGTGCTCAATAATCGTAGCAGTAATAACATGCAAAGTCGTAGCATTATTTTTTCATTACACGGGACTACCTCCACGTAATGCATGTAACGAAGGAACGTTTTGCGAACGAGTCATTTTGCGAAAGAGACGTGTTGCGAACGGGTCATTTTGCGAAAGGGACATTTTGCGAACGGGACTTTATATATGTGAAGGAACGGGCCCTTTTGCAGAAGGGTCGTTTTGCGTAAGGGAAATTTAGGAGAAGGACATCTCGCGAAAGGGACAAAGGGACATTCTGCGAATGGGACGTTATGCGCCCTAACTCTTTATTTCAATGGTCGTATTATGTGAACTTTTTTTATAACCGACCTTCGTGTAATCAAACTAATAATTAATCAATAAATTACGCTACCAAAATCGCAGACACAAGATATTATAATAAACTATTAGCCCGCCCTGGCTTCGCTGAGTGTTATTATGCACGTAAACCTCCTAGAAGACACCTGTACATCATACTTAAAAGCCCCATTGATACGGTTTTGCAGGCACGCTGTCCGTGGCGGGGTCGCCGCAGCCGTTCAAGCCGGCGAGCGAGGAGCCCAGCGTCATCACCCGCATGCCGCACATGCTCAACCATTACAGGTGCGGACTGAACACTCTCCGTACTCCTTTACTAACCTACTACATTCTTACTTTTTTTTTAAATCATAAATTTGTTGCGTTTGACCTCAGTATCTCCTGATGTTAAGTGACGACGAGGTCGAAGGTGGTACAGTTACGAGATTAAATTTGGTACCCACCGTAGGCCCAAAGTCAATCTGACATTCTACAACAATAAGCTTGAGTTTACTAAAAGATACAAATGACTTGACAAGCGTGACTTTTCGTATCACGTCATCTACCAGTGGCGCGATTGGTTTAAAAAAGAATCGAATAGAAACGCTGGTTAGCGTAATGAATCTTGGCAGGGCCCTCTGTAAGACATTTATAAAATCGACGTAAAAATTAATTAAACATTACAATTAAACAGGGGCCCCATGATGTACAGTGGCGGCGGCCCTGCTGGGTACGGTCCGCGCCAGGGCATGATGTACGTGCCGCACCCCGGGCTGCCGGCCCGGCCGCAGTACCCGCCCTACTACGGGCTGCGGGCGCTGCCGCCCTACCCGCGCGACGCGCCGCCGCCGCGCCTGCACCCGCCGGGCTCCTCGCACGGACTACCCCTAGCGCAGCACGGCCCGTTACATGGACCACCGGGATCCTCGCATGGACCACCGGGATCCTCTCACGGACCGCCAGGACCCTTGCGAGGACCACAGGGACCTCTGCATGGGCTACCAGGATCGTCGCATGGACCACCAGGTTCCTCGCACGGCCCACCGGTATCGTCGCATGGACCGCCGGGACCCATGCGTGGCCCGCCAGGATCTTCGCAAGGCCCGCCAGGGTCTTCGCATGGACCGCCGGGATCATTGCATGGACCGCCAGGATCATCGCATGGACCACCAGGATCATCGCATGGACCGCCAGGATCGTCACATGGACCGCCAGGATCGTTACACGGATCACCGGGGCCGTCACATGGGCCGCCGAGATCCATGCATGGACCGCCGGGATCGTCGCACGGTCCGCCGGGATCGTCGCATGGTCCGCCGGGATCGTCGCATGGTCCGCCAGGACCCGCGCATGGACCGCCGGGTTCTTTACATGGTCCTCCTGGATCCGCGCATGGACCGCCAGGATCCTCGCACGGACCGTCGGGTCCTTTACATGGATCGTCGGGTCCTTTACATGGACCACCGGGACCTCTGCATGGGCCACCAGGATCTTCGCATGGGCTACCGGGTACCATGCATGGACTGCCGGGATCTATGCACGGTCCGCCAAGATCCTCGCACGGTCTGCCAGGTTCAACCCACGGTCCGCCCGGGCCGCACGGTCCGAGTTCACTCCACGGGCTGCTCCGAGCGGGTCCGCCGGTTCAGCTCCACGGACTGAGAGGGCCGATGGGGCCGTCCGGCTCCCCCGGCATGCCCGCCGGGCGCGCGCCGCCCGGCTCCGCGTCCCCGGCGGGGCCGCCCCCCGGGCCCGGCGCAGACCCGCGCTCGGCCGCGACGCCGCCGGTGCCGACGCCCGGGGCGCCGCACAAAGAAGCGCCGATCAAGATCAAAACCGAGGTCAAAACGGAGCCCGAGTACCATTCGCCGGTGCAGTCGCCGCCGCGGTGCTCGCCCGAGCCTCCGCGGCACCCCAAGATAAAACACACGGAGAACAAGGAGCGCCGCCCGCGCTACCCGCTCGGGCCGTACGCGCCCCAGTACGGCCCCTACGGTCCGTACGCGCCGCCCGGGCCGCCCGGGCCGGAGGTCCCGCCCGGCCTGCTCGGCCTGCACGCGCGGCCGCCCGGCCCGTCCCCGCTGCAGCGCATGCACCTCAACCTGCAGCAGTTCCTGCCGCCCGCGGACAAGCCGGAGCCGGCGCGCTCGCCGCTGCGGCCCGAGGCGCCGCCCTACCCGCCCGCGCAGCAGCACCCGCGGCCGCAGTTCGGGCCGCCGCCGGCGCGGGCGCGCGCCAGCCCCGGCGCCGCGCCGTACGGGCCGCCGTACGAGCCGGGCGCGGCGCGCGAGCCGGAGCGCACGCCGCCGCCCGCGCCCAGCGACGCGCCGGCGCCGCCCGGGCCCGCGCCGCCCGAGCCCGCGCCGGAGCGCTCGCCGCCGCCCGCGCCGCTCGCGACCGTCAAGACGGAGCCGCGCGCGGGCGAGGAAGGCGGCGTCTTCGGCGGGCTCGTCAGCTACTTTTCGAGCCAGCACGAGGACGACGAGCTCGACGCGTAGCCGTCGCGCCGTGTACATACTCTATAGTGATCTATTTATATACGCCGGACGCGCCTCCCGCTCCGGCCGTTATGTACGATAATTATATTGTGTAAAACTTAGCGGATTAAGTTAAATATGAGGACTTTTTGGTCTCGAATCAAATTGTATTATTATTTCCGGTTATGTTTAAGTGAGATTTATTTATACAGAGTCGATAAGTACTTACTTGTATCTCTAATACGAATTTTATTAAAGAATCAAATTGATTATTTCTTTTTGCAAAATAAATGTTTTCTCCTACAAACGCTGTTTTTTTTATACAAAATGAAACACTGGTGAAAAAGGCCACATTTATTTTCTCGGTCTACCCGCTACTTTTTTGCTGCTTGCTGCCTGTTTATTTTTACCACCGAAGGACAACGGTTGTTCTGAAAGAGAAAATATATTTTATTAATAGAATTGTTGGCAATCACGCATCGTATTACGAGCTGCCATCTCTATCAGACGGTAAAACATAATTCCTACTCACCAGGCGGAGCTATTTTCAACGAGATGTCATAGGTTTTGCTCTTCGCCCTTTTGGCTGCAGGCTCGAGTTTTTCTGGCGTTTCCGTAGGGGTCACCGTTTCTTGTGTTGCCGCCCAGCCATCCTGCAAAATTACCAACCCGTTACGTGTTACCCCAGTTGGTATAGTGTTTTCAATCCTCCAAAGTGTGTCCCGCCACTGACATCGGATGTTGCTCAGTTGCGTATCCCAGCTTTTACTTCCTAATACGGTTTAGCAAAAAAATACCATAAAATCACGTTTCTTGTATGGGGCTCCCTTTAATCCTACTAATATTATAAATGCGAAAGTTTGTGCGTGTGTTTGTCACTTCTTCACGCTGCAACGGCTGGACGGATCTGGATGAAATTTGGAATGGAGATAGCTTATACCCTGGATTAACACATAGGCTACTTTTCAACCCGGAAAATTTAAAAATTCCCGAGGGATTAAGTATAATCGAAATCTAAGCGGACGAAGACGCGTTCAGAAGCTATTATCCACTAACACGTACTCGTATGTACTCTTCATCCCGGAAAATTTAAAAGTTTCCATGGGAATAACTATAATCGAAATCTAATAATAAATAATTCCAATTGTACTGACGCCATGATGATGAATAGGCATAAAGATTTATGTCTGTGGCATTTATTTTTAATTACAATACGTAGTTGTGATTAGGTTGTTACATGTCATGATACCTGTGGCCCGTTTCACGAAGTTACAAATTACAAGCGGAACTCTGTTTCAAGCAAAAGGAGTTAGAACCGCTCATATTTTGTAACTTGTAGCTTCGTGAAACGGCCCTCTGGATAATGATTGCTATTTTGAGTATCTCCCGGTACACAATGCTGTTTTTCGGAAAAGTCGTTTCGGGAATGGCAATTTCGACAACGGTGTCAGATTCGGAATTCAAGATGGCGGCCATGATGTTTTTCGAATAAGCCATCACGAGTATCATTTCTCATGTTTTCGCGGATAGCGAATTCGAAAATGATGTCTGATTCGGAATTCAAGATGGTGGCTATGATGTTTATCGAAAAAGCCGTCATGGGTAATTATCGGGTTTCATGTTTTCGGGGATGGCGAATTCGAAAATGATGTCGGATTCGGAATTCAAGATGGGCGCCATGATGATTTTCGAAAAAATCGTCATGGGTAACATGTTTCATGTTTTCGGGATAGGCAATTTCGAAAATGATGTCGGAATCGGATTTCGAGATGGCGGCCACGATGTTTTTCGAATAAGCCGTCACGGGTATCGTTTCTCATGTTTTCGCGGATAGCGAATTCGAAAATGATGTCTGATTCGGAATTCAAGATGGCGGCCATGATGTTTATCGAAAAAGCCGTCATGGGTAATTATCGTGTTTCATGTTTTCGGGGATGGCGAATTCAAAAATGATGTCGGATTCGGAATTCAAGATGGCGCGGCCATGATGTTTATCGAAAAAGCCGTCATGGGTATCGTGTTTCATGTTTTGGATGGCGAATTCGAAATTGATGTCAGATTCGGAATTCAAGATGGCGGCCATGGTGTTTTTAAAAAAGGCCGACATGGGTATCGTATTTTATGTTTTCGGGGATAGCAATTTCGAAAATAATAATAAAATTTGGAATTCAAGATGGCGTCACGATATTGATCGAAAAAGACGTCATGCGGTTATCGTGTTTCATGTTTTCGGGGATGGCAATTTCGAAAATGATGTCAAATTCGGAATTCAAGATGGTGGCCATGATGTTTTTCGAATAAGCCATCACGAGTATCATTTCTCATGTTTTCGCGTACCGTAAAACGGGGCTATTTGGGAATCACGGGGCTGTTTGGAACAAAGTAATCATAAGCTTTTAGTTGATATATTTTTTGTAATGGTTGGGATAGAACTGTAAAACTTGTTGTCAGGTGAAGTTTTCAGTTCTACCATTGCCACGACAAAAAATATATCAACTAAAAGCTTATAATTACTTGGTTCCAAATAGCCCCGTGATTCCCAAATAGCCCCGTTTTACGGCATAGCGAATTCGAAAATGATGTCTGATTCGGAATTCAAGATGGCTGCCCATGATGTTTATCGAAAAAGCCGTCATGGGTAATTATCGTGTTTCATGTTTTCGGGGATGGCGAATTCAAAAATGATGTCGGATTCGGAATTCAAGATGGCGCGGCCATGATGTTTATCGAAAAAGCCGTCATGGGTATCTTTTCTCATGTTTTCGCGGATAGCGAATTCGAAAATAATGTCAGATTCGGAATTCAAGATGGCGGCCATGACGTTTATCGAAAAAGCCGTCATGGGGTATCGTGTTTCATGTTTTCGGGGATGGCGAATTCGAAAATGATGTCAGATTCGGAATTCAAGATGGCGGCCATGATGTTTATCGAAAAAGCCGTCATGGGTCATTATCGTGTTGCATGTTTTCGGGGATTGCGAATTCAAAAATGATGTCGGATTCGGAATTCAAGATGGCGCGGCCATGATGTTTATCGAAAAAGCCGTCATGGGTATCTTCTCTCATGTTTTCGCGGATAGCGAATTCGAAAATGATGTCAGATTCGGAATTCAAGACGGCGGCCGTGATGTTTATCGAAAAAGCCGTCATGGGGTATCGTGAATCGGGGATGGTGAATTCGAAAATGATGTCAGATTCGGAATTCAAGATGACGGCCATGATATGTTTTTAGAAAAAGGCGACATGGGTATCGTGTTTCATGTTTTCGGAGATGGCATGGCAATTTCGAAAATGATATCAAATTTGGAATTCAAGGTGGCGGCCATGATGGTTTTCGAAAAAGTCGTCATGGGTATGAGTCGTGTGTTTGCACAGACGAAAAAGAAAAGAAAAGAAAAAATAGATTAGCACGTATAATAGCTTAGGTCCTGGAATAGGACAGGGTAGTTTTTATTCCGAAAAAACATCTCATTCCTAAGGGAAATCAAATTAATCGTTAAAAGCTGCGAATTTGCTCACAAGACGACGCCACTTTGTATGGGCGAGTAACAAAATTAAAAAGGTGAAATCTCATCTAGCCACGTGTGTGTGTGTGTGTGTGTGCTTATTTTTGTTTACGTTTGTCATCTCGTAATCCTTTCAGTTTGTATTCATTGATGTGTGCGTACACAAAAGTGACTAAAGAAAGACACTTTTAGTTCTCCATATAGCTCTGATTTAAAACTCTGTATCGAAGTGTTGCCTTGGTTTTGTCAAAATCACTGGGTGGTTAACCGATTTTCCCTATCCAGCGCTATATTTCGTTTTCGGTTCGGATACGACAAACTCATATTATTTATCCTTGTAAGATCAAATTCTGAAGTCCACGCAACAAATCTATTATGCCCCTATACAAACTGAAATTTCAGACTTTGCAAACGTATTTGGCGTATAGTCTAATCTTTATGGTGACGAAATAACCGATCATAGCTCGTATTTATAAAATCTGTTTTGAATGATTAGAATTTGATAAGGTATTTGAAGGTAAACCACAAGCTGGGGATGTAACTCGCCTCTGGGTCTTCGATTTCAGGCGCGATGGGCAGGAAATGTAGCATGCCGTCGTTTTCACCGTCCTCGTCAGAGCTGCAGAAAGCCGCTACCGGCTCGCACGTGGTTACGTCCACCTGGTACACGACAGTTTACCTTAAGCCTGGACCGAGCGTCATCTTGGGGATGGTTTTTGGTATACAAATGAATACACAATGTGACAAAGTTTAATAACCTTCGAGTAGTCAACGTAAACGTTAAGTTACTCATAGTTCAATTGTTATTAAGTTATGTCATATACCCTATAAATCGTGTATTCTATTGTACAACAAAAAACCATCCGTCGATTTGAAGACAATAGGTACTGTTATGTTTACTAGAAATCACAGGGTTGGCAGCGCATTTTCGGTCTAAGGATTGCAGTCATAAGATTGTAGGTCTTGAGAATGCAAATGTCTAAGGGCCTTATTTATAAACTGATCTCTACCTGTAATGCCCGTCTCAAAATGCGTCAAAATTGTCAGCTTTTTATGGCTTGACGTTCACTTTGACGTATCTTGTGACTGACATATCAGCCAAGATGAGTTTATTATACGGCTCTAAGCGTCACAGATCCCACTCACCATCAGATGGCCTATGTGGACGTCTCCATGGAATATCAATAAAAAACGAGATCTACAGTTTGGTCGTTCTAAGAGGGCCGATTTGACAGCTGTCAACGCAGTATAAAATATAACCTCAAACACATTTTGTACTGAGTTGACAGCTGTCAAATCGGCCCTCTTAGAACGACCAAACTGTAAGTATATGCCTATTCGTTTCAAATTTTAATTATAACGCTGTCGCTGTTTAATAAATAATAAAGTATCAGGGGACAATCGCACACAACAATTGACCTAGCTCCAAACTAAGCTCTACTACTATGGGACCATGATATAAATATTTATATAGATACTCTTGCTCATCACACAAACATTTTCCTTTACCGGGAATCGAACCCGGGACCGCTAGCTTCGTAGGCAGGGTAACTACCCACTAGATCAACGCGTCGTTCTATAACAGTTTTTTAATAATATAGAAAGTGACCTCTGTCTCCTCGTCAGCGTCGCTGTCGCCGGCGGGCCCCACGGAGCGGTCCTCGTCAGCCACGTCGAACTCGCTCTCGCGCTCCTCGTACTCCACATTCTCGTCCAGCTCCTTGAAGTCGGGCGCGAACGCCGACCAGTTCTCCACCTGGTTTTGCGCCCATATCGACACTACGCCTGCAAAATTACAGCTCTAACTTTTAAAGAATAGGAAGAGCCTCCAGAACTACATGATACCGACATTTGGATAAAAAGGAATTTAACGGGTGCATCATGCTAGTCGGGTTTCAGTTTTTAATCTTTTTCAACTCTGTAGCGTTTCTTACTACGGTTATCAAATTCTGGCAGCAGCGCAGCATTGCGTCTGAGACCTTGCGTCTATTCCCACTAGTTCCATTATTTAAAGTACTTCAGATAATAGAGTTACTGGTGTGACGAAAATGACAAATATTTTCTTTTATTATTACGAATGTCTTATATTGTATTATTATTGAATGCAATTTATTCATTAACGGTTTTAGTGAGACTAAATTATTTTTTAATAAAATAGAACTACTGGGGAAATATGATTCCCACTACTTCTATTATCTGAAGTCCTTTAAATAATACAACTGTCAACGGTTTGACCGTAAAGCAGATATAGATGAGTTTTTCAATAATAAAAATGCGCCTGATGAAAGTGATGATGCATTTGTACAAATTAAAAAATCTTAAGTCTTGAGTTTTTGAAGGCTCTTTTTTCTTCAGCTCTGTCGTATTTTCGAATTCTTCCTTATTCCAGAAACCAATTGGATAGTGTCGACGGAGATCCTTTTTTTGAGTGGTCTCGCCCTTCGTGCCTGCTGCAAAACTAACGTTACCTACACCTATCTGGGACTTTTGAGACAAAAATATTAGTACCACTTGTCCCATGGGACTACTGGGACGAAATTGTCCCAGTTGTCCCATAATGGGAAAACTCAATGGGACTAGTGGTATATATCCATAGGTAGAAGGTGTGCATGTTTCTACCGTACCCGCGCTGATGCTAGCGATGATCGGCCTGATGGGATGCCAGACCACGTCCAGAAGTAGCTCCCCCTTAGTCCCGTGCAGGATCTTGACCAGGTTGCCGATGGACTTCTCCCAGACGTACAGCGCGTGCTGGCGCGCCGAGCCGGCGCAGATGTACTCACCGTCGCCGGAGAAGCAACACTTCTTCCATGTCGTTCTGAGGAAGATGCACACATTAGTCGGTTTTATAGCGAAGTTTTTCTGCCGCAACACTGTTGCATAAATATGTGTATTCATGAATTTTATCGCCTTCGGTCCCACCAAGGGCGAGGAAGCGATTAGCAATCGGCGATTTTCTCGCCCAAGAAACGAACAAAAGATAAAGATCCCCTGTCAGTAAAAGAGACACGTATATTAATAGTTGCTCGCTGGCTGTTCACACTACCGGCGAGAACTCATTCCACTAGTTTGTCGAAACAAAAAAATATAGAACCCGTGTCGAGAAAAGAGACAAATATTAATAGTGATCGCTGGCTGTACTAAACTCATAAAATAGGTTTGTCAGATCATGAAACTGCCCAAAGTATTACATTCCCGGTTATTAATAAACCTAAGCCAGTTTTATTTTGGTATCATTATAAGAGACTACAATGAACAAAACGTTTTGAAATTTCTTAGCTGTTTGGAGGCTCTATCATGGTCTGATGTTTATTGCGAAAGTGATATGACAATAGCATTCAATATTTTTTATGAACTATTCACACTGTTATATAATTTGTGTTTCCCAATCAACAAGATCAAATACACGGTTAAGCCAAAAACGGTTAACTGGTTTAGTAAGGGTATTAAAAAATCTATAATAAAAAGGAGACATTTACGATTTCGTTATTATAAACATATAGGGAAACCTACACACAGTAATTGCAAAAATGCATATAAATCATATTCAAAGTTACTTAAACGATGTATTAATCATGCTCAAAAAATGGCTAATAATAAATATATAATAAAATCGAAAAATATGTGTAAAGCGACGTGGGATATTATTAAAAACACAGTAAAAATTAATCCGAATACTACTAGTATTGAGAAACTTGTAGTAAATGATAAAATTGTAAATGAACCCACTGACATCGCAAACATTTTTAATAAATATTTCATAAATCTAACGCACTCAGGCATAAAACATCAACCTGATACTTCACTTATAAAAGCAAATCATTCAAGCATGTTCCTGTCCCCTACAAATAAACATGAGATAGCTAAAATTATAAATTAGCTTAATCCCACTAACTCAACCGGATATGATAATATACAAACTAACATACTAAAAACTTGCAAATTACAAATCTCACCAGTACTAAGTTATCTCGTAAATCTCTCCTTCACAAGTGGCATTTTCCCAGAACCACTGAAAATCTCTCTTATCAAATGTCTCCATAAAAAAGGTACTAAAGAAAATGTCGAAAATTATAGGCCCATATCACTTATACCTATAATTTCAAAGATATTTGAAAAGTCTATGTACGAACGCATCACGGGATTTGTGCAGAAATTCGGAATAATTAAAGCAGAACAATATGGCTTTCAAAAAGGGAAGTCTACATCACTGGCAACATTTTCGCTGATGAGTAACATTTTCAAATATCTCGACAAGAGTAAGTCAGTCGTAGCCATCTTCTTCGATATGAGCAAAGCGTTCGATTTCGTGTCTCATAATATACTCCTGTCTATTTGTGAGCTCTATGGTTTGCGAGGAGTAGTTAAGGATTGGCTTAGAAGTTATTTAAGTGAGAGAACCCAGTTTGTGGAAATAAATAAAATTGATTCGAAAAAGATAATAACCTCACATAAATCATCGGTCACAGTAAATGCGATTGGAGTTCCACAGGGTAGTATTCTGGGACCCTTGCTTTTTATAAAGTGATCTATATCAAGATTAGTTTATAAAAACTCGTATTGGTTGAGATGCCTCTATCAAAACAACATCTCGCTTGGATGGCTTACTTGTTAACGAGGTCCTGCAGCTTCTGAATGGGCTCCGGCTCCCCGTTGACGCCGGCCTTGATGACCGTCACGGAGTCGTACACGCGGATCACGCGGTCCGATGTGTTCGCGAGGAAACAGCTGCGCACAATACTTACATCAGAGACTAGTTATCAGTTCTTCTGACCGTATGATCGTCCCTTTATCGCGGTGGAGAATGCATCCGTCATTCTCGCACTTACAGGTCGATTCACAAGAGTTGGCACGAATGGATTGAACGAAAGTAATGTCACCTATCACGGTGTGAGTGCCGTCCTTTGAACCGGTGTTCGAATTTCAAACCGAAATCCTGTTATTATTTTACACACTTGTATACTTTCGTTCACTCATTCAATCCATTCGTGCCAACTCTTGTGAATCGACCTGTACATACTGGTCAGAAACTGACAAATGTCTTATCCACATTTATCCACAATATCCAGATAGATTAACACGACCATAACCGGCCGGTATTAATTTATCTTGAACCAAAAACTATATACGGCCCTTAACGTAAAATTCAACATGCATATTATTGCGTACCTATGCATGTTATGAAGTACAGTCGGACAAATAAGTGGTCTGCCCTCCTATGGTTAAATTAATACCTAAATAAATAACGACTTTTTGATTTATTTTCATTTTAATACTTATTCATTTAGTTTGCACATTATAAAACAATAAAGTCAATAAGATGTGTCGGTAAATTTGAAGTGTCGACTGTAGCTACATTTTCAGGGTTGTGAAGTGAAACTAGGAACCCTTATAATTTTGCCATGTCCATCTGTCCGTCTGTCTGTTTGTCCGCGGGCTAACCCAGAGAATCTTGGTCCTACAAAGCTTTAATTTAGCAGAGTTCTATATTTAAATTACGCTGACAAAGTTGTACTTTTAAATCTTACAACAGCAAGTCACTTTAGGGTACCTCCTATACATGTAAAACAAAGGTTTTTTTTAGACTATAACGTCAAGTGAGGTATCATTGGATAGCTCTTAAAAATATTATGTACATGCTATTATCACTGTTTAGATTTGGGGAAACATTAAGAAAATATTTCGCTAGAGTTGCTTGACGGGGCAATCCTTTCTTCTTTCTTTAAGGATGAGGATATAATCACATAATACAAAAACGTTGCTAAAGCAACAGTTAACACAAAAATCTGCGTTGTAATATAATAACCACATATTAAGTGAAAAATGTTAATGGTAATTAGCAAGAACTTGATTAGCAATTTTAACTTACTTCCCTCTTCTAGCAAATTCTATGCTCTTTATTCCTGTAGTGCTTGATGTGCCAACAGTTATTTTGAAACTAGCTTTTATTGCTAATGTCTGTGAGTCTAAAATCAAAATCTTTCCTTTAGCATTCCCTGTATAGACATAGTCTCCTCTGCGGTCAAATGATGCTATTACATTTATATCACCCTGAAATTGAAACAAGTCAATCTGTTAGACAATATAACACTTTCGTTGACGACATGTTAACCTAGTTGGTAGTGACCCTACCCATGAAGTTAGTGGTCCTGGGTTCAAATCCCGTTAAGGGCAGATATTTGTGTTATCCTCGTGAGACCCAGTGTGCAATAGGATGAACATAATCAAGGCAATTTAATATGAACTGTGTTGCAATGAGAATAAGGTTTATTTTCCTATCTTCATAAAATGAAAACGTCATTATCAAACAAACTGAATTGAACTTTATTGCCTTGATGGTAGATTCAAAGTCCCACTCACAAAAAACTCCTTGTTTGTAGTATGGTGGGCTTTACGAGGTTATGAATGGGAGTATTTGTTCTTGAGTGTTGGATGTTTTGTATGTAATTAAGTATGTACCCATAGTACAAGTCTATAGCTTAGTTTGGGATTGGGATACAAAAAAACAAAAAAAAAATTGCTCAAGCCATTCTCGATTTATGGTGTGTCCAAGGGAAACAGGGATTCATTTTTATATATATAGATAATTCACAGTTACTTTTAGTTGAGAAATTGTGTGTTGTTTGATGTTTATGATCATTGATCAATATTTGTTACAAAGTAATAATTTATTGATTTGATGTTTACATTCCAATATTAGCTATAATTTAATACAAAATCTTACATCTTCATCAATCGGCAGTATCTTATGCTCTCCATCCGTGTCCACTAGCAATGCAGCATGTCTCATTGGGCACACAAGAAAGCGTTTGTCATTCCGAGGATCAAACTGCACCCGTACAATGGGGGTGGGAAATCTGTACCGCTGCTCACATTCACCAGATAATACATCCCAAATGCACACATTGTGGTCTGTGGATGCTGATAACAGCTGTAATACAGACAAACTAGTTAACAAACTACATTTTGAGTTTTATCTTATTTAATTTTAATAACATATATCTGTTTCACAAAAAGAAGTGTATAATAATTATACACTTCTTTTTGTGAAACAGATATTAGTGATTAGTGATCAAAATAAATAAGCATACAGAATACATACATACATAATCTCACGCCTTCGTTCCCAGAGTGGGGTAGGCAGAGCTACAGAATTACAAACATCTCTAAAAACTTGTTGATAATTCTATAACCACAATTTGCACAATTAGGCTAAGATGTTTACCAGCGTATTAGTGACAGGTTGCAAGCCCATCGCCTAACAGTACTACAAGCCTTTATTCCCTTAGTCGTCTCTTACGACATCCACGGGAAGACATGGAGTGGCACTATTCTAACTCGGCAACCACACGAGGCATACAGAATAGAGTGTTAAAATGCCTTAACTGAATACCCATTTATAATCACTTATGCATTATAGAAATGGGTGATGTCCACAGAGATTGCCTGGTACGATCCAGTAAAATAAATAATGAAAGTAATACTTGAGGAGCCTGTCAGGTAAGCTTAGTGGACCGCATAGATAACTTAGTTCCCATTTACGCATAACATAAGGCTTATTAAGTTTTGACCAACTTTTTTACAATTTCTGGACCAGCTGAGGCTGCAAACAGGATAGACGTGAGCTGATATGGATTTCGCAATGCCTCTGGTAAGGAAGTCCCATATGAAGATTCTGCCATCGTTGCACCCAACAGCCAGTAAGGTTCCACGGCGGTTGAACGCACAAGTTGCTGCTAGTGATATAGAATCTAATGTACCATCAAACTCCTGAAATTAAATCAGAATTTTAGTACTTTTATGACATACTTTAAGTAGATTTCTTTAGCAGTATCGGGATTAATTCTTGATTAAGAACTAAGGTTAATGAAAACATAACAAAAAAAGTGTATTATAGAATAGATAAACCAGCATGGGAAGACTTGCATATACACCTATTTTACTATATTTTATATTATTTCGATTTAAAATATAACCTGGATATAATATCTTTATAAGTTTCTTACCTCTGGATAATTCTGTCCAAATGACTCTAAAATCAAAAGCATTTATGAATTAAAAAACTAAATAATATGTTAAATGTACTTCAGTTACAATATCACATTACTGGTATTCTGGTTTGGCTGTATATATTTCATACAAACTTACCAAGTAACTCCAAATTCATGGTTATTTTTATGAGGACAAACGAACTACAACTCACACTTTTTTATCTTAAAATTAAAATTTTGTTCAATTTTATGAATTTTGGAAGACGACCGCTGATAAAATAAACCCTTGCAAGAGTCGTAACCGTCCCAATTTGGGATTCCCAAACCCGCGTCTGTTTTGACCACTGTGTTGTGTTATGTTATGTTATGACACTCGAAGCGAGCGAACCTTGAGCGGAGGTTTTTTGACATTTCATTCACAGATTATAAGATGTCTTTTTTTTTTTCTTGTGTTTTATCCCAGAGGGAAAGGCAAAGGACATTAATCCATACAGCCTAATATAAGATATGTCTATTCCATTGATGGCATTTTTTTTTCTTTTTTTGCTATTGGACAGGCTAAAGTCAAAGCCCATTCGCAAGCCACACTGTCATTGTTGTTTCATTCATATATATTTAATTTTATAGGTGCAGTAGGTTTTAAAAACCTCTGTCTTTTCTAAAAGGGCTGATAGACGTACGAGCTATAAAATCGCTATCTTGAAGTTCGCGAACTTACTCGCCTCGTGTCAGTGACAGACGCGCGAGCTATAAAATCGCGATCTTAAAGTTAGTGAACTCGCTCGGCTCGCGTCGGTGACAAACGGTGAAGCTTGCTCACACTTCAAACGCAAAATTTCGTCGAAAAAGGAAGCTTTGAGTTATTGAGGAATTATATCATATTATTATTTATTATTTATTTATTTTAATGGCGTCTACAAGTTATGTAATTTTACCAATGTCAAGTATATATAAGCAATTGTACAATTATATCATAATCATATTTTAAAAATCAAGGCCAAAAAAACTACGACAGATACGTCACTGTCATAATTGTCAAAGTCAGTTATGTCAGTGTCAATCGAACATTTCAGAGTTAGCCAACCTTTTTGCATTGATGATCAAATTTTTGTAAGTATTTGAAGATAATTCTGACATTTTCAATATCAAAAGTTATATTTAACAATAGAGAATATGCATTCAATGTTTTTTCTATCCGATATTCAAAACATTAAAATATCCCAAAACAAATATTTTCTCATATAGTTTGTTAAGTCATTAAATGGCGGGTGTGTGTGTTCAATGGCGATTTTTTTATCAGCTAAAACAAAATGACAAGCTAAGTTCGGATGCTTTACACTTATGCTTGATTTATACTTGACAGTTACCCATGGACCCCATGGTGTCATGGCTGGTAAAATTCCCGATGATTGTCATTATAAAGTGAGCTACACACTTTTGGCCTGTTATTTTGTCGAAAAGCTAAACGTATGTAATATTTAAATTGCATCTAACGTTGTTTACAACTATTGTTTATTTATCGTACCAAATGTTATTAATACCTGAAGTATTACAAGTGCAATAACAGTTTTGCTACCAAAAATCTTCTATGGTTAAATATTTAATAGGACATCTTGTATTTCTGTAAGTAACTTGAATTAACTTGTTTATTTAAATCGAAGGTTTAAAACTAGCTACAAATAAATATTCTTAGTGCGGTCTTTTAAAAAGTGGAAATATACTAAGGCAAATATAATTTTTTTTTAGTGGCGACCCACGTTGGTCTTTAATTACGTTTTCTACTCTATGTATTTCGACTGAAGGACCTAGCATCCATGGTCAAGAAAAATTATTAAAAAAAAAAAACGTTTTCGAGTAGGTATAGTACGAGAGCATTTCTTTTTTTTGCCGCTTTTAGGCCGGCCTCATACATACGTTTTCCGAATGCTGAATTCCGAATTGGAATTCCGTGAGACTAGCGCACACATTCGTTTTTCTTCATTCGGAATTTATACAGTCAGTACGGATCTGTGGTACAGATAGTGAAAGCGTGGTGAACGCACGAAGATGGAGGACGACGATTTATTAGCTATTTCGTTAATAATAATAAGATTTCTGCCTCGCACATATTAAAATTATTTTAAAGCTCGACCGTCTATCACCCCTTTTATAATCTGTGTTTTCAAAGTACGGCCTCTGCACGGGTAGCACTAGTAGTATCTTCTCGCATTTCGCTCATCGCGTCTCTATCGTTACTTAATAGATAGAAAGGGACATCACAGCAACAAACAAGTCGCGGGCAACTTGTGCTTGCCGTGCATGGTGCAGACATAGGTACCCCACAGATGACAATCAATCATATGATATCATATCATAACATGACCATACAATCTGTGCATGGGTTATTCACGTCAAAATAGGGAAATGAAATATTTAATGATCAAAGAAAAAGAAAGATAAAGAGACATCAATTGCAATCAGCTTATTTATTTAGTAAGTTTGATGAAAAGAAACCTAATACCATTCTTATCAAAACGACATTTTCGATTTTCTTATTTCAAATTGGTACTATCAAGAAATTATAGGTTTAGCGCGTTCACTATGGCTATGAATACCGACATGGAAAGCGACAATAGCTGGCGCGGTGTGCCGTTAAGTGAGATAAGAGGGTCGCAGTCGACATGGGGCGCTCCTGAGTTCCCGCTTGTGACGCCAGCATTTAACCATACAGTGCTCTACCACATTCCTAGTAGCGGGTGTGTGCCGGAGGATAGGCCTCCGAAGCCTCAAATTGGCCAGGACAAGTGGGACCATGACTTTGTTAGGATGCCATTTTCTAACAAAAGCTTATATCCTGTGGAAGATGTAAGTATTCTGAGGCTAGTATATCGGTAGTAAAAATGATAAATATCTCAGATTTAAATGAATACATTAAAGCTTCAAATGCACGAAGGTACCACCATACCAATTTAGTGCAATATTTACATCACTTTAAAATATCTAATTTGTTACTGATACCTATAATAAAAGGGTGATATTAATGAGACTCATGTTTCATTTTCATGTTTTGTTTTTAAAGAGCACTGGTGAGACCCATTTGAAGAAGCGCTGGGAATTAATAGAATGTGCACTGAGGAAGTCCATCCGCAACAGCCAACAGTTGACTGAAACTATACTGAGCTACAATACACAGTTTAAGAATACTTGGAAGTTTCGGGCCCTGCATAAGTTGTTCAATGAGGTAATAATGAGTTGACATTGTTTTGTCTGTAACTAAATACTGCCGTGATATATCTATTATGACGTTGTCTACCAAATCCTTGTTTAAAAAATTGGAGTTACAGATCAATAAAGTTTTTTTTTCTCAATATTAAAGCATCTCTTGTTAAAAATCAACCGGTACTGGATATATCATGTTATAGATATATCACGGCGGCATATGGGTAACTTAGTAAGACATCAATGCTCTTTTGGTTTTAAAGGACTATTAGTACAATTACCAGTGAATCTGTAAAACAAATGATAATTACAAAATATCACAATTTTGTTATAGGCAGGGTTTGTCAAATGGGAGCAAAATTCATTGAAGTGCTAGGGTTGTCACATATAATATAATCGAATAAATTAAATATGTATGGAGGAATGTGTTTATACTTATGAAAGCACTTGTTATCATTATGGTAATAAATTGCTCCTATCAGTGTTCATAGTTTATCTATAATGTTAAACTAAAACTTATTAGAATTGATAAGTACATTTTCTATAGATTTACAAGTATTATCTTGTCATGGTTGTCAATCTGATTGTATTTTTTGCATTGTCTCGCCATCGTACTTGCGAAAATTATTACTTGCTATCTCAAGTGTAAAATTCGGAATTATTTGGTATGAAATTGTAAATATAATTTAAAAAAATACCAGCCACTAAACTGAGTTTCGGATTGTGAATATTAAATATTTATTAGTAATATTTTAGTTCATAAATTTAGAACCATCGCCAACCCTAAGTGGTTGTCATACGTCATTTCAATGGATTTTGCTCGCATTTTACGATCCCTGGTTATAGGTAATCATGAAAAAGTTTTTTCTCCATTGTACCATATGAATTTGAATTTTAACTTTTAACTTAATTGTGGTCTTATAAAGGCAAAATATTTTTGAAACTCTTCTTTCTTCATATTGTGCTTGTGCAAGTGTTAGCTAAAGATTATTATTTAACATTACAGGTAAAATGTTATGGATTCTTTAAAAAAAAACAGTCTTTATTTTATAGATTAATGCCCGTTTGCACTAAACTTGGGTTAGGCTTGCCCTAGTTAAGATACACCTAAGCTTCAGAGCAGCTTAGCTAAAAAGAGTAAGAGGTTAGTGCAAGCTAATTTTTCGCTAGGAGTAGCCTAAACAAGTTAGGCAAGAAATTAGGCGATTCTTAAGTTTAGTGCAAAGGGGCATAAGAGTTTAAATTACATGGTCTGGAAATCAGTTCTTAAGTCTAATTTGTGCTACAAAACATGGTATAAAAACATTAAAATGAAAGTAATAGAAACCAAACATTTTTGTAATTATTTTCATCATAAGGCTTAAATTTTTATGTACTTTTTAGCATTTGGAAGAAGAAGAAGCACAATACTTCTTTGATGTAACTCTGCCTGAGATAGCCAAGCTTGCCTTGGCATTACCTAAACTTATTCAGACTCCCATACCTTTGTTGAAGTAAGTTTCATTTTGTTAGTTTATATTCTAGGCCAATTTAACCTATTGTAAATTTGTAAATAATAATAATAAATTTATTTCATACAATGCAATCCATAATACGTTAGTAAAATCTTAAAAACTATATTAGTAGTAATGTGTTAATTACAAAATAAATAATTATATCCCTAACACTCGTCATAGTTGGCCCTCGGCTTGTGCCTGTCTGCCCGCAAGGCGAGGATCAGGCTATCCAATCTTTCAGCCACCGTGGCCAGGAGCCGTTGGAGCTTCCGCGCACGCGCCGCATAAGGGAGGCGACTCGCTTGCGCATGATTGCGTGAAAGTCGTCCTTGCGCGCCTCCGTGAACATCCCTGACGCACTGCAGTAGCGCGGCAGCTCCAACAGCATCCTGAATGCGTTGTTATACTGGACGCGTAGGGTCCAAGTGTAGAATGACTGACCGTATGCTTTAAACAGAGTTAGCTTAACACTTTTCGTACCTAAATTTTGCAAACCTGCGGATCAGCATATTATATTTTGTTTATTTAACTGCAGATCAGACTTAAAATATAATATTAAAAAAAACCTGGCTGACATTTTAAACATGCATCATGCTCTTAGTGTGAAATGTAAATATTCACAATAAAAGTATAGATATTTGTAGTCATGTCAACATTGGTATCTATATAAATCTAGGACTTGAGATTGTAACTAAGCAAATGCTCAGACAATGGAGTCTACTAATGCTGATTGTGTTCTATTGCAGACAGCACAAAAATCATTCCATTTCACTGTCACAACAACAAATATCAAGTTTGTTAGCAAATGCATTCTTTTGCACATTCCCGAGGAGAAATAGTACAAAGAAGACATCAGAATATGCTTCCTTCCCGCACATCAATTTTATCTCGTAAGTGAAGCTTAAGCGCACGCCACGTACGACCACGTAGGTATAAATTCGCTTCGTTTAAAGCTGGGTATTCACGGATGCGCCGTTTGTCTCGGCGACTGGCCGACAGGTGGAATGTATACAACTGGATGGGCGTAATATTTTGACCACATTTACGGGCGCGCCACGCCATGCCTCAACGTGCCGACATCACGGAGCAGATTGATTAGACAATGGCAGACAGAGAACGCATTCACGACGCCTCCATTTAGCTTGGCGCGGAGGCGTGGCGTATTCCAACGTTGAATTTTGATATTCACGATAGTTCCATTCCGTTCATTTGGGCCAACGGACTGCGCCAAGTAATTTTAAACGCTACAGTTTTGACATTCACGGAACGATTTTGGCGCGGCGCTGCTCTATTCGGCTTGTTGGAGCGCTCGAGATTGCCCAGCTTAAAACGTATGTTGATACTCCTATAGCGGCACACGCACGAAATATCGTCAGTGACACAATTTGAAGTGAATTTGATCCACGTGGCTCAAGTGTGTGGCGTGTGCGTGATTGATGGCTTAATTGAAATTATTATATTTGGAAATATTTGAAGTAGTATTCGAAAAACTAAAATAGTCATAGTTTCCTGGGAAATAATAAACCAATATTTTCTCATTTTTCAGCTTATATGAAACTTCAGGTTCTGATTCAGTACTAGAGAAACTAAAGTGTCTCTGCCATTACTTCAAGAGAGTCTGCAGTAAAGGTGATATTATTTTTTTCTCCTAACATGTTGCAATTTGCCTAGTTATTTAAGATCCTATTTGAATTTTTCTTCCATTCAGCATATATGAGGATAATATAATTATCGAATTAATCTATTGATCAGTTAGAATTAGATGTTTACGTTTTTATTAAATCTAATTCTAAAATGCTCAGTGCCATATCTAAGCAAAGGAAATTTAATTATGATGTAAATCGATCGCCTCCTGAATTCTATCCCGAGCGTTCGCTACTGGGATCATGGGCGGACCCAGAATTTGCGTCCAGGGGCCCGTTTCTCAAAAAGTATTAGTCTAATAATATTTGTGTTTGAGAAACGGGCCCCAGGGTACCTAAAATACGACAAACGCGACCTTTTTAATGCACAAATGATATTTGTATCAAAGTTAACCTTGTATCATTAATTCATTACAAATGGGCGGCTGACGGATGCAATTTAGTGATAAGACTTCGATAAAATTTCGATTACTATTTCTGTAAAATGTATGCAGGTTTTGTTATTTATATGATAATATATGTCGGACTTTATTGTACTCGTACTTATTGTAATAAGTAAAGCATTCCAATACTTGATGATGTGAGATTGTGCCTAATGTCTTCTTGTCGTCTTCAAATTCTATTTTATACCAAAATTAATTAAATCAATATTAATTTTTTTTAAGATGTTGCGTCTCCCTCTATCCTGATGTGAACTATCACATTACAAATAATAACTTTTGTGCAATGTTGTAATTTTTTAACTATCTTGAGGTGTATCCATATTATGGGTATAGTTTGACGTTATTGTGACGTAATTAGCACGGGTCAGCCGCTCATTTGTGATGAGCCCGTGACCCTGGGTCCGGTGAGATGGGTCGGGGCTCGCGGGAGCGGTCCCTGTACCCGGGCGTGCTTGTGCAGCGCAGCGCCGGCCGGCGTGGTGACGGTGGCGCGCCGCTCGGTGGCGCCGCGGCGCTGCCCCGCGTGGCCGCACGCCGCGCGCGCCGTCGCCTCCGTGCCGCTGCACGTCGACCCCGCCGGCGCCATAGAGGACGCCCACTCGCTCATACAGATGGATTTCGCGAACAAGTCAGTCAAGCCCATACATGTTAAACCACCTACTAGCTCTGATCACTGGGAAGTACATATTGTATTTAGCGAATGGAAGACGCGACATACTCGTCGGTAGCCTGTAAAAATGAAGGTAGCGTTAGGGCCGGATCAAACGGACAGCATTTGAACTGCAACCCAGCTGCAAAATGGCAGTTCGAGGGCAGTTCTGATTGACGTAACCGCATCAAACCAGCATTCCAACCGTGCAGTCCACTTGCAGTTGGCGTGCAGTCCTGTCGGCCGCACACCGACTACCAGCTAAAGCTAGCTGCACGGTTGTAATGCAGTCCTTTTGCTGTTGGAGCAACGGCAATACGACTGCATTAGAACTGTCATTTTGCAGTTCAAATGCTATCCGTCTGAACTGGGCCTAAAGGTCACGGGAAGCTGAATGCTGGCAGCGCAGGACCGATCGTTTTTGTGATCGCCCTTGAGGAGATTAAGGCATTTTGTAGCGGTGGAATATTATCCAAATGAAGGTTAGCTGCCATTATTAAGGTATTTCTGTTGTGAAGACTTCATCGTACCGTACGCCAGGCAGATCGTGGGTGAGGTTTATACATTTTATAATACTCTTGAATGCACTTAATAATTTTAAGTATACAGGGTGTCTGGAAAACCTTTGGAGATATTTGGCGCGGTAATAGTTCGCACCATTCTGATCACGGGGGTATGGTTCATTTTTGTTTCTGTTAATGTAAAAAAAAAAGAAGGTTTAATTATATTCATTTTGTTACTTGATGTATCGCAGCCGATATCTTGACCTTGACATTTTGATGTTGATACTATACTACTCCAAACGTTCGTAGTAACTAACGTCAAATCTCCAAGTTCAAGGTCAATGACCTGAGACCATACGTTGTTTACATGGTATGTAAACAAACAGTTCGCCCCATGTAAACAAAAATCAAGTTAACGTTATAAAAAATGATTACTTTTAATGCAACTTACTGTATTTTCGTTTTGCAATTGAACATTTTAGCGCGTTTTGAAATATTTACCAGATTTCTTGGAACACGCACTGCCGAGACCCGATCATACCGTCCGTTTTATTATTAATGTCGAGATCTAAACATTTACCATTGTTTTCTGCTCTAAAATAGCCCATAAAAGTTGTTTTCTAGTAAAAATTAAATTCATATTTGAAAATCTGAAATTTAATTTAACATGACATTTAATGACAACCATAATTCATAGACTTCTAAAAGTTCGGATGAATATGAAATAGACGATCCGTTTATTGCTGTCCGTATTGGTCTGTATGGTATTGTATTCGTGGCGGTTTAGCTAATAAAGGCCGTCGCATAATTGATTATAATTTGTATGATGATATCGCACTTGTCATAGAGAAATAAATAAATGACCGACCTTTCCGGCATTGGAATCGATATACGTACGTAGTACATATTCATTTCATGTTCGAGGCTTAGAGCATTTAATAACCGTTACTGGAGTCGTCTTAGGCTTCTTACAGACGAGCGACATTTTGCCAACGGCAGAGGCTACTGCAGCCGTCGCCACCTGACGGCCAAAATGCCGCTCGTCTGTAAGAAGCCTTACAGAAACTTTCCCCTGTACCGGAGTATAAGATCAAAATTAAATTATTCTACACGATAACAAATAAAATCCTCATAAGTCAATAAAATAACCTGACATTATTCTTACTCATATTCGTAACATAAGAAGCTTCAAGAAACTGCCCTACTATAGCAATAGCCGTGTGAGAGTGTAATTTTTAATTGTATTAATGTTGAATTCTGTACTTAGAAAAAAAAACGACAAAAAATCACGTTTGTTGTACGGGAGCCCCCCTTAAATATTTATTTTATTTTAATTAAATTATTTCTTTTTAAAGTGAATATACAACTAAATATTCTGTGAATATTTCAAGTGGCTTCCTGTTGCCGTTATATCGAGCAAAAAACGGCAAACAAATCACGTTTGTTGTATGGGAGCCCCCCTTAAGTAATTAATTTAATATGTTTGTAGTATTTGTTGTTATAGCGGCAACAGAAATACATCTTCTGTGAAAATTTCACATGTCTAGCTATCACGGTTCATCAGATACAGCCTGCTGACAGACAGACGGACAGACAGACAGACAGCTGGACAGACAGACAGACAGACAGACAGGCAGACGGACAGCGGAGTCTTAGTAATAAGATCCCGTTTCTACCCTTTGGGTACGGGACCCTAAAAATGAATTTGATGTGTTGTGTTTATGATATCAAAGACTTCCATTGACAAATGTTACTTTTCTGATAGACCTTAATCAACGTGGTACATAGAATTAGTACTGACATAGAACCCGGACTATAAGTTGAACTTCGCAACAGGTATACTTCTCTAACCGCCTGTTTAACAGCAGTAATAATAGACAAGGAGGAAGCCAACTTTAAATGGCAGATAAATTTACTTGTCGATTATGAAACAGAGGGCTCAGACAAAATGCATTACGCTAACTAACGTTTCTATTCGATTCGTTTCTAAACCAATCGCGTCACTGGAAGATGACGTGATACGAAAAGCCACGTGGTCTACCAGTGACGCGATTGGTTTAAAAACGAATCGAATAGAAACGTTAGTTAGCGTAGTGCATCTTGTCTGAGCCCTCAGGCCCTTCGTTTTAGATTACGTATTTCTTAAGAGGAAATGAAACAAAAACTAGGCGGTTTTCTCTCCTTCGAATGTCTCGGTCACAACGTCGAATTCAACGTGTACTGTGAGAATGGACCTCTTGTACGTCTTCGGGCTTTACAGACAGACCAGACAGATAAGGATCTATTCAAACCTTGTGACGTCTTACGTGACGTAATAACGAAAGCATGTATGGACAAGGACATCTCTTTCTAACTAATTATGAGTGCCATAAATAAAAAGGTCAAACATACGAGGGGCGGCTGAAAAGTAATCTACCTAACAATGAAACAAAAGACTGTCGTGGCTAATTTTTTTTTATTTTTCTATATAGTCCCCTGCTAGTAAAATGCACTTATTAAATTTTTCAAATATTGAATTTAAACCATTAAAAAAAAAATCTTTCGGTTTGTCGTCAAAAAAGTCAGTAACCGCAGCCTTCATTTCGTCATCGGTCATAAACCTTCGTCCCCTGAGGTCTTTCTTGAGAAGTCTAAACAGAAAATAGTCACAGGGGGCTAAATCTGGACTATAAGGGGGGTGGTCAATGGTTTCGAAGCCATTGTCTTTAATTGCTAGCTTCGTTGTGCGGGCGGTATGCACTGGTGCGTTATCGTGCAAAATCAGAATACCTTTGTTTAGTTTACCTCGCCGTTTTTCTTTTATTGTCTCTCTTAGTTGGTATAGTAAGTTTGAGTAATAATCAGCATTCATTGTAGTTTTCTTCGGTAAATAATCTATGAGCAAAATCCCTTCTGTGTCCCAAAAGATTGTAGCCATAAGTTTACCTGCCGATGGACAGACCTTGAATTTCCGAGGCGGCTTCTCATCCTTAAATTTCCACTGTAACGACTCTTGCTTACTTTCCGGGTCCCATTGTCGAATCCAAGTCTCATCACATGTTACAATTCTAGAAATTATTTCTTTCTCTTTCCCTCGACTCATCTCCAAAAACTCTTCGCAACATTTGACACGCCTCTCCATGTCAAATGCAGTCAACATTCTGGGGACCCAACGTGCACTAACCTTGGACATGTTCAAATGCTCATGAATTATTTCATTGACTCGCTCTTTACTGACGCCCACATCTCTAGCTATCTCCCACTGCTTCACTCGTCGGTCCTCTAATATAATTTTTTTCACCCTGGCTACATTTTCATCGGTGACGGCCGAAACTGGTCTTCCGCTACGAGGATCATCTTCCAGACTCTCACGACCTAACTTAAACTGCTTTGACCAAAACTTTATAACAAATTCGGAAGAACACAAACTGCCAAACACACGTAACATACGCTGTCTGATCTCCGAAGGCGTATTCCCTTCTTTAGTCAAAAACTTAATCACCGCACGCTGCTCGATTTTATCCATTTTCACTTTTTCTACCGACATGTTTGAAACAATTGTAGGAGACAAATAAACGTGATGCAATAAACAAATGAATGTAATACATTTTGAAAATAGAATAACAAACGAATATAAATCCATACCAGCCAGCATTATTTTTGTATATATTTCTGACCAAGGAGATTACTTATCAGCCGCCCCTCGTACGTCTAACAGTGTTATAGCCTGGTTTCTATGCTAGTACCTACTTATTCTGTTGCACCTTGTCTTCTGATCTGCGGACTGGATACTCACAAAAAATATGCCTTAAGCACACCTCTTGCACATGCGATTGAAAGAGAAGTTTTCTCGTGATCCTGCCATATTTGTCCTATTGCACAAAAAGTACACCTAGATTTGATCACCAAATACTAATTGTGTTTGTAAAAGTAGGTAGGTTAGGTTTGTTAGTTACCTTCAGATGCCCGAAGGGCAAACCACCCAGAAACAGGACGGCAGCAGAATTGAGTAGGACAAATATAGTAGGACCACAAGAAAACGGCCATTGAAAGTAATAAATAAATAAACAAGTAAATCATTTATTTGAAAAAACCGGTATAAGGACCATGACAATGCTCCGCCAAATTCCACAAACAGTTTGAAAATTGTACGCAGTCCCTTGGCAAACCAGAGTTTACATGGTGAATTGACTGACGGAACAAAAATATTCTCATGTAGCAACCACCATATCAAGCATCAGATTTTGGTTAAAAATAGCTCAACTGTTTACTTGACAGTATAATGGCGGCAGAGTTAAAACAGCCACAGCAACAGCGTTGGGATAAACTACCCCGAAATTATTTTCCCTCATTTGTATTGCCATGCCATTCGCTATAATTTTTTTCCCAGTCTATCGTTATTCTTCTCCTTTTCCATTCGCGGATTTCCCCATTTGTTAATTTTACTAGAGGCGTAGGTAGGTTTAGGTTAATTATGTTCGTTTTGCAGCAGCGCTTACAAATAGGAAATCCGCGTCGACTTTGTGGAATTGATATTTGAAACATGCCAATCGGAAAAAGCTACAATGTAAATGAAATGTGTGTGGTTAAATTATTAATTAGGAAAAATGCGAATGGACAAAGAAGGAAAAGAATAAACGACCGGGAAGTAAAAAATATGGGGAAATACGCGAATGGAAATACAAATATTGGGGATAAATAATAAAGTCGTTTTATCCACATCGATAAACACGACTATACCTATCAAGGTCCTTCACGGTAAAACCATATCGACTTTGGCATGTTATCGTTTTGTCAACGTTACTATACTTAGCTCTTTTTTACTTGACAGTAATAGCGGCCGAGTATACAGAGTAGTTGAATAGAGTAAAAATTTGTAGGAGCGAGACGCCGAATGGACTCGTTTGTCAATGTCGATAGAAATTTATGTACAACTAGCTTATGCTCACTAGTTTGCGACTCCCTCCGCATACAAGTCGTTTATCGCTATTCCCTATACTAACTATCTATCTGGGTACCTACCGAAGAATTTTACGTCGCGTGATCACCAGCCAAAGACCGGCCGCTTATGCGCGTTCGCTGCGTGTTCAGACGTCGAATTAACTTGGTACGTAGTTACTATTATTTAATCTGTGGTACGTAGAACTCACAGATAACCTTACTTTTGTGCGACCTCGTAAAGCCCGACGTCCTAAAATTAGGACATTTGTCAAAGTGACTTTTGTCTTTAGATGACCGACACAAGATCCTTTTTCGAACTAACGGAATTTGACGTGGGCCTTACGAGGCTAAAGGGGCTTGACATCATGCTATTTACAGCATGCAATTTGAAACGTACGAGAAAAAATGCATAAAGGCAACTGATTTATGCAGAAAGACGGATTGTGAACATGTATACATTTCCAATGGTAGAGTCCGTTTGTTACATACACTGACGAAGCTGGCTGGAACAGAAACAATATAAATAAGGATCAAACTAGGAAACAAATTATAAACCTATCTGCTTGCTTATTAGTACTTAGGCTAAGCTTATAGAAGTTATGATGGATTAAAGCAACAGACGAACATACATACAGGAATACTTAAAAGAAGTTCAAACTACTTCAAACTCTGTGAGACTATACATTAGGTACACTGGATATTCTGCACCCACCTTCCGACTCCATCATCAGATTAACCTCAATAATTATTAATAATTATTGTATTGTAAACAGGTTAATATAAAATACATGAACACTGCCCTCGTCCCTACCCATCATCAGCATCATCATCATCATCACATTATACCACTGACTTAACGTTTGCCTATTACGATTTATGAGAAACATCCGCTGACAGACATATGGACGGACGTAGTAGGTAAATAGGATCTAATCTAACTGAAAAAACATGACCGCATTGTGAATTAGAGTGAAGTTCTAATAATGAAAACCCAGAGTCATATTCCTAACAGGTTTCTGATTTCCTAGTACTTAAATTGAACGTAGCAACCCATCCGATACTTTTTATTTTGCATATTGCATATTTTCCTCGCGGGCTGGGTAAAAAACCCTTTCGTATCCCTTACTTGTTTATGATCTCCTGGTACTTGGCTAGTTTTATTACTGACCTAAGTATTCTGTAAAAAAAACAGGTTCCTAGCTGTACTAGGAAAAAGTTACAAGGGTGGGAAAAAGGGCTGAATGAGTTCGTGTAAATATTAGACACTGCAGTAGGTACCGCTCGGTTTTTTTCTTCGAACTTGGCCGGACATACTGCCGTTTGTCTTAATCATTCTTGAGGCAAGCTTTTGTTGTTGACTGTACTTTTTCTTTTGCAAAATCGTTATCTGCTTATCAAGACCAAACTAAGGAGTCTCTACCCGTTAGGTCTACGTTAAATATAGCGGAGATCCTGTCGCCGTCGCCACCTTCCGACTCCATCATCAGGTCAGCTCTTAGATATCATCGGGTTTACGTATGTGGTCCAAATTTCAGCCCATTCCATTAAGGGAACTGGTTCAAAATATACTTGCTTGTTTTAACGGACAACTTACATACATACGAACAATGCATGTGAAATAAAAGCTTGAAAAAAAGCAATCTTTCGCATTTTGACCTACGTATTTATAATAATAGTACTTATTAAAAATTTAAGGTTACTATTCATCGGTCTTCTCTTGAACTTTCATTTTTAGCTCCGTTTTCCTTTAATAATTGTTTTCTTTCTTCTGTTTCTTTTTTAAAATGTAAAAGTCATAGTGTTGCTCGCCTTTATTAACCTAAAATCAGACTCTATTATTAGTATCTACATCTGTATTTATTTATTTATAAAATGCAACAACGTACGTAATATTGGCCACGTTTCGAGTTCATCATCAGATCAGCTCTTAAACGTCAATAAAAATACATTGAGAATATTAGATATCATTTATTAGTGTTTACGCTAGGTATTTTATTCGTGCTTTTATGAATTTCTTCATTTATACACACAAACTTTGTTAAACCGTTCTCAAGTATGATACATGAGGCAAGTGATTTTTATCTAATAGAAGATTAATTTGTTTTTCACTATTCCCTTGAAAACTACGATTTTTGGGGCATAATAAAAACAACATCAGTACTAAATACCTAAGACCGTTTTTTTTCGATTCGTTAAGATCTTCTTTCGTAATGACAAAACGAATAAGGAAAATTCTACGACCGGTACACAGTCATTATACGCTTATCGAACCCAAACTAACAAATCCAAACTTGGTGAGCCTGTAATGTAATCGCTATATGTATGCCTATAATATTTGAGGAGTTCCCTCAATTCCTCATGGATCCCCTCATCAGATTCTGATTTGGTGACAATGGGACCACCTCGGAAGTATATTCTATCAAACTAAAAAATATTTTTTGAAATCGGTCCATAATAGAGGGATAAATCGGTGAACATACATAAAATATTAATACAGTGGAACAAAGAACCTCCTCCTTTTTTGAAGTCGGTTAAAAAGAAACCTTTACATACCAAATTTTCAAAATCTTGTACAGCTATTGCTATGACGTCTGATGTATTGACACGATAATACTGGCGTTCTGTTTTTAGTATTTGCTGTTATAGCGGCAGTAAAAATACAAATAAAATCAACAGTCTAGCTATCACGGTTCATGAGACCGGACAGACAGACAGACAGACAGACAGACAGACAGACAGACAGACAGTCAGACAGACAGACAGACAGACGGACATACGGACAGACGGACAGACGGACAGACAGACAGACAGACAGACAGACAGACAGACGGACAGACGGACGGACGGACGGACGGACGGAAGGATGGACGGACGGACGGACGGACGGACGGGCGGGCGGGCGGACGGACGGACGGACGGACGGACGAACGAACGGACGGACGGACTGACAGACAGATAGACAGACAGATAGATAGATGGACAGAGGAATCTTGGTGATAGGGTCCCGTTTTTACCCTTTGGGTAACATACCCTAATAAGGCTGCGGCTCCACTGAAGCGGAGACGAGCGGAGCGGCGCGGAGCTGTGCCAATATTAACCAATAGAATCTAAACCAACGTGCGCAAGGCGCGCTTGACGTGACCGCATGTGCCGTCTATTGGTTAATATTGGCACCCTAAAAAACCGCCTTCAAAAACGCAAAAGATTACTTTATTTTAAAAGTGTAGGTACCTAATAGGTTAGTCCAACTGATGTCGGGTTTTTTGTTGAAAATGTTGTGGTCGCCGACTTCAGTTGGACTAACCTATTAGGTACCTACAATTTTAAAAGAAGGTATTTTTTGCGTTTTTGAAGACGGTACTTTGTTTCCAAATACTTTTATTTTATTTTATACTTTTTAGTGATCATAATACGCTGTTACGTACTCCCACTTCTTGGTTGATATGAAACTTTAAGTTATTTCAAGCGCGCCGCAAGCAACGCCGCGGGAAAGTCATAGTCATATTTCAACAAGTAAATATTCTTCGTTGTAGTTACTCGACTATCTTAATCGAGATATCTTATCGCCACCCTTGAAATCAGTACCGTTGAGGAGTTCGGGTGGCCATCCGTGGTCTTCATCATCAGTTCCAGTTCACCAAATGATACTTTCTGAATGCAAATGCTGGACTTGTTACTAAAAATACTAAAATCGCTATATGTTTTCCTACAATATTTGAGGAGATATTATCCTTTTCCCAAACACAATTGGATCATCGCTATATCTCTAAAGAAAAATTAGTCGTACAACCAGGCAGAAATACTTACTAGTTTTGAGATCTGGGTTAAAATAGCTCCACTTTTTTTGCCCCATACATATCTTTCAATATCTTTTACGTTTATTACGATGTCTTTCAGATTTTTCAAAATTATTTCTGACATTTGATAGTTTGACATAAGTTTGATACTTGTCAAAGACATTATAGCACTTGATAGCACTACCGAGTCATTGTTCGAAAAAGGTTAATTAAAACCGTTTTACATAATAAATCGCAGCTTGGAGTGAAATTGGCAGCATGACCCAATTTTTACTCAAAACGACCAAAAATAAATAATTTGAATCTTTCCTCTGGAAGGTAAGTATGTTCTGTATAATTAAACAGGTTTTTCAGATCGCAATGAAAGCCTCTAAAGCCGAATGATATACGGTTGTTGGTATCAGTCAAGCTTTAGAACTTATAGCTGACATAAAGTAAATAAAATATAAATATAAATGTATATCACGAAAACGAATTCTAAATACCAAAATATCTTAAATATCTTCACATTATTGCTTCCAATTAGATCCTTACAAAAGACTGTAGACCGGGAGATACTGACACAAAATTTCCGGTCATTTGTACCAGTATGGCGACCCTTCAAGGGTCTAATTACGTAATGACGAAAAGGAAAATGATGGTCATAGCGCTGGTACCGGTGGCCCAAACGCGTGGACTTCGACTACGTCTCGCCAACTGTTTCCGTATATTGATCTTTCCATACATAATTATTATAAATATTTTTCGCATTAGTTCCCTAAATGTGTAAGTAATAAAATACTGAATTTAAATCTCCTTAGTATCCGCGGCCTTTTTTTAAAGTGTTTTTAGCCAGGATCTGGCATTGTTCTTTGGTAACATGATTCAATTTTGGCCAAAAACCTTCTGATTAATAAACTATTACTTCCAACTAAATAACCACCATTAACTGCCGCACTCAGAAGCGTCATTTAAGTTTAATGCTTGTTTAGTGAAGTGTTGTCTTACTGCCGCACTCAGAGACGTCAATTAAGTTTAATGCTAGTTTAGTGATGTGTTGTCTTATTCTATTACTATAGCAAAGAAAGTGACGGACGCAACTTTAATCAAGCATTAAATTTAATTGACGTCTCTGAGTGCGGCAGTTATTCTTATTGCTATAGCAAAGAAAGTGACAGCAGCAATTTGAATCAAGCATTAAATTTAATTGACGCCTCTGAGTAAATAATGGTTGCTACTTAAGAATACTGTAGTGTCACCACAGAGTTTCACCACGTTGATCGCTTCTTAGGGCCGTATTAATAAACTAATCTCGACTGCAATACCCGTCTCAAGATGCGTCAAACATGACAGTATTCTATGGCTTGACAGTTACTTTGACGTATCTTGTGACGAGCATCTTAGCTGAAATGAGTTTATTAATACGGCCCTTAGATTACGAAGCTAGCCTATGTTTTTCTAGGATACGAATATCTTTCAACCACGTGTATGATGCCAGCTTTAAATGTAATTCTGATAAAACGTAACGTGTAGGGACGATTTTATTTTCACAAATAAACCTAAAACTCTTTTTATAAAGAGTTTTAATGGCACAAGATTTAAAAAGATACTAATGTCAAATTGTCAAAGCACAATCACAACTTTACTTAATGATTCGTTTTAATTATGGTTTTTTTTCGTAGTAATCCCCGATAGTGGTACAAATCAATAAAGTAAATCCATGATTCATGATCTCGTAAAAGAAGTTGAATGTACCTACGAGTACAAGTGCTATTTTAGCTGTGTGAGTGTGAGAAGAGTGGGACATAAAAATCGGAATCGTAAGTTTCAATTTTAAATTATTTCACATAATAGCCCTTAACAGAGACCGTCTTTTCATTTCAGAATAATGTGTCAGTTTTCTAAACACCATGGAGCTTTTAACCATGATTAGAAACATAGTTCAATATAAGGCACAACTTGTTTATTTACATTACGTTGTGACACATGTAATGAATGAATTAGTTAAGATGGGGCACACTGAGATCATCATCAGGAAAGGCTATGATAAATCAGCCTGTAACTCAGTCAAATATTAACTTAAAAAAAAGTTACCAATATAGGGATGATCCAAATCACCCACCCTATCTACTGTTAAAATTTCTCCAAAGGTTTTCCAGACACCCTGTATATGCAGTTGCGTATCGTAACAGATGATAAACATTTTTAAATTTGTCTATTTGACAGATACCTTGGCGGAGGCGTCCTGGGCCACGGGTGTGTCCAGGAGGAGATCAGGTTCGTGATCTGCCCAGAGCTGATGGTGACCATGCTCTTCACTGAATTGCTGCGGCCCAACGAAGCTCTTATGATTATAGGTACGTTAATACTAAACGCTTGTAATGATGACTACAGATAGTATTCGCTAACAGGTAAACCACTGCTTGTTATATTTCACATTAAATACATTGCCTTCTTGCAGACAAAATTAAATTAAAAAAGTTCAAATTTTTTAGTGAGTTCAATAACTCACTGAAATGCTTTAAATCTTATTGTGTTTACTTTCTATATCATCGACAAGCTTCCCTACATCTACATCGTGTCGGCATAATGATTTATTTACAAGACCAATATGTGTAACAAAAATTTTCACCTCTTATTCATAGTTGAAACTTGACAAGCTTTGCTTGGGAGCTTCTTATTTCCGCAGTAAAAGAGAGGTTTGACTAGGGTTGGGCGTTTCAGAGAAAGTAGGGTTTCAAGATAGGTAAACAAATATGCGTTCTTTAAAGATTAGACATTGGTCGCTTAAATAGTTTATGTCGCATGCCACGGCGCGGCAGGAGACCTAATTGTTTGGAATTTGTATGAAGACGCGGCATGGCATGGCATGCCGTGGAACGGCATGCAAATTCATCGTTTGTCTTGAAAGTGGACGGTTACATCATGCCGTACCGGGCAACGAAAAAGTGTTAAAGCGCCCATCCCGTCCTATTTGACTGTGCATTTAGTAATAACATACTTAAATCTCACTTTTCACCTCCGCTTTGTGGCTATAATATGTGTTTGTGTAAGATTGGCCCTTGATATTAATTAATTAATTCTCTGGCTAAATATATACGTCTAGGTTAGTGGCCATGCTGTGATTATGTGCTTTTCAACGATCTAGGTTATAATACTTATAATGTCACCCTGTACATTCTGTATTACAGTAGTAGACTAACCCCCTTAGTAGGCCCTGTTGTTTGATCAGTAGTTAAACTAACTAATTGTTAAAATTCGAAAAAGGAATGGTAAATTTGACACATTTCCTTGAGATTTTAACCTTAAGTAACGTTTTTTGACCATTAGTTTAACTACCGATCAAACAACGGGCCATTACTAATTAACTTTGTGTAACGGTGGTATAGTTTTGTCCTTATCTGTAGACCCCGGTATCGGAGGTGCAAAATGGTAGCTGTCAAGTTCTTAGGGATGGGTAATCATATTTTTGATGTTGATATCGATACACGATTTTTCTATACATTAGGTTGTACACAGTTATTTTTTTTTGATCTATGATAATCATTGATAAGATATTATAATTGTTGTGTATATTTATTGTAACTACACTAGTTTACTGCAAAGAATCTGATCATTCATCAAGAACATGGTATGACCTTTGGTGAATATAAAAGAGTTTATATTTTGTTTTAAATTTATTTATGAATGCTTTATGCTAAGAAGATAACTAAAACTTCTTAATGATGAAAGATTTTTTTTTGTAAATAATAAAAATGTTCAATACATGTTGGTTTTGTAATTATATAGTCCTACTTTATAGAATAAACGCTATCATTATGATATAATAAAATATCGACATATAACTATGTTTATCGACATGAAGTTAATATTTCAAAACAATGTTTACCCTTCCCTAGTAATGGCTCGAAATTGACAGCTACCATTTTGCACCTCCGATACCGGGGTCTACTTATCTGTCAAATTCAAATGTCACAATGACAGATAAGGACAAAACATTGTATAGCTATACCACCGTTACTCAACGTTTATTAGTAAGGGGGTAAGTACCTATTTTAAGCTCCAAACGTACTGAGAGACTTTGCGGTTTGGCGTGTTCCCATACTTTAAAAACGCCTCCGCTACGCTTTTTAGTATGGCAACACGCCGAACCGCGATGCGCAGCCTCTCGCGGCTTTATACACCAAATCTGCCGTAATACCAAAGAAGGCGGCTAACGTCAATGTAGCAGACAAGGCATTTTTTTAAAATTTATTTAGAAACGAAACAGTCTTACAAAACAAATCGGTACATTAGCTATAAAGCCTACAAAACCTTAATTATAGACCTATAGTTTCCTATATTAAATGTATAATAATAAATAAACTTATTCTTATGACCAAAATTATGCTTTATTGTAGGTACGTATCTATAACTGACGTTATATTTAGATATTTGCAAGTAATAAATACAAATGAGAACATGAATTGCAACCAATATCTTAAAACTTAGAAGTACATAGGTATCTAGTTTCTATCGTTAAGCTATATTTACCAACTTATACATGATTCAATCATACCATGGTAACTAATAAAGAATAAACTTGTTTTTTAAAAACTACCAACGAACTGCCAAACAAATCCATGTCCATATACACCTCTCGTTGTACAGCCTGCATGCGCGCTTCAGATATGAATGTTGTGCGTGTTTAGTTTTGCTTCTCGCAATACTGAACAACGCTTTAGCGTAAGTAATTCTATACTCTATTGGTAACTATATAAAAGGGGTTTGGGTAAAAGTGTTGTCATTTGTAAAATTCATACAGTTTCAAGGTGAGCGGCCATTCGTAAAAGTGGTAAATTATGATAGAATTATTAAAAATAAACATATTTTGTTATGTAATGTAATACTCTTAAGTGCATCGGAGCCGAGATATTTAAATATTCATACTTGGGCGTACTTTTGTACTAAAAACGGAATACTTAAATCTTTAAAATCTCCGCTCCGATATTATTTAACGCCATACATTATACATTATCTATGTGTATTTAGAGGTCCTCTAAATAAGAATGTAAAAATCATCTGTGGCCGCTGAAAAAAAATATGATAATATTCTTCAAATAAATTTACCCAATGCCCTTTAAAATGCTAATACTATTGTTATGTAGTTAGACGCCTTCTTCGGTATTACTACATCAATATTGATCGCTGTGGTTGGTGGTGCAGGCTGCGAGCGCTACAGCCGGTACTCGGGCTACGGCGCGAGCTTCCAGTGGGCCGGCGCGTTCGAGGACGGCGCGCCGCGCGACTCGTCGGGCCGCCGCCGCACGGCCGTGCTGGCGCTCGACGCGCTGCCCTACGCCGCGCGCGCGCAGCAGTACCGCCCGCCTGCCGTGCTACGGGAACTCAATAAGGTAGCTAGTAAGGTCTTTTTGATTGGCACAAAATGAGGGGCGATCTAGTGAACGAGCTGACTGGGATATCGTCGTTGATATCGCTAGGTTATTTGTTGCGGAAGTTGATGACGTAGCGCGGCGCGGGTAGGCTAATTGACTGAAGTTAAGAGGACTGAAACGACGCTCAAATCGCGTAGCTGTCAAAAAAATTCAATACATATTTAGCTCCGGGCGAGTAGTTTCTCAACCCCATTCCCTATTACATCAAGTTCGACTTCCGCGATTTTTGAATATGATGTAGTTGTTATGAAAATCTAGGATTCAGTATTTTTTTGTTTCTTTTCAAGAAATATTTTCTTGTAAAGAAACGTTATTGCATTTTCGCAGTTTACCCATTTTATTGCAGAGCACGCTCTTTTACGTTGTTATTTTGGTGGCAGCTCGCGAATGAAACTCGTCGCTTTAGTAATACATTCGCAAATGATATGTAACTTTCCAGGCGTGGGTCGGTTTCTCGTTCTACTCGGAGGAGCAGCCGCCGTGCACGCAGTTCCCGGGCGTGGCCACGGGCAACTGGGGCTGCGGCGCGTTCGGCGGCTCGCCCGACCTCAAGGCGCTGCTGCAGCTCATGGCGTGCGCCGAGGCGCGCCGGCCCTGCGCCTACTACACCTTCCAGGACACCAGCATACGGGACGAGCTCGTCAGCGTCTACAATCTGCTGGCCAGATATAATGTTACCGTTGGTTCGTTATCCCTTTGTTTAACGTAGTTTAGTTGAAATAAAATTAACCGCTCTATTTGTTTTGAGATATTTTTTTGATCGTGTTGGCTGTTTGTCCACAAAAGACCGACGCCGTATTTATTGTCGAAATATTAAGAGATATAGTTTAATAAAAAAGCAAAATTTATTGCAAAAGCCACGAAGTACAGGTACATTCACTAAAGCTGGCACGAATGGAATGAACAAAAGTAATGTCACCTATCACTGTGCGAGTGCCATCCTTTGAACCGATGTTCGAATTTGAAACCGAAAACCTGTTATTATTTTATCTACACTCATATCATAAGTCCTCTATTATTCGTTCAAAACCCGTAGGCAATGACCAGCATTACCTGTGGTAGTAGGTGACAGCGATGACAGCTGTTAATTTTGGAAGATGTTCCAAATTTGGATCTCATTACCTTACAATATTCGATAACGTAATTTCAAAATTCCGGTACAGCTGTCATCGCTGTCACCTACTACCACAGGTAAGGTAATGCTGGTCATTTGTCTTTCGGCTTCTGAACCCATCTTAGAGTACTTATAATATGTGTGTAGATAAAGTGTTGTACGAGACTCTGCGTAATTAACATTACAACACTCGTGTGATCTATTACGAAACTCGCCTTGCGGCTCGTCTCATAAACCACACTCTTGTTGTAATGCCTGTCATTACGCAACCGTCACGTAAAGTACTATTACACACTTGTATACTTTCGTTCACTCATTCAATCCATTCGTGCCAGCTGTTGTGAATCGACCTGTAGATTTGCTTTAAGTATTTTTACATTTATACTGAACATTCTGTTTGTGAACCAATAAACTAAAAAAAAACTGCTTTAAGAGGATTGTAAAGCTAAAAATTCCATAAAAAGAGCGATAACGTTTCTCTCCCCTTAGGCCGCATTTACACTTGCAAGTTATTGCTGTAAGTTTTAAAACAAAGCTATATGGAAGACAGTGATGCAGATATTTGCCACTCACTCTTACCCATAGTTGCGTCGCAAAACTTACAGCAATAACTATCAAGTGTAAATGCGGCCTTAAACCTAGTGCGATTTTTACGATTTTCGAATATGTTGTAGATATTATGCAGGGTGGCCACTTTCTGGAAAACCGGGAAAAGTCGGGGAATTTCGCGGGTCAGGGAAAAGTCAGGGAATTTTAATAAAGGTCTGGTAATAGGGGGGCTGGACTTAAAAAAAATCATCAACATGAAGTCTTATATAACATATTATGTTTTTTATTAATGCGTTGTGTAGAAGATGTTAAACTAAGCTTCTTTTGTAATGTAGAGTTAGTCCAAATTACTAAGATTCAGGGACTTAGAAAATTGTCGTTGGTGTGAAAATGATGTCAATATCACACTCGTTTTTTATTTATATATCGTTAGAATATGATAATTTTTTCTTCATGTGACCAATTCTGCCCTCCTAAGCAAAAATGCAATAACTAAATACAACAGCCAAAGCAGATTCAACTCTCTTCTGTTTGTAACTAGGTTGCAATTTCTACAGATGTTTTGTCTGAGATATCGCCATTATGCTTAGTAGGGCAGAATTGTAGCGGTATTATTTTAGTTAGGTAAGTAGGTATCTTGCGATCACAACAGATTCCGATTTACTGCCAAAAAAGTAAGACAATCCCAGAATCTCTGATAGGTACGACGACAAGAGAAGCGAGTATGAGTGTTAGGCATCTTGTGACCAAATCACACCCGACTCACTGCCAAAAAAAGTAGGACAATACTTCCCAGTATCTCTCTAATTGACATGATTGGATCTCTAATTGGATTTTTATGATACCTAAATATACCTACTGAATTGTCAACTGAGTTAAGTACCACATTTTTAGGGTTCCGTACCAAAATGGTAAAAAGGAACCCTTATGAACTTCGGTGTCTGCCTGTTTGTCTGCCTGTCTGTCTGTATGTCACAGCAGTTCTTCTCTGAAACTGTAGAAGCTATCATCTTGAAATTTGGCATAGTTATACAACTTGCTTGCCCGCATCTGTTTTTAGTATAAACCATATGAAATAATTTTTCTAAATATTTGTAAGGGGTCTAGAATGGGGGTTAAAAAATTAAAGTGATTTGATTGCAAACGGGGTCTTTTATGAAAGGGCTCAATCTGCAAAACTTCAAAACTTTTTTTTAATAAATTTTCGTGATGTACATTTATAGCCACAAATATACAAAAAATTACCTCCTTTTTCTCCAAAGTTTATTGACTGATAAACTAGAGCTATAACAGATATGTAGCTCTGTCCTTTTCTCTCAGCGTAAACTGAACTGCATTGCTATGTCATAATAACCCCCCCTGGTCAAAGACGATATGGTTTTTAACGCCTAGAATAGAGGCCCAGTAGTAATGGAACGGTTCACGGCACCTCATTGCAATATTTAATTTGGTTTCAGGTCGGCTGTACAACTTAATTGTACGGTTCTGCCAAACAGATGTTTGTAAATCACATCTCCACGCGTTCATAGAGAAAGCCCTGCGGGACGAAGGCGAGCCGAACCCACCGGCGCCGCCACAAGAGAAAGGACCACCTGAACACATGGATACAGTAAGTTTTCTATGGGCCTGCAGGCATTTTCAATTTCGGTAAAATTATGCAGTAAAAAATATGCATTAAATGGGTGGTATTATAGGTTTCGTTGCTATAAAAAGCCGTTGATATTCCCATCAAAGGACACTCACACAAATTGACCTAGTCCCAAACTAAGCACTAGGTTTGGACTATGGTTACTAGACAACGATACTTATATAGATAAATAATTACTTATATACATAGAAAACTACCAAGACTCAGTAAATAATACTCTCGCTTATCACACAAATATTTTGCTCTAACCGGGAATCGAACCTGGGACTGTTAGCTTCGTGGGCAGGGTCACTACCAACTAGGCCAACCGCGGCGTCAAATATGATAACTATTTAATCTGTTTATTTTAATATATATATTTATTTGAAATATTTAAGATTTCTACCTTTAGGTAGTAAATAGGTAGCCCTTGGGGCAAATCATAACCTTTAATAAAGCGATTAGCAGACGGAAGGATGTGTCTGTATGTCTCCGGCAGAAATACTAAACAAAAGAAAAAAAAATCGCTTTACCAAAGGTTATATTTGCCCCAAGGGCTACCTATTTACTTAATACTTGAAATGGACTTATGATCATAATCATGTTTCTATTTTCAGAGTGCAATAACGGGTTTATCAGAAGATATTGAATTACCAGAGTCACTGAAAAAGGAATTTCTAAATCAATCTCCGGACATGTTCGAAGATGAAACGCCAACTCAAGAGACACTATTCATGGAATTTGTAAAATTACATGAAACAAAAAACATTGACGGCAACAAAAAAGACCGAAATAACGCACAGAATAAAAGAGAATGCGAAGTAGCGGTTGTTGACAGCAAAATGGACGCAGTTTCTACATCAGATTTGTTTGTCGAAATGAATAAGTTTGACCAAAGTAATGGTAAACTAAATTTATCTACATCTCATACAAGTTTTCTAAAAATCATGGAATCACCTAAAGTCAATGGGAGCAAAGAGGATACTGTTAAAGAAACGAAAGTAAAACCGACTGATCCGTCTTCTGAAGTTAAAAAGAAAATGGCCGGCAAAATAACTGATTACTTTAGGAAAGAACCACTTTGACAATGCTCAACAAAATTTATAATCCTCTTAGTAAAACAATTTGTTGTGATTTCACTGTTTTTAAGCTTTTAAAATGAATTGCAATGATTCTGTCTAGTACGCCAGATGATACATATACTTGGCATTTAAAAAAAAAATCTCAATTCTGACGATTTTCTCGCTGACTACATTTTATCAAAAATCTGTGAATGTCGATTGTCATCACTCAAAAAGTTGGGAAAGGTCTCCTAAGATCATTTTCGCGTGGCAGCAAGGGATCTGGTAGCTGCCCTTAATGCCCCATCTCAACTTTCCACCCTGTATATATCGTTAGTTATTATTATTAAACAGGTGTTGAATGACAGATGAAATTAGCAACTTTTTATGAAATGTCAAAACTATAGATTGTATCGACATTTATATGAAGTACATTGGAACTTGAGAAGTACCTGTTCATTTTAGTATCTTTTCTCAGTAACGTTTTAAACTGAGAATGGTTCGAATTTAGTACACCCATAGCTGCGACAAGGTTCTAAAATGTACATCTAGTTTTAAATTCGACTGTACCTACTGCCTTGTGACTTCACAAGTCACTTGTGTCAAATACCAAGGTTTTTATGGTTATCATAATTTAAAAATCATAAATAAACACAAAAATGAAACTAAGCTTTATAGTTTCGTGTATTTCTGGGAGTTTTATTTCGTAGTCCGTGTGTGAAATCACGATCACTTTCAACCCTTGGTTAATCTACACCAAGGCACAGATTATATACTAGTTAGTGGTATGTTTCCAAGATGTCCGAATGTTCATAAAGAGCTTATCTTTAGCAGTTCAGAACGAAAGGAAATATATAAAAAGATAATCCCGCAAATAGCTACCTTCAGTTCTAAGCTATAAGGTTCCAGTTGTAATGTCAAATTGCCTTACTACTTAATTTATTATTTAGTTGGCGACCCTCGCTTAGGAACCAAGTTAATGACGTCATGCGATGGACAAACAATTATGTACTTTACGCAACAAAGTAACAAAAACAGCCGAGAAGTACTCTGTTGGGGCCCTGACCAAGGGTTGAGAGTGATTGCGATTTCACTCGAGATATTCAGGGCGCATGAGCGCCGGCATTGTAATTGAATCCTTCAATCGAGCCAAATAGGTACTTACTTCATTTTTCATATCGACCAAAAGTAGGCAGGGAGCCAGGAATGTGCCTTTTTTGCTGTCATGAATTTTATTTTAAACTATATTAACTACTAGAGGACGCCCGCGACTTCGTACACGTAGAATTAGTTTCCCGCTACTCCCCCTATTTTAACCCCTTAATTTTGAGAAATCCTTTCTTAGTGCACCCCTAGACCTCATAAGTAGACCCCGGTATCGGAGGTGCAAAATGGTAGCTGTCAATTTCGAGCCATTACTAGGGAAGGGTAAACATTGTTTTGAAATATTAACTTCATGTCGATAAACATAGTTATATGTCGATATTTTATTATATCATAATGATAGCGTTTATTCTATAAAGTAGGACTATATAATTACAAAACCAACATGTATTGAACATTTTTATTATTTACAAAAAAAAATCTTTCATCATTAAGAAGTTTTAGTTATCTTCTTAGAATAAAGCATTCATAAATAAATTTAAAACAAAATATAAACTCTTTTATATTCACCAAAGGTCATACCATGTTCTTGATGAATGATCAGATTCTTTGCAGTAAACTAGTGTAGTTACAATAAATATACACAACAATTATAATATCTTATCAATGATTATCATAGATCAAAAAAAAATAACTGTGTACAACCTAATGTATAGAAAAATCGTGTATCGATATCAACATCAAAAATATGATTACCCATCCCTAAGAACTTGACAGCTACCATTTTGCACCTCCGATACCGGGGTCTACTCATAAGGAACCTACATATTTATTATTATTTTTCGCCGTTGTCATCATTCTTTAGAATAGGTACATTTGAAAGATCACTCGATTATTGATTATTGACTCGCGTAAAATATTTTCTCAAACATGCTCGGAAAGAACGGTTTTCCGATTGAAACACAAGGACGGAAGGTGTTCATTTTACTCCTAGGAGTAAAATAGTACATTGTTGTAGAGGTTAGAAAGTAAGCAATAGGTGGAAGAGTTAGTTCGAGGGCCTCCGCTACGCGTCGGCCGTACGTACGAGTCCATCTATTGCACTTTCGGCCGAGGCTTAACACAGTGCTTTTCACGACTACTGCGAGGAAATAAAAATCAATTCTTATAATAAATTTACAGCACACTAAATTTTCGCTCTCCCGCCAATTTTCACCTTTTATTTTAACGATACCGTTCTTAGTGGCCAGTCATTCAAAGGCGTTTTTTAAACTGACGACTCTGATCGCGACAGAACTATATTTCAGATAATTAAAAACAGACATATATGGCTGTATGGAATCTGATTCCTTTGCCTATCCGTGAAGGGATGAATATTATTAAAAAGTAAAACAACTTCTCATGGCCAATTTAAACTCAGATGCAGCACAAGTCGTGTTCTGATTGGTCGAATCAGTGATCAGCGGACCGATGTGATTGGTCGACTTGCTCAATGGAACAGACCAACAATGTTATTGTTGTCCAGTTTAAATTCATTCAATGTACAACTACTGATTGTTTTTGGGGACCAAGAACAAACCATCTTTCGCCACATTTCCGAGCAGTGGCGTGAAAAAACCATATGAAAACATTTTCCGTCCATGTCCATATTGTTTTTTAAAAGCGCTCTCTTTTGCGTATAAAATCGAAAGGACCATGAAAAAAATCCCGTACACCCAACTTGTGGGTGGGGGCAGTGTGGAGCGGCGGCCGGGTTCTGCGGAGCGGCGGCGGCGGGCGGCGGCTCGTGCGTGAAACTATCTTAACTATTACTCGTATTATTTTGCAAACAAACATTCTCTCCGAATTTGTCAAAGGTTTTTAAAAATACTTATAATCATGTATTTGTATCATTGCCTCGCATTGTTTGAGAAAACCATTATGTAGGTATGCCTCGGTGGAAACGAGGATTTCCTTATTCGTATTTTAACCATCTCGTCAGGAAATCCCTTACTTTCCGCTCCTAGGCAACAATGTACTATTGTATGGCAGTTTTGTTTTTTAAAAGGTTTGAGCCATGAAGTGAAAGTTGTCTATGTAGACTACTTTTTTCAATAGCCTGAATTAGTATTCCACTGCTAGGCAAAGGCACCTCCTGACCCACAATTTAAACATGTTTCGGACTTTTTTGAAAACATATAGTTACCATCTGGGGCACGTTTTATAAAGATACAAGTTATAATTTTATAGGTCTAAACTGGAAACACTGCTCAAATGGCTGGTCGTCATTGGTCGAGGTTGTCTCAAATGGAAACTTGTAACCTGTAAATTGTAATTTGTAGCTTTATAAAACCGGCCCCTGGAGGTGATGTGAACACTGTAGCAGGTACCTATCTGAACTTTTAAACAGAAGTTCTTACTCTCCGCGGACGAAGTCCCGGGTGGAAAACTAGTTAATAATAAAATAAAACACGTGGGATCGGAAATAAAACACTGTCCTAATATAATTAAAATTATTTATTATCCTTCATCATATTTCTAGCATACTAAACGTAATAAGTGTATAATAATAAATAATTGAATAGTAATTTAGTTTTGAAATATTTCAGCAATATACATAATATGAATAACTCGATATAATAGGTTAAAAAGTTTATTAACTAAATACGACATGCAAAGTAGGCGAATTATTGTATCTATTTATTTCCCTAATGTGTTTCTATTAACGCAGTCCGTCATTAGCTAATTACTGTTAAAAGTTTCATTAAAACTATTAATAAAGTAATAAATTTATTTAAAAGAACAATTTAACTAGCGACGCTCCAAAAAAGTGATCATAACTCTCTTATTTTACAATCTTTGGCGAACTATAACAATATACGAGAATAAACATTTTCAATCTAGCTATCAAATGCTCTGTTACTTTACCTACTCGACCGCACAGTGGTCTTATGTATAATGATTAAGGTTCATTTTAAATACGCAGAACCTTGTTATATCACTGAGAGACGCGACCATTGTGCGTTTCAAGATAGTGCTATAGTCATACCAATCAAAAAACCGTTAATCGTGCACGTCACCTGTAACGAACACTGGTCGCGCCCGGCAGCGAGCTCGATGGCACTCTGGATGTCGATAAACTGAGCTTGTTTTTTGATTTGCCACACATGCGGACAGTTTTACTCTCAGGAAATGCTTTGGGCACTCAATTTCGTTAGTCTTTTTAGCAGCGAGCCCTAATTTATGTCAATTTTTGTGCTTCAATTTCATTTGTGCCGTAATGCGTAACAAGACAACTCGCCTCTAAAAATCTAATGCGAAAGTCAAGTACCTACACAAATGCATTGAAAAGATAATGTACAGCAATTATTTTATGGCAATTGAGGGTTGCTCAACTTTTGTTCATAAAACATTTTCGCAATTTTTACACGTCTTATAGTTAAAGGTTTGGTAATTCTTTGGATAAGTGAGTGATCAGTAAAGCGTGGACTGAACGACCATTGCCTACATATTCTTATACAATATTAAAATACATACGAGTATAACAGGTAGGTATCGATATGATATCAACATTATATTAAATTAAAATTCTTTCGACTGCGTTGAGGTAAAAGCGGGTTCCAACTTCGCGAGGACATTAGTCAGTCAGCTAACGTGACGCTTACAAAAATACAAGTTGGTCATTCATCGACTGATCAAGAGGAACCGACTCAACGGAAACGGTTAGGAATTGTCACATTTTTTCATAATTAGATACATAGAGTAGGTTCAATGGACGATCGTTACAAGCGTATATCACAGACGCCTCGACGGGCGTCTCCATGCTAAGCTATGACAACAGCTAGTCTGTCTCCTATTCCGAGCCCCACCGCCACTCGCGCGCCGTGTCCAAGGCGCTACGTCACTATCGGTCGTCATGCGCATGGGCTTCTTGTAGCCAAGCTACGGCGAAGGCATCGAATCGTGAAAAATCTCGATTCAATATCGTGCGAAACGATCCAGAATAGGTTCGGTGGCTTCCCTTAAACTATTCCAACATAAGTTATCCAGAACAGTGTGTTCGCTGAGCTAGGTCCACGCTCTTTCAGGCTCGACTTGGGCGACCAGTGGAAATGAAATCCAAAGTGTAACCATTATTACAATTTTGCGAAAACCCCTGTACATTGAAACACCTAAATTTATGATGTCGCCCATGTAGCAGTTTAAATGATCCGCGTGTTCTAAACGGTTAATGATTATGATCTCCACTTAGCATTTACATAACGTCACCCTGTCACCCGCCCGGGCGGACCCGGGGCAAAAGGCTAGTAAGCTCCTAAATTAGATATGACGTCACTTATGTATGTACATTGAGTTAAAGTGGCTGACGCATACCGAAGGCAAAGTCGCATCGTTCTATACACATCGGTTTTACGCAGTCTATTTGAAAGCGTCTGCATTAACGGAGGAAAGGTATAAGTTGTTTACGGACGGCGCGATATTGTTTAAATGCTTTCGTTACTCTAAAATGTCTGCAGCTATGAGGCAGCGGCGGACAGAGCGCTCGGCCTCGCGAGCGGCCCGCAGCGCCCGCGCCGCCCCACGCCATCTAGCGTTAACAATCCACAGCAAAATGTCTATAGAGTTACGTCGTTTCTACCTACATTGTCGTAATTTCATTAACTCGCTAAGGTAACTTTAAACTTCTAATTTAACCAAACGGTTATACCATTCATAACTGGCCCTACCACTCTAGGTTTACCATAAATAATCTCAATTCACCTTAACCTTAGTATCTAAACTATGGATGAAATGATCTACAAGTTAAAACAGTATTCTGGATAACTTATTAAAACAAGAAATACAATAAACTCATTACTCTAAATAACATAGTCGGTTGTCCGACGCAGGCCTGCCGGGAGGCCCGGGCCCGATAAGAGCAGGTACATCGTCTGCAGGGAATCGATTGCCGTACTTATGCAACTAGAGTAACGTAACACTAAATGAAACTTAAATGGCACGTGAGAAAGCTCTAGAATAAGTACAAATTAAAATAAATAGTTCAACTAAAACGAGTGCTTGAAGCTAAACTATGCTAAGCGATAGAAAAAATAAATAACAGAAAGAGATATGACTAGATTGTTTTGTTCCGTTACTAGGACCTACAATTCATAAAAGCACTATGCGCCTCTCTCCATATTTTTAATACAAATAGATATATAATAATATGATTAATTATTTCGAAATCTAATGTTTGTTTTTTTTTTTAATTTTCTGATTAAAATATTGGCATTCATCTTACAAACTAACGAACGGTGTTTAGTGAACGTGTTGTACCGTCGCAGTCGGGCGTGTTCCTCGCGCCGACCGACGCTTTATGCTCGTACTGCTACTGCCGAAGTTACCCGGTCGTAGGTAAGCCATTTACTAACAAACCACCTCCTGTTCCGTTAAGTTTCGCGCCTACGCGATTGCTACGACGAATTAAAATATGCGAACGTTATAAATATTCTATAAAAGTTTAGTAGTTAGATAGTTTATAAGAAATTCGATTTTGTAATACTATAATGTTCAGCCGTTCGGTTCAAGTGAGTGACGGGTCGCGTCGCGACACAGACAATACGAGTGTTTAGATTCTTCGATTACTGTTTTGACTTGAGTTTCGATGTTTTTGGTCAAGTCCGCTTCGGCTGTTCCCGTGTCACGGCGTGAATGGCAAGATGACAAGTGAATGAGGATACTTTGAAACGCAAGTCGCATTAATTTGGAATGAGGAGTGCTCGGCCAGTGCTGATAAATAAAATAAAGGGCGAAGCGCAAGTCGCCGCGCGGAGTTGGCGCCTGCGCCGGCCGCTCGGCCGCACCAGGCGAGCGGCCGGCGCCTGCGGCTCGCGACGACGGCACTACAATACCGTGACTGACTAGTGGCCCCGAAGTGCAGCGGGCTGGCCGACGAATCGCAGACTAATTCAGAGAGTTCGGCAATATCTGCCTACGTGAAAAACATTTAGATACATTTAAATAATTGCAAAGCATACCCTGTATCCTAGAATCACTTTTATGGGCGATCGTTTTATACATTCAGAGAGGTTTCATTAATCTATTACAAACGTTAGCGTTACCGCAATAATATATATCTTTAGGGATTTAATTTTAATCAGTATAAAGATATAAGTACAATATTATTAATGGCCGGGGGTGGGAGCCCCGGCGCGTTACCTACATTACGCACGAGGTGATATTATCGATAGTCGATATACTTAGTATACGGGTTCCGGTTTGGCATCGATTTACTGTATCTTAGGCGGAGGCCGTAGCCGGCGCCGGCAATACGAAACGCGACCACGTCGACAAACAAAACAACCAACGAAAACATACAATAAACTAAAATGCGACGTGAACGAAAACAACGCTATAAAACAATTTAAAAAGCTCAACAAAGTATTGCACTCAAATTTTAGGTTAAAGAACTAGATACACTCCAAACGTCAATACACATTGTTCGTGTACTCGTTTTTATACACACTGCTTACTTATAAATCATAAACGCCTAAAACTAGAACACTATATCAATATAATATAATTATTTGTGTAAATATAAAATTCTATGTCTTGTGGTGAGTGTAATATTTGACTATCGCGCGGCAGAGCGCGGCTCCCGGCCGCAGCCGCGCCGGCGCCGCCACGCGCGGGCCGGGCGCTCCGCCGCTCCGCCGGCGCTAGTACCGCCACACCGGCACTAAGTTCGCCCGCGCGCACACAATATAATCTAAGGTATCTCAGTATCATTATAATATTTATATTGGTACCTTTTTGATTATGAATCTATTTTGTCTGTAGAAATTACACTAGTTTTGTAACCTGTTAGCTCGCGCACCACCACTGTTGGCTCCCGGACACATTCCTCACTGTTATTGTATTTAACACCTTAACACCAAATAGTAATATGTATATATTGTATAGACACACATGAAATAAAGTAGGGGAAGCACGCTCGTCGAGAATTGACAACGCGCTGCGCGCGCGCGGCGCGCCGGGCGCGGTCGGAACGCGTCGGCGCGCCGCGCCTGCTCGCTTACAGAGACGGACGGCGTGCGAGTACTGTCCAATATGTTGATTATACTTTTTATATCACAGCCCATTTGGAATTTACAACACATAATTACACGATCTTTTGGAACGAAGGCCTAAGATTTCGGTCTCGTGTTGAAGTGCACTTTGATTTGTACACAGGGTTAAATACACTCATTTAATTTTGTTAACAACATCGCCATTTGTTTTAGTTTGTGGGGGGCGTACCGGGGACCGCGGGCTACGCCGCGAGTCGGGCTGTGTGCTGAGCTAGGACTGTGGTGGGGTCCCCAGCCTTAGCTTACCAGACACACACATAATATAATACAATTTAACAAAATATAGGATATATATATACTCCAATAGTGATCTACACGAGCACTTAGATTACTGCGGTCAGTTCGGCGGAGGGAGACAACAGTGTCCGCGACCGCCGGGACGGGCCGCGCGCATCCCCGCTGCGCCTGGGCAGCCTGGGCACTGGCAGCGGCCGCCGCCCGCGCGGGCGCGAGGATGCGGGCGCGCGTCCGCGGCGCTACGACTTTGCAATATACAATAATTAAAATACATTTTTTCTTACATTTTCAACTTACTTAATAAATTCAGTTTGGCTTAGTTCAAGCAAATAACTAGTATAATAAATTTATGTTAAAAGTTTCAGTTAAACTTTAAGTACTTAGAAGTAGAAGTATGATTACGAATGACAAAATTTTTATAACGTGTCATTTTATAATAATAATAATAATTTAATCAAAGTTAATAAATTGTATATATAATAATATAATAGAGTAATTTAATGATTAATCGATAATGATAAGAATGAAGCATTCCTACGCGCTGATTTAATTAATAAATTACTTTAACTAATTTAGTATACTAGCCGAGTGGGCTTGCATAATTCTTTAGGTAAGTATGTAGGTAATGATATTTACTATACAATAAAGATGTATTCATAAATTCCTTGGAATTGTTGATAATACACGAAGTAGCGCACCGCGGGCCTGGGCGGTGCTCGCGCCTCCACCTGCAACAAGCAACGTCCAGTCAGACCACAATGTGCGGTTCATTTATAACTTACATTCAAAACACAATGGAAACTTAATCTTTAACTATATCGTTATAGTATTTTTAACTATATGGAAGCTCTGATTTATTTGATAGTAAAGAAGAAGGCCGCGTGTCATAAAAAAAACAATATACAAGTTTCGCAAACATGATTAGTTTAAGCGAAGTGCAACAAGTCCCCGGGTTGCTTATTATTTAATCTTATTATCGTTTTTGTCATTGTTGTACTCGTATCTACTAACCGTGGGTATGGGGAAGGCGCGGGACGGCGTCTAAGGTTAGTAAGGCCGGTTGGCGTCCTTCGGCCGTTTCAGCTGCACCTTCAGCCGCTTCATCCCGATCTGGAAGCCATTCATAGCTTGGATGGCAGCCTGCGCAGACGCGGGGTTGTCGAAGGATACAAAACCTGCAAACCAGTGCAAGATGGATCACATTGATATTGATTTAAAAATAGCGGCTGCAATATCCCCGTCAAGTGAAAGTGAACTTTTCTTACTTTGGCGAATATTTTTTGAGCTACAGAAAAAGGCACGCAATTAAAAACTAACCGAAACATTTGCTCTGATTGGTGGCGCGGTCTATGAACACTTTGCTGCTGATCACGTTTCCGAACGGCAGAAACATCTGCATCAGCTCTGCATCTCCAAACTCCTGAGGCAGGTGATAGATGAACAGGTTGCAGCCCTCGGGCCCCGAGATGGAGCACCCTGGGAACACAAGAAAATCTTTAAAGAACTCACAAATCTGCCTCTGGACACCATTGTTGGTCTTAATACTAAACAGTCGATATGACAAAGCAGGTCTTTTATTTATCTATGATTGTATGACGCATCTTTTGCGGTTCTATTATCCGACTGCAAATCCATTGTCGTGAGATTGGAATAAGTATTTACTTGTTTTTGTCTTGGGGTGTGGTCATTCGTAGGTATATCGTTTGTTGGTCAAGATATTGGAATGAAGGGAATGCTACGTGATGTTGCTAAAGTAGAGTCCGCTTAGCGTGTAAAATAAATCCTTGGTTTAGGGCGATATTATTGTTTAATACTTACCGTTTTATTGTTAGACATTTGCATAAGACAAAACAAAAAGTGCAAACACAAATGAAAGTTCCTAAGTAAATCAACAAGGAACTGGACAGTAACAAGACAACACAGCACATAGAACAACGAACTACATAAGGAGGTACAGCGACAGACTCTTAAGATCGTAAGGCGCAAAAGTTTGCCGATAGTGCAAGAGTTAAGTTTGTCACTGTACTACGTGCAGCGATTTCGGACGAGCAACACTGAAACTATTACAAACACAATTATTATGCGAGTGTGTTGGTTAGCTACGATATGGACACCGTGGTTTATCTGTCCGGAAACTTATAAGGAAAATAATAAACTCAGAGAAGAGAGGTTTAATTAAAAAGCGTTTCCAGCCAGTTAAATTATTTGGTCGAGGCCTAGCACATACACACAACTGAACGACACTGCCATATATGATACTTAAGGCAATTACAAAGTAACATTGTGTGTATGTCCTAGTGTTTTTGAAAGATGATGTTTTAGGTTACCAAGATCGCAGATATATGAAGAGAAAAGCTAGAAGGATCTGAAAGAAGTGCATGATCGGCCGACGCGCTGAGGGTACTACCTATCTGGTTGATAAGTTAATAAGTTAGGGACAAAGTTGCCACTAATCTCACAAAGGTGATAGGTATTTCAATGTAAAGAGAAGCTCAGTCCAATAAGTTAATAGGTGTTTAACATTTAAGTGGTGGTGTAATGATAATTGTAACAGTAAGCAATTTTCAAAGACATGTTGCTGGAGATAACGGTAAGATAATATATTTAATGCTTTATCTTAAGTATATCATGGACAAGGATGACGTAGTTACTTAGTAAGTGCAACAGCGTTAGTCTGTCGTGGCAACTTCGCCCATATTTCTCAGGGCTCCACTTACCTTCTCTTTGCGCGGTGGCAATGGTGGACATCGGCGGCGGGATTGGTTGCGGAAACTGGCCGTATACCGCTGGATAGGCTGTCGAACATTTCCACAATATACACCTATCCGACATTCACATGCACCCCGCCCCTCCAATACACAGAATATCAAGCTAAATAAACATAGTGCTTCAATTCGCCCGCGCTCCGGGCTGCCCACTCTAGAGATAAAGCTCAAGACATTCAATTAACTTTTTGTCTAGAATTATGTTAATAGATTCAATACACAATAAGTACGTATTAAAACTAATTATACATGAAAACACGTTTTTTGAAAATAAATACACTGACATATTGAATAAAATTTACACAATAATTGCACATAACAATAGATGCCTACGAAAACATCGACAACGACTACTGCATGTGACATACGTTTCCGACAACATAATAGGAACAGCGCCAGCACATGGAACGTTACACCATCAACACTTATCATTAATTTAGTTATCTATCGTCAGTAAATAGGTATTTATTTATAGATCTTTATCGTGTTTTTCTCCTTTATAAGTAAGTGAGTACCTAAACTTGGGACTGTTTGGATTATAAAAAACCCATAAATGAATATATTTGAAGCCCAAAATAAATAAAATAAAATAAAATACTTAGGGGCTGATTCGGATCAGTGTTCTCTAATTTTAAATATCTGTAAACCTAAGCTTATTAACGTCTAACTCGATTCAAATCTAATAAGAATTGAGTTAGAAGTTTAAAAGTTTACATTAGAGAACGCTGCCTGACCTGAATTGGCCCCGTAAGATACATAAACACAAGTTATCTCCTATTTATAAGTATTTTCATTTATAGTAGTAGTGATGAAGATAGCGACTGTAGCGTGATTTTATTTATTTTATGGGTTTCTAGTATGAAACAACTTGTGTATCTACATATATAAATATGACGAAAATGACGATTCTAATAATATTTTGCATATGACTAATACATTATCTACTTCCCCAAAAATTATTAACAGGAACGACGTCACTTATATAATAGAGAACCTCAAGCACGATTTTTTTCCTATTGTCGAGTAAGTAACGTTAACGCATCGTCATCAAAAAAATGTTGGTAGGTAGGTATGGTAATTGGAATCCAAATATGTCTGTTTTTAATCGACTTCAGAAAGAAGAGTACGAGTAGGTTCTCAACTCGTCTGTTTTTTTAGTGTCTATGTTTACTCTATGTCCCCGCAAATTGTCAACTGATTTTAATGATTCACTATTTCATGAGTAGGGGAGGTCCCATTCAAATTTCTTCTAAATCCTGTAATGAGAACCATGAAAAATCAACCGAACTGCGTTATAGTTTGGTGTCGGTTTATAGCTTTTTAAAGATTTTATTAGTTATTAGTAGGTACTAAAATTGGATAGCACGTTGACATTTACGCTGACTTTCGTATTATCATCGAGTAGTTAAGGTGAAGCTGGTGAAGTATACGTAGAATAATGTATGGAAACGTAAGTTCGTTTTAGGGTTACGTGCTAAGGATAGATTCAGGATTCTTTTTCGAATGGTAAAGGCTATTCGAAAACCTGACTTTGGATTGTAATGGTCGTACTGGAGGCTGTTCATACTATACAATAGAGGTGGAGTGTTACTGAGAGGCAATTGTTTAAAAAGGTTTAATACTAAAGATAAATTATTCATCAAGGCACTCCCGCGCAGCTTTTGTAAAATAAGATCTCATCAAGCTTTTGTCGACAAATAACACTTTAATTATACAGTCTTGCCAGCACTGTTCAATGTTTTGAAATGTACAAGTACGAAATTTAAAAAAACCGAATATAAATGAATTAGATTGTTTTTTGAAAGCTATTTGCGGTATCGGGCACAGTGTGCGTCAGTGAGGGCCATGACGTGCTAGCTGGCGGGCTGGCGGCGTGCGCGACTCACCGACGCCGGGGAAGGCCTGCATGCCGGGGTAGGCGGCGTGCTGCAGCGCCGTCTCGCCGTTCGGCAGCGCCTGCGCCGACACGGGCACCGCTGCAAGCACACCACTGTGGTCACACTCAGTTCCACGGTTCCGCGACGCTCAAGCCGTCACTTCCACGCCAATCGACAATTATTTAAACAAAGATAGAAATACCCGTTAATAAATCAGATTCTCCTGGTTTTCATGATGTATTTTTCTAATTTTAGAGTTGCTATGAGTAAAATCATAAAACGTCTGGTAAACCAAAAAACTACAAGCAAGATGACCTTTAAGCAGCAGCAGCAGACGATACGTACGTCCAGTGAAGGTTTGGTGGATGCCGTTGGTGTAGACAGCGTCCTGCGGCGGCGGCTGCCCGTTGGTCTGCGCGGCCATGTTGAAACCTGGCATGGTGGGCGACGGGAGCGACGGCAGCGCGCCGTTCAGCGGCTGCGCTCCGGTGCCTATCGCCAGCCCGGAGTAGTTGTCTGCAATTTACAATTTATTCATCTTATTTTACGGCTTCTTAGTTCCGGATTACTAGGCTCTCAGAAGTAAAATATTTTTTAATCGAAGAAATCTTTTAACAGTCAGTTTAACAACAAACTAATGTCAGATCCATGTATTAGTATTCGTATCGTTTTTGTGTCATTTCAATTAATTAATTTATTTATTTCTTTTTTACTTATTATTTTCTTGTAGTCAAACTGAAAAATAGTGTTGAAATGAAGTTAAAACTCATTTTACACAGTCATAAGACATCCAATACATCGTAGGTCATGTATAATAGCCCGTTTTAATATCTTTGTCAAACTTAAATTATGCAATAGCGTCTTATTGTTGACACTAAGCTGGAAATGCATACGTATTCCAGGGCTGAAACAGGGCGTACTGAAACAATGAATTATAAATTAAATTATTTAACGCGGAATATTTCGCGCGTGCCGAATGCCGCAGTGTGGCACTAATTAAGCCCGCGCAATCCGTCTTCATGCCCTCATGTTTGCGATTCCTGGGTACTAGTCCAGCTTCCCTGTGTGGGTCGGGAGTAAATCGTAGCACAGCGGAGAAGCTCGGTGCAGTCGAGTTGGTCATATCCTCATATCTATTATCGTGGTCATACCGTTAAGCGCGTGCGACGCGAGCGCCGTCATGGGGCTGATGTAGCCCTGCGCCGTCGCCGCCACCATCAAGGCCGCTTGTTGCTGCAACAGAAAGGTATTTGCGTAAAAGCTTGTAATATTAACAGATAAACTACGAAAGGCAGGGTATTTCACTTAAATATAATTTGTAAGTAAGTACCAAGGTAGCAGAGCGAGTTAGTTTATATAGCACCATGTTTTTCACTGGAGTGATAGTCTTTCCTTATAGTAAGGAAACTGTGACTGTATAATATGGGAAACTGGATAGTTAATTATACCTGGTAACAATATTTTCCTCACAAACTCGAAATACAAGTCAGTGTTAAAATGTATAGCTAAAAAGTTTATATCCCTCTTTCTTCGCTCTTAGCTCCGGTGCTATTTAGGTTAAACTCCAACGGAGCCGTGTCTGTACTGTTGTTAAATATGTTCTTGTATTTATCATGTTAAAATTTACAAGACTTATATTCGACCGGATCTGTCGTTAATACTGTATTCTTTAGAAGGATGTTGGTAATAATAATAAGTGGGTTCACCGGTTACACGGAGGCAGTCGATCGTATTTATTTGGTGAATAAGTCAGGACATCCAGCGGGCCTAGTATGGTTGGGTTTATCGCGTCATAAAACGTGGACAAAGCATCCGTCTCTGTCGTGCTTATATAAGTGTCAGAAAGTGACAAATGTTTTATCGACATTATGTCACGCGATAAACGCAGCCATATTATGTAAGAATGAGGAAGAAGCGAAAGAGATTTGTCAGGATCGTAGCAGGTGGAAAGAAGTGGTCTCTGTCTACCCCTCTGGGAAACAGGCGCGATGTGATTTAATGTATGTATGCGTTTTAGGACCCCTGGAGATGAACGAAATGTCGAAGCCAACATAGGTTTACCTGCTCTGTGATGACTTGTGCATAGGTGCTGTAGGCGCCAAACTGGTTGAACACGAATGGGTTGAGCAGGTTCATGTTGCCGGCCATCTGCTGCATGCGCCGCAGCTGCCGCTCCTTCTCCGTGTCCGCGAATTTCACCACCAGGCTTGAGGAAGCACCCTGGAATACAATACCGCACCTTTATTGTTCGCGGTTTAGACTTAAAGCAGCAAATTTCTGTGGTCTTAATAAAAAGGATACAATTTGTTCTGAGGTTAAACGGTATACTCGTAAGTCTAAATAGTATATTTTGTACATGACGTATTATGAAGCTATGTCCTGTATCCATTTTTACTAGGGCCACAGTTTGCATAAAAGCACGTTTTTATAAACAACTGGCGATCTTCATAGGTAAGGTCATTGACTTGGCTGTGCATGCTGCTGACCTTATGCCTGTTGTTGCGGGTATTTTTATTTATTACCTATTAACGATTGTGACAAGCACACTTAATTTTTCATTTTTATTGTTGTTAGATTAAATATGTACCGTTTACCTGGGGCACGTTTTATAAAGCTACAAGTTACAATTTTACAAGTCTAAACTGGTAACACTGCTCAAATGGCTGGTCGTCATTGGTCAAGGTTGTGTCAAATGGAAACTTATAACCTGTAAATTGTAATTTGTAGCTTTATAAAACAGGCCCTTGTAGGTAATTACATCGGGTCAGTACTCAATCTTGACAAAATAATGTTGAGATGTTAAAAAATACAAAAGAATTGAGAACCTTGGCCTTTTTTTTAAGTTGGTTAGAAATAGCCCGTAAACTAAAGATCCTAAAATGGCTAGAGCCGCCCCAAAAATCCCTCCCTTCAAAAATTTCCAAATTTTCATATAAACTTCTACTGCCCAGTTTACACACTTAGGGGTAGTTTTTCCAATGTCACTGAAAGTATGTTTTTTATTTATAAGCAGTAGCCTACATATCCATTTCCACATTTCTCACTTTAAAAAAATACTTATCTGCCATACAAACTTCTACCTCCATTTCACCACCTTAGGAGTACTTTTTCTTAAATCGCTAAAACCCTTTCATAATGGATAACTACACTGCAATTAACAAAGAACACACCCTTTAAATTTCATGTCTCTAGGAGCAGCCTAAACTGGCTGTGCGTTGATATATCAGTCAGTCGGTCGGAGAGTCTGTCAGGACTTTGAATTTTGTATATGACGATGCAGGGTGGGGGGTAATAAGGATCAGTCTGTGTTGTAAAATTTGTTTTGTTTGCGTTAACAAAATATGGTGAAGCATGTTGCCAACTTGCCAATGATCATTCCTATGTAACGTCATGTTGAAATAAATGAATGAATTAGTTAGATTATACTCGTAAGTAAAAAATATGTTTTGAGGCGATTTTGAAGAAATTGGAAATTGATATTGAGGCTCATAGTTAAATGTCCTAGCCCGGTCATACGGGCGATCTTAAAAAAATATTCCTAAAGCTATGAAATGGGGGGTGCAAGTTCGCTCATTTTTAAAGTTAGATACTGACATAAAATTTGATATCTAGACTAATTTATAAAAATACCCTGAAATCAACACGGGTTCAGCAGAAAATAACTTTCTATGAAACGAAAATTCTGCGAAATGATACGTTCTGTGAAATGATTGTTCTACAAAACAGGGGTAAACCACAAGTTAAATAGGTACAAGTATAAATTCATGAGGTAGGCTGCAACTGATTTACCTTCCTAAAAACTTTCTTGCTTGGTCCCATACATTTGGGCTAAATGTGTGGTACACTGGGCACAGTGGGCACGGTACGGATGTAGTCCATAATAATTCGACATCGTATTTTGTTGGAAAGGGAACTGGTAAGTGTTTCAAATGTTCATTTATCAACGTATAACAACGTTCACAGACACGTAACAATATTCACAACGTTGGTTGGCAAAAATATCAATATAATATAAAAATACGATTCACCTTTCAAGATGATATGAATAACTTCCTTTGAAGAATCCCCTAAAGATCGAAATAAGAGAATTTTCGATAAAGTTTCCCACCAAAAAGCGGTGCTTTGCCAAAAATCTTAACGTGCAAGATATATTAAGAGGCTTACAAATAAAACGGCGCGACAGGCGCTCACAATCGGAAAGGATCCCCGAAGACTATTACGGGTGCAATTTCCTACGAACTACCGAAAGCCGCGAGCGAACAATGCGAAGCGTTGAGCATTCGCATTCATTATGTATTGCTGGGAGCGGCAAAAATGGCACGGCCCATAGGCCGCGCGCAACAGGTCGCCTCCCGTCGTGCAACAAGTTATTTGGGCTCGCATCCAAAAATGCATCGGCCGCCTGCAAAGTTCCCTCTTGCGGAAAACTGGCTTCCTTCCCGGCCGAGTGCGGTAATAGTTTCGCCATTACCGTTCCCTTCACGCTAATTGGCCGATTCTAACAGACTGCTAAGTACGTATAATTGGGCGTTAAACAAGCCTGAATATAACGTGAAACCTTTTTACTTTGATCGTTTGTAAGCGCACTCCTACTGAGTGCTGAGGCGTTCTTTGCTGTTTTTATTAATATTATAGACGACTAATTACCACTAATAGGAATTAAATTGTGACGTACTGTAAAATGTGACGCACTGATCACATTATTGCAGGTACTCGTCTGCCTTTTATGAGGGAACTCTGTGATTTTGTATATAATCAGCAGGCAGCTTTATAAGGCAGCTACAACTTCTACAACTGTAGTAAGTAGGTAGTAAGTAGGTATATTTTGATGCAAGTGCGGAAAGTATGAAGACAGTCCCACACGTGTATCAAACGACGTGTACAAAACGTTTTTTAAATACATTTGCGAAAACATGTTTATTTGTGTATCTTCGTATGTGTGTATATGTGTAATTGTGTAATCGTGTATGTGTGGATCTATGTATGTGTGTATGTGTGTATGTGTGTATCTGTACATGTGTGTATCTGTGTAATGTGTATGTGTTGTATTATTATTGATACGTGTGCGTGTGCGTGTGCGTGTGCGTGTGCGCTTGCGTGTGCGTGTGCGTGTGCGTGTGCGTGTGCGTGTGCCTGTGCGTGTGTGTGTGTGTGTGTGTGTGTGTGTGTGTGTGTGTGTGTGTGTGTGTGTGTGTGTGTGTGTGTGTGCGCGTGTGTGTGTGTGTATCTGTGTATCTGCGCATGTGTGTATATGTGTATGTGTATAGTTTCAATTATAAATTACGTTTGTAAGTATGCACTATTAAAAAAAAAGTGGTTGAACATGCACTCTTTGGTTGGATGCACTGCTTAGAACAAAAGCATATTACAAAAAATAGAAAAGTAAAACGCCAGGGCTTTATCTCCGCTGCTGTTTTTGGGGGGCTGCCTGAGATGCAACCATTGGGCCCCCCCCCCGCCTTCCCAGCCTAATGCCAGGGTACCCTCAAAGCGGGAGAGGTCAGCAAACGCTGCGAGCCCTCCACCAGGCGTGTGTCTAATGTGGGCCCCTAACCCACTGGCGCAACTGGGGGTTCAGGCTAGCAGCCCACCGCTGTAGGCGTGCTCTGGATCCCACCTTGTGCACAGCGAAGGGAAGAAGGGAAGAATGCCCCTATGGTGTGGGTTCCATAGGGGGAGGCCTCCAGGTCACTTTCCACGAGTCCCTCATGTGTCGCTCCACCATGCAGCGTGACCCTTCCAACGCCTCGGAGTCCGGGAACTCTCCTCTTCCTCTGGACTCAGCACTCCTAGTGTCTCGACCTCAACATCCAGGTCCCACGGCGGGGTGCAGGCCAAGACACACGCTGCCGCATGCGCAACCCTCATGTAGGCCCTTAAGGTATGAAGGAGGATCGTATTTCTGACTGTTAACTTGTCGTCCCAGATTGGCACCCCCGTTTAGTGCCATGCTGCGTACTACACCTGCAAAAAAGCGCCGGCATGGCGTCCTTGGCCCTCCAATGTTTGGCAGCAGTCGGCCCATGGCCGATGTGACCCCCATCACCCGGGGAGCAAGCTGCTGAAAGTGCTCCCCGAAGTTCTATTTCCGGTAAAGTACAAGGCCCAGGGATCTTATGTTGGCCTTGACCTGGACCGCTTTCTCCGCTTTAGTGGTTGTGGGGTTTTGAACACACCATCCTCTTCCCCCGAAAATAATGGCATCTGTTGGGAGGGACACCTCCAGCCCCAAAAGTCTGATGCGGCTGATAGTTAGTTTCGCATCGTCTCCTGTTACTCTTTTCCCCGGACGGCCTCCAAAGTGTCCTCTGCATAGCAAATGGTGACCACGCGGGGAAGTTGTGCCCGCCTAAGGGTACGGCTCCACTGAGGCGGAGACGAGAGGAGCGCAGCGGAGCTGTGCCAATATTAACCAATAGAAGGCGCATGCGGTCACGTAGAGCGCGCCTTGCGCACGTTAGTTGTTGGTTAGTAATATTGGCACAGCTCCGCTCCGCTCGTCTCCGCCTCAGTAGAGCCGCACCCTTATATCCATATAGCAGCGTAGGAAGTACTTCCGTATCCATTGCTTTCTTTTTGAGTTTAATCGGTATATTTGACTTGAACACTTTCTTAAGCGACCGGTATTTTGCCCAGGCCTTTTTAATTCCTCGCTCGACTTCATGAGATGTTTCAGTAGTGAATGATATATTCTGTCCGAGGATGATACATATATTCATCAACGTACGTTCCTGAGTTCATAACTATGGGTATTTTTACACTGCTTATCATGGCAAAAGTTGTGCGCGAATTCATCTCTAGGCCGCATTGTGCACTTTCTTTATCTACGAGGTGCTTACCATTAATTAAGTCTTCGTGTTTCTCAGCTAATAGTACTATATCGTCAGCAAAACATAGATGATTAAAATACTCTCCATTAATACGAATGCCGATGCCTTGCCAGTCCAATTGTCTGTTCCAGTGAACTTTAAAAAAAAAATGGCGAAATGGGATCACCCTGTCGCTCACCTCGTTCTATATTCGATAGCAATGGCAAGTCCTTTTCGCTCTAGTTTTATGGCTGCTGTACTCTTTTTATACATTTCTTTTTTTTGTTCTCTTCTTCGGTTTCTCTTGTATTGCTCTTATATACCTTGTACTTTATGTCTGCCAAAGGGGTTCATAAAATATAGAGTATGAGTATGAATGTATGAATGCGATGTAGAGTTTCTTTCCGAATTCGTAGTATTTTTCAATGACTTCATTAAGTGTGAATATATGATCTATCGTAGAAAATATTGGTATGAAACCGGCTCGTTTACTGGGTTGTCAATGCTTTTTAATATCATTTTAATGATGACAATTGTTAATACCTTATAGGTCTTCTGTTGAAGCTTATATATTTTGTAAATTGTAAGGTAAATACGAAAGTCTCCCAGTCCCATGGCATTTCTTTATTGTAGTATATCATTTCGGGTTAGGACTGGGGTCAAGGAATCAATGATAGCTTTAATGGTTTCGTTGAGTATTCCGTCTTCTCCAGGCGATTTCATGGCTTTCAAACGATGTACGGCGCTTAGTATTTCATCATCTATATATCATCTATATGAAATCATCATGTATATGTATATTTTATTTTATTAGCGACTGTTTCCTTAGTCAAATTTGATAAGGATACTCTCGTTCGTTTTGTTTAGGGTAGAGACTCTTATAATAGTCGGATGGAATTGTAACTAAGTAATTCTTCTCTGTTTTATTCATATTTTGATTATTTAAAGCTATAATACAACATTTCGTTTTATTACTATGTTTTTTAGGTCTTTTTGTTTAGTTTTTCTTCTTTAATTACATATCTCTGCTCTTTAATAGTCCGTTTAATTTACTCTTAATCAAGCGATATAAAACTGTAAGTTTAATTTTGTCCGGTCTGGTTTTGTTTTGTTTTTACATATAAAATGCCTTTTTTTTAAATTTTGTTGAGTAACTTATTTACTTTTTTTTAACATTTTTTACCTGATTGCCATGATTGGTCTGTACGTCACTGTGCTTATAGTTTTTCCTTTTTTGGTATTTTGTTATGAGGTCGAAAACAGGGACCTTTTTGTCCTTAGTTTCTTTAATTGTTTTTCGAACTTCGCGGACTATTACTGGGGCGGGTAAGGGGTGACAGGCGGGTTTCGAGGTGTGGTCAAGTAATTTATATACCTCTTTTTCGAACTGTAAATCACTACCTACGTTTGGGCAGAAAACATGTTGTAGGTATTGAGTAAACATGTCGGCGTTTTCTTGGAAGGTTCGTGCCCTGTCTTGGGTTTGGTTTTTTTAAGGGGCGATTTCGCCTTTTGCGATAGATAAACCTACCGAAGTTTTTGGTAAACTTCCACAATGAGTAGTTGCTAGCTCGCCATAACCTGAAGTACATTTTAGTATATGATGAATTTTTTCCACTAACATTAGAAAGAGACAGCAATACTGGGAACCCTGGACAGGACTATAAAAGGTGAACCGATCACTGCATTCACGGCCATCAGTCAGTCATACATAACTTAAAAACGAAGCGAAAGGATCATCTGCTAAGAACATTCGAAACGACTATGAAGAGTTATAGTGCGAATATTTCTTGTAACCGTCAAGTGACTGTGTTAATAAAGTAAAGCTCTTAATTATCCTTTAATTGTGTATTTCTATCAGTTACCTACCCCCAGTGTCAGAAGTTGGATCAAGATTAGGAAGGGGTTAAAACCCAAAGCCATACTGCAGCTAAGGACTCTGTGGCTACAACGGTGTCAGTAAAGTCGGAATTTGACCTCAACGCAACCTTAATCTGCAAACGAATTGACAGCGGATGCGGTGCGGCGAGTTACGGTGTGGAGACAGTACCGTTTGTTTTGTTCGAAGTTACATGAGAACGCGCGGGAAAGAGCGTGGTGGTGGTGGCGCAGTGCGAAGGCATCCCTCAAACGCCATGACAGACCGGCGGGGCGGCGCGGGGCGAAAGCGGTGCAGTATTGCGGTGTTTAAGCATCAAATAAATTGCAGCACACAACAATCTAGAACCCAGAAGTATTTCCAAGAGGATCAATGTAAATCCCAAGAAGAACAATCAAGAATTCTCTGCGAGATACGACTACGAGTAACTTCAGAATAGTAGCAGGAAATGACGGAAGTTGAAGAAAAACTTATGTCCTCAATGGGAAAGTACCACAAGTGAACAGCTAGAAATGAATATAGCCAACAATATCTCTGGGCCTGAGACATTGGCCCCGGTAGGTGGAAAATTAAAAGGTACCGCCATTTGATGAAACTTCGTCATGGACCAGCTATAAACGGCACTTGGAGTTTGTTTCTCAGGCGAATGACTAGAACAAAGATGAGGCGAAGACGGCTCGAACCTTGGCAAAACTAGATGAACCCCTAACCATTCTGGAAGCTCCGGGATAAGACAGGATATACGACCGCTTTCTTGAAGCTTTACAGGCACGTTACGGCAACAGTTATCTAAGGCACGATTTCAGAGCTCAGCTGAAGGATGGATAGGACCCAGGGACCTAATGAGCCATTTCAACACTGGGAAATAGAAAAAATGCCCAGAAAAGTGTAATAAAGTGCGGGCTTTGTTTATGGACCGCCTGCTAGTACATATGCTTTCATTAATGGAATCCGTGATTTAGAAGTTAAAGCTACTGTGTAGCTGTGCAACATCATGGAAGACTCCAAGATGCAGTTGCCCAAGCCTAGGTGGAAGCTGTAATCCAGGCCTATTTTGGCTTTTTTTTTTTCGAGATGTGTGTGGTTCCTTGTCGTGCTCACCAGGTGTGGAAAATGAAGACACTTACAATCCAGCCATCAGAAAAGAAAGGGGAGACACCGAGATCAATTTGTAATTGAAATTGTGAAAAATTAGGAGTGACGGCGTTTGTCAGCATTTGTATGACGAGAGTCGCAATTACAACGTGAACGTGATGCACAGGCCGTTAAATAGTTAAATTTGCAACGCTAATAATGGCAGTGAAGAAAAATTTGGCAACAATGGAAATAGGTTAGACGCAGAAGCCAGGAGGCCGCGGCAATGGTAGAAAGGCGAGCGCGGTGGATGCGAACGCGCTGGGCGCTGTCGGGTCATGGCGGACGGCTGGCGGAGTGGAATCAAAGCGGGCTTATCAGCAACGTGGAGGTTGGTAGTAAGCTTAGCGCGTGCCGGCCAACATCGCAATGGAAAATCACAAGGAAATGCAGACGCCGTTTCCCAAAGACCTTGTCAACAAAACGACAAAGACAAGGTAATGAAGCCATTTATCGAGCACAGCAAGAAGACTTGACATCAAACACATTTTTGAGTGGATTAAAGCGTACCTTAACCAAAATTGTGCGTAAGTTAGTACTTCATTGTGTAAAAAAACAGAAAGCTACTGGACTGAATCCAATGTGGAAGTCTATTACGCATAATGGCGTACTGTGCAGGAAATGGGAGTCAACCAATCGAAAGGATGTTCATTATTCACCTACAAATAGATGACTCAAGAAAAATAGTGAGTGAGGTTTTAAGATCTTACCATGATGAAATTTCCGGTGGGCACACCTTAGAGTGAAGAAGTCTTTAATGGAAATTCGGTAACGATTCTTTTTAATTCACTACCGTAAAGTTGTAGAAGACTGGTGCAGGAATTGTACTAACTAACTGCTTTTCAGTCAAGGAGCCGTAAACACGGAGTAGAGGAGCGCTGAAGTTGTAAAATGTTGGAGCACCTTGGTAAAGGATGGCTTTAGACGTCGCAGGCCCGTATCCGACATCCAAATCGGAAAATAAGTACATCTTCATTGTAATGGATTAATTTATGGCTTTAAGCATTTGCCATTCTTAATCAAGAAGAAGTTACAGTAGGCGAAAAAATTGTGACGGAGGCTTTTTTTTATGTTCGGTTTCGGAGTGCTTCTCACAAAAATTCACAATACTCATAGTAGAAACTTAAAGTCCGAGCTGTTCCAAGAGAATTGACGAATTATGGGAACCCATAAGACCAGAACTACAAAATATCACCACAATCGGATGGAATGGTCGAGAGATTCAATCAGACGCTGGAGAGACGTTAAAAATCATTAAAAGGATTGGAACAGGCAGAAGTTTTTTTGCTGATTTTAATTGTATACATTGACTTACCTCATTATTTCACTGGATCCTGTAACACAGAGCATCCTAGCTCAGGGCCCAAAACGGCTGTTTCGTCGAAGTAATGTGTTTTTTTTTTAAAAAAACCTTTTCATTTTTCATTTTCATTTCCATATTCCCCTGTTTCTGATGTCATATAGGTCGGCCACTCACGAAAATACGGTAGTCACTTCAGCGTAAGTTTACGTTGCAGATATTTACAGTTACTACGATGTCTACAGCCACGTTCGTGAAAATGGACTGGAACATTATATGACCGGAAGAGACTAACTTCCAGTTGTTTTCAGGCGCCTATAACATGTTTCAGTGCGTTTCAGGCCACCCTCAATCACGCCATAACCTGAAACCTACTTTCAGGCGTTTTCAGGTCCCCTTATGGGCCTAAAGGCCCAAAAGTACATTTCAGTAAATGGCGAATTACATCACGGTTGTGAATGCGGTAGCAATACGTAATACCTTCCAGCAACGAATAGATCGTGCTCCACGGGTCGAAGTACACCGATAATTCCAGAGGGGATTCTGAAATAATCTTGAACTGTACCCTTACCATGAGTTACAATTATCGTACTCGCTAGCGAGTCGAATGCTCTGTCTCTACAAGAATACTGCGAGGTCTGCGAGGGACAGAGCATTCGACTCGCTAGCGAGTACGGTAATTGTAACTCATGGTAAGGGTACTGGACTATAAAAGGCAAACTGATCGCGGCCATCAGTCAGTCAGTAACGTGGAAAGTGAAGCGATCATCTGCTAAGAAGCAACAGTGCGACTAAGAACTTATAGTGCGATATAAGATAAGATAAGATAAGACAACAGCGGCGTGGTGCGTTAATAAAACCTAGCTCTTAATTATTGGTTGACTTATGCATTTGTATCTACCCCCACGTACTTAACAATAGTACCTACCTAAAGTCTAAGATCCGGTATAAGAAATATATAAGTTCATCTGTTAATGGACGAAGACCAAGATTATATGTAAATTTATATATATTGATAAATCGTAAATAGGTTGCTTAGCTAAATTGGGGGTCGAGATATTAAATAATATTTATTCGAATTAGATTTTCTGGTTCAAGTTCTCCGATTTGTTATGCATAAAATCGAGCATTAATTTATCTAAGTGAAAATGACACAAGGAATATTGCTTACTTTCCCCTCAGTGCAACTATGAAGTTGCCAGATTTAAACAGATGAACAAGCGTTAATGTTATATACTCATGAGTTGAAAAGTTGTTTTATACCCTACCCTACAGTATGAGATTGCCTTAGCAAGAGTTTGTCACATTCATGGTTGCCTTGATTTTAGATGTTAAATTTTGAGCGCAAGCGTGAACAGTAGCAGAGACGTGTTTCGCGCACCCCTTCATGCAATAGACAGGGTCGCAGAGAGTTGTATCGACTCATTTTATTAATTCTATTTCGATAAATAACGAGAAATGCCAAAACCAAAACTCAAAGTAATCGTACTGTACGAGCTTTAAATTAAATATCTTGTACTTAAGATAAGTTGCAACTATACTGGATCAATGAAAAAAAACCACTTATAACAAGCTTTACAACAAAATTACATGTACTTAATTACGAGTTTCACGGTTAAATTTTTCAATGGATCGATTACGGCAGAAATATAGCTAGGAGACTTTTACAAGACGGACCCACGAACCTATAGTAAATATTTATTCCGGCTAATAATACAGCTCCAAAGGTAAAAGCGATAAAAACATTTTGCCTGTGGTTGTATTTATAAGGGTAGCTCCTCTCAGAACACAACATAAATAAATGGGTATCAACCATTGGGTTATCTTCCATATGACAGCTTCTAACCGGCGTCTGTAAATATGACATGAGAACAAATGTTACGCGATTAATTTATGTTCTCATGCAAGCTAACGTACAGCCTCATAAGTGTACATTTAGCTGAGCAACCTATAGTTCAGGGCCCAGCGGACTCGGCCAATTATCGCGACATTATTACAGCCTTAATTGTTGTTCTACGACTTCTCCCGCGCTCCGGGGATTTCCTTGTTAATTAAAACGTATTGATGTATTTAACTGTCTTGCAAACGCCGAGTCACGTTGTATTCCGTGAAGCACCGAGCTGTGTCTTAATTACGTACGTTTTAACAAGTGAACCGAACAAACGTTGATTGCAAAAATACGATTACTTCCTTAACAATTATATCCCACTAATATTGTGAATGCGAAAGTTCATGTAAATGTGTGAGTTAGTTTATTTCTCCTTCACTCTGCAACGGCTAGATTGATTTGGATGAAATTTGGAATGGAGATAGCTTATGCACTGGATTAACACATATAACCTACTTTTTATACCGGAAAATTAAAAAGTTCCTGACGAATTAAGGATAGTTTAAATCTACGCGGAGAAGTCGCGGGCAGAAGCAAGTAATTTATAAAAACTATTCCATAATTTTTCACAAGTATTTTTTTTTCTGCCTTCTTTTATCGTACACGTTAGATAGGTATTTAAGAAATTCTGACAAGTTTAAGGTTACGGCGATATACAAATTATAAAAAAACTTGCAAAGTAACGTTTCCAATTGGGATAAACCTAAAAACACTGGTCGCTATTTCATTTTTATTCGAAAAAAATTGCCGTTTATAAGGATCTTTTTTAAAGGATTGTTATTGTTATTGGTGGGTTATGGTTAAAATTGTTATTGTTATTTAAAATAATTTATTAAATAAAAGCAACCTCGCCTACTTACTTACTACATAAAGAATACGGAGCTATTTGAAAATATGTTTTTTTATTATCTGTGATCTGGTTTCAATCAACTCAATTTAAGTCATAATAAATATACTCGTACGAACATCATTGTAACAATGTGGACATACAATCGCAACACAATATATTTTTTATTTGAGAGAATTAGAAGCATTGGACCATTGCTTATTACCTAGACTTCAAATAATACAGCGCTCCTGCATGACCCTTGTTTCTAGAATAGATTTGCTAAACACAATCACATTAAATTTATTGATAAGGGATTCCATGCCTCCAATCATGAGTTTCTACAGTAAATGTTGATGCCGTAAAAATTGGACAGGTTTTATGTTTTATATAAAATCGCTTAATGCGGTCCAAATTGCGCTATATTGCGCTATATCAACATAAAGCACAATTCAGACCACATTTAGCAATCAACTGAAATGCAATTAATATAATTAATTCAACGTAATATTTTAAAATCTAACTGCAGAGATCGATTCGAGAACTCTATTCCTCAAAATGGTTTTCAAATTTACATACATTACTAAGAACAGGTGTATCCCAATTGCCATTTGTAATATAAAAACTGCCACAAAGCGATGATCCTTAATACATTCTTTGCCACAAAAAAGGTATGTTTTTTTAAGCTACGCCTGTTCACATATTTATAACGTTACATATAAGACGCGGGTCGGACGGCAGACTGAAAGGTAAATAATATTAAGGACGCTTATAAATATTAATGGAGTAATCTTCCGAGCACCCCGAATGTAAGTCGATTGAGCGTTATGTCACGAGTATTTGCACGGGAATAGACAGGTACTGCGCCGAAGAAACAAACAAGCTTGTGGGTCACATTCGGCATACTCGTACACATAAACTTTTCTTTTAGGCAAGGAGAAGGCACGCGAGCACTCAGGCCACCTGATGGTAAGTGGGATCTGAGACCCATAGACATTTGAAATCTCAAGACTACAATCTCAAAACTGTAATCCTAAGACTTCAAATGCGTTGGCAACCCTGAGGACTAAGATGGAATGCCTCTATGCTAGTAATTTCACCGGTTATCTTATCCCCACACCGGAATACAGCAATGCGAACACTACTGCTTGGCGGTGGGTTAATGGATAAGATGGTGGGTTGGTGGGTTAACTGATACAAATAAATGAAAAATAAAAAACAAAATAAACCTAGATTATTTTAGGGAAATGGTAATGGAATTGAAATTTTAGCACCAATCGTCTCGGTTAATAAACATGGGAAATACCCACCATATTTTTACAATGCATGGTTGTACCAAAACTATTTTGAGAAATATAGGCTTTATCATCCAAATTCTCTCTCTCTAGAATTTCATTTAACGGGTGGTCATGTTTTTCGAGCTCTTACCTACATGAAAACAAGCCTTAAGATCTATTTAACAATTTGATGGTGTTAGCCCGAATTTTACTCAGTAGACTAGACTGAAACTACCATTAAAATCATTATTCTTGAAAAATCTAGTACTTTCATTCTCTATTAGCCTAGGTATCAGAAAGTTTTGGATACAATGAAATATTTCCCGGAATCTTACAAATTCAAATCACAGACTCTTTTTTCCCAATTTAGTAAATTGGTATCGTGTAAATTTGTTTATATTTTATTATAACGCTTGTCACGACAGGCGTGGAGTGTTGACACCACGTGTCGGCGGCGCGGTGGAAAGCGAATGTTTAACCGGGAAGCAACTTTTACACATGAAAATTAAAAAAAAAACTTTTTATCTTGTAATTACAATCTTCAAGTTTTTATTTCTTGTTAAAGCAAGATTTACTTATTTTTTAACATCTTCTGTCTTCTTGTATCTTCTTCTATATAAATATAAAAAAATCCATGAATGGCTGACTCGACACATGGAATTTGGAAGAAATATGTGTTGGGTACCCTTGTGCTGCATTAACAATGTTTTTTTTTAAATCATCCCCCAACGGGAAGAAAGAGACTTAGTGAGAGTGGAGGGTAGCGCTTTCATTTAGTGTAAAATCAAGGGTTAAAGTTAGTTTAGATATATTTTAAATACCTAAGTAGTCACGCATTAACAATGATCGAAAATGTATCGATGAAAAAATTCTAACCGACTATTTGAATGTAAACCTACCTAGAACGTCTATCTCTATTGACGTAGAATAATATTTGTGTGTAGTTGTATTTTCATTCATTGCAACTTTCGCTTAGTCGAAGCAGCGACAACATCATCACTGTCGCGCTGAGTGAATCACTACTTCTGGCAACCCCATTAGGCGCCCTTATCATGAGTAATGTTACGTAATTCAGTCACACTGGCCGAGGACGCGGCGCCAGGAATTAGGCACCTATTGTGTGCAGCTCCGGGCGCAAGGTGCAGGGCGCGCAGCCACTGTAACGTATGAAACGTATCACTCGATAACTATAATACTACACTTGTATTGTAGTATTTGCGTTTAGTTTTCAAACATGTACTTTGTATCTGCTTTGCTAATCTTAAACTTCACCTCAGGCTATAGTACCGATTCTTCATTTTTAGGGGGTCTAAAAAAAAGTAACATTTATCCATAATTATGGGGATTCAAATAACTGGATCCTTGTTATGGAAATTTGATAAAAACCGAACTGGACCACGCAATTTGAGTCCTGGTATTTTTAAGATATTGTGAATATAACGAAGCTAATGATTTTTTTACAAATTTACGAGCGAAATAAAAAAAATGTATTGTTATTGAAATTAGGTATCAGGTATAAATAGTTTTGTCCGAGGTACTTTTTTCCTTGACCGCTTGACTTATAAAAACTAGTGTCGAGCTACACATCTACATGCATTAACATTTACGGTACAATAGGCAACAAATAATGTAGCAACTATCAACTGTTGTTCAGCCCTCAACCCAGGTCCATGTCGCGTACTCTGTCCACTCCATATCGCTACAACGCTCACGCCTGCTCCAGCGCCCGCTTCCGCTCATGGCCGCTAAGCACCGGCGGTCAGGAAGTCCTGTTTCTGGAGGACAGTTATTTACTGCCTATCGCGATCTGCGAAGCTATCCTCGTGACGGTTATGTATGTCACATATTAACAGAGCCTTAGATTGTACGAAACAAAGTTCAAAATTCAACCCAATTTAACTCATTGGGAAGCTTAAGTACATAAGCTAGTAATATGACGCTTTTACGCTCGGGTTTGAGGTACGACTGTTGAGATTATGGCGCGCTACATCTGTAGGAATTAGACACAACCTATGCGCTGTTTCATTTGATTGAAAAACACTGACATAATTGTCCATGGTCAATTCTTCAGCCATTGTTTTAAGAGGAACACATCTGGCCTCTTTTCCACTTGTTTAAAACTAAATTATCAATATGATAACGATATGTTTAAAGGAAACGTGGAATAAAGGGCCAGATTTATTTCCCTTAAAAGGAGCGTAAAAGGACACCAAATTCCATGGTACGCGTTAAGTTCCAAATACTAACTAGACACGACATGATTTGATTTTGTAGAGGTAACTCCAACCGTCGGCTATAGGTGTCTGTTTATCATAGTCGTGTTGCGGTGCAGTAGAGAGGCAGGCATATTAACATTTGATTTCTTTCATATTCCCCCGTATGTAGGTAAGTATGGATGTAAAGCCGCTCACCCTCATCAAACGTGTCAGGCGCCTGCCGTATTGAACAGGCACTTCGCATAGCTTTCGTAATCGGTTAAGAGCCAATAACCTGACTTAATGCAGTTTGATTTTAAACGACGGGTGTTTTAGTAAAATAATGTTACTTTTCAATGGTTTTTGCATCTCATTAAACAACTATTCAAGATTGTTTTGCGATAAATACCAATGTAAAATGTAATTAATTCCGAATATCAAAACCCAAAAGTTAGTTCGGTGTACATTTAAAAAAAATCGAAATATCTTGAAAATGGTGTCAATTTTACTATAGGTCGTTTTTCTATGTTTGGTAGGTAATCCGCCCTGTCTTCCCTTTAAGTTTATCGTGTTACTTACGGGACACCTGTATATTGTTAGGCAAATAAAATAATAAACCCAGACTAATTATATATTCAGTACGAGCTAATATTTCTGTAATGAGCATGAGTAATTGTTCCTGAGTCTTGGATGCTGTTTATGCTTAAAAAGGTATAAATATCTATCTATATATTACTATGTTTATTGTTATTTAGTACCTATGGGGTTCCATTTGTGAGCCATAATTCTATATTGCAAATTAAAAAACTATTTGTAAAACGCGGAAATAAAAGTAGCTTTTATGTTAAATGCTATTAAATATTTCTGCGGTATAACTTTATGCGATATTATTTTTTATTATTTTATTTTCTATTTTCTTGCGACGTTTCTGATCATCAATGTTACGTTAAAGATTATTCGGTGAACAAACTTTTGTGTAGTGAATGTATGTGAAACTTGTCTATGCCATAAGAGTTATGCTAACGGGTACCATAGACTAACAGTTTATTTGCAGCCTCAGGTCTGCCGGGACGCCTGACAGTCCAAGTCTGTGAAGAAATGTATGAAACCTTAAGAGAAACCGATAGTCTGTGTTTTAATGCGATGGACTGACAGGCCAATATCGACAGGCAGACTGTTAGTGACTTTTATGCTTATTATGTTATTATGCAATATGAAAAAGTAAACCGTATCTATGCCGTGCTTAGTTTGGGACTAGGTCAACTAGGGTGGAATTTTTCCCCTGATTTTTATTTAGAATTATTTTTGGCATATAGGATCAACAGTAAGCAGGGTCTCTATTGTACTTTGTCTTAAACTGTGCCGTATTCGTTTTGATACCTTTATGGTAGTTGTTATTCTTGACATTAAAGAAGCCGTATTGCAACTATGTCACCAATTTTGGAAAAACAGGACCACGCTGTTCTGTCACCTCGGCTCGGTGTTAGTTTTAAGTTTTATATTGTTACGTATCTTAGTCTATAAGGTATTTATAATAATGCGCCTTGATGCCCGATTTTTTTAAAATTCTTATTGTAAGTAATAATACATTGTATAGTAAGTACATTGTGGTTTAAGTTTTTTTTCACTTTGTTTTCCTTTCTTTACGGCCCGTTTGTCTATACGTCTAAGCGAATAAGAGCTACGATAACTTTATTAATTTGATAACCATATAGTTTAAGTCAACGCTTTGTTAACCACATGGACCGAAACACTCCTGTTAATCATTAAAGATACTATTAACCCGAGATTGTAGCTGCATCAAAATAACAGTCAAAGCACAGATATAGTCCCGTACATTATCTGGCATGTCAACGGCTATATGTATACAGCTAGTGGTTTTCTATGAGGATGTTCAGCAGACGGCACACGCGGTACATTTAACGCATAAATCAGTGAAGCACACACGTCCTCGTATCTGGGGATTGTGAGGGTCAGTAGGGCCGCTGTCCGCCGGAAGTGTTGCAAACAAATTTATGTGATTTACCGCCCGGCCGACACTGGCTTTTGGCAACCCTACTGTTTAGCGGCGTTCCCTACACGTTGTTGCGTACGAGAGGCTCAAAACGCCATTCGAATTGACGTTTTAAGCCGTCGGCTGCAATAAGTGGACGTAGGCTGAAAATCTAACTCAAGGTCTGATTTGTATCGCTCGGATGCTAAGTGTAAATACATTTGTATTTTATGTATAGTGGTTGCTTGTTCTTTTTGAAAATAGTAAAAAGAACATTCATTTTTGTACATAATATGAGGAAAGCTGAATAGTGGAAAAATGTGGTTCAATGTCATGTCGATGGGTCAAGATTACAGAATACCCCCGCTGACTATACATATCTATAACTAAACATCAAGGGTACACTAAGCCTTTTTCTCGTTTAAGATATATATTATATTATTCCTCTTTATACATTGGCGGTACCTCAAAACTAAAAATAATTAAAAACATGCAGCGATGTTGAACATCTTCAAATTAAGAAAAATATATTCCCCCTAAAACATTAATCAACATTAAGCAAGAAATTGTTTACAATCACGTTTAACATATAACATCCATATTAAAGTTATAACATACCAAAGCAAACTTGGAATTAATCTGAAAAAAGCAAACATTAAATATTAAAATATACGAATATATCTATCGTTAAGGATGTCAGTGGAAATATTGTAAGTCTCTCTTCCACTTTGCTTTCGATCGTTTTCATATTGCTTTGCTTTGTCTATTACTTTGTTTCCCTTGCTTGGAAAAGCAAGTTAGACATGAGAAATAAATACAAAAATTGATCGGAAACAATATAATGTAATTAATCCCTGTGACCGACTACCCGTAAAGCGCGTAATACCATGGGCCTTATACTACATTACCAATTCCTCTATTGGTACCGTAGGTACTGTCAACGTTATGACAGGAGGCCCTACTAAGATGCATTACGCTAACTAGCGTTTCTATTCGTTCCGTTTTTAGACCAATCGCGTCACTGGTAGATGATTAAATTTTTAATTAACGTGATACGAAAAGTCACGTGATCTACCAGTGACGCGATTGGGTTAAAAACGTAACGAACAGAAACGCTAGTTAGCGTAATGCATCTTGGCAGGGCCTTCTGCTCGTATTTAACTTGTCAGTAATTGCGGCCGAGTTAAAAACAAGGAGATAACAATAAGTGTAAAACAATGTGGAAATAAGGCCCCAGACATTTAACACCTCCCAGTTAATCTAGTGCTACGGTCGTAGCAGCCGCTACGACGTAGCGCTACGACGTAGTTGCTACGGCATACAAGCAACTATTATTATTTTATAATTTAAAGAATAATTTTGAATAATTAATAAGAAATCACCGTACAGATGGCTTTCATCATAATTTATGTAATTATTTCGTTTTTGTATAACCAAAACTATTTTTTTCACGGTTTGTGGTATTGGTATTTGGAAACGTGTATTTTACTTTTACGGACTCAATATGTTGCTTGAACCCCTGAAACTTACGTTTCCATACATTCCTATACGTAAACTTACCTTTACTACTCGATAATGATAAGAAATTATTAATTATCACGAGTACTTCAGGATCATACAGGCGTGTAGGTAAACATTTTGAAAATATTTACTGAGGCCTTAGTTTAGTTTAGTTTAGTTTAGTTTATTTATTAATCAATGTAATATTACAATATAAGTTGCATTGCATGTCAAAAAATACGAAATTACATTGAGATCGTCAAAACATAAATACTAATAATCAAAGAATACAAAAATAATTAATTAAAACAACAACAATTAAACATCAAATAAATGGTCACTCGTCCGATGTCAATATACAAGGATTAATAACTGTCAACACAATAATAAATAAATTTACAATTTTAGCTCCATATATTCATCCACAGAGTATAATGGATTATCCAGTAAAAGGTTTCTAAGCTGGTGTTTAAATGCTTCGTCGGAATGTACATTTTTAACTAGTAATAATACTATAGTATTTTTTAATACTATGTATTTGAACATACATATTGGTATCGTGTCATCAGTAAATAAGTAAATAAGAGCTATCAAGACATTGACAATATGATAACAGGTCAAAGATGATTTAGTTTTCACCGCCTAGAATAGAGGCTATGCTAAGTAAAGAAGATCGTAACGTTAACAATACAATAACATGTCAGAGGCAATATGGTTTTAACAAGAAGAATCTCTATTCTTGTACAACATTACCACACAATAACACAACAGTTGACACTCACGCGCGCACACAACGTGCGATAGTACCGCCCTAGGATAACAGATGTCGTCCTGCGTCATTGTTCCACGGCCTCATTTGAATCGTGAAACTGTGTGTTTGATCTATGGCCTCCGACCATAAAGGGGACATAGAGGTTGAACAATAATAGAGAATAACCCACACAATTCATATAACATTTACTCAAACATTTTTTTTGTAATATAAAAAGGAATCTCATGTCAAATGTAGCTTTTGGCCGTAAAAGAACTGTGATCTCGAAATATGCAAGTTTTACTTATGTTACGATTTACTGTTCCTATCAAAATCATTAGAATCGATCGCAGCAAGCGGGCTATAAATTATAACTGACTCATAACTACAGCTTACTGTTCAAATTTATCATTCTAAACCGCAGAATTGGCCCACTTAATTGAAACACAAATAACTAGGTGTGATCGGGGCGATGGAGAGATTAAACTGGACCGGACCGGTTCGGAGCGGTCTAAACTGGTTTAGATGTAACAAAGGGCGCGAATGGTAAATGCCCCCGGCTCTTAAGGGTGGAATAGTTTAATGAAAACTGCTTTGAGCTGACTGAAACCGTTAAGGCGCTTTGAGAAAAAATAAAAACGTTTTAGTGCTGATATGACGAAGAAAAATAAGCAAGGTCTTTACAAATTCCACCTCAAAAGTCCATAACTGACCATTTTATTATCGCACCAAGTCCCTTTTGAATATTTTATTCTACCAAATTACTACTGTCATAAAATTATTGACAATCAACGCATATTGTAGATAAAATATGAAAAGTCCACCTGGTATTAAACAAAGTTGATACCTATTAAATATGTCGAACTAATAAACACAATGTTTTACTTCATCAAAATCTTAAGACGATCGTAAACTCTGCTTTTCCAACTTAACACTTAATGACACTTTTTAATGAATCACCGTTAATTATTTTCACCGGGGTATTGACCGCGACTTCCTTTTGATTTGATGTTGCGTCCCCGATACTTCAACGGAGTTACATGCGTCTTGATCACAGGTATGGTTTTTTTTTATCTAGCCTTAATTCGACGACGCGCTGGCCTAGTTGGTAGTGACCCTGCCTATGAAGCTAGCAATCCTGGGTTCAAATCCCGGTAAGGGCAGATATTTGTGTGATGAGCGCGAAATTTGTTCCTGAGCCATGGATGTTTTCTATGTATTTAAGTATATATTTCTCTATACACGTATTTATATCGCTGCCTACTAGGTCAATTGTTATGACATTGTCCCCCTGATATTTATATATATTTTAATTATGACGCATGCGTCTGCGTTTAAGTCCTGGAAGGTCAAAACGAGATCTAAACGTAAATCATGGTCAATGTTTTGTTTAAACTAAGTCTAAATGGAACCCTTTAATGTAAAATCATAACACTTTTACTATAGGTAAATATGTGTCTACATCAAACTTTAACATGCTGTTCAAAAGAAATCTAAGAAAAAAAAGAGCACCGGACTAGCTCGAAACAACCGCTCCGCAGCTTAACTCCGGTTTTATTGGGTCCCTAATTCCCCACATAAATGGTGTCGAAGGCTCCCATAAGGCATTGTTCCTTAAGCGGACTGTAAAAGCCTGCGCCTAGCGTAATTGGAATCTTTTAAAGTTTACCCGGGTCGTAAAGGCCGGGATTGAGGCGTCTCGTTACAAGGATTTGCCCCGGGTCTTACGTGTGTTGCTTCCAGGAATTTGTTTGTATTTATGATAGTGCGAGTAATTATGTCAAACAAAATTCCAACGGTTATAACGTTTAAACGTACGTCTTGTTAGTTACATTAAAAATGTTGTCAATATTTTGTAAATTATCTCGAAATTAAAATTGGTAAATTGAAGTTCATCTTGACACGTGACAGTATTAGAAACACAATAAAATAAGGCACCCCTTAAATTGTTTTGCGTTTTATATTTGTTTTTGCGTTCTGCGTTATATTATCGAAGTTGTGCACAGTAGACAAGGTAAATGCTAATAAAATATTTCAAATTCAGCTACCGCTCAAAAATGCAAGATAGATGCAATTATTTATTTTAATTTTAGAATAAATATTATAACTACAATAAATATTACAAACCATAAATAAAACGTGATATTAACAAAAAATAATTCAATAGATCACAGATTTACCATCAATATTAAATATATAGAATGTTACCAGAGTTGATATATTAAAAACCAACGAAACGCGTACACGGAAAAACTATCCAGTATTTTTTTGCTGCTGTTTAAACCACTCGGCATTTATTTATTTCCACTTTCGGCCAATAACAAGCTTTTGTATTATTCATTGTCCAATTAGAGTAAAAGGAGTTCCCGGTTCGCAAAGGGGCAGGTAAGAAGGCATGAGAGCTACGAGAGGCTTGAGAGATTGTTTGGTCCGTCGTGGGTCTTACAATCGGCAGACTCGCGAGGCGTACCGTAATTATTTGGAATTCAATCCAAACAGAATAATATTACAACAAAACCCCTTGTTATGTTTGTGATCATAGAGTTAGATATGGTTTATAACAACTAACCATCGACAGATGTCAATTAACAGAGGTTAGTTAAATTATTAACAGAATTTGTAAATTCCAGGGCCATGAAATAGTTCACACACTGTCCACCGCCACCTTACCAATACATGACCCAATCTAAAAATCAACGTTTAAACATTTAATTTACGTTAAATGGTCATCTTTAGATTGTTTTTAATATCACTTGTAAAGAAAGTATACCACCACCGTTTAGAATGGAACTATACATACTAAAAAATGGAGCAATAATCTTAAACAAGTAAGTTGATAATAAATAGGCACTTCGTAAAGTTAATCTTTATTTTACGAGCAGTTTTGTTTCATGAACAAAAACACCTTGCTCTTGACCATTGCTTTGGGACAATACCTGCAAATGCTTGAAGCACAAGTGGTGGCGAAAGGATATGTTGGTTCGTAAGTCAAAAGGCCATAACTTGTGTATTTGTAGTTTGTATAAATAGGTATTTGCGGATCCGTGAAGCACGGCGGCGGGGAGGTTTAATTCGCCTCCGGTCTGGTGTTGCGTCGGTCGGCTGGATCTGTTTCATCCCTCACACGGAGCAGAGTGTAATATACTGACTTAATCCGGGGCACCGGTTCATCTACCGCTTCATATTTATTGGTCATTAAGCAAATTAAACATGGAAAACTGGAAACTGCTAATAATCAAATCATTCAAAACAAAAGATGATGTCGGGATGTCGTAAGAGACGACTAAGGGAATAAAGGCTTGTAGTACTGTTAGGCGATGGGCTTGCAACCTGTCACTAATACGCTGGTAAACATCTTAGCCTAATTGCGCAAATTGTGGTTATAGAATTATCAACAAGTTTTTAGAGATGTTTGTAATTCTGTAGCTCTGCCTACCCCATTCTGGGAACGAAGGCGTGAAATTATGTATGTATGTATGTATGTCAAAACAAAAGGTGAAAAAAATACTGATGCTAGAATTTTGCGACGGCATAATCTTAAATAGTTTAGTTTATAGTCTATTTAATCATCAATGTAATATTGCAATATAAATTTACACAATAACAACGATTATGTGTTTTGCATTACAGTTTGATTCGATTGTTTGATTATTATCGTAGTATAAAGGAAAATTCCATATGCTAGGCTGATTTATGCTTGACCAGTTTTCTTTGCTGTTATTGTGTTTATTTTATTTTATTATTATTACATGCTCTTACCAATGACGAGACTATGGGACTCCCGGACTTTTGGAAGGCGTCCATGGAGGCGAAATTAACATGTAAAGGCCCTTTAGACAACGTTAATTTAGTAAAGCGATGGGACGCCAACCGGCGGTTGTTCCTAAGTTCACACTATAGGACTATTTTAGAAGGATGGGAACATTAATAATAGACTTTAGGCAATAAATGAATTGGTGAACTGTGTTATTGATGGAACCTACCTGGCTAATACTAATTCCTTTGGTTAAAATGACTGACGGTGACTCGCCAACTCAATGGAATCATTTACTTCTGATTAATTTATGTCAAACTAACTTCATTGTAACCATGGTCTTTCGTATGTACTTTCTAACTGTTACAAATTATTGGAACAAGTTTAGCTTAGGATTAGCTTTAGGTAAATATTTTTGTAATAGACGCGAATAGTTGTTTTTGATCTTGGATGTTTTTTATGTTTACTAGTATTTATATATCAATATAAGTATGTTTATCGTTGACTGTTGTTGTTAATTTTTGTAGTACCCAATACACCAAGCCTAGACCTTAGTATGGGCCTAGGTCTGTTTGTTTTAAGTATCTATTAAATATTTATATTACTTACTTGAATAAAAATATAATCGAAGAAATCTTTGAATGCCAAGAAATACCTATTTACAGCTAGAATAGCAAGCAAAATACGAAAAAGGCTTATTAAGGTGTACTTCTGGAGCATAGCATAGCAAAACGTGCGCAATGACTCAGCGGGACCGAGAAAGACTGGAAATGTGGTGCTGGAGACGGAAAAAATGCTGGATAGAAAGACAAATGAGGAAGTAATAATAGCATAGCGAAGGAAAAGAGAAGTCTATTGCAGACGAAAGATGTTTGGTCACCTGTTACGGCGTGACGAGAACATTAAGATGATAATTGAAGAAAAATAGAAGGAAATAGGAAAAGAGGGAGATCAAGAAGAACTTGTCCAGTCCAATTAAAAGAAAGGAGGCGTCGTGCCGTATCAGTGTGTTAAAGAGAAGGCTCGGAATAGACAATATTAAAAAATACTCCACCGACAAGAGCATAGACCTTAAGTAGGTAAATGGTGATGATTTAAAAGTAAAAGAGCGGAACTGTCAGTAGAATTCAATAAAACTCTCGAGAACATTGCTAACTTAGACGTTTCAAACTACTGACTTTTTCATTCCCTACTGGTATATTCTCATGAATCAACCTAATTAGCGCCCCAGGTGATCATTTTGGTGTAATTATTTTTTTAACGCTAATTTCGGTACTAAAACGCTTGTCTTCATAAATTATTTGGAGATTATATCGCCGTTAAGCCGCTCCTATTTATCATTTTAAGAGAGGGTTCAATTTTTCCAACTGAAGCCAGGATACAAATTGTTGGGGCGGCCGGCTCTGTGTTAAATAACGAGCATAATTCATAAAATTAATATATTACCGGAAGGGAAAAAACGGTCATACACTGAGAATTAGTTTTATAACAAAATAAAACACGATACATCATTATTAATAATCATGTATATCGTGATATTAACTGACAACACGCTGTACCTTGGTATGAAGTTCCGGATTAGAATTTTATTATGATTGTCTGTATCGTAAACACGGCATGATCACCACTGTTATGACAGCCTCCCCCCGGTCAAAGGAACAGCGCATATTTACGTTTTTCTAATTTATCAATAGTTCTAGCAGGGGTACAGAAATAAATGAATGTCAGGGGCCAATCTAACACAAATTGACTTCGTCCCAAATATTACAAAGACGAAAGTAAATTGGTCCGACGACGTAAACAGAATAAAATGAAAATAATTTGAAATGAACAGTTGTAAAAAGTAAGATGCCCAAATAAACGCATATTTATTGATCTGGACAATTATATAATTTCCGAGGAAATAGTGATGAATGGGATTCCACAAATATAATTGAAAGAAACATCTGATACTTACCAAAAAAATATTTCCTTTGAGGTCACCAGAAAACATTGGAAATACGTCGAACAAACATAATAATCTGCAATTGTCGGCGACGCGGTAAAAACGGAATGGAATTCGGAAATATTGTGCGAAGTTACAGGCACATTCGTTTAGCTTCAGAGGCGATCAGGCGTCGTCAGTCAGCCGAGGAGATCCGTCGATAACTCATTGGCTTGGTTATAGGTAATAGCTTAGATCAGCCTGATTATCCGCAACTCGCGACTTAATTTATGCGCCTATTTTGTGTGAAGAGGTCAATGTTACGTCTCTATTGCTAACCCAGTTCCACTAGGAAGCCTAGCGGCCCCTTAATGTTTCCGACGAGTTCTGGTAGCGATCTCAGTGGCTTAAAGTGGCGTGCTAAATTTGTTGCCAAATGGATTTTTTCCTATCCAAGACTGTATGCTTAGTTTTGTTTTGTAGTTAAGTACAGTTCTACCTACTTCTTCAAGATGTTAAGGTATGAACATTTCTCTGTAATGTAACTTCTTAAGTCGTGCTGTTGCATACATAAGTGTAAGCACAAACATATGACAATGATTGATTCTGACATTTAATTTAAATTCGTGCGTCAATTTTGTTCTGAATTGTTGTTGTGTTCGCGGTAATGACCGCAACCCTTTGGTGAGTCACATACTTTCTTAACAATATATTTTTCCGTGATGCGCGTTTACAAAAATATAAAAGACTTTGGCTAAAGCCGATATTTACTAAATCTATAAAAAATTTAGAAATACCTATGTTGTGTATTTCTTTGTAACAAAAACGTTGGGCAAAATTAAAAAAAAACACAAATACATCCTATTAAGTATCACATTTACAGTAAATACGTAGTAGCCCGGGGCAGATAAAGGCGGTATTTCAGAGCAAGTGCCGCCTTATGCCCCCCGGCTCCGTCTGCGTCCACCTCTTAAATTGGGTTCCTTCAATGAACCAATCAATAACGCCTCCACTACACATTTCTATATTCCCAAAGTAGAAATTCTTTACCTGTCTGCCCGGCGCCCGGGAAATTGAGTTCCGTCTTCATTAGCCCCTTCAACCTCACGGTTTAAAAAAAAAACTTTTTCAAGAAGTTTGGGCGCGAGTCAAGTTTTCCATCAACAAAATTAAGGTACCTACGTGCTTAATATCAAAACTTGGCCCTAATGGATTTGAGATTTTACATTTATTGCCGAGCCCGGTGCCCGTAAATTAAGGTGTCTTATAGAGGTATAGAATACGAGTTAAACGCGCCGAAACCCTATTAAGCTTGAAACGTTTAATTAGTCTAAATCGGTGCTGACGTGGCCGTGATAAATTTCATATTAAAATCGCACTGGCTGAGACTCGGCGAATATATCGTTCCATGAAGATATTATAAAGATTACTGATTTGCGTCACCGTTACGGCTTCAAAGCATCAGTGGCAACGTAACGGTCAGGTCAGTTAGATATTTTAAACCACAAATCTAGCATTAGGTTAGATAAGCTTAAAGATGACCTATTTAAGCGAGGAAAGTTGATATTAGTAGAGTTAGTATTACTCGCGCGAAAATAAAGATAAAGCAACACTACATACTGTCATGGTAATATTTTGGTCCACTTAATTCCCACATATTAGGTGTTTATTAAAGAGTCGTACACAATGGAGCTCTGCTGCAGATACGAGTGTGGTGTTTTGTTACGTGGTAATTATAGTGTAAAAAAAATTGGAAACTTGGAAACACAAGGAAGTAATCTTTTGTGGTCATGTCGCAGAACTTTCCACCTTTATTATTATATTATTAATCATTTATCCGTGAATACAGTTAACTCTTCTTAGTATATTTATCTCAATATACGGAAAAATGCGTAATGTTTACCGGAACGCAAACGCAGCGGTTTACATTTGCGAGAACTTTACAAAATCATCTGAAGTGCAGTAAAAGTATTAGGCAAAATTAAAGAGCAGTTGAGCACAACAGTGTCTTAGTTAAAGAGCGCTCATTTAGGAGCAGGGCGCTACTGAAAAAGTGCGCCAAACGACTTGCCATTAATTCAGCACCCGCACTGCACTCCGCTAAAAAAGCTAAAAGAATCAAACAGCATTAAACGGAGTTCCCGGCGCACTCACTCTTAGCTCATTAATTTTCATCTTTCCGCGTGCCACCTCACATAATTCACTCTTGAGCGGCTCCATACACCGATAAGGCCGCGACTGGGCACCGGCACAGTAAACCGCTTTTATTAAATCTCACGCCAAGTCGCTCGACTGTCGACAACTGATAGCACCACCCTGTTTATTTTCAAAACAACGCTTTTTCCGCTTAAAATGTTCCAGTTTTTTGTTTTCATTTTAATCCAACGCGAATACGGTCTTCTTCCAAATGTACGGATGGGTACGCATTGCCGTGTTTCATTTCAAATGGTACAGTTAACGTTAATTTATTTGCCCCAAATGCAGGGAGAAAGAGATTACGGGTGGACGCTGAATCCATAATTAATGTGCTGACGGACAATACCGGCGCCGTGTGAGATGTTTTTCAGCAAAGCAAATTATGTTAAACAGAGGCCTACGCGCTGGGCGAGCCGCGCCGCTCCGTAGGCGCTAGCCGCGTTCGCCGCGCTCGCTGTCTCGTCAAAATAGAGGGAACTTGCTGAATCGAGAAAATTTAAATTTTAGGAGCGAGTATGCAAACTAAGAACAAATTTTAGAAAATTCCATTTTCCCGGCAAAGAAATTCCGAGGGCAGCAAAAAACAAAGTTTGCTTCAGACTAATGAAATATGGAATTCTTATTTCGAACGTAATTTTTCGTCTCGTTCAAAATAATAATGTAAATGTGTTTGATTTATGTAAATCCGTGTAAAGTTCAGTTAGGCTTTAAATTAAAACGTAACTTTGTATGTTTTGAAAATAAAAGCGGAGCCAGGAGGAATGAGCATCCATAAGTACATACGTATCCTCGTTGTCCGTTCTATTCCAGCCGGGGCGCCTTTAGACGCATTCCATTAAGCATCGAGTGTTAAGGATTATTAGATGCAGCCCGCAGACAGTACCGCGCGGCGCGCCGGGCGCCGGGCGCGGGGAGGCACTCAGCGCGCGCCAATGATTGGGTCTACCAAATGGCGTTCGCGCAGATTCCGGACAAGAGCTCTTTACGCCGCCGCTGGCCGCAAGCTTGCGCTTGTTATTCTATGCAAATGACTGGGCCCCGTACCCGGCGCGGCTAAACTGGCATTTCGGAGATTCGAGTTTTTATGCAAACAAACCTAAGTTATTCAAGTACACCCTTGCACGGAGCTCGCATACAGAAATGCCCTAAGCATTTATACGCTTCGTGTTTCGGTATTTTCAAGCGATTCCAACAATATTTGCTACACGTTCTGTTTTTTAATCGGTTGATTTGCCGGTTTCATCGGTTACCTGTTTTTGAATGAGCCGAATAGCTATCGGTAAATTACAACTGTTATGTCGTAGTCTCCGCAAATTGGCACGATTTCTCGTTATGCTTAGATTGCTTCTACATTCTCTTTTGTCTTAAAATGCTACAGACATCCCCGAGACGTTGAACCATTGAATTATACAAGTCTTTATTAAAATTACGCGACACCATAAAACGTGACTTTATGTTGAAGAGAGAGCCAAATCTTTTCAGAGCGCACTAGACGCGCAGTTTGTTTGCTACGGTAAATCCAGATACTCTTGAGATTTACGTGCGTGAGGGTGCGGTCAATAAATACGTATAAAGGGAAAAATATAGGAAAAATGCAGCTGCGGTTATTGTGGAAATTTACAAGCGCATTAAGTAACGAGGTGGGGCCTCGCGCCGCACACGCGCAAGTGCTCGTATTTTTGTCCGTCTTAAAGTGTCGGTTGGCTCGTCGCCAGTGCCTTGATCTGCAACTTTATCTACCCCTGAGTACCTAAATCAGTATTATTTTTGCACGAGAGGGTGACAAACAAACAAACCTTAAGTTCTGTTCTCGCTGTTTCCGCTTAGTGATATGTTCCTCGCACCGGAATCCACCGACGAATTAAATAGTAGAAAGAAATAAGGAGTCCAACCAGTAAAATAGCGAAGGGCTTTAGAAAGATGAGAGAACTATGAAGGATACAATATTATAACTGTAGCTGTTATCTAGGGTATCGTCATCGAGTAGTAAAAGAGAAATAGTAAATGTTCTGGATCCAGCCATAGCACGAACCCGTAAAACAGACATTCGTTTCCATACATTATTTTATGCTCACTTCTCTTTCGCTATTCGATAACGATACGAATGTCAACGTCGTCAATGTCAACGTGCTATTAAATTTTAGAACTAATTACGGGCACGGGGCGCTAATTCTAATCGCCATACACATTTTCTTGATGTCGACGATACGTTAACGGTACCTTGGTAGGTACTTACTTGATAGAAGGAAAAAGTTTGTATTCGAGATCAAATGATACGGCAATTTGTGTTACATGTTTTGATGCTCATTTATCGGCATCAGTGTCGTTTTAGGATCATGAAATGTGGCAAAAAGCAAGCACACACACACACACAAAAGTAAAATGACAAAGCGAAAATCGGCAATTTGTAGTTAAAACACGTAAAAATCATTGACCATTGACCGTGATGTTACATGATGTTGATCCAATCCCACTTACTCGCGTTTATCCGGATTGAATAGACCAAATTGAAAAAAAAAGAACCTTGTACAAACTGTTTTGAGAACAAAATGCACCATAGGAGCGCACAGCAGATATGCAAAAACCTACAAGATGAATGCAGCCCGTATTTCAGGGAGCTAATCCATCTGCGCTGCCGCGGTCTATCCGATGTAACGAGTGAATAATTACACAATGATTCGTATTACAAATGCAAAAATGGGGACCCGTGATGCATACATAATGGCTTTGCGAGGTGCAAGTGAGAAGGGTGTGATGGATTAACCCGTTACTTTTAAAATGGGGGCTTAATGTGAAAACTTAAGGTAGAAGTTCTTTTAAAATAGTTTGAGATATGAACTCTTTTCTTGTTACTCAAACACACGAGATGGATGAAATATGTCTTTTCAGGCTGTCCAGTTTCGTACTTATAGAAGCCTCGTAAGTAGATGGATTATTTAGATCTATTAATATGTAGTGTGAAGTGATGATACCGATTTTTTGTCCTACAAAAGCTGCAAAAAAAGATTCGGTCCTTCTAGTTAATGCTTAGCATTCGTTTGTAATTTGATGTAAATGACACAAATGTAGAAGACAATTAACATAGCTCTGGCTAGAAGAGAAGCCATAAGATCTTCCTTTGTATTTTGAAGAGGATAGGCCAAACAAGTCGCTGGCTGAATGCTACCGTGGTTCAAGTCTAATTGAGTTTTCTTACGCGTTCGAGACGTCGAACTCGAAATGGACACGGATTAAGTTTGAACTGATACATTTAGGAGTCTGAGTATAGAGTGACATGACTGTGTTTTAAATATTCAAGGGTTAACGAAATCCACAATCACCACAGTAAGTTTTATAATGCTGACAGTATGGATAATAATGTAAACTCCTGCATTAAACGTCTCCTCTAGTGAGACTGTGGGCCTCATTTTGTTTATCTTACAATGAGAGCTAATTGAAGCTGAATCCAGGGTAACTTTTAAATGTTATTTATACATAGATGTATAAAGCCAAACTCAATCTAGACATCAGCCCAAATGCTAAAATTTGACTTTGAGTTATGTTTCTTTCGTTCATAGTGAGGTAACGGGACGGCATGTCAAACGTGTCGTGTATTTGACATGTATAATAAATTATGTAGCAGGGAAATCATAATAAGTAGGATTTGATCAAATCCCTACGGGATATGATAAATTCACTACAGATTCTAGTGATTTGATCAAATCCCTAAGCTGGTTTATCGAAATGATAAAATCGACTTGTAACGGCAACTCGTTTTGTTATATCCCTAGGCGAGTTAAGGTATTTGATCAAATTCCTGAATTATTTTTGAGAAAAGATGATGAAGATTAAACGGGACAGCGGGATTTTAAATAATCACAAATTGGTCAAATCATTAATTGATCACTTCGTGGTTTGACAAATCAGTGATTTGCTTTAATCCCGTTGTCCCCTTTCAATACATTTATCTACCGAACTAATAATAAACTCGTCTAGCGGGATTTGGTCAAATTACAAAACTCGTCTAGCGGGACTTTACCAAATCACTCAGGAATTTGATAAATCACTTATTTTTTGTAGGGCTGAGTTGTCATTTTAACATCTTCAGTGAATTTATTACATCCCTTAGGGGTTTGATCAAATCTCACTATTTATCATTTTCCTGCGACATATTTAATATAATATAGTATACGCGTATGTTGATAAGATAAATTGACGTCACCTATTTTACGCGACTTTTCTCTCTGTTACAATGTTGAAAAACAATGTTGGCTAGTCTCTTTAAAGATAAAAACTAAATCGCTCTGCTATATTATTTGGGACATAAGCGATCTGCAGCGACCGCCGGCGCCCCCGGCAAACATCCACGGCGGTAATGACTGGACAAACAGACATCTGCATACGGCCTCCGCCAGCCTCCGCCAGCCTCCGCCAGCCTCCGCCTCCTCCTCCGCCGGCGTCTGCCGAGCTCTGCCAGCCTCTGCCAATGTTTACCGACATCAACCGAGCTTTGAGAAACGCGGTTCTTAATTGTTTTGATTAAGACTCATTTCTTAGGCCGTATTTACAAGTTAATTTTTATGGATTTTTATGTAATCTGCAAGTATTTAATTAGAATTAATATATTATTTGCTGCAGTAATTTATCTAAATTGTTTTCATTTGTTATTTATAAACAGTAACCACACCATTATTAATACAATTACTATTAAGATATCATTTATATCTTTGTGACAAACTTATGTCTAATTGCATCTGCATAGTGATTGAAGTCTATTATTAAAAGCTTAAAAAATATATTATCCATACTAATATTATTAAAAGCTTAAATTGTGTGTTAGTTTGTTTTTAGGTTAGGGGTAATCTCTACAATTTCTAAACGTTTTTTTTATTACCTATAGGAAGCTACATTGCCTCGAACTCATATTTTCATGTCGTTCGAACTGAAGCGAAGCAAGGGAGGCATTAAAGTAATTAATTAATGTACCTATGAGTCTTGTTACTTGAAATAAAGAATTATTATTATTATTATTATAGATATTTATTAAATTTTTTGTACATTAGGTTTTTTATAACAAGTATAAAATTTATTATTATTATCATTATTATTAGATGCTTTGTATGCAGGCTAACGCGACTATTGTATCAAGCAATATTTAACAATACGAGGTGTACAAATGTTGTATGTACATGCGGTTAGCCCTCTTCACTTCACGTAAGATTCGGATTCGAGAAAGTAAGATCAAAAAGAAAATATGTTGCCTATAGTGGTGACAATCTGACATCTTGGAGTTTTTACGCAACTGCTACAGGGACAAAATAATATAAGGTCATATCAGCCATTTCAGGTAAGGTTACAAACCCAATGCGTCGCAAAAACAATGCAGTGGGAGAACACATAGTCTGAGAACTCGGGGATGTATTCAATATTGGTGTAGTTTAAAGATAGAGAAACTAAACAAGTGTGGTGTGTCAAATATAAGAAACGTATGGCTTTTAGATGTGACACTTTGTAGGCTCTTGCACTCTTAATATCTAGATATTACTACATATACAATATGAATTTGCTTAACTTTCGTAGACATATATTGACAGGGTACCTACACCTATCAATGTTAGTCTCTAGCGAAGGTGAGTTTCATGGCGAGTTCTTTGTCGCCTAACTTGAGAAATGCGTATTTTGCAATTATATTATTGACTCATATTTGCTACCCTCGTCGTACACATTACAGAAGAACATCAATATACAAATACTTCGATGGGTCTCTAGCTACATAACCTATTCAAACACGTATATATATTTGAAAGCAAAGTTTGAAATCAGTATATATGATAGCGCCACTGGTTAATGTAATGCAGGAAAACGACCAGCCTTAATTAGCCTTTGTTATTTTATGTTAATATGTTCCACCCCGATTACAGCGCTCAGCGCTGCGTTTATCGAATCTTGCTAGAGCGCCGAGTTTGTGAATACACTTTTTATGTTGATGATTGCGCACACTCATGAAGGGTTTATTTTTAACCTTCCTTTTATATTGATTCATTGTACTGAAGATCCTACAAATAATATACAAAAGGTGAACGGTCTGAAGGAATGGTTCCAGTTTTATGTTAGTTTGTTATATCCATTTCATTCCACTTTACCACTTTCAGCGCCAACAACCCGGTATTCGGATCCACTGTTTGTAGCAGATTTTCGCTACATAGCACAAAAATGCTACTACAGGCTACAGCGTAGCACTCGTAGCAGTGGCTGGCGATGAATGTGTATATGTGGTGAGACGTGAGCAAGCTAAAACTATTATTACATATAGTTAGTTAGGTATTACAGGTTTATTTTGAGCCACAAGGCCCCGCCCCGCTACCTCATTTTACAAACATTGACGCAGTCGTGCAACGTCAATTTGAAAGGCGCGCAGCGTGCCGTTGTGGATTAAAGACGCTACAATTTTCCTTTACTTGCATAATAGATTTACAAAAAACATTTTTAAAGCAAGTGGTAATAAAATACAAAATATCAACGTTTGTTTACTAAATCAATCTTAATACGGAGAGAATCACACTGTATTATTTACTTTTCTATAATTATTATTATAGAACGGTTATTGCCATGGCAACGCTCATTATATAATTTTTTTCTCGCTTCTGTTACGCTATAGGTGGTATTTTGATACCGTTAACGATATCAATACTAGTGGTTTATAGTACGCGAGTAGAAAAAAGTATATTCATCGTTGTCTATTTCCCATACAATAAGTGTGGCAAGGGTGACGTGGCACTCAGGACAATGTAAATTGTCCTCTGATTGATAAGTAACTCGGGCGCTATTCTACTCGAGCTAAACCTAATTGCTTTTGATATGTTATCGTATTGTCAATGTTACGATAACTCTTCACTTGACAGTAATGGCGGTCGAGTTGAAAACAATAAGATAACAAAAGCAATATAGTTTTATCGAGTAGAATAAAGCTAATGGATGTCGTCATTTGTTGTTATTTTTAAAGCTGAATGAGATTCCGGAGCTTAAACGCGGAACGGAAAGAAGGCCATCACATCAAACCGCTCGTTGCTACAATATGTCAAGCACGTCCCGCGTATGGAAATGCTTTCAATAAGGCCCCCGATAATTTTACGACAGCGATTGACGTGCGATTATGCTAAGTTAACGTTTAGTCGCACTCGTGTGCCGAGTGATGAAAATATGGCTTTCCTGGCGAAAATATGTCCAACGGTGTTAATATTTTTATTGTTTAGGGCACACATATGTGTTGTCTAAATACTAGTAGTATCAAAACACTTCGCGAAATAGTTTTTATGTCTTTTTTAGGGTTCCAAGGTACCAAGTTGTAGAATAAAAACGGGTAAAAAAAAAGAAAACGTTAATTTTGTTTTTTACAATATCACATTGAATGAGGTATAAGAGAATTATATTTTTTAGATTTGAAAAATGTCTAGAAAGAAAGCAAATGGAATTAAATTAAGATTAAGTTAATTGGCTCATACTTGTCGTTTTTGGGATAAGGACGAGATGATGACGGTGATGACTAGCGACTAGCTTGGAGATAGATTTATGTGTTTGTAGTAACGGCGGCGGAACCCCACAACATGCATGATCCGACATGGGTTTTTCGGGTTACCTTTGTTTCGGCGAAATATGTTTGCCAAATGTATCGTTTCCCAACCGTTTCATTTGCCAACCCGCATTGTTTTCTATAACCGTAAATATTTCAGGATGTTATAAAAACTAACCTAACCTAAAGCGTACAATTATGGTACTGAAATAAATCCTGAAAAAAAAATATAACACTGGGTTGGCAAATGAAAAAGTTGGGAAACGATACATTTGGCAAACATATTTTGGCCAAACGGCAGGGTCCCTGGTTTTTCTCCCAAATTGAAATTTGTTATTTCGATTTGATGTCAACTGAAGGTTAGGTAATTATTTTTTTCTTTTTTTATCTAAGAGATAATAGAAACCAACCAAAGGTTCTCTTTGTGTTGTGTACTTATTGCAAGACCGTAAAAGTGAATTTAAACTTGGTATTCATTCGAATAGCGAAAATAAATTAAAACTAAACTTACAATACTTATAATATTATAGGATTTAAAGTATTATCCTACGCGTTACCCTTAGATTCCAATTTATTTTATTACAAGCGAAACAATCGGCTGAAACCTACTACAGTCTATGTTTATAACTGCGTTTGCCAGGACGTGTATATGTCATTTAATATTGTCTTATTGCGACCACTAACTCGGTTTTACGAACACCAGTGTACGCTGTCAGCAAATAATTGCAGCTCGTGTACGTCTTTACGATTGTGTGTTGTTTTTCGAGCTCGCCACTGTAATTGAGCTTGGACTTGGGTTCAATTAATTGATAGCATGTGTTGATTTGATCGAATATTTCACTGTCAAGGACTCAAGACGTTTCCGATACCAGCAAACTCTTTATCATCAATTATAAAGTTTGCTGGATAGTGGTACATATAGTTAGACGTGAAATTTTTCTTTATGTTTCCTAAATCACGACATAATGTCGTCAAGACACAGATCGACGAAAATTATTGCACCAAGATAATTGGGACAGCCGGAGAGTAAAAAAAGATTTTTTTATGTCGAAATTATGACAGTTTACAATCCCAAGGTTACCGTGATTAACGAATCCTGCGCTAACAAAGCTAGTAAACAATAAACGGCAATAATGGTGTAACCTCGTAGTTGCATATAATTGGTAAACTTTTAAAATAACAGCATAACTTGTAGTAATAAAATAAATTCTTCTGCAAGTTATGCTAGTAGCTCATTTATTTAGTAATGTTATCAAAATGTATTTTCAGCGTTTCAACTTAACAAGTTGTAAATACGTATAAGAAATGCCTTTAGAGTAAAACACGCAGGACCCGACCCTTCCCAAACCAATACTGTAACATTTAAAAGGCATAGTTGACCTGTCCTTAAAGGCCCCCGGCGAATGAAGCACTTGAAAATCCTTAATAAGGTCTGTAAAAGGCTTCGAACGGAGCCCAATTATTAAAGACAACACGCCCTGTGTACTTTACTGACACAATCACTACGGATTTGCACTTAAAATGGCGTAGTAACAGGTACTTTTTACTAAGTATTTTTAAGTTGTTCAGAGTTGAAAACTACAAACTACAATCGGTACTGAAACAAAAACTATTGAAGAGTTAATTTCAACTAAAGCTTCTTTGTTCGACAAACAAGACTGATGCAATCACACTTCTATCTTTTAATTAAATTCCACCCGGTCCACTTCCTGCATTTTTCCGGAGTCACTTCTTCGTCCATGTTCCTTAGATGATTTACAATAATTTTGACTAAATAAGGGGATACATTTTAAACAAAGAGTGTCGAAAAGTATTTTTACTTAGTATTTTCGTATGCCGTGTGAATACCTATTTCGCTTTATTTTGCTATTTTATGGAAAGCGAATGTAAACGGTAGCGGGATCGCTCGCATGGGAGTGACCCCAGCGCGGGGTGAAACGGAACATCAACGAATTTATTAAGACTTGTTTATAACCCCCCTTCTTCCCCAAACAATGTAACTATAAAATGTTGCCGTTGAAACTTTGTAGGGTGTTGGTTTTTTGACGTTTTCGTTGTGGGGGTTTTTTGACGTTTTCGGTGTATTTAGGCTCAATAACTAAATATTTTTGAAATATTTTTAGGGTTTAGTGTTTAAAAATCAAAGATGAACTGCTGGTGAAGTGGTTTAATTTGATTTCGTTTCACACGATAGGTACATAACAAAACAACCTGAATTTCAAACGGATTTTTTTTTCGACTATACCTTACGAATTCGTACTGACCACAAGGCCAAAGAAATTACTGCCAATAGATGTTCGGCCTATATTGACTTATAAGCCAAGAAGTGTGGCCTACCCACCTATATATGCTAGGACTGCATTTGTGCAAGATAATTAATATTGCCAAGAGCTTGATTAAAAGAGTATGAGTAGAAAAGATCATATATAAAAAATAACCGTTGTCCAAAATGGATGAATGGATGATGAAGCTATCAGACGGTCGCGTCGAGCGCCTACGTCAATTCCATACTTTTTGTCAGTTTTCGAAAATCGTTTATTTTAGAGTTAAGCAACTTGTCTAGCCGTACCGCGCAAATGATATATGGAATAGTATAATAAGTCTCTTAATTAACTAGTAACGTAAATATGGATAAAGTGCTATTTATCACACACATATTTATATGTATCGTATAACGTAAGCCGCGCGTAATGCCACCATTCATTTCTTTCATACCACCGAATCAATACACCACGGAACACTGTTCTCACCGCAGACAAAAACGTCATTAGTGGGGAAGTTGGGCAAATCCGGCCCTTTGTGCCACTGAAAGGAATTATCGACGGTGCCGAAACACCCCGCGCTACCCACTTGTCAGCGAAGTTTTGGATTAGCGGAATGGACTCATTGGGCTCGAGTCGTTTGGGATTGGATGAGCTGGTTACATAAATTCAAAAAGGTAGATTTTGTTTTAATGGCAATCCTACTTAGATCTCTTTTTTCATTTCCCCCCCGGGAACTATTAAACTATCTGACACAAAAATAATACTAACTGTAGTAAAAGAGTTCTACGCAAACAGAGTCACGTGCATAATTCATTTTAAATAAGTAATCAAGCAAGCAGGGCCTCTATTCTATAGAATAAAACCACGTATGACGTATTGTGGTATTATTATTAACTCGGCCGCCATTACTGCCAAGTACATAAGAGCTGTCAAAACGTGATAACACGATACCACGTCAAAAGCAATAAGGTTTTACCCTGTGGAATTTTATCCTAGGGCCAAATTCCGGCCTGGCAATGGCCTTGTGATTACAAAGATTTTCTTACAACGTATGTAGTTACTTATATTTTTATACCAATGCTTTAGATATATTGTTAATCTTAAAAAGAGGATTAATTTGATTTCATTTGATGAATGTAGAGGAAGGGAAAGAGGTATGTTTGGCCGGTGCACCCGGCATTCCATAGTCGCAGCCTACCCTGTTGGGAGACAGGCGTCAATGTACGTATATATCATTTAATTTTACATCAATTTAATAGCCACATTTATAGGTATTAAACTAGACGAACAAACAATGTAATTGTTGAAAATTAAAATCAATATCATGGGGATCGAAAATCATAAACTTATTATCATATTAAAAAAAACATTGAGTATATCTTAACACTTTACGGAGGTTACGCTGTTGTTGCCATATTATGTTAACTAAACCGTCCAATTATATTATAAACTACCTATGAGAAAGGTAAACAAAAATTGGTTCGAAAAATTCTTTGAAGATAAATACTATTTAAAAATTACTACCTACGCACCTTTTAAAGCTATTTCTGCTATTACGTACAGAAAGTAATATTCTTCGATAAATAAGTAATGTAATAATGTGTAATGTGTATTATGAGATGTACTCATATTTCAGACTAATCCAAACTATCGGTAATCCTATATTGTGTGGATCCTCCTCGTAATTAGATGGCTCCTTTGTAAATGATTCGGTGAGGCCAAAATCCTTGATATTAATTATAATAAAATGTAATTCGGTGTAATCGCGCGAGGCAGGACAAAGGCAGGAGAAACCACTTTTGCCAACAAGGCGCGCACTTTGTTATGATAATGTCCGTGCAATCCCGGCTTAATGTACCTTCGATATTCTTCATGCAAATTCTTCTCGCTGCCATATTTAATTTGAGGGATACTCAGTCTAGTTCCAGTTGCCAGGTAAATAAAATGGGGGAGTAGTTAAGTACTCATCCATTTTGTTTATCTATATAAATAAAAATGAATCGCCGAAATGTATGTACGCGCATCACTTTCAACCCGCTGCACCAAATTGGACAACTCTTTTTTTGTTGTTTGTTATTGTTAGGACAAGATGTTTTTTGCAGAAAAAACTGAAAAATTCACAGGGAAAGTCGGAAATTTGCAGCGGGGCGAAGCCGATGGCGGGCCGCAAATTTTAAATTAAAAAAAAGTCTAATGATGTTATCTCACATTAGAATGCTTTGGTAACATCATTATTTATTTTCCCTTTCATACACTCACAACCCAGCTCTAGGAATTTATAAGATTTCATTCTATTGAGTAAAATTTTCTAAAATTGTTTTACGGTCTTTTTACCTAAGTGTCATAGTATGTGTACAGTGAGACAGTTATATAAAGGCCGACATAGTCATAACGTACATGAAGCCAGAGCCTACCCGGACCAAACCACTAATTAAAAAGTTAAGCGTCTGGCCCGGACAGCCGATTTTGGTCTTTTTGCCGACCGATACACTCCCTAGTATTTACCGCCTGCAATTTGTTAGGCGCTCTTTTATTTTGTATCTAAATTAACTAGTACGAATTTGTACCGTCATGTTGGACTGCAAACGGATTTTACCGTTCGCCGTCTGTTTTTTATTACTCAACTATAACGAGGCTAAAAAAGGATTTTGATTTGAGCATGTGAATGTACGAGTGAAAGCTTAACACACAAACATTCGCTATGTGCATAGTGTATTTTAAATAACGTCACACTAAGTAAATAATGGTGGTGTACACCGTACATGTTAACCCTTTTTGTCCCAATTAAAAACATGGTTCGTTATCATACTGGGGTTCGACTGCCAAAACGGCAAAAAGAGATATTTAAACAGTTGATTTGACTCATATACTCCAGTGACAATATGAAGGATGTATTATAGAGACAATATTAAGAAAGGATTATTAATCCCTATTATAAATGAATGCGGAATGTGGAAAACAAATCCTGTTTCATAACAAAAAGTCATAATCTGTTTAATTTTATCATCGGACAGATTGTGAATCCTGTCGGTAAGCGCAGGTTCGTTCACAATTTCACGGTTTCACATGGATAGAAATGAGTACGTTATATTGTTAGCAGTATGTGCAGTTCACAATTTATCGACTGAGCTATCGGCGTTCAAAATCATACGGTGACATATCCAATATACGGAATATCTGTCAATAAAACACGGAGCGATTTTCCAGTGTAAGCTGTCAATGATATAGAGTAGATATGTCATTCAGATAGGTAGTGTTTGGCCGATGCCGGACAATGACCGATGCGCTGTTGATGCATCGGTAAAATGGATTAAATTATCTCAGTAGTAAGTAAATAAAAGCAAATATACCCGTAATAACTAAGCTTGAGAATTTAAATCGGTGTTCTCAAATTTAAGATTTCACGCCCAGTCACTAACACTGACGTTGCTTGGTTGCATCAATGTACATAAACCACATTTTATTATGGAAATCAAATACAATAAGAATACAATAGTTTAAATATTTTTTCCAGTTTTACTTGAAAAGATTGACATTTTTATTACACTAATAGAGAATGCTTGTAGCATAAGGTCCGCCTTTTGTACACTATTTTTATTTCGGCAGTAAATTATTTAAAAATAATAATCATTACGAAGTTTAATTACTTAACGCAGGCGACATTGTGCATGGGCGGATGAATGGATGGATGTGGTTGGACTTTTAACATACGACAATTTTGTTTAAACGAAACGGAACGATACGACAATTCCGTTATCAAAAAGGACTTTATAGGAAATTTGTACACCCTGTTATGGCATAATCAATCCTTTAGTTCTAAATTCGGACATATCGAATGTAGACTATTATTTGTACACGATAACACTAGTAAGAGTTGTGAGTGATCAGTTTGTATTTGTTCAGCCTCGCATGACGCACCCTACAAACAAAACGCGCGGAATGAAATACAAGTAGTCAATGTTCGGCCAATGTTTGCGGTGCTGTTTGCCGATACTCGCTGTTTAAATAAACTTTTATGTCGACAACGCTGAAGCGCGGTAATACACGCGAGTGCTCGATTCAAATTATTATTTTTCATGTTGACAATGATACTCCCTGTAAACGGCGGACGGCCGCGTGGTCAACGCGAAGCTACGAGCATATTAACATTATTTACAACACCTTCCAATTACGTTTTTTATACAATAGTAAAATAGAATAAGCACAATTTGGTAATTTTACTCTAATTTTACTCGTTAACTATCACTGCAAAGTTAATAATAACGTTATTTTATTTTGGTTGGTAAATTGAATTAAACAATTCGTTTCTCAAAAACACAGAAAGACAAAACGTACCAATTAAAGACGTTGTTCTAAACAACACCCATTTATTGGAAAACTTCCTTTCAATTGTACTGCAATTAATGGAAAGATTTGAAAAGTATTCTATAGCCGATTATTTCGATGCTCAGCCGTTCTTTCTCGGATTACACAGGCTCTAATAATTATGTTTAGAGTGAGATAGCCGTTTCCTAAACAATTGCTCCTGGGGCTCTATTCTACTCGATAAAACAATACAGCATTTGATAAGTTATCGTATTGTCAACGAAATCATAGCTCTTATTTACTTGACAGTAATTGCGGTCGAGTTAAAAGGTATACCATCACATATCAAAGTCGAAAATATGATAACATGTCAAAGGCAATAATTTTTTTCCTATTAGAATAGAGGCCTTAATCTCATGAAAGCTTTCTGATGATTCCGAGTTTCAAAATGTGTTCGACCATTGTCAAAATTAGATTTTCGCTCAATGATTGTACGGGTACCTGTCTCAACTTTTAATTTGATGTTTACATCTTATATGCCATGATAACACGTTGGTAGTGAAAAAATAAATAACAGGCTAACCAATATCGTAAAAAGATGCAGTTTGGTGTTATAATATAAGCAGAGATCGAACAAGTTGGCGTCATTTCATTCGCAATAATGTGGATATTACTCCAAAGATTTTAATTAAATTAATTAAATTAAATTAATTAATTCCTTATCTAAACTTGAATTTTGATCCTTTGCAATAAAAAAATAAATCAAAGACGTGAAGAGTGGCCATTCTTATTAAGCTACTTCAGTTTACTCCATTAACATCAGTGGATTGCGAAAAGAGTTTTTCACTTCATAAGTTTACTTTACACGTGAAAAGGAATAAACTAACCACGAAAAATTTCGAAAAATTACTCTTTATTTAATTTAATAAATCAACTCAATACCAATACTATGTATTATTTGTTTATTACTGTCTTGCAAAGGATCAAATTTTTATTTCGGGTAAGAAATCAATTCATTTAATTTAATTTGTTTAGTTAAAATCTTTGGAGTCATGTCCACATTATTGCGAGTAATGACGCCAACTTGTCCGATCTCTGGTTATAAGTTAGTTTTGACAAACATACTCGTATTCTGTATATTCTGTATATTCGTATTCTGTATATTCTGTATATTCTGTATTGAGTGAACGGTTAAAAAGAATCATGCTATGATATTCTTCTCCGGAACATCCTACGCTCGCAAATTAGAAAGAGATGTAAGCAGAAGAGCAACAACAAGAGTTAATTATACGCCTCGACGCGTTGCGTTTTGTTTTGGAGTTGCCAACTATTCCGCCGAGCTCGAGATTAAGATAGACACCAGAAGAGCTCGATGTAAAGTAAAGTCCTTATTGCAGTACGAGGGGGCTTACAATGGCCTGTTCGTGATCACGGTTGTTGCAATACAGTCGAATCGTTGAGTTTATTATAATATTGTTTATTTACGCAATTAAGTCCTTACAAATTTACAATTGTTATTAAAAAAGAAAGAAGAGCGATATGAAAAGCCTCAGCACGGAAAATGAATTTCAAACTTAGTTATTCCATAAACTTCGTAGCTTCTAACGTTAAATATTTGCAAGTTAAAAAATAATATACTAATGCAGTCTCCAAAAGTAGGAAAGAAAAACGAAAACAACTCAATTATCAGTAACCTTTTTTGTAATGAGAGATCCTCACGTCGTTATGCATGGTAGGTATTTATTATCTTGTAGGTACGGATAGGCTGTTTTAAACACATTTCGACCCTCCAGTATTTTTTGTGCAGTTACCCTTCTTACACATTCAGCTTTTCAAATGTGCGTGCTGGTTTCGTAGTTAGAAAAACTCAATGGGACCATCAAGGAACTTGAATTTGACTTCATAAGTCAAGTAGCCGTGTTAAAAATTTGCCGACGTGACCCGAATAATGACACAATTAAGTATGTCGAACTGTTAAACATTCAAATCACTCGATAGCACATGAGCACCACTGGGATTCGAACTTAGGTTAGGATAGGTTATGTTAACTTAGGTTTATAATTCCACACCATAAACCGATGCTCCAATACATGGTATTAGTACGTGGTAAGTGCGTTCTATTTAAGTTAATCTTTCAAGCGCTCTTCGAAAAATCAAAAAGTGAATTTTTCGCGAGCTCGTTGACATTATATGATACTCACAAACCGTCATTGATAAATGAAAAATTTACACATTTTGTGGATTTTTGATTTGACAATGACGACTTGTGAGCATCATAATTATGTTAATGAGCTATTTCTTCGTCTAAATTAAGCGCTAGTATTCCAAGTGCCTATACCATTGTATGTATGTGATTGTCCAAGGCCGTTGGCCATAGTATTTACGTTACAAACGCGGGTATGTCATTGAAAAAAATCTATGAATACTACGCTGATTTAGTAAACAGCATTAATACTTGTCATTATTTTGTTTTAGTCGTCGAAAGCGCGCCCCGCCATTCAAATTGAGCGCAACTTCTTGAATCATAATAATTATGGTTGCCGCTCGTTTCGCGTAGGTACAAGACTTCTCTTCATCTGAGTAAAACTATATACCTTTTGACATGTTATCGTGTTGTCGACGTTTTGATAGCTCTTATTTACTTGACAGTAATGGGGGCCGAGTTGAAAACAATATAATAACACGTCAAAGGCAATATGGTTTTACCCAGCAGAATACAGCTAATGTGGCAGTAATGTGGTGGCTATGACTATGTAGACGTTGTCGACAAATACTTAGCGGTTTTGATACAGAATAACATTTTCGGCCAACTGTCAATTTCTTATGTGATCTACACGGTTACCTATCTGAAACACTAAAAAACGTTTGCCAGCTATTTCATTTGCCATAATTTTCATTTGTCCGAAAGTCATTTTTCTCTGAAACCGTTTCTTTCCTGAATTGTTATAAAATAAACCTAACCTAACCTACAGGTTTTGTAAGTATATCTCTTTAAACATTTTGAAAAGTTATTGGGTTCAGAATAAAATGAAAACTATGGGAAATGAAAATTATGGCAAATGAAACAGCTGGCAAACGTTTTTAGTGTTTGCGATAGGATACCGACCTACACACATAAAAAATGTCCAAGAAATAATAATTATAATTTTGTGCGTATCAAAATAATGTAGATATTTTGGATCCTTACACTTTTTTGATGTGTGTATACTACTTAATATTATAAAGAGAGAGTGCGAATTTTGTGTATTTGTATCTATTTGGCAGGTAAATCCAGAACCACGAAACGTATTCCATTTTTTTCACCATTTGAAAGGTAATATTCCGCATGGACGTAGGCTATTTTTTATTTGTTTAAACCGGAGCGCAGCGAGGGCGTCGGGACGCTAGTCTAAAATAAACTTAGACTGATATTTGCATTCACAGAAACTGCAACGACGATAAGGTAAGCTAAGGATTGCACTCCTATGCGCTAGTCCTGCGCAATGACACTCCGCCTAGCACAAAATATGTACTTTCTAATTGGGGTATACTATGTAATTGTAATAAATACTGCATTTTTATATTTTTATTTGAAATAATGTTTTTTCTTACTTTTTTTCAGAAGCTTACCTTGTTCATTTTGTATTTCATGAATGACCGCATGAGAATCTATTTAGGTAGTGCTTAAAGATAAGGAATTTTAGGAGGTTTTAAGAATAAGGAGATTTTTTATGGGTTGGAGTAGTTGTACTCACCGGCATGGTCTGGCTGCCGTGCAGGCTGGTGATGGCGGCCTGCGCCTCCTGGTGCGAGCTGAACTTCACGAACGCGCAGCCTGAAACAAACACAAACAATCAATACGGACACTAAGTACGATTACCCAAGATTATTTACATTCTGCGATTGCGACGAGTGCAAAAATCAAACAATATATTAATATACAACAATGAGATGATGATTTCCCTACACGGAGTATAGTTTTTTCACTCGAGGCTCGGCCCTAATACTTCATTTTACGTACATTGAGCCAACCAATGCAACCTTTATGTTGAATGGCGGGGCGCGCATTCGTAAATTAAAAACACCATTTTATTCATGTCACGTGTTTTGTGATATTTGCTAAATGTAAGTACAGTCGAGTTCATAAATATGTGTACACTTTAGTACCTTGTCCATTTAATGTCATGGTTAAACTGCCATTCATGAATTGTCACAGCGATTAAAGTGACTCGACTGTACGTGTAGTGATTCTTTACATTTTAACGGATTTCTACAGTCAGTACGGAGATTGCAACTTGGCTAGCCTTATAGGTTTGAATCACAATCTGCGAGCCAAGTATGGTTGCGTTTATCGCGTGACAAAATGTAGATAAAGCATCCGTCACTCTCGTACCTACTTACACATACGTGTAAGAAAGTGACGGATGTTTTATCCACATTTTGTCACGCGATAAACGCAGCCATATCAGGCCCCAAGGTTAGCAGCGTTTATATAAAATTAGAATACAACGGACATATGGTTTCTAAATTCCATAATATCAACTTGTGATCCGAGTAGGAAGGAAATTAGGTATGTTTTTAATCGACTTCATTAAAAGAGGAAGTACTTTTAATTGGACGTGGATTGTCGCTAATTGATAATTAATTTCGATTGAGTTGGCTAATTGTAATTTTTTTGTTAGATATAAGTATAGAGAGTTAGTGCAACTTTTTACAGAGAGTTAAGGCCCATTTACATTATACAACGTTCTTGCACATTCCATACAATAAAATTGAGGAAATAAAAAATTGCTCAGTCTAAACCTTACGTTTGGTACAATTCTTGAACACTATTATTGCAACAAAATAATTGCATACAATTACTGCCGATTCTTGTTCAAGAAACTTGCATAATCTAAATGGGCCTTTAGTACAAATTTGTTAAGAGGAAGTATTTTTTTTGTATGTTAAATAGGTAGAAAGATGCTGTAAAATGGATTCCAACATATTAATAAACCTAGCTGTTTCTGTTTATGGGATAAAAACAATTCCCGTTTAGGGTAAAGAAAATATTTCGTAATCTGGAAGATCGCACTGTTCCGCATTAACCTCCGGGGGCGCGTCGTGGGTTCAGTTACAAGTTTGGATTACACAAGTTCTGCAAGTTCAATTCCAATCTATGCTCTGATCCCTAACAAACGCGCTGAAAAAACAACGTCCGAGAAAGGGAAATCTTAAACAATGCCGCGGCGGGATTATCGCTCAGTTTTTCAATAACAAGCTGTCAGAAGGCGGCGCGGGAGGCATATCAATCTTAGCCCCCGCAGGTGCGACGCGTCGCCTAATGACGACTGATGGATCCGCCGCAGGATAGGATTACTCCCGCCGCAACTTGCCACAACTAAATCACTTACCGACCGCCCCGCCTCTTTTAACAACATTAGCCCTGACGGCCTCGCCCATATTTTATACCCACACCCGCACCGAATGCAAAACCGAAACAAAATTAGAGAAGACGCGAACACAATCTTCATTTACATTCGCTGTTGCGGCTCCGACGGCGAACACGAAAATTTGGATCCCCGTGCTCGCAGTCGCAGTAGATTATGCTCGTTACTTCATATTAAATCAGCAATGAATTTAAAAAAAATCCACGCGAGCGAAAGGTAAAAAACTTTGCACGAGAAATTGTGGCGACTATTCCGCTGAGCTCTCAACGCTGGAAGTACGATTATGCTTGACTGGCTTTTATTCGTATTATCCTTTGTTCGAGTGGATAAAAGAGCACGGCCGAAACGTTTTCCGAAAAGGCGCCTCAAATAAATTAGGGCGTACTTTTTAAGCTCCTCACCATGTTTACATCTCAGCCTCCTGTGAAAATAGAGACAACGCAAAGTAAGTAGAGAGGATAAATAGGAAAAAAAAAACAATTTGTGATCGCCGGCAGAGGAGGGCGTCGTCGCATAAAAGAATAATAAACGCGGATTGTACCGGAACACAATTTAAACGGCGACGATCGGCGGCAGGTCGCGCCGGCGCCCGGTCGCTCATTACAATGGCCGCGCCGAAAAACCCATTATGAGAACGTCACTTGGCAAGTGCGAAAGAAGTCAAAACTTCGCCGGCAAACATGGAACTATTTACTGCTTCCACATTCGGCGACGTGTGCTGCGAAGTTGGATGCAATTTGTTAACCCTTTATCGGGGGAGCGCAGAGTGAGTCGCGCGCCGAGATAGCACGCAGCGGCAGCGGCTGCAGGTAACTTGGCCGCCTGCCAAAGAACTGTTTTCCTGTTGTTGGCGAACAAACTCACAGATCAGTTTTTATCGCGCGAAAGGCCTTTATAGCCGACCGATAGCGGCGCCCGCGACCGAATGTTTGCGTCGCCGCCGATCACAAATATTATTGGATAGTTTTATGTATCGGAAGCATTACACGTTAAAAACTTTGGCACTCGACTTGGGGCCGAGCGCACCTTACCGAATTGTTTCATGTTCGGTTGTTTGATTCTAGCAAGGCAAGGGTGTTTACTTGTCAACAGAATAATTTGTCAAAGGTTTCTAAGAGGTCCATCTTTTTTTTATTTACGTCGCGAAGCACCTTTTATGTCTTTGACACACGTCAGCTCGAGTAATCACACGCGGCATCCGTCGAGATGAGGCGTACGTCCCTGAAAGGATATTTTGTGCTCTGCGAAATATGTTTCCGATGTATTTGGTACAAAGTTTTTTGTGTGTGGCGAGGAGAACGCGCGGGGGCGACGGGAGGCCGCTGCTAGTTTATTTGTTAACTTGCTCCAATTTTCTTAATGCTTGTACTTATACACTGTAACTATTCTTAGAAGAACTAATAGATAGGTATATTAATAAACTAACGTAAATATTTATTAAATTAACCAAGTCTTACGGGCAAATAAGTACGGGCAAATATTATACGGGTAAATATTTGTATGATGAGCGCGAGTTTGTTATTGAGTTTTGGATGTTTCCAAAGTTAGGTATATTTATCGTTGTCTAGTCTAACCTACCCATAGTACAAGCCTAGAGCTTAGTTTGGGACTATGTCAATTTGTGTCTCTTGATGTTTTTATTTATGTATTAATTAGAGCAACACTCGTATTTGTAATACAATAAGATTCATACATTTATTATATATCATAAAAGCAATGCGCGACAGTTAATGTAAAACTTTGTTTCAGTACTTCAGACCCGAACGCCCATATTCAATGGAATTATTTCAATCAGGGTCTGCGCCAAAGTTGGCAAGATCCAATATTATAACAGTGTAGGGCTCAGTTCGAATCTTTCATTTTAAACTTGCCCGTATGAAGTTTGTTCCTCAGTGGAGGAAGTTCGTAATGCCGAGATGAATTCGCGAACAGTGTAAACAACATCCGATCTATATGGACCGCCCCTAACGAGAGATTCTGATTGTCTTTACTTTGAGATTTCATTTAGTTTGATTCAGAAGCAAACAAATTAGTTTCAGAATAGTTTATAATATTATCTGTATTCAGAAGTACTTTATGATTGTTTAATTGTTATACCATTGTCGAAAATATAAATATCAAATGTAACAAAGAATCGATATTCATCAATATCAATGAAACTTATCAGGGCCTCTATTCTAGGCGGTAAAAACAATACCGCATTTGATCTGTTATCGTATTGTCAACGTTTTGATAGCTCTTATTTTCTTGACAGTAATGGCGGCTGACGTCATAACAATACCATAACAGGCAAACTACGATATCGTTTTTACCGCCTAGAATACCGGCCCTGTTATGAAATTGTTTTGAACTCGGCCGCCATTACGGTCAAGTTAATAAGAGCTATCAAAACGATGACGAATCTAAAGATAATAGGTCAAAGACGATATGGTTTTTACCACCTAGAAAACCGGCCCTGATTTGTAAAAAGGCAATCGCATCGAATCAAATAATATCATATAACATTTTTTCAATGTTTTTCGTCGTTGTTATTCAACTAACAAATACTCGCACGCGCCCGCTAGCTGCATACTAGCGTACCTACGAGATATGGCTAGTATAACTCCTTTACCTCTGAGCTTAAATTCTCGGGAGAAAGAGTAAGCGAAGTTTTATACGTTTTTCTCAAATTGAGCGTGCACTCCATACAATGACCGGCGAACTCGCTCACTCACAACTGATAGCAACTCCAATGAAATACTCCGCCAACTTGTGACGTTCTTATCGTTACGAATTTGTTCGCTCAGAAACGCCCTATCGGCAATGTTTGGCGTTTGAAAACAGTTTTGTTAAAAATATATGGTCCTAACTTTACGAAAACAAAAATGAGCGGATCGATTTTGAGAGATGACTTCTTGAAAGTGCTTTAGCTATAGCAATTTTTAAAAAGGTCGATTTCATGGCTTTCATAAGAATTTGGAAATCCTATCACAAAGAAATTCCTGTCTGTGTACTTCCTATAGCGATTTTGGTATTAAAACCATAAATATTGATAACAAACAAACACGTGGCAAAGGCGTATTTTAGTAAACTATGGTCGTATAATCTCGAAAATCCCCTTCATGAGCATCAGATTGGGGGTTAATCGCGGCTGTTTGCGAAGCAACTATCTGCTCGTGCACGCTAATACGCGTTTCGTTAATATTTAAGATTGCCCCCAGCGTATCACTTAAAATAATAAGGATCGCGCCGGAGATTACGCAACCGTCTCCCGAGCATTGTTAATGTTACCCGTGAATATTAGCTTTCCAATTAGCCCTCTTTTAGTACCTCAAAACGGCTCTCGAGTTTCCGAGGGCGCGCAGAGAGGTTAATTCTTTCCCCGTTGCACCTGTATACAAGACTATAGCTAATTAAATTCCCTCTCATGAGATTTACGCCGCGGGCCGGCTCGCTCCATTAAACACCGCCTATGAAACGTAACAATAATTTACGTTTTTGAGAGTCGCTCGCGACAAAAGACGGTCGCGGGAAGTTTGTTAGCGGAGCGTCTTTTGTTTTACAATCAAGTTACATTAGAAAGTCCTGGGCACGGGACCCAATTGGAAACTGAAGAACAATGGAGTAGAAGTCGTTTTAAACATTTGTCGTCGGAGTTGGCGTGTTACCGCTTTACGCACGATCGCGGCGCTATAAACCGATAGAGCGGTGACGCGCCCTCGCCACTCGTAACTTACCCAAAATTGCCGCGTACGGTTTCCAGTTCATCCCTATTATTGGCATCTCTTTGTTTCCGACTTTCGTTTGCGTAATCACCTTGTATTATCGCCCTTTGTGTTTGTGTTCATGCGGATCCAATTTTATTGATGATTTGAAAATTTCCAGATTATTTTCTTTTCCCATAGCAAGACGCAGGTGACATATATTAGATCTTATGTATAAATAGTTTTAGAGATAAACACAATGTTTGTCGCTGCAAATTCAAAGCAATAAATCAAAAATAGATTTTGTGGGATTTTGTGTTGCTAGTAAGATATTTAATTACTAGTATTTGCATAAATAATGGTGAATTGAACGGTGAACGGCGGTCATTTAACGGTGTTAGCTCAGCTATTACAACTATCACACGAAAGCGGACTCCGTCATGCTAGAACACCAGAAATTGCAGATTCAATTCTCAATAGAGACATCTGGACTTATAAAATATAGGTATGTTTCATACTTCAGTCCTTTGAGTAAGTACTGTTAATAAATTGGAGGAACAAGGCGTGACGCGAGTAAACTGGTTATAGTCGCACGCGCCGGTGTCAAGTGGAGCCCTCAGCACGTCGCGGGCGAGATGGGGCGATAGCGCGATAGAGGCGTCAGGCGATAGTCGACACGCGAGCGATCAGGCGGGGCGATACGATGTGTCTTTTATAATCAAATAGATGGGCATAGTTTGAACTCAAAACATAAGATTGTTAAATGTTAATTCACTGGATTTCATTACCGTTGTCCCTTGTAGGATGATCACATGTTTCGGGATAGTGATACATTATCTTCATTAAATTCATAATTACATTATTAAATAAGGATGCGAAAGGCTTCACTTAATTCAACATTTCATTTTATGAGCCATTGTGTTTTAGCTGCCTTCGTAAGTACCTAAGTGGATCTAACGTCTTGTGTAAGACTGGTTGTTTAGGCGGCGAGGGAAAGCTTCCGTCTAAAAGTGGATGTCTGTCGGTTGACAAGATGATGGATGACGTTGTGCTGGCAGTTGGCACTAATTAAAGGGACAATTATTTCAAAATTGCTAATTTTACATACAGGATTTTTAATAAATAGAATTGACCTTTTACTTTATATATACATTTTTAAGAGTTATTTAACAGTAATATCAAAACAGGCGGAAAAGGTGCGTTCTCCAAAAATGGCAAATATTTCGGAAGCGTGGCATGTTTCCTTTTTAAACAGCATTACTACCAACTCTTATATTAATAACGACATTGCACCATAACAGTATCAATAACCAGAAAAGGCTGATTCACGTTACATTCTCGCATCAAACGAACGACCCACGTACGAGCCAAGTGTCTTTACGTTTACCGTGCTGCTTTAAGGGCCGGTTTATAACCACTTTGCAAGCACGCGCGGTCCAACCGCCTCCCTTATGAGACCTCAGGAGATATAAACGAGATATAGCCGACTATCGCCGAACGGCGGCGGAATACGAATGGTGTGAGAATGGTTTTAATATTGAGTTTTTTTATGGGTATTTTAATGCTTTGGTCTTACGATAAACAGTAAGGCGTTTGATTTCGAACGTCTTTTTTTCGACCTGCGTTTATTCTTATAGATAGTTAAGGCCTGAAAAGAAATAGGACTTAGGATATGACCTTTTATTTTATTTTTAATTTGAATTACCTACTAAAATAATTTGGACTTTATGAAGCTTAAAACGGCAATACAAACTTTTAAATTGATTAAAGTCAGGTTTACCAAAATACGACCTGTTAAGCCGAAACCAGTATCTGTAACTATTTCAATAACATTACCCTCTAATAGTAAAACTAGCTTTTGCCCAGGACTCCGTCCGCGTAGACGTCGTTTATCGCTGCTCCCTTGAGAACAGTCCAATTTTCCGGGATAAAAACTACCCTATGTCCTATTCCAGGCCCTAACCTATATGTGTGCCAAGTCACCCGGCGCGTTAAGGCGTGATTGAGTAACAAACATCCAAACATCTCATCTTTCTCATTTATAATATTAGTAAGATAAGATAAGATATATTTTCTAAAGCAACTTAATTCTGTCCCAAGCTTGACATAATCTCAGTGCTCGAAGAAGTTGTTGACCAATTCCGAAGAAGTATCAAGACTCGTATCATCAAGCCACGTCCCCGCGAAGTCGACCGTTAAACGTATTTTCCTCTTCAGTTCATCCGTAAACGATACACTCCACATTTTCGGTAAAAATATCCGCAGTCCATCGTATCGCCTATTAGCCGTTATCGGCGGGATGCAGAACTAGCGCCAATTACCGGCGTATAATGGACTATTATCGATTGAAGGATTAATCGAAGGGCTGAAGAACAATAGGTGAATGTGTGTGTGGGTCGAAGGTCTGATCTTATTCACAGTACGCTGAAATTATACTGTGATTACAAACACTTTACTCTGGTGTCTAGATAGATTCTAAACTCTGAAAACCCCCTCTAATATTCTCTTCTTGATAATTGAATGTTAAAATACTTCGTCAACCCAGTATTGATGTTCGATAAAGTATTTATCTAAGTGTAACTCGTTTTAGCATTGAAATAGGGTTCCTCGCGCAAACCCTAGGTGATGACCGACAGACGATAACTTCAAAAATATAATAAATTATTTCGTAGGTAGAAGGTTAAAAAATATAAGCTGTTTGTTTCAAGGAGACCCGTAATTACTGAAACCAGTCAAATTCAATAATTACGTCCGTCTAGTACCTATCTTTTGTTGTTTTTCTTTATTTCCGAGCCGATAATGAGGACCGTTCCAACAGTGAGAAGCCTGGGGGTTACTCATGATACAACAGCCTCAGTTAATCTATATTTGGGATCGTTCTGTTTCTAAGTATAGATCGACCTTTGGAATTTGAAGATTGGACGCTTTGACTTTTATACTATATCTGTCTAGTTTGTTGTTGTTGAAATGTTTAAATAACTGAAGACTTGTAGCTATATTTTTTGTCCACCTATGCACGCTTACTAAACGGGTCTATGTTTATTTTTATTTAGGTAATCTGTAAATTGGTGGTTTATCCTTGGTTTGTTGTCACTCATTTCATAGAACGTATTACTTAGCAGAATTCCAATTTCATCGACAGCCTTTTCTAGGCGTGGGAGGTTAGCTTTTGTCATTTGCGTTTGAGTAGCGAGTTTAACTGACGTGTATCACAATTGTTACCCAACATACCTACATGTTTAATATTTTCAAACAACCTAAAAAAAAATACACTTAAACACAAGAACACCTGAAATTCGGTAAAATTATACATTTGATGAAATGAAGTAATTCGGTAATGTCAGTGAAGTAAACTAAAAAAAGATTTAAAAAAATAGTCGTTCATCAGTTTGTATTTTTGGCCTTTTCTTTGGTGTGATAAATAAACTAAACTACACAAAACTGAGACAATTAAACATTTGTATTCGGATACATACTCGTAGTCATCCATCCATCCATCCATCTTGTTTCAGTCTCTGCCGTTGTTTCTATATTTATTTATTATATTATTAGGCTTGAAACGGGAAAATCAAAAACTCGTGACAATCAAGTCACTCTGAACACAGGTGACCAACAAATCACGTCAAATAAAGACGTTGCCTTAGCATTCGAAGATTATTTTTCTAACATAGCCTTTAATACTACGAAATGTCTTAAATCATCCGCGGTTGAAGCTCAATCATTACTTAGCACTAATGTCAGTAAATGTAATATAAACTTTGATTTCAGCCCTGTAAATTCAGATTCAATAGTCAAGATATTTAAATCACTTAGTTTAAAAAAGACTGAAGATTTGTGGGGCACATCAGTTAAGGTACTCTTTCATATCATAGATGTAATTGCACCCCATCTAGCATTAATCTACAATAATTGCATATCAGAGGGGGTCTTTCCAGATCTCATGAAATATAGTAAAGTAATACCTCTTTTTAAATCGGGCGAGATGAGTGATATAACGAACTTCCGACCCATTTCCATACTACCAGTTTTAAGTAAAGTCTTTGAGAAAGTAATGCTAAAGGATATGTTAGGTCACTTTAACAGAAATAAACTACTTAACAATAACCAGTTTGGCTTTACCAGAGGTCGATCAACAATTGATGCGGCATCTGTACTCATTAAACATATATATAACAGTTGGGAGAAATCTTGCGATGCAGTAGGAATATTTTGTGATCTTTCTAAATCTTTTGATTGCGTGGATCATACGACCCTTATTTTAAAATTAGAACATTATGGATTGTCCAATAAAGCTTTAAGCCTTATGTCTTCTTATCTAAGTGATAGAACTCAAACAGTTGTTGTAAACAAAACGCAATCTGTTGGAGCTACAGTGAAAATAGGTGTGCCTCAAGGCTCTATTTTAGGTCATTTTTTATTTTTGGTTTACATAAATGACTTGCCACCAACAGTAGATAAACTTTGTGATATTGTACTTTTTGCTGATGATACTTCACTAATTTTCAAGGTAGATAGAAAATCCGTAGACTACAGTAGGATTAACACTACACTAGTTAAATTACTTAATTGGTTTACTAGCAACAATTTGCTTCTAAATGCTAAGAAAACGAAATGTGTTAGGTTCGCTTTGCCTAATGTTAAACCGGTACATTCTAGTATTTTTCTAAATGACGAGTGTTTGCAAATGATAGATAAGGCAATTTTCTTAGGCATAACATTAGATAAATATTTGCAATGGAGTCCCCATATAGCTGTACTGGCAGGTAAACTAAGTTCGGCAGCTTACGCCGTTAGGAAAATTAGACAACTAACCAATGTTGAGACAGCTCGCTTAGTCTATTATAGTTATTTCCATAGTGTCATGTCGTACGGTATTCTGGTTTGGGGTAAGGCAGCTGTCATACAAACTATATTTGTGTTACAAAAAAGGGCCATTCGTTCTATTTACAACTTAAACTCCCGTGACTCTTTAAGAGAACTTTTTAAAGAAATTAATATCTTGACTGTAGCGTCTCAATTTATTTATGAGAATATTATTTACGTTATTAGAAATTTAGATTCTTTCACCAAAAATTCTGATATACATAATTTAAATACCAGAAATAAAAATAAAATCACTATCCGAAAATTCCGCGTCCGTAAAGTATATAAATCATTTGTTGGTCAATGCATTCATTTCTATAATAAATTACCTGACGAAGTTTTAAAGTTACCCTTTCCAGCACTTAAAAGTTACTTGAAAAGGTCGTTAATGTCTAAAGCGTATTATAGGATCGAGGACTATCTAACAGACAAAAATGCATGGCCTAAATCCGAAACTTAGTCAATAATAATTTATTCAAATGCAAAATCTTTATCTTGTCTAGGGGACACCGTTGATGTAGGAAAACATATCGAAACTTTTATGTGGTCGTCTCGCACCATCTTATACACATAAGTATGTGTTTTTTTTTTCTCTATCTCTCCCGTAAGATTCTTAATTGGCATGTTTTCCTGCTGAACTACGCATGTTATTTGATACTATATTTAATTTAATATTTATAGCTTTATATAATGCTAGACTAAGTAGTACCATTGTAATAAGAAATATGTTTAAAAAATGACTGACTGCTGAGTTTCTTGCGGCGTTTCTTCTCGGCAGTGGTCTTCTCTTGGGAAGCGCTGATAGATTCTTGACGTGTAAAAGTGCCCGTGCGGCCTACTTACTGAATAAATGTCTTTTATCTTATCTTTTATCTTTATATGTATAAATATCATAAGTATGAGTTACGTAAGTACATCATATATATCTACTGTACTATGAGCCATTAATAGGCTTGACATATTGCAAGTTTTTGGTTTCATTCTCAGTCTGTCTTCTTTTTCTGTGTACCCTCCATTTACTTACACTATATATTGACGACAGGGTTGAGTGACAGCCGGCTCGAGGGAGCGTTTAGAACTAGTAGACTTCCTAGTCATCCCGTGTGCAATACAGCGTAATACAACCGTGATAGGTATGATATCGGGGTCGCTCCCAAGTGTTTTCCGACAACGGCCGAAGTCTGCCGATTGCGCACCAGCTGATAAGCGCTAACTGGTTAATTGCTTACGATAAATATTTCCAAGGTCGAAGGCAGGAGCAATGTGCGTTATATGAATATATATTATATTATAACCGTACAAGAGAAAAGATTATCCAATCCAAGTGTTTAAAGATAACGATAACTGAGCACAAGCTTCTAATTATTTAGCGTAAACAAAGCAAGTATTATTTCTTATAAAGGACTGACCTGCTTTTGGGATCTTTTAAATTTGTCAGAAGCAAGTATATGTCTAATCAAGGATGTGTTTTTTTTTCGTGCTAATTTGACTTAATTCCATTTGACTTAATTGATAGTCAAACATCCCCAAAAACTTCTATGTAAACAAAAGTATTATTTAAAAAAATATTTACATAAAATAAAAATAAAACATCGAAATTAACTTGAACAGTGTACAAAACCATGCAAGTTTATCCGTCACTGTTTATAATACATTAGCGAGCAAAATGAACGGATCAATTCAATATGTAATGAATTTTACCACATACTACAGGTAGCTCGTTCGAACGATTGCCTTCATCAAGCCATAAAAAAACAAAGAAAGTGACTTCGTTATCTCTCAGTTATTTCGGTTCGGTTCGGTTCAGTTATATACTTGTAATATAATAGGATATCAAAGCATTTCTTTTCGTTTCTTTTACAATGGAAAAAATTTGTTGAATAGTCTAGATATTCAAATACACATTTTAAATGTGAAAGTTTATGAAGATGTTTGAATGTTTCAAAATATAGGTACAGATGGCGGCCTTAATGTTTTAAGGCAGTCTCTACCGCAGTAGGGCAGTAATGTGAGAGAAATGGTGATATTTTTGACTTTTCCGACGGAACGGAGACGAACTTGACGTGAACGGAGGTTATTTTAGACTCCAAGTGTTTTTGTGCTCTTGCTACGCCTCCCGCTTCCTCCCGTCATTCGCGCCGCGGCGAGTGTCACCAGCGACACGCGACTATAACTCAACCGGCGCATATTTCACGCGCCGGCTTCGATAAAAATATCCTTAAGATTGTCTTCAAAATTACGATGATCACGAACACGCAAATTAAAGTCAGAGTTAAATTTAATTATTAAAAGCGGTAAGATAGACGAGTAAGATAACAACATTTATCAGTTTTTGTATATTGAGCATATCATTTTGTTTTACCTTACGAGTAAGTTAAAAGTAAACTTCAAGACTTCATTATTTACTATGCAACTACACCTTTCTTTTGTTTTGTGGTTAGTTTTTTTTTAAGTGTGTGAAGTTTAACTAAAGTCGGTTTATAAGGCGTTTATGAATAAGAGGGCAATATCAGTGCATCAAATATCGGATACAAATTCAGTATTGTCGAGAACAAGTGCTGAGCATCCATCACGGTCGATCACGGTGTAATACGATTCCAATTACCAAGGTGCGAACGACGACCACTCGTAACGGGAGACTTACAAACTGCGCGGGCTGGTCGGCGTTAGCTCTGAAGGAATATGGACGTAAGCACCTATACGTTTAAGGGGGTTGGTAAAATATTAACCGGTAATTAAGTTGTCCTATGTACTTATACATTTTGGTAGTATATTACGCCGTCGAAAGAACTCGGGCGTAGTCGGCAGGTACCGAGTTTTACCTTATGCGTACGGAAACGGGGGACAACCTAAGCTTGCCGGTTTATATCCGTAAACGAAAATACGGACGGAGTATTTAAGAGAATCACTGTCCAAGTCATCTACACGGTCTAGATCTATACTCACACAATTGGTCGGGTGTATAAATACATATAGTGGGAGGCAATAAGTTTACAGGTATTACTATGTTATTAAACAAGCGTAATTCATGCCTCATTTGCGACTAGTTCCATTAAAAAAACGATTGACTGTTTTTGTTGCTATTTATTTGCTAGCGGGGCCGGATTCGAATCCCGGTAAGGTGTAATATTTGTGTGATGAGCATCAGTATTTTGTTTCTGAGTCTTGTATATTTTCTATGCATACATAGTATGTAAAAGTGTATATAAATTAATATACATACATAAATATGTTTATCGCTGTCTAGTACCTACCCATAGTACCAGCCTAAACCTTAGATTGGGACTAAGTCAATTAATGCGAGATTGTAGTTTTATATTTATTACACGACTGCCCAAAAAAAGGAGAGTAATGTTTTCAGGGTTCATGTATGTATATATGTACGATTCTTTATTCCATCATAACTTCTAAATGCCTGAGCCGATTTAGATGCGTGTGGTATCGTTAGAATCCTTTCACCATCCCGGGTGGCATAGGATAAACTATCAACAATGGCAAAATTTCAATTATTAACCGAGGCAAGTATAGCGACGACAATATAAGAAATGTAATGGGGTTTTTAAAGCTTGCTTTTTATTTAGTTATTTTTTCTATTACGGATTGCGTTTGAATAAAAAATAAGAGGTATAATAAAAATAAACATATTAATTTTCTATGATTGTAGCGACAGTTTGCTCCACGGGTAGACCAAACAATCTGCTTAATGCACACAAAGTTTGAATCGTTTATATACTTAACAATGTTTAATCCGGCGGAATATTTCACTATAATCATCTCATTCTTTAACAAAGCATCGGAGACGGAAAAATAAAAGATGGCGGCATACCTGAGAGTGGCGAGCGGCAATCATTAGAAAGGAAAAAGCCTGTAATATGGAATTACTATGGCTCCGCGGGAGTAGTGACCGGGGACACTGCCCACGAGCTTGAAATATATATTGTTTTGATGAGATCGATTCACAATTGATACTTTTATACATACATTACATACACTCATGCCTTCATTCCTACAGTGGGGTAGGCAGAGCTATTGAATTACCAATAACTCTTAAAAGTACTTTTAAATTTGTGTAAGGAGTCGGAAAAGGGCATTCTAAAATAATTTTAAAAGTTATTCATCAAAAAGAATGCTTTAAAAGTAGTTGCTATATAGGACATAGCCAAGTCATACAACACTATAGACATATTCGTCTACAACTACTTTTTTTTATAAAATCAAAGAGATACGTAATGCAAGTCGTAAGACACTATTATGATGACATGTATTTCTTAGATTTGAAAATAACGCATTTGAACTGCTTGACAGGGAGTGACTAATGTGTCGCTGGAATGCATACATGCATGGGTTACTTGGCTTTTGCCTGTGATTCCATCCAAGCAGAAGTTGATTATTGCAAAACCTTCGGACTCTGTCTACTATTTACGGATAAAAAGCCTCCAAGCTATTTCGGTACAAAATTTCATATCGATCAGTTGGCAGTTAAATCGTGAAAACGGAAAATCAAACATAGAATATTAACGATAACGATTGATAAAGCTCGATTATTGGCCAATGTTCGTTAACTGTACTGTATATTGAAGTTTTATTTGGTAAATGTAAATTGTTGGTACTTGTAAATCTTAGAATTTACCAACTCGAGTTGTGAAATGAAGTGTTAGACTTTTCTTTATCTTTTACAAGACGATTTTTCGAACTTCTACCGTTAGGATTTGGCATAAAGCATATTAGCGTTATTTTTCTGATGACCTTCTATTTCAACATTTAGTCACTAGTCTCTTTTTAACATTAGCCGGGTCAGTGCTAATAAAAGTTTAGATTGGGTAAATTGAAAATTTTACTTGGAAAACTTAGGGAAGAAGTGCGTAGCTAGCTAAAAGCTAGTACCATAATATAGTACATGTAGCCTTTCTAAACAGTTGCCTTTAACTTAAAAGGCAAACGGTTAGAAAGGGACAAAAATTTATGTCGACCATTAAACGCTCGCTTTTCCGTGGTATGAAGCAGTGTGCACTGCGAAGCGATCTCGGTGAGTGGTCGCCGACCGTAAAAATAATGGGTGCGCGATCCGCTGCTTGCGTACTTACTGCAATTCTATTGCCTTGCACTCGACTTCCTTACCCAGCCTTTACGAATGGAATTGAATCTATGGGTAAACAGTTCATGGAGTCTTTTATCCAGTATATGAAATAAATATCCGGCCTAAATCTGAATTCGTAAGGTTAAATTAAAATTCTGTCGAATTTTGCTTTGTCAAGTGTAAATAAATAAAATATGCAGCTAGAAAACGGACACCTTTATCATTATTAATTTTCAAATGTCAAATCTGGTGACATGTAAGTACATAGTAGATTCACTCCATATTACCGACGTGTAAAAAAGTCCTCATGTGGCTAATTTACTAAATAATATTTGAATTTTGAATTTCGAATAGAAGTATAAAATACTACTGTCATATTGGTTTCATATAACAATTGAATCCCAACGAAACCATCATTTTGTTTTGAGTTTAATTCAATGTAATCTGTTTAAACTGACATTTGAACGCGACAATTTGCGTTAGAAATGAAAGCGTAGTATATTCTTCACTAGATTATAAATGTGAGTTGTTTGTAACCTTTTTGAGAAAAGCAAGTAAAAACTAACTGAAATATTATTTATTTGTCAAAGTGAGCATTTGATTGATAGATACGACTATGTTATCTGTATCAAGTGATGGAAATAATGCAGTACCGTCTTGTATCAATAAGGTCTCATATTATTACACAAGTGATCAAATATATTTCGAAACTTAAATCATATTAGTTTGGTTCAAATTAAACTGAACATCAAAAGTTACAAAGACTGCCAAACTATCATATATAACTGAATAAAGGCTTTTTTTTCTTCCTGACCTGTCAGGACTGCCTTTGGAAACCAGTCAGACGTTCAGTTATTGAACTGCTGCACTAATCTGACACAGGCCTTTAAGCGACAAGGTACAAACATTTGCAGCTACTGTACCTAAAGCCGAATGTACGTCCAATTCGCTACTACTGAATTAGGTAAAGAGAAAATCACAATGGAATAATGGAAAACGTTACGTCAAAAATAATTTTGGATGGACTGTGAGATGTCGCTATCACTTGGCAAATGTAAAATCATTGTTAAATTAACTCGATAGTTAAAGTGTTAAAGCTATTTCCACATTCCAAAGACACCGAGTTAAAAGCGCGCTCAAAAGATAATAAAAGTAATAAAGTGTATTTCCGGAGATCGATCGGAGACACGTTAACTAATGACCGATCTCCGGAGACTCACCGGCACTTACTCTAATTAATTAAACGGTGCAACGGCCCTGTTGCCTGCTTTGTGCGGTACTCAATGAGCGGAATTCGTAATCCAATACAATTACAATCAATGTCACTCACCATGTCAACATATCCATTACAAAAATTATGCATGGAAATTTTGAGTAGCAGCGAGACGTGCCAATGGTTTACGGTATTATTGGGAAGGGATATCATGAGTTGTGTCTGATATTGGTCTGAAGTTTCTTTAGGTGTACTTTTAATAAGTTTTGCACTGTCTCATATTAGTTCTAATTCATTCCACCACCCTGGGTTGTCTACCCTAGATACACAGCCATTTTTCCGTCATTCTCACTGAACGACATTTAAACATTATAAAGCGCATGGCTGAGTCAATTTCCCTGCATATCGCTCCAAGTAATCACCGTCATTGGATTGAGGATAAGATGAACCTCTTTCGAGAATAAATGAGGGCGATAGCGTTCGTGATCGCGATCTTTACCTGGACGCCATGATAAAGCGAGAGAGCCAAAATACTCTCTGTATTCAGAAAGAGATGAGATAGCAAACATCATGATCACTGCTCAATTAATTATTTAAATTGTGTATAATTTAGCATAAATGATCTACGGTAGGTATATCATAACGTAATATTATCCATAAGGCTATTAGATAACTCCCTAACCTATTACATAAAAAACAAAGTTCAAACAGAAGTATAGGAATAATTTATTTGCAATGAGAACCTCCTTCTTTATAACGAATTGTTCAAAAGAGGAACCTTAGTAGTCACAGTCGCTAAACCGTAAAAATTCCAAGTCTAAAAATGTCGAAATCGCATTTGAAAATTCATTCATTGGCATTACGACGATATTTCTGCCGCAGCTCCAGCGGGATCCGGTCGCCATCGGCGGTACAGGCGGAACGTGTTTTTTCAGAGAAAAATAAATGCGACTAAAGAAATTGCGAGTCCTCCGCTCCCCATGCCAGGCAATATTTTGTTCTACCTTTTGATGCGAGCTTAAAACTCGGTACCCAGCCTTTATTGCGTCACTTCAGTTTCTCCGCCGTACCTACTTATATCTGAAACGTATTTTACGTATCCTATACGGGGAATATTTCTTTGCGGAACGTTTGTTGTCGAATCATTTTAATAACTCTTTGAAATGAAAGCTTGAATAGCTTTCTATCGTTCCGACGGACCGTCAAGCGCGGTGAAAATATTATTGCTCGCTAGACATGCTTATATTAGTTTTGTTTTACTAATTGGATTGCATTGTTCGTACGGTGGTTGAACTCGTGGTAGATGAATCAAATCAAAACTTCTATTTTACAATTATGACTGTAAGCGCATTAAATTCACAGATGAAGAAAAGCGTAATGATTGCAGAGTGAGCCGCAGGTCACTTTCTGTGCCCGGTCGCCATAAATCCATCTCGAGCGCACTATTAATTGTGTTGCCCGTAGAAGATTAATTACTCACGGCAATTGTTTCGCGCGGACCCTACTTCTGTGCTCCCGTGAAAAAGGATACAAGTGCCATACAGATATTACTAGATTTGTATCGTTCTCAATCGTATAAATGTATGTATACGACTTTATCGTCGTTTACTGAACTTGAAGATGGTTAATCAATTTTTGGCTGACAGCTTTGGTGTTTGTTTTTGGCTTAGTAACCTAAGTAGAATTTAATGTGGTCAAATTGTAACTACTTTACGATATATTAGTTCATCATTTCAATTACAACTTGACAATAATTAAACACTACCTACTAATAATTACTACCGACTAACAAAATGAATGAAAGCGCAATCGTATGCATAAATGATTAACAACAACCCGTTTAAAAAGCAATTTTGAGGCAAACCACGCTAGAACCGTTACTTATATCATTTTCATTAACGCCGGATTTAAATATTCATTCGGTCATTAAATGGGCCCATTAGTCTAAATCGCGACGTATAACGCGGGAAATTAAAAATCGTCGAGCTAATAAAGGCGGCGTTTAACGCGATTGTCGCCGAGTTCGCTCCTTACGGCGGCGGTCTGAGTCGATGAATTCATAATCCTAGCCACTGGAACACTGGAACCGTCATATACTTAGTGTCTATTTAATTACACAAATATGACATACACGGGATAAAACAGCCTTTAACAAAGCAGCTACTCAGCTCAAGTCGTATCTAAAAGAAATTTATAATGAAACTATACAACAACAGCTTGAAAACTTGAAACCAACCGGGAAAAATGAGTACTCTCTCTGGAAAATGATGAAATCTCAGAACAAACCGCAGGAAGCGCAATGCCCACTAAAATTAGATGGTGGAACCTGGGCTCAAACAGATAAAGAAAAGGCGGACACCTTTGGTATATTTCTGAGCAAAGTGTTTACACCACATTACGACATAGGAGACACAAGTACTGACCATGAAGTGTCATCTTTCATGCAAAGTGACTTACAATTGAGTCCGCCTCTGGATAGTTGTACTCCTGCTGAAATTAAAATAATAATTCAAGAACTAGAGCTTAAAAAGGCACCAGGGTATGACTTAATCACTGCCGAAATACTAAAACAACTGCCAAAAAAAGCTGTTGTGTTTCTTACCACATTGTTTAATGGTATTCTCAGGACGGCACACTACCCCAGAATATGGAAAGTATCCCAAATAGTAATGGTTGCCAAGCCAGGAAAACCACCACATCACGCTTCATCCTACAGACCAATAAGTTTGTTACCACTACTATCAAAGATATTTGAGAAAGTTGTCGCAAAACGAATAAACCATCTATTGATCAACGACAAGCTAGTACCAGATCACCAATTCGGATTCCGGAAACAACACTCTACCTCTCAGCAGGTACACCGAGTCAGTGATAAGATCAGACAAGCATTAGAGAACAAAGAAAACTGCTCGGCTGTATTTCTTGACGTCCAGCAAGCCTTTGATAAGGTCTGGCACAAGGGTTTACTTTACAAAATCAAGAAACATATGCCACATAATATGTTCCTACTATTAGAATCGTACCTACAGGATAGGATATACTATGTGAAGGTTAATGAAGCAACTTCTCCGTTTCACGACATTCAAGCTGGAGTTCCGCAGGGTTCAGTTTTGGGCCCGATATTGTACCTGCTATATACCGCAGATGTCCCAGTAACCTATAATGTATTGACTGCTACTTTTGCTGATGACACGGCCATCTTAACCAATAACAAAAACCCAGAAATTGCATCACAAATTCTTCAAGAGCACCTAGACAAAATACATGACTGGTAGGGCAAATGGAGAATAAAAGCTAGCGAGGTTAAATCAAACCATATAACGTTCACCCTAAGACGTAAAGACAGTCCTGCTGTTAAATTAGGAGACAGCCTTCTACCTGAAACCACAGTGGTAAAATACCTTGGATTCCATCTTGACAAAAAACAAACTTGGAAAACTCATATAATTAAAAAGCGTGATGAGCTCAACTATAAATATAGATCCTTACAGTGGCTCCTAGGGCGGCAGTCAAGACTATCTCTCAACAATAAGCTACTAATCTACAAGGTAGCCCTAAAACCTATATGGACCTACGGAATTCAGCTCTGGGGATCAGCCAAGCATTCCAACATAGAGATACTCCAAAGGTTCCAAAACAGTGTATTAAGAGACTTATCACAAGCACCGTGGTTTACCAAAACAAGGGAACTACATGATTACTTGCAAATGGCCACAGTGAAGGAAGAAGCAGATCGCATGATAAAATCTTACAGAAATAGCCTAGTTAATCACCAAAACAACCTTGCCTCAGCACTAAGTGAACCCTTGAAACAGAGACGCCTAAAACGGCAGCACATTTGGGACATCACATCATGAGAAAAACATTAAGGTGGCCCGTCAATGGATGGGAACACCTCACACGACTGTAAATTCTAAGCGACAAGAACTGCTTATGGTCATCTAAAGACCGATCGCATGTTAGAAGAATAATATGAAAAAAAAAAAAAAAAAAAAAAAATTACACAAATATTGTTATGAATAAAAAGCTTAAATGGCAGTACTTAAATATCTATGTAAATAGAAAAATAACTCGTACGAGTCATTTATTTTCTAGTACATGTAATTTTTCGAGATTTTTATTTTAAGTAGATTTTAAAATAAAGGTGGGGGGGGACTCTTAGGTGTATTTCGTTGTTCTATGTTCTATACAACTTAAGAGTTTTCAACTGATATCCGTCATAATAAGTAAACGGAACCCTAAAAAGGTAGTTATTTTTAAGAACGATGGCAGTTTTGAAACGTTCTAACCAAGTTATTCAAATGACAGTGCATATGGACTCGTTTAAAATAACAAGTTCAAACGCTTAAATAATAGTGCATATGCATAGAAATGCAAATTATAGGTAACATAGTATTTTTTTCAGGAAAAAATATGATTTTAGTTCGGATGCCAGATTTCATAGTAACTTGAACTTGAGATATCTATAAATGCGGAACGTGTTTTATACATAGATGTTGATTTTGTAAAAAAGAAATGTAATTAAGTTCGAAATTTTTAGGCGCTAGCTGCTTTCAGTGTAGTATTTAAGGTTAACGCTTTTCTAATTTTCTAAAGATTAAGTTAAAGTCACGAAGAATAATGTCAATCAAAAATAATCGCTGGCTTTGCAAATCTAATGAACATCCCGAATAATTAAAGCGGCGAAAGCGCCTTTGTCATAATCACCGTATCGCCTCATGAATACAGATGACGAATCTCGTTGATTCTTTATTTCAGCTGAATAGACGCCGTCATTAACTATAAATGAAATTATATGAATCAAAGTTAAATTAGAAGTGAATTAGTTTGGCAATGATAAAAATAATTGAACGAAATAAGTCAATTAAGCATATATTCACTACCTACATAAAACTTAAAAACCGGCCAAGAGCAAGTCGGATCGTTTCAGTCTACGGTTCCGTTGCCGTTACTACAAACACAAAAACTTATTTTGACCAACAACTAGTATGAGCTAGTTTTCTTAAAGTTATTTGGTGCTGTTTTAGATGATGTTCTTCATCATCAGTTCCATTTCACCAAAATTATATTTTCGGAATGCAAATGCTGGACTTGTTACTGAAAATACTAAAATCACTACTACACTAACACATGTGTATGCGCATAATATTTGAGGAGTTCTCTCAATTCTTCCCGGTTCTCTCATCAGAAACTTGGTGACCATGGGACTACCTCGGAACCTCGGACTATGAAACAAAAAATATTTTTAAAATCGATCATCAATTCATGGGAACCCGGGGAAAAAAAATATACATACAGCCGAACATATCTAGAACCTCCTCCTTTTTGAAAGCCGGTTAAAAGGAAAAAGCAGTCAATATTCAATAATCTAGGCGATATCCATAACACGGACCTCCCAGGATTTCGTACAATTTACAACGCAATAACATCGTCTCACACATTTCCTACCCTTTAGCGGGCCGGAAACACGCGCTCAAAAACACAAACAAAACGTCCCACGCCCGGGAAAACGCTCGTCAGATTCCAAATAACCCCGGATTTGACCGGGCAACCCCATGAATTGGGCAGTTATCGAAATCCCGGAGTTTTTCCGGGAATATCTACGTGCTGCGGGACGGCGCGCTGATGACTGTTTGTAAGCTACTCTGGGTCTCCAATCTACAGGGTAAATCATAATTACGATAGCTCTTAACGTACTTGATAGTAATGGCGGCCGAGTTAAAAACAATACTATAATATGTCAAAGGCAATATGGTTTTACCAATTAGAATAGAGGCCCTGTTGTGGAGATTTTACATTTCAAATACAAATATGGATAATCTGAGAGAATGCATACATACAAAAGTAAATAATACATTTCGATATATTTCCAAAAAAAAATGAAATAATCGATGTAACTAATCTAGTTCTTATGAATCTTGTGATTTACATCAATCATATAAGATATTAAACTAACTGTACCTGGATTGAGTTTTTTCCTCAGAAATTGCGTACATAACTCGGCGAAGTTTTACCGAACCAGGGTGCATGGTATAGGAAAGCATAGAAGACGAACATACAAACATTTGTTTTTATATATATAAATATAAGAGATAGGTACATATTGTTTGATTAGCTTCATTTGATTTTATTCGTGACGGTCACATGACAATACATGAATATCATTAAGGATGAAACCATGATTTATTTACTCGTAATTGTTTCCAGTAAAATGTTCTACATAGGTCCAGCGGCTCTATTCAAGTCGGTAAAAACAATATCGTATTTGATCTGTTATCGAATTGTCAACGTTTTCATAGCTCTTATGTTCTTGACAGTAATGGCGGCTGACGTCATAACGATACCAGGAAAACTACGATATCGTTTTTACCGCCTAGAATACCGGCCCTGACCTTACTTACTATTGTAATCTTGGAATTATAAGAACACCATGTTGCCTTGAGAATACAGGATTTTTTCTATGTAAAAATAAGTAAAAAACTAAAAAGAATACACAAATGGTCATACTCGTAAATTGAAGTTGGTGGCAAGAATGTGGGTGCATTGCTATGGTTTACTTGACGCCGGTTTGGATATATAAAATGTATTTCATCTATATTTCGTTTACAAAATATAAGATGTCAAAAAATGCTAATTAGAGAGATGTTTGGGTTTTTGAAGGTGGATATTTATTTGCTGTTTTTTTTAATTATCTAAGTAAAATTAGATATAATGGAAAGATTTTCCTAGTCGGGCATTCCCGTATAAATGAAGGACAGCCATTGCCTAAAAATCCACTATCTACTTCTAAATAAATACAAAACACATTTTCAGGAAAAGCAATTGTGGCTTTGGCGGGCTGTGACGTTAATTTCGATTCCCCTATACACCTATAGGTACTATACTGCCCGAATATATCTCGATTCGAAGCCACGTCTCATTGATTTGGGATTATCCTTTAAGATTAAACCCCGCTTGCGGTCTAACTATCCCGACCGATATGCAGTTATGTGTGCCGGGCAAATAAGGCGAAGGCTCAGCGGCCATGACACCGGCTGCCGATAAAAGTACGCTTCTTTTCCCGAGTTTCGGAATAGAAGGATTATTTTATGTAGGTACAGATTTACTAAAAAAATATGAAAATAAGCCACTAACGTTATTAAGGAAATCGATATCAAAAATGTTACTACTATGACCTAAGAATTTATAAATATGTTTGTTTGTATTAACGTTAGGTACTTAGTGATATTATGGTTCCATATACCACCTTAGTAAAATGAAATTAGGGTCAATATTTAAGTTGCCGAAATCTCACTAATATTATAAATGCGAAAGTGTGTGTGTGTTAGTTTGTTACTCCTTCACGCTGCAACGTCTGGACGGATTTGGATGAAATTTGAAATGGAGATAGCATAATTATGCCCTGGATTAACACATAGGCTACTTTTCATCACGGAAAATTTAAAAATTCCTGAGGGTACAACGATAATCAAAAACCCAAAAACATGGGGTGGCCGAATAACTAATTCTACGCGGACGAAGCCGCAGGCAGAAGCTAGTAAACTATAGTTATGCTGTACTTACTGCTTATTTTTCATGCATTGTATTAATTAAAATTTAAAACACTACTATTTCACATCAATTAAATAGGCATCAATGAAGTTCATCAAACACATTATAAACTGGATAGGTATTCTAAAATAATGTTGCCCGCTACAAAAACCTTATTCAACTCATGTTCCACAACACATCACCCGCTGTGACAGAGTGCGTAATTTTAAACGTGCCGCCGAGAATAAATAATCGTTAAATTAACAAAAAACAAAGTTTCCGCCGTCTAAAAAGATTTCGCTTCGCGTAAATTGCGCGAAACATTCCCACTGCGATGAAAGCGTTCGGGACGAGTTTTTAATTACAAAAATAATATTAAGCCAGTCGTCGAATAAAAGCAATTTAGGGAGAAAAACACGGGCGGCCGGCGAGCCAGACAAAGGCCGAGATTTCCATATATAAAAGGCATAAATAATTTTGATTGTGACCACCGAACACATAAATAAAGTAGTACGTTTTGGCACCCACACACACACGTGGGCCCCGGGCGAGCAAACACGACGAGGGACGGGAAATATAAATACATCGCGGCGCATTACAACGATGTAATGTGTTTGCGGTGAAGAAAAAATAACCTCAGCCCGAGCAAACACGCCTCTAAAGTTGGGGTCGTGTCTGGCAGCGGGCCCTTGAGATTGGGCGCCGACACATACCTAAGAGTTTCAATGCGATAATAAAGAAGCGTATGATCCTAGTTCTACTAAAACCTTTACTTTCTCGAAACATACTCTTGAGAAAGTGGTGTGACTTAATAAAATGCAGTTTTTTTAAATCAGGAATAACTGTGGTCAACGCTCGTTTATAAATATGGTATTTAGGGCTTGTAGGAACCAAAATTACCTCTTACCCAAAATAAACATTGTCATATTGTATTAATGTAGTGGCATGGTCAACGCCTAACGCCTATAGCTTAAATACCATAATGCTAGGTACAGACTCCTAAATCCTCAAGTTTATTCTTACGTCACGGGGTACCTAGTAGGAATGTGACGTATTTAATAAACCACTTAAATTTAGTGCTCTTAAGACGATTCAGTTATAAAATACCACTCCGAAATGAAGTTAAAATATTTATTACGCACGCAGTACCTAATGTGAATGCGAGTGTTTGACAATCTGACTCAAACAAACAAGTTCGTTTTAAGTTTTATGAATCGATGATTAATGTTTATTTACGCCAAATAACTCACATTTACTGAAAAAGTAACTAGTTATTTTTACCCTAAAAACAACAATGTGTACTTTTCATTTGATGCAGTGTGTGTAGATCCTGTAGTTAGAATGAAACGCTGTTGGGACCTTGTTTTTGTCCTTCTGGTTATGCTGCATTTGCATTACTTGACATTCCAACAGAGCAGTATATACTACTAAGCTGTAAGATCCTCGCGGACGGGCAAGGGTCAACCTTTAAGTCATATTAATGTACAAAGGACTTCTAAGAAAAAAATAAATGTATTTCTAGCTGCAAGTTCGTAAAACAAACCATTATAACAAACCCCATTAGTGAGTCGCCCGCGGGTCTGCCTACAATAAAAAGTATTTACGGCAGTACATCCCGTTGCCAAGGTGGGCATGATGTGTAGCAGACAGCGCTTTATGAGGACATAAAGAGGACACAAAGGCATGTACTCACCCGGCGCCACAGCCTAGAAAGGCAGCCAGTCGTTTTAAGCACAACCTACTAGACAGTTAAATAAGGTGAACCTTAAATTCGTTATGTAAGAAAAGGAACGTAAAAGGCCGATCATCATCAGGCAATGTGTTAAACATTTCATGTCACCTTGCTTTGAATACAACGGTAACAAAAGTACCAAAATGTTTACAACGCTTCATGCCTTTGTTAGAACGTTTGATTTCTTTTTTAAGATAAAATGGAGTTGTCAAACCAATTTTTGTTACAATTGTAAATTATGCTATGTGCTCTATGCGTTTTAGTAAGTTGCGGGTGCTTTACTGGTCGGTTATTAATTTAACTTAAACTGCAGATTACGACCCTGCAAATAAATATCTTCAATCTCGTCATTTGTTAACAATATGTGCGCTAGACTTTATGCAACCAATTCCACCTCTTCCAATGTAAAGGCAGCTATATTAGATTCCTACATTGTTGTGCGGGCTGACTTGTATGGAGTGTAAATTCTGCGCTTTATTCTACGGCCGCCGGGACGCGAGGCGTGTCATATTACTTAGCACCATAACTTTTGTTTAGGATGGGCGCACCTTGCCTACATTGTTGGTTAATTCACGAGTCGTCGTCAATTCCATGCACGCACCATTTACTTGTTTGCTCAGCCCTTTGTGGATGGTGATGTATGGCTTTGCTGTTCTTGGGCAACTTAATGCTGGGTAGGTTGACGATTCGTCGCAAAAAACACCGACTAGAAAATACAAGAAAGCTGGTATACGAGTAAAAACATATTATTTTTACTAAAACAGGTGTCTTTTAAACACTAGGTAGGTAGGTAATATTTTTAAAAGTTACGCAGTGGGTAACGAACAACTGACAAGAATCTATGCTTGAATATATTACGTAAATTTGTAATAAATAAAGAGGATTTTATAACTAGAAAAGATTTTTACGTCGATAGGGATATTTTTACACCTAAACTAAATTTTCTAATCTCTTTCTTTTCTTCCGTAGTTTTTTTGTCTTAGTCTTTGACATTAATATAACCTAGAGATTACCTATTCCTGGGCCAAAGCTTTGATTATTTGCTCTCTAGATAGAGTGTGGCCCTGTAATCTCTACGACAAAAACAGGCCAGTTTTTGAATGGTTGTGTGCGTGACTGCTTTGTCTTGACGCAAAACGTCATTCTATTTATCTCTGTGGGCATACGTAGGGATTCTAGCTAAAGACATATTTCCCATTTTACTGCGAAAACTGATCATGTTCAGGTTTAGTTGTTGTGAAGTGTTTGAAAAACTAAAAAAGGTATCAATTCGAATTGGAATGGTTGACTTCCATTGGCAAAATACACTCCCCGGCAAATTTTGCGGAACAAAATAAAAGTAAGACATTTTGAAAAAGTAATTTTTATTCCCGAGGAAAATGTTTTAAGTTATTTGTTTTTCATACAGAAATTGGATAAAACGTCATTAATTAAGTATTTTAAGAAATAAACATTGTTGTATTTGTGACACATTAATATTGCGTTTAAAATTTAGACTTTTCATTATGTTCCGCTAAATATGCCGTGAGTAAAGTGGGAAGATGAAAAGTTAATAGAGAAATACAATTTTGCACACAACTTAAATTTTATTCGTATTAATTACCATTTCTTTGAATTTCTTTCTTGAATATTTTTATCATTTTCCACCATTTTCGACTTACACTTTGTTTTCTATTATTAATTTTATGTATACATATTTACATAATACATCCTTATGTAACTTTCATAATAGAATTTCGTATTTCAAAACTGACAACACCAACAAAAATGCTAAGATGGAATCGTATTAATTAGACATTCAATTAATTAATTTTTGAAAAAAATACTATGAATTCTGAATTACTTAACGGTCGTAGGTGACTTTGCTGGTTGTTTTAATATGTCCCTTGTAATTCGACCAACTTTAATAACGCAACTCGTCATTTTAGTGCCTTTTTAGCGAAATAAATTCTAACACGTAACACGTGCGTATCCCTTGACAACACAATTGGCACTAAGGAGCGGCAAGCTAGTTATAGGCTAACAGTTAGCTGATAAAAAAAATCGACGCATTCATGTCATCGAAGTTCTATCTAGAGAGTAAATAATCAAAGGGCCAAAGGTAAAATAAGGTAGCAAAATGATCGTATGATTTTAATAAGTACCAGGGCCTAAAAATGCAGTTAAGAACGTTCTCGGAAATCACTAAATAATAAATAAATAAGGGTCATCAGTCCGAAACCCCACGCAGCAAGAATTTACTGCCCCATACAGGTAGCCGTAAAAAACGAAAGATTGGAGCGATGAGTTAGGGCAGCCATGTTTTTTTGTCGGGGAAATATCGGGGAATGTCAACAGCCTCCGTCGAGTTCTGGAGGGTTGTTTTTGATGAAAATATAATTTGGAGATAAAATTGATGTAGAAGGAAATGTATTTTTAATTTACTATTTTATCCTTTTTGATTCAGTATCTTTTTAGGAGACGGAAACGTGAATTGGATGTTTTTGAACATATTTTTAGGCTTGCTGGATGTCGCGGTAAAGGGAGATTATGACAAAACGGCGATAAAATCCTAGCCGATTTTGATTACTTTGAAATGTATAAAAACGTCTGTAACGAAATTCAAATACCTATTGACTAAAGCGCAAAACTATTGTAAATAAAGAAAGCTATTCAAATGAGAAGACCCCTGTAGTACTTTATGATAATATTGATAACCATTTTGTAATTTGGAACAACCGACGACGTTACATACATAGCGATTTCACAAAATTGTGCAAATTTTCTGTAGAAAAGGTGGAAATTTTTGCTGAATTTGCGGTATCGTACGTTTAGTTTAAATGGAAAAAACGGCGGTAAATGGCGCAATATATAGGAGGAGGTTTTTGTTCCCGTCCTACTCTTGACCAATGATTTCTCCGTATTTGGCTTCCCAATGTTTATTTCATCGAAATTGGTTATGTTTACGCATTCATGCCATAGAAAAGTCAAAAATCCGTTTTGCTAAACATAAATGGGAATATGATTTAGATTATTTATTGGTAAAATAAATTTTACACGTCATATTTTACATAATTATATCCATAACGTCACCTTATTTTACAAGCAATTATATTATTACAAAACAAATAAAGTATTAAGTGTATCTTCATTAAGTAATACTGTCACAATTACTAGACATTTTTAATAATTATGTTATAATTGTTATTATGTTCAACACAACTACAACATAAAAGTATAAGTTTATAACTAATAGATGGACGTAAAATATTCTGATTTAAAAATGTTTGATTGTTTCATGGTGGATGAATTATTTCTTTATACCTGACAATTACTAAATAACGATACTTTAAACTATGGGCAGATAGGACTAATTGCATTTGCATTTGCATTGCAGAAAAAAAGTCACATAGTACCTATTTCATATTTAGTATTTAGTACAGACGTTTACAAATATGCATTTAAAATACTCGTACATAAATGTACTCTTAGCATAACTGGATTATAAAACTTTTAATTTGTAACATATCACATGAAGTTATTTATGATTAGTATCATGATTTATATCCATACTTTTCAACACTGGTGCAGCAGAAAATAGCTTTCTATGAAACGAAAATTCTGCGAATTGATACGTTCTATGAAATAAGTTTCGGTGAAACAAGGGTAGACATACTGGGGTCCTAGTGAAAAGGGGTATAAGTCGTCTGAAGATCAAGTGAAAAAGGGTTTAAGTGTAGTATACTTCATGTGTAAGTATACCCTTTTTTATTACGAGCTAAGTCGACTTGTACCCTTTTTCACTAGGACCCCAGTAGGTAGGTTTGTTATTTTCTGACAAAATTGATGAATGGGTTGATGTTATTTTTGCACGATTTGGTTGAATTGAATAAGTGATAATTCTTAAAATGTGTACGGCAATTGGTAAAAGCACCCCGTGTCCGTATTAAGTACAAAAATTTATATCATGTTGACAATGACGTTAAGTTTCGTGTTGTCATCAAGTGGTAAAGGTGAAGTAAACGTAAATTAATGTATAAAAACGTAAAGGGTTCGTGTTACGGATAAGTTCAGAACACGTTTTCAAATAGTGAAGGCGATTTGAAATGATTTACCTATGTTTAAAAAGATCGCGTTTTATAAAACTAAAAAAAGTCGTTTGTAAGTAAATGATTACCGAGTTTAGGTAAGTACTAATTAAATTATATGAACAGGTCAACAACGAATTAAACATGTTTTGTAATCCTACCGCCCTCGGTCGGCCGGAAAGAAAACAAAATCCTTTTCAACCAGCACATGAATCACCCAATGTTTACGTTTTCTACTTTCGATTTCTACGTGCGGTTGACGTTTTTGGCTCCAGCCCCAGCCCGACTCAAGTATAAACAAATTCGGTACTTGGTAGGCCAATGTCTTGGTAACTTTCACCGTTGGCCGCCAGCCAACGCCGCCCTGCCAAATCGTTTTTGACTTTCATCGAAAACACTGAATAGAAATAATTTATTTTATTATTTCAAATGGCTTTTGGCTGGCTCCGCCATCGATTTTGCTTCGAATAGAGAATGGGACTATAAAAAAATATCGAATGTTTTAAAGGTGAACAAACTAGTGAACACAAATAGAGCATAAAATACATGGTATTTGTTAAACAGAAAATAAAATAGATGGAAATTTACATGAATAAAAATAGGAGAGTTTAAATTGAGTTTGAAAGCCGGCCAGGAACCGATGACGCCCCCGAGCGGAAACTAGGCCTTCGTAATCCGTTTCGGACAGGAATAGTCGGTATTAAAACCAAACTTTTCGCCGCCCTAGTAATATAGTCAGAACAAAACTTTTGAAAGGTAGTTATAACAAAATCGATCTAAAACTACGTAAAACATTTTTAGACTAACTATATTCTTATTTTAAGCAATCGCAGTCTAAAAAAAACATTAGTCAAGGAAGTCAATCAATCATTTTAGTTCGATCATGTCAATGAATACAAAAGTTAACTTTCAAGGAATTGGGTTTTAAGTGGGTATCATTCAACTGTTTTACTATATAACATTGAATTGATGTTAGGTATTAAGAAACATGCTCTCCAATCTCCATATCAGCAATAGTAAATATAATTGGTAAGTGTTAAAAACAGATTTATACAACGATATATTTGTCAATCAATTTATAAATAGTTGTCCTCATACCCGATTGCACAAATCTGAAATGATAACATCTATTTGTTATAGAACTAAATAATTTCTTCATCTCTGAAGAATTAACATAAATAAACAGAAGCCTAATCCAATTTCGGCTCCGCTCATAAAGGCCCTTAGCACTGCAAAACAAGTAAATAAAACAATGAACCTACTTATGCAAGAATAAGATGATTTCGCATTTAAACTTGTCAGTCTGTACTGGTAGCAGCAAACTAAAAGCCTTCAGTAAACTTCATCTTTGCTTGCGGCTCAGTTTCACCTACATCGCCCCGGCGTCTGCATGAAGTCTGCATTAAGTGATATTGTAAGCAGTGATAAGGCCGACTTTGTTCTGACTTTTCAAAGTCAAAGTTTAACGTAACCGTGATAGCCGACAGACGACTTTGAAAAGATATTTTTTTGTCAGAAGACTGCTTAATTTATGAACGTTAGGCTAGTTTAAGGTAAGTTAGCTACTTATAAAACCCCAACATTCGAAGTTTTTTTTGATTAAGGCGCGACACTTTTTATTTTAAAACGACAAAAGATAAAACTCATACATAGCTAAAAACATATGTTGCAGTCGTGTTTAAATACCAAATGTGAACCTAATAATACCTTAAATGTATCATAATAGGTATTTCCAAATAAAGCATGTTTAAACCAGACCTAAACTTTGGCCGACATTATATTCGACGAAAAGTGGACGAAGTCGGTTGGCTTGCGGGCAATATCGCGTGTGCAAATCCTCACGTCTATAGCCGGCTTTATCTGCCACTTGAACTGTTTTATGGTATCCGCAACTAAAGTTGCCCGACGTGGCTCGAAATACCGCGACATACGGCCGAAGACTACATCTAACTTTGAGGGCCGTATTAACAAACTCCTCTTGGCCGAGATGCCCGTCACAAGATACGTCAAAGTAATCGTCAAGCCATAGAAAACTGTCATCTTTGACGCATCTTGAGAGGAGCACTACACTCGAGATCAGTTAATAATACAGCCCTAATTCATGATCATTAATAAGACTGGTAAACATCTTAGCCTTATTGTGCAAATTGTGGTTATAGAATTATCAACAATGTTTGTAATTCTGTAGCTCTGCCTACCCCACTCTGGGAACGAAGGCGTGAGATTATGTATGTATGTATGTAATAAGACTGAAAATAACAAAAGGTTATTAAAGTATTAGGGTAAGATTTAAAATATGTAATTTTCAACAATACGTTTCCTTTTAATAGGTATTATTAAGACTATAGTTTGGTAGAAAGAAACAACAGCAAGTTATATTAGTCCGGATTATGATTTTGCTGGCCAAAGCGTCTACATACTGCTAATAGGTACCTAGGAACACATCATCGTTGTATACCTAATCAATAAGATAGGAAAGTTTTAGATACAGCTGACTTAGTCTCTCTCCATTGTTATTTCAACCATACGCCTCACCCACATCAACATGGAACGGTTTCATTTAAATATAATAAGCGTTTCAGATCAAACATATTTGATTCCACCTCTGTTAATATTGCCAAGGCTTTCAACTGAGTAAATCATAATTATACTCTTGATTAAACTAAACACTCAGGTATTCATGAAAAACTGAATTACGAGTATATACTCACAATTCAAATCGAGGTACCTTTTCGCTTTTTATATTTAGTAGTTGTACTCGTATATGAAATATCGAAGGAGTACTGTAAATAAAAATGTCGACGATTAGGGATTTTGAAGATATTTTTGACAGTCTATCATAGCTAAAATAAAAAAATAACTCCTCAAACGCCAACAGTAACTCGGTCAATTTTTTTTATTAATTCGACTGGTTTCTTAAATACGAGTAGTGATTTAGTAATCAGTATAACCCGCAAGTAAGCGATTTTTACTTTTCGTTATTAAATCACGAAAACGTACCTAGTGTCGCTAAAGTTGCGAGTATTATTGTCAGCCAGGAGCAGGCTTTTCCCGAGAAGGGCAAGCTTTCAATCGCGGTTATTGTTATAGCACTCTTGATCAAATCTAGTATAGTATCCGCGGCGAGCAGGACAAATTTAATCGCAATAAAACTTTCCATTTCATTTTGAACCACAAAAATTTTGCTGCTTGCTTTTCGCCCTTAGCTTGCCATATTCGTTCCACTTATTTTAAATGTTCAGAGGAAGTGAGAAGAAACAGGGATAAACTATTATAGTTTATATGTTACGATTCATGATTGCGTAGTTCGTCAGGCGCGTAGCCCGTGGCGGATCGAGCGTTATTGGATACGTGACGCTGCCCCACGCCCACGTGTTATTGCGGATCACGTTATAATCGACTCGCTCGCAAAATTGAGACGCTTCATCCAACTGGAGTTATGCCATGTCGTAATTAATGAGCGGGTTACGTTTTGTGACGTTGGATTTTAGCACCGGTAGGAATCTAATGTAGGTATTGTTAAGAATGTTTCCAAGATCTACATGTTTTTCAGCCAAAGCAGAGAGCGCAGAATTTTTAAAACAAACATGTGGAATTCGCTTCTTTTTTTGTATTTCAAAAGATATGTAACTTGTTAGTCATCAAAACGAGGCTGAAACTGGTGGTACTGAATCAGGGAACACCGCCCATCAATCATCGTCACCTAACATTAAGTGACATAAACTTCAATCGGGGGCAGTCTTCTTTGAAACTACGTTATTTTTATCATCACTTGCCCTGAGGATAACCTTCTTAAGGCCTTAGAAAATTGACTTTTGTTTTTTCGGTATATCACACAACGATATATTAATATATACTAATATGGATAATATATCTAAATACATACCTATTAAGACTTGGAAGAAAACAAATAGGTCTTACCAATATTTGCCTTTGCCGGGACCCGATACCCCAGAGCCGTAGGCAGGACCACTACACTACTAACCGGGCTATTCTAAGAACCTTTTCCATATTATGCCTCAATCTGAAATGGAATTTCATCGGGCTAGATCAAAAAATAAATTGATCAAAATTTTATTACTAACGTTTTTCAAATCAGTTATTTATTATCATGCGCGTAAACCGCTTTTTGCCTTATTTTAAATGTCTTATACTTGAAGGTAAAAATTTATTTAGAAGACAAATATTCATGCAGCATACCTAATTTAACTAGAAGCAGTTTTTATATAAATATGGTATGTAGGTACGTCGACGTATTAACAAACTGTAAACAGATTATGAAGAAGGAGAGTTTAATTAATCGGAAGTGCTTCCTGATGGCAAACAATCGCATGTCCGGAGGCGTCGGAGATCAGGCTCGAACAAGACCCTAACATTTAGATCATCGCGGGAGATAACGAGTGTTTAGAAGAGGAAGGGAGACGGCAGCCCCGCGCCATTAGCATAGGCTACGGGCTCAAGTCAGCAACTCACTGCTGACTCCACAACCCACCTTTTATTTGGAGATTTAACTCACTTCTCATTAGAGCGAACATTTCGCGGAAAACGAATTCCATGTTAGCCATCCTTGCTCCACGCGCCTGGTGCGTATACTCTGTCTCAAGGCGCGTCCGTGAACACATTCATTTCGTAAATGCGTGAGCGTGCCGTATAATTTGATCGAAAACAGAAGCCTACCATCAGCATTTTAGTAGTAGGAATGAGTGACGATGAATGAATTGAATATTATAATGAGGGTAGGCTGGAAACACTTACCTTCCAGTAAATCTACGTCGAACAAATGGGATTTCAAACGCGATAATATTATCTATTGACGTGACGAATCACGGGTTTATACGGGCATGCTTGAATGGGAGGCTTGTAAACTGCTACAGCTGTCGGAGATAATACACGTTTCTTATTTTAATCTTTATGTACTGTGACGTCACCAGACTGGAAAATGGCAGCGATAATTTTATATGACCCCTGTAAACTGTGATGCTATAAACAGCTCAATCGTAATTTCCCTCATCTATGAGCCATAATATTCGTGTCATAACGATTTTTACTAAGTTGAACTACTTTTACGATATTTCGAACGAACCTGTACACCTTTGTTCATCCAACATTAAAAATGTCCGCCAGGTTGTTTTTTACAATTCCGAGGGAAAATTACACTACGAGTAGTCATCTTGCAAGAGTACCGTGACTAAGTACATACGTATTTCGTGCAGGTTATATATCTAATCTAGAAATAGAGCCGTCGTCAACTCTCACTAGTCGCAACAAAAATGAACTTTAGTATTCAGCTCCGAATTGTGTTATTTAGATACCTATCAGCACCTAATCTGTTTGAAGAGAGCTAAATTATTTTTTTCTCGAAACGGTACGTGCTCTGCGAACAGTATTTTGTATGCAAAGGCAAGTATTTGTCTCCTGTCGCGCGCACGGGTCGCCCTTTTATCACTTTCTGTGAAACTTGAAAGTGATGACTTCAAAAAACATTTGCCGAAATTTTGGGCATCACGCCTTCGTCATTTACCACAAAAACAACGACCAAAGCTGTTGTACCTAAATAAATTCCAAGGGCCAAGTATATAACAGACGCTCTATTGTCCTCAGTAAAACCATAATGCTTTTGACATGTAATCGTAAAGTCAAAGTTATGATAGCTCTTATTTACTAGACAGTCCCTAATGGCAGCCGACTCGAAAACAATACGATAACATGTCAAAAGCAATAGCGCTTTACCGAAAAATAAGGAGCCCAAATACGAGTATAGATGTGATTGTAAGACTAAATAGAACTAGATTATCTTTTTCGTGCAAGATTCTAAGAGCTATAACAAAATTTTACTGCATTAGAAGGAGGGTTATTCATTTTGTATGTTTTTTTTGAGGATTAGGACTGTGTGCTTAATGTGATTTGTCTCAAAAGGGATCTGGTTAAATTCTTAAAATAATTACATTATTAAGTAATTAAATGATATATTTAAGTGATTCGGAAGACTATTTTTAAGTCTTGTTCCAGTCCAAAATTATTAAATAATAAAAATGATAATTATATTAAATTAAATATACTTTGATCTTAGTTAATCTGTGACATCTTGTAAGTAATCGGTCAACCAACCGACCAACGCGTAAAAACTAATTTACCAATGTTTAACCGAATTGTGAGCAGATCCAAGCTCTTCTATACCTATATTAACATTATAAAGAGGTAAAATTATGCGATTGTTGGTTTGTATGTTGGGGTAATCTCGGAAACTATTAAGCTGATTTGAAAACTTTTTCAATAATAATATTTTAGTGTAATATGAAATAGTTTCTTTGTTTGGGCGCAAGTTCGAGCTCTGGAGTCTTAACACTTTTGTTTGTAACTTATAACGGTCCACCTGGAGCAAGTCAACATTTTTAAATTATTCAAGTAAATTAAAACTACAATGAAATCCCTGCTTTCAAAAATCGCAACGCTGTCTAACGTTAACACGGATAGTATGTGCGGTTGCCACATAGACCAAGAGCGGCATTACTATTGTCTGCAACACCCACTTGCTTGTGGTTGGAAAAGTTAATAAATTAATAGATTTGTTCCCAAAGCGTAAGAGAAAAGAAAAGAAACAGATATGCACTTTCCGATATTCGCAGTTCCTTTAATAAATTGATTAAAAATAATTTGCCATGAGTAAATCGCGTTTGTGGATTTTTAATAACTTTTGTTCTTTCATATAACTTTTGAGACAAAAGATTCTTCTACAAAAAAATTCAAATTACAGGGAAAGTTTATAATTAAAAAGCCAGACAAGAGCATGTCGGACCATGCTCAGTGGAGGGTTCCGAAGTCGTTTCTGCAAACACAAAAAACTATTCCAGAAAACAACATGGATGAACCTACTTAAAGTTATTTGGTGATGTCTTAGATGATTTTTAGTACGTTTCAACATTTTAATCGCCTGTATCTCAGGAACCAATCAAGTCAACGGACACACTTAACTCCAGCAACATTGTTCGAGTTCAATATTTCCTAAACGGTCCACCAAATATAAAAATTGATAGTAATATTTTCATTATATACCTTTCTCGATGTTACAACGTAAAAAAAAAATGTGCCTTTACTTTACTTGAAAAATAAAAAATAATGTTATTCAAGATTTTATTTTACATCAATCCAGCGCCATTTAAATCTATTATGCTAAATTACAGCCTGGTATAATAGCAAGCAAATATAATGGTAATTATAGCCAAGAGTATGTTTAAACCACGGAGAGATGGACAGACGGACATGGCGAAATTATAAGGGTTCCTTGTTAACTAGGGAACGCTAAAAAAGCATTACGGTTAAAGTACAAAAGCCGTCATGTTAATACGTAAACTGACCCAGCTAAGTGCATGTGAATTGAATATGTTTTAATCATACCAAACCTTCCAAACCTTTTTCGACAAGTGGTTTAAATTATGATTTAAAAAAAATGGCCCACTACGAGTAAGTAGTGGTAGCCAATATAAAACAATAGTTACGGCCTCGATTTCGTCCGAGTACCTAGTACTCTGACCTGTATCGCTTCAGCCTCAGGAAATACCAACGTTTCATTCTACGACCATTAACTCAATCGCGCAGCGTCAAATTAAGTGGAGGAGCGCGTCTTAGCGGATTAAACACTTACCAGCCGTGTACCGAATTACATAGACAAACGGGTCAAATATTTTTTCATTTCATGTTTTGACCGTACATAAAGTTTTTCTTCATAATGGTCGAATTTGTCAAGATTCAAGATTCAAGCATTTATTGATAAAATGGTACTTTTTACACGTCAAAATATTTATAATACAATTAATTATTGAAATATAAATTATTGCTTAATTCGATATACATTATTAAATTTTCGTAATAGTATTCGTTTATTTCTATGTATTTACAGAATTCAAAAATAATACAATTAAAAATCAAAACGAAAAGGATTAAAATATAAATGATGATTATAATGATATTGTCGAAAGTAAAAAAAAAACATAAGTACCAATATAAGTATGTACGTTAAATGTCATATATCATAGTCATAATGTATAACACAGTTTATATTGTTAAAGGTAAAAATATTATTTGTGATAGCATTTGTAAGGTCATGTAGACCAGTCGATTTATGAGATTGTTAGATATAAAATTTTAATACCTAACATTTGCAAAGATGTAAAGTAGAGTTCAGTGTGCTTTTAAAAAAAACTCTGCCAGACGGGAGCCTCGTTACGCTCTCATCTTAATAAAGAGCCTTCTGAACCTAACCTAGCAGAGTCGGTTTTAAATGGAAGTAATGGTAGAAAATATAATAAGGACTGTATAATATATGCCTCAGAATATTTCTGAATAAATGTATTGTGGTTCCTTTCAATGTTATAAATGCAATGTTAGATTTTAGTAAATTATATTTTTTTATCTACACTCATATCATAAGTCCTCTATTATGCGTTCAAAACCCGTAGGCAATGACCAGCATTACCTGTGGTAGTAGGTGACAGCGACGACAGCTGTTAATTTTGGAAGATGTTCCAAATCTGGATCTCATTACCTTAAAATATTCGATAACGTAATTTCAAAATTACGTTACAGTTGTCATCGCTGTCACCTACTACCACAGATAAGGTAATGCTGGTCATTGCCTTTCGGCTTCTGAACCCATCTTAGAGTACTTATAATATGTGTGTAGATAAAGTATTGTACGCGACTCTGCGTAATTAGCATTACAACATTCGTGTGATCTATTATGAACCTCACTCATGTTGTAATGCCTGTCATTACGCAACCGTCACGTAATCTACTATAACGTTTTGTATTTTTAACGTAAAAATACTTAGAGTTAGGCTTGCAAATACTCATGACTAATAAAAATAACGATAATTGAACGTGATAATAATGAGCATATAAAATATGAGAATCAATTTCTGCCTTTCAATATTGTATACAATAAGTGTACCTACCTATTAGTGGCAAAGGTATCCCTAGAAAAACATTCAAACATCCTCACAAACTGTCTAATTCATATAATTAGGTTTTTTTTAAACTACCTTAACATACGTTATTTAATTAATCTTTCATGTAATTCTCTCAATGGTTTTCGTTTATACAAAAGTTAACCCCAACCACACAGAACACGCTGTGTAAAGCAAACTTAACCTTGCTTCATTGAACCGGTAAACTAACATTTGGAAAGCGTTGTAACACAAGATCGAAGCGCGGGCAGCGCCCGTCCGAGTGAAAGCGTTAGTAACCGCGTGTATATAGCTGAAGCACGAGTTAATATGGCGATAAAAATGTTCATTTAGCGGTATAAGGTCCTGGGATGTAATCTCGACTGAACACTTAACGGCGCACTACTGAGCTATAAAAAGCGAAAGTTAGATACAGGGTGCATATTTCTCGTTTGGAAAGTTGTGTTTTGTTTTATATTATTAAAGTTTTATTATATTGACACTATACGAAGACCTTGAGCATTTGGGCAATTCTACTTTTTGTTGTACATAAGTTTTAGCGACGTTCTCACTAAACTGTTTTTATTTCAAAAAACGGTAAAGTGCTGCGTTTTCTAACTTGAAACTCGAAAAGGGACGTAACTAAGGTTATATTTAGAATTATCCTAATTCATAAAAAGTTATTTGTAATAACTATAAAGTGAGTAACGCAGTGGACAATGATGTCCCCGCCTTTTCTATGGAAAAAGAGCAATTTACCACTGAGTTACCAAGATTCTTCAACGATAATTGAGTAATTTAAGAGTTGTTTTTTTGAAAACCGCTAAACATAAACAGTCTAAGTTTACTCTAAGTATACTTTACACGGACGATAACAAAAATGTACACTGAAAAGTAGAATGGCCCATTTATTAGGAAATAATAGAACACCTTTACATCTGCGGGTTATTTTTCAGTTTTTAACGACCCGCTTATGAATTTAAACATTTCACAGGCTGCCCTGAGCACGACTTTAAACCGTCCGGAGAAAATGTGCTGAGTTCAAATGCAAATTATCAAACTTAGTGAACAATTAGGGGCGCCTTAAAGGGACTGCTGCTATCTTGCCAAATCCACGTTTTAGATGTGCTTCTGTATCTTGGATTACACGCTTCATATTTTAAACATTGCTAACATTGAACGAAAATGGTAATGTTGAGGCTAAATCACGTGATAATGTTATTTAAACCACAAAATTACCAATTTAATTTTTGTAATATCATCGTGTAGCCGAAGTAAGAAAAAGAAAAAATCCTGGCATTTTAATGTTTTTTTAGGAGCTATCTAAGAATACATCACTCGATAAGATTATGTTTTCAGCGTAATTTAAATGTATAATAGCTTTATTGTACGAAGAGTCTCTAAATTAAACAGCGGACAGACGGACAAACGGACGTGGCGAATATTTATGGGACCCTTGTTCACTACAGAACTCTAAAAAAGAGGTATCGTTCACCAGCATATATATGATATTAAAAGCCCTCTGATTTCATATATAATATAATAAGACATATATAATAAAACCCAGTCTTACTTTGACCTGTTTTACGATGTGTGCGAGTTCCGTACCACCTAAATTAATGCGTGGTCGATACGCACTTAGCCGCTTTTTATTTTTAAAATCCTAATTTTTGCGAAGCTGACGACCTGCATTAGAACTTTAAATAATAAAGGTTTTCTTTATAATTCATTAGTACAGTCGAGTTCATAAATATGTAAACACTTTAGTACCTTGTCTATTTAATGTCACGTTTAAACTGCCATATATGAATTGTCAGAGCGATTAAAGTGACAAGGTACAAAAGTGTTCACATATTTAAGAACTCGACTCCACATTATAAAACAATCTTGCGCTGCCGTTCTCAGACACAAACTAAACCGATTTAACAATATTTTGTATTGAATAGTGCTCGTAGCATTATAAGTAATGCTACGAGCACTATGCCGTAGCCCGTAGCAGCATGTTTCCGCTGTGTAGCGAGAATCTGCTACAACTAGTATGCCCGCTTGGCCGGTCGTTGGCGATATACAGTGATTTAAATACATTGTTATGATAGTATTAAAATTTATATTGTAATGTATGTTAGTCTATTTTATCTATTTTATGTTATGCTTTTTATACTATTATTATGTTCCATGTTATGGTTTACATGCTTGGTCCCAAAACCGACTTTTAACAGGTATTTTTCATCTTTTGTGTTTAAAACACAAATTATTGGTATTTAAATTATACTTTAAAAAGATATTCTTAAATAGTAAAACTAATTACATTTTTAATTTTCTTGAGTTTCATCCCCAGTCATCTAGTGTGCATTTATTGTAAGCAAAAAATATATTTGCCGTCAAATTAATTGGTTAGGTACAACGAATCATACTGTTAAAAATTAAAAACCAAAGAGGATGCAATTTCAAGGGCGTTAATTTGGCACCCACCACAAATTTGTACTTTAGTAACCATATGGGTGCGCCAAAGTTCATATAAAATTGCAACTCCGATTATTGGAACTCCGAAAATTTTTCTCATACCATTTTACATCATAATGATCACTCTTCATACTCTTCATAATATTTTTTAATACTAATGATCGGAACTTATACTCATCCTAACTTATAACGCCAATATTCATGGAACCGTACACTTTTCAGAATTTCTTAAATATCTTACGTGTAGATAAAATTAGGTTAGGTTAGGTTAGATTTATAACAATCCTCAAAAAGTAACAGTTTCTTAAAAAAATGCATTATGAGTTGCGATAATTATGACTTAAAAAAGTATGAACAACAAAGTATGAGCAAAATTTTTCGAAGAAATGATGAGTATAGACACAAATCGTTATTTGTATAAAAAATCTAAAGACCAATTTTATATGAGCCAATATGGACCCTAACCATATAGGTACTCAGAGCATAAATATGCCTTTAAAGATTCCGAAATCAATAGTCGAACACACAGCGTTGTACGGGTAGGTATAATAAACTAACAGAACCGTGCGACTTCGTCCGTGTGGACTCCACTGCCTGCTCTATATTAACCTTCGCAGGCGTGCTCACGGCAACTAATTAAAAGTTTTTGTTAATAATCGGGTAAGAGGTATCTATACGAGTATAGGAACGCATATGAAACAAATAACATAACACGTGACTGGCTGTTTGTCTGTTCTAGTAAATAATACTATCAAAAAGTGAAAAATTAAAACCTCAAACGAAAATCGTTTTTTTCACACAATTTTTGTAAAGAACGTAATTGCACGTGGATTCCCGTACAGGGCCTCTATTCTAGGCGGTAAAAAGCATATCGTCTTGGACCTGTATCGTGTTTTCAACGTTTTGATAGCTCTTATTTACTTGACAGTAATGGCGGCCGAGTTAAAAACAATGCCATAACAGGTGAAAGACAATATTGTCTTTACCGTCTAAAATAGAGGCCCTGATTAAAACTTTTGTGAGCCATGTCTTTGATATAGTAAAGATTTATTGTATTTTCAAGCATTTAACTATCATTCCTCACACGATTGTGATGGCACAAAACCGTCGGTGTATGACTCGCACTTAGGCATATTTATAATCATTAAAAAGATACCCACAAATGATAGATGGATAAATTTACGGTCAGGCGGAAAATACATTTAAAGTAGGTTAATTTTGTTTTAATTATTTTATAAGATTTCTCAGTACTTATCTAATAGATCAGTGTGTGAAGTGGGCTACTTTTTGTTTTCATTATTTTATAAGATTTCGCATGTTGATAATGTTGTTTTTTTGTATTTAGATGTTGTCCGTGGTTTTTTTTGCTTCATTTTATGTTATGTTTGTGTTTTGCTTATAAATGTTAATTAGTATCTAGTTTTTAAGAACATTGTTTTATTAATGTATCCGCTTTCTTGTTCTCAAGTAAATAATTTAAATTTACTTTTTATGAGTCAGTACTCCAGATGTTCTTTGCCATCTTGTGTAAAGATTCTCCTAGTTTCTCTTTATAAGAACTTTCACCTTTCTCTTATAACTTAAACTCCGCGATTAGAGCATAATCGCAGTTAGTTTTTAGTGCACACACTGGCGCTCCAGAGACTATTAAGTTAAAGGCTAATTAAACTGACGCGGAACTTGCCGGAGATGCGCGGGGCAAGGCGTGGGCGCACGCGGCGTACGGTATCACTTAATCAGCAAGGGCCTGCTACCATATTTTTTATTTTTTTATGTAAAAAGGGATGCAGACGAGCAAGCAAGTCACCTGATACACCAGAGCACATGATACACCCATAACTACTCGCAACACCAGAGGAATCGCAGGTGCGCCTTTGAGAAAAGAGTAGGCTCGTTTTTTGAAGGCCCCCAAGTCGTATTGGTTAGGAAATACAGACGCGAAGAGCTGATTCCACATATATAAGGTAAAAGCGTGGCAAAAAGGCTATTGAAAAACGCACGGTAGTGGATTCCCAACTATCACGATGGTGTTGATGAATTGATAGTTTGGTACGAGTTGTACGATGGTGAAATCCAGCAGCTGGTATATATCTAGTAAAGTAAAATATGTGGATCGAATGTTGCTCGCAGACTTTTTGAGTTTAGTGACACGGTCCGTTGCAACATTTAAAATTATATTTGTGTTCGGCTATCGACAGACGTACGCATATACTATAACACGATTTTACCATTAAACAATGTGCATTATTGAGCAGTATACAATGGGGCCATCAATTGTCCTGACTTTTGGCCCAAAAATGTCGTGTCCGGCGGACAACCTGTCAGCAGCGACCACGACGTCAACTTTGGCAAATGTGGACCACGGTGATTTGCAACCTCGGTATTAGTTTTAAGTTTTATATTGTTATGCATGTTAATCTGTAAGGTATTAGTAACTATGGGCCTTATTGCCTGAAATTAAAATGTATATTCTAATCTATTGTACTGTACTCTCATAAATAAACCAGAAAACCTATTTTGGATCTTATATTATGCAGGATATGGAGTCTCCGTTTTATTAGTGCAGTGATGGAACGGTTTTTTGCAGGATCCGTCAGGATCGCTACCACGACCTTATTATTAAACCTACCGTTAAGCAACGCTGTTCGCATTGTTGTGTTTCAGTGTGGCGATAAGTGGAATTCCATCTTAGTCCTCAGGGTTGGCAACTTATTTCCGATCCTAGGAATGCAGTCTTTAGACTATAGTCCTGAGAATTCAAATGTATATGGGTCTCAGATCCCACTTCCAATCAGGGCCTTTATTCTAGGCGGTAAAAACCATATCGTCTTTGACATGTTATGGTATTGTCGACGTTTTGATAGCTCTTATTCACTTGACGGTAATGGCGGCCAAATTAAAAACAATAACATAACAGTTCAAAGATAATATGGCTTTAGACGCCTAAAATCTCAGCCCAGGTGGCCAGTGTGCTCGCTTGCCTTCTCTATGCCATAAAAACCTGTAAACTTAATTTAGCTCATGAGATCGGACACTACAGATTATAAAAAAAACTGCATCATGTATATGAAAATTGTTCAAATTAAGAGACGTTTGGCGCTCAAGGCTTGCGTCGAGCGAGTACGGTTTCATTGTCCCTGCAGGCAAATTGGGCTGTTAACATCGACTGCCGCCGCCCGGAGTTACCGCCGTGGCGGCGGACAGGCGTCCGTATTCGCTACACTCTTATTGGATTAGGCTTTGGAAGCTCTAAGGAAATTCGAGCGCATCACGATTCGCATGATTTGTCATTATGAGTCCAGTTACAGTCAACCAAATGGATCCTAGAGATAAACAAAATAAAATAAAAACAAATTTTACTCATTTTCTCACATTGACTTGCATAGTCTCACATAAAGTATAGGTATTATAATGTTTTATTAACTGACATATATTATATTATGTTAAATATTATCACGAATAGGTATATTGTAGATTTTTTTATTCCTGTCCATCTGATAAAAAAATCCAACGATTTCTTATAATTCACGCAATTATTTTCAATATTTTTTTGTTTCGGTTAATTTAAATCTAGTTAAAAAAATTATAAACAATCCTGTTCTCAATTCAATACATAATATGTAAAAAACTGGCCAAGTGCGAGTTGAACTGATACCGTACCATTCTTGTATGGAGCCTTTTTAATATGTAAGGACCTGGAAGACCGAGCGTCGCTCGGGTTGAAAACGAAATTTCCCGAAGATGACAACTGGACAGATTGATTTTTCGCCCCCGTAAACTCGTATATTTTAAATTTCATAGAAATCGTTGGAGCCGATTCTGAGATTCAGATTATATATATATATATATAATCTGAATATATATATATATATATATATATATATATATAAACAAGAAGTGGTCATTTAAAGGTATTCCATTAAAGGATAAATATTCAATATCTAATGCAACTTCGATTCTAATCGTTAGTAACGAGGTTGCACTTAGGTACTACGGAGGTTTCATGGGAGATACTGCTGATTGGTTACCAGAGCTATTGTCGCCTTAAGCATTTTTTTGCAAAAGGAACTGATATGTTATATACCTAGACAGTACCCCCAGTTTAGTTAAGGTATTAAAGACGTTACGCTACGTTGATTATCATTAAATTAGTGGCATAACCAAAGATAGTCGTAATTCATAAGTGATTAGATCAACTACCATGTGCTCGAACGACAATGGGCGGAATAGGCAAATCAAATATTTTTACGAGTTTTTCTCTTTAGATACAATCTAAAAATACCGACCCTTGTCTCAGCTGAGACACCGCTTACAAAATTGTAATAAAACATTCCACGGAAAGCAGAGCTCACCAATGAAATGGTAAATCAGGACGCAATTACGTACCCAAATTGAAATATTCCCCAATTTACTTCAAAATCAGCGGCAACAATTTGTGACGTCGCCAGCGCTATCAAAAGGAGCTCAAATATTAGTCGAGTCATGTGTGCGAGGATCCGCGCGAGTATCACGGGGACCGTCTTATTATGAGACATGCTACCTTTCGCTATCTCATTCCAATTTGAACGCTCCATTGATTGCAGATGCCTCGAGCACCCTTCGTTTGCACTCGAGAGCGGGACGCAACCATCCAAAAGCGCCCTAGTCCAACAAGGACCGACGCTATTTTTCTACGACGATGAAAATATCGAAAAAAGTTATCGCATCAAAAGCGCGGCGTTCGCAAAGGTCTCATTAAAAGTGCTTTGTGAAGAATTCGCTTCAATTTATAAGGCAGCTGGCGGTAGATCGGTTGGAAAGTAAATAAGGACATTCCCCATTGATTTAAAGGAGCTCACTTACATTAAGGGAGGCTCTTATTAATGCAAGAGGGCAATCCGTTGATGGAAGAGTTCCTTTGTTGTACCGGTTATGAACAAACTTGCCTTTTTGGGTATCGCATGAATGATTAAATTATTTGACGGAAACGGCTTTTACTCAAGCATAATTTTATTAGGCCGCCCTGATCCGAGCAGCGTGTACACAGCGGGGCGGTCCCGTTTATTGTTGTACTCGAGGTGGCTCGGGGTGATCGATCACAGCGAGCGTCGCTCGAGAGAAAAATCTCCAAGATTTAGATTCAAATTATGAGTAAGCTTCGGCTTAACCGTGTTTACCTGCTCGGTCGCGCTGATGCCGTCGATGACGTGCTATTCCCGTACTTTTAAAACATGTCATTATTTTTTTATTACGGCGCGTGAGCAAAAATGTACTTATTTCTCGCTCCGTTGGTCTGAAAATGTGACATCAGCGAGTGTGAAGGCGCACGTCGCTCTACTATACAAGTACGGCAATGCTATACGGGGAAATTTACGAGGTGATGCCGCACTCAATATCTCGGCCTCTTCACTTTACGGTCACTGATTTTTATTCGAGCCGAGCGAATAAAACAACGCCGTACGTACGAGCCAACTATCGGTGGTGCGCTCCCCTGTTGGCCGGTCCGAATCAAGTTTCATTTATGTTGGTGAGCAGATTATAGCCCTTTTTATAAAATCGTTGTAGGATATTTAAGCAAAATAATTGGCGTTCTGACTCATAAATATGGCTCAAATTGAGGCAATACCTTTTCATTCTTAGAGTTAATATTATTTCAGAACAAAAGCAAAACGTTACTGATATTCACTGTCAAACAATATTTAGGAAAACTTGCATCAACAAGATAAATCTAAATTAAGGTTTAACAATTGTTAGATGTGTCCTAAATTTTGATGTAATAATGAAACTACATTTTATTTTTCGTAAATATTTTTTGTACATTTTACTTCATTTTATTTTTATTTTATGTGGACAGTGGATCTCGCCGTAGAGTAGAGCCAGTGACGCGGAGAGCGCGGCTGCGATGTGTGAAGAGCGCGGCCGCAAATCGCTTTGATTCATTGCACGCGTTTTATTACCACGCACACACACACATAGCGCGTGAGTGTGCATTTAAAATAACAATAAAAGCGGTTGCCAATAAAATCTGGTGAATTGTCTGGTTTTAAAAAGGTCGCTTCGGAGAGGGTGCATAGGAACCAAGTCTAGTTGTTACCTTTTCATATGTAAATTATAGCCACTTTTATGGTGAATCATAGTTTACGCACGAGTAGGTAATGAATCATCCCAAAGGACAATAATAAAGTCAACAACTTACAAAAATCCGGTTATGTGCCAGTTGGACTCGAAGGGTTTCGTACCATTCTTGCCCTCTTTATTTGTTGATTTTATTTGTATTCTTTGTTGTTATACCGATATTGATAAAAGACGAAAATGAGGGAGGATTTGGCCAAGCACGAGGACAACAAACAGGTAAAAGACTTGCCGATACGAAAACTACTCATGAATCACTTTATCTACTGATGAAAATCGCATTAAAATCCTTTGCATAGTTTAACCCATATGTCAGTGGGTCGTCTTCGACCCATTAAAAAAACACCCTTCCCCCTCACACCCCATATCTTCAATTAGAGACTCATTCGTACCCTTTGAGACCAAAAATAGTTCTGGGCATATATGGGTTAAAAGATCTAAGCCTACATACAGAGGAACAGACGGCGGGAAGCGACTTCGTTTTATACTACGTAAAGATATCAAATACTAGCTTATGCACGCTATTTCGTCTTCATAGATGTTGATTATCGTTATTCCCTCGGTAACTTTAATTTTTTTGGGGTGAATAGCCTATGTGTTAATCCAGGGTATAAGCTATCTCCGTTCCAATTTTCCGTCCAGCCGTTGCAGCGTGCCCCACACACCCACCCACCCACACATTCACACACACACACACATACACGCGCACACACACGCACACACGCACGCACGCTCACACACACACACACACACACATACCCACACACACAAACTTTCGCATTTTTAATATTAGTGGAATTTCATACTTATGAAGTTATGATTTAATACAACGTGATTGAGTGACAACCATTTATATAAGATTTATTTGGTAACATGTTCACCTTACATAACTGCCGATTTGTATGTTCATTAGCAGAGTAGCAAGCGCGTTAGCGGCGTGTATCCGGTGTCGAGCGCGGTAATGACGTAACCGAAGAACGCTGTCGCTCGCCGCCGCCTTATTAAGCAAAACGACACAAGTCCAAACAACCATCAATTCCAAATAAAACAAACAAGCACCAACAATGCTTAAAACCAAAAATATATTCATTCAAGCATTTATATATTTTGCTCAAGGGCGTGTACGATTACACATTTGTAATGGAATACTCGTCTTCTTAGTTGTTGAACGTGCGAGTTTGTACCGAAGACTCAAGAAAGATTCAATGATTCAAAGATTTAAGAATTTGATGTGCTTGTATTACAAATATTATTATTATGGCATGATGGTAAATGGACTCTGAAGCCCATAGAAATTTTCTATTTCAAAATTGTAATCTTACGATGACATTTTCAATCAGGACTTGGCTGGCATGATTCTATGCTATTCATTCCACCAGTTGTCTTACCTGCGCACTGGAACACAACAATGCGAATATTGCTGTTTAGCGGTAGGTTAAAGGGTAAAATGGTGGTACTGTAGAGATCTAGACGGATGTACAAGGTCCTTCCACCACTAAAACGTTACATAAATACATAAATTCATAAATTTTTTTTCTACACAAGCCCATTGGGTCCTCTGTTTGGAAGCTACGATGCCACAGACAAACACAGATACACAGATACACGCGTTAAGCTTATAACACCCATTTTTTTTTTTGGGGATACATACAGGTTTTTCATTCACCTCTTTATTTACGTTCTAAGGTAAAGTTGAAGTAGACTTAAAAAGTCTAAAAGTATGTTAATAACTCCTAAATTAAAAGACATTGGAAAAAACATACTCTGTGGCCCGCGCAAGTTGAATCTCGCGAACGTTAACAGATCTTAACGAAGTCATAATTTTTAATGACTGTCATTAATTTGTTTAGGATAGATATACGAATAAGCTGTTGCGCGTTCGCTTGTGTCATTCCATACATTTAACCGATTTCTACAATCACGCGAGGGTAATTTTTACACTGAGTTCTCGGACACCTTGTATAATAATATGCTAACATGCAATTTAAGAGCTGGCATTAAAAATCTGCTTTAATTCGTTTTGGATCGAGGCCGTTAATTACTACTGCCAAAAAACGCTGACATTTAACACGCAGATCCGGTCGCAGAACGATCGCGTTTCAATTGTCCAATCTGAAAACGTTTGTGTAATTTTAATCCATGATGTCCGCAGGCAGGGCGGTACTTTAATTTGATTCACCAGTGTAGTGGCTACCTTAATGGAAGGTGATCTGACTTGTCTATAGAGAAAGGTTTTAAGAGTGTACGGATGTAGGGTTTTATTTTTTTAATTTACAATTGCTTTTCCATTCTTTGTTCCCGTACTAGATTCGCATAGGGGTTATGATTGAGACCCTCTTGAGCGGAAGCTAGTAATGGGATGTTTAAAAGATTTTTATCGGTAAGGTGGTCGGGGTCGTAGTCGACACGCGGGTTTTATAGATGTTACCTAATCCTTAAGATACGCCTACGCTTACGCCTACGCCTACACCTGCGCCTACGCCTACGCCTACGCCTACGCATTACTGAACTGAAAGACATGTCGTAAATTACTAATTAAGTAACGACACATAAAATATGCGAGATAGGTTCGTAACTTGAGGTGCTTGCCTTAACTACTAGCCTGCCGTAGCTTTTTAAATTCACAAGTTTTGTATTCATAAATCCGAAAACAATAAAATATACGAACGGATCGCATCACAAGGTCATATCTTTCGCGTAATCGCGCACAGCATCCAATCTAATCTGCAAATTCCCAACAATCACCTGAGTTTCACAACTTTATTTACCCCCCTCCACCCTCCTTCACCCCCTTGTTGGGCCTCAGTCGTGCGTGAAAAGGTCGAACAGCCGCGATACTCCTCGGGAGAGTAACGCGCATTGAAGAAGAATTGTGAGTGGAAGAGGAGTGAGCGGGTTCATAAATGGAAACTAAAGCGCAATAGTCTACTTAACTAAGTACATAACTAGAAGAGTAGTTAATGTGTCGAGTCTCCGCCTACCGAGGAAAACTTTTGTCAAATGTTTGAGCTGGCCCATACGATAAAGGCTTGCCTAGTGTAGGGACTAGTAGGTATTCCTTCCTTCCTTGTACCCGTAGTCTGTAAGAGATATGTACAGTCCAGTTCATAAATATGTATACACTTTAGTAACTTGTCATTTTAATCGCTGTGATAATTCGTAAATGGCAGTTTGAACATGACATTAAATAGACAAGGTACTAAAGTGTATACATATTTATGAACTTGACTGTACCTATCCTAAGAATTTTGTAATGTGTTTATTTTATACGAAGTGTTTGTATTGGTGCATATCGATAAAGATTTGTTTTCATTTTATATTATTATCTATATTCGGGGGCAGGCTTACTTTTGGTATATAAGAATGATCAAACTGAACAATTGTCACGCACTGCGGTGGCCGTGGGAGCGGGTGACTTTAACCCTGCGTTTATTTCATCATAACGGAAAATATAATGATTAACTTGGGGGATGAACACTCACCCGTGGCTTGGGTGGATTCATATGTGTATGTATGTAGGTTCTAGCCCAATGTGTCAAGTATGATTTATTAGTAATTTCTGCCCGTTACTAGGACGTTTCGTTATTGCATCGATAACTTCATATTTTTTGAAATTACATAGTTGAGATGAGACAGTCTCGTAATATTATTAGGTATATCATTTAATTAACCAATATAATCAAATGTTTTTTTTTTTCAATTAAAAATCTACAATCGTCAGGAGCGTGATTTCTCTTTTTACCTGACTGCCAAAGGAGGGTAATGTTTTTATCAGCCTGTATATGTATATAATTATGTTTGTTCCTTGGTGGGGCTTTAGAAACTAAACGCGTGGGCCGATCTTATGTCAATCGATTTATCTTTATCTTGTGAGGGTCAATAAAGATATGACAGTAATCGAAATGGCGGCCATCAGATACCATATTGTAAAAAAGAAGGGTCGATGAACTATGACAAGTGCGGTATCATTCAATAGGTATTTAAAAATTATCATTGAATTATCATTTAGGATTTATAACGATTTAACGTTGGTTAGCAACAGTTGGGTTTTTAAAGCTTGTTTTTTTTTCATTATTTTTTCGTTGTAAAAAACATTCCATCCATCCATCGGTCAACAAGGCATACATATTTTTGCTTATTTTATCACGTTTTTGTTCGCTCGCTCTCTTGTCTGCTTTTCTACATGTTTGTAGTTCAAATTTTGCTTTTGGTTTTTTATTAAACTTCCCGATGAGCTGGAGACTTGAAACTTTAAGCATCAGAATAGGATGACAATTCAATAATATGGTACCAAAACAAAATCCTTTTCGAAACGTGGTAAAATGTCGAAACATTTTGTATATTTTCAAGGTAGCTGCTAAATTTAACTATTCCCTCGCGAAAGTTTTGGAAGAAAATATATGCAAAGCCAATATTCCAAGGAGACAACCAGCACTTACATAAAACTCAATAATGTTACTCGGATCAGCCTTACCTTTCATAACCCTATTTCGCTAACCTCGTATACCCAACCCTAAACCAGCCCTTGTAATTTATTCCCAAAACATATTTGAATGCGACATCATTACATGCGCGGCATCAATACTGTATCGCGTATTACCTGGCATGACGTCGTTCGTCACCTAATAGAATGCACGCGACTACCGTAGGAGGGCGATGTGGCGCTGTCACTGTTACATTTACTTAGTTGTAAAATACTGGAATACCTGGTACCTTTGAGTATTAGTTTAATTTTAAAGGTTTAGGAGTAAATGTGCATCAAAATCAATAGTACGTATCCTACGGCCATTTGAAACCATAATACATATACTTATAGTTATTTTATTTAATATACCAATCTGATAAGATTGGACTGTGTCGTTGGTGTTATAAAATAAAGAATTACTTATACTGGCATAGACGGCAAGGTTTAGTATTACAAAATCCCACTAATATTATAAATGCGAAAGTATATTTTTGTGTGTTAGTTTGTTACGCCTTCACGTTGCAAAGTCTGGACGGATTTGAATGAAATTTGGAATGGAAATAGCCCCGAAAATTCTTAAGTTCCCGAGGGAATAACGATAATCGAAATCTACGCGGACGAAGTCGCGAGCAGAAGCTAGTATAGAATAAAACCAGCTAACTTTTTATTAAAAGAAAAGTAAAACTAAGTAGCACCTAGATAAGTAACAAGTATTAAAGCTCTATGAAATAATTATACGGAGTAGCTCTTTGATAACAGATCTGAGTTTTGATGAATGTTCTTGATCGAGATTTATAGGACGACGGTTATCGAAAACTGGCACAGCTGTTACAGATCATTATTCTAACTAGCTGCTAAAGCCTGAGGCGCTTCTCCTTGCGCAGTGGTAAACGTCATAAATTGTGCGAAAGGAACTATAAAAATACAATATCAACACAATTTAGTAAAGTAACTGGGTCTGAATCTCCCGTTTCATTTTCCGATACACCTTCCCTTGCACTATGTATCTATACAGTTTGATGGTTAAATGTACACGTTTCATTAAATATAATTGTTTGGGTTTGATCAAAATAGTGTATATTATTTTTAATGACAAGTTTTCACCTAAGTATTGGAAAATAATAGGTAATGCAAGCCCTTCCCTACGAGCCCTTTACGTGGTTGCGATATTACGCAGGTGGGAAGATGAAATTCGGCGAAGGGCGAATAGAGAGGAGCTAAAAGATATTTTGTTTCACTGGATGTTTCATTTTTGTTGCAAATATGTACCACCTGCTATGAATTGCGGTGAGCAAGAACTCGCTTCTAAATGTGACTGAAAATTGGTGTTCTTCTACGTTGTTGAAAATAAAAATATATGAGAAAGGTTATGTAGGAGGGTAAGCGGATTTGTAACACACCACAGGTGTGTACGACGTGTACGAGTACATCCAGAACCCATATAATAACATTATATTTTAAAAGTAAACTTGATTATTTTGTACATAAAATACTTAAGCGAGGCTGTACCCATTACACCATTGAAACACTCTTGATCTTGAGTAAGTAAGTATGACCCGCCGTGGATAATAGTTGGTTGCTGTTACTAGTCTACCTTTATCTCCATAACTCGTAACTCCTATAAATTTCACCCGAGCATAGTAGAATGGTTCCTTATGAAAAAGCCATTGCATTGTCGCGAAGGGAGCGCCAGACAAATATTCGAACATCGCGGAATAAAATCTATTCGTTGGAAAGCGAAAGTAAGATTGATCATGGAAGTTGAATAAAGTTAGCGAGTTGAGTCTACACATCTTCCCCTCCGAGAGCGGGCCGCGACGCGGGCGCGGGGAACAAAGGAAGCGGATTCTTATGAAGTGTCAACACAAGTAGCATACACTCCTGTATGTCTGTAAATGTCCTGTGAAAAACGCAGACGCTACAGTAAGCGAATTTTTTAATTTATGTTACAGATCTGGTCACCTTGATGGCTATTAAAAAAGGCATTTTGAATATCGATACTTAGTGTATTGAAGCTATAAAATTACTCAAAATTGAGATTTCTTAATAAATAATGTAAAGCTTCTTAGTTTACACTAAAATACCATTGGGGCTTAAGGAGTTATGAATTATATAATATTTTAAGTAGAGGTGTTAATGAGCAGGAGTATTATTATTCGTTTTCTTTATTTATATAATCTGGAAAACTAAGGGCCTGTTGATTGATCAGTAGTTAAACTAACTAAGCGTTAAATACCGTAACTAATGGTTAAATCTCAAGGAAATGTGTCAAATTTTCGAGTCCTTTTTCGAATTTTAGGAATTAGTTGAGTTAACTACTGATCAAACAACGGGCCCTAATTCACGCATAGTTGTAAAAATAGAAGCTGTTCGCATTCAGCCGCCGCTCATCGGGCGCTAAGTAGGTTAGGCGAGTTTTCCATTCGGCGGGTGTTCCTCAATCACGCACGGGGGCGCGTAGATTGATATTTGATCCCCGAAGTCTGCCGCGGGGTACACTCGGCGTCTAACGCAAAAGTGTGTGTCAATATTTTAGACCTTCAAGTTTTGCTACATTAATCGGCGGGTGTAACACCGATTAATACAAAGTGTTTTATATTCCGAAGAGATCCAGGAATAGGTAAGAAAAAAAAACGATGTTTGTTTTTGGAGTACCTAGCTAGGTTAAAATAATATAATTATTGGTAAGTTGTAATCCTTATTTAGTTCTGTGGCACCGATTGAAAACATTGATAGGTATTTAAATGCAGCTTCTACAGCTTCTACAGAAAGTAGAGTTCTGACTGCGAATATCGCTTCTCTGTTTCTAGAGTTAGAATCTAATCCAGTCTTAAAAGGCACAGCGCTTTCGAGCGCACCAGTATAAAATGTGAAATAGTGATAAAAACGTTTAAATACAAAAAAATAAAAAATACCTACGTGATTTATAAATTGCAAAGATTTTAATAAAGAGAAAGTTTGCATACCAGATAACTTTAAGTAAAAAATGTAAACAGCAAAAATATATTATTCGTGGCAGAGCTAAACACACGGGTCCAGACGGAGAAGTTTCATAAAAAGGCGAGCTCATTTATTTACTGGTAAATAAGTAAGTAAGGTGCTTAGTGCTGTGCTCCCAGGAGACGAAAGTACAGTTAACACACTTATTATCTCTTGTCTTCACTGCGAACGAGTATCTGACTATATCTAAGGGCAAAAGGTCAGACGAGGGTATAAGGTGAAGATCACTGCATACGTAATTCAAAAAATTATATTGTAGGGTGGATATTGTTATTACAGATATATGGGCATAAGGACCTTACACCCATACACATGCTTATACACATATACATAACTAACAAGCATAATAGAGAAATGAGTAAAATCCCAGTAAAAACTTTTAAAATAAAAACTAACCCGTAACCCGACCCCAAAACATTTAATAACGTATTCAATCGTGCAAAATAACAGTTGCATTTAATCGTCGAATAAAGTCGCAACGTTCAAATTGGGGAATATACTCCTTAAATTATTGGGGCTGGGCAAACAGCGGGCCCAAATATTGGCGAGCGGCAAACGTGGCCCAGTGCTATTCATTAACTCATCCCGGGACGAACAAAAATACAGCCTTAATTCGCGATCACGCCCGCCACGGAGCGCTTGGCGCTGGATGCGGCGGCGGACGACGGTACTAATTAAGCTGACTTCACAAAGAGGACGGGGACAAGAACCCATGGAGGCGTAACGTGACTGCCGAGCCATACGGTATAATACTAAAGAAATAAGTCAAAGCTTGACGTTAAACTTTGAATATAAACGTTAAATATTGATAGCGATGTCCCAAGCATCCAGCCATCCCTTAATATGCACTAAAATAAAAATAAGTACTCGTATTACGATAAAGTAAAATCCCTATTCACTAATATCTAATTTTGTTGCGTGTAAAGCAAACAGATTAAATACTATTTTTTTTTCAACCAATCAAAGTTCGTTAGGCGGAAAGCCTTACCCTACACAGGCTATATTCGACATTGCACTCCGCATCAAATATTTCTCTAATAGTGCTGAAAAACAGGGCACAGCAAAGTTCAAAACAATGCTTTGTGTAAAGTTTTATTTTCACTGACGTTACTTTTTTGTTTGTTTCCTGTGCCAATTTGCCGCCGGGACAGCCTGAAAGCCAGTTTAGCAAGCACATACGCGTGTATACGCCTAATTCAAAGTTTAACAAAATTGTTGTTGAATCTCAGCTTTGCGTAAAGCGTAAATTCCTATCCCAAATAAACAAGCTTTGTAGGTACCTAATCTTCGTCCCACAAAGTCAAAGCAGCGCGAGACAAAATGACAAAACTAGACGCGTGTCATTAAAAGTTTTAATGGCATTTCTAGTTGTCTATGCCCAGCGGACGGCCACTGTTTATATCCAGAACAAAACACTCCACGGCCGTTCCAATTTCGATATTGACCGTTGCTTTTATGAGAAGTTTTATTTTAAATGCGTTAAACGTTTTTGTATATTAATTATTTCACACCGTTTATTTTATTAGGCATCGTAAACATGGGACCGTAATAAAATATTGAAAGGAAAACAGGTTATTCGATGGGTTTGGGTTTGGATGTACTCGCCCCGAGTGGTACTTATCAGTCTGGCTGGGCATTATGCGATGTTGCGTCGCAGGGCAATAAACTGTGATCAGTGGAAGCATGGAGTATTTTAAAGTAAATCCTCGTGTGATATTTACAAATTTATACCTACATTATCGCCCTATAGATGTACTATGCATGAACTACATACAATTTCATTTATTAGTTTTAATTACTAGCGTCCCGCCCTCGCTTTGCTTCGGTTTTTGTGAGGTTTCTGTGACACCCGTACATAAACCAGATTTTTTAATACATAAAAAAAAACCGTGAATTTTTTTCTAACTGATGGTGCAATGAAATATAAAAATACATTCAGTCGTATTGAGATCATCGCGAACATACAGACAGACAGACGCGGCTTTGAGACTTTGTTTTATATGAACTTTTACTTGATTTCTCTAACCATATGGCTGCACGGTAGAGAACGATCACAAGGAAAGCTCGCACTTACATATTTGCTACTAGAACGACACGTAAGAATATAATGTTTGCGTGCTCATGGTGCTGCTCTTCGTTATGATAGATTAAAGTAACAGATAAACATCATATTAAATTATTTACAAAAATAGCGATGGTTATGTTTTAATTCCAGTTCACCTCAATGAGTGACGGTAAAACATTTCGGAAGATATTAACATTGTTAAGATGATTCGACTGTGGCGTCCCCTCGGCGGGTAATCTAGATAATAATGCTCGCGGGACAACAAAGTTATAATTACTTCTCGCCGAAGGAAAGGTTTCAAAAAGGTTAATTGAACATCGGGAATAAAATGCCGTTTAGACAAAATGACAACTCGTCAAGAGCTCGCAAATCCCTGTCATCTAAATATATAAAAGAAGGAACTGACTGAGACTGACTGACATATCAATGCGCAGCCCAAGCCGCTGGGTCTAAAGATTCCAAATTTTCCATATAGGTTATGAGGTCTAGGGGTGCACTAAGAAGGGATTTTTGGAAATTCATCCCCTAACGTTAAAATAGGGGGAGTAGCGGGAAACTATTTTTACGCGTACGAAGTCGCGGACGTCTCTAGTCTAATATAAAGATTATAAACGTGTTCTTAATTTTCTCTGATCGTAAGCGATTTTGTAATAATAATGAAAGTGCTAAAAATAAAACTGCAATCGAAACGTTATGAACAGTGATTTACTATACCATTTTCACTAATGTATGCAATAAAACCTTTTAATTAATTGCATTTCATTATAATGTCATCCATGCATGCAGGCATTGCAGCACCGGTCCCTTTATTATTGGTCAGAATGTTTATTTTAGTTGTCTCTCATAGTCCTCATAAAACTTATTAACACAGTTGTTACACGATACTCTTACAACACTAAGTATCTACTTTGCGGTACATCTTTCGTTTACTTGTTTGATAATCACGGAAATTTGCGATACGTTAACCGTATGGTATGACTTCATAAATATCAATAACCTTGGATTAGTTAAACCATGTTTTGTCCTTATCTGTCAAATTCAAATATGACAATGACAGATAAGGATAAAACATGATTTAGCTACTCCATGGTTATTCCACACTTATAAGTAAGGGGGGAAATGTTTCAATAAATGGATCAGCTCAGGATTCCCTGAGCAGCTTAGGTTCGAATAGACCAATTCGTACGACATCCACTCCATAGACATATCGGTCAATAAGAGGTTCTCTTTAACTTAAAAAGGCAAAGGAATAGTCTCTTGTGTTATTCTCTTACTTGCTTGCTTAACCACGTGAGATTATTTCGACCCAGAAGCTCTTAAAAATTGCGTGGCTATGCATTTTTAACCTTAGTTCATTCGATAACAGCTGGCGACTATATTTAAAAGTCCAGTGCAACACGTATACTTTAATCTTTGCAATCGTTAGCGTTCACAGATCGCTACTTGTTTAGGCCTAATTAAAAACGCAAAAAAACTGTGGCCCGTGGAAGCAGATTCATTCAGCAAACGTTATCATTATAGAAAATGCATAGGATTGACGTAAGCTGCCAGACAGTCACGTCGAGCTCTTATGTCAATTCAATCCCACACATATGACAGTTTTCGAATCTATTACGTTAGCGTCATGCATCTTGGTAAAGGGCTACCGGTCTAGTGATAAGCATGAGGCAATCGTCTTCCCAACTCATTCTATTCTATGACAAAGTTTGATTATTAGGCATGGTAATAGCTAACGTTAACTAACCTATAGGTAATCCTTAAAAATATTTTTCATGAATTAAGTATGTTTATTAAAGTTACCTATGACCACAGGTACCTATTATTCGTAACCATCGAACTGTCACACAAAGATAGATAAACGGCTGACAATAACTTTCACACTGAACCTCAAACTAAATCGCAATTAGCTGAAACCGCAAATAAGCAAACTAAACCGTTTCAGAATTAAACCTTATTGCCTCCCCAGAATAAACAACGCTTAATTACTATTGGGACGATCGGACGGCGCGCTGTTTTTTATTTCGGCCTATGATACACGAGAAATGAGTATTTGAGCGGGTTGTTTGCACGGGGGTGAGAGTGCGTGGGGTTTGTATACTTCATAATCCTAGAGGGAGGAGTTGTGCTTTGTTTTGCAACTACTTCGGTTGGTTGGCCGAGGACTTGTTCATTACTCTGTTATGGCAAATATTCGATACCTATGTAACCTTTCGCAATACGTATATCATAGGCGTATTAGGTAATAGCAAAGGTATTAAAGATGACGTTTTCGATGAACACGTATTGAATTATAGTACACGGCCTATACAGTCAGTATTGACGAAACGATATAACAAACTGTTTTGACTGATTGCTTCGTAAAATATATATTACGGTAAGTAAAATAACTCTGTGTAAGTTATATTTATCACTATCACTGATCAAAAAGGACATCGTCAGTTTCTTGAAGTGGATTTAAAAACAAACCACTATTTTGTCCCCCGAAGCTCGCCAGTAATTGTCCATACCTGCAACAAGGAACAAGAATAAGTAAAGTGTCGCCTCATTTGTCGAGTTCGTCCGTTGTCAGTCGGTAATGGGGAGCGACGACGCCACCGTGCCGCGCGGTGTTCGTTTAATATAATATAATAACCCTCAAAATGACACTCACTCGGCCATATTTGTTTGTATCGTTCGCTTTTTTAATTGATTGAATTGATTTTTTATAGGTTTTCACAGCATATTTTTATTCATTTATGAATTATACCTTTGTTTTTGATTTAGACGCGTTATTTATTACATCAAATCAACACTGTAAATGTTTTACCGATGATTAATTGCACGTCATAATAGTTGTCAAAAATTAAATTTGATGTTCTAAGGGAAGCGTACCATGTTTTCTTCAACAACACTTGAGTATCGCATAGAATACGACGCCTTTAGGTTCCTGTATGTTTTACGCCTAATTATTAATTTCCTTCCATCTACTTGCAATGGTTTCCTCATTACCGAGGGTCATGGTCATTCCCTCGGAACAGTTTTTCTCGGATGATGTGCCCCCATCTCTTCCTAACAACCGATTGTACAGCACCGTGTCGAGAAATGTGCGAATCTGTTCTGCTTTTGCTTTAAAAAAAATCATTGACTTTTTCATTAAATAATACTTAAATTTGATAGCGATACGTGACTCCAAAAACACTTTGACATAGCACTACGTAGAACAAACAGGTGGAACCACATAAACAGAACAAGCGTAATGTTGTACACAGGAATCCTTTCGGAATCACACGCACGACAATTCGATGGAGCTCAGCCTACGTATCAAATTACATGCGCTCGGAGCAAATTTGTAACTCAGCGGCAAGGTCACGCCTTGGAAACATATGAGCGGGTTTGAAATTATCGACCAATTGAGGGACAATAAAATAACAGACTTCTGTTTTACTAACTATGTCGTTAACCGTCTTCTTTTAAACACACTGCCTTTTATGTCAAGTGAATAAGAGCTACTTTATCATTAACAATGTTTTAACGATATGGTTTTACACAAACTATCCATCTTCTTTATAGCCGATATGGGCCGTCTATTCAACATCAAACGTCAGTTTAGTTAAGTTATTTAGTAAAAACTTTTTCTAATATTGAAATATCTCAAATAAAACGTCTAAAACCGCGACAGATTACCTATGCCTATCTACTTGGGTCAGTTTTTTCTACTGGATGGAGCATATTAGTAACACGGTGATATTAACAAGCGTAGCGTTAATTTACTATACTTCTCTAGATGGTGTGCAGCTATGGCAAAAAGTACCTACTAAATCCCTCAACCACAAGATCACTGTTGCGTTGTTGTGTTTGGCTTAATTAATTAAAAGAGTGTTTGGTGTAAGTATAACATTCCCATCAATCTCTGATTTGTAGACCGACATATATATGTAGAGGTTATTCAAGCTATTGTATTAAGTTTCTCAATATAATTAGCCAGGATCGCTCCGCTTCTCTCTAGCGCGCCCTTACCCCTTGTGTAACTCAATGCATATATCTCTGGAGATAACCGCGCACTCAGTCTTTTCCCGAAACACCCGTAAAGTGTAAAGGGAGCCCTTTAGATTTATCACCTGGCGGAATAATGTGCCAACTATTTATTTAGCTAGTTTATTAGTTTTTCAAAGTTAGAAAGGTTTAGTTCTGAATTACTTTTAGTTTTAGATTTGTGTTAGTGGGTTTTTGTATTGAAACTATTTTACCGTTGTTTTTATACCGACAATGGAGCATTACGAAAAATGAGAAAACTCTCATTTTTCCTAATTTCGGATTTTAACAGGCAAAGATAATGTCGATAATGTGGTTTTTCGTGTATGATACGATCGCTTCTTTGACACTATGAAACTTTGCATGAAATATTGTAAGCAGAATTGTTCAACATACATTGGCTATCAGAAGATTTTTATTTGCAGTTTTTAAAATGGCACGTATTGAAAAAACAACGTTTTCCACCTAAGCTCTTTAGCTATTCGAAGCGAGATCGTTCCCACAGCACTCACTTAAGTTAAAACGAATGACGTGAAGTGGATCGTTAACTACACCGTCTAAGTTAATTTACTTAGTCCATTTCTTATTGGGAAAAGTGTTGCACTTTTGAGAAGAGCATTGAAAATCGACATGGATGCTCAACAAGCTAACCTGAGTACAACATCGCCCAGTGCGCCATCACGACTCAGAGAGGGGAGGGGCGGTGCTCAAGTATCTAACTCCAGTTTGATATCGTTTTCAATCAACGGTGCTCAATTCATCTCTCGTATCAGTTTACTAGGAAATCTACGCTAAATATGAAGTAGAAACAGTACTTACGTACTAAAATAATAAAATTTCCGTAATGACTAATTCTTAGTTCACCCTTATTATTTCAGATTTTTTAATGTAAAACTTGATATTGAAAATGCTCAAAACGTCCTTTTAACATAAATAAAAAAGCCAAAATATTATATATTAAATAATATATTTGGACGCGTCCTAATACAAAAGTCTAACATACATATTTGTGTTAGCGCTTGGGCAGACTAAGCGAAACTCAATCATATTTTAAATATTGTGCGTTAGACTGCGTTTATAAAAGAACAAAGCCTTAACTGGAGATTCTTGGACTGTATCCAGCAGTGAACGCTCTTCGGTTGAAGAGATGAACGGTTTAATAATCGACTTATGCATACAGACTGTAGTACTCTATGAAAAGCCAGCAAATCAAAAAAAAAGTAGTAACTTTGTAGGTACAGCAATGAACCAAATAGAAATAAATAAAAAATAAAATTGGCTTACAATCTGCGAAATTTCACATCAACCTCCTCCATTTTTGCTGTAGGTTAGTACCAAATAAAAAGGTATAAACAAGTAGCTGCTGAGCAATGCGCTCCGAGTTGCTAGTGCGAAAGAAGAGCAAAGGTTAAAGGGTGCTCCACACCGGTTGTAAAGTTGCCGCGCGCCGATAAATAAGTGGGGCATTAATCCGAGTTAAATGAGCCACCGCGGACTGAGATAAACTGAGCCGCTTATATCAATCAGCCTGTGTGGACAACGCGCTATTAAAACAGTAGTGCTAGTAGTTTTTAACATAATACGACTTACTTAATAGTAAAAAAAAATCGCCTAGGCATATTGTCATGAAAACAAAATCGGTCTGGTAAAAATCCCTACGTATATTTATTGTACTTCAGTATAAAGAAAATAAGTTAAATATTATAGATTGCACCCCGTTTTTAACATGAGATTTATAAAAAGCCAATTATTTTAGCGTTTTCAGCAAACAAAGTTATATGATACGGTATTATAATATTGAGAAACAACAGACAAAATTGAAATATGCATCTTATTCATTTGAATTATCGTTATTGCGGTTGCAAAAATTGCTATGTGTTTGTTATCAAATAAAGGATTTTGAATTCTAATTGAACTGTCTAAGATTTAAAATACTCCTAACAGAAAATAACACAACGACTTCAGCACACACAGCGACGTTATGCCGTTACGTCTTAGAGTAAGTTACCGTCTAGTGGTTTTGAGATTATAAGATATCATAATCACCCTATTATACTTGTAGCAGTCCACAGCTGGACTTATAAGAAACCATTAAAACATCAACCTTCTGTCAAAGTACTTAACCTTATTCATACAAATTCAAAATTTGTTATTAATGTTGCTCGACTATGCTAGCTATATATATATATATATATAGCCAAAAGTATCCAGTGGCAGACAGATATTACTAGAATGTGTAAAATAGTTTGAGCGCTCAATATTTCGGTGCTGGCGACAAAATGGATCAGCCTGCTCCCGGCGCACGCGGCGGCCATACTGCGCTGGATAAGGCAGCGTCCCCAATATACGACAACTCTTGATATCGAATTCAGTGTATTAAATGAAATATTTACCAATTGACAATGCTTTACTTATTAATACGTGTGTAGTGTAAAGTTGAACTAATATCTCGTTATAAAATAATAGAACATAGAAAATAACTTTCAAAAGGCCGTTTAAGGAGTTAAGAAGAAACAGATACGTCTATTTACGGTCAATTGTCATTATATGTTTTCATCTTTAATAGACAATAGGGTCCGTAATATGATCGCATTTATCGCGATAAATAAAGCATCTGACACTCTCGCACTCACATACTGGACAGAAAGTGACAGATGTTTCATCCACGTTTCTTTAAATCGATAAAAACGACCATAACATGCCCGCAGTAGGCGTTTCTTATTGTGTGGAACACTAAGAAACGTGTATGGTAACGTAAGAGTCAGATTCAAAATATCTTTACAGAAATAAGTGGAAAGTATTTTTAATAGACTAAAAAGAACAGGGCATCAGTCAAGCTTCACATTTGCCCGCCGACACCTCATTCGCCGGCGTGTCACGTCTAGCGCTCGCTCTATATCCGAGATCAAACGAAGTTGTGAAGACGATATAAGCACCTTATTTTTCGCGCATTACACTTTGAAATTGTTCGAAATATGTTATAGCCATCTATGGCAGGTTTTCTTTAACGTTGCACGAAATATACTTTCTACTTGGTTACTTTGCTTGATACTTACTTTCTTTACTTATTATTATACTCATACTCATTTATTCATATTTTTCGATAAAATTACACGTCAAAGGTTACATTAATTTATAGATTAATTAGATCTAGATGCATAATAGACATAAATCAAATTACAATTAAAATTCCATTATAGGTTCATTAGTTTAAATTACAAAAAATACATGAATTATAGTAGTCATCTAGTGAATAAAATGCTTGCACAGTAAGCCATTTTTTAAACTTATTATAAAATACAGCATTGTTATCGGTATTTTTTATTTCGACGGGTAGTTTATTATAAATATTAGGCCCTGCAATAGTTATTGTTTTATTAGACTTAGCAAGTCTGCCACTCGTTGTGGCCAGTATGTTTTTATTTTTTTGAGCGATCCGTATACTTTTTGGCTTCTTTTTTGGAAATAATTCTAAATTACTTCTTACGTACTTATAGTCATGGTAAGTAATTTGGTTGTGTTTTTATTATAAGTTTTATTATAAGTGATTCCACGAAGCTGACTTGTTAGGATTACTTGTTAAGCAGACTATTTGGAAATAATATAACTTACACTTTTTAAGTAATGAAATAATGAATCACTTGACATAAAACGGAGTTATAAATAAGTTATTCATTGTGTATTCTATTGCTTAAAGGAACGTAGGTATTCTAAACGTTGTATGCTAAATAAATAAATCCTAAATTACTATCTGTTAATACGAGTATACCTGCTTGTTTTAGAGCTATCATTTTATTGGCGGTATTGTATTGTATTATATATTTATAGAATTAAACATAAAGTCGTACTGTTTTACTGCATATGACTACCATGTTTTCGCCGAAAACCAATATTTCGCTTACAAAGACAATAATGCGTTAAATATGCTCGTAGTTATTCGACCATGTTTGTTCGAATAATACTCGGAATTGAAATGATATTGTATTTCCCTTTTGAATTGCAATACGGTAAACAAATTAGAACGTGTTATGTAGGCCGTTCGACTGCATGAAACAATAGCACTACCATGCGATCAAATTCTAGCACGATTGTGTTCGGGACAAAAGTGTCCCATGCCATGTAATTGTTTATTATTTAAACAACCTACTCGTACTCCTTGTTTTTCTGCTAGCATAAATTATTCCAAATCCTTCTCGGTACATTCTGTTCATTTATGGAATAGTCTACCAACTAATATTAGGCAGTCTCAATCGGTTGCTTCGCTTAAATCTAGGCTGAAGTACTGGCTTGACTGTTGTTCCTGATCTAAGACTGTGTGTCCTTTCTACTTTACATACTTATTTATTTAGAAATGTATTTCGTTAGAATTTTACTAGTATACATATATTAGCTTATTTTATCCTATTTAATATTACGTATATTTATACGTATCGTCGCAAATTAAAAAAATAAATCTATTTGACAAACACCCCGTAGACATGTATACATGTCTGTCATGCCCTGCGTTTCCCCAGAGGTACCATTGTATGATAGATACGAAGCACCGTGCGCCGTAACAAATTTTACAGTTAGATTTAGGGTTGCGTACCCGAATGCGCCTTCGGACTGCCTCAGGACTAACCCTACGCTGTCAGGCCTCGTTATAAATAACTGTATTATTTGGACTATAATGGTTAATTTGATTTTGTTTTTCATTACAAAAAACCTGAAAAAGAATGGGTACGATATTTTGAACATTTCCAAACTAGCAGTATCATTTAAAAGTCAAATGACGTTTTACGACAGATTAGGCCTGAAAGTTACGAAACGACGACCAATAAACGTAAAAACTGCTATAATTACGAAAAAAAACTTAATCATCTTGGTGTTTCCAAACGATCACCCATTCTGTATTGGTCTCCTTTTCTGGTAGCTTAAATTTGTTGCTCAGACATTTTTAACGAGTCAAGTTATTGCTTTGGTATTTAAAATTAATTAGCGTTGATATTCTATAGTGATACAGATCCCTCAGGGCGCGTGTCTGGCTTAACCGGTTTTAATTAAACGGCTGTGAAGTCAAGAAGTATGGTTAAAAATGACCTCTTATCACGGTACCGCACTCCTAAGTTGTAACCTACTAAAACATAAAATTATAATAAAACCGCAGCAACAGAACAAGAAGCAGAACGCTGCTTACGGCGATTGTAAAGAGTAACAAAGCTTGGCAGCGGCCGTGTTAAAATTTTGCTTGCATAAATTAATTTAACAACTTAATCTGGTAATGCTACGCTTTTGTAGCACTTGCTACGCCGTCCATGTGCCTCGGGCTACAAACCGCTAAAAAAGCAATGCAATCATCTACATATATTTACCAAGTAAATTGAAGTCAAACATTCGTTTTGCTCCTTTCCAAGTAAAGCACGTAACAAAGTTAACACGGAACTCGAATTCGGGATGAAGTTGAAAAAAAAACAAACACAGTCGGTGGTTCTCAAGTATTTTGGGTTACAAAGATCTGAGAGGCCGGAGCCGAGGGCACGCGTGAGCGGCGCGCGAGTCACGAGCGACAGCGGGGAACTCAAGGAAATACTTAGAGTTACATGATTCTCGAATAAATTTATAGTCGAATACAAAACATCCGTCTAAATGGACTACATAATAACCAGAAATATGATTTTCAATTAAATAAGTTCTTATTCCTGGATAAAGTCTCTGCTTAAGCGACTGAATCGAAAGGAGATGAAGGTAAAATACCTAGTAATTATGCACCGAATTTACGAACAAATAAAACGCATCCTAAAGCGTCTAAAGATTATTGGACGCAACGTAACTTAATAGATGAGATAAAATGCAAGCCAACAGTGAAACAGAAGGGCCCCGCTGTCGCTCTTGACTTGATTGACTTCAAGACTGTCATTTTATTAAGTCGCCCGATAGAATCTCGATCGGTCGACATATGTCGTGGACGTGCGGAATCCGCCTCCGGACCGGAGCGATGTTCCTTCCTTCTTTAAATACATATTAACACTTGACTTTACAAAATCTTTACATGTTTTATTTGATGTTATTCTTCTTAAGATTATGTTTTTATTCGTTGGAAGTTGGGTCACAGAAGAGTTTTGAATAATTTATGAACTAGATGGTTTCGTCTAAGAAGGTTGTGAATGTCGGCAATAAGCGCCTTGATTCCATACGAGCCTAACAAGACATATACATCAACCAAGATGTTAATTACAGTATAACTTGCTGCTGTATGAGATTTGATTAGTATGACTCAGTAATCTTTTCCCCGTGATAGAGAAATATTCCACATACGGATTCGGTAGATCTAGTCAATTTTGACACGAACGGACTAATTTTCCGGAATAAAATTAAACTTACCACTGGTTACGATTTAAATCGTCTCCATAGACTAATAAGGTGTCAAAATATAGCTTTTCAAGACTAATAAGAGTACTTATTACCTGCGTTAATGTATCATGATATGAATGAAAAATCCATGGCAAGAGGAAGGTAAACCAGCACACAAATCACCCGAATGGTAGGATTTTTTGCATTTTTAAGACTACAATAATAAGACCGCAATCCTAATAGGTACTCCAAATGTGTTGCCAATCCTGCGGACAATGATAGAATATTTCAATGTCAGGAATTTAACCGATTGACTTATCCCCACACCGGACACAAGAACGCGACACTTCAGTTATATTTATACATACTTGTTGAATTCTATTGAACACCCATACCGTTTGATACCCGTACTTCGCAGAAAACAACATTTTTTCTAACCGGATCTTACACCTGAAGTCCTGATAAATAATCATATATACCTATATGGAAATATATGTGTTTATGAAATTCAATATCAAAGAATCCTAGTTGGCCCCAAATATGCTAAAGAAAAAGTAGTAAAATAGAAACCAAATTGGTCATTTTTTTTCTGTTAAAACCAATTCCGTGAAGCAGATAAATAAGGCCTGCTGATTTACACCTGGCGGGTAATAGAATCCGCTGGCGTGCGGGACGCATACTAACGACGCCGACAGACGTATGGGGCGCATTGATTTTACAAGGATTTAACATTTCTTCAGTGTTTAATACAAGATTGAAGGTAACGATGTTAATAACTCTACATTAATGTCTGGCTACAACACTGTTCTACTATATATAACGCTGAGAGAAAATACAACAAAAAACAGTAGGTACATCAGGAAACTTGGAATGAAAAAAGACAGTAGGGCGACGAATATGAAATACGAGCCTGAGAAACGTAGGATCATCTCTTATGTTACTGACATACCCGCCCATGTGTGTATATATAATACTATGTTCAAACAGATAAGGGATTAAAGAAGAAGAAAGAAATATGAACGAATCAGAAAGTGTCGTTGGATTGAGAATACACTTAGGTGAGATACTAATCACATAACTAAGAAGGCATTACATTGGAAACCTGAAAGAGGTACAGAATAGACCAGCTCCTCGGAGGAGTAATGAACAATGAGAGATAAAAAAATAACGCGTAGAGTGGGATAGGAATAACTTACGTATATAGAGCTACACCTTATGTTAACTACGGGTATTTTTAAGTACGTGTGGTAAGTCTGTAATTTTGATAAAAAGTCATTAATTAATACCGTAACCCGTTAGAATGGTAGAAAAGGTTTTAGTTCTCTATATAATTAGGTAAACAGGTACCTAATTATATGTATAATTAATCTTACTAGTTAAATTTGCACAATGCAAATGCACAGTGAATAAAACATACTAGTAAAATGCAAGTCAGGCCCTCGAACTGAAGGTACTTAACTATTTCAACTGACTTCAGAATTTTTTTCAAGGCATCAGGCATATATATGTTCACGATCGAAATAGCTTTATAGAACGTCATCCAATCTATTAAAGACGAACGAGTTTATCACAATGCTCAGTCTAACTCTATTATTCGCTCCACACTTTATTAAAAAGGGCTCGTAAGAAATAATAGACACTACGCACCTAGTTCCAGCTACATATTAACATCGTAAAACTAAAGTGCGCCCGTTAAACCGAAAAGGTACGTTACATAAAAACCAATGGTAAATCTGTATTAAGCGGCAAGAGTTACGTTCAGGCAGTTTTACTAAAACGGACAGCATGCTGCGAGCCTGGGCGGGAGCATGCCGAGTTTAGGCGCGATCAAATGATCTTCGTACAATCACGGAATATAGCTGTTGAGTCATGAGAAATAAAAGGCAGTTATTTCACAGTCATTTTACCATAGCACCCTGTTATAATGACATTTTTAGTCACTAGAATAATAATTACGTTATAATTTAATCTAGTTTATTTAATCGATAGTGGCTCAATCAAATAGGTGATGCCCGTGACCATACATCGGTTAAAAAACGCAAAATAGGGCTTAAAAATGCGTCCCTCTATGACTTTTGCCAAGAACATAGGAGCTATTTACAAACACTTGTCTTATTATTACCCAACTGTGGATAAGCCCAAAAGGAGGGTTATGTGTTTGACCTGTTTATATGTCCGACTCTATATCCACTCGTAACTACAAAACGGCTAAACCGATTTTAATAATATACGTGGTTAGGTCTTAACCACTAGAGTGTCATATAGGCTATATTAAAATTATTTAAATATGAAATTGGCGAAATAAAAAATATATATGTACATGATCTAACATTATACTAATGACATTAATATCCAAACAGCAGTTGGGTTTTTTAAAGCTAGCGTTTTGTTAGTCTAGTATTTATAATCAAAAACGCGTCTGCATTAGGTATTATGCATGAATTTTCGTTTTTAAAGTAACACGTAAATATTACTCTTGAAGTTCGCAATATTTTTTTAAGTCATACCTACGAATAAAAACATATATTAATGCGTAGGTATGGCACAAAAAAACTTTACAAAAATGCCTCTACTCTTTAATGGTTTTATTTTACTCCTAATTTTTCTCTCTCTTTGTTACCTTTTGAGTTGTATGTAAATACCGAAATGTGTTTAATTCTGAATGAAACTTACGTTGCGTTTTTTTAAATGATGTATCCATATTTGGTTCAAATCTGTTCCTTCGAAAGAGACAAAAAGTGAATGAATGCGTGTTTTAAAAAAAGCCGAGGTGTGGTAATGACGCGTCATCGCCAAACATCTTTCCACAATCGACTCCTTTGAAGCGCCCGACTCGTGCCAAATAAAAAGGAACTTTTTACATCAAAACTTTATTCCGTCCCGCGCTCTGATTCGTACGTGAGTCCAGACTATATTTCTCTCTGATTACTGTATCTCGGAAATACTTTTTGTGTATTTTTTCTCACACGTATTACGGTCGGAAGTTTGAGTTTGTTAATGTGACGTAAGCATTTAACTTCGCCGGGCAGGTGCTCATTGTATTACTTTCGGTTAACAATGAGGTGTGGTGCATTAGGTTCTTTGTGCGAGTTGTTTCGACTTTGCAAAGTCGTTACTTTTGTTGGCTGTTGTACAGTGCGACAGCTTTGAAAATATCCTTCGGGTTTGTACTTCTCTCTCACTTGCTCTCATACGCTCTCATGCGGGTCTTACCGACATTACTCGAACCCGAAAGACGTTTTAAGGGCAACGACCAATGACCTATATTTAAACCATCTGAAAAGTTGTATATGACAATCTTTTAATAGGTATAAAAAAAAACTTTTAACTCAAATAACGAAAATTCAGTAAGCGTCTTGCAATAATTATAAACACAACTTGTAAATTTCATACAAGCGAATACTGTAACTGAACATAGATTATAATAATTAATTTCGTTAATAACTCCAATAAATAAAGCGAAATTAATTTTAAAGTTCCATCGAGCAGCAATGTATAATGCACACTCTTGTTCACATACTGCTGTATATCGACATCCAAATTAGTTTGGGTTCTTAACATCTCTCATTTGTCACTATGGTGCCCGCAATTGCGCCCCTCTAATTAGGACAAATCGGAATTGAATACGACACAGCGCAGCCTTGTATTAGACGCCTCTGTTTACTGAAGGGGGCAGGTCCATGTTGACGCTCATACTGAGAGTAGGCGCAAGATGTGTGTTGTATGTTGTATGGCGTAATACTTCATTGTTTTCATCGTACACGACGAAACACTACGGCTAAAGCGTTTGTAAAGCAACTGAATTACGAACTACCTGTGAAATTACGTTTTAAATGACTGAGATTTTATTACGCGTACGCTAAGTAATCTTACGCAGTAAGCAGACGAATGCTCATTTAGCAGATCCGGTTCTAAAAAGCTATTATTAGGGTGGCCATGGCAACGGCTATCGTCCGGAACACTGTGCAGTTTCAATAACCGACGTTAAACCATGCGCGAGCTACTGACGACGCCAGGTAGTGCAGTACAAATCGTACATGATCGAAGTTACATATCGAGCTCGTTACATCTCTCATATCCATGACAAGGGTTTAGCTTAGACTACGAAAGGAGACTAGTGAAAACGTTTTTGAATATCATTGCATTACTGTTAATATTGAATTGGACAATAGTATAAGTTGTACATTTTGAATGTTTCTTTGAATTAAGGAACCCTTATAAGTCGCTTTGGAGTTCTTGATTGTTTATACCATTTATGTGAAACTTAATAAAGTACCACCTTCTCAATACAACCTTTTATTAAAGATTGATATTGGTTCACCCGCTGGAGCACTAGGCTATGACAGACAGACAGATATACTTCAGACAAGAGCATTTATGGTATAGCCTTTTTTGCTTCTAAAATCGTAAGCAGATGTTGACGTTTAGTACCTTCTTCTGTCAATCATTCAAGAGCTACCTTATCGTCAACAATATTGCTCTTAATGCTTTAATAATACTAACATACATACATACATTAAATCACGCCTGTTTCCCAGAGGGAAATAATACTTTCTAGTTAGTATATAATGGTAAGTTTAATTTATAAAATATACCTAACTTGAATTTTAACACAGTAATAAAATTCAAGTAATATACATAGTTTATAAATTAAACTTAAGAAATAATGATCACTCACAATTAATTTGTCAACGGTTTAGAACCCAAGTTCAATTAATACAGATAGGTACTTGCACAATACCTGCCTGTTTAGGAGGTTTACGCCAACGCACATCGGCCATTGTATAAATGTCGCTAATGGATTAGTAGTCGCCATACATGCAACTGAATGCCGCCGTCGAAATTGGTCAGAATTGGGCTTATGTGGTATAGCAGAGCTGAGCAGCGTTTGATTTGTCGCCACAGAGTCCGTTTTCATTAGAGTCGGTATTTCATATTGTGAATGAAATTGTTGGACGCGTTCAAAGGAGATTGAAACGTATTCCTCCTGCTTTTGACTGTAACGTCATGTATTTCGGAGGCTGTGATTAAAATATTATATGAATAAGGTTGAAATACTATGATATTTTTGTTTCCGCATATGACATTAACTTAAGTTACAAGAGCTTGCTGGTTGGCCATAGTGTTCTTTCTAGATTGCTTAAAATATATCAATATCTGAGCTTTCCCGACAAGCTCTCCAACGTACTAGCCTAAAAACCCGTAACGACTAGTTTCCAGTGCTGTATCAGAAAAGCATGTAGGAAATATGCTACGAACTTGTATTCATTCGCAGAATTTTCGTTTCACTGAACGCAATTTTCTCTCGAGGTATTTCTTTTTTCAAGAAATCATAGGGTCATGTATACCTATAGGTGAAATTTTATGGCAGAAATGCCAACCTAGTGCTCAAAGAATTTCTGAGAATGGTTGGTCGCCAACTCTTATAAAAGAGTACAGTGCTTCTGTTATTGTCCACTAACGCTCCTGCGGGGCATATTATTAAAAGTGACAATTTCCTGCCGTTAGGGCAAGCCAGGTTGCATTTCTATGAAAGATAACGACTATAACCAGCAATTCGTCTAAATAAATGGAACTGACATAAGTAAATACAAAATATTTTAAATACATAATTTCTATACCTACGAGGACATTCTTTGACAACGCTGTAAAATATTTACAACGCATTTTAAAATAAGATATCCTTTAAATAAACGTTGAGAAATAGAGTATAAGTTTTTTTTTTATCTGTTCCTATTCCATTACATTAAAAAATGATCTGCGGCGCCCCTGTGTCATTTCCAGTTGCATTTAATAACACACGATGACATTATTCTATACGTGGATGTATGTTCTTCATTAGTGGAAAGCACTTCGCGTATTGGACGCCGTCCGCGGTTTGATGGGGCATAAATTTCGTTTCAGTCTTTTAATGAACACTTTATTAAATGGGGTTGGATATATCTAATGAATATAGAGGTATAAATAATTTTGACGTTGGGAAATTATTTTCGTATGTTCACCTACATGTGTAATGACGGTATATTTACACAAGCAAGCCATATAATAATTTTAGTACCTACTGAAACTTTTTTAATGTTGGGAGAATGGGGTTATTATTATAGTTACGAAACAGCATTTTTTTTCTTATTATTACGTAAAGAAACAATGGAAAAAACTTTATCATTTCGAAATGGCATCCACAGGTATTAATTCATAATGACATAGGCCGCAATTTAATTTTTAAAATAGTTGTTTATGTTATTATCTCCAACTAAACCATGTAATTATACACAAACTGTGTGACTAACTACTTCGTATTTTAACTTACACGAGGAACGTCTTATTAAACGAAGAAGAGAAACCAAAAGACTTTAGAAGTAACGAACACCGTTCTGGACATGTCACAATCAGTTAGAGAACAAAGGTGTCTCCGGAGTTTGAATGTTAGAGTGCTACTAATTGGTAGCGAAAGTTCTGGAAAAACTCGAACGGATGGACGGATGAGTGAACACAAAGTGTAATTACTCATAAAAACCCTTAGAAATGTTTACTCACGGATTTTGAACAGTTGCGATTGGTCTATAAGTTTTAACGTAACTCGTATGTCAAGTTATATAAACCTGTACAAGTAATACATATTTTATACCTAACTGAGTCAAAGTAACAAACTTATGCCAATCAAATTAAGCCAGTATTAAATAGGGTTAATCGTTTATAACTGCCACTTTACACTAATACTTATGTGTAAAGCTGGGATTTCTATATTATGCTGACATTTCTGGGATTAAATTAGAATACTTAGATGCAGAAATATTACTCGAAGTACAGTTAAAGTATATTTACTAACGGCTTCAGTACATACAATTGATAGCTAATTACGAGTAGTACCTAGTAGTAAATATTTTTAAGTGGTCAGTTATTGACGATTTACCCTACTGTACCTTTTACTTATTAAATACTAGCGACCCGCCCTCGCTTCGCTTGGGTTTATGTAAGTTTTCTGTAACACCCGTATTTAAACCACAATTAAGTATATCTACATAAAACTTAGGGGGACTTTATTTAATAATATGTGGTATCATTTTACGAAATATACATTAAATGAAAGTACCTACTTACCTACATATAAACATTACAATATTATAAATAATCATGTTCATAAAATAAAAACGGCCTACGCATGTTAACAGCCGGGAAATACCGTTTTATTACCAATTTAAAAAGTAACCAGCATTTAAACGACATCAACAATGTAGTAAAATTTAAAATCTCTCAATACGGTTTATAGTGTTGTTTTGTAGTTAACACGGGGCGATGCAATGCCCGGGTGGAACAAATATAATGAGCACCAAAAAAGTCAAAGTCAAAAACAAAGTTCTTTATTCTTCAATTTAGGCATTATATAATGCACCTATGAATGTCAAAAAACATTACTACCAATATCATCTTTGAGACTCAAATTTAGAAAACGACCATCAAATTAAATTACCTGTGTAGATCAACTTTAGTAAATGACAGCGAAATTTTAGCGAGCAAAATTACAAGTTATGAACATTTTAAATCGTTCTATTTTAGTGGTGTTTGTATTTTAATTGCATCAGTGGACCAAATTTTGTAAATGGTCATCAAATCTTAGCGGTCAATAAACTACAGATTCCTAAAAAATTTTGGCAAATTAACAAGTAAAGTGTAATAGCGCCATTGTTTTTCAGGCTAGCAGTTTAGTAACAGCTTGCTTGCGTTAGATGGTTACTTTAAGAAGATAAATGTACGAAAAACCGAATCAGAGCGCCCGACTCCCATGGTCTTGTCTGTCCTACCCCTAGAGTGTTTATGCAAAGCGCGGAGCCAGAAGCTCATAAGCAAATCCAGAGGACGAGAGCCCACGAGGCTCGAGATGTAGGAACGAAGGGATGCAGCGAGCGTAACGAGCTGGCGACCTCATAATATCTGAAGCGAGAGTCCAGCGTGCGGTTGTTGCGATGGAGTTACGAATAAGAGTTCTGGTGGGAGCCCACTCATTTCCATGATCATTTACTCATTTTGGTGGAACTATTTTTAGGTTAATTTACTTAAAAAGAATAATGTGATGGAACATTTTAGTGGTCACTAACTAATTTTGGGTTTATATTCTTTATAAGGGTAACAATTTTCTGATTATTTACTATTCTTGGCATTGAAAGGTATTTTTTTGTGCGTAAATTATTACTTAATCTGATGAATCATTAAACATATGCCATTTCTTAGTACTTAATTATACTGATGAATGTTCATTCACTCAAGGCTATGTGAACTGTTACCCCCTTACTAATAAACGTTGAGTAACGGTGGTATAGCTACCTAGTGTTTTGTCCTTATCTGTCAAATTCAAATGTCACAATGACAGATAAGGACAAAACATTGTATAGCTATACCACCGTTACTCAACGTTTATTAGTAAGGGGGTTAGTGTCCATTTCTTTCTAGTTATTCGTACCGCTTTCTCCACTTGCCCATTAAATACCATGTTTTAAGTGGACGTTGTATAGCATTTTAAGTACTAAATAAAATAGTTTAAAATATAGTTCCTAAATGCCAAATAAAATACTGGCTAGTAAGAGAAAGTAAAGGCAACTCCCATCCAACGCAAATCACTTGATATGACAACGTCCCCTAAAATAGGGCCTTAATATTGTGCGTGTCTAAAAAAACATTACTCAAGGAGCTACTAGGTCGTTTATAAATTCCCTTACAACCATGACATTATTAAAAACATAAAGAACCTAAAACGAATTCGTTTTGAGTATTGCATTCCTTGTGGGGAAAAACGTGCTTGTCGTTTTTCAGCGTAATGATGCTATAACAACAAAAACTCTGTGTAACTTGACGCGGACGTACATATGTTCTAAGTAGGTACATATAGCAAAATAAAAAATATCTACGTTAAAATTATGCGAAAAGCACTGCGAGACTTTTATTAAAGTTTCGCAAAAAGCGTCAAAAAAGCTACAAGCCTGACAAACAGTCGTTCTATAATAAAACGGTACAAAACGCGAGGCACCCCTACAGCAGAAAGACGTATACTTGTTCTCATTAAGGCTCTAATTACGCCCCCCGAACGCCCCCGAGTGCCGCCGAGCAACCCCGAACGCGGCCGACCGCCAGCGGAAACTCAAATTTAAATTTCGTACGTTCCGCGCTCACAAATTGCGATTTTTCACCAATAAAAAGAGGCAATAGCGATTCGAATTTTTAAACGGTTATTGTTTCCTTTTTATGTTAATGACCAGTATTGAAATTTCGCAACGGATGTTCCGAAACAGCCGTAGATCGTTTAACTCCAGCTGCGTTCGGACAAGATTGAGTTGCTGTTTTATTGTTGTTACTCCCTTTGTTGCTTTCGTAACGACCCTCGATTGTTTTTCTTTTTCAACTCAGCAGTCCGTTCTTATCTTATGAAAAGAGACGGCGATTTTTTCATCAGCCCGTCTTTAATAAAAGCATAATAATCCCTCTTCTCCATGAAACACTTCATTAAAATATTCAGAGGCTCGGGAGTGATTATCAAGCCGGATAGCATTTAGTATGGCAACACCATATTACATTAAGTATTTTTTACTTGCCAGCTCATTTTTGACCGCGAACGGGGGGACGGCGACCCTCGCTCACTTTTCATAATTACCGTCCCCGCTGTCATCAAACTGCTTCTAAATCGTGTATTTCTCATTCTGTACAGTCTGTTTTAGGGTCGAGAATTGTGCAGGAGTGTGAATTAAGCCGTTGCGATAAAGGTAGAGGGTGCTGTCACTTCTTATTAGCGTCCATAATAAGCTGTTGTTCTTTTGAAGCTTCGAAACAATAAAAAACATTCAAAGCTAAGTAGTTCATGTAGAAGATATTGTTTGGTGACTGTAGGTACTATAGCGGCTAACGGTTTTTTTTTGTGTTTTTGCTTGCAGTATTTGCTGCGCGATTGTAGCAGCGCTCGATTCTGTCAGGGGCCTGTTTTATAAAGCTATTAATTACAATTTACAGGTTACAAGTTTCCATTTGACACAACCTCGACCAATGACGACCAACTATTTCAGCAGTGTTGCCAGTTTAGACCTGTAAAATTGTAACTTGTAGCGTTATAAAACGTGCCCCAGATGCATTATCTGATTCTCCTTTAAACAAAAAAAACTCGTAGTAAAACGACTTTGTCTGTCTGTTTGTCTACGTTTCGTCGCCAAGGGCCCGATTATAATGATTTTCTTTTTCCTCTCTTTTTTGTTATGGCTCTTTTAAGATATTGAGTTTATTTATCCATAAATCGTTTTCAAGATTTGAGAACCATGGTCGGAAGTTATGTTGTAAACTTTATTTACACAATGTCAAGTTTCTAATATTATTGAGCTTTCTACATATATAATATTATTTTGTAAAGGCATTCCAATTTCAAAATTATAATTATGGTGTTGTTAGGATCTTAGATAAATTTAAACTTATTTAGAAATCCCAAGTTGTTATTTCAACACACAATAAGTTTTCCAATAACTTAAGTTTTAAGTTAAGGCAGGTTTTCTTCAAATCTAATAAAAAAGGCTGCTGCGAACATCCGACAGGATGACTTCAGATAAAGCTTGGCATTCGCGGGCGTTTTGAAAGGAGTCGGCGACATCGTGCATAGGTGAGAATCGGGGCGTGAACAGCGAGTGGATTCTGGAAACTGGGGGACATTAAAATGTTCCGCGCGCTCGCCCGCCACGCCAAGCGTGTCGATCGCTCGACCATATTTTGTAAAATCATTTTTTTTTAAAACACGGATGCGGACACTGTGCTTTGTGGAATTTACACCGCGTGTTGTTTTGTTACTGCGTATTATTAAGAAATATTATTTAATGGAATGATTTCCTCTGACGTCACACTCCGCATTTTATGTCAGTATTACGAAGGGTGAATTTTGAAATAAGTTAATTATGAGTTTATAAAAAAAAACCGCTGTGGGTGTATGTCAAACGTTTACTTTTTCAAACATAGTATTGAATTGGTGAATTGTAAAAAATAGTTGGTTCGATATTCTGAAATTCGACCGTAGCTACTGTAGTAGTAGTAGCTTTATGTTGTGATAATTGTAGTGATAAGGTTTTTGGTAAAGGTTGATAGGGATTTATTATTTTAGGGTGGTTTTGTTTAGGGGTTTGTAAATATACAGGCACCTTCTACTCCTATTATCCGGTAGGTAGCATACGTGGTAATCAGATTATAAAAATAAACGACCTCAAAACTGATAGATTAATCGTATGACACAAAAGGTACCAAGATATTTTTTTATCGGGCGTGTTTGGCGTATCTTCGTTGCTCTTTGCCTTATCATAAAGAGCCTCTCATAATTAAATCACGATTTGACTCGGTCGAGACTAGGTACTCTAGACGCACTCGATCGGGCAATCGCCGACTCTAAATTATCTTTTAATAAATATGTAAAAGGTTCTCATCTCACAAAATTATGCTGGACGAATAATACAGTGAATTCCGGACATGATTTCGGCCGAGCCCGAGGGAACGAATTAGTGAGCTACGTGACCCAACTCGGCGATTTTTTTCGGCGAAATATTACTTTCCGGCGCGTGTTTTTACAACGAGCTCGCGCTATCGACTTGTGACGACTCCTAACGACGATTTTATACAATATGATAATTGCTCGAGTTGTGCAGAGTTGGAGATTTATTGGCTCTGATAGTCCGTGTTTGTGTTTATTGTTCGGACAGTTGTTGTCTTATTCGGGAAGTTCGCCAGTGGCTTTACTTGATGGAACGAAGTAGCAAGTTTCAAATTCCAAGAGCTAATAAATAAACCTATAACGCTTGCGAGTTCATTCAAACAAATCAGTTCCTTAACATTACAAGAGCATTTAATGAAAATTAATAAAGAGAATAATTTTTCATTATATTCAATTACTAAAAATTACAGAATAAATATCTATGTTGCAGAAACCAACTCCACGAAGTATTTACTAAATATGTCATGGAGTTCATTTGATTCAAGAATATGTTAAAGAATAATTTAACAGACTGCTTACAGGATAACTTTATTTTAAAGTTTTTGGCTTTTTCAGAGTTTGTCTTGAGCAACGTCCGAAACACTAGATCCGTTAACCGACCCACACCACGACCGGCATTAAGTTAGGTAGGGATTTTAAATTGTCTATGAAATGACTCACAATATTATCCACGCACGCAATGCTGGTTGTCCCCTCTCGCTCACGGGCGAGCGCCGCGCCGGTGCGGGTCAGCGGCGATGCACAGCGGTCAGACGTCATTAGTGATGCGCCCGCGGCGTTCACTCGTATGACACACGTGTTTATGGAATATGGACACTGGACGGGTCTAAAAACGCTCGAAATTAGAACGACATGGCATTGATTACCTTGACTATTTATAGTTGTAATAGCAAAACATAATCACATTGGATTAAGCCCCATGAAGTTAATATTTAATAAGATTTTCTCCCAAAAGCTAATATTAAAATCTACGTAGGTACCTCATATTTTGTCTTAAAAATATATTTTCATCAAATATTTTCCTATTCCCTATCTATTAGCATAAAGGAATCTTGGGATCGCTATCAGTGTTTACGTGACCTCTTATTAAAATTCCTTTCCGGAACCACTCTGTTTCATTGATTTTTATTCAACGGGACGGAAGCTAAATTATATCCCCCTTACACACAAACTTGTATGTAGATAGTTTGTCCATTAAAGGTCGAGTTTCAAAGATTTTGCCTTTTTTTACCAGACTGTCCTATAGGGTAAGTGTCCTATAGGCTAACTGTCCTATAGGGTAACCACCGGTTTTGGCCATCTTTACACCGTTTGTGGCCACTGTACCCTTTTTAGCCACTTTAGGTTGAAATGAGTATAAAAAATACTGTAAAATTAAAATTAATATTCATAAATAGTTAAGACTGAAGATTATTATAAAGATTTAATATATATTAAATATAATCTTTTTGTAATTTCATAATGCTTTACATACTTATTAGTTAAGATTTAGAGTGGCCAAAAACGGTGTAAAGATGGCCAAAACCGGTGGTTACCTATCTGAAACACTAAAAAACGTTTGCCAGCTGTTTCATTTGCCATAATTTTCATTTGTCCGAAAGTCATTTTTCTCTGAAACCGTTTAACTTTCCTGAATTTTTATAAAACAAACCTAACCTAACCTACAGGATCTGTAAGTATATCTCATTAAACATTTTGAAAAGTTATTGGGCTCAGAATAAAATGAAAATTATGGGAAATTAAAATTATGGCAAATGAAACAGCTGGCAAACGTTTTTAGTGTTTGCGAAAGGATACCAAAACCGGTACTTCTACCCTACATTCATGTTTGTTTTTTCTTTCATTATATGTATACTACACAATACTAGCGATACTCGCTTCACTCTGGTTTATGTGAGTTTTCTGTAACACCCGTACATACATCGGAATTTATTATACATAAAAACCTTCCGTGCAAAATGATCTAACTGGAGGTGAAAACCGCATCAAAATCCGTCACCTGGTTCAGGAGGAGTTAGTAGATATACAGACAGACAACAAAACAGACAGACGTGAAAAGCTACTTTCATTTATACTTTGTAAAAAAGATAAAGACGTACGTATAACAGTGTAATGCTGACAACCCACGCTTTGTCTTGTAATTCAAGCCCTTAGAGGTGCTCCCAACGGCTCACCACCGGCACCCAGACAACAGGCTTGAATTAATGATTAATCGCGGCAAATGGATTAATCAGGCTCGGGAGATCAAGTTGAGGACTGTTAACAAGAGAATTACTACAGCGGGATAGGTGCAGCTCGTCAGTGGGTAACTAGGTACTTAGTTGCATTCAATATCATGATACAGAACGAGGAGACGAATTTAATTAATAAAATCGACATCACAGTTAACTGACGCTGCCAATTTTTTTACATAAAAAAGTATTCTTGAATAATACATGTAAACGAGTAGAAAGTCAATAGAAATCTTCTTGTAAATACCGCTATTTTGATAACTAATTAACGGTAATTTTGCAGTCATTTGTCATTTTCTGCCGCGGTAATTTTATTTTATTTATTTGTTTTTTTGTACAATTAACTTACAATGTACAAACGTAGCCGTGTTACAATGTAGCCGAACATGTTAATCGCTGACAGTTACTGGCGAAATGTACTGGTAATGTTTAAGGTGGGTTAATCGTCAATAATTGGCCACTTTAGAAAGTTTAATTTACTTATAATTGACGAAATCTAATCTGCACTAATCCGACATAGTGCTTCTAAGACAAATTGGTGCAGATTATATTTCTTCAACAATATTAGCCGTTAATTTTATATTGACTTAACTAGGCGATTTACGCAATTAACATACTGTATTTCATAGAAAAGTTCAAATGTATCTTCTTTGTGAAAACCAAACAGATTGCCTAGTTTTTGTAATAATGTTCAGGGCTCAAATAATACATGAAATATTAATTACAAAACAACCGTATAAAATATTGTTTTCCATTTGTGTTAAACGTGTTCAAATAAACACGTTCAATAAATTGTTTGTACAAAATCTCTATTAGAAAATTAATTCAAGCTGCCCTGCCACGATCTTTCATGGCTGAGCGCGCGACCCGTCACGACTCCGTCACATCGTCGCCGGGTTAACGAGCAGAACATGCCACTACACGAACGAGGTGGTCGGCAATCAAGGGCCGGGGAATTCAGACGATATAGGACGGAATCTTGGTCTAAAACTCAGCGATTGACAACTTAGAGTAACGTATACTCGTACATTCTTCAGAATAGCCCAGACAGGTTAATCCACAGAACATATAGTCTTATGTATTGTTAACGATGTGCATAGAAAAGGAAAAGTGTCTCACTGTTTGCGTTAACTTAAAAAATATATTATAGAAAACATTGTCTTTATTCCCACTTGTAAGCCACCTGTGGCCCTAGACAAAATGCTTTGCGAGATCGTAATTGTTATCGAAAATGTATCGGATTGACGTAAGCTGCCAGACGGTCGCGTCGAACGTTTACCAGAGGGAACCTTGCTTGCACTTTCTTGCGTTGTTGCTGATATACTTAACGTCTTTAACTGTGTTCTTAAAATACCTCAATCTGCTATGCGACAAAAAAGAAAAAACAAAGTACTTATTCTCTTATGCCGTTGATGAGGCAGTCATCTCGGTTTGTTCTTTGTAACTAAGAATGATGTAACAATAAAACAGATAAATAACTCTCAAGGTTAAACAACGATAAAAAAAGATTAACGTACAACAAAAATAACAAACAAATACACAATACAACAATAGAAAACAATTTAATGTATTTTATCAGCAATTAATATAACTGTATACTGTTATAACTTTAAACTGACATGTAATGTATATATTACCAATAAATAATTTGAATTTGAAATACTCACTGGAATCAGAATGTAATGTTTAAACTGTTGTACTCTAACGATGCAATTAACAAAGTTAAACACATTAAATCATCATCATCATCATCACCATCGTCAGCTTAGAGCACTGTGTCCACTGATTATATAATAATTATCATCCTGAAATAAAAGTTTATTAAACATTATTATGTCATCCACATACAGGACTACGTATGAGTAGGCTGAGAAAACTTGTAAGTATAGGTATTTAAAACTCTAAAGCACATTTCACTTGGTAAATAAATTATTGCTTCGTCTGAGTTGGCGTAAATTGAAATAAATCACTGAAGAATAATGTAGAATTCTATGAATTAATAGCTATATATACCTACTAAGTAATAAGATATTATTTTATAAAAGTATTTCAGCATGCACTCTAATAATATTGTAAGTTATAAATGAAATTAATGAATGAAAATAAGGTGTTTATTTACCACAAATATTATTTCGAATTGTATCATTGTTGGGTTTGGACATAACTCAACCATTATTCAAACCACCATTAATCATATCCAATCAAACGTGTACAATAAACAAGACGCGAGCGAATTGACTAAAATTTGATAGTCCATCGATATCAATATATCGGTATTTTGAGCGCAGCATCAATGAAGGGTGACTCGGCCGAGCCGTCACGGTGACGCAGCGTTTACTCACCGAGCGCGGCGCTAAATTAATCGCTACTTTGGACGATCCGTGTGAAAGGGCTCTGACAATTACGTTTATGCTCAACGAAGCAGTACTTAATTTAAATTATTTCTTGTAAAGCGTTGAAGGTAAGTTACTTGTTAAGAGTAATACGCGTGTTCACTTAGGCGCGAGTTGATAAATCTTTTAGGTATTGTGAGATGAATGCCGCTTTTAACGGGTCTAGATTATAACAATACAAGTAATTAAAAAACTCATGATTACATACATGGTCTTCATAGGGGTCGTAAAATACAAGATCATAATAATTAAAAAAATAAGCAGAAAGGAGAAGGAAAAAAATCCGGTCACGTGCAAGTCGTACTCGCGTACTGAGGGTTCCGTATTTAAGATAGTATGGTTGGAAAAGGCAAAAGAAAATACTAATTTCATTACAAATCAGGAATTTTTCAGATTTTGTTGGGCCACAAACTTCGGAGATAAGGAGGGAACGGTAATTTTTTCTACATTTTTGGCTATAAATCAAAAAGTCCATCACGGAAAATTATAAAAAAATTGTTTTAAAATTTTCAGATTGAGCCCTTTCATAATATGACACCCCATTTGCTATAAGTAATCAGATCACTCATTTTTCAACCCCCCATTCTAAACCCCTTTTCAAATTATTTCATATAGTTTTAACTAAAACAGATACGGGCAAGCAAGTTATATAACTATGCCAAATTTCAAGTTGTGGCACACAGACAGACAGACAGACACCAAACCCTTATGGTGAAGGTTCCTTTTCTACCATTTTGGTACGGAACCCTTAAAAGCGATCTTGATGGGATAATAAACGGTTATATGGATGGGTATAAGTAGCTTATTTCATTAGCTAATTATGATAATGACCCAATTTTGTTAAAGTATCAGTTTTAATGCTGAACTTCAATATTGTCCATTAGGATGATTAACTAAAGGCCGGGTTGAAACCTTGGTGAAATGTGCCTACGTCAAAAGTTATTCACAATTTAGTTAAGCTATATTTTGAAAGTCAGAATTTAAAAAAAAACCTTCTTCCGCCACGCTATATTGTTAGAAAAATTTACAAATATAGTCGTTGATGTATGGTCAGTAAGTTTTAGAACCAATCTTAATTAATACTTCATCTCGTCAATAGGACGCGCCAGTACAATTAAGTAAGAAAAGTATCCGATGACTTAAGGCTTTAAGCTCCCTAAAACAATACGCACTTGACATTCGGTTCACACGGCCTTTGTTAGCGTTAATGCGTCATTCCCTACAGCTTTATCTCAAAACATCTTGCATTACCGCATTTGTTTGGACTAATCACCACTATTGTGAAGGTGTCGCCTCCACTGGGAAGGCGGTTATTGCGCGGGCGGCGCCGGGTAATCCTTCCACGGGGATCGCGTCATTACCGCGATATTGCGCCGGTAATGACGGATAATAAATCGCTCTGTCTCAGCGATGAGACTAGAACTGACTTCACTCCATAACGGTTATTAGGTGTTGCCTAAATTATGGTTAAGAAAGTTACGAGAGTAATGACACGCAATTTGCGGATGGGTAATTTTGGTTTAAGGAAACACTTTTCTTTATTTTGTTTCAAAATTGACAGGAGTGTTATGAAAAAATAAGATACGACAGTTCTATATGCTATCATCTGCATTAGTTCATAGCCGCTTACTGCATTGTTGGACTAATACCTAACAAATTATATTACAAGTATGAAAATTAGCTGTAGGCATACTAGGTATTGTCCTATTGTTCGTTTGTACACTGTAAGTTGGTAGCCTTTTATTCATCATCACCATGTCAGCCGAAAGACGTCCACTGCTGGACATAGGCCTCCCCCAAGGCTCTCCACTGAGCCTTTTATTACGTGAGCTTAAATGTGGATAGTTTGTTTAAGATGCTTTGTATGATGGAGTGCATTAAAGTTCTCCTGATCATTTTTTTAAGGCATGGACAAGGCGGACAAGCACACACGGTCATGGTGTCTATGTGTAATATTAGGCCCATAAAAATTAGCAATCTCAACATTGCAAATGCCTTAGGCCACCCCTGAGAATTTAGCTTTAAATCGCGTAAATTTGGTGACCGTCAACTGGTAAATTTTGTTGAGTTCGTTTCACAAATCGAAGTTAAATATGACTGCTTTGCACTCAAACTATTTTGAATCTGCATTGGTGATTATTTACTTGTAAGCATCATTTTCATTTTTGGGACTGATGTACATATCGCATAAGAGGTAAACCAGTCACAATATCTCTTTAAATGATATAATGTAAAATGATAAGTACAGTTTTTATGGCTCGAAGAAGGTAAATAAGCACACACGCCACTTGAGGGTAAGTTAACACGGAGGCCCAAAGTCATTTGTAATATTAAGCCAACAAAATCTACCCTAAGGACTAAGACACATGATAACACAGAGAGTTCTCACATAACAGGTAATAGGTTAAAAAATCCGAAATAAATGATACACTCGTGGACAAATAATACGGGTTGGAGTGCGTTTTTCATACTAAAGAGGCTACTTCGAAGCCTTGGTTCCTCGCCGGAGGATGCTTGTAGTGAAATCTGATGATGGATACCCCGAGCATCGATACAGGACTTCGAGAGTGCCTAGGATACCCAACTGATTGAATCTGTGGTTAACGCCGGAATCGTGCATGTTCAGGAAAACATCTAAAATTGCAATAAAATGTAAGGAAATCCAAACGCTGACCCAAACTATCTCGCTGTGATGTTATCTGATTGTGCGAACAGTTAGGTATCTTAAGAACTTTTGACAACCTCTATTGAACCTCGGAGTATCCACCATTAAACCTCACTCAAAACAACACCTGCCGAGGAACCAAGGCTTCGAAATAGCCTCGTTTGTATGAAAAACGCACTCTGACCCGTATTATTTGACCGCGAGTGTATATAAAATTATTTCTTAAGAGGATTGTGAAGCGACACTTAAATCGCGTAGCTGTCGAAAAATAACCATGCAAATTTAACTCCGGGTGATAACGTTTCTCATCTCCTTAATCCTTTTTGTAAAGCACCGCATATTGACGCACTACTCGGTTTACGTTTTTCAAATATTAATGTTCGTGAGAAACAATATTTCATCTTTTGCACGCGTCAACATTCCGGGCAAGGAACTCCGCCACACCGGGCGTTTGAGAACAGTTCCACGTCGCATGGCACTTGCGGGTAAGAACCCGCGTGTCATCGGTCCCACATACTATGAGCGTCTACCCGCTAAACTTAAAAATGTTCCATCCGACGAAGCATTTAAACATCAGCTGAGAAACCTTTTATTGGATAATCCATTATACTCTGTCGACGAATATATGCAACTTAAATTGTAAAATTATTATTGTTTATTTGACTTATCAATGTAATTTCGTATTTTTTGACATGCAATGCAATTTATATTGTAATATTACATTGATGAATAAATAAACTAAACTAAACTAAACTAATTAAGTCCGATTTTCACGATTTTTAAATATGTTGTAGTTATTATAAAAGACTACGTTTGTAGGTTTCCATTTTTATTTTTGAAATTTGTTTGTTTCCTAGAAATATTTTAGTGGAAAGGAAAACGTAGAGACCTAGTTTTTCAAAATATCTACAACATATTCAAAAATCGTAAAAATTTGACTATTTTTAAGGGGAGTGAAACATTATAGCATTTTGTATGGAAATTTACAGTCACACACTCCTCTTAAACAAATCTTTAACTTTAGTCACAAAAAACAACTCACTTGCATTTAGATATTTGACATGATTACAGTTATTTTCTATCTGATGCTCTTTTGCTCTGATGACGTAATCCCATAGCTAATTTCCAATATTTCCATGCGTATCTTGTTAATAAATCCTCATCAAATAACTCAGACTAATTTCATCATTCAATTTACCTCATAATATAAACCTTAATTAAATTCGTATTTCATATCTGAGGATCGGGCACAAAGCATAGGAATTCTTTTTCCACATAGTTAAACACTTCCCCTGCCCCGGGGCAAATGTTTCATGTAACGAGGCCCGGGAGATAGCCCGGGATATGCCCGGGTATGCCCGAGACGAGGCAAACAGAAATCTTTAATAATATTACCCGGTCTCTTATAAAGTGGACATGTTTTCGGAGTCCATTGTTTAAAAGAAGCTTTGCTGTTTTTTTATTAGATTGTTACTCGTAGTTTAATAGGGTTGCAGGCAGGTACGGTTTCAACATTGTTGTGCTGAAAAAAATGAGTTATAAGAAGTGAACAAACGCTTTTCTTTTTCTTTCTGGCTGCTTGGTTGAAACTTCTTAATTAGAATGTGTGTGCTGTTTTCATATTGTAATTACGGGACTGATATAAATTGCACGGCGGGCAGTTTTAGTCGCTAGTCGCTACGCATCAATTTCAGATTTTACCTACATACAATCAAGAGCAATGAAATAAAAGCAAACAGCATACTCGCTTTTGAGTGTATTCTAATGATTCTAAAAGATTTATCTCTTAAAATGCCCAACCGAATTTCAAGAAACCTAGCTAAGAACAACAGCTTTCTATTAGAAACCGCATCCAAATCGATTCACCCGCTTAAGTGCTCCGGTGCCACAGACAGACACACACACAAACATAGCGGTCAAACTTATACCACCCATCTTTTCGCATCGGGGGTTAAAACAGGAAAAGGCTAGCCATCGTTTTTGAAATTCGTTAACGAATCAGTTTAGTCAAGAAAAGAGAATAGATTTTAATTGGAACTGAAACGTTGACGTCACTCATCACACCGGCAGCGCCCGCGGGTACCTGACGGGACGGGGCAACACCGACGGCTTAATCAGAACACCGCACTCGGTATTGGAAAACTGTCCGCTTCACTTACGATATTATGTGTACAATGTGCGCAATGGGATATTATAAGTGATGCTTTAGAAACATTGTCATATAATATTTTGCGGCATGGAGAATGAAAAAGTAGAAAAATCATGTAAAAGTAAGTGGGATGTCAGAGCCGGAAACATTTTCAATGTTAAGTTTTTTTTATTATTGAAAATGAGTTTGCTCTTGACTAACTTTTGCCCTTGGAGATTATGTCAACGATGAAGCGAGCTCACCCAGAAGATCCCTATTCACCCTAAATTTTAATAGGTTCAGATTTTACTCGGAAATTCAGACACCGGAAGCGCATTCCACTCTTATTGCGTTGCCAACCCTGTGGACTATCATGGAATGCTTCTGCGCTAGTCATTCTAACCGCACCAAAATATAATACTGCTGATAACTGGGTTAAGGTGCTTTTCCACCGGCGAAGCGAGGCGAGACGATGCGAGACGAGAATTGAAATTTTCCCTCCCTCCTTGCGCATCTTCAGTGGAAATTGAATTTTTTAATACAAATTAAAATTCTCGCACCTCCTCGCCTAACCTCACCGGTAGAAAAGCAGCCTTAGGCTAAGGAGGGTAGCTTGGTGGTAGCGATTCGAATAGACCCTTCATGAGACACACTTATTCGCAGTTACCTAGCAAAAACAACCCTTACAACCGAAAATTCAATAACAATCAATACCCGTCTGTTGAAACTAATGAACGATGCCGTTAAACTAGCTACTGGTTCCGGTTGTAGCACGTCACGGGGACGGTAACCGACGCCGCGGCGTGACGGGCCAATCAGCGGTTACACCAACATTAATCAGAGGAATTTGACTGGTCCAAAACTATAAGTGGTTTTGAATGTTACTAATAAACTTATCTTGAATGATTCGTTTCGAAAAATTTGGTCAAGAGTTAGTTCAAGATAATAAACAAAGTACAGGTTTTACAACGAGTGAAAATCATTAATAATTTAATTAAAAAAACGTAAAACTTACGTTCTTGTTAAATAAATTGACTTTCATTTTGTTATTTCGTTTGTTTCTGGTTTTTATTTTCATTTAAAATGAAGGAATGAAAATACCTATTACTATATACTCGTATTGACCAGTTTTTGAGCTTTAATAGGTACTATAAATGTAGTATATTTAATTTTGTTAGTTTAGTTTTAATCTTGCGACTGAGATTTAAGCCGGTTACCCTTATTGGAATGGGCTTAAATCTGAAATACTGTCTACGTGTCTAAAATCTGATTATACAATGAAGTTGGAAATTGGCAAAAGTATCTTAGCTGCTCTTCAGCGTGTAGTCTTCCGCAAAAAGCTCGTCTCAAAAAAATGCTTTTGACTAAAACTTGACTTGAATAATTTTATAACTGGCGATTTATAGCGTTGATTAATTTACCCGTGCAGCGTCAAACGGTGAGTTCGTAATAAACAGTTTAAACAATCCACGCGAGGAATTCGTAAACTCTGCGGCTTGCGGCGTGGCGCCGTCGCCGACGCTTGTCACTTCTGCACACCACGCCTGGGTTGTGCGTCTCTTTCGGAACAGATCAGTTTGAGAAAGAAGGAGAGAGAAACGAGAGGCGTCCCCTACAGGCGTCAATTCGGCGTGCCACCGACAACGGCACCTTGCGTTTAGGGTTGTCACGTTCCATATTACATTAGGTACACTAGAAGCAGGGTTGGCCGAGATAAGATTTTTTGAATTATGAAATTCACTTTTAATAGGTAAGCAAAAGATGGTGCAGTTCATTCCTACTACATTATTTTTATTTTCATGTAAGAACAGTCAAACGAGCAAGGAGGCCAAATACAGTTAATGACAGAGATCATCGTAGCCATGCAATACAAAAATGCTTGCAAATTGCCGGTCTTTCATACGTTTATACATTTTAGATTTTTACTCGATGACAATAAATTATTTAATTAATCACGGTATGCCCAAATTGTTTGCCCAAATAAAGATTAAAAATTAATAAGGGGATTTATTACCCATTTTAAGTCTTTGGGCCATTTACAAATCTAAATTTGAATAAAAATGTTAAATTTTATTTAAGATTGACATTTAAACACCATTTGACAGAACCTAACCTTACTTAATGCATAATCTTTTTTTTTTACAATTCGAAAGTAGGTAATAAAGGAAAACAGTAAAGCGTTTTATATTACTGTGTTTTTATTTATAGTCCACAAAAAAGCAATATATTTCCACCAAACGATATTATGCGAAACAATTTTGACCAACAATTTTATGGGTGCCGTTCATTCTTTATACCAATTTTTAGCATAATTTTACTTACCTGCTCGTAAAATTCATAATAAACAATCCGTGTAAAAATAAAATTCATAATTTGGTGGGTCATAATAATTAAATAACAGAATACTCAATGCTCATAAAAACGTTATTTATAAGGTTCATTAGGAATAATGTTATTTGGTATATCATAAATTTTGTATAATGATTAGAATTTAGAACAACATTTGAACTAATGATCAGGTGACATAATATTATATGATATACTAATTAAAATTATACCAGAACAGTTAACAAAAGCGAACTGCTACCAAAACCAGAGGTTAGGTTAGGTTAGAAGTTTATTTTCTTTTGAGCATTATGAGCTTGGTTTTTATTAAAAAAGAACGTTATGAGCAACAAATACCTACTATACAAAGTGACCATTATACTGATTGTCTGTAATGCAGATTCATTACTCATTACTATGCTACTAAACTATTATTGCTTTTGAAATTATGCAATGCGTTTATATGCATTTTGTTTTTAAACTATTTAATAATTTCTGCAGATCAAAATTATGCAATTAGTAAATGCAAAATGAAAATTCGAAAATAGTTGTTATTAAAAACATTACACACCAATTTTTACACATATTAATCGTTAAACAGAACGTTAGTATTCGAAAAGTTACGTGGTGAGAAAAAAAAGGACGGAAAAAGTTAGACCACTCAACATAGACCCTATAAAAATACGTAGTAAAAGCGCGAGCCACTATTTAAATTTAAAAATACTAGCAGATATACTAGAGTTGTTTTTAACAGCACAGAAAAGTGAGATTATCCAAACGAAAATTGCAATATGACGAACGATAAATAACTCATGTTTTTGTCAAATCAAGATGGAAAAAGTTAAGTCTTTGATAAAATTGGCCGGTAAAATCCACAATTTTATTTTTAAACAATCTATTTTGATAAATTTTGTCGTCAAGAATGCTAGCTCTACGAGATTATATCATTTTATAGGCCTTCTACACTATCGGCGAATACAGACGATTTCGGGCGAGCACGATAGTGTACAGGGCATACTCGGCTGTATTCGCCGATTATCGTCTATGATGGCCGATGATCTCCTGCGACCCGTGATTTGTTGGTTAACAGTCAGTAATTTTTTAAATATAGCTTATGATATTATACAATTACAAAACTTAATCTAGCATTATATAAAACAATGAATCTAACATAAAATAAAAAATAAATATATTCATGCATAGTTGAACAGGAAAATGTGGCGATTGCGAGGGACAGTGAGTGGATTAGCGTAAACATTACCGTTTTTAAATGAAATGGTGACATAAACAAAATCAACAACAGCTAAAAAAATAGCCGATGGTTGGACTAGAACCCAGAAATCCCCCAAAACCGTATAAATTCTTTCACCTCCGAGTCACTATAGCGTAAACCATCTAATACGAGTTTTTTCAACTGAGTCGTCGCCACCCGTCTAAATATTTAATAATTTATTTACTGACAGTAATTAAATGAGAAAATGTTCACAAAACCGGAAAACCATAAAGTCTAACCTAAAAATGTAGATTCTCATGCAGGGACCAAGGGTTATGAAGTCATAACTCGGTATAATCCTCATAAAGTATTAGCGATGATCGAGAGTCAGCCCCCGTACATCACACCTTCGGCGAGTTATGGAGCTAAGAGGCTTCCATGCAGTTATGGGCTCTTGGTACATACCTTTAGCGTATTTGATAATTGAAACAGAAACAGTACTATTATTGCTTTGAGAGATATGAGGATAAGAACGCAATGCATATGTCTAGAGCAACCCTTGATGTGTGAAATCTTAATAATAAGACCGACCTAGTAATGGTTATTGGTTGTACAAATTTATATAACCCTCCTTCTGAGGCAGTCGGGTAAAAACTAACAAAAAGTGTATCAGGAGCCTACTATTGTTTTTAAGTCGAAAAGCCCTGTAAGTTTTCTATGAAATTGTTTTAATAAATTATCTTGTCGGTACTCCATTATTAACTCAAGTCCTTAATGACAATTAGTTCCGATTCGTAACCAAAATATTATTATTAGTCCATCATAAATTCTGATAAACAGCACGGTCGGTCGCGCCTGTTTAGAAAATAGAAACATGAGAAATAACAGCCGCGTCGACAAAACCTGCTTGTTCGAGGGTAGCACCCCTAATCCGCATGAGGTATGTCTGCCAAAGAAACTGTGAATCAGCCCGTTACCGACCCTTGTCCCAACCAATGCGATTTCAATTTCGCCACTCCACATATTCGACTTAGCATAAGGGACTCACGGCGAGAGCGTTCAGGTAACACGGTGAAATTGATTTAATAAACGGTAGAGTTTAAAAATTACATTGAATGACGATGATAGGTATTTAAAATTATCTTTTAACTCGGCCGCCTTTACTGTCAAGAAAATAAGAGCTATCGTAACGTTGACAATACCATAACATTACCAAAGGTAATATGGTTTTACACAGTACAATTGAACCTCAAGTCAGAAACATTTATTACGAAGTACAGTCGACGTCAAAGATATGTTTACACTTTAGTACCTTGTCACTTTATCAGCTATGACAATTTCATATGGCAGTTAAAACATGACGTTAAATAGAGAAGGTACTAAAGTTTAAACATATTTATGACGTCGACTACCTACGTAAACTTTACTAGCGCAAACACAGAAAGATCGGCTGCAGAAACTTGAGAATGTTTAAAAAGACAAATTTCGTCTTGAAAATTGTTTAGAAATTCCAAGAAATGGAGTACCTTTCCCCGAATATTCAAGACATCTCATTACAACCTGCATCTTTTCAAGTCAACGATGAATATGTAACTTCTATCGTGATAAGAACGTGTATAAGAAATCGCTGCGCGATGCATTAATTAGTTGGAAGCGGCCATTAAATTTTTTATTAAGTATTTATTATAGTTTCATCTCAAGATCCTCTCACTGTATCGCTTGAAGACATATTGAACCGTATACGTGATATTGATATGCCATGTTGATTTTCCAAAGACAACTACGAAGAAATAAACAAACGCACTTTCATTAAATCTCAAAAATAACACTTATTTTCGGTTAGCCTTTTAAAAAGAAAAGCAAGCAAAACGAAGAGGCGAAGGAGATGGAGTAGAGAAAATGAATTAGAAATATTTAAGAAAATCTAAAAAGGACGTAGTACAAAATTATGTGTATACACATGATTTGCGCGCTGTGTATGTTTTAATTTACCTAAATGTATTCTGAGCAGCCGTGTGTCCAGTAACACAGTTTCGGAGTATCCTCGTTCGTTTTCCATCACAAAGGACAATAATAAATGTGCGCTCCATCGGCCTGCAGATTATGCTTCGCCCGCGCCTCGAGCCTTTATTTTTAAAGGTAAAACAAATTACTTCGATTTCATAAATGAATTTACATTTTTGGAACCCTCAACGCGGGGCCGAATAAACGGTTTTTCTATGATTTAATTCATGTGAAAACATAATTAGCCCATTACCATAGAATGTATAATAGTAAAACGATATTTGGGTATGGAAACAATATCGGTCAAGTGCATGTCGGACATAGTTCAGTGTAGGGTTCCGTAGCTTTAAACTAGAAGTAGTTAAATTGCTGTTTTATTCTCACAAGGAAATCTTTAGTGAAAATTGCTAAGTACTAACAAGTGCATACCATCATCGATGTTTATTTAAAGCTACTATTGAATAATAAAGTCAAAATGTCAATAACCAACTGTCAGTGTAAAAAAACTATTATACTCGTATATTCCCAGAAAATGCTTTTTTTTTTGTTGTTGCGGACTTCCTCAATTCGTCATATGGATTGCTTAGCCTATATATATAGGTATGACATAAATAAATGTATATAGTTTTTGCCTCAGTACGTTTATGTGTCAAACAGAAGCGTTCAAGGCCACTTAACCTCTCGACGTGCAGGGAGATGAATATTCAACGTCAATGCTAATGCATCGCCATGAATAAACTTCTGTAAATGCGCACGTTTTCGAGTGTAGAGTTTTTGACTGCAAAACAATACCAAATAAAATTATGGTAAAGTGCTAATGAATTTGATGGTGATACATTTAATTCGTTTCTTTATTCAGACAACGAGTAATATACTCTATAAGTGTATTAATCTAAAAAAAAAAATGTTCAAAAATCTGTGCGTTTATTTCATTTAAATACAATTTCATTAGTATTTGGTGTCACTATACCTTTGTAATTGGTTCAGTAGCCAAGCCGTAAAATCGCACCAATGAAACAAGTACTTAACCGCGTGCGCCTTATGATTTTAACTAATGTACCTACTAAGTATTTAAGCGACGAAAGGCTTTTGTACGTGAAAAAATAAGAGGCGTACGATATATTTTTAGCTCACGAAACGTAAAACATCGTCGAGCACCTTAAGAGCTACAGCACTTCGCACTACCCGGACCACGAGGTGGCGATAAAAACTGTATACTTAGTTGAACTAGTGATTTACATCACGGCCGGGCGCCGCACCGTACTTGAAATAGCACATCGACTTCAGCTAATAACACGACTGTAATATGACACATCATGACGTTTTAAATGGCTAGTTCATTCAGGGGCCGGATTATGGTCACCTTTATCGCGGTTGATAAAGCATCCGTCACTCTCGTACTTACGTACTGGTCAGAAAGTGACTGGTGTTTTATCGCTACGCTTATTTACATAGATAAACAGGACCTAGCTAGCTGTGTGGTTGCCGGCTTAGAATAGTACCACTCCATGCCTTCACGTGGATGTCGTAAGAGTCGACTAAGGGAATAAAGGCTTGTAGTACTGTTAGGCGATGGGCTTGCAACCTGTCACTAATACACTGGTAAATATCTTAGCCTGATTATGCAAAATGTGGTTACAGAATTATCAACAAGCTTTTAGAGTTGTTGGCAATTCTGTAGCTCTGCCTACCCCAAACTGGGAATAAAGGCGTGAGTTTATGTATGTATGTAAACAGGACCATAATAGGCCCGCTGGGGCTCTATTCTACGCGACAAAATCTCATTACTTTTGACGTGTTATCATAATTATTGTTTTTAACTCGGCCGCCAACTATCAAGTACAAAATAGCTAAAATAACTTTAAGCACCTGATCCTCAGTTATATCAATGCAGTTATGCTAATTGTTTTTTGCAGTAGAAACAAAATGAACACCGGACATAGGCGCAAACTCTGACGGACATTTGGACATACATAGACGTTAATTTGTTGGTAGATAAATAAGTACTGAATACGCATTTTGCAACGGGCATGAGTAACATGATCAGTAAACGTACATGAGTAATTATTTGTTTAGAAATAGGCTACATAGAAAGTATAAAAAAGTGTATAATTTTACAGTCATCTAAATCAAAAATACCAACAGTCCGATTGTAATTCACAGTCCAGACGACATAATCTTCTCAGAATGGTTAAAGAACACGACTTTGTGTTACAGCGCGAAGAGCGAACATTGCGAACAATGCTTTTTGTCTAACACATGGCGGGATGCAGTGATGAGATATTTTTTTTTATTAGAGGTAAAACTGCTCAAAATTACAACTCTGCGAAAGATTAATAATTGCGTTTGTAAACCCGTCGCATACGTTTTAAAGCATTAAATTATAATAAGGAGATTTCTCAACAAGTTCTTTGTACGTACGAAAGTGATGTATATACAGGCCGTCGTCTTAACTGATTTTGTGTTTGTTCGAAAAAGGATTATTTGCACGAAGCGTTGGAAATTTGTTGACGAACGTTGCGGGATTACGCTTGTTCTTTGTAAATAAGATCGATCCCGAAACAATTTGGATTAGTTCGTAAGTTGCGAAGTTCGGGACTCTGGATGTACTCGTAGCGAACCGTAGCGAACCGTACTTCGGTTCAATAGCTAAACATAACACCTTTAATACCTAAGTTCTCGATAATAAAAGCAGCTCAAATCACTTCCGTATTGTAAAAGTGGTTAAATAATCTTTAGTAAGCATCTAAACTAAAGGTGAACTTCGTTTAAACCTCATACCTATTCTTAACTGACCATGCTTTGATCCGAGTGTGTGCTAAAGTACTTTATGCTTCCAGTAGCAAAATTCAAATTCAAAAGCGCTTAACACCAGCGAATTAGGCCCGTATAAATAAGCTGATGTTAGCTTAAATGCTCGTCTCAGAAAAGTTAAATAACCAGTTATGACAAACTGGCTTTTCTGACGTTTCCTTCATGGCGAAGCATTACTCGTACAGTGAGCACTTGCATCCACATACTTATTTTGAGTTAACCTTGGATGCCACGGAATTGGGAGCGTTTGAAAAAGAAAATAAATCGATATTGCAATGATATTCCCTAGTGTCAATGCATCTCGATAAGCGTCTAGCGTCTAGTGTAAACTAAATTGGCGATATTTTACGAGGCGGTCATTACCCGGCCCGTAAAGAGCGGGTTTGCGGCACTTTTACGATATATCCGTGACCCGCCCTTATTACGAGAAACTAAACGAGTAACGTGCTGAAGTAAACCCTGCCTTTAGAAAAGGAACTTTGTCCTCACGTTTATATAGTTGTAATATTTTTGACAGAGCAAGTAACGTGTTCAAAGTAAGCTATCGTTCTGAAAAAGAACTTTGTCTTCAGAGTCGTAGAGTTGTAAAATGAAGGGTTCAATTAGGTTTCATGCGTTTTTGTTGTATACTCGTTTAAGATAAGAACCTTCAATAATATAACATGAAAAAAAGCTTAAACAATATTAATACGTAGTGTAATAATATGATTATGTGGTAAACTTGCATTTATTTACAAAAAAAGGGTAGCATTATTTTTATTGGTACCTACAAAATTTTGAATCATAAATAAAATATAAATACATTATCAAAGACATATGACTTACTCTCATAATGAGTTCAAGGTTTGTATTTTAGAAATAACCACTCTCATGTCTCAAATATTTAAACTCACAGGAATCGAACCCAAGACCGATGATTTTTTAGGCAGAATATAGTGACCCTAAAATATACCTACTGTGCTTATCGCGTCATCGAAATTATTTTCTAACTTTACATGGTTATTGATAAAATAATATATTGTATGTAGTTTTGACAGATAGAACCGAGAGAAAAGAGGGCAGGTCGTTGCCCAGCAGCTGAGCAGAGATAATACCTTTTTTATCAAATTTTTTACTTACTTAACATTAAGAAACCTAGCTTACAATTCATTAAAAAAGCACATACTTTTGCTTTTTGAAGAAAATCTTTATTTTGATCACGATTTTCCTAGATGATGAAAATGGCTTATGGTGAGGGAAACCTAAATAAATAGACGTTAACTATATTTATTCCATTAAGTCAAAGAGATTCTTTAAAAAGCTTACACGATAAACGCTTTTCTCAACAAATCTTTTCAGAACGGAATAAGTGTAATCTCCGAACTTAAATTATTCCAAGTCACTGTTCAAACAATATTATTTCAGCTAGCAGGTACATAGTAGAGCTTCCTATACACGCACGGATACTGTAATATTTTTAAAGAACTATCCAACGATACCTAACTCTATGTCATAATGTATAAAAAACCTAAAAAGTTACAGAAGTTGTAGCTAAATCAACAAGATGAGTATGAGTGTTGATCCTGAGCTCTGTTGTAGGTTTTAACTGCTGTTTATGTATCTATATTTTATTTTTCTTAAAGCAGTTGTTTTTTCTTCTTCCTGTTTTCTGTTGTATGGACTATTTGTTAATTTGCCTATCCCTGCATTGTCCTTGCTTATTCTACTCCAAGGTTAACTGGAAGAGATCCCATATGGGATAAGTTCGCCTATGTATATTATATATATATATTGATGCAAATATGTCTTGTAATTGTTTATGTGCAATAAAGAGTTTACATACATACGTACCTTTGTTTTCCATGTATTGCAGGGAGGTACTCGGTTTTTCGAGATTTTATTTTACAACTTTCTCGGCTTGATTTGAATGTACAACGATGCCAAAAAGCTTTGTAGTACCCAGGGTCTCTAAGTTAAATTGCAGACAGACGGAAATGGCTAAACTACTTATAAGGGTTCCTTATTGACTACGGAACCCTAAAAAGACGGTAATGCTCTTTATAAATTTGTTAAAATTTGATTTAAATAACGGAAAGTTATCATTTATGAAGTGTCATTTATTATAACTTCAAATTTAAATCTAAAATTAAAATAAGCGATAGCCAGGTCGTAAGAGCGACCTAACAACTCGAACGCCCGAAGCGACGTAAATGACTGTAGCGACTTTATCACCGCTGTCGACAATTAAACAGAATTAACAATTTGCTGTGCGATCCGCTACATCTGTGCGTGGCACTTAATAATTTTACTGCAGCTAGCCACGGATAAGAAACGTAAGATATATTAAAAAAACAAACATTTAGGTTTTTATAAGAATAGTGTTTTTCATAGTTTCAGTCACTTTCTATGGTTTCAGCCAATAAATACATTATTCTTATTTATTTGTACACACTAAGCTTGTTTGTAGAAATTTTACTTTTAAATAATGCCTGTAATCACTAAATTAAAAGGTTTTCTACTCATCCATAAATACTGCAGTATTTTCTGTGAAAGCATCACCAAAATAGACACAATAACATAACATTTATGTTATCCTATTGCTTTAAACTCGGCCGCCATTACTGTCAAGTAAATAAGAGCTACCGTAACGTTAACAATATCATACCAGTTATGTCAAAAGCAATATGGTTTTACCGAGTCGAATAAAGCCCCCGCGGGCCCAGTATAGTTGCGTTTATTGCGTGACAAAATGTGGATAAAGCATCCGTCACTCTCGTACTTATATACGTGTCAGAAAGTGACGGATGTTTTATCCACTTTTTACCACGCAATAAACGCAACCATACTAGGCCCACTGATTTACCACAACCACAAAAACAATCATCTACAAACATGTTGTGGGCGAATAATAATGTCGATACGCGATCCGTCAGGTTTTAGCGCTGGGGTAGTGATGGACGATCTAATTAACCGTTTGCAGCGTCAAACATTGCCAGGTAGTCATTTAAATTATTCATTCGGTTTCAGATTCGAGGTGCTTACAACATCACATACTGAGAAGCTGGTGGCCGGTCTTGGGTCAAACTTACAGTGACCAGTCAGCACGGGTAGCACAAGTTGTATTTTCTCGCTTGTCGCTCAGTGCGTCTTTATCGTTACTGACTAGATGGAAAGGGAGATCCGAGCGACAAACAAGTCGCGGGCAACTTGTGCTAGCCGTGCAGAATGTTTGTACTTTTGTCTCTAATATAGAAACTCAATGTCATGTTTGCAAATAAGAGTTCAATATTAAACACTCAATGTTTATCTGATATTATCTATTAAATTTTGAAAAAAATCATTTAAAACTGCTATAACGAATATTTAATCATTATTACACGGGTGATATACTTCTCCAATTATAATAACTATATGTATATTAAATGCTTTACCTAACTTGAAATAATGAAAATCAGCGCTACCCGGTTTTAACCGCGCGGCGTGTCGTAAAAGTCTTAACGTATACATAAAGACGGTTACGCAACTAACAAACCACGCGATGTACTTTACGTCTGCATTAAAATCCAGTTTTGTACGAAATTAAAGTTGTAACAGCTTGTCGCGTCGGTGTGACGCCTCTGTAACATCGGGTTCTCCGCGTAGGGTTGGCTCGAAAATGAAATAGTTTTTATGGAATGTTTAATAATGCAAGTAAAGTTCCTGCATTTTTATAAAAACAAGTGTTTAACACCTCATTTATTGTTTTAGTTAGCTGACCAGAATTAAAACTTCTTAAAAGGATTTATTTTGTGTCTTCTCTTGCAACTTGTTTGTGTATATACCTGATTATAATACCATTGCAAAAATGTGTATGATTTCCTAATTGTACTAAGTTACTCGAGTACTTTCGTACAACATTACTCAACACTAGTAGCAACGCAGCCCTGACATACGTTTGCAAACATGTTGTTCGCAGTCAAAGTGAATCCAACTTCTGGTCCAATTATAATTAGGGCCGTCGCAGACGCCGCGGTTCGCGATTTGACGTTTATAATTAAGTCGTAGCAAATTATAGTCGTTTGGCGTTATGGTCGAATATTATTATTTGATGGGCGATAGGAATATTTAAGACCTTGCGGTGAATATTAAAATGCTCTTCTATTATTACAGATAATATTTAGGAAACGACTACTTAAGTAACGTATTACCTTTTATTGCATTTAAAAATCGAATCCTATTTATAGCAAATAAAACTAATTAAATAATTAGTAGTTATTATTTACTTAGTTACTTCGGTGTATATTGATTTGTTTATTAACCCCAACAATAATAGATCTAAGACATACTGCTCCACACTTTTTAATTGAAGTTCAATATTGACAAGTAATTATTTGTTAGATACGCACGTTCATTGTTACGAGAATTTATATTATTCACGTAGCGATGAACGTTTTTGTGCATGAGTGTGTACGAACCTTTACTCGCGCCGTCGGGGCCGCGAAGGATGGAGCACTCCTCTATAGTCCCGAACGGCATGAACAGTTGCCGCACATCCTCCTCGGATTGTTGTTTGCTCAGCATACCCACGAACAGCTTCCGATCTGCGCAAAGGACAAAAAGTTAAATAAAAGGAATCGATATTAAATCAACATTTTGAAGCCCCAATTAGAAAACATCTCTGATAGAACTTAGGAGCGATCATTTCTTAGAACTGGTAACGTCTAAAACCATTTATCATTTCGTACTTAAAGCAAATTTGTCAATCGATCGTGCGAAGCAATGATTATTTTATTTACTATTATAACTCTTTAGGATTTTATTTAAATGATTTGAAACTCGTTTACACACATCGAAGAAAACTGCTTTATCTAGAATGAGTAGATGTTTAAGAATGGTTAGAAACTGACAATACTTTCAGACGCTATCAGCTTGTGCCAGAGTTAAGAAATAATAGCTCATAAGAGTTTTTTCTTGGAGTCTGCAGTTTTGTGTCAACTTGTCTGATTAATTAACCGCAAGGGCAAAAAAAACTGCAAATAAATTCGATTAACCGTTAAGTATACCGTTACGTTATTAGTGCAATATTACCGTGGGTTAAGTGTATTATAAATTAATGTTTAAATCTAATCCTTAAAAGGACTCTAAAATGTAACTCGTTTAATAAAGGAATCATTTGGCTGTGAACGTAGTGTTATTTATTTTTGCTGTACTTTTTGTTGGAGCTCAGGAATATTATCAAGTAGGTATACAGCTAATAAAGGAACAATTTTGAAATATTTCGAGTCATATTTTGAGTCCGACCGCGATGGTACCGCCGTCGCAGTAGGGCGCTACGGCGACGGGGGTCTCGAGCTCGGAGCCTAGCGGTGGTGCGGTGGAGCGGCGCTCGTCCGGCCCGGCGAGACCAGCGCTCAACTGAGGGTCTCAGAAAGGGTCCTTCGTAAATTAAATCCCCAGTCAGAATTTAGGTACGGACTTAACTAGAATCAGATAAAGTATTGCCTTGCGTGTTGATAAAAAGTTATAGCTGAATAATAACGAAAAACACGTATTAGAGCTGTAGCTGACTCATAGTAATTCAAAAATCATTTTAGATCGTTAGAGACCCGACGCTTAGATAAAAGCGTAGCAAGGAGAGACCCTCAAACTTGTGTACTTTTGTCAGGACGCTGTAAGCGAGTGAACTGGCATTATAAGAGCGAGCGCACACGGCGCTTCTCTTGTAAAACCGCCAGACTGCAACTCCCAATTCTACTCAAGAAAATGGCTTTTCTATCAAATTGTACAATTTTAAGTGGTTAATAACAACGATCAATAAAATTAAATCGTAAAACTTAAGTTTTTAGCTCAATGCGCGGATAAATGAAACAAAGGCAAATCAAAGGAAAATACTAATGACACGATTGCTAAGCCAAGTTCTTGGAAAAACCCGAAGAGCACTTAAAGGTTGAAGTTAAGAGAAACATCAAAATACTCGTTTGTCAGTGTTATTCGGGCGTAAAGTTTTTTTCATAAACGAGAAATAGGCACCGCAACTGCGCACACAGCTGCCGACAATTTCACGACTGACTGGCGCGTAATTAGCGTCCGATTATAACAAAATGGTGGGCGCATAAACGCTACGTGTGCGCGGTTGCTGAGCGTCGATCAGCGCCGTATGCGCGCGCACTAAGTTGCTTACTGTTGTCAATGTTAGAAGGAGAAAGAACATGATGCTTCACCAACGATCAGTACTGGCCATTCGAGTAAGAAAACAACATGAACAGTTTAAAGCAATTTACACGTGGCCAGTGTGAGCGTTTAATAAAACAAATATAATTCGCTTTCGTACAAATGAAAGTCGACGGACTGCCCCACCGCCCCGGCGCTACTGCTGTCTTTAAACATCAAATTAACCCACAGCTCTATGGAAACACATAATACACACAGTTTAACAGTTTTAGTTAACAAAAAAAAACAACGAACAAAATCCAAACCCAGAACACATAATTAGCACATTACACTAACGCAGTGACTTCATGAATGAGGGTTCCGCAGTTAGAACGGACAAGACATATAAACCAATTAGTGGACCACGGAATCCTCTTGGGCCTATTCAAGAACTGTCATTTCCAAGACTTCTGTGTGAGCTTCAATCGCGAAACCCAATTTCTATTTTCACAAACTTTTTACGTTGCTCTGTACAGAAATCGACGTCTTATCAAAATTAATGACAACATAAATCCACACTAATTACTTTTTGAAATGAATACCAAAACAAATCTCTTACAGCACGACGATAACTAAGTGCACAGTGAGTGTGGACTGTTCGAGGTCGAATCTAGGTGCCGATGTCGGTTCGAGATCGCCTTGTGAAATCTCCTTAACACCTCACAATATTTAGTTTTTTTTTCAACACTGGCCATTTAGTACAAAAAATACAAATTTATCGGTCGATATAAAACCATTTTGGTTATACGATAAACTTGCATGTTGTTAGCCAGCTTTAGCAACTAAACTACTGACACAAGCGATGATACGGACTCGTCACGTCACAAGGCGTCTCTGTAGATTCGACATAGAACGTCACTGCGCGCTATGAAACAGACAGTGACAACAGTACAGCCTAATGCACGCACAACACACGCTACCTGAGTCCGCCTACGCTCGCCTCCTGCCCGCGCCCCCTGCAACACAAGAACATGCTTCACACTATCACATATCAGTCACGAGATACGTTACCGCTTCACGGAGTACATAAATACTTTGGCGCAGTACCTACTGAAAGGCTGCTCTCAATTTTAACGCTATATATCTCAAGCTATTGTGAAATACCGTAACACCAAATTGTATTTTTTTATCATCTCATCTGGAAATACACATGTTAAATATTTATATAAATTGGAGCTCCAATATATACATTTTAAAATGTGGAAATATTTTTTTAGTCACAAACATAATCGCACTGCCGTTGTGATTTTAGTAAGTTTTATCATCTTTTTGCTCGTAACGTATTCACGTGATTGATATAAAATAGGTAAGACACGCTTATTTCACCGCCTTATATGGTAGTTATATAATAATATAAAACGATAATTATTACGAAGTACCATCACCTATTATTGAGTGTGTTGATTGTTGAAAAAGTATTACCTATAATGTCGCGCGAAGAGCGAGTTACTTAAGTAGTTTTAATTAAACGTAAAAATAACATATAATTTTAATTTTACCCATTTTTTGTACAAATATTTTTCACAAAAAAAGGATTGTATTATCTCCTTTAAATAAATCTCGTCATAATATGAAACAAATTCGTGTGAAAGTAGCCGCTATCAAATCAATCACACATTGTGCTCGGGAATTTATGAGGGTCCGCTATTGACAGGTTCCATGCAACATTAGTTACGGTTTTGTAATATCGAGTTTTTGAATAAGTAACTAAGCTCACAAATAAACGTGCCTTGAGGGGTTCTGTAACAAAAGTATACGTAGATCCTTAAAATTTACAGCTTCCTCGCAATAGATGGGAACATGTAAATGTATAAACACTGGCACCTTAGAACATTAATAGGTGCCAGCGTAATAAAAAAGAAAGCTAAATGCAGATTAGGTATGTACTCGTGATAGAAATTATTTGCTGCATCTCGACCTAGGTCAAAGTTAAGTAGTTCCAAGATCGAGAACGATGTTACAAAACTGTACTAAGTTGGAAACTGTTACTGTTCAATTTGAATGTTAAACCAAAGTCAAGTAAGAATTATGAGAGATAACAAAGTTTTAGTTCACCTGATTTCAAGAACACCTAACCTACGGAGTCGGCAAAGCACGACTAACATCGCCAAAGTACTAGCACTACTTCAAAAAAATAAGTACCTCTATCACACCCCTACACAAATTGACTTAGTCCCGGCTTAATCAAGGCTTGTACTGTGGGTTATTATGATTAATTTACATAATTAAAGTAATATCCCACTATAATATTATTGATGCGAAAGATCAAGTGTTATTTGATTTGGACAAAATGTGGAATGGGGATAGCTTAACCCTGGGTTAACACAGGCTACTTTCATCCCGGATTTTTTTAAAGTTCCCGAAGGAATAACGATAATCGAAATCCCCCGCAATAAGTATGGGGTGGCCGAATAACTAATTCTCCGCGGACAAAGTCGCGGGCAGAAGCTATACTGACTATATATATTGAATAAATACTAACATGATAAATATACAGGACTCAGAAACATATATTTGTGCTCTCACAAAATTAATTATATTTACTCTTACTCGATCAAAATTCTATATTCAAAATATTTATTTAATAAATCGTCCACATAAGGGTTCTTTTGCACGTCAGTAATACTCGTATGGAGCAGGACACCACCGTAATTGCAGAGAAAAAGCGCCGCAAGAAACTCCACCCCAGAAGCCTGGGCGGGACTGCTAGTTTTATAGGCAGCGTCACTATAAAATAAACGGACATAGCCTAACCTAATATCCTACTAATGCAATATTATGTGATAAATGTTTGGACGTAAGATACTTCGATATTTGTCTTTTAAAGGTTTATATTGGCTCACATAAAATTGTCAGACTGAAATTTTCTCCTACCCCCCGCATTTTAATCCATTTTTTTTGTTTTTACATATAAAATTAAATGTACATACATTTTTAAATTTTATAATATTTTTTTATTCATTTTTTGCGACAAATACATATGTTTACCCGAAAATGTAAAGCCCGTAATCGTTCTTGTAAGTCACCGGAAATGTATGCATAGCTCTTAAAATAATAAGTATTTTGAGTTCCGCTAAAGTCCGATAGATTAGCATATAGTACAGTCATTTGGTGGTCATTAAGGTGGTAATTGGAAAGTTTTCCGGTAGTTTTGTAAATTAGTGATTTTAGAGATTTCGAAGTGCTCTTTTCAAATTTTCACTTTTATTTCAAATCTTCTGTCTTTTCGGCGTATGTGCCGGTCGCGACACCATATCGAAAAAATTGCGATCAAAAACAGTTTTTTGACAATATCTCCTTTCCGAGTCATTTAACAGTGAAAATTGTTTTTATAAGTCGGAATAGAGATTATATACAATAATGTAAAACATAATTTGTTTTGTTGTTAAATGAAGCGTATGAGCGCCAATTTTCAAAACTCGCAAAAAACATTTCAGGAAAAACCAACAAATGACTGAACTACAAAAGAGCATATGCGAGCGAATGAAAAAGAAGTACAAACCAGCAGCTCGTTTAAATAACACAAACGTATTACAGTGTATCAGTAGTGATCAAATTGGTGAATTTGTAAACTTATTAGAAGGAAAACTGCGCATTTTATTACGATTATAAAACACAAACATGTTCTTCCTAAATTTTAGAATATCAAAACCAAATAGACGTGTCGGATCTGTCGGGTAAGCACGGCGTGTTTGGTAAATGCAATGTTTTAACGAACTGGCACGAAGGGTACCAGTTCGTTAAAATGGTCTGAATTATCAGCTGGAGTCATAAACTATATACTAGTACGTACTATCATATTTTTCTTCTAGATAAAAATAATGTACAGTTTATTCGGTGCAAGCTCACTTTAAACTAGGCTAAGTGAAAAGTTGAGGTTTTTATGTAGTTCTGAGAGTTTTCTCCAATTCTCAGTAAAGTTTTCAGATGTCATAACCACGACATATAAAACAACTTTATTTTATTCCTTAACCAAAAAAGGCACGGAGCGGTACAGGCGACTTTATGTCCTAAAATTTCAATTCTGTAAAAAAGACAATCACATATCCCGCGATATCTAATTCCCGATGTATATCCAGCTTTATTAGCAGAGCTGGAAATTATCTCAATTTAGGTGGTCATTAGGAGAGTCGCGCGGGAGAGATATCCGAGCGGCCGTATAAATCTGTATTTAATGACCACCACGGTTCTAATATTTCCGAACAATGTTTTGGGACACGTACGGTCCTCGTGCTATGCGCCGTTTGTCGGAGTTTGAATTTAGAATCGGTTGTTTAATTTGTTTTTTATGTTGCTTAATGTGACTCAATTTAAAAGAGAAATTTAAATGATGCGAATACGAGTACAAAGTGTGTATTTTTAATTTGTAAAATAATTAAATGATTAATATTATAATATTATTTCTCCTTTTTTATCAATCGTATCGTGGTAAGCGATGAAGGATTTAGACTAGTAGGTATGACGCTTTAAAACTATACCGGGTATAAAATACCTTACTTAACTCCGTCTAGATTCAGGACCGTTATTGTTGTCGTATTTGATTAAGGGCCGATTTTTCAAACCCCTCATAAAAATATCTGCTCCTTAAAGTTGTAGCTTTCTTTTTTTTGTCAATTGATAAAAAAGATAAAGCTAACATTTACCTGGCAGATAATGTTATCAGCCCTAATGATAATCAACTATTTTATTTCCTTAAACACCAGTGGAGTTTAGAATTAATGCTAAAAAAATAATGCAGTCCTGGTAAGCCGTTCTATACGTCTACTATACCCTAATTACTAGCGAAGTCCGTCTATACATAGCCCCTGAATAAATAATATTACACGCGCCGGGTCTCATCGGCTTTGACGTTAGTGGAAATGGATTTTCGTCAGTCGGTCACACCGATAGCCGGTGGTCTTTGTCAGAGGTGAGCGAGAGGCGAGAGGTGAGGGGGAGGTGATTGGGGTGCGCCAGGGATGGCACGTGTGGAATTAAATGCAGGAGCGTGACTCAACATTTGAGACATGTTTTTAATATCCCTAAGATATAAATGGTAATGCCTTTTGACATGGAAATGCAGCGAGTTTTACGGGCACGCTGTCAAATGGCAACTATCTGGGTATCACTGGTGCTAATACATTTGAGATTAAGCAAGTAGCGCTAAGATATTAGGTTTAATTTTATTTTAATACGGTATTTAATTAGCATGTTAGTGTACCATTGCTGATATTTTAGAACAAATTAAAACATTTATTTGTTGTGAATCGATAATTTATAAATACCGCTTTGAAATAGGACTCGTAGTTAATTTTAAACGTTATTGGCGAATATTTTTCACGAGTCGGACAACAAACACACATCCACTGATATATTTTAACAATGTTACCTTACAGAGGAGCATAAGCATTAACAATTTAGTTTAGTGCCTCTAAAGTTGTTTTGAATGATTTCATGCCCCTTGGCAACCCTGTGCCACCGTATAACGAACACTGACAATGACAAGCTCTGAAAACGCACCTTACCGCCTCTGTCAGGATTAATCCAGTATTAATTAGGCGCTATGTATGGAGCGGCCTCCGTAAATACACTGTCAACACGTATTTAAAGTGTTTATAGGACGGCTACGTAAATACCCGTGACTTAATTCCGTTAGGGCTGCCAGTACTTAAATAAGTTAATGCTGGGGTTTGAAATCTCGGCCTGTGCAAATAGTCCGTCTTATGTAAATATTAATTTATGACCACATGTAATTACACTTGAAAGTAAAACAATATTTGTTTCATAATGGTGTTCGACGGATAAAGTAAATTAGGTATATGCGTTTCAATGTTTGATGTATAGTTAAAAGTTAACTTGCTCGTAGGTTAGAGATTAGATATGCAATAATAAACTTGAATTTGAATATGAATTGGTACGGTATGGATCCATTAACATACTAAAAAACTTTTGAATAAGTTGAAACTTGTTTTCTTCTTTGCTCTTGATTATTTCTTAATTGCGCTTAGATGCTACCTGTCGAAAACATTTGGAACATTAATCGACACTTGCAAGGTAACATACGAAGCTATTGTGGTACATTACACTAGGACAGACTTTATTTTCATGATATTTCGTTAATGAATTAAGTAATAGCAATTTTTTTATGTACCTACTGCTTCTGTGTATTTTTTTATTATTTATGTACTAATCAATCTATCAACAATAATTTAAGTTTAAATAACTGATTTTATAATGATTTGCATAAAAAAAACAATCTGTATATTAAGGATTCGTATAATTTCAGTTTGTGTTAAACCACTAGTCATAACTATTCACTTCAACTTATAATCGTTTTCTATAATTTCACTAATCATAAACACTTGAATGACATAATCTCGGTTTGTCTTATTTTTACTGTAAATATGTCAGTTTATCTAATATTGCCTAATCGACAATTATTCAAAGTATGTATAATTGTGTTTTTGGAACCTCTCAGTTTTCAATTTCATATAAAAATGCGAAGAGTTCGGTTTTTGGAAGGTCACAAGTGAACCTAACACTCCTGCTTGCTTTGCTCGTCGTCGCCGGACCCGGATGCTGACTACACATAAAAAACGATATTTTGATGAATTTATGTATTTACAAAATATTAATATCAAAAAAACATTATACTAATCAAAATAAGATCGTTCGGTATGATACATTTAAAATAAACGAAAATTGACAATAAAATAAAACGTATTTCAATCAAATTTCATTATTGTTATACAATATTGAAAATACTTATGAAAAATGATATAAGACAAACAGTATAATTTTACGTAACGTTATTAGGCAAAGTGAAATTAAGTCTTTGTAACAATCAAAGGAATACCTAAGTAAACATGATTCTAAGTAAGAATTACGTAACATGATGATTCGAGCAAACGAAAATTTTACAAAGCGCCGATTTAACTCCTCATGTCCTCCTGTAAACTTGGCTTAAAAAGAGTATTCACTGAATGGCAACAACTTCGCTGTGCCCCGGCATTGCTGATGTTTATGGGCGACGGTGACTGCTTACCATCAGGGACACGTTTTATAAAGCTAAGTTAAGTTACAATTTTACAGGTCTGAAATGGCAATACTGCTCAAATGGCTCGTCGTCATTGGTCGAGGTTGTGTCAAATGGAAACTTGTAACCTGTAAATTGTAATTTGTGTCTTTATAAAACAGGCCCCAGGTGTCCCATCTGCTCGTTTGCCTTTTACGGCTATAAAAAAAACTAGATGCATTTACATCAAATCATTACTATACTAAATAAAAAATATTTATATTATTTATTGACATTAGACATTTGACAAATGGTAATGTTGTTAATGGGTATGTGTAAGAGAAATCAGGCAGTTTTTTAATACCAATCAAGAGAATACCGTCTGTAAATGTTTATTGCTTCATGATTTTATTTTAAACATAAAAAATGACATAGAAGTTCCTTTTCCGAAATACCTACGAAAAGTACGAGCGCAGGCCCGTCACCGTCTTTGTGCCGAGACACCTGCGCGACCCGGCCCAATTACGGGTGTAATTGGCTATTCAAGTTGGCGCGATGGGGCGAACACAGCATGCCTAATTAATGGAATCAACTGTACATTGAAATTTTCGCTCCGATGCGCTCGGTTGTTAAGCTACTGTAATTGTGTTATTATGGCATGTTGAGGCGCTTAAAGTTTAAGTTTAGTTTATTCTGTTAAAAACTATGTTTTGTTATGTAAATTATGAAAATGGAGAAAATTAACTAAAGGCATCTTCTATTTGTAAAAGTTCTAGCGCACTGTCGGACCATGCTGTTCACGTGGCAGTATATTCGTCGGCTTACATTAGACACGCCGGCGATACGCTAAGAAGAAGAACAAAAGAACTATCTATAATAACCATTACAAGTTGTATTTATAGAGTAACTAAAATATATCTTTGTGACTTAAAGCTCTGGGCATGGCGTAAAGTGACTACGATATGATAAGATATTCGTGGTTACCACAAGTGCCAACTAATATGAGCGAATTATTAGTAAACAACCCTACTTAAGGGTGCGGCTCCACTGAGGCGGAGACGAGAGGAGCGGAGCGGAGCTGTGCCAATATTTACCAATAGAAGGCGCATGCGGTCACGTCGGGCGCGCCTTGCGCACGTTAGTTTATATTCTATTGGTTAATATTGGCACAGCTCCGCCCCGCTCCGCTCGTCTCCGCCTCAGTGGAGCCGCACCCTAATTGTGTATGTTAGCATCCTTTTCTTGGCAAAAATTAAAAAAAGTCATACAGTCAAGCCTCTTGCGATTTTAATCCAGGCAAAATAAAATTTCAATCAAGATATAAAAAGTGAATGTTGATATATTGTAATTATGCATCGCCAAATAAAGGGTTAAAACAGGGCTTACAATTTTGTTACTAATCCCCATCAAACAGTGCGGAGCACGCGGAGGAGGCACTGTTTCAACGTCATTGACCCAGTTCCTCTCACACCTCGTTACTCGCCACAATGCTACCGTTAATCTGATAAGCGCTTGATGGAAGCGCGATCCCTTTTCAACCAGCTGTCACCGTCTCTTACTTATGAGGACGTTAATGTAATCATGGAGTATTTCCCGATTGTTCTTATTTAATATAATACATTGAATTTATGTAAAATTCTAACCAAAAAACCATAGCGTAACATAACATGACCCATTTTCTGCTTTCGTTTTCATTGTTTTCCGAAATCTTCTTTACACCATGACCGTCAAGTGCTCTGCCCAATGTATTGTACGTTGGAAGCAGTTGGTAAATATCAGTTTATAGTCGTGGCGTGGCCGCGGGGTATGACCACCTGATAGATGTGATATTATTCAAGTGAAATCAATATCGGTATCTGTTTCATTTAAATATTAATTATACCATCAAATTAATTTCTAGGTAGTTTGCTGACCGGTAACGGACCGTATTGAATTACTTAAAAGCAGCCTATGTACACGGTTATCAATAGAATGAACCGATTCAGTAGCGCGATATCAGACTGATATAGCTAACAGTTATTGAAGTTAAATAATCAACGAAGTATAGGGATACTTCGTTTTCTAAAATATATAACTTTTTTGATGTCGATTTTCACTAATCACACTGCATTTTTACAATGGAAACCTGACTAAAATAGCTACTAACTTCAATATAACTTGCTTTATTTTAACGCGGAATGGTGTATCTATTAATGATTTTTTTTTTAAACCCGGTCAATAGCGAGTTTCGGTTCTTTACTAAAACGTAATCGATAGCCCAAATTGAACTTTATTTACATATATTTAAATTTTATCCTGATTTGCTTGCAGTTAATGAAATACCGGTCAAATGTCTTCACCAAATAAAAAATACTATATTTACATTTGAAAGTTATATTTTTACTAAAAAGCATATATTATAATGGTAGTTTTGGTTTATTTGTACGCTGTACCCGGAGCACGAACCTTTTCTTTCTATCAATTAGTAGTATATAACGTTAACGTACTGTCATCATGAAAAGGAGTATGGTGAATGATTAAAACCATAAAACGCCTCGTGTCCTTATTTATATATTACTAACATAACATAGTAAGTTCACATTGACGTTGACTTTTAGTTCGTCATCGAGTAGTAAAGGTTAAATATCTTAGATATGACGTTTTTTAAATATCACTATTGAAGCCACTTTTTGGTTGCGCCCTCGTAAGAGGATTGGGAACCGATACACTTAAATCGCGTAGCTGTCAATTGTCCATACAAATTTCGGTCCGGGCCAACGTTTCTCACCCCCTAAATCACGTCCGATTTCCACAAGTTATGAATATGTAGTTGTTATGAAAAACTAGGTTTGTACGTTTCCATAATTTTTTGAATTTGTTTCTTTTTTAACGTACACTTAGTTTTTCATAATATCTAGAACAAATTCTAAAATCTTAAAAATCGGACTAGATTAAAATTTAAGGTGACAGAAACGTTATCGCATTTTGTATGGAAATTTTTAGCTTCACAAACCTCTTAAAACACTTTTGCCTTATATTTAATTCTACTTCATTTTCTTCCAGTGATTTAATATTGCAATCACTCTGACGTAAAGTAATTCTAGACAAAAACAACTTTTAAAGCAATCGTCCCGAAACAGTCAATCCCGTCATTAAACCGCGTAGATTATTACACCGCTTTGTTTGTCGCGCTTTTAATTGATTACAATCTAAACTTTGCCGACCGCTTTAACTGTTTACTTTTACAAAACTCCGGCTGTGGTCGAACACTTGAATTCATTAAAAGGGTACAAAAACGGTTGCCATGAATCAATCATACAACGAGATTTAAGGGTGAAAATAACGAGGTACAGATAATACTGAGGTGGGTGCAAACGTTTCAGCAAGAGCCCTCAATATCGGTAATGTACAAAAATAAAAGAAGTAAGTAATTACTACAACAGTTTACGAGTATGTATGTACGTATATGTTTATGCCGTGTGGTGGCTGGCTTAGAATAGTGCCACTCCATGTCTTCCTTATGAGGCGACTAAGGGAATTAAGGTTTGTAGTATGTCACTAGTAAAAAATTTAGCCTGTTTGTGCAAAATGTGGTTGCAGAATGAATATCAAGTTTTTAGAGTTGTTGGTTATTCTGTAGCTCTGCCTACCCCACTCTGGGAATGAAGGCGTAACTGTACGTATGTAGGTATGTGTTTACGAATATGTTTCATTATTTGGGTGTCATATGATGCATGAAGAACATGTGAATGTCACAGGCTAAATAAAATTTATAAAAGTAAGTTATACCGTCATACCTATTCACCAGTCGGGTAGAGTAAAAACTTTTTAGATTATTTTGTTTTAAAAATGAACTTTTTAATTAGATTTTCTTGGACTTGAATCTAAACAGTACTTACACGAAGTTTTTAGGTATTTATTTTCAGTAACTGAGTTATAAACTTAGCACTAGTCTTGTTTTTTAGGATTCAATACCCAAAGGGTGCCATCGGGGCTTCATTATTAAGCCTAGGCCGCCGTGTTTTTGTGTCCTACCTTTCAAGACTTGTATTTTTTACCCGAATTAGTAAATAAAAAAATGCTTTATAAAAGGGAAGAATGAAGGCTAAACCAGAAACGTCATATTTAATAGAATTTCGTAGACTATAAAATATTTCCAAAACAGCCGCAATAATGTATGTATTTAGGTACTATAAGTAATTTTCTAAATAATACTTTATGGGTTAACTATATGTATAATTAAAAATCACAAGTGTGGCTGCTATAATCACAAAAAACCAATCAACTATTCAAATTATTAGGTGGTGACCTGTTTGATCCTGTTTTGTTCTTAGTCTTGTTGCCTAACTTACTTGGTCATTTTTATTTAGTCTTGTAATTGCTATAGTATTTATCGTGATATTTACAGGAACCCTCGGTACGCGAATCTGAATCCTACTTAACAGGTTTCCGTTAATGATCTTAGCAGAAACTTGGCTATTCCTGAAGCCGCGAAATATAATTTCAGAGTTATCCTTAACGTCCAATCATACCTAAAACGTTTTAAAGCGATCCCGACCACAGTGATTAACTGTCATCGTTCCATCGTGCAATTTTCATTAAGCCATCATTAAGGAGTGGAAAGTTTTGGAGGCTCTTATCCGGGACGGTCCGCTGTCCCGCCTGATTAATTTACGTGGCTCCTACCTTCTGCTGATCCCTAGCGCCTGGAAGTGTCCCCTTAAGCCCAACGTCCAGCATGCCCATCATTGGGATTTCATTACTTCAAGGGGATATTTATTCTAAATAAGTTGTATTCTAAATTAGTCGTCTATTTTAGATTTACAAAGTTTTAACTAAATTTGTTGGATGAGTACAGAGGGTTATCCAACAAATTAGGGTATTTGTTGGATAACCCTGTGTACTCAGTAGATGAGTAGATGGAATTAATCCTGTAGCTGTTGCCATAATTACGTTATCCTTATTGTAATTTTTTTCTTATAACTATTGTACCTATGACTTTTGACTTTTGTATATTTTGACCGTTATTATTTTATTTTATATTACTTTTAAATTGTTATGACGATCTCTATTGGTGAAATTATTTGAATTATTATTTTTATTATATTATTAGTTTTTGACAATCATGATGAGGATACTTTTAATTTTGACATGTAATGACAACTTTTTCATGAAATAAATTAACTAAACTAAAACATATTTTGTAAAACACGAAAAGGTAAAATTATAAACCTAAAAATATATTCCGCTATTGCATATAGTAGATTCGGCATACAGATACTCGTATATCATGGATGATTTGAATATTTTACTTACACCAACAATCACTAATTAGCTACTCGTAAAGTACTGTAAGAAAAGGTGAAGGTTGTTTAAGCATACCTCAAAATACGTTTCGGCTAACCTAATTAGGCATGGGTACCTCTTAGGACTTCAACCCGACGACAAAATACTTACACACAATCTTAAAAGCCTGTAAAATTATTGAAATGGTTTAAGAATTTGGGTGTTGTTAAAAAAAACAAGGCAAATTAGTAGGTAGATGAATTAAAATATTTCACTTTACCCGTAGCAATATAACAATAACTTTCCAAGGTATTTGTATAAAACAGCTGAAAAATATAAAATGATTGAAAATACTTTTTAGCTTTTTTTTAATTCGAAAGTAGCTTTTCTAGCGATGGTTCTTAGCTAGGTTTCATGAAAATTAGTTGGGCCGTGTAAGAGATATCAACTATGACAGAAAAGGACGCCATTATTGGCACCTTAGTATGTGCTAAAACTATTTCATACTTATGTTAACTTGGTTTACGCTTTCAAGGTAGTATGAGGACTGTGAATACATACGTTAAATAATAAGTAGGTATATCATTCTGATACAAATCAGAAACATAATTTGCTAACAACAAGATTAATTGAGATTAATAGTAGATGGTTTCTGGCTTAGAAGTTGCACGGTCGTATCGAGATTAGGCTGTAAGAGATTTTAAAAAGTGAGAATATCTATTGAACTATTTACCATTATTGATGTTAATAAAATGCCTTATTCGTTTACAAATGTACTAAAATTCTGATTTTAAGAATATCTATGTAACATCATCTAAAAAACTCAAGAATATTATAAGTATTATTACAGACTGTAAGTATACCACGTTTCGAGAAATCGTAGTCTATTTAGTCATAACAAACAGACTTATTGATAAACATATTAAAAGAAATAAATAAATGAAGGAAAAAGACAACAAAGAAAATCATTTTTCGTAACAAATAACAGAGTAATTCGCACGAAAAGAATGCAAGTCTCGGGATGGTCCCAAGTGTCCTAACATAGCGTAATGCTGGCATTAAAGTCGGCGCGGCCCGCGGTCTTCCGATGGAACCGTTAGGTGAAACCACGGAAGGTTACACACACATAATTATAATAAGAAATCCAATTCTCTTTTCTAATTTCGACACGTTGGCCTAGTTGGTAGTGACCCTGCCTACAAAGCTAGCGGTCCTGGGTTCAAATCCCGGTAAGGCCAGATATTTGTGTGATGAGCGCGAATATTTTTTCCTGAGTCATGGATGTTTTCTATATATTTAAGTATATATTTCTCTATATAAGTATTTATATCGTTGTCTAGTACCCATATTACAAGCCTAGAGCTTAGTTTGGGACTAGGTTAATTGGTGTGACATTGTCCCCTGATATTTATTATTATTATTTTAATGGCATAACGTTAAGTTCCAGCACAAAAGCGCCTATATGCCCAATGAATTTGTACATGACATATAAGAACTGCTATTTATTATATTCAGCGCGTCTTCCAGTGATCCTGTATCCCGGCGGCTCTGGCGTGGCGCGAGGCAGCCGCGGCCGTCACTCGGAGCACAACATGGCTATTCGTCACTGTTTGTTTATCTTTGTGCTGCGCTCCTACTGTTATCCCCCATAGAGTGACGTGGAGGTTCAATTGCCAAGAGGGTGATATTGCGCATAGTTGTAAGTAAAACTTGTGGCAAATGCAATGTGGTACTCAATTAGAATCTACTTATTTCTACACTTGTAGCAAAAATAAACTACCATACTATACTCACTTCGGCGAGAGTGGCAATTGCAGTACTCGTATTCTTATTTATACGAGTACATATTTTGTTGTTTTACCAGCCCCTGGAGTATTTGAGGTTATGATAATGAAAAGAAAGAAAGAAAGAAAAAACGTTTGTATGCTTACATCTAACACAAGTCCAGAAAAATAAATTAACAAACAAAAACAAAAATACAAAATGGTTCCTGCTCAGCATCAGCATGTTACTGGTATGAAGGTACTGTTACGAAATAATACCGAGTCGATTTAGTTTGAATTGAAAATAAGAGTGGCTTGTTTCTTCCGGCGCTTCTTCTTAGCTGTCACTCATTTCGGATTGCGCTGTCTTCTAAAAACATTAAGAAGGCAGAATAATAATTATAATTTTTAATTGAAGTAAACAGTATTTTTTGCAAGTAAATGGGATGTTCTGCAAAATGTTTCTTCCAGCTGTCGTGTCGCGCAAGTCCTCCGACACAACACGACCATTCGTCACTGTTTACCCATCTTTGTTTACCGGCTGTTTATAGGCCGCGGAGTAAAAACAATTGTATATTTAACGGGAAAATTAAGTTTGGAGTTTACTTTTTGATGACTACATATTGTAACAATAAAGCACCGTTGTTCAATGTTTTCAATTTAGATACGAATTTAATGATGTTCATCTTGCACCAAGTAATGGTTTTGCATTTATGTTGTCATAATGAAACAATTAACTTGGCAGATTTCTCTAGGAGTAAACTCCAACGCCAAGACAGGCATAACAATGTTTAATACCATCATTATTATCGTCGTCATATCAGCTGAAAGACGGCTATTGCTAGACAGAGAGATCTGGTGGAGTTTATTGATCGTTCAAATGCATTCACGGGCAATTAAAGAGCCTCCCGTGTGATGATATTTATATCTGACTTACAGTCAAAGTAATGTTCCCAAAAAGTAAAAAATGTCCACAGGCCTCTATGCTACTGAAAATAAGGTCTGTATATATAAATAAATAATATCAAGGGACGATCTCACACAAATTGACCTAGCCCCAAACTAAGCTCTAGGCTTGTACTATGGGTACTAGTCAACGATATAAATACTTATAATAGAGAAATAAATACTTAAATACATAGAAAACATCTAAGACTCGGAAACAAAATTACTCGCGCTCATCACACAAATATTTTCCCATACCGGGAATCGAACCCGGGACCACTAGCTTGAAGGCAGTGTCACTACCAACTAGACTATCGCGTCGTATAAATATATCTTACACGATGGCTGTTTAGGTATTAATGACTTTTATTATACGTAACTTATTCCGTTGAAAGACCTTCAACTTACTGTGTTACTTCACAAAAATATTCTCATCGGGACTCATGACAATGTTACTCGCAAGAAACTAAGACTAATGTAGTTAGTGAAGTTTGCCTCGCTATTAGTTCATAAATCACCGGTGCTTAGCGGCTTCGAATGGCGACGTACCCGTTATATCCATATCGCAGCGAAGCTCAAGTGTTCGATTGAATACATAATTGATCCCCTTAAATCTGATCGCGTACCGGGCCTCTTCAATTAGCAAATCACTGGTTAACGGAAGTGATACGTTTCATTGTTGAATGTTGCTTATGAGGCAGGTATTTTTAGAAATAAATATTAGAAATATACCCTACAATGTTATTAAAAATATGAGCGCTTTTTTGTTGAGTGTGTTTTAAATACCTAACCTACACTTATAAAACCAGCCACTTATCACCACCACCACCCCCCACCCAGCCAGTTATCATCAGCCTGGGGAACTGTTTTTGTTTATACCGAAATTTACTTTAAGTACCTATGCTAATTAAGTTATTTGTTAATCACGAGTGAACACAGCGGCAGATAAACTTGTATTGTTTTGTCCGCTGTCAAGCCATTTTTTTCTTCAACATTCATTATCTATAAATAAATTAAAAAAAAAAAAAACTATTCCATTACAGGTTCTCAGCCTAAAACACTTAACGTAAAAACGTGAAACTTGAAATATATACATAAAAATGCAATAATCTAAGCGCACCTATTTTTTCCATGAGCGGATTTTGCAAAATTCAACGCTTAAAAACAATATAAAAACCGGGCAAGAGCACTTCGGACCATGCTCAGTGTAGTGTAGGGTTTTGAAACCGTAACTACAAATACAAAAAAAACGATCTCAATAAACAACATGCACGAACAAAGGAGAATGGGCAGAAATGTATGAACACTGGCCTAGAAATCAATAACAATAAGCATTATATCATCGGATATCCTTTTTAATCCTACAACGATTTTGTGCAGCGGGAAACCTCAAATAACTGTGAGAAATGTTTAAAAAATCTGAAACATGGGGACGTCTACATAGACGACGTAAGCATAATTACTTTGAAACACCGCTGCTTTTGCATGGCGATAACTTTTTTCACACAAAGATTTGAACTACCTGCTAATACCTAGTAATAGTTTTACAACTTAGAAATATCTATCTTGTGACATATCGCTTGTCCTCATTGTTCATACAGGGTGGTACTCGATAAACTGTACATATTGAAAGCGATGAAATTTTAGGTTAATTTATAGGTAAAACAGTAAAAAAAAAATTGCCCCATTTTCTTTTAGAGATTGTAAATTTTAAATTACAGCAAAAATGTAATTATGTTTTCATAAAAACACGATTTTCCCAAAATTTTGTAGATATTTTACTATTTTTTTTTTGCTTATTATTATTCCTCGTTTAATTTTAGATCGAAAAACGTTAAAAAAAAATTGTAAAATATCTGCAAAATTTTGAGAAAATCGTGTTTTTATGTAAACAAAATGATATCTTTGCAGTAATTTTCCACAAAAAAAGCAGATACTCAGTTATTTTTTTTAATTGATCTAATATTGTTATCAATTATTATAAACCTAAGTAATGTCAATACTATGCATTTTGTTTTATCTTTTTTGGGCTATTAGATCAAAAGTTACACCGTCACAAGTAAGTACTACCCAAACTTTATTAAAAAGTTTGACAATCTGTAAAAAAAAAAACCAGTGGCTAAAAATTTAAAAAAAAATTGTTTTAATAGAGAAGTATCCGATATTTTCAAGGCTTAAATATTTGGGTAGTATTTAGCCAATCACAGTACAGTGCTGCAACATTACGGACGCCGGTGGTGTGATAACTTTTATTTTCAAAGCTAAGCTTAAAAAGTTAAAATAAAAACTAAGAAAATGAGTAGTGACAGTGACGAAACATCTTTAACTCCTCAAGAAATAACTAATATGGCAGAGGAAACACTTACCTTGCTACCTGAAAAGTCAAAGAACCTTTACAGTATAGTACATACGATATTTAGTTTTCTTATATACTCGTATTAATGACTTAAATTATTAATTTTAATGAACTCGTACAAAAAGTATTGTTCACAATAGTGTCATAATCAAGCTTTTAATCTCGTACCTTACTTAGGCCACTCAGCAACGTGGCCTGAACACGGTACTCGACTAAAAAGCTCTCTATTATAACACGATTGTGAAAACTACTATTAAATTATAATGATGTTTTACTACTGAAAACTAATTATACTATAATAGAGGGTCGAAAAGTTATGTTAAAGCTGTTTTAATTAGCATACTGTCAGAGTTAAAAAACCGGTCAAGTGCGAGTCGGACTTGCGCACCGAGGGTTCCGTACAGCCGCACAAAAGGTGTTATTATATTCCGATATGAATTCGATTTCGATTCGGTTTGTACTATAATCCTACCAAATTGGACGCCTTTATATTTTGCGTCTTTATGGGAAACCCTTTATTATTTCGATTTCTTTAAAAAAATATTATTAAAATATTCTGAAAAATTAACCAGTAATCTATTACGGATTACAAGATACAGTTCTTTACAGTTAGGACGGACGGACAAACGGACAGCGTAGGTATAATAATAGGGCCCCGTTCGGCTCCCATCGCGTACGGAACCCTTAAAAGAGATTGTGCGACGTTACTAGAAACATTTTATCAGAAACTTGGGTAAACTGACCTGTTTTTGGCCCTATGGATTTTAACATAGGGCAATAGAGACGATTATACCAGTAACTGGTATTTTAGAGGCCAGTAATTAGGTGTTTAACCCTTACGATAATTTATACGGGTTTTACTGCTTTCAAGTGATTTGTCTTACTGGAATTCAGCTCGTCATCTAGTTTTATCTAGCTCTGGATAAGAGCCCTCAGTTCTTAACATTCTATAAAATATCAGCATCTTAAGGCGAAAATATTTTGTCATTCCAGTAATACAACATTTTAAAACTGAAATAAGTTTTGTGATTATTCGCTTCTTTAACTCTAAAAGGATTCTGTGACTTGTTGGTATTAAATCAAGCTGCACCGTCCGCCAATCCCGCCGGCTGAGCGCGTCCCTGGGGTCCCTACCTTTTTGAGTACACGCTCTGCTAAAACTATGACGACATTTTAAATTGAAAAGGGACACTAGAAGGTTGGTCTTGAAACGGGTAAAGTTTAGAGCACCTAAAGCAAATGTTATTCGAATAACTTTGGTCATAAAGTTAGTGATAGCAATCGTACCTTAAAGACTTTTGAATTAATGGAGTCGTGTGCTTTAACTAACGCGTAATACTTTGCGTTGAACGAGCCTCTGTGGGTGGTAAGTAACATAATTTTTATAATGATTAGATTAACAAATAAGTGAAATAAATCGCTACGTGTATACTAACAATGCTTGCGACTTTATGTGTAAAATATTTTTTCGCTATTTCCCCTTTTTAGGGTTAATAGTTTCGCCATGTTCGTATGTCGGTCTGTCCGCGGTTTAGCTCAGAAACTTTTAGTACAACAAAGCTGTAATTTAGCATCGTTATATATGACGCCGACAAAATTGAAAAAAAAAATCTAGAAGAAAAAACATGTGCAAGCAAAGTGACATTGTTTTTTCATTATGACATCGAATGATAGCTTAAAATGAATGAATGAATGGCATTGGATTGCTGTTAAAAAATATGATGTTGTTATCGATTTTTAGATTAAGGGGAATCACTAAGGAAATATGGAATTCTAAGACTATAATTTTCGTTAGAGTCACATGTTACTTCAGCCAAAACTACAAGTAATGAAAATCTGAAAAACATCTTAAATGAAAGCAAATATAACGAACTGAAAAAACGAAACACGACTATTTAGATAGTCGTGATTCGTAGACTTGTTTGGTTCCTGAGATACAGGCGGCTAAAGTGTTTATACCAACTAAAATCATCAAAGACAGCACCACATAACTTTAAAAGAAAAGGAGGGTGAGCTTATACAGGGTGGTACTCGATAAACTGTACATATTGATAGGGATGAAATTTTAGGTTAATTTATCGGTAAAACAATTTTTTTTTTAATTTTTAGCCACTGGTTTTTTTTTTACAGATTGTCAAACTTTTTAATAAAGTTTGGGTAGTACTTACTTGTGACGGTGTAACTTTTGATCTAATAGCCCAAAAAAGATAAAACAAAATGCATAGTATTGACATTACTTAGGTTTATAATAATTGATAACAATATTAGATCAATTAAAAAAAATAACTGAGTAACTGCTTTTTTGTGGAAAAATTACTGCAAAGATATCATTTTGTTTACATAAAAACACGATTTTCCCAAAATTTTGTAGATATTTTACTATATTTTTTTTTGCTTATTTTTATTCCTCGTTTAATTTTAGATCGAAAAACGTTAAAAAAAAAATGTAAAATATCTGCAAAATTTTGAGAAAATCGTGTTTTTATGTAAACAAAATGATATCTTTGCAGTAATTTTCCACAAAAAAAGCAGTTACTCAGTTATTTTTTTTAATTGATCTAATATATTGTATTACTGAAGACATTAAGAGCGTGTCAGATATTTTTAAGGCCAATGTTAGCAAACATTACAAGTATATCATCCCTACTAACTGTACTGAACGCGACTACTTTCGTCTCTTTCAACGGCTAATCTTGCCACTTGTACAAATATTTAAATGCAGCTACTTTTTCCTGCAACTCAGCATACAAACATTTTTGGAGCAAAGTATAAACTCAGTAACTACCTACTACTAAAACAAAGTAAACGCACAGAATGCACAAGGACAATATATCAAATATGAATACACAATCACGCGAAATCTCAGCCTCCATCATTAAATTTAATTATGAGTTTCCGTATCACCGGATGCGGGTAATGACAAAGTTAATTCGGGAGAGAGGCGACCAACTAGCTGTAATGGCCGGGCCTAGTTCGATTAAATCCCATTGATTGTTTGATAGCGTCGATAGGACCCGGCATCCTTGCTCGACGTTATTATTACTTTATTTGTGACATTGGTTAGAGTATTTGTCTGTGGTATCAGGTGTCTGCTGTTACCTCTTGTGGATCATTTTGAGAGGAATTATAAGACTTGGTAACGGCGTCAATGGTTAAATAATTTGATAGCGGACCAACAAAGTAGACCTTTAAATAGGTATTTCAATTTTATTTCATGAATGTATCGTTTGTTAGTCCCTTACGCTTTTAAAAACTACACTCATAAAATACTACAGAAGAGGTACTACAGAAGCTCCGCTTCGGCCGTTTTTAGTTACCTACGTGTGGCTGAAGTGCTTAGGGGTGGTTGACTGATAGCGGACATTAATCAACCGCACTTACTTAGTTACATTGCTCGTAACGTAATGTAACTATATAGTGCAAGGTAACGTCCTTAGCATCTTGCGTTGCTTTTGTGCCAAACAATCTAGTACTTTACTAGCATTTTTTAAAAATATGAACCAAAACTACAGAACTCCGACCTTAATACGTATTTTTTTGTTTAATTTCTCGACTAAAATATGCCTACCCAATATTGATTAGCTGTAGGTAAGCAAATAGTAGCAAAGATCTACTTAAGTCTCCATTGCTTGTTTATTTTTATTTTACAGTCGGACATATTATTTTTCATCTCTTTGACGTAGTATTTATAATATTTTTGACATTTGGAGACGGCATTCATCTTCATAACTATTTATCAAGTTATATTTCGACACTGGGGACTTTTCAAATTTCACTTATTAAATTAGAGTCGTTATAAAAATTCTAAACTTTATGTACTAAATATGTATTATATTAAAATGTTGGCCTGGGCTCAATACGGTCACTGGAATGCAGTAGTTCGATTCTGTCCGAGATTGCGTGTGCGCAGCATAGATGTACGTCTTTCAGTACTCTATTTATTTACAGATAATACCTACCTAAATACCATATCTATGAGTCACTTATTACCTCAAATATTTGCAATAGGTCTAGTATAACCATAAGAGGGCAAATGATTTAAAAATGCCACATGCTTATGCCTAATGTAGATTTGTTTAGTCGCTGGAAATATATTATTATAATTGTTTTTATTTTCCCAAAATAATTTGTGTCCAAAAAGGCCATGTTATCTTTGCCGGCTTGCTCGGCTATAACTCGTGCTATTTTTTTAGCTTATTTTAGTTAGTGCAGTTTATTTTTTCCAAAATGGCGTACAATGTAAAAAATGTACCATAATGCCTTTAGTTTGCTATTCCATTACTAAGTAATTACCTGGTAAAGTACCTCGGTCATACTCGTAATAACGTAGTAAACAACTGTTTACCAGGAATGTCTATGGACCACCTGATCTCGCGAATCTCTGCCGACACGTTCACTCGTGGGACAACGTTAGTAGTGTTATTAGGAAATAGTTTGGTGTTTAGTAAATATGACTTACTTAATTTGTCTGAGACCCTCACTGAAGTCAGCAAAGGTGATATAGGTAAAATAATTATTTGTGCTTGTCTGTTTTCCCACAAATTAACACATAAATGTAATAGGAACATTGATTACTTTAACTCTATATTATATAAAATGACAATATATAATTCGAAAATATCGTATTTTGATACAAATAAATTTGTAAACAAGTTCGATTTGACGCGTAACTATAGTTATTTACCAAGTAGGTACTTAGATGAGTGTGCTAAGTTGTTAGCATATAATATTTTAGACCCCGTTATGACTAGCATAGCGAGCGATTGTAGGTCGGAGCCTGCGCTGAGTTTTATTAGCGCTGGCCCCGCACCGGAGCTGCCGGTTGATTTAAACTGACAGCTTCGACAACGGCCGCGGCTGCCGCCGTCCGCGGCGCCAGTCGCGGCGGCCCCGTGCCTGCCCTCAGGCCGACGAACATTACAAATAAGTTAGGTAATAATGTAATAAATGTAATTCATCAGAATATACAGGGATTTTCTAGTAAGGAACTAGAAATTGGTTTGTTTATAGATAGTGCTAATATACACGTTTTATGTGTTACTGAGCATTGGCTAAAAGGGCATGAGTGTATGTTTAATTTTAATAATCATGACATTGTTAGCATGTTTGCTAGGCAATCTTGCAGTCGGGGCGGATCCCTGATTATGGTTAAACGCAACATTAAATGTAAGGAGCGCAAAGATATTGTTGCGAAATCAATTGAACGTCATATTGAACTTGCGTGTGTTGAATTGGAACAATTTATTATTATTTGCGTGTACAGACCCCCTGCGGCGGATTACCGGCTTTTGGAGAACATTTTAGAAGATGTTCTTAGTTGTGTTTTTAGCACTAAAAAGTGTATTATTGTGTGTGGTGACTTTAATGTTAATCTGCTGGAGGAATCACCCACGTCTATTAACTTACTGAGTGCTTTTAAATCCTTTAATTTAGTAAATTTGTTTTATGAGCCTACTAGAATTACAGCAACTAGTGCTACGTGTATTGATAATATATTTAGTAATTTTGACCCTACTCGGAAATCCATAATCAACATCCTAAGTTCGGATCACTGCGGCCAGCAAGCTTCGTTTAAGGGGAAAACTGATAATGCGCCCCACGAGTTTATATTTAGACCAATTTCTAAAAATCGATTAGAATCATTTAATACTAAGGTCACTAAACAACTGAATTATATGACGTGCACTAGGGAAGATCCGGACAGTTTATGTGCTTCGTTATTTAAGTGTATTATTAAAGAATTCGATGCCTGCTTTAGTCTGAAAAATGTTAAAGCCAAGCAAGGTACGAAATTTAGTGATTGGGCTACACCAGAGATTCATGAAAAGAGGTACAAATTGTATGAGTTATATGCTACTAGAGCTGTCGATCATAGGCCTGAGTTTCTAGAGTACGTCAAAAATTATTCTAAAGAGTTCAAGCAGCATTGTGCTGCCGCGAAGTCTAAGTATTTTTCGAATAAAATTGGTAACTCTGACAACAAGATTAAAACCGTCTGGAATGTTATTAACACCGAAACTGGTAGAACTAGAATTAGAGACCCGCACTACAGCCTGCAAGTTGAAGATACTCTAGTAAGCTCGGACCTTGATGTAGCTAAACAATTTGAGCGGTTTTTTACGAACATACCCTTGGAGACCACTAAATCATTACTATCATCTCCTGATAAGGCTGAAATATTATTAAAATCCAATGTTAAGGAATGCACAAATTTGTTTAAATTCTATCATGTCACCTCTAAAGTTGTGATTAAAACGTTTAGGTCCCTTAATATCAAAAAGACTGAAGATCTTTGGGGCCTCTCTGTTTCAGTACTACACTCCATTATAGAGTCAATTGCGCCTTACCTAGCTACTATGTTTAACAAGTGTGTCGATGTTGGAGTATTTCCTGATCTGATGAAACATAGTAAGATCATTCCCTTGTTTAAGTCAGGAGCAAAATCAGACCCCACAAATTTTAGACCTATTTCGATACTACCAGCATTAAGTAAAGTTTTTGAGAAATTAATTCTTAATCAAATATCCTCACACTTTAATCAATACAAGCTACTTCATAGCAGTCAATACGGATTTACCAAGGGACGGTCTACAACTGATGCCGGTTCTACTTTGGTGAAACATATCTTTGATGCCTGGGAAAGATCACTGGATGTAATTGGAGTTTTTTGTGATCTCTCCAAAGCTTTTGATTGTGTTGATCACGTTACGTTAGTGCGGAAGTTAAGCTACTATGGCATCAAAAACATTGCACTAGATCTTATTACATCTTACCTTGCTCACAGAACTCAGCGGGTAGACATTAACAAAACACAATCTTCTGGGTCATCTGTTGCTATGGGAGTGCCTCAAGGCTCTATTCTGGGTCCGTTCTTGTTTTTAATCTATATTAACGATCTCCCATATGTAGTGCGAGATAAACATGAAATAGTCTTGTTTGCTGACGATACTTCACTTATATTTAAAGCGGATAGGAAACAGGATAATTTTAATGACATTAATGATGCATTATCCACAATTGTTGACTGGTTTACGGCCAACAACTTACTTTTAAATGCCAAAAAAACCAAGTGCATTAAATTTTCATTGTCCAATGTGAAGCGAGTGAATGCGGCTAGAATAAGACTGAAGGATGAGACACTGGAATTCGAGGATAGAACAGTATTTCTAGGTGTCACTCTGGACTCAAAACTGCAATGGAGTGCGCATATATCCACACTTGCAGGTAAACTAAGTTCAGCGGCTTATGCGGTAAAGCGAATCCGACATCTTACTGACGTCGAGACGGCGAGACTTGTGTACTATAGTTATTTTCATAGTGTTATGAGTTATGGAATTTTACTGTGGGGAAGAGCGGCTGACATCCAGACCATCTTTGTATTACAGAAGCGGGCTGTACGTGCTATATATCAATTGGGGTCTCGTGTTTCGCTTAGGGATAAATTTAAAGAAATCAATATTCTTACAGTCGCGTCGCAGTATATCTTTGAGAATATTATGTATGTACGCAAACACATACACGAGTTTAGGCATAACCGCGACGTTCATAATTTAAATACTAGAAATAGGGATAAGCTCGCTCTTCCAGGTCACCGTCTCCGTAAGGTAAGCACTTCGTTTGCAGGGAACTGTATACGTTTCTACAATAAGATACCATCTGATATCGTCAATATGCCGTTCAATAAATTTAAGTCTCACATCAAGCGCTGCTTGTTGGGTAGGGCATACTATACTATAAATGACTTCATTGGTGACCAAGATGTATTTAAGTAGTGTCTAGGCTATTACTTATTTAAGGTAATTTTTTTTAAGTCTAGGTTATTTCTGATATTTCTATCTTGATAAAAATGCCTTTAAGCAAACTGTGTATTCAAACACGAAATTGTATGTTTACTTTTGTACTTTATCTTTATTAGTTCTTGTGTGTACAAGACGCTTTTAAATGAGAGCACACTGTGATGTTTCTCGCCGGACAGCTATATCACACAATATTACTTTTATGTTGTCCGGCAGCATGAGCACGTCATGCTCGCTCAAAGGTCTTTGCTTACGGCGGCGTCGTTGATCGGGTCGCCACCTTCCCGAACACATGGTTGAGGGAGGCGATGGCTGAGATATGCGTCATACTCGTGAACGGGTGCTGTTTGTGGGGTCCGGTCTGTTCACGTCTGCAAGGACTTTTTGCTCAGTTAATGATTCCAGTTATGGCTTTTGACGTAGAGACCTCGTCGTGTTGTTCTCCTAGTCATTATTTTTAGTTTCATGTATTTGACATGTAATCTTGATAATTTTTACATTTATTTGTAATGTTTTTAATTTTGAATTTGTATTTTTTTTATATGTGATAGTTCTAATAATTTATATTTGTTGCTTTATTACCTTGTAATGTAACTTACTTTTAAGTATTATTGTATTTTATGTTTGAAAAAATGACCTTCTGCTGGAGTTTCTTGCGGCGCTTCTTCTCCGCAATGATGGTCTTGTCCGAAGCGCTAGTAGATTCACTGTATATTACCGACGTGTAAAAGAGCCTGTATGTGGCCAATTTACTGAATAAATATTTTGATTTGATTTGATTTGAATTAAATCTTTAGCTGCTTCTTCATTTACTGTTGAGGCTTTTTAAGAGATAATTAGTTTTGTTGCGCCACGGCCGCTGGCCGGGGGCAAGTCTTTAATGTTGGTTAGCTACTTTACTTCTTCATGGTTTTCACATTCAATACACTCTTTATAATGTATGCATGAAATATATACTTTTAACAACACTCGAAATATTTGAAATAGTCGGTACCTACAACTTGCCTCTATATGTTCTTTGCTATAAATTGAAACGTCACGGCAATATAAGTATCCTGGAAGGCACTCACAGGCGGTTAAATGTCAAACAATTTGATAAAGGTCATCCGCTATCATCTATTATTAGTGGCCAGAACGTTCGCGGACCACGGGAATTTATTATTCAGCCTATGAATAACTGATAGAAGTATTCCCTACTGTTGGACGCACGGTTCTCGTAGCTTTTAAAGACGTTTGGATAAAAGTCTCGATAAATATTTTTTTATGGTATCCTATCATCTTTACAAACCTGGGTTACTAAAATAATGTTAGGTAATTACAAATTTCCATCCTTAAATTCTACGGTTGCCTGTTTCTAAAGATATTTTTTTTGTGTATTTAATTATCACTTGTATCACAAAACGACCTTTAAAAACGTTGAAAAGTCCTCTTTTTTATATAAAGGTATATAGGCCTATTTTGTAAATTTATGTTTTGGTGGGATATAAATACTTTTTGGTAGGTAGTCGATATAGGTTATATAAACCTTTTAAACATATATCTGTAAAAAAGAACATGACATTATGTAATAACTAGAAGTTACGTGTTTAATTTTTCATACATTTTAATGAGGAATAATTATACGATTATTTTCTGATCAAGGATAGAAATCTTTGTAGTTTTTAGATTTTTTCTTTACTTGAGCTGAAAGAGCAACTTTGACACCAAATTTCAAGGCTCTAAATAGTCTAAGTCATCGGGAAGTACCCTATAGGTTTCAAAAGTGAGTCAGTCAGTACCAAATACGCTGTATTTAGAAATAAATTACTTTTTAAAGGAGGATTAAAGAACCTTGATTATATTACTGGGTTTTTGGGTCATTTAAGTGTTGTGTAAAAAAAACTGGTTCGTAGCTGCACTGGGAAAAGTTGGGAAATACGTGGTGGGTGGGTTGGTGAAAATATACACTCTGTAATGTCACTCGGCTTTTTCTTCGAACTTGTCCGGGCACAGTGCCGTGTGTCTGAGTACTACTTAAAATTTGACCAAACAAATATTAGGATAATTGCAATTTATACCAAATACGCTTCCGGCAATGTTAACATTCGTCGAAAATCGATTATGCCCAATACGTTGCGGACGATCGATATTATTTCAAATACGCACCACCGTTTTCTAAGTGTCAGTTTCGATTCAGGAGTGTTTTGTGGTGTCAGTCAAGACATGCTGCTAATAGCCATTCGCGAAAACCTCCATGTCCTACTCGGTGATTGCAGACTGATCAAACTGATCACGTTCAATGTTTAACAGCGTCAGCAGCGGTGAGCATCGTATAACTTTATATTATGTCCAATCTAGAGATAACGGTGCACATTAAACTGAGATGTTTAGCGAAACAATAATCTAGCGGTAAGTGAATTTCGCTCCAAGATAAATCAAACGAGCTGATATTAAAATGCTTTTATAGACGATAAAGTGTGGAATTATTATTTCCATGTTAATAGCGCCAATAAATCTGTAGCCATTATGGTTTAAAGCGGCTCTCACAATGTTACCGAGAAGGGTGTTCTAGAAAATATTGTTACAACGGCATTTCAGGTAAACGCATACGAGAATATTCAAACGTTTTACTCTGAAATTACAAAGCTAAAGTACTAAAATTCTGGTTACACTCACCAAGGGTTTCGTGATGAGTTAATTTTATTGTGGTTGGTACGTTTTATTTCCTAAGCAAATATACTGTAATATATTGGGTAAGTATGTACATAAACTCTTCATTGCACAAAAAACCAATTACAAGTCAGTTAAGATTAGCATGTACAATGGCGAACCCCTTCAAGCAGATCCTTACGAAAGATGTACAGGTTCGAAAACTAACTATATTGTTTCAAGTAGGTACAATACAGATAAAAACCTAAGAAAAATTGGCAAAAACACAAAAATAACAAAACTCAGCTCACGCGCTGTTATGCTCGCATTTCTAACCTAACCTAACCTTTTTAGGCCAGAGAGAGGGGACTCTTATGTGAGTCAAAATTCATTTCTGGCTTTATTGACATTTATATTATGTAAGATCTAGATTAGGTACATTATACATTATGATAATAAATATGTCTTATGTTATTATATACTATAATAATATCTTAAGAGTGTTGGTAGAAATAATATTAATTCAAATGAAAAAGAACGTTAACGTTACACACGAACGTTATAATGACAGGAATAACGGCCATACGGACGGACACCGAACTGTCACCATAAGGGTTTTTTACCATTTTGTTACAGTACTAAACAAGGAAACTATTTCATGTTTGAGTACGACTAACATGGTATTTAAGTCAAACTTTGAAATTGACTGAAGGATTTCGCCGAGCACCGTAAACTCTGTCCCGCACGTGTCTATGGGCGGTCGTTCGTCCTCGGCGAGAGCATTTCGACCGCCCCCGATTTTGACCCAAGTCCACATCCCAATTATAATTCTATCTGAAAGAGGTCTTGTTAACCGCGTGGAAACGGCTTAGGTACGGAAGGTTAGCGTAATTCGATTTCGTAAGGGCTCTTAATGCCTTCTGACTCACGGCCGGCCCAGGAGCTTTATTTAAAAGTACCCGTGGTATGAGATTAGTTTCCGCGTCAGTTTTTTGCTAGAAGTAAAGTGCTTAATTTTTCCCCTGATAACTATTCAGATATTATTTGCATTTCATACTTGGATAAGTATTATTGGGGAGCGCATTTTTTCACATAACTTTTTTGTTCATAATCATTTTGCTATCATAAAATTGTTATTCATACTTTTTATTATAGCTGGTACCGTAAACTTTTTAGAAGTTCTTAAATATTCAGCGTGTAGATAACGCTAGGTTAGGTTGGGTTTGATTTATAAAAATCCTGAAAAAGGAACAGTTACTGAAATAAATACGTTATAATTATGTCCAACAATGATGTTATGACTTAAAACACTTTGAGTAAAAAATGATTATATATTATCATATATTAGTCAATATGGACCCTATTATTTTTATTGTTTTGTTTGAAAGAATAAACTCCTACACGAGTAAAATTATACTTTGTTGATGTATTTTCTTGTTTTCTATACTATGCAACCCCTGAATAGAATCACGTGGGAGGACGCGATGGAGATATTTGCCCACCACTGTTTATTTCCATTACAATAAATTATATTACATAACACTACTAACTTACTTGTTTGATATGGTCTCGACATGTTGAACTGATGCGAGTATGAAACTGGAAATTTAAAAAAACGTGATTTTCATCTTCGTTCCTTAAATCAGTACCTAGTTAAGTTTTAATAAACCAATTAACTATTTCTACGTCACGTACTCGACACTTAATGACTATCCCCAACCAGTGAAACAGAAAATTGATAATAACTTTTTCAACGGTCCACATACACAATAAATATGTCGGCCAATCGAACTCCTTCAAGGACCCTCCGGGCCCAGATACGTTGAATAATTTATGGGCCAACACGTATCGCCAGACTTATAAATGCACACATTTTAGCACTTATGGCTTGTTAATAAATTATAAGGAATTCCCATGTTGCCTGATGGGGAGGTCTCACGAACGCATCTCGTGCTTGAGTTATACGCGGTGCTCACGAAAGGTTCTTAGGACCATTTTTAACACTTAATGCCCTTCAAGATTTGCTGTTATGCTGACTTTTATGATTTTCTTGTTGGCACTACTTATGGAGAATTGTTTCCTGAACTGCTGTTATCTGTCTGTTATGGTGAATGTTTTCATGTCGCACATTGTATGAGCCCGCATTGGTTCGGAATCACATTGCTAATGTTACGTTAGCTCTTATGCACTTGACAGAGAAACCTGTCAAACCGTAATTAGTGTTATTAGTATGATATTGAAGCAAAATGCGCTAAAGCAAAGTAGAATAATGGCCCTATATGGTTATTTTTTATAACACAAATCTGACGGTTTAATGTATTGTGAATAGCATTATTATCGCATTGTTAGTTAAAATAAATATTTTAATTTATTATTCACCGAACATATTATTCACCTCAGCATTTCAATAAGGCACATTTTGCTGTTTAAAGACAGTTGGCAAAATTCGATTTTGCTGCGAGCGAATGACAGTGAGCAAAATTCGATTTTGCTGCGAGCGTGAAACAAAGTAACTTTTTAATAAAATAAAAAATGCCGAGAACAGTGTTGGGTCAATACTATAAATGGATGGGTGGGTGTCTGGGTGAGTAAATATACATGTTGTTTAATTTTTACCTTGTTGTATTTTTTTACCTTTAGGTTGTTCTCGCCCCTAAGGTCAAAACTTGAATGTTCAACACGAGACCGAAGTTATTTGCAACTCATGTCTTTGAATACCGCGTTAGGCTCAGGATTCTTACCTAGAATCACTCGCTTCGCTCGTTATTCAATCGTAGAATCCCTTGCTTGCTCGGGATACAATATCAACGCTCACAGTAAAAAACAATTTGCTCTCTTGGTGCACAAGTAACTATTATTACTTACATTTTTTTCTTTTGCAGCCCCGCATATAAGACGACAGGTTTTTAACAACTAAATTTATCATTACAACATTATGTAATATGACAAAAATAAAAAATAAAATGCTTTATTAGCACGGAAAGGTTGTAACCATGTGTTACGAGTCATTGTTACGATGTATGTAGATTACTCCGCCGTAGAGGCCATCACGTTCACTATCCATACTGATATGATAAGTGTGAAAGTAACTGTTTCTTAGGCTCTCACGGCAAAATCGATGAATCGATTTCAGTAAACCCCGCGGAAGGACATAGGGTACTTTTACCTGCGAGTATCGATAAAAGACTTCTACGCGCCGGGAGATGCGGGCAACAGCTTGTTTGGTAATAAAAGTCATTATATCGAACTTTTAAATGACAAGATTTTCAGCGTGCTCCATCGATTCCCATGAACCAACTGCATACGTACAGTTCGTTTCAAACTCCAACTATCTATACTCACAACGATACTCAAGCCGCAGTCTCCGGGGAACTTGAAAAATACGCTGGGAAACAAACAACACATTCAGAAAGTTGCCTATCCAAACTTCCATATTTCAAGTTCGGCGGCCGACAGGGTTATTTTCTACCAATGGCCACAGAAGTTGGCCGCGGCGTCAACACACGGTGTCATTTTTCCTACGGAACTTACTTTAAAATATTTACGGGACGGAAGAATTTTTCGTCCAGCGAATTTATAGTTGGGAAGTTTCGCATTAGATATGTTATCTTCGGCATTTGTTGAGGATTTATTTGTGTTTTATAAAGTGCAGTCGTAATGGACTTGGGTAAGTTTTAAAAATGAGCTTAGGTCTGAGCTAGCTAACGACTAAGAAATATAATCCATTACTGAATTGCAAAGAAAGTTTCATGCAAGCTTTGCAAGATCTCTTGAGCTTTAATGTGGTTACAGAGCATTACCTGGAAAGCGATGTAAGGAACAAGCTTGCTGTTTAATCTTGTTTTATTTTTTTAATAATAGTGGTTATATGTGTTTTTATTTTTAGTAATCTAAGGGACATCTAAGGGACAAACTAATACTTTTATTTGCAATACCAAAAACTGGTACAAAAAGTGACGAAAGTTCTTTAACAAAAACATATCACGACTAACCGGACCGTATTATGCAAGCATGCTCCAAAATACAATAATGTCTCGTCGAAAACCGTAAAAGAGTGTTAATCACAAAATTGCATGTCCGTAATAACCGATCCGGCTCTAGCCACAAGCGTGGTGCGTTATCGCGTACCAATGATTACATTAGATAATTATGTGTATTGAAAATTGGATACATCGGTTATTGTAATTGGATATTCAAGTGTAAATAAGTATAAATTCATATTTGCCCACGGACCCGTAAAATTAAGACCCCGAGGTTATTTTGATACAGTGTAGAGTTAATAACCCGCATAATACCCAACGGACATTATTTAAGCTTAGCTAAGAACCTCCTCCGGAATACTCGTATAAATTTCCCAATTTAAAAAACGAACTGCTGAAATTGGTAAATTTATTTAAATTTATTTGACAGTCAAAGGCATAGAGTAAGTATACATTGTTTAGGGTTCCCTAGTAATTCTGTAACTTAGTATAATTATACATTTAAATTATGCCGACAAAGTTTAAAAAAAAACTTTTTTCTCCCGTACCAGAAGTTATTTTTATATTTTACGTTATGAAGTCGAATGAGGTATCATCGGATAGCTTTTAAAAAACATTATACCAAGGGACCATATATGAAAGATTGAACTCGAAAAATGAAATTTTCGCTAGAGATACGATGGTATTTTACGTTGAACTGGCTATGTGGCAACGAGTGCACCAACCATTAGATTGACTGCTAAAAATACACTATTTAATACAAGAATATTTGTAGAATAATAAAACGAACATCGCACTTATTTGTTTTCACATACATACATACATACCTTCACGCCTTCATTCCCAGAGTGGGGTAGGCAGAGCTACAGAATTACCAACAACTCTAAAAAAAAATTGAAGATTCTGTACTACATTTTACACAATTAAGCTAAGATATTTACCAGCGTATTAGTGACAGATTGCAAGCCCATCGCCTAACAGTACTACAAGCCTGTATTCCCTTAGTCGCCTCTTAAGACATCCATGGGAAGACATGGAGTGGCACTATTCTAACCGGTGTTTGTTTTCAAAGCTTAATAATTAGTTGTCGCCTTCGCTTGTGGCATGCGCCGCGCGGTCGATTTGTCAACGTCGCGCGCGACAGCGGAGATAATAAAACTGACGCTATCTGCCGTCGATGGCCGCGCGACGGTCTATAACGGTGACGCGGTGCACTTGTTTACTGAACCTCGCACTCGTACCATAAGCCCAATGGAACCCTGACCACCATAGAACTGTGTCACAGTGACGTTTTGATTCGAGTCCTAAGAAGTGTCAAACAAATTGTTTTATCTACACTCATATCATAAGTCCTCTATTATGCGTTCAAAACACAGTTGACAGCGATGACAGCTGTTAATTTAGGAAGATGTTCCAATTTTGGATCTCATTACCTTACAATATTCGATAAAGTAATTTCAAAATTACGTTGCAGCTGTCATCGCTGTCATCTACTACAGGTAAGGTAATGCTGGTCATTTGCCTTTCGGCTTCTGAAGCCATCTTAGAGTACTTATAGTATGTGTGTAGATAAAGTATTGTACGAGACTCTGCGTAGTTAGTATTACAACACTCGTGTGATCTATTATGAAACTCGCCTTGCGCCTCGTTTCATAAACCACACTCATATTGTAATGCCTGTCATTACGCAACCGCCACGTAAACTACTATTATAATGTCACTGTGTACATAGAACGGTGTCTATGGTGGGTCAGGGTTCCATTGGGCTGATAGTACATCACAAATTAAAGGAGTAGACTAATCTGATAAATATAAACAATAATGCATTGAACTCCTGTAAAAGCAGCTCCTGCAGTTCCTGTTAAAAGATGAAAAATTCAAAATCACCATCTGAACAGCAAAAACCATAGCCGATTTTCTTCCAAAAAAGTACGTTTCGCGGTCACGCCTGGTACGAGAAGCCCAAAGACTTTGCGTCTAGCCTGAATAGCAAATATAAATTTACGAGCAGCTAACCGAAACGCCGTCCGCGTAGATGTCATCGCTATTCCCTCGAGAACTGACCAATTTTTCGTTGGGCATTTTTTTTTTTGGGTTAATATATAGCCTAAGACACTCACAAATAACGTCGCTTTCTAATGATAAAATAATTTTCAACACGGTTCGGTAGTTCCAGAGATTACCCCTCACAACGTCACAAACTTTTTTATAATATCAGTATAGATAAGCAAAATTCTATGCAAAGGAGACTTAATTTTCTTTTTGAAAAAAACAAATCCTGCATTTATGGATTTTTGAAACATTGTCTGCCTTAACCGGGAATCGAACTGGTCGAATATAATAAAACAATAAAGCCGTTCGCGTTCCGTTGGCGTTCGTTTTTTCCACCCTGTACATTCATTGCTCCTATTCACTTTACATTACTACTTGGCATTCAAACAAAAAATAAACATACTGAAAACAAACATATATATTTTAAATCAAAGGGTTTCTTGTTTTCGATACTTGAAACATTTTTCGTTTAAACGTTTGATTGGTCTGAACCCTTTTTAATTTTATTATTCTAGCTTATAAATGTTTGATTCGGAACATCAAAGTGGAATTTAATTGACGAGTGATTCGATATAATGATGCGTGCGTAAATATTACATTTTGCTTTGCCTTTGAACTTGTTTATTTTATTTTATTGAGATCATGAGGTCTAAGTATATATTTTTTGTAGTAGAATTTTCTAATAACCCATACATTTTCTATATTATAAGCGATATGAGTACATGCAGATACTTAGTTGGTAATGGGAAAGTTAAAACTGAACCATTAGCGAAGGAACTGCAGCACCTGATGGAGCCGATATGAATTCAATAATATTTGTGAAAAGCACGTGTAACACTTGCAAACATAGCCTCACGTATTGAACTAACACGGTCCTGCACAAACTGAGGCGACCGGTTAAAGAAAAGATAGATAGAGAGAGATCCAACGGTAAAGTAAGTAACTCGCTTTATACTAGTAATCAGCCAGATGGCGTCAGTGAATTTAAATAACAGTCAAGCGAGCAATAATGGTTGTGAACCAAGTGCTAATTGCTCGCAGCTCTTCACTCGTTATAATTGCCGTGCTTGCCTAGGCAACAGAATGCATAGGTACACCACCATACCTCATCTTTTAACATTCTTGAAATGTATACCAGTTTTTCCATTTACACTTTGGTATTAAAAATAAAAATAAAATAAAAAAATGACCTGCTGGAGTTTCTTGCGGCGCTTCTTCTCCGCAATGATGGTCTTGTCCGAAGCGCTGGTAGATTCACTCTTTATTACCGACGTGTAAAAGAGCCCTCATGTGGCCTATTTGCTGAATAAATATTTTGAATTTGAATTAAGTATGTCGTACATAATACTTATTATATAAGTTTTAAATTTAATTAGGCAACAAGTTGACTAACTGAATTGTCTTTCGAGTGCCAAATTCATAAAACCGTCACCAAATTAAATTAACAATAACATTTGAATGGATTCTTAGTTTCGGCTTCATTTACTATAATTCGGTACCGTGCTGGTCAATATTTGGATATCATTTCAAATTAAAATGGATTTGAAATTTTTGTGGTCATTTACTATTTTGTTAATAAAATCAATGTTTTTGTACGTTACTTTTTACTATATCTGATGGTTCTTTAAACAGATGTCATTAAATAATAATATCTCGAACAGTGAGTCATGATTTAATCAAACAAAATAATTCTAGCATTTCATATAAAGAGCTATGCACAATGTTGTCTATTGTCTATTGCGAATCAAGCCTCGTCTAGCACGCGGCCGACCAACTAAAACCCAACAGAGCCTAAATTCCTGCATTCCACAGCCGACGGCCGGACACGCGACTCGCGAAATAAATCTGAAACGTACGTGTAAAGCATTGTTTCAGTACCATCGAATACCGAGAAAAATGGTTCTGAGCTAAAGTATAGTCTTTATAACTTATTTTTGATTACAACAACAGCATGTGAATCATGAAATGCTTAAATTCATATTGTGTAAAACTTTTATCTATTCGTCTGTCTTTGTTGCATGCCGCAGTAGTAAAATCAGTAAAAACGCCACGAATAGTACCCCTGCACTAATAAAGATGGTAATCGAATGAATGTTGACACAAATTTGTGTGGCGGCGTAAACATGGAGGTGGAGGTGTAAGGAAAATTAATTTTCTTGATAGAATCAAAATGTTGTAACGGCTGGCAGTTTTACATGTTTAATAATTCAAGTATAAAAAATATGAATGTTTGATTATTGGAAGACAATTTCACACAAACTGATCGAGTCCCAAATTAAATTTTAGCCTTGTAATATGGATATACTAGACAACGATATAGCTATTTAAACAGATAAAGAGTAAAATCGTCATGAAGACAGAACTAAGCATGCTTGAGGAGTAACCTGATAGGCCAAAATGCACTTTTATCTACAGACACACGTATGAAAAAAGTCCTCTATTATGGAAAACTTGTACCGTTACCATGAGTTACTATTACCATACTCTCTAGCGAGTCGAATGCTCTGTACCTTACAGTATTTTTATATGTATAGTGCGAGGGACAGAGCATTCGACTCGCTAGCAAGTACGGTAATTGTAACTCATGTTAAGGGTACCTACAGTTAGCAAAGACCTACGTTACAGGTAACACAGGTAGCAATGCAGGTTATTTGCCTTCGGCTTCTGAACACATCTTAGAGTACTTATAATATTCGGATTTTTACGATATCGTTGTGTCATTTTATGAATTTGTAACTGCGATTATTGTAGTCGTTTAAGTAAGTGATACATAATGAGAGGCCTTAAACACTCGTGTGATCTTATTATAAAACTTGCTTTCGGCTCGTTTCATAAAACCACATTTTTATTTTAAGATCTCTCATTATGTACAGTGGTGGTCACATAATTAGGGACAATTGTTTTTTTCCCATACAATTGCCTACAAATATGACTTTTAAATTTTGACCACCATTCAAAAAGTTCTTGACCAATTTTATTGCTAAATACAATTTACTTTAGATCATTAACTAAGGTTTAAATTTATGTACAATGAACTACTGTTAAAAACAAACCTTATATTTTATAGGGATTTAAAAACTTAGTGCTGAACCGTCCATACAAAGTTTTACAACTTTGTATGAACGCGAGGTATTTATTTTTTCAAATCCTTATAAAATTAAAGATCCGTTTTCAACAGAGATGAATTGTAGGTACCTACATACATTTAAACATTAGTTCATTAATGAACGATGAGTGTAACCAAATATTAAATTAGTTTAGAACTTTTTGAATGGTGGTCAAAATTGATAAGTCATATTTGTAGGCAATTGTATGGAAAAAAAACAAGTGTCCCTAATTATGTGACCACCACTGTTTGTACTTAAACGACTACAAAAATCGCAGTTAATATGTTACAAATTCATAATATGACACAACGATCGTAAAAATACGCATATTTCCGACTTAATACAAGATAGATGTAAACGACTCATCAAATGCCGTAGTGTTGTGATTTATTAATGCGTTGGTAACGAGGGAGTTATCGATAGAGGCATAAATAATATAATAAGTACATGTCAATGATTTGACGTGTGCGTGCCACTTGATTGCGCTGCGTGGATTCTTTCGAGTGATTGCTTGATATCTCATGTTACAGGTAAGATTTTATTATATGAATGAGACTGTTCGACATGAAACGAGTTTTAAATTGCCTTTTAAAATTTATGAATTTTGTTATTATGTAATAGTTTATTTATTTGATTTGCCATAGAAAAAAAATTAATTTAGGAATAATTTAATGAAACATAATTTTAATGTTAAATATTGATTTTCCATTATTGATCACAACATTATGAGTAAACGGAATGGGAAGTGCTTTTTAGCCTCGAGTGAAGATGCAACGAGTTTAAAAACAGGAAGATCAGCGGAAGTTGCTGTTACTTTTGGCAGCGTTAGGAAAAATTAAAGTTTCAGAGGAAATATAAACATGATTATTTATTTAAAAAAAAGCAGAATCTAAGAGTAGAAATCATCACATCACGGATCATATAAATACTAAAAGTTGACATAAAATGTTGAATCGATCAATTCACGATTTTTTTTAGGCTATTATACCTACCTATGTGTTTTAAATAATTTTAGCATAAGCTATGGTGTTTTCAATCCACGACGGGGCGACACATTACTTAATTTAACGGACATTAACGCAACTGAGTAACATCAATATAAGTGGCGGGAGCGACGTCGTGGATTGACAAGGCTATAGTTGCGTGGCAATATCGGTTTAAAACACGCAATATTGGTTAGCATCATTAAAAGCAGATTAGCTTCATCTACAGCTACATCGATATTAATGACTCTCTCTATTAAACCGCTGTGGTCTTCTTACCCATTAACTGTCTATTTATGCCTTGTGTTGGGATCCCTTGGACTCCCATAATTTATTGTTTATTGTGTTTCATAGTGTACTTGTCTTAAAAAACCGGCCAAGTCTTGTCATTCAGGATTCTTATATGGGGGGCCCATTTTAATTATTAATTTAATTCAGCGGCAATAGAATTACCTAAATATTCTGTAAGAATTTCAACTGTCTACATGTAAACCTTCTTTTTACGGTTCATAAGATACAACCCGCTGACAAACAGACAGGTGGACGGGCTTAGTAATAAAGTGTAATGATAAACAAAATCAAAATAAAAAAAACTTATCGATATTTTATTTTTAACTTTATAACACAAATCTGTATAAGGAGAGAGAGAGAAAATGAGTAATTTTTTCATGATGAATGTTCATTTAATTTAGGAGAATAGACACGTTGTTGATATTTAAACTTTGATTCATTAGTAAACAGAAAACTATTTTTTTTAAAGAGGTTCATTGTAATGTTTTAATTTCTAAGTTATTAGATGGTATAATTTAAAATATACACGACGAAGATATTTTTTTATTACTATACTTGCTTACACATCAAGTAATATATAAATGTCATTCTTCGAAAAACAATAATGAGGATTTTTAACACTGGGAGTCGTTAAAACACTACTAGATACAAATTCCGATAGCCGCAACGTGAACCGAAACTCTTTATCCGTCCCATTAGGGACAAAAACATTAGCTAGTTACGACACTAACGTAGTTATTACACAAAACACTTATTTTAATTACATGGGAATGAGCGAGCCCGCTGGTCACGCGATGTAATATTTCGGAATTAATCGATATCTAAAGCGCAATAACTGTCCCATCACTATTATTCGTTGTTTAAGTTTCTATGATTTCCCTAGGGAGAGGGTAGTATTTGAGGATGGTCGACTGTAAATTATTAAAATCGATCAAATATGTTCGTAATAGACGTTCTCATTCTGGTCAAGTGTTTGTCTTGATTTTGAATGATATTATCAGTTTACTTTAAAACAAAATGTGTTTAAGTAAGAAACGTTATTTAAAGTATGTTCAAAAACTGAAAATCCCATACTTATATCGGTTAACTAAACATTATGACTCCAAAAACTGTAATAATATACTAGTAAGTAACTACTAAGTCGGAAATCAGAGTTTGCATTAAGCTCCTCCTGGTTAACGTAGACGCCACGAAAAATTAGAGGTGGTGATTGGCGAGTTACTCAGCCTATTATTGACCTATCTGTTACGAGTAATTGAATAAAAAACCAACTATCAGCTTCTGTTAAGCTTTACGACGTTTTCTTCGCATTGCAATCGCAAATGTGTGGTGAACGGAATGCAAACTTGTATTAACAATCCCGGGACTCGGGGCGCACGGTCCTACGCCACGGATGATCAGCGAAACACTCGCGAATAGCCGGCAGACGTCCTGAGGGCCCTGCCAAGATGCATTGCGCTAAATAGCGTTTCTATACGATTCGTTTTTAAACGCATCGCGTCACTGGTAGATGACGTGATACGAAAAGTCACGTGATCTACCAGTGACGCGATTGGTTTAAAAACGAAACGAATAGAAACGTTAGTTAGCGCAATGCATTTTAGCAGGGCCCTATGGTGGTTGTAGTCACTTGTCATTCAGCAATAGCTGATTATTTCTTTATTTTAATAAAGGATTGTTGGCCGGTCGATCTCGAACTATAGTCTTAAAACTGTTAGTGTATGGAGGGTGACAGTTTTGAAGCCGGGCCGCGTTTAACGAATATTCCCGGCGGTCATGAATTGTAATAATAACGGTGGTTAAAACGCCGAAGAACTACCGATATAATGCGTAGTGTTGATAGATTTTGGGAGGCAGACCGTCTGATCAGACTAGGGACTGCAGGTAAACTACCCATGGCTAAAGTAGGAATGCTTTTTTTTTTAAATTATTTACTGTAAGCAGCAATTATAGTTTCTTACATTAAGACGCCCTTCGGAAACCTGTGAGAGGTTCATACACCGTGCCCGGGACGTACCCGAAGGATTTTAACCATCGATTCCAGAGCCTATTTGGAGTATATAAAATGTGGTATAACATGTAGTCCAATAACGCATAATTTTCAAGATTTTTATTATTTAGACACAATTCCATAGTTAATTTAATTTGAACTCTGTCACCTTAACCTAAAGCATTATTTGCTAAGAAAGATTCATGTGGTAAGTAGCAATATCATCAACGTACAACATAATTAATTTAATCAATTTCTTAGTAAATAATCCTTAACTTAAGGTGACAGAGTTCAAATTAAATTAACTATGGAATTGTTTTTTAAATAATAAAAATCTCGAAAATTATGCGATATTGGGCTACATGTTATACCACATTATATACTCCAGAAAGGGTCTAGTCGATGGTTAAAATCCTTCGGGTATGTCCCGGGCACGGCGTATGTAGCACGAATGAAAACGCCTTGCTCACAACATAAGTATAGATTATTATAATAGTAACCAATAATTAGGGTGATCGAACCAGTAATGGACAAAGCATCAATAATGGATACTTGATTCTTATTTAACAGAAAATAAGGGTAAAAAAATAAGGACAAGAAGAAGAAAAGAATAAGGGATAAGGGTAATGGCTTAAAAATATGCTATGGTCTTGTCTTATATTGTGACATTTAAATTAGAGAGGCAGTGATAAAGCATACTTTACATATATAAACAAGGTTTAATAGATATTACTTTTATGATTAAGGGTGTTAAGTCTGTAATGCCCTTTCGATTAGACACGTAATAGATGGACTTCAAGTTCCATGGCATTATCAGTTACAGTAAAATAATTATTTAAAATGAATCTATTGAAGTATAACTAACAAGACAACTTCTAGTTTAAACCTGCGTAATATCATATTTACCTAAAAAGCACAATGTTCACCCACCATCGCAGAATTTCCAGACAGTTATTTTGACAGGTTCATTCGCACGCCAGACCAATTACAAACGAACGGGCAATCAAGTGTGAACCTGCTGTTTACACGCCGGCTTGTTTACTCTCTTTAATAATAATTAATTCGAATCCTAGGTTTTAATTACTTCGCAAACAACTGTTGATGCAGTTCCACCACGTCTTTGCATAACCTTTACTATTCGGAAACATGAACTTTGTACTTTAAAAATTATATTATTTTACGTATATTTACTTCACCTTCACCTACTCGATGACGACAAATGTCATGTTTGGACGCCTTTGTTCAAATCTCCAAACAAATTTTCCTGAAGACGATAATTATGTTAATGTTACACTTACTGGATAGAAGGAAAAATTGGTGCTCGAGATACTGGTACTGTTTGTTGATTAAATTGAAGACCTAAATATATGAACTCTCTGGGATTGGTGTTAATTAAGAAGAGGTTTATCGCATGGCTTTTAATTAAATAAGTTATGTATGTTTATTTGAAATCATATTCAATATTTTTAGTTTATTTTGAGATGCATGTCAAATTTAATTCAATTCAATTTTACTAGCTTATTCTTATGCAAGTCATAGCGATGTCTGCGAGTTAAATAAGTGTAGTAAGTAACTCAAAAATCTTCAATACTAAAGTTTAAATGAGTTCAACTCGGAAAAAAACCAACTAGTGTAGGGTCTAGTTGGTTTTTTTCCGAGTTGAACTCATTTAAACTTTAGTATTGAAGATTTTTAAGATCTATGTAATAAAATTAACCTTTTATTCAATACCAAACGCAATGTATCAATTTGTAAGACAATTATTTAAACTTGGCATATTAAGCGACTCATATTTCCTAAGTTAGATTTAATTTAGCCTAGAATATACCACTGATCTGCTAAAATAATTACGCTGCTTTTTGCTTCACCATGCAAAACAATACAACGCAAGGCAAGCACACCTCACTGTTCAATGGCATTCCTATTTGAATTCGAGTCAAATCTCTTTTTTTATTTCAAGCATGATTAACTTCATGAAACGTCATAATTTACGACCGTGGGCCTTAATCGCGCCGTTCCATTCCGATTCCATTCGACGTTCGTTCCGTTTTCAATTCGTTTCCATTTTTAACCTTAAGCTTTTCTACAATGAGTACGCTTGGACATCTCGAGTTATTTATCGTTCCCGATGAAATGTTTTCATAAATGTTTGAGGCGTTTTTTCTACGGTTCCGCCCGCTTCTGGAAATTCTTCGTTAAGAGGAAGGAAATATATTATTTTGATATTGCTGGTACGTACTTTAGATATGAACTCTAATTGTTTGATGAATATTTAATAAAATACATGGGTTTCCTTTTTTGTACTTCTGTACATAAAATGCAAAAATATAATAAAAGGAAAGGAAAACATTTAAAAAGTTTCTCGATTTAACAGAATTTACACCCATTGGGCCAAATATTCAAAACCAAGAATGACCAACTCGAAAATGTGTCAGTTGCCAAAGTATTCGTAAGCGAAAGGTAGGTATAATTTTAGATTTACCCTCGTGTCTCAATAATTTCATTTCAACGAACCCGCCTTTTACCAAAATATTATAAAATGAGATGAAGTATAACCTCCGAAGAGGTCTTGTGATCATTTCCTAGCAATTAATAAAACCATTTTTAATAATATGGACCAATTTTTTTTTTAAAACTAAATCTAGTAAGTTATTATACTAAATTGTAGTAAATTTTGTTTAAAATCATAATTAAGAGAACTGATTGATCAAACTAAATTCAAACTCAAACAGGGAGTTGACGTAAGACATAATCAATGACCAAAAATTCCAACTGTAGGTGTTTAGTTTTGCTAAAAGCACAAGTTAACAAAACTTAAATTACGTTTTAATCAATGTATAGGGTATCCCGAAAACAATAGGATTTTTGAATTAAAAAAGCTCAGTGAACTAATCAATTCTATAAATATACACACTTTAAATGGTGTGCTGCCTTTTTGCCGAATTATGTTTCGTTAAATTTTATTTGGCAACCAACTTTTCGCCGTAGTTTTATTTGGCAAACCAAATCTTGGCATAATTTTACAGCGTATTTTTTTTATTTCGCTACATTTTTATATTGCAATATTTTATTACGTCAAATTTTATGTGGTAAATAATTGTGTAGCAAATGATTTGCTAAGGCAAATAACATATTTTCTTTTATGACCCTAAAAACGAAACTGCATCCAGAGATAGGTAGGTCAGGGTTATTTTTTTTATGACCCTAAAAACAAAACTGCTCCCAGAGGTAGGTAAGTTAGGGTTTTTTTATGACCCTAGAAACGAAACTGCTCCCAGAGATAGGTAGATTAGGGTTATTTTTTTTATGACCCTAAAAATTAAACTGCTCCCAGAGATAGGTAGGTTAGGGTTATTTTTAAATTAAGGTATGCCAATCAGTACATTTGACGAAAACATAATTGACATTTGCTTGCAAAGTGTTTTTACAATTTTAGTAAAATTTTTGTTTAATATTTATTACTCGCACTTAATTTGAGGAAAATTTAAAAATTACTTTGAGCTACACCGATACCAGCAGAGCAAGTATATACTTATTAGTTAGTATTTTATATCTACGTAAATAAAAATAATGTAATTGATCAAATCTTTACCATATAAAACACACCCTTTAAAGAAAAATACCTCCCACTTTTTAAAGCAATTTACCGGCGTACGTAATGTGCATGTGCCTAACAAGCCCATCATTAACCCTTTATAAGGCAGAGGCTCTATATTGACCACATTACAATAAGCTGAAATTGAACTTTACTATCTACATTTTATGATACTTTTTTGATTGTATTTTCCTGAAATATAACATCTATTATAATTACTCTTTAGAGACTTGCAATTCCATGACTGTATTTCATTTTGGTCTAGTATTTCTACTTTAACGGGGCCTTATAAAGAGTTAAACTTAGTTGTAATTACTAAGTCTTTTTTATCATTTGTATTGATGGTAAGTTGCACACCACCATATAGGATCAACCGTTTTTACAAGTACTCTTGCAAAAACGGTTAGTCTTAGTCCTAATCTTGTACTGGTTAAAATCTCGCGATGCTTGTTTTTGAAGTTTGTCACTTGAGTAGAATCTACTTCTTTTGCACTTGTAGCATATATGTATAATTATAATATTTCGAATGAGATAAACTGGGACTGCCATACACTATGGCGTAAAATTTATGTGTATTTTAAATGTCCAATGTTTGAGGCTCAGCCCGGAAGACGCAGACAATGGGCCCTGTGGTAGCTGTGAGCAATGCCATGGGACCAATATCCAGTACTAAGCCCACAGATGTGTTTATGATTTTATGAAACGAGCACCTAATTCCGCAACTATAAAGAAGTTAAGAGAAAAGAGAATGACTGTTACCTCCTCTATTTTCGCTGTCCGCCGGCTTCACCTGTATTGCTCGGTTCATCTGAAAATAAAAGGAAAATATTAGCATTAAAAACAACTCGCCACAAAAATAAATGAATCTATGATTTTTTTAGCTATAGATCCTATAAATTATTATAATGTTATTCCTTTGTTTCAATAAGTCTGTAGGTACCTACTTTTCGATTTGCAACAAGAGGTGTTTGGGACATACCTAATTATAAAATATTATGATGTAGACGCGCACAACTGTGGCCTTAGACAAGATGTATTGCGAGACGTCATCGCTTTCGAAAATGTATAGGATTGGAGTAAGTTGCCAGACGGTCGCGTCGAGCGGTTATGTCAATTCCATACATTTTTACAGTTTTCGAAAATCTTTTACGTTACCTTTAAGCATCTTGTCTCGAGCCACTGCGCTGCTTTAAGTAAACATATACCTTACTGAAATCGCTTAATAGTCATGGTTTATTTTGTCATTATACCAAGCCGGTCCAGAACAGAACAAATAAATCATCCGCGGTTGAAGCTCAATCATTACTTAGCACTAATGTCAGTAAATGTAATATAAACTTTGATTTCAGCCCTGTAAATTCAGATTCAATAGTCAAGATATTTAAATCACTTAGTTTAAAAAAGACTGAAGATTTGTGGGGCACATCAGTTAAGGTACTCTTTCATATCATAGATGTAATTGCACCCCATCTAGCATTAATCTACAATAATTGCATATCAGAGGGGGTCTTTCCAGATCTCATGAAATATAGTAAAGTAATACCTCTTTTTAAATCGGGCGAGATGAGTGATATAACGAACTTCCGTCCCATTTCCATACTACCAGTTTTAAGTAAAGTCTTTGAGAAAGTAATGCTAAAGGATATGTTAGGTCACTTTAACAGAAATAAACTACTTAACAATAACCAGTTTGGCTTTACCAGAGGTCGATCAACAATTGATGCGGCATCTGTACTCATTAAACATATATATAACAGTTGGGAGAAATCTTGCGATGCAGTAGGAATATTTTGTGATCTTTCTAAAGCTTTTGATTGCGTGGATCATACGACCCTTATTTTAAAATTAGAACATTATGGATTGTCCAACAAAGCTTTAAGCCTTATGTCTTCTTATCTAAGTGATAGAACTCAAACAGTTGTTGTAAACAAAACGCAATCTGTTGGAGCTACATTGAAAATAGGTGTGCCTCAAGGCTCTATTTTAGGTCCTTTTTTATTTTTGGTTTACATAAATGACTTGCCACCAACAGTAGATAAACTTTGTGATATTGTACTTTTTGCTGATGATACTTCACTAATTTTCAAGGTAGATAGAAAATCCGTAGACTACAGTAGGATTAACACCACACTAGTTAAAGTACTTAATTGGTTTACTAGCAACAATTTGCTACTAAATGCTAAGAAAACGAAATGTGTTAGGTTCGCTTTGCCTAATGTTAAACCGGTACATTCTAGTATTTTTCTAAATGACGAGTGTTTGCAAATGGTAGATAAGGCAATTTTCTTAGGCATAACATTAGATAAATATTTGCAATGGAGTCCCCATATAGCTGTACTGGCAGGTAAACTAAGTTCGGCAGCTTACGCCGTTAGGAAAATTAGACAACTAACCAATGTTGAGACAGCTCGCTTAGTCTATTATAGTTATTTCCATAGTGTCATGTCGTACGGTATTCTGGTTTGGGGTAAGGCAGCTGACATACAAACTATATTTGTGTTACAAAAAAGGGCCATTCGTTCTATTTACAACTTAAACTCCCGTGACTCTTTAAGAGAACTTTTTAAAGAAATTAATATCTTGACTGTAGCGTCTCAATTTATTTATGAGAATATTATTTACGTTATTAGAAATTTAGATTCTTTCACCAAAAATTCTGATATACATAATTTAAATACCAGAAATAAAAATAAAATCGCTATCCGAAAATTCCGCGTCCGTAAAGTATATAAATCATTTGTTGGTCAATGCATTCATTTCTATAATAAATTACCTGACGAAGTTTTAAAGTTACCCTTTCCAGCACTTAAAAGTTACTTGAAAAGGTCGTTAATGTCTAAAGCGTATTATAGGATCGAGGACTATCTAACAGACAAAAATGCATGGCCTAAATCCGAAACTTAGTCAATAATAATTTATTCAAATGCAAAATCTTTATCTTGTCTAGGGGACACCGTTGATGTAGGAAAACATATCGAAACTTTTATGTGGTCGTCTCGCACCATCTTATATACACATAAGTATGTGTTTTTTTTTTTCTCTATCTCTCCCGTAAGATTCTTAATTGGCATGTTTTCCTGCTGAACTACGCATGTTATTTAATACTATATTTAATTTAATATTTATAGCTTTATATAATGCTAGACTAAGTAGTACCATTGTAATAAGAAATATGTTTAAAAAATGACTGACTGCTGAGTTTCTTGCGGCGTTTCTTCTCGGCAGTGGTCTTCTCTTGGGAAGCGCTGGTAGATTCTTGACGTGTAAAAGTGCCCGTGCGGCCTACTTACTGAATAAATTTCTTTTATCTTTTTTTTTATCTTTAACACGTCGGGCCAAGCCTAATGTAAAGTTCCATAACCGTAAGTAAAATCAATTAGCGTGCAAATTGGTTTTTGCGGTTTTTCCGTAACAATTATTTTACCAATATATTATCTCGTAAGTTATGAGACTGTCAAATGACGTTATTTAATAAAAACTTAATTAAGTATAAGTGCATTCTAGATTTTTGGTACCTATATAAGTATGACACAAACTTATTCGAAAATGGTGATTTGATATTCAGATATTAATTCGTAGAAATTTCACTTTCCATATACTTAGTTTTTTTTAAATACCCAAAAGGAGACATTAAATTTGCGAGCTGTTTAATATTTAAAAGACCTTATTAAAGTTTAGATTACCAAAACTATATTAAAGCGAAAAAAGTCCGTCGGTCTTAGGCAGCATTTGAACCTACATCTCCTCTGGCTATCCGGGCCGATGCAGGCGCATTTTTTCGCTATAATAGTTTATAATTTCGTACAGACGTTTTTGTTAAACTTAAAAAATGTTTAGATTACCTGTAGTAAATCAGCTTTGTAATTATTTTCTTCCACCGCCTGCCTTTTTTTGCTAACAGTACGAGTATAAATAACTGGCATAATTTAATATCTGTAACTGTAACAAATTTTGACACCCTCATGATACTTAGTCTTTGTGTGTTTTTTTGTTTTGCAACTGTGACATACATATAGCTAAGTGGCGATATTAAAAGCATTATAATCACGGAACTCGAAACTGGTAATTATGCTAAGCACCAGGACCTAGGAAAACTTGTATGTCAGACGGCGTTTAAATCCATGACCCGCTGGTCGAACATTGGTCATTATTTTAATGACTTTAAGATTTAGGTAATTATGAAAACCGTGATATAATTGAGTGCCAAAACGACAGCGCAAATAGCTTTAAAACATGAATAATTCAAACTAATCATTTGCATTGTCAACTCGGAGACAAATTCGCTGCCGATGAATAGCGAAAATGGACCCCATGAAATAACCAAATCGTTAGTTTGCTGCAGTTAATTTATTCTAAAATAAACCGGCATCCACCGGTGTGCATAATTTACTGATTAGTTAATTCCAAATTTACTGGTTTCGGATTTTTGAGGATGTGACAATCAAATAGCGATAAACAATCGTTACCAAGGATAATTAAGAGATAAAATGTATTTATAACATACAATAGCCAAGTGTTGTTATTATTTTCAGGGCCTCTATTCAACACGGTAAAAACAATATCGTTCTTGACCAGTTATCGTATTGTCAACGTTTTGATGCACTTATTTTCTTGACAGTAATGGCGGTTGAGTTAAAAATAATACAGGTCAAATACGATTTGGATTTTAGCGCCTAAAATGGAGGCGCTGAACTAATGTTTGGAGATGGTAAATAAGACAGACTTCGCGGCCACGAATCGGTTAAAGAAGTATAGAGCGTTCTGTTAGTAGGTATCAAAGAAAAAAGAACTTGGTCGCTTCTAACAAGATTGTGATTGTTGTACATAAACGTCTCGATTCCATACGAGCCCAACAAGACCTTACACTACACACCAACTAAAGAACTATTAAAGAACTTGCCGTTGTTAATATCCGCTTTGGTTGATATAAATAATGTCATATTATTATATTCATTATGTGTCAACTAAGAGAAAATGTCTTTTGGTTGCCCCTCATTTTTAGTTTAGAGCAATGGTGTACGCAGAGTTACTGGAAAACAACCGATAACATTATAATATAACACAAGAAAATCACATAAATACATTTTAATTCGCAAGGATATACACAGCTACGTCTGTATGTATTTAGTATTCATTAAAAACCTTTCTTTGGCTAACCAAACGCTTTATATTAAATGCACCGCAAAATACAGACACATTTCAAAGCTTTGCAAAAGTTTATATTTAACATTATGTTTGGTTAAAGCTACTTGCGTTTGAAAACCGCTTCATCTGAAAGCTTATTAAAATATGAAAGGTTTAAACATCGGGCCCTATTAACACTTTATAGGATAGGTACACACAAGTTTGGTTAATGTACAATTTTACATTACCTCTTCAGTAATATAACTTTCAACTCATAACATGCATATTACATACCGTTCTGAAATGAATGACGTAAAATGATGTTTGCGTTATACCTCTATAGACGTGCAGCGTCAGTTTTGAGAGCAAATTCCTGCCAGAATGATTCCTGTCAATTAGCAATATAATTTCAAATAAACGATAAATTTGTTACAAAATAAAATTATTTTCGGTCAACATTCATAGCTTTTGTAGCCGACGTGCCCTAATACAGTGGGTCTACGTTAAGTACCTCTATAGTGAAGCACCTGTCGCCATCTTTCGATTCCATCATCAAATCAGCTACGTACGTGGTTAAAATTTCAGCCATTTCCGCTAAGGGGAACTGCTTCAACATTGACTAGCAAGATTTGACCAAAACTAAGTAAGTAACATACATACAAACATTAAGTTAAATAGTAAGAAGCTTGTAAATGGTAACTTAGTTCCCTTCACTTGCCCGTAACACGTTATGAACTGTCCGTGTACCTGTACACCTTTTACACAAAGGCTCTTTAGTTTCCTTTATAACATATACTTAGTAGTACACGATGAAAGCAAAAAGGCTGTACACGAGGACTAGTTTAGTGCTATTTAAAAAATAAAAGGTTTTTCGGGAGCTTAACAAATAATGAAAGTTAGTTTTGTGTAGTTTCATTGTTTTCGCTAAATGAATTTTAAATTGTGGAAATAAAGAAAAACTTACTTTCTCTTTTTTCGGTTAGTAAACGGTTTCCCATAAATAAATCTTATAAAAATATATACTCGTATGTCAAAGAGGCGATATCAGTGATTCCTATGAGGGCTTCTCCAAAAAGTTGCTGTTATGACACATATGAGTAAGTACCAAAAATAAAAAATACCGGTAAAGTGCGAGTCGGACTCGCGCACCGAGGGTTCCGTACAGCCGCACAGTAGGTATTACATGCCAATTAAAATTCGATTTCGAATCGAATCAGCCACCCTTGATATTTTTTTAGTATTTGTTGTTCTTGTCTTCAGGGTTTGTTCTATAATCATACCAAAAGACAATGCCATGTGTCCATAGAATATTTGGCCTCGAAAAAAATCGTGACGGATAATTATAGAATTGTGTTTTTGATGTAGAAAAATATTTAAAACAATGCTGTGGTGTTAGTTTTTCTAAAGAACTTGTCTTATTTTACTTTACATCACATACATTACTCGCAAATTGTCTTATTTATAAAGTATCTTAATAGTAGGCTCTATTTTTCGTATAAGTTCCCTAAATGTGTAAGTAATAAAATACTGAATTTAAATCTCATACTAAACAGGTCATATCAACATCCTTCGTATCCGCGAGTTTTTTTTTCAAAGTGTTTTAAGCCAAGATCTGGCATTGTCCTTTGACGGTTGTATGTTTTACCGTTTTAACGAGACAACAAAAATAAAAATACCTACGTTCAAATAAAAACGTTTCTTGTATGGGGCCCCCTGGGGTAAAAGATAAGGTAAGATCAAGTTTTATTAACAAAAAATATATTATACGCTATAATAAGTCGTTTTGATAATTGTGTTTCAGTTGAGCTTGAACCGCTGAACGGATTTAGTTGAGTTTTGGCACTCAGAAAGCCTTTGACCTGAATTCGGTCATGCAATAATTTTTGTTTAAATTTTAGAGTTCTCTAGGGAAAGATGATTAACGAGTTCAACACAACAACTTAAATATAAACGGGCATAGACTAGTTGAAATATAAAAGGTTTCGCTAAAGATAGTCTAGGTGTGTGTATGCCATTTAAAACAAAAGCAATTTTTCTCATTTTTCCGGTCGGAATAGTAAAATTCACAACAATCACCGATAACGGCAATCGCACTAATGTTCGTGGAGTCAAATACAACGGCGTGCAATTTCCGTTCCGTGTGTACCTAGTATTTTTACACCACGAATAAAAATGTAGTCGTACGTCAGCACAAATAAACAAGAATTTATTAACTGTACTGTCTACTGTACTATTGTGCTACGAGCTGATACCTATTTTTTTATCTTAGAGAGATTTTAGTAATATAAATGTTGTATGTAAGTTGCAGTCATTGAAGATGTTGGCATGAGGATGGAGGTATTGAAATGGAGCTTGCCTGGTTTTCTAGCGCAAATGGCTCAACGATATCGCAAAATAAATTGCTATGATTTGGTGACATTTATTTACTTGAAAACCGTGATTGGCGATTTTGCTTGGGGAATATTAGGCCCTTAAAGTTCAAGCTTGCCATCGAACCGTTACTTACAAAACGCCACGGCCTCTCTGGAGGCAATAAAATGCATTTGATCGTTTATTTACCGGCGTGGGAAAGAGATAGGACGGGTGCAGTGGGCGTGACCCATATAGTAGGCTGGCTGCACCGGCGGCATATGCCTACGCGGGTACTACAATAGCTTTAATGTATAAAGCTTGCTCAATGAAGACGTTCGTAACATTCAAGGAATTTCGAAAACTTGTTATTTCGTAGCTGAGCTGTAGCTTGTCCGATATTTTGCCGAGGATGTTATTTTATTTATATATTATTTAAAGAAGAAGCTGACTGGCTGATCTATCAACGCATAGCCAAAACCGCTAGACCTATGGACTCGAAATTCGGCGGGAATATTTTTTGGGTACCCTAGGGGTGCACTAAAGAAGGATTTTCCGAAAATTGATCCCCAACGGAAATAGGGGGAGTAGTGGGAAACTTATTCTATACTCCAAGTCGCGGGCGTCCTCTAGTTTACAATAAATGCTTAAAAAGTGAATCTTTGGCGTTAGTCTGTTTGTCTGTATGCTACGGATGATTTTTTAACAACAAATCATGACCTACTTAAAATTTTTAACAAAAAAAAATTACTAAGCTGAAACAATTTCAAATTATAAATTTTTTATAAACCGGTCAAGTGTGAGTTGTACTCGCAGATGAAGGGTTCCGTACGGCGCCGAAGAATCACGTTTTTTTGTATGGGGACCCCTTTTTATTTTTAACTTTATTTTAATTTTATCCTTTTTGTTATGTATAGCGGACCTAATACACACTATAAAATTTCAAGTGTTTAGCTATTGCGGTTCATGACAGAATGACGGATAGATTGATAGACGGACAGCGAAAGCTTATTAACAGGGTTCCGTTGGCACCCTCTGGAAACCTAAAAATAATTTTAATACAATTTGTAGATTTATTTATCATATTCCGCGTTACATTGATTACAATTAGTTTGTGTTTAGTGTTAGCTACGGCTTCTGGTCAACGTTCATAAGATGTCATAAACGTTACATACATACATACAATCACGCCTCTTTCCTGAAGGGGTGGGCAGAGACCACTTCCTTCCACTTGCTACGATCCAGACAAACTTCCCTCGCTTCCTCCACACCCATAAACGTTACATATAACTACAAAAACTATAATTTAATATAGTATAACTTTTAATTACGATATCTTTTATTTCACTAAGTATCTTTTGGTGACACATACATAATACTTATAAATCAATAACACTAAGAATCAAATAACAAAAAGTTTGTTAATAAAAAAGAAAGCTATAACGGTCGTAAACTCGGATCGATAGTATTTGATGAACATTCCTCGTGTAATGAAAAGGAACAATGTAGATGGTATCTGTGCTATTAGAATTATTATGGGCGTTCGTATGAGTTATATGGTCGCGTGGGCAGACAACGGACGCCCGTAAAATGTATAACGACTTCCAAAGGACCTTAACGATATTATTTTTGCTCGTCTCTTCATTGAAATAAGTCTACTAGATCTTTATTTTATTTACGATTGTTATTGAGAGATACATAAACCACTAGTTTAAAGTAAAACATTTGAATTTTAATCGCTTGTAAGGCGTTTGGAGTTAAAGACACATTTATCTGGTTCTTTTAAAACAAGTATCAGGCATACTTAAAAAAAGGCACCGACAATGTTAATTTTTGCTTAGTACATAAGCAATGGCCGAATGCTTAAAATAATAAATACATTGTATTGCGACATAACATCTTACAATTAACAAATTGTTTATTTTTTATTTATAGCAGTTCCGTAGCGATTTTGCCAATGTCAGAGTATAATCAGTAAATCAAGTACGTCAAAAGTAAAAGCCGGTCATTTTCCGATCGGCCGTCTTCCCTCCTTAAGTTAGGAATAAAGTTGTTGAAGGCATAAATATTGCTCCTAAGCCATAAATATTGTACCAACATCATTATAGAAAAAGTACTTTATAAAAAGTATTTACAAGAATAAATAGTTGTGTAAGTTCATACATAATTTCTCATGACATGTCCAAACTTTATCTAAAAAGCAAAACTGTCCTTGTTTAGCACCGGAAATAGGAAACCGAATGCTAAATGCAGTCGAATGTAGCTACAACTGTACCCTTACCATGAGTTACAATTAGCGTACTAGCTAGCGAGTCGAATGCTCTGTCCCTCGCAGACCTCGCAGTATTCTTATAGAGTGCGAGGGATAGAGCATTCGCCTCGCTAGCGAGTACGGTAATTGTAACTCATGGTAAGGGTACCGATGTATTTGTGGCAGGCAGGCCCGGTGACAGGCCTTTAGCACCGCACGCGACGCATGTCCCAATTACGGCCGCGTGTAGATGCCTATCATACCACACAAATAATTTATCACCATTACAATACTACATTAACGCTAGCTGTTAACTAGCTTTGTTTATTTAGTTCTTGATGACTAAGGTAAATTGGATGGTTTTTATGGCATGCCAGTTTAAATGAAGTCACCCATGTAGATTGCATTCTGATTAAGGTTTATGACTGATGAGACTATTCATTTATTTTAAAACTTACGTTTTTTTTATTACTGGTAAAGAAGTATTATGGTGCTAGGGTATAAAATTAATTATCATTCAGTATTTGAAGGATAAGTGGTTATAATTTAAATAGCAAAACTTAAATAATTGTTTGGTATCTGCATAAAATAATAAATGTTGTCATAATTGAATAATTTACGTACATTAAATCACTTCTGTTTCCCAGAGGGGTAGGCAGAGACCACCTCTTTCCACCTGCTACGATCCTGACAATAAATAAATAATTTTAAAGAAAGAAATAAATAAAATAACCCTATTCGGCTGGCATTTTACAAATAATATCAAGTATAAATAGACAAACTCAAAATAAACTATAAAAGAATTACACAATGTAACTAGGTACATCGTCTCATTAGTTTCAAACACGAAAAGCGATTTTGATGGTTTGTAAACTATAATTATAAAAAAGATTTCTAACAATTTCCAAAAATAATAATTTACACAGAATAGCAACTGTGCAGTGTCCACTTCAGACAAAAGGCGGTAACTAAATTTTATAACTGAATCAGATTCGATTCGCTCCCGATATTAATGAGGTTGCATAATTATTCTATACGGATGTTTCGTGGAAAATGCCGCTATTTGGTCGAGCCGAGCCACAGCTATTAGCCTTAAATGCAATATTATTTGGTGCTTCTCATAACATATAACAACGTTTGATAATAATTTAATAATAAACGTTACATATAACAATCAGAACTATAAAATCATTTAGCATTACTTTTAATTAGTGTAACGTTTACATTATATTGTAACGTTTGGTATAACGTTCATTTGGACTATTTTATATTTCCTATAAAATACATAATATAATATTTATGGTATTTTTTTATTTTATTTTTATTTTATTTTCAATTTATTACAATAATTACAATTATATTTTAACAGCGGGCGAAAACTACACAAAGTTTATCTGCCGCCGATATCACTCAGTTATTTATTAGTATTTTATACCTATAATACTACTTATGTATAATATTTATTTAATGAATTCCTGTTGCTTAAACATTTTTGCGACCCACCTAAGTAAGAAGCTTTCATTATGTTAAAGCACCGGTGCGGGTTTTTACATATTCTTTCACATGTGTCTAGAGATAACTCATTCAATATTTTTGGTAGCATATAATCCCAAGTACGCTTGCCATAGTAGTTTGTACACTTAGGCAGGGTATATCTTGACAGGTATGATAATGTTCTAATCTGTGTAGGTCTGACATTTAATTTCAAATCGTTTAACTTATCAATTTCACTACTAGCTATAGACATATTATTTTTATTGTAAACACTAATCACTTTGCAATATTTTAAAAGTTCGACATCATCATAACATAATTTTTTCCTTATTGTTTTTGGCACGATTTCCTTTAATAAACTTAGCTGTAGCCTATAAATATTATCGATATACGTTTTGAAAGTTCTGCCATAACTACTTAAGCTATAGTCAATAGTATACAATAGCATAAGACATCTTATATAAATGTTGAAGCCCAAAATTAATTTTGACTCACTTGAAGGTCCCTCCCGCCCCATTAGGTTACGGTAGGTTAGAATCATAATATTTATATTGTAATTCCAAATATCTCTACTTAGTGCAGCAAAAATGCTTTAAAGAAAATCGTGGTTTTTCCGTTCATTCTCTTATTATAGGCAGTAAGTTAACATAAGTTGTTGCTACACTGACATCACGTCATTATATTATGACCGCTAGACAAATAGTGTGAGAAAATAAACATGGAATTCTCATCGCAGTAAAAGGTGCCATATTACATCGTGTTGGCTGTCAGAAGTGTCAACTTGGATAAACAGTAAGCCCGTGTGGTCAGAGCTGGCTCCACTTCGATTTTCCGTCACAGGTGACAGTTCTGTCAACAACACCGTTTGTTATTTTTGGCATCGGCTTTATTTTTTTAATACTTTGAGTGGATTTGAAGTTGTTGACATTTAACCGTGGTGAGTTATTTATTTATTGAGAACTTGTACGGCTAGCACAAGTTCTATTTTCTCGCTTGTCGTTCAGTGCGTCTATATCGTTACAGACTATAAAGAAAGGGAGATTCGAGCGACTACCAATTCGCGGATAACTTGTGCTAGCCCTCATGATGTATCCTACTGCTGGGCATAGGCGTTCACCCACTATTTCCATGTTTCCCTGTTCTTAGCAGTCTCTGCCAAGTCCTTCAAAAAGCAATCCAACTTATCCCGTCATCACCGACGAGGCCTGCAGCGTTTCCGTCCTGAGTTGTTGGGCTTCCACTCTGTGGCGAGGCAGACGTATTCAACCCAGACCCACTTTAACTTTCCTGTCTTCTGAGCTACGTCTATTCATAACTATAAATATTATAGCCTTTATTATGTATACTAGGGCTACTAGGCGTAAGTACATTTTGCAATACGTAAGTTATTTATTGTTTGAATTTTGTTTTAAACTTATTACTTTAGATTCGATCTTAATTCCTATGTATTAATTGATTTATATGAAAAATTAATGAATTAAATAAATTAATTTGATTGAATCGCTACTCAGATACAAAACATTTTTTTCCTATAAGACTAAGTTACTCGTAAGATGATCATGGTTGATATAATCCCGCATCTAACGGCGCAGTTAATAGAGAAGTAGATAATTTTTCTTACGCAGCTGCACAGTTGTATTCTATAAAAAAGGGGTTCTCTGAGTTCAGACTCGTGATTTATGGGCAGGTTCTAGCGCCAGGGTCGCAGTAAGTGGAACTCTGCGGCCTGTCTGTCCCTCTGGGAGGGAGACGTAACACGTTATGTAGGCGTGGGGTTATTTACAGTAACACAGCTTGTTAGGGTCTTTTTTCCAGTTTCGAATTCAAGTGCTACTTCAATTCGTAAGAATTTGCAATGTAACAAAACTGATTTCATACGAGTACAGTGTTCATTTTGTCATACCAACTCACCATAACATAAGAGTGCAAACAATGCTGCTTGGCGATAAGAATAGCGGGTACGATGCAGTTTGCTGACTTAGCGTTTTCAATCTGCAAAGTCCTGCCGCACCACATAATATTACGTACATTGACCGTGCTATGTCAATGTGAGTATCGAGGCCCGCCTTGGTGGATTGAATATACTAAAAGATCGGGCTCCAGGTGAACCTTGCACGAAGTAAGTAAAAAGTAAGTTAACTCTTTATTGCACAAAAAGAAATCGTTTCACAAAAAACACTTTTATGAGTAAAAATTAAATACAAAAGTGCGCTTATCCCTTTAAGGGATCTCCTCCAGATAACCATGTAATGACTGGGTGACGACAGCGCGTGAGGTCTCTTTTCCAGCAAATTAACAGATGTGTCAAAACATCTTTATAACAATTTAAAATTTCAACTTCCAATTTTACGCTGTGTTAAGTAATCAAAATGTAATAAGCTAATAAGTAAAAAAACCCATATTTTCAAGATTCTATTTAGAAAAAAAAAATTTATACACTTTTTTGAGCAACATAATATTATTATTGGAATTATATTTTTAAATCCGTCAAAGAGTTTTGGATTTTTAAAATCAAGACATCTGCTCAATTACTCACAGTTTTCAATTTAAGAGTTATCATTGTACCTACCCATATAATTATTTTTAAATAAATGTTATTTAAGAATTTTAACAATTTGTAACAAACAGTCTATAGTTGAGGTTAAGACCCGTTTGTTATAATTATAAAATTGGATTGATACAGAGATCTTCCTAATAATCCAATAAGTATTATGGATTAATTGTAGACTTATTAAGGCAGTTTTGTTTCTTTGAGCAAGGGTATTTTTATTAGATTATCATCATACCTGGGATAACTCGGGGCAAGTTCTAGGGATTTGATATCGATAAAAAAGATGTCGATATAATTAAATTAATACATGTGCACATTGAACATTTTCGATTACTATAAAGAGGTTCGATGTCGTATCTGATATAGAGCCTCTTAAGATAATAAAAGTATGCAGATGTCATTTCAATCAAAATGACAATTTACTGTCAGTACCATTCATATCTTAGAGTAAGAATAATATACGAGGTAATATGTAAACCATTATGAAAAAAGTAAACAGTCTTATAAAAGGTGAGGAAATTTCAATAACCAACATGAATGAGAAATTGGCTTTGAGTCATTATAAATATTTTAAGAATGCCCCGTTGATTACTGTGGACGTTGAGGGAACGTTGAGAAAACGTTTAGCAGTTTAAAGTGGATATTTTCATCTAGACGGCAATCATTAATACCGACGAATATAGTTTTCATTTGTTTATTTTTTTATTTAAAAATGAGGAGAAAATAAGTAATATTTATTTATGTCGAATAACTTTTAAATATTGGCAGTAACATCGATATATATTTTTTGTCGATAAAATATTTTGCTACATCACTTTCGTACAGATGCCCCGAGTCATCCCAGGTATGATTATCATCATCATTTTATAGGAATGAATTACTGCAGAGCTGGGTCGTATTTACTTTATGATCTTTCTTTTGCTCGCGACTGTATCTGTGTGTAACTCTGTATCGTTAACATTTCTGGAGCTAGCCACATTTCTGGGATAAAAAATCTGTTGCTCTTCCCCGGGTCTCATTGTCGATATCTTTTAATAAATTTTATCAAAATAATACCTGTAAAAATGTAACAATAAGACAGACTATACTTACTATTTTTATTGTTTTTAATATTTTCATTAGGTAACCATACAGTTAAACAAGTAGAGATAGGTACCTTTAAATTAACACATTGCACATATAATTTATCAATTCTTTAAAGGTGAAGGTATTTTAGTGCGTAATTAAGAGAATATCATGTTAATGTACGAACACGATCGTGAAAATAGTTAGAAAATGTTTCATTCCATTTTAATCTACAATCACTTCATAAAATTTACTGTTTTACGAGGCAGTTTTAAACGAAGTGGTCTTTTATAATGCTGCTAATGATGGCGCGGCACGAAAACTGAAATGTTTAATTAACATTGAAACTGAATACTTACTTGAATTTTTAATTTGGTAAGAGTAGTAAAGCCATTTATTACAATATTGTTGTAATTTGATTAAAATAACGTGGTTACTACATAATGTCACTGTTACATGTAAAATTTATCAATAGTTATTGGCACCTTAATGACATATCCAATTTCGTACATGCCGATTATAATATAATGATGCAAATGGAATGGATATAACAAAAACTAAATACCTATCTGTTGAAAAAAATGGAAGTAACGCCAACGAATAACGTAATTATCATTATGTTTTATAGTCGCAAACTTATTTAGCTTTATTTAAAAGTATGAAAAGAACAAACGAACCAACTAATGGTAAATAGGCTTTAGCCGTAAAAAAGTACCTAATCTCAAGATTGCTAGCCCTGAAGACAAAGACAGGTACTTAACGACGATGATTGTGTAGGTAGTGTGTTAGTGCATTTTTAACTCTGCGTAAAGTAATAATAGTGGTCAGCACATGTGGCAAATTTCATCAAAGTATCCTCAGCCGACTATGAGTAATTATCACAACCAGCATCTGAACATTGTCACGGTAAGAAAAATATGAGGTATGTAGTTATGATCTCTATATTTAAAAAAAAACGTAAAAATAATAAATGTTATACATAATACTTAATGCATAACTATACTAACATAATGTTTTTTTCCAAAAATCATATTATTATTGTTTTAAGTTTTAATAAAATTGCTCAGTAAGTACTTGTAATTAAGACCTAGAATCATCTCAAATCACGCAAGGGTTTCCGTTCCTCATTCCCCTTGTGTTTTCTTATCATAACCATATTCACCCTTTTCATCAACAGCAACGTTAACCCGCAACGTTAACCCGTCGGAAAAAACGGAGTTTACTCAGCGTGGGTTAATGGTGCGTACGAGGATATTCTTTTACAAGTTTCAGCTAACTGGCTGGGGCATGATAAAACTTTTTATGTTGTGCTTATGTGAGACCCTACAGTTTTGGAATCCATAACGCGTTACGCGGTGTCCCGTAAGGCAATCAGGGTACCAAATTGCGGCGCCCGCTTGACTCGGGTCGAGTTTCGTTTCTAAATTGGTGTTTTTATTTTGCTAATTTGATTTTGAGTTCGATTAAAGTTTGTCGTTCATTTTGTACATAATACTATAAAAATGTTTTTTATCGTAATGCAATTGTAGATCACAATAAATTCTAAAAGTGAAATGTAAAAGTTTTTAGTCAATTATGAAGAGGTTAAGATGTAAAAAAAAAACTTATACAACTAATAAATCTAAAAAAACCTTACTAACAATAATAACCATTCAACATAAAACTGTATATTCCTTGAGAGAAATAAAGTGGAGTAGGTATCCAAAAAGGTAAAGTAAAAATAAAACATAACGTTAAAATAACATGATATAATTACAATAAAACTTAATAACTACGTTGCTCAATTATAAAATAATTGGGCTTATTTCAGCACATACCAAAATCAAATCATAATTTGTCAAAGACTTGAAAGTTATTTCAATAAAAAATACAATACACAAATTAAAAAGTCTTAAAAATAAGAAAGTATTTCACTGTGCTTTTAAAAACATTTCATTATCTCTTGTCTTCAAAATTTGCGTTGCTAATAAACCAAAAACTTGGAACTTTGTCTGAAAGAAAAAAAAACAAAACAAAAATAAAAACACGTTATCTCACAAAATCACTGCAATGTAAATAAACTGTTTACTTACAATAACAGGCGGCGGGTATTCAACTTTCGCTGAACGAAATATATCTACGAGATGAACCATATGGACAGATAAATAGGTCTCAGTTTGTAAAACTTTGGGGCGCTAACTACGAGAGGGAGCGGGAGCGGTCGCGAGCGAGTGTGGCGCGAGGCAGAAACACGACAATCCCGAACGATGGCGAGACGGCTACTGCTCTGGCGGACGAGCGCGGGTTACGCACGCGGGGGGCGGGGGTACGCACTCACGCAGGCTTGACAGCCAATCGCGTGCGTGCGCCGCGCGCACCCCCCTGGCCCGCCGTCTCCCCGCAGACGCCCGTCACCTCACAATCGATGCCCTATATTGCATTAATTATTTAGGTAACACGCAATAAGATAACGCGAGGTGGCAGATAAGGGATCTCTTCGTACGTTTAAATAAATCATCGTATCTTAGTCCAGTTTTGCTTGGGGCTGGCGCGCATGCCATGTGGCCGGTGGGTATCATGGCGGCGGGTAGGCTTTATTTACGTTGTCACTTTACCTTTCGCGTGCGATTGTTTTTGCTATTTTGAGCGAGCTACTCGCGTTACGTTTGTTCTGGTTTAACTCTCTTTTAGGGCCTAATTATGTTTTTGACTTGTGTAGGTAGTAGCATGAAGGTATCTTACTTCGGGCGTATTTGAGTATTAAGTTTGTACCTACTGTTTCTAGCATGAACCGTATGTTTCAGGACTAACATAACCAAGTAACATTAATTACCGCAACTTTCAAACCAAGCATGTTGCATTTGTTTCTATATAGAAGTTCAAATGAGATTCTCTTTAAGATCCACATCATGTTGAAATAAGTTTAATTTGTGCCCTACCTACCTACCAAAGGAGTAAATGAAATTTAAGATTTAATTTGTATGTGATAATTAGGTGTTAAAAAATATTCTAGGAAACTTTTACAACAAATATGAAATTGATTTTGAACAGGTTCTAGGGTTTAGAGGCTGTTCACAGAGTCAACATAGGAACAGCCATAAAAAATAAATCAAACGAAAATTTGCGTGAAACCGTATGTTTTATAAATTGTTAACAAATGACTGGCTGTTTAGAAAAATGGAAGTTCACACGCGACGCCTACCGCGCAACAGGTGGTTGCTTCTATACAAGACTTCACGGGGCGTAGGCGCGAGCGGGAGAGGTCTCACTTCTCTAATTGTGTACGAATTACACGTGATAATGGGCAAATTTATGGTGTTTTGTTACATGACCGGTTTTTTTATATCGTGCAATTATTGTTCCAGGATGCATATTGAATGATACAAAGGAACTCAAATATTTTTTAGTACTTATTGTATTTAATAATGGAAAAAAATGAACAGCTGGAGTTTCTTGCGGCGCTTCTTCTCCGCAATGATGGTCTTTTCCGAAGCGCTCCTAGATTCACTCCATATTACCGATGTGTAAAAGAGCCCTCATGTGGCCAATTTACTGAATAAATATTTTGAAGATTGAGTTTTGAATTATTAAATATTATTAATTACTGTAATGATTTCCAGCAATTAAATGTCTATGACCCTCTTCTGTTTGACGACTGAACTAGAACTCACTCACATTTCTTATTACGCGTTCCCGTTGTAAACTTCTAACTGCCTGCCTATCGTCTGTCGGTGCGGAACGGATTATATTTCAAATGCTTAGAAAAACAATACCATATATTTATATGATTTGCTTTTAATGGAAATAAATAGGTACTAAGTAAGTATTGTTGACATATTTAAGATAGAAAAATGTATTTGTTAATCTATTTGTTCTTGTTCGGTTTTAACGACTAACCCTCTTATTCATAAACGCACAATAGCTAAAGTATGCTTAAAACATGTTTGGCCTTAGCTTTTATTATTTATTTCAAAAAATATTTACACAGCATTACAGTCATAAAACTAATACAATGTGAAACTAAATTCATAATAGGTAATCTAAAATAAAAATAAAAATAAAACATTACATAAGAGTACTCGACTGCCTGTCATCCATCGCCTCGCAAAAATTATGACATTTGTATGTGTCAGAAAGTGACAAAGCATGCTATCAAGGGTTAAAACTTTCAGATTATGATTTTGAAATTGGAAGTAGTCTGGATCTGGAGATTGGATCTCCGTCTGTTCGTCTGTCCGTGGTTTATGGGCGCTTTCACTAAAACGTGTACCCCAATTAAGGCCTGAAATTAAGGAACTTTAACTTTGTCAGTTTTGTGACGAAAATTAGCCATACATTGCGGCCGTCAATGCATAGCTAATTTTCGTCACAAAACTGACAAAGTTAAAGTTCCTTAATTTTAGCCCTTAATTGGGGTACACGTTTTAGTGAAAACGACCTTATATCAGAGACTATTGGTTGTTATACTTTTAAAATTAGATTGACAAAGTTGTAAAATAATAATCATAAAATAAAATAAAAAATCAGGTGCCTCCCAGATACACAGTTCCGGGATACATGTAAAGATACTTAGGTATTTTTTATTTTATGTCATCGAGTAAGGTATCATTGGATAGCTCTTAAAAAAACATGATGCGCATTCTTACATGTTTTTCTTAAATAGGTATCTAAAGAACGTACCAACCCTCTAGGAAGTAAAAAAACCTACGACGGATTAAAAATTTATCCATTTGACAGCTTATATAATTAGTAAGCGGATTAAATACTTACGCCAAGACTCTGTAAACATTGCATAATATTATGAAAGCTATTTTTATTTATTAAGTACTAATATTTTTTATAAATAATAAAGTAACCCTAAAGTAATTATGCCAAAATATTACGATCGATTCTTTTACGTACTTGATTTGAGGCTTCAATAATTTATTTCAATTTGATATCTTCTTTAATTAATATTTTATGCATGATAAATATAAAATACATATACTTCGCTAAAAAGTTGTAGTAACCGTCATTTATTCTTATTAATATTAATGTGATACGAGTACGTACAACTTAAAATTGCTGGCATAAGTCAAATTTATTTGATTTTTTGTTTTGTAATCTTAGAAGCATCTGTAGAAGGATATTAAAATTTGTGTACGAGGAAACCCAATTTCTAAACTACATTAGCAACTAAATAAGCCGCTGTACAAAAGAGGGCAATCATTTTGAGATTTCTAGCCTCCCCTTCCTCATTTTTCACTTTGGGTGTTATTATTATCCATCATTAACTCCACTAATGTAACACATAGTGGGTAAAAAATCCAACGGGTTTCCTATAACAGTTGAAAAGATACAGCCCCTTAAAGTTAGGATGGATGAACGGGCAGACTGCGTAACTAGGCGTAGGCGTAGGCTAGGGTGCGTTTTATTTGGGTTCCGTTGGCACCTTGGTCTCAATTTTGGTATGACAGAAAAACTCCAGCATATGTTACTTTACCATAAAAGAAGAAATTGTGAGCTGATTATAAGATTTCTGAAAATACGTGTCTCTTTCTTTTGAAATCTATTAAGCCGTTTGACAGTAAATTTGGAACAAACAAACAATCAAACACACTGGCATTTGTAATATAAGTAAAGTATGAGTTAATCGATGGGGTTAATTAAAAGAACTACTTAACTACAGTACTACAAAGGTTTTTGTGTTCAACTTGAAAACGTCTATGCTGAAATACTGGATGAAACGACTGAAAAGTTACATTAACAATTTTAAAATTATCGATATTTTTTGTTTCAAGGCTTTTATCAGTTCTAAAAAAGCGTCTTTCTGTGAGTAATTATAAGTATAGCCTGATATTGTTTGAATTTTATAATTACGGTTTTAATAATTGTTTTGTGTATCAAGCTGCCAAACTTGCAGGTACATTATTGCTTTTTATGAACTTCTGAAAATACTTTTATGAAGTCCGTTTTATTGAGTGGTTACGGCAGAACACCTCGTTGATGTTAAGATGGGTGCAATGAGCGCCCTTTTTTTTCTTAACCGTTATCCCGCTCTGCGGTAAGGTCTGTTTAAGGCTAAATTTTAAAGTTAGTTTTGGATCGAACTTTTTAATCAACATTACCTTACCTTTTAACCTTCCATTTGTCTGCTACAGTATTCCTATAAGGAGAAAACGAAACCCCAAATTCCTTTCTTCTCCCGATTCTACTAACTTTACCTGAAGGAGAGCACTATGTATGTATTCCATATCCTTTTTGAAGCTACTGATTTTAAGTAGCATAGAATCGATAACCGGTGGAAATCTTTAGGAAAAGCATATGTGTATACCAGAGGTGGACATGATTCAGCGGACATCATGATGGTGATTTTTATTGTTCAAGAATTGTTTTAGTCAGCACGTTACGATTTTTTGTTCATGTTTGGACTAATTAGAACGTTCATTATATTCATATTCATATTCATATCTTTATTTGGTAATTTAAATTACATTGTAATTTTTGTGTAACATACAATATTATTAGGTACGAATGCCTATAACAGGAAAGTATCACAATATAAGTCAGTATTCATTAGCTAAAGACAAACATAACACCGTATTAATATTTCAATTTGCAAAAATCATCATCATCATTTCAGACGAAAGACGTCCACTGCTGGAAATAGGCCTCCCTCAAGGATTGCCACTAGGCCTGTTCAATGGACTGGCAATTCAAAACGTTGGCTTATGATTTGAGACGCTTCTATTTGTTTGTTGTTTCTTATGTAACGTGTGAGATGAGAACAAAAATGAATGTCAATAACCAACAAACCTTTAACGTTCACAGCTTAAAAGTTCGCTAGTTAACTATATGATTTTGTCTTTAAATTACAAATTATGTCCCATTTCATTTGTATCTAACGTATCCCCGACGGTGCCACGTGTCTTAAGTTTATTTAAATCCCCGAGTCCATTTGGGTCCGTCACCTGGGCACATTAGTACGTGGTCCGCATGCCAACTCCCCGCCCAGGAGTCACATGAATGGGGTAATAAGTGATTTTATGAGCTCTGCGCTTTCGGCACTAGTATATTTTATTCAAAGACATTACTAGATGTTAGTTTTGGTCAATATTATTACCGGCGTCTGTTTGATTGACTTTGACGATCAAAGGTGTGTAAGCGTATAAGTGTGACAGAGCATAACCATAAGCCGTCATTGTGCGGTCACCTAACTAAATATAATTTGTGTCTGATGTAGTCACCATAATTTAGTAGTGGCAGGGCCATATAGGCCAGTCTTTTAGGTCGTTTATTTAAAGTAGTGGTATCTTTCTCTTATTTAGTAAGTATTTTGCTTACTTTATAAGTTTTTACGTCTTTTGTAAATATTTTGTGAATAAATAATGTGTGTAAGTCAATTAATTTATCTATTAAGGTTCAAAAGATACAGATCTTTAAAGTTATGACAGACAGACAGACACACAGACAGAAAGACGGACGCATGGGCGGACGGCTTAGTCCCATGGGTTCCGTTAGGATAGGGAACCCTAAAAATAGGTTTAGATATTTCCTTGTAGACTATGTGTTAATTTAGGGTATAAGCTATCTCCATTTCATCTAAGTCCGTCCAGCCGTTGCAGCGTGATGGACTAACAAAATTTTGCATCTTCCTGAGGTTCCTTGTACTAAAACTAGTACATAATATGGCCATTCAAATAAAGATCTAGTGCAAAGAAAGTAAAGTGTAATTTATTTTGTTTATATGACATAAGATGAAATTGGAAAATTGACTTTATGTCATTCGTAACAGATTCATATTCCATTGACAAATTTCGTTGTATGCTGGGCCGTAGGAGGAATGTTACTAGGATGGACCATCAAGAAATTTTAATGGCGACGTCACAAGACTAATGACATGTGAAAAATATATTATTTACGTATTTTGTCAAACTGCTTAAATATAACTCGACAGTACTATGTGACTAGACAACGAGAAAGACTCAGGAACAAATAATAACGGTCATTACAAAATATTAACGTGAATCGAACCCGGGTCCGGTAGCTTTGTAGGAAGGGTCACTACCAAATAGGCTTACCGTATCGTCAATAATTTAAAGAGTATATACAGTGCCTCTTTTTGATATGCTGCCAATATTGAAAAGAGCTGGCTTGTAATAAAAGGCAAAAAGACTTAAGAACTTCAGGATAATTTCTTCACTGGAAGTCTGCAGGGAACGATAGTCTGCTCCTGTCATGTTTGGCTTAAAGCCCCTTGCTGGAGTGAGTCCACAAATGATAAGTATTCAGATAACGTTGCCTTTTAATTTCTCATAATTTATAATAATTAATACCAACTTCAGCATATTATGTTAACAACTTAACAGACGATTAGAGCGTTAACAGCTGTCAAAATGTAAGAACGAACAGTCGATTAACATTGATTAAATTTAAAATCGTTTGGTGAAATTGGTATATAATTTATTCAAAAATAGAATTTCTGTATAATACATTTTAAACGATTTTGAAGCCTATGTTTCTTTCCTCTTTTCCTTCAGTGCAAAATAACGCTAAAAACACACAATAATGTAGAAGCCCAACAATGGCGGTGACAACGTTGCTTACAAAATGACTTTTTTGTGCTTTATTATTACTTAATAGAAAAGTATTTAAACAATTAAAATCCCACATCATTAAAAAAGCTGTTACAAAAGTGCTCGTCTGCTCTCGGAAGTCACCACTAAACGCTTCGTTTGGCTAATTCTCCACCCACTCGCTTTGAGGTCAATCAAATTGTACTGCCAAGGCAACAGGGACCTCTTTAAATAAGTCTTTCTACATCCTTTTCCCTCCCCCTGAATTAAAACGAGACGCAACCTCTGCTGTGTGAGTAATGCGTTTCATTTTTTGCTGCTTCCTACCTTTTTATGGTGGCAGTTGCCTTTATTAAAATTTATAAACATATAATACGCTATCAATAACAGAGATGTGCGGTGCGCTCGTGAAATATTTAAGTGGTTATTTTGTTTTATGACTTGCGACAAGCGGGATGGTTCTTAGCTATTGTATATCTATCACGGTAGGGTATTCGGAACTTTGTCTTACTTTACGTTAAATTTATACTGGTCGTTGGAAAGTTAGTGACTTCAAGAACGCAAATTAAGAGTACCTAGGAGTAGAAGATAAAAAAAATATAAAATTGTTCTTAATCAGCTGCTTAATTATTCAGGTACGTAGGTACATTAAACGGACACATTTAGGCCTCATTAGTAACAAAATAATTTAAATAAAACGTTTACTTTAGTTAGACCTCTCGATTCTCTCACATTATGATGATGATGATGATGATGACAAATAAATAAATAAATATGAAGGGACAATGTCACACCAATTGCCCTAGTCCCAAACTAAGCTCTAGGCTTGTACTATAAGTACTAGACAACGATATATGCTTATTTAGTGAAATATATATACTTAAATAAATAGAAAACATCCAAGACTCAGAAACAAATTTTTGCGCTTATCACACAAATATCTGCCCTTACCGGGATTTGAACCCAGGACCGCTAGCTTCGTAGGCACTATCGACTAGGCCAGCGCGTCGTCAATGATGATGATGGTGGTGGTGGTGGTGGTGTTGGTGGTGATGATGTGCTGTTATTATAGGGTATGGCCGCTGGTGGTCGGGTCTTGAGGTCGTCCCTTTTCTCACATATAAGCAATTACTAGAAAAACTGGTTAACATTATCAACATCTTCGGTTAGTAAAATAATTATAGTAGATCTATTATTCAAAGTGCATACGCTAAAATCTGCAACATTGTAATTACCCATGTCAGAACCAAACACGCTTCCCTCATCAAGCGGGACAAAGACTCGGCATGTCCGTAGACACTGTCGTGCTGTTTGTCTTGTCTTTGTCTATCGATATGTATGATTAGTGAGATCAAAGGGTTCGACGTATGATTAACTCGACATCAATCATTGTACCGTTAAATGATAAAGGCTTCGTGAACGAGGCTGTTATTATGCCATAGCTTTAGAATCGTCTTTGTATCAGTGTTTATGAAGTTAAGTGTTTTGTTTTGGTTTAACTACATACGGGTTTTTGTATGTAAGCGCGCGTTTTTTTTTTTAATAGAGCTTAATTCCTCGAAAAAGTATGGCTAAAGAATTCTGATGACGCACAGAAGCAAAATAATTTGCGTTATGTGTGGCATGACCACTAAATTGACGTGGACACCTCATCATGTGGTACTGCGTTGAGGCGTGCCGGGTGTTTATTATTGCTTAGTGATCCACAACGACCTACTATAATAATAATAGCGTTTGTAAGTTTGCATCGTGTTTTTTAAAGGATAATGAGCATCTTTGTATGGGGGTCGGACCAAGTACTGCTCAGAATGTACACATAGTGCATTATGTTTCTTAGGCTAACACTAGACTGTACACGACGCTTCACAATCTGTCCTGGGAGTCATGAAAAAAAGCCATTTGTTGGGAACTAGGTTATCAATCATTTCAGTTTAAAATAGTACATTATTTACTAATTGTCGTCATCGTCATCGATAATAATTCCTATCAAGAAATAGAGCAGGGCGCCTAACAATTTCTTGGTGCCTCAACCCTAAAAACGAAATAAGGCACATAAAGTGCGCGCAACAGCCAATTGTTCCTAGCATGAAAATTGCTTTATGTTGATGATTGCATCAACAACAACCTCTGTAGTCGTCAGTGGCGTTGTGGGTACGAAAACTCGTGATTACATAAGTTGTCGTTGGCACTGAAATGGTCCATTTGATAACGGCTTACAGAACCCTTAGAAAACCAAAATTGCAAAGTAAAAAAGACAAAACAAAATGTTTGTGTCTCTTGAACCAATTTTAAAAATATGTTTTTTTAGATAACGTAAGAAATTCGTTAGTTGTATTTTCACTTCTGAGCAGCAATTGGTTCAACCTTGTCAATCTCCTTTGTATGTAAATACAGAACGTTAATACAGTGATTATAATATCTTTACTTTATATAATGAAGTCGCTTCCGCTGTCTGTTCGCTTAGATCTTTTAAACTACTCAACGGATTTTAATGCAGTTTTCAGTAATAGATAGAGTAATTCAAGAGGAAGGTTTATATGTATAATAAGTTCTGGATTTTGTACGGGTGATACAGAAAACTCACATAAACCGAAGCGAAGCGAGGGCGGGTTGCTTGTTTTTATTTAAATTAATATTATCCACTGATCAAGTCAAAGACAAACATTCAAATCTATTTAATGACCGACACTCAGCTCAGTTAGGACTTGGACCTAAATTTATGAAAAAGTATCCTCGTTTTATACAGATCACGAAAGCCATTTTATTCACGTAAAAATCGTTTAATTGACTTTTAAAGCAAAACTAATAGACAATCTAACCAGTGCCTTATGAAATTAGTATGCACTGGTAAACACTTCCTATGATGTTCAAACCCCGTGACTTGTTAAAGGAGTAAAGTAATGAAAAAAAAACGATAATAATTAGGTTTATCCTTCATTGTCATTCATTAGGCTCTTATGACTGATTGTGTCAAAGTTTCCGTGTTAGTAGTGAGAACAGACGTTTTGTTTATTCTTATTGACAAGGGCGTTCATTAAAACTTTTCCTAGGCCAACTTTTAACAAGCTATGATCGACAGACACATTTTTCTCGTTATCAACTTGGGAAGGAAGCAAGATTTCAACTTTGTATCGTAAGATCTTGTAGTTTTATGTAACTTTTTATCTGGTTTCAGTTTTATACTAAGATTAACAAGTTAAATCTAATTCATACACAAAAACAAGTAATAAGCATAAAAGCTAAAATGTACCTAACCTTAACTTTTGAATTTATGTATTTACCTGCGAGTTATGTTTCTTAGTCTAATTTTGAAATGACCAAATTGTTAACATTTTTTTAACTACACGTAGCCATAATCAACGTAGGTGGTGCTTCTTTAAGATGGAAAGTGTTACGTAATTAATTTATTCTTAATTCAAATAATCATGGGTACCAAAGCCAGCATCATGGGTACAATGCCGTGAACGGATTTATTGGAGGGGGTATTCTTTTTGTACTTGTGTATAAAAATATATTTAATAATTCTAATGTTAAGAAGATAATAGGTTACATTAGTTCTTATTTATTCTAATTATAATTGTACAGTGTATATAGTGTATATATTCTTTGAAATCGATGAACGCCGGCTGCACGCACGAAAAAACATGACTCACTGTCACGTTTCGCCTCATTGTAACATTCCGCTTGAGCCCGGCTGCACGCACGAAAAATCGTGACTCAGTGTAACGTTCCACCTGAAATTAACTAATGAGGTGATAATGCCTTTCAATAAAAGTAAAATTCTGCGTAATGATCTATACATTATAATAAAGTTGTAGAAGGGAAAAAATCTGTACATTCCAGATATTAACTCAAAAATACTATAAGGACCCTCAGAATGAGCAGCAGAACACGTTTCTACAATTTTTAGAGTTCGTGTCTGTTTATCTGTTTAATTTTGTTTCTCCTCGCATCAATTGAAAACCACTGCAACAATTTAATGCGGTTTTCACTAAAACGTTTCAATAAACGGTGAATAGGTTTATATATGTATAATAAAAAATAAAGGGGAGGAAAAGAGGAGTCAAAGTTAATATGGAAAAAAGTTACCGGATTGAGCTAGTTACTTGAAACTTTGTATAATTTCTCTTCGTAACAAAGTAAACTATACCTGTTTGAGGATTTCTCGATTAAAGTTAAAACAACTAAGAAATTATCAAATTAGGCCAATTACATTTATTTCTTTAAAACCCTATTCGAGGGCCGTCGATCAATTTACGTGTTAACAAATATCAACATTTTATTCTCCGTTTATTAAATAAAAACTATATACAAAGATTTTTTAAAAATTCAATGTTAAAATGTTATAAAAAGTCAAAATAAATTATTCCAATACGCGTTGTTGTAACAAAGGAGACGCCATGACACGCCATGATGACGTGCATCAAAGAACAGGACAACCATATCCCTCTCATAACTGGAGAGATCAAGAAAAAAAGCACGCGATCATAGATTAACGTTATAGAAGCGCCGTTGTGATTGAAAACTAACATTGTCACGTTGATGCTTGGAAACATTGTTTTAATGCATAATATATCGAGAGATAAAGTTCGAATACATACCTATTTAAGACAATATTTGGAAAACCAAACTCCTATTGACGTGATAACGTCTTATAAATCGATGAACGCAGGTTGCTCGCACGAAAAAGCATGACTCATAATCACGTTCCGCCTGAGCGGAGCGTTACGAGTATCACGTAAAATTATCGTTCGTAAACCGACTTTACAGATAACCGATTTTCGTTTTCATTTCTTAATTTGTGCTTTTGTTGTGAATTTTCAACACTACTAAGTTAAGGCAGTTTTTATAATACCTAGTCATTTCAAGAAGATGTCTAAATTGTCTGAGACTTAGTTCTATGAAATTTAATAACCCGATTAAACTTAGAAACTAAGAGCAGTGAAGCTTTAACGGGAACTTGTAAAGACTGTATTGTACTTTATAACTATAGTAGTATCAACTTACTTTAAAGTTGTGTTAGCTTATTTTATTATTTTTAGGCATTTTTGATTTATTAAAGGCAAATATTTAAACAATCATCAGACAGCAAAATTATTTGATCATAATAATTGTAACTGACAAATATAAAAATCATTTATTTTGCTTCTGAAGTTACATTAAAATAAGAAAAACTTTTGTGAAGAAAAAAAATATAACATTAAAATATTCTGTATTTGCTATTAGGGGTTCATATTTTTTGTGGATACTTCATTTCTATAAGAATTTTGTACATTATGACGAAGCTTATAAAAGTAACCAGTAACGAAGTCGAGTTGTTTTATTCTAATATTGCGCTTGCCGTATGTTACTGACAAAATTGCTTCTCGCGCGATAAATTGCTATGACACCAGTTTCGTTTTTGAAGATATTGCGTTCCACGGCAGGGAATTATGATGACGTGCAATATGAGTTTGCAGCTAAAAAGACCTGCCCGGACCCATTCGCGAGGCGTCCGAGTTTATTCGAATTACATGTGACACTCTAGTGTAAAAGCGTTAAAATGCTTCTGCTGGCGCCATTTTAGGTTGTTAAATTCTGATTTGTCGTCTAGTATTTGAGCAATATTCAAAAGAATATATCCAAAAATATGGTGGCTGAAACACGGCTCCAAAATGCAATAAATCCCTACACTCTTGCATGAAACTACCGTTGCACTCTAGGCCGAAACAATTGAATTTCTAGGATAAATCCTAGTCGGAATTGTCGAAAATCCAATTTTTGCTTGCACTAGCGGCAATCTCTACTTTACCTGACGGCTTCCTCTTTCGACATTTCTGTTTCCGGACCCAGTTTTATCAAATCAATCACCGAGGTTATTTGACATCGTTGGTGACTTTACCGATTTAAAAAGGCACGTTCGAAAGATTAACCTCTTCCTGTTTTAAAGTCACTTGAAAAGTTCGTAACATTATTAAGTCGTTTAGTCTGATCGTTCGATAATAAAATTCTAAATAAGAAGTACAAGATCCTACTACAAATTAAAGAGTTGATAAATAAACAATACCATTGGGTGATAAAAACACTATAATGTTTAGTGAATGTAAGAAAAATCACCGCAACTGAAAAAAACAACTAAAAGATTACCATCATCATCATCATCCTACAAATCAATCCACTGCTGGACAAGGCCTCTAACATTGCTTTGTTGTTTGTTGGCCAACTGGTTTAACCCTAGGCGTCAGTCATCCAACCTGGCTGGCATTGAACAAAGTCACATACAAAATAGTTTTTACAAGAAACGCCGAAATATTTTTTTCTTTTATTTTGAGACTACTAGGGACGCCTACCACAGGTTTCTATTTAGTAGTTTTATTCTATATTTATCTATTGATTGCCTAAATTTGGTTTTTATTAAAGCTGACATTAATACAAAATGAAGAACTTAATCAATCGACAACATATTTTGTAGGATAAGTTCTATCTATAAGATTTATCTTGCTTTCTCAGTTGGCTTCAGTAGCCATCGATAAGTTAATTGAGAAAGCAAGATAAAAACAAACTTATCAGTCAAAATACCATGGTTTTGTATTTATTAGTCATTAAATTGTGTAGTAATGTATATTTCTACGCAGAAAATTATGATAGAAAAAATGAGAACGTCAGTGGTCCAGTGAAAGAAAAATACCGTAATTGAAATTTGCACATTCGAAAAGCTAAGGGTGTAAAAAACGAATTGCACAAAAGATCCTAAAGGGTAAAGGTGTGATAAGATGGTAAAGAAATGACATCGTGATACTCGTACGCATAGAAACAATTATCTTGTAATGGCACTTTAATGTTGCTATTTTAGTTTTATTATTATTTCATTCGAGTTACTGTAATTCAAGAGGTGTGATGTTTCACGAAATTATAATATTATTGGATATTTGAATTTGGATTGTGTTTAACTAGCCCGTTTCAGTTCCTAAATTAATCGTTGTAACAGCACGTGGCGACCCTTTGATGTTGCGTTACTTGGGTATGGGGTATGTATTCCGAGAACTTCCAAATGTGTTTTGTGCTATTACGGCATTTCGTCGTGGACTGTTACGTAACTGAAAGCAACAACGATTATCCTTATAACACCATGCACAAATGCTGTGAATTTTATACCAGTAACGCAAGGATGGAATTACTCCCAATATTTTTGATTCATTTTATATTTAATAGAAATAAGAGTTATTGTGTAATTTTAGTACTGTTCGTATTATTCCAAACTGTTTGCGGATTGCCATAAGTTGTAAAACATGATGTAATTTTATTACAATAAAAATGCGATGTAGATTTTCTGGTTTTTCAAGCGTTAGTGATTGAGTTAGTACTTTTTACGGCATCATGTTTGAATGGTGGAAATTCTTACTATAACTATACAGAATACCTACGGTTGATGTTAAAATAGTAGTTTACGTGACGGTAACGCTAATTACGCAGAGTCGCGTACAATACTTTATCTACACACATAATTATAAGTACTCTAAATGCCCGGTTCCTATATTCAAGAAACGAATCGTTTTCCTTACGTCTCGTTAAAATTTGACATTTGCTACGTACAAAATATGTCAAATTTTAACGAGACGTAAGGAAAACCATTCGTTTCTTGAATATAGGAACGGGGCATAAGATGGGTTCAGAAGCCGAAAGGCAAATGACCAGCATTACCTTACCTGTGGTAGTAGGTGACAGCGATGATAGCTGTAACGTAATTTTGAAATTACGTTATCGAATATTATAAGGTAATGAGATCCAAATTTGGAACATCTTCCAAAATTAACAGCTGTCATCGCTGTCACCTTCTACCACAGGTAATGCTGGTCATTGCCTTCTGGTTTTCAACGCATAATAGAGGACTTATGATATGTGTGTAGATAAACTGTATTTACTTCCGTTCCCATGACGTCATTTACGTTCATACCCAACCTAAAATTTTGTTCACATTCATATAAAACAGGGAAATTAATTGATTAATTGTTAATGTGAGTAATTATTGGTAATTATGTAGGCTTTTAGTTATTTTAAAATTGTAAATGAACACAAATGAGTTAAACCTTACAAATACAAAACAGGCATGTATATCTGTACTCAATAATTAAATCAATTAATAAATACCGGTGATAGATCATTTTTTATTCGTTCGTTATTCATTGTATTTCATTACATCATTAATGTTCAATTAAAATAATCATCATCATTAATTTATTAAATTACTTGTGAGTAAATTTTACTTAAGAGCAGCTCTTAAGTCTAAGGACATGAGCATGGCTGCTATGCTCTTGTCCTTAGACTTATTTCCATTCTTCCTTATTTCGAGCCTTCTCTTTAACACACTGATACGGCACGGCGTCTACTTTTTTTTAAATTAGTCTAAGTGTTTTTCATGGTCTGCCTCTTTTTCTTTTTACTCCATTTTTTTCTTCAATTATCAGCTTAATGTGTAATACAAGTAATACAATATAAAAAACAAAATCTGTAAATTCTCCACGGTGAACCATTGAAGTGCTTTATCAAATATTTTGATTTAAATAAAATTAACAAACCGAAGATTAAAAAACAAATAAATAATAACATTAAATGCAATAGTGCTTTTTATAGGAGGTAGGTACACAGGGTGTCCCAAAACTTGATATAAATACTAAGTGATAAGAAAGTTCTTTCTTTATTGGTCCAGAATATAGTTTTCAATCTGTTACTTATGTAGGTTAGGAGTTATTAAGGTTTTAATGACACTGGTAAAGAACGCTTCAAACCGGTATACCTTTGCCTCCTCTGGCTAAAAATAGCCATAATTTGTAATTTTTAAACGCCCAATCCGCAATAACGTAACAAGGTATTGAATTACACCATAATTCCCAAAATATCATCGCATTCCAAATAAATCTATACTTTTTAAGCCACTAAAGTATTTCTCGTTTTTCATTCCACAACTTTGAGTAATGAAAAAAAAAATCGCTACAATTGACATTCCAATTCTTACACTTTATTTTTGGTTGTTGGTGTGTTAAGTATTTAATTAAAAATAAAGAAATATGTAAAAATCACCAAAATATAAAATTAATAAGTTTTTATTAACAAAGAAGAGCATTATATTAAATAATCACAAAGGAATGATAAACTAAACTACTAGTCTGTATGACGTTATGACACTTATGACGCCATAGTTTTTTCTCTGTGGTTGCTGACGATTAAAAACCGCCTGAAAAACAAAACTAATTACGACAAAGTTTGTAGTTTCCTTTTTAAGCTTGTGAAAAAGTTATGTATGCAGCGGTAGATAATTAGCTCTTAAGATACTCGTGCCTGTCATTAGAGCACTCGCACGCTCTCAGTCTAACCCTGGCACTCAAACCTTAAGAAGCTTCATTATGTACCTACCAATCACATAAATAACTATTACGAGTATTAAACCAGTCTTTTTCTGTTTCTCTGATATGTGTACTATTTGTTATTTTATATTATTTTGTTAATTTGTCTATCCTCCTGAATTGTCCTTGCTTATTTTACAACAAGGTTAACTGGAAGAGATCCCATATGGGATAAGTTCACTAATATATTATTATCTATATTGATGAAAATATGTCTTGTAATTCTTTATTCACAAAAATAAGTTTATACATACATACATATTAATGCAACATTCAGAATGTATAGATTTAGTTACCTTTGGTTTAGTTTTGACATTTGGCATTGTGACTATTATTATGTTAATTAGCCCTTTAAGTTATAAGTTGTTTGTACTTTCCTTTGTTATTGTATAGGCACTATAAATGATTTGCTTTCTTTCTTTCTATTTTCCACATACCTATGAAGCGTGACGAAAATGAACTGAAAAATGAATGAATGAATGAATGAATGAATGAATGAATGTTGTGTACCTGTAATTGACATTCATATCAGATTGTGTTTTTGTAATTTAGTTTTATTGTAATTGTATTAATGTGTTTGTTGTTGGTGTACCTTAATAAATAAATAAATAACTTAAAGTAGCCAATTCTTAAGATGGAAATGATGACAAACGCGTGTGCAATTTTTTTAAATCTGATCTGGCACTAGGGAGGAGCCAAGCCGTAATCCCGCTGTTACTTTTCCCTTAGACCGTAGCATTTCTGCTAATTGGATTAGAAGTGAGTTCTGCAGATCAGATTTCGCCGCAAAGTACTTAAGCGAGTCGGCGGTGTCACCACAGCTTCTAATCATTGTTTTCACAACGGCAGTCGAGCAGCCATTATAATTAAATTTTTGCCTATGAGCCGAGCAACTCGCTCGGCTCGTAAGGTATACCAATAGTCGTCAAGGTTACGGTAATATGATTAGATGGTATTAGTCGAGATGCGAGTGGTTGCGTTGTACATAACAGTTCGAAGCGAATACATAATTAGTGTGTTTAATTAGTTATGTTGCTGGTAAATATAATTTAGTGTTTCACAATCGACGAGTAAATTTACTGCCATTTAAAGTTGACTCTCTCCTTGTCTATTTTCAAGTGTAAGTAAGAGAAAGGGCTAAATTTATCTGTCAAATATGATTTACTTGTCGATTGTAAGAGTAATCAATTCCAAAAGTGGTGTCGCAATTGTTTATTTATTTAATCTTTATTGCACAGATAAGTACAAATGGCGAACCTTATGCTTAGGTAATGCCTAATTATTTCGAGGATTGTTATCTATGTAAATATCCGTCTATAAAGTTTTTTCAGAAATAATTCGCACCGAACTATTTTCATCAACGCCATCTTGATAGCTGAAAATCCACCACCGTGCGAGACCCAGTTTTGCCATGTACCTTATCTTTGTGAAATCAGCTCTCAGCGTCTGTATTTCCGAACCAATACGACTTGACGTCATTTAAAAAACGAGCCTACTTTTTTCTCAAAGGCCGGCAGTGCACTTGCGATTCCTCTGGCGTTGCAGGTGTTTATGGGTTGCGGTGATCACTTTCCATCAGGTTGCTCGTTTGTCTACTTTTCCCCATAAAGAAAATCTAAACTTGCAGAAAATCTCATTAAAGAAATGTATTCTCAGAATGTTTGATTTTCGGTGTATCAAAATCGGATCATAGGCACAGAAAAAACGCCGTTAAATATTTTGTGTTTGGGTTCCGGAAGAAACACAATTGATTATCTATTTAAATACGGAATCCATACTTGATATGCTAGTTTGCAGTATTTCACCGGTTTTTAAATAATTATACAAACAGAAAGAGGACAGCCATCTAATTGGGAAATAAATAACTTAAAAACTAGCTTATTAATATATATTTTTTATTTAGAACTGTGGTTGTATGTATAACTGACGAGGTAATTAATATTAAATAAATATCGCTCTGGTAACATCGTTCTTTAGCCTACTTACAGTGATTATTAAGATGAATAAAGTTAAGTCTTCTTCGCTCTCTTCCCTGTTACCAATCACTCCACTTAGTAACATGAGAGGCCAGTAATTAAGTTAGCATTTCCTATCAGCATTACATAGATTAGATGATTAATTAACATGCATCTAATTGGCTTCCATTTACGTACAGATTGTGGTTTAAAACACAAACTAATAGCTAGTGTTTCGTTTAATTTTAAAAAAATATTTAAGAAACAGGCGTGATTTAATATACTCGTATGTATGTATATTTAAGAGTTTCGTAAACTACGCATTTTTTATATTTAAACCTACCAAATCAAATAGACTGATATATTCTTCATCTCTTTTATTGTTTTATTTCATGTTCTGCTTTGTCGATTTGGTACCTTGAACCTTGAATTTTTTCCACAGTACTCATAAAAAAAACATAATTATAAAATAAGTGTCTCTATTTGACTTAGCCCATTTTTATGCAGTATTGAATTTTCATAATGGCAGTTGCAAGATAAAGATAATTAATAATATTAGCTTATGACATACCACCAATAAACCAATAAACCAATAATAACCATGAATAAAGTGATACTTGGTGAACTACTACTGAACTGAGATTTTGAGAGAGGCATCAAGGACATTTAATATAAAGTAATAGACATGTATCTCTGTCGAGTCTTAAAACGGGTACACTGAAGATTATTAATACCATCCTTATACCAGGGACTGTAAAGCTGGTTTTATTCTATGCCTGTATGTACTATCGCGATCGTTAATTTGTGACCCATTTCAAGAAAAATAGGCTTGTAGTCGTCAATGTCATTAGAGATGCCAAATCATTTGTAACTTATAGGAGACTCAACCTTATTGTTGTAGAATGTCAGAATGACTTTGGATCTAAGGTGGGTCCCAAATTTAAGTTCGTGACTGTATATACAGGGTAACTGCGGGGTCGTGATACTAACTTAACAGTAAATGATTGAGATTCTATTATCATCATCATCATTTGAAACAATTAAAGTTTAGCATTTAATTAAAATAATGTTATATTTCCCTAATTAATATTAAAACTATGGTAACCTCACATTTTGATGTAATCTATTTTAAAATCAGAGTATTGTTTGGTGTCCATGATCCTAAATAAAAAGATTAAATGTTTATTTAAGTAAAAAAAAAGTAACTGTCTTAACGCTTTTAAATCGAACTATTACGTTGTGTTCCTAATGGTCCAGTGAGTTTTATTCACTTTGTTGCTACACGACCCCGCAGTCGCCCTGTATAAGCTATCAAACTATAACCGCAAAAAAATTAATACCTATATTCCAACAAGAGTTACTATTTTCATTACGCTATTGAGATAACCGCAATAAATATTATTTTTAAAAATTCTAATAACGGTAAAGAATACCTCAATTAATAAAGCTCGATAAACAGATCATTGCATTACAATATTTAGCCATATAAATATTGAAATGCAATGATAACCGTTAATACCTCATTCAAACCGGTAATCGTATTGTCGATAATTTCCTTGACTTGAACACGTTATCGTGAACTCCTTGCTTGACGAAGCTCAATAAGTCCCCCAATGATGATGGAATGATTATGTCCAAAAGAATGCGATTAGCCAGTTTTATTATTCCATGAACAGCTTCGAATAATAATTGGCGCACCCCGGCTAGCAGCCGGAGTCGTGTCACCGGCTGGACCTGCTCACTCGAAAATGAAACCAATTATGGCTTCGGACCGTGTCCGAAGTAAAAGCGGTGGCTCTGATCATATATAAGATTTAAAGCGGACGTTTATAAATGGGAGATCCATGGCCCATTGAAAAATGTACGGTCTTTACTTTTGATTTATTCTGTATACTAATTTACTCTCACTTAGTTGACATTGGCGAAATCAGTACGAGATACCGCGCTGGACCGCCATTAATAAAAAAAAAGAAGCTAAATGTGTCGTATAAAACGTTCCATGAAAGACTTAATTAGATTTTACCAACAGTGCATATGACTAGCCTACTACGTTTCTGGGAATCAAAGACTTTGTCAGTCCACAAATGATAATGATAAGAGTAACAGTGGTATAGCTATACAATGTTTTGTCCTTATCTGTCAAATTCAAATGTCACAATGACAGATAAGGACAAAACATTGTATAGCTATACCACCGTTACTCAACGTTTATTAGTAAGGGGGTACGTAGTTTGTTTTGCAGTGCTCTGTTGATTTTTGATAATTTGTTTTACTACAAAGATGTGGTTAGATCAGATTCTTCCTTACTCACTTAGTTGGCTCTCGTCTAGCGTTATTGTTTGTGTCTTGAAAATAATCTTTAAGAACACCTAATACAGGTTCGGCATGAGACTTATAGGTCTATAGACCTAAATTTAAAAGGTAATTGTTCATAAAAACCTATCTCCTTGTCTGTGAATTAATACAATAATTGATTTAGTCTTTTGTTCTGTGATCTTTTAATATTTGGTTAAATATTATTGTAAGTCGATTTCCAATTTCATCAATAGTCAATTTCAGAATTTTGTTTGAAGTTTTGTCTGGGCCCGCGAGGGGACTTGCTCCTTTTTAAAGTTTTGATAGCAGTTCCGTTTCTAGAATATTTGGAATATTTAATTGGAACCGAAGAAAGATTCTTCGAAAAATGTTTCCAAATCTACTGCATCTTTCTGGTCGTTGCCAGAGTTAATATTCTTGTAAAAATCTGTGACTACGTCTATTATGACTGATGTCAGATGACGTCTATGATGACCGTTTTGTTTCTTTTTTCCCTATATTGACTTCAGGTTTGGTATCCATGTACTCGTAATCTTAACTTGCATTTGTTTCAATGCTTTTCTGACTGCACTTGTTATATACGAGTAAATACCTAACTATGGTAGAAGAATTTTCCTATTTGTAATGCTTTCCTATGATGTCTAATGGCCTTGTTTATTTCTTTATTGATCTGTATTGTTTCTTTTCTTTGTCTCAAGTAATATTTTTCTTTCTAACTAGTATGAGTTTTCTAGTTTCCTCTCCAACCTTTTTGTGTTCTTTTTAGTTGATGTGGCTTTTTTCCAAATAATAAAGGCAATAAAGCCCCGTTTTACCCTTTGGTTACAGAACTTTAAAAACTGTTAAATTTTAGCCTGTAAAATTACATAAACCTTAATCATATTCTTCTACTAGGTACAGATTAAAGTCAAAATGGTAACCTGAAACACAATAAGAAGGCGTTATTTTTCTCTATTCATTGCCCACGACGTGTCAATGCCAACACACATCCCACACAGGCTCGTTTTCAAGTAAATCGACTTCTAAAACTACTAACAAAAGGAACTTCTAAGATTATGTAATGTAAAAGGACCCATGCACTCTGAGAATAATTTGTAAACAGGACTTGACAGAAGCGCGTGGAGCTAACCCCATGTGTCCACAAGAGAAAATACTCTTTTACCGAACAAATGTCCTCGCGTGTCATATCCATGTCCATGGGGGTGTCTATAAATAACTCGACATTGGCGCAATGCACCTTAGCAGGAGTGAAAGCCGTTAATTAAAATTAGAACTATATTAATTATTAGAAACGCACTTTACAGGAATTTTAATTTCATTAACCATAGTATTAGGTATTTCGTTTAATTTTCGTTTCCGTTTAATATATAAGCCAGACTGGTTATCGAAAATCGAACGCTCTTGATCTTTAACTTGGGCTCCCGAGTCAGGTCAGCGCTTACACCCGGGCCTTAGCTGTCAATCGCTCGCAGCTCGGTTATTTGTAACTGCTCTTAATGAGAAAATATAAAAACGGAACAACCTTTTTAGCATGCTTCTGAGAAATGCAGACGTAGCTAATAGCTATAACTTTCGCCAATAGTTTTTCATTTTCAAGGTTCCGTACGCAACGGGTGCCAAACGGGACCCTAGTTCTAAGCCTTCGCTGGTTCTTTGTCCGTTTGTACAACCAATTTGATTCCTAGGCCACTATGGACTATGTTAAAGTGTAAAGTGACGTTTTCAACCAAATCGCACCTTCAGAACAATAGTGACCTAATTAAGAAATTTTAAATTTTGAGTTAGGTCGAAGTAATAAATTTATGACTTGAAGTTTGAAAGCTGGAATTTTGAATTATGTCCCTATTGTTTTGAAGGTGCAAAATGTAAGGGACTTCCCGGGACTCCTTATGATTTGGTTGATAACGTCACTTTAACATAGACCTTAGTAGCCTAGGAATCAAATTGGTTGACTGTTCATCCGTCTGTCTTACCTTAGAAGAGCTGAATCTTTTGCACCAATAAATAGCCGGTTGCTTTTTCACATAATGACTGTGTTAAAACGGCAGATTTCCTAGCAAATCATAGAAAAAAGCATAAATGCATAACGTTTTTTTTCTGTTTTTGTCATGATGTGATTACAATCACACTAACCTTAAATACAAGAAATAATAAAAACCAGTCAAGTTTGAGTAGGGCGGTAGGGAAAGTTTGGTGTGCCGGTCCAAGTCGCACTTTACCGGGTTTGTAACGTGTCTAATAAAAACTTACGTACGTTTACAACTTCGCGGGATAAGTTTTGACCCCGTACCTACCTTGCCTGACTTAAAGAAATGGACGTTGCATGCCGCGAGACCACTATGAAAGCACTGTTGCATGTGCTATGACAAAATGTAACAGTAACGTGGCACCATACATGGGTTAAAGAGGACGAGAAGATGTTCCGTAACCTACCCCCTACCCAAAGGTGCTCCGTAAAATTGGATACATTAAAAAACACACCAATGCAAATAAACTTTTACAGTAAACCCAGAAATGAAACCAAACAATTCAAATTCAAATATAAATTCCACCCAGTGATCGAACTTTCAATGATTCAAAATGCAAAACTAAACCAAAATTAAATTCACACCAATCACCAGCACGAACATTCCCGTAAACCTCCGATTGATCCGAGTAATGGCCCCTGCACACGCCGAATCATAAATGTGTAAACACACTGCGTGCGAGGCCTCCAAGATCCCGGTGTTGCCTGAACGTGACTGCGCCCAGAGAGGGGGGATTAGGGCAAAAGCCTCCACTGCCACTCGCTTCTAATACCTGAGCACTGCGCCAGTGTTTACCTGCTTTATTTATCGATGTGATGATACTTAATTTTTAGATCTGTTTACTCAGGGTTCAGACTTTTGGAGTGACACAGCATGATTATCTATTATGGTTGCGATACTTAAACTTCTTCTTATAATGAAAAATACAATAGATATGAAACAATTTTAAAACATTGACAAGTTTACTAATGTTTTAAGTGCAGATTCAGTTTAATGATAATAGAATAATTATGATAATGATATCGAAAATTAATAAGAAGCAAGCTTTAAAAACCCGACTGTATGTTTTGATATTGTCGTCCCTGTAATATATATTTATTATGTTAAAAAAATTAACCCGCCTCTCATTACTTTGGTTAAAATATTATAGTCTATGTCACTCCCATAACCAAAAAAATCTAACGACACCTCATATTAAAATCCATTAAGCCGTTTAGGCTGCAGACCGTGCCTCAGAAAAAGACTTAAATACATAAAAAACATCCATGACTCAGGAACAAATATTCGCGCTCATCACACAAATAGGTATCTGCCCTTACCGGGATTTGAACCCAGGACGCTTGCTTCGTAGGCAGGGTCACTACCAACGACGCCAGCGCCTAGGCTAGGCGTCGTCATTAATTCTCTTTATTAGCATTCTTATGCACAATTTTTAAGAAAATGCCTACCCAAACACCCCGGTTCCCCTGTTTTAAATTAAATAGTCCTAAATAAAGAAAGCGCGATCTATTTTAACTCAAATCCTTTTTTTAATGGATTGGCGCGACAAATATTCCGACCCTATTATTACATGATTGTTACCTCCTAACGTAAAAATTGCAAGTGTTTCAGAACGATGTATGTTTGTTCCCCTTCCATTTATATAATGTGGAAGGCATGATTCGAAAAACGTACTGAACGAAAAAGGTTAGCAACTTTGCTGTATCAATAAAAACATCACAGTCAAAACAACTAGTTTGTCTTTTGACCTCTATACGTTTCAATCTCTTTTAAAACGTCACGGGCGGGCGCGGCCGAGCAATCAATTAGCGGGCACGCCTCGCTACACTATATGTTTGCAATGCCTCATTACTTACCAGGCTCCTTGCGTCTATTTACGCGTCTTTATTGACCGGGGCCGATAGCCCCCATGATATATCATGTTTTGGGTCATGTTGACTTTTAGTTTTGCTGGTTTGGTCAGCATTAGTTTATGATTCGTTCTAAAGCGCGTAATAGACTGGCAATATAAATTGCAGAAGTTGATTGTTAGAGCTATTGCTCATCTAAATGTTTTTGCAAACAATTTGAGTAATTAGTATCTATATTACTTAGTTAGTTTGTAAGAAACCGAAATGTTAATTACTAACTTTCAATGCGAATGAATAACTTCTGACAGAAAAAAAACCCCGTCGAAAATTTTCAATTTGGCAGAGTTTCTTCAAAGTGAAAGAAAAAAAAATGTTACGCAAAAAGGTGAAAGCAGCCTTTGTTTTCTTTAAGTTGGATAATTAAGATATTTTTTTAGCGGCGATTGCCAAACGATGGTTGAAAAATTTAGGTTCCGTTTGGGGAGGCTTTTAATTGCTGAAATAATTAGTACCTCACTTGCCAAAATTACCGAATTACCATGGCCCGAGTTTTAATTTTCTTCAAACTCCGTGATGAATACTTTTACACAAATTTGCAGCGATGAGCACTTCAATTAACTTTGAGAAAGTAATCTATACATAGAATTAAATGTTAGAAGGAAAACACTGTACGTTAAAGATACCTAACTACGGACCTAAAAACAAGTCAAAAAGTTTGTAAGCAGTTTCCTTATCAAAAAAAAACGTCCTTGTATTTTCAGTTTTTTTTAATCAAGTGTGTCTAGTAAAAACTTCGTACTTGATCAAAGACTGATCTGTTTCTTTAACTAATTCGTCTCAAAAACATGATAATTTAGTATATGCTGAGTGTCGCTCTGTTATATTCATAAATTGGGTTGTATTATTTACATGCGAAAAGTCCTAGTGAAAAAGGGTACAAGTCGACTTAACTCGTAATAAAAGAGGGTATATACATGAACGGAGTATACTACACTTAAACCCTTTTTCACTTGATCTTGAGAAGACTTATACCCTTTTTCACTAGGACCACAGAATTATAAATTACTAAAATAAATTAAGCCATACTAGTTTACCGTCTTATCTATACTACATAAATGTAAGGTGTTAAGAAACCATAATTTTAAGGTACCTATAATAAATGAGATTTTTTGTAGAATCGTTAGTTAAACTAGGGCCCTTATAGTTTTTTCCCGTCTGTTTTTCTATCTGTTTGTATGTCACGCTCACTTTTCTCAGAAATTATCAGTCACTATACCGCGCACAATGACCATGAATAATTAAAAGTAAAAAACGGTTCAGGGGTTAAAAATTATTAACGAATAATGACTATGTTTATGTTAATACAGAGCAAAATAAAATAAAATAACTATAATTTAAAGTACGAGTAACGGATACATAAAGAGGTTTAATAGAATCTGTGAGTAAATCCTCTTTGTCGATCCCGCCACAAGACCATGATTATAATTTTCAATGCCTTACATTCGCTGCACAATGCAAGCGGTAACTCGCCGCATTTAAGCCACGCGAATATCTCATTATCTTATATTATCTATATCATCTCGTATTATAATGCACAGCTGCAGGCCGAGCAGAATCTTGGATACAGATTCAAGTCTCTGAGACGTTATTGCACTATAATAAAAATAAAAGAAGTAATAGTTATTGGTGCGCAGATAAGAGTAGATAAGAATCAGCAATAAATGTTTGCGATCATCGGCATAAAAAAATTGAATCGGAATCGAACCCGAGATCGCTAGTTTCGGAGGAGGGTCGCACCAACTAGGTTAAAAGTCCCCAAAGTATTTGTAAAATTTTAGTTTCCTGTTGTTTTATAAATATGGTCATTAATTCGAAACATTTGTAAACTTGAATGTTTACTTTACACCACTGCATTTATGTTAATAATAAACTGTAGAACTAAATTTAATCTCACCAAGCATCCTTCAAATCTGTGCTGGTTCCTCTCTCGTATTGCATCTACCCTCTTGTCTATAGCATGCAAATCTTCTTATCAACTTATAGAACAATAAGTTTTCGTACACGATGCTCACATCTGACACACAAAGCGACGCTCTTAGCCGCTCGAGAAATTACAGTGCATACAGTTTTGATACAAGTTTTATAGCAGAAATATAATTAAAAGTACCTACATAATTAAAGGAAATTAAGAAATAATACACCTTATCAAAACAGTGGGTAGTTATCATTATGATTTATTGAGAAATGCATTGCTACAAACTACGAGTACTTGCATAACGAATATAAAGCAATTACATGAATGTGTCAAGTTACCTACCGAATCAAATTGTGTCAAGTTAGCGTAAGTCTTTAATTTTAATTCGCACGATGTCAATAGGGGATATGCATGGATTTTTTAAATAGCGTTTCTCAACAGAATATTAAAATACCGTAAAAGAGATCACCAAAAGTGAAATTAAAATTAAAATCGGTCAAGTAATACGGATGATACAAGCATTTTAAAATGCTAATTAGTCAGAGAGATCTGAAGTACACCGGTGACGTCATCGTGCAGTTCGGCCATATAAACTCCAAGTAACATTCAGTTTTGCTAGAAAGAGATAGGAACAAAACTTTGTTAGCTTATATCTTGGTTATTTTTATAGCTATTCAAAAAATGTTTTATCTCACCTGTTTTTTACATGAATCAGCTTTTATTGAAGCTGTAAAAAAAACATGCATATTCCCTATTGTTGGGTCGTTCGAGATGAATCCCTATCGTGAACCTGCATGGAATGACACCGTCACTTCTATGGAATCTCGAATAGAAATTCGAATGTCGTCACTTCTATGGAATCTCGAATCGTCTCACTGGTTAGAGACTGAAAACTTGCAGTGTTTCTCCATGTTACGAGTACATCCATTTTACCGCCCTTTCTATTCTCGTAGGTACATATTTATTTTTCTTTTTATTAATGGCGGTCCACACCTACCTATTTTATAACACGAATTCGTTTGTATTTTGTTACTTACATTTCCATTTGTTTTGTTTTTATAAGTGGCCAATATGTAGTGTTTTGTCGTTATTTATTGAAATATTTTATTAATATTACAATAAAAGTTGTGAGTTTTGTTCTCGACTCAGGCGCCCCATACGTAGCTAGTCTAGTACTTATCACAATGTTATCTCTGTGCCCGATTCCGTGAGTCATAATTATCCTGTCTCGACGCCGCGCAGCCCAATAAGTGTGTAATTGTATAAAAAAACGGACATTTGACCGGGAATACAATATCTTAAACTCCGGCAACTCATTGAAATCGGATTTGACTGCACTGTGTTGAAATTGTACTTAAATTTAAGATATCCCTGGCGGTTATAAAAAACGTTTGATACATTCAATTACCTAGCTCAAATCAGTAGGTTGAAAGGTTATCCAAATGCGAAGTATAATTCAAATTCAAATTCTTTATTTTGGACTACAAAAAGATCCATAGAGTGTTAGTATACAATTTAAGATAACTTAATCTAGTGTTAGAAATTAGAAGAATAATAAATTCTAAAGATACACTATTACATTTACAAATTTTGCTAACTTGTAATACGAGTATATACGCCCACGCTTTCCATAGCATAGCATCTACATTACAAATTGCGCTACACCCTTAATAAGCTCGGTCCAATGTTTAAAGATCGGACAATCATACCTTCCAGCAATTTCTTTTAGAATGATAATGATGAATGAATAATGATAATGTTCACAATGTAGGATTATCTCGAGATATTTAAGCTGAGTACTCAGTATATTTAAGAAAAAAAAAAGTATATTTTCTATGTAATCTTGTCATAACATCAACAAATAGGAGCTAGTAGGTTAAAGTTCCTGGAGCACTCTCAAAAGTGTCCAGTAAGTAGACTGATTTTGAATTAGGAAACCAAAAAGTGTCCAGTAAGTAAGTATGGAAAATCCATAACATACCATATTATTTGAATTTGGAACTATCGGTACAGACCTGTGGACAGCCTTCAAAAAGACTACAGAGGTAAGCAAGAAAAGGTCACATGTCACATGGCACAAAAAAATATATGAAAGTGAAAACTATTTCGACTCCATTAGGATTTCTGCAAAGAGCACCATTATTTAAAAAAAAAACAATTTGAATTGCTTTTTATTTATAACTACATGAAAAGCTGAATAATCAGCTCTAGTTGGCAGTTTGATACTAGAAGATAAAGTTAATAAATAAAAAAGTGCGCGTAAAACAATTACCCCACAAAAGTACCAGGGCATCATAAACCCAAAGCAGTTCTCGTTCAGAGCAGACATCGCGCGATTTCTATTATTTACAAGAACGTCACACGCACCATTTCCGTTTTATGCGCGCCTAGTACATCGCGACCGGTCTAACATATATTATAGTGAATCGTTTAAATTAATTAAAAAAACTATACTCTTGAAAATTATAATCACGTACTTACTCATACAATTATATTTATATTCAATTTTATTAATTGATAAATAATAATCACTAATTAAACGCGAAACATTACATAGAATTCATTTATAATTTGGAAGGGGGAATATAATTGAAAAATATAACTAAATTCTTGCGTACTTTCAACCGTGTTCGAGTCAATTCATCTTGTTTAATCAGGCGAGAGCACTTCCAGCGGAATAGGCGGAAATTTCACAAGTATCCTAATAAAACTTGCGAGGAGTTCGAGAGCCACCAACTTGGTCCAGAGCCTGGGAAATATTTCAACATTCTACAAATTCAATACTTACCTACTGCGTGTAATGTGTTTGGGGAGGGCTTCGGCACCTGTACCGTGCCACGTTTTAAATATTGACGCGCACATTTATCATGATTTCCTTTCAATGTGCCGTCTTCTGTTCATTAATTTTTCAAATGCCAAAATCGTTTCTTACCAGTATTTGTATAGTTTCATGAAACTAAATATTTTGTTAAGGTTTATGTACTTTGAATGTTTGCATTTTATACGTACTTAGATACAGATTCAGGTACTCAGATATTTCTTTATTGATGATTTCAAATTACACGTCAGATTAAGTTAAAAATATATAAGCAGGGTCTTTCAAATTTACAATTCCCCAAATAATATTGTGCCTAATCGTTTTGTTTTCTATATCGCTGTTTTTTAAGTTTAACCTCGTAAAAAAATAAAAAAAGTTACAAAACGGATCTTTTGTTAAGCAACTTTTACTACACTATCGCTATCACTATCATCACTACATAGTATAAAACAAAGTCGCTTCCCGCTGTCTGTCTGTCCCTATGTATGCTTAAATCTTTAAAACTACACAACGGATTTTGATACGGTTTTTACGGTCATTTAGAAAATATGAACCGGATGGTTCACATGTACTTCATTCTAATGAAGATTTAATATAGTTGAGAAAAGTCAATGTTTTCTTAGCAGGTCATCAATAAATTGTTTTTCGGGCGCTTACATAGCTTGCGCTGGCTAAACCTTAAGAGATATAACAAAATAATGTATTGATGAATGTAGTCCTTCAAAAAACCTAAAGAAAAATCCGCAATGACATATGTCTATCTCCTAAGGTTAAATCACAGTAACCATTTTTATGTCTAAAATTTTATTAAAAAATATGAGGTTATTTGCGAAGCTATTTTCTCCGATTCAGTATGTATCCTTATCCGGATGAATACGTTAGTTACCTTGGACATTTAATGCAGATAAAAATTGTCCTTTACACTATAATTATTTAAATAAATAATTTAGAAGATATGGCAGATTCAAAATTACGCGCAACCTAAATCTGTATTATCGAAATGGTAGGCCGCCGGGCCGCTCTGCCAGGCCTGCCCCGCCTGCCTATTATACCTACGCGTCGCGAGCCGCGCTTTGCCCTATTGTAACAAAAAAAATGAAGCGATATCAGACGTGCACCGGAGCTCTCCTGTTATTTTTTTTCAGATTACTTTATTTGGTAAATGGCTAGGTAATTAGATTGAGTTTAGGTTATGATTAAAAGTAATTTTTAAGATGTTTTTCATATTTTTGGAATACTGTGCTCGACCTGGAAGAGGCTGTCCATTTCCCAACAGAAGTTCTCAATTCCTTGCAACCATCTGGATTGCCCCCGCATGAATTGGTTTTGAAAGTAGAGTGTCCTATTATTTTACTACGGAACCTTAATCCACCCAAATTGTGCAATGGTACACGTTTCCAAGTAACATCTTTAACGTTCATAATAGAGTGCACAATACTGACCGGATGTGCTGCTGGAAAAGTCGTTTTAATTCCCCGGATTCCATTAATACTTACCAACGGATTTACCTTTCCAGTTTAAACGACTGCAATTTCCCGTAAAATTATCGTTTTCAATGACAATTAACAAGTCACAAGCTCAAACATTCAAAATTCTGGGCTTAGACCTGAGCGTTGAGTGTTTTTCCCATGGACAGCTGTATGTAGCCCTTTCGCGCGTCACTTCCAGGCAAAATTTGTTTGTATTGTGCAATGAAAAGTCAGCTGTAAACATTGTATATTTATTGTATATTGTATATTTATAGATTCTGTAATAATTGGCAGTAATAAATTGAATTGAATTTTAAATCTAACGGCATGAAAAACTCAATTTCGCTAAAAGTGTCAGAAAGGACGTCTTACAGATTCGTCGTAAAAAACCTCTATGCAAATACACCTATCTAAAAATTCTTACACCATTTAAAAAGTATATTATTCCAGATGAACTTGGTTTAATTTAACTTATATTAACCGAAGCGAAACGAGGGCGGGTCGCTAGTTATATCTGAAAAAGGGGGTTCTTCCTGTATTCGACCTACACGTAACAAGTAAATAATGCTACATACGTATGTTTCTGTTTTTCATCGCATTATGTAATATTGCATTAATAATTATAAAAAATTATAATGTACGAAGTTATATTCATAAGTTTAATTACTAATCAATATTTCGTCACTAATTTTAAATATTTAACCTAAATTATAATTAGGTTTAAAACTATGTTCAAAAGGTATAAACGTTTCAAAATTTCTCTTTCCCAGCATTGAACATGCTACCATGTCAAAACAAAAGCCCCCTTAAGTAGCGCGACACTAAACTAACAAGAAAAACCTTAAAACCGATTAACAATAAATCGGTAGATATGTTTTACCGGTTTCTGTCGGGCCGGCACTCGACGCGCTCGGCCTGTTTGCCGAGCGCTCGTCGCGGCGCGGGCGCTGCGTCCGACAACTCGCACTTCACGCTTCGGGACATGCTTACACAATACGGGTGTAGGCACTAAACGTATTTTGATTTTTCGGGGTTGTACGATATCTTACGTTGTGTGCTTTTGGGAATTGTTTTGACCCTCCATTTTTCGTCGGCACGTTTTGATCGTTTCATGACAGCGATACGAGTGAACTTTTAAAATAAAACCCCTATGTTTTCCTTTCATACGTTTAGTAATAAGTGTGAAAGAAGGTAAAATTCTTTTTCGCCTCTATTGTATAAATTTGGAACTCTTTTGTGCCATACTGACTGTACTAAACTGATTTAACACTTTTCAACGAGGAAAATGCAAACCAGAACAATAAAATAAGACTTATTATCCTTGTTAAACTAAAATCAATACAAATATGTATCGTCTTTATCTGTTCAACAGCCAATCCAAAACCAATTCTTACCAAATAGATTTAAATGCTATAAATCAAAAGAAGTTTACCTATTCCTTTACGAAGCCAGAGCCAGTATCGGCTGTTCGCGAGATCGAAACGCAGTCACCCGAATAATATAAGCCAGTCTAATTACTGAAAGACTGTACCCATCGAGAAGTTTGCTAATAAAGTGGATGGTTAAGTTCCCTACAGACCAGACGCTTGTGTTTAAAGCTCCGTCTACATTGCCTACGTTGTTTAATAAAAAATATTGTACCTCAGGAAAACAAACGGAGACAAAAACATACTTGTTACAATGTATTTATTTTATTTTTATTTGGTTTGTTTTGTTATAAACCCTTATATGGATCCTACGTAACAAAAAACTCAAAATATTACCTATAATCACACACACGAGTATTTACGAGTATTGTAATTTACTATTGTCAAAAAAAACAATAGGTACATTTAAGAGTTATACACAAGTCAAACTCACAACCCTTATTTTGCAACACAACAAGCATAGTACTTAAAACATTTTGACAGAAACTACATGAAAACTAAATTAACACACGCTTTTGATTATAGATAGATACCTCATTGTAATGGAAAATTAAGTATAATTGTGTTCAGTTGATCGATACACAAGTGTACACGAAGCTTATGAAAGTTAAGATCGAAGCTCAACTTTGAAAATTGATCCGGCGTATACAGGAGGTTCTTGGCTCTTTGTTCGGTGTATTTTTCATCTATGTAGGTAGCTAGCACTAAATGTTGAAAGCCATAACACAAATATAAAACCACTTTCAAAACTACTGATATTCAATAGATAAAAAGCTACTGATACACTGGTTTGGTTAACTAGGTGCTATCCTAAGTCACTAAGTTGTAGTTTTGCAACGAATAGGTACACTAAGGTGACCTCGTAGCTATTTCTTAATTTGAAATACTTACAAGCGCAGTTAGCCAACAATAATTTGCTAAGAGCACCGAGAAATCGCCGTTTTTAGGGTTCCGTACCAATGGTGAGACTTCGGTGTCTGTCTGATTGTCCGTATGTCACAGCAGTTTTTCTCTGAAACTATAAAAGCTATCAACTTGAAATTTGGCATAGTTGTACAACTTGCTTGCCCGCATCTGTTTTTGGTAAAAAAAGAAATAATTTTTCTAATTACCTATTTGAAAAAGGGTCTACAATGGGGGTTGAAAAATTAAAGCGATTTGATTATAGCAAACGGGATGTTATGTGAAAGGTGTCAATCTGCACATTTCAAAACAATTTCTGCATAATTATACTTTTTGATTTATAGCCTAAAATGTACAAAATGTTACCACCAATTATATTTAAAACTTATGAACAAAAACTCTAAAAACATCCTGACTTAAAGATTCATATTTTACGCGAAAAATAAAATGAAGTCAAATTTACAATTTTGGAAATTCGCAAAAAACTAAAAATCAGTATTAAAATTCAAAATGGACTGATGGACTGATGGCTACCCAAAATAGACCTTATTGCATACATTATTTGCGCTTTCCAACCATAATTATCTGAAATATGGAACCCTCAGTGCCTCGGTCCGAGTCGCACTTGAACGGTTTTTTAGATGTTGTAGAGCTAAGCTTCTATCCTACATTGATATTCACCTGAATTATAATTAGCTGGCATGACTGTTACAACAATAAAACCTACCATAACTTAAAAAAAACGTTAATACTCGTATGAAAGTACAATTAGAGATACTGAACAACGAGTAGGTAGACCAAATGCATCAACCACTATGAAACATATGAACTTTTTGTCGAGGATCCCAGCTAACGAGTTCGCTAGTTAGAACAATTCGAGGAAATGCTTCGCGAATGTGACGGCAAAACATGATGAAAACATGTCAAATTTGATTTAGTTCAGTAAACGGCCTAAATTTTGAAGATTTTTTACAAAATGATCATCTTGACTTTACTTGCAAGTCAACATTCGATAGAATGTTCATTTTATATGCTTAGGTTTATCTGCAACGTACTAAAAAAAAGTGATTGTCCATATTGGGCGTCAATTACTGGTTGCAGCACCTTAAGACTGTATCAACCAGGGCACCATCTTTTCATAGAAAATCGTCGAAAAGTACTTTGTGGGATCACTAATTGCGAATCGTTGGGTGCTTTATGCCAAGTACCTGCCTCTCTTTAACACACCTTCTGTTAATTTTCTAACATGTTTCTTAATACGGCATACGATACACCTGCATTGGTTATTGTGGGTGCTCAAGAAAAGTCCGAATTGCTTACAACACCATTTATGACCATTTGTTTGAATCAGTGCAAACTTCTTAACGTAATGTTCCTAATTGGGTTTTCTGACTGCGACAATACCGAATAAACCAGAAAAATACGACAGTTAAATACTCTGAATTATGCATTACAATTTTCGCCCTACGGCAAAACCATGCTTTTTTTGCTCCGAAACTATAAAATAATTATATTAAGAGTGATAAAGTGCAAACGTTAACTCACAAACATTGGGCAAAGGGCCACGTAGCGAGTTAGCGGTTAATCCGTGACATTCTACTTTCTAGGGCCCAAAATAAAAGCCGGCATTAATAGAGAATGGAACTTCATTGCTTTAAGTGGTGGCGGGCCAGCGCAGCGAGCCTCGGCTTATTTGTTGGCACGCTCTATTATTCAGAGCGTGTTGAGCAACATTGTCGGAGTGTACGCCGTGAGAGATGTGGTGCACTTCTTTCTTTAGTGGATAAGTAAGTGGCCGTTGACTGAAATGCTGCTCGCAGCAACGTGCTTGTTTCTTTAATAGATTACTAATTAAATAAAATCAATTGAAAAACGTGTTTCAAGAGAACGAGATTGAAATAAAAAATACCACAAGTGATAAACTAGAATAGGGGTGAAAACAGTAAACTTGACTTTTATTACTATAAAAAGATGTCTTTAAGACTGACTAACTTCTATACGGGAGCAAAAACAATTTGTTATTGTTTGCCAAAGAGACTCTCGCAAGGGAAATAATAAAGGAACATGACTATTGTGCGGCGGAACGCATTCGCTCCGATCGCTTAATTGCTTTGTCGCTATAGACGCGACGCTTTGTTTTAACTGAGATATTAATAAAAGCGTATCTCGTGTCGTAATCCTTTTCGCACTGGTATCCAATAATAAAGTGTTTCATGCTCGTTGTATTAGTCTTGTAACGAAATGCGAGTTAAGTTTTGGCAAGCAACACGGACTACCTTTCCTTTTTCCTTCTCCAAAAGTGGAGTTATTTGTTTATCATACCTAAACAATATTAGGAAGATTTAATCTTTTTGCTTTGACTTTGTGATTTTTATTATAATGTAATAGAGAAGATAAGGGTAACGAGTCAGTCTAGTCAGGAATCCACTTTTTTTGTTCAATCTTCAATATTTTATGGGCTTTGATAATAATCTGATCAAGATGAGTGAGGCGGCTCTACTTTAATATTTACAGAAACAAACATTACTCATTCAAAACCAGAATTCATATTCAAATATATATTTTTTATGTTTTTACTTTGAAAAGAAAATACTGACCATACACGGAAGAACTTTAGAGCACAACGCGACCTTTCGATTTGGAAAAGATGGCATGCATTCTTGTATTTTAAAAATTAATTCCTAAAGAAAACACGTCAATGCGGATATTTCCAAAACAACAAATCAAAGGCTTTGGGTTGAAACTTGTATATATCAGGGGACAATCTCACACAAATTGTCGTAGTCCCTAACTAAGCTCTAGACTTGTACTATGCGTACTAGACAACGATAAACGTACTTACATAACGAAATACATAGACATCGCAGCTCTACTTTAATATATACACAAACATCTAAGAATCAGGAATAAACACTCGCGCTCATCACACGGATATCTGCATTTACCGCGCTTTGAACCCGGGACCGCTAGCTTCGTATATAGGCAGGGTCACTTCCAACCAGGCTAACGTGTCGTCAATATATCGTGCAGCTGAGTCAGTTTGTATCCATTTTTAGGATCCGTGGTCAACCCTCACAGTCTCAGTATATCCGTCTGTTTTTTACAGTTGTTAACAATTTGTTAAATAAATTAGACAAGAACTGTCCCTGTTCGGAGTCTTATTCGTATCTTAAGACTATGTTAAACTTAAGGTTTACCGGATATTTAAAGACTTTTCCATGGTATTGATTTTTGCAAAAGAGAAAGGATCACTGCATAATGAAAAGAAGCGCCGCAAAAAACTAAATAAAAAACGAAACAGTCAGTATTTTTTGTAACATATTACTTATAGCAATGATTAACGCCTAATCAAGCATTATATTTAATTAAATAAGATATCACGCATAGCTCGCCGATGACATAATTAGATGACTAGTAGAAGTTATGAGGTTTCTAGTTTAGGCGAAGCATTTCTCTCCTTGATCCTATAGGGCGCTTTAGATATTTTTCTAATTGAAAATATATTTTTTTCCAGCAGAGAGCAACGTGCGGTTTTATGACGCCGTTTATTTACTTATTACGTACCTATAAAGTTTAGTCAACTAAACTAACCGTGTATATTCCCGCTGTGTGTCAGCATATTAGTCCGTCAAGTGAACCACGTACCTGTTTTTGTCACATAATTTACCACGATCGTTACCGTTCTAACTTTATGAGCAAGACGTTTATGATTAAAAATGAGTTTGCAATGTAGCTTTGCCGGTAAAAGATAAACGTGGTCTTATAATTTCCTTCTGACGGGTGCGGTTGGAGTAAGGAGATGAAGCGTTCCTTTTTTTTAAACTGCACTTTGATAAGTCATCTGTAGCGTTTTTTGTTCATTTTATTGGGTTAAATATGTTTATTGCACCTGGTTTTATTTTGAGCATGTATATTTTTATGGACAAGGTATAATTTTATTGAAGATAGTTGTAATAAATATTAACCGTCTTATATAATATTTTTAAGCACTTTATAAACTATGTGGCTTTATCAGGATAATGTGATGTATAATAAATGTCCATCGGTGGATATTCCGATAAACCAAATAACAAAAGTGCCTGTAGTTCACAAAGCTCGTAGGTATTAAGGAGATACCTAAGCACCGCTTCTCTAGTATGCTTGTGGCTTCGCTCGTTGCAAGATGATTAAAACGGCGAGGTAAACAAAGAATATAATTATAAGAACCCGAGTTCCCAGCTCCTAACGGAACTCCTGGTTAAAAAAGAACAATAAGACAGGATATTCAGTTTCCTACTCGTACGTGCAGTTGGAGTATGAATCAGATGTATTTAAAATTTATGGTGGAAATGTTGATGTAAGTGATGGCAAATCGTATGTGATGTTGTAACAAAAATGAAACCTGTTGTGGCTTCTTTTTGGTCTACCCTTGATTCACGGCACTCATTTTATAGAAAGTACCATTTCGCAGAATTTTCGTTTCATAGAAAGCTATTTTCTGCTGAACCCGTGTTGATTACAGATTATCTTGTGATGGTTACAAGTCTAACCTAACCTAACCTTATCTACGTGAATCATATTTTAAGATTTTAGTCGATATATTTTTATTCATTGTCTGTATTAAACGCACTACTCCGCATTTCAGAAAAATGGGTCACATCGGAAAAGCATATTTGAAGTAAGAGAAGATACACTCAAAAGATCAAAGTGAACAGACGTTAAAAATAAAGTGTGTTTGAGATAAACATGTTAAGCACATCGAATTATATTTAATTCGATGTGCTTTATAAATATATTCAAGGTTTTTTTTGCTTTCTTGGCCTGGTAGGTCACAGGACAATGAAATTTGTCAATATAAATTATGAATATATTGTAAATGAAATAAAATCAATTTTCTAATTGGATCATTAGTCATAAAAACGAAAGAAATTCCACTTTACTTCCTTTGCACTAGATCTTTAGTTTAATGGCCTTACAATTTTTAATACAAGGGACCTCAGGAGTATAATATAATGCTTTTAATGTCTAATTTATGATGTACAGCTGATTTTATGGTATTTGTAAGTAGAAAGCACATCAATCGATTGCAAAAGGCCAAGTGATGTGACTAACTTTTCATGTCCCATTCCTGCCCGCTACAGCCCCCTGCTTCCGCCGCCCCGAGCGGGATGTAGTGACAGCGGACCCTAATCCGCACCGCTCCGCGGGGCGTCACACTGCGCCTGACGTTTCCAATTATAACCACTCACCATGTAACACTTTTACCAAAACTAAGCCATTATTCCAGATTAAATTGTTTTTTGTATTGCCAAATGAAACTTGTCGTATTTTTGCAAATTTTTCTTGTTGGTGTATTTTCTTTGGTTGAAAATGCTGAGTTTATTTCGGAGTAAAAGTAAAGTTTTCTCTTACTACGTTTATATTAGTTTTACCATATTGTGTTTGATGCTTGTTTTTGTTTGCTTTGACGTCTAAACACAACAAGCGATTATTGATTATCGTGCACCAATATTTTAGAATAGCAGCAAAATATGTCTGATTTGAGAATAAAGGCAAACAATTTCTACGTGGATGTCGTCGTAAGCAGAATACAGTAATATAATTATGATTCTAGAGCAATACAAATATAATTATCTTCTTAAAAACATACTAGGTGTTGCAAGTAGGAAGAAGGTACCCTACGTAAGGACATAACCTTGTTTTATTGAGTCCCGGGGAAGGCCTCAGGGCCCGTATTATGGTCGCCTTCGATAAATAAAATTATATTCGAATTTAAATATACCTACAATAATTGCATGCCCTTTCTGTGTGCCAGATAATCATTATACATCGTATCATATGAAATATGAAATTCAAATCTGTTCAGGGACATAATTTAGCTTCGCAATGTAGATTCCGCTTTTATCTAAGTTGGTGAACCCTAATAGTTGGTCCCTCTCGACCGCAGCGGGGACGCGATATTGCCGATCAAAAAAGGGTTTAAAAGGGCACCGACGCACTTTACGCGCCGTTTAATTGGCACAAGGCTTGTGAAAGTCGAAGGCAAATTGGATTTGTGTGCCCGCGGTACGCTGGCCCTTTGACCGCTTTCGACTGACGATCGGCGCGCAGTGCGGCAGACGCCACGTGAAGCCGGATATTAATTGAAATAAACATTTTTATGTGTTCACCAAAAATCACACATGTGTTTAAGATTATTTCAATGATGTATAATGAAATGATCTCAGAAAGAACTTCATTGCTGAACCTTAATTCGTTTAGTAAAGGTATTTTAACCTTCTAAATTGTTCAACATCTTACAACATGTTCATCATAATCATCATCATCATTTCAGCCGAAAGACGTCCGCTGCTGGACTTGCCTACCCCAGGGTAAGCCAGAAGGGCCGGTCCCGCTTGCATCCATCAGTTCTCCGTAACCTTAGCCCCTTCGTTGGTCCTCTTTGTTACCTAAGATATACTAAGTAACTAAGGTAGGTCTAACTTCAAGAAAGAGGTCAATCGTAGAATCCGACTCGGCTGGGCAACATTCGGGAAGTTACACAATATCAGCTCGTCCAATATGACGATGTGTCTCAAGTAGAAAGTCTTCGACCAATATGTGTTTCCAGTGTGATGACTTACTGTAATGAAGCTGATGATAGATTTAAAAAAAAGGTCAAACTTAAGGCGACAATGATAACTCGTATATCAATTACAAAAGGGTGTCCGCAATTTCGTATGAGTATAAATTTGATTTCCACTGATAACCTATTTCTTCCTTCTTTAGTAGTTTATCCTCTAAAGACATATCACTAGAATAATCTAGTTATTTTGCTTAAGAGGAATACCTACTTACATTCCAAGCTTCACATACATACGTTGGTTGAATAGTTGAAACGGTAACGGAGTAGTTTTATTATGTCCTTACTTTGAAATCTACATTCTCTCATTAACATAACAATTTAAGTTTTAAGTAACACGGTATCAGATGTGTTCTTTAACATAGGTACCTGCATTATAAATTATTTTCTCACGAGTGCTGTAATGATCACGTTTAAGTTTTCTACATGCTTGTTTTTAGAAAGTACCAAGCCGTTTTTAAAACCCCTAAAACAAGTCACGGAAAGAAAGAGCCCAGAAATAAGAAAACAGAGATATGAAAATACATCTGGAACGGATCAAAGTGTGCGGTGTACGCACACCTCCACAATTTGGCATTACCACCCCGGGGACGTAACGCAAGTAACTTGATTAATTGTCAATTTCATAGCCACGGATCTCTTTCAAATTTGAAGCGTAGATTTTTCACCGCTTTTTGTGCGCTAAAATTCCTTTTAGAACATGAACATGGTATAAACTAAAAAAAAAGCATTGGAGTGATAAAATTATTTATTATTATATACTAAAATAGGTGTAAGAATAAAATATCACAGAATAATCTCATATGATTTGACCTTGTACCAAATTAAACTCCAGGCTTGAGCTATGGGTATAAGGCAACGATAATCAATACTTAAGGTATGTAAATTGAGACTATTTAGATATCTGAAAAGTGAACCAAATATATGACTTTGTAAGCGGTAGATATATACATCCATAATCTTTATATGATATTCGATTAAATGTATTTTTTGCAGAGCAGCTTATAACAGGTAAATGAAAAAATATATATTGTAAAGTATTTCTAACCCCCGATTCCAAAAAACCCTTACATATGCACCTGGGGAAGAGTGTATGTATGTGTCTATGTATATTTGTGTATCTGTGTATCTGTGTTTCTGTCTGTATGATAGCTATCAAACGGATGAAGCGATTTGGACGCGGTTTCTTTCTTTTGCTCCGTCTGGCACTGGTTCAGATGTTTTATATTTTTTGTATTTTTGATTTTGTTTGTTAATTTATTTTTCTATTCTTGTATTAGATGTAAGAAAATAATCGTTCTTTCTTTCTTTCTTTCTTTCTTTCTTAAAGAAATCTAGTATAATAATCGGGAAAGTTCTTAGCTAGGCTTCATGAAAATCGATTGGTCCGTTTCAAAGATAATCAGTTCTTAAAGAGGGGGTCGCCATTATTTTTTATCTATTAATAGTTATATTATAAAATTATTTAAATTTTAAATGAAAGTAACAAAAAGTTAAGTTACCAAAAACTACTCGAAATAATAAAATAATTGAACTAGTAATTGAGAAGACTATTTTATATTTTATAAAATATTATAAGTCCGACAAATGTATTAATATTTATTACTTGTAAGTTTTAAGAGACAAATAAGTTTTTCTTTGAGTAATAAGTCTTTTCCACGAAGCAATCGGCTAATTGATTGATTTTAATTATCTACTCCCTTTACGTTCGTAGCTAGAGCCGTACACTCGACATACTTAACGGACGCTGTAAAAAAAAGGTAATCAGGCAAAAGCATCATGAGTACATGTTTTATTACATGTATAACAAAAGAGAATGTTACAGTAGCTACTGTAGGTACAATACGTGTAATGGGATTTGTTCCTGATTCATCGTATTCCTGAGGACCTAACCAAGCAAGATGCATTACGCTAACTAGCGTTTCTATGCATTTGGTTTTTAAACCAATCACGTCACTGGTAGATCACGTGACTCTTCGTATCACGTCATCTACCAGTGACGCGATTGGTTTAAAAACGAATCGAATAGAATCGCTAGTAAGCGTAATGCATCTTGCTTGGCTAGGGCCTTTGTGTTGTCGGATTCCTGTTTCCTCGTATTCTTGTTTTGTCGGAATTACTTATATAATATAAAATTTATCATGTACATGGACAATTATAAACCCACCTACCAGAAAAGGGGGTTAACGTTTTCAAGTGGAGGTATGTGCCAGCACGAATGTTAATTATTGAGTCAAAGTAGAATCATTAAGTCATTTTTGTTGTTAGAAATACTTTATTTATTTTTAATACATAATTAAAGCCACGGTAATTGCATAGTTTCATTAAATATTGATAATCCGACAAAAAGGAATCCGATGAAACAGGAATTCGACGAAACAGGAATTCGACGAAACAGGAATACGGCGAATCGGGAACAAATGGGTTAGTTTAGTTAGTAGAAATTAGCCAGTTCCAGGTTGGGCAATTTCCGGTAAGGGCAATTAATAATTGTGTGACAAGCTCAAGTATCAAATACTCGCGCTCATAACAAAAACAGATTCTGTTTCTGAGCTAAAACGTACTAATCCAAAGCTAGCATTCCATGTTAACTCTTTTTGTACCTATTTGATATACCAACACAATTAGGTATGTATGTAACGTGAAGCTAGCCTTACAAAATATAAAAGTGTGTGAGCAAGACAGCACAATGTGGTTTGGTTAGGATAAGAGCGAGAAGGAATACAGAAACCTATAAAAATGTCTTCCATGTTTCAATTCCCATCTAACATGTAAACATAAAATATGAAACCTCCATTATAAGGGAACGAACTAAAAAAAATACACTATATTTATATTCAATACGAATACTGACAGAGTATTGTTTGTAATAATATTATGAATAAAACATAGGCTCATGTAATTGCATGTAATAATATTACAAATTTACAAATTGTTCTTGTTCAATAGCGCAATGTTTTAAAGAAAAAACAAAAAAAAAACAAGTATTCCAAATGTCTATCGATAAAGTTTCACTTATTTCAAAATGATACATAGTGCAGGACACTATTGTAATCGAGAATTCTCATTAGATCACGTTTAGTCCAGCGTTGAGTGTAACCGTGGTTTAACGGGGGCTAACTACGTCGACGACAAGCCCGGGGGACGCAAATGACATGCCTACATCATCTAATGAACCCGGTTGCTCCCGGGGGCAGCTTTAGACGAGTTTAAAACGATTCAGTGTGCTATCGTGTTTTCATCAATCATTTAATTGGTTTCTTTGATGATTTTTAGTGTGTTTGCGATTAGAGAACATTAGAGAGGCTTAGATTTTAGTTAGTTGCACAATCTTTGTTTGATAAATAATCAATAAACGCGTATTTCGATATTTCTTTTTTATAAGTCGTGTTTTGAAATAAAAATCGATAAATAAGTAGTAGTAGAAGAGACATTTTGGTAAAATGGGTAGTTCTACTAGCGTTTCAACCGCTATTACTTCCCTGGTCGCATTATTCACCATTTCCCTGTAAGATCGCATTACCATTTTAAGTTGTTTTGAAGAATGTCTGGACTCCTAGAAAATAGCCGAAAATGGTAATCCGAACCTACAGGGAAATCGTGAATAACGCGACCAGGAAAGTGATAGCGGTTGAAACGCTAGTAGAACTACCCAAATGTGTTTTATAAATACCGAAAGGAAATTACAAAATAACAACAACAACTGCTATTGATAACTGCCTAAACTAAAATTGTACTTTGGTTTATTTACTGCAAAAGAAAAAATTGCCATCAATATTGTACACACACACGTTCTGTTTGAAATTGTACTAAAATTAAAAAAGGAAATAATTGAATACTCATTTCTTGGCAAAATTTTAACCATTTTATGGAAAGTAAGTAATACAAGTTTTGTAAGTACTGTGGTAGCCTGCAGCAGCGGCTACTTCATCAATGTTTCCCTAGCTCGACTTTTACTTGCCCTAACTATGTTTTAAATAATACTGCACTGGTTATTTCTTTTTATATATATTTGTTCCGTTATTTCCTCAATAAATACATTTACTTTTTCATGGGCCTTTACAACAAGACAATTCTACTCCTATTTGAATTACCACTTCGAATATCAGTGACGTAATAACCAGCCAGTAAAACTTAGATGTAGCTGGCACACTACAAGTAGTGAATCTTCACAGTACTGTTTTGTCCTGGTAAATCCGATTGTATTTCGAGGTAGCGGTTAATAACTAGTTCGGGCACGGTATTACATTATTATTTATGTACTGTGTACAAAACATATTTACTTATCTTACAATATTCATGTTTACATTTCTTTAGTAAATACTGGCTTTTGTAAGTGCAGGGCTAGTTAACATTTCGCAAAAGTCCTAAGACTAACTAAACCTAACATACGTACTGCTTCAGCAGAAATCAACTTTAGAGGAAGTGAGATTAGGTGAAATGATACATTCGAAGAAGATTTTTTCGGTAAAACATGGGACACCATAAATGCTGTATATAGAGACCATGAAATATAATATGTACTTAGCTAAGCGTTGTGAATTGTTTCAACACCAGCTCAGCAAAGTAATGCACACCGGGAGAGCAAAGATTTGTAACAGCAAATGCGTTTAATAGATAAAAGGCTCACTTTAGCCACTCCATATTTTATTCAAACCGCCGTGAGTGGGCCGGCGAACAGTCTCTAATGAATTTTACGAAGACGCTCCGAGAAATTTGAGTTTTACGGTATTGTTGAGTTATTTTTTTACGTTTCAAGCATTTTGCACTTACACAGTTATGTATTGCGCCGCATTGTAATGCATTTCCTAAATTATTTGACTGAGAATGTTTGGCCATTGAAAGATTTATTTTGTGTTACCCATTTTTTACTATGTTATCCGTTTCTAAAAATAGTTACCAACCGAATAACTAATAATTGTATAGTAATTAAATCACGGTAGTCGATAATAGCCTACAATCAAGTTTTGGCCGGATTGACTTATGTCTCAATATCGAGCTTATAATCAGTGTAAGAAGTACAGTTGGTAACACAGTGCGTTATTAAAAATAAAATTAAGGAATATAAATTATTTAATGAAGCACGCTTATTTTATACGGTCAGGTGTGAGTGCTAGTGTGATAACGATAGCCAGCCGAATGCTGTTTAGATGCTCTTGGAAATACTGTACGTACATAATAGCTTTGTTTGCATGTTTGTCATTCCGGTTTAAAATAGTATTTTTTTCAGTACCGCAATCCAAAAAAATTAGCATCAAAACTTATGTTATTTCGGTGACAATGCAATATATATATTCTCATTTGATTTTAAATCAAATTTTATAATATATTCTAACACATCAAAATCAATATAAAATTCAATTATATAAACACTACCTTTAATCTCGAAACTTAATATCTAAGTATAAAAACAAAATATATAAATTTAATTTGCCCTAATGTTCAGTTGTAGTCAAAATATATAATAACTTAATAAAATATGTAGGTTTCTGATACGTTAGTTTTGCAGCAAGGCCGGAGGGCCAAAACATCCAGAAGTAGGAGCTCCGCCCGCAAAATTAGTTTATGTGCTAACGCCGTTAATTAGTCTATGAAGCTCAATAGCTTCATGAAAAAATCGAGTTTTCATTATTTTAAAAATAATAGAATATGATAGATATGTGAAGTGAAGCTTAGAGTAAGTTTATGGTCATAGCATGTGGTTTTGTATCTTATGGAATTATAGAATAGCAAATTATTTTAGGCCAAATGATATGCTAGCTGCAAGTCTGATGATGGAGTGGTAAGGTGGTAATGGAAATCAAGATAATATTAAGCAGATGATAACTGGTGTAAAAGAAGACGGAATCTAATCATAAATGTATCACATTTTCAGCTTGGAGCAATTTATCTGATGGTTATTGGGCTCTAAGGCACACGGCTAATTGGTATCCTAAGATTGCCAACTTTGAAGACCAAGATTAAGCCACGACGGTGCACTCTACCATATCTACCGATTTGACATTTCACGATTACGTATTGTTCGTAAAATTAAGTAGTTGAGCTCGTCCTTGTAGTTTAAAATCACTAAAAACATTACAAAAACATATTTCAAGTGGTTTGAAAGAGTTATCTATTCGAAAACTCTGCTTGTCTGCCACCTCCTAAACAAAAAGATACTTGTTCAATAATTAACTTTAGTGTGCGCGATTGTCGGCGTAACTTACAATTATGTTTTAATTACTTTCGTTTGTTTTACTTTCGAACAAAATAATTTCGTTTACGACCCCATTTGATTTGTTTACTTGACTACGGCTTCATTTTATTAATTTTACATTCTGCGTTTCGGCTTCGGCGTTCAGTACGAGTATGATAACATGTGGTTATATGAGGTTTGGTTGTTTGTAAAGGATGCTCTGAATAACAGTTGAGAGTTTATCAAGACGGTAACGAACCTGGCATTTTCCTAGTTCGAAGGAAGATTGAAAAAAAGATCTGTTCTTAATTAAAAATGCTTAGTAGAAATATAATATCGGAACTCAATCCTGTATTAAAATAAATTATATATTTACGTCGACATGTCGAGTGTTACAACCACCGTGGTCATGAAGAGAATGACGGAGGTCATGAAAAGACTGACCGTGGTCATGAAAACACTGACTGACTCTGCTCGTCGTGAGAGTTTATGACTTAATCACCATGGTCTTGTTTAATATAGAGAAAAATAACGAAGTGTTTGCCACTAGACACAGTAAAGGACACTAGAAAGAGCACTGAAACGCATTTGATAGAAAAACGCAGTAAAAGAACTCAACTATTATTAGAACTAGTAGGAAGGTCGCCAAGAGAAATTAGCTGTTTTGTTCTGTGAAAATATCGCAATCTAGATCAACACATGCATTCAACACTTTTCTTGCCGTTAGTGGCTGATATATTACTGAGTGCACCCGAAGAGTACCCAAGAAATATTGCCTCCAAATTTCAAGTCCTTAGGTTTAGCGATTTGGGCTGTGCGATGTCTGTCAATCAGTCACTGAAGAGTTGCCAATATTAACACAATATTAACCTCTTAAGTGAATGACATAGTTATGAACGTAATATATTTTCGATGTTTACTCGGGTTGAAAGTAACTGTTAACTATCTCTGGCCCACCCTTTGCCACTGTTCAAAAATATGAGCCGAGTTAATTGAACATGAAATCGAACAATGCATAACAGCGACTATTTATAAAAAATATGTCATCTGTTTGCATAATTTTGTTATTTAAAAAAGCCAGACATACCAATATCATACCTCATACAACAAATAACCAATTAATTTAATTGAAGGTGTGATAAATAAGGTCCACCGCTCACCATTGTCGGCCACTAGGTCGTTAGCGCCTTGTGACTGACAACACTTTTTATTTGCTCGACTCGTTAACAAAACTCGGCGGATTGACACAGCTCTCGTGCTTCGATTTAGTTTTTGTTTGAATTGCATTAGCCCTCTTTTGTTGAAAACAAACCCACTTTAGCAATGTCAAATTACTTTCAAAGAATAAATTCGTTCGTCCACTAATTAATGTAACTTTATATTGACTCACAATGCTAATCACTTTGTTTAGAAAAAAGGTTGCAATGGGACCAACTTCATTACTGAACTCATCAAAAAATCTTTACAATTTTATACAGAACATCTTATCTTGACCAATTTAATAAAGCCTTAAAACTTTTATGAACGCATTAGGAGAACGCCTGTTCCAGGATTATGGCATTACGGCATTTGAGTAGGCTTAGCGCATATCTTTGAGCAGGGCGTGATGTTTGCGCGGTTCATGTAGGGCTGGGCTTAGTTGAAAGTTAGGGAAATCCTCAGTACGTGACGTAATTAGAAGACGAGCTCTGGCAGGGTGACTTACCATAAGGGAGAGAAGAATTGGAAGGAGGTTTACATCGATTACTTTCCCCAGCAATGTGGTTTTCTTACGTAGTTAGTTAGATTTTTGTACTCACCACAGACAGCAAATTTAAAATATGTCAATATTTACCTGAAAAAAAAAAAAAAATAGCCTTTATAAACTTATCGATATCGTAGTGTCAAAATGGGCTATAAAAACCGAATGTAAATTATTACTTGTTCTCAAAACAGTAAAATATTACTGAGATTTCCTTTATAGGCGTGTTCACGAAACGGAGGAATCTTTTAAATATTTTTAATTTTTTGTATTTTTAACCATTACTCTGCTTTTTACGTTTGTTTTTATGCATGCTTTTATTCAGTAATTAAGTTGCAGAGCTAAAAGCTCGTCACCAGTTTTGCCAACAGCGAGTTCATCAAATTGTTTTTAGAGCTTGTGGGACAAACAAGGAAACATTTTTTTATCGTTGCTTAGTACAAGACTAGCACATTCAGCGCCAACGAATCGATAGTGTACCCTGGGCCGAGATTCTAGGCGGTAAAAAGCATATCGTCTTTGATCTGTTATCGTATTGTCAACGTTTTGATAGCTCTTATTTACTTGACAGTAATGGCGGCTGAGTTAAAAACAATACCATAAAAAGTCAAAATACGATTTAGATTTTACCGCCGGGAATAGAAGCGCTGTTCGTAGCAGTGTTTCGCTATATAGAAAAATGCTGCTACGGGCTACGGCGTAGCACTCATAGTAGTGGCTCGCGGTGAATGTGCTAGAGCAGCATCCACCCTTAAACGGGAAGTTTTCTAAATTAATAATTATTATTTGCATTTACTTAAAAATCTTTTGGTAAGACTGATTTTGATGAGGTCCTCAACCCAATTTGCAATGGAACTTCTTAATGATAAGTATTTCATAGTTAGCGACGAGATATTTTCAATAGAGTTATCAAGTAACTTTTGCTCGCTAAAATTCATATGGTAAAGTGTCACTGATGGAGAATTCCTAGCAGAACTCTTAAATAATGAATGTCCCTGCGCTTTGGATAACAACATCCTGTAAGGGATGATGAGCAGTAATTATGACATGTATGAATAATAATCAATAATGGTGTATTGCCAGGCTGTTGTTAATAATCGCTTAAAAGGGCCGTAGACAAGATGAATAAAACTAACGTAAACGATTCTCAAAAACCGACTAAATGTATAGAATGGACATAAAACGCTCGCGTTTTCGATAACGCTAACGATCGCAAAATGCGTTTTCTCTAGCCATACTCGTACTGGACTGTCAAGTGGTGTTACACCTATAGTGAATATGTGCTGTAATCAATCACAACACGCTGAGTTTTAACAGTTCTTAAGTCATTTTTTTTATTAACTCCTTTTGTCCTATAAGCCAATTTCAGTTGAAGTTTTTTCATAATTAATTATCCAAATAAGTCTTATGCCTCGTCAATTTTAACATAATTATTAGGGAAAAATTTAATTACTCCCAAAATTCGCCGCCTCGTAAAAGGTCTAATCTAAATTCCGGCGTAGATAATTGCTAACATTCTTTTCAAGAGACTAAACGAAAAAAGTAATTTTGAATTATGTTTAAATATTATGAGTTTTAAACAAAAATTGGTTTTAACGATAGAACAAAAAAAACTTTTCTACTATTGGAACCCCCCTAATTGAGTATTGAAATTTTATATGTACAGTCAAGGAAATGTATTCGCGTACCTTTTTGACTCTTATTGTCATCGTGACAACAGTGAAAAAGGTACGCGAATACATTTCCGTGACCGTACTTATTTATTTTTATTTAAAGAAATCAGTCAAACATTTTATTTATCTATAGCCTTCATTAAGGCTCAAAAGATACAGATCTTTAAAGTAGGGTCCGGTCCGGTAACCCCTTCAAGGGGTTTTTGGAAGGGAGTAACACTTTGTAACCCTTTCAAAACCCCTTGAAGGGGTTACCGGACCGGACCGTTGCTTTAAAGGTAGGGCACACGGACGTACAGCGTAGGCTTAGTAATAGGGTCCTATTTGGTACCCTTGGGTACGGAACCCCTTAAAGTAGTCTGTGGCCTTAGACAAGATTTATTTCGCGAACGTTATTGTAATCGAAAGTGAATAGGATTGATGTACGCTGCCGGACAGTCGCGTCGAGCGCTTATATCATTCCCATTCATGTTGTCAGTTTTAAGCTTAGGGTTAAGCAATTTTCTAGGGTTCCGTACCGCAGGGGGCCCAACGAGACCCTATTGATAATAATATGCCTACGCTGTCCGTCCGTCCACCCCAAATTTATAGAGCTGAATCTTTTGAACCGTAATATATAGCGGGCTGTTTTTTTACATAATATGTGTTATAACGGCGAATTTACTAACAAATAAAGAAAAATAAAGCAAATTAAATAATAAAGGAGGGTCCTCATACAAAAGATAAAAGATGTTTATTCAGTAAGTAGGACGCACGGGCACTTTTACACGTCAAAAATCTACCAGCGGTTCGCAAGAAGCAGCAGGAAAATATGTCAAAACTCAGAATTTTCACAAGAACTAATAAGTAGTAGTAATAAAAAAATAACAATTATACAAATTAATATACTTACCTATGACGGTGCAAGACAACCACATACAAAGTTTCGATACATTCTCCTACAGAAATCGTGTCCCCTAGACAATATACAATGTTAACATTTTTTTTATGACTAATGTATTAGCCCTGTCCATTTTGGTAGCGTCTTCGCTCGCTCGCTCACTGCCTTTTTTTTTATAGTAATTTGGTAAAAATAGGACTGGTCAATATTATACTAGAAATTTGAGCAGAAAAATATTCGGATAATTGTCAACTAAGTATACCAAATACGCTTTCTGCAATGTTAACATTCGTCATTACACGTTTATGCCCAATACGTTTCGGACAATTGATATTATACCAAATATTCTGCATCCATTTAGAAAAAAAGTACAACAACTCGTATTTATTTTGTGTAAAGGCGAAAAGTGTTACATTTTTTAGGACCCAATTTTTAATTAATCTTAAATCACTCATTATAAGTCAACATAAAACTTCTTAAACTCAAAATTCACCAGTATTTACAAGAATATCTTAGTAAATAAAATCTAATCAAAAATGGTAGATGAATGAAAATATTTAGTTTTTTCGTTCACCATTTGCTTAAAATACGCGCACAAGTTGTGCAAAGAGATTTCGAGTCAGTATCGGGCTCGGGCTGTCGCGCTGTTTCCTTTTCTTATTACGGCGTAGGCTGCGCTCGAGTGGTTCGCGGACACCGACTGACATACAACTTGGTCAAGAATTTCATTGCAATTATCAAATCAGAGCCTGTATTCAACATGGTAAAAACAATATCGTTTTTGACCCGTAATCGTATTGTCAACGTTTTGATAGCTCTTATTTACTTGACAGTAATTACGGCCGAGTTAAAAACATTTCCATAACAGTCAAATACTATTTGGATTTTGCCGCCTAGAATAGATTTTTTCAATCAATGAAAGTAATGTCCAATAACGCTTAATTAAATTAAAAGAAGATTTTGTTGCCTTAATAATCTTTTGACATTCTAGACCAATTATCAACGTGACGTTGACCGCGATTACCGGTTATTATTATTTATCGATGTTCAATTAATAGCAAAGACAAATTAATTTGATACGTTAAATTTTTACATCCAAAAAAAGAACAAACATTAATTGTTGACTTAATTTGTATGGAGCATCGGTTTCAGGTAGTCTGTCTTTTAGTACGTCGCTTTCCAGAGTGGCGCTGCACAAAGAATGCAGCAGTCTTAGTACAACTAGATGTGGCCCTTAAAAGTAAAGCAGATATTTAATTTTATTTGGTCGATTTCATATATAATAAAAAATACGCCAAGAAGATGACAGCAGATCAACAGCAGTATCATTTTTAATCATAAGACTTCAAGAAACTTTTACCTCAAAAATCCATTAGTCTTGACTTGTATACTTAAAAAAAGCCTAGCATATTTCAAAGGACTATTCCAGATATTTTTACTAAAAAGAGGCAGAAATACTCATTCTATTGACAAACGCCGCGACTCCAGGATACAATTTGTGCAAAAGGTGAGGTTGTGCGAAAGGCGGTTCTCCCAGACTGCGCAACTCTAATGCAAATGCCAGGGCCCTTATGCTCTGATTTGAGAGCGTTTGGGGGACGGTGCTCTAACTGTGCTTGCTTCTTTGTGAAACTATTACTTTTAAGGCACTGTATGGAACGGATATGATACTTGCGTTTTACTTTAATTATATTTATTTATTTACCTATACCTATGATTCGGTTATAAATTTTGCTAATGTTTTACTTGATACTGGCACCTGAAATGCATTTTAAACTAGGTTAACAAACAGTTTTGCCACTAAGTGATTGTAGAATTATCGCTTGTATTACCTTGTAATAAAGTTTATGGTGGCAAAAACAGGATAGGTTCCCCTAGTACAGGGTTTCACAACCTTTTTTGCGTCGGGCCTCCCCGGATAGTTAATAATATTTTAATGCACCCGTTTGATGTTTTTCGTGTCAAAAACAAACGTGTATTAATTAAACTATATCGACCGACGACGTCGCGTTGTGATACAGAGACCAAAATGTAGTTATCACAATGAATGTTTTATTACATAACTATATTGTTTATAGTATATTTTCACATTCAATTAAAGCACTTTTCCAAAATTTCCCACTCCTTTTCAGATAAAGTAACCTCGTCAATTACTTATCATTCTTCATATTTTGATGATTTAATGATGGTGGTTTAAAGCTTTTTGTAACAGTAAATTACTGCAAAGACCATTAAGTGATTCTTCCTGGACGAGTGTCAGACCAGGAAGGCCCATAATAGTCGAAACATGTATAGCACTTCTCAAAAATAAAATAAGTAGATTTTATGAAAAGTGTACTTAATAAAAAGTTTAATTAATAAATGTGTTTTTTGTAAATTTAAATAAATTCTACAAAAAACGTCCTTAGAAACAACAAAAGGTAAAATATTTATCACGCTATTTACAGCATACGTTCTGGCAACACTGACCACGTTCTCACAATTTCTTTTTTATTAAAAGGACCGGCGTTGTAGTGTCAAACTGCCAGCCTCTGTAGGGCTGAATTTTCAGTTTTTCATTTTAATTAAAAATGTCATATAAATATGAGTATTTTAATTATAAAGCCAATAAAAATATTTTTTTAATAACGGTTCTTTTTGCTAAAATCCTGAGTAAAAATAGTGTCCAATACTTACTTACTGGACACTTATTGATTCCAAAATCAAAACCACTGGACTTTACTGGACTCTGTCATAGTTGTCCGGGAACTTCAACCTACTGATTCCTAATTATGTGACGTTATGACAAGAAAAAATTGCATTTTTAAGAAAAATATTTTCTTTATATTGTTACGCCGATGGCATAAGGCGTCTCATCTTTTATCGTTAATTTTGGTGCTTTAGAAGCGTTTTCAGCAGGCTGAAATATCGTTTCAGTCCGTTTCAGAGGTAGCTCTATCACATACCAGATTATCAAAATTTCGACCAACTTACCGTTGTGTTCAGGCGGCTAAAACATGTTTTCAGTCCGTTTCAGGCCACCCTCTAACAGATTACGCCATAACCTGAAAACCCATTTTCAGGCATTTTCAGGACCCCTTATGGGCCTTTGAAGTACATTTCAGTATATGGCATTTTTCCACTAAGAGTGAAAGAGATAGCATGATTAGAAAGAGACAGCAATACTGAGAACCTTCGAGAAGTGTGTGAAAGAGAAAACACGACTAGAAAGAGACAACAATACTGAGAACCTTCGAGAAGTGTGTGAAAAAGATAACACGATTAGAAAGAGACGGCGATACTGAGAACCTTCCAGAAGCGTGTGAAAGAGATAACACGAAATGAGACAGCAACACGCGGAACATTCCAGACTCATCCAGACCCGTGAGTCAAGGTCATTGCGATCGTAAAAACAACAAGGTAGCAAGGCGTAGAACATTCCAGCAACGAACAGTCTCGATCGACCTTGGCGGGGCGAAGTACATCGAACATTCCGGAAGGCGTTCTAGAATAATCGGACTCGGGAACTATAAAACGGCGGACACCGGTTGCGACGAGTCAGTCTTTACTTGGAAAGCGATCAGTGCGAATAAGAGCGACCCGAGCGATCATCTGAGTATTCGAAGTTTATTGTGCGATAATTGTTTTGTAACGGTTTAAGTGAGTGCGTAATTAAAGTCTACTTTTAATTATCGGTGTATTCGTGCATTTCTATCAGTTACCTACCCCCACGTACGTAACAATATTAATCACTTATAAAATGTTAATTTACACCAATTAATGTATTTTGTGGTAAATACATATGAATACTTGTTCCATGATTAAATTAAAAGTAACTTCTACAGCTTCCAACAAAAACCAACAGTACTATCTGTAAAACAAAAGATAACCCTTACAAATAACCTTTAATATTTTTCTTTTACTTTCAGGGCTTTTCGTTGATTAAAGAAATCCCGCAAGGTTTAAATTGCGATAAAAATTAAGTATAAATCAAAGTAGACTAAGCGAAGACGGTAAGAGCCGCGCTAAACTCACTATTGTAGGTGGTTTGCATTTTAATTCATTAGAGGGGCGACTGGGAGGTGGTTAGGATGTGCCTTAAAATACAGCGGTGAGCGAGATGGTAAGGAATCTCCTGTTTTCTTTGATTTTGTATGATAATGTTATATTTATTGACTATGTTTTCGTACGTGGCTTTCCATGTTTAAATTACTTACCGGTTTGATTACACACTAACTTGCGTATTTTAAAAATTTTGCTTGATCTAAGTTACGTCTATTCTTTGTTTTATCAATAAAAATAATATTTTACGAGTTTAAATTACCCGTTGCTCATTATTTAAACTTAAACAAACAAACTCGCAACATTTATTAGACAAAAACACGCTGCAGATAACAAAAGGAATACATAATATTGTAGGAATAGTTGTTCTCATTTTTCTTTTTTTAACTCGGAAGCGTATTTTTTATTTTAAAAGCGGTAGCTGAACTGTACTTATCTGAATAAATTTTATTGCTTATCACATATATCATTTCAACGACTGACTCGCTCGCTCTTAGGCATTATGCAGAATAAGGTTATTCCACCCTTTAGAGAGTAGTGGCAAAATACGAGACAAAAAAATATAAAAAGAACACCACCCGCTCTAAATTAGCCGTAACCTATTGCTGAGAAGCGCAACAGTCATATTTACTTACGGAGCAGACACTTCGCGTTAGCTTCTGACTAACGTTCCACAGTACGCTGATTTACAGTCAATTGGTGGAAATGGGCAAAACTCATTGTGCTTTGTTGGTTATTCAATTTTAATTGGCATGTGAAACATATTGCATACAAAAATACACTTAAGTACATTTATGTTCAACAATATATCTTTACATATTAACGAAAAATTTTTACCGCCGAGTTTGTCACAAAACATAAAACCTATTACCAACTATGCATTCCTACTGTTTCTTGCCTGCGTGCGAAGTATTCCACTGTCCCGTACTAGGAAGCTTTAGTCCATTAGGAAAATTAATGTTTCGAATTACTCCTGAAGAAACCGGTAAAAAGCGGCGACAAAACAATGGATGGACATTATTAATATGATGTGGGGGCAGGTTGTAGGAAAATAAAGGTTATTTTTAGCGATGAGTTATATTTAGCGGCTATTATTTTCATAGTGTTATGTCGTACGGTATTCTGGTTTGGGGAAAAGCTGCTGACATACAGACTATATTCGTGTTACGAAAAGAGGCATTCGTTTTATATATAACCTAAACTCCCGTGATTCCTTAAGATAACTATTTAAAGAAATTAGTATTTTGACAGTAGCGTCACAATTTATTTATGAGAATATTATTTATGTCATTAAAAATCAAGACGCTTTTGTTAAGAATTGTAATATCCATAATTTGTATACAAGAAATAAAAATAAAATTGGTATTAAAAATTTTCGTGTCCGTAAGGTATATAAATCATTTGTTGGTCAATGCATTCATTTCTATAATAAATTACCTGACAAAGTTTTAAAGTTATCATTTCCAGCACTTAAAAATAACTTGAAAAAGTCGTTGATGTCGAAAGCTTACTATAGGGTCGAGGACTATCTAACAGATAAAAATGCTTGGTCTAAATTAAACACCTATATATAACTTAATAATAATTTTGTCAGAAAAATATGTAAACATTGTATATTGTGTAGGGGACACGGTTTCTGTAGGAAAATGTATCGAAGCTTTATTTGGTTGTTTTGCACCGTCATTGGAAAGTTTTTTTTTTCATTTATTATTATTATTACTATTTATGAGTTCTTCTGAACATACTGAGTTCTGACACATTTCCCTGCTCAATTGTTTTATATAATGCTAGGTTAAGTTTTATAATTGTATAAGTAATATTTAAAAAACGACTAACTGTTGAGTTTCTTGCGGCGTTTCTTCTCAGCAGTGGTCTATTGCGAAGCGCTGGTAGATTCTTGACGTGTAAAAGTGCCCGTGCGGCCTAAACACTGAATGAACAGCTATTATGTTTTTTTATTTTTTATTTATTCTTTAGGTAGCGGTTATTTTTGGAACAGCGTTTATTTTTATAGTTTCGTCTGCTTAAATCATATTATTGGTTAGCCAAGATTATCTGTATGAACTTAACACAGTTTAAAGACGCTAGTAAGCCTGCGGCGGCTGAGATCGTTTTTTAGCCAGACGACGAAGTGAAATTGTGTACACACCACGAGCGCTAATAAGGAAAGCCTCAGATAGCATATTTAACGCCCTCGTCTACTCAAGGTACTACTTACTATTAAATAATTACTTAACGGTACGGCCGCTAAGATTTCTTGATTAAGATTATGAAGCCTCATAATCATCACGCATCATGATCATTACGCATGTGGTTAACTGGAACTGATGGAAAATGAATAATAACTCTCCTTAATGATTGACGTCCCCGGATCTGATTACAATATGGTACCTTCGAACAGGCTAAGCACCATTTATGTTAACCAAATTTTTGGGCCGTTTTAGGGGCGTTTCCACTAGAGATGCGCATTAATGTATTTTCATACATTTGACACCTCACTCCGATAGTCAAATGTATGAAAACACAATCATGCGCATCTCTGGTGGAAACGCACCCTTAACATATTTTATATGGGGTTTAACCTACAACTAGTACTTACTTTTTGTACATCATTCAGCCATTTATCTTTATTGGTTACAATAAGGTATCCTTGTCGTTTTTTTTTATTTATTGTTTAAGATAAAGATAATACATAGTAGGTCCAATGCCCATCCAAGCAAACCCATGAAGAGGTTTGTATGACGATGGGGAGTTCTTAACTACTGATCTAATTTATAGATAAATAAAGTAAGTATTTTATATAGGTAGACATACAAAATTACAGAATATAAGATAAATTTTTACATTTTAAAAAGTGCCATTTCAAGATTTTTCTTATTTTACAATCTTTTACATATAAGTTTTGTACATGTTCCGGTAATTGGTTAATTAGGGTTCCGTACCTTAAAAGTTAATTTAAAACTCAATGTATATAAATTATCACTTATATTTACATACATACATACATAAACTCACGCCTTCGTTCCCAGAGTGGGGTAGGCAGAGCTACAGAATTACCAACAACTCTAAAAGCTTGTTGATAATTCTGTAACCACATTTTGCACAATCAGGCTAAGATGTTTACCAGCGTATTAGTGACAGGTTGCAAGCCCATCGCCTAACAGTACTACAAGCCTTTATTCCCTTAGTCGACTCTTACGACATCCACGGGAAGACATGGAGTGGCACTATTCTAAGCCGGCAACCACACGGGAAGTTTTTTTTCACTTTATCCTTTGGTTAACGTTCTTCTATTTCAACTTAGGATTAGAAGTGTTTATTTAATACGACTAGGAGAAAACCGACTGTTTTTAAATGTATCTCACTGCATTACCTACCTCTCTCTCTCTCTCTCCCACTCTCCCCCTCTCTCTGTATCTTATTCCACTTTGTCCCATTACATGTGTATCGTGTAGTTTTAACTCAGCAGCCATTATTATCAAGTAAATAAGAGCTATCATAAAACATTTACAATACGATAACATGTCAAGAGCAATTAGGTTTAGCCCGAGTAGAATAGAGTCCCAGTTATTACAATTCGATGAATTTATACAATCGATGAAATGAAATTCGATAAAATGATGGGTTACCTATACAGGGTGTAATCGTTTTGTGTAGCCAGGCAATTATTCCGTAAGTATAACAGTTTTCTGAAAACTTTAAACTCATATCGAAAGTACAACAAAAAAACAAACAAATGAGTAAAATCACATTAATACATTTTCGTTTTAACGCTCCCATACCGTAATAGATACAACTGTTTAAGAGTCACAGTTTACAGTTACACGAATAAACTGTAATAAATAAAATAATTCATGAATCATATGATAATGGTGAAATGCCTTTAAAACTAAACCCTCTCAAGTCTCTCAACGAACTAAATGTATGGGAGAGTTTGAAGTTAATATTTGGAATATTTCTCGTTTTATTTAAAAAAAGTTATTATCGTGATTTTAGTAATTGCGTAACGTACTTTCAATATCAGTTTAAAGTTTTCTGATATCTATTATTTTTACGGTATAATCGCCTGGCTTAATACCTGTTATGTGTATATTTAATAAAAATATCAAAAAGCAGGTCTCTAGTGCCATGTTTAAAAAACGTAGGCATTTTAGTTTTCGTTTAATAACTTGTTTAAATATAAGTTTAAAAACTTGTTTAACTATAAGTTCAAAGACTTAGTAAACAAGCTAATTTTTAGTATTGCATAGCATATTGATTAAGAATTCCCATGCAAAATTCTCAGACGGGATGAATATTAAATTTCCTTAGTTTCTTGTTACACGTATTATCTTGCAAGATGCACTTCACGTGCAGTTCCTAGCTTATTAAATTCTTATCTTGCTCCTTCATTAATTTAAGATTTCATATAAACAGAGTTTTGATATTTAGTTATTAAAATAAAACAAGCAAGTTATGAAAATACTGTTCTAATCTAACGCAATATTACTTAACTCTCTTAATTAGTTTATGTGAACATCTGTATTATTGTCTAACTACTCGTATTATTTTATCTAAAATTATGTTTATCTGTCACACTACTGTTAATGCCTTACATATGTAAACCAAATAAAACATTAGTAAAATTAGATGCGAGCACGGAAAGTACACAAGACTCAGGACGAGTGAAAATGACTGTTACGCACGGGTATGAAACGCGTTTATTAATACATTTTCGGAAAAATTACACTGAAAAAAATACATTAATTAGAAGCGACAAATTTGCCAATAAATTTGATGTCACAGTAATTTAATTACATTTAAATATCAAAAAGAAATTATATTCATTAATATTTGATTTATTAGCAAATACATTTTTATTCTTCTTCTATTCTATAATACTCGATCAGCCAGGTGGTAACTTCCATATTATATTTTTTACACAGTGGTCTCGCATAAAGGTGGATTCACGTTACGCCGTGCTGGGGCTGGGCCTGGCTCCAGCATGGTGTAACGTGAATCCACCTTAAAACTTATCCAGCCGATCATTAGTAATAATCATTCAGATATCTTTATGAAAACAGTTTTGAAGAATTTTCAATATTGGATAAGTTTTTAATTAGTCAAGTTTTTTTTTAAATAATAATACCTACCTATATATATAGTTTTAATGATAAACGACGCAATAAAAACAAGTGGTTGAACATGCAAAACCTTGAGCAACTGTACTAAAAATATATATTTTTACCATGTTTTTAACTATGCGAACTGGAACAGCTGTGCCTAATTAATTTCAGAAATTACTTTTACGTAGGTACCTAGATGCTAACTACATTAATGAAATAAAACAAATAATCTAGAAATCACTGTCCGCTTACCTACAAACACTCCAACGTGGTTGTCACAAAATAGTACCTAACAGACATCGTCATCCGCATTTAACCACTATAACTAGGCACTTATGTCGCATTTACTCTATTCATGTGATTTATGGAGCGGAGGGATCAACACGTTTTGGCTGGTGTACCGGGTGTCAGAGTCTATTTCGTGTGATTGATGCTGTTCGTGATGTGTTCGAAACCATCCGGACTGCATTTATTCAAAGGTGTACGATACAAACGGTTTTATACGAAATATTGGAACTATTTTGATGATTGTAAGGCTCGTGCTTGTTATTGATTGATTTTGTTAGGTACAGGGTGTTTGCTAAATATAAAGATCATTATCATAATCTGTGCGTTTATGAAGTATTTTATTGTATAAAACTCTACATGATCGCTTTTTTCTATTCAGCTACCTGTTACCTCGAATAAAAGTGCCTGAAGCGGTTCGTTTTTAATTTTTAACTAGTGTTTTATTTTAATGGTTCTAAACATCAATGCGTACAAGTATGATCCTATAGCGACGTATTTAAAAATGCTCTAAGATGGATTCTTCAAAATGTCGCCCTTAACAGGAATAAATGGAGGAAGTAGCGGGAACTTAATTCGTATAAAGTTGCGGGCATCCTTTGGTATTAATTTTAAGATTATGAAACATAATTCATGTTCAAAAAGGATGTGGAATGTAAATGTGGAACGTTACATTTATTCGGTGTCAAGCCACCCTCCTCCAGTTCAGGCCTGCCATCAGTTTAATTTCATCTAACATCTCCTTGTTCTTCTCTTCCGTCACTTTTTACGTAAATAAAGTAAGGGTGATGTTTTATTTTGTATTTCTATACATCATTCTGTTACATATTTCTTTCGAAAATAGGGGCGTGGTCAATTTGTTTTATCTCATTATAACATGTTTTGTATTTTATAATAAAAAATAAACTTGTATATTTCTTTTAGCAAACACTTTCATTACCCGACTGCGGCGAAGCCTAAAAGTTTTTGACCTGTATGTATTTCCGTTCTTATGTCCCCTCATAACTACTCAACGAATCAACCGATTTTGATAAATTATACGTCATTAGATCGGTCGTCCTGATGACGCGAGTGAAACTGGGTATATACTATTACAAAAAAACCTTTTTCAGTCCGATTTTATGTTTTCTATGTTTTTAATTAGTATATTTTGACGACTGTATCAAAAATGCCGTCGGCAGCTTGCTTTTTATTTAGTTATTTGTTGTTTCATAAAACCTAAAGAAAATTCAAAGTTTTGGATCATTCGGGATTACTGATTCACAATGTAAAACAACGCATCGATCGTCCACACGTCGCCGAACACAATTGAAGACGGTCCATCCATCAGTCGGCGGAAATGAAGTCTCAACGCGCGGGCGTGAGCCGAATAGACCCGCAGTAGTTATAGGCGCTGTTAAAATTTGACAGGTGGCATATTCAAAATGTTATAATGTGGAATGGAATTAACTTTTTTATTAAGACAATAATAGCTACACTAGTAGTAGAAAATCGGAATAAGTATTTTATATCAAATTTAAAAATTTCAGTCCAGTATATAATTAATAAAAAAAAATAATGAAATTTAAAAAAATATGCAATTGCTTCTTTAAGAGACAAATTACGTAACAATCGAAAGTATGAAGCCAATAGAAAAGGCAAACGTTAGGTTGACTATTTTTTTTCTACCATAACTATTGGTAGGCAGGTATAAACAGGTAAGTCGGTACTAATAATTTGCACCAAACCTAACGTTTGCATATTCCATAATCTTCATGCTGTCGATTAGTAAATAGTTTGTCTATTAAACAATAAATTGCAATTTAAAAAAAAGTTTTTTTTTATTAATTTTACAAGTACTGGACTGAATTTTCTTAGTCTACCTATTATATTACTTAACATTTAAATGTGATATAAAATACTTTTTATCGATTAAACAGCCCGGTGAAGGTCGTTTCCTAATTGGATTTTAGACTACAGAACCAGGGCGCGACTGTAACTGAGGTTTGGCGTAAGATGTCCTCCATTTTTCTTCCACCCTTTTCGAATCGCGGAAAAAATAATGGTTGGTGCGATACGAATTACGATTCCGTAGCGTTGGCGCTCTGCCATCATCGCAAAACGACGTGTAGGCAGTCACAAGTGGTTTCTAGGAATTAAAGAAAATAAAATAAAATTTATAAAATTTTAATCATAATTAATAAGTATTTGTACCAACTTTTTAGGAAAGTCACTTGTCGAGGTTAATCTAATCAGTTTAAACTTGTTGGTTTAACGTTAAGGGCCGAGTTCACCAACAATTAAACGGACGATTAGCGGTTTAACGGGTGTCAAACGTATTGATTAACAGCTGATTAAGACTTAATCGTTCGTTTAATTTTTGGTGAACTCGGCCCTGAATAAGATGATAATCCTGTGGCCACTTGCAGACAGATAAGCTTCTTAAAACCGTCAATATTGTTATTTATAACAGAGTGAGATCTGATAATGATAATCGTGTAAAATCATTTATTGATATTATTATCACTTAAATTAATATTTTTTTAACTTTTTGGTTAATAATACTCGTAAGTTGTTCTGGCCGAGGAAAGTAAAATACATACATACATACCTCCAATGCGGTAGGCACAGACGATGGATCGCCAGGTGAAAATTCAACTTTCGCTTCCTCTATTTTCTACAACCTCGTCATGCACAGTAAGAGAAACTGAAAGACGTACCTTTTTCGCTTTTGTCCCAATAAAAAGGTACTTCTTTCGGTTTCTCTTACTGTACGTACTTCAGTTTCGGATGCTTTAAATATGGCCCTTATTCAGTAAATCACGAGTCTGATCACTGGATGTGCGTGCGTCTAGCCTCGTGCCGCCCAATGTACAGCACATTGTACAAAGTGACCCTTAGCATAACTGCCCAGACTTAAACCATAATCCTGGTAAACATTTTCATTTAAAAAAAAAAGATGACTCATGGGCAGTTTGGACATAAAAATGTTTTGGCTTATACATTGCACACTGGGCGTTTAGCTGACCTCGCGTTTTTTTTCTGTTTGGCACGAGGTTAAGGCGTCCCCTACTGAAATCCATTCACTAAAACTCAAAGTAAAAGAATACAAACATGTTACTCTCTCTTTCATAATTATTGCTTCGTATCTTTCTGGAAAACCGTGTGTTGTACGCTAAATGAAGCCAACGATCGTAAAACTAGCGCCATCTACCGTCCATCTTCATTATTGAATCAAAACCAAATAAAAGGGCGGGCACTTAATTGCGTTAGTGCTTAGATGGCCGTCGTTTTTTCCGGTAAAGCCTCCTCAGCCTCCTCAGCCCAAGGTAATGCAATAGCAATACGGACGACGGACGTTTTTCATTAGTCGAGTGATAAAATTAATTTCCTAGTGAACGAGCATTAATCGGGACGTCATTAGTTTGTTCCGTGTAAATACTATTTTACGGATGACTGCACCATCTTCAATGTGAGTTAGCTAATAACTGATCAATTAAAACATAATAATGAAATGTAATAATGAAAATGAAATGAATGAAATGTGTTTTTCATTATTACATTTCATTATTATGATTTAATTTATTATGATGTATCCTAAGAATAGTTGTAAAATTACCGTATTCCAAATCAAGAACAACTCTAGATACTATTTATGACAATTACCAAATTAGGGGCCTAAGAGGGTGATAGGGTGAGGCCTATGTCCAGAAGGGGATGTATTTTGGGTGATATGAAAAAGTATATCAAATCGCACAAAATCAATGAAATCCGCGGCAACACGCTAGGTGCCGTAACCAAAATTCGTAAGGGCAGGTTTATGTTTCCGACTGATGGGTCAGGAAAGTGTAGAAGGGGAGGACATGTTGCTGCGGCAGTGGTTTTAAGGTGAATGAACTTCTGATATCTCATGTATATGAAACTGGTAAAAAATACACATTAATAAACACAATAACGAGACAATAGAGAGAAATATTATTCACTTGATAATATATAAATATTATCAAGTGAATAATATTTACTCGAATCGTCTCGTTATTGTGTTTATTAATGTGTATTTTTTACCAGTTTATACATAAGTATGTGAGTATCCAAAAAGCATAAATATAATTATTTTCAGATTTGAACCGGACTTCTGCCTATATAAATATCACACTTTAGTTTGACTTGACATACATAAGTTATAAAAACCTAGAGATTTCTAAACTTACCTACTCATCAAATACACGCACCTTCGCTTTCTTGGCCAACTGAAGGTGAATTTTCTTAAAAGGTTGTCCACGAGGACCGACTCCCATTACTTATGCATTAACCTCGCCCTAACCGCTCCGGAGGGACGCATGCCTCGCCACTCCACTTTTATAAAACTGATCTGTGCACGAGAAAACAATTTTCGACAAGGTTTTTGTGGAAAATAATACACGTGTGAGTTAAAGAAGGTACGTACGTCATTAAGTAAAGAATGATGGGCAAAAATATATGAACGCTGGCCTAGAAACCAATAACAATAAACACTATATCATCGGATATCCTTTTTAATTCTACAACAATTTTGTGTAGCGGGAAACCTCAAATAACTGGGAGTTTTTTTTTTAAATCTGGATCATCGGGACGCCTACATAGACGACTTTAGCATATTACTATGAAATGCTGCCGTCTTTGCATGGCGATAATTTATTTCGCCCAAAGATTTCGAACTACCTGCCATAGTAATAGTTTTACAACTTAGAATTACCTATCCGGTGACATATCGCTTGTCCTTATTGGTCATATAGGCCAATTTGCCCATCATTCTTTGTTCTCCACTTAGGCTCGCTTGCACGTAAATTTAACCTTAAGTTAACTCCAGGTTATATTATTCAAAAATGTCAGATTCATATAAAAGGACTATCAATTTTAACAAATTAACCTGTTAATCTGGGGTTAACCTACGGTAACATTTACGTGCAAGCACGCCTTAAGTTCTCGGAATTAAGTATAGTTCTTGAAAAAATTAGGTCATCACTTGCAAACAAAAAAATCCCACCGTCAAAAAGAAATAAGAAAATGAAAATTGCTAACTAATAAAATTAAAATGATAATATGTACACAAAAAAACGTGACCCTCAAAAAGTTAACGATGACTAAAATCTGTAAAAGCATAATAGTGGTATGGGCGCGTTTATCGCACTGTTGTGACGTGTTCTGACAACAGTGCGATGAAAATTCCAGCCCGTTCTAACAAAATCATAATTTATAGCGTGATTTTTTTTATAAAAATCGCAAGGGAACCAGAACACGTTTGGAAGCATTTCAATGTTTTCTGTCAAATTCCAGACGAACTAATGCCCGACATCATATTGAGGTTTGCTTGTGGAACATTAATTTTTGACGATGACAAACGACGACGACCAATAAGTACGCAAAAATATTTATTATGATGACGCATCTGTTAGATATTTACCAAATACGAGTAAGCATGTATGATAGGGACTAACAGAAAGGTAAAAAAATATATCTGAAAAAAACATTTGAAGCTATTAACTCACGTTAAGTATAACTTGTCGTACCAAACATTTTCCACTAACAGAAGTAAATCCTATCTAAAAGTCTTTGACGTCAGATCCACAAACTCATCTGCAAATCAAAAGCCATTCCCAATCCGTCCGCGACGTGAGCCATTCTTATTTCTCTTCTAAATCGCAACTTCGATTTCCTGCCGCTATCAAAGGAACGAGAATCAACTTCCTCGTTGGATTATATCGTATGCATTTTGAAGTATCAAACGACACATGGAAAATCGTAGAAGCTAGTGCTACGCTCGTAGAGGGTCTACGGTGGCAGCAAATAGTAGATTAATTAAAACTTTCATGACCACTAAACTCAAGCTGATGTCAAAGGATCAAAGCTTCTCTAAATGGGTTAGAACACTCCACGTATTCAAACAAGATTATTCAAGAGGATTTTGAGGTATATATGCAGCAAACGTCATTAAAGGAAGAGGAGACTATTTCAATAGTTAATATTATTACTACATAATATTTTAAAACAAAATCCCCCACCGCGTTTGTCTATCTATATTCTCAAAAACTACTGAACGCATTTTGATGCGGTTTTTACCATCAAATTTCAAATCACGCAAGGTCTTTTTTGTATAATAAATTCTGGTTTATGTATGGATGTTCGACGACGCGCTAGCCTAGTTGGTAGTGACCCTGCCTGCGAAGCTAGCGGTCCTAGGTTCAAATCCCGATAACGGCAGATATTTTGTGTGATGGTCACGAGTATTTGTTTCTGAGTCTTGGATGTTTTCTATGTATTTAAGTATTTATTTCTCTATATAAGTATTTATATTATTGACAAGTACCCATAGTACAAGCCTAGAGCTTAGTTTGGAACTAGGTCAATTTGTGTGAGATCGTCCCTTGATATTTTGCTTTATTTTTATTTATGTTACAGAAAATTCACATAAACTGGAGCGAAGTATTATTCATTTTATCTGCTACATTATATACATTATTATCATAAAAACTAGCATTAACCATGTTCAAAGTTAAGCGAAATTAGAACCGGTCAACCTTATAATATGAATAAATAAAACACTTACATCGAAAACACTTAACATTTAAGGGAAATATAAAAGTAAGCTTCAAAAGGGGCGGGGTAAACGGTCCGCTTCGAATTGAAAAGCGGCTGTTTCTGTGAGAGGGATAGAGGTAGACAAGGCACTGAATTACGCACGATCGCTGCGGCCGACCCGCGGGCTGAGAGGCGCGCCCGATCTGGAGTCTCGGGCGCTAGCGGCGAGCCCACTCTGACACACATATAGGGCAAATATTGTCTGATGAGCTGTACAGTATTTTTCTAAATAATTGTTTATCGTTCTGTATTTAGTACTCTTAGTACAAGTCTGAAGATTAGTTTGCAACAAGGTGAATTTCAGGGAAATAATCCTCTGCAAAAAAAAAGTAAATCCTCAACATCGGTATCCATTTTCAGGATAACATTATTACATACGATATCGATATGCGCTAACTTCTCTTACATCTTTAACCTTTTCAACGCTTTGTCAAATAAAAAGTTGTCACTCACACGCCATTGACAGCTCAACACCAGAGCTAATGTCAACTTTACCTCATAGACAATCAGGTCTATTTTCCACTGTCAACCATGACTGATATATCAGTCGTTGGTTTTGAACCTGCGGTGCGGTTATATGAGTCGTTGGCGTCGAAAAGATTAACTCTATGCCGGTGATATCAACTTGTATAAACTACTCGTACAAAGTCATTCTCCAATTGCAAGGTTTTTAGTTTTGTAATATTTACGACAAACGAACGTGTGATTACGTTCTAATATTAAAACACGATATAAAACACTTTGTACAAAACTTATTTAAAAAAATACATTTCCGTATGCCACGAGTTTGTAACTTAAGCCAGGCTTGGGGGCGAGTCAGGTAATTCTATAATTCGTGCCCACTCTTTTAGGTAAGTTGTATTGCGTCTGAATTCAGAGTGTACTTAGCTTCAACGCTTGAATGAATCTAGTTGTGCTCGTTTATTAAAGAAGGGTAGCAAGGGTACTAAGGTTGTCTGGAAGAGATCGCTAATCAGCGATAAGACCGCCAGTTGTTTACCCGTGCATTTTTTTAATTGTACTGTTTCTCTGTAATGTTTTTGATTGGTGTACAATAAAGTGTTTTGTATTGTTGTGTATTGTATTGTAGCAGAAATGTCATAAATTACGTTTTGAAATTTAAAGTGAGGGAACAACAAGACAAACAATTTTAAATAAGGTCATCCATACATACACATAGCCTCAAGATAAAATAGCTATGATTAGCCTCATACTTTACTTTTCTTTAAAATGTTTCGTGTTAGCAAACCATTATTTTGAATGCCATAATGTTTCGACAAACAAATTTTAATTATATTATTATATAATTGGCAAGACTTAATGTAAGTTGAGTTCCATCCGCCTGACATGAATCTTTCAAAACTCTGCTCAGAAGCGGCTACGAATATCAAGCTAAAATCTATTTTTACTTATACAATATTTATGTAAACATTTTGCAGTATATAGCTTAAATATGGCAATTAACTTAACATATTGAAACTGTCATAATTTTATTAAACTAAGGCAAAACTTGCTTATCCCTTGCCTTTATAATAGCGGTATTGCACGGCTGTTATGCGTAGTGTTGATAAGAATATTTACACTTACATCGTTTTATTATATGTTTATCAAAAAACTTACGCTATAAAAGAAAATGATTGTTTTTAATGCTATATATACAGATTAGTAAAATTACAAAAAAAATGTTTTGCTTAAAACGGACGATGGGCCATTTCTGTTGTTCTGGGAAGAACATCGTAACTGTACCTTAAAATTATGTTCAGAACAGCGTATGCATACTTACGGTGTTTTATTTTTATACCATTGTCTTTATACGAGTTTCGTACTCGGATTTTTATCTGTTTGAATATTTGCATTATCTTTATAGGCACTCAGCTGCAAAACGTTTTTATGCTCTCGTGTAAAAGTTTGATGCGAACATAGTATAAAATCTTTGAAATTTGGATGCAGGTGAGTTAAAAAATGCACAATAATAATTTGTCTTATATCATGATACTTGCTAAATTGCATTACAGTTTTCTCCTATATCCTTAAAATTAAGAGTTAAATTTTATACCATAATTTGTGTGAATATGATATTTTAGTATTAATAATTGATAGGCAGATTCTGAGGACTACGATGGAATGCCTCTATGCTAGTAATTGTTTTGCTTCTACACTAGCACACAATAAATATATTAAGTACTGCGGCTTAGCAACAGGTTAAAAAGTGCAAAAGGTACCACTAAAAGTACACGAGGGCGAGTTTAAATGAGCAATTCTATGAAACACCTAAACCTTTGCAACCCAGCATTTAAATCAAACCAAAGACATAAAACGTACCCTTCTAAGTAGAGTAGAGACAGCACGGCGGAGTACAATAAAAGAACGGCTCGAGTGTCGTCAGTTTGAGCTCCCCCGTGTAACATTCCTTCAATTATATTATTACACGTGAATGGTGTTGTGCAAAATGTAACAATCACCTATTATTTTGTAGCCAACTCGTATTTTAAACTATTTAAAGTTGACAAGAACTTTGACTATTTGCAACGAATGCCGTAAATCATTTATAAAAAAAAACGATAAATATGGCAATTATAAGTTTTTTTGTATTTGAACGTTCATGTTATGTCTGTATGTTTGTATTTTTGTTGACCACAACTAAGTTCATGATAACATTTCTTACTATACAATAAAAATGTGCACATGGGACAAACCTAGATACAGATGTCACGGTACTGCACAGTGCTGCCCGAGCAAAAACTACCGAAGCATGACCGCAGCCTCAATCGCACCGGAATTTGTCACCGTGAAATTATTTCTATGTTTCGTTTCTGTTTTTATATTGAATTGTTTTTGTGATTTGTTTTTGTAGTATGACAAAATATCACAAAAACACGAATAAGTCCCTTTTTAAAATCTTTAAACTAACGTTTACTCATCATGCTTTTTATTTTATCAGCAATTTTAAAGTTTTATTTCAGTATGCGTTTGCTACAACTAACAAAGATTGTCCCAGTACTGGGTCTATACATTTTAAACAATAACCTACCAAAGCTACGAGTATAATAATGCGTATTAAACCTCTCACTCCAATAAAACCAAATCAAATCAGACTTAATGCCTTGTAATTGTAAATGACTATTCAAAGGCGAAGTTTGCGGGTCCTGATTGGTTAATAAAAGAACAGACTGCGCCTTAAAGAACGGTTTCTTTGGGCAAAATTTCCAAAACGATTTACCTTTATGTAACTTTAAATGATAAGAGTATGGCGCAAGACAGGAGTTTGGGGTATATTTTAGTAAAAAAAGATGTATTTTTTAATATTGTTCAAGGATCTTAAAGAGAATCTGGAAAAAATATGAAAGTCAAAAAAGTAATATTATAACGAGAACGTGTCATAAATAATTAAAACAGGACGCATCCCAAACTTTCTTTTCTCTCGCTCGTCCGCGTGCTATCGCGCTGTCTCTTTTCTCCTGGCTACCGAGCGCGCCGCATGCGAAACGCGTCGCGTTGCCCAAGCTTCAAGTTTTCATATAAGATCTGTTTAAGATATTTTACCTACAACCCACTATTATTGTACAAGTAAATACAGCAAGTATACAAACCTGCGACTGCATCTTATTTCTACAACAACCATCTTCCCACATTGGCGCCCAACATGGGGCCCGTTAAAATATTTTTACTTTGGTCCCACGAAACATTTCCCTTTGAATAGTACATACACACACATACATATCTTCACGCCTGCAATCCTATAGTGGGGTAGGCAGTGCTACAGAATTACCTACAACTTAAAAAACTTGTTGATAATTCACTAACCACATTTTGCACAAATAGGCTAAGATTTTTACTATGTTTAAGTGACGTTGTCAACCCAAACATTAGTCTTCTTATGATTTGGTTTACAACGTCACTTGAAATAGTCCACAGTGGCCTAGGAATCAAATTGGTTTACTGTAAGCCAACGGTTTAAGTACGTATATTTCATTAAAAGAATTAAGTGACATACAAGTGTCAATTATTAAAATTACCAAATTATACTTACGTGTGTTAAGTTTTTTGTGTTAAGAATGAGTAGGTTACGAGTCTTATAAATAATTAATTACCTAATTAATTAATTATTGATGTGAAAAGTAAACATTAAGTAGTATTTAACTTCTAAAAAGTCACTAGTTTGTTGAGGATAGGCATTCCCTATCGCTGATTGCTCCAGTCACATCTAGAAATTGCGCACGTCAGGTCACGCTTCTCTTATTTAGCCATATAAAAATTTACGCCCTAGATTTGTTAAAAGATTTTTTTGATCAATATTTTTGAAGGCTTTTCAAGATTTTTTTCAATGTATCAAAATACCTATTCAGAAGTCAGATTTAGAATGTTAAGTGTATGACCTTGAATATTATTTCTACCCCGAAATTTTGTGGATCGCTTCCTCAAAGCACACTGACCTAAGTACGGTCTGCGCCACGCGCTCAAGTAAGGTCGGCAGTTGAATCCACTCTCTGTGGATTACCATAATTGATATTAATGTAGTAGGAAAGGTTTAATTAAGCCGGACAAAGTAAGAACGCACTCGTAAATTTTGTCGAACACTATTTGGAGCGTTTTTGGCTATTATGTTCGTGGGGCTTCCTGTTTGTTTTGCGTAGAATTAAATGCCTTACCTATGGGAGTTTTATTTATATTTTATCTTTTTTGGGATACTATTTAGTAAATATCTCGTACTTAGCTAATTTTTAGGGTTATTTATCAACCTGGTAAAAAAGGACTTCTTAAGGTGTGCGATGACGTCCGTAGAACTTCTTTGTCTATCTGTCACAGCAGTTTTTCACAGCAACTACATAAGCTAAAAGTTGTATAACCAGAGGGCCCTGCCAAGATGCATTGCGCTAACTAGCGTTTCTATTGGTTTCGTTTTTAATCCAATCGCGTCACTGGTAGATCACGTGATTTTTCGTATTTACCAATGACGCGATTTGTTTAAAAACGAATCAAATAGAAACGCTAGTTAGCGCATTGCATCTTAGCAGGGCCCTCTGCTTGCCCGCATTTGATTAAAACGTGGAATTAATTAATCAAATACTGCGAAATCTATGAGCTATGAGCCATTTCAGGGCTCGATGATTTTTGCTACCGTCCGGCTCAATAGCTGAAGGATAATAAGAGTTTATGCAGAGCGGGTTCCGCGATGCCCGAACCTTTCATTTTTAATCATCCTATACGCAAGTTGACTAAAAGTTTGACACCTGACCTGACTATTATTTAAAATGACGTACCACCTTATGTATTCATGTCTTTTTTATTCTGAAGCCGCAATTCGTTTTACTGATCACGTTACATAATTATTACTACCACAAACAAGTTGTTCGACCATTTGCATGGTAATAACATGCAAAATTCCTTGCCGACTTCGTTTACATCGTTTATACGCTGTAATAACTGCAATTTCGTGAAATGTCCATTTTCTGATTGGATATGAAGATAAATACATGTTTCGTCAAATAATATCATTCAGCTCGCTTATCGACAATAAAATTTAACCCAAAACTTCCGGGGTGAACTTGTTAGCTACGGGAACACATTGTTACGTTAACGGCTTATTAAAGCTCCGGTACTAATTGCATTAACCCCGCAAGATCACTTTATTAACCCAACAATGTTTACAACGAAAATTATTTTACAGCGGAAAAGGAGTACTTTAAAAAGGACGTAATACAGAAACACGATGGCAGGTAGCAGGCTAAAAGGAATATGGACGCTTAAAAAATGTAAAAATAGCAAACGTCACAAAAAACATTGAAAATTTACCATAATTTAATAATTTACCGTGACAAGTAATTAGCTAAAGATGAAAGTTGACTAATTATTTATGTAGAAATACTGTTTTCATATAAAATGTTTGTTCTCATACTCTTCAAACTTATCATTTATTTTCAAACACAATGTTTTGTGAATAAAAATGTAACTATAACTACTTCCAAGCAATAAAAATAGGTAGTTCATCATAGCTCTACCTACACCTCGCCAGCGGGTCGCACGGCGAATAAACGGAAATAAAAAAGTCGTCAGCATAAAGCTCGGATGTCGGCTAATAAAGGAAGCGCGAATCAGACTGCGCCAGAAAGCTTCAGAAGCTCCTGGTTTTATTATTACGATGTTGTTTGTGTCATATTACAAAAAAGTTTTTTTTCTCTTAGCCCCGTTAATGCAAGGCTCTGTCATGTGGGCATTACGTTTATGTGTTTTATATTTTGTTTTATTTTTATGTGTGCGGGGATCGGTAAGTGATGGCGCGGGTGTTATTGTTTGTGCTGGTTTAATTATAGTTTACTTGAGGTTTAATGACAAATATCAAAGGACACCGCTCGGAACGGTTGAAAACAAGAACATCGTTGGATTTTGATAAAAAAATATTTGTAACGTGTTTTCAGAAATACATAAAATGCTTGGAACACCTTTAGTAAAAAAAATACGTCGATATTGATCCTATTATATTCGTTTTGAATTGTAAAAAAAATGTTTTAGAAACCATTAAATTGACCAACATCATCAAATAAACTGATATAAAAAAGTGTTTGGTTTTAAGTTCTCGCGTTTTATAAAAATACATAAAAAATCAAGTTTTGTTACTCGTTATGGTTGTGGTTGCTCGTCCTCGCAGAAGTCAGTTACAGCTATACCTTCGGGAATTGATTAATTAGTTAATTTTGCTCGACCGAAGTTTTGTAAGAACTTATTTACTGAGTTCTGGCAATAAAAATAGTAATTTATCGTTCATTTAAATAATATTACTTTCCGGGGAAAAAACTAGCCTATGAGCAAATATAGTTTAGTTTAGTGTATAGTGGAGATAGCTTCGGCCAATTTACCGTAGAAAATTTAACAATAATTGATTCAGGCATGAATCCATTGCGATGGAACAAAAAATACGCATTTTTTTCAATGTACCGTTTTACTTACAAGTACTTACTGTTTTTTTATTCAATTTATAAAGTCAAATGGGCAGCTCAATATATTTTATCGGTAAAGCTGTTTCTGCTTAATTCCTTTTTCCGCTGTTTGTGCATAATGACAACATCTTCACAATTAGTGAGTAAAATTTTTTTTTTTTAGTGATTTTCATTGTAGTAAATACAGCCATAAATAGCATACGTAAATTATGTACGATCAACGTACGTCATTCTAACATATAATTAATTGATTTTCATTATGGTGGCGCCGCGGCAGAGCGGCACACACCAAAAAGCGTCCCTCAACTTTGTTTTATACTAAACTTAGTCAACAAAAAAACCCTTTATTTGTTGGGCTCATTTTTGTGGATTAAAATCAAACTACATAACACTTCTATTATTTTTCGCCTCACTTTAATTAGAAGTTTCTGTTACACATTTTTTGTTGGATCCAATAAACGTATACGCTTTTTCAGTGCTTCAGTTTTCATCTCATAGTACTCGTTAGATCATTAACGGTATTATCGATAGACTTCTATACGATCCAAATAGAATTTCCTAAGTCCTAGAAGATTTTGAATTTTGGGTTAGTACGTACTCAGTTGAGTTTCCTAAGCATCGGTTTGGCCGGTAAAGAATCGGCTTATCCACTTAACAAAGAGCTGATCGAGAATTTCTTTTATTCATTTCATTGCTAGCTGTTGCCAGCGAGTCCATATGCGTAGAAGATGTTTATCGTTATTCGCTCTAGAAGTGTAAATTTTTTCGGGACAAAAAGTACCCAATGTCCTCCCGGGGCTATAGCTATCTTCATAGCAAACTCTATTAAAGTCGCTTCAGCGTTCTAGCTGTAAAAACTATTACAAAAAAATAGTCACTTTTACATTTACATTTAGAATAAAGGTTTGGTACATAACGTAATACCATACCATATTACATCACCATAACATAAACAAAAGCGCAAGATGCGTTTATAGATGACAACTCCACCCAACGCGCGTCTCTCCGCTCCACATGATTGCACTGGAACTAGAGACCTCAGTCTCAAGCGAGGTGAATGAGATAAAACGGTTGGTTGCACCTGTGAAATTGATCCAGCCCAGCCCGGGAAATACAACTGTAGATCCATAGATATACTAGATACATATTGTATTTAGATGCTGCAGTGAGAAAGCATATTATAATTTATAACTAACCTTTTTGACTTTCGAGCGTTCGAAAGTTTCACTCGGAAGTGAGCAAAATCTTCGAAACCGTTTTTTGAAATACGAGCGGTGGAATTGAAAACGAATGGTGTGGACCACTCGTCTTAAAATTTTCTATCGCTCGTAATTTCAAAAATACGGTTTCACAGATTTTGCTCACTTCCGAGTGAAAGTTTCGAGCGCTCGAAAGTCAAAAATCGGTCCCCTGTGTAGAACTCGTTTATTGTAATTCCTTTAAGAAATGTGTGTTAAATAAATGTTTATTAATATTCCGTTATATTCTGATAAAATGTAAGCACAAAGGAAACAGCATGTAAAATATTGCCAAGTGTAAACATCAATACTGATCACAATCTACTTATAAGTAAAAAAAATATTATACTTGAGTTAATAAAGGCACGTAGAAATTCAAAGCGAAAAAAAGTGATCTTAAAAAATTAAAAGATAAGAAAAGCAATGATTCAGTGCAATACATATAGTTATATGCTAGGTGATAGGCTAAGATTAAGTAAATATTTAAATAGTAAGAAAAACTATAAAAATATAAATGATAATTTAAATTTAAGCGATAAGGATGTAATCAGTAGAAACGTGTTTGGAAAGAGAAAAGATTATCCCAAGAAAAAAGTGGTAGAACTCAGAAATTATAGACCTTATTATAGAAAGAAGAAAATAAATTAATATAAAAAGAAGAAGATAAATTTAATACCTATACGATATCAGTTATAGTATTTATAACACAGGAGTGATCCCGAAAGAGCTTCAAGTCAGTAAGAAACTCGACACACTAGAATGCAAGGAAGATAGGACGTTAAGTTGGATATCAAAATATTGCTGAATTTTTCAGAACAGTGCAGGTATTTTTTCGTGGTGCGGTATTTTTTTTGCTGCGCCATTAAAAATTTATCAAAATGAATGTCTGTAAAACTAAAATCTTAACCGCTTCAAAATCTAACTCAAATAAATACCCATGAAATTAAATAACTTTATAATAGCCCGAGTTCAAAATTTTAAATATCCCGGAAGTATTATTCTCAGTGACTTTAATAAATGTAGCCAGGATATCATCACGATTGCAATAACTGAATTGTAATAAGAGACACATTTTCGGATCAAAAGTTTCAACTAGCATTTAAAGCATTTCATTAAATCCTACATCTGGAGCATAGCCTTATGCGCTAGTGAAACGTGGACACTGGTACAAAGAGATTAAAGGCTTTTGAAATGTGGTGTGGGAGGGGATAAGTTGGACGGAAAGGGTATCGAGTGAACAAGTGTTGAACAGAATAAAAGAGGAATTTGCTGTCAACAATAGAAAATAAACGAGGAATTATGATAGGATGCTACGGCATGACCTTTTCCTTAAAAACATCATAGAAGGAAAGATAGAAGGAAACAGAGGCAGGGGAAGACTAAGGAGAAATTACTTTGAGTAAATAAAAGACAAGGTCAAGATTGAAAGAAAGTGAAGTAGTTGACAGAAAACCGGATTTATTAGCGATTACTACACCGACAAGAGGAAGAGAGGTAAAAATTGCTTAACGATTTTATAAATAAGCGTATTGTTAGAAATATACCCTTCTGAAGCAAAACACGTGTAATTTGCTGGGTTAAGTAACTTCTAATTTGGGTTTAACTAACTGATGATTGCGTACCATGTACCTACTGACCCCGATCTGCGACCTTCGATACCCTCATGAGGAGGTATGGTCAAACTTTGGCCTTCGAAACTAACCCTAAAAGTTTAAAGTAAACCTAATAAAAGTATGAACGGACATTTTATATCCCGTTCATAATAATATTTAAAAAGTAAGATTATGAGGGCTGATTTTTTTTATTGCGTGTGCAAGGACATTCGCGCGTTAGCTCGGAATTTATGTTTTGGCGTTAACTCACTCTGTACCATTTAATCACATTTCATTTTGCTCGTAAAGTACCAAAAAAATTCAAAGTAAATTAAAAATATACATTAGAGACAAGCGAAAACGTCTATCTACACAACCAAGCAGGTATTTGATATACTCGTAAGGATTTGAAATTTTGATAGAAATAAAGAACTGGATTATTTATAAGCTTACATACTCGGGAGGACGTTTTTTCAAGTTTTATGTACGACCAGTCAAGTCTCCCTGACTTAGATTCATAATTTTACTAGATTTTGCTGGGAATTGTTTCATACGGCAAAAGGCACACCATAGTTGTAGTTACTATTTTACATTAAATTGTCACCTTACTAACATTTATGTTAAAAATATGAAAATTATATAATGAGTATATTTAAGTACTATGTATAATTGTTTATGTTACTAAGAAAACTTTCCTCCAAGAAAAGTTTATAATTTTATATGACTATAAACTGACAAGGAGCAACACAGCGTCAAATAGATTTTCACATTACAAATTCTGGTCACAGCAGACGGTGTCTTAAATAATTTTGGCCCTAACAACATTTCTGCACACGACTAAGTCTAAATCACTATTAAACTAGGGCTGTAGTCGGACAGACCTTAAAAAATAGCTCAAGAAATGTTAAAAATACTCATTTTTAAAAGTTATATTTAGAGGAGTGAGAGCAGATTTTGTAAGTTTGCTTATATGTATGTGGAATGTGATCTCCGGACCCACTACATGTATTTAAAAATATTTTACTCAGTATTTGAAAGGCCCATGATTCACACAAAAACACAGACTTTTTTTAAACCTGAGTAAAGCAAGGGCGGGATGCTGTAAATTTTTAATGTAAAAATAAATAATGTAAAGTATTAAATATAACATAACTGATCTCTCTAGCAACCAACCTACTTTACTTTATTTATTTTTACATTTTAAGTTTACGTTTTATGTACAAAAAGACAGCTAGCCTATATAATAATCAATTTCTGAGAAATGGAAACTAATAAGAAGTTCTACCTAAAATGATATGAAAGATCGATTGTCGCGTTATTAATTAGAATGTTTCGAACTGTAGGATGTTTTGCACTGCTCCATGTGATCAATTTATGAATTTGACCTCAACTTAATTGTTCTTAAGGAATTAGAGCCTGCTTAGATATTTTTGAGCAGCTTGTCTGCTCCGAATTTACTTTAATGTTTGTCTTGTCTTGTAAATGTATGTACAAATTTTATGTTTTTGAAGAAGTGAGCACAAAGTCTAACTTCGACGAGCAAAAAAATGCGTGCATTTACACGTTTGAGTATTTTACCATTACCTAATAAAGTAAAACGTTGCCATCCCTAGAGGTAACCACACATAGCGAGCCAGCGCTGACTAGCCCAAGTCAGTATATTCCGATTCGAAGCAGCGTAAACCAGTTAGGTGCAGTCCAGTTCCGACCGGAAGTGTTCTTTCTACTTGTTAATGTGATTGAGCACCACAAATTCAATTGGGCGCACTTGCATACCTGCTATTTGCTAGTTTTTAAACATTACCATAGTCACTTAAGAGCATACGAGAGTAAAAATAAACATAGTTAAGATGAAGCTATATACCTACAACAAAATAGCCCCCCATTACGGATGAAGGCCTAACATGGTTACAAGTTTCACAAAAAAATGCGTACCGGAGCGAAAACGTCGAGTTTTCCCCTACGCGTTCATCAAATTTATGTTACTCATTAGTCAGCCTAAAACTTTTATTTGATTCTCTGAGTGTATTATTGTTACGAACTGTAGAAATGGACCTGTGAAACTGAAGGCAAATAATGTGTCACCTATTTTTAGGACACAAGACAAAATCTAAATACTTTTTTGTGAGCATTGTACTGCGATAAGCGTTGATAATACTAGTAGAGTTACAATACATCGACGGAAAAACATTTCAAATATTATAGATAAGGCATTATTCAAGAATTAAAGATGTTAAATACTTTAAAATGTTCATATCCATGTGTCAAAAAGTCTTTAAGCAGGTAATTGCCTACTTTTACGCACGAGTAAAATAATTTATCCCTTTAATTTAATTTGAAAAATAAAATTTTATTCCATGCAAAGCTTAGGTACATTTCCAGGTTCCAGGAGAAGGTTTCAGATTAAAAGTGAAATCTGAAAGGCAACACTGAAATACCATTAAGTCATTGAGCGGGCGGCGTAAGTTTAATTTCGTTGGAATAATCCGAGAGAGCTCTCGGTTTATGGCAAAGTGCGGAATTGGTGACGGGATTTTACGTCATTTATTTTAGTTGTTATCTACAGGATACAATATTTTATCAAATTTGTAATCTGTTAAAAAAGGCAAACTATCTTAAACGAAATCCATAAGAAATGTAATTAAGTTGGTTGAAACCGTAACCGTATTAAAATTGTCTCAGCAGAGGTCTTTCTTGAGAAGCGATGGTAGATTTTTGACTTACTTACTTACTAAATAAACATCTTTGATGTTTTTATTGTAACATGGTTATGTAGAAAAAATATTAATGCATATATTTTTTTCACCCAACCGGTACATTTGCATTATTAAACTGCTCATAAAACTAATCTAACAAGTTAGTTACCTACAACTATCGCCCGATCCCATCATTAACAAGCTCTTTAACAACATAATAATGCATTTTTTCTTATGTAAAAAGACATGTTTTTTTTTTTTAATATATCAGTAAAATTAGATAAAGCGTAATGCTAAAAACGAACCGTTGCAGATTTTAGATTAACACTAAAATATATGGAGAATAAAGTCATCATCGTCATCATCATTCTCCTGCCCTAACCCCAACTTATTTGTGGTTGGCGCAACATGTCTTTTTACATGACCGCCCAAAAAAAGGAGTGTAATGTTTTTTCTTCCATACTTCTCTATTAGCCGTCACCTCGGTAGTCATTCCCTTTCTAGCCATATCATCTTTCACACAGTCCATCCATAGTTTCTCCGGTCTGCCCCTACTCGTATAGCCATCCACATTCATACTCAGAGTTTTCTTGACGATATTTTCCTTATTCCTCCGCATCACATGCCCATATCATGACAACCGATTTCCACACAACTTTTCAGTCACCGGTGTCACTTTCAGACTTCCTCTTATATACTCATTTCTTATTCTATCCATTCGCGTAACACCACACATTCCTCTTAGCATTCTCATTTCAGCTGCATGCATTGCCTTTCATTCATTCCTTTCGTGGCCTAAAATTCTGATCTATACAAGACAGCAGGTCTAACCATTGTTTTACAAGTGTTTTTTAATGGAGAATAAAGTATAATAGTTATATTTTAATAATACAAAGTCTCCCCCTACCTCTAAATTATAATTATACTTAAATTAACTTAAAATGTTATGAATAATGATTACGTATAGTCAAACAAAATGTAATTAGATGTGTAGAATGAGACTTTAGTGATAATACACTACAACAGAATTAAGTACTTACGTGTACTTGTAGCTTGAAGATATCATTAAGTGTTAGTGTTTTGTATTATAAAACTTAAGATTGTAGGTAATAGATTTCGTCAAGATTCCGACCACTGCTAAAAATGCTATTTGTATTTATTTATGTTCGTTCATTATGTTTAGTACCTTTTTAAACTACACAAGAAAACTGTTTTATATATCTCCTTCGCCATAGCATGCCGTGGCTTCCCTTGGCTCCAATATTGCGGCATGACGTAAGCCAAACTGGCAACACGTGGTTATACTTATACGAGTGTTTTCTTTGTTCGAATATAATAATAGAATGAGTTGCAATATTCCCCACCCACGAATAAGATGTGTGGCAGACGTGAAATCTCATTCCGAATAGTGCTATGAGTGTTACTTGTAGTGATGGGACCTACTACATCGATAGTCATGTGGATGAACAGCTTTGAATATATTTGTTATTATTTTATAGCTGTATATTAAATTTCTCGTATGAAATAATTTGTTTTTAGTAGAATTGCTATGGCAAAAACATTCGCCTTTTACGCTATATTTTTATTATACTACAATTTTTGTTTTGATCTTTATATATGTATCTTTTCTTTTCAAGAAAGAGATGTGTGAGTGTGAAAGCAACTTAACACTGTCAAACGCAAACGGTACTTATACTTTAAAAGTAATCCTCGAATAACGTCTTCTTAAAAATATACATATTGGTGTGCACATTTTAGGTAGAATACAAAAAAAGAAATCTCCAAACCAATCCAAATCGCGCCCTCATCCGTAAAAAGTCACAAATCACGAAGCGTAACTTAAAAATTCAATTAAAACCTGAAAGGTAACAGATAGGGCGGGCCCAATAAAATCCTTATATCGCGCTTACACGAGAAGCCATAAATATTTGGGGACGAATTATTTGAAATATCGACTAATCGATATCGAGGTGAGCCACAAATCACGGCGTTCGAAGAATCTCTGGTCTCAAGCCCGAACGCGCTCGTGATACATTATAGGGGATAAAAATATTTCTACTTGTAAGGGACCTGTTGCTACCCGATATGAACGAGTGTTGGGCTTGGCGGCGAGTCAGTGTTAAATGGTTAAGTCAATCTACAAAGACAAAAGCAGTAGGCCTGGTTATATTGCGATCGAATATTTTTTTCTTTGCTATATAGAACATCGAAAGACCACGTTTTATTGTAACGCAATCTTATTAAGTAAAATTGAAATTAAAAAATGCATTAGCAACAGAAAGGTACGTAGTAACCCATGCAAAATTTCATGAAAGTCACCTTAAATGTCAACTTGATAGGAAAATTTTGTATTGAATACGGACGCTTATTCCAATCGACGTACAAAGTGTGTTGATGACGTTACGTTTACGCTACTTACTCGATATAACGAAAAACTTAATTCTTGAGTACAGCTTCTTAAAATAGAAACGCAGAGTAGCGTGTCTTACCTGAAACAAAAAAAAATGTCTATTAGTAACGATGGCAAACTACATTGACGATGCACTTAGCCAAGTTGGTAGTAACGAAGCTAGCGGTCTCGGGTTCAATTCCCGTTATGGGTAAAATATTTGTGTGATGAGCGCGAGTATTTGTCCCTGAGTGCTGGATGTTTTCTAGGGCCTTAAGTATGTAGTATGTTTATAGTTGCCTAGAACCCATAGTACAAGTCTAGAGCTTAGTTTGGGACTAGGTTAATTTGTGTGATATTTACTAAAATGATCATCATTATCATCATTATCATCATCATCATCATCATCATCATCATCATCATCATTTACTAATGATTTTGCCTTGATATTTAATTATGTATATAAAATAAGCACTTTCGAATTAACGTCAAAACAATTTGTCTTATATTGCAAATGTATGCTAACACAATCATGAAGATTTCCAACCAACATTGGAGAGTAATGGATCAAATAAATTGCATATAAATTGAAATTCCACTTTATTAACGGAGCAAATTACGTTAAATCCAATTTGAGGCAATTTCGGCTTCAAATTATTGGCCTTATACGGAAGTACACAGTAACATATAATTTTGTTGTTACTGTGGTGGTTATTATTACCCTTATTTTTGATCTTATAACATAAATTTGTTATGCGTTTATAAGTTGAAGCGGTATAACACATTTAAATAATTAGTGTAGTTAACAGCAGCGATAAGACCTAGTACTTAGTAGTAAAAGTTTGCCAGTTGTTACTCTAGTGTGTTGCAATAGTATTTGATGCATTAAGCCTACGTTATCTTTCACAGAACTGTATCTTTTTAATCGCAATAGACGGCCAGTTTTCCCAATACATGTGTACTATTATGGTCTCTATCATTACAAACAAAAACATGTCTTTTGATTTTTATATAGGGTCTCTATTCAATCACGATAATAGTACGTTTGTTGCAGAGGTTAAAAAGCAAACAAAATATGGACGAGTTAGTTCGAGGGCCGACGCGTAGCGTACTACTGCGACTACTGCGAGGAAATAAAAATCAATTCTTATAATAAATTTACAACACACTAAATTTTTTACGCTCTCCTGCCAATTTTTACTTTTTTTTAACGTACCGGTCTTAGTGGCCAGTCATTCAAAGGCGTTTTTTAAACTGACGACTCTGACCGTGCCAGAACTATATTTCAGATAATTAAAAACAGACATATATAGCTGTATGGCATCTGATTCCTTTGCCTAACCGTGAAGGGATGAATATTATTAAAAAATAAAACGTTTTCGGCCACAGCGTGAAAAACCATATTGTGTTGTTGATTGTTTTGCCAAGTAAATAAGAGCTAATACCTATACGATAACACGTCAAAGGCATGGTTTACCCAGTAGAATGGAATAGAGGCCCAGGTTGTATTTTTCAAAATACAACCTGGCCAACAATACAGCGAACAATACAGCGAACCTACAACCAACAATACAGCGAACCTCTTAATTAGCGCTTCAGCGCTAATTAAGAGGTTCGCTTGCGAGAGAAACGTCACGATGTCTAAGCAATATTTTTACTAACATCTTATAGAAAGTGCTAGTTATAGTAATTTGAGATCGGTACATATTGAACTATTTTAATAATAGTTTTGCAATGTACCTATAAAGCCTTATCATTTATACCTAACTCCAAAAAGCTATATTTTCTTCGCACTTTTAGATCCACCCCACAGAATACGAAAATAATCTATTTGCCTTATCTTATCTTTTATTTAACTCAAGTTATCGCCGAACAGAAATAGAAATATTCTAAGCTAACAAACAAATGCTTAATTGACTCTCAGACCAAGAAGGCTCTCTCTTGTAAGATATAGTATCGCGAAATTGAAATATCAATCAAATGCTAGATCTTGTAGTGACATTGTTATTGTTTGTGATGAAATATTTGATGTAGACCGAAAAGTGGCAAAGAGCCAGGCGCCAATTATACGTCACTGATAATAAATTTTGTTTAACATTTTCGTTGTAGATTGAAATTATCGTACATTCAAAGAGTATTCAAATCATAATCCAATTCGTTCGTAAACAATTTCGAAGTAACACTAAACAAAACCTATACAAGTAAACTCAGTCAAAAAGTTACCTCTAAGCGATACCTGTACATATTCCCGGTACTCCAAACAAAGTTCTAATGTCTTAGTAAAAAATTAAATCTAGGCATAAGTAACATTAGTTGTTTTGCAAACTGAACTTTGTCATGCATTCATAAGGTACGAGTTGAACTACGACCTCGTTGCCACTTACGTCCGTGTGGTTTTCATGGAACGATATATCACCAGCACAACATGCCGGGGTTGACTCCGCAAATTGCTCCTAGCTTCACGTTCGTTTCCGTCGCTATGCACTTCCTTGCGCGGAGTTTCAACGGATATTCGCTATTTCGCTCGCTCGCATCACGCTGTGTGACGGAAAATTAGTTTTAAACTTGAGTAAGGGCTTTTTTGTTTTTCTCTTTAGTTGAAAGTGAAATGCGATACAAAGTAAACTGACAACGTAAGCGTTTGACAGCCCTATTAAGTCTTAAAATTACGGGGAAGTCCTCAATCTTCGCAAATAATAAAGTAATTCAGCGGCAACTGATTTTGTCATAGAATGTTTATTTTTGACTTTTGAATGTAAATTGTAAAAGTTGTAACTAGATGATAGGTTTAATGAATGGATAGTTTATCTTTATGTTGGTGCTGGTTGTAGAAATATTTGGAATTTAGTTATTCTTTGTCAACGAATTGACATTTTAAAAAAAACACGCTTTATATCAATTTAAATAAAACATTTCCTTGCCTTCTTCTTATAAATTGCACCAAAGGCATTAGGGCCAAAGTGTTATAGGATACTTAATTAAAACGATCATTACAGAATTCATATTTTTAAATTTTATTGCGCAATCGTTTAATTTTATTAATTCAAATCAAATTTAAGATCACCCAAAACACTGCAACTAAGTCTCATGTCCTGAATAATGTTTGAGACAGTCTGAAAATGATCTGAAGTTTGACATAAAAAATGCTGTATCAGGAAGGAAGGTTATGAGTCCTGTAAAAGGAAGGTTATGAGTTTGACCTGTATGTATGTATGTATATCCGTTCCTATGTCCCCTCGTACTTAACGGCTCAAACGATTTTCATAAATGATACGTCATTACAATTCGTCTTCATCGCGCGAGTGTCCCTGGGTACATAAAATTCTTAAAAAAATATTTTCGGTCGGATTTTATGTGTTTTAATGTTTTCAACATAATATCGACGACGGTATCAAAAAATGCTGTCGGGTTTGTAAAGCTTGCTTTTTATTTAGTTATATGTTGTGAGTACTAATTTTAAAAAGATCGTTACATATTTCGCAAAAGCCTAAAACCAAACATTTTTGGAAGCGCTGAAGTTCAGAATTTATTTACCAGATTCAGCAGTGGAAGAAGTGGTAGTTCAAATATGAAGACCTCGTCATTATAAAAAAAACCAAAGTTGGCATCTCGGGAGATTCGAAAAAGGTACCCTGGCCCTAAAGGTATCTTCCGAGTGCTTGACATTATTACTATATGGGCCATCATTAGACGAGCACTCAACCGCATCTTGTTGCTGCAAGAAGAATCCTGGAAATAACTTATTACGCTTTCCAGGGCGGGTAGTATGTTTGCGCCAGGAATCGCGTGTACTTGTTGTGCTTCCTTACACCTAAAAAGAAATATTTTGCTTCCACCCATTTTTTTCATGTCAATACAATTTATACTTTCTGTACATACTATTCGTCCATCCAGAAAAGGACGAAAAAGAAAACCAACGAAATAGAATGTAGAATAGAAAACATGATGGGACACCTGATAAGGCACGACAGTTTCGACAGAAAGTTGAACATTTTGGAGAGCAGAGTTGAGGGAAAAAGAGGAAGAGGAAGACCTAGGCTTACTTACTTCAGCCAAATATGACCAAAGGCCAATGTTGTGTCATATCAGGAGGTGAAAAAGCTGGCAGAGAACAAAGAAAAGTGGCAATTACTTACTCCACCGACAAGCGCCGAGCTCTTAAGTTAAATGATTATGTACATAACTATTGTTTATTTATATTCAAACACTGAGAAATAAATCAGTGTATCTATTATTTAAATATAGGGACTGGACACCAATATCACGGAAAGCTTGCCTGCAACAGGCATTGCTATAACTGACAGCACGTTCAAAATTCGAAATATGTAACATTTTTAAATTACCGATTGGGTGGTTGGTTATTTTCGACAATCGATTCGAGCCAAGCGTGGCAGGTAGCGCCGCCGGTAATCCCAGCGTTTCAAACGACGCGACGCCACAAACATTAAAAAAGGGCGAAAATGACATTTCCAATTTTCTACTGTTGCTCCAGGGCGAATTCATTTTATTTGTAGGCCCGGATTTACTCGTCACCCCAGGATTGGACCCGCTAGTTGGCAATATTTCATTGCCATCAAAGGAATTCGCGCCGGCAAACTGGAAGCTTTATTAACGAATAATTCGAACGTCCTTTAAAGGAATTTCCTTAAGAAAATTAAAGAATTTCCGCACTTTTTGTTTTCTTCTCTTTTTTCTAAATTAAAATCATTTATACCTATTTGAGGGGTTTTCGTGTGCTGTCGTTGATTTCGCTTTATTATTTTTTAATTTATAATTAAGCTGAAGCACTAAATAACATCCAATTATTTTTTACAAATTTCAATACATGTCTGTACCTCAATATAATAAATATAACACAATTTCCATCCACAAACTGAATATCGACGCAGAAGCTTTTTTTACATTTAAATATCGAGTGAAGTATTTTTGGATAGCTCTTAAAAATGTCAAGTGCCATGTGTGTCATGCGTGTCATATTTCAACCTGTTGCTTTTAAATTTACCCTTTAATTATTGTTTAGTTTTATCAAGGCTGAATATCGGTATTTACATAATTATTATTTTTCCCAGTTATTTTTCCGCTATAAGTAAGTAGATATAAATATGGTATGTTTGTACATCGTTCCGTGAGTCACTGCCGGTACTGGCTGAAAATCAGCGCTGTAGGTGTCTGAAACCTCAGCATTTTGCTGAGCCAGTGTCCGTTTCACCGCCGTGAGGACACACAATGCGTGCTATCCCTGTTACCTTAACTGTTTTTTTTTATCATTCGTATATGTGTGTCTTATGGTTGGTGAATAAATGTATTTCTTTTCTTCTTCATCTTCATGTATGTGTTACTTGTATTACAATTTTAAGATTGATTTAGAAAATATTGAACTCGAAAAGTGACATTTTCGCTAGCTTTTTAATTGCGACTCTGTCAAATACATAATAGCGCCTTAAACTATTATTTTACCTTTGTACATACATACATTAAATCACGCCTGTTTCCCAGAGGGGTAGGCAGAGACCACTTCTTTCCACCTGCTACGATCCTGACAAATCTCTTTCGCTTCTTCCACATTCATACATCGAGTCATGCATGCACGTCGGTTTCAGGTACTTAAGATCCGGCCCTTTTCCAGTATTTCTCCCATTTGATTCGAAAAAGTACGCCTAGGGCGGCCCCTTCCGACCCTCCCACTCACTTTTGCTCTGTATATCTCTTTCGTCAATCTTCTTTCATCCATCCTTTCCAAATGACCGAACCATTGAAGCATGCCCTTTTCAATCTTAGTCACTACATCTTCTTTTAGTCCACATTTCTCTCTGACCTTTTCATTCCTTACTCTATCAATCAGTAAACCTTTTACCTTTGTATATCGTAGAAAATTAGATATTTAACTATCTGTATATTTCTCGTTGAAAAAATGCATGCACGCATAATTATCATCCTTATTGGACCGGACGTGTAATGGTTATGTGAGACTCACTGACTAAGAGCGGCCGGAATACCTACTAAAACACCGAGCGGTGTTTCGGTCTTTCAGAGAGGTGCCACACGATCACGAACTTGCGCATTTAGCTGAAGGCGGCGTCTTAGGTGAGCGAATTCCACATAAATGTGATGCGGAGCGACGCGGCGCGAAAGAAACAAACAGTCGACAGCTATTGAAGTGTCTTACATAACCAGGCGGCGCGGCGCGAAATGAAGCGAACGCGATCAAACGGTATGATATTTTTCGCGCGAAGCGACTTGCCGTCAGTTGTCGGCGGCGGAGGTAGGTCCCGCGGCGGGGCGATTCGCGCGCACGTAGGACAAGGCCGCCGCATCGCACCGCTTCGCATTGAAATCACGTGTCACCGCATCGGATCGGTTCGCAATTCTGTTCACTTCGAATCGCCCACGTAGGACGTAGCCTAAACCTCGACGCCTACTATTCCTGGAGGGTGCCTTGGTTTACAGTTTCCAGTAAACCTAACCTTACTGAAAAATACCAAATTTCTGCTACGCCTATTCTGCTCTCATAAGCCAATAGGTGGTATCTCAAATTCAATATACTCCCCGTTAGTAATAAGGTTGCACTCGGTACAGAAGTTTGGTCTAAGATACCACCAATTGTCTGGCAGTAATGTACAGATAGTAAAAATACGTTAAATTCAAGTAGTACACCTAAGTACTTACTTCATGCAGTCCACTGTACAGATTTAAAAAAAACAGAAAAGTTAAACGCTTTAACTTATCAACGCATCGGCGAGCGTACATTCACAGAAACAACTCGGTTGGAAAGAGAGTAGAATTATTTTGAAGCGAGCATTATGGAAGTTTGGGCCGACTCCGCATAACGGTCGGGTGGGTCACATCAGATCGTTGCATAAAGTAAGTATCCCTACCTAATATCATCAAATGCGAAAGTGAGTTTGTATTTGTATGTATTGTTTCGCTGCTTTTGATTAAAGTTGGCAGCTCGAGTTCGGGAAATGCTGGAGGATATTTTTCGTCCTGGATGATGAGATAATATCCGGGGGAATGCGACAAACAAGTTATATAACGGTAGTCACGGGTATATTTATAAAATGGTGTGTGCTTGCCCGCTTAGAATAGTGCCACTCCATGTGTGTGGAAGTCGTAACAGGCGACTAAGGGAATATAGGCTTGTAGTATTGTTAGGCGATGGACTTGCAACAAATATACAGTGGTTATAATCTTAGCCTGATTTTGCAAAATGGTGTTACAGAATTAGCAACAAGTTTTTAGAGTTGTGGGTAATTCTGTAGCTCTGCCTACCCCAATCTGGGAATGAAGGCGCGAGTAAATATGTGTATTTTTTTATAAAATGAGAAATAAACAAGATTGAAAGTTGACATAAATTGATTAAGTTGGAATCAGACTCAACTTGTATTTATGACGTACTTTAATAAGTAGGTACGGCTCCCTTACTTAATAATTAAAAAAAAAGTATGTTCGTATTTTAGTTTCAATCATAATTTTATATTCATTTTCTGTTCCGCAATTGTTTATTTAATATGAAGATTTTTTAGTGTAGTTAATATGGTAATTGTAAAAATTATTGAAATTATTATCATCATCATTATTAGGGACTTAGTCAATTTCTTGTAATTAAATCGGACTAGTGTTATCAAAATAATATAAGTTAATTTGGTCATTTATAAATTAGATCTGAATGAATGAATTATAATTATTTAACATTTATATGCTACACAATTTTGGGTACATATATTGAATGATAAGAGTCATTTAATTTGGTTCCTTACAAAATTTACTTAAAATTAAGCCTGCAAATATAAACAATAACAATAATAGATATTAGAATATTTCATTTATTCGGATTTTGTTCGTTGTTCAATTTTATCAATTGTATATTTACTGTTTTGTCCCATTGGGGCCGTAATAAAATAAATATATAATTTAATTACACAAACCCAAAGCCCCCACTGCTGGGCATAATTCTCCCCGACATTTGCTACAATGATCGGTCTTGTGCCACTTGCATCTGGCGATTTCTGTTAGCTTTACACGGCTATAATAATCGCCGTTCAAGAACTCTTTGAGCCCATCAACCTAAGTCTAGCAATCTAGGGCTACCTTGGTTCTACCGAAAATGTCAATATTCCTATTTCGATTACGCTGATTAACTCCGAGCATAGCCATGTTAATAAACAATTGATTAATTTTGTGTTTTTTGATCAGCCCCATATCGTAAGGGAGCGTGTTTAAATGGGTGTGTAATGTTTAGCATAAAAACTAATGGTCTAATGATCATTTTACATAACATGAATTGCATCATATTAATCTGCATAATAAACCATCGATATAATAGTCATGATGCATAAAACGAAATGCATAATTTCAAAAACTATGCTTATTAATTTAAAAAGTAAATATTTCTAACTGCTTCCATTACTATTAATGTGGTCACAGTTCTAACCTAACCTAACCTAGGTAGAAGACATTGACTTAAAATGGATAATAACAAGAAAAGGATAGTTACACTAAATGAGGGTTATGTTATTCGATCGTATGCCAGATAAAATTATACAATTGGTTTTTATGCTAAACGTTCATTATGCTTTTCGTGGTTAATTAAATGAAATTATACAAAATGTTTTTATACTGATTGAAGCGCAGCCTATTTAAATGCAGTAATTCATCACTTACAAAACACTGGCCCAAGACTTACTGTATTGTTACTCCGAAACATGATTAATTCTGATGTATTTTTATTCGAAGCATTATTATTCCAAAGCCATTTGCTTCTGAATTGTTATTTTTTTAGTATTGTTATTAAACTACCCTTTCATAACCTAGCCACAGGTGTTTCTAAAATAAAATAGTAAACTCTTTTGCGGAAAACCATATAAAACCACAAAAGTAATTTAAATCCGTAATACATTTTGATAAATAACAAACTCAAGGTATGGGTATCTCGTAGACTTGGGAATCGATGACGATTTGCCGGTTATTGAGCATGTATTGTGTTTTTCATGGTGTCACCCATGACTACAATGTGGTCAGCAAGCACTTACATCTTAAGCGAGTTCAATATTAGGACTCGCCTTCAGTCCTAATATTGAACTCGCTTAAGATGCAAGTTTTAGTCATCGAATCTAATCCGAATGACGTGGTCAAGACAGGATAATTTTGGATTTCAAATTGTGTTCAAATAGTTAAAAATATTAAGATATTCATCTATTTCAAGTATTCCTTAAACTTTACCAACTTCACGTTTGAAAACAACGAACTAATCAAGTCATAATAATTATAGTAATAATAATTTTGAATTGGATTATTTTGGCGCTAAGAAAAAACAAGCGCAAGGACACCTGGGCCTCTATTCAACATGGTAAAAACCATATCGTTTTTGACCTGTTATCGAATTGCTAATGTTTTGTTAGCTCTTATATTTACATGACAGTAATGGCAGCTGAGTTAAAAACAATAACATAACAGGTCAAATACGATTTGGATTTTACCGCCTGGAATAGAGGCGCTGGACGTATACAATCTGTGTCATTGTTGTAAATTATTCAGTGGAATTCGAGCGCTGTTATTATATTGTTACCATCCTATTCAGAAAGGTGAGTTCTCTATAAAAGCGAGTTTATTTGTTAGAACTTTTAAAAAATATCTCGACACAGTATGTTTTAAGCTCCTTACAAAGCGTGTTTTACTTTTGTTATGGAGCACCTTGTTGTTTTCTCTCTGCGTAAATACGTAGATACTTTGTAAGAATTTAGAAATTGTATTTTTATTTGTTTTAAGGAAATATTTTTCAGATTTTTAATACCTACTTGTAGTTTTGACTGTAGGGGGGCACATGCAACTCTAGCGTAAATGACACATTTCGTTTAGTTTCCATTCCAATTTTTATTATTTCATAGAATAACTGTTCAGGGAATATTATTTCGCAAATTATTCATTTTGTATAATTTTTAAATGGCAGAACAACAAAACAACGAATTTCATTTGTTCGACGTTTAATTAGATTTGTTTTTAAATAATCGAATAGTTACACATAGCACCACAACTACGCCGAACACCTAGTAGGTCTCAACTAATCTATAGGTTAGGTTAGGTTAGAATTCTGTCAAGGCGCGAAGCGCCACAACTACGTGGAATAGGAGCTCCGCGAAGCAGACTTTCGTCGACTTCGTCTCAGGGTCTATTGAAATGATATTACGTGAAGTAATTAAATAATATTCCTTGTAATAATTTGTATGTTAATTAAAAATACTTGAAACAATAAATCACGAAACGTTTTCCATGACATCATTCAACTATTTAATGAATCATCTGACAAGTAAAAATACACGATTTAAAATTCCTTGCAATGACCATTCCCCGAACTGAATTATCGACGAAATGAAAATACATGAAATGTTGACGTTGCAGTGAAATTCGACGAAATAGGTGTCGACAATTTGATGATAAACCCATTACATGAGACAACACGCCATCTTCATCTAGAGCAATTTTTAATACCTACTTGTAGTTTTGACTGTAGGGGGGGCACATGCAACTCTAGCATAAATGACAGATTTCGAGTACAACATTTTCCTAAACGCAAATCCTTCAATCTAAAAATTGATAATAATATGGACACTAAATGACACCTTACGCGATGTTATAATGTAAAAAAAAGCTTAGCTTTACATGTATGTGAGGTGACCGAAGTTTTCTTTTACAAGATTTTTTTTTTTAACTAAGTCGGCGTAATTTAAATGTATAACTATGCCAAATTACAGCTTTGTAGTACAAAGAGTCTCCGGGGTAAGCCGTGGACAGACGGAGAGATGGACATGGCGAAACTATAAGGGTTCCTAGCATGAATTCGGAGCCCTAAAAAGGGGCCTCATATAAGAATAGGACGAAATCCTTCGCGTGCGACTCCAACTCGCTTGGTACACAATCCTAACATTGTTATAGTGACACAGAAGCTTGCAAAAATGAAGCTGCGCATGGGGCATATTATTTATTATGCTCTCTTGCTACACGATTACCGATATCTGTGCTACGCTTTTGCTTCACGTAGCACTCTAATTTGTCCCGCCAAGCTGTGAGACCGCTTCAACGCCTACGCCGCTGCTCTTTCTTACGGTTAGGTACTAGTGCTAATTCTCGTGTGCAAAAACTGATAAATGTGTTTTTATATCGTATTATAAAAAAAGTAATTTCCTAAAATTACTCACGCAAGTACAGTTATTTGTATGAGTTATTTTAGGACGTGACTGTATTCGTTGTTAGCTGTATTTAACTTAAAGAAGAGGCATCTATAGAACATACTATAGAACATCGTTCAAATAAAAAACATAGGGGAATATAAAAGATGTGTTGACTAAGAATAAACGGCATAAGGTATAGGGGAGAGTGGGTAGGATTCGTACACTTTTTACTTTAAGCCACATAAAACAAAAACTATCCATTATTTAAAAATAACTTTAATGCTGTCACATACCGCACTTATCAGCCTTTAAGATGAATGATGTGTTGTTTCGATATAAGAAAGCATGGCGATGCTACGACAACTTTACTAAAATGAGAAAAACGTACGAACCTACCCCACACGTGGGGTATGTTCGTACATAGCGTAGGGAGCTTTCGTACATAGTGGGGTACCTTCGTACAATGAGAGAAATAACCACTATTCAATGTAATATTATCATTTATTGAGATCACAATTAACACAGAATCAGCCTTTTTTTAGGAACAATTATCAATTATTATTTTGTGTACCTCAGTAGGTACTACAAATAACTACTTACTCTTAGTAACAAAAAACGTACCTCAGTACTAAAAATTACTACTTAGTCTTGGTAACAAAAACGTATCATAACTTTTCTCTTATTCATATAATAACTAAGTACCTAGGTACCTAATGAATCAACATAATAAACTCTACCATTACAGCAACAAGCCTTAGTCTTAAGTATTAATACACGTACTATCCAACAGCATACATAGATAAGTCTTTCTCGAAGCTATAAATGTGGGACGTTCTCGCTGTCATAGCAGATTTTGATGGTGTCAGTATATGTACCACATCTGTTATATTGACACTCCCCTCATCCTTGGTGGTGGGAAAAACAAATTTCCAGAAACCAGGCTTCTTCCTCATAAATGAAACTATGTATTCAATAGGACTGCACTTTATAAGCACTTGCCCAACGTAATATAAAACAGTATTTTTTTTAGCAAATTTGACTAGCACAAAACATCCTTGGTTAATGTTCATAGACATAACTGGAGTTTCATCTTGAACATCCAATTGCTCGGACGCTTCTTCGATGGGAGAACAAGAACTTTCTCTTAAACTGATATTAGTTTCATCCTCAGAATCAGACTCGTCCTCACTGACAGGCTTGAAAGTTTTCTTTTGTCTCTTTGATTTAGTTGTTCTTACAGTTTTCTTCTGTCTTTTTGGATTGGTGTTGGCGGATACTAAATTTAATGCTCGCTTCATCTCCTTAGCATTTTGTCTTATCTCTTGCTCTTGCTTCTTCAACTGTTTTGCTTTCTCTATTTCTTCTAGTCTTATTTTCTCCGGAGTATCTGTATATATTCTCGACTTTCCTTGCTGTTTCCCTTTTCTCGACTTTTTAGACTCAGTTCTGTCTACTATAGGGTAAGGCCGGATAACTTCTGGAGTTATTAGTCTTCCAGCAGGTAAAGTCGCCGGTGGAGTTGTAGATCTATGTAAGGAAGGTGAAACAGGAACTAAGCTCTCTAGGAGATCTTCTTGAGTAAGCTCTTTTTCCGATACATTGGCACCTTGACTCGCTGTTGAAATAGACTGCTCACCTTCTGCGGATTCTGACTGTGGCGGAAAAGAAGCTGATGTAGGGGCCAACCCTGGTAGTAAATCTTGTTGTTCCACGTCGAGCTGACGTGGACCCGGATTGGTATACGCTTACAGCTGCAAAGTCGTCGTCTCCGAAGGCTAGCTTATTAAATGGCCAGATTCCATTCTTCTCAAAGGCACGTGTTATATTTCTCCCACTAAACGATTCAAAATAGGCTACTTTGGCAAGCTTCGGTATATTGTATATGTTTAGAGTTTTGCCCGGGTTATTCACATGCCAATCGTTAAATGCCACTTTCAATTTTGCCTTGAAAGGTCCAAATACACCAACGTCTAAGGGCTGGAGACGGTGAGTTGTATGCGGTGGGAACGAAAGGTAAACTATGCCATTGTCACGAGCATAGTCTACTGCTTCTATTGTGACGTGGCTTTCATGGTTATCAACCAGTAGCAAGATAGGGTTATCTTTTGAGCACAACGTTTTCTTCTGGATATGTTTCAACACCTCCAAAAATATAGTGGTATTTATCCAACCACTCCTTGTTGCCATTCCCAGACTACCTTCCGGAGCACCGTCCATAAAATGGTCTTTAAAATGAACCCTGGGGAAGATAAATAGAGACGGAATTGTGTTGCCACTGGCTGATATGATTCCTCCAAATGTAACAAGTTCTCCTCTCTCAGCCGAAACAAGTTGACCGATTTGTTTTTGGTTTTTCTCAGCTAAAACCTTGGGCGTATTTAATACTGTGGATATCCCCGACTCGTCAAAATTGTAAATTCGGTCAGCAGTGAACTTGTATTTTACGTATACAGTCTCAAGGTTTTCGAAGAAATCTTTTATGGCAGTCTTATTGAATGCGAAGCACCTTGCGGCACTGGTGTTTTCTGGTTTTCTGAGACTTAAATTTGTGCAACGCTTGCGAAAACTCTGCACCCAATCCTTTCCTGCCATTTGATTGTGATCCCAATTAGAAGGATAACGTAATCTATTAGCTTTTGCAAACTCATACGCAAGTTTTCTTACTTGGACAATCGTCAATCCGTAGTGCATTTTGGAGCATTTCATTATGTACGTATTTAAATGAGCCTCTTCTTCTGCAGAAAACACTTGGTTTGAAGAGTATTTGGAATTGAAAACACGTACCTTACTATGTCCGTCTTCAGTAGCTGCTTGTTTATGTAACTTCGTCAAGCGACTTTCGAGCGTAGTTGGTTTGACGCCATATTTTTGCGCAGCCTTTCTGAGAGATAAGGTTTTATTCAAAACTTCGTCTATCGCAGATTTCATGCTATCTTCGTCTACTTGTCCCGTTCTCGTCCCCTTTTTCACATACTTTCGCGGCATTTTGATTCTGTAATAATAATATATTCGATAAAAAAAATGTTTAATGCTATGCAGGTTAGTGTGGGGAGGATTCGTACAGCACGAATCTACCCCACTGCTAACTGCACGAAGGTACCCCAAACCAAAAATACAACGATTTAATTTAAAATAAAAATACCCGTTATAGTTATCAGAAAACAACTGCGTGCATTTAAGACCTCAATACCATTCCACCAACTAAATTGAATCACTTTTATAACTAGAGTAAAATTAATAACATTTAAACACGTTTCAAAGTGAACCCAAAAATTACTTACGTGGAGCGAAAACATGAACGGACCTGTTGTGTCGAAGCCGGGAGCCGCACTGCCCCGCCGCTCCGCGCGTAGCCTATGCGTCCGAGTGGGAGTTACGCACACAAACATGAACACGCCAGTATGCTGTATAGCTTAGATATCACTACCGTACGAATGCTCCCGTTGTACGAATGCACCCCACTCTCCCCTACTAATAGCTATTTCGAAGTCATTACATTAGACAACACGCCATCTTCATCTAGAGCACTTTTTTTCTGTACGAAGAGTCAACATCGTTCAATAAAAAACTACAAATGCTTCCGCGGCTTTGAATGAGTTAATGGATTGCAATTAAAATACAATTTATACGTTGTTAAGGATTAAATATCAAGTTTTAGAATTACGCATTATAGCTATTTTTAGCCAAGGAAGGCAAAGCTGTACCTCAACCTGTTAACTAGTGTCTTTAAAACCTTAATAACTCCTAAACTAATTAACATAAGTTAAAACTATATTCTGGACAGGTAAAGAAAGTGCTTTCTTATGCCGTAATATTTACGTCAAGTTCTGGGATACTCTGTATTATAACATAAACAATGTAAACTAACCTAATTGAAAACATACCACATCTAATAATAATAAAAATCGTATTTTATGTTTAACACAAAGCCACAAAGAGAAAAATAAATTTGTGTGTTATGAGTGTGGTTAACAAATCATTAAAAGCAAGCGGGTTTGCATATACCGAGAAAGCGAGACGAACACCATTTTCAAAAGAATTAAAATAAGAAAGCTATGTAAAAATCTCAACTGAATTCTTGAGACGACAAATAAGAGCAACTGCGGTATAATTTGAGTATAGCGGCAGTATTCACAGTATCAAAGCAGTAAAATGTTATTTTAGTTTTATTTTATACCTCCAAATTGAATAATGTTTATTTAAATAAATAAATACATTAAACAATTAAAACAAATGTTACAATGAAATGAATGTACCACTGTGGCGTTAGTTTTTTTGTCTAGTTATATATTTTCTATTGATTCGTTTGTGTCAGTTAAGATTTTGCAATGTAATTTCATGGAATTCTTTGACACATGTCATAGGTGTTTAAGTGTGAAATAAATTATCGTCAAAATGCCATAGAGTTGATGTCAAAGTGGTAAAAATCATAGCTTACTAGTATCGTTTCGATAAATAAGAAGGTATGTATGTACAAAAAATAAAAATAGTTTGTAATTAGGACTATTTACATGACATTTGCAATCGAAAAAACAATATAATTAATTTTTACAAATTAAATGCAACACTAAATCACAATTCAATGAACTAAGAAAACAAAGCTTCCTAATTTCAGAACATATTAATAAATTAATAATAAGTTGTACCAGCGATAATGGCTATATTTTTTACTTATAGTATGGAGGTTGCAACGGACAGAGAGTCAGAGAGTCATAAAAATCCAGGGAGGCCTTTGCCCAGCGGTTTGATACAATAATAGGTTATAATATTATAAAGTATTTATCCCTACTATAAGTTTATAATTATTTTGATAAGATAGTTTAGTTATGTTAATTTATTTATTTAGTTTATTTTTTATTCCAATGTAATTTAGTATTTATTCCATTGAGTGTAAAAAAAAACCATAAATGTAGTTATTTAAATACAAAAACTGTAATTTTTATGAGATCAACATTCGCTCTCGCAGGATCTTTACGGCCTAGTCCCTTCAAAAAGTAAGTATTAAGAAATATTGTTTTCTTAAAGATCCTACATTTATTATTCACGGTCGATACTTACATACTGTTCCACTGATCCTGACTGTGGCTCCCTGTGTACGGTCGGAGCAGTCTCTATGAATAAATTCATGCTCGCACGGTACTACAGTTCGTCTCGGTGCAGCTGCCTCTGCAGTTTGAATGTTTTTGATTTACGTGTAACGTTTTGTACTTAAAATATCCTAATTAACAACGGCAAAAAACTCTATTTGGTAAAATGTTAATATTTTTTATAGTTAAATAAGTTCAAAATCTGATTAAAATAGAACGAAATACCTCCATTTATTTTGCAAACTTTATGCGCAAAAATGGATTCCACGCCGCATGAAGTTGCAAGCGCCACACGTACTCGTACGAACTGATTTTGTGTGTAAAATGGAGAACAAATGAGGGATCATTATCATCTAATATAATTTTTATAGCATGCACACGAATATATTATAAAAAAAAGAATGAATGGGTTCATAATACTTTATTTTTATTACATAACAAGGGAATAGAGGAAATAGGCGAGTGAAGACATACTTAGTCCGGCTTAGGCTTGAGCTAATTGCAAACTGATTAAGTTTCTCACCCATGCCAATTTTAATAAGTGCTCGACAACTATCACCAACTGTGACATATGCTTACATAGCCGTGACAGCGCTTGTAGTAAACAAAATATATGCTTGGGTTTAGGTCAGACCTGGTGCGGATTAATCGCATCGAAAGTTATCAAGAGTGCATGTAGAATTGTAGATATATGACCTTTGAATGTAGGCAAGGCAAAAGACATCCGCTTTATTTTAGTCCGCCTGGCTTCTACATAAATCGTACCTAAGCATAATTTTGTTGATGTTATAGGAGCTCTTCTGTTAAGTGAACAAGAGCTACCATAACGTTAAAAATATGATAAGATATAGAAGCAAGTAGGGCCTTAACAAAGTGAAATAAAGGTGTACTTTAGACTTATGGCGGTGAGTTGTGCGGGGTGGTGAGGGGCAAATTAAATGCATAGAAATCACTACATCAGCCAGCACAGCGCCGGCCGGCGTGCTTTATACATCTCTATGCATTTCCTAATATAAGAACAACTCAACGTTCTGATGAGGATGTCCAAAGAACTAGCATCGCATAATTCCAACTACTATTATTACTAGTTAAAAACCTCTAATTAATGAGAATTGTTTTAGTAATAAAACAGATTTACTGGCTTTCTTATTATGTACCTATGAATGAATATACGCAAATCAGGTGGCGGAGAAAATCAGTTTACACCCACTGCCAAGCGTCGGATTCACTTAAATTTTGCATACTGAATAGTATGGTACAACTGAACTGATTTGATGACGAAAGTGTAATTGTAAGAACTCTCAATGAAAAACAATTACAGTGTTTCAAATTTTTTTTCTCTTTACAATAATTCATGTGGTAAAAACGACAATAAAATAACCGAGTTACATGTTTATTATACCGAAAACGAATGCTGCAATTATCTCATCCCAAATTCAAATCAACCGAAGCATGTTGACATGAATTACAGCGATAATTGGCCGCCATTACAAGCGAGGCATGCCTCGGTAGTTATACGCGACAGACCGACTTGTAATTAATTGCCAATTATGTCCAACCATTACAAATTTAAACCGCATATAAAGCGACATTGATGGCTTCCAGACAAGTAGGAAGAAAAATGGTAGGATCTTTAATTGTATCATTTAAAACTACCACTATTTGTTTTTTTCTAGTTAGATTATATGTACGATACATGCCTGAAATGCTGTTATATTGTTGTGTTTAAAATTCAGATTTGTGTAAATTAGTTTGAAATGGTTTGACGTAAGTGCTGCCTAGATTTTAACATACTACCGTGCACTTATGTTATACGAGTAGTGGTTTTTGTTTCGAATGCAGTTTAAGGGTTTTAATGACGATACTCAATGTCATCATCATCAAGTACCAATCTTAATCAGTTGTAGGATCAGAATTGATTCACATTACGTCCATATGTATTCACAACCTAAAACACCACTACAACATTCAATTTCACTGATTATTTTTGAAAACTGAATCAACTGTTACTTTTTCGACTCTCAGGAAGTTTAAGTTATAAGTCGAAAATAAAAGCACCCCAGTCCGCGTAGAGAAAATTCTGTATAATGCCGAGCAGTGGGTCAGAAGACTAGTCGGAACCGGGTCGGGGATTTGTTTAGATAAGTCGCGATGATAGGTTTTACATATGCACACTGACGTACTCTTAGTGTGGGAATAGAGACCAACTGCAGCACTTGGAATGGTTTCATTTAAAACATGGGTTTCATACATAACAGGGCCTCTATTCTAAAAGGTAGAAGCGATATCGTCTTTGACCTGATATGGTATTGTTTTTAACTCGGCTGCCATTACTGTCAATAAAATAGGAGCTGTCAAAAAGTTGACGATGCGATAACAAGTCAAAGACGATATGGTTTTTACCGCCTAGAATACCGGCCCTGGTAAGATGTTTTACATTTATTATGTTTCTAGCTATTGTTACCTCTTTGTATATAAATAATTAATCACTATAGCGACCTTAAACATACATTAGGCTGTGCTCTTATCACACATTTCCTGGTAATTAAATTTAATTTCACACTTTGACTATTACAATAATTATTGATTTTGGAGTTTCTTTATAAGCCAAATCGATGCATTGACCGGTTGAAACTATCTTATACGGTTAAGTAACAAAAAGGTCATTAAAGATTTAGGGTCTGTTTCACAATCGATGAGTAAATTTATCTGCTATTTAAAGTTGGCTCTCTCCTGGTCCATTTTCAAGTGTAAGATATAGAAAGGGCTAGATGTAGCTGATAGATATGATTTACTTGTCGATTGTAAAACAGGCGGTAAGAAGCATAAAAAATTACTAGTAAACGTCTTGTAGGACACAATAAGTAGGTTTAATAGATCAAGAGCTACCCTCTTTTGGCGTCACGCAGTCGGGTAAAATTGTTTACGAGTTATCTAACGCACGTTGCTAGTGACATCAGTTCAATATATTATAACATAAGCGGCGTTCTCATATCTAAATAATACGGAACAAAACCACTCAAGTACCAGGCGTATTATCATGAATAATAAAAAAAGTACTGTTCCGTACCGTAAAATAAAGCTAGAAGCAAATAGGGTGAAAAGCGTCCCCCAAGACGAGGATCGTATGGATTTCCAATATAGTAGAAATATTAGAAGCGGCTTGGGTTAGGAAATCGTAATCTGTCTCGATTATATGACTTGATTATTCGATAAAACCATGTTAAGCGAATACGAAGATATAATTGGTTAAATGTATCAGAAATCTACTGTCACAAAATCATCATCATTGCACTTTTAACTTAAGTCAATTGCGACAACATTAATTGAATATTTGTGAGTAATATTTACACCACCTTGTACCGATGCTGTCAAGAAGAAATTAAGAAGACACCAAACCAAATTCAATAATGATTTTATCTACAACTTCAATCACGCAATTTATTTGTCATAATGGAACAGCTGCATTTTGAATACTTACAAGATAAATAAGATTCTTAAATTTATTCTTGTCTTGCCTGATAATTCACGGGGCAAACTGTAACTTTACGATTGTAAAACTTGCATACCGATCACTAAATTAGGTACACCGAATTACAGTTTCTTGATATTTTTAACTATAAATAATAGCCGATGGAATTGTTTGCCTTACTATGTACGTACGTACGATAAATTTTTCTTTGTCCCATTGGCATTGAGGCGACAAGGCTTTGCTAGCATAGCATAATGATATGTAACATTACATTTTGTTTTTAAACTACCAAACATTGAGTCATGGCCACGGGGCGACAGGTACTTATATTGTAACGATAGTATATTTTATAGTGATGTCGGCTTTTATTATGTAAATATATAAGTATTTTCAGATGATAAAACAACACACATGGATACAAATTGGTCAGTGTGCTCAGTCCGATTGATGTTTTTTATGTTGTATATGAGTTCTAATAATTTCGTTTCTGATTGTTTTATCTCGATGGGCTCTATCGGATGCACTTTAGGATCTTATAATGACCCCCAAAAGATATCTCTGAGATGCGTATTTTTAGATTAATCTAACATATTATTTTAATGTGAACGCAACGAAATACAAGTATGTATTTATAAAAAAGTGGCTGAGATTTAAATTTAAACCACTCTGCAAAGAAAGCAGGCGCCTTTGATTATTTCGAGTTGCTTAAATATAGTTAAAAAAAATGTTATTTTGTGCTCCAAAATTAAAACAATAATATATTATTTTGATATTCTTATTTATTTTCTTAATATAATCTTATTTAGTTATTGTATATTTAAATTACTTGGAATAATCGAAAGTGCCCGTTTTCTTTGCCAGGGGGTTTATAAAATTGTAACCTACGATTATGATTTATAGAAAATCACTAAATAGTCAAATTTTTGGATACGCAGTAAGCCTTCTTAATTGTTTGATCTTAGTTTTTTTTGCTGTGTTCGTAAAAGTCAAAACATGGTTTGTATAAAATAAAATCATCACCTGGGCAACACTGGGCGCCAACACCTAGTTGGGGAAAAAAATGCGTTAGGCGTTAGCTCTATTGGATGGTAATTTTATTTTTTTATTAAGTAATTTATAATAATAATTAACGACGTTGGCGTCCTACATGATTAACTCGTCTTGTTATGGACGGTTTTTCAATTAAAGATTTTATTAAGGTATTATAAATAGATCCAAAAAAAAAGAATTATTACTGATTAGGAATAATGAAATGAAACTAAACCTATTAATAATTTTCAATCCGTTTGCGGATGTCACAGCAGCAGCAAACATTCTTCCTTTACAGCCGCGCAAACCAATATAAATCGCAAGCGACGCGAAATAAACTTTATTTGCGTAGCTTTCCGTTGACGTCGATGCGAATCAGCTGTTTACATCGACAGACAAACTATCGATAGCCCAGCCCTAGCGCGCTGAATAAGAAGTAATGAGTTTTCTTTTACACTACCTGACTCCGGGCTTTCAGACGCCTTCACTAAATGAAATTAAAATATCTCCGTTCTTTACTCAGGTTATTTGAAGCTTTACAAGTGCTTAGAATGTTTGTTGACATTCCAGTATTTAAATAATGAAAATACTTAACAAATACTCTACCTGACTTTGACAATGATTGTGTAAATATAGGAAAGTAATAGCACAAGAAATGAGAAAAAAAATTGGTTACTAACAGGTATTACTCAAAGCTGAACGCGACTCGTTACAGTTATGAAGATAATTTATAGAACCAAAAACGAACATTTAAGAGGCATCTGTTATAAATAATTTAATAACGTAACTATAATTATTATTATTTTGTTACTCATAATATAAAACCTTACAAAAATAACACATTTTTGCATTACATTTTTTTATAAAATATGTTTGAAAATTTAAAGGACAGCCTTACTTTTCAATTTCTGCCATCGCGCTCTAAATAATATAAAAGCTCGTTGCCCATAATTTCCAAAGTGCCAGACCCCAGTACAGGTGCAGCAATGTTTTCCACCTCAATGTACTCATATCTCAGCAATTACTTATAGAATCACGCAGGTACTTAGTAAGTTGTTGCAGAAAAGCTGTTAAAGAAATGGACCAAATTCTATTACAGTACAGTTCAATTTAACTGGAAAATAGCGTGCCGGAATTACAACCGCCAATAGTGGAAACTATGCGTTTAGTTTGAATCCAGATGTATCGTGTGTGGGTGAGTATACGTTACGAAGACAATAGAATTAATATAGCTAGCTCTTATTATAGAGATTAGACTCGCTAGTAATAAAATTAAACACAAAAACTAGCAGGTACCTACATGATCGGATAACCAATAAGGCACACTTAATATATAAGAGAAAATAAGAATGAATTTAGGTAAAAATATATACCAAGTATAAAGAAATATATCAAGCATCTTTATTAAAACTAAACTAAAAAATAATGTCAACCTGCAAAGTGTTTTCTTTGCTAACTCATATTATAGGAGAAAATATTTTAAAGCGAACACTTACTAAGCCACGACAAAACTGAATCAAAACTTGCTTATAACTTATAACGAAACCAACGGCGAGTTATTTCCTCGCAGACAGTACTGCAATTTGTTATCATTAACTGCGCCCGCCGTTGATTCGATAATCTAAAAATTCCCTTAGTCGTTGCGGTGAGCGGGCGACGAGACGTACGCGGTGCAAGTTACTTACGGATACATTTATAATTTTACTTCAGAATATATTTTTGGGTAACTCATTCTTTATTTAAATGTAGAAATTTACAGGACACTCCGATTGTCCACATATTTAATTATTACTATTTTGTTTTTTCTATTCCTTCCTTCATTAATATCACGTAAATCCTACTAATTCCAGGTCCATTTTATGCTAATGTTTAAGTGTTTATCTTTCAAAAACGTAATACTCCGAAACGGAATTAGATGAAAGCACTAGTAATCCATATTCTATGTAGATTGAAATATAGAAAAAAAGTTTGTCCCTTTAATTTAGATTTTTGTATTACTATTGCAAGTTACGACCTTCTTTATCGACTGAGTATTTTGACTTGGAGTTTGCTTCAAAGATGTACTTAGTTTTTTTTATGAATGAAATTAACTTGCCCGTAAAACTTTTCAACGATCATAGTTTTGACCGCACGATGACGCAATCCTGCCAAAGTCGAGAAACACATAAAAACATGCCGTTTTTGAGTATAAGTAAATGTCAGGGATACTCAGTCAAATAATCTAAGATTTCGAATGGATTAAACCTTTTACCAGGGGCTTTCTTGCTTGCAAACAATAAGATCCAACGCTTATGACTTGAGCCACGTGAACTGCAAGAAGACGTAGCGACGTCACGGCGACACCACACCGACAACACGCCATTTGTAAACTATTTGTATGCGGGCGAGTGTGCCGAGCTCACTTTTCTTACTCCGCCATGACGAACCGGCGTCTTGCTTCTATCTCACAACGTTTTCCAACAACGGAACGTAGCGAACCTCCTGGTTACAAAAGCAGCGTTTCACTGACACGTGTCTTACGCTGTGCTGTCTGTGTTCGACACAAATTCTAGAGGTAGCTCAGCACAGTCGCATTGGTATTTATGTGCCGTTCGGATATCGGGTGCATGCTCTCTGAATTAAATTTTGTTCGTGCGATGTTCATGCTCACTCGCTTGATACGTTGATTGAAAGGCATTTCCGAACGTGTTTTGTGTTTTGCAATGATCTTTATACTACAGTTCATGGATACGAAAGTCTTTATTTACGAACTATTTGAGGCACTCTTAAGTTGTGAAATAAAATATTCTTGTAGTTCTAATGCAATTTTTATCGTTTTTATTACCATATAAGATGTATTTTTAAATACAAAGAAAAACATGGAAAAAATGTAACACAAGGTTAATTTGATCTATTTAGATATAGTTAGAACCAAATGTTAGGTTGACGTAAATAAACATGATTTCATGAGATATTGAAGATGAATTTAATCATTACTCAAAAAATAAATACTGTTTCAAGAATATTATAATTTTTTTACGTTGCAATGATAGAAAACTAAAATGTGTGATGAGAATACGTGGAAAAATAGTTAAAATGTTGGCGAAAAATTATTAAAGTACACTAAGCACTTAAAAACTTAACATCGCAATAAAATGAATCGCGATTGTCATGTTTAACAACCGTCTTTTGTCACTCAAACATACAAGTTTTATTAAATTCAATATCTGTGCGTTGAGCAAACATTCTCGCAAATAACATTGTTCAGTACAGGAAGTGATATATCGTTTATGAGAAACTTAAGTACACGATTGTCGTTTTCGTTCCGTTTCGAAGTTTACTACTCTGACTATAAAATGCATCGAACGTTGCAATGGTTTTAGTGCGATGCTATTTTATATTATGCACTATACACTCGTGATATGCAGGAAATACTCCCAAAAACGATGAGCGAGTAATAACAATAACGCTAGTATTGGTTTGCTTAAATATATCATTATAACATGATAACAACACCACTTTAGATTAATACTGGGACAAACCCTACAAATATAGAAACAAAATATTAGGTAAGTTTTTTTTTTAATTTATTTTAAAACAATTATGTATTATCGTTTGCAACAGTCAGTCGGTAAGTCGTGGAATAGCTTGAAGTTCAACGAACAAAACTTTTTTCTTTTTCATGGCTTGCTTTATACAATATTCTATGGCGCTAAAAATATTTGGCTCATGAAATGCTTTTCTTTCTACATGTTGTTTGCCCTGTAATAAATGCCACCAAAGTGTGCTTTGTGGGCGAACAATCGCACTAGAGCTCAGCTAATAATTGGATTCTATCACAGCATCCGTGAAGTAACGGCGCAGAACCCGTCGGAGTGTAACGCCACTAACTTACACAAATGTTTGCTTTTGATCAAGGTGACTCTGATTCAGGAAGGAGATATATTTGGACAAAAACGGAGAGATTTTAAAGGACAGAGAAGTGAATTTATACGAAATATTGTGTTAAGTATAATTGTGACGATGATTCGATGAGATCTAACCCAAAAGATTTGTGTAAATCATGGCACATATTATGGATTGGGTCTAAGTATAGTAAAAAACACTCTTATTTTCTCTTATGGGTTCTAATGAGTTTTTCTATTAATAGTCGATCCCACAAAGTAGATATCTTTAAACGTATGCAGAGTAAAATTTGACAACATTAATTTTTTAAAGATGTTTGTTATTTCTTATGAAAGAAATCCAAACGTCGTGGAGCATTTTACTCAAATGGGTTAGAGTTGAAGTATAGTGTATAGTATTTTGGCGTCCTACTCACTCAGAGAAACGACTACTAGAATGCCCAGTTCTGGAAGATTATCCAGCTTAAGCCTGTCTACTGAGAGGTGAGAGCAGTGGTTTAAAGAAAATGACCGCAGGCCGTGTCGCAAAATCATATACAGAGCTCGGGAGAAAATTCCAATGCAACGGCGAACCATTAAAATATTTTGAGAAGATGAGTATTGAAAAACATTAAGCCGACTGTGTCTGAAAATACCATGCGTCTCTATCTAACTAGTACAAAGAGAACAGAATGCGTGCTTGAGCGCGCAGCCGTGACTGTAAAGTCCGATGAATTGAGAGTAAATTAATAACCGTATTACTTTTGCAGTGAAGTGCAATTATTTGATGATTGCATTGCAATGCGCGGTTAACGCTGATACCGGAGCAAGGATGGCGGCAAATGGAAAAGACATTATTCATCGCTTTGACACCTACGATTTTAGCACGTATATAACCAAGTACCCTATTCTTTAATGTCGTAAAGGGCACAGAAGTACTTGTGGTAGTACTTTTCTTAAAAAACTGAAAAATTAGCCAATAAGCGCAGTCATAATTAACTTTAAAAATGCCTTTAATTCGATCAATAGGTACATGAGGTGCGCTGTAGTATTTTCTGAATTCTTTTTAAATAGAGGTATTTTTAAGGAGGCGGTTTTTTGTTTTTTAAAACATTTATTTTATTTAGTGATCATAATACGCTGTTACGTAGTCCAACTTCTTGGTTGATATGGAACTTTAACTTATTTCAAGCGCGCCGCAAGCAACGCCGCGGGAAAGTCAAAGTCATATTTCAACAAGTAAATATTCTTCGTTGTAGTCGCTCAACTATCTTAATCGAGATATTTTATCGCCACCCTTGAAATCAGTACCGTTGAGGAGTTCCGGTGGTTATCCGTGGTCTTCATCATCAGCTTTACTTCACCAAATGATACATTCGGAATGCAAATGCTGGACTTTTTACTAAAAATACTAAAATTACTATATGTTTGCCTACAGTATTTGAGGAGTTCCCTCAATTCCTCACTGATCCCCTCATCAGATTCAGATTTGGTGACAATGGGACCACCTCAGAAGTATACTCTATCAAACTAAGAATTTTTAAAATCGGTCCACAATTGACGGAGTAATCGGTGAACATACATTAAAAAAAAACATACAGTGGAACGTATAACCTCCTCTCTTTTTTGAAGTCGGTTAAAAATGCCACTATCTAAGTAACAAATGTTTGCATTTTCGTTATGAGAATCCCTGAAATAAATCTTATATACCTACTTAAGTTCCATGAAAACTTCAAGTATAAATAAATCATCAATTACCACTTTACGCTAGTGACCCTTCCAGTTTTCACACGTATCGGCTTCCGGAGTAAAACTTTAATAATCGGTTTTCCACAATTTATACAGCGTTTTTGAATATTTTGATTGGATTTCACGCGTGTTATTTGTTGCGCTGACACGTATGCAATACATTGTTATAAGTTTAGCTTGGCTTAATAATCTCATCTGGATGATGCATTGATGAGGTAGCTTTAATTAATGAAACTATTTAATGTAATCTCTCCATGGCTGACCAAGGGCAAATTTACCTATTTATTCAGCCAAGCTGTGCCCATACCTTTTAACGATACCTATCTGTTTACTGCAACTAGGACTTTGTGAGTATATACTTAAGTGTAATCAAATAAACTTTTATGTAAATTTTAGTTTTAATTAGAATTTTGCCTTAAAATGAATGATATTAAGAGGTAATAATTGTAACAATAATTAATTATATTTAATCCCCGTTGTTGTAGATTTTTGATTTTATTTGAAATTGTCGCTGCAGAATTTATGTAAGAACATTAATTGACCTTGTCCTAATGTAAGCTTCAGGTAAGCTGCGTTTTCTAGGAACAGTTCTAGACCACATCGAATTTCACAATTGAAATCGTGCAAACGTCAACTTTAACCGTTTTTTGTAATTAGAATGGGTGCACGGATGATTAGGTACTGATGAAAAAGTAGTCAACGTAGCTTGATGAATTATGAACTCGATAGATTGGTCAGCCGAGGTAGATTGGTGACAAGGAAACCAAAATAAACTCGAAAACCTTGTGTAAAAATGTTTGTTTTCATTTGAGTTATAAAGTCCGTCGAATTCTCGTAGTAACTAACTTTCTGATAAAAAAATGGCCGTAGGTGCAAAGCTATCCCAGTTCCCTCAGAGGTGTCGGCCTGCGAGGCTGCACTAAATAATTCCCCCGGGCGCAGCGGGCGGTTTAATGAATTTTTAATCAAATTACCCACGCGGCTCGAAAGAAATTTTAGGGATAAATCCTTATGATACTGTAGCAATATTGCATGTTCGGGTTGACCGGGAAAGCTGTTATAGATCTTTGACTGAAATTACATAATTCGCAATAAGTTATACTGACCTAGACATAAAGAAGTAAAAACATAAATACCGGGGAACTATCTCATTTAAATTCACCTTTTTTGGTTCAAAGGTATTATAGCTCCATGTAGTTTTAATTTTTAATATGTTAATATTTACGTCAAATTATGGGTCGCCCTGTATGGGTGATTTAAAAAAAATATGTACGTAGGCTTTAATCACTTGTGTAACGAAAATTAATCATACAATCATATGGCTAATTTTCGGTACACAAAGGAAAAAATTAAGATGTTTTTAATTGAGCCTTTAACTAAGTACGTATAATAATTTTAAAATTCACCCGTTTACTTCTGCGCAGACTGAGTTGTGAGCCAAAGCTAATTAACAATCAAATTAAGAATTAGTTTGCCGTACCAGACACAGAATCACCTTTCGTAAAATGATATGTGTTTTTAATTTATGTTTTTACAGTTTTTTTTCTTCCAATGTCTTATTTAGATTTTGCGTAAAATATTATTTCTGTGTTTTTTCTTGTAGATTTAAAATAATATTACTAAACCAAGTAATTGAATACTAACGAAAACAATCAAAGTCGCTAAAGAATCAATACACATTTAGGTGTTTTCAAAATTAGTAATTCAATTGTTATACAACGCGCTTACTTTTAACGATTACAGCTTTAAACAATGTCAAACATAAAAGCCGTCTTACAAATCTGAACTGTCATTGGCACATTTTCGTTTGTCTTGATTATGGAAGTAAATTAGCTTTCATTACGCAAACTTATTTATTAACTCTGTGCGTTTAAAATATTACTTGTAAGAAAACTTCATAACATTTTTTATTATATTTTTGTCAACTGATCACCCTGCTAGCCGAGGCGTACACAAACAGCTAAAACAAAGTTGTCAAATTGAAATGTTTCAGTAAACACTAGTCACGTAATGAGAGCTTTCCGACTTCGAAATCGTTGTACTAGTTGGACGATTGGTCGAGTTTTTAGTCTTACGTCGGATCGGAAATCGAGTTTGTAATCTATTTTTCCTTATTTAATCGCCAGGGATTTGCCGGGACAAATTAAAGCTTAGATTGCTGTGGCGTAACTGTTATTAATGTGTTTTTTTTGTTAGAATTGAAAATCAAGTTGCCTTTCTTCTGTAAACAAACATTCACATACAAAACTGTATCACACATCGAATAACTACCATCCGGCCGCAATCAGAATACAACTGGAAAGCGCTTATTTCCGTAATGCCAGAATTAAATACCAAATTGCCAATATACTACTGGGTTAGCAAAACTTGACATTTAAATGTAGGTATTGTTGATTATCCGTACCCAATATTTAGAAGGTAGCTTTTTGGAAATCTGGTACAGAGAGTAGTGTAGTATATATTCAAATTCTGGTATTTCGGGAACGAGCGCTGGAAAATGCCTTCAGCATAGAAGTTCTAATTATTGATCTACAATAACATTAACCTATCAGGTAAATAATTTAGTTTTATATTTCCGTTGTAATTATGGATACTTATTTTTTTCTGATTTTATATGAATAAGTGATCGTTGATAGCTAAACGTTGATCTATTTAAACTACTCGTTTGCTTAAACTAATTATGTAACTTTAATGAAAAACCTAAATATTACTTAGCTTAGTTTTATTGAAATCCAGAAACTTTTTACCCAATCGAGAAGCAAAGTTCAAAACTGGTTTATGGCGAATTTTAGTCCCAACTAACAAAACGGTCACAATATCTTAACCTTTTATGACTGATTGATCGTAGATACGTCGTAAATCAGCAAGTTTAAAAACGTGACGTTGTACAAGTGTCACTAATACCGCATTTTCGTAATAATAAAAATTGTTCTCAAAACGCAGTTGTACACACGTTTGTATGGCACGATAATAAAGCTATTTAATCGTTGTCGTACAAAAGTTTTAGCTGAGACATTTCCCCGGTTTTACAACTTCAATATGACATCTTACAGCAGTTTATTAATAGAAAAACTTTTAGAGTGACAACTGTACGCCTATTTAGTCTTCTAAACTGCGCCAAAATCGCGTTTTATAAGCGTTTGTATGCCTTAAATTGCATACTATAAAGTTGTATCAAAGCTTTTGTACAACATTTATACAACATATTTTTGCTAGTTGGAGTATAACGTCATGACAAACTTTTTGTTTACATCCAGTCTTTTTATTAAAAGTCGGTTAACGAGTCTTGTAACATCCTGCGAAGCCAGTTGGATGTTAGTTTCTTAATGTAAACAAACTAAAAATAAACCAAACCACATAATCAGACTATCGCAACTTCAACTTTACTACGACTGCATTTATCAAGTGCACTTTAAACGCACTCTTTAGAGTACTAGCTATTGCTAGCGACTCCGTCTGCGTAGAATCATTTATCGTTCTTCCCTCAGGAAGTGTTTCATCTTTCAGGATAAAAAGTATCGTATGCCATATCCTTCCCCAGCATTCAAGCTAGCTTGATACAAAAATTTATAGGATTCGGTTCAGTGATTACTTCAACAATTATAATATTAGTACTAGCTGATGCCCGCGGCTCCGTCCGCTTTATTTATCGCTACTCGCAGACATATAGTACCCTATGCCCATTACCGGGGTTCAAGCTAACACAATAATTGCTAGCAAAAAACAGATCAACAGGAACAACAAGACGACATCATAAACAGTTGCATGAATACCGCGCCCAATACGTCGAGTGGACACATTTTAGTTGTCATTGATTAAATTGTAAAAATTATACAGGGTTAACAAAAAGTGATGAATTTAAAAATATTAATTATTATTTTATGTTCAGTTCAGTGCGTTCAGTGAAGCGTCTAGACTTAAAAAAAAATAGATATCAATATTTGCCTTTAATTCAGAAACATACAGTATATAATTATAGTAGTTATAATATAATATTTTGCTAGGGGGTGTATATTAGCAATCGCGGTAGAATATTAAACGGCGGGTGTTTACAAATGCTTTTAATGTTGAGGATTATTTTACGAGTACAAAAATAATATTTTTCAACTATATAGACTGCTCGCCAACTGTAGACGTGTAACGTAAGTTATAACGATTTTTTAAATTCGACTCGCTGTGGTTTAAACTGTAAGGGATGCAAATACGACCCTTTCAACAGTAAGTACTAAGTTCGGCGAAACATAAAACGTAATTAATAAATTCATTATCTTTTTCATTAATGGAATTCAAAATAAGGAGGTTATGTATTTGACCCTTATGTATGTAAATATCAAGGCGTCATTGCCGCACGTTCCATACCAAATGTATGAAAGTGTAGAAATCGGCGACACTTCAGGGGACATAGTAAGTGATGGTTAGTCTGCGATAATTTTTAACCTGTTACCTACAGAAGACAAAAATGATTGACATTAACTACTAATTTTCGGAAGTCTAACATAATTTTTTACATTAAAACTAAATGTGCTAGTAAAAGTTCATTTGACTAGCTACACTTTTTTTAAATTAATTACACCAACAAAATACTTAAAAGGTGAGTAGCATTGAAAAAAGGGGCTTGGATCACCTTTTTATGGTGCTATAATCGCGGGTATTAAGGTCACTCCCGAGTGAACCTTCCATAGTAATATCCCAGATAATATTTTGAGCCGTTACACTAAAATAAAAATAAACATAAAACTTGATGTAGAAAATCATAACGGCGGCGCAGTCGTAAAGCGGGTGTACCTATTTACCGGGTTACGCAGAATCAAAGATGTTCTTGTCCGGCTATTCGAAGTATAAAAAGCAGTTTATTTATGGAACTTTTTTCGTTTGTTGTCTGTGCTGGCCGTTCATTGGCTAATATACCTGTAGTTTTTTAATAAGGGACAATCTGCAAAGACTGACAAAGAGAATTAAGTGATGTTTAATAATATAGCTTCCTTCAAGAAGGCCTTGAAATAAGCAGAAGAAAAGTTAACTAACTAAATTAACCTTCAAGTTAGGTTCGTTTTAAAGTTTTTGAGCAAATCTTTATTTTGTTCAACATTATAATATATTGCGCTTCAAAACAGATACTTTATAAAATTATTTGAGTGTTTAGATCGCATCGATACATCGATCGATTTTTATAATTAAACACAGTTTTATTTGCGTTAATTAATTTCTTAGTTCTAGTTCTAGTTTATGCATTAAACGGTATTTTATCCGAAGCATCCTTTCTAGTACTTCACTAGAAAATCCTTTAAACTTGCATTATTTAGATGTTTCTATCTTTTATAAAAGCACCACTTGCTCAAAAAATCGGTCAAGTGGGAGCCGCACAGTAGGTATTGATTTGAATGTTATGTCCTTAACAAATATTATATTTCAATTTGTATGTTACGTCTTACCAAATAAAAAAATTTTGCGAGCCCAACTCACACTTGACCGATTCTTAGTATTTGTTAGTTTATTGGGTGTGTACTATAATCATGCACAATTTGACGCTTCTATGTTTCACTGTTTTTAAGATACAACCAAAACCAAAATATGTAGGAAAAATAACGTTTCTTGTATATATTTTATTGTTAAGAAATCTGCTGTAGTAACACATATTCTGAAAATAAAAATAATACGCTATCCCGCACAATTCAAGAGATACAGCTCTTTAAAGTTAGGACAGATGGGCGGATGGACGGACAGAGGCTTAGTAATACGGTCCTGTTTGACACGAAACCTTAAAAACTGTCCTAAATATAGATAAAAGGCTAACAGTTACATACTTTGTCACGCCTGAAGTGTACCTACTTAAGTTTAAAACTAGATCTTTCTTTTTGCAACAAAATAATAGTAGCAAAGTAATAAAAGTCATTTTATTAAGAATCAACTAGGAACAAGCACGCATAAGCAAGCACATGTTCAACTAGCATGGTATCTCTTGCGGATATTGCTTTTCCTAAACCCGATGTTCTAGTAAGATGCATTTTTCTTGTTACCGTCGGTAACGGATCGAAAAAATCCGATGCCTCTTTTGATATCCTATTCATATGTGTGTGTTAGGTTATTTGGATGTTAGTCTTTCACACATGAAAAGTCTAAACTGGATTTATCTGGAAAATTGATGTACGCTTTACGGACGTTGAAAAAGGAATTTGTCCGAGCAAGAACCTGGCCAAAACTGTATCGGTTCAAAATAAACCTGCCGAATGCGGAATTTGGGTCAGCGATGCCTTAGTTTTTCTCATGCAAACAAAACCAGGTAATACACCAGGGCTAATGCATTCTTTCGAGTGTGCTCAGAAATGTTTGCGCCTGAAAGCGGATGGAGCCGGCATTTTGATGCACAGGCACGCGCGTCTTCCGCGATGGCGAATCATGCTGCACTCTTTTCAGTTGTAGAAATTTTCTTTGTATTAGGTCAAGTATTATTAAAATTGATTTCAATTCATGCCAGTATTTTCTATATTTTTCGGAACCAATCAGAAAGTTTTATTTTTACATATTTTCATTTAACTATTCCCATACACACACATACATACATTCAAAAAACATTACCCTACTTCTGTAAACAGTCTGGTAAACATCCTCTGAAGTAAACAACCACAAAAGTACTTTAAAATACGATAGTGTCTAAAAAACGTACCAGTGAATAGGAATTGAAAAAGTTTAAAACGGCTTATAATTTTTTTTAATTCAAAACTGCTTAAATTAGCCCAAAGAAATATTTCCTCAATTTGTCAAACTACAGTGTTGAATTGCGAACTAACAGAATATTATTAAAGTTAGTTCGTATAAACGGGTAGTTCCGTTACATATGTATATACATCACGTTGACTTAGGGTCGATACACACACACAGGATATTTATTTATAATAAGGATATTCAGCAAATAGTATTTTTTTTAAACAGAATGTTTACTACCTTAATTTATAATCGGAGTAACATTAGGTTAGGGTTGGTTAGGTTAGGTTTAGGGACTAGGTCAAAATAACTTACATTGTACACAGGTCACTATGAAACTTATTTTATTTCGTGTTTTGGCTGGAAGGTGTCTCAATGCCTTAGTTTTTAAAGACAGATTAAAAGAGGACCGAATTTAAAAAAAAAAACACCTTAGTTTTAAGCTAGAACTTATAACAGATACATAACTAGTAGTTGAACGAAGTTTAAGATACATTTTTACTTTGAAGCGTGCTGCCGCTTTCCACATATCGCACCTTCAGAACAATATTGACCTAATTGAGAAATTTTAAATTTCGAGTTAGGTCTCTATGATAATAAATTTATGACTCGAAGTTTGAAAGCACAAATTTTGAATTAGGTCATTATTGTTCTAAAGGTGCGATATATTGTTTGCCTTCATTTGATACAAACTACAAAAAAGCCAAGTCTGCTTTATTAATGTACAAAAATAGTAAATGTACGTAATTATCTAATCCTAAACTCCTCCACCAAGCTTTATGGTCGCAATTTTAAGCATCAGTTAACACCGATAATTGACGGATCCTCTATTAATATTGACAGTGGCGCATACGACCTAACGTTCTCGCAGTAATGTTCAAACTTTGTGTAATTTCAGTCGAATCGATGAACACGAGATGTGATAGTGGATAGAATAGATATATTTCCATATTCAAATGTTTCGTTGAGTTTTATGATTGGAAAGGTACAAAATAAATATTTAATTTTAATATTTTGGTATTTTTAGTATTGGTTAGATCAACTACGAATAACTCGAAATACTAAATATATCTGTCCTTATTATAAAACGGAATTTAAATCTGATATAAACCGTTATTCATTGTATCGTAGCAAAATAGGTCAGTCCTCAGCTTAACACTTTGCATAGGTACCTATTATCGGCTTTCTTCGCAATTACGGCTTAGAATTGAGTGCCATGGTTTCTACTGCCGTGGCAAACAGTTGTTAAATTAAGGACCGCTTAGAAGTATGTACATCTTCATTAATCATTTGTGGCCGGAAGGATTTCGTCAGCAGTTTCCTTTCCACAACAAAATCTAGATCGAGGACTAAATAAGAGTTACTTTAGGGCATCCGATCTAATGTACGAGCTCCGGTTGAAATTTAAGCGATCTGGTAAGAGGCACCTTTAGCATAGTTTGTAAATAAATTCAAAATTACGTACTTAACTTGAGATCGAAGCAGTAGACTTTTAATCGAGGTAGTATAAAGAAGTTTCAAGATATTCTTTCTCGTTCTTATGTTATTATTAGGTGATTTTTATTGAATTTGAAAGAAACGGAAATCATGCCTAGTTTTGTTTTAATGTTAGTATAGTAGATTTTATCCTCGTAAGGCCCAAAGGCCTATATTTAGGACGTATGTTAAAATTACTTCAAACGTAACTTGACTGACACAAGATTCGTTTTTGAACTATCGAGATTTGACGTGGGCCTTCCGAGGCTATGGAGTTTTGGTGTCGAAAATCGTTACAAAATATCAAAACATCTAGATTATTAGGTAGCAAATATACTGAAACAATTATTAACAATAAAATGCTTTGTTGAAGTTTTATAAGTAACGAGATATAGCCGACTAAATTGGACTTGAAATCTAACACAAACAATATTTGAGTAGAAAAATTGCCAAAACAACTTAACTTTAAATTCGAAGTATAAAAAGCATTTAATTTGTGGAAGGTGCGGCTTGACATACTCTGGAGGATTTTTTTATTGGTTCTTCGAGACACCATAATATTGAAATATTGGTCTTAATTTTCTCCTAACGCAAATATAATTATATAATAACACATAGTACCTACTTGGCATACTGCGACATCTATTCCAGCGGAAACTTTGTTCAACCCATCTAAGTACTTGGTAGTAAATGGCCAAAGTGATACTACCTATGTGTTAAGATTCTTTAAAATGTCTAACAAAGTTTGCAGTGACCCCAATAAATCAACAAAGCCAAAATCTTTCCCCTTCGAATCTAGCACGCTATATTTTTGGCTATAACAACACAGTTAACGTAGATGTCCGAATCGTAAACCGGTGACGGTCGTGAAATAACAAAGCTGGGATAATAAAGACAGAGGCGACTTGCAGGCGATTGTGGAGTCATCGGACCCATTGCGGAGTTGTGCGCTGCAGGGGGTGCCGAGCAAAACACGAGAGCAAGCGTAGAGTTTAACAGAGTACCGCCCTCTGGCGTCTGTGACATAAATATCAGCGAAACAAAACGTGTAAAACAAAACAAAATGCTTCGTATTTAGTGCCTTTCTTATTTATATTTTTTGCATTTGTTCTATTCCTCATTGATTGAATAAAGCATCCTTAAAATAAAAATCAAAACTTTTCTTCTCTCGTCCAGAGTTATAGTAAAATACGTATATACTTTTTGGAAGCTTTAATTATAACCTTTATAATTATAGGTAATAAAGTTTCTCCATAGCTGACCCAAGGTTGACTTTGAGTTCAGCCAAGCTGTGCCAATCATTCATATTACTCGTTTATCGTATAGTAACTGTAATTTTAGGTTTAATTTAGATTTATAGTGAACCTAGCAAAAATAAGTTAAACGCAGTCGCCCCCGCCGCCGCTAATGACTTCTCCCCCGCTCCCGCTGCAGCGCTGTGTCGAAATCCCCACGATAGTGCACGACCCCGCACAGGGTCAGGGAAGTTACTCTTTCAACTTAATTTGTTTGTCTAATGAAAACTTATGTAGTTACCGTACGAACTTAACCTGGATTTAATTTTCTTATTATGTCGTGAGATAGAATATTACTTTGTTAGTTTTCAACTGGCAACGGAAAACATGATCTGTTTAAAGTTAGATATGCAACCTTTATTTGATTTAAATGTTTATACAATTATGCGAAACTTACTTTTACGTACCTAGTACTTTATAGAAATGAACCAAGGCTACTTTATTACTGACATATTATACCTAAAACTAGCGACCCGCCCTCGCTTCGCTTCGTTTTTTGTGACTTTTCTAAACCACCCGTACATATCCTAAAACCCGTACTTATTTTACATAGAAACATTCCTCTTGAATCACTCTATTTATTGATGAAAACCGCATTAAAATTCGTTGCGTATTTTGAAAGATTTAAGCGGACATAAAGAGGCACAGACGACGGGAAGCGTCTTTGATTGAATTATACTATGTAATAAAGATAACATGAATAATTTTAAAATCTAATCTTTACAAGGAAGTTCGTAAGTTATGCATGAACATACATTACAAAAACATACAATCGAATAGATAACTTCATTTTTTATTCGGTAAAAAAAATAAGCACGCTGTATTTCGACAGCTCCCGGCCTACCGCGGCTTTTTGCCACATCAACACTCCTCCGTTTGTCACTGCCCGCGAGCCTATTTCCAATTTGCGTCTATCAATCAACAGCAATCTCGCTCGCTGAGTGGATTACTCGCAAATTAAATTTACATAGGACCCGGTATAGTTGGACACAAGTTGTGCCGTGCTTTGCATGGATGCGTCATAGCAGAGCTTCGTGAGAAGTCGACGAAGATTATGAAGATAACAAATGATTGTACAAAGTATAGTATGTAAATAATCTTGGAGAAGACGTAGTAGAAAAATAAATATACGTATAAAATGTTTCCATTTGTTTCTGCTTACGTGTGTAAATAACAGAAGTGAAGAAATGAGGAGGAGGCTATGAGATCTCCTTTGAAGTAAAGATAACCTGTGCCTTCGGCACGTCTCGACGTTGCCTTTGCAGCGTAATATAATGGTGTGCTATGAACACGCGGCAACATCATCGTAACGCTTAGACCAATCAATTAATTTTATACAGATCTTGCTAACAATGTTTTTTATGCCGTGTATAACACTCTCTCAAAGGGCAACAATAAAATGGATTACATTTATAAACTATTTATTTGATCACCTTGAACAATTTTAACAAACGTGTGACAGGTTTCTTTGGATGGATGTTTTGATTATAATTAATTATTATTGTTCATTCAAAATATCTTGTATCTTTAGTACCAATTTCAACATACGTTATTTCATACATTTTGACAGCTGTTAAGGCTCTAATCGTCCGTTAAGTGGTTAACATCGTATGGTGAAATTGGTACTTAGCATTCAATATTAAACGTTTACATTCATGTTATTCTGCAATGTATGCTGTTTTACGAGTAAGCTATTAGTACAAATTTTAAAGGGGTGAGGGGTGGCTGCGGCGTTGGCTTGAATAGCCAGCGGACATGTTGGATCAAATCCCAATATGCTTTGCTAGGTAAAATAAATGATAAATTCGATATTATGATGATTTTAACTGAAAAATACGTTGAAGAATTTTTTAAATTTCTAAGGGGATGGTGGATGAATGGGTCACAATTAATAGACTTGAGGAATTTGTTGGTGAAAAAGTCTTTACGGTTTAATTCTTCAACCGATTCACGTGATATTTGGTGGATGACAGATCGGTGAATCTAGACAAAATGTATTGAGCGAACGTTATCGTTATTAAAAATGTATTACATTGACGTAATCTGCAGGGCCCGGGAGTCGCTTCGAGCGTTTGTGTCGATTCCGTACATTTTGTCAGGTTAGAAAAATCGTTAACGTATGCGTAATGCATCTTATCCAGGTTCCCAGGACTATATACCAGGAGGGGTATATTAGAGCTCATATCGAAAAGTTATATGAGCAATGTAATATTAAGTTCTAAACATCATAATAAAAAAACAGTTCTTTTAAATTTATACACAAGTTAAATATTTAAGTAAGTAGGTCACTACTTCTATATAAGGCGCTGTATGACCTTATCTGAGAAGGAATATAACCTATCGAATATCCAATCCCCATTTATAATGCATGTATATAAAAATGAGACGTAGGTACTACTTACAAACATACAAACAAACAAATTATAAAAATATTATATAAACTAGAAACAATATAAAAGCGGTTTTTAGCCGACTTCAAAAAAAGGAGGAGATTCTCAATTCGTCTGTTTTTTTTATGTTTGTTACCTCAGAACTTAAGACTGGGTGAACCGATTTTGATGATTCTTTTTTATTTGAAAACTGGTGCTTTCCGTTTGGTCCAATTTTTATCAAAATGAAGATCTGATGATGGAGTCCATGAGGAATCGAAGGAACTCTTCAAAATTTATGCATACGTATAGCGATTTTGGTATTTTTCATTGTAACTCGTATATTTGCTCTTGAAAAGCACCATTTGGTGAAGTGGAACTGATGATGAAGACCACAGTAGGCCACCGGAACACCTAAGCGGTATATATTTCAAGGGTGGCGACAAGATATTTCGATAAAGATAGTTGAGCGACTATGACGAAGCATATTTAGGTTTAAATATATGACTATGACTTTCCCAGGGCGTTGCTTGCGGTGAGATTAAAATGTTCTATAGTGTCTTATTAAATGAGAAGTAGGAGAATAACAGCATAATTATGATAACTAAAAAGTATAAAATAAATAAAAGACAAAAAAAAACCAAAACCCGCCTTCAAAAAGCAAAAAATAACTTCTTTAAAATGGTAGGTAATAAGGTCAGACCAACTGAAGTCGGCGTCCTACAATATTTTAACCAAAAGCAGACTTCAGTTGGTCTGACCTATTACCTACCATTTTAAAGAAGTTATCAACACTATTAAGTAATTATTAAGTAAACGACCGGCTACTTAAGTAGCTGTGCATATTTGTACCGGTAAACTTACACAGAATCCTTCCGTAATCATTTGCGTAACCTAAAGATAAGCCTTGAACACGCGATCAAACAACGTCGTCACTACGATCAGTTTCTGCTTACTTTGCACCGAGTACCGTTTACTTTGCTCTAATCCTCATAATTATTTAACTTTACTGATGAATTTCTTGGTAGGGAGACCTGTTTGTTTATTCATATGCACAAACTCATTATGACGTTTGAAACCAAACCACAAGTTCAATATTTAATATTTCATAAGCCTAAATAATAACGGGGTAGTAAAATGTTTGTAATGCAAAGAGCAATACGTGTGTTTTGATATTCCATGTAACCATTAATATTTATAATATCCATGTTTTACTCGTATATAAACCCTGTTGCAAAAAAAACGGGAACTTTCGTTTTTTTTTAAATTAATTTAAACATACTGTAACTACCTATAAATGAGATTGAATACTACAAAATGAAACTAATATTATAGGTTTTTTCTCTATTTCGTAGATTAAAATCTCATTTAGTTACATTATATTTATACAACTTCAAAAAATCGTAAGAGCTCGTTTTCTTTGCAATAGGATTTATTTAAGGAATTCTCGATTACCAGAGGGCGCCCGCGAATTCGTACGCGTAGAATTAGTTTCCCGCTACTCCCCCTATTTAGACCCCTTAGGGGATGATTTTCTGAAAATCAGTTCTCAGTGCACCCCTAGGATATCCAGGAGTATTCCTTCGAAATTTGAAGTCCCTAGGTCAAGCGGTTTCGGCTAGAAGTAGCCGGTGTACATTAAAGAAGTCAGTGTCTTCTTTAATGTACAGTATTCCCAGCTTCTTAATAGCTATCGGCTGGCTATCGCTGTCACGCTTGCACTCGCAACTGACAGTATATTTGTCACTCGTGTGTCATAGAAAAACAGAGATTGCCGATCGCTATGAAGAAAATGGTTGCACTGTATATAGATTGACGTTGATAACTAATAATGGGGGTTAAAGGTTTCTAAATAAAAAACAAAAAACCGCCTTCAAAAACGCAAAAAATAACTTCTTTAAAATTGTAGGCACCTAATAGGTTAGTCCAACTGATGTCGGCTTTTTGTTGAAAATGTTGTGGTTGCCGACTTCAGTTGGACTAACCTATTAGGTGCCTACAATTTTAAAGAAGTTATTTTTTGCGTTTTTGAAGGCGGTTTTTTGTTTTTTAAAACATTTATTTTATTTTATACTTTTTAGTGATCATAATACGCTGTTACGTAGTCCCACTTCTTAGTTAAAATGAAACTTTAACTTATATCAAGCGCGCCGCAAGCAACGCCGCGGGAAAGTCATAGTCATATTTCAATAAGTAAATATTATTCGTTGTAGGTAGTCGCTCAACTATCTTAATCGAGATATCTTATCGCCACCCTTGAAATCGGTACCATTGAGGAGTTCCGGTGGCCATCTGTGGTCTTCATCATCAGTTCCACTACACCAAATGATACTTTCTGAATGCAAATGCTGGACTTGTTACTAAAAATACTAAAATCGCTATATGTTTGCCTACAATATTTGAGGAGTTCCCTCAATTCCTCACTGATCCCTTCATCAGATAGAGATTTGGTGACAATGGGACCACCTCGAAAGTATACTCTATCAAACCAAAAAAATTTTTTTGAAATCGGTCGACAATTGACGGAGTAATCGGTGAACATACATAAAAAAAAAAAAAAAACATACAGTGGAACGTATAACCTCCTCCTTTTTTGAAGTCGGTTAATAAAAGCGCTGCTTCTGAGATGCTACTTACAAATCTTATAACACCGCGTTTGTCTAAACGAAATTTATTAAAATCGTTATTATTATGAATTTGATTAGGGTTTTCTTTCTGCCTCTTAATGATGAATCCTAAAATTAAGTGTTTTCAATCTTTTTGTACCGAGTACCTATTTATCCGAACCAAAACATCTAAATTTGAAAAAGGCCACGTTTGAGAGAAAATACTTTGGGGGTTGATGGTGTCACTATTAAAAAAGTTGTGATTTGAACGGATGCCAAGTTCTTTAGCACCTTCTTAGACAATAGTTAAAAAGAGGTTATACATCGTTCTTAAACTAATTTCAAAGAAAATTTGTTACTTTCAATGTTATTAAATGTAAACTTCATAAGTTTTTACAAAGGTATTGAGGTTTAAAAATCCCTATTTTTTTAACTTTCATACAGTATCCTAAAATCGTTTGCGGGGGAATATCGAGCCACAAATTATTTATCGTCTTGAAATGAAAAAAAATGTATTCAGTTTTGTAATGTCACACAGAAAATAAAAAATTCTATAGATTTTTTTACGATGATCGCCGCGTTATAGACTAAAAAGATGTACCTATAAAGAGATCGACATCGCCGCATCAAAACTATACATCGTTCGAATCGTTTCAGAAGATGTCCGGTTCCGCATGATCGCGCTGCTACCCCTGACACCTGTTCCTGTCACGATAGAATTGGGGAAGACGTATCGGCGGACCGTATCTTATAACTATATAAATCGAACAGACGGAAATCCACTTTATAACCAGCACTGAAGAGACCAAATTAGCTTGGAGCTGGAACAAAAGTTTCCAGATCGTGTTCGCAAGCTTGTTAGATACGATGTCATGTTTACGCTTAGCTTAAAATCGGAACTGTTTAATGTTATAACATTGTTATTACCAACAAAATTAATTACAGCAGGATTTCTACAACACCTACCCATATTTAGAAACATATCTTTTACGTTATTGTTTTTTTGTAATTTGCACCAAAAACACATTATAACCGTAATAAACAATCTGTCTTTTCCTATTTATTTTTCGTCAAAGCAAATGTCTAAAAATACCAAAGAAGTGTTTACCTGTTTTTATATAACTTTACTTAAAAGATCATGGCAAAGATTATTATAATTACGGCTCAAACAAACAGCAAATGAGTTATCATAATTAGTTCGTTTTAGTTAATTTATTACCTCAGTAAACATCACAACCTAATCAGTAATTATACCGCTGTGGATCCAGCAATTTATCTCTTGGTTACACTGAATCAATAGCTTTGACGATAGAAATTATCAAAATACAGGCGAATTTCATTTTATACGATTGAAAATTAAGCCGGTTGTGCTCCTAGCGACGTCATTTGAGGAATTATCTGAATGACGCAATATTTAAATGGAATTTGAGACTCAAAATCTTTATCTATCGGAAGTAAACAACTTGAAAATAAATTTAACGCATTTAAATTGTTTAATGCTGCGTCTCAATCTCCTTAGCGGATTTTGACATAATAGGTAATGAACGGATATTGTTGTTATGCGTTTATAAGCTTTTATTGAACTTTATTGGCTAGTTCGTTTTTTATCGGGTCGAGACTATATAGCAAGTCAATTTTGAACCAGGGCCTAATGAAATGAAACAATGAAAATCATATTGCCTTAAAATATGTTATTATATTTTACTGTCAATATTATGGTTACTTTAAAATCTTTGACAGTAAATAATGGCGGCCGAGTTAAAAACAATGTTACCCAGTAGAATAAAAAGGCAATGATGATATTTTCCGATTGGGCTGAAATTTGGTACAATATGTCTAAGCGTAGATTTTTGTTTATTTAGTCTTTCAAGTTTATTAAAAAAACCACAAAAGCCTAAAGTTGTTAAAAACTTAAATCTCTATTTAGCATTTTTTTTCTTAAACTTTATTTTTTTTCGAAAGTTGTCACCGTTAACGTTTAAATACAACGATATAAAAATGTAGTACTGTTTACTAAAAAAAGTCTTTAGCAAAAAAACCTTAACAACTCAATAAAAAGACAAAACATACACGGAACAAACTCAACTAAGTACAGAATTTACAGTAAGTTTTGTCTAAGACTGGAAGCAGTCGCAACGTCTTGCTCGCGTTTTGTTTCCAGTCCTCTGAATGGTGGGTCCATCAATTGCAACTGCGGACTTCTTTGTCTGACGGGATAAAGGCTCTTCGGGTGGAGGTCCATTTTAAAATGTCACTTTTTTACTTGCTTAATATTTTCTTCTTCTCACTACTTGACTTTTCGTCGAAAAACTTAATAAGTTTTCGTATTCAGTTCATTTTTTTTGTAATCAAAATATGTTGGACCTAAAACTAATTTACAATAACATAAAATAGTTATAAAATTACGATTTTATTCATATAGTGTTGGTTTCAAGTTGTTAATACTTGCAACCTTACTACTCGAAACTAAACTATAATATAATAGGTAACAATTAACTTGATTGCATCAATTACTACGCAGGCCACTACTAATTACGACAGTACAATGCCTTGTTCCAGACTATATATACTGTGCATATTCGATCCGTAATGGTTATAGTATCACTCGCATGACTGTTTGTCCGTCAGTGGTAGCAATTTTGTTTGAAATTTTCTTCAATTGTAGAGTTTAGTGTGGCAATTACCTCTATTACGCACTCAGTTGTTAATATATGCAGGTTTCCTTACGATGTTTTTCCTTAACTATAAGAGTATCGAATAAGTTGTCTCATGACTTTTTAGTTGGAAAAACTTGTTGGTAATTATATAAAGTAGAGGTAAGCCACTAGGCCATCACCATCAAAAAAATAAGAAATCATGGTAATAAAATACATGAAATGGAGCATTATTAGTACCTGTGCTAATCTATTATAATATCACTATACGAGATACGACTTAAAAAAATAAGACTGAATATTTTAAACGCTGGAATCCAACCGCTACTTACGCTATCTGGAAATAATAATGTCCGTAGATAAAACGTACCTGAAAACAAGAAAATTTTGTTAAATGACATTGTTGTTATGTTTAAGTTTATGGCAACTTTAAATGCGTAATGAAAATAATACAATACATGAAATGATACAATCGATGAAGTGGATTTCCATAAAATGATGGGTTACCCAGGGTGTTACGTCACTCGTGAATTTTCTACCGTTTAAAGTTGATTTGTGTTTTTGTTAACTTTTACTTAAACCTGTTTCCCCTTAGGCAGCCATTACACAGCCAATCTAGATCGCAATCCGTGATCGTAATCAGGTGATCTCGATCCAGATTGACTGTGTAACGTGTTAGATTGACGGATCACGACATCGGATTACATATTATCTAGATTTTTTGAAATCTCCTGCGATCCGCGACCTTGGTCGGATCACGATCTGGATTGACCGTGTAATGGCTGCCTTATGGTGTTAATAAAGTCTAAAAAGTTAAGACTACAGCCGTGATTTTGTTTCGTGTAATCGGGCTTAAGAATCTAACCAACGTTACGTTCAAAAACCTTAGATAAAAAAAGAAATTAAGAAATTCAACTTAAACTTTAACTTTAGAGGCCATTCATTAATTATTTATTTTACTCTACTAGGTATTTCAAAAAGTGCATAAATAAAGATAAATCTCACCAAAAATGCATTAATCATATATTATCATGCAAAAAATATGATTAAGTAGGTACAATGGTACATCATAACGAAAAATATCAATTTTCCTTTAAGTGAAAACCTGCGTTTAGAACTTAATAAAAGTAATCTCAGTTAAATAAAAGCTTTAAAAATTTGAAAATCATTATCATCATCTCTTTGCCATCATTGGGGATGCCTCAGCAGTTCAGCACGTCTTCCACCGCATGCGGCTACGGTTTTGGCACAGTTTTACGGCCGGCTGCCTGCCTGACTCCACCTTTGCCTCGTCTCAAATACAGAAGACGTTAAGTCAATGATCCTTAGTCGCTTTCTACGACATCTGTGGATAATCAGGAGTGGTGACATAATAATTTCAAAATATCCCAAATGAAACGCGCGTAAAGAATCTAAAAGGAAAATTACGACGATTATGTGAACTTTATAGGTTCATATCATGAGTTACAGGTGACTCTTCTTGGTCATAGAAAGCAAAACAAAACTTAAAATAGAACATTTGCTCATACTATTGTGGTCGTTAGTGATAGATTTGTGTGTTTGTAGTGTCGGTGACGGAACCCTATGCTAACTAACCTAATCCTATGCTCACGACTATTCCGACATGCTCATGCCCGGTTTTTCTAGTGAAACGTGATTCATCAAATACCAAAGATTTCAGGTAAAAATGATTTTGGTGTAAAACCTAATGCAGATGAATGGGTCTTCCGGCAGCAATCATTCAATAAGAGCTGTCACAGTGCTTTCGATTACGCTGCCGCCGCTGGTTAGAATTTAACTGTAAAAATAAAAGATTAAAATAATCCACAAAACCCTTACACGAACTCGTTTTAGATGATTATTTTGAATTGGCCAACAGATTTTTACTAGTTAACTAAGATCCACTGCCTGACTGAAAATCAGTATATTAAAAAAACTGCATTAAAATTGCTCCACCCGTTCTAACCCTAAGCGATAGGCATACTGACTGATAAAGGTTTTAGGTAAGGGTTTAAAGAGAAGTCAGCATTAACACAAACAAAAAAGTCGTTTGCACATAAAACGAAATGAATTAAAAAGCAAGCTTTAAAAAACCCGACTGTTGTTGCTAACCAAATTTAAATCGTCATAAATCCTAAATTATCGTGCATAATGAAAAATTATTAAAGAAACCTAAATATGATTTTTAAATACCTATTCAATGATACCCCATTTGTCACAGTTCGTCGACTTTTTTTTTTCTTTTTTACAATATGGCGTCTAGTTGCCGCCATATTGAATTTTAAACACTGTCATATCTTTATTGACACTCACGGGATTAAGACAAATCGATTGACATAAGAATCATCAAAATCGGTCCACGCGTTTAGTTTCTAGAAAGCCACAAAGGAACAAACATACATATATAGGCTGTGACACACAATACCCTCCGGTAGTCGGGTAAAAACGGCTCTAATTCCCGTGCACATTACACCACTAAAAGCAAAAACACTAGCTTGATATCACGCTAACTCGTAAACAAAATAATAATAATGTAAGTAATCCAGAATTGCGAACGACTTACAAATCATAATATTTGAAAAAATTGCAACCGAACACATAATGTTTGACCTTATTAATTAGATAAACTAGGAACCCGCATAGTTTCGCTTGGAAACACAATAAAAGTATATACTGAGCAAAATGACCAATAAGGACAAATTTTACATCATCATCAGTCTAATATCATTATGATGTGTATGGCTTAAAAAAACATAGAGAGGCAGTGACCGTGCTCTGTTCCTGGCATTAGTGATGTTTATAGACGATGGCGACCGCTCTCAGTCAGTCAGGTGGCCAGTACGCTCGGTAAAAAATATTGATCTATGGTTTGTCGATGGTAGTTACTGAACTGGTGCATGGGGCTTTGGGCTTTCAGTGATACTGTATTATGATTATGACTGTAAGTGATTACTGAGTACTGAAAGTGTTTTCAGTTCATGAAATGAATATTTGGCACCAGTGGAGCTCTGTCTTATATACCCGCTCAAAACCTCTTCGTGGCAAATAATATTACGGTACACTTTTTGAGAAGAGATTTCGATCTTATTGAGACAGGATATCGGAATGTAAACATTTGCATTTGCGGTGGGTCCCACTTTACTATAAAGTAAACAAAATGCTAGAACTAAAATACAAACACAAACAAAATCGGTGGGTATGTAGGAACACGTACGCGACTACGCGGGCCAAGGGGCAGTACTTACCTAGAGGCAATTTTGCTCGACGTCTAAAAAGGAATTTTATAGCCAACTCGGACTTAAACGTAAGGATATCCAAATATTTGAACGATAAAAGCATTTTCAATCTCAATTTTATTGAGAATGTCTAGCGAGCCGCGTCAAGTTGTATGCTTTCTTTTAATTCTTCTAAAAAAACAAAAAACTGGTACCTACACAAATCTCTCACTACGAACGTTTATTCCACTTTTAATCAGAGGAGTATCATTAATTATGAAACAATGAAGCAATTATTTTCGTAAATTATTTAAAATTGCTATAAACATGACGTCATTAAGCGTTAGAGTAGCAAGCAAAGAAATTTACAATACGAATATTAGTTTGCAGCGCGGCGGTAGGTCGATGAAAGCCATCGACAGATAACAAGCGCGACACTGGCCATTTTAAAACTAAAGAATCTCCTAGAACTATCGGATTCGAGATCTTTAGAACGTCTTGTTGGAAGTCTTAGGCGAAAGTTACAAAGCACAGTTTATTTGCAGCTGCGGACATTCCGCCCAGGCACTAGCATCCCTTTATGTCGTTTATGTTGCTCCCGTCACAAACATTTAACACTGACTCCCAGACGGTAATATTGGGAGTTGAGCGGATAAAATCTGGAACATTTGAAGTTTCTTTGTTTCTCGCTGGCAAATGGACAAGAGGTGCTTATGCTTAGATAGCATGGGTGAAGATAAAGGCCAAGCGTAGTGGCACGGCAGAAAGGCAAAGAAATTGCACATGTGTTGGTTCTGAATTATAAATAGTTTTTGCTATGTTACTTTAACTTTTTTTTACAAAACGTCCTGTTTCCGAGCTAAGTATTTAAACCTAGGGCAGGTTTGTACAATGGGTAGTAAACTTCAATAATATAGGTGCAATGTATATTGCTGTGCTGTCTAATCTGCTGTTTTATGCGTAAGTAGTAAGTATTTGTTTATACATATCCAGAAATATGCCATACATCAGATCATAAGCTTTCGTGTATTTATTAAGATCAGATTAATAACTTCTAATTAACTTCGATCCTATCAAAAATAAATATTATAGTGAGTATTGTTAATATTTCACTAGTTTATTGTTATTGGTGTCGAGCACTTTTATAAAACTACATATTTAGACATAGGCACAGAGCACTTTTATCAAACTACATATTTAGACATAGGCACAAACGTAATAGTGATTAACAAAAATTTGCTACATAAACTCTAAAATTATATAGAGATGCAAGCTAATTTCACGTAACGTATGAGTTGTACGTCTATTTTATAACCAATAAACGTGTTTTCCTACTCATAAGTTACGTGGAGTTGAAAAACACCCTAATCGGTAATGAAATAGGCGTCATTTTTGCATACCTGATAAGCTTTGAGCAAGTGTGACTTTGCAGCCGCACTGTCCGAGTAGTTAAACGGTTTTAAAGCGAGAAAACGTGTTTATCGGCTGTTATCGTCAATTATTGACATCATACATACATACATTAAATCACGCCTGTTTCCCGGAGGGATAGGCAGATACCACTTCTTTCCACCTGCTACTATTGACATCAAATTAGTAAAATTGCTTTTAGTTATAATGAGAAGAAAAAACACTAAAATATGTTTTTTCGTAATGTGCTTTTAGCAGACATATTAATATTATAAAACTCCCTATTACTACTCAGCTTTATTCAAATTGAATTAAATTGGACTTCTACATTTTAGGAAGAGCATCGACATCAAAAAATTCGGTTTCTTTTCAACATTCAATGTTTTTTTTAATTCATCGACTGGACATCGGAACTGTATGTAACATCGAAAATGAAATATTTTTTTGTTTTGTCTTTCCAGCCCACGTTAGGCGTTTAGCGCGCGGAGACAGCCGTCATTCCCGTGTATTACAGATAATTGCATTTAACTCGTGGAAACAGAAGAGCGGACTGCCTGCATTCGTAATACACTTTGCGCTATTTACAAGCGTAAATACGTTAGGGTGTTTTGGATTTCGAAGCGCGCTAGATGGAATGAAGGATTTTAAAATGACGTTTTATGCGATGAAAATCAACACACACAACCAGACATATTTGTGGCACGAATAAAATTGTCCTAGGGACTTCCGAACGATATTAAGTTATCGATAAATTGTACTTTCTTATGATAGTTATGGCGATGAAATAACGTATAATATGAAATGAACATGCAACTTGCATACCTATAATACAGTAGGTATATAAAGTCCGTATAGGTCGACTAAGAAAGATAACGGTTTTCATCCTATACAGATAAATAAGACGTTGACATAACATGACAGTCTTGTCCGCTTAGGAAGATTAGTTGATGAAAATAATATAACGCGTAAAAATTTTTTTTTTTAAAGAATAAGTATATGAAACATCGATAAATTTAATATCTAAAGGAAGTGTCTAGTTAATTGACGTTTTTGCCACAAAAACTTCTATGTCTGCCACAACACACCTTTCAACGAACGCTTTATTAAACAAAATTTTCATTTCATCAAAAGACATGGCAAGGCAACAGTCTAACCTAACCTAATCTACGTGATTAATGTTTAAAATATCCTGAAAACATCATGGTTTCGACAAAAATTGCATTCGATGAAATGAAATTCGATGTAATGATACAATCGATAAAGTGAAATTCGATGGAATGATGGGTTAACGACGAAAATAGGTGTAAACGATAGGTCTTATGTCTTTTATCCCTCAAGATATTCCTCTTTATTATTTAAAACCATTTTGTTAGTAAAATGATAGTTCTGGTATCATATTTTATCATTTAATTTTCTTCTTAACAGTGCAGCGATTTGGTGCGGCAATGGAGTAAGTATTTTTAAACTTCTCTGTGATTTGTCTTAATATTTTTTTATTAAAGCAGTACTTTTATTTTTATTTTAAATGTGTTTTTGTTTTTTATTTATTTTAAATGAAAAAACATTCTTATTTTTTACTACTAACGCAACAAAAAATTACATTAAAGAGTACTCAAGAAGAGAAACCCTCTACTCTAAAACTAAACGCCTCACACAGAAGAAATTACTCCGTTCTTTCTGAATTTCAACTTGCGAACTAACGGCGGGAGTTATTTATCTTTGCTGCCTTATAATAGAATTTAATTAAGTTAGGTGCGACATGGTTTACGCGCTTGGAATTCTCCCTCCGATACACGCTGCTTATACTTGGGTTACACGAACCGTTTTTGGAGGATTTCTCCGTGCTTAACTATTAATGTTCGCGCAGTTCGGTTCACGTTTATAATACAAAAAACTGTGCTTGATATCCGGATAAAACTCGGTTCACATATAAAACTATACACCGGGGAGAATGTATGAAGGCTTAATTATTCCCGCTGGTTGAACATTGAAGAGTCCACACACATCATTGCACCCAATATTTCAAGACTTGTTCATAAAAACCAGGCCCAAAATCATGAAGTTGAAGGGTTTAAATGTTAATAATAAAACATGTTCAGCGCATCTTTCCATGGTGAAACGGTCACAGTCCGGGATGGGTGTTGGGGATATGACACCCTACATTGATGTACTTATTGTATAAGTTTGAAGGTTACTTCACGGTCTTTATTTTAAGCAAAAAATACTATTATTAAACTGGTTCACGACTCTCTCCAATAGGCACATGTTGAAATGACATAAAAATAATTCAGGATTCGTCGAGTCAGTTTTAAAAACAAACAAAATGATCACAGAATTCTATAACGTAGTATCGTAGACGATCAAAGTAAATTGTTTGTCACGTATCTAAATCAATTTTCCTATCCATACATTTGTCATTGGTATTTTTAAAACAGTTCAAGCCGGCACCGATTTTAAATATTACCATCACCTGCAGTTGGTGGTGACCAACCATCGATGCGATTAGATACGCCATTGCCCTCTTTACTTTATTGGTACAATCCTCGAGGTCAGAATAAAAACTGGTCATTTAAACAGTGGGCAACAGCGTCCGCTTCCGGCGTGGAGTTTGTTAAGGAAGGAAATTTGATCAAGCCGTGATTAAATTGCGCGGATTTCATTAAAATGCTATTGCCTGGTTTGAACTAAGAACACTTCTTTGCATAATTTATGGAAAGATTAGCTGTATGTATCTTTACAGATTTAAGTAAATTGTTTCACTTGCTTTGTATTAGTTTTGTTCTTATGTTTTATTTATCTTTCTGCTATTATGGTTTTAATTTCAACAAACTAGGTTTACTTAAACCTTTTTGAGATAATCTGTTAATTGAGTTTACTTCAATTACTGTCTAAATAGATGTTTTAATGTACATTAGCACGCATATTTATATTTTTTATTCTTATTAGTCAATTAATGCAATTCTTCCTTTCTTCTTTGAATGTTGACTTTCTCAGGCCCCCACTGCTATTTACTTTCCAATCTTCTCACTTCCTGCCCTTACTACTTACACCACACAAAATTAAAGTGATTCTGTTAAATTCGCGAGCTCGATCTAGTCGGAGGCACTGCCATGCCCCGAATTTCAATCGTGGTAATAACTTTTCAATATCAAAATTCATTTTAAAGTACGTTGTATTAAAATATAGCAATACGTTTTCAAAATAATTTAGTTAGTGTAATGCAATACTTTAAAGAGTCCATGTGTATGGATCATGTAGCCATATTTTGGTCAAAGTTTTTCACCGAAACTCCACTTCTCACTAAAAAGGTGGCCCAAGGCTTTAGAGATTTGGGAATTGGCCTCCTCGTAGCAATAATCATTTATCGGGGTATACAGTCGCACGTGACTCTGGTAAGAGTGAACGGACTTTTATATTTGGGCCAATTGCAGGACTTTATTGTAATGTTTCGCGGTAAAATTTACTATTACTAAATATCGTGTCCTGCTCGAAGAGAAAGAATTACGACAGGAAGTAATGTGGTTAAGCAGACGTTGTATTATACAGAACTGTGTTAAAGGAAAATGTATATTTTACTTTTTTTTCTATTCTTAAGAAATGTAGGTATTTTTTATTAATTATTGTTCTATTTATATTAAACAGGCTGAAAGCCGTGGCTTATCACTTATAAGCCCGTGCACGAAACATCCTTTCTGTTATCGACTTATTTATTCTCCATCGTCGACCAAAGTTGTATCAGCTGTGAATTTTCACTCATAAATATTCGATTGAGCGCCGTGCCCCGGGCTCCCGGCGCTCTTTGTAAAATTCTGATTCATAATTTGACCCCCAACTAACTCAGCGATCTGAATTTGCGAAACACTAATAAGCGAATGTAAATAGACGCCATCCGTTTTGAATTTTCGATAGTTTATTACCAGCCATTCAAATTGCATCGGGTTGTTATTTTCCATCGTGTTTTTATTGATGCTTAATTTGTAATTTGATACCATCTTTTTAATAGTACCTAATAAATACTACTATAAATATGTCACACTTACATAGGCTCATAATTGTGGATCATAACAATTAGGTTCAATATAGTTAGACCTGCTTACACAACTAAATGTCGCGGCGGAAAGTAATCTTTCTGTTAATAAAATTGTAAAATGATACGTAATATAATATATTAGGAACAGTACCTGGAAGACCGAGCGTCGCTCGGGTTGAAAACGACATTTCCCGAAGATGACAACTTGACAGATCGTTTTTTCCCCCCGTAAACCGCTATATTTCAAATTTCATCGAAATCGTTGGAGCCGTTTCCGAGATTCAGATTATATACATATATACAAGAATTGCTCGTTTAAAGGTATTATATAGATGTAAATCACTTATGTGATAATTATAATATTTTCTCAAAGACCTTGCGTACATGGCGTGGCTTAAGATACATTTTCAAAACGTTTAATTATTACAAATATACGTCCAAGTAACCTTTATTCAAATCTATTGAATCCCAAAATAATACCTCAACAATCGATACCTCGGTAAACAAAAACAATTGGAACACAATTACATACTGGCAATATAGAAAATGGGGTCGTTTGTTCTAAAACCGTAAGTAACGGCAAGCCTAACCGACCAGTCTCTAATAAGAAACAACAATAAATATCACCGGCGCTGTCACGAGCTATATCTCTCCTGTCATTTACTTCCAACTCAATAAAAGTAGCTTGAGTCGTAAAATTTGTTCGTCGGAATGTCTTTGCGATGCACGAACCTACGTCGAGCTGTCGAGTTGCCAGCAACGGTGCTTAGCTGTCAAACTTTAAGCGCCTGACGCTGCAAGCGCCGTGCTTTGAGCGTTAGGGTTATCAGCTCAGAGTTCCGTGCAAACTTCGATCGACTAACACCTACTTGCCGAGATGTCTAATGAACTTGCTAAGGCTGAAATGTGTTTTGTTCCTCTCTTGTTGGTTTAAGTTCAATAGTTAGATGATAGGGAAAAACATAACTTCAGATGTTGTTAAGAAATATGTATAACTATGTTGATAAAGTATAAATGTATTGTGTCTAAGAAATTTCTTCTCAGGCAAGGCCGGCTAAAGTTTACAAAACTGTATAAGACTGCTTGTGGAGCTAAGAGACTGAAAATATGCGCGCTCGCAGCAAGAAAAATAAACAAGTGCAGAAAAGCCGTATGAGCAAGACAAGACCCAATTTAAACAAATAAAAAGGAGAACAAACCAAATTTTTCGCACGATAATGATACAGATTATAACAAAATATGTAGATCTACTTAAACCATAATATGTCATTCACCATATGTTTTTTTCAAAAACTACCTAATCACGATCAAGGTGATATGCGTAATACTACTAAGATTACTTAACGAATTGTGGTAAATAGGATACATAAACACGTATAGTCGAGATGTTGATTACATGTCCTTTTTTGGGGTTAAAATATCTCCATATAAAATTTCATCAAAATCGGTTCAGTCGTTTAACCTTGAAAGCGTTAGAAATAGACAGAAAAACTTACTTTCACATTTTAATATCACTACGAAAGTATGGATTAAGCAATATCTAATTAAAACGTTGCCAAGAAAGCCTCTTATTAATATTGTGTTATTGTTGTGAATAAATGTTTAACTTACTTACTTACTTTATTTTTCATTGTTTTGTGTGAACAGTAATAACCATCAAATTTATATAAAATCGCTTTCCACTTTTCACTTGCTTTATAGGTAAGAGTTCCACAGTTCAACTCGAGGCGCCTTTGACTCGTCCCGTTAAACTATTCGTTAAGTACCATGAGGATTGTTCCGTGACTGTCGCCTATTACAGCGCAAGAGACAATTTTGAGAGCCACTTCCTTTCGAGTATAAAATTGCTAAAGCTATACTGAGTTAACGTGATCCTACTTCTGATTATAACTACTGCCAAGGATTTTAACCGTTTGAAGTTTATTTTCAGTGATTCAAGTTACTTACAGAGCTCAATGCAGGAAATTCAATTGTAATAGTTGTTGTTGTTGTCATTACTCCACCGACAAGAGTATGGCTCTTAAATAAAGAGAGAGATACTCTTTTATATCTGTACAATAGATATTAAATATGTTAAAACAGGACAGCACAGAAAGGTGTGTAATTCGTATGACGTGTATCTAGTAAGCTACACGATTTTAAAGGAAATCTAAGATTTAATTTTATAACAAAATACGAGAGGTTCTAAGAGGGACGTTAGTAACTTATGTAGGTATATAAAGTAAATTTAATTTTCAACTAGCAGTAAAAAAACCGGCCAGGTGCGATACTACCACACAAAGGATTCAGGTCCCATTCTTGTATTTCTGATTTATTTTTTATTTATATATATTTTATTGTTACGACTAATACTTTTATTGAATTGTTGAATAATTTTATGTGTCTAACTATAACGGTTCAAAACCTAAAGCGATTATTAAGGTGGGGCAAAAAACGCTGAAAAAAAACGTTCTTGTACACATTAATTTTAAACATTATTATAATTTTATTATTTGTTGTTATAGGGGTTATAGTAATACACACTCTGTCAAAATTTCAATAATAGAAAATTTCCTAATAGTTGGACACTTGAACTTGACAGTCCACAGACGGATAAACCGACGAACAGAGCGGAGGCTTGACAATATGGACCCTTTGACATCCTTTGGGCCCGGAACTTTAAAAAGGTAACGTCAAAAACGAACCCATTTTACAAAGAGGAAACAGATTGTTCGCAATTCAAGGTTTGTGAGACAGTCCACCTATAGGCGTGTCTGGCCAATTTGGCAGCCCCTTGAAAGCAGTGCTGCTGACGTGCACTAAGTACTATGAAATTTATCGAGCGTACGTGCGCTTGCGAAAGCTAAAATAAAAACAAAATGGCAGAGTGAAGTGTCAAAGTCCATTTCAGTAAGCGTGCAAAAGTTCATTTTAGCAAATGCGGAGCCTTCCGCGGCGCACATGACCTGAATGCAGTAGTTAAATACTGTTACTTAATTTGATATCTGATTTTGTTTTTTATGTTAAAACTAGAGGACGCCCGCGACTTCGTACGCGTAGAGTTAGTTTCCCGCTACTCCCCCTATTTCTTCGCGTTGGGGGTCAATTTTCAGAAAATCCTTCCTTTGTGCCCACTTACATCATAAAAGGAACCCCTGTACCAAATTTCAAATTTCTAGGTACAGTAGTTTCGGCTGTGCGTTGATATATAAGTCAGTGAGTCAGGTTTGCCTTTTATATATACCTATAGAAGATAGTTTAAAATTACATTAGACTTATAAGTATTTCAACAACAAAAAAGTGATATTGTTTTTAAATGAGCCGTAAATAATTATAAATTTTGCAGCTGCAATTCCTCTCCTGATGTTGCAGATGTCCATTGGCAAAGAAGCCGACTTCAGTTTGACTGACCTATTACCATTTTAAAAGAAGTTATTTCTTTCGTTTTTGAAGGCGATTTCTTGTTTTTAAACCATTTCATTTCATTTTATTTAAAACCAATTTTTATTTGAAACTTTTTATTGATCATAATACGCTTTTAAGTAGTCCCACTTCTGAATTACTAAGAAACTATAGGATATTCCAAGCTCGCCGGAAGCAACGTCAGTAAGTCATAGTGTATTTACACCATTAGAATGTGCTTCGTCATAGTTGCTCATCTATTTTAATCGAGATATCTTATCGCCGTCCTTGAAATAAGTAGGTTACCATTGAGGATTTCGAGTGCCCTTCTGTGGTCTTCATAACAGTTCCTCTTCAACAATTATTTTTTTCTGAATTCAAATGCTGGATTTGTTACTGAAAATACTAATATCGCTATGACGATGTGTCTGCATAAAACATTTGAGGAGTTCCCTTTAATTCCTCACAGATCTCCTTATTAGATACTGACATGGTGACAATGGGAACATGAAATTTCAGGAGAGCACTCTATCAAACGGAAAAGGTCCACAATTGCGTGGCAAGACACAAGAAAACACAGTCGAATTGAGAACTTTCCTTCTATTTTTGAAGTCCTGGTTTCCGACTAAGTTCTCTTATTTTATTGTTTGCATGCTTTTCATAACCAAAGTTTCTTTCCAATTGATATTTGGATTTATAGAGTTTTGTACCAAATACTGAAAAACTGAACCCATTTCTGTCCGTCTGTTTATCAAACATTATTTCTCTAAAACGGCTAAAGTTATAGGACTGAAATATGGAATATTAGTAATCCAAACAAAGCCCATCATTAGAAGTGAGAAATTTGGTAAAACTTATTTTTGTAGAAAAACACTGAGTAACAAAAAAAATGTTTAACCTTTCATGACATGAGATATATTATTTGATAACATAATAGGTTAAACATATCTTTTAAGATTTTAAAATTGATAGCCTATGAGATATTTAGGTATTTAACGTGAAACGTTAAGAAAAACACCCTGTGACTGTCCGATATCAGAATCTACTAAAGATAAAATCTAAAAAAAATACACAGACTAGAAAAAAGTACAAAAAAGACAGAAACCCTCATGTTTTTGTAGAAAGAACATAAAAATGTGTCACAAGGTAAACTTGGTACAGTCGGTGCCCTCACATAAGTATCCAGGCAGATTCGTGGTTTTGAACGCGCAGGCGAACTCATAACGTTTCTATTAGTTTCATGGTTCGAGACTTCGGTTGGTAATTTTTTTACTTTTTGTATTTTTTATTTTAAAAACATTTTATTATTTGCCTATGATATTACTTATTTAAATTTCTGTATGTAATAGGTATTTGGTATAAAAGAGAAAAAGTTCTTATTTGTTCAGAATATGTATGATACTCGTATAGTCTACAAAAATAAGCAAAAAAAAAATACAAAACGATATCCAATTTTTTCTTATTATTTTGGTTAATGGCCAACTCTCAATCTACCTTCTTCTTTCATCGACACTAGATGGCAGCACTAACCGAGTGCCTCAAACATATTGCTATCGATCGACCGATACTCATGAATCTCATGATTACCTTGATTCGCCTTCTTAGAATTCATAATAGGTATAACTTATTCTAAAGAAGCGGAAAATCAAAAAACTCTGTTCTAACCGGGATTCGAACCATCACTCTTGCGTTCGATACACGGAACGAGTAGCCGTTCGGCCAAACATCAGTTAATTTTTCCGATGAAATTGTATATCGGGTGCAGCACACTAATGTCGTTACGGCGAGTGGCGCATTTATGGAACATAATTATGAAGAATTTTTATCTCAATACCCACAATTAAAGCGAAATATTATTTTTGTATACTCGTACCGCAATGTCATTTATTTTCTATGCTGCGTCCATTGCTTTCGGAACAACAATTTTATCCTCACAATTATTTTCACAGCGTTTTTAAGGCGGAAATAGTAGTGTTATTTGAAAACAATATGACTATTAGTGATATTGCTCGTAAACTGCATTTAACGGTGAGTGGAAATATTATATAAAACTGATTTGATTAGGTTATAATAATAATACTCATGTGAAAATTATAATTTATCTAATCACTATAAAATACCGTTATTATATGTATTGTTTACATAAAATAACATTTTGGGCTTATTCCCTGTATACATAACATACCTAAGTAAATAAAAATAGCATTTCACTTAATCTTATTATTCTTTCCAGAGAAAAACCGTTAGGTTGTGGATAAAGCGGTATGGAGAAACTGGAGATATAGCAAGGAAGCGACCAGGTTTTGCTCCGGTTATGTTCACGTCCCAGTCGGCACGTCATCGAGACGTGGTGGCAAGGCACACGGAAGACCCCTTCGCGTCCACCGCGACGACGGCTAGGGCGCACGGCACAGCAACGAAGACAGTGCGAAAACATTTAAAAGCTGCTGGATTTAAAACTTACCGGCCGGCAAAAAAAAATTCATTGTCTTATGTACACCGACAAAAAAGAGTTGAGCTGAGCAATATTTAAATTTTGATTGGTCCAATAATATTGTTATTTACACTGACGAAAAGTCGTTTAAGTCGGACAAGGACGGAAAAAAGATACTGTGGCGGAAACGTGGAGAACGTTATAATGAATTTTGCGTGTTACCTACTAGAACTAGCGGCAGAATAACCTTAGCATATTGGGGACGGATGTCATCAATGGGGCCAGGCGAAATTGTAGAAGTTGGTGGTCGCATGAACAGTGTCAAATATTTGGATATTCTGCGCGAGGTTATGTTACCAACTGTGCGAGTTGCGTATCCCGAGGGCCAAATATATTTGATACAAGACAACTGTTCCGTGCACAGAGCCCGAATTGTGCAAGAATGGCTCGTGGCCCAACACGACATTACGGTCATTAGATGGCCGCCAAAAAGTCCAGACTTGAACCTTATCGAAAATTTATGGGGTCAAATGGTTCTTAACTGGGATCCATCTAACGTAAGGTCTAGTCAAAACCTCAAGGATCTAGTTCATTCCACTTGGGAATCCATGCGCGGCGGTGACTTGTGCTTATCCATGGTGGAGAGCATGAGAAGCCGTCTCCAACAAGTAATTGAGAATGAAGGTAGATCCTTGAAGTATTAAGAATTATTCAACTAAGGTTATTCTGCTTGCTCAAAATAATTAAAACTAAAGCTTTTTTAAATTGTCAAATAAGTAGGCGCCCGAGTGATGTTATTGTGTTTGATGGAGGCATAATACATGTTTCTGTCTAATATTGACATGTTTATTCACTGTGTGCTTATGTATTTGTAAGAAAAATACTTTCATAAATTGATATTTAAACTATTAATTCTGAAACCGGTAAATTTGTTAAATTCTCTGTTAGAAAATATTTAGAGTGAGTTCAGACTGTTCAGACTAAAAAGACTTAAGTATTCCGTAGAAATGTTATACGAAAATAGGTAGTTATTTTACACTTATTGTCACTTAATGATTACAGTCATGTTAGACGAATTCCCACGTCAAATACAATATTATTTTGTATTTTTTTTATACCATTTATAGTATTTATATAACTTATAAGTAAGTGTTTTATAAGAAATATAAAGTTTTTAAGAAATTAAGGTCTTTTTCTTGGGTGTGACTGATATCAATTAAAAACCGACATTTAAGTAATATCGTTAGCAAACCAAATAGAAAAAATAAAAAATACGAGTAACTTCACAACCGAAGGTTCGAACTTGCTCTCATCCTGCACAATTAGCAGCGCAGGCGGCTGCACCGCTGCGTCACGAGGTACCTTGAACATCGTAGCAAAAATAAGCAATATTATTAGAATCGCTTTGAGTCCGACTGCGCATTTAAAACCACGAATCTGCCTGGATACTTATGTGAGGGCACCGACTGTACTAAGGTTGGTGAAGTTACGGCTCTGTTTACTCGTACTTTAAAGAGATATGTATACGAGTATGTTCCGTATAAATGGGCTTCTATAGTACGAAGACAGCAAGCCGCAGCAGTACTTTACTAGGTTTCTAATATTTCATACAAATATGACGTAGGTGGGAAACCGTCAGTACTTGGATTCGACTCGCACTTGACTGATTTTTTACAAGTTGAATGGGTTTAAGGAAAAAGAAGGAAACTAAGTAGAGCTTACATGATTTTGTGGCCGAATATCATTCATATAAAAAGTTATCCACCTGATTATAAAATGTGCCTTTCAGTAGTAAAACAATATTTCAATAACAAAACAAACAATTAAATATTGGAAAGACATGCCAACTAAGATGAAACTTGTCCCATCGGTGGTGTGGTATTACTTATCAACTTTTTAATCAATACAACTCGTTTAGGTGCGTAAAATTGACTCTATGGTTGTTGTTTTATGGCTCTTTGCTGGTATCGCAACTTGTTACATCCACTGCTTTAACATATGGCATATATTTAGGCTTGCCAATAAGTCATTTCGAACACCTACTAAAATACATGAAAGGATATCAAAACAATGCATTTTATTAATTTTAGACATAATGTTTCATAGTAACATTTGCTGCTTAAGACCTACACAATCGGTATCTAAATAGAAATTTAATAGTGTTAGTTTCATTTTTCATAACGTCCCGCAGGCCTTTCGCGTAACAACACTCGCAATCACAATCGTTTTCAAAACAACAAACAAACATTTTGAAAATCGAAGGCTTTTCTGCATACAAAATGAAACCAATTGTTTTGTTTTGAAGCCGATCGCGATTGCGAGTGAGTTACGCGAAAGGCCTGCTGGTTTGATTCCCGAGCTGAGTACAAGTTTTTTAAAATGTAAGAATGCAGTTTTTCTTGTCACTAAAATCGATGACAGTGAACAGATCTTCGTATATCTTATAGTTTCAGACTTTCCCATACTGACCGATCTAAATGTTACACCCTGTATATAAAACTTATTTTAATAAATATTTTTTCTATTGAATTATATATTTTTTGTATTTTTGCGATTTACTGTAGGATTTTAGGGTCTTTGAAGAAGACATCACTTCACAAAAACTGTACGAGTATGAGAAGTTAAAAATACATTTTTCAAAAAGCCGTCTCATCATAGTTTTAGCCATTGTAAAACAAGAATGTAGTAGACTACGTGATTTAACGCAAAGCACGAGAATGTCATCCCATACATTTTGAGTGATAGAAAAGAAAATCGTTAGTAGCGTTTACATCTTAGCTAGGGCCTCTGGTGTGACATAGCAGTGACATACCCATTAGTAGGTTCCATTTAAACGTGTTAAAATTAAGGTAAAAATGATATCATATTAATATTTGATACTGTGGTCAAACTCTTAATACGTTACGAAAAAAATCTATTATTATTATTGAATAAAATAAAAAAGAAATTTGAAATTAGGCTATATTAAAATTATTTTACTTATGTTTCAATTCTCCATCTTGGCTTGAAATATACAATAAAGCCAACAAAATAGCGACATCCAGTGATTCAAGTTCGTGTGGCGGGCACGTCGGCGTCCGCTCCGCACTTTTATCGCTGGATAATTGAATTTCCGCTCTCTGTAACAAACAGGAAGCTCCGCCGGTTTGCGCTTCGCACTGAATATTGCATCCACCCTTGATAGAGTTATTATATTTAGTATAAGGATTAACTTTAGTTAGTTCTGGTAATTTAACTGGTTCTAGGGTATATAAAAAATATCCATATTAACCCAGAGCATATTACAAATTTGCTAACGACCTATAATTTAGTAACAACATAATTATGCCTCGTAATTTTTGGTTCGGTCCTAACAAAGCCTCCTTAAATAGTTTTTGAAAGCTTTACTCGCCGGATTCAGCAGCCTTCTGCGCCCGACTTGGCCCCTTCCGTCTCTCCCCTGCTCGGCTTCCGTTATTTACACGAGGCGAACCTTCAGAGTTCCAAGTTGTTCGGTACTTTCTGTAAAGCCAGAGTTACCCGGCCCACCTACCCTTGTTCGCCGCGCTCCGCTCCTCGAGGGAACTCCTCTATCTGGGAAAAACAGCAAATAACGGGCTTTGCAAGTGATAGGCGAATTCGAGTGTTCCGTCCCGTCACTTGACAATACGCTTCGCTTCATTTCCGGTAAAGCCCACTTTGCGAAAACTTGCCTTAAAAATGTATTTTCTTGCTTATTTAGACTGGACGTTTAAATAGCCATATTGCGACGGCGGTGTCGTTAATTGACTTATATATCGCCGTCCAATAAAAAGGGTAGGGCATGTCAAAGGGGCCCTTTGAGTATTCTCCAGTTTCCTGTCGAATGAGATACACATCTGTCGACGACTGACTGCATTTAACCCGCCGGACCTATCAAAAAGTCCGAGTCCTCGCATTATTTAGACTTTGACCAACGTCGCGTACGAACCCTCTTCCTCATCCCTTGGCAAGCGGGGAAGTTCATTACAATTGATTAATTTTAGAGTTTGGAATCGAAACTAATCACTATAAGGTATTTACTTTCCTTCTAGTAATTTTGTGCGTTTCATCCGTCCGTCATTTTAATTGTTTTTATTTGGTAGACGAGGATTCTAATTACATTAACCAATTACGGTGTTTTTCTGCAATATAGTTTTGATTTGATTTGATTTGAACCTAAATATAAAAAAGGTACTTTGTTTTTGTTATGTGGTTATCATTATGGAATATTATAATGTTTTGTTCTCAACTTTGTCAACTACAGTAAACAATGGTATAATATTTATTAATTGCACAAATTACAAGTACAATAAGGCCAAAAGCGACTTGTTAGATCATTTCCTCAAAATCATTTATTTCGTAAAGAGTATTTTCCAATTACATATTTCCCCATTCATCATCTTAATCACACACGTTTATATCATTGTAGTTTTAAAGACTCTCATGGTTGCCCATTTTGTAATATTTACCGTCAGTAAAAAAAAGTGTAATTTTTTTTTTCGGAACCTAACTTTTATTTAAGGTCACTGACAACATAGTTACGTTAGTTTTTTTAAATTTTGAATGAAGAATGTAAATTTTATACCATCAAATACAATGCATACATAAAGATTAGATAGGTACAAATCAAGGTTAGACAGAAAGTTTTAGTCATTACAATCATTCACTGTCTTATTTGTGTTGTAGTAGTAAGAACTCCTTATTTGAATTTAAAAAAATCTAATGCAGCGTTAACTAACTAACAACAAGCGAAACAATCGTACCTTTGAAAAAAGTACATTATAAACTTTTCCCAAGCGCAACAAACGGAAACATGAGCACGAGTAATCCACAATTACAGCGAAACATCGGTAGGAGATTTTGTACAAAATACATAATCCTACGGGCTGCGCATTATGTTTCGTCGGCGGTCCGCAATTCGTGGGGTTCTGTCGGAGCGCGGCGAATGCTCGCGGGGGTTCGGCCGGGCTCGGATTCACTTCGGGAACCCCGTGGTATTGTTGTGCGTAAAAGCGTTTAGCTAAATCATTTATCGATGTATAACAAAGTGCATTTTTTTTAAATATTAAAATATTATTTAACTAGTCATAGATTATAAACCTGTTATTAGTAAGTAAATAGGTTCAATTAACATTTGTGTCCGTAACCAATGATATAAAACATTAGCCGTTGGAATTGTGTCATATTTATCTAAATATTGTATGTACTTATAATTAACAAATAGTTGAAGTCTTTTGATTTATCAATACCTTGTAGTTAGTGTGTCTAGGAAGTAAGAACAAAAAACCGGGCGAGAGCAAGTCGGACCATGGTCAAGGTAGCAAGGTACATTCCGAAGCCTATATACGTGCTTTTATTAAATACATTTTTTAAATTTGTATTACATGTACTTTTGGCTATAGGGAAAATGCACTTTTCTAGTTCAATATTTAGGAAACGGTGCGCTAAATCTAAAAATTGATAAGACATAATATAAGTAATGATTTTTAAACAGCTATCAAATGACACCTCGTTCGATGTCATAAATTAATCATAAAGTTTTATTTAACGACTTTGTCGGCATACTCTAAATGAAAACAATGACATACTTGTCTCTGAGCTACACCACGGAAAGACGGATAGACGGATAATTATGGCGAAACTATAAGGGCTACTTGTTTGACTTTGCAACCCTTAAAACAAATTCCAAGAAAGAAAACATTTTTCAATTTAATTCCGGGAACATCCTAAAGATTAGACCAAAGCATCAAATAAACTTTTATTCTAACTGCGTTCCGTCCACATCTGTACACGACATTGTTACTGGACTCGTGGAACTAAAGATCCACTTCTATTTTCCGATAGGGTGGGCATGGTATCATTCAACTTTTTTATTATCTCGGAACAGGTCAACGGGGCTCAATCGATCCTCTAGGCAAATACGGTAGGTTTTATTTTTACCGACAGACAATTGAATTTAGGTTTTATTTAGACATTTAAATGTAACCGACAAGATTTAAAATTAGGAGTAAAAATCGGTCGAGCGTAAGTGGGACTTGAGAGAAAGTTGGTTCTGGGCTATAAATTATTGCACAATTTCATAATATAAGTTTTAAATCAATAACTCTACTACTATTAATGTCCGTAGCATTGGCTATGATTAGCCGGCATTTTACTATTGGTCACTATTACGAGTACATTTGCATTTGCAACGTTTCGGTCTGTCTCTTCTAGAGTTGCTGAATTTTGACATGTTTCTACATCTTAACTAGGAACGATATTAATTTCGTCTATATACGGACATCCCTCGCTATGGTCCAGCACTCAGAGGCCCTTTCGTGAACTTCTTTTTCGACGTTTTATCGAACGATCTTCTTTTTTACTTATTATATCAAAATATTCAAATAAACTAACTTCTAGGAAATCATATCACTACGAGTATATTTATAAAAATCGTTGAATCGTTATTTTAATAAGCGAGTTTAAAGAAATAACAGATTATGAAACCAAATTACTCTAAGTATAAATATTATAACCGAATACTCTACGGAATTTAATGGAATAGGGGATTATTTGTATCGGTAAAACAAAGGAATGCCTAGTAAATACAGCATATTTTTGTAGCGTAGCATTTTGTATGTGCAAAATACTTTAAGCAGCGGATAATATTTCACAGTGGTATCAATTACCTTTACGCAGAAAATTAATAACGTGATGGCTTTTTGTATAGGCCTGTCAAATAACAAAGGATTTGGGACAGTGATTGGATTAATACTTTTTAAAAGTCACGAATGAAAATAAAGCTTTGATCTTTTTTATTAACTTTGAAAAGGGAATTACTATTGATGGATTTTGGTTTCTTTTATAATGTACTTCGTCTATAACAAACTGTCGTCACGCGTCACTTTTCCATATGAATGCCTAGAATCTCAGCACACAGGAGTATCTTAGGGTAGGGGAAGGGTTTGCACTTAATACTTAGGGACGATATCAGTGGGATATTAATACAAGTAAAACAACATTGTTGATTTTTGTTTTAAGCAACCTGAATTAAGGTATAAAAAGTTTATTTTTTATTTTTTATTTATTTATTTATTTATTTATTTTGGAACAAACAGTCATACAAATACATTGAATTACAAATAGATTGTACTAAATAGACCTATCGTTCCCAAAATTAAATATTATAGTATAGTAACATTAATAACTTAAACAAAAATGTATACAAAATTATTACTTAACCCAAAAACTTGTATACTTATTCTGTGCCTCGTTACAAAACATATTTAAAAAAGAAAAAAGAAAATAGTGACTTGACATTAACATGAAAAACAGAGTATACTTATTAATTCTGCGTCCAAAAAACTCTTTTCAATGAGCCTATAGTACAGTTTAAACATAGCGACATAAAATCTTTTTAATGTTAAAGTCCGGCCCTCCACATTTGTTGTTCAGTTGGCCGCTAAAAGAATCATTTACCTTAATGGAAAAAGGAGGTAGATTTTAATTAGTGTTGCCCTTTGGTGAAATATTGAATTTGGATCGAGCTCGTCACCGGTCCGGATTGGCTTAAGCCTCGACTGCGAAAGCCGTTTATTCATAGACAAAAGAGTTGAATCAGTACCAATAATATAATTTTCAAATCCGCGCTGATCGGAAAATAGTCATCCAGTCTGACTTTGAATGAAGTTGACGTAGGTTTTGGAATGACTATACGTTGTAAAATATAAACCTGTTGTGCCTATACCTATAATAAAAATGTCCTGTTCACTGTTTTGTTGTTTTTGATGCTCAATAAAGAATATTTGTAGTGTATTGTATTGTATTGTTGTAATCATGTTGTTTTCTAATCGAAGAAATGTACAAAGCTTATTATTTTAATATTAGTATTACGAATAAGTACATAATTGTTGTAACATAAAAGTTTAACACCACGTTTTTTAAAGACTGTTACGCGATAAATATAGGAACAAAAAAATTAACACAGTTATAATATTAATGTTAAGTAATAAATAATAAGGATAAAGTACGCACTATAGGGTTTTGGCAACTGATGCTCCGGCAGTGTTTTTTTTGAGGAATATAAAAAAAACAATCAGTTTAGTTTCAAAGACAAGTGCAAATTCCTTTATAGTTGTCAGAAACCAGCGGACACCAAAATCTGTTAGTTCCTCCTATGGATACTTAAATTGAGAAATTGTTTAACTTCGTTTCTGAAACTGTTGTTTTCAACTTATGCTACCTGACTAGCTACCTACCTTAGCCTTAGGGCGATCAGACAAATAAAAGCTGTAAAATACCATCTTAATTTTACCTTTTAATGAATAAACATTTACTAAACAAAGGTATTTCGATCTAACAACATAGTCAATTCAAATTTTACTATGCATTCAGCACTTAAAGGTTTAAGGTTTCTTCAAAGAACTTGAAATAAAATTAAATGGCGAACACAAATCCTGTGTCGGTGAGGCGGTGCGATTTCTAGGGAGGGAATATTTCTTTCTCGTTTAATTAGCTCTGTAAGTCTAAAATAAGTCTATTGATGGCACCTGCTGCGGCAAAGCGCAGTAAACACATTTTAAACAGTAATAATGATTCAATAAAAAAACCACATTGACTATTAAACTAATCACATCACACTACTATAATTATAATCATAAATGAAAAAGTTTGTGTGCGTAAGTAGAGGTATGTTGGTTACTCCTTCACGCTGAAACGGCTAAACGGATTTGGATGAGATTTATATCTTAGCTTATACCCCGAATTAAAACTCAGGCAACTTTTCATTCTGAAAAATAACCGTTTTCGTGGGATCACGAAATACTAATATTACGCGAAAAAGTAACGAGTTTACTATCAATCCCTTAAATATTAAGGTTTACATGAAAGCATAAAAACGTTTTCACACCGTTTCTATTTGACCACCTGGACATTTTGTATGACCATTTACGACCAAGGCTTAACTGATCAAATTTCTTGCTAAAAATAACTCGTCGTTTGACCGACATGAATTTTGATTTGGGTGACTCCTTTTTTAGTCCTGCAATAAACATCTAAACCTAATATGACGAAATTTTCTTGTTTATTTATTTACTTTACAGAATTTCTTTTGTCTTACTGCACAGGCACAAAGTACTGTGTTAGGACAGTATTCGACCACCCGTTTGGTGCAAATTGAGTCTTCGACGTCGTCTTTTCACGCTCCATTTACACATTCTAGTAACAACTTCGTCTGCTTGTATTGCATTAAAAATATCGTAATTGCCATTTTATTCATATTCAAATCATTTAATGCAATTTAATTATATTACAAAGGTCTTAGGTACGTTCAAAGGTTACTATTCAAATAGGTCATTATCAACCTTGACGGGTGGTAATAGGGACGGGAGTACTCACTCACTGTTGGGGTGATCCTTCATTTACGTATTAACCGAACGCTTATTAACATTAAATTTGCAATGATAGCTTAAATTGTGTTATTAATGTCTTACCATTTATTACCTTTTTAAATGATTCGGTAAGTTTTGTAATATAATTATTAAACATCGGTATCAACGTTCAAATTTCATGGCAGAGTACGGTTTGCAGAAAAATAAATACAAACAAATACATCTAGTATTTTAAACCTTTATTTTTAATAAACAAAAGGAAAGACTCTAAAAATGAATTAAGGGTTTGAATAAATTACTAAAAGTGGTTCCATGGATTTGGCTGTTAATCTTTTGACATCTGTTATATTATATCCATTTTAAAGGACTAAATTACCTTTCCACAGTGACTAATATTTATTTGGTGTGACCTATTTGGCACATATTAATTTTCGAATGCAAAATGAGTATTAGCGTTCTATGACATTATTTAGAATATAAACTTTAAGTATAAGTACAGTATAAATATAGGTACAGTTAGCTGCAGCATAATAAAAACAAAAAAAGACACGTCAAATAAAAAATATTATTAATTAAATATTCGAAATTATTTCTTTTTTTGCTACCCTTACTGGGTGCCACGAAAGTTGAACGTTGATACCGATGTTTAATGATTATAAACAGACGTAAAAATTGGTCTAGTACAAATTTATAGACCGAGGCTCTATTACTTACCTATCTTCATAGTTCCAAAATAAAATTAATTTTAACCACTTATTACACCCATAGCTTATAATACGAACAGAACATAACCTAATCTTTTACAATAATTGAACGCGTCCCCCTGATTAATTATATCATAAAATTCATAACATATTTTGATTAAAACAGCCATTATAAAGATATCATAAGCGTTTTACAAATCAATACATAGGCAATGATTATCCCTTAATCCAACAACAAAACTACGACCTCCATTCCTCTCGGTAAAACAATAATAGGGAATATGCATGGATTTTATAAATCGCATTTCTCAACAAAATATGAAAATACCGTAAAAGAGATCACCAAAAGTGAAATTAAAATTAAAATCAGTCAAGAAATACGGATGATACAAGCATTGTAAACTGCTAATTAGACAGAGAGATCCGAAGTGCACCGGTGACGTCATTGTGCAGTTCGGCCATAATATGTTCATATTATGAACACCACGTAAAATTCTGTTTTGCTAGAAAGAGATAGGAACAAATTTTTGTTGGCTTATATCTTGGTTATTTTTATAGCTATTCAAAAAATGTTTTTTCTCATCTGTTTGTAACATGACTCAACTTTTATTGAAGCTGTAAAAAAAAAACATTCATTTTCCCTATTACTTTTGACGCGTAATAATAGTGTCAACGTGACGATATCTCTTATTTACCTATTTGACAGTAATATGCGGCCGAATTATAAACGATGCGATAACATGTCAAAGGTTTCACCCAGTAGAATGGAGGCCCTGGGGGCGTTGTCACGATACATAAAGTTATGTTAACGTTTATCGAAATTAAACAAGCAGCGATAGCTCCTAATATACCAGATTCGTTAAGTTTTCCAAATATTATGAGAATGCGACAGATTATTAAAAAAAACTTACGCAGTAAACCAAATAAATCGATAGAGGGCCAAACAATAGAATTCATCTTACCTACCCAATATTTAATCCAAAACTGTCATCCAATCCTCACTTAAACAAATCATTATGGCAACACAAATGAAGCTATCAACGGAAGCCTGTTTAAACCTAGCGGTGCATTGTGGGGGACAATGGCACTAATGCTGGGAAACGAATTGAGAGAAGGACGGGTTCATTGTAGCTCGCACATAAATAAGCATTTGCCTGACGAGCCGGCGCGAGCCCGGAGCCGAGGCGGGAGCGGATCGGCTTCCGCAGATTTACTCAAAGTCAAAATCGAAGTTAATCGGTGATAGCTGTCCCTGTTCTTTCTTTCTAAAATTATCACGTTTTTGCAGTTCTCACGGCAACTTCCAATTCTCATATTAATGATACTCATATTAAATAACAGAAACACAAAAAAAAATTGGCTTGGACCTTGATTTTTTGACCCAAATTGCGAAGGTGGCGGCACGACTTAGATGTATATTTTCGAAGCGTCAGTCAGAGATTGCTATGGACTGCCAGGATGGGAAATCCGAGGGAGAGGCCTTTGCCCAGCTGTGGGACAAAAATCAGGTTGTTAAAAAAGTGCCAAAGTTTGTGTCTGAGATATTATTTGTAACAAACTGACTTACTACTAGGCTAACTTTTATCCCGAATAAATCACTGCTCCCGTTGGGATCATCAACGTCGACGATATCACGGGTACAAGCTATAACACCTAAATATATTTTTCGGATAATCTTAGGCCGGCATTACACCTGTAAGTTATTACTGTAAGTTTTGAAACGAAGTTATATTATTATGCAAGGGAGAGATGCAGATATTTGCCTCTCACTCTTACCCATAGTTGCGTCTCAAAACTTACAGCAATAAATTACAGGTGTAATGCCAGCCTTACACAAATTGAACGTCCCCCAAAGCCTGTACATTAGGGATAATTTTAAAAACTCAGTATCAAAATAATAATAATAGTTGCTCTTACCGAAAATCGAACCTGAGACCGCTTGTTTCCTAAGAAGAAGACTTAGGCCGGCATTACACCTGTAAGTTATTGCTGTAAGTTTTGAGACGCAATTATGGGTAAGACTGAGTGGCAAATATCTGCATCTCTCTCTTGCGTATAGCTTTGTTTCAAAACTTACAGTAATAATTTACCGGCCTTACTATGCTTATCGCGTCGCCGACCACCTCACGTTAAATCGCATTCATTTGCTTTCCATCGTTGCGTTAACACTTACCTGAAAAGAATGAAAGTAACATTACTTAAGCTGACAATGCTTAAACTGTTTTTAGGGTTCCGTAGTCAATAAGGAACCTTTATAGTGTCGCTATGTCCGTCTGTCCATGCGTATGTCCGTCTGCGGTTTAACTCAAAGACTCTTATATACAAAGCTTAATTTGGCATGGTTAAACATTAAATCACGCCGAATAAATCGAGATATATTTTTTCCTGTACCTTCTCGTAAAGCGGGGATGTTTTTTTGCTGTTAAGTACATTTTTTAGATTTGGGGACTGTTTAGGAATTATTGAACTATAAACGCCTTTTTGCTTAAGTTACGTGTCTCCAAATCCTACAGACACAACCACAAATTTTAAATTCTGGAAATCATGTTAAATTGCAGCACAAATAACTAATTTAAACCATTTGGGAAACAGGCGTGATTTTATGTATGTATGTATGTAACTAATTTAAAACGAAAATTATCATGAGTAAGTAGACTTCATTGGTCCTTGAATGATAGGCGACTAAAATGTCAATGCCTACCGAAAATCATCTAAGATATCACCAAATAGCTTTGGATAAATAATTTGCTTATACTTGAGGTTTGTGGAGATGGTTTTTTTTATTTGTAGTACTTAACGGTGTTGGAGCCCTACACTGAGCAAGGTTCGACATGGTCTATTCCGCTTTTTTTGTTGTTCCGTGTATATTATCAGCCCAATGAAACCCTGATCCACCATAGAACTGTGTCACAGTGACGTTATAATTCAAGTCGTAAGAAGTGTCAAACGAATTGTTTTACAATTTCACTGTGACAGCGTTCTGGTCAATGTGTTCAAAATTTTCAAAACGCTTGGAACACGATACTTTTTAGAAGATATCGAATTAAAAACCTTTGACTAGTGGTTCATATTGTATTTTTGGCTGGCTTGGAGGCAGTCACGCTTCAGGCCCACACTTGGGCTACCGATGGGGGTCCGCAGAATTAAGATCGCGCCGGTGATATATTGAAACCAGCATACTAAATCATAAGCGATTATTTTAAACGATATGCGCACTGATGCAAATGACTGCTGTTTCACAGGTAGTGAGGGGTATGATTGTTTAAAAAACAAGTTGTGTTTAACATCAACAACAATAAATTATTCAATAAAATAAATGTTTAAAAAAACAAAAAAACCGCCTTCAAAAAGCAAAAAATAACTTCTTTAAAATGGTAGGTAAATAGGTCAGTCCAACTGAAGTCTGCTTTTGGTTAAAATATTGTTGGACGCCGACTTCAGTTGGACTGACCTATTTACCTACCATTTTAAAGAAGTTATTTTTTGCTTTTTGAAGGCGGTTTTTTTGTTTTTTTAAACATTTATTTTATTTTATACTTTTTAGTGATCCTATTTATGCTGTTACGTAGCTCCACTTCTAAATACTAATAAGAAACTATAGAATATTTCAAGCTCGCCGCAGACAACGCCGCGGGAATGTCATAGTCATATTTAAACCTAAATGTGCTTCGTCATAGTCGCTCAACTTCCTTTATCGAAATATTTTATCGCCACCCTTGAAATAGGTACCGTTAAGGAGTTCCGGTGGCCATCTGTGGTCTTCATCATCAGTTCCACTTCACCATATAGTACTTTTCAAAAGCAAATGCATGAGTTACAGTGAAAAATACCAAAATCGCTATAGGTCTGCCTATAATATTTGAGGAGTTCTCTTGATTTCTCCATGATCCCATCATCAGATCCTGACGTGGTGACAATGGGACCAACTAGAAAGTATACCTATTCGAACAACGAAAAAATTTTTCAAATCGGTCCAGTGGTCTTCGAGTAATCGGGGAACATACATAAAAAAAAATAAAAAAATAAAAAATATCCCGACGAATTGAGAACCTCCTCCTTTTTTTGAAGTCGGTTAAAAATGAATCGTTTGTGCCATGATGAATTAATTTACTAGGTTTATTTGGGAAATTTGGGTTTATCTTTTCAAAGTCAGGAATACTTTTTATTTGTTTTATTTTACTGACTGTTAGTTCTAAAGATTTTGACTGAAAAAAAAATTTATTTATGGCGGTTTTACAGTGATTTCGCCTATGTCAAGTGGATGAGAATATAATGAGCAAATAATCAATAATGGCACGGAACCTTTCATGTACATGATCGACTAGAACTTGGTCAATTTTATATTTATATTATGTGTAACTTACCAGGTTACTATATTAGAACTTCAAAAATTTTAACTTCGCTCGTAGAGGTATATGATGATGGGGTATGTTTCCATATCCTCGAAATAAAAATTAATAAAGCTTGCCCCATTTTATTTTATTTAAAGACGCAAGAACAAAACATAATTTAAATTTCATGTCTTGCATTTAACAACTCGAGAAAGAAGAAATGAAACCAGAAAAGGTGGATGAAACTAGATTCTATATCGTGGAAATCCAATACACTTAGCCCGTTGTTGTTAATGTGTCGCTTAGCATTCGAGCCGATTGTTATTCAATACGGGACCCATGAAATATGTATTTATCTGCTGAATAGCAACTGCGTAATATCTATTTTCTGAGAAACGGTGGTTGTGCCACCATTCAGCGTTATGAATTAGTATGATTTAAATGGCATCTTTTGATTTTGGTTCTGTATTATCGAAACTATATTTTACCTTCGACTTCGTCCCCTTACAAGTTGTATATCGCTACTTTCTTGAGAACTGTGCATGATGGAATATGTCCTTCCGTAGGGTACAAATTTATCTATCTTCCTAATATCCGTTCAGCTGTTTTGTTTTGAAAACTTGTTTGTTTGTTACAAACAATCAAATAAAATTACTTTCGCAAGGAACGGATTTTATGTAACACCACCCAGCTGTTGTAAAGCTTAAATAATCGGTTTAAAGATAATAGATTTATTTTTTCGTTGTTTTCAAAACAAAAATACAGATTCAAAGCTACGAGTACCTAGCATGACATATTTTATTGCTGCATCTCGTATGCGTATCGCTCGTTGGCTTTTTCTGCTGTGATGCTTAAGGATACCAATAAAATGTAACTTAATGCGTTTTTATAATAACGCAAAGTTTTTAATGCGATATTAAAGACGCAAAAAATAATGACGTCTATAATTATAATGATAATATTTTTTTATTTAATTTCATGTTATGGATTTTGAAAGGACTTATTTATTAAATTTTATCTGTATTTTTTTATAAGAATTTATTCAACTTTTTTCACCTATGATAACATAAGCCATATGTGATTAGTATTTGTAATTAAATATTTTATAATAACAAATTAAAACAACCCTCGACTTCTTACGGTTAGAATTAGGCTCCCCTGTTTCTTCCCGTTAGGGGTTAATCCCCAAAGAATGTTCTCTCCAAATTTCAAGTTCCTAAGTCCAGCAGTTTAGGCTGTGCTTTGTGTGTTAGTTAGTTATGAAGAAGTTTTAAATATATAGATTATAATATAAAGAATGAATCTCAACTACAAGCGTTCTTAGTTGACTGCGGAACTCTAAAAAGAAAAAATATCATTTATTCTTCTTCTCATGCCGATGTTTCCTTTTTAACCGACTTCAAAAAAGGAGGAGGTTATACGTTCCACTGTATGTATCTTTTTTTTTTCTATGTATGTTCACCGGTTACTCCGTCAATTGTGGACCGATTTTAAAAAATATTTTTTGGTTTGATAGAGTATACTTTCGAAGTGGTCCCATTGTCACCAAATCTGTATCTGATGAGGGGATCAGTGAGGAATTGAGGGAACTCCTCAAATATTGCAGGCAAACATATAGCGATTTTAGTATTTTTAGTAACAAGTCCAGCATTTGCATTCAGAAAGTATCATTTAGTGAAGTGGAACTGATGATGAAGACCACAGATGGCCATCGGAACTCCTCAATGGTACCGATTTCAAGGGTGGCGATAAGATATCTCGATTAAGATAGTTGAGCGACTAGGTACAACGAACTAGGTACAACGAATAATATTTACTTGTTGAAATATGACTATGACTTTCCCGCGGCATTGCTTGCGACGCGCTTGATATAAGTTAAAGGTTTATTTCAACTAAGAAGTGGGACTACGTAACAGTGTATTATGATCACTAAAAAGTATAAAATAAAATAAATGTTTAAAAAAATAGCAGATATTTTTAGCAACTTACTATGATAATCCACTTTTGAAAGAAAGCTGTGTATAATTGAGAATAAATGTTTTAAAAAACAAAAAACCGCCTTCGAAAACGCAAAAAATAACTTCTTTAAAATTGTAGGCACCTAATAGGTTAGTCCAACTGAAGTCGGCGACTACAACTTTTTCAACAAAAAGCCGACATCAGTTGGACTAACCTATTACCAGCAGCTTTCTTTCAAAAGTGGATTATCATAGTAAGTTGCTAAAAATATCTGAGCAAAGGGCGCTGAACTTTATCATCTTAAATTATTAAAACAACAAATATTATCCAGCATTTCATATTCATTTGTACCTACTCACTGTTCAATACTTACGAAAAAATTATATTTTTTTCAATCAGAAAATAAGAATCAGAATTTTGTGAACCTCACTTTACTTGCGCCTGCGGCAAGGAGGTGAGTGAGCTGGGACGACATGGCCTTTCATGTTTTAGAAGCGCCGGCCGTTTGTACCGCCAAGGCATAATTAATAATCTGATTCGTCGTATTCTTGCCTACTCCCTCTGTACCAGATATCCTGGAACCCGCAGGGATGGTTAAGAGCGAAGGCAAACGACCAGACAGAGCTACATTTGGTGCCGTGGAAACAACGCGTTGCACTGGGGTGGGACGAGACCTGTGAGGAAATATTCGTCTCTTCCCACATCCAGTCGACCCGTAATCAGGCCGGTGCAACAGGCCCAAATCCTCAAGCATCGCTATCCCATAAAAATTTACATCCTCAAGTCTAGTAGAGAGAAAGTAGAGAAAGGCCTCAGTGGGCCTTGCCAAGATGCATTGCGCTAACTAGCGTTTCTATTCGATTCGTTTTTAAACCAATCGCGTCACTGGTAGATCTCGTGACTTTTCGTATCACGTCATCTACCAGTGACACGATTGGTTTAAAAACAAATCTAATAGAAAAACTAGTTAACGTAATGCATCTTGGCAGGGCCTTCTGGTACCTGTATCGTATATAGGTAATAATAAAAACACATCCAAAATGTACCTATTGTAGGGTATAAAACTTATAAATGATTGTGTTTAAATTATATTCGCAGTTCTAATTTCTCTTGTCGATACAGCTTACGATAAGTACATTGTTTCACAGAATTGTGCTAGTATATTTTGTGTTTAGACAGGTAAATATTGTTATAATTACCAGTCATCCAGCCACGGCTATAAATGATAATATAATAATATCTACTAAGCTATTGCAACCAGAGACAGTGCAAATAGCGCGCTTAATCCCGGTAGTACGGTCTGACACACGAACTATATGCACACGACAAATAACCACGAAATATGTAAACATCAATGATGTAGCAGCGGTTGATGAAACTAGATATACGAGTAAAATAAAACGTGGACGAAGGAACCCTATATAGCACAGACGCTCACTAGAAATATTACTTAAGTAGGTTGCAGTCGAAAAGAAGACAGTCACGCACATCCTCTTGGAATATCAAAGTATGACTAAATAACGATTAATGTATGTATAATATGTATGTATGTATGTATGTATGTATGTAAGGAAACTCTTTATTGTACAAAACACAGAAATTCGAATACAATATTTACAGAAAAGGAATGTTCAAAGGCGAACTTATCCCTTTAAGGGATCTCTTCCAGCTAGCCTTTGGGTGATTGAGGAAAATAAGAAAAGTTGAATGTGGCAACGAGTAGACACAAGTACAAAAACAAAGTTTACAGAAACTGCGTGAACTAAATTTCAGACCTTTTTTTTATATTTTAGATGTTCTTATATTTATTAATTTATAGAAGTAGGACAAACAAAATGGTTACCATAAAAAAGGAATTGATTGACAAATGTTTTGAATATTTAAAAAAAAGTGTATTTTGTAGCAAAAAAATGACCATGTGCACCAAGTTCAAAACACAGATAAATGAAACACGTAATAATATTCTGTCTCTATTTATCGTGCAAGTTGAGTATTTAACCAAAACCAGACTACTCTAAAAAGTTAACATTTATTTAAAAAATTGCTTTATCAGACGGATTAATGCCGAGCTAACACTGTCTTGAATACGTTAATTCGCAGGCAAATAAAATGAAACTCACATTGAACTCACTCTGAGAATCTTGTTTTTCAATTAGGTACCTATATTTTAGTAAAATTAAAGGTACAGTTTACTTTGCAAAAAGGTTCCATTGCCACATGTATGACTGAGCATTACTTGAGAATTGGCTCCACTGATTTGGCTGATTTTTTTTTGTGTTCCTAATTGTCAAGATAAGGTTTGTTTAAAAGAAAAATATTACCCAGGTGACACCGGGCACGAACAACTAATATATTTAATAAAAACAGAAAAACGTCTTAATTTTTATTGTTTTATATCTGCTTTTTGATCAACACTTACTCCGTAAAAAACTGGTTGAATGAGTATTATTACACTATATCCGAGCATATCTGAAAAAAGATGTTCTTAAAAAATATTTTACACAAGAACAAACAATTACCATAACGTCATATAAACAAGTTTTATCGTTTTAGTTATTTCCATTTTAGTCTGTTGAAGCTATCTGTCGCGATAGTTACGTATAAAAAAAGGATTAGGCTACAAAATATGCCTTTCCGTAACTGAGACTCGCGTACTCATCATAAATTGTAGTTAACAAGTAGTAGTAGTAGCAGTACTAGTAAAGCTTTAATTTTGTTTTTTAGTATCAGTATGTAATTTGTAGTTGTATTTTATGTCCAACTAGCGACTCCGCCCGCGCAGAAAAATAAAACATAGCCCTTGTTCATAAGGGGTATGATAGGACTCTAATGGTTATATAATTTTTCACATTCGGTCCAGTAGTTTCGAAGCCTATTCAATGCAAACAAACCAACAAATAATCAAATCTTGAATATTACAAATATAAATTCAGGGATAGAATCAGATTTGAGTGATATTTATGCACTGCATAAACGTTGAAATGACACCCTAAATAAATCAACTTTAATGTGAAATTCAAGCACAACGCAAAAGCCACCTTAAGCTTAATTATAATCATGCCGGCAGGCGAAAACTTCTAATTGGTTTTCGCTTGTTTAGTGACATGAACCCTTCAGCTAAAAATATTATTAATCACACTTTCGAAGAAACGAGCAATCAATCTTTTTCCAAATTGCCGGGCAATACATTTCGAGCAACAAATCATTCGGGTGAAGTTTCTGAAAATGAAATGAAACCCATGCAATTGTTCAGGCCATAAATAAAAATTGCAAAAACACCTCCGCAGTTTTAATATTTTAATCCTCGACGCGGGTGAGCGCATAAATTTTGTTTGGCTGTTTGATCAAGGTTCGAATTCTGGAATGTGTTAGAATTTTTGAGAACATCCTGTTTGTGTAAAGATTTGCACGCTCATTATACAACATTCCCGGGGAGAGTTTGGTATGTGTGACGTCAGCATCTGTTTACTCGTCAATCAGTTCATAACTGGAGCTCCTACATTAGTCGACTATACTTTTATTCAGTTGAAAGATTGTAATTAAACTACCTCTTATTCAGTTTTGATTTAGCTTTGCAAATTGACGTTTCACGCACACATTGTCTTATCTTAATTTAAAAATAAACTTATTATTTTATGTGTTATTAATTCATATTTATTTTTTATTTTGTTTAATTCATCCATTTGAAAAAAACACGTCCGTATTAAATAAATAGAAATCAACACAAAACCTGCTATTTAATCCCCCATAGTTTCTTGTGCAAAAAGGCCAAGGCCAACCGGTCAAGCGTGAGTCGGACTCAAGCACCGAGAGTTCCGTAGCTACGTCTTAAGTATTTATATGATATATTAGAAACCTAATTAAATTTAACTGCTGAGACCACTGTCTTAGACATCACACCGGAGCTTTCAAATAATACGCAGCCCCAGTCACAAGCAAGGCCTTACACTTTTTGTTGCATCTCCTAAAGAATTAGGCATTCTATAATTCGGCGTTCTGATAGAATGTGGCGGTTTATCCGTCTAGACGCCACTTACCGGAGTTACCGGCTATGAATCAAACGTAGCAATTTGTATCGACTTTTAGTACTTCGAAGTGTAGAGCACTTAAAATTTCATTTATTTGTTCTTAACCTGTTATTTTGGTCAGATAAAATGAACGATAGTTTGCTTGGGTAAGCCCAAAATTTCTTCTAAGAAACCTTGTCGATTTTAGAATTAAGAAAAAATGTATTCAAAGATTTTCAAAAACTGTATCACATAATCGGAAGTCAAATCGGGCAGATTTTTGTCGATATTGGTTTATTTCGATACTTGTAAGTGATCGTTGTTTGAAACAATTCTTGCATTCAAACTTCATGCAAAAAATATTTTACCGTTACCGCTTAACTTTCTCACACTTTAAAAAATACGTCAAAATTACACATTAGTGAAAAGGCACATAAATAAATTAAGTAAAAGCAAAACAACATAAAACCGATGCAAAACGTTTTTTACTGCCAATGTGTATGTATCTAATTGGGTAATTAATTTGTCAATTGCGTAAACAAACGAATAATTTTACCTGTTAAGTCTTAGTATCCTGCGCACGACAGCATCCTATTGATTTCTTATTTATTTAGCAACATACAAGAGTTTAATTTCCCTAAAACCAAGCACCTGAAACAGCGATAAAAAATAAAAAATAAAATATAGGATGTGCTCGTCGAAAAAAACAGGATAAACCTCTATCGTCACGATACCGTAAATAAATATATTTTTAATGATGTCGTTTATGTGTTCAGTGATAAATAAATTGATGAATTCAACGTGCAAAATTTATCATTCTGATAATACAAGTCTGATAAACAATAGAGAAGTGAAATCTGGCAAAAACAATTAGTGTAATGTGTCAAAGAATAGAACGATCGGATGAACATGTATCAAAACCTACACAAATAATTTATTTTCATCAAAATAAAATAACGTAAACTTTATTCCTTTCTAAAAATATAAGTATAGTATTTTTTTTTAACTTTAACATGTTTTTTATCATCTCACATGTCATACTCCTAAATATTAGTTAAATGAACACTAATTAAATCTTACCGTTAATGTTCAATATCAGCACATAATTATGCCTGTAAAGTTAATGAATTGTCTGTAAAATAAATTTATCTTCAAATTTGAAATTCACAGTAAAAATAGAACATCCTTGCCGAGAATCAAAGCGTAGACGACGTTTGTACAGCGGCAGGCAAGCAAATGTTTGAACTTATACAAATGTCTGAGAGCCCAGATGCAGTGCAAATATGACTAATGTGATCAAAGCTGCCCATTTTAATTAAGCAAATGTAGATAAAATGGGTTTGGTGGATCTGCTGGTTACCTAACCGTATTAATTCATAGACTTATTTTACTTCATAAAAAAATGATTAGCTGTTAATTGGAGAAAAAAATACTTAAAATTCAAGAGACAGAAAGATTTAAAATTATTTAATTCCTTGCAACCCTATCAAAATATGATTACTCCGAAGAAATATATTTTATGACAATCATTCGTGATATTTCATTTAAGAAAACATGTTAAATGTGTAAGTTTAAACCATCATTTTATTGTGATCGGTGCTTTATCAGATATAGATTTCTTTTCACTAAAATATTAATTTAGTAAGAAAATACCTAATTTGGTCAGTTTTAGATTAGGAAAAATATTAACAATAAACGGGAGCGCCAAAGTTCAACTAAAATTGCAACTCCTATTATCGGAACTCCGAAAATGAAATTTTTATACCGCTGAAACCGTAAACTTTTCAGAAGTTCTGAAATATTCAATGTGTAGATAAGACTAGGTTAGGTTAGGTTTGATTTATAAAAATCCTGAAAATGTAACAGTTGCTGAAATAAATACGTTAGGAGTTGCGATAATTAGGACTTATGAGTCGTTATGAGTAAAAATAATTAGGTGAGCCAATATGGACCCACAATAAACATATTATTAATATTACTTTCACAGTATTTATTAACTTGCTTAAAAATATTAAAATTATTGGTTCTTCAGTAAATAAACACAAATACGCTAGGTGAATAAATAAACTCAAAAACTTCACATGAAATGTAATCATCGTAGATACGGTAAGCGGTTTATTTTATTTCATATGATATTTTAAACATTACGTTAATTTAAAAAAAAGATAAATATTTCTTCAAAATTAACGAACTAAGCTGCATGAATACTCAACTTGATTTGGAAAGTAAAAAGTTTTTCGTCGTTCCCAGATTTTTGTAAAGCTCATAAGTTTATTTCAGCTGTTCAAAATTGTATACTTGAATGTATACAAACTGTTGAGAAAATCTGTGATAGACTGTCTGACAGACAAAGAAAAAGGACGCAAAAGTAGTCGCTTTTATGGTTCCAATTTTCTATCTTTTAGCTGCCGAGCTCAAAAATAAAAAGTCATTTTCAGGAAACGGAAATTATTTTACAAAGGTAAAAGTTAAACACACGTTACATAGGTACAGACAAAGGAAACTATGAATACGTCCGGCTGTCACTCATTCCTGTAGCGATATTGCTCCAGGGGGATACGTCAAATATTAACCAAAATTCGGGAAACCCTAAGACTCCCAACTTCTATCAGCTGCTCCGATTGTCAAATTATGTGCTAAAGTGGGCCGACAGGGACTGCTAAGTTGTTGGCACCTTGTATTTTTTTTATGAACTATTGACAAGGGTCAACGGAACATGGTATTTGACCTGCAATACTAACATTCAATATTATGGTAGGTATTAGTATAGTAGTATTATTGTTTGGTTACAGCCCCCCCCCCCCTAGTATAAAACACTTAGGTCTCAACTAATCTATAGGTTAGGTTAGGTTAGAATTGTGTCAAGGCGCGAAGCGCCACAACTACTTGGAATAGGAGCTCCGCTAAGCGGAGCTCCGTCGACTTCGCCACATGGTACACGCTATACCAAAAAATCATTGGACAAAAAAAGTTATTCCAAACAAATGTTATACTAAACAATTTTAGACCAAATTCGACATTTAAATCATGAGACGAAACGTTGGTATGCAAAAAAATATATGGCGAAACAAAAATGGGCCAAACAATTTTAGACCAACCGATATTGACCCAAATTAACTACATAAATATTATGTGTAAATCTATAATAAACACATATAACTATGAATTTGCCATGCTAGATTTACGTCTGTGTTGCCTACCAACTTACTAAATAAAATTAATTTGAACATCTTCGTAAGGGGTCTCCCGGTAACCTTCGGAGAGGAATCGTAGACAGACAAGCTGTTCGCTTTGCGTATACCCTTTGAGATAGCAATAGAGTATATCGACGGTAAAAGCGTCAGGCTGCGGCTCCTCTGAGGCGGAGACGAGCGGAGCCGGAGCGGAGCTGTGCCAATATTAACCAATAGAAGGCGCATGCGGTCACATCGAGCGGCGTTGCGCACGTTAGTTTAGATTCTATTGGTTAATATTGGCACAGCCCCGCTCCACTCCGCTCGTCTCCACCTCAGTGGAGCCGCAGCCTAAACGTTGTAACCCACAAAGTAACAATTTTTTTTTGCACATTCGGAATTACTTAATGTTTTCTGCGTCTTTCTGATCCGGGGGTCCCATGGCTCTACAATGATTAGAATAAATTGTACCGCGTTGGAATTCTATGTACTTTTTTAAAATATGACAAAATTACATGTGGTAAATAGCAAAAAGTTTTTTTTTCATTTGTATTCACGACAGTTCACATTTTTCTAATAAAATGAGCCCGGTAGTTACGTCTCTGGTTAAAATTCTTGTGACAGTTGTTTAAAGCGTATTTGCGTATTGAAATAAATTGTGACAGTATACTTGTACGTTTTTTGTATACTATAAAAGTAAATACCATTTTTTTCCAAAAAACAGTATAGTAAATATTACCCTACAAATTAATGCCACTATTATTTATAAAGTTTCATGTATTTCATTCGATTGTTTCAGAGTTTTAATTGACTACTTATTTCAATGTTACTTTCAATCTTAATTAAAGATACTTTATCGTTAAACCAAAATTAATATTCAATTTCATTAATTTGTAAATATCCTTTATCGCATTACCCAATGTTCAATATCTTATGTCAGTTCCAAAACAAAGCAACGCGAGTCAAACGTAATTAAGCCCGCGCCAGTGCCGTTTGCTTAAGTTCTAAATAAAATCCGAAACATCACTCAAGGAGGCTCTCCAGCCACTTTTAATTAAACAGTTCAGATCTGTTCAATTTGCGACCTTATACCGCTACCATCCAACCTCCATTTGTTGCGCGGAAAATTTAAATATTTTACACTTGAAGGCACCTTTCCGATCGTTACCTTAGACGTTTTAATGTGCGAGCCCATTACTCCAACTTCAATTAGATGATATCTGACGTTTATAGTTCTTTATGCATTCAAGGAGCAAGATTATGCTTTGCCAGTGCCAGATAATGCCACTTAATGGCGGTCCGATCATTATGCCAGTTCGCGTAATGAAAATTTTGCTCGGCTTTTACGATGGTATTCGAAAGAGCACTTCTGCTTTAATGAGCGATCTTTCTTTGAAGGTGTTCATTTACTTTTTTTAAATATATTTTACGTCTTTTATGAGCGTGTTACGTCTATTTAAAATGCTTTTATTGCTTTTTTTGAAGTAATGGAATAACTACCCATGTGTATCTACTCGTAGTATGTAGATGACAAATTACCCAACTAAATGAGTAGGTAGACATTTTCATTCATTTTTAAGTTGAAAAATCTTCAACGTCCTTTTCTCCGTAGGTACCTACCTACCTTACAATGAACCCTTGTAGGATCATTTCGTTGTCCGTCTGTGTGTCTGTAATTGTTAAAAAAAAAATTGCTTCTAAATCAACGCAATAAAAAATACACTATGTCGCATTTTTTGACAGTCTCAAATAATTTCCGCTCTGGTACTCTCCCGTTGGCAAAACATCATTTAGTTTGGCTAGAAACAAGGTGTCATAGCACAAAATAAGAAAAAAATCAAAAAATGTAAAGTAGTTACATCTTATTATATTTTTTTTTTGGCTGCTCTTTAACACAGATACAAACTCGCACTTGTTTTATTTACACAGTTTATTTTTCCACGTTTCCTACGTTATAATGTTAGTTCTTTAAGTCAAATAAAAAATCAAAACTTACCCTACGAAGCGGAGAACCTACTTGAAATAGGTTCTAGCAACTGGTAAGTAATAGAATATTATAATAACGACGAAATATTTATTACTCGTAAGAAATTAACCCATAAGATACAATCGCAAAGACTGGTGTAACATAACCTGTGATCGCGATCATCAGCAATGAGGGACCGAGATAGAAGAGAGATAAACCTACTTGGTTTAATTTCATTTGATATAACTTTCAGTTAGTAGGTATACTTAATGCATGAAACGTATAACGACATAATAACTTTTTGTATGACAATTAAATGACATAACATAACATTCACATTATTAATAATCACAACCCATAATATATGTACTTTTAATATAACAACGAAAACCTTAACTATCAGCGTTAAATAAACTAAATGAAATTATAGTTTTATTGTTATATCTAATATTTGATATATCTTTTATACGTTTTTAAAATGGAATTACTTTATATCAAACGTATGAGTCGGTAACTTAATTTTTTTAATATCGAATTACACTTTCAAAAATAGTTTAAATGTATATATTTTTCTGTGATTGTGATAGGATAGATCATTAAGGCTGGTATAAAAGAGCATAGATCATGTGAGCGCAAGGTTAATCTTAGGAAGATGTTGTACAGTCAAGGACTTTAATTGTTATGCCACTATGGAACCATGTCATTATGACAGCGTCAAACCACATGACAGAAATTACGCTTAAATGAATGTTTAACTTTATGCGACAGGGTTCCATAGTGGCATAACATTTAAAGTCCTTGACTGTACTAGTCGAGGTATTTATAATATATCGCAAAAATCACAAGCCTTGCTCATGTTATGAATAAACACGTTCAAATGAGATCACTTTAGGATAATTCGAACAATACTTCGATCTTTTTAAAAACTCTTACTATTTACTCATGGGTTAAATTTGGCTATGATAAAAAAATACGAGTTTGCATTTTTGTGCTTCTGAAAAAGTCATGTATTTAAATACCTACCAATCATTTTTCTACGGCATTTATCTTACCTACAAAGCGTTAAATACATCTGTGAGTAAATTAAAGGAGTTTTATGTTAGAACCAAACCAAAGTAAATCAATCTGTGATCTACTGTCCCTCAATCATTTACTTATTCAGGCTCCGCGTACCGGCCGAAGTTTATGAAGCGAGCAAATCGTTTCCTATACAGACACAATTCGCTTAACTTAACCTTTACTTAACAGAACGAGGTTGAATTTAGCGTGGTAACGCATATTTCAAATAACTTCATTTGAGAAATAAATTTTGACCTATTTGTGAATGTACCTCTTTACTATTACGTAATTATTATTTTTTTGTATTAGTTTTTCCAAGTTTTGAGATTTGTAAAATTTTTAAGGACCAAGTGCCTATTTATTACGTTAATTATAATTCCTACGTGTGCCCAATATGTTATATTCATTATGTTTCTACTACAGCCGAGTTCGTAAATATGTGTATACTTAGTATCTTATCTATTTAATGTCATGTTTAAATTGCCCTACAAGAATTGTCTCAGCGTTTGTAGCACATCAATCGTCATAATATTAGTTATAAGCGTTTTTACTCAGCGTTTTAAGTGACAAGGTACTTAAGTGTATACATATTTATGAAATCGAATGTACCTAGTCAACTAGAAAGTTTGAACCTCAAAAACAGAAAATCAACTAGGACATAATTAGTGTGATCTAAAATGGTGCCAAGTTTGGCACTAACTTGTTCAAAGTCGATCATTTTATTCAGGGTAAAAACATTCGAAGCTTTTGGTTTTTTATCCTTTACCTGTGCTAATAGTCCTGCCTCGATACCAAATTCCAAGTCGTAGGTCATCGGAAAATACCCTACAGGTTTTGATAAGTGAGTCAGTCAGTCAGTACTAAATACACCGTTTTTGGAAATTATTAACTTTTTTGCGGACAAATATCAAAAATCAAATCAAAATCATTTATTCGGTAAGAACAAAGGTGGAAAGTACATAGTGGTTGAGGCCTCCTAGTAGGTATGAAGTGTACCTGTATCAGGAGGACTCGCTCTTCCAAAACTAGTAGGTTTACTCGTTCTTAACTAGGTGAGTTTAAAAATATTATTGGTACTTAAGTCTAATAATAAGGTTCCGCTTAGAAACCTTTATTCTACAGTTAGTTCTATATATATATATTAGTTATATTTGTGTGTGCGTGTGTGTGTGTGTGTGTGTGTGTGTGTGTGTGTGTGTGTGTGTGTGTGTGTGTGTGTGTGTGCGCGCGTGCGCGTGTGCGTGTGCGTGTGTGTATCTATCTTAAGCTCCTATCTTAATAGTTTAAGTTCCTACTTTTAACAAGTCTTCTGTCTGATCATAGCTAAGTCCAATAATCCATTTGATTATTGTGTCCTTACAATTATATGACGTTAGCGGATATATATTTATTACCTTATTTATTCTATTATAAATGTTGACGGATTGGACATCATATTGTCTCTTTGCATAAGCAGATTTACTTAAGGGTACAGGTGCTACTGCCTTAACTCTTCTGCTACTTTGGATCACGGGTTTATAGGTTAGGTTAGTAGCCTTAAGACCGCAGATGTGATATAAAGTTTTCGCATGCTTAAGACCTTACAGTCATTGTACAGTTCGAGAGTTGGGTATCTATAGGGTTTAAATAGCATGGTCTTCAGTAAGCACCTCTGCCCTCTTTCAACTTCTAGGTACTTAGTTTTTGTTGCACCTCCCCAGACTGGAATACAGTACGTCATTACAGATTGTGCGAGTGCAGTGTAAATTTGAAATAATAATTTAGTGTTAGTGATGTGTCTGAGTATTTTAAAAATCCAAATAAGTTTGCGAATTCTGTTGTTTATGTGTTCAATGTGAGAGTGCCAGGAAAGATGTTGGTCAATAATGATTCCTAAATATTTAGTTGAGAATACTTTAGACAATGGTTTACATTTACAGTGTTGGTTTTTAACTCTGTTACAGTTATGTATAGTAAGGTTCAGTTTGGCAGGTGGCTGTGTGCTTTTGTTTTTTGTAAAGCAGATGAAGTTGGTTTTTTCAGTATTGAGTGTAAGAAGATTGGAGATCAGCCATGCTGCTATCGTTTGTAAACCCGTTTCTGCGCAGGTGTATACGGAGTCCCACGTTTTACCGGTGAATATCACAACAGTGTCGTCGGCATATGATATGACGTGACCTTTGTGAATGTACATATTAGTGAGGTCATTAATATACACCAAGAATAGGGTGGGACCCAGCACACTCCCTTGTGGGACACCAAATGTCACCTCAGACTCTTCGCTAACGTGGTTTCCAATTTTAACCTTCTGGGTCCGGCCACTCAAGTAGTCGCCCAGCAGTTCCAGTGGTTTACCCCTAACGCCAACACGTTCTAGCTTGTTTATTAGAGTGGGCACAGAGACGGTGTCGAAAGCCTTCTTTAGATCTAAAAACACAGCAAGAACTTTACTATTGTCATCTACCTCTTTAGTAATTAGTGAAATTAGTTCTAGTACAGCATCCTCCGTTGATTTCCCTTGTCTGAAGCCAAATTGTGTGTGCGATAGTAGGTTAAATGTATTAAGGTAGTCAATTAGCCGTTTATTAATAAGTTTTTCAATAATTTTTGAAATGGCTGTTAACACTGAGATTGGTCGATAGTTATTGGGATCGGATCTGTCCCCACTCTTATAGACAGGTGTAACAAGCGATTTTTTAAGAAAATTGGGAAAGATTCCTTCTGTGAAGCAGAGGTTTGCTAGGTGGCTGATAATGGGGGCTATTTCATTTGTGCAGAGTTTAAGGAACTTAGTGGGTATCCCATCGTGGCCAGTTGCGCTTTCAGATTTTAATGACACTAAAATGTGTGCAACCTCCTGAGGGTCCGTATCCAAAAGGACAAAAGATGATTGGGACAAACTTAAATTGCTTAAATTTGTGTTATTTGTTGTACGATTGTGTGTGGATTTAATGTCCTCCGCTAGCTTTCTTCCTATGTTAGTGAAAAAGTAATTTGTGTGGTTGATCGATTGTTGAGGGGTAATTTTATGTTTTAGGAGTTCGGTGCTGCTAGACTTAGTTGTTTTATAGTTTGTGCATGATCTTATTGTTGACCATAAAGCCTTAGAGTTCCTTTTCGACTTCTCTAATTTATCCCTGTCGTAATTACGTTTAAGTTTCTTAATTAATTTGTATGTGTAGTTGCGATACCTAATGAAAGTGGTTTTGAGAACCAGATTTTCAGGGTTAAACCTTAATTTAAGTTGCATCCTATTTCTATTTACTATACATCGCAAAATTCCCGGTGTAATCCAGGGTTTAATTGTACGTTGGTTTCTAGGAATTACTTTTAACATTTTGCATTCATGAAGGGATGAGTTTAAGTATGAGATAAGCTGCTTAATATACAACTATAACAAAAATATACAACCTTGACTTTTTTATTGAGCATTCAATTCATTTTAGTCTATGAATTGAATATCCTTAAAAAAACAGGTATCTTTCTGCACTAGAAGAACTTACCAGGGTGGTAAAAGGTGCCTGAATGGGTTCGAGTATGGAATACACACTGCAATGTCGCTCGGGTTTTTCTTCGAAACTGTCCGGACACATTGCCGGTGCCGAGTGCCTAGATACAATTAGCTGGGTATCTCTTTGACACGCATTTTTTTTACGCATATTTATTTTTTCGCATATATTTTTTTTGCATAACACCCTTTTTATTCGCATTTTTTTTCATAAAACGGCTGACATTGCAGAATTTTATAAACATCTATTCTGTAGATTAGAATAGGTTAGGTTAGGTTGGTTTTTTATAATAATTGAAATAAAACCGTTTCTATTGTAAAAACTGTTTTAGGTCAAAAGATTTTATGCGTAAAGATACATTATGCGTAAAAAAATTATGCTATCCAACAGTGAACCAATTAGCTGTTATTATGATGAGAACAACAGTCTTTGTAGGCAAATAATCTTATATGGATTCCGTGTGGTACGAAACCCTTTAATGTCGTCATTTTGCACCTCTTCACATCCTAATTTTATAGGAAAGGCATAGCATATCCCAACTCGAGTTACAGTATGCATGGCATGTTGCTACTCATTTATGGTTAGGCTAGGCCGCCCGACGCATACAAATGAGATATTGTGATGCCATTTTCACCTCATTCGTCATATTCCATGCATAATTTTAGTGTTGGAAACTTTGAATATGTCGTGTAGGTACATCATTATAAACTTATACCTAATGTATTTTAAAACAAACCTAATTAAGTACCTATTTATATTTTCTTTTGAAGTCTAAGTTATCTTAGGGTTCCGTACCGGAAGGGCAAATTGGAGCCTTCAATTGCTGACTGATGAATTTTGAATATTTTGTGTAAAAGCTTATACACAATTATAAATACTTAAATAAAATTATTTTACCCGTGTGGTTGCCGGGTTAGAATACTGCCACTCCATGTCTTCCCGTGGATGTCGTAAGAGGCGACTAAGGGAATAAAGGCTTGTAGTACTGTTAGGCGATGGGCTTGCAACCTGTTACTAATGCCCTGGTTAACATCTTAGCCTGATTGTGCAAAATGTGGTTGTGGAATTGTCAGGAATTTTTTATGGTCCAAGATCCAAATAGGAGACGACCTTCACCTGGCTGTTTATTCGATAAAAAGTATTTTATATCAAATTTAATATGCTAAGTAATATATTTATAATAGGTTGACTGGAAAAATTCAGTTCAGTCCTTATATTGTTTGTTTAATAGACCAATTACAATACTAATCGAAAGTATGAAGACCATAGAATATGCAAACGTTAGGTTTAGTGCAAATTATTAGTACTGACTTACCTACCTACCCAATAGTTAAGATAGGAAATAGTCAACCTAACGTTTGCATATTCTATAGGCTTCATACTTTTGATTAGTATGTAATTGGTCTATTAAACAAGCAATAGCAATGTAAAAAAAAGTTCATTTTCAGTTTTTTTTTAATCATGCAAGGACTGGACTGAAATTTTTCAGTCAACCTATTATAAATATATTACTTAGCATATTAAATTTGATATAAAATACTTTTTATCGAATAAACAGCTAGGTGAAGGTTGTCTCCTATTCGGATCCACTACTATTAGTATTGTAGGTGTAATTCTGTAGCTCTGCCTACTCCACTCTGGGAACGAACTTATTTTTTGCACCTTATGTAGTTTAGGGATTTATACTACTGAATAATACTATTCTAGGACGAAAAAGTAATAGAAAATAATAATAATTGGCAACATAGCTGGCAAAGGATTCTAACGGCTGGTGGATTTTAAGAACCGATTGCACAAAATTTCGAACAATAATGAATAAGTGGCATTAACTAACTAATTCTTCGAAATTTTGTGCAATCAGACCGAACTGCCCGTAGTTTGAAGTTTCACATCTCAGTAACTATTAGGTATAAGTATGTAGATATTTTTCAAAAACCAAATTGTTGTGCTTTTAATCTCGTTAATTTCTCTAGAAAACCACATTGCTTCAAAACCCAAACTTTAGTATTTATTTATGAAACAAAAACTGGAAAACGCCGAAAATTTCGTTGTTTTATGAATATGACAGAGCACGTGACAGTACCCCAAGGTCAAAAACATGGATTTTTAATAAAGGCCTCTACTTGTAGAATTTATCCAAAATTGGTGGATAACACCCAAGGCAGGCTTTTGCAAGGCAGATACCCTTAACTCAAACAGATTTACTGAACGGTCTTTTGTCAGTATCGTAATCCCCTTTACAAAAGATGATCCTGTTCAGTTCACTCAATAAACGAAGATTAAATAGAAAAAAAAATGTTCAGAAAATAAACAGATTTTGTTTGTGAAACAGAGTAGTTATGTCTATGTTAGTGTAGTGAAAATAAATTAGGAATGTTAATGTAACTTTTGAAAACATAAATGAAATTCTGTCAGCGCTTCAAGAATTTTCATAAATGCACTAATATTTTAACAACCACTCATAAAAAGCGGCGATTGTTGGGACACTCCCGAGAGCGTTTAGTGTTTTATATGCCAAAGGGATTTATGTTATTACCGTCCATATTTTTGCGAACTGGAAGCCGCTGAGAGGTCACGAAATCTTGCTGAAAGGGTGTGCTTTTCGCGCGTATTGCAGCGTCCTACTCCCACTCATCTGGTTTAAACCGATGAATGTAATGTGGACTGGGGTATTCGAGGCACGTACCGTAGCGCAGCGCGGGGCGCTCATGAACTCTGATCCCTAACAGGGAAAGATATAACAATGAAAAAATTTCGCCTGCGGGAGGAGGTGGAAGAGTTGCGATGACAACTTGGCGCAAACTTCCTAATCAGTTGTAACAAATTTATGTTGCGTGCGTGCGGAAGAAGGAATAACTTCGGAGTTCGGGAGAATAATATGCACGTACTTGTGTATAATTGTCATTGTTTTGCGATTCCTCTGACGCTAATTGAATGATTAATTTTATGTTCGTACATCGCAATACTCGGGATGCCTACAAAGTTTTTGAATTTATATGACTTTTTGACATTTATTTATTAAAACAGTTTCAGTACCGTTGAATAATAAGGATTATTACTTTACTTGTTTTTTTAGATTAAGAATAATAAAGGTCAAAGTCACACGCTTACTAATTCTGGTCAGTTATTAGTAATAGAAGAGAAAAATTTCTTTTTTTTGTTATAGCAAAAAGGTGTACACACTAACGGCCACTTATTCTAATAAATTAAAGTATATAAATTGTTTCAATATCAAAAACGAAGGGATGATAAAAAAAAGTCAATACATTGATGCTAAACAAATACATTTTGACAAGATTCTTATACTTACAAACATTTGCTACATGTAATCCATGTGAATTTAAAGGTTATATTTAAAAATGGAACCCCTTTTCAGTAATATTCGTTGGATAAACATAATAATTACATTTAAAAACTTTATTAGAAAGTGAAGTTAATTGGTCCAATATAAGACAGCATTAAATTTATGGAATACCTAATGTATGAAATATTTCAATTTATTGATTCAAGTAATTTAATAAACTAAAATTGATTTGTAATTGGCTTTAGCATATCTCAGTATGTGGTCAATTTAAAGACCCGTTTGTTAACATTTCTAAGTATTAAATTGGTTTGATACTAAATACACATCAGGAATCTTTTCCTACGTATATACAAACAAAAACGACGCCGACGCTTTAGCCCAGTTGGTAGTGACCCTGCATACGAAGCTAGCGGTCCCGGGTTCGATGCAAATAGTGCGAGTATTATCACTATTAACTGAGTCAATAAATAACATGGTTTGCCTTTTAAAATTTAAGAAAATCTTTTGCATTCTGGTCTTGAATATTGGACATGGAATGGTTCACTTTCATTTCCCGAAATACGTAACAGTACGCAAAACCTATGAATTAGTTTTTGACAGTTCCGAAATCATAAAAAGTCACGCACATGTGTTTGAGAGACTCAGGTCAAGACACCACATCTTAGTACCTACAGCACCATACTATTATAGGACCACTCGCCACCGGAGTAAAGTTCATCCATACACTCGAAAAAATGAGAGCCAACAAAGAGAGATTTTCACTTAGTTGACAAAAAATGAATACAATAGTTAAGATATTAGTTATATCAACCAAAGCTGATAGTAACAACAGCAATTTCTTTATTGATTCAACTAACATCTTAGTTGATGTATCTAACGTCTTAGTTGATGTATCTATCGTCTTGTTGGGCTCGCATGGAATCAAGACGCTTATGCACAATAATCACAATCTTGTTACAACCTGGAACCATTAAAGTCATTTCCAAAGTCCATTTGCAAAGGTCCTTTCTTCCTTGCACCTTGAAACTATGGAATGAGCTTTCTCCACGGTGTTTCCTCAGCACTAAGACATGTCCTCCTTTAAACGTTGCTTAAAAAGAGTATTCACTCAAAGGCAACAACTTCGCTGTGCCCCGGCATTGCTGATGTTTATGGGCGACGGTGACTGCTTACCATCAGGTGTACCACCTGCTCGTTTGCCTTTTACGGCTATAAAAAAAAGCTTCAAACATATGAGTGTATATTTTATGAAGTTTTATAGCAAGGCGGCTTTTCACAATACTATTTATTAATAAAATATTTATTGCAAAAGGTAAACTTGATTTCTAATGGCAATTTTGCTTGTTGCAATATTGTTAAAGAACAAAAAATAACATAATAAATATACAAAAATATCAACATTTATAAAGTATACTTAAATAAAATTACTGACAACTGTACTTTGTAAAAATAAACGATTAATTAAGATTATATAAAAAAAGTTTGATCACTAACTGAACTGCGTTTTTGTACAAAGAGTCCGCAGCTCGAGGTGGACATCACTAATCACTGGATAATACAAATTACACTATTAAAAATATATTTTGTAGTGCCAGGATGGGTAAATCGTTTAAATTGCAAACAAGAAGGGAGAAAAAAATATGCCTAGTGAAAAGAAAAGAAAGTGCAGAAACGGAATCTGGACTTAGGTATGTCTAATAAAATAATGACTTATTAAAAGCCCTTCTAATTACAGATTAAAAAGTAAAATTTATGTTTATAATGTAAATATTTGTAAAATTCTACACAAAAATAGCATGATTTAAATTTTGGGGCAAATAGAGGTAGACGAAGAAAATTTCAAAGCTCCAAACACCGAGAAATCTCATGCAGAACAAAGTTCCCAAGCTAAAGTCTTTAGAATGCCATTTTGCTTAGTTTTCGTATTTCTTAATACAAGCTAATGCTGTTACACAAGTTACAGAAGACAAGATAATTTAATATAAATCGTGTCACAATGTAAAAATATGTTACATATTGATTTTCTCTGCTCTCCTTTTGACAGACTATAAGTAATCATAAAATCATTCAACATGAAGTTAAAAAAGATTCATTATTAAAATAAAGTCATCACATCAGACTCACAAAAAGAAAAGTATACTTATAAGCACTTAACGTGAATCAAAATCATGTACTTATAGTTCAGTAAAATTGAAAATTTTATCTTGCAAAAGGTCCGGTATCCATGTTTTTTGGATAATTATGTTCTAGGTACACGTAAAGTAATGAAGTCTGAGACCCTTGCCAAGGATGCATAATACTATGATACTGGTAGATCACATGACTTTTCATATAACGTCATCTACTTGTGACGCGATTGGTTTAATTAAAAATGATACGAATAGAAATGCTAGTTAGCGTAATGCATCTGGGCTAGGGCCCCCGCTAGATCATTAAATGCGAAAAGGCGGATACCTAATCTTTTGCAAGGTCGGTACCGTCATTGGTAAGATTTACTGAACTATTAATACATAAACATAAAAAAATATTTCTTTTTATTACTCTCTTGAGGAAAACAATCGCCTTTTTCCTTAAGTGAAGTATATTTCGTAAATAATTAAATTTGTCTCTGATAATTTTTATTGAATTTATTAAAGGTTTTGCTTTGATTATAATTAGGTAATTGGTGGTAGGTTTTAGAAACGATTTGTTAAGTTCGTAGGTAAAAGTAATCTACATGGCACAGAATACGCTTGACCGCTGTTATAACGGTACCGTAATTTGTTAGTAGTTATCTCAAGACCGCTTACCCTTGTGTTTTGTACCGCATTTTTCGCTGAGCCGGGATGAAAGAAAGTGCACCTTAAGCGTATACGTGGAGTCAATTTGCGAATAAAGTTTGGCGACTGCCTGCAAGCCAGACTTTTTACTGCGTTACTTAAAAACTGACTCTTTGAAAAGTCACGTCTTGCTTGTTTTGTTTCTAAGCGATGTCATTAAAATAACAATAAGTACTCTTTTACTGGTGTACTTTACATTTTATAGTTTTTACGGTTAAATAAATTCAAGCTAATCTTAAGATGAGCCAAAACGGCTTATTTTATGTATTTATTTACCCGAATTAAAAAACACGTATTATTTTTAATGTCAAACGAATATTTAAATCTAAACGTAGAGTTAGTTGCCATGTAATTCGCGGTTCAGCATTAAAAAAAAGAAGTATGATGATAATATTGTTATGATAAATAGCTGAAAAAAAAGACTGGATAAATTATGACCAGTATTCTTACAATATTTCATTATTAATTACAATATTTATTTTTTGCTTTGACGATTCTGACATACTTCTTTAAAAACATCACAGAATTGAGAGAAAATGCTTCTCGTAAAGCATAAACAGAGATCCGCCTAACTAAATTGGGGCCTATTTCCGACCCCCAAAGGATTGGGCTTGGAACGAAGACGGAGTATGCACATTATCCGTAGAGTGCGACACGTAATGTCGTGCGAATTTATGCTATCTGTCGTGATTGTTGTTTATTTTTGCGGCGAGAAACTATGGAGTATCGTGAGGTACATAAATAAAAAAAAAAATATTTACCAGAAGTAAGGTATTTTAATATAAACATAATACTTTATTAAGCGTCTAATACCTACATTCCTGCAAAATCAAATATTTATAAATCTGTTGCGGCAAACTAATACGCAACAAAATGGCTGACTTTATCAAGAAATTTTGAAGATTTTAATGTAAAACCTATCACACTGGAAGACGTCGTCTTGCTAGGACTCTTCTTCTTATAATTACATACATACATACATACATAATCTCACGCCTTCGTTCCCAGAGTGGGGTAGGCAGAGCTACAGAATGACAAACATCTCTAAAAACTTGTTGATAATTCTATAACCACAATTATAATTATAACGATTCAAATTATTTACGTTTAAATAGCGGCCCTATTATGCTCGTGTTAATTATGTGGATAACAGGTATTAAAAGAGTCACTTTTTGGCCAATATGTAAGTGCCAGAGTGACTAAATGCTTTATCCACCGTGATAAAGGCGACCATATTAATACGGGTATATTCCGACTCAATCGCGTTAAATAATAATATTAATTATTACCTCGACATTTCAATCATATTACAACAAGGTTACGAGAAGACTCGAGGTAATACGTAATTAATAATGATTAATTAACACGATTAAGTTCCGTTAAACTACAAATGTTTGAATACTGCGAAAGTCTTAAGAAAATTTGAGATCAAAATTGACTCAATAACAACAAAGTTCCGTAATTCTTTATCCTCCTAATCAGATAATTAGAAGATTACACGCGTCATGAATAAAAACATGTCCGCATGGTCTCCAAGCTAATAAATAAGCAAATAAACTGACATAATATTAATATTCATGGTGTATTAGCGAGCGCTGATGAATCGCTGTAGCGGGATAGCTTACAAACTAGGTTGCCTTAGAGAGTTAACCGAGTCATTTTAGGATTACAGAGATACTTTAAGGTAAATAGTTATTTTAGGGCGTTTAAGGTGCATGTCTTAAACCACATGAACTGTAACCACGTCACATAATATTACAAATACTGACACGCAGGAGAAAACAAAGTTATTCCAGCCGCCCATTTATACATTTTCTTGCTACGCGAGTGATGTAGGACGACGAAAAACACCTGTGACGAAAAACTTTGATTAAGCAGATTTCAGCATAATTCCGCCAAGTTTTTGCAAAACACCTCACCCCTAAGTGACTTGTGTGATCGGACTGGGTTATTTTACGATCGACGTACCCATTTTTTCGATGTTATTCGGGGATATTTTTCACCGGGAAAACGACCGAAGTTTTATAAAGTTTAGTAACTTTGAAATTCGCATCATCTTCTTTGAGTTATCAATGGATACTTTTTAACTATTTCGCTCCGGAGGAGGAGGTGAGAAAATAGAATACTTATTTTATAAAAGATTGAGTCCTGAATAATATAACTTGACTTTTCTTATTTGTTTTATGATTTTTATGTTGGGAAGGTTAGAAAAATGTAATGGGGATTGGAGAAGTACTTGTTGCTATTATTTTAATCTAGTTTTTTTTCTACTGAGATTTGTTGTAAAAGCCAAGCCGCGTCCAAATCGCCCAACAGGCAATCATAACATAACCCCGTGACAGAAGGGAGGGCTGGGGGGTCAAAGTATCTTACTCCCTTGGAGTAAGATACTTTGACCCCCCTCAGCTTTGGAGAAAAGTTTAGCGGATATATTTTAGGTAAATCATAGATAGTCAACTCATCCACTATATCAATTAGAGTTTCTTAGAAAAAAAAATGGTGTAATAAACCATAACACGAAATATATCTTCTTAAGAAGTTTCATTGTAAAATCATAATGTGTTTTTTGCATTCTAACTGATATGGCAGATAAACTGACTATCTTTGATTTACCTGAAAAACGATACTTAACTTGACATTAGGCAAGTCAAATAATAATCTATCTCCTGTTTTTTTTAATGCTCATGGAGTTAAATACTTTACCACCCCTTCCCCCTGTCGCGGAATTATGATTGCCTACCAAGCGAATTAGAACTCAGCTTGGGTTGTATAACACCCATGCCGTCTGGTAATGCTTTACTCAAAAGTGTAACACTTTTCCCAGTAGAAAACGGAATACTCTGAGTTAATACAATTTAGCGGCTGTTGTTTGTTTACACGTTCGGTGCCTTATTCTACATTGACTTTACACTTAATGGACTTTTTGTGGCTGCTGTTAAAATGCGATAAAGATACGAGTAAAGACAATATGGAATACGGCCCCAGTTATTTGAAGCTGTGCAGGGTTACCTGGATATTTTATTTTACTAATAATCACCTACAAACTAGATTATTAGAGCAACCGTCCAATCTAATATAGGTAAATTCATAAGTTTTTAGTACAGGTATATTCTTTGGCATAATACACCAACGCAGATCTTATCAGGGATAATTATAATTGATCTCAAACGGGTATAAACAAATTTTTGGCTAACTACCAAAACCTTACATTTATTTTATTCAGTGCATCGTCCAAAACAGATACACGTTTTTTAGTAGATCATATTATTTACAGAAACCGGTCAAAACCGGTTATTTGTTCGGATGCAATCTCGTATATGATTAAAACAGTGCACAGGACACGGCCCTGTGGGAAATCATTGGGCGAACGCACCGCATAATTAGTGGTGAGCTTGGGGGTATATTTGAGACTAGGTTTCTTATCAGACTCGGAATAATAAATATTGAGAGTGTTGTACTCTTAGTTAATTTAAATGATAGAAATAGTTAATCTGACAAGAGTTTTAGGGTTATGAACGGATTTGATATAAGTATTTTCAAGATTAAATAGAAGAGAAAAAAAACCGCCTTCAAAAACGCAAAAAATAACTTCTTTAAAATTGTAGGCACCTAATAGGTTAGTCCAACTGATGTCGGCTTTTTGTTGAAAATGTTGTGGTCGCCGACTTCAGTTGGACTAACCTATTAGGTGCCTACAATTTTAAAGAAGTTATTTTTTGCGTTTTTGAAGGCGGTTTTTTGTTTTTTAACCCTTTATAGGGCAATTGTCAAATTCGGTCGCAAAAGTGACCGCTTGCATACCTTTGCTAATATGGCTCAATTTTCGCAAATATTTCTATATATAATGACTTTTATGATTATTTGTGTAAACTATGAATGGGCAAAGGTCTCAAACGCGACCGAGTGAACCACAGACAAAAAAACCGGTAATTTAGGCTCGACAAAAAAGCGGTCTCGTAAGCGACCACTGCCCTATTAGAAAAAAAAAACTTACTCTTGACAGCTGTGTTAAAACTCGTTGGCGGTTTTTCGACTAATAAATGGATTTAATAACGAAAAGGTAGGTGTTTTACGTAAATGTATCTATTATTATATCTTATTTAACCCTTTATAGGGCAAGACTTTTTTTTGGGGCAATCTTTTTGATTTTTAGTTATGTTGTAGCTGAGGGTTAGACTGAGAATATAATTTCGTGAAATTACTGGAAAAATGCGGAAAAGCGAGAAAATCGGCGGTCAACCATATGACCGTAGACCATTCGGTGTTTCTACTGGGGTGGTCATCCATTTGACCAGTGATCATCCAGTGTTATACATTCCGGTCATTATATTGACCACTGATCATTTACCAGGAGGTGAATGAAACCACACAATAAAACAAGATCTTAATAAAATTAAATTGTTTTTATTTTTTAACAATTTAGGTAAACTTAGGTAGCTTCTAAGGCACTAATGAGATCAGGCACAAATGAGATCAATTACTTATTCTTAATATTACGCAACTGAAGGAACTTTATTTACTACTTATTTCACTAGTCATAAAGTAATTCTAACAATATTAATTCGTCTATTTGTTAATTTTTTTGCAGTCATTTTCATGGAATGGAGAAAAACATTTGATACACAGAGCTACTTTGCACACATTACAACCTGTTTTACTACGTGTATAGTTATCTTTAGTGCAGCAATATGCACAACGACGTAGAGTAATATGTTCTGGAAAATGAGAAACATACTTATCTAAAGGATTAGGACATACTTTTTGATTGTAGGTTTTCATTCGGCTGCAAAAATTTGATATTAATTTATCTGCTAGAACACTCCGGAATAAGAGATGTGACAATGGTTTGTTTATAGATGAGCTAGTTTGAGCAGTTTCTTTGTAAATTATAAATGAATTAGTAACAGATGCATCAACCAGATAATAAAAAAGTTTTAGCCACCAACGTCTACTTTTCCAAGCTACTGAATAATTGGCCATTAGCTGGTCAAACCTGTCTACCCCCCCATGAAAGAATTGTAATCTGCAACTATTTTTGGACAAGCAATGGTATCTTTGTTCCCTTGCTTATTAGTTCTTTTAACACTCTTAATTTCCGCAGGGTTGTGCATATTTGAAGCAAGATTAACAGATTTAGTACCCCTATCCATCCATTTTGTAACAGATATAGAGTTATCCATCACACTATCAAAATCACCAGTTTTCATTGACTTATCATCTCTTAGTTTTTGCTTGGGGTAATGTTTTCTATTAGGCTGTATAGTTCCACAAGCAAATAAGCACCGGGACAGTAATGTCTTTAGTAGTAACACGGACGTAAAAAACCTGTCAAAAAATAAACAATATCCTAACCCTGTAAACATACTACTCAAGTTGAGCACAACATGTTCCCCGAGGCCGAGATCTGACTGTCTGTCTGTTTTTCCTTCATAAACTTCCATATTTATCATATAGCCAGTTAGAGCACAGCATATCACCCATACTTTGAAACCTCGTTTTGTGGGTTTATTGGGCATGTACTGCTTCATAGTTGACCTCCCTTTGAACGGGATCATGCTCTCATCTATGCTCAAATATCGGCTTGGACAAAATGCTTTGCTGAATGTAGAAGACAGTGAATCAAGTAATGGTCTGACTTTGTGCAAACGATCAAAACCTGGTTCTCCTGGCTTCTTCATAGTCATATTATTATTTATATGTAGGTACCTCAATATTTTTAAAAAGCGTTTTACTGGCATTACTTTTGCAATAGTATCAACTCTAAAAATTTTGTTATTTGACCAATAAAGCCTCATAGATGGTAATGTGTGAAAGCCCATGATAATAAGGATCCCTAAAAAGGCTTCTAACTCAGCATGAAACAAATTCAATGATGTGCCCAATTGATTTGCATACCGGTTGCTCTCTATAATTATATTGTTCATAACTTCATAAGTGAAAAATAAAGAAAAGATTTTCATGGGGTTGAGCAAATCAACTTCGACATTGATGCCCTTATATGCACTGAATTTATAATTCTTGTACTCTTGAGGGGTTCTGTAGACCCGTTTAAAATTGAATTGTTCCTGAGCTGGCTGGCTTGGAGTTGTTCCTCCACATCTTGTAGACCCCCTACCACGGCTACCTCTGCTACCACGGCTACCTCTGCTACCACGGTTACCTCGGCTACTATGTTGCACTGATGGCTCTGTTGTAGGTGGTGGAGAGTTTGTTTCATTTACTGCTTGTCTTTCAGAAGTAGCATTATAACCTCCCCTTGTTCTAACTCCTCGTCCACGTCTTTGAAATGTTTGTGCAGCTAGTGGAGATGATGATGGTGGACTAGTGCTGCGTGTGTCTTCGGTTATATCTTGATCAGGGACTTTTCTTTTAGTAGAAAGAGGCTGAGGTTGTTTTTCTACCTGGGTATCACAAGAAGGTGTAGAAGTTGTGCCTAGATGGGTTGAAGCTCTGGTTGGTATGTATGCAGTTCTTGTTGGTACGGCAAAATGATCATCCGCATCGTCATCTCCTCCGATATCCGAATCCATAGCCTGGTCATCAGTTAGTGCAAATAACTCGTCAATATCATCGTCACATAGGTCCTCCAGCTCCGCAGCGGTGAAAATTCGTTTCTTGTACATCTAAAACAAGACAATATTAATATTCCTCATGGTAGAAACTGGAGGTGTAAAAAGTAGACCAGAATTTAGAAATTATAAGGTTATATTATCTTTGCCGGTTGAAATTGACCAAAAACAAGTCTTGCACATGAAAATATACTTTTTCGGGGTTTTATATATGTAACTGCAGTACGATATATTAAGTTTTAACATAAAAAGATTCGTTTTATACGAAAAGATGCAAATAACGGGATGATGTTTTTTTTTGCCGGGAGGTTCATTTCTAAGCTCTATTATTCTTGTAAGAATGAATGTTTTTGATTAAAACTGCTTAAAACATTTATTTTATTTTATACTTTTTAGTGATCATAATACGCTGTTACGTAGTCCCACTTCTTAGTTGAAATGAAACTTTAAGTTATTTCAAGCGCGCCGCAAGCAACGCCGCGGGAAAGTCATAGTCATATTTCAATAAACTCCTTTTTTGAAGTCGGTTAACAAGTAAATATTCTTCGTTGTAGTCGCTCAACTATCTTAATCGAGATATCTTATCGCCAACCTTGAAATCGGTACCGTTAAGGAGTTCCGGTGGCCATCTGTGGTCTTCATCATCAGTTTCTTCTCGGCAGTGGTCTTCTCTTGGGAAGCGCTGGTAGATTCTTGACGTGTAAAAGTGCCCGTGCGGCCTACTTACTGAATAAATTTCTTTTATCTTTTTTATCTTTTTATCCACTTCACCAAATGATACTTTCTGAATGCAAATGCTGAACTTGTTACTAAAAATACTAAAATCGCTATATGTTTGCCTACAATATTTGAGGAGTTCCCTCAATTCCTCACGGATCCTCTCATCAGATTCAGATTTGGTGACAATGGGACCACCTCGAAAGTATACTCTATCAAACCAAAAAAAAAATTTTGAAATCGGTCGACAATTGACGGAGTAATCGGTGAACATACATTAAAAAAAAAAACATACAGTGGAACGTATAACCTCCTCCTTTTTTGAAGTCGGTTAAAAATAATTAACATTAATCATTTGAAACTATTTCAAGAGGTACGAGGACTTACCAACTGGATCAGAATTTAAAAAAAAAACATGTAAAGCTGAATCAATTTGTGGATGCAAAAATTGTGTACCTACCTACATGAAAAGACGGATGATCAACTGCATTTGACATAATTACCGTGTCTAGCTATTAAAGACTTAAAATTATGAGTAGACCCCGTTATCTTGTCGCACTGACGTCGTTTTTTTGTAGGGATTGAATGTTTATTTTATCGACTATCTAAATGTCGATGGTATTGTGCTTAAAGTTATATGTCATGTCACTGACAATGAGTTAAAGACAATAACTACTAAAGTTGTGATAAAAAGTAATGGGAATAAAAGTCGCGTGTGTTCGTTAGTTAAAACTGCTTATCTTAGTTTTTCCACAATCATTACATAAGGTTATTGCATCTACGAGATACGATACTAATGAGGATATCTACTTATTTTTAATCAATAAGTTTTAATACCTACGCAATATTGAAATTGAGAAGAGATTTAAAAGGCAAAAATTAATCGCTTAGTTGAATAATATAAACTACAAACATCGATATAGAGATGGTCGATAAAAAAAACATTCAATCCCTACAAAAAAGCGATGTCACTGCGACACGATAACGGGGTCTAATTATGAGTCATCACATCATAGAACTCTGACACAGTAACGTTACATCAAACAAAAAAAAAACTATTGATGATGTGGGCATCACCAAATCACCATCCAAAGATGTATCTCAAAACATGAAGTTGTTCGGCCGGTAAATGTTGCGCTTACTTTTGATTTAGGGATGCCGAAATGTAGCTTTGTTTATACTTCACATAGTCATGTTTGACATAATAATAAACGAAACAATTGAGGTACTATTTAAAAATAAAAAAATGGTATTTTCTTACCTCGAACTTCTTACTTGGATTTTAAGTACCCTCCGTACCTGAAAACCATTGTTTTAAAACCGATTTTTGTCCTTTTTGCAAAGCAATCAATGTTTATGAGGACACTGAGAAGCCTGTGGAGATTGGACTGTCATCAAAGTTAAGATTAAAATGGGTTTAGATTTCTTTTTTGAGTTCTTGTATCAGTTTAGTCGCAGGTCCTCGTGCCGTGTTAATCCAGATCACTACCACTATCTTGACCTACCGCCACGCAGCAGTGTTCCCAGTGTTGTGTTCCAGTGTGGGGATACCAAAAGAGAAATCCATCTTAGTCCTCCGGGTTAGCAACTCATTCACGGTCTTAGGATTGCGGTCTTAAGATTGTAGTTTTGAGAATGCAAATGTCTATGGGTCACAGATCCCATTTACCACCAGGTGGCCTGTGTGCTCGTTTGCCTTCTCAAAGCCATATAAAAAAATCCTCTATCAGAAATACAAATATCATATTTATGTTATGGAATGCTTTAAGGATCTGCCGCCTATCGTCAGCTCATTCTACATAAATAAACTTAGCAAAGGGGTTCTAGTAAACCCATGCGACTTTACATTTCTCGTATGTTCTGCAATTATATTTCAGTTGCTTCTCCGTGAAATTTATAATTAATTTTGCATTTAGTCTTTATGAAGTCCAAAGGGTTCGCTGCATTTTAATTCCAGTTGAAAGTTTATGGTTTCTTTTTTACTAAGACCCATTCGTCGTTCTTTTGAAAAAAAGGCAAGAAAATGTTATGAACAAAAATGTGTAATTATTCAACCAAGCCATAAAAGGTTGCAGTGCTGTTCCTGTTTGGTAACATTAATTAAAACATGTTTTTTTAACCCATAAACGGATTTTGTCCATTTTAAAGGACACATCAATTAAATGTTCACCCTTCTAATTTCAACGAACGGTCGCATAGATTCAGTACCAAGTGACATTAATTAGTTTATCTCTTTCCCACTTATGGATTAAGAACGACTATGCACGAGACGAGAACAAGACGCGAGCAGATTAAAAAAAAAAACCAATGTAAACACTTGAAAACTTATATGATATTTTTCTTTTCTAATCTTAATTTCTTACCGTAGTTTTTTAAAAAACATCCACTGAACCGTAGAGAGATCATTTAAGAGTAAAGCTTACGAGATGACGCCATGAAATTCACTCATCCGCAATTCCATAGAATATTTTCAACTCTGGAAGGAGCAAAACATTTTATTACTTAAAGACTGATTGCAAATTTAATTCATATGCACAAATTAATATATTAGTATTAGAAGCAAATGATTAATTAAATAGATATATCAGGTATTTCATGTCACCACCAGGCAGATGTCCGCCATCACGTTATATAGTCCTGCCACAGTTATCTAAAAAGTACGAATGAGTAATATAGAAACCAGCATTTAAAAAAAGTTTGATGCTAATCCGTGTCGGCTTTAAATTTTTCATTCAACCAACTACCTACATGTTGGCAATAACTATAACAAAGAGTCCAACAAGGTAGTAAGTACGTCGTTTATTTTGTATAAAGAGTATAAGTAAAATAAAATACCTCGCATAGCATTCATATTATAAATTATGAAAAAAATACTAATTGATACGCTTCGCAAGCTTCATGTAAAATCGTAACGCTCACGCCTCGGCCATTCAAAGTCACTCTTTAGTTTGCAACTAAGTTCCATGATTGATGACTGCAGCAGATAATTTTTCCATTCATCATAGTTAATTTCATTGAAGTGTAGTGTGATTAATTAACTCCTTGCCCTAGGTGTTGCAATTTGTACTTGGTCGAGCTCCTATAGGAGTCACGGGCGTTTAATGTCAGTTATGTTTGTATTCACGTATGTTTTTGTGCCTAATAAGATTATGAAAATGTATTTAGAAAAAGAGTAATTGGTGTTTGTCTAACAAAATAAAAACGATAGGAGCGGAACGGAACATTGAAAACTGAACGCGGAGTAGCCGTACGACAGACTTAAACATTAGTTTGAATTAATTAGCAAGCACAACGTAGGTATCTCTTAGAAACTAGAGTAATTTGTGATAGTGGCCGGGAGCTTGTGCCACTTCGCTATACAAAACAATAATGACAACACCAAAAACCTTTTAATAAATTATAGGATCGACACCACTGATTTTGCGGTCATATCATAATGTTAACTTTCATATTACTATGATCCGAGGTCAGATCTTTTAGAGACAATTATAGTTCAGGAAATATGAATCTGTCTGTAATCTTCCCTAAGATCTTTTTTTAATATCAAACAAAACGTAATCGTAAAACTGCCCTCGTTCTTCAAACAGCACAGTAGGTTGAAAGGTTTTGATACTTGAGTCACATTGTCCGGTAAAACTTAACGCAGAAAAAAGATCGCAAAGTAGATAACAGACGGCCAAATCATATTTCCTGAACTATAACTCGTTCTTTTTTAAAAATGTGTGTATGAAAAATCATCATTAAGAAACGGCTTAATCGCCATTAACTGACTTTGAGTACGGCCGTAAATGTAACATTATCGCTCACATGGCACTTTTGTATCTTCACCCTAACACACGTCATTTCGATCATATCACATTGTCCGATAAATCTTAACGCAGAAAAAAGATCGCAAAGTAGATAACAGACGGCCAAATCATATTTCCTGAACTATAACTCGTTCTTTTTTCAAAATGTGTGTATGAAAAATCATCATTAAGAAACGGCTTAATCGCCATTAACTGACTTTGAGTACGGCCGTAAATGTAACATTATTGCTCACATGGCACTTTTGTATCTTCACCCTAACACACGTCATTTCGATCATAGCAGAGAAGGTGTATGTAGAACCTACAGCTGTAGCTCTTGTTAATAGAACCAAAGCTGTTACTTATTAAGATCATTTTACCGGCTGTGTCCGGCTTGTTATGGAGCTTGTGCGCTATTTGGTGTGCCCGTTTGTCTTTTCCCTGCCATTAAAAAACCTGCTAGAAAACAGTGCCATTCTACCTGATTACCATATTGTTACAGTAACAAATAGTATTCGTGATTTCGGTATCAGTATTTGGAACGCAGGAACGCTGGTTACGCTTCCCATACATTAAATATATATTTAAAACAACTTAACAACAAATAGTTTCTCTTGAAGTAAGTCCGTATTGAATAGTGTGAAACTAAGAGGAGTTTTCAAAGTTTTACCTGATACTTTAGAAGTTTCTTCATGTTTGCGTATTTATCGGCATAAAAATAAGATAGAAGAACGACGGCTGGGAGGCTTTGTGATTTTAAATGTGTATCTGCTCAAAAGATCGATTGGATGACTTTACGGAAATGAAATAGTCGTGATACGGTGTAAGATATGTTTTTTCTTATGTTTGTCTGGTTCTTCATCAATCACAGTCTAGCTGAGTCTAACAATTCTTAGGGCTTTGTCGGTGACTTTGGTTTTCGTCCGCATTTCCTCATTTCTGATTCGATCGCGCAAAGAAGTTCCGAGCATAGCCCTCTCCTTTGCCCTTTGAGTAACTTTGAGCTTTCTTGTTTAGCCCATCGTTAGCGCCCATATCTCCAGCACCATAAGTCGTCACTGGCAATAGACACTGGTCAAAAACTTTCGACTTGAGCCACTGCGGTATATTGGACGAGAAAATATTGCATACCTTCCCAAACGATGCCCAACCGAGTCACACTCGACGATTGACTTCGTTTTTAAAGTTGGACCTACCTAACTGTACAGTGGCGGTTAACGAGGCACATCACTTGCAAAACCAATATGGACGATGGGGTCGAAGACTTCTTTAGTGGCGCGATCGTACTGAAAGACGCAGCGTGGGTAGACCCCCAACAAGGTCGACCAACGACGTGGCTAACATTGCGGGAAACCGATGGATTCAAGCGGCACAGCGGAACCGGTCCTTGAGGCAAACCTTGGGAATGAGGCCCATGTCCAGCAGTTAACATCTTTGGCTGAAATGATGAATAGGTATGATGATAATGGTGATCAAACATAGACTAAGATTGTTTTTAAATTACTTTTTTATGATAAACTGCTTACAATATTCCTTAAATCCGAATGACGAGTAACGCTTGAAAGATGGCAGCCCGAGCCAAGTTTTTTAATCTTTGTTGGCGAGACATGGCGAAACTAGACAGGTTACTTGTTGACTACGAAACCCTAAATAGAGAGCTTGGCTGTATTCCGGAAAATGCAGCAGAGCAGGCATGTTCATTTAAGGTAGTCGACTATCCTACGTATAACGGGTAAACCCTGAATGTGAGCAGCTCAATACCGGTCCTTGAGGCAATCATTTAAACATTTCATCTCTATCGAAGGATATCTCTGCACTACAGGGTAATTCCGTCATGGTTAACAGTGCCAATATTCCTCCGTATGTTCCTGCAAGATTGAAATACGCGAAGCTTTTTAAATGTTCATGTGATAAACGAACATCAAATTTTAAAAACAATTTATTACATCTAATAAACTTAAATGTTTAACATCCTTAACTTCTCAAATTAAGTTAAGTATAATAATGGAATCCGTGTCTATTTTGCGAGTTTTGCGACTAACGGCGTGTACGGGTAACTTTATATGCATTAATATTAAACAAAGACGGTACATTTTGCTGAAGGAGCTTTAATGAAGAGGCTCATCTCTTTGTTTCGCCTGCGTTAGCAGCTCATTACGTGGGCGGGGATTTGCACTCGTTACCCACTGTTCTGGTCGAGTGCATTGAGTGCTTGACTTACCTGAAACAAAACAAAAGTTCATTGTTTATTACTCTTATTAATCTCACTACTCGCTATCGATTAACTTATTTTATTTTAATTATCAATATATATTTTTTCTACGAACTACTCGTAATAGACCTGCTATTTAAATCATAACAAATTTGGGGTTGCGAATGTTAAGAAAACCAATGTATAATACATGTTCAAGGAAGAGGTTTTCAGATGTTTTGTAATACCCTATTTTGACCCATCCAACTTTATATATAAAACTGGAAAAATAAGCTGCATAAATAAGCTTAGTTTTATGCAACTATTTAGTTATATATAGTAGTACGTGATCTCCCCATGACTGACCACAGGAAGTTCAAATTCAGCTAAGCCGTGCTCACGCCCCACAATCTACACTTTTATTTTACCTATCTATGGAAAATGTCTAAATGCAATGAAATAAATGAATTTAATTTGATTTAAAAAATTGATATTTGTATTAAAATAACGAATAGACTGAAAAGCTTAGGAATCTGTTTTATTTAGACTATCGCTTACACCCTGTGTAATGGACCTTTTAATAATATGAATAATTAGCTCTCAAAATCTTAAACATACTCTACAATTTTATTTAAAAGATTTATTTGCGTTTGGAACATCTATTTTTGCAAAGACACTGTGCCATGCTCAGTCATTCCTTTTACTTAGTTATGAGATATTTTTATTTAGCTACTGTACTGGTCGGTCATATTAGGGTTCTACGAGTGAGTAAAGTCCGCTTAGTCACGCAGTATTAGCACCTTAATGCGCTTGGGTGAGTGTTATAATGCGGGACCGGCCCGACTCAAATTATAAATAATCCGGGTGGACTAAAGAGAGCCTGAAATAAAGCTTCGCAATTTGTAAGAACAGAATACTTGTGCCCCTATACCTACTTAGATGATAGTCCTTCAGTTGCCTATTTTCTTGAAGTTATCAACTGTGTGGTTAATGAAATTACCTATTAATATATTTTTTAATTATCTTTAAGCTTTGAATAGTAATTGCCTTTACTCGTAAATAACCAAATTTTGAAATAATTAGTTTCACTAAATTAGACAATTTTGTTTTAAGTCCCCGTGTAAGGGCTCTGTGTCCTAAAAGTAGGGGTCGACATTTTGGGTTTTTAACGTTTTTATAAAAAAAACTATTCAGGAATTCAAGTTTTCCTAATTAAATTTATGAGGGAGAATATTAATTTATATACAATATAATTTTGCGGCAAATTATTGGCCAAAATTTCCAAGCCATGCCACCCAAATTCGGATAGTTTGGACGGTTAGGGATCTCACGAACTTTATTGAATTGCAGGTTTCCTCGATGTCGTCTTTAACGGAAAAAGATGCGCAGAATTGAAACAGATTTTATTTTTTGGATTTTGTGATAAAACTGTTTGTCTGTCTTTAATATTATTTCATCTAGTACAGCACCAAATAACTTTAAATAGAAAATAAGCTGATAGCTACTTGTTGTTTTTAGTGATAGTTTCTTTTATGTTTGTATATACATATGTCTTGTGCTTTTCGCATCAACCGCGTTCCCGCAATCTTTACAAGGTCGTCACTCCATCTTGTTGGAGGCCTACCTACATATACAGCTCGTCTCCCGGTCCGCGGACGCCACTCAAGAAAAGCACAAGACCGGTCTGAGTGGAGAGCCTTGGGGGAGGCCTATGTCGAGCAGTGGACGTCTTTCGGCTGACATGATGATGATGATGATACATATGTACAAGATGTGATCTTACCCGGCTTTTAACTACATGCTCACTTGCTCTTATCTTTCCTGCCTTTATACACACACCTCAGTATCAAACCCGCAGTAAAAAAATGATTACATTTTGTGTAACATACAATTTCTAAACAAACACATATTTTTATCAAACATCGGCTCCCACATACATTTCGGAAAGTGTGAAACGCTAGCGGATAGCCAAAGCTCTGCCACGTCGTCGTTATTCAATTTACATGCAAATGGGGGTGAGGGGGGCGCCAATACTACGCTGATGTATCGCGTCAGAACGTGTCCCGCCGCGGCTCAAGCGCGGGCGCGGAGCGACGGACCTTCGAATTCAGTGTGTACAGTCAGATGAGCAGCAGTGATATACTTTTAAAAGACTCGCTTCTTAATTCGTCTAACAAAATATGGCAACTTCATAACAATAATCCAAAAGGCAATATGCACAGGATTTAATTTATTTGAGAATTTCAACAAATTTCACTACAGTAATCTAGTAAATCGTTACAATAATAAAATTCTGACATATAGAGCAGAGCTTTTGTAAAAGGCCTCTTGAACACCCTTATTATTAAGTAGCGGAATTTTAGTACGACTTTTAAACTAAGGTTAGAAATTAAAAATAGTCTTCTTACGTCAATACCCTAATTACATAATTTTTGATGCCTAGCAGCAATCACATAAAGCTCATGAATTGGTCCAAAGCAAAATTCGTGTGAAATATAACGCCACAGTGTAGCTGTCTTCGATATTTGGAGGCCACATCACACAGGTCAGCGGTTCGGCTCGGTTTTAATATAAACCTTACTACGGTTACGGGATTGATATTATGAGGAGATGCCGTATTGAAACCTCTAAGGTCTTGTTATCTTGAATCTGTTAGCAAAGTAGTCTATTGGTAAATTCTCCAAAAAGCGCCAGTTATGCAAGTTGCATGTCGAAGGATGATACGCTGCGTTCTCCTCGTTTGGCAAACCTTTGAGCAAGTTTACTATGCTTCGTCTGTAACTTCGGATAAACGCTGACTTTTAATAATATGGCAAGATCGTGCATAACCATTACAGTGACTGAACGAACACCTGCCTGAGTCTTAATCTTTAGATTCCAGTATTTATTTTGAACAATAGTTGTGCAGTTTGCCCCGCCTCCTGTGTTATACACTACTGTGTACTATATTTGTGTATTATATTTGATGCAATAAAGAGATGATTCATATCTTCTGATTAAGGTTGTCTGTATGAGACTGCTGTCGGGCGATAACAATAATCAATCGGCAATTTTAGCGTCCAAAGTTGTCTACCTACCTTCTACATATTTACTTGGATATTTAGAAGGTAGATACCTTAATATTCTATCATTTTTGCGCGGTGGTGTTCAGAAATTTGTATTTAGACTTCATTGTTAGCGACCCATTTTATGTTTCAATATCTTTGATGCCCTTTTTATACGAAGACACAAAAAAGACTTCAAACTCCGGGGACAACAGAAAACAAGAAAACGATTTAACCCATTTAATACAGTACGTGAGCGATAAAAACAAACGTTTAATTTCCAAGTCACCTTTAACATGGGGCCCAGAGTAAAGACATTTTGACTTTAAACCGATGTACTTCATGCATTGCTAATGAACCAGCGCAATATTAAATGGAGTTGGTTATCAATGCACCTGAATGTAAAATATTTTATATTTCAATTATACTAAGTGACATTCAATAAGCCGGCTTATAAATTCGACGCTGTCCAGGCCATATCACAAATTATTTTGCTAGCTCTTATTAACGTGACAGCAAATGCGGCTGTAGCGATAAAAGATAGTGAAAGATTTTTTTTTGTAATAAGTTAGAACAATGTAGGTAGTATAGATACCCTGAGCAGTATGTCAATACCATTTATAAACATTAATTTAAATTGTCATCCTGCATCCGTTAAAGCATTACATTGTAGAAATGCTTGTGAGTGCGTTAATTTGAGAATCATTTCTAAAGCTGGACCCTCATGGTTTCCAATGATAAGAGACACTGCGTTGACCTCGTATCCAACCCGATTCAGTAAGATCGTAAATTGTAGCGCATTTATTCTTCTTTTTTTTAAATAGAGCTTTGCTGTAAAACAGAAATATAATCTATTTTTTGGCAAAACCTCCAACTCGAAAACTTGGATTGCCTGTACAGTCAATGACTTTGTAATTGCAATGCCACTATGGAACCCTGTCATAATGACAGCTTCAAACCACATGACAGAAATTACGCTTAAATGAATGATTAACGTTATGCGACAGGGTCCCATAGTGGCATAACAATTAAAGTCCGTGACTGTAGAACATAGTCAACAATGGCGGATACCCTACATTTTGCAAGGTAAAAGGACCCTTGATTGATACAAATTTACTGAACTATTACGTTGTCTTATTTGGTTAAAGCAGACTAGTTGCTGGAGCAATGCTGCCCAATTTCCGTAAGGTGACGGCGCGGCCGCCACAGGATTGGCTGCGGCTGCGTGGCGAGTGACAGGCGCGATCGAATGTTGCGGCGGACTCATAAAGCGTTCCGCTGCGTTGCGGTTCCTGGCCGCATTATTTTGATAAACGTATTAATTTTTACGTTAATTTATTAGCCTACAAGCTAAAGGCAACAAGTCAAGTAGTGTCGAAGTAATTTTTAGGCTAACCGTTCCGGATCGGAGAATCAAAGAAAAAGATAATCGGAGAAAAATAGATATGTGACTGACGCCGACTGACAGATAGATACGAGAGTGTTCCTATAACGGCCTGTTTTTTCATAGGATGTACGGAAAAACAGTAGGTAAACTTGTAAACATATCATCAATAAAATAAAAGTTTAATTGTCTAGCTAAATGGCTTGACAGATTTTGAAGTCAGGACCTACGCGATAACGTTTCGGTTTTGAACCCAGAATAGTGTCATAGGATGTATTTTTGCATGAAATTAACATGAATAAATACATGAAAACATTAATAATTAAAAAAAGATGTTTGGTTATAATTATAGTTTTTTTGTTTGCCACACCCTTCCCAGGGGGGATCCCTTTGACTACCATACATTTATTGTTTCGGGGGTACGGGGGGCGGAGCCCCCGCCTTATCAAAAAACCCCTGCTATAGACGATAAATTTAGATCAATAGGTTAGGTTAGGTTAGCATTGCATTGCATTGTAACTACCCAGAAATAGGAGCTCCGAAAAGCGGAGCTCCGTCGAACCTGTCACATCATACATGTCCATTGTAAGTTGTATGTGTTGTACTTTTATGACTACCAAGTTTTGACCTAATAATATTTATTACAAGTACTATTATTACCTTTCACATTATGAGGTTTTATTATTATGACATAAATTGGTACGACTATGAATTTTATGATTTCCAATAAATATACCCGCAATAATTGACATTCCGGTTTATACTCTTCAATATTATGACTTTTAACATTATGACCTAATAATAAGTATAATGTAAAACGTTTTGGACAAAATAATCGAAACTTTAACTTTATGGCAGTCAATAGAGACCCCTCCCAGGGATTTGAAGTATTTTTTTAAAGAAAATAATTACAGATATTTGATGCAACTTTCGACGAGTCAGAAAAACAAAGACTAGATAATTATGACCCAAATATGAACCGCCAAGAGCACTGAGCACTGGTAAGAATTGGCACCACACACACAAAATACTAACAATAACTAAGTAGAAACTTTAGTTCCGAACAAAACATAACAATATTAAGTTCCTTCCGAGTGTACCTTCGTCATACCTGATTAATTGTGTACGCTTCTGATCCACTCTACCCTCGCAACCCTCACTCGCTACATGCAAAACAAACCTGTGTGTCCAAACCAACACTTGACTATAAGGGCTATTTTTCCACGGGGACGGGGTCGTTCTAATGGTGTGTGAACTGATTTAATCTAGTTTTATGTCTCCGACTTGTCTGTGTCTCGGCTGTACATGTAATTTTCTTTTAAAACAGTGTTTACGATCTGGGGAACTGATGATGCAAATTTATAGTTCATACAAAATGCTTGAGATAAATTTATTTAATTTATTTTCATAAGAACATAATTGTACACACGTATTTATAAAAAAAAAAGACTGATTTAATGTTAATTACCGTGTGAAGAACATAAGTAAACAATATTAACACAAACACAACGACCTAGACAGTTCTAGTAAGTAATTTTAATTATTAGAACTGTATAGGTCGTTCAAAACGCTCTAATTTCAATACATGTACAGAGTTTAGCTAAAGGATGTCATTGATCACTTTATGCATGGATCACTAAGGTCGCAGCCACGTCTTGTAACTTGTAATTTGTTGCCAAACGCGATTATACGGAGCGGCTAATAGCGCCGCCGGTCGGTGCTCGAGTGGAGACATGCCTTTACTGCAAGTTAGATGTCATAGCGATCATAAATATCTTTTGCTTAATTCAATAAGACTTATTTATATTTTTGATAAAGACAAAATGTCCTAATTATGTTGTGCGGATTTGAGGTGCGTCTGTCAAATAAGCGTCGTGAGACAAATTTAAATTTAAAAATTTTTTTGCTCAGATATATTTTTTACTTGATTATTATGTCGTGCATAAATAAGTTACGTCTTACAAAGGAAAAATAAGAGGCTATAATAAGTAAAATATTTTTTTTTTAATGGGCACGATTCACTAAATATTTTTTTGTAACCTGGGACAATGTGAGAGGCACGCTCGAGTCCACAAACCCAAGTCATAGACATGTGAGTTGTGCAAGTCTTTCATGAAGAAACAGACTTTACTTGCTTTGAATGTTACGTGTAGCCATGCGTACACGCACACTACTTGCCGGCCGGTTACGGTTAAAGTATAATATTTGTAAAGTTTGTGCGAACTTTAATGTAATTGTGTGCGTATTTAAGTCGGCTACACTGGTTTCAAAAGAAATTACTTTCTATGCTATCTCCATATATTCCGTGATGGCACTCTTATGAATCTAATAAATCAGTAAAGTCAGGGTTATTAAGATATAACACCATCACATGTTACAAAATCATAACGATAGCGATAGCAATCTAATTTTCTGTATAGGTGCCGTAACATCAGCAACAAAGTTCGAAATTAAGTTATGTTCCCTGGGAGCCGGGAAAAACCTTTTCTACCTTACTGTAATGATTCTAAATATCAACATACAACGATAACGTTTTGGCAAAGGAGTTCATTTTTTGATTGCTTCTCTCAAAAATCATGTCATGTACTAGAATTTATAAAATTAGAATCACATGCAGTAAAAATAAAGTTATTTCGAAAGAAATGATTTTCTTAAGTTATTATGTATGGGTTTGTTTCGTTATTACGAATATTACAGTTCACATAACAGTAAAGCAGTTTTTTTATTTTTAAATACATTGAAATAGTAGTCTGCCTGTCCGAATATAAAAAATATTTATTCGATTGTTACAAGCTTTTATTTCACTTCACTTGTGTGTCCTGGCCTAGTAGCATGGCTGCGACTATATCGCGTGTCAAATGTGGATAAAGCAACTGTCACTGTCGTTCTTATTTACGTGTCAAAAGGTGACGGATGCCTTATCCAAACTTTGTCACGCGATAAACGCAGCCATGCTACTAGGCTTTTGGTGTGATTCTCTCAACAACGACGAACGGGCGGACGAACGAGTGAATGTCCAAGTGGCGAGTTTAAGTAGTCCCGTCAGAGCGAACAAAACACATTTAAGCGCGTGTATTCAATTTAGCAGCATGGCTTCTTGAATGTATAAGGCTGCCTAATTGAGAATGCATGCGCTAAAATGTGTTTTGTTCGCTTGGACGGGACTATTTAAACTCGCCGCTGCGCTTTCGCTCATTCGGTCGACCGTAGTCGGCAACAAATGCCTGTCCCAAATATGAAGTTTTCGACAGCAATTTATTTAAAAAAAACAATAAGCCTAATTCATTTATACTCTTATTATTGATTTTCAAATATTATTTTAAATACTATTTATTTTGAAAACCCGATAGTATACTCAACAACTATTTAACTCACTCTCTAAGATTCTCTTTGGGTTTTCGACAAGATGGCGTCGCTTTCTTAGTTGTAATTTATTTTTTGCATATTTTGTTGTTTAATGGATAGTAATGATGTATTAATATGCAGTAAATTAACATTCAAATGTGCAGTATAATGAAGAATTCAAGTTTGAACACGTTTCGCCTTTGGAAGGATTGCTCCAAGAAAATCCCATCTGGTCTTCGTAAAGTTACATCGCTTCACGGAGGCTAGAGGATCACCGTACAACGTCGACTTATGATTTTTTTTTGATATCATTTACACCGATCACGTGTAACTTCCAACCTTGACACTGGCAGAATTGTCCCACTGGACAGAAGCCATATATCAAAAAATTTAACTTGAACTCACTCTCTTTACAAATAGGCGGCTGGGTTTCTGGGCTCGGGTCTGGCACAGGTGGTGCGGGGTGAACACTCCAACGACAATATTTCATGAAGCGTCATGGCAGATAGCTTACTTAACCACTAAACAGTGTAGGGTTACGACTTTCGGGTGTGTTAGTTTAGAGCTTGTTAGTATTGCTTTGTGTAAAAATAAGTCTTAAATGGACTAAATTACTAAAATACCGCTGAAGAGCGAGAAGAAGTGTATTATTATGTTCGCTGCTTTAGTAGTACCTAATTATTAATAGACTTTGAAAAGCCCTAAAAATATTAAACTCTTACAATTGCAAAAATATGCTTTAGTTGTCCTTATCTGTCATTCTGAAATTTGCATCTGACAGCATGTGATAAATCATACTTTAACTAATAAATATTACAATGCGTTTATGAATAAGGGGCTAAGTATGTAAGTAACTTTTTATTCAGTTTTGTATCACAACAACTTTCAGTACAATATCTACAGCTGTTAATGTAAAAGACATAAAAAACTTATAACTTTTGCTTTATTCTAGTTATTTCCAAGCAAAAAAAGTAGTATTCGCATTAAAAAAAATATTTACTACCTATCTATACACTTTATTATTCTTAAATAAATCCATGCAGACCCAACTCAGCCAAAAGTGAAAATGTTATGAGATTATGTTTTCGCGGAAGTTTAATAACAAAACTTAAAGGTGGAAAACTGAAACCCAATCTTATTTAGTTTGGACAAAGTTTGATAGGATAACCGGCCTATTTAAAACACCCGAAATTGTGGCCCAGTTTGGTTTTAAGCAGTAAATACACCCGGCATTTATTAAGACTGACGTAAGCGGTTGTTTTTCATCACTGTTTCATGGTGAGCGAAACGTGGGCGGGGGACAACCACCACCACCATCATCATCATAACCATCATCATCAGCATCACCACCATCATCATCATCATCATCATCATCATCATCATCATCATCATCATCATCATCATCATCATCATCATCATCATCATCATCATCATCATCATCATCATCATCATCATCATCATCATCATCATCATCATCATGATCAAATTATATTGTTTTATTAATTACTTACAAATAACGCAAAGGCAAAGATAACAAACGTATTAAACCTCTAAACTGATCTTATCTTCTGTGAACTACTATCATAGTTATCGTATCATAGCCCCTAGTTACAGTTACCTACTAAAATATTAAATAAATATCAATATCAACTCCCTTTTGTTGTAAACACTACAAAAAAACTACAAAAAAACCGTAATTACATTACATTCGCTAAAATAGCGAGTTTAATTTAAAGGGCGTTCAAATTAATTGATGTTAAGATTCGTGGAATTGCATCCCCCTAGTGGGTGAAGGGGGTACCTACCCCTAGAGTGTATCTGTGGCTTTAATTTAGAAATGTTAGCAAAGGGCTGCAATTTACGCAACATAATTGCGTGATTTACAAATAATTTTTCATTTAATGGATTTGCAGGAATCCTCAGTTGGGGGGATATTGTTGAACGGATGTTTACACATAATTATCAAGACTTCCAATAGCTTTTTTTAATTGGAGCCCTGTAAATCACTTCTTAAATTAACCATTTAACGACATAGGTACTGTGTCTAATCAGATCCTTTAATTATTTAAAGAATAAACAAAGTTTAAAAAATATTACGTTTGTAAATAGACACATCACATCGTATTGTTTTTGATAATAATTGTTTTGAAATAGGATACAAAAACATCGTAGTAGGTATATTTTTAATTATTAATTTGCCTAAACCAATTGCTAATATAAACAAAATGCATGCGTCCTTATTATAAATAGCTGTTGCCCGCGACTCCGTCCGCGCAGAAAAATAAAACATAGCCTATGTTACTTTAGGTTAATGTAGCATCCTAATGGTGAAAGAATTTTTGAAATCGGTCCCGTAGTTTTTGAGTTAATTCGTTACAAACATACACACACACACACACAAAAATACAAATCTTTCCTCTTTTTAATTATTATTAGTATTAGTATAGATTAGTATAGACTAACAATTGAAGACATTGCGTATCTTAAAAAGCAGTAATTTACGAAGTAAATATTCATAATAGAAAATGGAGACTAAAACGCGAGCGAGGACAATCCAGTCCTCGATAGTATTTATCATAATTACGGCAAACGGGAGTTTATCACCTGAAGTTAGAAGTCGCTGCTGCGGTATAACTGCGCGCTTATTCCGATATACCCAAACTTTACTGCACGTAGGTACAACCGAGAAAAAGAAATAAGAAATCTACTGAAATAAAATACATACATAGATAAGTAAATCGATAAATATAAATAGATGTATTGTGGTTATATAGTTGAGAAACTATAAACAAAAGGCAGCATGATTATTTAAACGACTCAGTGAGTCTTTTTACTGAAATGTGAAAAGATTAACATTAGTTTAGTTATTTTAGTAGTCAATTAATTGTGTTGTTGTTAGTACTGAGGTTTCCCGGTTAAATATTTCTTACTTTTATGCAATAATTTAAATTAAGTATCTACTAAATCAATATTTTGATGATTTCTAAAAAAGTGTGCCGGTTATAAATACTGTTTTATTTTTCCTATGTTGTGTAATCATTATCACCATCATTTCAGACGAAAGCCGTCCACTGGCTGAACTTAGGCTTCTCCCAAGGGTTGCCACAAGGACCGGTCCTGCGCCGCTTGCATCCATGGGTTTCCCGCAACCCTAGCCACGTCGTCAGGCCACCTTGGTGGAGGTCTACCCACGCTGCGTCTGCGATAAGTAAGTGTATGTGACAATAAGTAAATGTGTACACTTAAGTGTTTAAAAATACCCCTTTTTAATTTCGCACATTTTTATATTAGAGCTAGGTTTGGTTTAGTGGTACTATATATTTTCTTTAGTTCTTTTCAAACATATACAAGATAATGTCGCACTAACTTTTAACACAAAAAGTATATTTAATAATAGTAATGGTCTTGTAATAAAGCACTTTCAGACATTTAAGGGTGTCTTATGTATTTAAAACCTGCTGCCTGAACAGAATACCCTACCTGGATGATAATATATGCAAATTACCTTTAACTTGGAGCGCAGCCTGCGAGCGCTGTATCAAACTTGTTATTTGTATGTTTTAAGTTATGTGATGATTTACGCGCGCCGGATTACAGAATAACGACACAAGTGCGCGTGCTTTGACGAGTAATCAATATGAGGTACACTTGCGAACCGCACCGGCTTTGCCTGCATGGTATCTGTAATGCAACATGGTGACGAAAGCTTAAGATGGATAAGACTCTTATTAAATTTCGAGTACTATACATAGTTATGAAAATATATGCAGTTTTTGTTATAAATCAGTAGTCATATTCATATTACGGATATCGTTCGACGTTATTTTGAAGTAATTGGCATCCGTCAGCCACCCATTATTTATAAAATTCATGTCATTGCATATCTAAGTCAAAATAATGAAAATATCAAAGGGGTTTGGGTAAAAGTGTTGTCGTTTGTAAAATTCATACATTTTCAAGGTGAGCGGCCATTCGTAAAAGTTGTAAATTATGATAGAATTATTAAAAATAAACATATTTTGTTATGTAATGTAATACTCTTAAGTGCATTGGAGTCGAGATAATTAAATATTCATACTTGGGCGTACTTTTGTACTAAAAACTGAACACTTAAATCTTTAAAATCTCCGCTCCGATATTATTTAAAGCCATAAAGTATATAATATATATGTGTGTGTGTATTTCGAGGTCCTCTAAATAACTATGTAAAAATCAACCGTGGCCGCTGAAAAAAAAGATGACAATATTCTTCAAACAAATTTACCCAACGCCCTTTCGCGGGATTTTAATTAGGCAAATATAGTTAAAAGTACGAATTTAAAAATCTACTGAAAGAAACATTTACGTAATGTCTTCATGAGTAAATGTTCCTTCCATCGTTACCAGCAGTGTGTGACCCGCTAGTGAAGCTCTCCTACAGTAATAGGTTTCAACTGTAGCAGGTGTCGGCGTCTTGATTTATACAAGCCTCGCCCCGACTCCTCCTGCAAGTACTTATTAGGTGGAGACAGACAGATGAGTTACGAATCTAATTATGGCGTGCAAAACTAACGTAAAGCATGGAAATTTGACTTGAGATTTACCGTAGCATTTAGTAATTTTAGTTATGAAGTTCTCCGACAGTCAGTAAAGATATAGAATTAAAATATCCCTCTTTAAGGCATATCGAAGTAAAGCTAGTGCGTGCTGGATTAAATAATACAAAGTCATCAAGCAATGGGATATCAAAAAAAGTTTTTTTTCTCCGAAATTATGCTCGGAAATGTTTTATAACATTTGTTTTATAAAATTTTATCACAAATTATAACAAAAGTTATACATTGTGATCATGTTATATAACGTTATATAACTGTTTAAAAACGTACCAAATTTTATTACTGTTTAGTTATTTTCGACTTCAAAAAAAAGAAGAAATGTTCTCAGCTCCTCCGAATCTTTGTTTTTAAAACCATGTTTTAAATAGCAAAACTGTCTTTGAACAGCCAAACACTCGTACAATTTCTCCCGAGTTATTTTACTTTTAAAATGTCATAGACTGAAAAACTTAACCTTTACGACCCACTTTTACAATATTTAGGAGTGTCTCAAATAGTTTGGACGTTATCTTAAACATCTTGCAAATGAAACAAAAAAGTTAACGTAAACCTTACTAGGTAATTCTAATCCTAATTTTATTTGATGGTATTATTCACTTCTTCACTATAATAATGTCATAGTTATTTTTTTTAATGAAAAAGGCATTAATTATAAGTGATATTGTGTAGGTGCCTTAAAATATGTACAAAGGCGACCTAACCCTAAAAAATAAAAAATAATATTAAGAATAACAGTGTTAAAATTGGGCCTTTATTGGGGAAATATGGTAACTTTGATTTTAATTTCGATTTGCAGATATTTAAAACTAAAAAATACTAATTCGAATTGGCTCCATTTGGCTAGCTATTTTTACAATAATGTGTCTTACGCCATATATAATTATTTACACGTTACACATTGGAAAATAAATTCTGAAAATTGTTTATGGTTTCAGCGATATAAAATTATGACTCTTAATAATTATGACAAAAAAAAGGGAAGCAACGGGCTTCTACCGGTGAGGCTCAGCTGATTAAATCCGAATTTTGACAGTAATTTTTTATTTTTTTATTTTTGCCAACAAAAACCTCCTGCTATTGATCCTGTAAGTAAGTATGTTCTCATTCTATTCAGTGAAAAAAAAAACACTGGAAACGTGGACCTTCATTCGCCTAGTAAAATCCCCCCACACACGAAATATTAAATTTTTCCTGTATTACCTGTAGTTTGACCAAAGACGTAAAACATTTTCAAATAAATTCGCAAATGTAGCTCGTTTAATATTAAAGGACCAAAGTAAAAGCTTGTGTAAATGTTTGTCGCTTGATTTAACAAACAACTGAATTAATTTTAATGAATTTGCCACTACCTGTCAGTTGGAGTTCTATTTAGAGGACACAATTATGTAGTGACTGAATACTACGCTAACAAGAAAGTCAATGTTACTTACCGAGATAAAAAACATCACATTTATTTGTTCGTAAACTCTCAGTTACTAGCCAAATACGTGCAAAATGTGCCTAAAAAAATAGCATCTGGTAAATAAAATGATTAAAATCTATCATCAAACGAAAGTTGCCTAAAATAAAACGACTACGCCATCACAAGAAAAAATGTTACAATAATTTAAGAAAGGAACAGAAGCTTATCTCGAGTGACTCTTATGACAGGGACTCTCAAACATCTTATGTCCAAGTGTTTTCAGTGTAAATTCGAATGGCGTTTAATCTTCCACGTAATTCGGAGGCAAAAAGAGGAGAAAACATGAGAAAGTTTTTTTCTTGCATTTTGATTTTGCGTAAAATGAAACCTCGTACTTGTGAACAGATTTGTTAACAAAATATTATATATTTTGTACTTTCTTTTTTTAGCATAACCTTTTGAACGGTAACGACACCTAAAGTCGTCATGGCAAAGAAACTGACGCGTATAGTTGTCAGAGATAAAGTTTTACAGTTTCTTCCATACGAATTAAATTAAATTTTCATAGCTTTTGAAACGTGCTTGGCGTATGAGTAACACATTTGTGTTTACTTAAGGCGTTACAATGCTTAAAGTCAAATTTAAACATTGTGCAAAACCATTAAACAACCGAAACGCAAATAATTTGTTTACAAAAGCATTCCAATCGACGATATAACTCCATCGAGCTTTTCCAAAACACTTCAAATACATTGCGTACCTAAATATACTATGCCTATAGCGTCCCTCGCCCTGACGCGACGCGGCGGCCCGTGACGAATTTAATGAATGCTTAGCGATAAATAATAGACTCTGTTAGACGAATAATTAATCAGATTTGAAGCCATTGTGGCCATGATTGCTTCGGGCCTGCCTGCCAGGTTGTTTATTGGTGTTTTCGAATATATAAACAAAACTATTTTTCAGCTGGTTTTGTATGTGACTTTGTATTGAGATTCAAGTTTGAATTGTGCTTAAATGAGTAATTAATGTTCATCTAGATTAATAAATTTATAGCAATTTCATGTGCCACAAGCTCGTGAGAAACCATCCCAAGGGATGAGAGACGTTGGGGAAAGAGAGACTAGTCAACGTGCAAAATGTACGAGTAGTACGTGGTACTTTTCTTGTCAAATGCAAATGTCACAATGACAAATAAGGACAATTCATATTTTAAGCATACTTTAGCTTTTACACGTTTATGAGAAACAGGTTAAACGTGTACGAACAGGGCCTATATGAGAGGGCGACATTATTGAACGGATTTCGGCTTAGATATTTATACGTCAAAACATGCGTGAATGTAAACATCGAGTCATACAAAACTGTCAATAGTGACATGTTTCGAGACGGCATCTCAGACAAGATAAGATTATTAATACGAAGCCTAGCCTCCTGATCGGACACGAATAGTTGGACTGTATTATTTCCAATCCCATGGACATAAAAAATGTGTTGTTACCACATATTTAATTATTTATCATAGAAGAACAAAGATGACCTCAGGAAATCTTTTAAATACTTATGGCTAAAAATTAGTTGAGTTTCGACTTGTTTCGACTGGTAATACAGTAACGTAGTCCCCGTGATTGGGAAGGGCACCTTACGTGATGTGGTAGATTTGATTTTTGACAAACACTTATTTATGTATCAAATGAAAAGTTTCAATAGGCCTGTTATAAATGGCCACGTAGCGAGGCATAATCTAATATATAAAATTCTCGTGTCACAGTTTTCGTTGCCATACTCCTCCGAAACGGCTTGACCGATTTTGATGAAATTTTTTGTGCTTATCCGGTATCTATGAGAATCGGCCAACATCTATTTTTCATCCCCCTAAATGTTAGGGGTAGTCCACCCCTAAATTATTTATATGGCAAAACAACGTTTGCCGGGTCAGCTAGTTCACTATATTTTCTTTTACATTAGAAATCAAAGCTTACTAACCCTTTTACGACTACAAAGGACCAAATTACTTACAATTTTAATCTCTAGCTTAACACATGGGCATACAAATTTATTATACTTACTTATTCTATACATTGTATCGTTTTTAAGGTTCCGTACAAACAATGAATAAACGGAACCCTTATAGGATCACTCGTGCGTCTGTCTGTCACAGCCAATTTGCTCCGAAACTACTGGACCGATTGAGTTGAAATTTCGTACACATAGGTAAATTTATGACCCAAACACAGATGTGCAAAGTAAATGATTTTTTTTCAAAGTAAGTAAGTAAATGATTTTTCTTCGGGGGACAAATTAGGAAAAAATAATTGCAAACCTTACTGTGTCATATATCAAATGAAAGGGCTTGTTATGAGGATCTCAAATATATTTTTGTTATTATTGTAAAATAAATAGCTTTTATTTTATTAAAGAAAAAGACAAAAATTGACCATTCCCCCACCTGATCTCCGAAACTACTGAGACAAAAATTTTGAAAACAATACAAAATACAGTTCATTTCTTGTAGATTCCAGGAAAAGCTATAAGAATTCTATCAAAAAAAAAAATGATGTACGGAACCCTCTCCACCCGAGTTCAACTCGCACTTGGCCGTTTTTTTATTATTTCTAAAAATAACTGTTTCCAAAGCAGTGACGTAAGATTTTTATTGTTTTTATTCGTTGTAAAACGTTCGTCGTAAGTAAGTATACCGTGCGTTTACCTTCCTAATAAAAGCCGCAATGTATAAAATGCGACAGTCGGGTCTCGAGCGGTCTTACTTAATAATGGAGAGTCCACGGACGCAGGGTCTCAGTCTGTGACGTTGCATTGTACGGTTAGATGCTGTGAATTGCAGTAAGGACTCGAGAAACATTCTTAAGAGAAGAATCTGTATTTTTTACAAGAGAAGTGTCCAATAAACTTGATTTAAAAACGTTTAGGAGCGGTAATGACAGCAGTCTTAATTTGCGGTGACATTGTAAACTGACTTCGTACTTATAAAAATCTGTAAAATTTTAAAAACCAAGTTTGTAATCACGGAAATAAAAATAATAAGTAACTATTTTAATAAACGTAATAATATTTTACATATTTGTCTGTGGGTGAATTACAAGCAAAATTTAGTTACCTAGGGTGATCACACTAGGGTGAGGAGACTTTAAGCTGACAGGCACCAATAATGGACATTTAAATCTTAATTCAAAAATCCTACGGGCCTAAATTGATTGTTGCTAAACAAATGAATAACCCTTATCTTCTTTAAAATAAGAATCAACCGTCCATAATTGGTGCCTTTTCCATTACTGGTTCCATCACCATATTTAATTATCTTTTAATCTAAACTCTATTAAATAAATGAAGAGGGACCCATAATTTATATAATTACATATACATTTTGTTCAGAACTCTTTTCTCTTCCCTGTTCACGGGGCGCTCCAAACGGAAAACGTAGCTTCCTTCCTTATTTGTCTAAAACAGACATGGCAGGGTATGCGAGTAACTTTATTTAGTTTGGTTTTCTATTTTGCTCTTTCTAGGTATATCGTGTAATTGAAACAGAGTATTTGTTTTCGGTGTCTCTTTGGATATAAAATTGTGAAGATATTTAAAAGGCTCGAATGATTTCTTGTTTGTTATATTAGGTGAACAGTATTCTATGATGTCTTTCCCCATTGGAACAGACCCACTAGGTCCAAAATAGCGTGCATAAAGTCTATTTAAAGGACGTCGAAAACCCAAAAATCCATAAATCACCTATCCCGCTTGGTAAAATATAGTATTGGTATAAGTTTGAAGTGTTATTTAAGTTATTTTGTAATAAATCCTGCATTTTTAAATTGTTATTTTTGCGCCATTTTAGGGCAATATTATTTAGCTGAAAAACACTATAGCCGCATTCAAATTAGTTTAGTTTTCATGATCTTAATATCTGATTCAATAAGTTTTATATTTCAACACTTGTATGTTGAACAAAGACATAATGACGGGGTATTTTTTTCCTGCAAGTGGAGTGCCTATTGTTATTACAATATCAACACTTATTACTGAACTACAATCACCATGACAACGCTTTGATTTTACAATAGCTGTCAATCTGCTGCCGTTTATCGATGTCAAAATTCATAAAACGCTAGTAGAAAACGTAACAAGAAAATGTAATGGTCACCATTTAATTTAAATACTGTCAATACCGTTATGGTTCAACACGAGCAAGCGAGTAGGTATCGGGAGCGGCCTGCCCGACCCGGACATCTGTCGCGGCGTAATGCACGTTTAATCTGCTGCTAGTGCTGACAATATTCATCTGCAAATCGTCGGCCATTTTCGGGCGTTAAATTGTTAAGGACGTAATAAAATAGTTACTTTGTTCGTTATTCGTTCGGTATTCGTTAAAAAATAAATAAACATAATATAAAATTTAAGTAAATAAAAATCGCTAGTAGCACTGCGGCTGTCGATCAATTTGAAATTTTCTTATATTTGTTACCTGTATTATTATTCGGATATTTATTTATTTTTTGGGTAAATTAGGTTTTTATAATAAATATTCATATATAAAAGTAAAACAACAATAATAAAAAAATAAACATTATAAAAAACCTAACCTACGAGTGCCGCCGGCAGCGCGGCAAGGCTCAAGCTACCGGTGGTTAGGGCTGCAGAGATAAAAAGATGAGGTAAATATTTTATACACTTCATTGGATATGGTAGCAACTGGCCCTCTACGAGTATTTCTGATATCTTAAATTAAAACCAATGGAAGCGAATCATACACCCGCTGATGATCATGATCCTCAGTCATGAGGGAACGACCAGAGAGAGAGAGAGAGAGAGAAATTTGTAGAAAATAATTACTACCTATTATCAAATATGTATGTCTCTCGGTTTCTTTAAATGTAATTTTACTGATATTTTAATGTTCATTAATAAAAAATATGTATAAATTATTAATTCCATCCGCATTCCCGCTTTGCCCGTCCTTACCCACTTCAAAATCTGCCAAAATGCTTTATTGCTCTCGTGAACAAGTTCTGTGCTCGACGTTGGAGATAAAACTTTACAAGCATAATGAATCTTAATCGCGCCGCCGATTCCCCAAATTGTTCGAGTGCTCCGTTTAAAAACTCCCAACTTATCTCGTTTGGTTTGAAATTAATTTTGTAATTGTCGTTGCGTAATTGGTTACCTGTCCTTTGTTTTGTCTTTTGCGTTTTGATACAATTAGGACCGTAAATATAAATGGTTTAAGGCTACCTACCTAATTGATAATTATTAAAAGAAACCGCTTTATTATTGTTGGCACCCTACAATGGTCTTGCACTTTATTTCAAGTCACAAGGGGGTGGGCATTTTACAATCACTTCGTTGGTGCCATTAACTGATATTTTATTACCCTACGTTGTCATCATTTTAATCATGGTCACTGCGAAAATTATTCTTATTTTTCCTATTAATATGAACCAAAAGACAATAATTATAATTCTTCTTGTAGGTACATACATCCACAATTAAATCCTTCAAGCTTATGACTAACGACATGCGAGTTTTAAACGGATATAGTTTACTACTAAAGCTATTCATAATTCTTCGTAAGAGCCTGCCAGATGTCTAGCCAAACTTTTAATCCTTAATACCCTACTCGTATATGTATAACTCCTTCCCGGGAAATGAAGTTTTAAGTCCGTTCATTCATAACCTTGCGTCGTGGACGGAATGGGACTTAAATCCTATAAAGGAAGAAGTCTTTGCAACGCCGAAGGGTTGTGTTAGTGCCTAGATTCACTAAAATTGTATTATAAGGAACATAAAATATATATAACTATTTTTTTGACCAATATATAACTAGGACTATTAAAGTAAAGTTAAAATTCATGGTCTTCCTTTTATTTTTGTCACTATGTCATTGAGGAAAAAATAATCCTTATGATGAAGCCTTTCGATCGGTATGATAAAGCTACAGGGTAATTATTTTTTATCGTGTAACGGGTTCGAATCCCGGTTCAACCATGTAATTATTTAAATATCTATGAATGCAGTTTAAATTGTTTTTTTAAATTCACATAATGTCTTCTTTCAGTAAAATGTTCCATCTACAATATTTAAGGTACTTTCCTTCCATGTGGCATAGCCGTGGGACGCTCTGTATTTATATCGTATCAAAGTAAAAGTATTAACACGTCATGAAAGTGTGTTAAGAAAACCGTGCACATTTAAAACACGCTTGCGGTTTCTGGTTTAATAACTTTTGTAATTTTATACAAACTCCCAAATTTCGCTTCCGCGTCTCCTAGATGCAACGTTGAACTCAACACTACGAGTACATTTCTGTAATCTGGCAACTTTAATTTGAACATGGCTCAGTATAAAAGCAGTTTCATTCTCACAATGCGGAATGGCAAAAGTTGCCTTGTTTATTTCCACTTTCGAGGTGCGAAGGATCGGACAAGAGGTGAGAAATGCCTGACTTATTGCCGTAAACTGCTTCTCAGGCCGTTTTAATGTTATGTCTGGTGTAAAGGTATTTTAGGTTCAAAACTTTATTTAATTGTTTGTAATGATGGGTACTTTTTACGTCTACTTTGCAATTCAATGAGTTGGTAATTTTATTCCAGAACAATAATGAATTTCTGTGTAATAAATAGCTATGAAAGATTTTAAAGTTTACTGGTGTAATTTTGAGGTTTCTTTGATTGACGGATCGCTAACTTGTTAGGTATTGTTTAACAGGTTTCGAGAACAATATCTGCCCGCTGAATATAATTAAGTAAAAAGTTTTTATTAGTCTCAAAATAGATCCGATTTTATTGCACTTGTTCAAAATTAAATTTGGAGATTGATGAATCATACTTATTTCCGACATATTAGAATAGTAAAGCTAGTTATGATTTACTACTAACTAAGAATTCAATGACTTTAATATCATCGACTGAACTTTGCAACATTTTAATACCTACCTAAACAGTTCGTTTTTTTATGGCATGGAAAAGGCGAACGAGCGCACAGACACCAGGGTTGTGATTCTCTCAACAAGCAAAGGTGATCGTTCGCTCGAGTGAAGGTCCAAGCGGCGAGTTTAAGTAGTCCCGACAGAGCGAACAAAACACATTTTAGCGCATGTATTCAATTTGGCAGCATGACTTCTCGAACGTATAAGGCTCCCTAATTGACAATGCACGCGCTAAAATGTGTTTTGTTCGGTCGGACGGGACTACTTAAACTCGCCGCTTTTATTCGCTCGTCCGTCCGACCGGCCGCCGTTTTTTGAGAGAATAACACACCAGTTATAACTCATAGTAAGGACCATGAGTTACAATTACCGTACTCTAGCGGGTCGAATGCTGTCCCTCGCACTCGCCCTATATAAGGTGACTCTAAATACTGTTAGGGATAGAGAATTCGACTCGCTAGCGAGTACGGTAATTGTAACTTGTGCTAAGTAGGATCTGTAATCCAAAGATTACGATCTTAAGACTGCAAATACGTTGCCAACCCTGAGGACTAAGGTGGAAGCGCCTCTATGCTAGTACTTTCACCGGTTGTCTTATCCCCATACCGGAACACAACAATATGAACACGGTTGCTTGGCATTAGTTTAAAGGATATCGTGGTAGCGATCTCACACAAGGTCCTACCACCACGAAATACAATACAAAAAGCTAATATTCATGAAAGAAAAAAAAAATAGTTTATTTGACACATATTTGGACACATTTTAAGTTCATCACCTTGAACTTAAATTGTGCCAAAAATGCCAAATTGTGTCAAAAAAGGAGGTACTCGACGTTATGCCATGGCACGCTACGGGGTTTTCAGTGGTCCCTACTTGAATGGCCGCTGGGACTAAAATAAAAATTAAGTATAGTAGTAAAGTAACACTACCAAATCAACCGATTGACTGTTGAGTTGATAAAGGCGTCCGCCTTAGTAAAAGTACAGTGACACATTTTTGGTCTGTGGTGGTGCGACTCAGCCAGCCAACCAGAAATCACTTCCGCCCATCCAGGCAGGCAACATGATTGATACTGTATTTCTCACTCGATAATCAAAATAGGTAATCAATCCAAAAAAAAAACAACAACTAGTCCCCCCCCTACCATAATAAAATATGTTATCTTTCGTGAATGGAAAACACTACCTATACCTCAAACTATACGAGAAACAAATATAATTAAGTCTGCCTCAGATTAGGGTTACTATGCCATTTCTCACTGCTCAGCCATCTCAATACATAATTAATTCATCAAAATCAGTTCGGTGGGTAGGTAACCCTGAAGACGTAATAAACAGACTAGAGATAAAAACTCATTTTTGCATGTATAAAATAATGATTGGTAAAAACATTACTAAATTATGTATAATAATGTCCATAATTTACCAGACGTATCTAGTAGTTACTGCACCTAACACGGTTCTTACCGATAGCGACTCCTTTAAATAATATTTTACACCTGCTGTACATTCCTGGTAACAAAAAAGATCACGCGTCCGTTTCCGATTCTTATCATTTAGATACCTGATTTCGCGGTACTTCATGAACTCGCGGGAGCGAGATGTTGTCGCGTCGCCACGTGGGTTGGGGTGGGTCGCAACAACTGCGACAACTTCGCCAGTTCATATAACTGATGTTATTTTCAGTTATACACACAGAAACATAGACTAGTTGAGGTAATAAGGTAGAATGTAAATTGGTTAGTTTTCAGACGTAGTTGTTATTTAGGTGTAGGTCCCTGAGGGTTGGAAGGTGACTGGCGTACGGCAGACGCGGCAGCAACAGGCGGTCGGGGAGGCGGAGTCGAGTCGCGCCTGCGCCGTTTTAAACCTCGTTGCCATAGCGACGCCTTCTCAGAATGTTTGTGATTTCGTAATACATCCAAAGAGATGTTTTTGGAACAAACTTTCGCGTTCTCCCGTCCGTGATTGACACGTAATGTTCGATAATTGGTGTTTGGGCGTTCACAAAATCTTTTATAAAGTAACTAGTAAGGCTTTAAGTTGTTGTACGATTTCAGCGACTTCAAAGTGTTTTTGGCTTTTATGTTACTTAAAAATAAAACACAGTATAAAAATGAGATTGGCGTTTTATTTTGTTTGTCAGATAATTAACTTGTATTTATATACTCGTATATTGGTGCTTAAATAGGGAAAGGCTGAAAAAAAATCAGTTTGCCTGCGGTTAGCGAGATTGGGGATGTTGATAGTGAGCGGCGGGCTCTTGTTATTGCAAAACTCATATTATCTTTAAAAAACTATAACAAAAGTACAAGCGTACATTGAATATAAGAAGGCTAATTAAGATACGAGTATGGTGTTTCCTCCCTCTACTCACTAAACTTAAATTTACTGAATTTAGGATTTTTGCCTGTCTGTTCATCTATTGAATCCGTTCGACTTTGAAAACTACTCGAAAGCTGATGTTAATAAATAAAAAAACCAATTGTTAAGACATAATCCCAAAAACTAAAGTTTAGTTATGGAAGGATTTGGAAAAAATAACTTTACTAACAGAGATTCATTGTACGGTCACGGAAGTTAATTTGCTACCCATTTCAAAGAAAATCTGCTTGAAGATGTCATTGTCAATAGAGATGTCAAGTCATTTGTAATTGATAGGAAACTAAACCTTATTGTTGTAGAATGTCAGATTGACTTTGGACCTAAGGTGGGTCACATATTAAATTCCTTGACAGTACTCGTATCAGTTTAGACTTCAGTTAATGGTCGAAAGTAATTTTAAACATAAAACTTTCGTAAGACTCAGATATATTTATTTGGAAAACGGATGTGTATATGTTATGGATCAAATGATAAATCGGGCATTTTTCATAATGATCAGGCACTATGAAAAATGCCCAATATGAGAGGGCAATTTGATAATAATTTTTCAAATAATTAAATTGACTGGGCATTATACATAATGCCCATTACTTTTTGGGCAGAGTAATACAAACTTATTTACATTTTTCATAATGACCTGGCACTATGAAAAATGCCCAATATTAGAGGGCGGGCACTATGAAAAATGCCCAATATTTATTTATTTATTTATGGCACAGTAACAAATCACAAGCGGTAAAATAACAATAAAATCACATAACACAACATAGTCGTAAGCTTGCAACTCGATGACAACCGTGCACGGCATTCGACTAGTAGTACATTACTTGACTTACTTAATAATAATGATTTACACCATATTTAGAACCTGATAAAAATAAAAAGTTAATACAATAAACAATAAACACTCAAACCCTATATTAAAAATCATGGAGTGCAATCAAATATGAAAGGGCAATTTGACCATCGACTTATGGGGTTTTATTACCCCTATGGTTAAGAAGATATCCATGATTAAAGCAATATGTCGACGGATCCCCGCTACGCGGGGCCCCTACTTCTGGGCGGTATGCCCTTCGGGCGTATATAAAAACTAACCTAACCTACCTTAGTTATCAAATTTGCCATTTGTCACGTAGCAATATAATAATGACCAGGCAATATGATAAATAATGAAGTTTAGATAGTAATTAATCGTTTTGCCCGATAGAGCTAGACATTGTTAATAATGCCCGGGCATTATCAATAATGCCCGAATTAATCACTTGGTTCATGACATATATACTGCTCCGGTGGCAAGTGTGGACGCATCTTTAACAAGTGACGTAATTAGGTGTGCGACCCTACATTTTTTATTTGCAATAATGAGGAAAACGGGGGTAGTTACTCGCCAGCCACGCCGCTCGTACCGAGCAGCCGGTCAAACAGAGCGCTGGCCCGTAGCTGTTCGTCGTGCTGCGGCCGCGTCTGCTCATGAATAGGGACTCTAGACGAGCCCGAAACATGTCGAGCGTTTTTCGACAATATTTACGTGAGTAACCCGTTGCGATTTCTGTAATATGGTGGAAAGTAATTTGTTACTAGAAATAATATGGCTTTACTAATTTTTGATTTGGTGTCAAATTTGATTAGTGGCATTGGTGGGCAATTGAATGGAAAAAACCACCCACAGCAAAAGACCACCTATGAATGTATAATGTGATTTGACGTCACTTAATATCAAATACCAAAAACAAGATGTAAATTCATAAAAAAATAAAAACGACTTTATGTAGCAAAATATGAACAAACTTAGCTTATAAACATCATGATTCGCAATATACGTTAATAAAAATGCACGCTCGGAACATACACTTGAGTGCAAAAGGGGCATAACCTCTGAACTCATTTACTCGAGTTAGTCATAAAAACTTGCAGCGTAAAACATGTTCATTAAGACTTTGATAAGTGACATACTCGAGGGGCTATAAGCTGGTAGTTGCTACTCTCGTCACCGCACAGTAATCAAATCAGTGTTCTCACTTTACCAGAATTTTAATTATGACTGAGTGACTAGCAAACCTTCGTAAAACAAAATACAAATAATAATATCGGAATGGCGTCATCATGGGCCCGAATATTTAGTAGAGATGTAGGTTCGAGTCCTACTCATGACATGATTTCTCAATCATGATCTAACCTATACAAAGACAACCCTATTTTTGTTTTTTAATGTTGATGCTAATATAGACCATTAGATAATGTTTTTTTATATTAAATGGAGTATTTGTTAGAATGGTTTGCTTTAAAAAAAAACAGTTAAGTGCCAGTCGGACTCAAGCACCTAGTGATCCATATCGCCCGACTCACACTTGACCAGTTTATTGTTTATTTTTGCACTATAATCACACCAAATGTATGCTTTATCACTACATAGTATAAACTTTCGCAGGATATGTCTGTGGAGGAAGGATGGCGCTTATACTCTGACAGTCTTCTCACCTGCGCCTCACAGTTAATTGGCAAACCACAAAAGAAAAACCAAGATTGGTTCGACGACTCTGATGTGGAAATCAAGAAAATTGTTGAGGATCACAGACGCTCTCTTCGTTCTCTGGATGTTTACGAGCGGAGAAAGGCGCATCATAACCTTAAAATCCAAGGGCGTGCATTGAAGGATAAGTGGTGGGAGAACAAGGCTAAGGAGATTCAACAATATGCTGACAGTAACCAGTCTGGTAGATTCTTCGAGTGCCTTCATACTATTTTTGGCCCAAAAGCCATGAAGATAGCTCCAATATTTAGCAGAGACAAAACTCAATGCCTGATTGAACGGACTGAAGTATTAGCACGCTGGGCGGAGCAATTTAGTGACGTTCTTAATCCGAGTAGCCAGACTACTGACTTGCCATATGTCAATTCACTTGAAAATTTACCGATTGCTGAAGACTTAGCAGACCCTCCCACTTTCAATGCTTTTCGCGCAGCACTAATGAAAATGAAGAATACCAAGGTACCCGGGATAGACAGCTTGCCGTCTGAAATTTACAAATACTGCGGACCAAACGTCAGAAGCAGGCTTTTTGACCTTATCCTGAAAATATGGGAGTGTGAAACTGTACCACAGACCTGGAGAGATGCTACCATCTGTAAACTTTATAAAGGTAATGGTGATATAGCCGATTGTAGTTCTTACAGAGGTATCTCTCTTCTCTCCGCGGCTGGGAAGGTCTTAGCTCACATAATCAACACCCGTCTATCCCGCTACTCGGAAACAATTATCCCTGAAAGTGGTTTTCGGTCTGGTAAAGGTACGGCTGATGCTATATTCGTAGTTAAACAAATCCAAGAAAAGAGCCTGGAACAACACCGACCTCTATACATGTGTTTCGTAGAGAAAGCCTTCGACAGAGTTCCGCGTGACACCCTGTGGATTGTGTTAAAGAAAGCTAGCTGTCCTGAGAAATTATTAAACCTGATCCGCCAATTTCATGATAATATGATGGTCAGGATTCGACATGAATATGATTTCTCAGACCAAATCCCAGTTACCAGTGGGGTGTAACTGGGCTGCGTTTGGGCCCCACTCTGTTCTCGCTGTACTTTGCCATTGTGATGCGTGAAGCAATGGGGGCCTGTAATGATTTGATTGAGGTTAACTCTAGAGCAGATAAAAGCATTTTTGGTCTTTCTCGCTAAATCTAGAGTAAAACGAATCCCCATCTCTGACATGCTCTACGCTGATGATGTCTGCCTTGTGGCTGATTCAGCTGAATCTCTACAAGCATACGTAGACTGCTTGCATACCTCATGCCGTAAGTTTGGTCTAATTATAAGCACCAGCAAGACCCAAGTTCTGAAACAGCCTCCCAGAGGGTGTCAAGCAAACAACGGGACGCCAACTAGAGGAAGTGTCACATTTCAGGGACTTAGGCACTCAACTAAGGAACGACAACCCCTTTGCATCAGATATTCCAGCTTTCATAGCGGGAGCCGCAGTGGCTTTTGGCAAACTGAAGTCGCGTGTGTGAAGTTTAGTGTCTCACGACATTAAACTGCAAACCAAACTTCTAGTGTACAAAGCGATAGTGCTGCCAACGTTACTTTACGCAGCAGAGACATGGTGCTACTATAGAGCTGACGTAAAACGTCTAGAATCCTTCCACCTGCCTGAGATCCATTTTGCGTATTAAGTGGCAGGATCGCATCCCTAACACCGAAGTCCTTCGCCGCGCTGAGATGGCCGGAGTGGAAGCGCTAATAATAAAGCACCAACTGAGATGGTGTGGTCATATTTTGCGCATGGACGACAGTAGGCTGCCGAAGGCGGTTTTTACTCCGAACTCTCGAGTGGGAAACGTAATCAGGGCGGGCAGTACCTGCGGTACAAGGACGTCTTCAAGCGCAACCTTGCAGCTGTAGACATCGCTAGTGATAGATGGGAGGTGTTTGCAAACCGAAGCTAAGCGAGAGCGGGTTACTAGTAATTGATAAAGGACAAAAACATAAAACGTTGAAAATAAACACTTAACTTTTTTTTCTTAAAAAACCTCGTATATAACTTAAAAATGTACCGGACATCGATTACGGTTTAAATAATACAGCTCTTTTATTAAAGATAGGACACACAATGCAATAAAAGTTTAATTATTTCGGTAATCTACTCTAATAATAATATAAAGAGGAAAGATTTGTATTTTTATATGTTTGTAACGAATAAACTCAAAAACGAATGGACCGATTTCAAAAATTCTTTCAACATTAGAATGCTACATTATCCTTGAGTAACATAATCTACTATAAACATGGCCTATTTTTCTGCGAGGACGGAGTCGCGGGCAACAGCTAGTAATCCATAATTTGGTAAGGCTTTGTTTAAGAAGAATTAATTATAAATAACTGTAAAGAACGTACCTAACTGATAAAACTCAAGTCAAGTTGATTTACAATTGGACATGACATGTCATGACATTTGAATAGAAATTCGTATTGGTTTTATAGAAAAAAAAGCAGGGGCCTAATATGGCTTCGTTTATCGCGTGACAAAATGTGGATAAAACATCCGTCACTCACTGACACTTAATATACACTTAGTACGAGAATGACGAATGCAGGAAGACGAAAATTCGGCCCAATAATGAACTTTATTTTTTATGGCTGATGGATGGACGGACGGCGTAGCCTTTGTAATTGCGTCCCATTTGACATCCTTTGGGTACGGAACCCTACAGGCTGTTTGCAACTTTGTACACCTACGCACAGTCACGAACTTTAATCTGGGTCCTAAAGTAAACCTAAACCTTAGGTCCAAAGTCATTCTGACATTCTACAACAATAATGTTGAGTCTCCTATAAGTTACAAATGATTTGGTATCTCTAATGACATTGACGACTTCAAGCCTATTTTTATTGAAATGGGTCACAAATTAACGATCGCGATAGTACAGTCAACCAATTTGATTGTTAGGCCACTTTGGACTTTGTCAACGTGACGTTGTCAACCAAAACGTAAGAGACTTTCTATGATTTGGTTTACAACGTCACGTTGACAAAGTCTATAGAGGCCTACTATTTTCGTTTCGCTCTCACCCCGAAACACTTTTGATTGTAAACTGTGTAACAATATAAACCATTACGAGCGCAATAGTTATTTGGTAAGTATGACTCGAGTTCTTTAAGAGTATTACAAGGTTCTTTGGAACCCTTATAATTAAAATTTGTAATGGTAAGTATAAATAAAATAAGTAAAAATAACTCAAGGCATAGATACATGTAATATGCGTTTAGTTTATTCAAACACCAAAGCATACAATGCAAAACCGAACCAAGAATTCCTATTCAAACTTCGTGTCCAATTGTGACAGTTACACAGAAATGCACTGGATACATTTGCATCATCCATCTTGTCGAGATCGTCATGCCATAGGACCTCTGTATACGCCGGGAACTAGTTTGTGTGTGAGTGAACAACATAGGTATGACATGTACGTGTGTCTTGCATTTGGGCTTGACGTTATTTCCTGTTTAATATAGTAGTTTCGGTTATATTTCAAAACTACTCACTTTTCTTTATTAGAAAGCAATTTTTGTTACTCAATAATGTCATTCAATGAATAGAAAATTATAATTATGGGGTTAATATAAGGATATTAATCCTACTAAGTAATATTATAAACGCGAAAGTTACATGTTTGTTTGTTACTCCTTCACGCTGCAACAACTAGACAGATTTGGATGTAATTTGAAATGGAGATAGCTTATACCCTGGATTAACATATAGGCTTTTCATCCCTGAAAGTTACCAAAGGAATAACTTTAATCGTAATCTACGCGGACTTAGTCGCGGACAAAAGCTAGTTTTAAATAAAATGAGAAAGAACCGAGGAAATAATCCCGTGTAACTAAAGACGTTCAAATCGTTTTTTGTCACAAAAAAATTAGCAAACATTAGGTATGTTTGCTAAGACAGTTTACCTATATCTCCTATTTAACCAGTATAAAAAAACACTGTATTTTATTCATAACTAGCGACCCGCCCTCGCTTCGCTTTGGTTAATATAAGTTAAAATAATCCTAGTTCATCTGGAATAATATACCTACTTTTCAAATTATAGATAGGTGCATATGTATAGAGGTTTTATTAAATGACGTTTTTAGAAATCGTGACTGCCAGTTATCATAGGATCTCTCTATATCAATGTTTACAGCGGACTTTTCATTGCACAATACAAACAAACTTTGCCTGGAAGTGACGCGCGAAAGAGCTACAACTGGAAAGGTAAATCCGCTGGTATTTATGGAATCCGGGGAATTAAAATGACTTTTCCAGCCTCACATCCGGACGTCAGTATTGTGCACTCTATTATGAACGTTTTTAAAGATGTTATTTGGGTGGATTAAGGTTCCGTAGTAAAATAATAGGACAACCTTCTTTCAAAACCAATTTATGTGGGGCGATCCAGAAGGTTGCAAGGAATTGAGAAATTCCGTTGGGACAGCCTCTTCCAGGTCGAGCACAGTGACTACAGAGTAGTATGTGTGTGTCGGGGCATTGATCTTCGATAGAATTAAGCCATTTTCTATACCTTCTTGACCATTCGTTGGTGATAAAATAGCTCTCTCTTAGTCTTAAAATTAATATAATTAATTTCGGAATAAACATTGTCGACTAATTCTTTTACTAAAACGCAAAGGTTTTCATTTTGAAGATTAATGCTCCTATTATGTTAGGGCATCTGTCCATTTCCTATTTTGAGCAACAACTCTGCAAAGAGCCGGTTTTCATACGTGTAGACAACGAAACTGTCATATTTGTTTTGATTTCTAATCTATGTTACGCGTAATTTTGAATTTACCATATCTTCTAAAGTGTTTATTTAAATAATATATTGTACGGGACAATATTAATCTACATTAAATGCCCAAGGTAAAGAAGTATTTATCTGGATAAGGTTATTAAATACTGAATCGGACAGAATAGATTCGCTAATACCCTAATTTTAAAATAAAATCATAAACATAAAAATGGTTACTGTGAGTCAATCTTAGTCTTAGGAGATAGACATTATGCCATCGCGGACTTTTCTCTAGGTTTTTTAAAGAACTACAATTCTTCAGTACATTATTTTGACACTTATCTTAAGGTTTTAGGTTAAAAAATAATAAAATAATAAAAATAAAAATAAAAATAAAAATAAAAATCATTTAATTCAGATAAATCAATCCATAATTTGTTAGGCCAGCTCGGTTAGGCCAGCGTCAGCTATGTAAGGGCCCGAACAACGATTTTTGATGACTCGGTAGGAAAACATTGAGATTTCTCAACTATATTAAAACTTAATTAGTGAAATGTAAATATAAACCATCTAGAATAAATTCTCTAAATGACAGTGAAAAGCGTATCATAATCCGTTGCGTGTATTAGAAGGAGTTAGCGGAGAACCAGGCAGACAGGCGCGAAGCGACTTTAATTTATACTATTTAGAGAAGAGATGCATGGTTTCGGTTAAGTTTAATTAAATGTTTAGATACTTAAGTAATAGATTTATCAGCATCACATACACAGAACAGAAAAAACAGTAGAAGTGTCAAGTGGGCGTGTAACGTGTGGCATGGTTATGCGGAGTTCCGCGCAACCTCCCATACTTTTGCCGCGATCACTTATTTCAATATTTCTAAAAAAGGAAATAAATCCAGAAGCATGCCTTATTGTGCTATTTTGGAATGTAAAAACGAAAGCCGCACCAAAAACATTTTCTATGGTGGTGAGTTGTTTTTATGACAGTTTGAGTATTGGCGACAACAGGTCTGATACTAAGCGAAGCTCATGCCACTTCCACTGTTTTTTATATTCCGTGATCACCAGTGATCGGAATTAGTGTTTAGGTAACTGTCAGTAATTGGTCACGGATTTTGAATGCGTTTAGTGTGAGCATAACGTATCTAAATATAAAATATCATTGGATAAATACCGAATACCCGGAATTCAAGAAAATATATATTTTTCTACCCGGTTGTAACCACTCTATATTGTGTCCTCTAGCGCTGAGTACGTATTTTGGCTCACCTAATTCCGATCACTGGTGATCACATACACTCTTGAAAGTGAAAAGAAAGAAGTGGCCTCTGCCTACCCATCTGTGAAACAGGCGTGATTTAATGTAGGTACCTATGTATGTATGTACATACACTCTTTGATGCTCTGCTGAGGGCTGCTGAGGCTTCATGTTACACTCATTTACACAATATACAGGAACCATTAGCCAAATTTTACGTGTCTATCTATTCTCTGTTGTAAATAAAACCAATTAAGTAACTTCAATTCTTTGATATATGGCTTCTGTCCAGTGGGACAATTCTGCCAGTGTCAAGGTTGGAAGTTACACGTGATCGGTGTAAATGATATCAAAAAAAATCATAAGTCGACGTTGTACGGTGATCCTCTAGCCTCCGTGAAGCGATGTAACTTTACATTAAGTAACTTAGAGGGCTGTTTTTTTAATTTCAATTTTGATAATTATTACTTACACTCATGATAACTTTTGAATGGGATGTCCGATTTGAATAATTTGAAAAGTAATTTACAGGTACTGATATAACCCTGAAAACGAAGTGATTTATTTGGATAAGGATTAATACCAAGGTACGAATAATGGGGCCTAGTTAGTACCGGCGTTACTATTGCATATTTTAACATGAAAAAGTAGTTATCGTGACATTACTTTAATAGTTAGACATATGGTATCGCGGACTTTTTTGTAGACATTGATGTCTTCTATAAAACTGTACATCACTTCTATACATCACTTTGCTCTATTGTCAATAGTTTCCGCAGCGTACGCGTTTTTTGGTATTTTTTTCACACCTTGGGTCACATTATCGAAGCTTTCATACGGAACCCTAATTTTTCTGAAAATATTCTATGGGCTTTGTTCATCAGGGATAATGTAGGATTCTAATGGTGAAATAATTTTGAAAAGCTTGTATTTCTTTATTATTATAAATATTCAGTAAGTAAAGTAACAGGAGACTCTGATAATTCCATTTTTTGTTACTATACGATGCTGTACATTGGCTGTATGTAGGTACCTACTAAAGGGCGAAACGCGGCTGCCCGGCCAAGCGTTTCGATAAGACCAGCTGAGGTTGCGCGTAATTTTAAATCTGCCATATCTTCTAAAGTATTTATTTAAATAATATAGTGCACAGGACAATTTTAATCTACATTAAATGCCTAAGGTAATTAACGTATTTATTTGGATAAGAATAAATACTGAATTGGAGAAAATAGCTTCGCAAGTAACCTAATATTTTTTAATAAAATTTTAAAGATAAAAATGGTTACTGTGAGTCAACCTTAGGAGATAGACATATGCCATCGCGGACTTTTCTTTAAGTTTTTTGAAGAACTACAATTCTTCCGTACATTATTTTGATATATCTCTTAAGGCCAGCGTTTGCAATGAAAGCGCAAAAAAATGTGTTTATATACGACATCACATTAGAAACCTCTAAAATTATCAGTGTTTCTGTACTATATTATGCATGTATTATACATATAAACCTTCCTCTTCCTCTCTATCTATTAAAAAAACCCGCATCAAAATCCGTTGCGTACTTTTGAAGATCTAAGCATACATAAGTACAGACAGACAGCGGCAAGCGACTTTGTTTTATAATATGTAGTGATTAATGATAAACTGAATTCATATTCATGCAGAATTTAAAAAAAAAAATTACACGTTAAGCATTCCATAAAATGCATCGTCGTGTGATATACTCAATAACACAAAATAAACTTATTTGTTAGTATAACATACAATTTATTCTAATTTACATAATTTAAAAAAATACCTTATTGCGGTAAGGCTCTTGAGTAATTAATACTATTGAGCGTTCGCAAGTAGACTTACCTGCAAAAAAAATAATCTGATAAATTCTTAAGATTAAACAACATTATGAAGCCTTATCCAGAAAACAATAATTATTAATGAATTATTTGTATATTCGTTTTTACCTGACCTATTTCTTGACATGACTCATCGTGTTTTTTTTTTCAAGATGTTTTGAAATAACAAAGATCTATTAAATATAGACAACAAAATAGGAGCACTTTTATTTTGGGGTGTAGGTATTTTGGTAGTGGTAACAACAAATACAATATAAATATTTTCAAATAGTCATCAACCGTATCCTCATAAGACCCAAAGGCCTTTATGTAGGACATATGTCAAAATTACTTCAAACTTAACTTGACTGACACAAGATTCGTTTTTGAACTATCGAGATTTGACGTGGTCCTTACGAGGAAAGTACTATATCCTCGTTCATGAGTTTGTCTTGCACTTGACTGGATTTTTTATTTAAATCCAATATGTGGCTCACCCTTTCAATTTTTTAAAAGCTTTATAATCCCGCCTCTAAAAAAAATAGTCTAGGTTCAGGAGCCATGTACATGAACTAAAGAACGCTCGCGACTTTGTACGCGTCGAATTCGTTTCTCGCTTCTCTCCCTATTTCTTTCCTCTGGGGGTCAATTTTCGAAACATCCTATCTTAGTGCGCCCCTATATTCAGCTGTTTAAATTTTGCGTTGTCTGTCAGATAGTCAGCCAAGGAAGATTTATATGTAGGTATAGATAAATCTAAATTTTCAACGTATACGATGAAAGCTACGTAATTTAATTAGCCATTAAGAAAACGTGTAATATTACAATCAACAATGAAGTAAGAAAGGCATCTCATTTGTTACTGGCTTATTACTAGCGCCCTTCGGGAGCAGGCTTCCGTTAGGTTGCCTAGGGAACCCAACGGAGATACCAAGTAAGTAGCTGGAAGTGACTTGAAAATCGATTTTATTTATATCACAGAGAAACCTTGCATTCCTTGATTTATTTCCAAAAAAAGTTTTAACTAGGCTTTATCTATATATATTAGACATACTTAAATAGATAAATAAATACTACCATGCATAAAAAAACATCCGAGGAGTCGGACACCCCGAAAAATTTATATCACATCAATTTTATAAATCTCTAAGTTTGTGTGTGAGTTACTATGTTTTACTATTTTAATCTGAAACGGTTGGACAAGTTTGCAGGAAATTCGGAATGAAAATAACTTGAAACACATAGGCTACCTTTTATCTTGAAAATATCAATGTTTCCACTGTTGTTTGTTGTTTCAGAATGGTTGGAGCACAAAAACTTGAAAGTAGTAGCAAGTATGAGAATAATACATGTATCCAAAATGTCTAATGATCATTCTACATTATTCTGATATTTTACAATGTATCGCAACATAGTATATTACAAAATATCTAAATAATGTAGGGATAATTTTGATCATGTGTCATTTTTGATGTGTGTATAAATAGAAATTCCATATCGTTACCATACGTGGCGCAGCGCAGTTGTCGGGAAAGCGAAATACTAACGTTAGTAGGTAAGTAAGATTAATAGTAAAAAAAAAATGACCAGGAGTAAGTGTAAATGTGAAATAAATATTTTTCAAATAAAAATTAAAGTTTCATATAGAAACGTCAGAATCTGAGGGCTCTGCCAAGATGCAGTACGCTAACTAACGATTCTATTCGATTCGATTTTAAACTAGATAGACGACGACTTTGGTAGATGACGTGAAACGAAAAGTCACGTGGTCTACCAGTGACGCGATTGGTTTAAAACCGAATCGAATAGAAATGCTAGTTAGCGTAGTGCATCTTGGCAGGGCCCGCTTTCAACCACATCCAGCTTCTAAGTTCCAAGGCAGAAGATTTAAATTACACGCCGTGATTGTGAGCAGTTTGCATATCGGTGTAATTGCTAGAGATGGATGTTTGCGGGAATGAGAGAATACAAATAGGCCGTCTACAGCTACTTTAACTTTATTAGGTACATGGTTTTTAGGGTTGTGTAGCCATATATCTGAATGTTTTTTTTTAATAAAATGCGTATTAATTCTTAATTTTTAATTTCATCTTTGATAATTTTAATGTACATAAATATTGAATAATTTAATAATGTACTGTATTCTTTATACTAGAATAAATGTAATTTAAAAATCGTGTCATTTATCTTGACTTGCCGGTAATTTTAATAAGTAACTTTTAAATATAATAAATAGTGCTTTTATTATTGTACACCTGAAACGGTTGATTGTGATGCGCCCAACCAATGATTGGTTATCAAACAATAAATGATTTTGACTTTTGACTTTTGACTTTATAATTTGGTTATTTGTCAGTCTATTTTGTGTGTCACAGCAATGTTATGTCTTTTTGGTATTTTTAAATAACAAAGTGGATTTTTTGTAACGAACTTTAAAAAAAAAAGGAAATTCCCAAATAAACCGTTTTTTATCTGTTTAATTTATCAAATATAAACTGACGAGATAGTTGAAGGTGATGATCAACCGCAATAACATTGCGGTTGATCATATTTCAACTTGAACATTCCAAAGGCAAATATGATTTTCTGCAAAAATAGCACAGCACTGTTAACGAAAACTGTTTCAAACGTACCTGCGTCATCAAGTTTCCTTTGATATTAAAAAATGCAGCATAATTTATAACACACTCTTTATCAGGGAACCTACTACTAAGCCTCCGCTGTCCTGTCTGTCAGCGGTTAAAAATATAGGGAGTCCCATGCAAGAAACGTGATATTTTTATCGTTTTTTTTGGTTGACCTAACAATAGCTGCACCTCTTGAACTTAGGTAGACACATACAATTTTAAAATAATGTACACTATTTACTGCTACAACAACTGATAATAATAATATGGAAAACAGAATAGTACAGAACCCTTCGTATGCGAGTCCGAAAACAACCAATCACAAACAATTAAAAATACTCTTGACAAATAAAAATTTCTACGGATTAAGTGATTATTTCAAAGTAAGTAGTACCTACCTACCGGAGTCAGGAATGGCATGACCTAAGCGCAATGCTTGATGACCTCAGCAGAGCCTCCTAACGAGTTGGTCAAATAAATAAACATGGACCAGACAAAGGTCATGTTAAATACCCATGTAATACCAACTCCTGTAATAATCAGAGGCTCAAACTGCACTTGTTGACGATTATGTTTACCTCAGTTAGGTAGGTCCAACTTTGAGAAAGAGGGTAATCGTCGAATCCGGCTCGCTTGGGCAACGTTCGGGAAGCTACGCAATGTATTATTCTATCTTCTGGTCCGATATACCGGTGTGTGTTGACTGCCAGGGGGCGTGGCCTAGGAACAAACTTGTATGACAGTGAACGCATATATGCGTCGGTGGAAGTGAATGTGTTAACAGTGATGACTTATTGTACTGAGACGCTGAAGCCTCACAAGAAAGCTCAAAGTTACTCAAAGGTAAATGGGCGGGACACATCGCTCGCAAAATAGATGGCCGATGGGGTTGAAGACTTTTCGAGTTGCATCCGCGTACTGGAAGACGCAGCGTGGGTAGGCGTCCGACAAGGTGGACCGACGACGTGGCTAACGTTGCTGGAAACCTATGGATGCAAGCGGCGCAAAACAGATCCATGAAGCAAATCTTGAAAGAGGCCTATGTCCAGCAGTGGACGTCTTTCGACTGGAGTTATGAATAACAGTACCTACATCAATAGCTCTTGATTACCAGAAACTTACTTATCGTTAAGCTAGCCCTTCTCATGTTACTTGGTAGATTTCCATGGGCCATCCCAGTACATATACAGTTTATGGTACATTATTTAGATAAAATTACCACGTTTTTTTTTTCAATATGGACCCTAGATTTAAAAGGCGTTTTAGGGGGTTTTCCTCCAAGAAAAAAATCAAGAAATCTTATTACCAAATTCATTTTTAACCCTCAATACAAGAAGAGGGTATTTATAATTATATTGAAAGGCTTTGTCTGTGTCTCATGTGTTTTCATCTCTTATTCTTCACTTTAGTATTATAAGTGCGAAAGTTCGTGTATGTTAGTTTGTTACTCCTTCCCGCTGCTACGGCTAGACGGATTTGGACGGAGCGGACCTAGCTTATACCCTACCTATTAACGCATACTTTTCATCCCGGAACATTTAAAAGTTCTCGAGGGAATAACGCTAATCGAAATCTACGCAGACGAAGTCGCGAGCAGAAGCTAGTATAAAATAATTGAAATGGTTGATGCTTAAGTGTAGTATAATAAAATGTAATGACATACTAATATTGATAGCATGAAATAAATTTTAGTTTTAATACATGTTTAAAAAAATACGTAAGTACCTACCTCTTTTTCCTGGTCCGATAACATTTCTTACTACCATCCTGTGGAGTCCAGCTCGACATCAGATTTTCAATGTAAACACAAAAATTCAACAGTTTCTTCGACCATGCATTGTAACTCTAATTATGGTTGTATTTTCTTTAAATTATCATGTCTACATTTGAAGACTGTATAGTTGTAATTTCTAAACCAAGTGCATGACACCTTTAACAAAGACTTTATGATTTAACCGTAGGATTCAAGTTCAAGTTCAAATCTTTGATATATGGCTACTGTCCAGTGGGACAATTCTACCATTTTCAAGGTTGGAAGTTACACGTGATCGGTGAAAATGCTTTTCTAGAAACAGATGCTGATTCATCAGTTGAGGAATGTAAAAATAAAATAAATTATATACATTAACTACAACAACCGTAGGATTCAACAGCACCTTCATCTTTGACATTTTTGCACAGACTACCACAGACTACTAAGTACGTATCATTTTTGGGTGGAGCTAGGAAAACTATTTTCCCAATAGGTAGCAAAAAGGTCAGGATGGTTCCCAGGAAGCATTTAAATCAAAACTTCGAATGTTCTGCCTTTTTCACTATTTATTCGAGACTTAATCGAGAGGAAGGGTTGAGCTACAGTGTAATTTAAACGTTGTACGTAATTTTTATCAGACCGACGTCAGACTTCAAATTGAAAGAGTCCAGGGCATCCTGGGCAAAAACCATAATATTGCTGTTCACGTGTTACTGTCAAGTACATAAGAGCTATCGTAATGTTGAAAATACAATAAGACCACAAGGACAATATGGTTTCTTAAAATCCAAATCGTATTTGCCTTTATGGTAGGTATTGTTTTTAACTCGACCACCATTCTGCCCTACTAAGGTATCCCAAATTTAATAACAAAAGCAGTTTTAATTCTCTTCTATTAGTAATAAGGTTGGTATTGCTACAGGAGTTTTATCTGAGATACTGCGTATTGGATTAGCAGGGCAGCATTACGGTCAAGTAAATAAGAGCTATCAACACGTTTGACAATACGTTACCAGATCAAAAATGATTTGGTATTTCCCGTGTCGCCAGATACATTTATAAAAGGATGATTTATATACATTTATAAAAGGATAATTTATATATGAATGTAAGTATTTTAAAATACGTTTTACTAATGAATCGGCGAAAATTGTATCGCAAAGTATCACTTCCCAAACAATTTATACAATTTTTTCTTTTTGGCTAATGATCATTTGGCAAAACAAGTTTTTGTTTACAAAACGTAATTACTTGATAAGTTTTCAATATGACATTTATGTTTTCGTATCGCTTGGCATAAAATACTTTTACCAAAATAAAGTATGGCGTATAGTTTTTATCCTAATTCACTAGGAAATAAGATTCAACTTTTGGACCAATCAAAAACATTAAATTTAGTTAAAGACAGGGTCGACGGAGCTCTGCGGAGCGGAGCTCCTATTACTTGTAGATTTGGCGCCACTCGCCTAAACAACCTAACCTAACGGGAACTTGTTTCTGTCTATGTCACAGTTATCTTATCACCTTTAATTTGTAAAGTATGGGATAAATTAGTATGCAAAGTGTTAATAATAAAAAATATTTTTGGCAATAGATAATTAGCTTCAGTAAAATATTTGCTAAACAACTATTTGCCAAAAAGAAAATTGGTACCTATGTAATACTTTGCTAAATTATGGTTTGTTGGGTAATGACGAAATATAAATATAGAAACCGCAATACACCTTGTGGCACTTTGGTGTTCGCCACGGCGTTCGGGTTTTTTAATGTAAATGAAAACTGTAATTTTCAAAGCAAACCGTGCCTGTTTGTTCAGTGCTTTTAAGAATTTTATTTGGCTCGAAGCCCTAAAATAAATACAATAAAAGTTTCGTGTTTTATTATAGTAGAACTTGATTAATGAATTAAAATCAGTAGTTACTGGTGTGGTAAAACAATAAAAAATATCTTTTTACAGTCGTAGTAATAACAATTTTATTAAGTATACATAAAGTAAAGCTCGACAATATACTGTAAAAACACTCGTTTGTCAACTCACTCTCCGCTTAATAATATCGGTAGCGCGGTCTCATCCTTTACGATTCAATAAACAATTTCATTTCCCAGACAATATTTTATTATTTATTTCCCACATTGATAGCGTATATTCAATTTTGCAAAGTCATTGTGATGAAATATACGTGATCGTATGGTTGTAGTCAATTTACGATAGAGATACATCGCCGCGGCGGCAGCAGTTATAATTCAGATGCCGGGGTAGGACACACTCACTGGCTTAAAGACTTGCCTACTAGCGGACTAGAATTGTTATGATTTATGTATTTAGCGAAATTTACCAAAACAGTAGCTTGTCAGCGTTCTTAATCGATTAATTTCAGAATAAGGTTAGATTTTTCCTGTTGGATAACCAAATGCAATAGATAACTCTCCTTTCAAGATGTACGCGTTCAAATCGTACTTACTAGTAAAGTTGTTTACCCGACATCACCGTATGTACAAAAGTTAAGAAGGGAGTGGGGATAATTTAGAGCATCGTTAGTCTGCTTTGACCCGATGTTATTTACAAGGCTAACGACAAATAAAGAGGTTCATTAAGGTGTTTTGGTATGGCGCTGGGAAAACACGAGATCACTGGAGCTTTAGAAGCTCTTATAAATTTAGTATATCATGTTTGTGCAAAGCAATACTGGTACGCTAGCACTATTATATAGTTCTTTTGTCAAAAAAACACCCCATAATATTTATCAACAAATTCTAAATCAGTGTACTTATTCATAACAATGTTAGTAGTAACATTTTATTTAGCTTGGAGGAGCAGGTTTTGTCAATAAATTAGCTCGATAAATGTGTTGTATACGATACAAACTCTGTCTTACACTACGTGCACATAAGCGGGCGGGGGTAATCAATCATTGGTTGACGAATTAAGAGGAGTTTTATGGTTCCTTGTCCAAAGGTACCCTATACTAAGACTCCGCTGTCCGTCCGTCTGTCTATCAGTGGGCTGTATCTTATGAACCGTAATAGGAAGACAGTTGAAATATTCACAGAGTATGTATTTCTATTGCCACTGTAACCAAAAAATGTCCAATTGAAAATAAAGTGCCCCCCCCCCACATCCCCCATCCCCGGAATGCGTTCGTGTGCGATTCTTCCGAGTTTTTTATATGAGGAAAGTCCAGTGGCTATGGTCGTTGTTATATAGTTACTTAACCGGTAGAACGGAGCCGGGACACGTCGCCCGCGGTTGAGCTAAGTATCGTTCGTTACGCGGGCCAAGGAATCTGTTTTATAGTCGAAACGTGAGCTCGGCCTGTACTTAGCCGCTCGTAAATCTGGCTATACGACCTAACAAACTATTTTATTTTACGGTATAGGTTTAATACGCTGATTTAAGCAGTTAAGGGAACTTATTTCTTTTTCTTATCATCTATGAGACTGCGAAATCCCACTATCATTAGATTATGAACCAAATTATAACTGTAACCTTGATGATTTTATAAGTCTGGCGATTCATCAAGCTTGGGTTACCTTTATCTGGTAGGCATAGCCATACCACACCAAGCAAGGATGTTGTAGCTTAACTAAAATAGACTCGCTGAGTGCTTCACATACCATCAGACGTAGGGAAATATCAGTCACATCTCTAAGGAATTTCATAGTGTAAATAAGTTAACGGACCCTAACAGCAGTAACTGCAGCTGTTATCAAGATGGGAGGTGACAATATCTGTTTGGTTTGAGGCATTAGTTGATAATCATCTTCCAAACTTGTGGGACAGGAACCCGAGTTGATCCTTAAGTTAAAAATGGCCAGAGGTTCCGTTCTAACGCAAACTATATAGCTTCAAATAGTCTATTACTTAAGCCGTCAAAGCCAGGGGCGCTATTTGGATCGAGCATTTTGATGATACCCAGAACCATCAGAAGGCATTAGGCTGTTTGACATTTACCGCAACGGACTCCTTACGTTTACCAACCAACTCGGGATACTTAATCCAAGTCCGCGTAATGTGATATCTTGTTAGATGAACTATTATTTGTATGGCATTCATTATCAATTTTAAAATTTGGAGGACTAAAGGATATATTGAACTCTAACGCCCTACTTACAAAAGTGGAACAACCGTGAGGTAAGCTAAATCAGCCTTTGTCCTTATTGTCATTGTAACATTTGAATTGACAGATAAGGACAAAGCATGGTTTAGCTTACTCCACGGTTATAAGTAAGGGCGTAAGTGTCATTTTCGCCAGAGTTACATGTCCTCTCCGCCTACAGTTGCAAATACTAAAAATCTGGAAATGTTTTCAAATGAAAGCATATAATTATTATAACGAATTCACGACTAAGTAAGTAGACTTGATTTGTTCTTGAGATACAGGCGATAAAAGTGTTAGTACCTTCTAAAAATTATCTAAGACCTCACCAAATAGATTTAAATAGAAAATTCATTCGCACTTGTTGTTTTTCGAGGTAGTATTTTGTATTTGTAGCAAATGTTTCGTAACCCTAAACTGAGCAGGTCCGACATATCTATAGGCATCATTAATATACTTGATAAAATAATGGCCGTCTGGTTCAGATAGTTTCACTTGCGCCCGGTAAATAACCTACTACATACGTACATACATACATGCACTCACGCCTTCATTCCCAGAGTGGTGTAGGCAGAGCTACACGATTACCAACAACTCTAAAAACTTGTTGTTAATTATGTAACGACTTTTTGCATAAACAGATTAAGATGTTTATGTTTAGTGATAGGTTGCAAGGCCATCACTTAAGAATACTAAAGCCTTTATTCCCTTAGTCGCCTCTTACGACTTCCACGGGAAGAAATGGAGTGGCACAATTCTAAGCTGGGAACCACATAACCTACTAGTACTTACGAACTAAATTGTCAATTTTATTATTGGGTTCTTAAAAGTGATCGTTTTGCAACAGCAAAGTTGCTGGCGAAGCAACCGAAAGAGGTTCATCGAAACTCGACCGCAGCGATGACGACATAAAAATTTTCATAATGCGCTCCCCAGCTGATGCAATATTAAATTTTAAATATCGTACGTCGCTAGCGTTCGATTTGGCGTAAAATCCATAAGGGCTTGTTTACGGAGACGCGGAGCGTCGCGCGTGGCGTGTGGCTTGGCGAAGCGCGGCGCGTCGGGCGTTTTTTCCGTTTACAGAGAGGCGGCGCGTGCAGCGGACCGCGTCATCACACGCGCAAACACAAACATATGGCAATGTACGGTGTTGTTTATAAAGATGCGGGGCGTGACGCGGCGCGTGATGCGGGGCTTAGAGAGTAGCGGTGTCCGCTACATCCGCGGCGGACTCTCGAGCGTGAAGCGGAGCGCGCGGCGGAGCACAAGACTGTCAGAAGGTTCCGCCGCGGGCCCCGCTGCGGGCGCAGTGGCGGGAACCGCCGTTATTGACGCTTGCGATGCTGCGTGCAACGCGGCGATGCCATCCGCGGGCTCCGCCGCAAGTAACGCTGTATTTGAAGCAAACGCGCGTAAAACCGCTTCTCCGTAAACGCTTTTATACAATGCCATATATTTGAATTTAGTGCAGACCGCCCAACGCTACGCGCGACGCCCCGCGTCTCCGTAAACAAGCACTAAGGGTGAAAAATAATTACCTTCCCAAATTATAAGATAGTTTTTAAGTTCATTTCAAGTAATCTTGCATAAAGTACTATATTTTAGGCACTCAGACTGACAAAGTTCTGAAACACACCATGTAATAACACCATGTTGTTCTATTAGAACATTTGGGTCAGATGTAAAAATTAATAGTTTATGTATTGGATCAATACGTATTCGAAATAAAACCAATACTTTTAGACTACTTTTAGCTCATACTAAAAAGGAAATACAGTACAACAGCGCTTAGAAGTTGCTTCGGGTTTGTACTTGTCTCTCACTCGCTCTCATACGCTCTTTTAAAGAGTGAGTGAGAGAGAAGTACAAATCTGAAGCACCTTGTTAGTGCTCATAGACTTGTACAAGCTCCTCTATTTCATGTCAAACTTGGGTAAACGAACATTTTTAACCAGTTATGAGAATTTAATCGGGAAGTTCCAAAACTGTGGTAGTAAAAATGATCAAAGAACTTTTTATACTTTCTAGGCACATAATAAAACTTTGAGTACATAACTCCTGATCAAAATTCAACAGATTTTTGTCCGGGATATTGCGAAAATACCTTATATTAAAATGTAATAAAATTCCCCATTGCTAATATAATTCTGCGGCGCGAACCGGCCCCGGTTATGAAAATATACGGATATTTTCCAGACACGCGAACGTTTCAGACTTTTGCATATTAGTATTTTTTGAGGTTCTATATAACTGTAAGATGTAATGTAATTGGTTGTTTTCTCACAAACATACTGGTGATGCCATTAACATTATACTTGAATATAAAAACTAAAGTATTACTCGGTATTACGCTCAAACGTTGTGCAAAATTTATACTCCATAATAATGTTTACCTACATTTCATTTTTGCGTTCAGAATACCTTGTCCGTCTTAATATAACTTGGATTTATAATACAAAAGCGCGGCCGCCATTAAAACCTCCCCATATATCCCGCCTTTTCAATTCTCGAGCTCCCACAAGCGTCGCTACTGGCGATCAATCGATACCCGTTGCCAGGCAACGCTCACGTTCCAAAACAAACAATCAAACCCTGGCCGAGAGCAAATTTACTTTCTTATTTTATTACTTGTGTCAACATTTTAGATCGATATTATTGGATTTGCTCGTATCATGTTCTAATAGATCAACATGGTGGTATTACCTGTGTGTGTTCCGCAAACCTGCGGGAAGGATTTTCGTGATTCGCTGAAGAAACCTAGCCCAAACTATGAAAGAGGACGCAAGCCGAAGAAACCGAGGTACCAACATATCATTCAATATTATTCTGGAAAGACTTCTTAGAATACTGATCTAAAAATTTATGCTGTTTTCCTCGGGGTCTCCTAGCACAGGTTAATATTTACTTATAAGGAGACCTCGGCCATGGATGTGAAATTATATATACTCCAGTAACTTTAGACATCATGAGTTTGCGTCAAATCCGGTAGCTCTGATTTTTTGCTGACTTGTATATTATGTTGGCCCAGTGAATAATCCAAGTTTGTGACCTCAAGCGCCGAACGCAACTTAGTAAAAAAAAAACCACGAAAATTTCGGACTTTTTTCTGATTTTGGCGATTATGTAGTTATGATTTTGAACAAGTCTGCAATAAATCATAACTACCGGATTTGACGCAAACTACCCCGTACTCTCAATAGACAGTTTTACTGGAGTAATAAGTACGCACAAATAAATACATGTATTTTCCATTTCTTCGTATTTGCTTTTCTTGTATGTTTACTATTTCCTTCTTTCCTTCTTTCTATCGTTTCCTTCTTTCTATCATAATGAGGCAGCACAACTTAACTTCGTTTGAACCGGCAAATGTAAGGAGACGAAGAGATCGTATAGTGATTAACAAACATACACCTCACACAGTGTTCATCAAAAGATTCTTTAATTTTCTGGATCCCTATGTATACAATAAAATTAATAAAATAAAATACGTCTATCCACTAAAAAAGGACCTCTAAACCTTAACTACAAGGAAACGGAGGAATTTCTTAAAATCCCAGAATAATCGAACACGCACACACACACACACTCACTCACACACACACACACACACACACACACACAGCTTTTCGCTTTTGTCGAAAAATGTATTGTGAAATGATATAAGCTCTATTACCTAAGAAACTTGTAAGCATACTGTTTTATGAATAAATGATTATTATTATTATTATTACTATACATAGTGGTCATTTGCTACAGCCAAATAAAATAATCAACTAATTGCATGTCAAGCACGTATCAATTGGGCGCAAAAATATCTGACACGCTCTTATACTTCTAGTAATAAATATACGTGTCAGATATATTTTTCGTCCGATGTTGGATAATATTATTATAGCTGGTGACTGTACAGTCGAGTACAAAGAGACGTACACCTTTTCACTTTAATTTATTGAAATAAGGTCCAAAAATTTATACATATTAATTGTACTCGACAGTACACAAAACGTTCTGGATATTTGTTTTGCATTCACAATTCGGAAAACATGAATGTTTAGGAGATTAGAATTGACAACGGGAATATTTTGACAAGTTGTTGTGATAAAAATGATGCTAACAGAGGCTTGGCTCCAAAAAAATATATTATAATATATTCTCCGAAAAAAAATGAAATTTTGGGTCATTCCATCATTTCCACCATTTCTGGTGTTATACTGAACTCATATAATAAGGTTTATTTCGATATTGTTATAAAAAAAAGGACTAGGAAAATATAACTGGTGGTAAAATGGTCTACTATTTGGATAATAATTATTTTCTTTTCCTGAACACGCATAATTAAAAGTCTAAGAGCAATAACGAGAGAATCACTAAAAAGTAGCTGTTTCGGGTGTAACGTTGGAATGACCCTTTATCACTTTATCAGAGTTTGCTACGGCTCGCTTTGGAAGTTCGGAATGACATCTTTTTTTTTTTTGTAACCGCATTATGTTTTTTCCTGTGACGTTGAAAAGACCATATGACGTTTATTCTTAGCCATTAGCAGAAATGTTTTTTTTTTCTGAGTAGGTAAATAATGAACAGAAATTAGTTTGATTTTGAGACAAGCCTCTGTAAGCATGAATTTTTTAGAACACCTTTTAGTTCCTGTTGTCAATTGAAGGATACACGGAAAGAACATGTCTAGTCACCTTAGTAACCTCTTGAGATAGGTATAGCAATTTAAAAGCTACGTAATTTTTATGTAGAGGTTTAAAAGGTGAAAGATTAAGTACCAATTTCACCAAACGATGTTAAGTACCATTTTCACCATACGATGTTAACCACTTAACAGACGATTAGGGCGTTAACAGCTGTCAAAATCGGTCGACAATTGACGGAGTAATCGGTGAACATACATAAAAAAAAAACATACAGTGGAACGTATAACCTCCTCCTTTTTTGAAGTCGGTTAAAAATTGTAAGCACCTAATAGGTTAGTCCAAATGAAGTCGGCGACCACAACATTTTTAACAAAAAGCCGACATCAGTTGGACTAACCTATTAGGTGCCTACAATTTTAAAGAAGTTATTTTTTGCGTTTTTGAAGGCGGTTTTTTGTTTTTTAATTATCAAAACTCGACACTAATGAAGTAAATAAATCTAGTAAACAAACTTACAGTGCTACCATTTTCTCAATAGCGATCGGCAATCTTCGTTTTTTCTAGTAACACATACATCATCAGTCGCGAGTGCAAGCGTGATAGCGATAGCCAGCCGAAAGCTATGAAGAAGCTGAGAATACTGTACAACACTTAACAAATTTGTAAGAAATTTATAAATAAGTTTCTGTCAAAACTTTACCTAATTTTTGGGACTAGCTTTTGTTGCCGACTGTACTTCTTTTTGCAGAGTTATTATCTGCTTATCAAGACCAAACAAATGAGTCCCAACACGGTGGGTCTATGTTAAGTATAGTGGAGATTCTGTCGCCACCTTCTGACTCCATCATCAGATCAGCTCCATGTCATAATAGTGTCGCATTATCAGCTTCATCGGTAATGAGGAAGTGGGTCAAATTTAATTCGCAAGATTTACCCTTATATACATACCTACATGCATATATAGGTACATACATAAATACATAACTTCATTGCAAGTTAAATAAAAGCATGAAAAATAAAAAAATATTTATTGCAACTTTGGATGAAATTGTTTTTTTTTTACAGGCTCGTGCCAGCATTTACTATACAGGCGATGCAAAAAAACACCAGAGTGATACCGCCTCCAAGATGCCATATCTACGAGCCCAAGATAGGCAATGTTGCCTCTAATTTCAGGAAGTCGTATACTAGAGGAGAATTTCCAATCTCCATAGAATTCACTAGTAGCGGAAAAAGGCTGATGTGGAGGGTGAAACTTTATCAAATTAATAGTAGTCTCTCAAAGGGCGATGGGCAAAAATGTCCCCACCCTCCAACAGAGATGAAACATGATGTATTTTTACTATGGCGACGATCGCCATATGTATAGGGTTTTCTTTGAAAATCATAATCGTATCGTATGGAATTTGTTTAAAAATAAACACATTCTAGCCTTGCTTGGCTCTTGAAAGGTTTTATTTCATTAAAAAAAGCCCCATAGATTTTGCTACTAAAATAGGTATTTTGTTTTTTTTTGGGTCCTAATGAACATATTGACATGCATCCCGTGACTGTTGGAGGGTGCGGACGGGGTCCATACAAAATTGCACATCACCCTTTGTTTCTTTCATAAAAAATAAAAATACTTAAAAAAAATAGAGATAATTAAGAACAACAGGTTGCTATTTCTGATAGATTTTAAATTCTCATACTATGACGCATTATTATAAATATCAAAGTTTGTCTCAGGCTTGTAGAATCAAAACGTCAAAACTATTTATTGGCCTTTTTATTTAAACAAGCGTATGAGTTTCAGGTGCCTATAGAAAAGCTGGATTTTCATCACTACCTGCCTATGTTCTTCGAGGGACTGGCGGAAGCGACTTACCCGTTCAACTTCATTGTTGAACAGGGCATCAATGACCTGGTATCCAAGGGATCCTACAAGATACTACCTGTCGTGCCGCAAATAATTATACCCATTAAGAGTAAGAATTTAAATAAACTGGTTTCGTGTCTCTGATACCAGATTATGGCACTTGTCCCACCACCGCCGATGATGAGCGAGACGCGAGTAGAGCCAGCGATCAACTGTTAACATGTCTCTTTTATTATTACGGGATCTGTATTTTTTGTTTCCATAAACTAGTGTAGACGAGTTATGGCCGGCATTATGAACAGCCAGCGATCAAATACTAATACATATTTCTTTTATTGACACGGGATATATCTTTTGTTCATTTAAGTATTTTGCGAGAAAATAGGCTATAGCTAATCGTTTTCTTGCCGGCAGTGTGACAAGTACCTATTAGTTACGTTTTCGTACATGAACTGCTTTGATATTTCCTACGATCCCTATGAAATCATTAAAGTAATGTGCAAGTTTGACTACAATAAACTCGAAAGCTCTTACTAACCCATTCTCATTCATTTATTTCAGATGCGCTATCGACAAAGCAGCCGACCGTTATATGCCATGTGATGAAATGTATCCAGGCGATAGTCACAGGCTCTGATAAGGTGGGAGAAGCCCTGGTGCCCTACTACCGCCAAATTCTGCCCATTTTCAACCTTTTTAGGAATCAGAATAGTAAGTAAAATATATACCCCCTTACTAATAAACGTTGAGTAATGCTGGTATAGCTATACAATGTTTTGTCTTTATCTGTCATTGTGTCATTTGAATTTGACAGATAAGGACAAAACATTGTATAGCTATTCCACTGTTACTCAACGTTTATTAGTAAGGGGGATAGAATATGTATTAAGTGTTAAACCAGAGTGTTAATAGTACTCGGCTTTATATCGCTTTACATTCCCTCAGAGGGCCGATTTTTGACTTTCGAGCGCTCGAAAGTTTGGTTCGAAAGTGAGCAAAATCAGAGAAACCGTTTTTTGAAATACGAGCGGTAGCATTGAAAACGAATGGTGTGGACCACTCGTCTTTAAATTTTCCATCACTCGTAATTTCAAAAATACGGTTTCATAGATTTTTCTCACTTTCGAACCAAACTTTCGAGCGTTCGAAAGTCAAAAATCGGCCCTCTGGTATCAGTCAGTATTAGTTATGCCAGATAAACCTAAACCTCGCTTTATGTAACCAAATCTTAACTTATTGTTTTAGAGCTTTGCCCTCGAGCTCAACCTTAAAATCTATTGTCCTTAACCGCTTCATTTGTCTGCCATCAATCAAGCGGCATAATCGACACATCGCAGAGAGATATTGTTTCCAGGTTTAATAGACTTGTCACGTGGTAGATTAATTGCGAGCGAACGACCGCGAATTGACACCCGAGCTGGCGGCGTCGAGTTTTTGGGTGTGCCGGGAAAATTGAGAGGGTTTAAATTTAAACTTCTGTATTTCATGGAATGTTTTGGAACTAGTTAAAAAACAAAGACATTTGGGTTAAATCAATTTAATATAAATATGGGAAACCAAACATAGATAGTACAAATGTACAAGTTTGTTGAGCCTGTGGCGTGTTCTTATACATTTAACACAATGATACAAGACGTTATCAGGGCCTCTATTCTCGACGGTAAAACCATAATATTGTCTTTGATCTGTTATGGCTTTGTTTTTAACTCGGCCGCCATTACTGTCAAGTAAATAAGAGGTATCAAAAATTTGACAATAATATACAGGTCAAAAGCGATATTGTTTGCCGTCGTAGAATACAGGCCCAGGAGGCCTTAAGGCCGCGTTTATCACGTGACAAAGTGTGGACAAGGCATCCGTCACCGTTTGACACGTAAATAAGTACGAGAGTGACGGATGGTTTATCCACATTTGACACGCGATATAGACGCAGCCATACTAGGCCCGCTGGCCGGTGATGGCGACAATTGAATTGGTGAAAGCGATTTCGGATAATAATTTAGTCTTGTCTAAGGTAAAATGATTTCCCAATGTAATAGTGGATTACTATTGATATATAGTACATTACTACTGAGGCCGGGACAAAAGGGGTTGCCAGCCGAAGACATATAGACGGCCGAGCAAAGCGACGCCGGATAGGTCTGAGGCGGGCAACCCCATATTTCCCGACGAGGTATGTATAGTACCTTTTTCAAACATGCAATGAAATAAACAATAAAAAAATCAGTTTTATTTTTATAGTGCATTTTAATACGTCATGTGGCAAAAATTTATGTGGAATGGAAATTAAAAAAGAGACTTTGCCGGCCTAGGCCTGCACGATTTGTATGAAACTCCATTAACGACCTTGTCCTAGCCGCACCTGAAACGTCATACTTCGCAGCCTATTATAAGGAACATAACATCAATATTTCACTGCATGTTTGAGAAAAGTATTTTATACGATGTTATGATATTGTGTATTTTTTTATTCTCCAATTGGTATAAATAAGTAAAATACATTCAAAGATATGGTTAGGTATGGTTTTTACCGCTTAGAATAGAGGCCCAAGCTAATGTTCGTTATCACTAAAACGTGTACAGTCACCAGCAATAATATATTATCCAAGGTTGGGCGCAAAAATATCTGACACGCTCTTAAATCTCTTAGTAATAAAGACGTGTCAGATATTTTGGCGCTAAATGCTGGACAATATATTACTGCAGGTGAATGTACCCCATTTAAGGAAATTTCGTAATAGACATTTCTGTTTAATTTAACAATATTTAGATAAAGTATTGTACTAGACTGCGTAATTAGCATTACAACACTCGTGTGATCTACTATGAAATTCGCCTTGCGGCTCGTTTCATAAACCACACTCATGTTGTAATGCCTGTCATTACGCAACCGTCACGTAAACTACTATTGCAACACTTTGTATTGACTGGACATTATTAAAAACCATTTTAATTTCAGTGATCACAAGCGATACAATGGATCAAGGTGAAGCTCGCGGTGAAAACCTTGGAGACATTATAGAAGAAACTCTTCAAATCCTAGAGCGGTACGGAGGGCCGGACGCGTTCATAAACATCAAGTACATGATACCTACTTACGAGTCCTGCGTACTCAACTAAAGTACATACAACCTTCATAATAATTATGCTTTCTTGCTAAATCTCTAACACTCAATTATATAATTTAATAGGTCAATAAACTTTTACAGTCAGCTTGTTAGTGTTTTGTTTTTTTTTTAGAGATAGGTCTTTTAGGGATATAAATCACTCTTTAAATATCTAAAAAGATTCATCTCATTTAGTATTTTAAGCCTTTATTTTTTTTACATTTTTAGAGATTGTCGGTGTTGTAGCTTTAATAATGATGTTGGATGCTTTTGATTACGCGTAGTATAAATGGGATTATGGTTTTTTTTATAAACTATTAACTACCTGGCTACGCGCTTTCTATTTATAGATATTTTAATAGCACATGTAGGTACTATTTTATTGATTTTAGATGAGGTCATGTGAATTGAAGTCTAGGTATTTTTACACTATTAATGTTCATAAATTAATATATTAATATATTGTTAAACTAGTACCTAACTAAAAAAATACATTATTTCGTGTTTTTAATAGTTAATTCACACTTAACTTTAAACTACCAGCAGCGTCTGTTTAGTTTCTCGCTTTATGGTAAGAAAGTTATGTAGTCATTTATCAATTAAAATACTTAAGTTACATTCGTTTTTAAGTTTTTGGATTGTCTTGTTCAAAATTATTAATTTGTTAAATACATGTTTATCGTAACTAAAAGGATTTTTTATTTCTTCTCGTTTTAATTACCCCCGATGCCTTCTTACTTGTTGAAGTTAGTATAGTTAATGTGTATAAAATCAAGGCAATTTATTACTTTGGTTTCTACGATTAATATTATATCAGACCTTTATTTAGTCATATAACTCATTTATTTAAATAAAATCGGTCAAAATATTTTATTTTCTGTTTTGTTTGAAGTCGATGAATTGTTCTACATAATACTTAACAAAATAGTCTCACTTTTTGGTCTTTCTTGCAGTTCACTATCGGTACAATATAAGAACAGTATTTCAAAATCCCGCTGTCATAAATGACAGTGTTGTTGTGTGCGTGACCTCAACTCTTGTGGAACTACCTATACCATTAGGTCCATTAGAAAACCTGTCTTAAAAGAAAAGTCCGAATCTGGCCGAGAGCAAATTTATTTTCTTATTTTATTACTTGTGTCAACACTTTAGATCGATATTATTGGATTTGCTCACATCATGTTCTAATAGACCAACATGGCGTTATTACCTGTGTGTTCCGCAAACCTGCGGGAAGGATTTTCGTGATTCGCTGAAGAAGCCTAGCCCAAACTATGAAAGAGGACGCAAGCCGAAGAAACCGAGGTACCTACATATCATTCAATATATTCTGGAAAGACTTCGTAGAAAACTGATCTAAATATTTATGCTATTTTCTTCGGGGTTTCCTGTCACTGGTGAATCTAAAGGATGCATCCGGATGGTGGCCGCATGGATGTGAAATTATATAGGCAGGCACAAATAGATATTTTTTTATATTTCTTCGTATTTTCTTTTCTTGTATGTTTACTATACATAGTGGCTATTTGCTAGATCTAAATAAAATAATCAACTAAGTGCATGTCAAGCCCGTATTGATTTCAGGTTCCGTTGTGCAGTACAGTACAAAGACGTACACTTTTTCACTTTATTCCATTGAAATAAGGTCCAAAAATGTACATAAATATTATCTGGAGTACAACTCTTCTACTACTACTATCGAATTGTCTTTATCGCCAAACGACCATTTCAGCTAGATGACATAAAAGTAAAATACACAGTCAGCAAAGAGTCAGTTCAGCTGGTCGACATGAAAGTAGAATACTCAGTCAGCAAAGTGTCAATTAAGCAGGACGGCTCAGAATTAAAACGAGCAAGTAGCCAAACATTTGGAAATATAAATAGTCCGTATTATTAGAATATCTAATTAGCCGAAAGTAAAATTAGTTTATTGACATGAACACAGAACGAGTTAGTAGCAATACCTAATTCGTCGAAAGTAAAATTTGTTGATTTTAATTATCAAGTATCTTATTAATACGCAATTTTAAGATCCAGACGTTTTGCTAACCGGCCATTTGGCGTTCATGTCTATTTAGTAATTAAGACATTTTGAGATACAAACGTTTCGCTACCGGGCCATTTAGCTTTTATGTCTATTAAGTAATAAAGACGTTCTAAGATAAAGACGTTTCGCTACTAGTGCATTTTAAATTGTAACATTCTAAGATCCAGACGTTTTGCTAAAGATACATTTAGCGCTCATGTCTATATAGCAACAAAGATATTACACAATCCAGACGTTTGAGCTATATTGTCATTTGGCGAAAAGGGAATTTTGATAGTAACCCCTCTTCTGTATAAAAAACGTTCTGTACATTTGTTTTGCATTCGCAATTCCGAAAAGATGTACGTTTAGGCATAAGAATAAGTACTATTAGAAGGGTAACTTCATCCCCACCACGTGCGCTCCCGCGTGGCCTGCCTACAGCCCAGGACTACTTATCGCAGCAAACACTAGCGTTGCCACCCAGAATCGGCGCTTGGAGTAAACGTACAACAATATTTCAAATGAAGCTCTCAAAGGCGCCACGGTCTACGCAAACTGGTTTTACCATACGAAATTGAAAACATTTCAAAAATAAAAGTATTTTTGTTTTTTCGCGTTTATAATGGCTGGTTAAAAATTAGACTACCCGTGTTTCTCGGTTTTTCTTTATTTGACTTATTTTCGTACCTAGTTAATAATTTATTAAAGAAATAGTCATTAAAAAGACCGTATATACAAAGTTAGGAATACTGATGTCGTGATCTTAGCATGACATAAAATAAAAAAAAGTAACTTTAAACAGAACTGACTGTCATGTCATGTCATTTTCCCGCATGAAATGTAGCAATATAAATTCGTCGACTTTGGGCGGATTGCGGATATCCGCATTTACAAATCCGTTAGTCACTTTCATTTTAAATAGCGTATATCAAAACAATAGTATTACGAGAATCGAAAGCGTGTCGTTAGAATCAAGTAATCCGTCAGACAGATAAACAATGGACATGACAGTTATATAATTTTTCAGACAGACAGTTGTAATAAATGGACTAAGGGCACTATACGTGTATTCCTAACATTCACAATCCAACTTTTTTTATTGTTTTTCCTAAATATAAAAAAAACTACTGCATAAAAAAATACAAAAATATTTTTACTGTAATCAGCAATGTAAAATCTACAAACGGTATTTTATTTTACTACCTTAGCACATATGAATTGTTGTCAATTGTTAGTTCCGTATTTGACCACGTGCTTTACGATAATTGTAGGATGATATCAACGAATTTTGAATCTTTATTTATTATTTGTAAAATAAACACATTAAGTAAAGAGCGTAAAGATGAAAAATTAAATAAATTAATTATTTATCTATGCGCTTTATGTTTTATCCAATATTAATCATAATTAAGTAAGTCTAATATAGTATTTCAGTTGTTACGTTATAAAAGAAAGAGTTGGTAAATTAATTAATAAAATGTACAAATACGTCCTACATACAGTGTGTTACCAGCACCCGGGCTTTTTTTAAAGGAGGTTAAAATAACGTATATCTGTAACGTAACCATGACATTAATTTAATTAATAAACAAATTTTCAGGCTTTGTTAACTTTCTAACAAAATTTTAATTGCCAGCAATGTAAAGCACAGCAATTTGACAAGTGTTAAATGACAGACGACGGATACTTAGATTATTATGATTTGCCCCCGTACCACGACATGCCTTGTACTAAGCAACAGGATACTGATAACGATGAACACGCAGCACATGCATTACATTAAAAATGGGCAGTATCTAGGAAAATTAATTGTGAAGTTAATTTTTTTTTTTAATTTGATAATACTTGCAAACAATTGCTTAAGCAACATATTATCGGCAGTTTTAATAAATGCCCGCATGCCGGTAACACACTCTATATACATTATTTTTATTGGCTTTGCGTTTGTTCTTACAACTTGATATCTGATTTAATTGTAATAAAAGTACTTTTTTTACATAGACTAGTTAGCGCCAACTTGTGCCGATGTCATCCGCTGTCACACTCATACGTCAGTGGAAATATTGGAAAGCCGCGTTACGGATTTGAAATTCTACGGACATTTTAGTTTTATTAAGTAATGATGATTAGGTAAGTAGTCAGCAGTAGGTTGCGGGCTTAGTTAGTATTATATACTTGTGACAACCCTAACTTTGCGACAGAGAGAGGGGTAAGGCGGAGTGTGGGGCAATGTAGGTAATTATTTGAAGGATTTGCTGTCAAATCCATACAACGACGCCGAAGATGCCCTTCTACTTAGAATATAGAAACATTACACATAGAAACCTAGTCCGCGCACCAAACCCGTCAGACCTAAACTACGAGTACACCATAACAAAATTGTGTACTCGGCGATCGCCGCCTGTCATTCGCAATCACGTCACACAGCGTCAACAGCTCCCGGATTTTTATTTATAATGACGATTTGCATTGTTAATGGGGGCCACAACACTTCACAAAGAAAACAAACACTCTAAAATAACATTCCACATGGAAGTATTATGTTTTAACTTGTCGTTTTACTTAAAAGATTCACTTAAATATTATATTTTTTATCAGAATCAGAATCAGAATCAGATTTACTAACGACATTACATGAAAATGTTGCCAGTATATCGATTTTTTTCCTCTAATTTGTCATAGTGAGTACTTGTACTATTATCTATTCTGTGATATGAGTTGAATTCTTTTTATACAATTTATTTAATTTTTTTATTTAATTACTTGTTTTTCTCATTCAAGATTTCCTTCTAATCCGATTATTGCCGCACGTTGGACTGAAATTGTAAATAATGTATATAACTATTTTAGGAAAGAAGCTAATTTATTTACGATACTTTAAGTTGAATGCTACCTAAAAAAAATCGCAGCAATGTATTTTGTGTCATTTTCATATTCAGCTTTAGCCGATAATAGCCAAGAAAAGACGAATCGTTAACTTACTCTAACCGAAAAGTTATTATAACCACGCCGCGTTACCATTGCGTGCGCTCGGCGGTACTGTGTTGATTAAAAATCGCGGCGTGTGATTGCACTCCGCCAAAAAACCGCCAGCCAAAAAACGCTACTGAACACAACACAGGCTTTAAGATGCGTGCTGTTTCCGTGACTTTGTACCTTAGAACATTTAAACTACCTATTTAAGACATGATATTTTGTGCGAATTAGAAAGAGACAAAACATTTTCTTATTACATAAGTGTTAATAAACGTTTGTATTAGTAAGAAACTACAAAGAAATTATATAATTTATATGATAAAATCCCCTACTTAAGGGGGAAATGTAATTCGCTAGTATCATTATTTGTTTACTTGTGTGCGTGTTGTCGTGTGTTAGTACGCGTTGATTACGCCCACATGAATCCATTTTGTGCGTCACTTTTGACGGTTCGGCTGTAGGAAACTATCATTCTATGTGTACACTTATTCTTATGGTTGACAAGTTGTTCTGATAAAAATCATGGATATAGATAGAGGTTTGGCGCTGAAGCATACTTCTTTTTTTATTATTATTTTAATTACTGAGAAAAAAAATATTAGTGTTTGGAGTAGTGGTCGGAAAATGTGATATCGTTTTGTTTGTAACCGCGTTATGTTTATTTTTAAGTCTAGCACTAGCTGTAACGTAGAAAAAAAACCTTGTGGCGTTTAAACTCTTATGCCTGTTGTATAAACGATGAGGCGTACTACGGAACGCTCTCTTGGAAATGGCCGCCAGCTCGGGTATGTCGTAGCTCTGTAAATAAATCCTTATAAAATCAAAGTCGTTATTATTATCTTAAGCTTAAGCCGTTAGCAGAAATGTTTTTTTTTCTAAGTAAATAAAAAATAGTTTACCTTTGAGACACACATCTGTTTATGAGCTCTTAAGCCTTCAGCAGAAATGATTTTTTTCTCAGTAAATAATTAAAAAAAAACTTATGAGAAACACATCTATGAGCATGATTTTTTTCAGAACACCTTTGAAAAAGTTCCTGTTGTCAATTGAAGGATACACAGAAAGAATATGTCTTGTCACTTTAATCCAGAAAGTAACGTTATTTTCATTTAGAAGTTTTTTGAAGGTGAGTTTTTGTAAGGCCCAGGGTGCAATAGGATGTACACTATCAAGGCAATTTAATTTGAACTGTATTGCAATGGGAATAAAGTTTGTTTTCCTTTCTTCATAAATTGAAAATGTCATTTTCGAACATGCGTAATTGAACTTTATTGCCTTGATGGTAGATTCAAAGTCCCACTAACAAAAAAACTGGTAGTTTGTAGTACGGTGGACCTTACGAGGATAAGTTATATTAAGATCTGTGACCGAGTGTTAGGTTGAGAAACTTGAGAACGGTCATTGGGAACTCTACATTTTGTGATTAAAATCACGTTGCAGGTATATAGGGGTCCGTCCGTCAGTCTTTCCTTATTTTAAAAACTGTAGCTTTTGCTCCGTAAGCCATATCAGTCTTTTTACGGCTTATTTTCCAACAAATAAAACAATAAAGTTAAAAATAAAGGGAGGCCATAACGACGTTTTTTTTCAATGTATTTATATTTTTTTGAATTGTTAAAACGATAAAACATAAGACTACTTACACTTAACCTTTTTTTAAGTAAATAGTCATAGTCTTTTCGTGTACCCTTCAATTAATTTTTTTTTAGATTTTGTATAAAAAATATTTTGATTTAATTAAATTTGTTGCTTTTCTCAGTGACAATAATATTATTTCCTCAAAACTAAACACAGATGAAGCAAATAAATCTAGTAAAAAACGAACAGTGCTAACATTTTCTTAATAGCGATCGGTTATCTTAGTTTTTCTATGAGCTACGAGTGACAAATACCAAATCACTCTTTATTATCAGGTTCTCAAACAAACTGATTCGAAATATTGGGTGATATTATCTTCACCCAATATTTCGAATCAGTTTGTTTGACTATACCCTTATTTGAATGTTTAGTTTTTGGAATCCGTTACATTGACAATCTGGTATTTCGGGAATGAGCGAAGTTTTTTGTAAGAAATGTATAAAAAATAAATATTAATTTATTGTAACTTTGCGTAAAGTTTGTTTTTTTGCAGGCTCGTGCCAGCATTTACTATACAGGCGATGCAAAAAAATACCAAAGTGATACCGCCTCCAAAATGCAATATCTACGAGCCCAAGTTGGGCAAGCCGTCGTCTAATTTCAGGAAATCGTATTCTAGAGGAGAATTTCCAATCTCCATAGAATTCACTAATTATGGAAAAAAGCTGAATTGGAAGGTGAAACTAAGTAAGTATATCAAATTTATAGTAGCCTCAGAAATTTGTTTCTTTCATAAAAAATAAAAATATTTTAAAATAATAAAGATAGATAGATAAATAAGAACACCCTGTTGACAATTGCTATTTCCGATAGATTCTCAATTTCTCATGCTATGATGCATTATTATAAATATCAAAGTTTGTCTCAGGCTTGTACAATCAAAATGTCAAAACTATTTATTGACCTTTTTATTTAAACAACCGTATGAGTTACAGGTGCCTATAGAAAAGCTGGATTTCATCACTACCTGCCTATGTTCTTCGAGGGACTGGCGGAAGCGACTTACCCATCATCATCATCATGTCAGCCGAAAGACGTCCACTGCTGGACATAGGCCTCCCCCAAACCGTTCAACTTCATTGTTGAACAGGGCATCAATGACCTGGTATCCAAGTTATCCTACAAGATACTACCTGTCGTGCCTCAAATAATTATACCCATTAAGAGTAAGAATTTAAATAACTTGGTTTCGTGTCTCTGATACCAGATTATGGCACTTGTCCCACCGCCAACAACCGTATGTTAGTCGTGTACATCGTATTCATTAATTTCTTATAGCTATTCACCTATTCGCGTTTTACCACGATCTCAAAATTTCTGAAATAGTAGTTTTCACAATCGTGTTATAATAGAGAGCTTTTTAGTCGAGTACCGTGTTTAGGCCATGAAGCTGGCCCTGTTGTTTGATTAGTAGTTAAACTAACTAGGGTGATGGAACCAGTAATGGAGAAGGTACCAATAATTAACACTTGATTCTTATTTTACAGAAGATAAGGGTTACCTATTCATTTGTTTTGCAACAAATTAATAACCATCAATTTTGGTCCGTATATAATTTGGATTAAGAGTGAAGTGTCCATTACTGGTGCCTGTCAGCTAAAAGTGTCCATCATTGGTGCCGTCATCCTAATTGTTAAAATTCGAAAAAGGAATGGAAAATTTGACACATTTCCTTGAGATTTTAACCATTAGTAACGTTTTTTTACCATTAGTTAGTTTAACTACCGATCAAACAACAGGCCATTAAGTGCTGTTGTTTGATCAGTAGTTAACTCAACTAATTGTTAAAATTTGAAAAAGGAATCGAAAATTTGACACATTTCTTTGAGATTTTAACCATTAGTAACGTTTTTTGACCATAAGTTAGTTTAACTACCGATCAAACAACAGGCCATTAGTCTTGCGCCGTCAACGGAATCGTGAATTAGTCTGCAGAGCAACATACACTCGTCTCTGTTTCACTCCCTCAATTCAAATATATTGAATTGAGCTGGGACCACATGGCCTTTCATGCTTCAGAAGTGCAAGCCGTTCAGTTCAGTTCAGTTTATTCATTGCTTTCATGGGTAGGTACAATGGTGTTTAAGGTACAATTTTCGTTCTGCCATGAAACCCCGTCGGGCACTACAACATTAGGCTTAAATACTAAACACTTGTTATATAAACTATCTTATTATAACATTTATAACGAAACTAAGTACATGTAATATATGGCACCAATATTATTATAATTATTCTATTTTACATTCAAAAAACTCTTGTAGGGAATAAAAACAATTATAGATTAAATATTTCGTAAGTTTTTTTGTAAATATACTATTTTTCTCCTCTCTTTTTATGTAATTTGGAATTTTATTGTAGACTTTAATGCACATCACGTGTGGACTTGAACTGTGCATTTTCAATTTCGATGATGGGATGGGGATATTATTTCTAGGGCGTAAATTAGAATTTGTGTAATCTTTTGGCCGTGGGAATAAATTAGGATATTTCCTTAGAAAGTTGCACAACTCAAGTATGTAAAGGGAGGTAACAGTAAGTATATTAAGTTTCTGGTAGTAGGGTCTACAGCTTTCTGTTTGTTTTATATTGACCAAAATTCGTATACATTTCTTTTGTAAAACAAACAACTCATGTACATTAGTGCTATTACCCCACAGTAAAATGCCGTATCGAAGTCGTGAATAGGCATATGCGTAGTATGCGCATAGAGCAGTCCTTAAGTCTGCATGTTTTTTTACTTGCATTAAGGCATACGTAAACGTAGACAGCTTGGCAGACACTTTTTGGATATGAGATTTCCAATCTATATTTGTATCTATTTCGAGGCCTAGAGGTAGTATTTGTACCGTCACGGCGCAATTAATGATCTGATCCGTCGTTCGCTTGCCACTGCCTCTGTACCAGCTGTCCTGGAACCAGCAGGTTTGCATAGAGACGACGGCGAGCGACCAGACGGAGCTACATTGGTGCCGTGGAAACTGGGTAGGGCACTGGTGTAGGACGCGACGTGTAATGACACATTCGCCCTTTCCCACGTCCAGTCAACTCGTAATCGGGCCGGTGCAGCAGCTGATCAGGCCCAAACCCTCAAGCGCCGCAAATATTCGTCATTATTAAATAATTACGAATTTGTGGCGCTTGCAGTGGAGACCATGGGACCTTGGTCAGCTGATATGAAAAGTTTTATTAAGGCCCTGTCATCCCGGCTCGTAAAATCCTCCGGAGATCCTAGAGAAGAGCTGGTGCTTAGGTCTCCCAAAGGATTAGGCTAGCTATCCAGAGAGGTAATGCAGCCAGTGTCATAGGGACCATGCCGCGAGCGGACCTGCTAGAGGGGGTGTTTTTTTTTATAGTGGTGATTATGATTTATATCTTTAATATTTGAGTAGCTTAATATAATTTTAATTTAAACACGTTTAGTTTTAATTTTTAATTGTTTTAATATTATGTCGATTAAAGATTAGTATTTGTATATTTGATATTTGTTTGAGTACTCGGCTTTATATTGCTGTCACATTCACTCTGGTATCTGTCAGTATTAGTTATGCCAGACAGAACGTGAAAGCGATGGAATGAAGGGTAATATGAATAACTATAATGGTTTTACTGTACACGTACACTTCCCGCTGAAAGCGATTTCGGATAATAATTTAGTTTTAAGTCTAGGTACAATAATTTCCCAATGTAATAGTGGATTACTATTGATATAATTACTATATACGATGTTATGTAATTGTTTTTTTTTTTCAATTTGTATAAAAATAGTAAAATACATTCAAAGGTGATAAAATATTGGTTTTTACCGCCTCGAAAAGAGGCCCAGGCTAATTTTTGTTTACACTAAAACCAGCAACAATATAATTATTATCCAAGATACGGCGCAAAAATATCGGACACGCTCTTATACCTCTAGTCATAAAGACCTGGCAGATATTTATGATGAATGTTGGATAATAAGGAAATTTCGAAAAGGAGTTTCGTTTTCGTATGCGACGAAAATTTGTCATACATTACGTATATGGCTAACTAGCTTTTGCCCGCAACCTCGTCAAATGAAATTATTTCTCTTAAATAATATGCATTTATACCTTTGCAATGTCGATAGCAAGGCATGATAAAAGTATTTGAAACACTTTGTATGGACGGGCCATTATTAAAAAATATTTGAATTTCAGTGAACTCGGGCGCTGGAAATGATCAAAGTGCATCCCGCGGTGAGAATGTTAGAGACCTGATAGAAGAAACTCTTCAAATCCTAGAGCGGTACGGCGGGCCGGACGCGTTCATAAACATCAAGTACATGATACCTACTTACGAGTCCTGCGTACTCAACTAAAGTACATACAACCTTCATAATAATTATGCTTTCTTGCTAAATCTCTAACACTCAATTATATAATGTAATAGGTCAATAATCTTTTAAAAAGTCAGCTTGTAAGCGTCTTATTTTTGTTAGAAAAAGGTGTCTTATGGATATAAGTCACTCTTTAAATATCTAAAAAGATTCATCTCATTTAGTATTTTAAGCCTTTATTTTTTTACATTTTTAGAGATTGTCGGTGTTGTTGCTTTAATAACGGTGTTGGATGCTTTTGATAGGCGTACTAATGGGAACATGGTTTTTTATGAACTATTAACTACCTGGCTACGCGCTTTCTATTTATAGATATTTTAATAGCACATGTAGGTAGGTACTATTTTATTGGTTTTAGATGTGGTCATGTGAATTAATTCTAGGCATTTTTACATTATAATGTAGTTAGTACTCAAACCAAATCAAGTAATACATTTTTTCGTGTTTTTCTATTATTTAATTCCCATTTATTTTTAAACTGTCAGCAGCGTCTGTTTAGTTTCTCGCATTATGGTAAGAAAGTTATGTACCTAGTTGTTAATTTATTAAAAAAATCAGTAGGATGTTACATTCGTTTTTAAGTTGTTGGGTTGTCTCGATCAAAATTATTGATTTGTTAAATACATGTTTATCATCACTAAAAGGATTTTTCATTTCTTCTCCCAAAATTACGCGGTGCCTACTTACTTGTGTTAGTTAGTGCAATTTATTTGTACATACTAATGTAATATTAGAAAACTTATCTTAGTGCTTCTTGGTGTCATTAACTTTAGAAGTCGTATCGCATGAGACGTAATATATCCCTTATTTTTAGTAAACAAGCCTATACTTAAATTCTTACACTTTTTGCTTCTTTACGGGTTTCGAGTTTTTATAAAAACAAGTCTCAAGAACAAGGACGCGTATTACTTTCACGGAACTTCCACATCCAAAACTAACTACTAAGATTCTGGTAAAAATATCAAAAGAAACCAACAAATTATAGTCATATCAAATAATTCACGATAAATTTTTGGTCCTTAATATTTATTTGATGGTTAATATCTTAACCTAACAAAGCTCATGATCAGTAGCAATTCGCTACTGGTGAACAATCGATACGCGTTGCCAGGCAACGAACACGTTCCAAAACAAAGAATCAGACCCTGGCCGAGAATAAATTTACTTTCTTATTTTAATACTTGTGTCAACACATTAAATCAGTATTATTAGATTTGCTCGTATCATGTTCTAATAGATCAACATGGCGTTATTACCTGTGTGTGTTCCGCAAACCTGCGGGAAGGATTTTCGTCATTCGTTGAAGAAACCTAGCCCAAACTATGTTAGTGGACGCAAGCCGAAGAAACCGAGGTACTTATCATTCAATATGTTCTGGAAAGACTTTTTAGAAAACTAATCTAAATATTTATGCTATTTTCTTCGGGGTTTCCTGTCACTGGTAAATCTAAAGGAGACCTCGGCCATGGCCGCATGGATGTGAAATTATATAGGCAGGCACAAATAGATATATTTTCCATTTCTTCGTATTTTCTTTTCTTGTATGTTTACTATAGTGGTCATTTGCTAAAGCCAAATAAAATAATCAACTAAGTGCATGTCAAGCACATATTGATTTCAGGTTTCGTTGTACAGTACAGTACAAAGAGATGTATACACTTTTTCACTTTATTCCATTGAAATAAGGTCTAAAAATGTATATATTATCTGGAGTACAACTTTTCTGTATTAAAAGCGTTCTGTACATCTGTTTTGCATTCGCAATTCGGAAAAGAAGAACGTTTAGAAGAATTTTGACAAGTTGTTCTGATAAAAAATATGTTGTATACCTATATAGAGGTTTGGTGCTAAAGCATACTTCTTTTTTTCACGCTTTTCTCAAGGACCAACTAAGTATGCACAACTCTCCAATAATTTATATTTGAATATCAAATTAACAGGATCGACGGAGGTCCTCCTATTACTGGGCGTTTGGCCCTCCGGGCCATTTGAAGAACTAACATAACCTAAACCTACTATTTATGATAGTAATTTTGGTCAGTTGTGCATACCTAGTTGGTCCATGGGAAAACGCTCTTTTTTATTATTATTTTAATTATTGAGAATAAAAATATATTAGTGTTTGCTACGCTTGATTTGGAGTAGTGGTCGGAAAATGTGATATCATTTTGTTTGTAACGACGTTTTTTTTTTAAATCTAGCACTACCTGTGACATAAAAAAACCTTGTGGCGTTTAAGCTCTTAAGCCTTTAGCAGAAATGTTTTTTTTCTCAGTAAATAATTTTAAAAAATAGTTCTTTTGTGGCACACATCTGTCTATGAGCTCTTAAGCCTTTAGCGAAAATGTATATTTTCTCAGTAAATAATGAAAAAAAACTTATGAGAAACACATCTATGAGCATGAATTTTTCAGAACACCATTGAAAAAAGTTCAATTGAAGGATACAAAGAAAGAACATAATTATCTTGTCACTTTATTCCATAAAGTTACGTCATTTTCATGTAGAAGCTTTTTTAAAGTGAGGAGTTTTTGTAAGGCCCAGTGTGCAATAGGATTTACACTATCAATGTCATTTAATTTGAACTGTATTGCAATTGAATAAAGTTTGTTTTCCTTTCTTCATAAATTGAAAATGGCATTTTCGAACATGGGTAATTAAACTTTATTGCCTTTATGGTAGATTCAAAGTCCCACTGATAAAGAACTGGTAGTTTGTAGTACGGTGGCCCTTACGAGGTTAAGTTATGTTAAGATCTGTGACCGAGTGTTAGGTTGAGAACGGTAATTGGGAACTCTACATTTTGTGATTAAAATCACGTTGTAGGTATATAGGGTTCCGTCCGTCCGTCATTCCTTATTTTAAAAAGCTGTATTTTTTGCTCCGTAAGCCATAGCAGTCATTTTAAAGAAAGAAAGAAAGAAAGAAAAAACGCTTATTTGCTTACATCTCACACGAGTACAGAAAAATAAATTAACAAACAAAAGGCCAGAGCTGGTCTTCCGCAGGAACCATTTGGTGACACCACGGCAGGCCACACAGCAAGCAAAACAAGGCCAGAAAACAACAAAATAAAAACATAAAGCTTACACAAACAATCATAATAAAAAAACAAAAATCAAACCAAATGTTGGCCAACAAAACAAAATAAATAAAACATCATAAAGCATTTTACGGTTTATTTTCCAACAAATAAAACAATAAAGTTAAAAATAAAAGCAGGCCATATTATAAACAACGTTTTTATCAACGTATTTATATTTTTTGAATTGTTAAAACGATAAAAAGTAAGACTACTTAAACTTAACCTTTTTATAAGTCATACTCTTTTCGTGTACCCTTCAATTCAATTTTTTACATTATATAAAAAAAATGATTTAATTCAATTTGTTGCTTTTCTCAGTGTCAATTTTATCATTATTTCCTCAAAACTAAAAACGAATGAAGCAAATAAATCCAGTAAAAAAACTAACAGTGCTAACAATTTCTTAATAGCGATCGGCTATCTTAGTTTTTCTATGACATAAGAGTGACAAATACCAAATCACTCTTTTTTCCCAGGTTCTCAAAAAAAACTGATTCGAAATATTGGCTGAAGATAATAAACAATATACTGATTTGAATGTTTAGTTTTTGGATTCTGTAACATTGACAATCAGAAATTTTAAAATTCTTGTATTTTGGGAATGAGCCAATTTTTTTGTAAGAAAATGTATAAAAAATAAATATAAATTTATTGTAACTTTGCGTAAAGTTTGTTTTTTTGCAGGCTCGTGCCAGCATTTACTATACAGGCGATGCAAAAAAATACCAAAGTGATACCGCCTCCAAAATGCAATATCTACGAGCCCAAGTTGGGCAAGACGTCGTCTAATTTCAGGAAATCGTATTATAGAGGAGAATTTCCAATCTCCATAGAATTCACTAATTATGGAAAAAAGCTGAATTGGAAGGTGAAACTATATCAAATTTATAGTAGCCTCAGAAATTTGTTTCTTTCATAAAAGTTAAAAATATTTTTAAATAATAGAGTTAAATAAGAACAACCTGTTGACAATTGCTATTTTCGATAGATTCTCAGTTTCTCCTGCTATGCATTATTATAAATATCGAAGTTTGTCTCAGGCTTCTACAACCAAAACGTCAAAACTATTTATTGGCCTTTTTATTTAAACAAGCGTATGGGTTTCAGGTGCCTATAGAAAAGCTGGATTTTCATCACTACCTGCCTATGTTCTTCGAGGGACTGGCGGAAGCGACTTACCCGTTCAACTTCATTGTTGAACAGGGCATCAATGACCTGGTAACCAAGGGATCCTACAAGATACTACCTGTCGTGCCGCAAATAATTATACCCATTAAGAGTAAGAATTTTAATAAACTGGTTTCGTGTCTCTGATACCAGATTATGGCACTTGTCCCGCCGCTGACGACCGCTTGTTAGTCGTGTACCTTGAAATCAATCGGTAGCTATTCACCTATTCTAACAAACGCCGACGACGATAAGCATGTGTGTCTCTTTTATTATTACGGGATCTATATTTTTTGTTTCGACAAACTAGTGGAGAGAGTTCTCGCCGGCATTGTGAAAAGCCAGAGATCAACTACCTACTAATATATGTGTCTCTTTTATTGACACGGGATCTATGCATATCTTTTGCTCATTTCTTGAGCGAGTTAATAGTCTATAGCTAATCGTTTTCCAGCCGGCAGTGTGACAAGTGCCTATCGGTTACGTTTTCGTACATTAACTGCTTTGATATTCATACTTATATTTTGCGTAATCATTACTACACAGATTACTAGCTTCTGCCCGCGACTGCGTCCACGTAGATTTCGATTGTCGATGTTCCCTCAGGAACTTTTATATTTTTAAATGTGTTAATCCAGGGTATAAGCTAGGTCCGCTCCTAATTTCATCTAAATCCGTCTAGCCGTTGCAACGTGAAGGAGAAGGAGTAACAAACTAACACACACAAACTTTCGCATTTATAATGTTAGTGGGATAGGATTATTACTTTGATCACCATAACACAGGGTCATAAATATGTGACATTTGACCTACCGTACTACAAACGGAGACTTTGAGACTGGTAGTTTGAATCTACCAGCAAGGTTGCCTGAGTGTTTGCATGCCTTCTCTTTGCCATAAAAAAAGGTAATGAAGTTGAATAACTTTTGTTTTAATTTGTATTTATATTTAAGTTTATTTCAATAACGTAAGCATGAAATCTTTACTTTTAAAATTGGTTTTGGCAGCTGTCAATTAACTTTGTCGTTTGTTTCTTTATTGTGAGTAAAATAATGCACTCATGATTTTTTGTCGAAAATACTCGTACGTATTGTTAAAAATATTGCATGAGTTAGTTTTACAGCTGTAAAATGTTGGTGCAACTTATATTAACTGAGATTCAGAATACGATATAGAAATTGGGCCGTAGACGAAGAATAAGTAGTAGTAGTAGTAGTAGTCATTTATTTCATATTGGAAATTACATTATTATATGTCGCATAGTTATAATGAATTCACAATAAGATCGTCAGTGTAAAAAAATATAATAAAAAGTAAAAATCAAATAATGTCAATGTGTACAAAAGTAGTAATAATAATAAAACAAAATAAAAGCAGCAAATAAGAAATGTTAACACATCAGACTCAAACAACCCTTTTGAATACATAAAAACCCTTTTCTTGTCTGGGACTTAAAAAACCCATTATAATTATATTGTAAAATTATTCTTATGATCCCTTCGAAAACATTAAAGTAATATGCAAGTGACTGCAATGAACCCGAAAGCTCTTACTAACCATTCTCATTATTATTAATTTCAGATGCACTTTCGACAAAACAGCCGAGCGTGATATGCCATGCGCTGAAATGTATCCAGATGATAGTCACAGGCTCTGATAAGGTGGGAGAAGCCCTGGTGCCCTACTACCGCCAAATTCTGCCCATTTTAAACCTTTTTAAAAATCAGAATAGTAAGTAAAATACATACAATATACATAATAAATATATGTACTGTAAAACCAGAGTGTTAATAGTACTCGGCTTTATATCGCTGTCACATTCACTCTGGTATCTGTCAGTATTAGTTATGCCAGACAGAACGTGAAAGCGATAGAAAGCAGGGATATAATGAATATAATGGTTTTATTGTACACGTACCCTTCCCGCTTCCCGAGGCCCTGGCCCGTTATAGGCGACAATTTAATTGGTGGAAGCGATTTCGGATAATAATTTAGTCTTAAGTCTAGGTACAATGATTTCCCATTATAATAGTGGATTACTTTTAATAATAATTACTATATACGATGTTATGTAAGAGTGAGTTTTATTATTTTTCAATAGGTATAAAAATAGTGAAATACATTCAAAGACGATAGAATATATGGTTTTTATCGCCTCGAATAGAGGCCCAGGCTAATTTTCGTTTTAACTAAAACCAGCAATAATATAATTATTATCTAAGATTGGGCGCAAAAATATCTGATAAATACGCTCTTATACATCTAGTAATAAAGACGACTCAGATATTTTTGTGCCCAATGTTGGATAATATATTATTGCTGGTGACTGTACCCCATTTAAGGAAGTTTCGTTTTCGTTTGCGACGAAAATTAGTCATACATTACGGCCGAAATGTATGGCTAAATAGCTTCTGCCCGCGACCTCGTCAAATGAAATTATTTCTCTTAAATAAGATGCATTTATACCTTTGCAACGTCGGTTTGCATGACAAAAGTATTTGCAATACTTTGTATGGACGGGTCATTATTAAAAAATATTTTTTATTTCAGTGAACTTAGGCGCTGGAATCGATCAAAGTGCATCCCGCGGTGAGAATGTTGGAGACCTGATAGAAGAAACTCTACAAATCCTAGAGCGGTACGGCGGGCCGGACGCGTTCATAAACATCAAGTACATGATACCTACTTACGAGTCCTGCATACTCAACTAAACTACATACTACCTTCATAATAATTATGCTTGCTAAATGTCAAACATTCAATTATATAATGTAATAGGTCAACAATCTTTTAAAAAGTCAGCTTCTGAGTGTCTTGTTTTTTTTAGAAACAGGTCTTTTAGGGACATAAATCACTCTTTAAATATCTAAAAAGATTCATCTCATTTAGTATTTTAAGCCTTTATTTTTTTTACATTTTTAGAGATTGTCGGTGTTGTAGCTTTAATAATGATGTTGGACGCTTTTGATAAGCCGTAGTATAAATGGAAGCATGGTTTTTTATGAACTATTAACTACCTGGCTACGCGCTTTCTATTTATAGATATTTTAATAGCACATGTAGGCACAGTCTAGGAATTTAATTTGTGACCCACCTTAGTTCCAAAGTCAATCTGACATTCTACAACAATAAGGTTGAGTTTCCCATCAATTACAAATGACTTGGCATCTCTATTGACAATGACATCTTCAAGCAGATTTTCTTTGAAATGGATAGCAAATTAACTTCCGTGACTGTACTATTTGATTGGTTTTAGATGTGGTCATGTGAATTAAAGTCTAGGCATTTTTACATTATAATGTAGTACTCGTACCTAATTAAGTATTACATTATTTCGTGTTTTTTTATAATTTAATTCACATTTATTTTTAAACTGCCAGCAGTGTCGTTTTAGCTTCTCGCATTATGGTAAGAAAGTTATGTAGTTGTTTATTAATAAAAAAAAACAGTAGGATGTTACATTAGTTTTTAAGTTGTTGGGTTGTCTTGATTAAAATTATTGATTTGTTAAATACATGTTTATCATCACTAAAAGGATTTTTCATTTCTTATCCCTTTAATTGACAACATTTAAAAAAAAGCATTTTTATTTTTTCGCTTTTATAAATTAGATTCGCTGGTTAAAAATTAGACTACCCGTGTTTCTCGGTTTTTCTTTATTTAACTTAGATTCGTCGTCAATGATTTATTAAAGAAATAGTCATTAAAAATACCGTATATACAAAGTTAGGAATACTGATGTCGTGATCTTAGCATAATATAAAATAAAAAAATAACTTTCAACATAAACAGAACTGACTGTCATGTCATGTCACTTGTCAACCATAACAACTATAACAACATGAATTCGTCGACTTTGGGCACATTGCGGCTATCCGATTTTACAAATCCGTTAGTTACTTTCATTTTAAATAGCGTATATCAAAACAATAGTATTACGAGAATAGAAAGCTTGTCGTTAGAATCAAGTAATCCGACAGACAGAATAGATGAAAAATGGACATGACAGTTGTATATTCTTTTCAATTCCTATGGTAATAAATGGACTAAGGGCATTATAAGTGTATTCCTAACATTCACAATCCAACTTTTTTACTGTTTTTCCTAAATATAAAAAAAAACTACTGCATAAAAAAATCCAAAAATATTTTTACTCTAATCAGCAGTGTAAAGTCTACAAACGGTATTTTATTTTTAGTCAACAAGTCTATACTTAATTTTTTATACTTTGTGTTTTTTTACGGGTTTCGAGTTTTGATGAAAACAAGTCCAAATAACTCGTCTTGGCACTTTCACTGAACCCCCACATCCAAAACCAACTTTTAAAATTCTAAATCATATATTAAAAACCGACGAATAAATGTCGTATCAACTATCACGACAAACATTTTGGTCATTAATATTTATTTGGTGGTTAAAATCTTCACATAAATAGTATCTCATAACTCATAAGTTTATATAACATAACTTTAAATAGAAAATTATTAATAGTTTTTGTATTTAAAGAAACTGCGACGGAATCCTTCACTGAGCAATCCAACATGCAATCCAACAAGCGATTGGGCTGAAATTTTTAATAGTTGTGCCTAATATTAATATTACTTACTACCCGCAGAGTCTCACCATAAAAAATTGAAACTGTAGGTTAAGGCCCTTATCTTAAGGTCGTAAGGATAGGCCACACTGATGCGTAAAATACGGTGACGTTGCGTGTACAAAAGAATGGGTCATAGTAATTACATGGCGTCAATTTTGACGGACCGTAATTTACGCGCCTTTATTCTCTGGTGTGGTCGCTCTCTTATTCGCGATTTGACTGGATTTTTGTTTTTAATTTTTTAGTTTGGTTATTTTTTCATTCTACGATACGCGTTTTTAATCTATTTTTTTAGTATCCAATATCGCTAACATTCATTTAAACTTTAATAACACCTACGTTTGACTTTCCCGCTGCGCCCCGGTGCACAACTTAATTACTCGCCGTGCACGCGTATAATATCGTGAAGCGTTGTTTACTGACATAGCTTTGGCGTGACCACCCTAGCACATAGAATTGGAAACAGTAAACAATTGAATAAAAGCAAATTTTTAAAACTCCATTGTTTGCTTTTTCTTTATAATTAGTTACCCAGAAACATCTTAAACAAAAAAAGAACACTCAAATAGGTACTTTAAAAAAAAGTGATGTTCAGACTCGCAAATTTTGTTCGACATCTTTAATTGAACTTATTGTGCAATGGCAATTTAAGTGTTGCATTGAAAACTTCTGTGATTCTATTCTTCATTATTCTTTAAACATGATTTCGCTTAAGAAACGAACAAAATAAATAGATTCGTGTCAATGAAGGAGACACAAACATTAATAGTTGATCGCTGGCTCTACTCGCTTCCCGCTCATCGTCAGCGGTGGAACAAGTGCTTTAATGCATTTATGACTATTAACTGATAATAAACTTCAACATATCAAATGACAAGAATGAAAATGACAAATGTCATTTCCTATGACAAGGTTCTAATCATCGTCAACATTTTTATGGAATGACTGTAAATACTTGTAGAGGGTGACAAGTTTTGCGCTATCCTGATATAAAAGGGTAGATAGGATCATAATGGAAAGATACTTTACATTCCATATTCATTTTTAATGAAAAAAACACTCTTCCATTTCAAGAAAATACTTTAGTTCATTAGACTACACAATAATAGTAATGAGGGCACCACTGGACACTCAGTGCGGTTTTTAATACGACGTTGACATACTGCCTGAACTCTTATTCTGTGGCAGACAGAGGTCAGTCAATATTTAGATGAACCAGAGTGAAGCAATTTACAATCTGTGAAGCAGAATTATTGACTGGCAGGGGGCAAATGCTACGTGTATGACATAGCTGGTAGCAAAGCCATATTGGGGCAAGCGTATCCAATCCATATCCCAATAAAACGAAGTGATGCAAAGCAATTGGAACCAACCGCAATTTAATTGCAAAGGGGTATAAAATTATATTCGTTTCAGATATACCTTGATTTGACGTAGCAGGTTATCAAAAAAGTTGGCTTTAAGTAAATAAAAATGTAGAAAACATCTTTGTCTTTGTCAAATGTAGAGAAAAGGGATCATGACATACCGACGGGCAGCCGGACAAAAAAGTCTTCTTAAGGGTTCCGATTTTTAGTATTTCGTTGGGAACCCCAAAAAGTACATACATACATACATAATCTCACGCCTTCGTTCCCAGAGTGACGTAGGCAGAGCTACAGAATTACAAACATCTCTAAAAACTTGTTGATAATTCTATAACCACAATTTGCACAATTAAAAGTAAACCCCAAAAAGTAAAGGAGGAATAATGATGAATCATGTTCAAAACAGTCATGTCACTCGTATCTGAAGTTTAACGCAATATGCACCACTCGAATTGATATTTAGCGCTGTGTGGCTATCACAACGTCACCAATGTACAACTCTAGTAATATTGGTTGAAGTTGAAGTGCAATTTTCTTGTGCAGTGGTTGCTCTAGCTGCACTATATTGGCAGGGGGTCCTGTATGAACTACGTGACAGAAACTAAAGTTGGTCGCGCTTTGCTGAGTGAAATATAAAATCGTCTGTTGACTCATATATTTCATTATGTCTATGATACATTGTCTTGATTGTCTTTGATACATTGTTTTTAGAATCATACTATAAAACCTGCCTACTAAATAACTGTGACTAAAGTCGTGTTTTTAAGTCCTGTAAAAGACTCATTTTGTCTGATTAGCGCGAATCAAAGTTACAAATTCAGTACGAAACGGCGTAGACGCGGAACTCTCGGTGCTCGAGTTCGACTCGCACTTCACCGGTTTTTTTTATTTGAGAAGCCGATGAGATCCATATATAATATTAAGATTGAAAGTGCAAATTTTTTGTTAGTCAAGTTTCCCCTCCACTACAGCCAAAATTACAAATACTAAAAATCAAAAAAACATTTTAAATAAAAGCTCATATAACGAATTTTGAAGAAAAACTATCACGACTAAGTAAACTTGATTGGTTCCTGAGATACAGACGACTAAAGTGTTAATACTTACTAAAATGAAATAAGACAGCAACAAATAACTTTAAATAGAGAATTATTTAGTTCATACTTGTTGTTTTTTGTGATAGTTTTTGTGTAGTAACGTCTTCGGAATCCTACACTGAGCACGGTCAGACATGCTCTTGCACGTTTTTTATTTAACCTCCTGCCTGAAACTGAAAACTTAAAACAACACTAACTTTAAATGCTAGGATGTGTTTGTTTTTTGGCCCATCTTCACCAATCGATGTAGAATTAGGACAGAGATACTATTTAGATTGGAGACGGACAATTTGGCCGCGGGCGGGCTGCGAGCTACTTAGTTAGTTGAAAAATATTTTAAAACAAATATTTTTCAACTAACTAAGTAGCTTAAATCCTGAAGATATATTAGTATGAATACCCAGCCCAGTATAGTATTTATCAGCTAGCTGCAGGCGCGGATCAGAGACACCTTTTGGGTTGCCGAACATTTATTACTGCGGCTATCACATCGATATAGAGAAATAAAAAGTGTCCACATTTCAAATGCAAATAAAAATGTTTCTTACTTGATTAATGAGTCTTGCTTTTCCAAATTTTATCGAGAAAAACAAATTGTGACCCACATTAAATCACAATCAATCAATAAATGGGTCACAATTTGTTTTTATCGATAAAATTTGGAAAAGGAAGACGCATTAATCAAGTAAGAAACATTTTTAGATTCATATTTAAAATTAAAAAAACCGGACAAGTGCACGTTGCATACTCAGTTTAGGGTTCCGAAGCCGTTACGAAAAAATACTAGAAACGATCTCAAAAAAGAACATGTATGAACAAATTTTCTATTTAAAGTTATTTGGTGCTGTCTTAGATGATTTTTAAATAGATATAAATACTTTAGTTGCCCGAATCTCAGGAACTGATAAATAAATAAATATCAAGTCTACTTAGTCGTGATAGTTTTTCTTATAAGTAGATGTGCTTTAATTTAAGATATTTCTCAGATTTTTATTACTTGTATCATTGATGTTAGTGCACGGTTTAATTCATGTGCACAAAATTTCAGTTGTGTAACTTTGATAATTTCTGAGAAAAAGTGAGTGTGACATACAGACAGACAGACGAACATGGCGAAACTATAAGGGTTCCTAGTTTGTCTTCGAAACCCTAAAAATTACTTTGAAGATAAAGAAATGCATCTAAATCGTATTTTTTTGAATGTTTGTGCTATTTTAGTTTTATCAAATTTATTTAACTCATCATCTATGTAGATGTTACTCAAATATATATTTTTTAAAAAGATGCAAAATTAGAAGTTTAATCATGGCGCGATCCAACGCTTACTTTCGCAATACACATTCAACAATTAATTATCCAAATGCTTCGAATAAGCCAGACAGGGAACACTACAAAGCACTAAAGTAAGTGTCGGAGAGAAAAATAGCGGCGATTTATATAGCCGACGGCTAAACAGGATTCTTTGTCATTACGATATAATTAGAGCTCGGTGGGAAAGGCTTAAATTTTCAATTAAATAGATAAGCGAATAAAAAATCGACAGTACCTAGACATAAAAATTTGGAAGAAAGACATTAATATTTTACCACAAATATTAAAACGTACTTTTAGATATTAATTTAAATGCTTGCTACAATTAATCAGCTCGAAGCCGGTATTCAAAACAAAGTGTATTTAATTAAAGCTATGCTAAATAATTTCAAACATAATAATGAAGCAACAAGAGTAAATAATTACAACGTAATAACTATTTTAAATAAACCATAAATGCAAAGCGCAGTATGCATGCAGTTGCTTTGTGACAATTTATGGCACTGCCCAGACGAATTTTGTAACGAGATAAGAAGGAAGGGATAGCTGTTACGGGCATGCTCTAATTCGGCTTATGTGGAAACAAATGAAGGGGCTGAATCCGTAGGTTTTGGAGATAGTAGTGATTAAATGAATTCCAGGATTACGGTGGGGTGAAGTTGCAGGAAATGAATGAGGATTTATACTTGGACACAAGAATCAGTTACATGAGTCAAATAGAAAGGAAAATTGGTGCCATGTCGTATAGAGGTAATGGAAATGGCAATGGACAGTGATATTTGGAGAACACTGCACCAATAATACTATACCGAGAAGCGCTTTGCTCTTAAATAAAAAGAAGAAGAGTTGTTAACTTTGTATTTCAAGAAATACGGCAATTTAGTTGAGACACTATAATGGCAAATGCACATTTACCTGATTGGAGTTAATTCTGTCGGTCCGCAGCAGCTTTAATATAATAATCGATCTTTTAGCTTGTGGACTGTGGTCGGCTTTTTGCTGTGCCGTTACAGGGCATCATATGTATACCTCTGTATTTTGTTCCATCTGTTGTTCTGTATAATGTGACATGGAATAAATATTTTGACTTTGCCTTTGACTTTGACTAACGATTTAATTTAGGCTTAACGCCACGCCACGTTACACCATTCGTATGAGCTAGTATGATGATGGAGTCGGAAGGAGACAAGAGAATCACCGCTGTACCAAAAGAAGAGCCAGGGAGTTTGGATTTGTTAGTTTGGTCTTGAGAAGCAGAAGGTGACTGTGCAACAAAAGCTTTTAAGGGCTAGTACGGATAACATTTTGTCAAATACTAATATCATTGAGAATCCATACTATGCGTACTAGTTATCCATACTAAAATTATAATTGTGAAAGTAACTTTGTTTATTTGTTTGTTACGCTTTTACAGCTAAACCACATAACCAATCTCGATCAAATGTGGCATGGACATAGCTTGAGCCCCGAGGAAGAGCACTTTTAACCGCTAGTAGCGACAATCGAGTTCTATGCGGAAGGAGTCACGGGCAACAGCTAGTTAAAAAAAAAAATGTAAATCTGTCATACGTTGGGATAGTGACAAAGACTAGTTCATTTACTGGATGGTACAGAATAAGATTAGTCCCAACAAAAGACCTGCGTTGCCTTCAAAGCCAGCATATGACGCTGGGTAGAAGCCGTTTTGCAATAAAAAAAATGACTTTCGTTTCTTTCTGTTTTTAATAAATGTTTTCCTTCCTTATTTCGTTTATCGTACATCTTATAATATAAGTCTGTTATATGTTTTGCTATGTCTTCTTTTGTCTGATATTATGCTACAGTGTGGTGCATTACCAAACTCCCTTTCCTATTATGTCAAATGAATGGCCACCGTGTAGAACATAATATCAATATACGGCACACAAAGCACTTATAATTAATACCGGGCAGGGTAACCGATCATGTTGGTGGCAGTAAATCGATACGCACAAACGTATCAAAATCATGCTTTGAGTTTATTAACAAAGGAATCATAATTGGTGATGCGGTAGTTAGATCGGAAACACAGCTGTTGTTTACATTCTCAATGTGTATTAAATTGAGATTAAAATAACCATCAATAAGAAAGTAGGTACAAAAGAGGTATGACATAGGTAGGGTGTACTGTTTGAAATACATTCAACTTTACTATATAGCCTAGCCTTTGTTCTGTACAAACAGCTTAACATAATATTCGATTTTTTTTCAGATTTTTTAATGCTGCTTCTTTATCTTGTAGATTTCACTCCAATTCGTTTTGAACTACCATTGTTAATTAGTTGAACTAATAAGATTTGCATTGTTTTTTTATCAACCTTAAGATTTTAAATAAAATATGATCAAACTTTGAAGCACTATTGAAAATTATTTGTAGGGTAACATCGTGGTCTATCAGTCCACCAGTAAATTAACTTCAAACCAAAGTAAGATATCTACACAAGAGCTCATGCATATTAGTTTATTTGAATGACTTAATGGTTAATTTATGTACGAAGAGGCTGTTTTGAAAAAAATACAAGGTACATAAATTAAAACGAATTCATCTTCTATGGTCAAGATTGGAATTGGTAATATAACCTGACTTGTTAAATGATAGAATCTTCTGATAATAGGACAGTCCTGAGCGATGGCTTATAATTAATCGAAAAGGAAGAAATTCACAACATTTATTGTTTACTCCCTTAGCAAGTTCTAGATTTGCAACGAGCGATACGACTGTGGGAGTACTGCTAACTTTTAACAGGAATACATAAAACGAATAACTACATTAAGGACGCAAGTCAGTGAGTCGGGGTAATTGGCAGCTCGTTTCATCTGGGAACACACAGATGGCCCTGTTTCATGCTCCAATAATTTAAAACGTCTGTAGACATCGGAATGCACTGGGAGCATCGAGCCTATTGCTTTGCCCTTACCATATATAATAAAATTTGCATTAGAGTTTTAGATTGTCAACAAATGTTGAAGAAGTTGCCTGCTGCTTTACTCTAACTTTTAAGTTAGAAAAAGACAGCAAAATTGTGCTCCTTGCTCTAGAACTGAAGTTAAAGTAAGACAGCAATCAACTTGTGCAATTTTTTTTGCTACCTAGTCTATTACATGATTTAAATAACAACAAAAGCAAGCACTTGATTGAAAAAAAAGCTATATCCAAATGTCTTGCGCAATGCAATGGTTACATTCCAATGTTTGGCTTTAAAGTTTACTTGCTATGATTGTAGCATAATACTCAGTTAAATGACCTAAATATCTTAGTTGACAGCACAAACGCTAACTAGAGAACAATTAAGCCGGGAACTGTGCCCAAATTAGTATTTACTAATTGCCAAGCTGCAATACACTGTGCACAAGCGACGGCAGGCTAAATTATTATAAATGTGATTAAATTAATCATACGCTTAGTACCATTAAAATAATTAAAAGTTGAATTAATAAAATTTTACACGCTGTTAAATCTCGATCAACTGCTACACAATATATTTTGACATAATAATGAAAACTTTCACATTATTAGTTAAGTCGTTTGGAAAGTTCGAGAATACGAGTAGGTACATCAAGTCTTAAATAAGTCAAACCCCGTGAGTTCCCATAGTATGGATGAAGCAAGTCCAGTAACTTTCGCATGACTCCACTCACTAACTAGATACTAGTTCTGAACGCTTCAGTTCACGCATGGACTCGCTCTAGCGTGCTATTGAGTTCTGTGAGACAGGTGATATTTCGTTAAAGTTGGTCCATATCAAACTGAAAATTGTGATTATTTTCCATCCAACATTTCCCATTTAACAATATTACAGTGCCATATGACAATTTTCAGCTATCTAAAGGAAAATTAGAGGCTCTAGTCAAGATGCATTACGCTAACTGGCGTTTTTATACGTTTAGTTTTTAATCCAATCGCGTCACTGGTAGATTACGTGATTATGCATCTCTCGGCTAGGGCCCCAGGGCAGATTAAGGTATGTTCCCACTAGTACTATTTTTACCTTATAGCATTCAAGTTAATAGTTCATTTAATAGAACTTTTATAAGTACCTACCTAGATCCCAAATGCCATTAGGCACTTTTTGTACTAATGTAAAAATGTAGTTTTGTGTAATAACAATTATTTAAATAAATACAACTACTAACAATTAGAGGTAAGTTTTTTTTAAAGAAAAATAATGAAAAATATTTTTATTCATACTTCCAATTGGCGACAAAAAGACACGACTATAAATTGCTGCAGTTTTTTAATATTGACGCAAATTCAGTACCAAATCCATCGCAGACCGTAGTGCGTAGTATTGGCACTGGTCCATCTGTAGCGTATGCTAAGCATACATTCATCGCGAATTGAAAAAGCCCTTTGAGGTTAGACAAGATGCTTAACGCTATCGTAAACCATTTTCGAAAACTGACAAAATGTATGGGATTGACGTTCTGACAGTTTACGTCAATCCTATAAGTACATTTTGGATAACGATAACGATCGCCGAATGAACCTTGTCTAGGGCGTTTGGTCTGGCTGGAGCATATGCTAAGCTTAACCAATCGCAAATTGTAGCGGTGGCTCTGGTCTGGAGCACATGCTAAATCAAATACCTACATCGTGGACTGTAGCAGTTGCTCTGGCTGGTATGACGACATGCAAATGCGAAACTAAATCCATTACAGATTGTAGCGGTGGCTCTGGTTTATATTGACTTACATGCTAAGCGCTAAGATTTTAAAAGTCCATGGGGCTAAAAGCACACTATACATTCGGTGCCGCAATTCGCATTTGCCTGGACCGTGCAATAAAAACAAAATACGAGCTAAGGTGAGACAAGCGAGTTCAGACAATGATGTCGAAACCCATGTGCGTGGCCTGATATGCATTTGATCGGTTTTCGACGAGTTATCGTCATCAATTAGAGCTTTCATACCTATCGATCAATGCGACGAGATGATCGTGGATCTAACCTAACAAAGACTGAATCATCTTAGCTTTGGTCTTCCATGGCTTAACCGAAAATTCAAACAAGTCATTCATTTGTCGCTGCAAACAAAATCACAGTGAACCCACTACACAATTTAACTGCATCCTAACCGCAACCCGATTTACCTCCCCCTGACCTAGTTCTTTACAGGTCAGTTATATAACCTGCCCTCCAATCCACAACTTGGTCTGTCAATTGGTTAACTTTATTAACCAATGGAAGGCCTAGGCGTGGCATGGCACTGTGCCAGATGTGGCGTTGCATCTTTCGCTAGGCTGGAACACTTGTTGATACGCGGCGGATTTTCACTGGCTTAAGTGTTTATTTAGGTCAAGTTAGTTACCTAGAGGAAGAAGTTACTTTTTGATGACGGTAGGGATTTAATAAAGCTTTGTTATAATTATAACAGTAGGAAGACTCAAGGTTAAATGTATTCAATTCATATCAGAATGCATAATAACAAGAAAACGGTCAAGTGCGACTTGGATTCGTGTTGTTCGTACATAATCTAGAAATCTTTCAAAGGAAGCATTTTCGTGTAAACTATGGACGTCGGTGGCAATGGCGTCATTGCCGCAAGTTTCAAACTAAATGAAGTCTAAAAGTGCTGACGCTCCAGGGGTTTTAGGTTTAGTAACTAGTTTCTAGTTTTTAGTACATTTTATTTAATACTACATGACACCCGCGACTTGGTACGCAGAAAATTAGTTTCCCGCTACTCCCTATTTCTTTCCGTTAGGGGTCGATTTTGGGAAAATAGCCCCTAGAGTACCCAAAGATTACCTTCAAATTTTAAGTCCTTAGGTCCAGCGATTTAGGCTGTGCGTTGTCTGTCAGTCATTCACGCAGTCACGGTACGAATTTAGTGAATATTGTAAAACCAGCTTTTTCTTGCGATAGGTATTTCACATTATACATTTGAGAAACCAAACTTAGGGAAGTAAGTAACTAAGTACAATGAACGGTGTGTGATATAAGTAGAGTAAATAATGTAGCAGATAATATACTCGTATTAATAAAGCGAAAAAAAAAAGATCTGAACGAAAGTATAAAAGTAATAATTCAAATCGCAGGCCGAGCGAAAACAGTAATGCAACCATTAAATATGCATTCAATAATGGAATCTTGAGAGCTAAAGAGGATTTTATTTCCATTTACATGCTTAAGTAACCTTCGAAAATATGATTTTCCGTTAAACTCTGATCAGAGTTCAAAGGCAAAAACAACCAAGTGACCTGATCAAAGTTTAGTGTATAGATTGCTTAATCGCATTGTCAACGTTTTGATAGCTCTTATTTACTTGACAGTTATGGCGGCCAAGTAAAAAAACAATTCCATCAAATACGATATCCTTTTTACCGTCTAGAATAGAGGCCCAAGGGTCGCAAACGATTAAGCTGTATTTATCTGTAATAATTTTACCGCTTTTTATTTCACATTATTTATTTATTTAAACCAGTTAATACCTAAACACCTGCTAAATGAAAACAGAGCACCCTGTGTGTAAAATTTGGTAATCAGTATTTCAAGCAGCGCCTCTATTCTAGGCGGTAAAAACGATATCGTAGTTTGCCTGTTATGGTATTGTTATGACGTCAGCCACCATTACTGTCAAGAAAATAAGAGCTATCAAAACGTTGACAATACGATTACAGATCAAATACGATATTGTTTTTACCGTGTTGAATAGAGGCGCTGATGACTTGACAGATCGATATCTTGACGCAAAATACTTCTTTGTACTTTTTTTAATCTTTAGAGCTGTTAATAAGACAAACCTAAAAACTTTGTTCACTTAAAGTATATCGTAAATGCCATTTTCAGTTTTAAGTAGAAATAATAGCATGATTATTTTAACTGTGTGTTAGGAAATAGAATTTTTAACTTTGTCATTTTGAAATAAGTGTAACTAATAAATTTATTTGTAGTTAAATTATTAAAACACTACGCGATGCCCGTGACTTCTCCCTATTTCTTCCCATTAGGGGTAGATGCTCGGATATTCCCTTATTCACCCGTACCCAAAATTTCGGGTGTACATTGTCAGTCGGTCAGATTCTCCTTTTAGGGCCGAGTTCACCAACAATTAAACGGACGAATAGCGGTTTAACGGGTGTCAAATGTATTGATTAACAGCTGATTAAAACTTACCCGTCCGTTTAATTGTTGGTGAACTCGGCCCTTATATAACTATATTATAAAACATGTACGAATATGCAATGCAACCTTAAAACCCAATTTTTTCCCCGACCACAAAATTAGATGGCTGCTATAAGCTGCTCATTCACTATTAAAGATTACAGCCCGTTATCAAGACATGATGGCCGTTTGGCTCAGTGCCTAGATTGGAACAAGGCGAGATCCAACGCGACATTCTTTTACATAAAGCTTAGGGTGTGGGAAAAGGCAGAAGCAGTACGTCCATACTCAGAAGTAAAATATTCCTATTATGTCAATGTGGAATAATGAAAGTTTGTGGGTTATGTACAGTCATCCACTTTGATTGTTTAACCATCATGTAATACGAGTATACTGTATCATAGAGTCATATTTTCTCAGAGAAAACATAAGTTTATAGGCTCCCTCAGATAAATAAATAAAATGTACAGTCGTCATCAACAAAATATTTAGTTTTTCGCACCTTATTTTAATGTAATAAACAATGTACGACTGTACACTGATACAACCGAAATCAAATGCAGTATATATTTAAAAAAATACTAAAGTTTTTCTATGGATTGAACCACTGCAGCTGAACAAAAACTAATGGCAATGTAATGTAATATATAAAAAAATATTTTGACAAAAAAATATTTGTATCTTACGGACTGTTCTTGTAACAGGAATTTCCATTTTAATTCAAAGTCAGACTCTTATACCTACTTTTAGTAATTGAAAAATGCATAATGTCGACTTTCCGTCATCTTTATCAAACCAGCTCTTACCATAAATGTACCATGAATAGTTGTACATAGTGTCATAAGAATCAGAAGAAGGGTAAAATCAACTTTTTAGTTTTGATAACTTAGATAGTTAAGTCATTTGTATTTTATGATTGGAAAGAATGACTATCTGCTGGACTTTTGTGCGGTGCTTCTTCTCTGCATTGATGGTCTTGTCCGAAGCGCTAGTAGATTCACTGTATATTACCGACGTGTAAAAGAGCCCGCATGTGGCAAATTTACTAAATAAATATTTTTAATTTTAAATTTTTGACTTGTTTATATCGTTATCCAAGAAGAGGACAAAAATTATAATATGTATTTTGGATGTATTTTGGTCTACCAGGTTCAGAAATAAACTAACTTCGTACATTCTGGTGCATTTGCTAACCGCTACAGCTAGTGGCGCGGGCCGCCGCATCACTTGCACGCCATTTGCCGCAACGTATGGGTTGCACTTTTATTACAAGGCTTTAATTTTTTCTGCTGTCTCGTCCGATGGCACTTTAACAATTTCATTACAATTAAATAATGAGACAAACTACCTATTATCATCACGTAATAAAGTTTGCGTTATGATTCCCTTTTAATTATTTTAAGGGTACTTTTAACGTGTAATCTTAAAGAGCTAATAAGCTTATAACTATTACTGAAAAAACAAATATAGAAATTATTAAACTTGATAATATCTGTCTCATTCAAAGTTTACTGTAAAGACTTGTACAGACTACATTAGTAATTTAATCGAGTAGCAAGTATTTTAGTTCTAACTTAGTCGAGAAGATTACCCGACTAAATGTTCGTTGTTCTGACACAGTAAGTTACTAAAATAATCGTAACTTGACTATATACTGACGTAGTCTATACAAGCCTTGAAATATTTGCAAAGGCAAGGGCCAGTGGTTTCCATGCAACCATTTAAGAAGCGCTGTGCCTCAATCACAGGGGTCGTTATCGAGGGGCTTAATTTCGTCATTGTTTGTTCACCTATTGTTTTGTTTGGTCGAAAACGGTTTTTAAATATTTTTTTAAATCTTACTTACCGAACTTACTTAACTAAACTACACAATATGTTATGTTTATTAAATTCTGAATTTTTAGCCTAAAATTGGAACTTAGTACAAACAACTTTATGCGTTTCAAAGGGATATCCAATCACAAAATTGGTGCCCTCTGCCCGGTTCGGGATGCTAAATGTGTTATTTAATAAGTGGGACTTTTCAAAGCTGAAGGACCTAGTAAGTAATGCTCTATTTGGGAAAATATAACTTCCCTATTATTTATAGATACCTACGCTGATGTAAGAACTCGTATAGCGTCACCTCATACGTTTTAAAATTAAGAAATACCATTCACCATCATGCATCAAAAAATATCCGATTTCATAATTAACAGGAACGTATTGATTTCATACGAAATACCCGATGCCAATACAATACGCATTGTGCGAACGGCCCCATTCATCAGACTGTACAATCCGAAACTATAGGTTTTCATAGACTCGTCGGCAGGTTCGTAGACAATGTCGACATAATCCGAATTAGCGAGGGCGGCCGAGCGGGATGCAATATGAATGACCTTTGTCACCGGTTGACGCCTGTTAGCGCCCGAATATCATTTAAGTACGTTATACTATACGATTTATTTCAACGATTTCGAATAAGTTTGTGAGTAAGTATATGCCATTTGCGTACCTACCTACTTATGCAAGTAACAAAAATGAAAGATATGGAATAAAAAAAGGCGGTACCCAAATTATGTGTTTGTGTACAGTCGAACTTAAAAGTAGCCGTACATTTTAGTGCCTATGTCCCAATAAAGTATTAAAGTGAGAGTGGTTTGAATCTAGTAAGTATATTAACGTACAAAAAGCGGCCAAGTGCGAGTCGGACTCGCCCATTAAGGGTTCCGTGAAAGGTAAATTGCGGTTTACGATTTATGACGTATTAAAAAAACTACTTACTAGATCTCGTTCAAACCAATTTCCGGTTGAAGATTAATGTACATAATTTTTTTTTTTTAGTTTTATCATTCTCTTATTTTAGAAGTTACAGGGGGACACACACATTTTACCACTTTGGAAGTGTCTCTCGCGCAAACTATTCAGTTTAGAGATATTAGAAACCTCCATATCATTTTTGAAGACCTATCCATAGATACCCCACACGTATGGGTTTGATGAATAAATTAATTATTTGAGTTTCTGTTCTAAGTATGGGGAACCCCCAAATTTTATTGTTTCTTTTCTATTTTTGTGTGAAAATCTTAATGCGGTTCACAGAATACATCTACTTACCAAGTTTCAACAGTATAGTTCTTATAGTTTCGGAAAAAAGTGGCTATGACATACGGACGGACAGACAGACAGACAGCCATGACGAATCCATAAGGGTTCCGTTTTTTGCCATTTGGCTACGGAACCCTAAAAATGACTTCCTTTTTTTCTTTTTATCTTTTCTTCATTAAACTCAACCCTCATTTAATCTGTCATCAACCCCTCTTTGCTTAGCTAAGGTCAGGTGCGGCAACTGCCTCAACGGGGTAAGTGCCATATATTATTAAGAAGATATTGTAAGTTTGTCGAACTTGCCCCGGAGACGCACCTGCCCTACCTTACCTTATCACATTTGAATTTTTATTATCTCGTGGTTTGAACCTTCACTTCTTCTGCTAGAACAAGATTAAACATACGTTCCAAAATTTCAAAATCGTATCGAGTCCGTATCGCACGGCTAAACGACCTCACCTGCACCCCAAAGCGAATATCGGGCTGTCTTTTGTCCAGGCATCGGAGTACTATGTTAATTAAAACGTATATTGCGCAGGAGGTTTCGTTATACGGATACAATGTTATACGTACATATTCTCTATTGATTTTAGCTTAGGTATATACCAACGTCGGAAACCGATGTTTGAAGTATACAAATTAATGAATCATAACTCAAATAGTAACGATAGATCTTGAGTACGTGTTTTTTTTACAATTACATCTTAGAACTACATAAATACCCTTAAACCATAACCTATGGACCTGTCCATACGAAGTAATATATAAGTATAATATGCTTCTGCCCTCTAAAACAATAAATCTAGACAACGAAATGGTGTAAAATCTATGGCTGTGACTCAATGGCATCTTATTGATGTATTAGTCTCGCGCCATCTCCGAAACCAGGTCGACAATTGTTTAAATTTGAAATGCTGAACTTAAATACACAAAGTGGATTACTTCAAGTAGAAGACGTATGCTATTTTGTAATAATTTATAGGAAATAATTATTGTTTATCACAAATGCCATATACTTAATCAATTAAAAAACTCTTCTCCAATTTGTTTTCTTTCTTTCTAGAATCATGCAGAAAAAATATTGTCACATCATTAATCTGTTCGTACTGTCGAGTACAGAAGCACTTATATTTATACGGCCATCGCGCTAAATATATATCTGTTCATTCTTACTTGTCTTATTATAGTAAACAACTTTCTAACCTCAAAATTAATTTTTTTTGGCTAAAACAGCTCTTTTATCTTAAATATAGTAAACTGAGTAAACATTTTGAACATCACTTGGCCAATATATTATCTGTGATTGCTTTATTTTGTTTAAAATAGCTGTTTTAGCCAAAAAAAGGTTCATTTTGAGGTTAGAAAGTTGTTTACTATATAAGACTAATAAGAATGAAGAGACCTTATTATCAGTGCCAAAGGGGCGTATAGATATATTTGACTTCTTGGAAACGTATACATAACAATAATTTTATGACTTAATGATTTTATACCGCACCGTATGCTAAGGCAGCTGTAATAAGATGAGAAATATTACAATTGTAAAGATATGTACTTACCTGTTGTCGTCTATCATGTAGTTATTTTACAAATTATAACATTTATTGACCTCTACTACATTAAAATGTTTTTCCGTGGCATGCGTAATTTACCTATTTCGCTTGGAACTTTTCTATTTAATACTGTGCAAAAGCGCTTAAATCGAACTTCCATGTGGAATTTTTCTCTCACTCGCCCACATACGCTCTCATGCTATTCTAAACGACTTAACCCAAGCCCATAATACTTTTTAAGTCCTGTTGTATGCACATGTCTAGGAATGCATTCTTCAGAAATATTTTCTGTTCGCTTTTCATAGAAACACCATTCAAATGTAACTATGTTTACATTTTTAGTAGTAAGTACCTCAATCTCGTCAGGCAAGTGTATACACAAGCTCGCTAAATTATACATAGAGCCCTGCATCAAATTGTGGCTGTATAATCGCATTGCCGAGACGCTGCTGATGACGTATTGTGGTGGCTTAATCATTATAAAGGTTTCATTAATGATTCCCTTGCCGACCCTCCTTTGAATAGGTTTATGTTTAATTAAAATAGAAATGTCTTTACCTGTTTTAGTGTTATGGTTTATAAGACGTAAAATATGACCTAAATAATATTTGAAAGCAGAATTGATCATCAGCGATATAGATTTAATTATAATTCTTATTGCTTATAGTTCTTGACTATCTAACAATTAAATCTGATCGAACATTGTCGTAAAGGTCTGAGACATTTGTCCAATAGTTTAGCTAGTCAACATTAGTTTAAAATAATTAAAAACTTCGGCCATAATTAATTACACTAAAAAAGATAAAGATAAAGTACGTTTATTCCGTAGTATCTTTCTTTTAATTCGTTTCAAGCGCAACACTAAACAGAGAATAAGGTAAAAATTTGAAGCTTAATAACAGCATTTTGCCCCTAAGCAGTAATCACGATGCGTCATAGTCATCCAGTCAAGCGTGGGCTTCGCAACACTCCATCTTACCTGTAATAGAAGAAAAACAAAGTTTAGTATAATTATACGGGTTATATTGCAAGCGGGCTTTGACGCCCACACAGGCACATTTTTACAAGCTAAAGACTGCAATCCTGACTTCAAACGCGCTGCCACATCGAGGACAAGGATGAAGATGAATTTATCCGACAGCATAACTATTATTTTTTGATTGATCAATGTCTAATCAAAACAATATGAAATATGATCAACCTATTTGCACAGAGAAAGGCGCTTGCCCATTCGGATCGCTAACATAAAAGCCCTGTCAATAGCTGCCAGCACCGAACAATGTTTGTATCACATAATGAGGGCATATGAGGGCGTCTCGTTAACCTCCTACACCCCGGGCTCCGCAAGAATACCTGTCGACCCGTCTGCGTTCTCGTAAACAAGCTAATGCGTGTAATTTGAGCATACGTTGTTCAATGTTCCTTGTAAATTTGGCTTTGTTTTTTACCTTATAATTATTCTAGAACACTTACGAATTAACAACTCATACTCATACGATATTTTCTAAAAACTGACTTATAGGTTTGAAATCAATAAAAGTAAAACAGTGTATAAGTATGCTTTATCACGGCTATTATATAGCCAAAGGTTAAAACATGTACTGTGTAATAACTCTTTATGAGCGTACGAGACCGGGTGGTAAAGAAGAGTAGAAACCCGAAGTTTGTTGAACTTTTGTTCTGTAGGTATAATTATATACACTAGTGATAATCTATACATGTCAAGAAAATACTTAAAAGTTGCTCACAAACACAAACACTTTTCACACACAAGATTAAATTTTGTGATAGGGTTGGTAAGGTTCGGTTTCGTTTACTCTAAAGAGCGGTAGACATGTCCCATGTGGGAGGGCTTCTACAGCCCAGCAGTGACGGCAAGCAGCACCAGGGTTCTATTGGGTTTCTCATGTTTCAGACAAATAAGAGGTAGGTGCGGAACCTTGGGAACTCGAGTCCAACTTGCACTTGACTATTTTTTTTATGGTGTGGAGAAGGCAATTGGAGGACATTAATAGCGGTTATAGGACTATTCTCTCTTATTCAAATTTTACTTAATGGCTTTCACTCCTGTTAAGGTGTAGTTCGCCAATGTCGAGTTATTTATAGACACTCCCACGGACTTATTAAAGAAATAAGTCCATGGATATCACACGCGAAGACAGTTGTTCGATAAAAGAGTATTTTCTCTAATGGACTAAAGAGAAGCACATGGGGTTAGCTCCACGCGCTTCTTTCTATAGGACTCTTATTACTCTAGTTTGGGTAAGACAACTTTATATGTTAATTTGTTCCAGCTATGAGGGAAATGAAACTAGGAGAGATGTGAGGAGTATGCTGTCCTCATCGATTCTAGATTGGATATATTGCAATTTAGCTTACATAAGCGTGGAATGGAATGTTTATAACGTTGTTTAGTATCCTTATTTTTGAGAATTTTATGAATGGACAATCTAGGTCAATTTGTTATTCCATATTTTATTTTATTGATAATGAAAACTTCAATCTCCACCTTGTCAAACTTAATTTATATTGTGTTTTGGTGCGGCTGTATCAAATTTCTCATCTAATCTCACTTATTTTACATCCTTTTTCTCATTACTCGCCCTATCTGAGCTGAAACACATCCCAGCCTGACACGAGAGGGGGTAATAGAGTGTCATCGTGGCATAATAAATGATGCTCGACGCGAATACCTACCTCTTCACTGTTTTTACATTTACATCAGATTTCATCTTGGGGGTTTTAAATAATGTACTGTTTGCTTATGAGCTAGGGAGCTACAAATGTCAGTATGGACTTGAAGTATTTTATAGGTAGGAAACCATAACAAAAAAAAATTACGTGTAAGTAGTATTTAAACTAATGTTTGATTACGAATGTATTGCGATAATAGCGGTACTTTCACCACTTAGACATTCTGTCAATTTCCTTCCATAAGATATTTTAAAAGTTTTTTAAATGATTTATAATTTTAAATAATATGTTTTAATACTAATACTAATACTATTTACATTTACATATATTTTTAGTTCGTAACCTTACATATGCTTCTCTTTGTAACTTGAATGATTTGAACAAGCAGTATTTATTTTAGTGAAGTACGGAGATACTAAATTCAGTTATATTAGGTACAGTCAACAGCATAAATAAGTGATCATTTATGTTCCTTGTCGCTTTCAATCGTTTCACAATTTTGTATGACATTTCAAACACGACGTTAAAATGACAAGGTACTTAAATGATCACTTATTTATGATGTTGACTGTACATCAAGTTATATTTTTTTTAAAGTTGAATATCTGTAATTAATTATACAAATCCTCAACTTAAAATCATATTTTCGCAATATAAACTCTACAAAGGATTTGTACCTCCCCGATGGCAAAGCCAATTCATAATATTCGCACACAGTACCAGGAAGTCGTGCTCAAAGCGGAGGAAATTGCCTATCACGGCAACCAGTAATCAAGCCGGTACCAATCTAACTTTGTTGTGGTCGCCGTATTCCATTAAAAATAAGATATTTCTACAACTCCGGGAAATAGAGCACCTTTGAGTTTATGAGAGGCCAGTACTTTTGATGAAAAATAAAAAGCAGCAAGGTAGTATAAGTTAAAATGACGCGCCGCTATACCACAATTTACCAACTGGCAATACCTACATAATTATTATATTAGCCTTTTAAGTTTTCGGTGGAGGGGAGCTCGTTTCAGAACTTGTAGACTAGACAATCCCTACTACATTTACGAAAACAACTTACAAGGATAACGCAAAACGCTTTCTGTAGTCTCAAGTTTCTGTAAAGCTTTAAACGATAACTTTCATAGTATCATGTTTAATAGTGGATCTCCTTATTTATACCTAAAACAAGACCTTATTCATCAAAACTCTGTCATGCGTCTTTGCTGTATATTAATTAATTTAAACCATGATTTTTAAAAATTATACTAAAAGACAATAGAAGCAGTTATTTAAATATAAACTCACTGCAAACATAATAAATAAAACTTAAATACATCTTAGCTGTTTACACGCAATACGGATGACAAATTTAAACCTTACCTGTACGGTTATATTCAAATACCTTCCCCTGATAATACTCGTCCGTACGACTCATGCAAAATGCATACAATATCATTCCTTACTCATCCACCGTTAGGAAGTAATTCATATAAAAATGGTCGGATTTGAATTTTATTCGTGAAATTTTTGGTTTTACTATTCAAATTTGTGAGTGCAGGAAGTAATATAGTTTATTGAATTATTGTTATCGTTGTCAGATAACCTTTTTTGAAACCAGCGGAGGAAGTACTTTGGGGGGTGGTTTATTGGGATTCAGTAGCTTGGGAGCTCCGTTTGTTCATTTAAATATTATTTCCGTTTTATAAAATATGTATGTATCTATAAATTAAAACGACAGTACGTAGAAATTTGGGCTTAGAATCTTTTACTGAAGTAGGTACAAAAATCCCCAGTATTTTCACCCAGTAAATTCCTAGTCAAAAAGGGTACAAGTCGACTTAACTCGTAATAAAAAAGGGTATAAACATGAACGGAGTACACTAGACTTAGACCCTTTTTCTCTTGATCTTCAGAAGACTTAATACCCTTTTTCACTAGGACCCCAGTAATAAACAAATCATTACGTAGTATAAAATGAAGTCGCTCCCGCTGTCTGTTTGCTTAGATCTTTTAAACTACTCAACGGATTTTAATGCAGTTTTCAGCAATAGATAGAGTGATTCAAGAGGAAGGTTTATATGTATAATATATTCTGGATTATGAACGGGTGATACAGAAAACTCACATAAACCGAAGCGAAGCAAAGGCGGGTCGCAAGTTATCAATAATTATGGAAATAGTTCTGCAAATATTTTAGTTTAGCTGGCAAGCATTTTGCAGACACTTTACTCACTGATTTTTAGCTGTACAACTGTTTAAAATTCACGGAATCAACGGAAAGAGGTTATAGATATAAGCTATATACATATTATGCATTTAGGTATAATAGGCACAATACGGAAAAGGTCGGAACTGAGTTATACCGTTCTCAGTCATATTCCCAAATAAAAGAGAGACACTACGAAAGGAACTATGTAGATATTTTATACCTGCAGGGACGCAGTTAACAGACAGAACCCAAATATTTTTGACGTGTTTCGAAAATCGTTCCTATAGATTATATTCATTATTTTCAATAATATTCAGTAGAATTTTGTACTTGTAGCTTGACGCGAGCGTCGGTTTGAATAAAATAATCAAATGTCTGCATTTGGAATATCAGAGGCATCATCAATTTTCTTGGTTTTCATAAGAAATCCAAACATCAGTCCAAGAGGCAGACATGTGCGCATAATATAGCACAACTTTTTTTTTTACACTTTTGTAGCGCTATCAATAGACAACGCAGAGGCAACATGCTGGCAGACTACAATTATGTAAATCATAAAAATAACTTAAAAAATTGAATACTACAAAAGTCAGTGCCCTGGATGTCTGCCTCTTAGATTTTTTGTGTTTACAGGATGACTGTGATCATCAGCCCCATAGGCAGATATGTGCGCATAATATAGTACACCTTTTTATTAACATTTTTGAAACGCTGTCAATTGACAACGCACCGCCACCAAGGTGGCAGACGAGGTCCTTGATCTTTCTTAGGGTATAATTATCGCTATTAATAACGTCTGCCACGTGTGCTGATTATATCGAAATTTTGTTCGCCAGCTCCCTAACTATTTGTATGTTGTAATAATAAAGAAGAACGTTGTTGAAATCAGTATTGTTTATAAAATGTACTGCAGTGGCAATCTAGGGTGATCCCTCTGACACCTCGTATAAATACTTAGGTTTATTGTCTTTTCGTAAATTGTACTGTTGTTGCTGTATTGTTTCATTTATCACAGCGGAAATATTGTCTTTACAACTTGCCTATGTTTAAATGCCTTATTTGTGAGTAGTACGAGTAAAAGCTTAAAATTACAAAAATAGGCTGCCATGGGAATTATCTTCACGCAACTCTAGCGAAAAACTACACTTTTCAAGTTCAATATTTCTTAAACCGTCCCCCAAATCCAATAATTGATAGTAACATGTACATAATGCTTTTTTAAGAGCTATCCTTTGTTTTTTTTTACATTCTAACCTCGAGTATGGTACTCGAGGTTAGAATGTAAAAAAAAAAAAATTACCATTTCACCAACATATAATTATGAAAAAATATTCAAGATTCTATTTTCAAAACATTGTCGGTGTAATTTAATGGTATAACTATGCCAAATTACAGCTTTTTCCTTATTAAGAGAATTAAGAGACTCTGAGCTAAATAGACGGCGGACAGACGGACACGGCGAAACTAATATAAGGGTTCGTAGTTTGACTTCGGAACCCTAAAAAGGAAAACCGGTTTTTCGGTGTAGGTATAAACTCAAACTAGGGACTTAATAAATAGCAAAAGAAAACAAACTTTAGTTATTATCATTTGGTTTACAATCATTATGTTTCTTAATAGAAAGTCCTTTCGAATCATAAAGACCTCAAGTAGGGGGGGGTTTCCATAGATACTGGGGGAGTAGCGTTGCTATAGGTGATCCCAGTTGCCGTGGCATCGGCAACCTTCCTCAGAGATGGTTGAATTGAAAGGCTGAGGAGATTTTTATATAGTCTTTTTTTTTTAAATTGTGTAAAATAAATTAATATAAACTTTACAAATTATTTATTTCCGTAATTTTTTAAGCGTACCTACTACTGAGTTTTTAAAATTATTGCATATTTTAAAAACTCTAAATTATATGTATAAAGATGCCATTACGCATTTTAACAACGATATGGACATATGTGTAAGTCACGTTATAATTATGAATAGGATTTTTCAATTATATCCATTTGATAAACTCCTCATTTAACTAAAGAGCCAGGCTCTTGTCCATGGAGTAATTGCCACATATCTTTGTTCTCTGCCAGCTTTTTCATTTGATCACATACATACATACATTAAATCACGCCTGTTTCCCAGAGGGGTAGGCAGAGACCACTTTGATCAACTATCCGTGTAAAATTTTAAACATAAATTATGTTGCATTTTCACGTTCGTATTTTAATGTGTTTCTTTCTCATCACTTGTGCCATGTTTGAGAACTGAGCCCTCATTACCCAGTCGAACAACAAATAAACATTCTGCCGTCGCAGTTCGTTATTGGTCACTATTCAGCGTGTCCAAGTGTTTCTCTCACCTCTGCAGCTTTAACCTTTGGCAGGACATTTTTTCTGTTTTTTTTATTAATCGTTTTTTTTTTGGGATCTGTGTCGAGTTAGGGAAGGCTTAAAAATAATACGATGAATCCATCATTTTTAATTTGTGTTTTATGAAATGCATTTTTAAGTGCACGCTGTCATGTCACAAATTCACAGTAAAAATGTATCTCAGGAGACACACCGCCAAACTGCGTGTAGGTATCGGTGTTTTTGGTCACATTGTATTACCTAAATAGGGGTCTTTAGAGATTAATTAAACATTACTTGACCTGCCCATCACGTAGCGTAACAAAAATCTGTACTTAATATAAAATCTTGTGCTTTTGCTTTATTTATTAAACCCTATTTCAATAAATATTATCAAAGTACTTACTTATTAAAGTGCTTCATCTTCATTAGATCATTTTATTTCCGATTTTCGAGGCGCATTAGGTGCATAGGTTTTAAAAGTTTCAGATTATGCAAAAAAAAAGGCAATCAATTACTTTTCTTGGAAATTATTCATAATAAATAGATAAGTAAGTAAAATATTGTATACCTTGATAAATAATATTACCAAGCCTAGATTGAGTCTAGGGTTAGACTAATGGTTTCTTAAAATGAATGTGTCAAAGGCACTTTTAGAAAGAAAGAAAGAAAGAAAAACATTCATTCACAACAATAACACACAATCACTACATAGTATAAAATAAAGTCGCTTTCCGCTGTCTTTCTTTCCCTATGTATGCTTAGATCTTTAAAACTACGCAACGAATTTTGATGCTGTTTTTGTTAATAGATAGAGTGATTCAAGAGGAAGGTTTTTATGTATAATAAGTTCTGGATTATGTACGAGTGTTACTGAGAACTCACATAAACCGAAGCGAAGCGAGGGCGGGTCGCTAGTATAACATAAAAAATAAGGAAAAGAAACGACAGATAGTGTAAGTAATTCTAATTGTATTGTTTTACAACGTTATGATTCGAAATACATGAAAGCGTCGTCGATTTTGGTGTTTTTAGAGTCATAAAATAAGTTATTTTTACGTGCCTGGGCGTAAATGCAGTTTTTCGGTTTGGTATCTTGCGTGCCATTGTGTAAATGAATTTTTCCAGCTATACAAAATGTTTTCTCAACACTGCTCGGATCGGATATTTCCGAAGATTGTCTGGCTTAGGGTCCCAAATCATCGCTTTTATTGTTTTCGCATTATTCGTATGCGTGCTGCTTGGTCGACCGGATTGTCGTAAATCATGAAATCCACCAATGTAGTATTATATTCAATTTCAAATCAAATGAGCGCGAGCCTAACTCACTCTGGACCGGTATTTGGTACTAGATGGTTTCCTTCAGGGTTTGTAATTTTATCATACTGCCCTGCAGAACTTAAACCGCAGTAACTGCAAACTTTTGCAAAATCTTAATCACGAGATCAATACGCATATGTATATCTAATTGGTATGTGATTCGGACGACGGGAAATAAAAAAAATAAAACCTACTTATGCAGTACGCACAAGTGGTCAATGAATAATGCATATTGAAACCAACTAAAACTCCGCAATAGTCCTTACCGCTTAAGTTTTCCAAAGGTTTACTAGTTTAAACGCAGAAAGTATGTTATTTTAAGTGCAATTTAGTTTAACGGCGACCATACATTTTTACATGACTTTACTTATTAAAATGCGGCAACATACTAATGTATTAAAAATCATGAACTGCGTTCCTCATCATATTTATTTTATCAATTATTTCCTTATTAAAATGCAGTAAAATGTATGGAAAGTGGATTTTAAGAAGTATTCTTAACAAATCTCGACATTGTGTTTACTAATTAAAGCGCAGTTTAGGAGTTAATACTTAGTTTTAGTCAGTTCATTTCGATCTAAGTTTCTCAATGAATACAATTTAAACTGCAGTAGCAACACTTTTTATCTAAAGTTTAATCGGTAGCATTTTGGTAAATAAAAAACAAAATTACTACCTAAAGTGCAGTGTCAGTCTGTACTGCACTTTAGGTGGCAATTCACTAAATTTCTTAAAATCGTATCGTGGTTGTGGTTTTCTTTACTGCACCTTAGTCTGCTTTTTGTTGCTCAGTCAGTGGTGTCCTAGACGCATTGTGAGGAGGGCAGGTGCGCTGTGCTTGGTTTGTCAAGTACCGTAAAACTGAGTAGGGACACAACCTAAAATAAGTCATAACATGTTACAAATAAGAACAATTATTAAATGGACAATAACGTTACATCTATTGGAAATAAATTCAGTCTTATAATTAGTAGCATATGCTTCGGTTGTGTCCCTACTCACCCCTTAATGAACGGGGTGAGTAGGGCCCCGTTTTACGGTAAGTACATCAAAATTATACCGCGGTAGATAGACTCGTAAATTAATCTATATTGATTTTCATATTTTCGTTTTTAGAAAAGGCAAGTGTTCATATTAGGTATTAATGATTTAGTGCGCGGACTAGGTTCTGGTGGATGATAAAGTAGTATACCTAATACCTACATTTCTTTAATTTTCAACCAATGAATCGTAGGTTTTTCATGCGATCCAATTTTGATTCACTGCTAGTTATCCAATTGACTTTTAAGAAGTTACAGATAATTATTTTACGTATGGTAGATGTTTACCATGTGTATATTAGTGACAAGTTGCAAGGTTGCAAACCCATCGCCTAACAATACTACAAGTCTTTAATCCCGAAAGACTTCCACGGGAAGACATGGAGTGGCACTGTTCTAAGTTGGAACCACACAGCATCGGCACCACACGGCATAAACATTTTATCCATAAAAAAGAACCTAGTTGGTAGTGACCCCGCCTATGAAACTAGCGGTACAGGGTTCGATTCCCAGTCAGGGTAAATATTTGCGTAATGCGGGCGTGTATTTTTTCTGAGTCTTGGATGTTTCCTATATATATAACTATAGAAGTATTTATATTTATTACGACCTGAAAATACAGCATTTGAGTTTCGAGACTCTGAAATTGATTATGTTATTATTGCCTTACTTTCTTTTAGGATGCTAAAAAGTTTCCCTTACGTCTTACGTAGGGAGAAGTCCCGTAAGTCCGGACGGCACCTAACGCCGGACACTCGTAAAATCTCGACGGATCCAACGTGTTCGATTCTAAAACGAACGATTTTGTACGAATTACACTCCCTCAGATCTCTTTCAAGTGTTTTTTTTATCGAACACGTTGTTGTTCGCCGTGATATTACGAGTGTCCGGCATAAGGTGCCGTCTGGCCTCACGGGACTTCCCCCTACCTTATTTTTCTTCTTAAATCTCAATTCTCTTGAAACTCTTGGTTTTTTTAGAAAGACATTTAATTTTTCAAAAAATATTTTTTTGCTACCTTGAGGTTTGTATTGTACACATGTTGAAATTGTTAAAGTTAGTGGGCTATGATATAAAACAATTACAAGAATAGTGTGCCTTTAGGTACTCTCTATAAGTATGATTACTTACCGAGTATTTTAGTTGTTAATAATTAGCCTTATCAACATATATCTAGTTTTTATATTGTAGAAAAGATGTGTGTGTATTTGAGTTTCAAAATTATTTTAGAAGGATTTAAATTGCAATGCAAATAGCTATAATAATTATAAGAATATGCCTTAGATCTCAAAAAAGTCTGATTATTTATTTGTTATTGGTCGTATTTTGTAATTAAATTAGGCTTTATCTAAAATAAAGTTATGTATGCGCGTAAATAACTTTATGCATTTCATTTAAGTATTTGAAAAAGCAGTACCTGGAGTTGGTAGTACATACATTTTAATCACGATACTGACTTAAATGGAGACTTTCTACATCTCCTTACCTATTTCTATTTTTAATTTTTATTTGAAATTTGGAGACTTTACATTTCCAATTTAAATTGAATATACTTTGAGTCTCATAATTGCTCCTGGGACCTGTACATCCCTGTGACATTTAAATTAGTTAGCTTAAGTTTATCATAGTAATAAGTTACTCATATAAAAAAAAGACTTCCTGTTGAGTTTCTTGCGGCGTTTCTTCTTAACAGAGTCCCTTGGAAGCGCTGGTAGACTCAGACATGTAAAAGTGCCTACAGGGCCTACTTACAGAATAAATGAATTTGAATTTGAATTTGAATTTGAATGCAGTTAAATGTCTCCATTACTGCATCTTAGCTTGCAATTGAGAACAAATAACATGCGTTTTCGCAGTATTTGGTAAATTTACGGCATTTTAATCTGCATTGCTCCTTTTTCTAGGGTTAACTTCTGAGTGCAGTAACTATAGGCTCTAAATTTAGATAAACCCATTTTTCGTATTTAGTTCTTTATATTGATAGTCAAACATTAACACAGAAAACAATAAAAAGGTAGAAAAAGTACACTTCAATTACATTTTATGAGTTTTCTCATAATGAACTTTTTGCACTTACTGCGGTTTAGGTTCTGCAGGGCAGCATACCAAATTTGACGCTTCACGCTTGTATGTTGTACCATTTTGGCGATACAACAAAAATAACATACATTGAAAAAAAATACGTTTCTTGTATGAGGACCTCCCTTACGAGTATCTTTGAACTTTCTTCCTTTTTTATTTGCAAATAAATTTTCTGTAATAATAGGTACATATAAGTCGGGCGGGATTATTCCGACTGCGAAATGTGTTATTTAATGTTTTTAAAAGATCTTTTGAGAACGTTTTATTCTATTCCAATCTTTAAATGACGCATTTAACCCTCTATCGGAATAGGCGCCCGACATTATCATGAAAAAAAAAAGAGTCGCTATGTCTTAAAGTTCAAAAGATACAGCTTTTTACAGTAAAGACAGACGGATGAACGGCCGGACGGACAGACGGACAGTGAAGGCTCAGTAATAGAGTAACGTTTAACACCCTTCGGGCACGTTACCCCTTAAACTGGCATAGTGCTACAATAACAATACAATGCTAATAAACAATACCCACGGAATATTTTAAATATGTACTGTACAGTTGATGTTATGCTTGAATATTCATTATTTTACTATGTCATGCTTAACTTTTTCTACATCGTGTTATACGTAAAACATTATTTCTGATTTAACTACAGCGCCATCTAACGTTCCCACTCCGAACTAAGTGCTTCGGCTGGGTGGGGCACACCGTGTTTCCTGGCATCCCGTCCATTACCTGGAAGCTCCGTATAGATGTCGTTACTATCTGCCCGAAGGGGCATGTTCGATGAGGAGATAAAAACGCAAACAGCATATAGATGGCGTCAGCAACCCTTTTCTATAATTTTATGTAGTTTTTTAATTATAAGATTATTATTATTACTGTGATGAGACCGATGTAAACATAATAATAAAATTTATTCCAACCCCAATCTCGCAATCTTAACTAAGTAAGTATAACATTTTTTTAAAGGAGCTACCTATCTAATAAAAATATCATAATTATGAGTTAATACCTCACTAGTAGAAGATGCCTGCTATTTTACAGGTGGGGTTGGGTAGAAGTACCTTTTGTGGCCACTGTGCCCTTTTTGGCCATTTAAGGTTCAAATGAGCATCAAAAATACTGTAAAATTAAAAATAATATTCATAAATAGTTAAGGCTGAAGATTAATTTAAAGATTAAAATATTTAAAAAAATGTAATTTCATAATGCTTTAGATATTAGTTAAAATTTAGAGTAGCCAAAAACGGTGTAAAGATGGCCAAGACCATATTTCGATGCCAAGACCGGTACCTCTAACCTATAAATATCTACCGTAGTAGTTTCCCACTTGAAAATTAATAAAAAATCCGATTTAATTTCAGACAGTCATTTTTAGAGCACCGTTACATTAATACAAGAGTAAGTATAACATTCCAAATGACATTATTCCGTTACGTGCTTAGTCTGAAATAATATTAGTATTCGCTTCGTATTTACTTAAAGAAGCGCATAATACCTACCTATTTAAAACCTAAAGTTTACTTAGGTATTAACAAGACCAAACACCAGCAAAGGAATGTAACACAAATTCCCTCGCCGTGCAAGCCTCCGGCAAAACTGGAGTCCACGGCAATTTGTTCCAGCGGTGTCGGTAGTGTCAGGCACTATCAGACGACACCGCCTAGAGCGCGCCGCCAGTGATACGATTTCACGGCCAGGCCTTGACACTATTGCAGCCATTGCACGATTCTACCTGTTTGTTTTGTAGAGTATATTGGATTTTGTGTCGGCTTGATTTTAAAGATAGAGTTAAGGACGGGTTGAGTCCAAGTTACAACGAGTTTTGTAATTGTACAGTTTCAGTGCAATATTCTGCAGGGCTTTCGTTTAATTTATTGTTTTTGCATTGCACTTTTGAACGTGATATCAAAATTATGCATGATATTATGTACTTTAGTTCTATCATAGTATTTTTTTTAGTGTAACCTGTTTTCTAAAGAAAATAACAACCCGCCTAGCTTATACCATGTTACTATTTTAAGAAATCGTAGCTTTTACTCAATCAAATATATTCTACATCTACCTTATAGGTTAACATCTCAGGAAATAGTACCAAATAAATGCTTTTAGATAAGTTAGGTACCTAGTTAATTAACAACGTAACGTGTCAGTGTTAATTGAACTTTACTCACGACCAAGTAAATGTCAGGGTTAATTAATATCAGCCTTATTGCCCTTTACTATACACACAGTACGTGGCTAGCTTATAAAATACTCGTATCCCAAGTTTTAGTATTAATATTTTTTCCTTATTAGTCTATTTTTTATTATTAATCTTAGAAGATAAATATTTGAAGAATTCGCATTACATACCAATAGGGAAAATTCAGGACTTTTTTTCACAGCTTCAATAAATGCTTATTAATATAACAAATAGTTGAGAAAATAATTTTATGAATAGCTATAAAAATAACCAAGAAATAGCAAAACAGAATTTAAGTTTAATATGGCTGACCTGTTACATGACGTCACTGTGCATATCGGATCTCTCTATCCTAATCGCTGTCTAATTAGCAGTTTAAAATGCCTGTATTGTTCGTATTTCTTGGCTGATTTTAATTTTAATTATACTTTTGGCTCTACTACGGTATTTTCATATTTTGTTGACAAATGCAATTTAAAAAAATCATGCATATTCCCTGTTGCTTATTCAGTCTCATCCAAAGATACAAACGAAAACCCTTCCAAAACTAATCACGGCAAAGCGACACGAGACCGTTTCTAATGCCCCCTCATTCCCCTAAATTTATACTGGCTGGGGCATGCACGGAATTTTGGACAGCCCGGCTCGAGCGAAAATCCCCGATACTACCACGAAACCCCGCACACCTAGTTGGTTGATTGGCATTTCTTTTTAACGTTGGTCCCTTATGGTTTAATTTGCTGAAATTAAAACATTAAAATACCCAAATTGTCAATGACTTCAAGTCTAGGATTGTACTATTTGAAACATGATCTCGCGTAGTTATTTTCATCATGCCATCATTATTAACTTTAATATTTAGTTCCAGTTAACTTTTGGAAAGAGTAAAGACATGTGAGTAAGTTGCCGTCAATCGAGTTATCTTCAATTTATCAAGTTAGTGCAAAACTTAAAGATCTCATTGTTCATTCTACATTGGGATCTTTAGGTAGGTACTATCTTAATCTGGGGTATGACATTACGAAATGATCACTGAATTTAGTGAAGTCGAGTGGTAATCTGACTATCAACAGAAATTTATTTTCTTTCTATAACTTATATAGAAAGAAAATACCGAACTTATACCGAAGCAGTTAAAAAAAGGGTTCGTTTTACTTAATCGTGAGAGATATTAATATCTTGAACCTCAAGGGTGTGCACGAGCATATACAGTTCAGTTATCTCAAGGCGATTTGAAAATTTGCACACTCCCATTTTTGAAACCGGCGTTATGTCGAACGCTAGTCAGCGGGCCTAGTATGGCTGCGTCTATATCGCGTGTCAAATGTGGATAAAGCATCCTTCACTCTCGTACTTATTTACGTGTCAGAAGGTGACGGATGCCTTATCCACACTTTGTCGCGCGATAAACGCAGCTATATTAGGGCCCCAGATTACACGGTGTCAAATGGATGGCTTAACCTATTTACTACGCTTGCAAGAAATTACATTTAAACCTTGCAATTCCATAGTTTCTTAAAACATCATATTTGTTGAGATTTTTGAAAAGAGATGTTCAGGCATATGTTGAAAACAGAGATAACATAAAATGCTAAACAGTTCAATTTAGAGGTAGTGAATGTTAAAACCAAAAGTTTTGTATTTACAAACGAACATATTTAATTATTTCCATTTCATTATTAATAACAATTCCAATAATAATTTGTTCGCTTTTATAAATATAGATAATAGCTGGTCTAGTTATCCTTTACAAACGAATATCATCCCTATTATTAAGACTTCAGGTTACAATTTGGATATTGTTCCCCTCCTGTGAAAGAGTAGATTGATGGCAGTACTTTAGTGGAGGTATTAGAAGGGTCACGATGATATTAGGAAACGTCTATATAAGACGGGGTATTTGTGGGGGTATTGTTTGCTCTGTCGCATATTTTGATTAAGTAGATTTTCTTCATATTTATCAATTATTTGCCGGTAAGATCTCATGTTTACAAGTTCTTGTAAGAAGGACTGCCAACTGAATCATATAAATTTAGTTTATTTCAATCAATTATCGAGTGAAAAATAAAAATGTACAGTCACCCAATAAAAATGTTGAGAATACTTAGAACCTTGTCATTGTGAATCTCATTGTCATTGTCAAGTGTGTCATTTGATGTTCTGTTTGAAGTTTACTATGAAAACGCACTAAAGTGCTTAACATTTTCATTGGGGTATTGTACATAGTATTTTTATATAACGTCGGTCGGCGGCAAACACGCATGCGGTGTGGGTAAAAGAACAAAAGCGGATATCGCAAATGAGGGCGCTTGCAATGCACCGATGCGACTGTAATAAAAATAACTCGGTTTTTTTGGACTAAATAAACACCAATATATATTATTAGTATTATACCTTACCTATTATAATGACCCATTAACTACAACATAAGTAACCATCGACGTTGATATTGCGAATACATTCGATTCACACGTAAAATAAAATATTTGGCCTAAAATTCTCAGTAAACAGGGCATTTGAAAGCGTCTGCGATGGGCTAACGAATTCTCAACCTGAACCTTATTGCCCACTTACAGGTAGTTGTATAGGAGTGGATAAGGTCGACCTTGTTTCTGGGCTGAGATTTTAGGCGGTGAAAACCATATCGTCTTTGAGCTGTTATTGTATTGTCAACGTTTTGATAGCTCTTATTTAATTGACAGTAATGGCAGCCGAGTTAAAAGCAATACCATAACAGGTCAAATGCGATATGGTTTTTACCGCCTAGAATCAATGCAAATCGTTTAATTGTGTTGTGATGCAGAATTCACAAAGTAACAGAACGGCACAGTGTAGAATTTTAATATTTATTTACTGTAGACATATTTTGTAAAAAACAATTTTGCTTAACTTTTTCGTACAACTAAAACGCTTTTAGGACAATTAGTCAAGAGAAGTGGTAAAAAAAATATATTTACTCAAATGCACTCATACACTCAAAACTCATTGCCAAACCAAAAGCGAGTCAGAATACGGTGGATTCGCGAGGGCAAACATTTGTCCGCGTTCCCAGGCCGCTTTTGTTACCCTTTGTGACTACGGGCTGACTAGGCTATTTCCTTTATTCAATCATCGGTGGAAGCTCCTTTCAGCTCCTTACAATAAAATGGACTTGACTTCGCTTGTATAATTCACAAGTTGTGATTTCTGGCCACGAGTTCTTTTCTTTATGGCAATGTATGTTACTGGAGTACCAAAAATAACTCAAAAGTAAAGACTAATTTTAAGTTTATTAAACTGAGTTATTTGTAAAAATGGTAGTATCATGATGGAAAACAATCATACAAGTAACTCCTCAATTAGACATAAGACTTTTTCGGTTGGCAGCGTGGTCTTATACCTATATAGTAAGTTAGTGATTCATTTATTTATTTTGCTGCCTAAATAAAACATGCAAATTTGTAGTGATGTTATTATGATATTATTATGTGCTGTTATTGTATGCGGTGTTCAATAAATAATATTTAAATTGTATTGTATTTATGTTTTGTACGAACCACTAAATTACTTCACTGGATGTACTAATAAACCGCATCAAAGTTTTAAAGGTGTTATTTAATAAGTATAGTGAGAACCAATAGATCTTTGTACGCCAAATTTAAGAAATATAGTTTTAAGTATTGCATAGAAAAAGGGGTCTTGATAGACACCAGCGGTACGGAGAGATGGTCAGACGGCCAACGGAATCGCCTATAAGGGTTTCTTTTGTCAGTATTTGGCACGGAACGCTAAAAACCTTCACTTATACTCAATGAAGTTGTGTAAGAATTTTAAGTAAATAAACTAACTATATTAAGCGAAGCTACCAGCGTAGAAAGAAATTCGAAAGAAAAAAATACCGTCGACAAAATACCAAAGGAAAGGTGGAGAGGCAAAAGAGCTTTTATGGAACAACTTTGGCGTACAGTGTCGCAATGAAAGCGTTTACTTCACTTGCAGGGTGGGCTTATTTCTGGTGTGTTTTTACAACAGTTATTTTTTTAGTTATTAAAACGACTGTTTAGTAACAATAGCTCAAATTAGTCGACATTGTTACAATGGACCTGTTGTTAGACACTCTGCGGTTACGTTATATTTTATCTATTGAGATCATAGAGGTATAATTTATTTGCAGTGCCAATAGACACTCCATTTTTTTGAAATCCGGATGACTGTAGGTTTATTTATTAGTAGGTACAATAAAAATATATGATTGTTCTAAAGATTGTTAAAGATACTTTTGTGAAATAGTAACTTTCCCTGAATGCCAAAATGACTTCGCCGCCTTTACTTGCAGTCCCGTGGAATAATCGCGAAAATATTGCCGGTAATGACAATATTCATGTTCAAGTAGCTTTTGTGATTGAATTCATAGGTTAAGCACAGTTATATGAAATCTGGTTTTTATATAAGGGATATTTAGCGTACCTAACCATAAATAACCTATAAAAAACGAGTCAGGCTCCGCACTATTAACTTTTATTGAAATATAAAATGTAATAAAAATATCACTAATAATGACCAAGGGAGTTACCATGACATAGCCATGCAGTTCAGTTTATGCTAAACGAACACAACAAAGCTAAATAACTGCATTAGCTCTGTACTAAACACTCGCCGTAAAATGAACTGAATAGCCATGTCATGGTACTCCCCTGTACAGAATTTTTGATAGTAATAATGGTACACGGGCAATAATTGCAAATTTCTTACTAGTTTCTTTTTCGAAAAACTCCGGTTGGTTCATTGTTCTACATAAAATATGAAAATTTCAAAACCGAAACTTATTTTGTTTACACCCATGACATATGGACGGCCCAACCGACAGCAGAGTGACATCGACAGGGTTCCATTTTGTCCCCGTAAATTAAAAAACCACTGAAAGTATTCCACAAATGGACAGGTAAATACACGAAAATAATGTTATTTGGAGATTTAAAAAGTTACATTAATTCAAAGACAGAAAATGCAAATGTTGAAAAATGCCGTGAAACGCCACGCTAGCAGTGCTGCCCAGACCTCAAGGTACAGAAGGAAAAAACTGCACCGACGGCGCGGCAAGCACAAAACGTCCACGACAAACATCGCCGACTCTACCGATCTCCGTAGATATGCAAAGCGTCCTCCTTTGTAACATGATCTTATTGTGTTCAGGAATCCCCAGCGCCAACCTGAATACGAAACAACTTATGTCGATTTAGAAATTTATTAGAATGTGGTCGATTTTTATGCGAAGCGCGAACGGTGCTGCTGCAGTTAGGTTTCAAATTCGAAAATTTACCGGCGACTTTTGATTTATCGTACATTGTGAATTCTACGGGTACACGTAACTTAAGCAATATGTTACGATATCACAATTATACAATTTCTTGTTATTATATTTAGGGAATAATGGTTATATTCTTTTAAATAATATAGAGAGCAGCACCTACTCATCGACAATAATAAATGTGAAGTTCCCAAACTGCATCAGTTGGCAATTTTTTCTTTATATTTTTATCAACAAACTATAACACGACCGTGGACAGTTCCTCAAAGACAAATCCTGGAGTTATTTATTATTGAATGAATTTATTAATTACTGCATAGAAACAATAATTTTAAATTAGTTTATTCATAATCTATGAATTAAATAATGTATCGAAATAAAATAAAAAATTACTTGATTCCAAAAAGTAATTAAAAAAATATATGTTCAGCAAATAAATAAAGTAAAAACAGCGATGAATTACTCGTATATATTAAAAATATAAATGTGTTTCTAATTTAATTTAGTAGTAGTGTTTATTTAAATAGTTCTTAAATTGAATTTACACAGGACAGGACATACATTAAATGTTTTTTATTGATTATACTTTTGTCTTGGGTTCTCTTTTGCTTCTAGCAAGCATCATCAGCATTGCAATATCAAAAACAAAAGTGATGCAAAATTGATTAAATCTTTGAATTCAAATCCAATATTGCAGCAGTTGCTTCAAAGGCTTCACATCGCATATTCAGTTTGAGGACTCTCAGTTTCTGATCAATCTAACGTCCAAAAGGAACGCCTGGATGGCATTGCAGAAGCACGGGCCTTTGTTCTCGAACTCATTCTCATGTCCGAGCCAGCAATGACAATGACAAGTCGAAGATTGCATCGAACGGTTGCAAATCCCCACGGTTCCGTTCCGAAATTGATCGGAGTAATTTGCCCGCGTTTGGACTGCCACCGCTCGACGATTCATCTCGACGAACATCAATTCAAAGGTGGAAGCGTATGGTAGACAATAGCAAACCTATGTTCAACTCTTTCTGGTTAGAAACTGAACAAATTAAAAAAGTTGTATGTGAGCTTTTAAATGTACGTAGAATAAAGAGTACCAAGGTAAATTGTAGCGCTTGTATTATAATAATACGTTGATGATTCTTATTAGTTGTAAAGTTGTATGTGAACGTTGACATTTTTACCGCATATCCGTAGCACCTAGAGTCTAGGTGCTACGGATATGCGGTTGCAAGCTGTCCAATTAAAGGTCTAGGTCCTAGACCCTTAATTGGACAGCGTGAATCACGGTGTAGGTACACACCATAATATTCACTTCTTTGTTTTTTAAATGATATTTACAGAGTTACTATTAGGTATCGTGATGACTGCACAAAACTTTTATCCTTTACGTAACAACCTATCGCAAACTTAGCTAGTATTTGTTAAAGTCCTTACCGCTCGCCGTGAACTTTTGAACTGGGCTCTATATCACGGAATACAATTGCCAATGGCCCATAAAACACATTACTCAAACAAGACACCGAATCGTCACACGTCCCACGAATAAAAATATACCAATTTATTCGCTCGTCTTTGTCTCGTACAATTTGCGCTTTCCAAAAGGCGCGGCGGGTTCCACTTGAATTATTAGTTTTCCGTATGTTGTGTTCCGATGTCGGGAGAAAGTTATTGAGATTGCAGTTCATGTTTCTTTCTTGTGCAACGAGAAGTTTAAAGAGACGTTTTAATAATAAATAAAAAACAGACAAGTCCATCACCATTATGATCAAAATAGCGTACTTTAAAAACTTAGTTATTGAGCGCCTTAACTTGCTTATCATTAAGTTAATACTACTGCTCTTTTCGTCAACTATATAAGGTTTAAAATAATAAAAGATGTTTTTTGATTTTCCATTTTTTAGTCGGTTCGCCGTTCTATGAGACGCCAGAGGAATGAGGAAAGAATAGACATGAGACGGCGGGCGTCAATTTCACGAGAGATTTCGCATACAATTCTGCGAGCTGCATAGATACAGCTACATCTTATACGTACGTTTCTAAAGGAGTCTTTCATTCGAGAGCACCCGTTTAACTGTGAACGGTGGAATTTTTATCTTTAGTAGAAAAATGGGAGTGAATTTTGCCGTCGGGATGAGATTGGGTAATTTTCCCCTGTGTTCAAGTGTATAACGACTTCGCTGCCTTGTTTCATACATAGCCATCGATTTGAGTTCGAAAAGAGAAGTTTAATGTAAAACTGTATAAATATCTGTAGACTAGATGGTAGTATCCCTGCCCATGAAACTAGAGGTACCGCGTCGAATTCCCGGTAAGGGTAATAAATATTTGTGTGATGAGCGCAAATATTTGTTTTTAAGTTTGAGTTTATACCTATGCCAGTATTAATTTACCTATAATAATGTATGTTAATTGATGTTTAGTAACTATAGTATATGCCTAGAACTTATTGCGGGTTTGGTAAGTTTGAATGTGATGCTGGCCCATATTTTTTTAAAGTATGTCTTAAAAGAATAAGTACTTTGCTTAAAACCAAGATTATACATGATTTACTACTCTCGGTAATCGCATCTTAAGCTAACGCTTGGTACGCTCCACTTTCGAAAACTCAGGTAAGGGCTTTCCGTGTTATAATTTTGCTGCGGTTCGTACATTTATCATTCAGGCTGTGCAAGCCCCTGGATAGAAGTCGAGTATTTTATCATAAAGGATATAATCCAGGAAACTGATATAATCCTTCGCCAACCTCGCAGATACCGCAAACTTCTGGCAGAATAGGTACGTGGATATAAGGTTGAAAGAAGGGGTTTTGCATTTAAAATTGACTTAAACATGAGAAACATTTTGAGGATTGTGACCGATAATTCTGTATTATACAATATACAGTGGTAAAGTTACATTTTGTCCCACACAAATTGAATTAATGTCGAAATTTGCTATAACACTAGACAATTATGAAACGACGTATGTCTACAAAGAAAATAATAATAAAATTTAAAGTTTTTTCTTGCTTTATTATAGACAGTTAAACAGAGAGTTCATAATTTTATTTTTAAAAACTTAGGTTAAGTTGGGTGGCGGAAGGAAATAAATTAGTAACATTATGAACTGAATATGCAAAACAAAATCCTTTGCACTCTCACTTTTTATACACGTATTTTTACTTGGCTCGGCAAGGTAGTAAAAGGCCAGTAAAAACATGACATTACCCAATTAGATCCATTGCAATATTCCTTATTTATATATTTGTTAAAGGTTATCATTTTGCAAGTGATATCATGTCTTGTTTAAAAAATCATGAATAGTCTACCTTGTATATTGAAATAGCGCATCTAGAATGATTTTATACTTCCCCATGCCCCTATCAAATGCTCGTTTGCACAAAGTATAGACTCAAAGTATATCTCCAACGCCGAACCGAACGGCTTTCGAAACACTTTTGTCCCTATTTCCGAACGAATAAAAAGGATTCAGCAAGAACTTCATGACTTTTGTTGTATCGTATAGTTTCGTAAGGTGCACGTTTTGCCAATTTTGTAAAATCTCTTTACTTTTTTGTAGGCTCAAACGGTATATAAATATACACTTTTTTTCATTCTGATGGACAATTTTTTTTATGGCGTAGTGAGTGTTGATTTTGATTTTGTTGAGTTTGCAATGAACCTAACTTTTTTTTTTCAATTTTTAATATAGTAAATAACTATTATTAGTTATTTAGTTTTGTGACGCCTATTTTTCTCCTAGGTTTCATATAAATGTACAGACTTGAAAGACTCACACGTAATTTTTCATTGATATTTTCAAATACTTATCATTATTTTTAATGATGCCTCAATAATCCCATCCATATTGAACCAAATATTAAAGTAAAACATAGTTTTCCATATCACTCACCAAAATGTGAAGAATACTTAACAATTTGGGTTATTGTAGAAATATTTACATTACTTCCAGCGTCTCGACTAGATGTGGTTGACCTTGAAGAGCAGACAAAGGTACCTCCCGCATTGCAGATTCCTTACGACAACCTAAATTGAATATTATGTGACATGAAAATATTTTTAGTCTCAATGTCAGTATACCTAATCGTAAGTGTAAATATATCAGAACTTATCGTATTTATCATATTTCGTAGTTTTATATGGTACAACTAAAGCCTGTAACATAACCTTTTAAGTACTTAAGTTAATAGCACCTTTAACATTTTTATATTTTTCATAACTGTTATTTATTCAGGTTTGCTCGTTGATGGCTTAAATAATAACTAATTAATGGCCTTTCCGCTTGCATTTCGCCCTGAGGGTTTACAGTGCATTCAGAAGCCAAAGACCTATTTGGGACTTATCTACATAATACTTATAAAAGAAGAAACTGACTGACTTATCAACGCACAGCCCAAACCGCTAGGTATAGAGATTCCGGCACGTAGGTTCCTTATGAAGTCTACGGGTGCACAAAAAAATGATTTTCCGAAAATCGACCCCAACGGAAAGAAATTGGGGGTTGTACACGTACAAAGCCGCGGGCGTGTCCTCTAGTTACAAATATACATTTTCACACATCGATATCACTATTGCATAACCGAATATTTTTATTTACTTTTTTATTTTGTAGCAGTCATGTTTAAAAATTTACCAAAGTATCTTTTTCTTTTTCTTTCTTACTAATGTTAGGTATTAATTACTATCTTAATAAAATAATATGCCATAAGAACTATCAGATCTTAGAGAAATTAAATGGGATGCGCAGTGGGAGCGTGCCAGGCCCTTAACCTCTAAATAAAATACATTGGGCACAGACTGCGTATATTTAGAAATAATTAACTAGATGCATTGCAGATGGCAGCACTTATAATTGCAATTTCTATTTTGATAAATATTTCAACAGAACTAAAAATCGTTATTTATGTATTTAACTCACAATATATCTTAGCAACCTTCACTTAAGTATGCTAAAAATCTATCCCTCGGCTTACGCCAACATTTCTCAATGGCCTGCGATTAAACCGTTTACCGTGCTACCTGATGAGGTCATTAAGCTAATATTGATCGCCCTACTGGGATTAACCGACGACAAATTGTCCAATCAACGGACAGGTAATTGATTTTGAGCACCTAATATTGGACGCTGGCTTTGTTGGAGATTTTAAAATGTCTCGCCGGAGGCAGTCTTAATGCTAACAAATATTAGCGTAAGTAGTGGGTTTTATTACTTTGTTTTTTTCCTGATTATTAGTTTTTTTATAACCCAATCAGATTATTATTAAGATAATTGGTGTACTTATGCAACTTTCCACCTGTACCTTAAAACGCCATGTTTTGATTCCATAAACCTACCATATTTATAGAAGTTAGCCATCTAAATCTATTTTACCCCGATTCAATTTTGTAACTTAATTATTTAGTCGGCTAATTGCTGAATTTTGCTTTGGAGTTTAATATACTTAACTAAGAATTAAACCAGTCTCCATACCGTAAAATGTAAATTAACCTTACTTACAATTATGTACATACATCAAATCACGCCTGTTTCCGTCGTCTGTTAAAATAATGTTATTTCCAGAAATACATGATTGATTTTACTTGAATATAATATTTTTCGAGTAAAAATAAATGGCAGTGATCCAAACAACTTCAGACTAAGAAATTTTATAGTCAACAAATGAATTTGCTACAATAGTTTATGGATATAACGTTTGAGGATTGAATCAGACTAAAACATTCGTTTGTAAATATTAAATTGAAGGATTTTCATGATAAACGATGCTGCCATAGGAAGGCAACAAATGCATCCGCTAGTAGCGGCGCAGGCCGATGTTTTAGTATAATATAATGGCCTTTCACAATTTTACATAGAATTTGAAGAAAAATAATCCTTAGTAAGTTTTGTATGTTTTCATCGAGCCACGTCAAAATAATACATATTAAGTATGTATAAGTAAATGTCATCAAAAACCTTCGTCAACAGTAAATCGAATAAAGGAGTTTAAACTTATATTTGTTCCATAATTTTGAAAATATATTGAGTTGTCTAATAAAACTGTGGTTTTAACAAAAAAACCTCGGCGCTCGTAAATCCCATATAATCTACAACAGTGGATTTGCTTAAAGGTCGCCTAAGTAAACTGGGAGGATGAAACAATTTGTGTGCCCTAATCAAATAAGTGTAAAGGCAAATTTAAAATTCCTGCCCAAAATTTGCATAATGACCCTCCTAACGAAACGACTCAATCTGGGGCAGGAGAGGGCATTTTATTGTTATGCCGGTAGCTACCGGCAATAACGGGGCTCTTACCGTTTTAATTTTAGAAAGATCACCCTCATGCGAACTTTATGAGTCCAGAGAGTATGATTATTAAAGTGATGATTGCAATTTTATTGTTATCGTTCAGATATAAACGCGCAATGCTCACGGAATAAGTAAATTAACTCTGGTAGCTGTTTTTTTGTATAAAATAATTTAGTTAGTCATGTTGATATAACTTTTTTTTTTAGGATTCTGATACAAGAGATCGATTATTAAATATTATCCTATAACGTAGACGATTCAGAAGTAACATGTAAAACATTGGACACTTTAGCAAGTCAAAAGGGTTTGGAGTACAAGCATAGATAATGATAGAGAATCTCTTCTCTTAGCTCCACTTTTCACATCATCTTGAAACTTTGGGATTAAATAAACAAAGATAGTGAATCAGTCTTCTCTTAGTTCCACTTTCCACACCGTAAACTATTACATCAACTCTATGAAAGGGATGTGCAGGGCATGATAAGGATAATGGTCAATTTACTCGTAACGCCTTAGCGAGCATGGATCATCGCATGAAAGCCATACCTACAGTCAAGTGCAAATATGTATCGAAAGAATCCTCTCATAAATATGTTACGAAGTTCTTATTACACTGGAAATAAGGTGCATTGGGAAATATTTTTGAAATGTTGCGTTCTCCCATATTTTTACACTTGACTGTACATGTAATTTAAAAGTTTTTGTTTAGTGACGCGACGCAAGGACTTATCTTTAGGTTGACTATTTAATATAGTGATTGACGGAGCTGGCTGAAAATCAGCGCTGCAGGTGTTTAACACCTCAGCATTATGCTGAGCCAGTGTCCGATTCACTGCCGCGAAGACACACTCACTAGTCTTTTTATTGCTGTTTTCTGTTTTTACTTTTGTTTTCTGTGTCTTATGTGTGTAGTGAATAAATGTATTTTTCTTTTTTTTCTTCTTTCTATTGTGTTTTCATGCAGTTACATTTTTGTTTTTTTTTATTGTGTCTCTTAAACCCTTTTTAATATAATTAATTATATTCATACTCAAAATGAACATATTTTTTTTGGATCATAAATGACTTTGGATTTTTACGCATTACCGAATTTTAACATTTCTAACATTTAGTAATCTTTGCGATGCCTATGTAATTTTACCTAACGTAGGTTATCTGGCTACAGTTCAGCAGCTAAACTAATAATGAAAATTATGTGTAAATCAATTTGACGTTGATGTATTAAACCGCAGTTACGGGCTCCGCGTCCGATGCATCGCAGTTTCATATTGGTGTACGCTTATGCATACTCGTATATACTCACCATGCTTGCATATTCTAAACTCCGGCTAGAAATTCCGCTGTCAGATATTAACATTTATATCGGGTTATGGTATAAATGGTGCGGTTTGGTTCAGAATTATGTGCAATGGTCGCATGGCTGCATGAAAATAATAAGATACGCCACACATGTGAAATATAATTTATCAGTATAATGTCTACGTTCTTAATTTAAAATAAATATCGAGTCATTCGTTAGTTAAACGACAATCGCGAAATCCAAAGAACAAAATGAAATTTACCGCGGCGGGCAAAAGATAAGGTGAAACATAACCCAAAAAGCAAACATTTGAATAACTCTCAGAGAGAAAGTTCGACTTTATTTAAATAAAGTTACTGAACACCGACCAGATATAGTTCTTGAAGAAAATTAGCAAAATTGTGGATTTTTCGTTAAGTTTGAATTAGTAAACCAAAGTTGGGACCGACGCCTCGCCGGTGTTATTAGCGAAGTAAACTTTCTTCACAAGTAAGTACAATTTTGTAGACCACTTTGTGTACTTTGAGCGAAAATTATTCGCCTTATTGAATTCGACTGGAGTTTTTAAGCATACCCACGCGTCCAATAGTTTGACAATGTTACGGTGAGAGAACGAGGCAGAGCCGTGTAACTACTATAACTCTGTCCTTTACACTCATCCTAAACTGGATTGCTAATTCATGTCATGGTAACGGTCCCAATACAATTAACTCGATTTTTAATTAAAATTTCAATACGAATATTTCTTTACTTACTTATGACCGGTTCCTATATTCAAACCGCGGATAGATAAAGGTTACTTCAGATTAATATTTGACACGTTTTATATTGTTAAATGTCAAATTTTAACCCGAAGTACCTAAGCGTTATCTGTCCGTGGTTTGAATATAGGAACCCCACATTAGTCACCGACTTATTAGTCTCATTACAAAAACGTCAAAAGTATTCTAATGCGGCTGTTATTATTAAGCAACGGGCAGTGGTTTGTAATTAAAATGTCTGCTAACCCCAAACAAGCAACGCCAAAAAGCCTAAAACATTAGACTGTCTACAGCATGGACAGTGAAAAACAAATGCAATTTGCGTTCGACGTACGAAATTGCCGGGTTCCGCCGTTATTACGGCTTTTACCACAATTACACTGTAATTGAAAACGCTGGTCGTTACCGCGCGTGACGTCAGGGCTATGGAAAAATGGCTTTTGTAATTCAAGCAACAAAAAACTGTATTTTGGGTGGTGTACGAAGTAATCGTTGTAGTAAGTGTAAATCAGAGTCTTGACTTTGGGCTCTCGGGTGTGTCCCCTTTTCAAATGGCTTGAGTTGTATACTAAATAATGATCTGAATCGAGGGAATCCCAATATTTGATTTAACGAGTCCAATCGAGGGATCAATTGTAGACTGATTTACACTCGTTCAAGGTCATTATTTTCATCATCATCATCATCATCATCATCATCATCATCATACCGTAAGAGTTAGTTGTCAGTGGAATGCCGGCCATTCTTCTCAATAGTTTGCTAGATTATGTTGAGTCTAGATTTTTTAAATGTCCTATATTCGTAATTTGATACATTCCTTCCTGATCCGAGCTCAGGAGACGCTGAACAAAAAACCACGGGGTATTTAGCAAGCCCTAGAGCGCTTTCAGTTCCTGCTGATTGGACTGATTTATAGGAAAATGCGATATTGATATTATAGTATATTTAGTCAAAAATATATTTGAATTCCTTAAATTTGATATAAACGACAGACGATGTATTTATAAACTTTTGCGTACAAGATAAATAAAAAAAACACAAGACAAGTTTATTTAAATACCAGTATCACATAATTAAAATAAAGAATTCAGCTTGTTTAGATAATAATTATTAAAATACCTCGTTAAGTTAGGTTGCATTAAAATTTACGTTTTACTTGTAATGTTCATTGAATACAAAATTAAGACTAATTGTTTGCTTTTAATTTAATTTACACACCATAAAAGTACAAGAATTAAGTTAATAACATCTTATTCATTAATTTGTAAAATTAGCAACTATTTTTCTTTAGAGAATTGGGAAGGGTCAAATACATCTGATTAAACCAATCACTTTATAACTTCACTTTCCTAGGTAAAATACTTGTTTGACAAAATGTTCAAAGTAACTTATTACCCAATGCTCATTTTTTATTTTGTCATGTAACTATCCTTTTGGCCTTCTTAGTGAAACAACTCGTCGTTGTTGCATGTTTCTATTTTGCTTAAATTATACAAATATTTCATTTCATTTTGAAATTCGGGCTACTACTACGAGTACAAACCCAAACTCTAAACGTTTAACATTTACCTTTCTAAATATAAGAAGTTTTTTTTTCACTTCGCTCAATCCTCTAACTTGCGCTTCTTTTCAGACACAAAGGAGACGGATGCAGCGGTTCCCTCACAAACTTTGCTTGGTCTAGCCAAGGGTTTAATTGTTGTACGCCAGAAGCTGAGAAAACGCAGCTAAAATGCATTGCACTTAAAGCATCAAGCGCCCCACTTTTGAGACCTGTGTGCCCAAGGTAAAACAGTAATTACAAGTAACATTTTTCCTGCAGTGAGTGTTTTTCTCGGTTTCAGGATACGGAGAACAGGTCTAGTTATTATAGTGAAGAAACAGCTATTTGTCCTTTGTGAGTATAGTAACAAGTGTAATAACGGCTTCGTTAACAGTGTTACAAAGTATAACCACAATGATTAGATCCACGTCGTGTGCGATATTACATTTTGTGACGGGAAAAGTTTTAGTTGCCCTCGATATTTTTACGAAATAAATACTCATACGGTACATGGCTAGACAACAGAATAAATATTTAGTACCTATTTCACCATACGATGTTAACCACTTAACAGACGATTAGGGCGTTAACAGCTGTCAAAATTTATGAAATAACAGTCTATTAACATTAATTAAATTTAACATCGTATGGTGAAATTGGTACTTAATCGTATAAACTCAGTAACCACCTATCAGCTGTCAACACCTTAATTAAGTAACTTCTATTATAAAATCAAACTTAATTACAAATAGATATTTTAATTTTACTCTTCATGCCAAAGTCTATAAATCATTAAAGATGGCTATCAAGAAAAAGGTAAAAGAGAAGAAAAGCGAAGTCCACCAATGAACTTGGATTCAGAAATTGTACGACTATTTGCTAACGTTAATCTTAACGCAGCATTAGTTAATACAGCTGAAGGATAAAAATGCTATAATTTGATGTAAAAAATATGTCTGTCTAGAATAAAAACGAGTAATTTAAGAACGCCGAGGAACGCCATAAATCTCTGACGGGGACGAATTTCTTGAAAATTCTTCTCTAAAGTGACTTTTGTCGGACGATGAACCTTCGGCTTGGCGTGTTGACGGCTTTAAGCCTCCCTTCGTTACCAGCTTAACGGACACTGTCACGTGGGATTCCAGACTGAAATACCTAACTTTTAAGGTTAGTTTTGTTTAAATTAAGATTGTCGGCTTTTACCTTGTTATTAATTAATTGGAGTAAAATAAAGTAAATACAGATTACAAGATGTTCGGATAGGCCAAAAAATGTAAAGATGTTTATTATCATTGAATGGAAAATAAATAAATTATAACTAAAACAACTGTTACACTGCATGCAAATAAAATATCGCGACATTGGATGTTCGACGATAAAACAAAATGTTTTTTTGGACTTAGATGTTCCTTTCTAGAAGTATAGACGATCGATTTTTTTTATTGACACGACACTTTATTGAGTATGTGTGTTAAATTAATTTCATCTTTAGAAGATATTTAACAAACAACCTTAAACAAGACGATGCACCGTCTATCATAGTCCGGTTTAATAATAGATGGCTAAGACCGTGGTGGTATCACTATTATGCCACTTGTTAGCAGTTATACCACCATGGTTGCATTTGACAATAAGAATTTGCCCACCTCCTCGATCGCAAAACACACCGATTACGATGTTACCTAAAATACTCGTAAGTGGCAACAAAATTTTCAGTGTTAATACAACTTCTGTTACGGGTCATAAGCAGTCTCATTAATTATTTTTTTCTTGAATTGAAATGAAGATTCCAACAGTTTGACTTATTTAAATAGTTAAGTTTTTCGAAGCGTCGGATTTAACTTCAGACAAGTTCTTTCGGACAGTAATGGCTTCACGAGGAAAGGAATTAAGAATAATTCCACTCCAAGGAATCAGTTAGTTATTAACTTCGGAAATGAAAAGTTAAATAAATGTTTTCTATTCTATTCTATTCTATTCTTAAATATATGGGCTGAAAAAAGTCGTTTTAAACGTAACCTACCTATGTACTCGTATTAGTTTTATTATTTTATCCTTGTGCTTCATTTTAGTTTTTTATTTGATATGTTAGTTTAATAACCTTATCAAAACATTTAAATCGGAACTAAATGCAATAAAATAATGCAACGTGTTTTTTTATTTAAAGAAGGAATAGCGTTTTATGTTTATTGAAACTGACTGTCTGACTTAAATTTTACTTTATAGGATAGCTTAAATTTTTTGCAACTCCCTACCATAACCTACGTCGTTTAGAACATTAGCTGTTCAACGAAAAGCCGGTTTAACGTCAATCCATACACTATTCACAATTAGTTTTCCATTAATTTCTATAATTATATCTACCTAAACATGCTGAAAAATCTTTAAAACTATTTCCGCTAAAGACGTCGTCGGTGTAAGAAGCTAAGATCTTTAAGTGAAAGTGACCCAACGCGAGTCAAGTTCAAGGGTTTAATCATAGAAATTAAGTTTTTTTGGTGCCAACAATAAAACCACTGCCACTACAGAATGTAATGTATATACAAATCACAGTTTGTAAAAACTCGCTACCGCTTTTTGTGAGTTTGGATCCTAAACTCGTTACTAGTATTTTAAATGGGCTATTGATTGCCTTTTGGTTGCTATATAAACTAATTATGCACATACATAATGAATGACAAAAATTCAAAGTTAACCAATATTCTGAAATAAAATTACCGTTTGGGAAATTTGTTGTATTAAATAATTGTGATGTTGTTTTTTATTGTTTTTTACTAATTTGTGAGTTCAAGTTATAAATATGGCGATCATGATCTATATGCAAACAAAACTTTACTGAAATACAATTAGACAGACATTGCCAAACCACCAAGAATACAATTTAACTATTACAATACAATGTTGCCTATGAAAACACAAGTTAGGTAATTCATATATAGGGCGCCCCACGGCTATGCGTCACAAAGGGAAAGTAGGTTCCTTACATATTGCAGATGGGATATTTTGAGGTATGGGAACATTAATTTATTTTTAAAAGTTAGTAATTTTGCATTCAAAGATTTTATATAATTGCTCATCTGGGAATCGAACCGACCAAATCTGAAAAAATAAACAGCCTGTATTTTTATGATGCCAATCGAAAGGGTAAATTTTAGGGGAATAATTATCTTTAAGTAGCATAGATACTAAAATAAATAAAATAAAATAAAGGAACACTGGTTGGGAGAGAAGTAAACCCACGCGCTTGAAGCCGATTTTTGATATAGTTTTTGGTGTTTCTGGTAACGGCTTCGGAACCCTACACTGAGCATGGTCCGACATGCTCTTGCCCGGGTTTTTAAGTGTAGTATGAGTGAACGGGAAGTAAAAGTTAGATACGACGACGAGCAGAGCGAGGAGAAACGTTAGGTTTACTTGTCTCCATCGATGCACGCATGCAGCAATCGCAGCAAGCTATACTGTAGACAAATTGAGTGTTAGGTAATATGAGTATTACCCTATAAACTGATATAATAACAACCGAAATTTTATAATTCAAGCAGTTATGATTAGTGATCTTATACTAAACGATTATAAGGCGAAGTAAATAGTTATGATAAGTGATTTTAGAGAAACTAAAATTATAAAAATGGAAAATATACAGAAAATAGGGAATATGCATGTTTTTTTTTACAGATTCAATAAACGCTGATTCATATATCAAACAGGAGAGAAAAATCGTTTTTTGAATAGGTATAAAAATAACCAAGATATAAGCTAACAAACATTTGTTCCCATCTCTTTCTAGCGAAACAGAATTTTACGTGGAGTTTATATGGCCGTACTGCATCTCTCTCTAATTAGCATTTTAAAATGCTTGTATCATCTGTATTACTTGACCGATTTTAATTTTAATTTCACTTTTGGTGATCTCTTTTACGGTATTTTCATATTTTGTTGAGAAATGCTATTTAAAAAATCCATGCATATTTCCTATTTGTTAAATTTAAGAATCATTAGACACCCCCCCCCTTCCGACCGTCCGACTCAAACAACAACAAGAAATCTTTAAAGCAACAATGATAAAAAATGTTTTGTATTAAGCATTTTATTATGAAGCATGTGCGTTGGCTTGATGCAATTTGCATTCATTAGCAAGCGTTCGTGAACGAAATGTCAACGGGTTTTTCTTTTCAAGCTTCCTGTATGCTACTCGAAGAATTATTCGGTTTTTTAAATATAAGTTAGTTAGGCACGAGGGGTGCACTACATAATTCCAAAGAGTCATAAATTTTCATAATTCCAAATGCAATGTTTGATAGAAAACTTTATTTTGGGATATCGCTTAGGTATAAATTTAACTTACTTACCTAAAATACCTAACCTACGAATAGCAATTAAATTATGCATTTACTTAGTCCAAAATAGCTTCAGCATAACATAGCTTTTGAAACAAATGAAAATTCGGAATTTAAAGGTGTTCCCAGGTAAGGTAAAAGCTCCTATTACGGACAGTGCTCCAGTTATGAGCAATCCCATAAATATACGTTTCTGAGATTGATATGCCTTGAGTGTTACAATTAGATAATATGAAATTATTCGGGATAACCACTATTAGAATAAAATGTTCAGTATTGATAAGTTTTCATATAAAAAAAATTTATGTTCATCACTGGAGCATTGATTGTCCATAATAGGTGCTTATACCTTACGAGTACTTTACGCGTTAATATTTTATTTTAATTTCATTAACAACAATATCGGCATCAACATCAAACAAAATTTAATTAATAATGTAAGCGGAATAACTTAGCATAAAGTAACAAAGACAATCTTCAACAATATTCTGTAGCAGCCCGCAACTATGTAACAGTACCATTGCATTTCATCACCCCCCCTTAATAATCAAGTTAGCGAGTTCGTCCAAGATGTCGCCGGCCCGAATATCTCAACATTGTTCCTTCAGAATATCTTACCATCTGAATTAACATATATTTGCTACAAAGCTTCAAATGGAAAGCCATTTTATGACATTTAAATTGAGGTCAAATTTTGTATTATTAAAATACTCGTTATTTGCTTCTTGACTCGAAGTTCCAAATTTCGCGTAAGTATTGTTTCTCAAAACAAATAAAGAAATTTAAGAATTACTAGAGGACGCCCGCGACTCCATACAAGTAGAATTAATTTCCAATTTCTCCCTCTATTTTAACCCCTTAGGGAATTAATTTAAAAAATCCCTTCTTAGTGCACCCCTAGACCTCATAAGGAACCTAAGTGGCATATTTGGAATCTCTAGACTCAGCGGTTTGGGCTGTGCGTCGATATGTCAGTCAGTCACTCAGTCAGTTTCTCCTTTTATATATTTAGTTCATATTTGTATTCTCTAATTGACAACATTTAAAAAAAAAAGCATTGTTGTTTTTTCGCGTTTATAATAGCTGGTTAAAAATTAGAGTACCCGTGTTTCTCGGTTTTTCTTTATTTAACTTAAATTCGTCGTTAATAATTTATTCAAGAAATAGTCATTAAAAAGACCGTATATACAAAGTTACGAATACTTATGTCGTGATCTTAGCATGATATAAAATAAAATAAAGTAACTTTAAACAGAAACAGGACTGTCAAGTCATGTCACTTGTCAACAATAACAACTGTAACAACAAAAATTCGTCGACTTTGGGCAGATTGCGGCTATCCGCTTTTACAAATCCGTTAGTCACTTTCATTTTAAAATAGCGTATATATATATATTACGAGAACCGAAAGCGTGTCGTTAGAATCAAGTAATCCGTCAGACTGATGAAAAATTGACATGACAGTTGTATATTTTTTTCAATTCCTATGATAATAAATGGACTAAGGGCACTATAAGTGTATTCCTAACATTCACAATCCAACTTTTTTTACTGTTTTTCCTAAATATTAAAAAAACGACTGAATAAAAAAATCCAAAAATATTTTTACTGTAATCAGCAGTGTAAAATCTACAAACGGTATTTTAATTTACTACCTTAGCACATATGAATTGTTGTCAATTCGTATTATGTACGTATTTTCTATCGATAGGTAAACATAGAAAGTGAAAGATAGATACGAACCTATCCGACAAAATACGAACGATCGATGTTCCGTTCACGCAAAAGACAAGCACTTTCGAACATGGGATCGTTATTGCCGTTATTTGGAAGAAGCTTTAACGTAATTTAAAACATCGAATTCTGTTTCTATAAAATTTCAAGGAAATACCGTTTTAATAATATTAATGTAGAACATATATATTTTATTTAGGATTATTTGAAACTTTACATTTAATCCTTGGAATGTTTACAGTACAATAAAAGTTAGCTCGTTGAAACTTATTCCTAACTTAGTAATGGTATTTTAATTGAACAAAACAATATGCATTAGGGCAAACTCGCGAAACAGGTGGTGACGTGACGAGCAAGTGTGTTAATTAGGCAAACTTTATCTGCAGCAGGATGCGAAGACTTAGTGAACGCAGCACACGGGCTTGGGCGACGGAGACCAGATATCGGAGAAAACCAAAATTATCTTAGTACTATAATATAAATTGAACATTAGGTATTTTTGTCAAAATCTTAAAGCACCTATGTTTTTTTTAAATTGCAACGTCTTAATCATTCTAATACATTAAAGATTATTCTAGCCAGTTGTAGTGTCCTATCAGTCTAATGGAACTGTGTCACATTAACGTTATGATTCAAGTCGTAAGAAGTGTCAAACAAATTGTTTTATAATGTCACTGTGACACCGTTGTATGGTGGGTCAGGGTTCCATTGGGCTGATAGTACAATAAGCTACATTACGCAGCTTATATTCAATAGTGAAACAAATGTACAGGGCCTCTATTCTACTAGGTAAAACTATATTGGCTTAGATGTATTATTGAATAATTTTATAAATAAATAAGAGCTATTCGTCACGTTGATAATACGATAGACACGTCAAAGGCAGTATGGTTTTACTATTTAGAATAGAGGCCTAGACATTTCGCCGCACTCAGAGACAATTAACTTGACGTTCCTTTTTCAAACCCGTGCTACTCCTGTATGAAAAATTGACATTAAGGAACGACTTAATCGCGTCATTAGCTGACTTTGAGTGCAGCCGATGGATTGTACAGTACAATTACTTAACAAGTTCTGTGTGATAGTTAAGAACGGTGTGTGTGACTCAACGTTATACATTAAGTAAGAAACTGATTTATTATTTAACGTTTACGTACAATGACACATACTCGTATTTTTATTATTATGAAATGTTTAATGCCAAAGCAGGAATTAAAAGATTTTTGAAAGAAAGAAAGAAAGAAAGAAAACATTGAAAAACCGTTTATTTGCTTACATCTGACCTAAGAACAGAAAAACAACAATTATTAACCTAAAACAAAAACACAAAAATATCTAGACTAGTGCCCTGACGGAGCAAAAAAAATGGTTCCTGCTCAGCATGTTACTGGTTTGGTGGTGGTGGCAGTGGTTTTTGTATAATCGGCGAGACGACCATCCTTTCTTTTAATTCATTAATATTTTACTCTCTATCCAATTAATCTGTGTGTCGCCCGACTTAGCGCCTGAGCTAGAGCCCTAGCGAAGAGGCTTGATTCGGATTAAACTTGGAATATGTACGGAAACTTCGGTTCAGCCAGTCGGTACGTCTGGCTGGGCTCCAACACGCACGTCAATTCACTGCGAACTGTGAAACTGTCTACAATTGTGTTGGTTCCTACGTATTTACCGGACTAAATATGTACAGTGCAATATTCTAACAATCTTCGGGTTTATACTTTTCTGTCACTCGCTCTGGTATAAATCGAGGTCACAATCACAAATAACTGTACATTTCAGTACCTTGTCGCAGTACTTTTAATACATTACTTCAATAAGTGGATGTGATCTGAATGTAGAATATCTGAGTTCCACCCTCCGTACGCTGCTCTTAAGGTAGTCTAATCCACATTATTACCCGGACCTGAAAATCTTTTTAAGTCCCCTTGGTTGGTATTTGTAGGCTTTAATATCACCAATTGGTAACTACCTATTTAGGTAGGTAGTTTACTTTTTACAGATATCTATTTATTCAACAGCTAGTTTGTAATTGCATTGATGATGCCGGAGACAAACTTTGCGTCACTGACTGTTCAAATAGATTTTATGAAAGCTAGAAACACAGCAACTAACACATGCTGCAAACATGAAGCGAACGTGATCAAAATACTCGTACGTTAACAAATAAACAGGTACTAATATATTTACGGTAGTAGGTATAAAACGCACAAAGAAACTAGGTACATTTTCCAGTGTTTAACCTGTGACGCTAACGGCATATTTCATATTTGCATTCGGCTCGGAACGTATTACATCAAAGGGAGTATTCGATCAACGTGTTTCGTGGATTTTTTGGTTCATTTACCGCATGCCATATGCCCGCCTTCGCTTGTACAACGGCATAATTCACAAGAGAAACGAATAAAAAAATATTATTTTCATGATATCTACGTTAAAATGGTTGCAGAAGTCTTGAAAGGGAAATGGGCTTAATTTGACCATTAAAAAAATCATCGCATACATTTAAACGTGCGGATAACGTTCAATATCTTCATGCATATTATTGTTAATCGGAATCGACACAAGAAATAAAATATTTGAATTGCTTCACAAAATTATTCATAACGAAATTATATCTTCACCGTAGTATAATAGTAGAACATTAAAACATACAAATTTACGCTTATAACCAAGAATACGCGTTTTGCAATGTGATTTTTTATCAAAAAACAAAATACTTTCTGACATGTAGTGCCAAATACGGAAAATTATGCCAAACAGATGGCATTGGATGGATGGATGGATTAGATCTTTATCTAATAAAATCAATAGGCAGGCATTAGGCAGGTAATTAATGACTTACATAAATGGCAAATTAGAACTGTGTGATAGTGGACTAAGTATGGTATTAATAAACAACAGTCAAAGTGTTTTTCTACATAAATAGTACAAAATGAACTTCCCCACAAAAATAAACAACGTGGTCGAAGTATTTGATTATATATAACCGGTCCAAAACGAACTACTTACCTTCTTAAGCAATCTATGAGTAAATCTACGACTGCTGTCTATCGATAGCTAGAACGATAATTTCCCCAAACTTGGACCACCGCGTTAATGTACGGTTTATGTAAATATTACGAGAGTTTAACTATTCAGTTATTCACTTAGCGTCAGTTCTCTTCAACTGTCTTTATATATTGCTGAAATACAATACCCTATTTGACGGCTTAATCGTTCTTTAACATGGTGCCTACATTTCCATTAGAAATACACTAATTTAGCAAACAATTTACTTTATTAATATGTCGAATGTTTAATTATAGTTTTTATTGGGGTCGGCTCACATTTTGTGATTGCCTAGTGAAGAGCTTACTATAGAAATGATCCTATGAAGTAAGGTCTTTTTTTATTATTAGAGCTGTGTGGTTGCCGGTTTAGAATAGTGCCACTCCATATCTTCCCGTGGATGTCGTAAGAGTCGACTAAGGGAATAAAGGCTTGTAGTACTGTTAGGCGATGGGCTTGCAACCTGTCACTAATACACTGGTAAACATCTTAGCCTGATTATGCAAAATGTGGTTACAGAATTATCATCAAGCTTTTAGAGTTGTTGGCAATTCTGTAGCTCTGCCTACCCCATACTGGGAATAAAGGCGTGAGTTTATGTATGTATGTATGTAGTTTTTATTACAATAAAGGATTTATTTGGCAAAATGGTTTAAAAACGTTTATCGTACTGTTAACAAGTCATTATATCTAATTAAAGTAACATGATAGGCTTTGAATCAAACTTTAAGATCGTTGTCCAACAGAGCTGCGGCTTTGCCAAAAGACGGCAGAGGATCCTTGAGAGCAAACTTGTTCAGGACGACGCTACTCTGCAATCGAGTTCGCTTCCAAATACGCGTTAAGGACATAGCAAGGTAACTTGACTAGACCAAATTAAGTAAGGCTTGGTTTGGAGCTCTTAAAAAGGCGAGTCATTCATTAAAATAGTTTTTTTTTTCAATTTTTTTTATATTGCATCTGAAGGCTTGTTAATTAAAATTGAACGTGGCCATATCAGTTCGGCTATTATGCAATAATGGATAAATTGTGTTCCTATCGGTTTTGCCACATATAGGATAAAGGCAGAATAGATAACAGACTCAAAACATGTAATAATGTATATTATTACGTAATTAAAAATAAATACGTAAAGATAAAGCTTTTCATTTTCCGATAACCTTAGAGTGTTTTATCAAAGGGCAATAAAAAGTATTGGCATTGTTGTTTTTGAGTTATTAATGATTGTCATTTACCTTAACAACATTTTATATCACTATCCAATTTTCTCTATCTACTTTATCCAGTAGGAGTCGTACCCTAAACAACATAATGAAATGTTCGCGCGAACATTTTAATTAAAATAACGAAGTTACGCGACTTTTTCTGCGTTGATAATCGTACCAAAATGGCATGTTTTTTGGGATGTAAGATCTCCATTTCAAACTTCATCCATATCATTCTGTTTTAGCATCAAAGAATAACAATAACAAACATAATAACACCCAATGTTTCCCATTTATAATACTGATTACTGTGATGACGTGTAAACTACAAAATAGTGGTAATGATTATGAAATATATCTAAGAAATGATTTGTGAGAAATCGTTTTCGAGAAGCGTATCTCCTGGCCCGACCATAGTCGAGAGTCGAAGCACGTCCCGCCTCCACGTCTCGTGTCCACCTTGCGAGCGACATGCTTTCTTATCCGGGATTAAGTCGAATTAAGACCGTTACGTATCTTTGTTTATACAGGCTTCGTCTCTATAGAGAAATAACTGTTTGATACAATAAAAAGAAGTTTGGATGGAATTCCGGATTAGATTTAGCGCTGTTTGTTTTGGAAATGTGATGGTTTTTTATATGTGTAAAGAAGAGGGTGGTTTTAAAATCATAAATAAACCTGCGCCTCTATTCTAGGCCGTAAAACCCAAATCGTATTTGACCTGCTTTGGCATTGTTTTTAACTCGGCCGCCATTACTGTCAAGTAAATAAGAGCTACCAAAACGTTATTGACAATATAACAGGTTAAAAACTCATGATTTTTACCGTGTTGAATAGAGGCCCTGTCTTTTTAACGGTTCCGTATTAGCTCCCATATACATTAGTAGTCCGATTGCATTGTTATTCATAATCATCGCAAGTCATAAAGTGTTTTTAAAATTCTATATTAAAAAAAATCTAAAATAAAAACCGATTAAGTAAAAAAAACTGTATGACTTGCAATATAATAACAGTACCTCTACATTCGGACTAAAAATAATTATGTAAAACAAAGCGCTCCCACTTTTCACATTTATATACTCTAGTCTACACTGCTACAATACTTATACTTATACCACAAATAACTAGATTTAGAAGCACAATGGGATTAAGTTGGTTCAAAGGATAACACCACTAGGTATAGTGTCTATAGTGTCTACATAATCTGTAGTTCACGAGTTTAAGCGTTGCATTATCAATGGGGCGCAGATGCGTCACTTGCAGCCTAGGATGCACTTGAGTGAGACAAATGGGCATTGTTGTCTCTTGATTTATATTGTAGTTGCATTGTGCGTGACGACCTGGCACTACCCTAACATGTTACCTAGGACTAGACGAGTTTCATTTGAAGGTTATTAACTGCGAGTCAAAATATATAGGGTGATGGAACCAGTAATGGACACTTGATTCCTATTTTACAGAAGATAAAGGTTATTCATTTGTTTTGCAACAATCAACTTAGGATCGTATGAAATTTGAATTAAGAGTGAAGTGTCCATTGCTGGTGCCTGTCAGCTAAAAGTGTCCATCATTGGTGCCGTCACCCTAGGGATGATGCAACCTGGGGCTTGATTCTACTCGTTAAAACCATATTGCTTTTGATATGTTATCGTATAATACTATAACATCATCATATGATCGTAAGAGATCACTCGTAGTTATAATACCGCGTATTGTTTACCATTTTACATAACATTGACATTATTCCTTTCAATTTGTAACTAAGTATCTACGATGTGTAATAAAGAGTAGAGAGAAGAGTATTACCCCACCCACCCCACCAAAAATGGGAATGAAAGCATGAAGGTATGTAAGTATGTATGTATATGTAAATGTATTTATTTCAGAATTAATGAATAACGGATTATAACGTTTTTTTTTACAAAGGGCAATGGGTAAGTTTGGCCACGGATATTTTTTACATAGTTATTTAGAGGACCTCTAAATACACATATATTTATATATATATATATATATCTTATAGCGTTAAATAATATCGGAGCGGAGATATAAAGGATTTAAGTATTTAGTTTTTGGTACAAACTAGAAGTACGCCCACGTATGAATATTTAAATATCTCGGCTGCGATTCACTTAAGAGTATTACATTACATAACAAAATATGTTTATTTTGAATAATTCTATCATATTTTACCACTTTTACGAATGGCCGCTCATCTTGAAAATGTATGACTTTTACAAATGACAACACTTTTACCCAAACCCCTTTACACGAACTACATTATTTGTTTTAGTTTTAATATGGAAGTGTAGCGTCGATGCAAACAAACATATCTCGAATAACTTTCCCTGAACAGTGAGGCAATAAAACTCCTCTGTCGCGTAAAGAAACTTATTTTCCACCGCAAGGTTGTGAGCTCAACTTTCACACGATATTTTCTGTGGAACTTAACGTTTTTAAAATATTCTGTTCTATTTTTTTCATGTAACTATATACTTTACTATATATTTCATGTTTATAACTAAGTTAAAACGTTAAAACGAAGGCACTTATGCATTTCTAATGAGATATCTATTGTTTTGTATGCTGTGTTTACTTTTTATACCTACTAAATTAAACATAATAAGAAGTTAACCCTGGTACATTGCACAATCACGAAGTTTCTAAAAATTTATAATGTTGACAACAGCAAATCAATCCTAAACTTGTTTGTTATGGGCAAAATAATAACAGCATTTTTTTTATTGCCGTCAACATTATCATTATTCAAAAACTTCATAGTTGTGCAAATATGTCAGGATCGACTTCTTACCTATATTTATATGGTCTTCAAATATGTGAATGTTTACTCTAATGCCAAGCGTATTTTGAATAAGGATTTTAAGCAGCCAATAAACGTCGCATAAATTCGCTCGTCTCATACATCAGATGCTGAGACGTCCGTATTCCGTGTACGAGTAGCAACCGCAGGGCAGGGCCCATAAATCTGGGGCTACGGAGGAGCTCCGTCGTATGTCCTGGGCCGTCTTTACACCATGCACAGTATTGCACAGGCTTGATATTAAAATTGCAATATAGGGTAGAAGGCGGTTCAAGAAGTTTGTTTGATCATATATTATATGGTCGTGACGCACTGGAAGAAAAAACTTGCATCTGGGACACTTTTTTTCTTGTATGAGGATCGATTAGTATCAACGATTCTGAGTAAGAAAAACCGAAAAAAAAACGAATTCGGGAAAAAAAGTGCATGTACACTTTTTGGAAAAGGCCCACTTATGTTTTATTTTTTATTTTACGGTATTTTTGATGCTCATTTCAACCTTAAATGGCCAAATAGGGTACAGTGGCCAAAACCGGTACTTCTACCCTACTTTTATTTTTTGACAAGAAAAATATATATTTACGAGTACAAATATTAACCCTTGGTTTCTGAATATTAAAAGAGTCAAACTAAAAATAAAAACTTGGTTTAAGTATAACACAATTAAGGAAGATTTTACTTTACTACAAACATAGTAGGTAGGTATGTTACTCCTATCTAATGCATTTTTATATTATTCTGGTCCTCTTTTCTACGTATATTGTCTTTACACCTATTATTCTCGACGTTATCGTATTGATAACTCTTATTTGACCGTAATGCATGCCGGCCGAGTCGAAAAGAATACGTTGCATTGCAGATGCATTAGGGGAAAGGTCAAATGTAAAATAAGGGTCCGATATGTTCTGTGTAGTGCATAACCTAAATATTGTGACAGTTATCACCGGAATCCCGGAACTTAAATAATTAAAATAATATTTTTAAGAAGCCGACTCCAAAAACGTCCGAATTTCCGATCCCTAGTAGTGACGCATCTCAATTGAATCGTTGTCAAAAAATTGGTATGGTTAAATTTCCTACCGTGTTATTTTTTTGCCGTCACATCAGTGTCAATGATGGACAAACCATTAAAGTAAAATAAATACGGACTAACGTATCGGAATATGTCATCTAGCTTACAATGAGCATATCCGTCTTACACATTTCGTAAGATTAAAAATAATATTGTGGAGCTAAATGTCGTAACATAACCGGTTTTCCTCCAATCACCCCAGGGGCGTAGGGAATCTTATGACGTGTCACGTCACGACACTGAACTATTTCGTGAAACTTGTCATGGTGTGATGTAAAACGACTCAGATCAAGTTTAATACATTTACTATTAAATACATTGCGGTAGTGTCGTCTCGTGGCGTCTTTCGACGTTAGTGTTTTTTTATCTTTAAAAAGATATCAACAATACGAAATCATAATGTACCTATTACCTAAGACATGTTTTCTTTGTATAACAATATCCTTGAAATGTACCACCACCTCCATACATTTTCTACCATACAAACCAAATCAAGAGCGCCAAACATGTAGTGTAGTCTTCTCGTGACCACGTGAAACACAGTCGAATCGTCAAGGTAAATGTTCATTTTACAACCCGATTAAGTCCCAATTTGCAGTTTTAGTATGCCGAACATGTAGTTCGTTACAAAACGGTGTAACAGTCCTCACCCGTGTCTACAGGACCACATGACGCGACGACAGCCTATTGCGAGTATTGCGACATGACGGACGACGCAAATGTTCATAACGAATGCAGACCACCTGGGATAGAGGATGTGGACGGCGACTACAGGTGTTGTGTACTCCACGCTTTTGTAAATATTAACCGTTTCCCGCGGGTTTACATGAGGAACATTCATTAATCGGTAGATATGATAAATTGACTAGTAAAATCTTGAAAGTGCAACAAAAATAGTAAAGAATCAAATTATGCCAGTAATTTTCATATTGTATCAGTAATTTAGAACATGCATTGTTTTGTAGTCAGCCAGGCTTGGGTTTCCATAGTATTACAAATAATATTATAAATGAAAAAGTGAGTTTGTCTCTGAATCTATTTGTCTGTTGATAACGACTTTGCGATTAAACTGCAAATCGTCGGTGAAACTGCAAAACCGCGTAACCAACAAATTTATTATAGAGCAAAATAAACCTTAATGTCTTAAAAAAAGGTGCATTTTGCTCCTCAATAAAAATGTTACTTACGCGGTTTTGCAGTTTCACCGACGAAATCAGTATTAATAAAATGTTCTCCCCTGAGACCAAAGACGTACACAAAAAAAACTTAGGTAGCGAAAAGGGGCTACTACGTGATCGTAGATTATAAGTAATAACTGTGATTCTAAGCAAAACATGTTAAATAAATGGTTGCTTCTTTCAAGATCGATATTATTGTAAATAAGACTCTTGATAACAGTGGAAAAAGAATATAGTAGAATGAGCCTAACAAGACGTAAAACTTGCTGTAGTTACTATCAGCTAACGGGTATTTTTAGTTTAGCCTACCGGTGTGGTCACCTCCTTAAAAATTCCTTCATCATCACCATATAGTAATCAGCCAAAAGACGTCCACTGCTGGCCAGAGGCCTTCCTTCCCCAAGGATCTGCATGTAAGTAGAACTGGGGTTCTAGTGAAAAAGGTTATAAGTCTTCTGAAGATCAAGTGAAAAAGGGTTTAAGTCTAGTATATTCCGTTCATACCCTTTTTTATTACGAGTTAAGTCGACTTGTACCCTTTTTCACTAGGACCCCAGTTTATTACTTTTGCAATTTTGGCGCAGCTTTCAGCGTATTTTAAGCTTTGATATCGCGATCGATTTTAATATTCTTTAAAATTCAAACTTCAAGTTATCCAATCTGTGGCAGACAGATATTATTAGCTAGTACGCGCCCACAGACTCTGTAATCACACGAGCAGCCGTGTCTAATCCGCAATATGTTGACACGGCATTAATATTACACGTCCCATCAAACGACCAATCAGCTTGTTTAATTTCGATCAACCGCATGACCGAACGTGTAATTGGTCCCTGTCACTGACAGCTAATATGTTACTTAATTATGGCTTGTTTATCGTTATCTTAATGTGATTATTGTGGGCTAAGAAAGGAAAGTAAATAAATACTTGAAATTGACTAATATTGTCTGTTTAAATACGCCCGCCAATGGTTATTTTCGGTAATTCAAGACACCTTTTATAAATGACAAAAAATGTAGAATATTCGGATACGGATAAACAATTGTGGCATTTAGTTACCTACCACATTGTTTTAATATACCCTATGTTAATGTTTTTTTACGGTATGTACGTGGTTAATTAATAATTTAATGTGCCTAATTATAATCTCTCCATTGCTGACCACGGGTGAGCGCAAATCCAACTTAGCTGTGCTCACGCCCTTTTCATCACCGCAATCTGTATAACTTATCTATGAAAAATACCTAAATGTAATTAAATAAATAAAATGTAAGGAAAAAAATAAATTTGGGACAATAAAATACTTCTATTTTTAATGCTTTTAAAGGCGAATGCCCACTCTTGTAAGCGAAATATAAATATTTCGTTAGGTAATTCGAAAACAACGAAAATAGAGATTTTTACGGAGAATTCAAGATAATTAAGAACCATTAGCATTTCTTAGAAATTTTTCAATTCACGATTCAGTAATATCAGAATAATATATTATCGGTTGTCTATTTACTGTCACCATCGTTTTGGCATCGTCAGTATCATTGCTATCCCAAAAAGAATGCGAAAGCATAGATTACCAAGTCCCATTTATTCTCTGGTTGTACTGCAGTTTAGTATCTTTTAAGGGCAAAATGGTATGGTGAGAATTTGGTGTCTGTCTGTCTGTATGTCAGAGAAGTTTTTCTCTGAAACAATCGAAGCTATCAACTTGAAATTGGGCATAGTGTTTTTTTTTGTAAATATTAGTGTTTTGATAATAGATAAAGGTTGGCCCAGGTTGGGTATTCTCCTTTGAACGTTATCTATTGTAGTATTTTCGGTAACAATGACTTTGGAGCCTTATATACAGAAACTTGACTCAAATGCTTGGTTTACTTCAACTACCTGCACAGTAATTGCCATGTTTTTACATTATGTTTATTTTATGTTAACGACGCCAGGGAAGGAATAGCTCCAGGAACGTTCATGTTTTATTAAGAAGATTTATCGGAATTGCTCAGGGGCTGTTAAAATAAACACGTCTTGAATCATTAATTTTATCGAGTAATTTATTGACTTCTAGGTTACATCACATTTTATTCTGTTCTATTTTTAAGTATGCAAGTTTAATAATTTCTAATCAAAACACACTGAGAAATTAGTTTTATTAACCATGATTAGCGTTGAAAAAGTCCGGAAAAAATCCCGTTTTTTTCCAAACAACTCGTTTTTTTCGGATTTTTATGGAAAAATACAATGAAATTTTCTGCTCTTATTTTAATCTATATTCGGACTTATTTGCGCCTACAAAAGGGCGACATCGACGACATGGAGGCAGAAGCAATTGAAAAAGGTGGCGAGAGTGACAGTGATTGACTATGAATAAATTGTCATATTCATTTGTTATTAAAACCCGAAAAAAGCGGAAAAAACGAAAATTACATAAACTTCTGAAAAAAACATTTTATTTTTACCGGAATTTTCAACGTTCTAATTTATTTCGCATAATATTTTCTTCCTCAATCTAAATTCATGCGGAGTTATACTCGTAAGAAACGATAGGAGGAATAGGAACATTGAACACAAACTTAACACTCATTTTCCCATATCTTTTTTTACTGATGCTCCCTAAAAATCAATTGTAAATGTAACAAAATAGATTTGTTTTTTTCCATTTAAAAAACAGTTTTATTAAGACGGACGATTCCGAGTAAGTACGTCAGAAAAAACCCGCTCATTTAGCCAAACCTCGAACAAAAAGTACAGAGCTGATAATGCAGGGCTAATGTGAAATCGATGGTCGAGCGGACGTGATGTGGCGTTGACAGACGGATGCCCAGTCCGGTCCAATTGTGCTTAGTGGGTAAACAATTCTTGTAGGTCGGCTATATCCAACGAGAACTCTTCCATCGGTCCAGTAGATACACGTATTAAATTATAGAATGAAAAAAATAAGTCTATTTTATCATTGTCATTATTCTAATTGAACTTTGATCAAACTATTTAAAATTATTTAAAATTTGTTTCTTTTGATTAAATTTCATTAATTGTGTAAATGCTTAATGTAATATTGCCTGGGGCTGTATTGAACTCGGTAAAATTTTTGCCATGTTATATCGTGATATTTTTAACTCGGCCGCCTTTACTGTCAAGTAAATAAGAGCTATCCTAACATTGACAATACGCTAACATGTCAAAGGCAATTCGTTTTACCGGGTAAAATAGAGAACCATGATGATGAAACCGCTTAAAAGGTTTTAATAAAAAAGGTATGGTTGACGGGTTAAATAACAAATTATACTTGTCACCCTGAATTTTCGACTGTACAAATTCTCAAAGAAATTTCGATAAACAAGTTCAAAGAGAACGAAATGGCGGACAAATTTTCATGTTCAATAAAGTATCTATTATAATTCCTCATTATAATTTTGTTCAAAGTAAATTAGACATTGTTAAATCAAGACTGAGCTATTTAATTCTACAAAATTAATTTCCAGTTAGTTCTACCGTCCACAAAGTTTCATCAAAATTATTTAAGCATTTAATTTGAAATTCCAAACAATGTGCCTTCTGTCTGACCCCAGATCTAGAAACTAAGACAAGTAAGTATTTAACTAATGTTAAGTTAGAACAAAGTTTTAGATCTAACAGCTACGCTCACAGTTAAGTATACTTCGTGACGTCTCTAACTGTTAGTAGTAATAGTTTAATAAACATTGTCTTTATATTCATTTTCATAAAGTTTGAATGTATAGTTTAATCTGTGCAAATCATGTGTGAAATTTGGAATGTATACACGTGTAAACCTGAGGCCCTAGACAAAATGCATTCGGCATTTGTTATCGTTATCAAAAACCTAAAGGATTGACGTAAGCTATCAGAAGGTCGTGTCGAGCGCTTACGTCGATTCCATACATTTTGTCAGTTTTCGAAAATCGTTTACGTTAACATTAATAAACTTGTCTAGCTTCATTGATTAGAATCCTATATAGATACCAGTTTATAGAAGCCATTTAACCAAGAACTGACCTAATAATAGTTACTGAAGGCCGTGGTAACTGGGTCTCCGCTATACTAAATGTAGAGTCTTTAAAGAGTTTCCAAAGAGTTTGGACTCGTTCAATTCGTAAATATTTGATTAAATACCTCAAAAGTTCCAAACTAAAAGCCGATTGGCAGCAAATACCTATATCACACTCTTATAATTCTTACAGCGTCAAACCTTACGTCAGCGATGACGGCGATATGGTGTAGACGTCTTGATTAGTATGAGACTTGTATATAGGTATGTAAACAACAATAATGAACCCGCTGACTAAGCCCCAGAGTCGCCCCGTCATGGGCTAGATATAGATAAGGCCCTTTATAAATAGAATAGCTATCATTATGATACCGCATTTTGTAGAATATTTCTTGCTTTAGACCACTAATTAATTAATGTAAATACCTAAGCTCCAGAGAATCACAAAGCCGCACGCAATCTACAGAGCGCATCCGTCACGGCGCGTCACGTGTTCGCAGTTATTAGTCACATTGTCGCACGGCTATCTGCCTCTGTCGGAACTGCCGCGTGCCGCCGACTGAAAAGGCAGGTCGGGACCTAAATTATGAGTATTCATTAAGTCAAAACCGATTTCAAGTAGGTAAGTTATCTCACTTGCGTAATCGACAAGGTTACTTTTTTCACCAAACGTACTTCAGTCAATTGAAAAAGTTGAGATTTGATTTGAGTGATGTAGGCAAAATTACTGACATAGCCCAGCGAATTGCGAACCTTAAGTGGTATTGGGCGGGGTACATTGCTCTTAGAACTGATGGCCGTTGTGGCGGAAAAGGTGTAAAGTGGCGGCCGAGGACCGAAACGCAAAGTGTTGGCAGGCCTTCCAAAACGTGGACCGACGATCTGGTGAAGATCGTCGGAAGTCGAAGAATGCGAGTAGTACCAAACTGGCCATCGTGGAGATCCTTGGGGAAGGCCTATGTCCAGCAGTGGACGTCTTTCGGCTGATACGATGATGATGATGTAGGCATTAAGATAATGACGCGTAATACTTATTAAGAGCAATTCGAGTAAGAATCCAAAACCTGCTTTTGTTTTAAGATGAAAATTTAATGGCTCAATTACATTTCTCGTTATCTTAGGCTCAAGGTCTCGCGACGTCCTAACCCAACTAACATGCCTCGTAGGAACACCAGCGCTGAATCATAATTCGCGCTGGCTTCCGACCGCCGGTCGCCGTCGCGTGAAATACTAACAAATGCTTCCGCTGTCCGCTTTGTCTGTGCAACTTTGTCCTAACGTGCATGAAGGGACATGGATATCTGGAAACGCAGGTATGAACCATTGTTATTTAAGTTGTTTCTTTATTAGCGCTTTTTATTTTCACCGGCATTCCACCATAATTTATTTAGCCGACGTCTTCCTGAGAAGTGTGCATTTAGGAAACTTTTTTTGTAAAATAGGTAAGTATATGAACTAAATTACAGCATTCATATCTTCGGTCTTTGTTTGACGTTTTTAAATTACCTCATTTACCATATCTTAAATTCTTGCATTCCATCACCTTACAACCTAAATATTGCATTTACCTTCGTCATGGGCAATCACCTTCTTGTACCTGGTTAAAGAACCGACGAAAAATTGCTGTGGTCTATGATGACTTGCATTACTATTCGATAAAAGTAAGAAATTAAGCAAAGTCTTTAACAGGATTTCTCGAAAGTTATAGTTATTTGTCATCTTATTGGTTCAATTGCTCATGAGCCTTAGCCAAAAAGGGAAGGCTTTGTTTTTGACTTAAATGCAGTATATGTATTATTCTTCTTTGTTCCCTCGTGCAGGAAGAACAGCTGACTGAATTCGAGTTTCTTTAATAACGGGTACTTTAAAACAGTGCTTAAATGGTAAATTCGGATGAAAATAAGACGGGAATTTATCATAATATAGACGACAATATCAAACATACAGCGGACTTTTAAAGCTACCTTTCCGCTAGACTTACAAATTAACATGGTACAATCAACATCATAAATAAGTGATCATTTATGTATCTTGTCGCTTTAACGTCGTGTTTGAAATGTAATACAAAATTGTGAAACGATTGAAAGCGACAAGGTACATAAATGATCACTTATTTATGCCGTTGACTGTACCCTACCATTTATCAGGCCATTGTAGATAGGTAGTTCTTCTCCTTAGTTCTTTTTCTAAAACTCACATCCAAGGGTTTTATAATTATTTTCTTACCTACCCTTTAACAACCACACTCCACGTTAACACAGTCGTCAATAGTCCGGCATAAAATTGCACTCAATCCAGTACCGTGAGAAACAATGAGTTTGCTATGTGACGTGTGGTTTTCTCTCAGAACTAGCAAAGTGTCTGGTGAATGCTTTGCAGGAAATTCATCTTTACGGCATTGCACACTTTTTTCCAAGCCGTTACTACAAATTTTATTTTGAAATCCTTTATTTTCGATGATTGCTCAGAATAAAACAATGTGCAAAGAAAACGGGCGCACTCGATTTTTTCAAGTAGTTGACTGTAACTAAATGATAAATAAGATTTAATGCTACAAAATTAAAAAAAATATGTTTTCGAAGAAAAATAATAATTATACATATTTGTACCATAAAATCTCATTTACTAACACTATATTGTAGTAGTAGTTCATAAACAATAATATTATTCAACGCATTATGTTAATTTAGCATAATGCGGTGAATAAAAATATTGTTTTCACTTTATACCAGAATCGACTACTGTAAGTACAGAGCTTTGAGCCGCTAAAAACCCCCAAGAAGCTAAAATAAATACAAAAAACCTCTTTTTAATACGGACGTTAACCGAAGTAACTCCCAGGCCATAATCCGATATGGGCTGTATTGCCCGCTTAGTGGCGGGTAGTTTCTTTTAACGGTAATTGCTTACTATATCGGAGTTGCACACTTGCTTTCGGCCATAGGAGATTTCAATGGTTATTATTATTAAAGATTAGTACATTATACTAAACATCTTATAGGCTTATTATTAAAGTTTAGCACTAGGTTTCCGGAAATTTATCTTACAACTAAGATGGGACGACATCTCACGGATATTATTATACAATATTATTACTATAATAACATCAGCCGTGGGACGTACTCTGTTGGAAATTTCCTCAGGATATCCACTACAGGGTTATAAAAAATGTAGCTGTTTAATTAATCTGGTCTGTGAATGTGGCCTCGCTTGAAATGTTCATACGAAGAAAATGATTTCCACCCGTGTTAGGGAACACAGCTGATATCAAACACTGTCGTTAAAAGCAATTTGCAGTTTACAAACTAAACCAGGCAACATGAGATAAACCTCAAGTCTTAACAAAAGAAAATTGCTTTTCTTTAGGGTTTTCCGTGAGCTTTCTGAAAATGTACATAACCTTAATGTTGAGCATTTTGAGCCAAGATTGATATGACGAGTACATTACCAACTAGCGGGTTCGGTCGACTGCTTAGTTTGACTTCTTTTTGTCTTTTCTATTCATAAATATAAAAATCACACATCGGTAATGTACGTCCTTTTTCCTTTATGTTCCTTACTTGGCGAGGTATAAAATACACGGACCTCAACAATTTAATATATTGAATGTGAATTGAATATTGAAAATTGGGCTTACATTTTTACATAGCTACTGAATCACGGATGGATGGACAGGCAGACAGACTACTAAGTGAAATTATTAAGAAACCTTTTTTTATTTCTAAACCCTGAAATTATTTATATAATTAGATTCGCTCTAGCTAATTTTAAACCGGAAAATCTTTGTTAGTTTTACTCTAATTAGTTCCATTTAAAATTAAGTAAGTACCTTACTTTAGGCATAATAATTGTAGCGGTAAAAAGTATCTAATATCCTACATATTTCAGCGGATTAATTTCCTTTGCGAGTATTCACCGGACACTCGCTGTTCAGAAGGAAGCGGCGCGTCACGCCACGGGCTATTGTTCTTCACGCTACCGGCTTAAACGAGACTTTATTTGGATCAATTTAAGTGTTAATAGTAATATAACGAACTATCTGGGCCTTACTCATGCATGTTTATGAATAAATAAATATCAGGGTACAATGTCACACCAATTCACGGAGTCCCAAACTAAGCTCGAGGCTTGTACAGTCAAGTTCATAAATATGTGTACACTCTTTAGTACCTTGTCTATATAATGTCATGTTTAAACTGCCATGTATGAACTGTCACGGCGTTTAAAGTGACAAGGAATGAAAGTATACAGATATTTATGAAATCGACTGTACTATGGGTACTAGACAACGATATAAATACTTATATAAAGAAATAAATACTTAAATACATAGAAAACATCATGACTCAGGAACAAATATACATGCACGAGGCACCTTAAATTCTCGTAAAAACGACAATTAACAGTTAAAATGTATGAAAAGAAGTTTTTTTTTAAATCAAAATGCAAGCAACTGTTTCACAGTCACAGGCCGGTAATACGATAAAAAGGGTTTCGGATATTCGTTATTGCATGATTAAATAAAATGTGCACCGCAAAGGAACAACAACTATACAAACAAACGTTTCCTTATAGCTTCGGGTATAAAGCTCTCTAAGTTAGTATCGGCCGAAGTTTACACATCATTAGGTGCAACTTGCCGTACGAAGCGCTTTGATTACGCAATGAACCGACGCAAACTACTAGAACGGTTCCATTGTTTAATTACTTACTAGCTCTTATGCCTAGCCCGCGAGAGATTCAAGTGTAGATGAAATTCATTTATTACTACACTCAGAGACAAAAAAATGGGTACGCTATTTTGGACGTAGATTAATGAATAAGTTTCAAAACGCCATGAACCGCATATTAAATTGGTAGGTAGGTCAGTACAGGGGTGTGAATCTCTCAAAAACGCGGTCGGACGAACGAACAAGTGAATGTCGCAGCGGCGATTTTAAGTCGATCGATTTCCTGATGATTTATCGTGCTCAGTAGAAGGTCAAACTGCAGGCCAAGTCAAAAATATAGTTAAGAGACACATGGTAGGTAAGTACAATTGTAAAAAAAAAGTGTGACCATAAATCATAAAACTAAGCATGTACCTATTGCATATTAACCTATATGTAATTTTAATAACAATAACATTAGACAAGTAAGATTCCTTAACTCATAAAATGTTTAATATTTAAGATTAGTAGTTAAGTTTAAAATAATGTAATGTAACCAAATGAAATAAATAGTTTAAATTTTAATTAAAAAAAAAAGTAGTCCCGTCAGAGCGAACCAAACACATTTTAGCGCGTGCATTTTCAATTTGGCAGCATGGCTTCTGTTGATAAGATCAAACGTACGTTCTGTCATAAGAAATACTGGAAAAGGGCCGAATCTTAAGTACCCGAAACTGACGTCTATGCATTACTCGATGTATGAATGCGGAAGAAGCTAAAGAGGTTTGTCAGGATCGTAGCAGGTGGAAAGAAGTGGTCTCTGCCTACCCCTCTGGGAAACAGGTGTGATGTAATGTATGTACTTATGTATAATAATTATGATATTGCAAAAAAAAACTACATGTCACGCAGTTCATTGTTAAACTTTTTCATGACGATTAAGTATAACTATTATTGTATTGTTATGCTAATATTTTACAAACCAATTTGGGTTTTTTTAGTTTGGAAGTATATTTTAAAGTCTGTTAAAAATTGAATTATTAATAAAATATCGTATAAAATGTAATTTAAATAACCAATTTTATGATAAAAAGAAATAGAAAGTAGATAAGGTCTTTCAAACTCCAATCAATGCTAACCTTTAGGATAACGATGTCTATTCTTCCACATTGGTATTGTTGAAGCCAGGTAGGAAAGTCGTTAAAACTTTTCAAGCCTCTCGAGGATACCTTTTCTTTTGTAATGTTAAGGCCGTTTTAGGAATAGGTAAGGCCTAACAATCTCTGACATAAAAAGGTTACCTAGTTTTCAAATTTTTATACCTTTTAACTACACATAATTAATTAATCGTTTTTACTTAAAGCCATTTAAAGAACGATCCTTCTTTTATCATTTTAATACATTCATCTTCCTCAGATATTAAAAAAGCGTTTTTTCATTTGCAGTCACTTGACTATCAACCAGATATTCATAGAAATCAAAATATAAAAAGAATGCTACAATACATATTAAACATTATGTTTATCGAAATAAGATCGGCAAAGTTAAACAACGGCATGTTTGTTCGATAAAGGCAAATATTCCGAATAATATCTGTATATATAGCCATATGCCCGATGCATAAAGTTTTATGTGTCCGATTGGTTACTTTTATTGGCCTCTGGGAAGCAGCTCGCCTTATCTGTACCTGCCATGCATGGGTATGATATAGCTTACAACAGCCTCGCCATTTCATGGAAAAATAGCTCGCATTTACTCATAGCTTAACTGCCACGGTACCGGCACTACCATTACCTACCGGCACAAACAAACAAAAAGCAAGTATTTGTTATATCTGACGGTATGTTTTTATATTTACGTCTACATTATGTATGTGCCTACTACCTCTATATGAGTATTACTCATATAGTAGGCATGTAGATGACACCAATGTTGGACACTTTTAGCTGAGGGCACCAATAATGGACACTTAACTCTTAATCCAAAGATCATAAGGTTACAAATTGATTGTCTCAAAATAAATGAATAACCCTTATCTTCTGTACCATAACAATCAGTGTCCATCATTGGTCCCGTTCGTTACTGGTTCCATCACCCTAGGATAAGTTTGTACCATAGTTTTATTATTTATTGCGAGAAATTTACAGAGAATGACCGTCTTACCGTTATTTATGTCTCGTACTTTCTGCTGGATTGTCTTTTATTATGAATTAAAGATTTAGAAAAAACAAGAAATAACTGTCTTGGGTACAGTGGGTCATATAAGTAGTTGCACACTATGGTACCTTGTCACTTTAACGCCTTTGACAGGATAGTGCAGCGGTTCTAACAGAATGTTAAAATGACAAAGCAATAAAGTGTGCTTCTAGTTATAAGGCCTACCCTTACAATTAAAAGAAGAATCATGATAATTTACTTGGCAAAAAAACTTTGAATTAACAATCAAACACTGGTAAAAAATTGTCGAATATCAAATCGACCTGGCAAAAGTAAGCTGTATTTGTATTAAGCTTTGGCATGATATCATTTTTAGGGACCATCAGATAAGCGACGTTTACGGAAACTGTCTGACCCTACAGTTGGCTTAATCTTTATACTGCGTTTTATTTACGGAGAGGGTTAAGTTATTACTAGGCTTTAATTTCTAAGAACAAAAGTAGCCGTGGCCCGAAACTGCGTCCGCAGAGAATTCATCCATTTTGGTATTCTTTGGAAAAATAACCATTTTTCGGAATAAAAAGTACCCTATAGCTATGTCCTTCTTCGGGGTTAAAGCTACGTCCATACCAAATTTTATTAAAATCAGTTTAGTAGTTTAGTGGTAAAACCGTTACAAACAAAGAAACAAATTGACATTTGCCTTGAAATTATCAGTTTGGCTAGGCAGTTAATTTATGTTTAATTTAATAATCTATATTTAAACCCTTTTTCAGCCAATCACAACCATTACAGCGTTATAAGTAGCAAAAAACCGGCCAAGTGCGAATCGGACTCGCGCACGCAGGGTTCCGTACCATTATCTATACAACATTAGACACTATACCAGTTGCCGTTATTAATATCGAGCAAACGATGGCAAAAAATCACTGAGTTAAATATTTATTTTATTCTGTTTTTAGTATTTGTTGTTATAGCAGCAACAGAAATACATCATGTGTGAAAATTTCAACGGTCTAGCTATCACGGTTCATGAGATACAGCCTGGTGACAGACAGACAGATAGACAGACAGACAGACAGACGGACAGTAGTCAGAGTCTTAGTAATAGGGTCCCGTTTGGGTACTTCCGTAAAAAAAAAAGCAACACTGGAGGCGACGAACACCACACACGCAAACAGTGATATTTTAGGCCAATAAGAATAATACCTAATGCATAATTTGGAAAAACAAGTTCATGATACGCGCGTTCAGAAAAGTACGTCCGAAACTGTTCGTTAACCAACGGAAAACCAATATAGAGCATAAATGCTTCGAACTCTATTCATTACCAGCCATTGCAGCCGCAACTAAATCCGTTGGATCCCGGTTTGATTCCCGTTTAAAGTCGAATAGGCCGGAAATCGATTGCTTTGGGAGCTTTACGTTTGAATTGTAGGCGAAGACAAAGATACTGGTTGCCTAGAAGGAGCAAGTTCTAATGTCAATGATCTTTATCATAGTCAAAAATATTCCATTGAAAGAGCGCGCGTGCTAGAAATTTTGCTTTCCCGAAAAGCTGTGCTGCAACGCTGTAAAATCTAGGTTATTCCGGACATCAGCCTGCACGAGATAAGTGTTATCACAATGGAAGCTTAACAACAATAGGCTCCGAGTCACGACCGAATTAGGTAAAGCTATTTTTCAAACGTGGAGAGAAACCTTAAGGGTCTGCAGGAGTTTTTCAACAACGTCATGCCCACGTAGTGGAGCGTCATTCTAGGTAGAGAATATAAGGATTAGAAAGTTTTTCTTCTGAAAAAGTTTTAATACCCTAGAATAACAGAAAATTAAGAGGCCTTTGTCCAGCAGTATGCATCAGCAGATGTTTCGGCTCATGCATCGTCATACAATAACGAGGTTATAAAATGCGATATCGTGATTCTAATTATTAACTTCCGCATTTTAGGTCCCTAAGATTCAACACATTCTTAAAGGATTCTTTGACCTTAGCGTTAATGTGGAAGCGAAGTTAATAAAAATATTTCTAAAGATTGACTGTCTATTCGTCGAGCAATGTTATCTAGCATCTTTAGGATTCGACCTGGTACTCATGACACTATAATAGTTCTGCTATTACGGCTACCGTATAATCGTTATGCCAATGTTTTATTTATTGATAACAAACAAAATCCGTACCGTTTAATACATAGTTATTAAGGACTGTAACGCTGATATGGCCTTATCGTAAATGCAGTTTAGTTTACTAATTTTATAAGTAAATCAACAACTCGGTCATCTATAAAATACGCAATGAAAAAATGTGTATAGATAGTATTCATCTGCTAGGTATGGACGGGTTGAGTTGGGGGAGTAGGCGTAAATTCTTGGAATTAGTAAACGGTTAGGCATCTATAATAATATTATAAAGCTGAAGAGTTTGTTTGTTTGCTTTAACGCGCTAATCTAAAGAACTACTGGTCCGAATTGAAAAATTCTTTCAGTGTTAGATAGCCCATTTATAGAGAAGGCTAAAGGCTATATATCATTACGCTAAGACCAATAGGAGCGGAGCACAAATGAAGAATGTTTCAACCTTCTACGTTAACAAAGTCGCGGGTTAAAGTTAGCGTTAGCCCAAAGTAACTATTCCATGGGGACAAAGTCGCGAGCAGAAGCTAGTAGCATAATATCGGCTACTTGAACGTGCGGGAGGGCGCGCTCATTTCTTCCTTCGCGCTTTCACTCATTCAATGAGCCCGTTGTATTTTAACTTGAAATTTTTCATTTTAGGTACAGTCACGAACTTAAATTTGGGACCCACCTTAGGTCCAAAGTCATTCTGACATTCTACAACAATAAAGTTGAATCTTATGAGTTACAAATGATTTGACATCTCTAATGACATTGACGACTTCAAGCCTATTTTTTAACCGACTTCCAAAAAAGGAGGAGTTTCTCAATTCGTCTGTTTTTTTTTTTAATGTTTGTTACCTCAGAACTTTCGACTGGGTGAACCGATTTTGATGATTCTTTTTTTATTTGAAAGCTGGTGCTCTCAGATTGGTCCCATTCTTATCAAAATGAAGATCTGATGGTGGAATCCATGAGGAAAATTTATAGGCACACCTATAGCGATTTTGGTATTTTTCATTGTAACTCGTGTATTTGATAAAAAAAAAGATAAAAGATAAAAGAAATTTATTCAGTAAGTAGGCCGCACGGGCACTTTTACACGTCAAGAATCTACCAGCGCTTCCCAAGAGAAGACCACTGCCGAGAAGAAACGCCGCAAGAAACTCAGCAGTCAGTCATTTTTTAAACAAATTTCTTATTACAATGGTACTACTTAGTCTAGCATTATATAAAGCTATAAATATTAAATTAAATATAGTATTAAATAACAGTTTAGCAGGAAAACATGCCAATTAAGAATCTTACGGGAGAGATAGAGAAAAAAAAAAAAACACATACTTATGTGTATATAAGATGGTGCGAGACGACCACATAAAAGTTTCGATATGTTTTCCTACATCAACGGTGTCCCCTAGACAAGATAAAGATTTTGCATTTGAATAAATTATTATTGACTAAGTTTCGGATTTAGGCCATGCATTTTTGTCTGTTAGATAGTCCTCGATCCTATAATACGCTTTAGACATTAACGACCTTTTCAAGTAACTTTTAAGTGCTGGAAAGGGTAACTTTAAAACTTCGTCAGGTAATTTATTATAGAAATGAATGCATTGACCAACAAATGATTTATATACTTTACGGACGCGGAATTTTCGGATAGCGATTTTATTTTTATTTCTGGTATTTAAATTATGTATATCAGAATTTTTGGTGAAAGAATCTAAATTTCTAATAACGTAAATAATATTCTCATAAATAAATTGAGACGCTACAGTCAAGATATTAATTTCTTTAAAAAGTTCTCTTAAAGAGTCACGGGAGTTTAAGTTGTAAATAGAACGAATGGCCCTTTTTTGTAAAACAAATATAGTTTGTATGTCAGCTGCCTTACCCCAAACCAGAATACCGTACGACATGACACTATGGAAATAACTATAATAGACTAAGCGAGCTGTCTCAACATTGGTTAGTTGTCTAATTTTCCTAACGGCGTTCTTCTTGCTCTTTGAAGGCGGGTTTTTGTTTTTTTAAACTTTTTTCTTGAAATGAGTCACAAATTAACGATCGCGATAGTACATCAGAAATAACTGCTTCTATTAAGTATCAAATTCCTTATGAAATTGATACAATTGGTACAAACCTTGTGTAACCTTGTGTGTGCGTTAGCCCAATGAAAATTCCTGCACGACATTAAATATGGAGCCCATTGAAGTGCAACAGTAGGGACAAACCCAGTTAACAGAGAGCAAAAAACCATTAAAATTCAGTCGTTTCCATTTCCAGTGCATCCGTGACGTCCGGCGAACGGAAATAATGCGCTTAATAGATTCGCTTCGGCTCACAAGTGCGCTGACAACTCGGTAATCTATTTATGTGGATAACTGCCCAAGCTATCGACAAACCTTGTTATGAACCTTTAGGGATTATGTGCCTAAATAGGTTTTAAATAGATGAGATTCTTAGCGGCGTCGTCAATTCCTTTGTCAAATACAGTCAGGACTTTAATTGATATGCCACGATGGAACCCTGTCGCATAATGTTAATCATTTAAGCGTAATTTCTGTCATGTCGTTTGATGTTGTCATTATGACAGGGTTCCATAGTGGCATAACAATTAAAGTCCTTGACTGTACAGTGCTACCATTTTCTTAATAGCTTTCTGCAATCTTCGTTTTTCTATGAAACACGAGTGACAATTATACTATCTGTTGCGAGTGCAAGCGTGATAGCTATAGCCAGCCGAAAGCTATTATGATGCTAGGAATACCGTATGCGTTTATAGGTTAGGTAGGCGAGTTTCCGGACTTTTATTTCACTTTTATCATTATTATTTTTAAATCCCACAATGCTTGTAACAGTAAATAAAAGGCACGGTTGATATCAAGTGAATAAAAAATTACAGAACTGAAAAAAAAAACAATTTGGGATTAATCCATATAGAATATATGAGCACACGGAATTGAAAAAACAGTAGAAGTGCCATGAGCTTCGCTTAGTATCAGACCTGTTGTCGCCAATACTCACACTAACATAAAAACAACACGCCACTTGGAAACTGTTTTTGGTGCGGTTATCGTTTTTACATTCCTAGGATAGCACAATAAGGAATGCTAGTAGCTTTATTTCCTATTTTAGAAATATTATTTGCACAACTTTCACGCACAAGCGATCGCGTAAACAAAGGTAGGTTGCGCGGAACTCCGCATACCTAACTATGCCTCACGTGAGACGCCGACATCACACTTCTACTGTTTTTGTGTGTTCTGTGTATGAACACATAATATTTTAGTGGGCTTAGAAAAATTAAATAGTTTTAATAAAGCTGAAAGAGTGAATAGGCATTTTCTAGGTAAGCATGTACCACCTTCGACCTCGCCGTCACTTAACATCAGGAGAGACTAAGGTCAAACGCAAACTCATTATTGATAAAAAAAACTTACCTCGAAACATTTGTTAAATTTAAACTCATCAACAGAAGCATAAATTCGCCAACTCCACTTACCTGAAACAAAGAGTCATTGATTTAATAGAGCCCGATCACTGAAATATCAATCGGATAATTGTGTCCCGTTAATTTGTATGATGCATGTATAGGTATAGCTGCAAGTCGCATTGCTTTCGGCTGTTGGCACAGTGATTGTAGTGTGGTGAAAGACGATTATATTGTACAAATAAAATAGATAGGTAAAAGCAATTATAAAAATAGCGAACGAAATATAATTAAGGACAATGAATAGCAACTTACGGCACTAAAATGAGTAAATGTATACTAAATCAAATTTAAATTGCTATAAATGCAAAAAAATAAATTCTATGACAGAATTGACTTACAAGTAGGTAGGTATCTACTTGAGTTATTGTTCATTGCAATATTTGAAAATATGAATCATGAGTTTAGAGAACAGTCCTAAACATTTAATCCAATTTCGATTTAGGGCAGGGTTAGGACAGATTTGATGATGTACCCAGGTAGAAAAACAATGTTTAATTATGATAACAGCAAACTAATGTATAAAAGCTCTGAATTATTCCCCACATTACATTTTTATGACGTTTTAATACTATGAATTGAAGTAATCGACTTAAGCAATCAAGTCAAACTCAAGTAGGATAAAATGAAAAACCTCTCAACGATTTCATGAGCCCAAATAACAAAATGAACAGTTTTGTATTCAGCACAGTGTCATCCCTCGCAACTGGAAACCGTCAATGATGAATGCCCGCGTGCGCCCGACGGAAACAAAACGGTCGCAATGACCCAATTATTAAGTGTGTTTTAATGGCGTACACTACTGATAAATGAATTGCAGAGTTTGCAAGTTGCCAGTTTTAAATTGCTACCTTGATTTACACTCGTGAGTTATGGTACGTACTGTATTTTGACACAATATTACGGCTTGGGTATGGAATGGTAGCGGAAAACAAAATTAAAAGGGTGCCTTAATTTTTTTATTTATTAAATAAGTTCAGTGTGTGTATGATAAGTACGAGTAAAACTACACCATTATTATTTATTTGTTAATAATATCATGTAGGATAGACTTTTATTATATTTCTTGGATACCTACGATAATATTTTTGGATTTTCTTAGTCTCGCATAACTTTTTTGTCTATTATCAACGCGTAATAATCATTCAACATAATTTTAATTATTGCTTGACGCAATTGTTATACCACGACTGCAACGTTACGTTAACGTCCTTTAAACGAGCATAATCGTTTTAGGGATTAAGTTAACGCGCTTAAATTTAATTCGAATTTGTTCCAAAAGTTAAATAATAATCATTAGTTTAAAGAATCATTAACTTAACACTCATTTCGTGTAACAAGCATGTGATAGTCAAGTCAAGCATGTGCCAGTGTTTGCACTCTCAGCGGCAATTCAGCCAGTAGGTAGTTCCCTCCATTAATTCCTAGATAACCTAATAAATATTTAATGAAGTTTAACGTTACTATAATAAATACCAGGGAACAATACCAGGTGACAATCTCACACATATTTACCTAGTCACAAATTAAACTAAAGGCTTGTACCGTAGGTATGAGGCAACGACAAACTTACATATATATGTAGAGAAATACGAGTTCATACATAAATCGATTGAAAAACAACTCGGGACCAAATACTCCCGCTCATCACACAAATATCTGCCCATACCTGCTGGCTTTGTAGGCAGGATTACTACCATCAAGGGTAACGTGACGCCAATTAACTTAATTGTAAGCCTATAAAATTGTAAAATTATAATGAACCTGACTTGCAGTTGATTATTTTGAGTTTCGATTCCTGAGACACATCAATAATGCATTCCATAAACAGTTCAGTGCCATTAATAAACATTGTTTAATTCATCGTTAATTTGAATATTAATGAGAATCGCTCGTATAATTACGCTCATTGTACTTTTGCATAGTAATCCTTTAAATAACCAAGAATAATTGAATTTGATTGAATTAATAAAGGACTGATTAAATTAATAAATTCGATTTAAGCATATAATTTTGTATTTGGCACATCGAAACATTGAAGAAACAGCATGGCTAGACAAAATTAAACCTAAACATTAAGGCGGTAAAATTTAAATCGGTATTGACCTGACTTAGGTATGGTATTGTTTTTAACTCAGCCGTCATTACTGTCAAGTAAATAAGAGCTATCAAAACGTTCACAATACAATAACAGGTCAAAAACGACTCGCCCTGCGCCTCTATTCTAGGCGGTAAAAACGATATCGTAGTTTGCCTGTTATGGTATTGTTATGACGTCAGCCGCCATTACTGTTAAGAAAATAAGAGCTATCAAAACGTTGACAATTCGATAACAGATCAAATACGATATTGTTTTTACCGTCTTGAATAGAGCCCCTGTTCACCCTACCTTACGGACTTTTGAAACCAAGCTCATAAAATGACTAACCCAACGAAACAAGAATTGCACGCCGCTCGTTAAAATTTCACGAAGATATCAAATTGCTGGTATCACTAAAAAAGTTGCCCAACAATTTAGCGGGTAACATATTAATTTTGCCGAAACACAGAACAGAAATAATATGTTTGCTCAAAGAATCGCGTGCGGTGCGCGTTGATTGAGCGGAATTACGCGGTAGAGGCAATTGCATTAGTTAATGCACCGATAGCAATGAAAAACGATGTATTTTGCTTTAGCGATATTGAAGTGGCTTGGGCGTAGTTGAACATTTGGCCTGACTTGTCTCAGTGTGGAGCATCAAATGTTCATTTAATACAAGCGGTTGCGTTAAAATATTTAATATATCTTAATCTGTGTTTTTGACAAATTTATTTTAGAAACTTAAATAATATATAAAAATATAAAAAAAAACTTGCTGTGATGCTCAAAGTTGAATTTTAAGTGTTAAGGCATTTATACACAGTAAGGAAAACGATTCCGGTAATGTTATGCAAATTATACATTTAGGCAAAAAAAAGTTGGCATATTACTTTTCATATAATACCTAATAATAATATTTTGAAGCATAAAGATATTAAAGCATAACGATCGTAAACATATTGATCAATCAAAATCAATTTTATTAACATTCCAGCGAGGCTAGACATGATGCATGTCGCTAACATAAACGATGTCCGAAAATTGTCGTATAGTACTCGTAGACATGGAATTAACTGAAGCACTCGACGCAACCGTCCGGCAGCTTACGTCAATCCTATACATTTTCGCATGAATCCTGTCTAGGATTACTAATCACCTAAAATATTAAATACTACATATAAAACCGGCCAAGTGCGAGTTCGACTCGCGTGGAGAGGGTTCCGTCTCCACACCATATGCCTGTCTGTTAGTCTATCTGTCTATCTGCCCATCTGTCACAGCAGATTTGCTCCAAAACTACTGGACCGATCGAGTTGAAATATGGTAGAAATATGTAAGTCGGTGACTCAAAGACGGATGCGTAACGTAAATACTCGTAAATGAATTTTGGACAAGGGGCCACATTTGGGAGGTAAATTAGGAAATTAAAAAAAACACGGACAGACAGACAGACGCACGAGTGATCCTATAAGGGTTCCTTTTTTCCTTTTGAGGTACGGAACCCTAAAAATTATACTTATTTAGGTTAACACTGCATTTTTTTTATTGATCCTCAACACGGATTGAACTTATTTAAACCTCTGATCGTCTATGATCAATTAATATATACTACTTACATGAGTAAAATTAGTTGTTATAAATTAAAAAATATGCAAGCTCAAGGCAGGTGCACAAGGTTTGTATTTATAAAATAAAAGGTATGTTCCAAAATGCGCGATTGGTTGTACATCTGTGGTCACATTAGCTTCGCAACTGAATGCAGTTTTGGTTGAAAATTTTCGTATTTCGTGTAATTGTGATTTAGTGCAGCTGATTTGATATGCGATAAACTTATCGGACCGAGGATTTGAAAGCCAGTTTCGCGCGGAATTATTCCAATAGAATTTCGGTACACAATTGGAAAGTGGTTAGTTAGAAATTTCATGCGGAAATTGTGTTTGAAACTATTATTAGAGATTTTATTCCTTAATAATAAGGAAGTGAAAGTGCGCCGACAGGTAATAGGCGTCATAATAGTCTTACTATTAACATAAATCAACGTCAACGTTGTGTCATCCGATGATCTTCTGTAAAACAGTGTACCCGTTTAACCTAGTAATAAAAGATCCCACATTACGACAAAACTGAGAAAAAGCGTTTAAAAAATACAATTCGTTTAATGCCTAAGTATTGTAAAACAGGGATAATTAAAATAATATTTTTGCATCCCTTTATCAGCAAAGGTTGTTTACGCATAATCATAATTTGTCCGAATATATGATTTCGCAGAATACTAATTTCGCATAATTGTTATTCTACTGATACCTTTGACTTTTTTGAAAAGTTATAAAATAAACCTAACCTAACCTACTCTATTCTACCAGGATTACACAAAATATTTTCCGTTTAAGCTGGAGAAAATTTATGCAAAAACAAAATTCGGCGAAACTATACATTCGGCGTAAAAAGTTTCGGCGACATAGAGGGACATCAGCAAATCATAATTAATTGAAATACGGGAAATAAAACTTACTTAGTTTCAGTTACGAATAAAAAAGTCCCAGGGTGCAGTCACGATGCGCAGTTTGAAATTTTCCCGATAGGTTTATTATAGTGACTGGCCACAGTGGCATTCCAAGCTACTAAGAATTTACGATTAGGTTCCTGATTACGCGTTTCCATTTGGGTTAGCGTCACGTCACTCTCAATCTCTATGATAAAGTATTTATTGTACATTGAACAGCAGTGGATTAACAAGGACTGATGAACTGTGTGTGTGAGCGTGTGAAGGTAAGAATCGTGAAACATTTAATCGCAACGATGACTTGTTATAACGGTAAGTACCAAAAGGTTTTGCTCGCAACCAGATTAACCCATAACGTTACTGACGTCTATCAATTTTGAAAAATGTTTCGCAAAAATGAGTTAAAATAGGCTAGTTCAGCATTAGCTAAAAAATCCCAAGAAAATTGCATTTTCAGTAAGAAAGTCTCAAAAGTAGGTTTATTTTTATCCATTAAACTTGATATTTTAAAACATGATTTGTTTGAGTTTGGACTCCATTGTAAAGACATATTTACACTGCAGTCGCACTGACAATTTACTGCATTCTTAACGCGAACGGACTATAGCACCTTTCAGTATGATAATATTTTGGTGGAAAATACATCAAAATAACACTTTTATAAATATTTAGATTGATACCAAATGTAACTCCTCGTAACCGGGTATTATTTTGTTTTCGTAATTAAAACTTTATCTGATTTTTAATAATAATACAAATACAAGACTCGTTAAAAATACTAGTACTGAACCCGCCACATTTTTAATATTATGAACGATTTAAGGTTACGTCTGTTTTAGTGGTTTTGAATTTGTGTTTGCGTAAGACAATGAAAACAGACACTTCCGTGTTGTGAGGCCATAAAACCTGTAATATTCAGTCGTGGTCATCTCACAGCAGGTCGCTGTGAAGGAACTACACCTACATAATTATAACTTCAGTAGTATTCTCTGTGGGGTAGCTCAGCCTTGTTACGGATAGGTTCAGCACACGTTTTCGAATAGTAAATGCGATCCGAAAATTTAACGTATGATTAAACTGTTCGTGTTCAAGCTACTCCACTAACTCGCTTACTGGAGAAAACGCTATAGTTTTAAGCCGTATCCATATGCTTGGTATTTGCCGCAAATACTGCAGGACGCAACTATATGTTAGAGTGAGCACGATGTATTTCCATCTCACTCCAACGTATGGTTGCAACCTGCAGTGTTTGTGGCAAACACAAAGCATGTGGAGCCGGCATTATAATGTACTTTTAGTACTTTAGACGAATGTTGTGGCGACTGGCAAAGCAGGCTTGTTAAATAATTTAGGGCTGATTTTTCAATCTCCATATAACACGATCTTACAGGTAAATTGTAGCTCTGTCGTTATCTTTCTTATGACAAAGAAAAGGACAGAGCTATAATTTACCTGACAGATTGTGTTATCTGGAGATTGAAAAATCAGGCCTTAGTCTATTTCCTATAAATTAAGGAACTGATGTTTTACGCTAATTTAATTAGCGTTTCTATATCATAGAGAAGGTACATGAGCGCAAACGGTACCTAATAATTAACGGTAAATACGAGTAGGAGCTAATATAGCCTCGTAAGGCACAATGTCCTAAATTTGGGACATTTGTCAAAGTGACTTTTGACTTTAGTTGACCGACACAAGATTATTTTTCGAACTAACGTAATTTGACATGGGCCTTACGAGGATAGACACTTGCATTATCTTAATTGCAAATGGGTTGCCAACCATGAGGACTGAAATTTAATGTGGTGTAGGGATAAAAAGCATGTGAAAATCTGTTTTTTATCCCCATATGCTACTTGACGGTAGATCAAAGGATAAGATCTAAACAAATCAATAAAAGAAAGGAAAACTCCCTATATGTAGAATATGTATGCATCGCTGAACTACGCCAGCATCATTATCTCCTAATAAAGTTCGCAACCTCAGCAGTCGGGTTACATGCTGCCAATTAATGTGTCCCGGTTCAATTAGGGTAACAACTATTCACCGATCAAGTAACACGAGTCTTTTAATTATGTTAACTCGTGAAAATTAAGCGGAAACAAAAGTGAGACGGTTTAAATATAAGTCGCTTTATTGATCGTCAATACTTCCAATAATGTTGTCCTTTTAAAATCTGGTACCTTACCACAGACACTTTAGATCGCGCATCCCAGAAATACCATTATTTTAAGTATAAATAAACTCTTTAACTTTTAAATAAAAATAAAATATTTTACAAAGGCGAACCAAAAAAATCCCAGAATAATGTAAACTGGGATCCAAAAACGTAACATTCAAATTAATGTACTGTTTATAATTTTTACCCAATATGTCAAACCTGGGGTTTTGGGACTGGTAAAAAGAGCAAATGACTCTTCGGACTCTGGTAAAAAGAGTAAAATAAAAAAATTACTCTTTTTACCAGAGTCCCAAAACACCAGGTTTGAAATGTAGGATATAAATTATAAACAATACCTTAATTGTAATGCTAAAATTATGGTTTTTAGCAATAAGCGCCTTTAGATATTAGGGCTCCTATTTTATGTATTTTCAGGTTACACCAGAGATTTTTAGGTTACACAAAGAAATACCCTTTACACAACAGACTTGTAAGTACTCATACGTTTAAAACGAAAACCACACAATATATAATGGCTTCTATCGCACTCTTATAAATAATGTCGATTAATTTCCAACCGAGCCATTTCGATACAAAATAAAAGCATTTTTTAAACGCCATTTGCATCGGGAATAAAGCCAATGAATTATAGTCACAGCATCTGTTGCAACTGTAATTGTTTCCGCAAGTGACGTCATAATGAATGCAAGGCTTTCGATACAGAACTATAAATCATGCTACCGAATGGGGCTTCTGTTTTTAATACTTTTTATCCAGTTAAAACGTTGGGGCTGCGAGCGATAAGAAATGGACCTGAGTTTCTTTTCTGCTTTGTTTTATCCCATCTTGCTTCTATGTTGTAATCATTTTTCTACCGTTATATCAGATCTACTTTTTTTTACGTTTTACTGTTGTAACGTCAACAGTATTATAAGGATATAGAAAGATTAATACAATAGGAATAGAGTCCTTTTGGAGTTACTATTCTATTTACGAGTATGATCGATGAGAATTTGACATTCACTTTGACGTGTCTTCGCTGAAGTCGCAGAAGGCTACCTCCGCATGATGCTTGCGGGCACGCGGATCAAGCGCGGATTTGTGATCGAGTTGATCGTAGAACAAGGGTTTTGGATAGGATGATTCAAATTATTATCAATAGTTAAAAATTAAGTACGATTCCTTATAATTTAAGTGTGAAATGTAACAAACTATAGTTAGCCTTAGTTATTAACCAATGTAACTACTACAAAAACAACACAATATACAAAAATAATATTTAAAGTACAACTTAACCTATCTACCTAACTTGAAAACAAAATAAAGTGCTAAAAAATAATGAACATGATTGCGTAGGTTATCCAAGAAATTATATCTTAATAATATTTACAGTATGAACAATTTTTCTTCAAGTACGCAAAACTACCAAAAGACGAGCGCTTGAAAACGAGTATCCAACGTTACTTCTCGTTTTGCGTCGGTTGAAAGGGCCGCAGTAATTCTTCACGTAGCCCTGCAATAGAATTAACTAAAATAAAAGGTTCTCACTCCACTCTTGGAGTTAAGTGTTACGCGTTCCGCGGGGGAACGTTGGTACTTATGGTATTGGAAGGGTGGCTGCAGACAAGTTGGCTTAACAAATAAATTTGTGCAGTATTACATTTGAACGTATTGAAATAACTTGGATATGGATTTTGCGGCGTATTAACATGATATACCTACCATTTATGCACTTTTAATTATTTGTTTTTACATAATTATGACTGTTAATAATGAAACAAAAGTACCTCCTAATCGAAAAAGCCTTAAAATTATGGTAACCTTACTTTCACGTCGGGGTTTAAAAACCACAATGAACGCCAAAAACTGCAATGTTCTGCAAGTCAAGTTTGGTAACTCCAGTCCTTAGGGCCAAGAATTCTTTTGCGAACAAAGAAAAGCTCTAAACCTAGACAGAGACAAACAATCGTTTAACATGCAAATATTACCCCCGAGGCGAATCGCGACACTCACCACCGGGCTACGTTTTCTAATAAAAAACTCACTATATTTGAAATTGCCTAAATGTCAAGCTTGAATAAATACAAGAAATGTTTAATTTATAATTATTATGCTATACATTGTAGTTAAGTTATAAGTGAAACCAATGAACGATACAATTAAGGTTTTGAATGATAATACAGAAAAGAACGTACGAGTACTAAAATGTTTCGATCAATATGTGTACTTAGTTTTTCATTTTGCTTATAGAAATGGACCTAAATTAATTAATAAATAATCACATGGTATGTTTACCTTTAGGACCTGATTAATTAATGATAATAATTACCTTAATTAACTTCCAATCTGATGAAACACGCAAAAAAGTTAATGTTAAAATATTGGAGCAGTATGCCAACAGCCTAATCTATCGTAACCTCTAACGTTAAGGACACGCTGCGTTCATTAAGAATTTACATTCACTCAATAAGATCCCTATTTCGTTGTTCAGAACTCACTGTGAGCGTCTTAGCAACTCCTCGATTTATTTTGCAAGGAGCGCTCATGTCGGCCGTAAATTTGACCGCAGACGTATGGTATATACTTTTCTCGGTTTATTATGTTTACTCAGTTTGCTTATTGGTTCCAGTCTCTTTCGCATAAACTTCGATACATAAAGTAAACTTAGACAAAATAAACATGAAAAATACTTGTAGATGAAACGAAATTTAAGGTAGTATTTGATAATCTAGATGGTATCGTTACACAAGGTATTGATTATAATATATTTCATGTTGTTTGGGTGATATATTTCCGATTAATCAGTTAGTATTGAAGGAATAAAGATTATCCCGATTTATAATATAAGAAGGTACCTTATTATAAAAGAATGTCAAAACGATAAACCCCTACCGTCGACAAGCTAAAAGAGCTAAGTAAAATATTGATAGAATGAAGCATTTTTGTTTCACTTGGTATTTGCAAAGGTTAGGTAAGAGCCCGGCCTTTTCTTGAAACTTGTACAAGAATTCACCACAAAATCCACAAATGCCTGAGCAAAGTCAGTTTTTGCCGATTTTCACTATTTGATCTGGGTACGGAAAATACGCCCGGAATAACTCTAGACATTATTTAAGGTAATATTCGACAAGTATTTATTCTTGTCAATAAGTATAGTCATATCATTTAACTGCTTTCAAGAGCGTATTTTGGCCTGAACTTCGATTAAGTATTAAGAATTTGTCGTTTGTTATACCTAAATTTAATTTTGACCAAATCTATAATAGTATAGTGTTTTTCTACGTTGGCACCATCCACTAAAGTAAAAAAAAATGTGGGGCAAAAATTAAAAATCTGTTCTTTTTGCATGATAATTTTGTTTTACGATTTTGGCTGTAAGTTAAATTATAAAAGGAGTCAATTCATTAATATTTCGTTTAATTTTATTAATCTGTACCTAAACCTAAAAGTGTGAACGTCAAACTCTACCTCTATACATGGTTGACTTGAATTGAGTTTGACGTTTTTAAACATATTTATTTTTAACGTACTATGTAAAATTAGAGACAGCAACCTTTGAATTGGCCTCTAAGTTTATTTGATTTTTAAGATATCATGGTAATTACATAAAGATGGTGGACGACATGTCAATTTTTATAACGCAAATTGTCTAAACTCATTCTAATTTAACCAAAATCTTTTTAAGAAAAGATCTTTATTAATTAAAAGTCCTCTGAACACTCGGCCATGAATAAATAAACTTCAGTTACAAGTTTTTCAGAGCTAATGAAAATATGATATTTAGCGATGGCAGACCCTCGTTGTGACCGTCGACTGTGACTCACAGGTATGCTGTTCGTTGAACCAATCGACGCTGCTTGGCTTGATTGATCTTATAGATATTTTGTACAATCCAACTCCCGGACTTTGAGGTATAATTCTGTATTTTTTTGTTTTGGAATATCTGTTTTTTGCATAATTTATTGTGTATTTTAGACAAGATAAGTTAAGCCGCACGTTTTGTATAAAAAAACAGTTGAAACAATAAAGTACATCAAAAAGGATCAAACTTAAAACCAGCTCTGTGTCTTTTGCATCAGCAGGAGCCAGCTCACGCTAAGTCTGACCCTTTTGCGACAGCTAAACGTTTAGAGTGTAACTTTTAAGTTAAGAACATAGTTGTAAAGCTGTTTAGGCAGTAAAACATTTTTCTTTTTTTCTTTCTTGATTGAATGAATTATAGAACTGAAGGTTATAGTGTAAGAAAAGTAGAAAGTAATCAATGCACTTTAGAAAAACACATATTTCAAATGAATAAAATTGGATATTTGAGGATAGGCAAAACCACAACGAACTGAAGCTGTCACGTTAGAACATGCCTCTTTTAATCTCAAGTAAGGCGAATCAGAGGGAACATCTCAAACACCTAGTTGACGAAGGACTGAGACCAACTCCCTTATACACATACCCAAAAAGTATCTCAAAGTTGCATCAGTGAAGCACGGCACCGTAAGCCTTCTTATAGTCAATCCAAGGAGATAAAAGGGTCACCTTGTTTCGCCTGACTTGCTGGCAAATGGTTATGTCTATGAGGAGGAAGTTCTTTAGTACCACGCGACCCGACCTTAGATCAAACTTTAAGCAGAGGCCAAAACGTTTGGAATTTGGAGCTCAAAATGGATGTAAGAAAATGTATAAGGTGAGTGTTGGAAATAGACACTGAACATATCATAAAATGTAATTTTTGAATTTGATTTATCAAATCCCATGATTTATTCCATATGCCATAGGTAGCCATCGAAGAAAAAAGACTGATGTAATGTCAATGAAAAATAAATGGATTGGTAGGTCAGAATATCGCTCCAGCTGATTTCATTTTATATTTAACTAGAGGACGCCCGCGACTTCGTACGCGTAGAATTAGTTTCCCGCTTCTCCCCCTATTTTAACCCCTTAGAGGATGAATTTTCAAAAATCCTTTCTTAATGCTCACTTACATCATGAAAGGAACCCCTATACAAAATTTCAAGTTTGTAGGTAAAATAGTTTCGGCTGTGCGTTGATATCTAAGTCAGTCAGTCAGGTTTGCCTTTTATATATATAGATAGTAAGTAAGCAAGTAATGGGTCAATAGTACTTTGGCTCCGTGGTACTAAGGACTTGTGTAGCAGGAAGGTGACACCAGAGGTCCATTTCACGAAGCTACAACTTACAAATTATGAGCGGGAGTCTCTTTCTAACTCCTTTTGCTAGAAAGAGAGTTCCACTTGTAATTTGTAACTTGTAGCTTTGTGAAACGGGCCTCAGTTGTTAATAAAGGTGGCCAGGAACAAGGGCGTGGTGCAGCTAAATACTCATGACAGGCTTTGAACCATTTAATCCAAAAGTTACGAAACCCGTCCGGCCCAGGACTTTTCCAGTTCTGAGCCATTCGAATTGCACAGTTATGATAAATAACATTCGACTATGTGAATTTGATAGTCCACAGTCCTTTACAATTCACAAATTCGTAAAAATGCATGAGTATTTTTGGTTTGCAAATACAACACAGTTTAGCTGAGCAAGCCTATTTAAGGCAATGAAAAACATTATGTTGACATTCATTACATTATTAAAATTAATCCTTTATTTCCTCTATATCCTTTCGGTTTCATAGAACAATTCGAATAGGCCTCCTGTTATAGTTTTTGAAGAGATTATTAGTTTACCCAAAAATATTAGAAAGTAACATTTAATTTTAAGTAAATTTGACTTGCCGCTTTTTACCACCGCGTGTCTCGTTGTTAGGCAAGCGCCCTATTTCTAACACTAAATTATTCATAACCTTGAAGGCTCCGCTAAGCACGGCCGTCGGCGAGTCTAGAATCTCACCGGCTCTTACTTATACTAAGTCTTAAGTGAAACGGAATACGTTTAACACTGGCAATAAATTAATTCACTGAAATGCATAAGCTATTTTTACTACCCTTTTTACTTATAAGATTTAAAATTTAATTTTGTAACTTTTTATGGATATCTGCATTAAGAGAGATGTGTGGAGTGTTAACAATCCAAGCACTTAATTATTATTTAATTTATACCTTTCAGGCTTAATGTTAGCCAGGTTGATTACTGCTCTACGCCATTGTGATGTATCTTGCAATTTGACTGTCATAAAAAACACGGCTAAACCGCAGCACAAAATTCATCAAAAAACCCCAGGTTATAACAATCAGTTTGTCAAAATTTCCTTCATTTAGTGATGATTATTCAACTGTTTTGCTAAAAAAAAAAAAAAGTGAAAGTATTTTTTACGCATTTTAGTCCTGAACTCCTGATGTAGGTATAGGTAGTAACCATACTAAATAATGTGCTTGTTCAATAGTTTAATGGCAGTTACATAACTCAAACAGTCTCTAAATCTCATTTTTAAAAGGAACTTTTCGGACTAAACGGCTATTTCAGGCCCAACTGGCTCATTCTAACTTCTTTATTCAATTAAAGCGATACAAAAATTAAAGCGGGGCTCGTGAATCACTCTAAACGACCCGGGGTATTATTTATTTATGTTAAATAGGCTTAAGTACGTACCTACGCGATCTTGTACCCTTTCTGAATCTCCTGCTCCGAGCAGGCCATAAAAATTGCAATATAGCCAGGTGTGCAGTGTCTCTAATTGATACAAGTGGATATATAGCGATAAAGCTTATTTGTTGCTGTTTTATAGCGGTTTTAAAGCTGCAATTAAGAAATGGTATTGTTCTAGAACTATGAGATGTGGTTTATTTACTTACTAGCTTCTGCCCTCGACTTCGTCCGCGTAGATTTCGATTATGGTTATTCCCTCGGGAACTTTTAAATTTCCTGGGATGGAAGCCTGTGCGTTAATCCAGGGTATAAGCTATTTAAATTTTAAATTTCATCCAAATCCGTCCAGCCATTGCAGCGTGAAGCAGCATCAAACTAACACACAAACTTTCGCATTTATAATATTATAGTAGGATATATAAAGTGTTCATAAAATCATAGGCACATTCTGTGAATAGCATCAACTTTTAGTAAATAAAAAGTGAACGGTGCCCAATGATTGTGTTTATTATCCAAGCTATCCACTATCCATTTTATCTTAGAAATATAACAGTGTAAGAGCAGCAGGCTTGAAATAGCACAACATAACACAAACTCTTACTTTGGGTAGTTGAGTCACTAATGCGGTTTACGTCTAATGATTTCATTACGGGACTCCTAGGGGATTCCACCTGTGCTGAGATGCGTTATTGCCGTAAATATAAAGAGATTCGCGACCGCGATAATTTTTTAAAAAGAAGAAACAAAAAAGGAAAAACATTTCGTGACAAACAACAACTAAGAAGACGCACAAGAAGATGTAGTCACGAAATGGTACTAACTCAGCGTAATGCCTAGCATTTAAGTCAGCGCTGGTCTTCCTTTGGTACGGTAATATATGAATAAACTATCATATTGTGAATAATTTAATTATTAGTTTTAGTTTAGTTTGACTAATATCTTTTATAATATTATAAATTAGAAACTGTGTTAGTTTATTTGTTTGTTTTTTTGTTCCATCTTCACGGTTCAACGCCGCAACGGATCGACATGAGGTACAGTGATAAATAGTTTATATCCCGGAGACGGTCAAAGTACTATTTATCCCGGGATATTGGGCAGTTCTTCAAGGAATTGCGATTAACGACTTCTACGTGGCCGAACTCGCAAAATCTGCGAGAAGTCAAGTAAAGTCGCCAAGGCTAAAAATCTGAAATGCCTTCGAAATGTATACAGTAAAAAGTTTCTTAATTATTACGTAAGTTATTAATTCAAAATTACATGTATCTTTTTATTCCTTGTTCGTGTGTTGATACCAAATTCTTATACTAATTAAACTTACTAAAACCCGCTCGTCGCTCTTAACTCGAACATCTGGTAACCACCCGAGTTCATTGTCGTGTACGTGAATCTATCTGTATTCGTCAAGCTGAAGGTGGCAAGTCCTAAATAAGCAAGCGTGTTGTTCTCTTAAACGACTCATCTCTCAATTCGTCGAAAATTTACTGACCGGTGAGTATACGTTACCTCATGCGCTCATAGGTATGTAAGGTAGAGTTAGGTACCTACCTATTATCAAACCTGAACCAACATGGAACTGTGTCACAGTGAAGTTATGACTCAAGTCGTAAGACACTGACACCGTTTTATGGTGGTTCAGGGTTCCATTGGGCTGATTATACCAAACACTTTGACCGAGCTGCTTCGTGGATGAAACCGGAGGTCAAAGTCGAAATACACGCATTGTATTAATACCCCTAAGGACTCAACTTAAGCACGCCTTGGCTGATGAATTTGACTTTCTCGCTCGAACATTCTTAATTTTTTTTTGATATCATCTCTAGTCAAGTCAGTAAATGATTTCGCTAAGTGGGTATCGATCTAGGCGATGCGCTATTTTGCTAAGAAGTGTCAGCGCTACAACAATAGCTACACTCTGTCTTATTTTTACTTTAATCGTTAACTGTTTCAGAATAATGTACCTACAATATAAATAATGTTAAAAGGGACACAATATTATATACGATGTGGATGTACATATTTTAAATAAAAAAAACTAAAAAAAAAACTGTTATAAACTTTGCATTCTAACGTTAAACCAGATAAGATGTGTTTTAATTTTTAATTTAAATTGCTGCTTAAGTATGTCATCGCATGCTTTCAGAGCTGCTAAAGGATGTCATCGCATACTTTCAGAGCTGCTGAAGGATGTCATCGCATGCTTTCAGAGCTGCTAAAGGATGTCATCGCATGCTTTCAGCTGCTAAAGGATGCTCCGCCTTTCACATGCGTCGGCAATCATTTTCATTCACAAGCATGCCGTCGTAAGCTTAAGCGGTTGCTTAAGCTTACGACGGCTTCTCGTTCGTAATCATGCGGTCTCGCGCGTAAGCAAACGTTCTCGTGCGTTAACATGAACAAGCATCCTTCAGCACCTGTTATGGGTCGATACACTTATACGCATTTTTATACTGAAGCTGAATGAATGCGGAAACGTGAATTGATGCGGACGCCTCTTCATACAAAATATCAATTTTCCGTATAAAAAATGCGATTCGATGCTGATAGATGTGACTCTGGCCTTAGATGATCGCTTGGTTTGTTCTCGTTTGCAATTTTCGCTGTGCAAGTAAATAATGACTCACCGCCGCAATCGTTCCGCCTTATATAGTCCCAGTGTCCGACCATTCCAGAATGCCTTCTGGAATGATCGATGTACTTTGACCCACCGAGGACAACCGAGACCATTCGTTGCTGGAATACTCTATGCATTGCGACCTTGTCCTTGACCTTGACCTCGTCTGAAAATCGCGACATCCTTGGCTCACGGGTCTGGAATGTTATGCTCATTGCTGTTTTATTTCTAATCCTGTCATCTCTTTCACATGCTTCGTGAAGGGTCTCAGTGTCGCAAGCTCTTTCTAATCATGCTATCTCTTTCACTCATAGTGGAAAATTGCTATATACTGAAATGTACTTCAAAAGCCCATAAGGAGTCCTGAAAACGCCTGAAAATGTTTTTTTCAGTTTATTAGTTAAAGAAACGGCGGATTCCTGAAATGGACTGAAAACATGTTTCAGGCGCCTGAAAACAGCGACAAGTTGGTCGAAATTTTGGTATTCTAGTATGCAATGGACCTCTGAAACGGGCAATAACGATATTTTAGCCTGCTGAAAACGCTTCCAAAGCACTAAAAATCAAGATTGAAACTTAGACGCCTTTATCTAACGCCGTAACAATACTCGTATAATCAGTCAGTTTCAATTGATATTAGGATATCATTAATGCAATAAAAAATTATACTGCACGTATTTAAATTAAAATTAAACTAAGCTACTCAAAAAATATATAAATAATAATCACCACTATAAAAAGAACACCCCTCTAGCAGGTCCGCTCGCGGCATGGTCCCCATGACACTGGCTGCATTACCTCTCTGGATAGCTAGCCCAATCCTTTGGGAGAGGTAAGTACCAGCTCTAGGATCTCCGGAGGATTCTATGAGCCGAGAGGGTAGGGCCTTAATAAAGCTTTTCATATCAGCTGACCAAGGTCCCATGGTTTCCACTGCAAGCGCCACAAATTCGTAATTATTCAATAATTACGAATATTTGCGGCGTTTGAGTGTTTGGGCCTGATCAGCTGTTACACCAGCCCGATTACGGGTTGACTGGACGTGGGAAAGGGCGAATGTGTTAACGCACGTCGCGTCCCACACCAGTGCCCTACCTAGTTTCCAGGGCACCAATGTAGCTCCGTCTGGTCGCTTGCCATCATCTCTATGCAATCCTGCTGGTTCCAGAACAGCTGGTATAGAGGCAATGGCAAGCGAACGATGGATCAGATCATTAATTGTGCCGTGACGGTACAAACGGCCGGCACTTCTGAAGCATGAAAGGCCATGTCGTCCCAGCTCGCTCACAGAGTCTAGCCCCAAGCCGCAAGTTTATTGCTATGCGCAAGCTGCTTGGGTCCAAGACTGTTCCTATATTACGGCAAGGAAGAGCGTGGAGCCAGTGACCTGATTCGCCTGCTGAGACAGCGAGGAGACGGGCGCGATCTGAATCGTCCGGACTATTTTCTATGAGAGATGCATGAATTGATATGAGGCGAGGTGTATCCCATGCTCTCTGGATATGCCTCTTGACTGGCATATCCACTCCCGGACACGACTCACACCAAGCATCCCTAGCCTCCACCAGGTTCGCAATCTCAACGTCAAGTATCTGTGGGTGATTTAAGATAATACTGACGAGAGGCAACGAACCATTGGCGGAGGACAGGAAAGCCGGTAGTGCCACGCAAGAAGAGCATCGAATACCAAGTCCACCGAAACGAATTGGGAGAACCGCTTGAGTCCAAGGCCTTAAACTAAAATTAATGTTTAATAATTTAGACAGAGTTGATTCAAGGGTAATATCTATAGAAGCCAAAATGTCTGGAAATTTCCAAATTTGACAACTCCGTAGCAAATACATGAACTTTGGAGTGAAAAGACAAAACCGAGTAATAAAAAGGGCCTGGGGGTTTATTTCGTACAAAAGTAACACAATACAACATAAATCATTAATTTAATATTTATAAATTGCTAATTAAAACACCTAAAAGTGGTCAATCATTGTACTAAGGTCGGTTAAATAAATGAAATCTACGGAACCTAACATGGAATGTTTAAACTCTCGATCTTAAAGAGGTAGTAATAATTTAAATAGGTTTAGAAATGTACCTATTTTATAAGTATATCCCGACCGAATCAATTAAAGAACTTGCGTTTTAGACTTCATAACAATAATGTCCATAATTAGAAACTTGCAAATTTCAAAATATATAGACGTATCTTATTGAAGATTCAAAGCGGGCACGCCAAGTTTGAGGACTCGCCAAAGTTAAGCAGGGACGTTTTAGCATATTCAAGGCTAACACGACTCCAGTAATTTAAAAATAAACTTTAACTTGGTTTATTTATATTAAAATATAAACTTTGTGAGCCATTATAAGCAAATTAACCATTTCGTTTTGATCTTATAAAGCACTAGTTGATTTTCGAATGATAAGTTTACTTTTATAAAGGAAAGTCATGAATGAATGAATGAATGAATGAATGGATGATATTTATTTTCCAAAGCAAGTCACATACATTGCATGTTATGTCAAAAGTACAAGAAATTACATTGGAATCGTCAAAAATATACACAAATTTATAATCAAAAATAGAAATGAAGTCAGGATAACAATAAAAATACAAAACTAGGGAGTTATCACCGTTAAGGATCGTCTTAAAAAATAGCATGTAACCAAATTAGCATATTTTTTTTAAAATATTTAACATGGACTGGTTATCAAGAAAAAAATGAATCTGCGTGTGTTTCCGTGATTTAAGGGCAATTATCTAACACGACTTCGGAGTTTCTAGTCAACTGGTACAGTCAACAGCATAAATAAGTGATCATTTATGTACCTTGTCGCTTTCAATCGTTTCACAATTTTATATGACATTTCAAACACGACGTTAAAGTGACAAGGTACATAAATGATCACTTATTTATGATGTTGACCGTACAGTCACGAGATTAAATTTGGTACCCACCTTAGGTCCAAAGTCAATCTGACATTCTACAATAATAAGGTTGATTTTCCTAAAAGTTACAAATGACTTGACATCTCTAATGATATTGACGAGTTCAAGCATATTTTTCTTGAAATGGGTCCCAAATTAACGGCCTATTCCCAGTTGTCCACACCCCCTTTGTCCACACTGTGGACAACTGGGAAAAAAATATCTTAGTTTGTTAGGTACTCTTCAATGACTCTTTGTATTTTCCTGACCCTGGGTATAATATATAAATACGGCCTATTCCCAGTTGTCCACACCCCCTTTGTCCACACTGTGGACAACTGGGAATAATAAATCCCAGTTGTCCACACCCTCGAAAATAGGTGTGGACAACTGGGAATAAAAATTCCCAGTTGTCCACAGTGTGGATAACTGGGAATTTTTATTCCCAGTTGTCCACACTCTTTAAGTTGACTCAACTGTGTTAGTTTTTATTAATGTACTTAAGTAGATATATTCGTATTTATATATTATACCCAGGGTCAGGAAAATACAAAGAGTCATTTTAGAGTACCTAACAAACGTTTACTGAAAATCTGGTTTATATATCTGGTCTAGTTTTAAAGATAATATTAGCAAAAATACATGTATTCGTGATTATTTTCATATTTGTAGAACATTTTTTTGTAATATAAACCAGATTTTAAGTAAACGTTTGTTAGGTACTCTTAAATGACTCTTTGTATTTTCCTGAACCTGGGTATAATATATAAATACGAATATATCTACTTAAGTACATTAATAAAAACGAACACAGTTGAGTCAACTTACAGAGTGTGGACAACTGGGAATAGGCCAAATTAACGCTCGTGACCGTACTAGTTTTATATTAATTGAGTAACGGAACAAAACTAAATAGGCTAGGCTAAACTTGACTGATTTTATCATCTGTTTATACAGTATCCCTCAGAAATAACATTAATGTACTTTCCTTTGTAATGAATTAGTACTGTAAGTAGTGTTATCTAACCTTCAAGCAAAATTTATAAACCTCAATGCATAACTTTACCACGTTTTTAAAGCCAGCAAATGCATAGTCATCCCTGCAACCCAGACTTGAGCTAATGGACTAAGCTACTTTCAAAGTTTTAACGATCCTTCCTTTGAGCTAATATATGCTTTACAAAATGTACTGGTAAATGTACAGTAACATACTTTTCGACTTTGACTCGCTACCTTTAGAAAGTTGGGGTTGTCGTGGTTTATTTAATTTTACTGGGCACAACTTAAATGCATTTAGTTGGCTGTTGCACCTGAAGATGTTACATACTGTATATATGGTTCACAATTCATTCCGAATGAAATGAGAGAGGATACATAAAGGAGGTCTGGTCACTTAGCTACTGCATAATAAGATTTAAGGACTATCGTGAGTAGTTCTTAAATTGTACCAAAAAGAAATTATTCCAGTTTAGGCTATTAAGAATGAAGCGCACAGTTCTTAGGGTTCCGTAGTCAACGAAGAAACCTTATTATAGTTTCGCCTTGTCCGTTTGCCCACGGTTTACATTTCAATTACGCTGATAAATTTGTAAAAAACAACACAACACGTGCTAAATGCTAACGCATAGCTCAGGAAAATAGCATTTTTTTTTAATTCTCTATAGAAGTTAGAGGGTTTAGTCACTTTTCAGTACTTGGGAGGTCAATTTCTACCAACCAACAGGTTGAGATTGGGCAGCTAAAAAAAAACGCGTGTCTGTTATTTTAGACTACTCTTTAACATATATCAAAATAATCCAAATCGGAGCCAGACAGTTGGGTACCTATACTTGTAAATAAAACAAATTCAGAATATATAGTTACACACATAGCAGCTCGAAACTTGATTTATTTTAATTATTGACATCATTAATTACATGCATTTACATGTATGTACATATTATGTACATTATATTATATTAGAAGCTTCTGAATCCTTCACGGCTTCCTTCATAATTATCATTACTTCTTCTTTGTCTTCTTCACGTGTGTTTTTTGTTTGTCGATCAAATTCCTTTAAGTATTCCCTTGCGATACGTTCGGCTAATTCTTGATCTCGTAATGTCTTATTTACGATTGCAAAGTGAGTGGAGCTGGACGAAGACTTTTTGCGTAATACATTTCCAGAGTAGGGTTTAACTTCTTTTAAACTCTCTTCACTTGTAAATATGGTGCTCCTACTTACTTCTCCATATTTGGTGTAATCTGATACTTTTATGGATTTTTCTGTGTCTTGGGAACTTATAGCACGTACAGGAACAGCGCTAAACGTTGACGAAGACCTAGCCACATCAGTCTGGGTAGCTTGGTTTATACTCGTAAAGGAAAAATAGGAATCCCAGTCATCTTTATTTTGAGTCGGTATCATGACAGCAGGGTTTCATGACTCTATTTAAGACTAAGGGCCGAAGAAACAATGTCTGAACCGCATGGTGGCGGATAGGTTCATTTTAACTTGTTAATTTTTAAGAATTCATTTCAGAGTTAATGTTTTAGACATCTTTTAGAGTATTTTTGTCACTTTGACATTGTAAAAGTCAACTAAGCATTTATGTAGTTTGGCAGTCTTCGTCATTAGTAAATTGGAACTTTTTTTAGTATCATTCTATGGTCCGGAGGAGGTTCGCAATATGATGGGGCAACGCGGTTAAGAAAACTAGTCAGTCTAGGGACATACCTTCAAATAGCACAATTTTTTGATAATGTTATAATCATATTGTTATTCTCAAGCAATAACGTTCTTATTATAATGTTTTAGAACTTGGAACCATAGCGTTATTCATAAATATGCGTTATAAACTTTATGTCGATATATTAACGCTATTTGCCATAACGATATAATAACGTTACACGTAAACTCCTTTCCCTCTCTTAATTTTGCTGAGTTGAATAATACTGCGGTTACTTAAGAGCGTTTCCGCACTACGTCCGAACCGTAGAACTATTTCTATGGTAATTTACGCACTAGATCCGATCTCCCTCATCCGATTTCTTTCCGTCATTCTAGAATCTCCATTCCGGAGAAGATTTTTGACGGATCGAAGTAGCCATAGTATTATTTGTATGAACGCTTGCGCACTGCGTCCGAGGTAAAGCCGAGCTGCATACTAGCAGAAAGAGAGGCAGTATGCGGCTGAGTGACACGTGAAGCGGCAGGCATTCAGTGTATTAATTCAGTGTGGCAGCGAGCGCATGCGCACGTTGCAAGTTGTTATTTGCATCATGCTTCCCTACGATGTTTTTACTTTAATTGCTAGAAGTTGACGTCGATTGAAAGGACTCATGATCAACGACGTGAACACTCTGCTGTGGCTCCGCGTAAAATGACGTAATTGAGTTTTCTAGACCCATATTTTCACGGGTTCGGATCGGACTAGTACGTAAGCAATATCCGAATTCGGACCGAGTTTTCTAGACCCATATTTTCGCGGATTCGGATCGGATTCGGATCGGACGTAGTGCGGAACCGCTTTTAGAGTCGTCAGTCTTCTCTGTAGCCAGCCAGCGCCACGATTCTTTGATTTAGGGCATAAAAAGTACAAACCGGCAATAGCGCGGAATTCATAAGTTTTATAACATTATTCTGGTTTTGTTACGATGTTGATTTCGTTGTGATGTAGCATAACGTTATAAAAAAATATCGATATTATTTTTAAAAAAAAACACAGTTACGAAATATCACTTGCTTATCATAACGATAACGATTTCTTTTTATAACTTTATGAACGTCTGATAGGGACTGCAAATTGGCGAACTGGCAGTTTTGTAAAATGGTAAAACGGTAAAAAGCCCAAATTCCACAGAAGCGTCAGCTAAGTACTCCTGCAGTCGTGGTAAAAAAATTAGGAACTCTTTATTGCAGCTAATAACTCTATCCTATCCCTAAACTCCGTGTGTTGGGTTCGCACTCAATGTCTCAATGAAACGAAACAATTACGTCAGTTCTGAATTAATAATTGAAAAACATTGCTTATCGATGATAGTGACACATCACAAAATACTGCATTTTTGAGATAAATATAGACCAAGATAACCTTAAAACAATTTTTTTAAATTTCATTCATGGTCATTACTAAATAAATCGTTGAGTCATCAATGATATGACAAACAAGTAGCAAAAAATGTATACTCCAAAATAAAAAAATCTACTTCCCCTCATATGGCACTCTTAATAGGTTTACCGCAATAAAAAAAGCATTATAATTAAATACACACGTATGCAAACGGCAATAAGTAATTTACATGATTCACCAATATTCGTATTACTGGAGGTGCAACGGACCACTTGGCAGTACTCGAGATAAAATTAAAATGTACGGTTTCAGCGTTTCATGATCGGTCTATCTCGAGGCTTCTGAGGTGGAACCTTCAATAGCTCTTATGCAAATCAGGGACTTTGGCCTCAAATTAGAAGCAAGGGGAGAATATCTTGTCAGGTAGATCGTCATGTAGAAGACAACATGACGATCCCCAATGGATAAAACAAACTACAACAAATTTCAACTTATCAATTGAAAAAGATTGTTCATAAATGCCCTATCTAAGTTGGCTAAGACTCATACTAATTTGTTCTGTCGTTATTACTTTAGAAAAAACTCGTATCTGATATTTCGAGATGTATGAGTTCAAATTTAATTCTCTTCGCGTTTACGTTTAGAAGCGTACTTCACGAAATATGAGATACGAGGTTTTTTCAAAGTAATGACGCTATTTAATTTAAATGTTTAATAATGATAAATAAAGGTACATTAAGGACATTTTAGTCGGAATTACCCATTGATACCATAGAAGTAATACATTTAAAACCCCGTAGCAATAAAAAGCGTAATTCCGTATTTTACTAGTACTGCTGAAATTTGATTATCTGCTGCTGGTTGAACTGACGCGGGATGAGTTCTTTTCATAGCTTGATATAACTCGAAAAACAGAGTTTTATTGAGTAATTTTTAGGGTTATGTGTCAAAAGGGTGCCAACGGGACCCTATTACTAAGCCTATTTTGTCCGTTCGTCTGTCCGGCTGACTGTGGGCAGGCTGTATCTCACAGAAAAAAAATCACAGAGTGTGTATTATAAGTAAATAATAAATTCAAAAATGGTACGGACCCTTTGTGTGCAAACCCGACTCGCACTCAGCGGTTTTTAAATAGGTACCAGTTAAATTTGACTGATGCGTTGGTATTCAAGCTGTATTGTAACTTCTGTACGACGTATGCCAAAATACAATTAAATAATTTGCCCTGGACTTTGACTCATCTGCCTGTTGAGCCTGTCACAAGTCCGAAAGAGCCATTTTCATGCCTAGTTAGTAAAAAAGTAAATCGTAACCAACGAAAATTTTATTTAAATATTTATTTTGAAGAACGTAACATTGCGATTTTTCCTTGTCACTTCTAAATTTCAAATTATCTGAGTCCCAAAATACCAAAAATGCCTTAGAGGCCAACCCTTATCACACGTCACATTTGCACGAACACATCGTAATTGTAATTCCGGAGACCACATAAGACTCTTTAGCTACATGCACAAAGACCGCGACAGAATAGGACTCCCGAGACTTGGCGTAACTTTACACTTTCCAAACGACTCGTAGGCTACAATACTGGCTTGTCTTGTCTCGTTTTACTTGCCTGCAATATCCGATTCTCTTCGGACAAAATAAAATAAGCTTAGCTTCAGTGTATCCTTTATGTTTGGTTTAGAAGTTCGGTCTCTCTTTGGGTTTATAGTTTTATCGGAGTAACTTACCTGATGAATACCTATGGTTATATTATTAAAATGGGAATTGATACTCGTATATTGGATTCAATTTGATTGTATCCGATCTTTATGTGCTTTTATTTGATGATGACCATTTTGAATACTGGCTGGAGTTCTACTTTTTTTTCTTGTCATCTGTCTATCAGGGTTTTTTTTATTAATAAGCAATCGACAACGAGAACTTTATTAAATGGTGTTGTAAAAAAAAATTTATAGAGAATAGTACCAAATGTATACTAATTTCTTTTGTTTATTATTTACTGAGATAAGTAATAAATTAGTTCCTGCTAATGGTTAAAAAGCTTAGACACCACATGGTATTTTCAACGTCACAGCTATCGTTGTAACGCTATTACGAACAAAATGACGTCATCCCGACCACTACTAGTCCAAAGCGGGCGTAGAAAACACTGATAATTATATTGAATATACATATAATGAAAAAAAAAAGGTTTTTTGGGTTTGGAAGGATAAGCATTTTTTTTTAAGAACACCTTTTAAAAATGTTCGTTTTGTTAAATGGTAGGTACATTTTTTCTTGTACTATTCATTTTGGGAGAAAAAGTGTTAATTAATGCACGCTAACTCAGTACTTAACTGACAAGCATTTATCAACAAATGATTTTGTTAGGTAAAACATTTTAGTCGCCTGTAACTTAAGAACCAATGTAAAAACTTACTACTTTTACTTCACAAAAATGGATCAATGGATCGACAAATATGTTCTTCATCAAGAACACAATTAAATAGACGAGTAAAACACATCATCTCCATGTTAAGTGTATGGAAAGTACTTGTTTTTATAAGATTTAATTTCACAAATAACTTTGTCGGTGATGTAGGTATAACTATGAAAAATTAAATCGTTGTTGTACCAAAAGCCTGAGTTAAAACCATGAACAAATGAACAGACGGATATGGCGAAACTATACTCATAAAGGAACTCTAAAAACGTTCAGTAGGTATCGATATTCCAGCATATCATCATTCATCATCAACTTTGTATTGAAGTGCTACAATCACAAAACCAACAATAAACTATAGACACTTAAAAAGAAGTTAAAGTAAGGCCAATGAGACGAGATAAAGAATGTAAACAAACTGACCGTTACTGAGTTATATTGCGATAGCGAGCGATTATAAAATCTGTCTTATTTCTCGTACGCAATAATATCTTCAGTTGGTCGATGACGGCTGTCGTGGCGTGATTCGTGGTACAGGCAAGCTATCAGTACAGAAGTGTTGTCAACATTAGGGCCACCATTTTGTGAAGTTCATTCCTATTTGGATAGCGTTCGAACTGTCTTGAAAGCTTGTTTACATTCTTTATTTCGTCTCGTTGGCCTAACTTTAGGATTGTGAAAAAAAACACAAGTGAAAATACTTACCTAAATAGATACTTACCAAACGACGAAAAACCAAAAACAACGAATAAGACTACTTAATCAGCAGCTTTTCAAGAGCAAGGGCTCACAAAGCTATTTGTCGTTATTACCGAAGCCGCTGATTTTCAGGGACAGTATCATTCATGAAGATAAATCGTTTCACTTCTTTTTCATTATACACGAAGTCATAATCTTTTTGATTAATATTGCAGTATAAATATCCATAGAGTTTTTGTGGCTTCTTTTATAAAGATAAAGGGACCGATGCGTCTTAGCTATAAGCTAGATGAATTAGTTGTTGTGGGCCTTTTTTCAGTTTTTCGAGAAAAGAGATAACAAATCCAAGACGTAAATAATAAGCAAGCAAATGATAAAAAGGATAAGCTGCGTGAACAGGTTGAGTTTTGAGTGTACAAAATAGATTTAAATTTACCTACCATTTAAGGTTCCGTAGCAAATAATATTGAAAAACGGTTTGTCCGTTTGTTTGTCGAAACTATTTTTCTTTGGAGCTGCTATCGATATAAAATTTCGAACTATTTACATTAGCAGTGTTAAAATATATTTTCTTACAGATTATTTTTCAAAGCTCTTAAGTAGTTTATACGTTTGATTTTAATTAAATCAACCGTTTTGAAACGGTAACATATCTTTTTATTATTACAGAAATAACATGAGACAAAAACTTAATAACAACACTTAGAAAACATTAAAAGAAAATTAAGTTATTCGCTCTTTCGCTAATTATTTCTAAGTAAAACCAAAAATCCGTCGCTAGCTGTCGATCGCTAAAGTAGTGTAGGTTAGAACTACATAAATTTATTCCCGCCTTCTATATTACACGAGTACAAACTTTACGGTGTTTCAGATGACTATCATCAGATAATATCAAACTCAAACATCGTCAAATATAAAATGCGAGCTACGGATAAAAACTATATATGTTTGACAGAGTATCAAAGACGTAAGAAGTTTCGATAAAAAGTGAGGTGTGTCTGGACTGCACTTTGCACACGCCATCTGGGGCCGCGGTGCCAAATTGCGCCCGGGGGACGACGCCAGTAATCCTTTGCCCGCTACTTTTATATTGAGTTGCGGCATGTGGGAATACCAGAGGGTGTTTTGGGTTTACTACGTTTTGAGATGCGACAAAATTGCAAAAGTAATACAAACTCTCATCCTGTATTAAATACCATCTTATCTCCAGTGCAATTAGCTCTTTAAAGGACCATTGAGTTTCGCCTGACCAGAAAAATAAAAAACCTCTAATGGGGTCGCCACTTTTTTTATCTGTGTTTCGTGAATTGCAATAGGAATAACTGGTCATATAATTTCCCCAATATGGCGAGGTTTTATATTTTTCTGGTCAGGCTTTACTTCCCATTCACTGTCTCTCATACGCTTTTATGCTAGTCTTACCAACTTTACCTGAACACGAAAGACTTTGAGAGCTATTGCGCCTTACTCATAATAGTCACTCAGTTGTATAACCGTTAGAGCGGTTCCGCACTACGTCCGATCCGAATCCGATCCGAACCCGTGAAAATACGGATCCATCGGATCGGAACCGCTCTTATAAGCTAGTTAGTTATTGATGTAGGAAGTGACAGCTGGCTACCCAAGGCGACAGTAAATTTTAGTACCTTTGTGCAAGTTTTACTGTGCAATTTTGTGATATATTTTTAACTAAACCACCCTATGAAATAGCTCATGTTTAAAAAAAGTTATCACATAAAATAAAAACTTTTAGTAATTACTAGCTTCTGCCCGCAACTTCGTTCGCGTAGGTTTCGACTATCGTTATTTTCTTGGGAACTTTTGAATCAATTCGAAGGTCGATCTAGGGTGTAAGCTATCTCCATTTCAAATTTCATCCAAATCAGTCTAGCCGATGCAGCGTGAAGGAGTAAAAAACTAACACACACACACACACACACACACACACAAACTTTCGCATTTATAATATTAGTAGGATAATGAAATAAAAAATGTCAGCAACGTTTGTCATGATTCGCAACATAGCACCGATAGAGGTTGTCGTCGACGTCGCCATGTTGCGCTACTCAAGACCGCTGCGGGCGTCGCCGCCGCGCCCCGATATTGGCCTGATTGATATTGGCTCGCTTATTTCGGGCTAGTGTTTTACGGTCCCATCAAAGCCTCACTCGATCGTGTAAATTGGGCCACCGGGTTTATGGTCTTCGTGTTAAAGTTTATATGAACGTCCTTGTGCTCTCAACCGTGCTCAAGTTTTCTATTTATTCAGAATCTACATTGTGGATAACTATTATTTATGAGAAAATGGATTTAACTATGTTATGAGGTTAAATGTTATCACAGCCTAGCTTAGTAAGTAAAATATTCCAGAATATTTATAGTATTTCACAAAGTATAGGTAAAAACTTAAGTAAAGCTCCTCTTGCATGTAGATGTGTACAAAACTTATATGGAATTTACGTCAAATTTCAAATATAGAATGTCGAACGGTCTATACAGATGTGTTACTACTACATGCATGAGGAGCTTTACTTAAGTTTTTTACCTGTACATAAGCTATATTTCTCAAGCTTATTGTTTTATTCACATTAACTGCCAATACTACAAGCATAGCAAGAATTAATAACCTAACTAACAAGGTACTTAAGCATCAATAGTCAATGTAGTCATGCGAAAATCATCGTGAAATATGTCCATAATATGATAAGAACATTTCCAGCTACAGCAACATCCCTAAAAGATTAACGCATATAAGGAACGTTCATAGACTATAAATATACATTTGCTCATCCCCACGGACGGTCTATTTGCTTATTCGGCGAGACGCTCAATAAAACGAAAAGTAAACATCATAACTAGGATACTCATAAAATTGACATAAAATATCGCCATTCTATCTTTATTGGCCTAATAGCTGACTTATCTACTTAAAAACTATAACTGCGCTGGAATAAATATGTATTTCTCCATGAAACGTCATTAAAACAGTTTTTATGTTGCGGTTGTTTTTTCGTGTATGGAAATCATTTGCGGTTTTTATTAAGTATTTATATTCGTACGTCATAAAAGAAGACGATTATACTATTATAGGAAGGTCTACCGTAAATAAGATAGATAAGAGGGCGTGAATCATCATCATTATCATTGCAGTTGAAAGATATCCACCGCTGGGCATGTGTAGGCGTGAGCTAATCCAAGACACAAATTAGAATGTAAGTAGTTTACAGGGCACGAAGTCATGTACTAGGCTGAGTCAAGCCAAAATCGCTAAAAGTGAAGAAACGTTCAGGCAGAATCTAAATGCTTGCCAAATTAATTACAGTTAGTATAATCCCTTGTCTTTAATGCTCGTAGTTCTAAATTTATTTATTTTTAGACTTGAGACTGATGATAAACTACAATTAATCTATGAAAGCCATTATAAAGCCAAACCATTAACTAAAAACCGGACCTCTAATAGGGCTGGTGCGGCAGCTGAAGCGGCCGAAAGCATAAAGGTAGGCAAATATAGTGGTCTCGGCCCAGAATATATGTTTGTTCTATTCGGCGTCGAGACCCTTGGTCCGTGGGGTCCTAGCGCTCAAAGCCTCCAAAGAAATTTCGAAGAGGCTCATTGACGTCACGGGAGACCGAAGAGCTGGCAGTTTCCTCGCCCAACGCATAAGTTTAACTATCCAGCGAGGAAATTCCGCAGGGCCCTTTTTTAGATATAGCTTTTTAGTTTTTAAATAGAATTAGGGTGACGGAACCAGTAATGGACAAGCACCAATAATGGACACTTGATTCTTATTATATATACTGCTAAGTCAAACTTTTTAAGTCTTAAACTCAAAGCTTCTGATAATAAGGTAAAAACGTTGTGGAAAATTATAAATAGAGAAACGGGTAAATCTAAAACTCGTGATAATCAAGTCACCCTAAACAAGGGTGACAAACAAATCACGTCAAACAAAGACGTGGCCTTAGCGTTCGAAGATTATTTCTCCACTTTACCTTAATACAACGAAATGTCTTCAATCTTCTGCGATTGTAGCTCAAAAACTACTTTGTGCTAATGTTACTAAGTGTAATGTAACCTTTGATTTTAGCCATGTAGATTCAATTTCTATTATTAAGGTATTTAAATCGCTCAGTTTAAAAAAAACTGAGGATTTATGGGGAGCGTCAGTTAAAGTGATCCATTATGTCATAGATATAATTGCACCTCACTTAGCTTTAATCTACAATAATTGCATTTCAGAGGGGGTTTTTCCAAATCTTATGAAATATAGTAAAGTTATACCACTTTTTAAATCGGGCGACATGAGTGATTTAACGAATTTCCGTCCCATTTCTATTCTACCGGTTTTAAGTAAAGTTTTTGAGAAGTTAATGTTAAAAGATATGTTAGGTCACTTCAATAGAAATAAACTGCTTAACAGTAATCAGTTCGGCTTCACCAGAGGACGATCCACAACTGATGCAGCATCTGTACTCATTAGATATATATACAATATTTGGGAGAAATCCTGTGATGCAATAGGAATTTTTTGTGACCTTTCCAAAGCTTTCGATTGCGTAGATCATGCGACTCTTATATTAAAATTAGAACATTATGGTCTGTCAAATAATTCTCTTAATTTTATGTCTTCATATCTTAGTGATAGAACACAAACGGTTGTTGTAAACCAAACACAGTCCATTGGAGCAACTGTTAAATTAGGTGTGCCTCAGGGCCCTATATTAGGTCCTTTCTTATTTCTGGTCTATATAAATGACTTACCACCCACGGTAGATAACGTTTGTGATATTGTGCTATTTGATGATGATACTTCATTAATTTTCAAGGTGGACCGAAAATCCGTCGATTACAGTACGATAAACGCCACGCTGGTTAAAGTACTTAATTGGTTTACTATTAACAATTTGCTACTTAACGCTAAGAAAACTAAATGTGTTAGGTTCGTTTTGCCTAATGTTAGACCGGTAGAATCTAGTATATTTCTAAATGATGAGTGTTTGGAGATGGTGGACAAGGCGCATATAGCAGTACTAGCAGGTAAATTAAGTTCGGCAGCTTATGCTGTTAGGAAAATCAGGCAACTTACCAATGTTGAGACAGCTCGCTTAGTTTATTATAGTTATTTTCATAGTGTTATGTCGTACGGTATTCTGGTTTGGGGAAAAGCTGCTGACATACAGACTATATTCGTGTTACAAAAAAAGAGCCATTCGTTCCATATATAACCTAAACTCCCGTGATTCCTTAAGATTACTATCTTTCTTTAAAAGAAATTAGTATTTTGACAGTAGCGTCACAATTTATTTATGAGAATATTATTTATGTCATTAAAAATCAAGACTCTTTTGTTAAGAATTGTGATATACATAATTTGAATACAAGAAATAAAAATAAAATTGCTATTAAAAAATTTCGTGTCCGTAAGGTATATAAATCATTTGTTGGTCAATGCATTCATTTCTACAATAAATTAACTGACGAAGTTTTAAAGTTATCTTTTCCAGCACTTAAAAATTACTTGAAAAAGTCGTTGATGTCGAAAGCTTATTATAGGGTCGAGGACTATCTAACAGATAAAAATGCTTGGCCTAAATTAAACACCTAAATAACTTAGTAATAGCTTAGTCAGAAAAATATGTAAACATTGTAGGTATAATTATTGTCTAGGGGACACGGTTTCTGTAGGAGAATGTATCAAAACTATGTGGTTGTTTTGCACCGTCATGGGTAAGTATATGTATATATATATATATATATATTTAATTATTATTATTATTATTACTATTTATGAGATCATCTGAACATACTGAGTTTCGACACATTTTCCTGCTAAACTACGCATGATATATATATTTTAATGTTAAATTCATTGTTTTATATAATGCTAGGTTAAGTTCTGTAATTGTATAAGAATTTTTTAAAAAACGACTGACTGTTGAGTTTCTTCTCAGCAGTGGTCTCTTGCGAAGCGCTGGTAGATTTTTGACGTGTAAAAGTGCCCGTGCGGCCTACTTACTGAATAAACATCTTTTATCTTTTTTATCTTTTTTTATCTTTATTGTACAGAAGATAAGGGTTATTCATTTGTTTTGCAACAATCAATTTACAACCGTATGATATTTTTATTAAGAGTTGTGTCCATTACTGGTGCCTGTCAGCTAAAAGTGTCCAACACTGGTGCCATCACCCTAAGTAAGTTGTAAAAACGTAATTTTAGATTTGTAACTGTTTATATTATTTGATTACGAGTAAATGATTAATTTTACTTAAATTAACGATCTGTAATATTATCCAAGCACGCTTTCCCAGGAAATTTAATATTATAAGGTTTTATGTCATTAACATGACGGATTATTCCTTAAGGGTACGGCTCCACTGAGGCGGAGACGAGAGGAGCGGAGCGGAGCTGTGCCAATATTAACCAATAGAAGGCGCATGAGGTCACATCGAGCGCGCCTTGCGCACGTTAGTTTATATTCTATTGGTTAATATTGGCACAGTTCCGCTCCGCTCCGCTCGTCTCTACCTCAGTGGAGCCGTGGGATTTGGATATATATATTTTTTATGGGAAAAAAGAGGCTGACGAGCAAGCAGGTCACATGATGTTAAGTTTTACTGCGACCCATAAACACCCGCAACACCAGAGGAATCGCAAAGGCGCTGCCAGCCTTTGGGAAAAGGGTAGCCTCGTTTTTTAAAGGTCCCAAGTCATCAACCATCATCAAGGTTCGGTTTATAAGAGAGAGAGAAGCAAACGAGCATGCGGGTTATCTGTTGGGAAGTAGGTAATCACCACAAACCTAAACACCAGCAACTCGAGAAGAGATGTTGTTAATACAGACACCGAGAGCTGATTCCATATAGGTAAGGCACGTTCAATATTATCAATTTATTGATTTCTTGTCAATTTGCAGATCTACAATAAATAATGTTTGTACAAAACTGTTGATTATATGGATCGTGGCGTACGCTTATTCAAATAAACGGAAAGCCGTCAGCTGGCCAGCGATCGGTGCCAAGTGCCAAGCCTAGAATCAATTTGGATATTAACAATGTACATGTAACAAGAATGGCTGTGGTTATTAATATGTTTACGTGCATGTTACGATTAAGACAGCGAAAGTTTAAAAATACAGCTTAATAAGTAAAGTAATTTTGGCGAATGTTTTGTGAGGCTAGACGAGTTGCTTAACGCTAACGTAAACGATTATCGAAAACTGACAAAGTGTATAGAATTGACGTAGGCGCTCTACGCATCCGTCTGACAGCTTGCGATAATCCAATACATTTTTGTTAAAGATAACGAACGCCGAATGCATCTTGTCTAGAACCTCTGAGTACATAACTATTTACACAAAGGATAATGGGTAAAATAATTTACATTAATATATAATATCCATCATTTATTGAAACCATTTGATAACTGGTTTTCAAATATTAAGAACCTATACGTAACAGAATTAATGTAACCCCAGCCATAGTTTTACGGTAAAGAAAATAATAAAGCTGAAAAACTGAAACAATCTGTATTAATAATTTCCATAAATTGCTATTCCTTCGTCTTGCAAATACGCACAAAGTGGAAACAAACTTCCTCTGTTTGCATTTAAGCCCGCAAAACCTTCATTATACAGCAAACAAAAAAGAAACTTGGCAATAAAAATCCTGGACGATATTATTAGGTAAAATAATTCCTGAGTATAAATCAAATATCGCTCCTTTGCCAACATTCGTTAACTTCGAGGTTCCTCGAAAACCAATATAGCATTGCAATATCAATAATCAATTGGTGCATTCTTGGCTTGGCTTCAAGTCTATTACGCTTGCGATATAAGCGCTGCACATTCAAATGTATTGGGATCCTTTTGTGGGAGAATCTCGCATCTGGACAGTCCAAAGCCCGTCTCGTCTTACTAAAGGAATATGTAAAAATTCGTTGAACCCGACTTCCTGTAAATTGTAACGGGGTTTGAACTAGAGGGTATGTATAGCTTTTGCATCACCACCAGTGGTTTGTCATTAAAGCCATTTCGAATTTATGTACATATTATACAGGGTATAAAAGGTAGAGTGGATTTAACGAAGCAGGTCGATAGAGGACGTCTACCTATTGAATTCACCCCCATGTATGTTTAGCGATTTTTACTAATTTCGGAGATATTGATCATTTTAATGTGGTTTTTTGTAATTTTTCCTTATGTCCATGTCTCGAAAAATCATTAATTTCAAGTTTTATTTCATAAGTTTTTCAGTGTTATCTTACATAATTAGAATCATTACGAATCAACGAAGTTTTTAAACCTATCTGCCCGTTTTTTTTCAGTAATTTTTTCAAGTAATCATCTAAAGTTGTTTTTTCCACACAAAGTGAAAAGCAAACACTGGGACCTAGTATGGAGAAACAAACTTTAGGCGATTACTTAAAAAAAAAACTGAAAAAAAAAACGGGCCAATAGGTTTAAAGCCTTCGCTGATTCGTAATGATTCTACTTATGTCAGATACCACTGAAAAACTTATGAAATAAAACATTAAATTAATGATTTTTCGTGACATGGACGTAAGGGAAAATTACAAAAATTCAGATTAAAATGATCAATATCTCCGAAATTAGTAAAAATCGCTGAACATACATGGGGGTGAATTCGATAGGTCTAGACATCCTCTATCGACCTGCTTCGTTTGATCCACTCCTCCTTTTACACCCTGTATAGCCTTAAGTGTAGAGATTACCGATTCAAAAGAAATTATGTTAAAATGAAAGTTATAAGCCCTTTCAGTCTATCAACCCCCAGTGGTGTTATCTATTCAGCGTATAATAGACAGTTTGTTCGTGATGGCTTCATACTTGTCAGCGTGACTTGGCAAATCATAATAGGTCGAGGAGATACTATTTTTGTATTATGTGCGTCTAAATTTGGTATACAAATTTCTTAATGGTACAGCTTGTGTATCGCTGGCTTTGTTTTTATGTAAAAAGGTATACGTTAAAAAAATAAAGTTGGTTCATTTAACGTGAGACGACAAACGTTAAAAACATTTGCAAGCAGTGCCAACGGGACTCTAGTAATAGGGTCCCGCTCCGCGGCCTCCGCTGTCCGTCTGTTTGTCTTTATGTCTGTCAGCGGGCTGTATCTTATTAACCGTAATAGCTAGACATTTAAAAATTTCGATAGAGTATTTATTTCTATTGCCGCCGCTCTAATAACTAGTAATAAAAAAAGTTAAAAATTAAAAGAGAAAATATCCCATTCCCATGTAGGATTTTCTGGATTTTTCATCTCATTATCATAACGCGTTGACATCACGTGAAAGATAATTTGTTTTTCTCGCATTCCAAATAAAACAAAGATTGTCTACTCGTATAAAAAAACTTATAAATAATTTAGCCGGTTTACCACTCAAACTTTAGTTTAGTATTTTGTTTACTGCTGCCCCAGTTCAGTGTGATTATATAATCATAGGCAAGTGTAAGAAACTCTTAATACTTAATTTATTAATCATTACCAAAGATCGGACAAATGGGCGTCATTACCCGGAATAATGTGGACATGATTCCAAAGATTTTAATTAAACAAATTAAATTACATTAATTGATTTGATTGACATTGATTGATTTTTTATCTTGATCATTTGTGGGACAGTAATAAATAAATAATACAAAGACGGAGGAGGTGGCCATTATATTAAATCTACTTAAGTTTGCTCCATTAACATCCGTGGATCGCGAAAGGAGCTTTTCACCACTTGAGTTTAAGTTAGTCGTGAAATGGAATAAACTAATCACGGAAAAAATATAAAACGTACTGTTTATTTGCTTTAATAAATCTACACACTAAGAAGTCTTTGTATTATTTATTTATTACTGTCTGCAAAGGATCAACATTAATTTTAGGGTAAGTTATCGATTAATGTAATTTAATTTGTTTTATTTAAATCTTTGGGGTCATGTCCACATTATTGCGAGTAATAATGTCGCCAATCTGTCCGATCTCTGAGGGCCCTGCAAAGATGCACTACGCTAACTAACGTTTCTATTCGATTCGTTTTTAAACCAATCGCGTCAATGACGTGATACGAAAAGTCACGTGGTCTACCAGTGACGCGATTGGTTTAAAAACGAATCGAATAGAAACGTTAGTTAGCGTAGTGCATCTTTGCAGGGCCCTCTCATCGTCACACAGAACTCAAAACTCACACACGTGCCTTCAACATTGTCGCACTCAGTAAGAAGTTATTTGGCCGTCAACGAGAGTGTCAAATACAATAAAAACGCTTGTATAAAACGGTAATTAGTTCGCTTGTCAGAGCAACGCCCAAACATAATGGCTAACTTAATAAGTCACGCAGGGTAAAGTTGGGGCCAACAACACAGCGATAAGTTTCAAAAGGTTATAATGAAGTTATGATTGCTAACATTTACACAGAACTTAAATCCAAGCTGAAGTTGTAACATGCATTAATGCCGACATAATAGTTCAAGTCCATAAACGCATGTTAACGAATAAATCACGAAATGTTTTTGTGACATTTAAATTTGTACAAGTTATGCATTTGAAGCAACTTAAGTTGTTAATCTATGCTTTGAATATAATTAAAACGATCCTCAATTTTACGAACATTATATTCGATGGACTGCTCGATTTCATTTAATTTTGCTTGTGAAATCTCAGTAATATTATAAATGCGAATGTTGTGCGTGTGTGTGTTAGTTTGTTACTCCTTTACGCTGCAACGGCTGTAAAAATTTGAATGAAATTTGCAATGGAGGTAGCCTGTACCCTGGATTAACACATAGGCTATAATCAAAATCTTTTGCAAAATAAGATGGCCTAATATTGGCGAAAGAAGTCGCGGGCAGAAGGTAGTCAAGCATAAAGTCGTGTTAATAATTTGCAGTAAAAAGAAATACCGCTTTTAGTTTAGGCATATCTTGAAACGGTTAAATTTTATTCTTAACAACATAATGGGTAGCAGCATTTCGGCACTCAGCCTCGTAAAATACATGCGAACAGCGCGGCAATTATATTTTATTAGTCCTACTGTACAGCCGTGGCGTGCTTTGCTTCACTCAATTGAACAACTTCCACAGGAACCAACTACCAATCTTCGTAGTCTTGGTTTCATGCAGTTGGATAAAAATGCTTTTGGAGACCTTTGTCTTCGTTTTGAAACCCTCGTTGGTATTAGTTTAAGATAAGATGAAAATTTTTTTTAAGGAATAAGTTTTCGTAATAGGGTATTAACATAGGTATTTAGTAAGTACAGTCAAGGACTTTAATTGTTATGCCACTATGGAACCCTGTCGCATAACGTTAATCATTCATTTAAGCGTAATTTCTGTCATGTAGTTTGACGCTGTCATTATGACAGGGTTCCATAGTGGCATAACAATTAAAGTCCTTGACTGTACTAACATTTGTAATAATTAGGTATGCATGCTAGATACCAGCAAATTGTGACAGATCAATACAATTTATGAATGAATGAATGAATGTGTGAATGTAACACATTTTGTACTCACTTTTTTGCAATCAACTATTTTGAATTCGAATTTAAAGGCCTAGGTAATTTTTTTTTCATTTAATTTTATTAAAACAATTTATTGGTTATTTATCATCATATAAAATAAAATACCAAAGTCATTCATATATGTATACACACTAAACCGAAAATACTATTCTAATTAAACTATCGCATTGCCTTTTTTGGATTGCGAAGTCAAACTAGGAACCCCTAAAGCTTGGCCATGTCTGTATGTCTGTCCGTCTGTTAGTCTGTCTGTCTGTTTTTATGTCTGTCTGTAATTAATGTCTGTTTGTCTGTTTGTATGTCTGACTCACTCATTCTATGAAACTATCAAAGTAACAAGTTGTTCACTTATTTCTTTTTTATTTATTATTTATACCGCAAACTAAGATTTATGAAAAACTACGTATGGTTGGATAGCTACTAAAACTATTACTACCAAAAACCATTTTGTGTATGTTATCTATTTTTATATTTGGGGGACCCTTTAGGATAAAAACTCTTGAAGTGCCATTTTCACTAGTTACGAGTGTTCACCCCCGAGTGCCAAAACTACAAATGAAAAAAATCTGGAAAATATTTTTAATAATAAGAAGCGCATAAAATCCAATTTAAAAGAAAAATGATCACGTTCATGTAAACTTGATTAGTTCTTGAGATGCGATTGAAGTGTATAAACACTAAAAATCACCTTAGACACCTACTTTAACCAGAAAATTCGATCGATTGCTTTTTTATTAATATGTTAAAAGTAAGAAAGTATAATTATGTTTTTTGACATGGTCCAATGCCATGTGAAGTGACAAAAGTTCAGAAATTAAACTTGAGATGACTTATTCTTAATAATTCTGGAACCGCATGTTGCAGAATTAGCAACAAGTTTGTAGAGTTGTTAGTAATTCTGTAGCTCTGACTACCCCATTGAATGAAGGCGTGAAGGTATACATGTATGGACGTTATTCTTAATCTGAATTCAACTTTCTGGGAAGAAAGAAAAACAAAGTTTTTTCATTGGGAGAAGCTGGGATAAGAGGAATATGATTTGTTCCTCGTGTTTGTAACAATTTTGAACTAGGGTGAGAGTTTCTACTCTCACTTTAGTTTAGTTCTAGTCAGAAGACCAGAAAAACAATAACAGTTTTTGATTTCCAAATTAGAACGAAACCCAAAAGAAGTCGCGAAACTTTTTACAGATCTTTTTCTACACCCCAATCCGAAAATTGTAAATTGTCATCATTTCAATTGGAAGAGCGTTCGGATTTCGTGTCCCATCGCCTAACACACTCGAGGAGCCAGTGAATTATTCGCCGTCTCGACCTTTGTTCAGCCCCGGGTCTTTTGTCGATGGTTCACAATAAAATTTTATCCCGGAAACCTATTCGCAGTTACCTTTTATTATAATGTTGCAGCTGGTATCCGGGATACTTTTCAGTGTGGCCCTTTGTTGCCGCATAATGGGGCCAACCTTTTTATTCCGCGTCAGATTTTGAACGCGCTATGACGTTTTCGTGCGTCTAGATTATTTGGGGGCATTGTGTGTGACACAATGAATGGCCGGGCTCGAGCATGGCTTTGATAGGGCTCGTAAGTGTCCAGCCAGCGGGATTATTTTGCGAGGTCAAGGTGGCTAATGCGGTGATACGCGGGAAGGCTTTCAGGATTACGGTTATGAGGACTACTTTATAAAATATATTTTTAATACGGTTTTAGGAGAGTATGATAAGGGCCCGGTCTTAATTTTAAATTACTGAATAATGTGTCGCACCTTATTCATGTTAAACAGCCGTTGAAATTATTATATTGCCGGCTTATAGCTGTTACATTTATCGTGCGCATTTAGGACTTTTTTTTATTCAACCCTTATTTTTACTTATGATAAAAATGCGCAAGTCAGTCTGTTTGCTATTTTGTTTTGACTTTATGGTTTAACACCTCACCTGATGGATGTGAAATTTGGTTGAAATCTAAAGGTATTTAAGATCCCGGAAGTGTACTTAGGGTACTTATCCCAGAAAACTAACAGTTCCGGACAGTAACAGCGACATACGACTTTCACGTGGTTGGATGACTCCAAGCCACCTACCAGGCAAAGCTAGTTTTTCATTAATCGATAGCTCGAACAAACATACCAAACAGGCAAAAAAACGCTGGTTTAGTCATTTGTTGTGTTCTTTTCCAGCGTATATTTACTGTACAGGCGCAAATTATTTTTAGTTTTATAATAGTAGGTTGTAGTTAGGCTTCATTGGACGGACAACCTCTAGAGCAGGTACAGGAGTACACGTACCTAGGACAGGTTATAAAGCTCGGCCGGGACTCGATGGTGGCAGAGATAAAGCGAAGGATACAGTTGGGTTGGGCAGCTTTCGGGAAGCTGAACTGCGTGATGAAGTCCAAAATTCCCCAATCGCTCAAAACGAAAGTGTTTAACCAGTGCGTGTTACCGGCTATGACGTACGCGTGAAACATGGACACTGCCTACCTGGGATGATCTACAAGCTCAAGGTGACACAGCGCAACATGGAGCGTGCTTGCGTGCCTGTGATAGATCACATTCAATAAGCAGAAAAACACCTTAAGAAGTTGTGCATTGTCATAAAATCGCCATCCAAACACCCAACCATCTTTTAAATCTCTAGTTAATCGGGGAGTCAGCTAATGATCAATTGCAAAATATTTACCGAAAAGAAAGACAAACAAGTTCGTAACATTATAATCGTGGTAAAAATATTACCTTGCAGGCAAACTAACACATAGACACGAAAGCATGCTATTAGGTTCTCGTAAAAACACGGTAACCCAATAACTAGTCATATAATAAACAACGTCGTAAGTTTCCATCTAAATGTTTAGCAAAAGCACATCGATTGAATACTTTTTAAGACTTTTATTTAATAAAAACGTCATGTTGGCAAATAACAGGCGGATATTGATTAGGGTCGAGGGCAATGGATCTTGGTATGGGGCAAAGTAATGCTTATAGCGAACTTGGTTTAAAAATCCTCGCATGTTAAAAACGAGTGAAGGATCTGCAATATCTTGTAAAAAACAGTTGCTATGTACGAAATTAAAATTTTTGAAGATCCTACAAGATCTTGACGATGATTCGAGTAATGATAAGCTGCACAGTTTAATACTCTTTCTAGAAATACATTAATTACCTACTAAGAATAGTTTTACAACGTTAAATGAGCTATCCTATACAAATAAGTCATATAATATGTGACGTATCGACACCTTTACCTATACAGCTATGAATATTTAAAAGGACATCGCCTTTTAATTCTAAATAATGAAAAGGCTGTCCAAAACGTTATCATTTATTATTATGGGATCAAAGCTGGTAGGACCAATATCCATGGTTTTACAAGAACCGTAAAAAATATATATGCAGGCGAATGAATAGATATCTCGTGCATGGCTCATAAAAGTCATAAACCATACTATGCATATGTTATGAGAACAGCACCCAATTGTTTATTGACCTGGTAACGACCTACATATTGGTTTGTTTCTACAACACTATACTTTCGAAAGGACTGAAAATGCGGGTATAATCATCTTCTAGCTGTGGGAGTTTATCGAACTACCCCGCAGTGCACTATCCTAGTTTTTTATTTATTTATAAAAAACTCTCATGTCAAAAATAAATAAATAAATATCAGGGGACAATGTCACACAAATTGACCTAGTCCCAAAATAAGCTCTAGGCTTGTATTATGGGTACTAGACAACGATATAAATACTTACATAGAGGAATATATACTTAAATACATAGAAAACATCCATGACTCAGGAACAAATGTTCGTGCTCATCATACAAATATCTGCTCTTTCCGGGATTTGAACCCAGGACCGCTAGCTTCGTAGGCAGGGTCACTACCAACTACGCTAACGCGTCGTCAAATAAAATAAATAAATAGGTTTGAAACCACCGCCTCTTACCAAAATATGTTCAAAATTAAATGTAAAATGGTAGGACAGTTCATTTGTTTTTCTTATATTGATATATATATAGTTTTAAACTAGAATAAAGCAAGGACAATGACCCTGCAGTTTAGGTGCCATAATAATAAATGCTCAAGCGGACAATTTCTAACAGAATATAGCATTATTTCATAATGGCCGGCACTTTCATATTTGGACCAAAAATGTATAAAGCCCCGATGATGTCCTTTAATGTATCGACGCACGAACTTAATTACTTAATGCATGCAAGCAGTAATGCATAGCATAAAGTTGTTAAAACTTATAAAAGGCTTTGTTTACGTTCATAACTTGCGCCATTATCAAGATAGTCGTATCTGCAGCATCACGACAGCTTTTGTTATTGATCGATATACCGGTTACTTATAAAGTAAAGATAAAAACAGATAGGTACGTAAAAACGAGATTATTTTACTATATTACCATGTTTTCAGTACTGGTCTCGTCAGGTTATAATAACCTACTACGTCAATTAGTTTCCAGTGAATGTTAAGGTTAAGGGTGCATTACTCAGCTTCGGCTGAGCGGAGACACAAAATAGTGAAGAATGCGACTTATAAAATGGTTTCACATGTGTATAATTAATTAATTATCCACAATATTATTAGTCATCATCTCCACTGCGGTTAGTTTTCTATATTTTACGTTCTTAAGATCAATTTAGCTGAATTTGCAGAAGGGTTTAAATATAAACTACAATTAATGAACATGATAATAATTAAACATGTGTTTAACCGTGTTTTACTGCCTTTTTATTTTAGTCGCCTATATTTTGGCCGAGACCATTTTTTATAATACATCCCATGTTCGGAAACAACATGCTTTAATAATCTTGAATTTGCTATGAGAATCTATGTGCTGTCAATATAATAGAAAAAGATCTCTACTATAACGTCTTATTATTTTCAATATAACATTCAAAGCGAGGCTCGTAAGGCTGGCATAGCTCGGGCGTGCCTCTACAAAGAATGGGGCCACATTCCCTCGTCACGCCGTTACGCGTCTCCGACTGGATTCCATTATTAATATTCGTCTGCCGTATTAAATTGTTGGTGACGTTGGCATTGTGGAATTGTTGGTGACGTCATCGGTAAGCGCCCAGCGGTTGGGGAGTAATTGCCTTTTATATTTACGGTGTTTTCAGATCGCATAATCTACAGGAAAATGTTTGGGGCTTTGTTTCATAAAGACCTCATAACTGTCATCAAAGGTTATTTGGGAATTGTTCTTTTTTTCTAATGTAGTATGTTTTAATTTTAGGTTTTCCTATTAAGTATTTTAATTTATTTAACGCCTAAGTTCGCTATTGTCCATAACTTTTGCATTTGATAGTATTATTTTGTTTGTGCAAACAAACATGCATAGGTATTTAAAATATATGGATATATATATTTGCAAAAATATTCCAGAGTATTTAATCTATATTTTTTTTAAACTTCGTGACGTTCACACATACCTACTGTTATAAATTATAAATCTAAAAAATCTAAAAGAATAGTACGTGAATGGGTAGAAATCAGGAAACACACCGGGATGATGAATACAAGCTCTCGATTTTGTGGGATCCGGTGATAACAAAGTGCAAGTGTTATCATATTATCATGTCGTTGGACAAATCCTTGGACACGTGAGTGTTGTGTGCCGGTCGGTGGATATTCTGATAAAATAAAACCGGCCAAGTGCGAGTTGAACTCGCGTGGAAAGGGTTCCGTACATACTTCAATGTTTTGTTTTTTTTTTGGTAGAATTCTTATAGGTTTTCCTGCAATCTACAAGCAATGAAATATTTTGTATTTTTTTTTTAAATTTTAGGCTCAGTGTCATTTGATATATAACACAGTAAGGTTTGCAAAACTTTACATATGTATATCAAATTTCAACTCAATCGGTCCAGTAGTTTCGGAGAAAATTGGCTGTGACAGACAGACGGACAGACAGACGCACGAGTGATCCCATAAGGGTTCCGTTTTTTTTCATTTTTGGTACAGAACCCTAAAACAAGACCAAACTCGCGCGCAGTCCTCTTCAGCATGCTTATGACCACGACCGTTGCAACATGATCGAAACGACGGGGGATATATTATTATAATATTTTTACGCGATTAAGTCCCGTTTTTGATTTATAACGGTATTTAATCTATAATCAGCCGGTTGATAATATTCTTATGACTCTCCATCGTACTGAAGAGTAAGCGGATTCTTTATACTCGTAAGTAGACATACATACACACAGACACTCAGTTACGCATGTTAAACTTACAATACCGCTCTGTTTGCATCTGAGGTTAAAAAATATAATCCAGGTAATACTCGTATTTTAAAGATCTCATAACTTTTCTCTTCGAATTCATCTTAATTAACTAAGGGCCGTATTTATAAACTCATCTTGGTTGAGATGCCAATCACAAGACACTTCAAAAATGACAGCTTTCTATGGGTTCACGTTTACTTTGACGTCTCTCGAGATGGGCATCTCAGTCAAGACGAGTTTATTAATACGGCCATTAAGGTCTCTTATCTAATGTTATATTGAACCTTATTAGTACGAAAGCGGTTGGGTCGTACTTGTATAAGTAGATACATGTTGTCTCTGACTGCGTACGTGCGTCTCTTTACGCATTAGTTATAACCACCTTTCCGACCGGCCACTAATAGAACTTCAAAAACAGTACATTATGATGATTTTCAGGGGTCTTTATTTGAATCCATAATATCATTTGTCCTAATCGTCATTTGTCCTAATTCATCGTTTGTCCTAAAATCCATTTCCGCCTGATATTTAAAACTTTTTAGTGTTGTTATAACAAAACTCTAACCTAAACTAACCGCCATTTTTGGAGTGCTTAAAAAGTTGCCTGACGAAGAAGAGAAGTTGTTGAAGCTGAAAATCGGTTTAGGACAAACGATAAATTAGGACAAATGACGATTAGGACAAACGATATTTTGGATCGCGAATGACAACCCGATTATCAGTTGTTCATCTTTAAACAAATATTGATAATTGCGTACCCAAAACGTACCGGTGGCAAAAGGATGGTCGCTCTGACCAATTAGACTAAGATTAAGCGTTGAACCTCAGAAACTTGTATTCGTTAACGGCATTTTAAAAGATTAAGTGAATAATAATCAATAAAACATAAACAAACCATATACAAAAGGGTCCATACGCGCCATAAATGCTCGAATGATTAAAGTACATAAAATTATTTAAAAGTGTATCACGTCAACAAAAACACAAAATAATTACTGTTATACCGCCCCAATTACAAATTAATTAATAATTAATTCAATGCAACCAATTACCACCGTGAGGGATAATCCTTTATTTAAATATGATAACCACCTATTACAGTATTACACAGGGTGCCAATGAAATGAAATGAAAATGTACGAGCCGTGAAAATGAGGTAGTGTCACTTAATGACATTGTTTCATAATTTAATATTCTTTTTGCTGACTTATAAAAGGGGGAGGTAATTTACCGATTTCAAATTAAAAACCGATCAATAGCATGTCAGACTATGCTCAGTGTTGGCTTCCGAAGCCCCACTATCATTAAAACTATCTCAAAAATAACATGTATGAACTAACTTTATTATTTAAAGTTATTTTGTGCTGACTTAGATGTTTTTTAGTCTCGCCTGTATCTCAGAAACTAATCAAGTCTACTTTGTTATAATAGTTTTCCTTTGAAATTAGTTGTAATATCTGCGTTAACTTAAAAGATATTTTATCTTATTTTTATATATTGTAGTTCTGGCTGTACACGTAACTCTAATAAGTAACTGTAGCGTAAATTAAAATTTTCGAGGTCAATATTCCTTAAGTTGTCGTCAGAGCTAAAAATTCATATTAACACGAACATCCAATGCAATAATAATGTAAAAAAAAAATGCTTTACTTGTACTTGGGAGGTACACGAAAAGAACAAGATTTTATTTAACGACCAGTCAGCGTAATTTTATTGTATAACTATGCCAACCTGAAATTAAACCCTCAAATAAAAATAAAACGTGTAGTTAAGATCAATTTTCACTTTAAAGTACTACATTAAAATAGAAGCAAAATTCCAGAAATAATTATGTTACCTCAATGTAATTGGATGCTCAGATAAGTCCAAATGGAAACCTCATGAATCCTCTTTGCTTGCGTTTGAAATCAGATTTGTATAACCAAATGCTAGAAATTCTATTTAAAGCCACCGTTTACAATCGTAAATAATCCGTTCGGCAGAGAATCGAACCGACTACGTTGTTAGTGTTACTCTAAAAATAACCACGCAGTTGGAACGCAGTTGGTAATGTTCATAAAAATGTACACACAAGCATTACAAGTGTTGTAAGCATTAGTGGAAAAGAAGAGTTCGTTTTGTTCTAATATTGTTATTTTATTATATTTCAGATGTTTTTCTTTTTAAACCTTATTCAAGGAGAAAATGTACAGATTTTATATAAAACTCTTTTAAACCAGTTTGGTCTGATTATATGACTTATAAAAGACATTTTAAAACCCATGAAAAGAGCCATGTATAACGAAAAGCATAAAAGGGGCACAACAAATTTTCAACAAAAATACAGGCAAAGGAGGAAGGCTGAGCCTTGTGACGGAATCAATGACAGGAAAAGATGGTCGACGCAGGGAAGTGAAGAGAGATTGGTAACCATGTAACAAAACTCGAGTGTTCAAAATGTAAAGGACTAGCTTACTTTTCTGGCTATTCAATTAGAAACTGGAAAATGCTATGTTTTTTAATCCTTTTTAGGGGGAGATTCCTTAGAAGAGAAGGTAAACTCCCCTGGCCGTCTAAAGTATCGTTCTTGTTTTGTTTCTATCTTGCGCTATTGCTTTGGCACGTACGTACATTGTTTTCTTTTAATTAAGTCTCATAGCTCGGAGCTTCGTTTAAAACACGCCGTTTTATACTTTACACTACAATTTAACGACACATTTCGTTGTTGTATAACTAGAGAAAATAATAAAATACCTATTACACTTTTTTAAACGTACTCGTATTTTTGATTTGGAATAGAAGATTCATGTAACAAACAGGTGAGAAAAAATATTTTTTGAATAGCAATAAAAATATGGGTATAAGCCAACAAAGATTTGTTCCTATCTCAAATTCAAATTTATTTCAAATTTATTTATTTCAAACAATTAGAACAATCCTTTTAAATCTTATAATATAGTAAATTAAGTAATAGTGTTAACAAAAAGGTTTCAGGCATGAATTTCAATGGTCCTCACACTAGGACAGGCCTGTGTCGTGAGAACCGAGTTGATGCGTTACCGAGGTAGATCAAAAATACATGATGCGTGAACAGATTACAGACGTGGAGTAAACATACAAGATTGAATGGTGTGCAGGATTACATTAGGAAATTAAAGTAAAATTTTACAAGATTATAAGTGAGTTTAGGTTACTTATAAAATAGTGTGTGTGTGTGTGTGTGTGTGTGTGTGTGTGTGTGTGTGTGTGTGTGTGTGTGTGTGTGTGTTTGTGTGTGTGTGCGGGGGGGGTATGTGTGAGTTTGTATGTGTGAGCGAGTACAAAAAGTGTTTTAGGACACAGATTTCAATAGGTCCTCAGCATCCTTATACGAGAGTGTAAGTAGCCATTTTTTTTAATTTCGCTTGCATTTCTTTTATCGGTAAGTCCATCATGTTGCATAATCTAATAATTCGGTTGTAAATAAAAGGGTGCATGAATCGTGGAAAGCGACGTGCGTAGTGCGTTTTGACTGTGGCACTAGGGATACGAAAGACCCTTCTGGCTTGCAATTCATGATAATTAGGGGAATTTCTAGCATTTTTATGCATGATTACAGAAGCCTGATATATAAACAGTTGGCGAACAGTAAGAGTCTGGGTTTCTCTGTAAAGTTCACTCGTAGGGTATTGAAATGGTTTTTTATACATTACTTTAAGGACTGATCTCTGCGCTCTTTCCAGACATATCATTGCTGAGGTACCGGTACCACCCCACACAGCGATACAGTAGCCCAGTATGGATTCACACAAAGCCACATAAACAAGCTGAAGGACTCGCTCATTGCATGAATTTCGTAAAAGACGCATTATGTAACTTAGTTTTCTCACGCGCTGTGACAGTGATAACACATGGTTTTTAAACGAAAGATGCTGGTCAATTTCGACTCCCAGATATTTTACGCATTCCGCCCGATCAATGACGTCACAGGAGCCTAAGCTAGAGTTATGGGCAGCTACAGTGTTAATCCGCAGTACTGCAAGGTGTTTGGGTTCAGAGGCTTTTGTTTTGTGGAAACAGATGAATTTGGTTTTGTTTAGGTTAAGCGTAAGGAGATTTCTGTCCAGCCATTGCTTAACACGATTCATTCCAGTTTCAGCTTCTTGCTGAGCGCGAGTCCAGGTGTTTCCGTAAAAGTGAGCCACAGTATCATCTGCGTAGCAAATGAGGTCGGTTTCTGAAGGGTTTACGGAAAAAATATCATTCATGTACAAGATAAATAAAGTTGGACCAAGAACGCTACCCTGTGGGACCCCAAAGCGTACCGGCAATTCTTCACTTACGCACTCACCGACTCTAACGCGCTGGCATCTATTTGTGAGGTAGCTTGAAAACCACTGAAGTGGGAGTCCCCTGATTCCGTAGTGTTCCAGCTTTTTGAGCAATATTGTTACTGACACCGTGTCGAAAGCCTTTGCAAGGTCCAGGAATACACCTACACACTTTTGACCATTATCAAGGGCTGTAGAAACTTGTGCTATAAGGTGATTAACTGCATCAGCTGTTGATTTGCCGCCCCTAAAACCATGCTGAAAGTTTGACAGCAGACCGGTCCGCTCCAGGTAGCTACTCAGACGGCTATTGACAATTTTCTCTAATATTTTTGAGAATATCGGTAAAAGTGATATGGGTCTATAGTTAGAAGGAGATCCCTTGTGGCCTTCCTTGTAGATAGGAGTAACGATCGCCTTCTTCCACAGTGCTGGGAACTCACCAGTCGACAAACTTAGGTTAAATATATAAGTTAGGGGAATGACAATAGCTCGGCTAATCGCTTTCAGCAATAAAGGTCTTAGGTTATCCAAACCCGGTGCACTGTCATTTTTTAGTTGACTAACGAGTTTAGAAACTTCGTGTTCATCAGTGGGTGCGAGGAAGAGCGTGTGTGTCGACGGATTCGACAGTTTTAGGCTCGAGGAAAGTGCGTGTTCAGTTTTGTCTTGATTCGAAAGAAGTTTACTGGAGAGATTTGTTCCAACATTGGAAAAGTAGTTGTTGCAATAATTTAGTGATTCTTTAGGAGAACATTTTAATTTGGTTAATTCGGTAGATTTTGTGATATTTTTGGGACATTCAGCAATTCCTTTGATGACCTTCCACAGGCCTTTAGTGTTGTTTTTATTCTTTTCGAGCTCCTTACTTTCGTGATCACTTTTTAACTTGTGCTGTAGGTCTGTGAGAAAGTTTCTATACCTATTGTACACAAGCTTCAAATCAATCAAATCAAATCAAATTTTATTTATTGTCCGATCACAGGTATACAAGATGTTACAATATTTAAGGTGACCTAGTCCATGACCTACCATATTAATGGTGTACAATAATTATATGTCCTTAAGTCTAATGATAGAGCAAGCATTAAATAAATGTATACTTGCGCGATAGCTTGCGAGAGGGGTCATTAGGGTGATTTCTCAAGTCAAGGTGAAGGCGATCCCTGTGCTTTTGGCACCTTATAATCCCAGGAGTTATCCATGGCTTGAGCGTATACCTAGATCTACTAGCACGCGTCTCAGTAGTGTGTTTCTGTATTATGGAGTGTAGAATCTTATGGAACACTTCAGCTGCTCTACTAGCGTTGTTTTGTTCTGTCACCGTGGTCCAACTGATTGCCCCAAGGTCGGACTGAATAGCTTGGTAGTCTGTTTTCAGAACAAGACGGTTTTGGTGTTTTTCGCTTACAGAATTTAGTGACATACCAAGGATTACCATGTCGTGATCCGTTATGTGGGTTTTGCACACTAGACCTATTACATCGTGTGATTTAGTTTTCACAAATATATGATCCAGGCAGGATTCTAACCTAGCGGGCTTAGAGATAGCTGGGCGAAGGCCTGACTCAGCCATGAAGCATAAATATTCATTAGTGTTGTGATCTTGCGTATTTAACAGATTAATATTTATATCTCCTGCAATGACGATAGGAGAGTTACTTTTGATGGAAGCAAGCGTATGGTGCAAATATTTAACAAATTTCGCTGTCTGTGTAAATGAAGGAGAGCGATACACTCCGAGAACTGTAACCGATTTAGATAGTTCTATTTGAAGGCATTCCGCTTCTTCAAACCTTGGTTCGCTGACAGTAGCACTCCAATTGTCCCTTACGTAAGCTACGATGCCGCCAGCACGGTTGAGATTATTTTTAGTCGCATACTGGTTATATCCAGGAATCTGACCAGGACGCGCTCCAGCGGTCAGCCAGCACTCGGTTAGAATGATCACATCCAGTTCACACTCAAGCCGCTGGAGTGCCACAAGGAAGGAGTCAAAGTTCCGCTGAATGCTGCGAATGTTAAAGGATAGCAGTTTAAAGTCGTGCCTACTATTTATTTTATGTGCGCAGTTTTCTAAATAATTATGAACCTGACATTAGATCGACGTAGATTCATTTATCTCAGTATCGGTAGTAACGTGGGGCGTGAAAGTGTAAGTACAGTAAATGGGAAAAATTATAGCAGAAGTTAGAGAATGTCAGGTTCCGTATAAATGGTTTATATGTAGGTATCGTGTTGTAATAGTGCAGGTACTCGCAATGTGTGCGGTGTGTGATATGGATAGCTGTTTTGTGTCTATGTGATTGTGAAAATTTGTGTGTTGGCCTATACTTTAACTTAAAGAGGAGAAGTAAGAACAATAAATAAGCATGCAAAAATATATAAACTTTCGAAAATGTCTTATCTAATCTCTTTCTAGCAAAACAGAATTTTACGTGGAGTTTATATGGCCGAACTGCACGATGACGTCACCGGTGCACTTCGGATCTCTCTGTCTAATTCGCAGTTTAAAATGCTCGTATCATATGTATTTCTTGACCGATTTTAATTTTAATTTCACTTTTGGTGATCTATGTTACGGTATTTTCATATTTTATTGAGAAATGCGATTTAAAAAATCCATGCATATTCCCTATTTCTTATATACAATAATGTAATTTACTTATACTTAACTCTTATTAAAATTGCATAAGTTAAAATAGATTGTTAAATTAATAAAAACCTAATGCAACTTTTTTTAAAGTTAACACTAGTTTGTTTCTTTGTCTTTGTATGAAATTTAAATCTTGCAAGTTAATTTTGAACCAAGTCCCTTAATTTGCAGTGGCTAGAGAAATTTAAAAAGCATAATAATATACGTACTGATAATGATACAAAAGTCAACCTAATACCTAAAAAAATTTAGTACTAGGTAAATACGGACACGGGCCACTAATACCTATTGCCATAATACATTTTCTCAATGGCGATACGATATTCAAACAGGTAAGAAAAAATATTTTTTGAATAGCAATAAAAATATGGGTATAAGCCAACAAAGATTTGTTCCTATCTCTTTCTAGCAAAACAGAATTTTACGTGGAGTTTATACGGCCGAACTGCACGATGACGTCACCGGTGCACTTCGGATCTCCCTGTCTAATTCGCAGTTTAAAATGCTCGTATCATATGTATTTCTTGACCGATTATAATTTTAATTTCACTTTTGGTGATCTATGTTACGGTATTTTCATATTTTATTGAGAAATGCGATTTAAAAAATCCATGCATATTCCCTATTTCTTATATACAATAATGTAATTTACTTATACTTAACTCTTATTAAAATTGCATAAGTTAAAATAGATTTTTAAATTAATAAAAACCTAATGCAACTTTTTTTAAAGTTAACACTAGTTTGTTTATTTGTCTTTGTATGAAATTTAAATCTTGCAAGTTAATTTTGAACCAAGTCCCTTAATTTGCAGTGGCTAGAGAAATTTAAAAAGCATAATAATATACGTACTGATAATGATACAAAAGTCAACCTAATACCTAAAAAAATTTAGTACTAGGTAAATACGGACACGGGCCACTAATACCTATTGCCATAATACATTTTCTCAATGGCGATACGATATTCAAACAGGTGAGAAAAAATATTTTTTGAATAGCAATAAAAATATGGGTATAAGCCAACAAAGATTTGTTCCTATCTCTTTCTAGCAAAACAGAATTTTACGTGGAGTTTATATGGCCGAACTGCACGATGACGTCACCGGTGCACTTCGGATCTCTCTGTCTAATTCGCAGTTTAAAATGCTCGTATCATATGTATTTCTTGACCGATTTTAATTTTAATTTCACTTTTGGTGATCTATGTTACGGTATTTTCATATTTTATTGAGAAATGCGATTTAAAAAATCCATGCATATTCCCTATTTCTTATATACAATAATGTAATTTACTTATACTTAACTCTTATTAAAATTGCATAAGTTAAAATAGATTTTTAAATTAATAAAAACCTAATGCAACTTTTTTTAAAGTTAACACTAGTTTGTTTATTTGTCTTTGTATGAAATTTAAATCTTGCAAGTTAATTTTGAACCAAGTCCCTTAATTTGCAGTGGCTAGAGAAATTTAAAAAGCATAATAATATACGTACTGATAATGATACAAAAGTCAACCTAATACCTAAAAAAAATTAGTACTAGGTAAATACGGACACGGGCCACTAATACCTATTGCCATAATACATTTTCTCAATGGCGATACGTTAACATTACTTATACTCGATAGACGGTAAATGTTCCTACTCGAAGCATAGACGATGAATGTGCAAAAAAAGTACTGTCACCAACAAAATTATTTTGTAACAGCAAAATATTGAATTATGTGTCGACGACGACTAGAGCACGAGTTACTTATGACTTATTTGTTGCGTAGTGAGTCTTTCTATGCAACAAAAGAGACCTACTGAGGCCCTAGCCAAGATGGGTTCACTAACTAGCGTTTCGTTTTTAAACCAATCGCATCACTGGTAGATCACGCGACTCTTCGTAACACGTCACTAGTAGATCACGTGACTCTTCGTATCACGCACGTCATCTACCAGTGGCTAGGGTCCCTGAGCGACAAACGAAAAAAATGATGTTTTGCTAGCGTTGCCGATCATCTTAACGCAATTAAAATATTAATCACCCATTTTAATTCGAATCATTTGATTATTAAAACAAAATATAGATTTGTAATGTAGATATAGAACATATACCTAGCAAAATTTCTGAAACCTCAACGTTAGGTGCAAAACGGCACCGCTAGTCTAAAATATACGTAGGTATAATATGCTAAGTTTATTTCAAAACCGGTCAAGTGCGAATCGGACTTGCGCACCGAGGGCTCCGTACTACTGCTCAGTAGGTATTTTTATTGCTATATTCAGATTTAAATTCATTCCCACAGCTTTTCAAAGTTAGGACAGACAGACAGATAGACATACAGACGGACGGACAGAGTAGGCTAAGTAATATAGTCCCGTTTGGCGCTCTTCGGGTATGGAACCCTAAAAATGAAATTGCGAAATAGCCTCATCATTAATCTAATCCGTGTAGTATCCGAGCTTTTCACGAAAAAAGAACTATATTTGTGTACAGGTTTTGCGAGCAATATCACTAAAAGGGCGCCAGTACATAAACGGACGCCATACCAGTAGATATCATTTTATTTCCACCATCAATCATCGTGTACGAACGCTACATTGTTTATTCTACCTTTGTTTTCTGTCAACGGCTTGCACCGAGAACATTATTTCTCAATTCCCTATTGTCAGTGTCGGATGATAAATCGCTGTTAAAAAAGCAATGTTAGATTATATCTCAGGTTGATGAAGTTCGATTTTGGAGAAAAATAAATGTATAATGTTGGCTTTATGCGTTGTAAATTATTATTGACTAGGGCGGGTCCCTCGCTTCGCTTCGGTTTATGTGAGTCTTCTGTTACACTCGTACATAATCCAGAACTTATTATACATAAAAACCTTCCTCTTGAATCATTCTATCTAATAAAAAACAGGGCAAGAGCATGCCGGCCCATGCTCAGTGTAGGGTTCCGAAGCCGTTACTACAAACAAATTAGACCTCGCGACAAACTTAAATTTGCCGTTGCAAAACTGTTATCCCTATACATCGACATAGGTCACGGTCGGTTTACCAACACCGCAAATAAGTTTTCGATAGGTATAAGCATTTAAACCGTTTGTAACTCAAGAACCAATGAAGTCTACTTAATCGTTATAGTTTTCTTATTAAATTCATTATATGTGCTTTCATTTAAGATATTTTTCAGATTTTTTGTATTTGTAGTTTTGGCTATAAGGGGGGGGGGGACACTTAGCTCTAACAAAAGTTTGCGCTTTAAAGCTTAATATTTCATAAACGGATACCTTAATCAAAAAATTGTTTACGTTTCCCGTAACAGATATATCCAATACTCACTTACTATTTTTGAAAAAGTATTTGAACACCGAAAAGAGGTCGGATTTAGGTCAATGTGGTTAGGACCAAACCTACAAGTGTGTTCTTTATTTTACTTAGTTTTGATTGCCTTTAACTCTTATAGTACAGTCAAGGTTAAAATAAATATCTGCACAAAGTTGCAAAAATATGTACACATAGACCTTATAGTCATAGTAATAAGGTCTGCAGTGTACATATTTTTGAGACTTTGTGGTATACAGGGTGATTCATAAGTCGTGATCACAATGATCACCCCTGTGTTCTACCCAGGAATATGAACAACTTTCACTATGGGACCAACTCTGAAATCAGGAAAAAAAATCAGCTGCTTCATACATTTTGGTCGAGTACGTATTGAACTTTTCTATGAAACAGTTTTTTTTTCGTGATTTCTTAGTTGGTCCCATAGTGAAAGTTGTTCATATTCGTGAGTAAAACACAGGGTGATCATTGTGATCACGACTTATACCCTGTATATATAGTGGTGACCTTGACTGAACATAGGTATACAGGGTGTTTGGCAGTCCGGTGTAGCAATTTAAAGGGATGATAGTTATGGTCTTGCTGAACATTTTTAACCACATTTACTGTTATGCAAAGTTGCACGGTTTTTTGAAATTTCGTCTTTTTTAATTTTCCCCGAAAAACTATGATTGATCAATGTAGCATTAGTAGGCATTAATTAGAATTTATTTTGAAAAAACCAGGTATTACAGAGGTTTTATAATTATTGGAATATCTTTTGTATATGTTATAAGCGGCTCATCAACTGCCATACGATCAAATTAAGAAGTTGCGGTGGTAAAACACTAAAAAAAATCAATACAGAGTGTTTAATAGTCGTTTCTCTAGCGGACAGCGTTTTCTCAAACATTGAAAAAAATACAATATCTCAAAAACTGTGCAAGTTTTTGAGATATTTACTATTATGCAAATAGTAAATGTGGTCAAAAATGTTCAGACTAACACTAACTATCGTCTATGTACTTATTAAAACCCCTACATCCGACTGCCAAACAACCTGTATAACTTGTATAAATTGTGTCAGCAGATGTTCATTTCTTACCCAAATGAAGACGTCGTTGAATCCTGACTCTTAGATATTAAAGCTTAGAGTAGCATTACAAAATGTAATGCTTTTCTGCAACTTTAACCCTAGGCAAGGATTGAGTCCAAGATTTAACCACAGCACTCCGCTCTGCTCACCGCTACCGCCTATCACGTACTCCACTTAACACGCTTACCTGCCCACATCACGGGAGATTGCTTCTCCAAGACTAGGCCCTTTGACTTTAATTTCAATCTGGGTAGTCGCTCCACATTCTCGGGATTTACGTCAAAGATGTACGAGTATATTGGTATATAAGTTACGCAATTTCTGCGTAACCTACGCTATTTAATATCATATAAAACATTATAATAAGTATGTTAATATTTTAAGGAAATTTGTGTTTTTTATATTTTTGTTTGTAATTAATAAACTCGACTATTGGATTAATAAAAAAAGAACTTATACCAATAGAATAACATATTATTACTTAGAAAAATAGGCTTTTTTTACGCGGACGGATTTTAGGGCAACAACTTGTCTACTATATATTCACTGGGACCGTTCTGTTTTTTTGTAATAAGTTGTTAGACTTTGAGGACTGATGTAAGGTTTTCTTGGCCAAGATGCATTTGATACTTTTAAAATGATGTACGAAGTTTCTACGTCTACGTTTACGTTTCAATTACGAGTATGTACCTAATTTTATGTTTTTAATTTATAAATCGATATATTGTTAAAGACATTGTCCATGTGAAAGATACGTCGGTTGGTGCCAGCTTATAGTTCAGTAAATCGTATTTAACATAACCTGAAATAAACACGAGTTCTGCAGAAAATAGCTTTCTATGAAACGAACATTCTGCGAAGTTATTACGTTCTATGAAATTAGTGTCGGTGAAACAAGGGGACATCCCCGCCCCACACATCTCCGAAATTCCTGCACCTACATTTTTGTTTTTTTTTTCTAAGAAAATGATTATCTATTATATAACCAATATAATATCCAAGTATATGTTATACGTTTATCTATTTTACACGAACACCTATAAAAATCGTACGGAACTCTCTCCCCGCAAGTTAAACTCGCATTTGTCCGGTTTATAATTTTTATTTGTTAATAATTTTCACTTAATACAATTTTTCTAGCCTAACAGTGCTTTGATTATAAAATGTAAGCAATTGACATGTGTTCTCACATAAACATTTTCCTATTTCGAATTAGTGCTAGCGGTACAAAATGATTACAAGTATAAATAAACATCTCGGTACCCACATGTACCTTTGCTCGCTTAAATGTGCGCACACGCCGAGAGAGCAACGGCAGGTATCTAGAGCATTATAACATGTGTGCTTTTAAATTTTACGATAGAAACGCTTGAAATAATTCTTTCAGTGCGTCCGTCAATCATGGTGGGCTCTGGTTTCTTTGGTATAATAAACGATTGAAGATTTTATTATTAACTTCGGAGAAACGAATACGTAGGTATATTAACATAGCAGGGCCTCTTTTCTAGGCGGTAAAAACCATATCGTCTTTGACCTGGTATAGTATTTTTTTTAATTCGGCCTCCATTTCTGTCAAGTAAATAAGAGCTATCAAAATATATATAATAGGTCAAAAATGATATTTTATGGTTTTTAACGCCTAGAATCTCGGCCCTGCGGCGTTACCATGACACACTAAAGTAGTTCAGTTTAGGTTGAGAGGAAGGAACAGAGCTGTATAACTGCTATAGCTCTGTCCTTTGTCCCCAACTGACAAGTTTCAAGGTTTTTTAAACGTTGTTATTATGATTATCCGTTTTTAGCACAGAAAAAGAACATAATTATTGCGTAGAAACCGGACTATAAGACTAACTTTGCGTCAGCTATCTTCTCTACTTTTTAAACTACGTATTACATGAGAAAAAATGAAACAAAAAGTAGGCGGTTTTTTCTTCTTTAACTGTCATTGTCACAAGGTTTTACACAGGGTCTTCTTTGTCCTTCCTATAGGAAGAATTTGTCTTTCCTTGTCTATAGGTCCAAATACTATAGGTGCTTATAGGTCCAAATCACGCCTTACTTGTGACGATGTAGCAAATAACGAAAGAACAGCTATAGGTTCATCTCTTTCCAACTCACTATGAAAACCATATGTAAAAAGAAGTGAACCATAATGTATTTTCTGCTTATTTAGTACGGTTTCTATGCCTTTAGTCTTTATTCTGTGGTTTTTATTACATACGTGGACAAATTAAAATAGGTAAGTAAATATATCTTGTAAATAGAAACAGTCAAACATAAGAAGCGTGGAGTAAGAATTTATAGTTTTAGTATGAGTGAAAATCGTGTTAGTTTAAAGCAGAGTAAGAAGAAGTATTTGAAAGTACAACTAAACGAGAACTGGCAGATGTCGTTGAAATTAGAAATCGAAATAAGAGTATTACCTATCTGAACTTAATGAAGTTTATTTTTTATATACAATTGTCATTGAAAGTATATCTTAACAGCAGTGTTATTTGTCGTTTTTATAAAATATCAACTAATGTTTAAACTCCTGCTTGACACGTAATTGTCCACGTTTGGAACTGATACATCGCTACATATTAGCAGCGCTAACTGTGATTTATTCGAAAATGTTTATATAAAAGCTAATTTGTTCACAGAAAACTACCTTTATCTGGCAATACCTTTTCAGTCTTCCCAAAACTAAGACTAACGCCGGGAAACGTGCACCCATATATAGGCTGTGTGGCCATCACAATATATTTCTTAATGACATAGACCTATTTTCACAATCCCGCGCCCAGTTTAAAGCTTCTGTTTTAAAATTATATAAACATTAATATATCACTGTGTTTCTGTTGTTTAATGTTATTTTTATCATTAAGTCTTAATTAAGTACATTGCATGCTGTAATTTTAACTTAGTATTTCCTGTGTTCATAGTGAGATACATTCAGGGAAGCATCTGTATCTATAGTACCAATTTACAAATTATGTTACACTCTATGTATGTTTCTGTGTTATCTCCTAAATAAATAAATAAATAAATAAATAAAACCTTAGCTAACACAATAGAACTGTTCTCGTATCCCAAAATATTACAACATGCGTTTCCAAATCATTCGCATAATGGAGCATTGCTCGATAATTGGCTGCAATAGCACAGATTGCAAAAGCATCGCACCTAGAAATTACCGAAAAGGTAGTTTCCACAGTGGCTATTAGTAGGTGCAATTAGTATACCTGTGAGTTAGCGAACAGAGTCGATAACAGATAGGTACAGTAGCTATTACAATTACTTTAAAACACCGTAACCTTCGTTTTTATACATCCACGAAGTCAAAAGGAAAATTTTCAATAAAGAAACAAATCCGTTATGTGTGCGTACGTGCTGTTGTTTTAATGGGTACTCTTGTAATAAATTTATCTATGTATAATGTAATTAATACAAAACTGTCATATAAGCCACAGATAAGATAGCATATTTGTTTATGAAAAAAATATCTTTCATTTGAAATTTCCTTAATTTGCGCGGGGGTTCTATGAACATGATTGAGTTCAAGTTTCCATGCCAAGTGATACATTTTAAATTTCCTACTCTGTAGTGGCCCCGAGGCTAGCAAACAGTGAGTCATTGAAGCCTCATTGAGGCTGCAACAATAGATAGGCGGTGCTTAGGGACGGCCATTGTTGGACCATCATTTTATTATGGCTTATTGCTTTTGTTCAGACGGTCCGGGTTCTTTGATACTTTTGTGTAAATGACAGGTTTGGACAATTGATTAAAAAATTATCAAGTAGCCAAACTGTAGGTACTGGCACATGTTACTATCATAAAAGAAAAACTGTATTGCTTAATAATCTAAATATGCCAGCACTGCACTTTGTCGATTTAATTACACTGGAAAGGTTGCTCACGCAGCGTCTTCTGGTTCGCGGTTTTCTTTCAAAACTCGTTGGTTCCATGGTATAGTTTGCCAAATGATGATTTGGTAAAACATTAGTGAACCGTGCTCATCATAGACCTTGTTCCCTATTCCTTACTACCAGAGTAGGTAGTGATCTTATTCATTGGCATAAAAGATCAATATTAATGAGATCTGTAGAACAACTCAGGTCAACTGCGGTTGCTTGACTTAAGTGGTGCTGGGTCACATTGCATGTGAACGGTGACTTATGGAACGGTTCACTAATGTTTTACCAAAACTTCATTTCGCAAAGAGATACTTCCCGCCGCAATATTTTTATTTTTTTTTGTATTCAAAAGCAAGTCTAAACTGATCTTACTTTTTTATAAGCCCGTGTAACCTATGTAATTTGTAATAGTTTAAGCACAAACACGGTTTTTGTAAAATGGTTCGTTTATCAAACGTAGTTTTGGTCAAATGAACGGACCCCGATGAGCACACTACTGCTCGCATCCCCGCTTCCTAGCGCAAAATTTAAGCCGCAAACATTTCTCCTTGGCGGTTGTATGCTGTGCTAGATTTGGTTTTACAATTATCTTAATAGACTTCATTGATCTTGCAGATCTTATGCTGTATTCTGATTTTTACTTAATACAAAGCCACCTGATAATTGTCGCCTTCAAAGCAGACAAACGAGGTGTTTTTGATTAATCGCAAATAAAAATAACTTCCCATAATGTTTTTGTCTTTATAACGAAAATTATATAATTCTAAATGTTATGTATGTGTAATGTCTACATAGGCTGGTATTAATTTTATTAATTTTATTTCAAAAGAACAGTACCTACATGGAAATGCAACACATACGACTGTTTTTTTTTAACATGTAACTATAAGTCATCGAGTACTGAAATGTGTTAAGACTTTTTAGCAAAGACACGACCTGATGAAGATGCTTGGTTTTAAAACTGTTATTGCTGAAGATGTAATGCAAAAATGATTATTTCGCTGTTTATAAGTAGTACAATTAAGTACTCGGTTTTCATTAAAATTTAATTATTCGTTAGCAGGAAGCAAACGGAAAGACGTTACTTATATTTTTTGTTAAAAGAAACTTACCAAATCATCATAGTAATTCGCAATCTGCGAATACACCAGCGAATCGTAATCCATTGTAACACTCACAAAATCACAAGCACAGAACACAAAAACAACAACTTAATCTCGTTACCCTGCCTATTTTCCGGATTATTTGTCGGAAATCCGTCAGTTTTCCTGCGCCGGCGTCGATTTAAGACGCATTGGCGTCTGACGTACAAGCCGACTGTAAAGCTATAATAAGACCAAATTTTAAACACAAATCTTTGGTGCTGCTATGGATCTGTATAGAGCTGTTATTACACATTCTTTTGCACTTTATTTTTATGCTGTTGATTTATTTTGTTAAAATACCTTATTGTCCATTTAAGTTTATTAAAAGACAAAGGTGGTTCTTTATTATAAACGGATGGATTCGCGTAACAACAAGTTCCGTAACGCTCAACGAGGAAATATAACGATATTTTTTTAGAGAGAAATTTAATAATAAAATCTTACTTAATAAAAAAAATCATTTTAGTTCAACGAACTTGTTTTAAAGATATAGTTAAAAGCTCTATAACTTATTACAATTTCTTACAAAAAAATAACCCCATAAATACCTAAGTTCAGTCCATTTCAAATCATAACCATATTGTGACCAAAACACGATACAATACAATACAATACAATACAAATGTTCTTTATTGAACACCAGAAAACAAAACACGGAACAGTAGTACATTTATAAAAAAACATCACAATAATATCGTGTAAATAATTACATAATTTATAGTTGTTTATAATTTAAATGTAAACTTATAGAATCCAAGTATTACGTGTTTAACTATACCATGCTTGCATGTACATTATGAAGGTTATTTATAGTTACACACTTGTAATTCATCACATCACATGTAGCCGCTCTATACACGTCCGTGCAGGAGGAAGCGAGTTATAGCGCACGAGTCATGAGCTGCTTCAAACGTGTATGTTAGTTTGTTTTATAATTTCTCGGGAACTTTTAACAGATTTATAATGAACTCGGCCGCGTTGCGGTGTACACTCAACGCGTTAATTTTTGAACAAGCAAATTTACATTGATTTGTAAAGTTTGGTTTGTTTCAAGCGAGATTCAGTATTTATGATTTCTATGAAGTCAATTCATTTGCAATTAAACTTTCTTAGACGAACGAATGATTGACGTGACGACAAATTTCTGGATAGTCAACTTTATTGCATGATAATTAAAGCATAAAATAAGAAAATACACAAAAATAATTATGGTTGTTACTATGGCTGTCAAGGATTACGTATTGTAAATTATAAATGTTTAAGTTTTCTTCCTTTACATGTAAATGGAGAAATTATTTCTAGAGGGCGGAATTACTGAACTAACTAGGATCGTAACGATTGTGATAAATTACACTTCAGTAAATAATTGGTCACGACTCAAGGGAAATACGTACGATAAATGTTTTCGGACTCGCTATTAAATTTAAATTATATTTATACTATTTTAAATTTATATCTTTTTTTAATTTAATTGTAAAAGTACATAAAACCTCAAGTTATTACATTCTTAATATATTTTTATTGCCACTACTCTTTGCTTTACTTTTGAGTAAAAAGGGATAATGAAACTAAAAGAAACATAGGCACTAAAGCTCAATCAGAAACGGAGTTCTTGGTTACCCATTAGTTTACATTAGGGTCCTTCACGGATTAGATCCAAGGAAAAAACGTCTTTACGATAGTTAATGCAGCATGGATCTTAATTCATTTTAATTGTTTAGATTTAGTAATTAAAACTTGTAGCCATCCGATTCCTTCTCCAGCAAGACAATCAATGATGCGAGTAGGCGGTCTAACTTCATCCAAAAGTAAAAATTATTAGTAATGTTGATTGCCAACACATGAGTTTGATGTCATTTGTTATTTATCATTAAAATGATTGTCATTTGTTAAATGATTGTTTATTTATTTTTGTATTTGTCGTTATACTCACTTTATTTTACTAAAACCAGTCGCTTCTAACATAATATAGGTCTTGGTCGTAAAACAGACACGACAAAATACACAAAAGTATTATTCTAATTCAAGGGGCGAATCCCCTGAGACACCAAAACAAATGCAATACGCGCGAGAAAGACCAACGCTGGATAAAATACCGCCTGCCTGTGCGCTGTATACTGAGACAGTAGGTTTGTTTCATAGACAGGTATAGTTATACAAGACGTTGAACCCTTAGGTGCGTCTACTGTTTTTAATACTTATTTAATTTAATGATCATGCCGTCACTTCGGTAATAAATTAATTGTACCATCCGAATGCGAATCTGAAAGTAGCCGTATTTGAAATGTACTAGTATTTGTACTAGCTAGTAAGAATATTTGCGCACTAGATACGAGACTTTAAACAATCATTATAACCGTTCCGTCTTCGTATGAGACACGGCTGCGGTCTATATAATTATGGCCAGCTGATAATGTTACGCTTTTATTAGTAGTGAAGACTGCATGAAACACAGTAAGTAATCATTGCATATTTGGTTGTCTGTTGCCGATGATTGGCGTAGGTTGCGCTAATTTGTCTCATATTGTGCCTTAATGTAATAGAAATACATATTGATTGATATCAATCGACCTAACTATCCTACCTCCAATTCATTCACAAGTGAATGAACACGCGGCAATTTAAAGCAAATGAACACTAAAGTCACCGTCAATAGAACTTGTGAACGATGTAAACAAATTACTACTACCTGACACATAACCTCAAATATTCACCAAGCGTGTTTTTAATAAAAATAACGCATAATTAATAGTTATTTCATGTTAAAATTAATGTGAAAATAATGATCTAGTGTATAAATCATTGCAAACACCTCACTTGATCTTTAAAAGTACGTGATTATCAAGTAATCATGGTGAATTGGTTCGTTTGGTTTTGTTTACATCTTTTGCAAGTTCTATTGACGGCGACTTTACCTACTTCGATCACTGGTGATCACTGATACCTATCAACATTGGCTAAGTTCAGTGATGTCAGCGTAAGAAGGGCTACCTATCTATAACGACTCCTACTTATGGTGGTTTCCTACTTATGGTAAAAAACTCGTGCTTTCAGCTTCTAAATAAAACGTAGATTTCCATAAGTACTTCTGTTTTTTTTTCACAAAATATACCTGAAAATTTGCAAGTTCAACGCCGAACATGACTATTATCAATCTAAGATTTCAAGATATTAAACCAGTAGGAAAGTAATTTCGGTTGTATAGAGGTACATTGTAGGTTATATCGTATTAACATTGAGTTGTACCCGACCACATCTGCTTGCCCACAACACACCGCATCCTAGCAATTTATATCGCTGCACGCACGAACCTGTTGCGTTGGACCCCTTCCAGTCCCATGACTTATTAGTCGTTTAGTCGCATAGCAGCCTTATAGCAGCTTATCATTTACATTTTTCAATTCCGCTGCGTTTCGTGCCAAGTGCGTCTTTCGGTTGATTTACGTGTTGTGAATGTGCGGTTTTATTTGGGGGTGTGATAGAAAAGTTTGCAAAGAGCTGTTAATAAGACGTGTGTTGTGAATTTAACAGCATGTTTTTGGAGTGCATAGTTCTCTATGGCTTACAAGCGGGTACCTATTATTTTGTGGAAAGAAGTGGTCTCGGCCTACCCCTCTGGGAAACAGGCGTAATTTAATGTATGTATGTACGTACATCTTTCAACAAACGTATCATTACGCAGAATTTTCATTTCATCGGAAATCATTTATTTCTTGCTTGAAATTAAATTCGATGAAATGGTAGGTAATTAAATCGATGAAGTGAATTTCGATAAAATGATGGGTTACCCCACCTGATGAGAGTTAATTGACATTTATGCGTTTTAAAAGTCTGTTTGAAGATTTATTTAATTTTAATATAGCTACACTGAAAAAAAAAGGTCGCTTGTAACAAGATTGTGATTGTTGTACATAAGCGTCTTGATTCCATACGAGCCTGACGAGACGATAGATACATCAACTAAGACGTTAGATAAATCAACTAAGATGTTAGTTGAATCACTCAATAAATTGCTATTGTTACTATCAGCTTTCGTTGATATAACTAATATCTTAACTATAGTATTCATTTTTTGACAACTAAGTGAAAATCTCTCTTTGTTGGCTTTCATTTTTTTGAGTGTAGAATATAAAAAAAAAAACATAATTTCTGAATTAGCTGCAATTAGTTGCAATGTTTAATTAGAGGTTGAAAAAACAAATATAATCAATGCTTTTGTCAAGCAACCTAAATATAAATAAAAAACCAGCTCCCTAACAGCCTAACAGATTTCAAACGCTCCATTCCGTGTCGATTCCAAATAATAAAAAACTCTGCCATTTTTGGCTCTTTTCGCGCAAACAAAACACGTATTTGTTATGATTTTTCAAAGGTCACGTACAAGAATAACATATGTATGCCTTGCTGAGGCGATCCCAAGAGATATCCCGGGATGTGTCTAAGCCAAATTTTACTATGAAAATATTATCACGCGGTACCGCATATAAAAGTTTTATGATAAAACGTTATCCGTATATGCTTTTTGCGTTGCAGTACGTGTGACATAATAAATCTTTTTAAATAAAACAGATATCGTGCACCGATACTATAATGTCATAGATAAATGCAGAACATACACATTTAAAAATAATCATAGATTGAAAATAGGTAGGTATAGAAATTATATTAGCAACAAGCTTAGGAGAAACGCAAAGGGAGAGTAATATTTATTAAACAACGTTTCGGAAATTATGCGATAAGATGTCCTTTACTGAGCAGTTGTCTGTGCAATGTTTGTCTTGCTGCAACAACCACAAAGAACCTCACACCTTACTTCTCTATCTGCAAGCATCATTATGAGGTGCGATGAAATAAAAGTGAATCTGCTACGACTGAGCTTTGACTGCATCGTCACTTACCATCGGGTAAGATTGAGACAATGGAAGGACAGACGGGCTGACGGAAAATAAACAAAGTATTCCTAGGTACAAGGGTTAATATTTTTTCTTTTAAGGATCAGTACATGGATGACCTGGTATTTTTTTTGGTAAGTTTTCTAAAAATGAAACCTATCTAGATGGATTTATCACCCCCAAAACCCCCTGATCGTCTTCATGGAAATCGTTGGAGCCGTTTCGAGATTCAGATTATATATAAATAAATTGCTCGTTTAAAGGTATTAGATAACTCTAAAAAGCTGTTAACATTTATAACTTTACCTGAAATATAAACATTTACAGCTAACGCTTGATCAGACATCACCAGTTTTACTCAATCGGTTATTTTTATTTCTACAATTGTCCAGAAAGACCGAATACTATTTTGTCTGACTCATTAAGTAAAACACTGAACAAAAATGTACCTGGGTGAAGCACACTTGCCGACAAAATGCCCCTCAAATAAAACTGTAGATTTTGTAAAGTAAAAACACACCCGCAATTTCCATACGATTTGCATATTTTTGTTAGTAAATTAAGTTACTCCGGGAAGGGTTTCGCTACTGCATGCTTGCAGCCCTTACTCGCCCTATATACCTACCACTCGATGGCCTCGGCGATAAGGGTAGTGCGATAGCGGTGCTGTAACAGTTTTAATTAATGCTTACGCCACTTACCCTTAAAGCGTTCATTTATGTGTGAGTAAAATTTGTTGCATTATCATTGGTGTTTAAAGCGAAGTGCTGGGAGCTAAGTAAAAAATATATATTGCGTTTTCATAATTATGTTTTAGTAATGAATAGTTATCATACACATACTGACACGCACTCGTGCACGCACACACAACCACACACTTCAGGTTGTTTTATTAAAATATACGGATTCCTATATTTAATAGCATTTCGTATACTTGCTTACAAGAGCTACATTTAATTGCTTATAAGAGATAAAAACGTGGCTAAACCAATTTCTCGTATCTAGATATCCTCCACACATTATCATCGCATTTTTATCTTAGTGATTTGTATTGCACCTACGTCTGTATAGAATATTTAAAGAGAAAAAAGATAGAAAAATAAAAACATATTTGCGCAAAAGCGTTCGCCCGCCCGATGTGTTAACCTTATTATTTATGAATGCCGTTATGGTCTCAAAATTTCTTACGCCTGAATTATTTAATCTGCTTTTCCATTAGGGTTTCGGTAAAATGACACAATTTATATTCAGGCCAAATACGTGAAATGGTGAGTTTGACTTTATGGGAAGATTAGGGTTGAGATCAAAAATTAAAAGCAGTTTAGCCGCTTATCTATACCGTCTATTGGCATTGCGTAATTTTTGGAATATATTTACGTTCCTGAGATATTTTGACATGTGATGTTTGTACCTAGTACATGTGACGACTTATAGTTTAATTACAAAGTTTGACCAAAGGCCACTAATGTTAAAGGACTTAGTTGCAATTACTTTTAATGGTACGTCACATTCAGGTTACCGCTAATGGTCTAAGATCCGAATAGGAGAAGATTTGGACCGGGCTGTTTATTCGATGAAAAGTATTTTATATCAAATTTAATACGCTAAATAATATGTGGCGAATAGGTAGGCTGAAAAATTTCAGTCCAGTACTTATATCATTAATTTTTTTATTAAAAATGAACTTTTTTTTTAAATTGCAAATGTTTGTTTAATAGACAAATTACATACTAATCGAAAGTATGAAGTCTATAGAATATGCAAACGTTAGGTTTGGTGCAAATTACTAGTTTATACCTGCCTACCCAATAGTTTGACGGGAAAAAAATAGTCAAACTAACGTTTGCATATTCTATATTTCATACTTTTGATTGGTATGTAATTTGTCCATTAAACAAGCTATTGTATTTTTTTTAAACAAAGTAAATTTTTAAATTTTTAATTAATTGTACACTGGACTAAAAATTATCAGCCTACCTATTCGCCATATATTACTTAGCATATTAAATTTGGTATAAACTACTTTTTATCGAATAAACAGCCCGGTGCAAATCGTCTCCTATTCGGATCTCCTACTATAAGAACATTGTTTTTCTACTTACTTATAAAGGATTATTTTTTCGCTTTATTTTAACTAACATTATTATTATAATATTAGGATTATGTACGAATTTACTCGTAATTGGTTTTTTGTGCAATAAAGAATAGACGAGGCTGAATATGGTCGTTTAAAACTAAAGTAAGTACAGTACTATAGCTCTCAAAAGGCCCATCAGGATTGTATTTCTCTCTCACTCGCTCTCATACTCTCTTAAGCGAGTCTAACCGACATTACCCGAACCCGAACGACTTTTTAGGACCTCTTGCACTGTACAGTTATTTTATTTTACGAAAGCGGGTTTTCCATACTTGTGTGTGTAGATGCATGTACACGTTGTGTCTTAGTGCAATACGGGCAGTAGCAGTAAAAAAGGCACATCTACTATATTCATTGTATTGCACTTCCAACATTATTATAACCTTTGAGAGTCTAATATGCTTCAATGAATTAATTACACTTGTGCCTTTTCTCCGTAAGCAGGCAGAATAGCTGTCATCGGTCATCGCTTAGCGATACCGTTATTAGTATGGGTGTCTATACGTGTTACAACTACAAGCATGGCAAACCCGCTTTCGTGAGATAACAACTGTAACTTATGTGACAATCTCTATTACATTCATTAAAAGTATTAATTATAAGGATGAGTATTTTTTACGTGTCTTTATTGTTTGCTATTCATTAATATTAACTGCTTTTAATATCTCATGATTAGTAATCGCGCAAACTTTAGAGTAGGTACTTATAATAGAAACACAGAAATACCTACTAGATTTTAACTTTTTACACGACTGCCACAAAAAAGGAGTGTAATGATCTCAGGGTTCATGTTTGTATGTATGTATGTATGTATGTATGTGAGTTTCTTTATTCCACTATAACTTCTAAATCCCTTGACCGATTTAGATGTGTGAGGTATCGTTAGAATCCTTACGTCATCCCGGGTGACATAGGATACCTAAACTGTTAAAATTGAAATAACAACAATGGCAAAATGACAATTATTAATATATGTAGGTATATCGACGACAGTATAAAAAATGCAGTCGGGTTTATAAAGCTTGCTTTTCATATAGTTATTTGTGGCTAGGAATAATCCATTCCACATTCATCTACCCTTACTCTGAGTTAAGTGCGTTTTTACGATGATACAGTTATTACCCTGAATCGCTTTATGAGCTTAAAAAAATACATTCGCCGGAGTTCCGCGTAAAAAATATATAGAGCACTTATCACGACTCCGTACGGACATTTTAATACCCTGAATTGCCTTTATTTACTTATGAATATTCAAGTGCATTTCATCTGTAAATATAATTAAGTAAATATCCCTACTTGAAATGATGACTTTCGAATTTCATTTCTCTTGTAGCCCTAAATAACTTTTAGCTTAATAATGATTCCGTATCCAAAGGGTAAAACAAAACTAATGGTGTGACTCTACTTTCCGTCCGTCTGTCTTTTTGTCTGTCCTTATGCCTTAGTATCTTATCTAGTTCTTAAATGAGAACAGTGCTTCTAGCTTGAGGTTTTTGAATTTTTTTAACTTACTGTTAGGATGACGATTAAATGAAAAGTACAGATAGATTCCCTAAAGCTGGCACGAATGGAATGAACAAAAGTAATGTCACCGATCACTGTGCGAGTGCCGTCCTTTGAACCGATGTTCGAATTTCAAACCGAAAACCTGTTATTATTTTACACATTTGTATACTTTCGTTCACTCATTAAATCCATTCGTGCCAGCTCTTATGAATCGACCTGTAAGTAAAAACGAAATTTAAAGACCTATCCAATGATACTTTTTTTAATGAACCGGAAATAATAACCATCTCGGTAGGAATGGCGTATCTCGTATCCCAATATATCGTTGTGGTTGTGCAGTACTATAACTTTTTTTTATGAATAGATAAACTAAAAATCGGTTCACTAATGTTTTACCAAATCATCATTTGACAAACTATATCATTTTACAAACTTTCATTTCGCAAAGACTTAATTCCCGCCACATATTTTTATATTTTTTCGTGGTCATTAATCTAACCTAACCTAACTTATTTAATGAGCCCATGTAACCTATGTAATATGTAATGGTTTAAGCACAATTACATTTTTGCGGAATGAAAGTTTGTAAAATGATATAGTTTGTCAAATGATGATTTGGTAAAAAGTCAGGATACCCTAAAAATCATCATGCATTAAAAATGACAGCTACAGCTTTTGCTGGTAAAAATATATGAAAATAAGTATGTATATTATTTTCGACTATACGTTCTTGTATGAACTGCTACAAAATATTGCTAAGTACGAAGCTGCACTGACCTATTTTATACCCAGTTTAAATTTGCAGGACAATCACTTTATTTTGGGCCGTGGAAAGCTCTCATCTAAATTGGAAAGGCACCTGCTCTGACTAAAGGCTAGCTTAAAAGTCGATATGGAATTAATATTTCAAATGCAACCCCTACATAGCTTCAACGTAGCTAGGAAATACTTGAAACTAAGACTGTATGAGAAAACCATACTGTCATGAGCGCGAATATGTGTGCCTGAGTATTGAATGTGCTACGTATTTAAGAACGTATTTCTCTATACTCGAAAATTTAATTTAAGTCCAAAATCTTACAGTTCCCATCTTGATTATTTCGTTATTTTAACATTATTTCATAAAAATATGAATGAAAACTCGTGTAACCAGTAATAATACAGTAAGTTTTAGTGATAAAAATACCTACACTTAAACCAAAATGCCGTTGAGGTTAGGATTTTGGTCTTGACTTAGATTTTCGTGTATTTATAAGTATGTTTATCGTTGTCTATTACTCATACAAGCCTAGAGCTTAGCTTGGGACTAGGTCAATTTGTTTGAAATTGTCACCCGATATTTATTTATTTATAAATAATACGCCAATGACAACAAATAAAAAAATAACTTACCTAATAAAATATACTACCTACCTTACAATTAAGACGCGCGAAATCAGTTCCTATTTTTACAAAGCTTTTAAAAGTGCACCTGTTATCTCTCCCCTAGCGATCTTCACTTTCTTTTCGTTTTATAATATAAGATTAATATATTCACAATCTCGGTCTTTTAATTTTTACTCTTTATTCGTATGTATTTATTTATGTTCATATTTAACGGTGTTTACCGTACGTACGTACGTACGTACCAGATACCGGTAACCAAGTAAGGACTGTCATTTGTTCTGTGACTAACTTATTCTTGCGATTTTTTACGATTATGAACTCGTTTGTCCCCGAGAACTATCAAATATTCCAAGATAAAAAGTACTTAAGCTTAAGATATCTTTGTATTTCATTAAAAAAGCAATTTCTTGTATTACCCTCGAGGAGGTAACAAACAGACCTAACGAATTATTTCCGTATTAATAACATTAGTAGAAACTACACACATCAAAAGTCCCTACGGTTTTTTTTTATCCCTAGACAGTTCTGAACATTTAAATATAGGCATATTACTACTGAGTCAAAACATCAAATTTGTCTAGGGATACTGAGTATCCCAAGACTTTTTGATGTGTGTAGATTTGGTTTGAAGAATAAGGATATTTCAGAATGGTTAAGCTGTGAAATCATAAAAAACCATTGGCTATAAACATAGATAGGCTTAGCAACGCGTTTCAAAGGCCGGTATTTATTTTCAATTAGGTCAATATAATTATAATAGGTCACAATAGTGTTCAGATGCCCTAGCCAAAAAGCATACGCTACTAATGTTTTTCTTTTCTATCACTCAAAATGTATGGGATGACATTCTCGTGCGTTGCGATAAACCACGTGGTCAAATAAAAAAGAAAAACGTTAATGGCGTTGGCATCTTGACTAGGACCGGGACCTCAGTTATGCGTATTTCAATAATGCATTAGTAATACTCACCCCTGGTAGCGTTCGTTTTTCATGAAGCGCCGATTGTGCGCTTGACGCGCTCTCCGGGTTGAAGTAGGTCAGGAAGGCGCACCCTGGAAAAAAACAAGCTATATTCACTAAATATACATTAAATAACGATAAAGGGTCATACACAGATATAGGTTATCGTCTTTCCTGTGGAAATACCCGAAGTTAACGTTTTTAAGGCCTAATTTTCTGGTTGAACCCATATCCGCATAAACGGCGTCAGGTCTACTTTAGTGCTTTCAGATAAAAACATCACACAACTTATATGCTTTATCTATTGACGACAAGAAAGACAACTTTTGTTTTGTCGTGTGTGTCTGACCCTATAATAACACACTCTCGTATTATTTTTAGGTATTGAATCTAAACGTTTTTTTTATCAACGACAAAAAAGAGGAGATATAATGACGACCAATTCTTTCAGTGGTGATACCTCTAAAAAGGTACCTCTAAATATTCATGAAACTTTGCTAAAAACTATCCCGATTGATTTTTTTATTTTTTATTTAAATAACCGTGTCTAGTCAGTCAGTCTAATATCCATTCGGTAGTCTCGATGGTGTACGTGTTTGTCCATGTATCTAAGTATCTAAGAATCTTTTTAGACACGTACTTGAATCGAACTTTTAAAATAAGTGTTTTCTATTGATATCCATGACACGGCGTGCTCTACTTCCATTTACGTAACCGAGCAACATTAATTTGAGTGGTGGGGCATGCCGAGAACACTATAGCTATGATTCTGATCTTATGAGTAGTGATCAAATAAAACATACAGGTTAACACAACACAACAACAACAGCAATAGGGCAACAGCCCGTACGTAGTCAGGGACTCTACTCAAATCCTTGAAACCATATTACTTTTGACATGTGATGGTATTGTTTTTACTCGGCCGCCATTACTGTCAAGTAAATAAGTATCGTAACGTAGTCAATAAGATAACATGTCAAAAACAATACGGTTTTAGACAGTAACTAGAATAGAGGCCCAGGGCGTGTAGGCTGAAACTCCATTCCTGAATTCCCCAATGAACTATAGGTATAGCAAGTAGGTGATTTTGACGCGAAGTTTTGAGCACGCACAAAGAATTTTCACATCTAGTATGCGCTTCGTTGTTACTATATTAAATATTTGTATATACCTACTACGAGACATACAAAATCACGAATCTAGATTGTTTGGTTCCGTACCCAAAGGGTGCTAACGGGACCTAATTACTAAGCCTCCACTGTCCGTCCGTGTGTCAAAAAATACTGTGCGATTTTTTTGCTCGATTTTGATATCATACGATGGTACGGAACCCTTCGTGTGCGAGTCCGATTCGCACTTGGCCAGTTTTTGTAAAAGTATGTAAATATGAAAGCTTCATCAAGACCGTATATAAATAACCAAATTCAGCATCGAATTTAAATAGCAATACAAAAAGTAGTTCAAATTAATTGATCGTAGCTGAATGGCTGGGCGCAGGATTACAAGCGGGCTTTATTCGTCGACTGTTAAACGGAATGAACTAACGCGCTTTACACGAATGCCAACCGAAATGACCAGTGTTTCGTGTTGTAGTATTTTTTATTTAATATTGGAATGCATGTATGTACTTATGTATTATTTGACACTCTAACCAATGTTCAAATTTAAAAAAACAAATCGTTGTATATTATTTGCTTAATAAGAGCGTATGAGAGCAAGTTAGAGACAAGTACAAACCTGAAGCACATAATAAGAGCTATAGCATTACAATTATATTTATTTATTGTAATTACTATCGAGCTAAAACCTCTCAATGACTAATAGTTTGTCCATCGAGTCTAGAACCGTATGTTTTCTTTTAACAGAACCAGTAAGTTATCAGTGATACAAATACCGTTGGCACGATTAAGTGTGTTATAAACCGAATTTTATGTAAAAAACACTTATTATTACACGAATACTATAATATATAAAATTAGAAGCATAGAATTTAGTAATCGTTGGGAATGAAAATCATAATTTTCAGATCATCCTAGTCATCAGTCATCACAATCATCATTTTAGCCGAAAGACGTCCGCTGCTGAAGTAATGGTTTGCATCGGTTTCCCGCCACTTTAGCTAATATTTCGGTCCACCTTGTTGGAGTTCTAATCTACAGACCCACGCTGCGTTCTTTGGTACGCGGACGCCATACTAGTACTTTGTTCAATGACAATTCAACTTAATTACTACGTTACCTAGACAATACATAATATATAACTTGCAGGCCCCAATGTTGCCGTTACTAATTATTTGTGGAAGGTCATAAAAAACATATTCAAAACTTTTAACGTCATAATGTATTATACTTTATACTGGTAAGGGTGATAAAATTATTTGGCATAGCAATAATTAGGTCTAAAGTTGATGAATATAAAAAAATACATAACATTTTAGTACCTAACAGTTGGCAATAAAGGATTATCATTAAAATTTCTGTGGGAATACAAAAAATAAAGGCAATGAAACGGTTTGAATACAAATAATTTGGACTTACGAGATATTCTTGAATAATTATCGATATACCTTTGAACTTTGAATTTGAATAATTACTCAGCGCTATGCTTTAATTTTTTTATGCCTATTGATATTTATGAGTATAATATTGATACCGAGCATGGGAATAAATTTCAGCCTTTCAAAATGCGATACGAGTACGATAAGTTTATGGGTGACAAAGGGATCCCTAATTGACACTATCTTTTTTTTAAGTTGGTTAATTGAGTCGATTAACTTCAAACTCGGATAAGTCCATGCAAAAAGACAACGGAATTTGCGTCTTCTTCAAATAAATTAAGTTTTAAGTTCGTATACCAAATATCGAGGACACATCCGAGTTTGAAGTCAATCGACTCAATTATTGATAATTAAGAAATATTGCGCGTTATAAATTATACAAATTTTCTCTTTTGTGACGAATAGTTTACTGAGACAGGTGGACATAGACAGTCTGTCTGAAAGCCATATTCAAATATGGCGGAACAATAAGGGCTTCTAGATTAACTACGGAACCCTATAAAACCATCGCACATCTAGAAACAATCGCAGAGCTAAAACCTCTAACTAACGTAGGTTCACGTCAGTGCAGATCAACTTGTCCGAGCCATAACATGGTTGGGACAGCAATTTTGCTAAAAATAAATAGTTGCGGCAGATTATATAGGAAGTATTTATGTCTTTAAACATTTTTAAGTTTACTAATCTTATCATGTAAAGATTAGTAACACTTGTGTTTTATATGAGTACTTAATGTAAAATCGCCATCAAATAATTAAAAAGCGTAGTGTTTGAAAATATTTGAATATAGACACACATTCACACAATAATTTCACGCATTTCAGAGTATATGTGTGCATATATTTTAATATATTTGATGCCGACTGTACAAACCAGGTACAATTGGCAGATGCTACTTATTCGCCATGCGTAGTCCGGACTTAATTGTTAACAACTACATAATAAATATGAGAAGTGATATGGTTTACAAACAATGAATTGGTATGGCAAAGATTTTTCTCTTTCAAAACAGTGTTAAATATATTTTTTTATGAAAAGAAATAAAATAATTTCACACTGAAAGAAAATTGAAATACATACAAAAACATTAAAAATATGAGTTGGCAGCGTCGAATGGACAGGAAATGTATAGGCACAGGAAATGAACCCGTTAGAGCAATCCAAGATGGCGGACGGGAAGCTGCGGAGCGATTTATTCTGTTGCATCGGGTCCAGTTGGGTTACAAAGGTAATGGATATGTTTCTATTGTACATAAGTGCATGGCTGTTCTTTTTTTTATCTATTATAACAATAAGAATAAAGCATTAAAAGCATTGTTATAAGTAACGTTAATGCTAAAATTAACTAACTGTTAGGACAGATTAAAATTAAAATTAAACGTTTACTTTATGAACGGAGATAACGTAAAAGTACAACATTTTAACCATACCAAGTCGTTGGTCCATACCACGGTCCATATTTTTTATTTTATTATGTAAACTATTGAAAAGCATTGCGAAACTTTACTGTATTTATAACTTACTCGTGCGATTGCTAAACATAATATAGCAACGTTTAGCAACATTGAATGAATGAATGAGTGAATAAATGAATGAATGAATCTATAGTTTATTTGAATAAAAACAATCGTATATAAACCACCCTTCAGTATTATTTGATGCATAAGAGTATGAACGCCTTTATTATTTTGAGTAATTTTCACGCACTGTGTCGTTGTTTTGTTACATTACAGCTTAATCGTCCTCGTTACGCTTGTCGTTATATCGAAAAGAGGGGTTATTATGATATAGCTTTGCAGTTCAGTTTACGCTGAGAGAAAAGGACAGAGCTATATAACTGCTATGGCTAGGTATGTCATATTAACTGGGGGGTTATGTTAACGAATGTATTAAGATCAGTCAAAACGGGATGCATTACGTTGCGAAAACACGTTTTAGAAGGCAAGATTCGACCCACGGGCCGTTGAACCAGAGGAGTAAGTAAATTATTTAAATTTTTACATTACCAATCTGAATATCTATACAATAGGAAATGTGTTTAAATAATGATAATAAATAAATCAATGTTAGGGAACAATTTCATATAAAATGACATTTTTCAAAACGTTAGGTTCACCTAGGGATGTAGGGTGTCTTTGTTATTTCGTATTCTTCAAAGAGGTATACCGACTTACTATGTATTTACGATAAGCCCAAATCGGTGTCATATAAAAGTAAGCATAAGCTCTTTTTTATCGCCACTAAACATAAAACTTATATTAAGTAAGTATGTGATAGCTTCGTCGTAAACAAAGCAGAATGTATTGTTTCCTTTTTTAATAATCGGCATTTACTTAGCCTTTAAAAGCAACCCTCCAGGCAGCTGCAAACAGAATGACTCGCAGCATGTAATCTAAATTTACAATGTCCGCAAACCTCATAAAGGCAGAGCTCAAATAAGCAGAATAGTCTCGAAATTAGTGGACGGCCGCACTAATTTACGCGGCGGTCGAATTTGCATCGACTGCCCGCTAATTAGCAGTTAGCCGGCTTTTATTTCCGACCGGCCGTTATCTAAGCCTCTGTGATCGGCCACTGCCACGCCTATGCACGATACTCCACAAAGTTGCACTGAAATTAAACCAAATTTAACGTTTTTGCAGGCTGCTTCGCGGGCCTTGGGTCTAACTTACTAAGTGACACGCGACAGCAAATAGCTCTTACCAGCCTTTCTTCACTTTAAACGATGAAATTGTGAACGAAAATGTAAAATACCAAAATTAATAACCGCCGATAACAACGCTCATAGTCACAGGCAATAGTTCAATTAAGAAACATTAACAAACTTCGGAAGCTAACTAGCTAGCTAGCTTTCGGTTAAAACTAAAACTTCTTTTTGTTTCATTCAAAATCTCAACTTAAATATGCAAAATCATTAATGAGAAAAAAACATTAAGTCGTTGCTTTTCTCGAAAAAAGTTTCCTTCCTGGAAACGGTTGAAAAGATGCAGCTTTGCAGTCATACCCTGCTTTAAAAATATTTCAATGCAGCAATACATGCAATCGAAATTGAACCTTATCGCTTTTCAACACGTTCGGTATTATTATAACTATAAAGTCTTTGGGGACGGTTTTAAACTGATCAGATTTTTTTCTTTTCGGTTTACTTCAGTGCTTGAAATTTGTTCCAACTGAATGTCAGGAGAAATAATAGTGTATTCAATCCACCTGTCAGCGTTGTCCTAAAACTTGGTGATGTCCGAGATAATTTAACTTTAGATCCTCTCAGTAATGTAAAAAAGTCCAGGTAAATTTGACGAAAAAGCTAGGGATTGAAATAATTGGGATTCTTTTAATGGAAAAATTCAGTGTGATTGGATGGAAATTAAATTAAATCGACTGCCACTGCTAAGAAATGAGACTGATATAGCCTTTACCGCCAATTGTTATTCTTCTATTTAAATATGTTTAAATCACATTACTCTTCTTTACACTTCTATTGTTTGTAAGTTTGTGAGTATATTTATGTAAAGTAATATTTTCTGTAACTACTTTCAATTATAAAAGTCTAGATTCGATCTCGGAAAATCAACACGGGGCAAACGCAACAGCTGCAATCGTACTATCGAACAATTATTCAAAGATCAAAGTGCGGGAGCCAGTTGTTCCCATAATTGTTTTGGTCATAATTACTCTATTAACATAATCATTGGTAGTCATGATTTTTAATCGCTGGAACTATTAGATTTCCATAATTTCTTAAACGTCTTACGTGTCGATAAGGCTAGGTTAGGTTAGGTTTGATATATAAAAGCCCTGAAAAAGCAAGTTTCTTAAAAAAAATCGTTATGACTTGCGAACAAATTATGACTAAAATAATCATGGCAGACAATGTAGACCCCTGCTGCGGCCCAATATTACCGTAATCTAGTGCCCTCGCTTTTCGGGAGAGTGTTAAGTTCCAGCCACTTGTTACGAAATTCTTGGATCTTATTTGAACCAACGCGGAGAAAAATCTCTCTAAAGAAAAATCTCTCTCTCTAAAGTGTCGTGTATTTTTTAAGTCATCGTCAATATCATAGACGTTTGTATACCAAAAGCAAGATAAAATTCATATTAAAATAACGTAGATATTATTAAAGAGATTCTGATGATGGATTATGTGGTATTAAAGCTCACTTGGATTCATTTTCTATGGGCGAAACTGTATTTATTCCAGACAATGATTAATCCCACAAATAAAAACCAAAAGAAAAAGAAGTAAGAAAGATTAAATATTTTTTTACATTGATTTTGTTTCGATTATAAAAAAATAAATCTGTCAAATACAGCGAGCAAAACTAACGAGTTAATTTGCAAATCATTTTCGTAATAGGTACAACGTAACCCCGTTTTTTTCTCGTGATATTATGAATAAAAACTTATCCATAATTGTTTTATAATATAACGATTACCTTAATACCTCTTTTTTTTTCGTTTTTCGCATTCTAATGTTTTTACAAATTTATACATTTTTAACATTACTAAAAAACCTTAAGTGTTTCGTTAAAACATTTACGAGCATTTTTACTCGAGAAAAGGTTTTGCGTCATATTTTTTCAAAGTTAAAATGTACTTTTATTAGAAAGAAAGAAAGAAAGAAGAAAGAAAATACATTTAAACAAATCCTTAGTATTTTATAAATTATAGGCAGACAGAAAGGCAAACTCACTTAGAGTTTGCCTTTCTGTCTGCCTATTTTAATACGACACAAAGCGAACTAAGACTAAATAATATTCGGGAACTATCGGCAACACTTAATTATTTATGTAAATATAACATTTTACCACACGACAGTGATTTGGATAACGATAGTTGTGCCTATTTTTTCTACTTTTTTTAACCACGCTGTGCTTAATTAATTAATTAATTAAGATAAGTGTTCAAGATGGCAAGCACTGACATTTAAATCCTCCATCTAGAATGACAGGCTCTACAAAGGACTTTTTTTATTACATTGCTATTGCTATATTATAAAGATGGCGATAAGATATCTCGATTAAGATAGTTAAGCGCGGCTTCCAATGAAATTCAAAAAATGCGTTTTTAATGGCGGTTTTTGTTTTTTTTTTTTTCCATGTTAAACGGAGTTAAAAGTGAATTGGACACTGTTGTCAGTGTGTAACGGTAGGCAAGCAAAAATAAATTAAATTAAAAAGTACGTAGGTAATTTAAACTAATTTTGAAAAAATTAATAATGGTCCTCTCACAACATATTGTTGATGTCATGACAGCTCTTTTGCACTAAACAATAATGGCTGCCATAACACATTGTTAAATGTGATAACGGTATCGAAGCGAGGTGGGAAAAACCAAAGTTGGGTGCGGCTCCACTGAGGCGGAGACGAGCGGAGCGGGGCGGAGCTGTGCCAATATTAACCAATAGAATATAAACTAACGTGCGCAAGGCGCGCTCGACGTGACCGCATGCGCCTTCTATTAGTTAATATTGGCACAGCTTCGCTCCGCTCCTCTCGTCTCCGCCTCAGTGGAGCCGCACCCTAAATGAAAGCGCTGAAATAAGCGTGACCACCAACTTTACTTTACAATTCTCATATCGTAAAAGTGTCCGCATTGGAAATAATAATTTAGGCTCGTAAATAACTGCCATTGGGTAAAATTATGCGGTATCGTGACACATTAGTGTCTAATTATGGTCAATAGAGTTCAGGAAGTAAAAGTCGTAAAAAGGTTTTAAAACCAAATAAAGTGAATTTTAATGTCAAGGTGGGTCTTTTGTCGTGTTAGTGAAGCGTAAACTTTTTTGTTTAATAACTTTAATACGGTGGTTAAATATAAGTAATTGTTTATGTTTGTGTATTAGTAGTACTATAGTTTTGAATTATCTTGGATAGCGCGACCGCTAGCGTGAATCCCAAAGATAATTCTTAATTTGTAGTGTTCAAAACAATCAATTTTCAACACAAATTGTCCTGGGCCCAAACTAAGCTCTAAGTTTTTACTGTGTGTACCTAGACAACGGATACAATAGACTCAAGAATAAATAATACAAACTAATCACACAAATATTTTCTCTTACTGGGAATCGAGAAAGAGGAGTTGTCTACCAGCTAGCCTCGCAGGTTAAGAAGAAACCACCAGAGCGAAACTTCAAAATCGTCGTGTCAGTAGGTAATAGGCCGATAAACATTAAGCCTAATGTTCCAAGTGTGAGGGGGACAAAAGACTACTAGGGTCTGTCATGTCTCATATCTATCTGGTCGGCAGGCAGGTGGAACGTGACTCGTGGATATCATAAAGTACAAGTACAGTCAAACGAATGTATTTTCTGGGCCACTATGAAACTATGGGTACCTCTGTCGAAGTGACATAATCAATCAAATCCTAAGATGTTTTTCGGATTTGACTTACTGCGACACTTTTAGGTAGGTAGTTCCATAGATAGTGGTGTTGAAATCTGTTGTCACTGATGCTTTTTCGTTTGTCAATACTTACGAGTATTAACACAAAATACGAAAATGTGGACAATTTTAAAGCGTGCGCAAAGTGTGAACCGAACTGCTGAAGCACTAAGTAGGTTGATATTTTTAAATTTAAGTAGCATTGTATTTGTAGATAGGCAGTGCGAGTAACACCTTCTTTCATCCTTCAGAAAACGAAAAAAAACTTCTGTTGCTATGGTTATGCTATGTTGACAAACATTTCATACATCGAACAATTTACCACGCTACTCGTATTTTCAGTAATACTCTTAAAATAATCGTAAATAACGTAAATTTATTAATAGCATTATATTCGTAACTAACAAACAAACAATGTTCGCGCTTTCACCGGCTGTCGCAGTGACAACCTGACTAGTGGCCATCAGCGAAATCAATCGTTGCCTGCGGGGGAGGCGGAAACTGAATCCGGTGCGGGGCGCGGAGTGGCCTTTCTGTATGTAGTACTAATTGTATATTCTGTGGTATGGCAATGAATAAAAGAAATGACAGTGTCATAATAGTTGTCTGTGGCGGTATTGTCGGTTTAGTTAGTTTACGGTAAAAACCAATAACAATAAGCACTATATCATCGGATATCCTTTTTAATTCTACAACGATTTTGTGTAGCGGGAAACCTCAAATAACTGTGAGTTTTTTTTTAAATCTGGAACATCGGGACGCCTTCATAGACGACTTTAGCATTATTATTATGAAATACCGCCGTCCTTGCATGGCGATAACTTATTTCTAACAAAGATTTCGAACTACCTACCATAGTAATAGTTTTACAGGGTCCATATTGGCTCACCTAATTATTTTTACTCATAACGACTCATAAGTCCTAATTATCGCAACTCCTAACGTATTTATTTCAGCAACTGTTACATTTTCAGGATTTTTATAAATCAAACCTAACCTAACCTAGTCTTATCTACACATTGAATATTTCAGAACTTCTGAAAAGTTTACGGTTCCAGCGGTATAAAAAATTCATTTTCGGAGTTCCGATAATAGGAGTTGCAATTTTAGTTGAACTTTGGCGCTCCCAGTTTTACAACTTAGAATTACCTATCCGGTGACATATCGTTTGTCCTTATTGGTCATATAGGCCAATTTGCCCACCCTCCTTTGGTGATCGTTTCCCTAAAATTTTGCGTGGCAATGTTAGATGCAGGATTAATAAGACATTAATGTTTGGTAATGTTAGCTGCCACCGTCCAAAATAAAAACGCAGTATCAGAGTATGAATTCCATATTATATGCACTTCCGACGGTGTTCTTCAATTAATGGGATATACCTATAATTTATTTGGAAGACTCTTTACCTACTCTCTCCACTACACTCTTTACATTGTACTTTTGTTTAAGAACACTGCGATCACCGTACCCAATCTAATTTTCTATAAATTCACGTAGTCTTCATTCGTATAAAGCGTTCTGCACGACTGTTGATAAAATCCCGATACAATCCTTTTCTGGGATTTTAACAATCACATAGAACCTTGGCCTTTTGTTTAGAGCGGGGTGGTCAGTGAAATATAATCCACAATCTGCGGCCCGATCGGCTGGGGCCGTATTTTTAAATGTTTATTACACCGCAACTTGCCGTCTACGCCGATGTTGCACACAGACAACGTTCAGTAACGCAAGACAAGTAATTTTGTATTAAAACATAATAACTAAACTTAACATAAATGATGGCATTTTTTAAAACATTATTCGTCACATGCAAGGAACAACATTGTATCTCAAATTTTATGTTAGCTTGAGATACAATTTTGTTCATACTCAAATACGATTGAAATTAAAAGTAACAGTAAATTGAGATACAATATTTTTCCTTGCATGTGTCGAATTATGTTATTGATTTTTACTGTTTATTATATTTTAACGGTTTATTATACGTTTAATCAAGAATTGTTTTAGAAAATAACGTTCTTGGAAGCTAACGTTTTCAGTACATTTTTTTTTTCATTGTGTAATGTATAATATGCCCTAGTTTAATACTATTAATTATAAGGTTGCCCAATATGAAGAGCGGCATCGTCTGTTGTAATGAAGAGAGGCCGGCAACAGCGAAGGCGGCTATCTGCCGCTGTAAAAGATACCTTAATAATTAATAACAAAAACAAGTATTTTAACAAATAGAACATTTTTATTGCAGTCCTTCGTTCTAAGAAAATGTGTACCTTCGAATTTGACTTTAATAAAGATAAACTCACTCTTAGGTTTGGTAACCATTATTAATTGCAAATCAACTGACACACTGTGCTCTTAGAAATAACAATAAAACTATCCAAGTTGCAATTGCCTGCAAGTTTCTTGCTATTTAGCGGGGCAGCTAGTTTACGTTTCCGGTCCGGACCAGATTTGCAACCTTTTTTCCCTGACCTGTTTTTCCGCTGCTTTTTTCTGTTTTAACTATCGTTTTAGGTAGATTGTATTAAAATATACCTACCAGGCCATTGGTATAATAGTGTTAACAGAGTCTTAATTACTTATTATTATTATTAGGGTAAGAATAATGCCACTCCATGTCTTCTCGTGGATGTCTTAAGAGACGACTAAGGGAATAAAGGCTTGTAGTACTGTTAGGCGATGGGCTTGCAACCCGTCACTAATACGCTGGTAAATATTTTAGCCTAATTGTGCAAAATATGGTTACAGAATTATCAACAAGTTTTTAGAGTTGTAGGTAATTCTGTATGTATGTATGTAAGTAGGTATATTTTTGTATGGATGTTTCAATCGATTTAGTCAAAAATTAAAGCATTTCATGAAAAATGTAAGCATAACAAATATATCAAGAGTAGCTTAATAAGACCTTAATGACTCCAAAACTCGGTAGATCTATGTTATATACAGTCAAACTCATAAATATATATACGTTCCCAAGGCGTCAAAAATATCTATACGCCCCTACACCACTGATAATAAGGGCTATGTATACTATGTTTGGCGAAAATGACTGTAAAGCGGAGATCCTGTGAGCACCTTCACTTCGTCATCAGATTTACTTATTTGTCATTAAGTTATGTATTCCAAACAGCACATACGGCATTTTAACTAGACATGCTGTCATGCTATGTTAAAACCGAACAAGTTCACATACGATGCTAAATACAAGCTTATTTAAAATGCTGCACTGCCTGTCAAAAATTACAGGCTCTAGAAAGTAATCTATAAATTACAGGAAAAATATAGTTATATTAATTACGTATTTTTAAGAAATCAGATAATAATTGCGACGAAGATAACTTTGTAGTATTGCAATTGTCAAAGAAGTAAAAAATACAGAATTGGATGTTACAGCTACTTTTACTCAGAATAGCAAAATATATATTAAGCAACATCAGGTCTTTTTTCAATTTCTAATATTTCAAACAAATAAAAGTTCTAGTCGCACTTAAACTGTCCCTATTCGTTTAATAAAGGAATTAGAAGAAGATACCTAATTATATGTATAAGCCTTTTCTTAACATAACCTAACTTAAGAGATACAGCATTGCTCCTACAAGAGGTAACAAGCCAAATAGAAATCAAACAAATGTTAAATTAATTTAATCCCCACAATGATTTTCGAATATATAAAAATCTCAATTCAACGTCTTAACACCGTGACAAAAAATGCATTAGTAGAGTTCTATAGCGACAGGCAAAATAAAAAAATATCTTCGACAGTTCCGTGCTATTCTTTAAGTGTGGTAATTGAGATTTCTTTCTTTCCAATTGTTTCTTGCCCCCAAGTTTAATTGCGTAATAATACAGTGCATTACTCGGTTCGGTCTCGTAGTAGCTCGCAGTATTTTTCATTCCCACATGCGAGGGTATTCATTTATGTAAGATTATAAGCAACTGGCTAAATTATGTCTTTGGTTTTGTTTAAACAACCACGATAAAGGTGCAGACGAGATAAAATGATTGTTTATGCTGTGAGTACAAGTTGCGCGGACAATACAGTTGAGTACACGATTAATATTGGTATAATTGGGTGGATTTTTGACGGCATGGTTTTTCGCCATTTCGGTCCATTTTTCGGTAATTTTTTTTTAGTTTTTTTTTTATAATTATCATTTGATAGGTTACATATTCAAATAAGAATTTTAAATATATATGAGGCACCGATTTAATGACAATACTTTTGTAGCAATTAAATTTTGAAAGAATTATACACCACCGAAATGACGGCTGCTTAGAAAATCAATGTGAAATTATATATTACGACCTTATTATTATTAGATATGTCATACAAAAACCCACAAACTTTAGTTTTTATATACAATTTATTTATTTATTTATAGTTTTGTGATGATTTTCGAAACAGGGCTATGTCAAGCATTAGACATGTTTTGGATATCATGGTAACCATGATAACTTTTTAAACAGTGTTAACTTTTTTAACAGCGATTATAATGCATTTTAGTGCATTATTGTGTACATTATTATAACATCAATTGTCATTTCGGTGAACAGAATGCCACCGAAATGATGCCACCGAGATGACGACAATAAGTATTTTTAATATAACTACTAAACAAATTGCGTAATAAATATACGCCCGATTCGCGTAAATTATATCAATCAAAGTATCCTATTAAATATTAAAAGATGAACTGAAATAAGACATTGTACATTCTTGTATAATTATCCACGGAATATCGTTCGAGAGAACCAAATCCGTGGTGTGAAAGACTTACCTCGATAGAGTCGCAATGCTCATCAACAGCTCGTCCACTCCACTGAATGACCGAAGCAGATCTAATGATCGACTCAATAGGACCGCAAAGATGGCGGTAGGTACGTCGACTAATTGTTTGAACGTTATGAAATAGTTGCTAATCGTGGGACAAAGACAAAATGGTCAACATACTCTTAAATGAAAAAATATTAGCAATGAGTAATGTTTATTTAAACGCGTTGTTTATTCTTCTTTCTAATAATGTATATAACTTGTTTGGAGGAAACCGCGACTGGGACAGGTCTCACAGACTTGCTCCTAGTAATCTGAAATTTCGTATTTTTTTTCAGCTATGGCATAAAGCAGCAGTGTTTATAACGTTATGCCTCGTTGTATTTTATCCTGTTTAATGTATAAAAAATATGTTTCTCGTAGATTGTTCACTGGTTTTTTTAACTGCGCTAAAAATTCACCCAATTAGTTGTTATTATGCATCTACTTTCTAAGCAACTATCCTATTTCTTAGACGGAAAAGTTATTCAGTAAATAACTTGAAAAAAAACTAATGCTGTTAACTGCGATTAACCCGTAAAATCGTAACAAATGTACAAAACAATCTACATTTTAAATATACCACCACCACCATCACCATAAAGGTTTGAAAACGCAGACAGTGGAAAAAAACTAGTATTCTATAATATATCGCGTTTACGTTTTCCAAAAATTAATTTCTGCATCACAAGACATGAAATGAATGAAATTGAAGAAATACCTACATGAATTTATTTCAAATTTTGTAGCAAATCGTAGGAAAATAATTAGTTAATAAGGGGAATAAAAATTTGATCGATTGTAATATTCTGATAGCTATAATAATACTTTGTGTAACAATTCTAATAAATAAATAAATATTAGGGGACAATCTCGCACAAATTGTCCTAGCCCCAAACTAAGCTCTAGGCTTGTATGGGTACTAGACATTCCATTATTTTTCTTGACCGCCCCGCCTGCTCCGGTCGGGCGTCCCCACTCACCATCATCATCATCATCATGGGTACTAGAAAACCATAAATTTACTTACATAAAGCAATACAATTATATACTTAAATACATAGAAAACATCCAATCCAGGAACAAATACTCACGCTCATCACGTAAATTTTATATCTGTCCTTACCGGGATTTGAACCCAGTACCGCTAGCTTCGTAGGCAGGGTCACTACCAACTAGGCTAACGTGTAGTCTGATAAGATAAGAACCCGTGAAGGTATAATCAATCAAACAAAGTGCTACTACTCTTCTGATAAACGTTTACTTCTAAAACCTCATTGCGAAAATTGCTTGAATGCATTCTTAAACTAGATTAAACTGAAGTTATAATCTTGGACTAACAAAGCGATTTCAGCAGCAAATTCTAACTATACAGTCTAAGTTTCAAATACTATCGTGTCATAGGCATTGTTTACTGTCTAATAAACTAGGAATCCCAAAGCGTTTAATTTGCAGTTTGAAACTCACTTAAAGAAGAAAATATATCTATGTAACACTCTTTCAACCTTATTTTCAGAATTAAATTACTCTCGTATGTAGCGAAAAGCATAACAGAATTAAACTAGCAACGGTAACTTACATAACTTAGTTCTAACTTACTAGTATCAAGACTGAAAATCAAACTACACCAGCAAGCTTCAAAGGAACCAATCGGATAGATAGAGACAAAAGAGCTGCCACGAAAGGAAAGGCTATAGAATATAATATCAAGATTAATTACGCTACTGGTGAACCTTGGCACAAGAGGCTAAGTCATGGCCTAAGCACGGAATAATTAGCAACGTGCAACTAGCAGAACATTTAAAGTGTTTAGAAATCTTTTTTTGAGAACATTCTCTCTAACGTTAGCATTGAGAATGTTCTTTAAATACAAAATTAGCACATAACTTTTTACAATTTCTCATTGCCACAATGTTAGGAATGACATGTGGTCTAAAAGTTTTCAGCGCCTCTTTTCTAGGCGATAAAATCCAAATCGTATTTGACGCCTTATGGTATTGTTTTTTACTGGTCCGTCATTACTGTCTAGTAAATAAGAGCTACCAAGATGTGTACAATACGAAAACAGCTCAAAAACGAATTAGTTTTTATCATGTTGACGAGGCCCTGTTTACATACATTGAGAGTGACTTTATAAAATAAGTGACGATACTGAAGAACCTAACCTACCTATATTATATCGTCCCATATAAAGACGAAAGTATGTAATATATTAGAGAACGCCCGCGACTTCCTATGCGAGGAATTAGCCTCCCGCTACTTCCCCTATTTTAACCCCTTAGGGGACAAATTTCCAAAATCCTTTCGTAGTGCATCCCTAGCTCCGTCCTGCCCAACGTTCTTTGATAAGAACAAATAGATGTATTACGTTCTGCCCGGTAATTGAAATTATCCATACAAAAAAGGCCTTTATAGAGGACATTGAGAATCGGAAGTTGCTTAAAAATGCTTGGACAGGACGAAACTAGGATATCCAAGGAAAATTCTCTTTAAATTTCAAGTGCCTAGGCCCAGCGGTTTTGTTTTGGGTGTTCTTATGTATATACCTAGCTAATTTATTGTTCACTATGTATTTTTATTTGCAGTCGATATTTTTTAACAACTAAGTTTTCAGTTTGCTTTTTCATTGACATAAGTTTTTTTTACTCCAAGGTACGTAATGATTTGTAAAAGAAAGATAACTAAATTAAGGTGATATCAATAAAACAAAATGGTATTTATCAATAACATCATCATGTTTTGTAATATAGGTACTTCGCTTCAGTTTGCAGCTTTCACCAATCCTTGTTTATAATGGCGCTGCGGTCACGCCATGATAATTAAAATGACTTGTTTGCTTGCACATCGAGCTTTCTTGTTGACACGTTATGCCGAGTGCCTTGTTTCCCAGTGCCAAATACTCCGGTGGAATTGAAACAAATACTTTAAACCTACTCGTGCAAGAAGTAGTTGCTTAGCGTTTGTTTCTTTGTTAACGCGGCTTGAGTCATTCAGAAACTTTCTTAGTTAAATGTGGGATATTTTCGATGATTGAAAAATAATTAGTGATCGTTAATTGCCAAAACAGTAAAGGAGCAATAAAAATGTCACAGAAGATGATATGCCGTAAATACTCGACTTCTTCATATCAAAATTTATTGTAACGTTACCCTGAACCACAATGTATAAAAAAAGGTGTCAGTTAAATAAACATCACAAAACAATAATATGATTTAGATTCAAGTCACCTAAACTTTTTCAGGGTGGCGTACCAAATACGGAAAAACAGATAACTTCTAAGATGACTTTGTTGTCCGTCTGTCTGTCCGTATGTCCGGCCATGTGTTTGCCCGTCTGTGTCCGTCTGTCTGTCCGTATGTCCGGCCATGCGTCTGCCCGTCTGTCCGTCAAGACCCTTTTTACGTAGGCACTTTCAACTAAATAGTTCAACCACGTCCTCAATAAACACATATTTTTAATTATATCGGAAAGTACGAGTATAAATCTGATAATAGTACTGGAAAATGGGGTGAGTAGGGATTAAGGGGTGAGTAGGGACACAACCCAAAAAAATGCATAACTTGTTACGAATAAGAACAATTATTAAATGGACAATAACTTTACGTCTATTGGAAATAATTTCAGTCTTATAATTAGTAACATTTGATTCATTTTAAGTTATGTCCCTACTCACCCCTTAATCCCTTTTTACCCCGATTTACTGTATATGCCGTTAAAAAAAAATCAGGTGGCTTGAATCTAATTTATGTAAAAAAAGTCATAGGCTAAAATATTATTTTTTATACATTGTGCTGTGGGATACGGGCCGATTTTCTGCATTCCTCGTTAAGACGTCTCGAGCCTTTAAATTAACAGTAAACCCCTTTATAATCGAGCCCGTAAAGTAAGGCGAGAGCGCAATTAAGGCTCACACTAAATATGAGGCGCCTTCTTTAATCCCAGAGTGCATAATCTACTGCCTCGAGTCCCGAACTTATATGTTACTCATACAAAAAGTTACCTAAGCAACCTTATTATTATCTTCATAGCGTTCATATTTAAAGCCTATTCATCGAAGTTTAAGATTTTGAAAAAAGGGGCGACATTATTCCTATTTAAGAAGGCTTTGTTCGTAATCGTTTCGCAAAGACAGAGTTTTAACGTTGATGTTGTTAGGGTTAGTTAAGCGTCTGTTAAGTACTTATGCTTTTATCGTTGCGATTGCTACTCAACTTGATTTTTGACTGAAAAATCTATAAAATCAAGGCGTAATGTTCAAACCTTGAGTAGTCGGCACAGCACAAAATGATATCGAACTAGCAAAAAAACGTTGATTTATTATTAGTACCATCGCTGCTTCGGCCTATTTAGTTTACTAAATGAACGAAATTGATATAGGTTAAAGTTCCCAACAACTCTTCGCTTAGTTCAAATACTAAAAAAAACAGATAATAAAATGACAGACCATGCTCAGTGTAGGGTTACTAAGCTGTTACTACCAACACAAAAAACTAACTCATAAAACAAAATGGATGAAATAAATATTATTTGTTGCTGTCTTATGTAGATGATTTTTAACAGGTATAAAGACTTTAGCCGTCTGTATCTCAGGAACAAATCAAGTCTACTTAGTCGTGATATAGGTTTCCTTTTAAGTTCATTATTATGTGCTTTCATTTAAGATACTTTTTATCACTTGTTATAGGGGTGGGGGGAGCACGCAACTAATTTTTCCTAAAAGGTTTCCCAAAAGTAAAAATAGATAATAACATGTACACAAAGATTTATTAAGAGCTATCCAATGATACTTTATCACTCGATGTCATAATGTAAAAAAAAACCTTTGCTTTATTTGTGTACATGGCGAAACTATAAGGGTTTCTTGTTACACTTCGGAACCCTAAAAATGTGAATTGATTTTACAATGCATGAATAACTGGAAAACATGTACGGGGAGCGTTTACACCGGTACAGGTTGTGAGTCCCGAGTAATCCCGGGGTGATTGTTGCCCGGGGATGCCTTGGAAGGCCGTGGCTGTAATTGGGGGAATATATATCCCAAGCGATTTGGTCCCGGATTTAAAGCTTTTGTATCTGATTGCTTCATTACCGGACAAATTATTAAACGGGTGGTTTGATGGAAATGTCGCCATTTTTATAAAAGCGTACTCGATTGAAGTGGCGTACTTGCAACAAATGTTACTGTGTGTTTCTGCTCTTTGTATGTTTTTGTGTTATCTCATTAATGAATAAATAAATACAATATTATAAGTTTAGCTTGAGCAACAATTGTATTTGATCCAGTAGTGGAAACTGTTTTGGCCAATGTTCTTGCTACAATTTAGTAACTATAATGTATTATAAATTGCTGTTTGTTTCCCTTGATAAATAAATAAATAAATAAATATTCATGTTAAAAAAAAGATAAAAGATCATTATTCAGTAAATAGGCCACACGGGCACTTTTAAACGTCAAAAACCTAGCAGCACTTGCCCAAGAGAAGACCACTGCTGAGAAGAAACGCCGCGAGAAACTCAAATCAAATCAAAGTAATCAAACTTATTTCACACAAATCACACAAAATAACGCGAAACGTTTACATTGAAAGAGTAGCACTAAGTATAAATAGAGATTTCCCGGCGACGTTCAACCTAGCGACCTTCAGTATGAGATAGAATCGAATTACTTTTTGGCAAATTCTCAAAACCTGACAACAAAGAACCTCTTAGCAATAGAAACTGTAATAATAACTGTTTCACCTGTTTTACTTTATGCGGCGACGTAAATATGTTGTGAGCAGTCTTGGCAGAGGCCGAACACCGGTAGATACCAATAAAAATAATGTTAAAGAAAAGTTTACGGCAATTAAGTATATAACTATTATATAAAGAATTAGTTTAAGTATATATTACTACAAAACAATTACAAAGGTGACTTTTTGATATATTTTTTCATACTGGCAACGAAAAGTATATATTTATTTAGTTCACTTCTTAATAATTTTACCCTGAACTAAAAATGTATACGTAAAATATTTGCATTTCACGTCTTTGACTAAATCCGTTCACAAATCGAAGAGACGTGATAATCGGACGGGCCGGTATTCTAGGCGGTAAAAACCAAATCGTATTTGCCCTGTTATCGTATTGTCAACGTTTTGATACCTCTTATTTACTTGACAGTAATGGCGGCCGAGTTAAAAACAATTCCATAACAGGTCAAATACGATATCGTTTTTACCGCCTGGAATAAAGGCCCAAGATGGACAGCAGTGTCAGCATCAGCAGCAGCAGTGTAGGCTCTGGTATGCTATTTATGCTCGGAACACTAAAAACGTTATTTTTCCGAAAAATCATTCTGTTAGAAATGTCTTTAAAAAAATAAATGAGTTTTAAGTAAAGCAATAGTGTGATCTAAACGCAATAGTATCAGATATTTAAACTCCTTACACACAGAAGACTATCCGCGCTCTCACTCTTGTATCTAGCCTAATAGAACACGTGAGCGAATCAATAACTAGTGACCGTCTCATTACATAGCCTACTTCCAATCAACAATAGCCGTTGAAATCTCAACTGTATAACATAGGTTGAAAGATGTTTTTCCTTTGTAAGCTAGTAGGCTTTTAATCTATATTATACCCATAAAAGTGCCAAACGGCGATGTCCGAGCGAAGGAAAACAGTGGACGTTTTTAGTGTCTATAACTGTGAAAATAAAAGGAAATAGCAGTTTATTCCGGTTGATATGATAGCTGTATGATATTTTATTGGACGGCATTAAGGCGCAATGTGTTTAGGTTTTAATACCTGGTTAGTAACTTTATCAGTAAGAATAGAATAGAATTGAATATATTTATTTAATGCTCACTGAAGAAAAACAATAGAAAAATATTAAGTAAAAAGAAACATTATGTTACGTTACATCAAAAGGGTTTCTTTAATAAGATATGATGTAGTTTTTTTTTTTTAATTAATGGCTTTCATTCCTTGTGTTCAACAAGGTGTATTTCACCAGTATCGAGTTTAAGACAATCACGATGGACTTAAATTAGAGAAACAAGTCCATGGATATCACACGCGAGGACAATTGTTCGGTTATAGAGATTTACTCTGGTGGACTAAACAGAAGCTCATGGGGTTAGCTCCACGCGCTTCTGTCAAGTCTTACGTTGTAGTTGGTTACTTGGATTTAACTTTGACACTACGTTTGACAGGCATCATGATGTTTTTAACTGTGCTTGTATTTACATTTCTTACCAGACTAGTCTATGTAAAAATAAAACAGTCTAATTCACTAGTCTATACAGTACTGAGCCCTCATTTTCCGTTTTATGCTATGTAATAAGGTTATTTTGTATAAGAACAACACATACTCGTAACACTTTAAATTAAAGAAAATAATAATAAAATACATATCAGGAGACACTCTCACACACACTGACCTAGTCCCGTACTAAGCTCTAGGCTTGTACTAATAAATGGGTACTAGACAAAGATAAAAGTAGGCATAAGTATTGTTAAGTTAACTTATATAAGTGTTGTTAAGTTAGCTTATACAGTTGCCGCAAACCCACTAATTTGGTCTGCGGTTTTTTACTGATTATTAAAATTTGACAAATTGCAAAAGATAAAAGAGTAGTTTCACAAGTCTGCTTAGGTTTTATTTTTACGCACTAGGTTTATTTTTGGCGTCGATTTCCTTGTTTACAAGCTATACATTCAAAATGCTATAAGCATAACACATCGCAGTTCTCGGAGGACAAAAATATAGGAACCATTATATAAGAGTTTTAGTGTTATGTCACCGACATAGCTCTAAGGAATGCTAGACTAGGCAGTGAGCGGGGAAAATTGTTTGCAGAACATGTAGCTGATGGTGTCGAAGAATTCTCGAGTGGCGTCCGCGTACCTTAAGGCGTCGTGAGTAGCCATTACACAAGGAGGACCGACGACACGTGGCTAAGGGCGCGGAAAACCGATTGATGCAAACGGCGCAGGACCGGACCTTGTGGTGAACTTTGGCGGAGGCCTATATCCAGCAGTGGACGTTTTTCAGCTAGTGATGCGTTGGTGATGGATGAGGATGATGTGTTATATGCCATAATTTGCGGTATGTGGGTGCCAATAAACGTCAGCGTTTTTTTCGTAATTTTTATGCAAATTCTTACTGAATTACACTTTAATTCCAAAATGCACTTTTGTCTTATGTTGAAAATGACTGGTAAAAAGTGATTTGATAACATATTAACACCTCTTAGTATGACAAACGCTCACAAAATTAAATGAAGTTCTCATATAAATTACTTCACAAGATAATCGTTAACGTAATTACAATACCATCGTTTCTCTTTAAAATCGATTAAAAGTCCTGACAGATTAAAATATTTTACGAGAATAAGCTGATCAGATCTGTGCATGTTAAATTAAGTATTTGCGTTATTTTTTTTCTTCGGGGACGGCGATTAACATCCCTATATATAAATGTTAAGATTGTCGACCATTACTGACCTACTTGCGCGTCAGGCGCATTACTCGCCGGACCGCCGCTGTTTGACCCCGGGTCACCCCCCCTTATTAAAGGGCGCCCACTTAGATACACGCGGCTGCGTTGAAGATACACTTACATTTGACTCTCTTTTACCACAACCTTTTTTTTCACAAAACACGTAAAGACTTAGATATTGTTGTTAACTTATTTTTTCTACTTGCGTACGACTAATATTCATATTGTTAAAGGTATCAGAATATCACCTACAGCGTAACCGAAGCGTAAAAACAGTTCTATAATCAGCGTTGCCATGGTATTAACAGTACCTTTATAATTATTACAGCATTTTTATTACCATGGTTACATGGTGAGGGTGTTTGGTCATCAACTGACATCTCAATTTTTATATTCGAGTTCTCAAAAACTGTTTATACAACAATTTAAATATGTAAAAATACGAAAAATATTTAATTAATGACCATAAAAGGAGCTTTATAAGAAAAAAATATAAAGAGAAGATCAATTAAATTAGTTGATTCGGCTGTAATTCAATATGGCAATATGGCGGCACCAGAACATGTCGTTTGTTCAACAAAATTTACATTCCATTTCTTATGCTTCATTCAAAGTTTAAAAAATCTGTGTCAAAAACTTAAAAATATTAAATAAATAAGTTTAACACAAATCGCTATATTTAATAATCACGAATAAACGAAAAATAATATAAATTAACTACCTAGGTTGTATGACGTATGACACCATAGTTATTAGTTTTTCTCTGTAGTCGCTGTCAGTTTAGAAAACGCCGGAAAGAATTAAACTAGTTAAGTAGGTAACAACGAACTTTGTAGAACTTTTTAAGCTTGTAGAAAAAGTTATGTTTACAACGGTGTGTAATTAGCTTCATTATGTACCAGAATTACATAAATAACTATTTTAAACTTTTTATAAGTGTTGTTAAATTATTGAAGCGTAGAATAATGGATTGCAAACTTTAATGTATTTAATAGATTGGACTCAGTTCGTTTTACTCTTGACATTATCGACACCCGTTAAATTTTAGAGGTTAAGAAAATGAACTAATCACCCGTACTGATATTGTGTTTACTTAGAATCGTGTTTAAATTATAAGATAATAAGGTAAGTTAAAACAACGTAAAGACGGTCATTACTGAGCCATTGTTACTCCAAGTACTCCATTACGTGACGGACGTCTATTTAACCTTTAAAGGGTGCATTTTATAGGGCACCCACTTAAACGTGATTTGTTGCAGTACGTTTAAATATAAAGCAAGCATATATTATTATCTCTTTCCTTAACAGGCAAACAGAGGGCTGATATTAAATTAGTTAATGCATTGATAAGGTTTTATATTTTGTGTTTTTGTTAAGCGACTCATCATGAGACAGAATTTATTATAATATCAGAGAATAAACCCATTTCGACACCACAATAGTTAGCCGTGAATAAAATGTTAATTTAAATATTTATGATATTTTAATTTTGTTGAATAAGGATTACCGCGTTGTTAATAATGTAAAACGCAGAGCAACAAAAGTTAAGAAGTTTTTAACATGTTAATGACAGCCTACGTACATTACCTCGTGGTACAGTTTTCGTGCCCTTCCCTGAAAATCACTGTAGTTTGCAATTCAAAAACCTAAAAATGTAATATTGAAAAAAAATGTTTATGTCTGTCTGGTTGTCGCAACAGATTTTGAAGCGGTATTTACCATAAAAAAGGACACTTTCTCATTGCAATTTAAAAGCTTATAGGTGGAATTTCTGGCCGTCTTGCGGCCACAGCGAAACAACAGTACAAACATTGCTGCTTGACTATGGCGTCAGATAAGCGAGTAAGGCAGTGATTGGTGGAAAATAATCAAGCCGTTCTTTTGTGTATAATTCTCCTTAAATTATCATTTTCGAAAAAGATTCTTTTGTTTTTGATACCAGCCTCATTTAGAAAACTAAAACGTACAATCCTGATTTAGTTAGCTATACTGAAAAATTTAAAGCAACGACGAAAATTTACAAAAGTAAGAACATTTTAAGTTAGCTATACTGAAAACAACTTTCTACTCGTCAATCAAAAAAAAACAACGAGCTAGCGATGCATTTGCAGCCACCGAGCTAACAATTGAAAAATGACGTTAAAAGTATAAATAGCGTTGTACAGTCAACAGCATAAATTAGTGATCATTTATGTACCTTGTCGCCTTCAATCGTTTCACAATTTTGTATGACATTTCAAACACGACGTTAAAGTGACAAGGTACATAAATGATCAATTATTTTTGCTGTTGACTGTACATTCAATAGAGAGCTAATTTCTGCTGACACCGTATTGTTTTCAGATTATCTTAAGCGTGGGTTACGTATAGGTTAGGTTAGGTTAGGTTAGGCTAGACCTGTGACCACCAAAAAATAATCTGAAAACAATAAGGTTTCAGCAGAAATTAGTTTTCTCTATATGTTTATAAACCGAATTATTGTATATCTTATTCTGGTTTTCAGCTGAGTCAATTATTTTTTTAAAGATTTCCAAAAATACCTGCGGTTAAAACAATAAAACGGTTGAAAATTCAAGCTGAACTTAAGGACAAAAAAAATCGTGCAAACAATGCATTAGGATAAATTAAGAATAGGGATTCTAATATAGACTTGAGTGTACAGTGTTGTGAATAATAACTAACAACCTTGCTACAAGTCCCACGCAGAGGCAGTATCAAAAAACCTTTTATCCTGTCTTAGGCTGTGAGACGATATGAAATATTCACAGGGTGTCCCGCTCACACGCGGCCGTCTGTGCAGTTTTGGTTTATTTCCATGCATTGTCTTTTAACTTGAAAGCTTCGATATATTCACTATCTCATAGACGATAGATATTTTAACGATTTATTCATACATACATTAAATTACACCTGATTCCCAGAGGGGTAGGCACCACTTCTTAACTTATTATCATTTATAACGCTTATTTTAAAAAGGTTACAGCGTAGAAAAGAAGATATTATTAAGGAAGATAAATAATAATTATATAGAAATATTTTTATTTTTATTTCGTTGTATTTCTTATTATTTAAACTACTTGAAATATCTGCAAGTGCCTGTTTTTTGCAAACGGTTTAATTTTAAGGAAATCGTAATTTTTATAAATTATCGATAAAATGACAAATTGGAATTCCAAATATGTTGCAAGGAAGATTCTGAACATCAAATTAATCTCCATCACAATGGTAATCTGTAGACGTCTCCAGGTGTAGCGGATGTCCGATGAGCGCTGGTTATCACTTTACATCAAACTACTAAATTAAAATTAAAATATTTTCTAAATTACAATAAAACTCACTATAGCAAGAAAATGTCGTTAGAACCATTTGCTTGTTGTAGATCTACCTTGGCGCTACGTGTAGGGCGTAGCAGTGCTACGGCGTAGCCATGTATATCAGTCTGGAGGTAAGGCTTTGACGTCGGTATGAATTGAGGTTCTTTTTTCAAACTATTAAAATTATTTTATCTACACACATATCATAAGTCCTCTATTATGCGTTCAAAACCCGTAAGCAATGACCAGCATTACCTGTGGTAGTAGGTGACAGCCATGACAGCTGCTAATTTTGGAAGATGTTCCAAACTTGGATCTCATTACTCTCTCTCATTACTTATGTCATCGTATGCTGTCATCGCTGTCACCTACTACCACAGGTAATACTGGTCATTTGCCTTTCGGCTTCTGAACCCATCTTAGAGTACTTATAATATTATGTGTGTAGATAAAGTATTGTACGCGACTCTGCGTAATTGGCATTACGCAACCGTCACGCAAACTAATATTATGCGTGAAAAAGCCGCCGTGACATCCCACATCCCCGCGCAACCCGCACGCTCTGCTGTCGCCCTTCTGATAATGTAATACAAAATAATCCTTTCAAATATAGTACCTATTTATTTTTAAAAATTAATTCAAGTATTCACTAATTTAACAAAAATACAACATGATAATTTATTACTTTGTGTTGTTATTTAAATCACTTTCCGATTATTATTTTTTGAAGGCCCTGCGGCAGTGCAAACCTTGCCTACAATGCCATGCTTATGGCTCCTTATCAGGCTAGCGACAAATTAAGTCCGGGAGTGTCAGAATCGATCCAAAGGGCTGTTTTTTTCTTAAACCATATCGTTTTCACATGTTATCGTATGTTCAACGTTACGATAGCAGAGCTAAACACAACACGATAACATGTCAAAGACAATATGGCTTTACCCGGTAGAATAGAGGCCCTGGGCCTCTTTTATATTGGTAACTGTTATTCTACTACCTAATTAGACACAGAGCGTAATAGTAGTTTACGTGACGGTTGCGTAATGCTAATTACAATACTTTATCTACACACATATTATAAGTACTCTAAGATGGGTTCAGAAGCCGAAAGGCAAATGATCAGCATTACCTTACCTGTGGTAGTAGGTGACAGCGATGACAGCTGTAACGTAATTTTGAAATTACGTTATCGAATATTGTGAGGTAATGAGATCCAAATTTGGAAAATCTTCCAAAATTAACAGCTGTCATCGCTGTCATCTACTACCACAGGTAATGCTGGTCATTGCCTACGGGTTTTGAACGCATAATAGAGGACTTATGATATGAGTATAGATAAACCTTTTTATACACCGCATCAGTACGTTAAAGTATTACATATTAGTTACATTCATACCTTCACGCCTGTTATCCCAGAGTGGGGTAGGCAGAGCTACAGAAGTACCTACAACTCTAAAAACTTATTTTTGTTCTGTTACAGTATTATTGTTATTAATAGTTATTTACTTATTGTGGTTAGCCTAACGTCACACGCAGCGATAGCGATACAAGTTCCGCGTATAAATGAATACAAATTATGCGATAGAAAGGGAAACACAGAGTAGGTATGGGCAACCTAACTTAATGCCGATTTTGTTAGAAAGAGCGCCTTCTATACAGTATTCCAACTTCTTCATAGCTTTCGGCTGGCTATCGCTATCACGCTTGCACTCAACTGACAATATATTTGTCACTATGTGTTATAGAAAAACAATGATTACTACCATTTGCCTAGTAGCTATTATTAGGAAAATGGTAGCACTATACCCGTATATTATTTATTTTGTGACCTTTTGGATTGCTCACCCTAAATATTTGTTTTCTTTTTGCAATAGGTTTTATGCGACTTCTTAGACTCATCTCCACCGGGACTCCCTTCAGAAACTATTACGATACATATATGTATACGGAGTACGTTCATTCCTATTGTTTCACTTTTAAATACGCTACCGTTTGACCCGGAGGTAGCCATACATCGCTGGTTTTGCATAATTAAAACCGTCTACTGTTCTTTTTATAGCGGCTATGGATGCGGTGATTATTAAAAGCTTTGTTTGGAATGTGGATCTGCAATTGGAGCGTTGTTGCGAATGATGGTAACTTTCATTGGAAACGTTTTTATTGTTCTACGGTCAAACAAGAAAGTTACAATGTTTCGCCATTACCTTGTCTTTAGGTCCGTTTGAATGCCATTAAGTATTGTTTTATACAGAGATTATTAAAAGTTTTTCATTAGAAAAGGACAGTTATAGATGAAGTAACATATACACTGGCTATGAAATTGAGCAATGATATAATATAAAAAGAGAGATATGTTACCTATACGGTATTCCGCGTGTAAAAATGGCCCGGCTTACGCACACATAATCAGTAAGTATTTCAATTACACACTAATTCATAAATGACAAGTGAAAGGAGGATGGTATGCTAATTTCCGGGAGCGAAACAGAGACGAGTGTATGTTGCTCTGCAGACTAGTTCACGGTTCCCTTGACGGCGCAAGACTAAGTAAAGGTGTACCAATTGGCTTGGTTTTAGGGTGCCTCTATCGAAGTGCGTAGGTATAACATATCTACCTCTTTTTACTATATTATATAGGGTGTAAAAGGAGGAGTGGATCAAACGAAACAGGTCGATAGAGGACGTCTAGACCTATCGAATTCACCTGCATGTAAGTTCAGCAATTTATACTAATTTCGGAGATATTGATCATTTTAATCTGATTTTTTGTAATTGTCCCTTATGTCCATTTCACGAAAAATCATTAATTTCATGTGTTATTTCATAAGTTTTTCAGTGGTATCTTACATAATTAGAATCATTACGAATCAGCGAAGTTTTTAAATATATTTATCCGTTATTTTTTTAAGTAATCACCTAATGTTTGTCTCTCCATACTAGGTCCCAGTGTTTGCTTTTCACTTTGTATGGAAAAAACAACTTTAGATGATTAATTGAAAAAATTACTGAAAAAAAAACAGGCAGATAGGTTTAAAAACTTCGCTGATTCGTAATTATTCTAATTATGTAAGATAACACTGAAAATCTTATGAAATAAAACTTGAAATTAATGATTTATCGAGACATGGACATAAGAAAAAATTACAAAAATTCAGATTAAAATGATCAATATCTCCGAAATTAGTAAAAATCACTGAACATACATGGGGGTGAATTCAATAGGTAGACGTACTCTATCGACCTGCTTCGTTTGATCCACTCCTCCTTTTACACCCTGTATAATTGAAGTTGAGTTAACGTTTTTTAAATATTTAATTATGCTTTACCTGATACAGCAATTACAGCATCCTTCTAGAAGTCTATTAGGTTGGACCGTTAGGATAAAAAAAGTTATGTTATTTTTTACTTATTTAAGCAGGGGTGTTGTTTTCTTAATCAAGTCACTTTTCAATTCGTCGGCGAAGTAATAACCGTGCGTGCTATTAACCTCGTAAGACCCACGTCAAATTTCGTTAGTTCGAAAAATAATCTTATGTCAGTCAGCTAAAGTCAAAAGTCACTTTGACAGATGTCCTAAATTTAGGACATCGGACATAACGAAGTTAAGACAGAGTTAGGTACCGACTGTTTGATCGAGCTGCTTTATCAATGAAATCTGCGGTCAAATTAAAAATACATGCACTAAAATGATAGTGCTCTGACCGACCGAGGATCAACCGTGAATAATTCGAAGAATAAATAAAAATTTAAGAGGTGTTGATTGGGATGTTTATTGTTATTGCAGTGGTTTATTGTTGGGTTCCTAGTAATTTGTCGCAATTACACTAAGGGTGCGGCTCCACTGAGGCGGAGACGAGCGGAGCGGTGCGGAGCTGTGCCAATATTAACCAATAGAAGGCGCATGCGGTCACGTCCAGCGCGCCTTGCGCACGTTAGTTTAGATTCTATTGGTTAATATTGGCACAGCTCCGCACCGCTCCGCTCGTCTCCACCTCAGTGGAGCCGCACCCTAAGGGCCCGTTGTTTGATCAGTAGTTAAACATACTAATCGTTAAAAATCGTAACCATTTTTGTTAAATCTGAACCAAATGTGTCACATTTTCCATTCGATTTTTGAATTTTAACCATTAGTTCAGTTAATTATTGATTAAACAACACGCCCTTAAACATAGTGATTGAATTCATATCGCGGTAACACTAAATTGCAAACTTATAACGATGTAAATTCTCATCTCATTTCATTTTACATGTAAACACAACGTTCACCTTGAGAATCGTAACTATAGCTTACCCTACGAAATAGTAAGTAACACGCGTCAAACAAACAAAATCATTCTCTTAGTTGTTTAACAAATATATTTTTCTTAAGTATGGCAGAAATAAATTGATTGTTAACGAGTACCTATCGTGAATAAAAACTCCGTGCAGTATTCTCCTGTTTGAAATTAAAATTAACTAACGAAGCTCAAATATTCTACGGCAGATTTTTCTTTTTCGATGTCAAGTTTCGTTCAACCCGTTGGTTAGGTTTAATTTCATTAAACTTCATTTATTAAACTTCGAAGTTTCCTCAATGGGGTGGTTCGCGACAATCTAATTGCTTTAAAAAAAAGGTACGTTAACTCACGATCAGTGCCGATTTCAGATATAACCAGCCAGATTATGCATATGCATTAACTATAAATTATTTAAAAGACAGTCTGTTCATAAGGTTTACATTCATCTGTCATAACTTTTTTTGGCATAATCATCATTTGGCATAATCATCTTTTAGCATACAATCTTTTTTTCTGAACTCGTATACTTTTCAGGATTGTTATAATGCCAAATGATGATAATGCCAAATGATGAGTATGCCAAATGATTATGCCATAAAAAAAGTTATGCCAGATGAAGGGTACCCTGTTCATATACTCCATAGCCCTAGTGAAGTTAAAAGACTCAAGGCACGCATTTGTGAAGTAATTCATTATCGTGTAACATTAAAATGCATGTTTTTTAACATATTAAAGGTAATTAACCCATTTGTATGCGCTTACTCAACTCAACCTTGCAAACATTTAAAATACGAACGCACGTTGGTTTGGTCCGTCTTCACAATTCAACGCCTCAACTGTGTCTTGTGAATTTTGACAGTGTAAGACGTCTTAAATAGTCTTTTAGGTTTAGATGAAGTTGGTTAAGCTTGCATAAGAGCGTATATACTTTACAGACAGATTAAGACTGATATAGTCACGTATATGAACCAAACTCTCGACAAAATATTTTTTTTAAATGCACGGCAAAAATGTATAACAATTTCCGAGGTACGAGTAACAAACAACACCTACACGGAGGGAGTCGTAGTAGTCGTCATAACAAGCAAACATCTAAGCAAGTTTTTTTTTTCTCGATATTCTCTCTCTTCGTATTCGCAGTCTTCATTGCTGAAGGTTGTGTACATGAAAGTAGAAGTCTTTGTGACTTTATGTACGAGCTGCCTCCGTTTAGTCCGGTTTTTGGTTTTCTTAAGGACGGTCCATATTATTGAGCCAAGTGATGACCGTCACTTGGTCACACCAGCGGTTATTTAGTTGTCCATGTACTTCGACCATTCCCACACTATCAACACTCAAAAAAATTAGAGCCAACAAAGAGAGATTTTCACTTAGTTGACATAAAATGAATACAATAGTTAAGATAGTAGTTATATAAACCAAAACTGATAGTAACAAACAGCAATTTCTTTAGTGATTCAACTAACATCTTAGTTGATGTATCTAACGGCTTAGTTGATGTATCTATCGTCTTGTTAGGCTCGTATGGGATCAAGACGCTTATGCACAACAATCACAATCTTGTTACAAGCGACCAATTATTTTTTTCAGTGAACCTATCAAGGTTGGCTGGTTACCGGCGGTCTACATGACTAACATTGCCAAGAATCTTATGGTAATAGATCGTTGGGAGTAGTTTTCACACCCAGCTTTTATTTTAACTTACCCGAAAAATACGTTTTACTGCGCCTTAATCATATTTGACGTGCAAATACGATCTCCTTTTCTTCTTACTAGTGAGAGAGAAAGACGGAAAAGCACTTATGTCAGACCGTTTGTTATGTCGGCGCGGCCTCTGTTCCAAAGATTAATGGTGTTGAGAATATTTTGAATTTTGTATGGAATAGTCACAGCAACTTTATACGAAAGTACAATACTCTTTGGAAGGAATAAGTAAATGAAAACCTTAAAACGAGGCTAGGGAGGTGTTGTGCTGCCCTAAGGCCGGGATTACACCTGTAAGTTATTACGTAAGTTTTGAGACGCAACTATGGGTAAGAGTGAGTGGCAAATATCTGCATCTCTCTCTTGCATATAGCTTTGTTTCAAAACTTACGTTATAACTTACAGGGTAATCCCGGCGTAAGAACCAGGACCCCCTTGGTAGCCAAAGTGTATTAGAACCTTCTATCTGTCACTTCATAATAATGGGGCCTAATATGACAGCGTTTATCGCGTGACAAGATGTGGATAAAACATCCGTCACGTTCTGACACGTATAACGTGACGGATACTTTATCCAGATTTTGTCACGCGATAAACGCCACCATACTAGGCCCGCTGGTACAGCGTATCCACGAGATTGCTGGAGCACTTAAGGTATGACTTCGATGTTGTCGACCGCGAATGGCGAACACGACAACTGCTTAGTATGAATTTATTATGTGGAGTGCTGACCAACCCAAGCGACCGCGACAACGCGCGATCGGCTCGCTTGCGGCGAAAATTGGAATAAAATACCTTTACGGAGCTTTGAGAAAACGGAGTATTTATATAATTTCGCGGTGGCGGAGCATATTTTTTTTACACCGGCACGTTATATTCACTTTGACACTAAAAGGCAGCTGATATGGTCATAACGCTATGTAAACTTTTCGTTTTAAATTATGGTCAAATAAGTATAAGAAATAAAAAAGGAGCAGGACAACTTTGAATAGCTAATAAAAAGCAATACGACGTTTCCTATCAAAACAAGCTCGTTTTCGTAAAAAGGCATGGTTGTTACTCCAATTCTCTTCAATAAAACGGCGGTTATTAAAGAAACGACTACAATTACTGCACGGACCTTAAGGCGGCACTGGCATCAAAGTACCCACCATCCTATAAGAAGGGGGCTTTATGGGCCGAGTTGGCCGTTTATTGCGATCGTTTCTGCTGACCTTACCTTGATGAGTTTGTAACGGAAACTTACAGAGCAAAAAAAATGACTTTCTGCATTGATATGCACGGAGTTTTTAAATCGCATTTCTCAACAAAATATGAAAACACCGTAAAAGCGATCACCTAAAGTGAAATTAAAATTAAAATCGGCCAAGAAATACGGATGATACAAGCATTTTAAACTGTTAATTAAACAGCGATTAGACAGAGAGATCTGACATGCACTGTGACGTCATGTAACACGACGGCCATATAAACTCCATGTTAAATTCTGTTTTGCGAGAAAGAGATAGGAACCATCTTTGTTGGCTTAATTAATTATTTTTGTATTCTTTGATTCTTAGTATTTATGTTTTGACGATCTCAATGTAATTTCGTATTTTTTGACATGCAATGCAACTTATATTGTAATATTACATTGATTAATAAATAAACTAAACTAAACTTAACTTTAGGTTATTTTATAGCTATTCAAAAAATGTTTATTCTTAAGTGTTTTTTACATGAATCAGCTTTTATTGAAGCTGTCTAAAAAGTCATTAATATTCCTGAAAAAATAAATGTTGTATAAAATTCAAGCATGTTTTTTTTTCAAATTTAGTAAACTGGTGATTTGTACTAACCTTTAAGAAACTTATATACATACATACACTCACGCCTTCATTCCCAGAGTGGGGTTAACTACAGGATTACCAACACCTCTAAAAACTTGTTGTTAATTCTGTTACCACATTTTGCACAAACAAGCTAACATGTTTACGAAAGTTAAGATGTTTAAGAAACTTTTAACATATTATTATAAAAAACATTTAGTTTTTATCGTAATTGTATGTTTAAAGGTGCAGTAATTTTATTGTGTACCTATCAATATTCTTTGCGAAAAGTTGAAATTCTTTCTGGAGCGCGTTTGATGTGTACCTTTGAAACCAATTCCATTTCTTGTTCAAGCCCGAAGAAATGATTGCTGTTTGCAAACAACTGGGGAATCGATTTGACCAAGTATTTTAAAACTATTAAAACGTGCAGTGCCTTGTGTGTTATATGAAATCTTTATTATATTTATTAAACATTGCTAAATATACAATATTGTTGTATCAAATGTAGGCTAGGCCCTAAATCTTGCTTTTGTAACTGTGGACCGTGAACATTTATATAACTAAAAATATCTTAGCCAATTACACTCATAAATAACTGACATGCTCTAATGCCTTGTGTTAAAGAAATTTGTCAGATACTTATGACCTCAATATGTGTGTTACACTTTTTTAGTGACTTTTTAAAAGACATCCCAAGAGAAAGTACGTCTGTACTTTTTTGTAATTAAGTATGTATTTGATTTTACCAAAAAATAATTTAAGATACTCATCATAACCCTTAAATAAACATGTAATTGTTGTAACCGGACGTGAACAATCACTGCTCCCAGAAAACTAACTAACTAAAGACTCAACCGTATTCGCGCTAGAGAAAATGGCACTTGAGAATAAATCAAGACTTATCAGAGTTCTGAGTTTATAAACCGGTCCCAACTCGCAAAACCCTGATACCGTCACTCTATAAAATTTAATGATTCTTTATCTAGATACACAATGAAGGCCCTTTCACGTTTCTTTGCCACAGTAAAAACCTAATGTAAAAGTAGAAAGAATGCCGTGCTTACATTTGCGTGTTTGCTTTTAAGATTGGGAAAAAAACTTATTTCAAATCTTGAAATGGTGTGATAAAAATTGTTACTAAACGTGAGTTTAAAATAAAAATAAACTGTATTGAACACCACATACTTCTAACATTAAAAAATAACATTGTTTTGTAAATACAGAGGTTCTATTATACTGTGTGTGACATCCATAAGAACATAAATTTTAAGTAACGATAGCTTTAAGTGCTGTGAACCGTTTAAAGAAGGAATTAAGTTAATAGCTCCAATAGATTTAGTGTACTTAATTTTTAAAGGGTTCATCGAGCAGCATTGTATAAAATTAAGTCTAAGTTAATTGCAAGTTAATTAAGGGATAATTGAGCTATTTTTGATACATTGCGTGGCGAAATAGTTGGTAAGAAAAAAAGTACAACTTATGGTAACAATGTTTTTATGTTAATTTGGATGCGTTGTCAAAATATATGTTCGTATGGACGTCACACACTGAATTCTCGATAAAACAATATAACTTTTGACATCTTATCGTATTGTCGACGTAACAATAGCTCACATTGACTTGACAGGTAATGTTGGGCAATTAAAAAACAATACGATAACAATATGTCAAATGCAATATCGTTTTACCGACTAGAATAGAGACCAAGATGTAGTGGATAATCATATACACTAACTTGAGTTAAAATCACAGTTTTCGTATGAACCTGACGTTTACTAACTCGGGTTAGTGTCGTAACCCAGTGTTAAATTTTCTGTGCAAGTAGCCCTAAGACGTCGTATTTTGTCAGGTAAGTTCGTATATATCTTGCTTGCTCAATAAGCTTAGCGATATAATAGCAATAGCAAATAGCTTTAGTACCCAATTCTGACTGAGAAAGCAAGACAAATACGAGCACTTTCGACCAAAGCGATATCTGATATCTCACATGATAGGTTATAAGACCTTTTTTTTGTGCTTCCTTTTATTTTCGTTGCCTACATAAATAATTTCAACGTGCTAATTTATAACAATCATTAGTATCATTATCATTATTTTAGTATTTTTATCATTATTTTATCATTAATTTAATCATTAGTATCATTATCATTATTTTAGAGTATAAGGTGTAGCTTTGCCTACCCCACTCTGGGAACGAAGGCGTGAGTTTACGTATGTATGTATATAATATTTTGTGCGGGACCTCAGCTATTCAGAAATGATTAAGTCATTCAGACCTTTACAACGTTATCATAACGTTATATTTCGTTAGTGTAAAAAAAACGTTGAATGATATGAATATGTTTCATAACGTTATGCAACATCACAATGGAATCAACATCGAAATAAAACCACAATCACTTTACTTTTAATGCCCTAAATAAAAAAATCATGCCGCTTGCGACTCTTATCATGAATATTAGATGCGCGGCAATGACGGCCACCGCGGTTTTGTACGAACCAGCGATATTAAGTGCAGTAAAAGAGGTGACGAATAACGTTATTATTATCGCTATAGAAAATATCGTTAATATCGACAAGAAGTTAATATTGTGTGTCCGACTTTTATAAAGTTTGATGAGATTCTGCGAGTTCATAGATAACAAACAGTCCAGTGTGTATGCATGAAACGTTTACATTATTTTTATTTTGTTTTTTGTAGTATTCCTTACTTTGCAGTAAACTGATTTCTCGGTGTATAGGTTTTTAATTTAATGCCGTGTAATAATATCTAAATAATATTTAGATTTATTTATTTATTTTCAAATATATTTACACGGCATTACATTAAAAACCTATACACCGGCGTTGATATGTCAGTCAGTTTCTTCTTTTATATATTATATAAAAGAAGAAACTGACTGACATATCAACGCAGATCCCAAACCGCTGGGTCTAGAGATTCCAAATTTGGCACGTAGGTTCCTTATGAGGTCTTGGGGTGTACTAAGAAGGGATTTTTGGAAATTCATCCTCTAAGGGGTTAAATTAAGGGGAATAGCAAGAAAACAATTTTACGCGTATGAAGTCGCGGGCATCCTCTAGTAATTAATTAAACGCTATAATAATAATAATGTAATAGCGCGAGAGAAACGATATAATTATAATGTTATCGTAAAATAGCGCTGTTAGAAGGTCTGAAGCTATTTCAGAGAAAAATGGTCTTGAGAGACCTATGGACAAATGGACAGACAAACAACTGAGTCATCTTGTAATGAAATATAGAAAAAATAAATGATATCCATGCGAATAAATATGTTGACTAGGAGTATAAAAACTTACTCAAACAAGTAATAAATATTCACTCCGATGTTAAATTATAAAAAAATATATATAAATATGTCAAACCAATAATAATAATGGAAATAGTATTTACAATAATTTGAGTTCAATGTTTCCATCCACACAGTATGGATTTACAAACAGAATGATACCAGCACATATTAATTCTATGATTTCCAAATAGTACTCTAAAACCAGTACACGACCACAATAAGACACCGATATCTAATAACAATTCTTCACTAAAGCCGGGCTAAACAAACCCCGAACTAAGACCAGTGTTTCGCTCCAGTACATCCGTACGTGCAGTAAACATTGGCTAGCTTTCATTGGAAATTCTTTCAGTAAACCTTTACCAAACATTCGTGTTCGCTGCAAAACAATTGCTGTGCTCCGTAAATATTTGATTAACCATCAATAAACGATTGGGATCTATTTTGTAGTAAATGTAAAATATTTAGTAATTGGTTTTGTTAGCATGCTCTGTAGTACTGGGCCTCTATTCTACGACACTAAACAATGTTACTTTGACGAGTTATGGTATTCCTTTTAACCCGGTTGCCGTTACTGTCAAGTAATTAAGAGCTATCTAGAAGTTGACATTACGATAACGGGTCAAAAGCAATATTGTTTGTCGTCGTAGAATAAAGGCCCTTTTTTGTTTAACGTACCACAATATGTTACGATTTTACGCAGGTACAACTGATAATTGGGACCAATCTAACGTATTCAAATTGTATGCTGTTTGTTAAGTACAGCAGAGATCATATAGCCACCTTCCGACACCATCATCAAATCCTTTTTATTCCCGACAAAGAAATATTTGACATAACTGAAAATTCGTACTTACAGTTCTGTGTCTTTTAATTCTTAAGGTGGCCAAGTAAATGCAGGTGCATAAAAGTAAGTTTATCACCCGCAGACCTAACTAAACACGCACTAATATGTGTTTAATCCAACTCTCGTCCGCCTGGTGTGCCCCTCAAACTCGTTGCGGGCGGTAGGTGTGCGTATTTTCACAATGTCAAAGATGTTCTTTTTTTCACTAGCGACCCGCCCTCGCTTCACTTCGGTTTATGTGAGTTTTCGGTAACACCCGTACATAAACCAGAATATTCATTACACATATAAACCTTCCTCTTGAATCACTCTATCTATTACTGAAAACTGCATTAAAATCCGTTGAGTAGTTTAAAAGATCCAAGCGAACAGACAGCGGGAGCGACTTCATGTAAAGATTACTAAGAAGATTAAAGTGTTTTTTGGTAAAAGGGGCTCTTTTTATAGCGTAAATAAATACTATAAAAGTATCATAACATGACGAAGAAAGGTTTTTTGTCAGGTAGAATTAAATGTGTGACGTGGACACTTAAATTATTTATTTATTTATTTATTTATTATATTGATTGATACATGGGATTATAATATTGATTTGTACATATTTATATTCGTTAGTTGTGATTGATGTATAAATTTAACAGAATTTGGTTATATCTCTGTATATGGTTATATCTTTATTATGACGTGTGCAAATTATCTTTTCAGCGACAGGGCGTATTTTTAGTGCTTTTATTTAAAATGTAACGCTGAGCCGGTAGCCTTCATTTTCTTGTTAGCCGTCATTTCATAAATTATTTCAGTGCGTGGAAAATTTATTTCAAACAAAGGATATTAAATACAGCCCGTAAGATCCGGAGTTCATCATGGACTCGTGTTTGCATAATTTCGCCAACTTGCCCGGGCACGGCAACTTCCCGCGCCCTGATTCGTATGAGAATCGCGTATACAAGTTTTAAGCGTAGCTAGATTTTTTCGGAATTTTGTACGTTAAAATATCAGGGGCAAGAAAGTTTTATAGTATCCTATAACCATTTCTACAAACTCTGAAGCGTGTAGTTTTTTTCCTTTCTAACGTAAAAAGTATTTCATAGGTAATATAATATTACTAGTATTATCCATGTTGAATAAAATACATATCAAAAACGTCCAAGGATCAAAAACATCCCTACATTTTTGTGACATTTTGCAATGCAATGCGTTGCTTATCATTGCAAATCATGAAAATAATGTACCTAGGGATATTTGAAAACAGAAAACATCCATTTTTGCGCATTTCAAATATCACTAAATTAAGTGTAGGTAAATTTAAAATATGACTCATCAAATAAAATAATAAAATAATTCCATAATAAATATCTAAAATCAGACATGCCATTCGGATGATGGATCAATTGTAGGCAAACGGCTTTGACAAATCATGCGACACTTTTTTTGTTAATTCGGTCCAATAGTTCATGAGCTAAAGTAGAACTGAACATCACTTTTTTAATTACAAAATGTATGTAAGCATACATACAAAGACCGTTAAACTCAGTCGTTTTTGTACATGTTGGAGTACATAGTCAGCTTTAAACGGCTATGAAATTCAATCATTTATATATTGCAAAACCTTTTATTTGTAGCTCAAAGCCGCGAAAGCTGAATGTGAAATAAATACATAGAACAAATTGTTCCCAATAAAATGCTGAAGCCCTTTCAGTACCGGAGCGTCGAATCCATTTCACGGATAATCGAATTCAGAAACTGCGTTCGTATTACATATTCTGTTGCGTTTAAATCCCACGGTCAACTCCAAAATCGACGGGCATTGCAATATATTGTCGACTGAATACCCTGTCCGTGCTGTTAAATAAAAGCGTGAAAAATTCGTATAACACGTTCCCTCGTGGTGACATTAGTTAAATATGCTGTAAGGCTAAAACATGACAAATGTATTGTGTTTCATACAAATTGAAATAAAAACAAAACAAGTACGAATCAACTTACCAGTCAAGTACAGCTCTATATGTGGAACAACAATGACTAGTTAGTTCTTCAGTATTAATAATTTTGAAAACTTCCTTTTATTTTCATTCGTGACATGGAATTTGAATAAAATGCAAATACTACCTTGATCTCTCATTTTAATGTTAACTAAAATAAAACGACGTAAATAAGCGTCGATTATAACTAGACTCATAAATAACACCCGTGCCCTATGAAGACTGTTTCTGCTGCATAATATATTATACCATTATGATTACAAGTAACAACTATTTTAGTTATTATTGCGATTTTCTTACTTATAAGCAACGATTCAAATAATCGTAAACCTTGACAAGATTTTTACAAAATTTAAATTTGAAAACCTGGGGCCTAATATGGTTGCGTTTATCGCGTGACAAAACCTGGATAAAAGATCCGTCACTTTCTGACACTAATAATGTACGAGAGCGAGGGATGCTTTATCCACATTATGTCACGCGATAAACGGAACCATACTAGGCCCGCTGGTCAGACTAATTTAAAAAAATATCCTATTCCGTCGTGTTACTATTACTTGTTATTATTTCACTAAACTTCAACTTTTGTGACCAATATTTTATATTATTCAAATTATTAATATAATCTAATATTTCACTAAAATTTTCACGCAAACGAAATTTGCATTATCATGGTGCAAATGTTCAGCAAATAGAACAGCACAGAATCAGTTGGCCAGGGCATGTAATGTGTTCACATGATACGTGACGCAGTTGGGATAATATTGTCCTATGCAAATGAATAGTTAACTAAAAGGCGTGCTTTGGCTGAAAACATGATATGCTAACCAAATGTAATTATATTCAGTTGCAATATGTTTAAGTACAGGTTTATTTTAGTGGTTTAAAGTGTAAAACAACTTGGTAGCCCTTATATTATTAAACTGTAATGAGCTTCTGTAGTCTTTGGAAAGTTATCAAGAAGTCATGGTTAAAAATATTTATTCCCAGTCTTGGGCGCATACAATTCCTTTGAAAGATAATTTAACTAATTGATAACTTATTTATTTTAAGGTTTGATGACGCACTAGGGTCATCAACGAATTCCTGGGATGCTTTAGACGCAATTTTTACCTGAGGAAGTAGTGGAAATAACTAATTTAATTATAATACTGGTTTTTACTTTGAAACATCGAAACATAATACTAAAACTCTAATTATCGCGAGCCGTAAAACAAATTTTACGTTACTAAGTAGTAACATCGAATCTGTATCGAGGCATAAAAGAAGTTGAGACCGTCTATATCGTTGTGGTAACTGTGTTCTCAAAGCATCGCGGCTAGCCGGCTGTCATTCTTTATTTAGAGATTCTCTGAGCCTGTCGTTTACCTAGGTTATTATGGGAATCTTCTCATTTCTGATTCGCACGAAAACTTCGAGTAGCCGTTTCCGTTATCCATTGATTGATCTTATTTCTTAACCAGGCATAGGCACTGGAAATACCAAAAGTATAAGCGCGTTGCCGATCGTGAGGAAAATAGAGAGAGAAGGTAGAAAGGGACAATAGAAAGGATGTAGTGTTCTCAAACATTTCTCAACCACTATTAAGGCTCAAGGTAAAACAAACGATGACGGTGAATATGATGCTCAGAATTTCTTCACTGGACTGGTGGTGTTTAAACTTGGCAGTGACGGGTTTTTGAGTAAGATTTGAAAATACGGTCCACCTGAACAAGCAGCGGCGGTAGACCGCCAGTTCGAGCGACAATCTGCTGAAATTTGTAAATACCTGCTAAAAACGCATGCAAAACCGCTCGTTGCGTAGATCTTTTGCAAAACGTCAAGTTGTTGAAGCCTTTCAATTTAGATGTACTAACTCTCTTTACCTACGTTATTTATTAGACAGTTGGTAGCATAGGTTTGTATTCTTCAACAGCTGTTAGGGCACTTATTCCAATAACAGTTTATTTTATCCTGATATTCAGAATCTGTTTTAGGTGGCAGTCTAAATACGTTACACTTTAACAACAGCAGACGCACAACAGTTAATCATTCTCGTAATGCATTCGCAATACGACGCACACGTCTGAACAGATGTAATATATTGTGACCATTGCTGGATGTGAATTTAATATCTGCCAGGGACAGGCCGTCGCCCGCTACTGTAGCGGGCTTTAACCCTCTTTTTTTATTAATAGTCTCGTAAACATGCTACGTGTATCTTAAATAACATATTTTTAAATACTGGAAAAGGGCCGTATCTTAAGTACCCGAAACCGACGTGCATGCATGACTCGATGTATGAATGTGGAAGAAGCGAAAGAGATTTGTCAAGATCGTAGCAGGTGGAAAGAAGTGGTCTCTGCCTACCCCTCTGGGAAACAGGCGTGATTTAATGTATGTATGTATGTATATTTTTAATTTGACTGAGTATAGAATTGAGTACCTAAGTTAAGAGCGAGTATAGGTACAAAGTAAATGTCGATTTTATGTCTTAATATCAAAAAATGTCAAGAACGCCACTATTAATACGTGTTTAAATTATTAGAATTACTTAATTATATGAATTGCAAAAAAAAGTTTATATCTTTTTTGGAAAATGTATTTTTTTTATCCCGAGACTCTTTGATAACTTAAATTTATAGGTAATTTCATGCATGCAGCGTTTATGGTCGTATAGTATAATATTATACTCGTGTTACACCCCGGCGTCTAATCCCCTCGCGCGACCGCGCGTGCAACACTGTTATGAGACATCTCATTTCACTTGTCCCTCGCCATTGTCATTGTAACGCGAGTATTTACACAACGACCGCCCTATACTTGTTTAAGGAACAAGTATTGTATAAGTATTTCTAGCAAATAAATACACGAAGTATTTTAAAGAGCTTTAAAATAAAGAATTTCTACTTTGTTTTCCAAGTTTCCGTGGAATGCTTTATTTGGTTCTAGGTGGATGAAATTTTTACCATTTTACTTGACGTAATTGTTCTTCATAAATTACTGGAAAGTTGTTATATAGTGTTGTTGCTACCTTATTCATAAGATTTATCTCAAATGATATGCGATAACAATTATCAAATAAATTAATGACGGCTGAGTGTTTTTAAACTAATCCAATAGTTTAACATACATTGTTAACCATCTAAATTGAGAATTGATTGCGTTTTATTTATTTATTTGGATCGTATCTTAGTCATAAGTAGGGCAAGCGTGGACATGTATAATAGAACTGTCTGAGGACCTTGTGAGTGTATCCCCGGGGTCAGTGGGTATTCCGATAACAGTAAAACTAGACCTAGTACGTTACGGGTATTTCAAAAAACTGGCTCTCCAGCCTGCTTGTAGTCACGCTCATTGCGATATGACATAAAATAGTATGTTTTACGCACTTAAATTAATTACGTCGAATAAAAAAACAACACATCATGACTGTATATTAAATCTTGGATTTTATATAAGAGTAAAGTAGAGTAACCTACATTATTAAGTTACTAAGTTCCATTGTGTGGTTGCCATGTATCAATGAGATTTTTTCCTTCATTTAATTACCCGAAACTCTTACAATAAAGTATAGCGTACTACCTATATTGTAAGAGTATAGCGTACTACCTTTATTGTAAGAGTTTCGTTAAGAGCTATGTAATTTTAAAATTATTACGAGATTTATTTATGATTTTCTTTCAAGACCTATGAGAAATACAGTTTTCTTTTAATAAAAAAAGACTACCTACCCACCGGAGCTCATTTAAAATATTCTCGGCAAATACTTCGACCCTTGCCTGACATTGCGACACGCCGAAGGTTGAATGGATAAAGTGCATTGACTCAGTTTAATACACTGGTGGAGATCACAATCTGTTGGCGGGTCATTTTGTTTTCGGTTTGTAAAAAATAGTACGTATTTTATGGATTGCATGTTAAAGCTACTATGAACTTTAGAGTGAGATTGGTCACGCACATATTTAATGCAGACTTATAAGCTTTGTGCGGTGCGCATAAAACGTCGTCAAAGTTAACATTACGAGCAAAGAAATATTTTTTTATGTTTGAAACGAAACCTAGAATAGAAGAGTGTTTAACTTGTTTATAAGAGAATCAGTTTTGTTTAATAAAAATATAATTTCAAATAAGAATAAGGGTTACCTAATGATTCGCCGACAATTATTACGCAAACGTATCGTTTCGCAGAATTTTCATTTCGTAGAAAGCTAATTTCTGCTGAAACCTTATTGTTTTCAGATTATTTTTTGGTGGTCACAGGTCTAACCTAACCTAACCTACGTAACCCATGCTTAAAATAATCTGAAAACAATAAGGTTTCAGCAGAAATTAGCTTTCTATGAAATGAAAATTCTGCGAAACGATACATTTGCGTAATAATTGTCAGCGAATCATTAGGTCCCAAAGAATAAGGGTTGTACATAATTATTTCTCAAGTAATGGAAGCGTGTTGTTATAGTGATCAAAGGACTCGTACATAACTTGGGTGGCGTAAATTAAAACTGCCTAGTAAAGCTACTAAAGTATAACGTTTCTATGCTTAATGACTATTAGCATAATGGTAAATGCTAATTTGTTACAAAAGGTACGTCATTCTTTTTTTAAACTTTGTCGTTAAAAAATATTACTAGGTAACAATTAAGTAATGAAAACACCCTCATTTTTTTTTGAGAGAACGTCTAAATTTAAAACTCTATTCGAGTAGATTTTTAATAAATTAATTTAGTCGTATTAATTGTGGATTCGATTGGATTGCCGTTTATTATTACTTGAGTATGGAAAGTTACGTTTTTCGACTGTATTTGCAAAAAACTATAATTTTTTTTTAATCATCAATACATTTTAATTCCAATAAAATAAAGAATAACCCGCTTATTCATAAACGCATAGCAAATCCATTTTAGTAAAGTATTCTTTTTCACTTTCTGTCAAATTTAAATGTCTGTCATAAAGTATACTTTAAGCAAACTTTGCCTTAATGAATAAGATTGTAAAAGTTTAGTTTATTAGTCTGCTACTTTTTAATTGATTATTGGGTTTACATTGTAATAGCTTATTTTTTTAAATATTACATAAAGAAGCTAGAGTGAGGAATTGTATCCTTAGTCAGGAGTCACAGTCCGTTCGGAACATAAATACCCTCGACGGTTAAAGTCAAACATTACTCGTAGAATGTCACTCTGGCAAATGCGGCTTAAGTGAGGCCCGTACGCGGAGTAGATACTTACCGGCTTTAAGACAGTGAACATTTCTTCATCATTTACTTACTGACTGTTGGCTAGTAAAGAATGTAGCATTGAGTACACATTTTTGTTGCGCAATAGGTGTTCCAATAAATATATTAATTCATAAAATGTATCGTTAGACTTGTTTTTTAATTATTCGATGCATATCAATGAAATTATAATTTGTACATAATAATAGTAATCGCACAAATCTAACATTATATTTAAAAATAACGTTTGATTAGTAAAAGAACTAAATTTGTTAAATTCTTTAAAAACATATGCAGCTGAAGTAAAAATTTGAAGATAAGATACAGCCACTTAAAACTTAAATTCAACAACAGTAATATTTCACAATGGTAAACATCTTAGCCTAATTGCTCAAAATGTGGTTACAGAATTATCAACAAGTTTTTAGAGTTGTTTGTAATTCTGTAGCTCTATCTACCCCGCTCTGGGAATGAAAGCGTGAGTTTAGGTATGTATAATTATGTAATATTTAAGTATTAATTAATATAAACTGCCAAAACGTAAGATTTAAACATTTTATAAAAAATATATATTGCAAGTAGCAAAAAATATCGAAATTTGAAACCTTTGAAGTAAATTGCGTAATTCGACATCGTAACGCTATTTTCCCCACGCACTCGGTTAACTCTTGACTTGCACTGACCCCACCCTAGGTAATGCTCCCCCCAGCGAGGGGTGATTACCCCTTTATTACTCCCCCTGCGCGCTCTAATGCATGACACTATTACGCTAGATGTGAAGTAATGTTTCCAATGTCTTTTCCTAATTAAATTATTGTTTTGTGAAGGTGTGGCATTTGGGGTTGGTTGTTTTTCTACCCTGGTTAGTTAAGTGTATTAAAAGCATAAATTATTTGTGCCTTTCATACCATACGAGTACTATCCATCTGTCTATATTTATGCGAAAGTGTGTATGTCTGTCTTGTCTTACGATTCCACTATTAAATCGGTTAGCCACTCAAATTAAATAATAGAGATTACCTGAACCCTGGAAAAATTTCATTTTTATTCCAAGAAATTTACAGTTCACTAGGTACCGCAAAAGCTATTAATTTACATATTACATTTTATAGTAGATAGTTATATCGTATCCAAAAAGTGTGTCGAATTATTTCAATACAATGCAAGCTGCATCCTAGCGAAATCAAGAGTGAAACCGAGAAATGCACTCTGCACGATGAGTGCAGGTGATATACTCCGATGGAAGTGGGTTCAAGTGGCCATCAGAATTTAAGGCATCTTGAAGTATCAAGGATACACTAAATAAGAGTGCTAGAAACGCTTGAAAATTTTTGTTAAATATTTCCAGTAAAACAAGTTAAACTAGTTAGACGGATTGTTAGTCAGAAATAAACAAAAGTGCATACAAAACTTAGATTCTTGGTTTTATATCATAATCATGTATTAGTGACCCTTCCTTCCTTAGTTTAACTGGTTCAGTTCAGTGCATGTTTATTATCTCATCACTTCATCGTGTTGGTGTTCGGTGTTGATTCCTTATCTATATGGTTTATAATTGTATGATGTAGTATTTTTATTTATATACATGAATTAACACCGATTGATCTTTATCTCATTTGGTGACGATAAGTCGAGGGTGGAGTTCGCTAGTTAAGTAGCAGTCTATATATTTATCATTCAATCAAACCTGGAAGTGATCCCTTAAAGAAACAGTAAGATCTCTTCTGTATATCTAAATAGGCTTTCCAAAGAAGAATTCTTGGGAAAATGCTTTACCATTTTTCCGATGTACCCATTATACAAGGCTACCTCGTATTTATTTAAATATTTTACATGTACGCTCATTTATTGTTATTATGGCATATTCATTTATCCAGGAAAATCCACGCACTATATTTTTTTTGGCTTAAGCATTCGTAGGCACGAAGCTGCGCAAAAGACACTTCTAGAATTCTGCGTTCTCCGCAACTGCCATTGCCAGAGCAAATACTATCACAGATGATAAGTGGATTGGACCGTGCTCATATTGCCATGTTTCGAATGGAAACACTGACTTGAATTCGAAGCACATTCTAGAATGTTCTCTGTTTCTTTGTTGTTTTAGACGTTTATTTTCAGATTCAATTTTGTGATTAGTTTTGCTTATTGTAACAAGGTCTTGAATTTTTATTAAAATTGTTTGTTTTTACAGAATGTCATCTGATATAAACTTTATTGTTATGTTTTCCTGTTCTGTCCAATATCGGTTCAGTTTGTGCACAATTTTAATCGTTATCTAGTTCAAGATTTTGGTTTTCTTTTCGATATATAAATTTACCAAAGTATTTAATAAAACAAGTTAAGCAAAGGAAGCTGGAGAAGGTTAAACATCACAATAGGTATAGATTGCTAGTAGTACTTTATTATTATCAACGTCATAATTATTCCTTCTTAAGACTTTTTGAGTGTCTAAACTAAGTAACTTACTGCAAGTTCTGATAAATCAAGTAGTAAATTCAAATAGATAACATTAAGGAATCTTCAAATACGAAGAACATATTATTGTACGGTTTATTATTTATAACCCTGTCATCGTTTAAACTCGCCTCCACGTACCAGCGAAACTTTAAATGGACTGTCAGAGTTCGGTAATAACATAAACAGCACAAACTGTATTACGTACGTACCTCAGGCGAAAGTCAGTTAACTGCACGCGGTTATAATGCAATTTGAGCTATGGATTTATTACAATTAGTAAAATAGTGAAATATGAATTGGTAATTTTAGTAGTTTTAATGTTGTTGATTATAAGGAGGCGACAGCATTAATTGGAAAGAAAGTGTATCGGGGTAAACTATACTAACATTAGGTCTAATTTGAGGAGTAATTTTAGCCCCTCATTGTGTACACTTATTTATCTACATCCATACTTCCTTATAATATGTCCAGAAACGATAACCAAATGGCCTGTATAAAGAAAACTGTATCTGTGGTTGTACTTTAATGTTAACATTTAAGTATTACATGTCATTAAAGTATCGGTTATCGATGTAGTTGCATCTTAATGTTCACTTTAAAGTATCGGTGACCGATATTTTAATGTGCACATTAAGATACAGGGCACCTATAGATACAGGTTTCTCACATATTATGATATGCATGTAGATAAAGTTATGTATGCGACTGTACGCATAATTAGGCATTATGCACCGGTCACACAAAAAACTCCTTGAAAACCGCCTGATAACATCAAAATTACGATTACAATATCGAAGCAAGATGAGCTTATATGTGGAATTGAGGCCCAGGTTAAATACTCAATTAGTTAATGACGCTCAAATTTTAAAACAAAATGATCCCATTCTTGACTTAGGCTTTTATTTTGAATCTAAATGTGAATATTAACGTGCGTATTCGTTTTTTGATAACTATTAGCATGCCTGTGGCAACAACATTAAACGACTTTCTATTTTTTCACAAAATTTCAATGGACAAAGTTTTTGCCCAGTCGCTTCAACATTTAGCTTCTAAGTAGGTAGGTACTAAGTATTTTCCAAGTTTTTTTAACGTAGTTTCTGCGATCCATGTTTGTTTCTGTTCTGTGTAAAAATCAAATCTTTAAAGGCTCATTCCTAAAATCCAGAACGCGGCTATACTTGATTATTTTGAATAAAAATCAAACATTTTCCAGTTACAAAATGTGTCAAGTTTTATTCCTAATTGTATTCCCAGTAAGTCAAAATAAGCAACTCCTTGAAGTCAGCTCTATCTTTCCACATAAAAAGGACATAAAACCTGCCACTTGCCGCTTTGCATCCTCAGCATCGAGTGCCATCGGAGCCCTAATTGTGGGTGCTCCGTTAGTGCACTTGACCCCGCAATAGTTCACCGAGTAATTAACACGGTCGTGAAGTACTTCGTGTTCCTCGTCTTTATACAAACATAGTTACATACTTTTTATTTTAATAAACTGTTATTTATGTTTAAGAAGACGATGAATAAGACGCAGCTTAGGCATACTCAGGGTTGGGTGGATGGTGGTAACACCGCTGCCGTGCCTCGTTGATTTGTGGAGAATACCTTCATAAGTCACATACATTTTCCAGAGAACGTCTCTTGGCTAACATGATGATAATGAGAGCACTCTTTTGATGCACAAAAACGCAAAATATTTACACTTACATTATTTATACTTACAATATTTCCACTTACACTTACATCAAAAAAACCTTTATCAGCTGAGTTTATTGTAACTTTTTCAAAAAATATCTCGTCCAAATGGTACATTACAATTATACTTATGGAAATTGGATTTGGAGTTTAAACTTGTCTTGTTGACGTGACCTATGGAATATCCAATATCTTTAGTAGATTTTCTTGTAGGAACGTCTTTGATCACCGAAACATTAAGCATTGAATTGTAAACTAATCCGCCAATAATTATTAGCTAAACAGCTCACTATCCGATGGTCAGACCCCACCGACAGACACCGGATTGTCTTATTTATTTTACAATAGAGAGCCATTCCTGAACTATTTATTGGTCTGTCGGCGCCCGTTACTGCGGGAGATATATTGAAACCAATCTGATAGTAAGATTGATGTTAACGCAAATGTATAGTTCACTATACGGGCAGATTTATGTTGAAAGGTGGTTTACTTGTTTCGAAAGTTACGCTTTAAGACCTTAGTGTGCTGCCAATTTTATTATAAAAAACATCGTTATTTCAAAACGGAAAAGTACTTAGCTTAAAATAGTGGATTTAAAGGGCTTAAAATTATATGTAGTAGAGATATTCTTGTTATTTAAACACTATCTTCTGCCCGCGACTTCGTCCGCTTAGAATTCGGCTATCGTATCTCCCTCGGAAATTTTTAATTTTCCGGGATGTAAAATTGCCTATATGTTAATCCAGGGTATAAGCTACCTCTATTCAATTCTTTTTCTAAATCTGTCCAGCCGTTGCAGCGTGAAGGAGTAACAACCCAGTACATACACACAAACTTTCGCATTTATGATATTCGTAGGAATTTATTGAACAGGCAATTTTATAAGTTTACTAGTGACCCGCCCTCACTTCGCTTCGGTTTATGCCAGTTTTCTGTAATACCCCTATATAATCCAAAACTTATTATACATAAAACCTTCCTCTTGAATCACTCTATCTAGTATTAAAAAAACTGCATCAAAATCCGTTGCGTAGTTTTAAAGATCTAAGCATACATAGGGACGGACAGCGGGAAGCGACTTTGTTTTATACTATGTAGTGAAGAATGTTCCGATTTACGGAAGTTGTCTAGTGATGTTAGCAAAAATAACTTTAACCGATCCAATCCCAATACGTTTCCGGCCAGAATTTTATAAACGAGACGTCACGAGGAGCGTTATCATATGTTGTGCGCGACTTGTTTGTCACTCGGGTCTCCCTTTCTATCTAGTTTGTAACGATAGAGACGCACTGAGCGACCAGCGAGAAATTACAGCTTGTGCTACTCGCACTGCTCAGTCTTATTTTAGCTTGGCCACTCCCTGAGCTACATCAGCTATTTGAGTCGTGGAGTGCAATGGTGTTTAGTATACTATGACAACAAAAAGGCGCTCCATAGTTTTTAGAGAAAATCCGAGCCGAATTATATGAAATACCAAGTCTGAGCAGAACTGGAAATGTGTATAGCTTTCCAGGCATTTTCAATGAACCAATGGACCAATTTCCATGTGCTTTCAGTTCGTTTTTTACGTATCTTTTCGTCCGTGAATAAAATGATATGGGTAATTATGCTCGGTATGGATGTAACAAAAATCGAATAATAATAAATGGTCAAAATTATAATGGTATCTATTGAGACACGTATATTTGAGTTATACAAAACGAGCTCGCTTGCGATGTATACATCGTGCTAGCAGTACCCTTACCATTAGTTACAATTAACGCACTCGCTATCGAGTCGAATGCTCTGTCCCTCTCTGACCTCGCAGTATTCTTATAGAGTGCGAGGGACAGAGCATTCGACTCGATAGCGAGTACGGTAATTGTAACTCATGGTAAGGGTACAGAACATCAAACAGTTTTTGCTATTAAGGTTTTCATCGTTCAAAAACACTTCACAATTATAATTACGTCAACAAGTAAGTAATTGAAAGGGAAAAATTACATCAAAACGTTTTTTAATTAACTTAATCATTAACTAGAACCAAATAAACACTCCATGAGTGCCACACAACATGCCTGACATAAAACCTTTCGTCACGTGTCACAAAATACTTTTTTAATTCGTTCTAAAGTCCCGCGGGTAATGTGCTATTCGGTTTTCAACAGGCATTTACGGCAGCAATAATTAAAGTGCAATGTACGCTAGTTCCAGTAACAAAGGGAAATAAAATTACCTTGTTCATTAAAGGTTTTGTAAATGTGCTAAGTTATTTTGAACACAGTTTTTTGTTTGATATGCTTTTTGGTTTTGTAGTTAAAACCTGAGAAGAAAATCGACTTTGTTTTATTTTTCAATTATTCGTGTCCGTTAATAACGTCGCATCGTGTCGTTTGACGTAAGATCTTGAATCGTTTGTTCGTCATAGTTTTACTTAAATGCCATAAATAACTTTGTACCCCATTTTTTTACGGTCACATGTCATAACGAAGCAAACTAAGAAAAAGGCTACTATGATTGGAGTTCGTCTGAAATAAATGTTAATATGATGATGGAGAATGCTGTGCCAACTATAAATAGATTTGAGGAAGCCTCTTTAAAAAAATAAAAATTACTTATCATAAAATACCTTTATTAGACTTATTTGTTGGAACTAAAAAGTTAATATACTAAGATTATTAACAGTAAGGAACATAATTAAACAATATAATATACTTTTTTGCTTATCATATTTCCTTCGTCACTTTTCTGTGATTATACCCGTATCCTAAGGCAGTAATTAAATCTACACCGGCTGTTAAGTTAGTTGACCGTGCATTTTTACTAAGTGTCGTGCATTGACCAGGACTATCGTTGCAGCAATCGTCTGGCAGCAACGGTAATGAACCTTTCTAAGTGATTCATTGTTATTCAATGGGTAACTTTGTTATTTCGAATTATTTATGTCTGGATTTGTTACATTAGTATGATTGTATTCATAATTTTTAGACCGCAGAGAGGTCCATTTGTTAATATGAAAACTTGTTTCAGTACTGTTGTAGATATTAGGTAAGAAATAAATATCAGGGGACAATCTCATACAAGAAACTATGTCAAAATTAAGCTGAAGGGTTGTACAATGGCTACTAGAGAATAAATGATATCTACTTAAATAGAGAAATAAATACTTAGATACAAAGAAAACGTCCATAACACAAGTATTTGCCTTTACCAGAAAACTAAGTAAATTTGAACCACTAGGTTTGGTAGTTATTGTTTGTTACAACCAAATAGGCTAACCGCTTCGTCAACTTTGTAATTGTTGTATTACGTCATTGACGACCAGTTATATAATACCCTTTTTCAGTGTACACTTTTTGGCATTAAAGATTAAGATTAATTTTATTTATCCATTTATGTAGCCACAAGTACAACACAGGTACAGTTACTGGTTCCAGTACAGGATATCATTATGTCTTGCGTATTTATTAGACCGCATTTTAAAATAATTAAAACACAGAACAGAAAATTTCTCAAAATGTTGAAAGATTAACGCGTTTATTTCACACTCATAGTATTTCACACCGTCGCGTGCTCGCTCATAAATTCACTTGCAACTTAAAACTTAGTTTTTAATTCACATAAAACGTTATCAATCGACAGTTTCGATTTATGGCTGGGGGTTGAACATTTGTCATATCGGCGAGAGCGAACAACCCTAGCAGTTAAATGAAGGGGTGTAAAGCTTTAATCATTATGCATAGGTATTTAAAATTTCGATTACTCAATTCATTACATTATTAATCGAAAGACCTCTGATAGTGAAAAAAAGCCATTTCCAAAGGATTGGATTGATGCCGCTAGCATTAATTACCAATTGATGAAAATTTACAACTGTTTTATAAAGACCGAAGTTGAGTGAAATGTCTCATCAAAGTCAACATTTATTTTGTCAAGGAATGGGAAGATATATATGATATACACCTTATAAAAGCCTCTCGGTATTTTATAAGGTGTATTATGGAGAGAGTGCCCATGAACTACATGATCTCATCCCACCCTCCACTTTCTCACATCGGTCTTCTAGACGCCGGGAAGGCTTCCATCCATGTAGTAGAATACCCAATGGTTCGCACGCAGTGGTTTGCTGCGTCGTTTCTTATTCGCACTGCCAAGGAGTGGAACGCTCTCCCGGCGTATTCCCGGAATCATATAACCTTGGTGTTTTCAAAGCAAGAGTGAAAAGGCTTTTTCTGGGTAAGCGTGTACCACCTTCGACCTCGTCGTCACTTAACATTAGGTGAGACTGAGGTCAAACATAAACACATCATTGATAAAAAAAAACACTAAAACAACCTTTGTATTTTGCTTATTTACAATTTAAAAAAATCATACTTTCTAAAGGTTATAAAATAATTTTGAATATGGACGGACAAAGCTCTATTCACAAAACGCAGATAAAATTCCAACCCTCCGGGGGACGCGACACTGAATGGGACCTTTTCAAACTGGCCGGTCCTATCTTTTGGACTTTCGATAAAAATGTCACCCGACCCTTTGCATTTCATTTGATCAAAGCTCACCAAAGAGTTATTTGTACCATAAAAATATTGGTTTTTGATTATTATGGTAACTATGAACAGTTGTGCAATAATAAAATACGCACATACTATTATAATCTCTTGATGCGTTTGTTATTCTGTATATGCATATATTTTACGTTATTTTACCTTATTTTTAGTACAAATAGAGTTGAAATTGTTTAGTCAAAAATCGAATGAAAAAAAACAATCAAATTATTTTTTGTCGTATTGATTTATTAAACTTCTTCTTAGCGTGTCGATGGAGACTGACTATTATTCTGCCACGCGAACGGCATTGCTAGTGGCAGCACGATGGAGCAGAGACAGACCGAAAAAGAGATGGTGGGATGACTTGCACGTTTATCGAAGCAATTGGCGGGAGCATCTAATTCATTAGGAAGAATACTAAAAAGAAGCGTATAGTACGCTTATTATGTTGAAAAAAAGGCTTTTTATCTTTTGAAAGCCAAATTACTAAGTATAAAAAAAAATCTAGGTGGTGCCTGATTTGATCTTGAGTAGAGCTAGGAAGACGTACCTACAGAGTATCCAGAAAATTGCGACATAGTTTGCTAAGCAGTAGGTATATCGTTGTTCGATATTGCATAACGCAACATAAATGCTTAAATTGAATGGCAGCAGCGGTCACGGTTTTGCGACCGTGTATCTGTGATGCGCTAAACAATCTAGTGGTTGTAATTGGACGAATACTGGCAATCAATCAACAATGCATTTGGTAATGCGCATGTTCAAAGTTAGCAGTATTTAGCCATTATGTGTTCCGATTTCTCGTTTACTTGCTCCTAATATGTATATAACGAAATGGCTACCAAAATTTCATCGCAAATAAATAATATACGGTTAGGTAATTTGGGCGGATCAACTTTTTCCCGACCTCGTTGAAAGTGCCATGCATCATGAATCGAGTCAATTTGTTGTGGTTGTTATTTGACCGCTGCTATTTAGCCACCATTCAGAGCCATCAATCCATTTAATATTAACAGCATTGGAATCGTATTTTAGTCTGTTCAATATCGTTATGCGTATATTATATTTATCTATAATAATAAAAATCTTTTGCCAAATGAAAGACGGAACGTCATTTGAGGTGAAAGAAAACGGCTTGACCGATTTGTTGTTGTGTTCATAAGGTTTTCATGACAGAATAAAATCACCCGGGCGACGTTGGGCCCGAACAGCAAGCTACCTATAGCTAGCTATTATATAACATCAAATATATGCTTGTACTATATAGTTTGCCTAAACTAATACTCCGGACTGAAGTAATCTGCAGTTACTCGTAAATGATTAGTTAACCAACCATTACAGTTATGTGATAATAACACTTTGCAAGTGCTATTGTTTAAAAAACGCTCAAGTGACAATATAATGTTTAGTTTCTACTGAAAATATAGTAAAATAGATTCTGAATATGGTCTATTTGACTATATTCTATTTTGGGTTCGTTTTTTAATTGTATCCCAAATCCAAGCATTTAATTTTCATCAAACCTTTTCAATTACTGACTGATGATTAAAATGTATTAATACTATTTAATTAACAATGACCAAAATCTCAGCCAAAATACCCATTTAAAATTTCAGTTGCCGAAAATGAAAGTTTATATTTTTTAGAGCTACTTTAGGCATTTCGTTATACATTGAAGTGTCGTGATGGATGGCCGTGCGTCGCGTGTGAGACATAAAGTGAGATGCAATATAACTTTACGTAAAATAAAATACAATAAAACCGACTTTACGTGTGTTGAGCTATAACGTAGCTCACGCTGAACCTTAAATGCAATGTCGTAGTCACTTGATTGCAATCCTTTTTTACATTGTTCTAGATAATCGTGTTAAATAAATCCTTATGTAGGATGGAAATGGAGATATTGTTGAGGTGCTGATTCCCAAAGATGTTAAAGCACTATGAATAAAGTTAGTTAAACGTTAGGTGACCACCTGTCTTTGAAAAATGTATGGAATTGACGTAAGATAGTCACGTGATATATCACTCGTTACAACTGACACACTGTAATGTGATCACTATCACTCGCGCTTATCAAATAGTAGTTTTGACGACTACTGTCGTTACGCGGTACTATCTTGACAGGTCGAATTCAACACGAGCACTATCACAATATAAACGTCGATATCCAAGGGCGGTAACTATACGACAAAACTGTCAACTGAGTCAGTGTCATCAAAAGTGATCACCTAAAGCTAGCGTTCGTATTCAATGGCAACTTGTCTAGCCCCGCAGGAAATAAATAAATCTGTGAATATGTCACCATGAAATTATTACATATATCATGTATGGCTAATTATGTGATTTTGCTATTTGTAAGACTTACGGCCTAACTCAGAGTCCGTTAGATACGATTTCTTAAGTCGTTCCTTAGTGTTGATTTTCCATACACGAGTTTGAAAAAAGAACGAATTAATTGTCTCTAAAATGTCTCTGATTAGGGCGGTTAGATAACTTCAGAGTGGAAAATACGAATACCACATACTGAGAAACAACCTTAATACTTAAGATGTATGTATGTATGTAAACTATTTATTGCACATAAACAATTACAAAACATTTACACATGCACTTTAATTTATTCTCAAAGGTAACCTGTCAATTGTATTTTTTCACATTTACAAGTTTTTTTTACATTGCAACATAGATAGCAAATGTAATGTAAGAAATACTTGTACCTACTGTATTCGAAGGTGGCATTTGTTATGCCCGTGGCCCGTTTACCTACCCCCTTTACCCTTATATCAACCACTATAATTATCTATCAATTGCAAGTAGGTAGTTAGTTTTGTTCACTGTGTGTGAAGCATACATTGTCATGTTATTAAGATTCTTTGATGCGACGTACCTATTCCCATTCGAGCTCAGTGACTGCTTATACTTTGATGACTGATTTGGGGGTAATAGGGTAATGGAACCAGTAATGAAAAAGGGCAAATAATAGACACTTTATGATAATTTTACAGAAGTTAGGAAAGGGGTATTATTCATTTGTTTAGCTCCAATCAATGCATGACTGTAGGATCGTTGAATTAATAGTTAAGTGCCAATTATTAGTGTCTGTCAGCATAAAGTGTCCAACACTGGTGCCATCACCCTAGGTATCTGTTGTCCAAGAAAGAAAGGGTTTACAATGTCATGTTAGTCTAGTATCTCTGTCTATGTTTATTCCCCTTTTTTATTACAGATTCAGATTTTATTGCTCAATAGGTATAACACAGTACATGACATGTCAGATTATAATTATGCAGTTGCATTGAGGTCATCAGAAATATAGTTAAATAATAATTGTAAAAAAGTAAAAGTCAACACAAATACAGACTACATTAAGAATTACCGAGTCATATCCGTTTTTACCATAGGGCCACAATCTCGCAGCGACTTGAGGACCACTCAGACATAATGTTGATTAGGTACATGCCCTTTACAATAATTAAAACAAATAAATAACACTTTTAAATGTACCAGAATTACACAACCATTCATTTATAAACGTCATTTAGAATAATATTTTAACGAGCATCTAAAAACACTAAAAAGCTTTCCTTTCAAAACAACCAGTGGATTCGCAAAATACCACGACATAAAATCTCTTATTACAGAAATGTCGCCTCTCGCGTCGTTAAGGAAATGAGTTACGTGCATACATGTACATATACGTGTATGTCGGTCGCATCGTATTCAATTCCGTGCTTTTTAATTATTTGAGTAAATCCGCGTAAGTTTGCTTTTAAAACGTTTTAAAGAGAACTTGCTTTTGTGTGGCGTATCTTTGTCGTTATTTCTGGTTGCGGGTAAAACATTATTAAGTGCAAAAGAAGTATAGTTTTTAAAGGGGAAATGAATGCATGTACAGTATTCCACGCTTCTTAATAGCTTTCCGCTGGCTATCGCTATCACGCTTGCACTCGCGACTGACAGTATATTTGTCACTCGTGTGTCATAGAAAATCGAAGATTGCCGATGTAGTGTTATTAATGTTCCCATTTGAAACTCACAAACTTAACGCTTTTAGTCATTTTCTATCACTTATTATTTTAATTACATGATGACATTTTACGAAAATTGTTACTTTTAAAATGAACGCGTTATTCATTGTAACATTTATGTTATCACCCTTTAATAGTATGGTATACATAGTTTCTAGAGTGGAGAACGCGAACCGGGAGACGAAGTGTCGGCAGGCCTTCCTCAAGGTGGACCGACGATCTGATAAAGGTCGCGGGAAACCGCTGGACGACAGCAGCAGAGGACCGATCGTTGTGGAAAACCTCGGGGAAGGCCTTTGTCCTGCAGTGGACGTCTTGCGGCTGATGATGATGATGATGATACGTAGGATTATTTATATTTATATAATAATTATCACTGATAACTAACTCACTATCTATCAAAAGGCAAGTCAAACGTATTTAGGGGCTGTATTCTACACGGAAAAACCATATTCCTTTTGGCTTGTTATCATATTGTTTATAACTCGGTTGCCATTACTATCAAGTGAATAAGAGCTATGAAAACGTTGATAATAAGATAACATGTCAAAATCAATATGGTTTTACCGGGTAGAATACAGCCCAAGCGCAAAACTTTGATTAAATACGAAGAATTGAAGTTAAAAGCGTGTAAGGTTTTTTAAAACGGTCGAGCTTAAACCTTTGATACTTTTTTACACATAAATCAGCTGCTCATCAAGATCAATCTGACGAGGTCAAACACGATGGGTCTGCGTTAAGTACCCACAGCGGAAATCCTCCGGTCACCTACAGACTCTCCTTTGTTCAGCTTTTTACCATCATAATATTACAAGGTAATCCCACTTACACACGTTTACCAAACTTCAACTTAATCTAATAATAGCAAGAAATCAAATATTAGGATGCCAAATTTGAACCGGAAAGACGCGCAAAAGGAGAATAAGAGGAGTCCCTTCTGTACTAACTTCGCCGCGGTTCCGTCGACCATGCCACGGGAATATTGTTTTTTGAGGGATAAAATTTAGGGTAAGCTACACTTATTTCAAATTTTAACCAAATCCTTCTTGCCGCTTCATTGTACAAGAATAACAAACACACTTGTACAGAGACTTTCCCATTTATACTATTACTTATACTAAACGAAATAAGATAATGTTGCCAATGAGATCACGAAAACGCTCATCACTGAACATAGTTATAACTAAATTAGTTACTACCATTTTCAATCTGTTCAATGTATAAAAACGCATTAGTTTTCAATTGAAAATACGATTACCTGGTGACCGATTTCCGGTTTAACACAAAATCAAAACGCGCTGCAATAAATGTTTTGATTTAAAATATTTATTATTTAAATTATTAATGTAAATTGCGTTCAAATCAGTTATGAACGTGAAATATAAAGAAATTTTAATCATAAAGTTAACTACATTGTTTTTTTGTCCAAGCTCCTAAGGTATGACAATAGGACAAACTCAAATAACTATTATGAAAAGCAAGCTTTAAAAACCCGACTGCATTTCGTCGATATACCTACATGTATTAATAATTGTCATTTTGCCATTGTTGTTATTTCAATTTTAACAGTTTAGGTATCTATCTTATGTCACCCGGAATGACGTAAGGATTCTAACGATACCTCACACATCTAAATCGGTCAAGGGATTTAGGAGTTATAGTGCAATAAAGAAACTCACTTACATACATACATACAAACATGAACCCTGAAAACATTACAGTCCTTTTTTGGAGCAGTCGAGTAAAAAGGAAGTTATTGGTTGTTACTTGGTTTGGTTTAATCAGTTAGGTCCACATAATAAGTTGCAACAGCCTTTTTATAACGACAGAAATAACCTCTTCAAGAATAAGGTTTATCTTGTCTTCAAGCCTAAAGTCATCCACGTATCCGCACATAATTACATAACCTTTATATAAGTTTAGAAATTTATTACTGTATCTCAAAAATAATATGCTTCAGTCGAAAGTGTAGCCAAAACTTATTTATAGTAATGAGTAGATTGGATAAATTTTATGGGAATCATAAGGCAAACGAGCATACAAGCCACCTGGGGCCTGTTTTATAAAGATACAAATTACAATTTACAGGTTACAAGTTTCCATTTGACACAACCTCAACAAAAACAAAACTTTTAGCTTTATAAAACGTGCCCCTGATGGTAAGCGGTATCTAAAACCTAAAAACATTTTCATTCTTAACACTACAATGTCAAGACTGCAATCCTAAGACTGCACACGCGTTGCCGATCATAAGAAAGAAGATGGAATGCCTTTACGCTAGTAATTTCATCGGTTGTCTCAATAACTTCCCAACTATGATTTCAACTATCAGTTTTATACTATGGAGATAAATTTGTTATCAATCAGATATCATACCTGATAAAGGGGATTTGTACAAACTGAGTATCGGCTCCGACATCAGGGGGCCGGCTTCTGCGGAAAAATTTCCAGTTTATTTTAAGCTTTGACGCGATAAGCTTTTGTGATGGTGGTGTTAGCTGCGTTGGTTTCGCACTAATATGGATAACTATTAACTTAGTGTTTGTAGTATATTTTGTCTAGTATCAAGGTTATTTCTTAAATAGTATGTGTGTGTGTGTGTGTGTGTTTTAAGTGTGCCTACTAACCTAACTGATTAGTTGTTTTTTTACAATAAAAATTAACACTGACTTAGGGCTTGTTGTTTGATCAGTAGTTAACTCAATTGTTAAAATTCGAAAAAGGAATCGAAAATTTGACACACTTCCTTGAGATTTAACCATTAGTTACGGTTTTTATTTTATGTGGATTAAGCACAGGAGTTTCTTAGTTATTCTCAGTAGAAAGTCTAAATTTACAAGTACACTGGTTAACGAGTTATAACCGCCCATTATGTACCGAAATTTCTCTGAAATAATAAAAAACTTATATGACGAGAGTTTTTTGCTTCATGCATTCAATATCTGTAAATACATTTAGTATTATAACATTTGAGATATTTTCCTCAAACAAGTTTTGAACATTACTGGTTGACCAAAACATTAAAAACCAGAACAAGGGTTTGGAACGTGAAGAAGACTATGATAAATGCATGAACATTATTTAGTTTGCAATTAATATAAGTCAGGAGGCGCTGCTGGTCTAAATATTTTTTAGATTAGATGTATGGAAAAAGTTATGAAATATTAACTGAGTCCTAATATCGCTTTATTATACTCGTATACAATATTCACTTTCATCAAAATGTTATCTTTGTATGGTCACTGTATTTATTTACATATATTTCACAATGTTTTTACACCTTTTGCTATCGTATTCCCATCTTAATAGCTCTAATAAACTTGATAGTAATTACAGCAGAGTCAAAAACAATACAAATACAACATAAAAAAGGTAGAATAAGAAAGAAAATCATGTATTCGTGACAAACAACAACAAAGAACAGAGAAATACACACAAGAAGAATGTGGTCACGAAATAGTCCCAACTCAGAGTAATGCTGGCATTTAAGTCAGCGCTGGTATAACCCTGATCGTCAATAAAAGATCTACGTTATTTCAATTGTAATTCTTTATATATTAAAGAAAATCCACATTAAGTCAGACTTATATTATCAAAGAAAAATGTTAACTCCGCGGCGGAATAAACGCCTACGAGGAATCCCCGCAAGTCAGAGTCTGGCTGGCAGAAACAATTTAAAGCAGGTATTTTTCAATTGAAATAGCTTTTATTTTGGTACTTTTTATCTTAATTACTACACAGGACGCGTAAGTTTCAAGTTCCTGATTCATTCATTATTTCATGATTTTAGTAAAACGATTTGATATTGTTATTATTAGATTTGATTAGTGTTTTAATGAAGTTGTATTTTAGGTCATTCAGGAGCGTAATATTCTTCGGATGTACATAATATGTATTTATATGTTTCGCAATTAATAATAATGGTTACAGGGTAATATCAAAACAATGGTTTTTAAAACCTGTATTTTTGTTGGACTTGTTTGTGTATGTGTACGAAACCAGTAGCCACTAACACCTCCACAGATCAATCAAACTTAGTATATCCCACTTACCTCTACAGACAAGAGACATCGAATCGCTCTTTCAAAACTCTTAAAAACCGAATACGTATATTTCTGTTTCACCTACAACTAAGTTATACTAGCGCAACTATACACCTTAAGCTGTTCTATTTAAAATTTTGCATTAATTAACTATTATATCACTAATTATAGGCAAGAAGGCGATTAATAAAACTTTGTACTGGCGAGCCCTATGTATCACTTTAAAATGGCACTAAGAAGACACTTTTAAATGTTCACTTTAAATCATAGACATCAAACATGGAACTTAACACACCGATTTAAATTATTTTCGTCATAAGGTGTATGTCATAGTGGTGCGCTTATTTTGTTTACGTGTTACGTCGCGCGGGCGTGCGACGGTCGGCGCGCGTCGAGTCGCCGGCGAGGCAGTAGACTGGAGCGGCGTGACGAGTCAACACAGCCTCGCGGCTCGCGCCTGCGCCGCGCGCCGCCGGGTCTGACGGAGGCACGTGGAGCCTTCACAACATTACCGGTGGTAACTGCTTCCACGACCCATGATAGGACCCAAAATAAGATGGCCGTAGACCCCTAAGACATCCTGACTCATGTAAAAAGAAGTGTTAAAAAGTTACATGCTAAAACCGGGCTGGCATACTAGCGATGCAACCCTTTATAGCCTGTCATCATTTTCTTCATCTCATAGTTTTATAGATTTAACGTCTCTTTTAATGAAATTGGTCCAGTAGTTTAGGAGCTAAAGGTAGATACATAGACTGTTGAAATCATTAAACTTCTTTTGGCTTTGCGCAGTCCGGTAAAAATAAGACCTTAGGTTAATGTTGACACATCATAAGTAAAACTTACCTAGAATAAAAAGTCACAACTAAACATTTTCCACTTCGAACGGTTCTGGAAATATAAACTCATTTCCAAAACTTCATTTCTTTGGTGTTTTCAAATTATCACTGAATATGTATTATCTGCGGGGTTTTGGCTTTATCGTCATTCGCGTCGTCCCTAGACTTCGGTTTAAGATACGGACGAAAGGAAACTTCACCAGGATTAGGAGGATTAGGGCATGCATTACGGAATTCCGGAATTTCGGTCCGGTTTTTCAGATATTACAATTGGAATCCCGGAATTAAATTTAATGTTTTGTTCAAACAACAAAGATAATGTATTTATGCTTAATAATACTTGATAAAACAAAAACTAAATACAGTACCAATTAATTTATAGCTTCTAGCTTAGATTATTTTTATTATACGTATTGCAAACTATTGTCATTTTTCCTTAACACATATTCTATAATACTTGTTTATCTTGTGAAGGTAATATCTTGTTTTGTGTGTTATACCTACCCAACAGTGCGTGGATTCGATAGGTACAGGCCGCTTGGGTGGATGGATGGATAATTATGAAACAGGTCAAAGGTTAAGTTCAACAAAGTTAATGATTAAACCAGAGCCTGACGTGGCTTCTGATATTAATTTAACACGGCTAAATAACACAAAAGAAAGATGTATATTATATAACATACACAAATCACTTGATTTATTGTTGTAGTTTGGTCTTTTATAGCACCTGGAACACGTCAAATAAATATTTACGTTAGTTTTACATTTACAAAAAGCTTGCAACAAGCAAGCATGTTACATGCTCATAATTAGGACTATCTACACATTACGAGAACCTTTAATTTTGATATAGATATAGCTATATTCATCATATCTATGTACGTTCCACTACCGTCCGGCATTTGTTTAAACTTTGATTTATACTTTTTAAGGTTTTCGTGCCTAATGGTTGCGGGTTGTCACTCATGAAACCTAGACAGTTGAACTTCTCACAGTGTGCGAATAATAATAAAAAATAAATTTAAGTGAGAATAAAAGGGGGCGCATATACAGAGTGGTAAGAAACCTTTTGTGTGCAAGTCCGATTCGCACTTGGCCGGTGTTCAACATTAACATTACATGTGCAGATGATAATCCCTGCATTTCATCAAAATTTTGTGATAATTATCAGAATAGTCGTACAAGTCTTTTAAAAATTGGTTGGGGTGGTGTCGGGGCACACAGCTGTTGGTCGAACGTGAAACGTCTAGCGGTCGGCAAGTCGTTTTTAGTGTAAAAGTTTGAAATTATAATATTTTTTGAATTACTGACACTTTAAGTCAAACTTATTTTGAACTTTAATCATTTATATTTTCGTCTGAGGATTTTCGGGTGATGTAAATGTTTTACACTTCCTGGTTATTTTGACCTATAAATATATTCCAAATTAGATTCGTTTTATTTTTATTGGTCGTCATAAAAAAAACTTTATAATTACATGTTGACGTATGTATCGATAGTTACACTAAAAAGAAAAGCGCAAGAGCACCAATTTCGATCATTCTGCGCATTGCCCTGCCCAACCCCCTTCCCTGACAACCCGCTCGGCCCCGACGCAAGCTCTACGTCATAACAGTGAGCTGACTATTTTTAAGCTATCCTATTACTACTAGAAGCTATTGATACCAGATCTGTTTCTTAGATTAAAAAAATTGTAATTATTAAGCTAAGGCAATATAATCTGTTTCGTTATGGTCCACTTTTCTAACCTAGTATTTACCCTTATATTTGGGTGTGATTTTACAGACGTACCACATCAGAAATAAGTATAATTCTGAATCACCGAACTTCAAAAAATAACTTTAATCAAAACCACAATACGAACAGAACTTGAACATTACATTCTATAACTTATCTCATGAGTCGAGTTCGAGTGATCTACTCTTTGTCTGCCAACGTTTTTCTAACAACGTTACAACAAAGTCGCGGAGTATAATGCCGTATTAACTTTCCTCCTAGCGTCTGCCCTTTCTGACCCATTAAGGGATTTAAAGTCGGCAACTGTTCTTGGCGAGTGCTTACCCGGCCGCGCCCTTCCCAAATTTTAATTAGATGTTCAGTGGTTTTCTTTTGTAACCCAGGTTCCATTTTAAGCATTTTCTTTCTAAAATATAAGTGAATCATTTTCGTTGGATAAAACCTTTTTAATGACAGGTAGGTCTGCAAATTATAAGTATAGTTTAAGGTTCATATAAAGCGCTTTCTTAAATACTGAATAAAAAAAATATATATTTTCACTTGCGATGTTTTTGTAAATATTAACCCATAAACGCGCAATACTTAAAGTGCGCTCTGTCCTTATCAGTCATTATGACATTCGAATTGGACAGAAAGGGACGATGAATACTGTAAATAAAATAGGTTTATGTGCGTTAATAAATACGGGGGTAAGTAATTTGGGCAGAATTCTTGTAAAAATCAGGTAGCTTGTTTGTGAATGTGCAAAGTTATTAGTCGTTTAATAAGGCAATTGTTAAGAGCAATACCAGCAAATCCAATTTCCCGTTTAGCAGACCATAAGGGTGAGGGATGAAAACTTAATGAAGATCAAGAAGACATTAACGTAAAATGTAACTAAATTATTTAGGGGATAAATCTAGTAACTGTTCCAGACGTGGCTGGCATTATATTTTAAATATACATTGACATCTACAACAGTGTATAGGTAAATCTTTGGCATTGCGTAGTTTATACCACACAAATACAATGACGTTAATGATAGTAATACCTTTTTCTTTTTACCGTTTTCTTTTTTACTTATGATTGGATCTACAATCTACTTGTGGCTCAGGGCCCTAGCTTACTAATCTTACTGTGTAACATGCTCTATCTGTGTTTCTGTCTTATTTGAATGATATTGTAACTAGTAGCAACTTTGTTGGTTAATTATTTGTAAGCTTTTGCACCGTTTGTGCCCAAATAAAATAAATAAATACGGGTGTTCATTAACATCGACTAAAAACATGTCATATTGTTGGTTTTTTTAAACGATATTATCCGATCATTTACACTCACAAAACACAGGTAGGTAAATAAAAATATTGTATCCGTGAGAATTCATTTATATAATTTCAGAAAAACTCTTCATGCAATAATAAACGAAGGCCGCCTGTCATTCTTTATTTACGTTTTATCTTTTCAATTTTTTTTTTTTTTTAACCAGAATTCTGACACCAAATATTTGTATGAAACGTATGTGGGTTTAGACCAAGCAAACGAACAAGAATTCTATGGCATTATCTCTTACGTTGCCTTTGTAAAAATAAAGACAAAACATATTCTAGAGCATTCGCTCGTTTGGTCTAAACCCACCGTAATACGAGCGCGATGAATTCTTTGCTCGAAAATCTTTTTCATTATATTATAAAAGTCCATCAAAAAATAATCACTGCGGTCAAAGTAAGCCAAGGCTTTTAAGTAGAAATAAAATATTCAGAGATTCAGGAGCGCCTGAATTAAAACCGTTTCCGGTCTTCAACTTACCATCTTAGAACTAATACGATTACTTTAATTGAAACGTCTTTTAAAAAAATTAGTTCAGTATCACAAGGTGCATAAGAAATCCCTCACTCATTAATGTTTTACATTTTAAAGGATCTTATGACACTCAGGGCCTGTTTCACAATCGACGAGTAAATTTATCTGCCATTTAAAGTTGGCTCTCTCCTTGTGTATTTTTAAGTGTGAGAAAGAGAAAGGGCTTAATTTATCTGTCAAATATGCTTTAGTTGTCGTTTGTGAAACAGGCGGTTAAAGTACGTACAATAACTAAATCTATGTTACACGTATGAAAGTCTACAATACATATACCCAACATTAGTACTCTGCACTTAAATAAACAAGATAAAGTGGTTTTAAGTACTTTATAAATTAATTATTAAACGATGTTGTTTTCAAATTAGAACCAAGTATCTAATATAAACATAATTTATTGGGTAAAATGTACGCTGTACATTACCTTTTAATTATTTGTGGTTTTTCTCTGTGAGCATATTTAACCGCATCAAAGCAACTGCACCGAACTGCAGCTTGATAAATATTATGCCAGCGACCCGCCCTCGCTTCGCTTCGGTTTATGTGAATTTTCTTTAACACCCGTAATATAAACCAGAATTTTGTATACATAAAAACCTTCCGTGGTAAATCATTTAACTGATAATGAAAACCGCATGAAAATCGATTGCGTGGTTTAAGAAGAATTAGTGGATATACGGACAGACATACAGGCAGACCGATTTGATACTATGCAAAGAAGTAGTTTTTGAGGAAGTGGTCTTAATAAAGAGACAGACAGATGGATAACTATATAATTCAGAATGGGTTTCTTTGTTTTTACAATTTGTTAAAGAACAAACATAATTACAAACGTCCTTCGAAAAATCTTAGTATGAATGTAGTTATCAGGGTACTCTGCCTTTTGGCAGAAATGTGTTTAGCCGAATATATCGTTTCCCAACCATTTCATTTGCCAATCCGCTTTTATTTCAGGATTTTTATTAAAACTAACCTAACCTATACCTATAGGGCTCTACATGATGGGACTAAAATAAATCCTGAAATATTTACAGTTACAGAAAAAAGTGGAATGGCAAATGAAACAGTTGGGAAACGATACATTCGGCCAAACATATTTCGGCCAAAAGGCTGGATACCAGTCATCAGATATCTGATTTAATCTAAAAATGACGTAACTACATAGCTTATCCACTTTCTACACATTTATAATACCCAATTCCGCCTCTGTCCAACTTAAACAGAATCCTACCTAAAAGCTTACAGCGTTTCAGAATGCCATGTCTCTATCTTTAAAACAAAATTGTTATTTTATGTGAAATAAGACGTCGCAGCCACGTGTTAGGGTTCAAAATGAATCAGCATGGGTTATTTAGGTAAAGCTCGCTCCACATGCGAGGTAGGTAATTAAGTAAGGCGACTCGTTGATTGACGGCCGCTTGATTGCGCCCGATGGATCCACCGATGATCTTTACCCTCGCCTGTATTGCGTCATATGTACGTACATGCATACGTGTTCGCCAAACGTGAACTAATTGAATGTGTTTTGAATACCGTGGCTGGAGCACGAATATTTCAACCATACATCACGTTTTCGAATCGGCTTTACACTCGAATATGTGGACTTTATTTTTACGGAATTTAGCCCTCGAAATTCTTTACATTACTTCACGTGTACTTCATATTTACTACCTACTTGATCACAATACAAAATTCAATCGTCAATTTCCACCTGATATTTTTTAGTAGATACCTACTTAGTACGGACACGGGGGCTGATTCCAATCGACACAATGTTTCTCATGAAACATGAATGCAATCTCGACATGAATTTAGTTACGTTGATACTTACACCATAGAAGTCAAAGACTCAAAGGTCGTGCTTGAGGAACCGAGCATTACTGACAATGATAACAAGGGCAATAGAAACGTTTTAATTTTTCAGTTAAATCATTTAGATCAGAGGGGCTATTGCCTAACGCACTTGCAATCGCAATCGTTTTCATTTTGAAAATCGAAGGCTTGTCTGCATACAAAATGAAAACAATTGTTCCACTTTGAAGCCGATTGCGATTGCGAGTGCGTTAGGCAATAGCGATGCATGGCCTCTATTTTAGGCGGTAAAAACCATATCGTCTTTGACGTGCGGAGCTATCACGTAACGCACTCGCAATCACAATCGTTTTCATTTTGAACATCGAAGGCTTGTCTGCATACAAAATGAAACCAATTGTTTTGTTTTGAAGCCGATCGCGATTGCGAGTGAGTTACACGAAAGGCCTGCTGATATGGTATTGTCAAGCAAATAAGGAGCTATCAAAAAGTTGACAAAATACGATAACAGCAGGCCTTTCGCGTAACTCACTCGCAATCGCGATCGGCTTCAAAACAAAACAATTGGTTTCATTTTGTATGCAGTAAAGCCTTCGATTTTCAAAATGAAAATGATTGTGATTGCGAGTGTGTTACGCGAAAGGCCTGCAGGTCAAAGACGATATGCTTTTTACCGCCTAGAATAGAGGCCCTGATGTTAGTTAAGAAGTAAATGACAGCAAATACATACATAATACTAACACTTTCCTCACATAAGGGTCTCCCCAGACCTATCGATGCGGAATCGGCTTGAGCCGGTAAGAAAAAGTTTTATGTCCGTGCAGTAAGAGTGAAAAGGACTCGGCTCGGCTCGGCTCGTTTCGAAGTTGCGAACGGAACGACGTCGTTTTTGCTCTTATTGCTCTTCGATAGGTCTGGGGAGACCCTAAGTCAGGTAACTATACTATTTCGTAAAGACTGGTTTCACATAACAACTTTACACATTTCGTTTTCATTGACATTTGCGACCGGAAAGTTGCGATTTATGTCTATGGCGACACGATAATACTAGTAATTTAATTACACCTAAAAAGACATTAAAACACCTAAACAGACATTACGACTTTCTGCAAGTAACTTATTGTATGATTTTGATGGATTTAAAAATAATGTATAATATTATAAAATTACTTTTAAAAAAATCGTATGTAGCCAGGGTTAGTAGTATTTTTTTTCTAGAAAACCAGGTATGTAGTAATTGTAAAGAATGCTAAAGCCGTAATGCAAAATAAATAGATTAACTATCGCACCATAATGAGTCAACAAACCCGCAAGTGCAGTATTGCGTATAAATATTCGTCAATATTCCAAATTGACTGATGAAAATTATACACTCAAATTAAGGGACAAATTATTGCCAAATATATTTAAAACTTTCTGACCATACTCTCCTCAGTAACTTAATGATTTTTCTAAACAACCTAAGTAATACAAAATCTGTTAATGATTCAATGTTGATAGCGTTTTCGAAAAGTGTATTAATGTTACTATAAGACCTAATGTTACGGGTCAAAATCTTAAAATAAAGGCATAGAGAACAAGTTACTAAATAAAACCTAAATAATGATAGCTTTGCGAAAAACGCAGTAAATAGATTTATTTACTTTAGAACATAAAATCATAACTTGTCTTAATATGAATAAAACTACTTCTATACACCACCTTCTATATATTTAGTAATCTACAAGGTGACATGAGCAATCGTTTTCATCTCGCCGAGCAGAAAACATAGCGACCATTTTTTTCCAATGTTTTGCGACTGAGGCAAATACATTCTTTGAACCAGCCTATCCGATCGTTAACGTGCTACCCAGTTTCACAAAGTTAAATGTGTCACGGTAAAAGGCCGTCCCCAAAAAATTTCGCACTTTTACCATTGTCTTAAGGTTGAAATTAAATCGGTTGAAGTTTAGAGAATTGAGAAGTGTAAGTGGAGTGTTTTGTATCTGTAGATATTTTTAATGGGAACCTATTTCTTAATAAGTCGCTTTATTTTAATTGAAATGTCAGCGCTATTGAATCAAAGAGATTTAAAAAAATGTGAAATTAAATTTTTGAACGGCATTCTATATGTTTAAGTTGAAGATAAGAGAAAAACAACGTGAACGAGTGAACTCGCCACACCGGAGAGTTTAAGCAGTCTCGTCAGAGCGCACAAAACACATTTTAGCGCGTGCATGCTCAATTAGGCAGCCTTATACGTTCGATCTTATCGACAAAAGCCCTACTGCCTAATTGAGAATGCACGCGCTTAAATGTGTTTCGTGCGCTCTGAAGGAACTACTTAAACGTTCGACCGACCGAGCGCCGTTTTTAAGAGAATTTCACCCCAGTGGTATCTTGAACCTGCGTTGCCAACGCTAAGGGCTAATTATAAGATGAAATGCCTACATGCTAGTCATTTCAGTAATCAATAGTAGCTTTTTTTGAATGGTTATTTTGCTAACGAATTTTTCTAATTGACATCGTCGGAATGGTACTGCACTTGATACTTTTTCCTGGTATAATGTTTTATTTTTACTTTTCAGGAAGGGGAAGGATAACAACGACGAAACAAAAACGAAACTGAGAGTTTACAACAGTTAAGTTAATTAGATTTCAGGTAAGGTCTAAGACAATGCAAACTTAAATACCATGCGTATTAAAAGCTGTTTTATTAATTTTGTGCTTTGGTCTTTTTATATTTATATACCTACTTATTAAATACTGTTCTCGCATTTATCAGTGTTTATCTCGAACACACAAACGTATTCAAACCGTGTATTATGTTAACTTTTATCTATAGCAACCGTGCTTACAAAAAATATTTTTTTGTTCAACACGCACGAGCCAGCCGTGATGATATAGAGTCGTGGAAAATTACTAGGTCAATTCTAATGCAATCAGAGCTTTTGTGTACAGTATTCAAGTTCTAGCAAATGTTTTTCTGTAACATAGCTTTGACCTTATAACTTTCGTCCATTTAATGATACAATCAGAAATTCGTGTTTTCTAGGTCTAAAAAAACATTTAATAAAAAGTAAAATTATGCTCCCTTCCTGTGTGACTCCTATGCGCTTAAAAACGACTAAACTAACCTTAATGCGGGTTTCACTAATACCTTAAACTTCATACCAACTGACGTGTCTTATTTAGTAAACACTTTTGGGTCATTATTCGAGCGTTTCAACCGCCTCACTTTTGTGGACATATTTTTGAAGAATTCTCCTTATATTTTGATGCCGTTTTTGGATATTTGTTAGATGTCCGGTAAACTTAGATACCTAACCAGAAACGAAAACGAAATCTACAGCCACTTCTGCAAAAATGTGACCACGAAAGTGATTCGGAACAAACGCCCAAATAATGACCCTTTTATAACTCCAAAATGCATAGTTTTTGGCTAAAACGGCCGTTTTCTGGTGAATAAAGCAACTAGAGACCACATTTTGCACTATTTTCCTCATTTTACATCATGAATGTTTTTTTATAACAAAATTGTAATTCTAGGCGAAAAGGGAGCATTTTGAGGTTATAAAAGTGTTTACTAAATAACACAAGTCAGTTGGTATGGAGTATAGAAGAATGTCATATGGGCTGACAGGACCTGTCAGTATGTTCGGGTGATATAATAGTAAGTAGTAGCCTGGTCTATATAGTTTTGAACCCCCGACAAAAAAAGAGGGATGGTAATTTAAACTAGTGTATCTGAGTATGTGCGTGTCTGTGTATCTGTATGTCTGTCTGTGGCACCTTAGCTCCTAAACGGATGGACCGATTTGGATGCGCTCTTTTTAAAGACGGTGGCATGGATGCTTGAAAATCTTTCGGCCCGTTTCAGCGACACCAGCAGGCCTTTCGCGTAACTCACTCGCAATCGCGATCGGCTTCAAAACAAAACAATTGGTTTCATTTTGTATGCAGACAAGCCTTCGATGTTCAAAATGAAAACGATTGCGATTGCGAGTATGTTACGCGAAAAGCCTGCAGAACTTGCCTGACGCACTCGCAATCGCAATCGTTTTCATTTTGAAAGTCGAAGGCGAGTCTGCATACAAAATGAATGTTCCACTTAGAAGCCGATTGCGATTGCGAGTGCGTAAGGCAATAGCGGCGTAGTTCTAAAAGAAGGGGTCGCCATTATATTCGGGGTTTTATCTATTTAATTGTTATTATACCTATTGTTAGCGTATTTTTAACAAGGCCGCCTTTACTGTCATGTTAATAAGAGCTGTCATAACGTTTATAATACGATAACAAAGAGGAAAAAGACAATATACAATAAGGCCCCCGTTGATATATGACGAAGCATAACGTTACCACTAAAAAGGAACTTAAATTTCGCAGGAAATATTCCTAGTGGTGCATTTTAAAGCATTTATACTAAAATAAATACTAGTTATAAATTATACTGCATTTCTCTTCCGTATAATTAAACTGCGCCTCTATTCTAGGCGCTAAAAACCAAATCGTATTTGACCAGAGGGGCTATTGCCTAACGTACTCGCTATCACAATCGTTTTCATTTTGAAAATCGAAGGCTTGTCTGCATACAAAATGAAAACAATTGTTCCACTTTGAAGCCGATTAGGGTAATGGAACCAGTAATGGACAAGGCACCAATTATGGACACTTCATTCTTATTTTACAGAAGATAAGGGTTATTCATTTGTTTTGCAACAAACAATTTAGAACCGTATGAAATTTGAATTAAGAGTGAAGTGTCTATTACTGGTGCCTGTCAGCTAAAAGTGTCCATCATTGGTGCCCTCACCCTACGATTAAGAGTGCTTTAGGCAATAGCGACGCTGTTATGGTATTGTTTTTAACTCATCCGCCATTACTGTCAAGTAAATAAGAGCTATCAAAACGTTGATAATACGATAACAGATCAAAAACGATATAGTTTTTACCGTGTTGAATAGAGGCCTTGGTTGGTTGAGGCGTTAAACTGTAAAGAGGAAACAAACATAAACTAAACATCTTTGTTAGTGGTAAAATTTATGCACGTACACAAAGTGGTAACCCGATACATGCCCTTTCCCTAAAACTTGTTAACGATTTTTCCTCTTTGGCAACAAAAGAGATATAATTTACGAGGGCATTAATTCTTGAGGAGAATTGCCGCTTCCTGTCCAGGGGTTTGATGCCTTTATTAAATTTAATTGTGTTCGCACCCTCTTACGCCATTATATTATCGTAAGAATGTTATTTTAAATTTGTTTTATAGATAAAGGTTCCTTTTTTAAATTGTTGTCTTATTATATCTACAGTTTTTACATTCCTATTGTAATTCTAAAATGAACTTTACTTTACTTACTTATTTGATGACCAAAAATGTATTAGGTACTTAAATATTCATAAGCCCGTTTTAAGTAGTTAAAGTATTCACTGTCAAATCAAATGTCATACTGACGGGTGCCCTTCGAATGACCTAAAATTTTATGTGCAAAATTTTTTTGGTCGAAAATGTTTACTATAATATTGAATGGCATAACTCTTTTTTAGCATAAATATTTTTTGTTCTAAAGCACATTTTTGGTCTAAAATTGTTTTGTCTAAAATTTTAATGACTAAAACGCTAAATCTGTAATATTTTATAAAACACCTAGGTCTTAACTAATCTGTAGGTTAGGTTAGGTAAGAATTGTGTCAACGCGCGAAGCGCCACAACTACTGGGAATAGGAGCTCCGCGAAGCGGAGCTCCGTCGACTTCGCCTCACGGTCAGGGTTATTCCAAACAAATATTATACTAAACAATTTTTCGCCCAAACAATATTATGCAAAACAATTTCGAACAAAAAATTTTTCGTCATTTAAATCATTAGACGAAACGTTGGTATGCAAAAAAAAATGTGGCGAAACAAAGTAGGCCAATTTTTTTTAGACCAAGCGATCTTCACCCCATACTGACAGATTAGAACATATTACAAGCACAGTTTAGCTATTGCCCGTTTATGAATAAGATGTTAGTATTAACACAGTTATAGTATTTTCAATTGACGACACTACAAATTTCATACATTGACACAACAGTGCAGTCAATTTGACTGACGGGGCGAGTCGTCGTGGATTAAAAACACTTTACTCGCTTTAATGATTGTTATACTTATTGTTTAGCTCAACCAAGATTATACTACCATCGTAAACGACGCCATGAAGAAGTAAACAATATCGCTCTTGCGATCCAGCCTTTTTTCGATTGCCGAAAGTCCAATTTCCTACCAAACATTTTAATGCATTCTTAACATCCAGCTACTTACAATTTTTTATCCGACTTCAAAAAAAGAGAAGCCTCTGTCCGGCTGTATCATGTACGTTGATTATTTGCCTATTTTTACGCGTTCTTTTTCTAAAAAATGATTTTATAAAATAGCTTCATTGCGTGCGAACATGAAGGGCAAAGAGCCTTAAACCTACCCTTAAATGCGTCGCGATCCCCTTCTGGAAACGGGTATGAAGGTAATTATGCCCCTCACCACACATGTACATTTTAAAGTTATTTAACGCCTAAAGTATGCGCGTTACCATAATGGGTAGGGTACGTTACGACTAACATACATCAAAATGTGTTATTCAAAAGTAAGATGTTCCTCACTACGCATTGTACGTTAGCATAAAGTCTAAATTCATTGTTTCTAGACAATGCATTGTCTAAATTAGTCTAATGCAATGTTTAAATAACATCGAAACTAAAATGTCTCTTAAAATACTAACTGAAGCATTATTCTTCAATTAATTTGATCAATTGCTTTTACACTATTTATTTCATATATTATACAATTTTATTTAAAACTTAATCTGAAAACTTTAGGCTTTAAAAAACTTACTCACTGATCATAACATGGAGTTATCGTGATTCTAAGACCTTAACACAAAATGGTTTGCTTATCAATATTTTTTAGTTCAAAAGCCACATTCTATGTTTAGCTTCGAGAAATTAATTACTATGTGTCACGACAAAGGTGCATAGAAAATTGTGTTGATTAAAGTTTATGCCATGACGTGAACAGCCGAGCGCTGAGTTCGCTGAGCAGCGCCGTTCAGTTTATACCACGAAAGGGTAAAGATTATAAGATTTAACCGAAATTGTCCCGAAAGTGATGGACTTCCATTACACCTAAAATAAGATTGTGAATTCCAGTAACGTGCTCCTAACTCAGTAACACACTGTGTCACTCACAAAGTGTTATAAACTGATGTTTATTTTATTTATTTATTCAAACTTCTTTGCACAATACAAATAAATGTAAAAATTACAAATTGCAGACTTAATGCCTGAAGGCATTCTGTACCAGTCAACCACATGGTTAGCAGAGAATAGGTAACCGGTGCAATTGGAGATCTAAACAGTGTTGAAAACCAGGCTAAATACTGACTTAACATTAATAAATAAAGAGATTTTATTTTTACTTGTAATTAATACATCCAACTAAGTACAGAATTCAACATTAATACAATTACAAATTAAAACTAAACGTATTTAAATTAAAATTAAACTAAGCTACTCAAATATTAAAGATATAAATAATAATCACCACCATAAAAAGAACACCCCCTCTAGCAGGTCCGCTCGCGGCATGGTCCCCATGAAACTGGCTGCATTACCTCTCTGGATAGCTAGCCCAATCCTTTGGGAGAGGTAAGTTCATAAATATAGTTCATTCATACATAAATATAATATTTAAATGCATACTACAAGAACAGGGAATATGTGATGAAGGTGATAAGACTTTATTCAAGTTCTTGCTTGACAGATGTTGGCGAAATTTACGCTCAAACACGAATTTGCTGGACGCTTGGCCACTACACATGTGCTACACCTAGTGGTTACTCTATAAGTCTATTTCATGTAATACAATTGCAACCTTTTGTTATGAATTAGACTCAAAGCTTTGATACAATTATGTTATAGAAATAATATATAACTTGAAAAAATTAGCACAACTTTAACTATTTATAATCCAAACCTTTAATCATTAACATTTAATCTGCCATCAATTGTGTGAATCAAGAATATTACGAGTATTTAAAAACTTCAATTGTATTCAAAGTTCAATAACCTAGCAAACAAAATAGTCAAATACGTTCTAAAAAACAACCGACGGTCGTAAACCGAGCGCAACAGCGCGGCGACAAATTTTTCACTTACTATCAAAACTACTGCACGCTACATGAAACAAAACCTTTAAAAAAGTTGGAAACAACTCGAACGAGCGTGAAATGGGGAACTTGTATAAGAAATGGGTTGCAAATGGTTCGTAAATGGTTAATATTTTATACGCGAAACATAAGCTCTGTGAATTTGAAAGCGTATAATAGTTGTTTTATACGCTTTTTTATGTTGTAATTGCAATTTGGTTTCAAAGGATTTTGTTCCTGAGTTTAAGTATGGGCCAATAAATACAAACAATTATACATATTGGCAGAGAGTGTCAGCATTAATAATTTGTCTAAATGCTTACTGATATTTTAAATCAAACAGATGCCTTTTCAGTCTACAATTTAATTAATACGACTAATTCAATACGACCCGTGAAAAATATGTACCTATAGCGGAATTAGTAAATTATTTAGTGTACTAGAACTTCACGGAAATTGACTTGTCACAGAACTTCACGTAAATTGACTTGTCCCAGAACATGGTGGCATAAGTAAGCCTCACATATACCTATGCAGAATATAGTTAACTATTCAATATGTTAATTCGTTTAGGAGTTAGTAAGGATTTAATCATACTACCTTGCGGTACATCTGTAGCTCCCATGGCTGAAATACTTAGTTGTTATTTGAGATTACCTATATTTAAACCTAAATAACGTGGAAATTAACTGCATTACACCATAATTCGATAATAATCCCAGTTAACAAAACTAAATCATAAATAAACTACAGTAGTTATTGTAGACTGACTGTGTGTTAAATCGGTTCTTTTACTTTAATCTCATAATGTGTTTACTGCTCTTTTGAGCTTACGAATAAAAGCCAAGCGCTTGTAAGAAACTACATTTGATACTTGTCATATGCGCCGCCTTACAAATAGCGGTAATTTAGAGGGACTCGTAACTTTTCAGATAGAGTCGAAAGTATTAAAAGAGAACAAAAATGGTTTATAAGGTACAATAACGTAATATTCAAAAACCAACCTTGAAGCCTTGGTAAAAATGAACAAATAATTAAGGAATGCAAAGCCGTGCTAAAAAAAATGTCGTTTTAATTAAAGAAGTCAATGTTTTTTGTCAGTCCAAAAATAAAATGGCACGAAAGTTCTAAGGTGATTTATTTTAGACTCAATCACTCTTCATATATCCTGATTATTTAGGTTAACTTATGGGGTGGTTATTAATGGTTTTCCTACAAGCATATTAACTTAGCTTTCAATTGACCAATTAAAATTATAAATAAAGTTTTAACAACAATTATTAAAAATACATTATTTAAAAAAAACCCAATGCATACTTTCACAAAACGGCAACTCGCGCATCACAGCTTAAACATCAAACCAGTTATTGGTACTGCACAACCAATTTATAATGGTGCGTTGGTAATCCTTACAAAAGTAAATGTTTTTTTCAATAACTAATCTGATACAAGTAAGGTTCGTAGGGTAATATAATTTTTGACCGTCAAACACAACGCTGCAACAACGGTCGGCATTTGCTAAAAGTACACCGAAAATAATAATTGGTCGCTTCTAACAAGATTGTGATTGTTGTGCATAAGCGTCTTTATTCCATACGAGCCTGACGAGACGTTAGATGCATCAAACAAGATGATAGTTGAATCACTAAATAACTTGCTGTTGTTACTATCAGCTTTGGTAGATATAACTAATATCTTAACTATTATATTCATTTTTTGTCAACTAAGAGAAAATCTCTCTTTGTTGGCTCCCATTTTTTTGAGTGTACTTATTGTTTCAGATGACGTTTACAATGACTGTATACTCGTGCGGTGTTTTTGGATTTTAGTACTTTTAGTATTTAGGCTTCATCCGGTCCTCTATTCAACGACGTTAAACAATATTGCTTTTGACATGTTATGGTATTGTTTTAAACTCGGCCGCCAAAAGCTGTCAAAACTTTGACAATACGATAATAGGTCAAACGCGATATGGTTTGTCGTCGTTAAAAAGAACCCAATTGCACTTGCTTTACTCTGTTTTAATAGGATTATGACCAATTTTAATTTTAGGTTAGTTGTTCTTTGTTTACAATGAAACTTCTTGCGATTATTGTAACTGCTTTGAAAATGTGATTTAGTGCATATCTTTGAGCATATTGTGTATGTTTTGTATTTAATTCTTACATTCATACCTAATTTGTGACCTATGACCAACACGCAAACTCTCCGGTTGAAACTAGTTCGTACTTGAAACTTTATTACTTTTACCATTACTTAAGTCACTGTTCGTGTTTTATGTGGGCGCTTTTTTATTGTTGTTATGCTGATAAACTTGCGCTGTTTTGATTTATAAAGTCATAACAATAATTTAAGAGCAGTATTATGCGAGAATCAGGGGCTAGTAGTTAAACAGTTATTACCTAATTTTCAGTTTTTATAGGTACTATGTTCATAATAACATTTGACCTTTCACCTGGTAACTATACCTTTTAAAAAAATATTGCTTTTTATGCAACTGCCACATAATGAAGGCTCTTGTGACACAAGTACATAATAAATTTACGACACTGTCCTAATAGCGACTACCACAGGAGCTTATTTTGTAAAGTTGCATATTATTATACAGGGTGTCCAGTAAATAATGGATAACCTTCTACCCATCCATGGGCCACCTCAAGCTGGTCCCTAAAAAAAAAGTTAAAAAAAAACTCGCCTTCAATAAGCAAAAAATAACTTCTCTAAAATGGTAAGTCAGATCTGGTAGGTCAGATCAACTGAAGTCTGCTTTTGGTTAAAATATTGTAGGACGCCGACTTCAGTTGGTCTGACCTTTTTAAACTTTATTTTTATTTTATACTTTTTAGTGATCATAATTATGATGCTATTCTCCCACTTCTCATTTAATAAGAAACTATAGAACATTTCAATCTCGCCGCAAGCAACGCCGTGGGAAAGTCATAGTCATATATTTAAACCTAAATATGCTTCGTCATAGTCGCTCAACTATCTTAATTGAAATATCTTGTCGCCAGCCTTGAAATATTGTCTAAATTCGTCTAATGCAATGCATTCAGGAGTTCCGGTGGCCATCTGTGGTCTTCATCATCAGTTCCTCTTCACCAAATAGTGCTTTCCAAGAGCAAATACACGAGTTACAATGAAAAATACCAAAATCACTATAGGTGTGCCTATAAATTTTGAAGAGTTCCGTCAATTCCTCATGGATTCCATCATCAAATCTTCATTTTGATAAAAATGGGACTAAACGGAAAGCACCAGCTTTCAAATAAAAAAAAATCATCAAAATCGGTTCACCCAGTCGAAAGTTCTGAGGTAACAAACATTAAAAAAAAACAGACGAATTGAAAAACTCCTCCTTTTTTTGAAGTCGGTTAAAAACAAGTTGTTAGAGTTGTTGGTAATTCTGTAGCTCTGCCTACCCCACTCTGGGGTGAAGGGGTGACGGTTTTTATGGATGTATGTTTAATAAAACATTTGCTATGCGCTGTTGTTTCTATCAAATAAGACCCGATAACAACACGACGCGTCTGTTGTGTCTATCAAGCCTCGTTGCTTAAGATTCTATATCTTATGGAGCTAGCGGTCCCGGTTCGATTCCCTATAAAAGCAAATATTTGTTTGAAAACCGCAAGTCTTGAATGTTTTTGATGTATATAATATTTATTTCTCCTCATATTGAAATACAATTATATTTTTCGCTGTCTCATACCAATAACGACTAAGGGAATAAAGGCTTGTAGTACTGTTAGGCGATGGGCTTGCAACCTGTCACTAATACGCTGGTAAACATCTTAGCCTAATTGTGCAAATTGTGGTTATAGAATTATCAACAAGTTTTTAGAGATGTTTGTAATTCTGTAGCTCTGCCTACCCCACTCTGGGAACGAAGGCGTGAGATTATGTATGTATGTATGTATGTCATACCAATAGTACAAGCCTTGAGCATATTTTGAGATTATTTCAATGTGTGTGTGATAGTCCTTGATTATTATGGTGTTTTTTTTCACTATTCTGCAACATAAACTTCAGTTTTCTGTAAAATAAAGCCGTAGATAAGCTTTACAATTCAATCGGAACTATAAAAAAATCTTTCTTTGTTCGTAATATTTCAAACGAAGCTTTTATTAATAAATAAAAAATTAGTGACCCTATACACGGCGTTTAATATTATCTGTATTTCGTTTCTAATACATGAAATTTTAATTTGTTGATTTCTTTTTTATGCTTTAACTAACATTCTTCATAGTCACTGCACAAATACGGGTACTGCTAAAAAACCAGTCTACAAATATCTATACTTATTTATAACGAATCTAACTCTACACACGTATTCAAGAAACCCACTAAAACGCCGCCATCATTGCTTATTTTCATCTACCTTCGTTTCTCGCCTATCCACATCGCATCTCAAATTAGGGGTTCACCCTCGCGAGGGATCTGAGATGTCAGGGGTTCCGGGACACACACACTGACACATACACCTACGCACGCTCAGGCAATCGACAACTTCTAGTTTTCGCGTCATAGCAACGGGTATTAGTATTAACACTTTTTTTTTTACGAAACCGAGATAATTTTAACACAGACCTTTTATTTTCGGAAATTAAAACATGAATTTAAACTGAAACACACGTTCAAACATTAATATGATATTCAACTTTTTTTAAGTATGTGACATATGTGTAAAGTGTCCATTATAATAGGAATAAACAAAAAATATGCACATTAATAAATCCGTAACATCGCAAATTAATGAAATTGAACTCGACAAACATAATCTTGCCGTATATCACAACCTATAAATCTTACTCCCGGACCGTCAAAATAAATCAAGGACCAACCTTTATGCATGCCAGTGTGCTTATCCTTAAGTACGGTGAGCTCGTAAATCTTGCCAAACTCTTCGAACATCGGGCGAAGGTCCTCCTCCTCCAAATGTCTTGGGATCTGTCCGATAAACAGCTTGACAGCATCCTTGCCGGCGGCCGCTGGCGCTCCCGTGCGCTCCGACGGCGTCAGGAACTCCCCCTTGGGGTCGTACGAGCTGTGGACCGGCGTCGCCGGCGCCGTGGTCACGACACTCGCATTACTCGAGGTAGCTTGACGGCTCTGGCCCATCATTAGCTGTTGCTGCACGTAATTAGCAATCAACGGATGCATATTGCACAAATTCGTGCCAACCAGCATCTTTTCTTAAGTATATGAACACGTTAATCACAGTTTATTTGTACTTTTAAGTTAGCTTACACTATAAATTCGGTTTGTTTAAAGCATGTTTACTTTCGTTAGCGGAGGGATGGGGCTGGTAGGAGTGTGCGTGAGTGCGTCTGTGTGCGTCTCTTTTGCTCTCGACTCGTAATGCGTAATATTATCGATCGCTATAGGTACAAGTTGTAGGCAGTTCGGCCTCGTGTCTCCGTTGCCGCGCGTTTACTGTTTTGGCACGTGCTTTATGTTTTTTATGTTTAGAATATATTTATATTGTTTCTCAGAATTGTTATTTGTACAACGCGTTTTTTACACGAGCTATTTTGCACTAATTTACTTTAAGCGCGCAATTTTTTTCCGGAAATGCTTTTTTTATTCAAGCTTACACTAACAAATAATTTAATTTATTACGATTATTTCTAAAGTAACTGTTATATTTAAATTAAGACTAAAATGGCACGAATTACGTTCTAAGTTTTGAGCGCGAAATTACAACACCAAACAAAGAAGGCTAAACACTATATTTTCACTTTGTTGTTATTTACAAAACTCGCGTCTGTCCGCTCGAGCTGCAGTGTTGACAAACAAAACAAACCGCACAATATTTACAGTCGCACAGAAGCACTAGGTCCGAAACACCTTCAAAAAATCCAAAAAAATAACAACCTTAAGAACACCTTAATTTTACTAATTTACACTTTACAACGATTAACTATGACTTGACGCACAAACGAAAAGCACGAGACAACACGAAATATTATGGCAACGAATTTGCCGTGTTACCGTCTATATGTCTACATGTCCACTAAACATTCCCTCGGAGTCCCCTCGCTGCCATGGGGAGTCACCAATCTTGATACACACCTCCCTTTCCCGCATTGAGATATTTAGCTACGCAATTCGGGAGTTTATCATTTTGTATTTGCCTGTATGAGTAAACGAAAACGTTGTTTACTTAAATTAATTTAGTTTACGTGTTGTTTTTCTTATAAGGTGGTGTAAACTTTTCTTTGTTATTTGGGAAAATAAGGATCAAAAAATACATTGCAATACATATATTTCTATCTTTTAATATTTAAATAAGTAGCTTAGTTTTCTTTTTATCTTAATATGTTTTAATTTTTAATTGTGATTGAATAATTTAATATTAGAAATTTTAATGTTTTATCTTTCGTTTTTATTTTTTGGAATGAAATTAAGAAAATCCTTAAAAATTTACACTTAATTATGTTAATAGCCAATTATTAATAAAACAATATTTAACTTAATTCAGAAATTACGTATTTTGAATTTCACACATAAATATTTTGCGTTGTGTGAGGATATGCGTCAGTTACCTTTGTTGAGACTTTTAAATCAATAGAGACAAATAGATATCGACGAATTGAGACGTCAGAATCTATTATCTTTTTTTTGTTTCAACGGCCACTTGAACTTTCCCCAAGTAATATTGAGAAAAAACGAATAATATACCGTTAATGCAACCTTACCACATAAATTTTACAGGACGGACAGAAAAAACCGCTCTTAGGGTTTTCATAAAAAACCAATTTACCGACCAGTATTAATACGCAACATCCGAAAAAAACTGAATAATTTAGTAAGACCTTACGATCGTAAAAAAGAACGTGAAATTTGGTAAAAGGTCTTCAATGTTTGGTCGGAGTATATTTCAACCGCCGAAAATAGCGAAGGGGGAGTCCCCTCTCTCCCCGGGTTGCCAGCCTCAGCGGATGATTCGCACGCAGCTCCTAATGGCTGTTTAGAAAAATGGACAACTCGGTTATTTAGGCACAATTTAAAAATATATTTGATCTTAATTCGTAACTCCCTTTCTAGTTCGTAATAATTTAGGTTTAGTAATCCTAAAGCTCGCTCGTTTATAAATTTTTCTTAATAGTGAAAATTAAGTTACAAATTTAATTGATTTGGCGTAGTGTTTTAAATTTTATCTTTAATACAAAGTAAATAATTACAATATGGTAAAAACGCCTAATTTAGGCTTAATTTGCTAAAAACATTTAAAAAAACGAACAAAATTAGAGTTTTTTCAGTCTTGCTCGAATTCTTGCCTTCTAAACTTTCGCATTAAAAGCTTTCTTTCTTGGTTTATAGAGTGCGGAGTGGAGTGCTTAGGGTCGCGGCCGATGCAATATTTATTAAGCTCTTGAGTGGTTAGTTTTTTTCTCAAAAGCGAACCTGTTTAAAGTAGGTAAGTACTTAAATTATTTTTTGTATTCTTTTGGATGTATTATTCAATCGTGAGTAGAAATAAGTTGTCTATCAAAGATTTAATCTACAAATTTTACTGGAACAAAATGTTTTACGGAGTGTAGTATTCATTTGGGCTATAATAGATATTTATAATTATGGATCAAAAGCCATAAGTAAAAGCCCGTATTTTATGTCCAACGTACTACATAATTCACAACACTGTCTGTCCCCTTCGAATCTTACTTAAGTGATGGAGACAGGAACTGCTTGGAAATTGTGGCTTTAGTTAATAATAAGGAGGTAATTTTAATGGTCCTTAAGTTTCACTAAAGTTTCGTCACAATTAGCCGCGGCCCTTTGTCGGTAAATAATTAACTGCGTTTATTATTAGGCACCCCGAGGAACTTTGTAATGTGAAATGTACTTTGTAAACATATATAAGGAACAATCGTTAAATTATATTCGTTAAGCAAAAGCAGATATTTAGTCATTTACGACTAAACATAGCGCTTAAAAAAAATATTGTTACTTTACTGATAGTAAGAGAGCATATTAAAATCGTTAATTCTAACTATGATTTGTAATCTAATTAATTTTCCCGGATTAATTTAATTTTAAATGTTTCTAGTATTAAATCGTGACAAATACACGTTACTTGAGTCAACACTTTCCATGCGCTACGCACCTCTACGTCGTAGCAGACGTCGCGTAGCAAGTCTATTTGCCGGTATTCCCCATTATGAAACAATTTAAAATACACAGATTCCGGATTCTCTTTGACCTACTGAGATTAGTTGAATTCAGAGGGCTGATTTTACAGCATCTTTGCCCCTGTTGTTATGGTATTGTCAAAGTAACGATAGCTCTTATTAATTTGACAGGAATGGCGGCCGAGTTGTAGAATAAAGGTTTTCTAAATGAAGAAATAAACTGTTGAGTATATAAAACGCAAAGCTCAAACGTACAGATCCCATACGAAGGTATTTTACAAAGGGTAAAAGAAACGAGTTTTACGTGGGCTATGTTACAAGAATAAGCTAGAAAATCATAATAATTTCTTGAAAATTCTTAGGCGTGGAAAAAGTCTCGTTTTTCCTACCATTTTATTTATATAATTGCCAACTATCCAAACTACTTTTAATTAAAGGCAAGGCCGTAAATTAAATAGATAGATCGAATTTATAAAACAAAACGTATGTGCCATTTCGGTGAAAGCTATATAATAATATAAAAATATTAAAAGTAAAAAAAAAACAAAACTCACTATTGACATCAGCGTCATTATCAGACCAAATATTATGTCTTTATTCATTATCTTTTGATTCCACAAAACAGGCATGTTCCACGTGACATTTTATAGGATAAATTCGCTCCTTTTATCTTATTTTACGAGTAGAACGCAGCCATATGCCAATAAATAGGGACTGACATAAAATAACTTTACGGACGTTTTCAACATAAAAACTTTCATGCGTAAATCTCTTGTTATTTAGGTATAGCTTCAAGTTGTAAAGTGAAGATGCTTATTAAGAAACGGTGGACTTTGTAGACCATGTTTTAGTAGTGTTGTAAGCCTGATACCGATATAATTATCACGTTTACAATAATCATTTGAAACGTCGTGCTACGATATAAAATTATTGTGTATTTATAATGACGTACCAATAAAACATAAGAATAATGGTACAGATCTAGTGAATAATCCTTTCACATCGTGAAACCTCGGATCTCACGTCTACTTCCGAATGATGCCGACGTGTCTATGAATTATTGAATTATTAAGTGACATGTTTGTATTAAATAAATAGAGTACTTTAGTTATCAGTGTCAAATGTCTAACCACGAGTTTGAAGTATATCATACTGAGATGTTTAAACCACCACGATCAAATTATATAGAGAATAGGTGTAGGTAAACAAGAAGAAATATAATTAATTGTTGAAAATAATTTCACAGGCTTGTCGATCTAAACGTTTCCCAGGTCTTAATGCTTTCGGCATGACTATTAAAAAGAACTGTAAACAAACTTAATCTTAATTAACAAAAAATACTCTGGTATTAACCACTCTATATCGATTATCACTCTCGCGATGCGACGTTCCCCCACGTTGTCTTGATGGGTACTGAGTCAGATTGAAGTAGCATGACAAATACGAACATTTCCGAGAAAATACGATGTGAAAGGATATTTCACTACATCTCTACCTACAAAACTGTAGCAATATGTTATGTATAAACCGACCGGTTACAATAAGTAAGAATAAAGGCACAAATAAAGCTTAAGACAAGTTACGATGTTTGTCAACTTTGCCCTTAATTTGACAATGTTCACCTCAGTGAACATGCCATAATGTTCAATTCTTTGTTTTGTTTTTATTGCTATTTTGCTGATTCTAAATAAAAAGGGTGGGAGCTCTTTGTTTCCCATAATTTTACTGGTCATAATGTAATTGTTGACATAATTTTTGATAGTCATAATTTTTTATATCGCTGAAAGTGTAAACTTTTCAGAAGTTCTGACATATCTAACGTGTAAACAAGGCTAGGTTAGGTCCGTTTGATTTGTAAAAATCCTGAAAAAGTAACAGTATTTCCCAAAATGTAATAGTGTACACATTCAAATAAATGTTTTTTTTTTTTAATCTTTAGAAAAACATCGTTATGACTTGCGATGATTATGACCTAAAGCAAATTATGACTAAAAATAATTATATCAGTCAATATAGACCCAAAAAAGGTACTATTCTATATGGTAAACTTCTATTGAATAATAATTATGATTTATATTGGTAGATTTAGAAAGCTGTTATGAAGTAACACTGAATTCAAGCAGAACAAATAGGTGAGCTACGTCTATGCCCACAGTTTACTCCCCCAAGTTGGAGAGTCAGACAATAGGGTGTGACGCCCTACTTACCAGATTTCGGTTATTCAATACTTCAGCCTAACGGGTTACGGGTTATTATGCCCAACTTTATACCATCGGCATAAGGTTGTTAATTGATTGATTGTAGTTTCGCATTGTTTAAGACGAATAATATTATGATTTTTACGGTTATATTTGACAATTTAGTACCTACCTACTTGAAGAAACACACCAAACCTAAATGTTTTTAATTTGAACATTACGTCGTCGTTTTTTGTTAGTGGGACTTTGAATCTACCATCAAGGCATTAACGTTCAATTACGGATTCAATATCGCGCCCGTGACATAAAACAGTGCTTTATCCCCTCGGTGTATAATCTACTATTTTTGTGACATTCATACAACACACAAATATTTATAGAAACATTTTGTATTAAATTTTGTCATACGATCCTTATACTCTTTTAAACATTATGCTCTCCGTGCTTATATCAAATATACAATATGCATGTTAACACTATTAATAAGGAGACTATTATACTATTTGTAAATTATGCAACCACAGATTATGGATACTGATCATTAAGTGTTAGGAAATTATACGTTTTATTGTTATCTATTTTATCTGTATGTCATTAGACTATTATGTTGATCGAAATTATGTCAATCGTGTTATGCAAAATGAATGTTAGTACATTTGTTTTTATGCAAATCATTATACATCCACATGATGGTGGTGCTTGTGATCCGTACGGACCTTACTCTAGGCCCCATCACTTATTTACATATTATTAATGTAAAAGACCAATTATTTGCAATCATAATTGACAATTTGGTATTTCGAGCGTACAAAATGAAAACATACTTCAACCATTCATTAAACTTACGACTAGAATAGAAACAAGTGGAAACTTTTTGCAGAACATTTTCACAGGACGTCACTTACACTTTGCTGAACATAAAAAGACGGTTCAGAACTGGGTCACGAGCAAGACCGAGTCCTTTGAGCTGTCCCAGTTAATTTAATTTTAGCGTGAATACATCTTACGGCAACCCTCTAGCTACTCGTGTAGCATCCATCAGTTCATACAAATAAATACAGAAGGTCGCGGTTACAGTCTTTACAATTATCAAAGAGCACCTTTAGGCGTAAATACAACTTAATTGGGGAGAAAGCAATGACTACACTAGATTTTTCGTACCCCATCCCCGCACATCATGCTTATCCCGGCTTAATTAAGTGGTACGCCTATAAATATGACTGCATCCTTTAGTAAAACAACCCAACGGACGAACGAACATAGACAAAAAAAAACAGTGCCTCTTCCTGCCAAGTAACGACGCAAACAATCCCCGAGTACACTAGGGAATGCTTAAAATTGCTTGCAAATATGTAATAGTTGAATATAAAAAAAAACATCGTTTTGAAACTGAAAAAATATAATGTATCCTGTCCGGGAAAAATGAGATAAAACTTTAAATAACTAATTAGACCTATTTTGACTACAATTTATTTAAATAACCAAGGAGCAAGGTGCGTGATTTTGACTCACACCGGTTTTTTTAGTAAAATGCTCCTGAAATCCTACTAATAATACAAATGCAAAATTTTGTGTGTTTCTTTGTTCTTCTACACGCTACAACGTCTAGAGTTCTAGACGGATTTAGATTAGAGATAGCTTAAAAGCTCCCGAGGGATAATAATCGTAATCTACGCGGATGAAGTCGTGGCCAAAAACTTGTGCTAGTGATAAGCGTAAATGGTGTTTGAATCTCAAGGATAAAACAAGAAATATCATGCCAGTGTCATGGGGACCGTGCCGCGAGCGGACCTGCTCGAGGGGGTGTTCTTTTTATAGTGGTGATTATTATTTATATCTTTAATATTTGAGTAGCTTAGTTTAATTTTAATTTAAATACGTTTAGTTTTAATTTTTAATTGTATTAATGTTGAATTCTGTACTTAGTTGGATGTAAATAAAGTCAGAAATATCATGGTTATCTTTCAACTCACAATTTCGTCCGTTTCTATTTTGACCGATTGTGCAGAGTCCTCTTTAATTTAGGGGTCTATCTCAAGGCTACCCTCCGTTCCGGGACAGCGAGCATGTAAAGGTGGTTCCACAATTTCAACAGTTTTCCCTGCAATATACTCTGAAGACATGAAACAGATTAACTACTAAGAACAACGTAGACTACTGATTTTCAAATTTATAATCACACTTGATGGTCCCCGTTGTAATGTTTTTTAGAGTTCCGTATCCGAAGGGAGCCGGACGGATCCCTATTAATATGTCTTTGCTGTCCGTCCGTCCGTTATCTACAAAAAAAACTTTTAACCGCCTTTATCTCAAAGAAATTCCTCAAAACGATAAGGTCGCCTTTGAATACCCTTTTTTGTGTATTGTGTTTTAGTGTGCAATAAACATTAATTAGCTACGTAACGTATAAAAATAGTGAGCAAATATAATTGATGGTTACATGTATCTTGACACTTTAACAAAAAATGCATTTTACTTCGACCTTCCGCGTAAATGCTCAACGACAAATTGCCGCTATTAAGTCATAAAAACCCTCCAGAATTAGTTACAAAATTTCGTACGGTACGGAGGAAACCAACATTTTTACAAAACAATTATCATAACATAAACAGAAAGTAATCGACGTTCTCGAAATACATTCCGAATAATTGCGGCACTTTTACGACCATTCCTCCATCTCTGTCACCCCCTATTCGTGTTGTGCGACAATAAAAATTGTAGTACTGGGGTACAATAATTGTTGCCTCCTCGCCTGACGGTGAATTCTGCACCACTTGACACCTAGCAAATCCACGTAATCCCTTCGCACTCTTCTATTTCGCTAAAGTAAAGAGGACAGGTATAGGTAGTGGGTGTGAATACGGTAACAGAATAGCCCGTAGGGGGCTTCATTGATTATTTTCCAAAATGATTGCTTCGATTCGTGATAAAACCTTATTAAAGGTGCGAATAAATATGTTGGTGAGTAACGTCTATGAGTGAGTACGATATATTTATTATTTCAAACTAACATAGCGCTCCATGTGTACAGTCAAAAAAATACAATATTATGAAGGTCAAATAATGACATCTCCCATGCTAAGGTAAAAGGAACATTGTCTTTGCTTATTTTTCATATATAGGGGGAATCCAATACATGAAAATGAATAATTATGAAATAGAATTTTTAATTACCAATAGTATTTAATTTTCAGTTTTTAATCAAATGAAATAAACAGTTACAAAACTAAAATTACATTTTTACAAATATGTTTTGGGTCAACCCAAATACCCAATACATAAAATATTGAAATTCTGTCTGTGACTCATTGCATTCACAATCTAAAGTCCCGTGACATACGGACGAAAGCAGTTTAACTGCAAAGTGACAGCAATTAAGGATCCGTTCTACCCTTCGGTACCGGAACCCTAAAAAATACTGTGAGTTATTTTATGGTGCAAAAGTTTTTTTAAACAGATGAAAATTTTCTTTATGACTATCCATTGGCCAATTTAATGAATTCCCTTAAATGGGATATTGATATTTCGACTTTGTCCTAAAACGTAAAGTAATGATGCAGTTAACTCAGTATTGGCCCACAAATCGTCAAAGGAAAATTAAATTTGACGTTGCTTTCCTCAAGCTTCAATTGCACCATAAGAAAAAGATGAGAGGATGAAGATAAATACAAATTTCAAATTTAAAAGAGGGGACCACACGACAGATCTGCGCGTGGACACCTCACCCCATTTTTGCGAAAAAAGGTTATTGAACTGAAGAGTATACCAGAGGGGTGCTTAGATTCGAATGTATTGAATTGTTATGTTCATCTGATAATGTTGACAAGTGTCATGCGGTATTTGTAGATATTTGTACTTGAAGGTTCCGTAATCGAATGGTGGGACGGAACCTCCTCTGGAAGGTCCGTTTGTTAGTATACCTACCTACGTCCGTGCGTCAAATCATTATATGCATTACATTTTTTTTTGGTAGTGTGGAAAATTTTTCAGTAAAGAAAATGTATTTTGAGAAGTCTTTTTCCAGTAAAATCATTAAAAATGTATTTTTAAGGGTCCATGCTATTGAAATATTCTCATACAGGATTCAAGCTAAATAGATCTTTAAAAATGTCATCGAGATTTCTTACAGATTTTCTTATAATGAACCGATATTATTCTTAGATTTATATTAATTTATATATATTGAGATGAGCTTCCATGCATGGTTTGATAAATCTTTAAAACACAAGCACTTGCGTATCAAATGTGTAACATATAAGGTCAGGTGGGGTAAGAGCGTCAACGGGGTAAGTGCGACAAACCATATATTTTTAGGATATATTGTTGGTTAGACGACTTGCCCCGTAGACGCACTTGCCCTACCTTACCTTACCTAGTTACAACTTTCAATAGAAACAAAAAACGTCAACGTATGCTGACCTCCGGTTTTACACAATGATTTGTAGTCTGAGTGTCAAAATCTGTTGAAAATTTAAAACACTTTTGTTACATCGTATGAAGCCTAGGGGACCCTTTAGTAATCCATGCGTGACACGCGTATAACCGATTTATTGAAAAAGAAATTGAGCTCATTAAAATGTAACGTGTATTTAAAAATACCTTATACAGGGTGAATCCTAACTCGTGATCACAATGATCACCTCTGTGTTCTACCTACGAATATGAATATTGTAAATTTGCCTATCCTCTTGCATTATCCTGGCTTATTCTACTCCAAGGTTAACTGGAAGAGATCCCATATGGGATAAGTTCGCCTATGTACATTATCTATAGTGATGCAAAATGTTTTGTAATTGTTTATGTGAAATAAAGAGTTTTACATACATACGTACTTTCACTATGGGACCAACTATGAAATCACAAAAAAAAACTGTTTCATAGAAAAGTTCAATACGTACTCGACCAAAATGTATGAAGCAGCTGATTTTTTCTTCCTGATTTCAGAGTTGGTCCTATAGTGAAAGTTGTTCATATTCATAGGAAAAACACAGAGGTGTTCATTGTGATCACGAGTTAGGAATCACCCCGTATATTACTCGGAAATAATGCAGCTTACTATAAATATAGGATTTTTCAAATCGGTTTATTAGTTCCAACATACAAATAGAAAAACACACAATGTTACCTCTTTATAAATAAAATCTCTGTATAATAATAGTATAGATACAAAGCTAAATTAGCGAAATTGGAATTGAACTGCGTGTGTATGAAAGTGCATTTTGACTTGGCTTATGCCAATAAGCTTGAATTTAATTGAGATTCGCTGTCACAAAATCCGTAAGGATACCAAACGAGATATTTGCTGTTTACACCAGAGTGATCCTGATATTGTCTTTTGTTTAAAACGCAACATACCCGCGGATTAACGAAGGGTCGTAGTACGAGAAAGTATCGATTTCGGACAAGGCCCGGGGCTCGACAGTGCCCTCGCGATCAACTTCTTACTCGATGCGGGGTCACTATCACACATGAATGTAATCGTTTACTTCAATTCTTGTGTAAATATTTACAAATATATATTACTATGATCACTTAACATCAGGTGACTCGCCTGCTCATCTGCCTCCTTTTTCACAAAAACAAATATAAATAAATAAATAAATATCACATAAATAAATAAATATCTAGCGATTTTAATAAATATGACGGTGTAGGAGATTTGCAGGCTCAAAAATAGAACGGTTGGTCGGCTTCATTAAAACTCATTTTCAAACTGAGCAACGCTCGGGCTCCATCAGTTCAAAGTGCACCGAGATTCTTTTGCCTATTGACACGAAACACCTGCTTTCCCTGAAAGAACAACCTCAAAGGGTAGATGATCCTATAATCATCCCATACATAGCAACTGCAATGTCACAATTTAAATAATCTGTCGCTATACGTTACAAAATTTTATTTATTTAAGCACTTCTTTATGTAACTGATCCCCTTTTTAGAATTCCGAAGTCAAACTGAGAACTCTTAATAGACACATGTAAAGTAAAGGTTGAAATTTTATTTTATAAAATAATATCGAGTGATGTATCAAAGGGTAGCTCTTAAAAATCGTTATGTAAATACATATCATAATTATCCGTTTTTAGATTTGGGATCATTTACGAAATTTTTACCTTGTAAAGTGTCATTATCGCTAGAGTTACAGGTTTAGCCAAATTTAAAAGTTTAGTAATAAAAATCTGCAAAGTATCTTCAATAAAGGCACATAACGTAAATTCATTTTAAGTACTAGTAACACTATAACGATTAAGTAAATAAACTTGATTGGTTCTGAAAGGTACAGGCGACTTAAGTGTTTATACTTACTAAAAACGTCTAAAACAGCACCAAATAACTTTAAATAGACAATTCCTTCATACTTGTTGTTTTCGAGATAGTTTTTTGTGTTTGTAGTTTTGGAGTAACGGCGTTGGAACCCTAGACTGATCCGGTGGTGACAAGCTCTTGCACGGGTTTCTATTTATGCATGAAAATTTTATTCACAGTTAACGAATAAGAAGTGGGTTCTAGTTTTACGTACGTGACCGTATTTACGGATGAAGCTGGATGAGAATAAATTCTTTAACTTAAGTTCGTAGCGGTGTAATATGCAGCCAGTATCGCACATTCATAGTGGCCTGTTTTGATGAGCGGCGCGATATCACGCGCGATAACCGAACCCTTTCGTCCGTTAGTGCACCGTTTATTGCCCTCCTTGGGAAACGAATCTTGTTGGTTTTGTTTTGATACTGCTGACTTTCTGCTTTTCTGCCCTAGTTAAATTGCACCTACGATAGTTAACGAGTTTCGAAATTTAACAAAGAGCCCTCTTCGACTGACCGGAGCTTACGTGACTCCGTTACATTATCTTTTTCTTGGTCTTTATCGTTTGCGAATGCATTTTGCCTAGGCCCATTACCTGTTATTATTTTTTGGTAACCTTATAAATTGAGATGTGATCGTCTGCTAGTAATATTTTTATCAACATCTAGTTTTGGCCCCCAAATTTGTTTGCTACAATTCTAAGCAAGTATTTGTCCTAAAATAGCTATTTATGTCTGAAAAAGTAAAATTGAATTACTTCTTTAAACACTAAATTCGTACGAAATTGTTAGAAAAATTCATTTAATTTTGCCATATACTGGTGACTGTCAGCCAAAAGTGTCCATCATTGGTGCCGTCACCCGTACTTATTGCCACTTATTGTTTCATGTCAAATGTAAAAAAATATAATATACTATCGCGAAATAGGATGTGATTAACGTTAAGTTTCAATTTCGATCAGCACCCGTGCCCTTGAAATATTCACCTCACACGTCAAACACTCCTCATATCAATCAATCAAACCGAGACCATAATCGACGAGAGTTCTCGTGTTATATGCAGAGTCATCATCGCTCCGCATAAACTTGCGATTCGCATTGAAACAGCTGACAATAATTATCGAATTAATGCTCCGTTATGATAACTGATGTGAGCATATAAAAGTTTTATGGTCGACCGAAAAGTTTCGGCCGATACATCAATTACAATTCAATTAGTTCGAGAGAATACTTTCAGGCGACACTTATTATGATAAGGGTAGGAATACTTAGGCTAAGAATTCACCTATAGAGGTTCGTAACCAGCGGCGCCTCTATTCTAGGCGGTAAAATCCAAATCGTATTTGACCTGTTATGGTATTGATTTTAGCTCAGCCGCCATTACTGTAACGAACTGCAAAATTATGTATGTATGTATGTAAATACTTTATTGTACAAACGGGAAAATGACAAACAACAAAATAGTCAGAAACACAAAAGGTATGTACAAAGGCGAACTTATCCCTTTAAGGGATCTGCTTGAAATTTCGTGCTGTTTCGTCAGTCTACAGAAAAAAATGTATGATGAAAAATTATGTACTCAGTAAATATGTAGTCAGTCTGTAGTTTTACTGGTTTACTGTTTGGTTTTTTGTTTCCACAAACGTGCAAGTATAATTATTTTTATTTTATCAGATTGATAGAAATCTATGACTTGAGGCATAAGTTTTACACTGCACATATTAATGTGTAAATCAAACACAAATTGTTAAGTTTTTTCTTACGTATGTAGAAAGAGATTTTGCATAAAGTTCACGCCCGTGTATACTTAATTAATTATTATTCGAAAGGATGGCCTGAAGCTTAATCAGAGGTTAAAACAAGGATAGCAAAAATAGATTTTGACATAGAATCTTTTATTTCATCTTATTAGCAGACGTCTTTTGACAGCATCGTCCTTCTGACGTATTTATATTAAGCCCAACATTATTTACCTTCACTTTTCGCTTGTACGCATTTCCGTAATAAAAACAAGGTAATATATTACACGACCCCTTTTTCTGCTGGCCCTACAATTTTCCTTTGATGTAATCTGTACCGTAGGACTCCTGATTTATTCTGTTACAGCTTAAAGAGTAGTCAGCTTGACAGTTCTAAGATTTGTAGCTCCATTTTTTTAGCTCGGTAGGTAATACTTTATTATCCCTATCAGACTGCCATCTAAAGTCGGTGTCGTACAATGATGTGGGTGCCGTAAGATGAAGTTTAATTTTTATTTGTTGATTGTGCATAGCCGATTGTGCAAAATGAATTTGCGGAATTGACATCAAGTTTTTAGAGGGGTAGGTAATTCTGTAGCTCTGCCTACCCCACTCTGCGAACAAAGGCGTGAGTATGTATGTATGTACATAGCCGTGGTTGGGTATACTATTTGGTTATTCACTGAGCCAAAATAATTCGGAGAAAAACTATTTTCCATACCGTTTTGTCAAATATTCTACTGGCTACATTATACGCCTTTGACATTGACAAAATGATATGGAAAATAATTTGGTTTTTAGTATAATTATGGTGGCTTCTCTTTACTTGAGCAAGGTGTAGTCATCATAAAAGTGCAATACGGTTTCCAAATGAGTAATGCTTTATTAACCGACTTCAAAAAAAGGAGGAGGTTCTCAATTCGTCGGGATATTTTTTTTTAAAACAAAGTTGGGTATAGAATAAATTATAAATAACATCAGTCAACACACTACAAGTTCTTTATTCTCAACACGACATTAGAATGTCTGATTTCTGATTGTTGTCAAATTATTATGTTTTTTGAACTCTTGCTTTATTTCTTCGCCAAGAGAAGCGCAAAAATGAGAGTAAAGAAATCACTCGGAACAAACATTGTTTGCATAATATCGAATATGGTTCCAGTGCATTGGCACGTCGGCAAGTCGACCTTTGCTATTATTGGCATTTTTTTTTAATTAAAATCTAGTTAAAGTTTCTTAAACAAAGGTTGCGTTTGACATTGAATTCTTTTTTACGTTTCAATTCGTTTGTCGTGTTATTTTGTACTTGGTACACATTATTTTATTTTAATTACTATGTGTAATAAAAAGGTTTCTATTCGAACATAAAATACAAATTTTACTTCACTACCATTACTACATATTAATAAACAAAGTCGCCCGCCGCGTCTGTCAGTCTGTATGTCGCCTATTATTATGCCGGTTTATTATTATTTTGGTTATTATTTAATCTCAAAAACTATAGAAGAGATCTTCGTGCGGTTTTTACCATCAGTTAGATAATTTTTCACGGAAGGTTTTTATGTATAATAAATTGTTATGTACTTACGGGTGTTACAGAAAACTCACATAAACCGAAGCGAAGCAGGGGTGCGTCGCTAGTATATAATAAAATCAACTTCAGAAAAAGCGTCATTATTATACGGAAACTTCGCAAAAAAACCCTTTTACCGATAAATTATTACTGTAAGGACGAAGAATGAAATAAATCCCTATTTCGTAAAGAAATTCAAATTATACCTTTGTTTGTCGCCGTCAAAAGAACTTGAAGATAGCTTTAAAAATCCATTTCGGAGTTATCCCGGGAAAATGCCGCGGGTGATTTTTTATATACATATATTCACCGCCTTACGAGACGCGGGGCCTACGGGGCGCTGACACATCGCTCTAATAAATGTAGAACATATTTTTACAGCTCATCATTTTACTTTTTTAAGGTTACTTAACTCTGTTCGCGAATATTTATTAGTAACTTAGTTCTCGCTGCTTCTACGGAAAATCTGTTTTCAATATATCACAATCTCCTTAAATCATATAGGGACCCTTGAACGAATAAGATAGCTATTCAATTTTATTCTTTGGACTAGATTTTAGACTGACATTTGCATACATTTTAACAATACTGAACTAAACATCAGAGTAAAACCAATGTGTTCCATAATAATAACCTTTTAAGTCTTTTACCGTAATGAAAACTCGTGTAATTATTTATTACTTTATATTGGTTTTTAAAATATTAGACTACAATCTTTATTACAATCTAGCATTGAACCGGATAAAATACCGGGCAACTTCAAATTAGTTATACAAAATCAATGTTTTACACACATCTTCTCTAAACTAAACCCCTCTCATAAGTCTCAAGCCGCTAATTTAATTTAAAGCATGTTTTCTAAGTGTTAATCTATCCCTTTTTTTGCCTTAATTCGGTTACCCTACCACTATGTTTAAATTAGATTGATAACATCGAGTGGCAGGTATGACAGTTAGGTATTAAATATAGGGTAACTACATTTCAGGACTTTAAATAATGACTTTATTAGAAAAATGAGGACGGTTATAAAAGGCTAATTGAAATAACTGAGTTAATGTAATACACCATTCGTCATAAACTAAGCCACAATCAAGAATTCTATATAACCAATTCGAAGTCACCCTGTAGGTACACTATGTTGAACAGATATTGGCTTCAATTCAAAACTTAAGTTTAGAAACGTCTAACTCTATTCGAGTAGTTACTCTAACAAATTTACAAGTATGGTAAACTTAACTAGTGTTATAACTTATGTAAAACTGTAAGGATTGCTCACAAAATAACGTAGTCGTGTGTCCCTTATAAAACTCAATAGAGTAGTGGGTGTGACCGTTTTGCTCAGTATTTCCTCCGGTCCGCATTCGCTCGCCATTCTACAGGGAAAGGGAAGCGCCCAGATGTCGCCGGGACAAATTATTTACTACCCTCCTTTTGTCAAGCCTCTCACATATTTGTTATTGCGAGAATTGGGCAGTTCACCTGCATTGCGCGGAGAGTTAACCTGATCATGTAGGTTATGAATTTTAAAGGACCATTGGAGATTTGAGACTGCAATTATAATTGTTAGTAAGTAGTCTGAAATTGTTATTAAATAAGATTTATTCCGCTTATTAAAACTTGAACACTGAAAAGTGAAACTAACACTTTGTATAAAGACAACACAAGATAAACACCAATTGTTGGAACTATTGTAATGCATGACATCTTATTATAATATTATGCACACAGTTTTGTCAATAAATGATTATCTTATCTTATCTTACCTAAAGTTAAAAAAATCGAAATCATCTGGTTGCAGTCAGATCAAAACCTGTGTGACACAATATTAGAGTGGCGTATGCTTGGCATATTTTTTATTGTCAAAAATTTGGCATAATCGTTTTTCGACTAATGTTAACTTTGCAGAAATCGTACTTGGTATAATTATCCAAATATTTGTTTAGTCAAAATTCAAATTGTTATATTATTGTCAAGGCTGAAATTAATTACTAAAAATGTGTTTTAGCATATTGATCGTATTGCATACCTACTGAAATGTAGCAAATTACATACTTGGGCTGAGATTCTACACATTAAAACCTTATTGTTTTCGATATGCTTCCATCATTTCCGTGTTGTCAACGTTTTGATAGCCCTTATTTACTTGACAGTAAAGGCGGCCGAGTTAAAAACAATACCGTAACATGTCAAAGGCAATTTGGTTTTACTGAGATGAATAGAGGCCCTGTTTAATTACCATAAAAAACAAAAGGCAGTGAGCGAGCGAGCAAGATGGGTCATGCAGAAGCGGCTCGGATAGGTTAGTTTAGTTAGCGAAGCGTAGCTCCTGCCTTAGCCGTGGATGTTAGGTCTTTTTTACATGTTTGCTTGTCGAAATGAATAAAACCATTATTGTTACTGCAACATAATAAGCTAGGTCTTTCAATCTAAGATGTTAGGTTTGATACATTTATTCTGTAATAATTTTCGCGTTAGTAATTTTATGCGTTTTTTTATTCGTTACTAGTGACCCGCCCTCGCTTCGCTTCGGTTTATGCCAGTTTTCTGTAACATCCGTGCATAATCCAAAACTTATTATACATATAAACCTTCCTCTTGAATCACTCTATCTATAAAAAAAAACGCATCAAAATCCGTTGCGTAGTTTTAAAGATCTAAGCATACATAGGGACAGACAGACAGCGGGAAGCGACTTTGTTTTATACTATGTACTTAGTGATGACGATTCAATCATCATGAATTCATGAAATTTCATGCATAAAGATTATTCGGACAACAGACTTTCTTCATATAGACGCATGTTGGCCATAAGCTGGACAGACCGAGTGCCCAATGTTGAAGTTCTGCGTCGAGTTGGGAGGAAACGTGAACTAATGCAGACCATCAAAAGGAGAAAAGTCGCCTATCTAGGTCATTTACTTAGGCACCCAAGATACAAACTTCTGCAATTAATAATGATGGGCAAAGTTGCTGGAAGAAGAGCTGTCGGGCGCAGAAAGAAATCGTGGCTGCGAAACATTAGAAACAGAAGTATGCGGACCTGACTGCCAACCTTCACTAGTTGGAGAGGCACTATAAGAAGAAGAAGACTTTCTTCCTAGTGATAGTATGTGAAACTAGACTAAGGCATTGGAGTTTATTGCCCTTACTTATTAAACGTGGAGTAACCGTGGAGTAGCTAAACCATGCTTTGTCCTTATCTGACATTGTGACATTTGAATTTGACAGATAAGGACAAAGCATAGTTTAGCTTCTCCACGGTTACTCCACGTTTATAAATAAGAGCATACGCCTATAGTTACGTAATCGTATTACTGACCGCATGCAAGATCTTAAACGAGCTTCTCATTAATTTAATGTCAATCCAGTCAATCACATGAACCGATTTCATCCCCGCCACATTTACTTACTTCTCGAACGCCTTTACTTTTTCAGCAGCTCGGATTCAGCCAGTGACAATAATGATCAAACATCTTCACTCCATTCGGGGAAACATGCAGTACCTACTCCAACGTGATGATATATAAGAATATAAGTAGTTAAATAAGTCGTTTATTACAAAAAAGTTTACATATTGAAAGGCAAAATAGAAGTACTGTTATGAAGGAAAATGACAAACACGTTCTATTTACCAACCTTATTTTATACTACGTAGTTTATAAACCTATTTTAACTCACTCTCGGTCGTCCAAGCTTATAAGTCACAGTAAGTAGATATGAAATATTTAACATGTTTAGAAGGGGGGAAGGGCCCTTTTACCTTAAAATCCCGAATTACTTTTTTCCGAAAATTCATTTGTCCAAATTTTTCATTTTTCCGAAAGCTGGGTACCCCTTATCTTGCACAATTTCTGTTGTCCGAAATACACTTCGCATAACCGTTTTCGCACAATTACTTTCAGCCGAATGATACTATCGCATAATTATATATTTACCATAATTATTATGTCGCATAATATTCATTTGGCACAAATTTGAATAGCATACTACTACTATCGTCGACTTTTATACCGCTGAATTTTCTGTAGCACAATATGTATTCCGCCGAATTTTATATCGCAGAATTTTCTGTAGCACAATATACTTTCCGCCGAATTAAATATCGCAGAATTTTCTGTAGGACAATAGACATTCCGCTGAGTTTATTGCGGCATAATTGTACGATAACACAATATCCCAATGTATAACGAGTTGCAAAGTTGATGGTGTTAGGTTAAAACTACATCCCCACAGAACAGAATCGCTGCCAGAAAACTAGGTTAGGTTAGGTTGAAACTGCGTCCCGCACATAACCGAATCGCTGCCAGAAAATTAGGTTAGGTTAGGTTAACTACATCCCCACAGAACCGAATCGCTGCCAGAAAACTGGGTTAGGTTAGGTTGAAACTGCGTCCCGCACATAACCGAATCGCTGCCAGAAAATTAGGTTAGGTTAGGTTGAAACTGCGTCTGCGTCAGAAAAATGATGGGTTACGACAGTTAAAGAAAAACAGTAAATACGTTATTCAACCGTAGGAGTATTGTTCTAATCAACATTATGCCAATGAAAATTGTGGGAAATGATTATTATGCCATAACAATTTCGGCGATACGATTATTCGGCCATAGGAGTATTGTTCTAATCAACATTATGCCAATGTATTATTCTGCCAAAGAAAATTGTGCGAAATTATAGTGTGCCAAGAAATTTAGGCAAAAAGCAATTGTGCGAAATGATGATTGTGCCAATGGTTGCTATGCGAAACAAAAATGTGCGAATAAATTTTGTGCAAGACATTAGTAACCCCCGAAAGCTATGTTACGTTGGAGCTATTTTAGATTAAATGCATAATTTAATTGTCATACGTAAGTACTCGTAAGGTTAGGTTTGCTTTATAGACGATAGCAAAAAGTTAAGTCTTCTATCAAAAACTTGCGTTCGGAATTATGAAATTCGGAATTTTGATCAATTCGGAATTATGACTCTTCGGAGTTATGTAGTGTTTAGAAGAAATAGGATGGAAATACTATCAAAAAAACCACTTTAAAATAATTAAAATGCTACATTTGACTAGGGTACGGGTACCAAAAGATGAACAATTAAGCGATTACACTAACTTTAGACAGTTTGTTTACAGTAAAATTAACAATTATCATACATTTTTATTTAAATAAAGTAGTCATTATTTTTGTTAATCAAGTAGGTACATAATAACAAACAACAATAACCTTTTGAGTATAATAATGAAAGAACTAGTGAGGGTTGAAAACGAATTTTCTCGCAGGTGTCAACTTGATGGATCGATTTTCGCCACCGTATACCCATACATTGCAAATTGCATCGAAATCTACTACACACTAGAGCCGTTTCCAATAACGTGATAATTATACTTACTCGTACACCTATTTATTTATATACAAATATTGCTCCTTTAAGAACTAGTACGTGTAGGATAGGATGTAACCGGTTTTTTTTTGACTAGGTGTTATGAAATATTATTTAAATAACGAAAACAAGCACTGGGCTTAACCGAAAACACACATTGCACTGCATAGCGGCATAACCCCGCATATTTGCTTTCCATTAATCCGCTAGTTTGCGAGTAAAGCAAACAACTCGGAATAACTAGCTCAGTTTAAATCATATTACAACGTTTTTGATCAGTGTCCTTTAAAATAAGAGCCGATTTTCATTTCGTATTTTAAGCGTTGAATGGAGACAGACATTTAAACTTCACTTTTGAAAATGTTAAGAAGAGAAAAATTTAATTATACAGTACCTTAAAACTGCATGTAGACTATGCACAGCATAATAAAAGTATAGGTACTTAGGTGTCTATTTTATGATGTCTTCACATTCTCCACAATAGAGTAAGATGTCGATCATGCTGTTGTTGGACATCAGACAGATCTTTCTGCAACACGATTGGCTATGCTAGTCACATGCGAGCACACAATCGGAGTTGAACGCAGTCGCCTTGGCCGGAACCGGCCGGGAGTAATGATGATGATGATGATGATGGACATCAGACAAAAGTGTCCCTAATTTTTGCGCGCAAGTTCTAACAGGGTGGGCAAACCACCATTTACCCGACAGCAAAGTGCAATGTTTTTATTTAAGACAGTTTTACATGCCATAAATTTATAAAGAAAGTCGTATCAAGCTTTCATAAAATAGCGGCTGAACATGCCAGCTTTTTTGCACATAATTTATAAAATATATTGCATCACATAAAACTTTCACTATACAGCAATTAGGTAAAAAAAACTGTTTATTTCAAGCATAAAAATAGCGTTATACAGTACTCCGTGAACATTTATTGCTTACAGGCCATCACAAACCACTTAATTAAGAACATAAAGCTCCGATTAATGCGTTTGCTGCTTGTCGGTGATACGAAATGTTTAAGCTGTATTAAAATATTGCTTGAAAATTTGAATAAATTCATGGCCCTACGCCATTAATCAAACTCAAACTCAAACTCATAACATTTATTTGACTTGACACTACAACAAAACAAACAAGGTAAAAAAAAACATAAGAATCGTCGCACTGTAGTGTGAAGTCAAATAGGACTCAGCTCAGCATGTGCTGCAGCCGGAGCCACAGCGTTGGTTTTCAGCTGAACCCTGGTATTCACTTATTCGTAGCTGACCGCGAACGTATTACATACTTAGTTTGTTTAAAAAACAATACATGTTAATGTCTGGTGAGATGTCATAGACTGTATATTATAGTGATCGATTTATTTATGTTCCTAGACCACGTGTTGATCTTACCACTGTGTAATGCGATATGTATGGCTTGAAATGCAACATACAACTGAAATATCTAGTCATTTTTTTCTTAACTTTTCGTTTTAACCTAAACTTACCTAATTGAATTTCATACAATATATTTTTTATCAAATTCAAACGTCAAAGTCACTACATGCTAGAATGAAATGCAAATTTAACACCTCGCAGCTTACGGTGTGTGCTGAAAAACCGCTACAATCACTGTAAAAACAGCGACACAGCAAAGTAATTGAATGCGTAAGCTTTACGACACACTCGCCGGGCTAGTGGTGAGCTCGGGATAGTGAACAGGAGTTGTCGATTCGATATTTAAACTTCACTCTTGTAGTACACATACTTGGCTTGTGCTTTGCGTGCTAGTCAATGATATAATAATGATGTGTACTTACACACAAAAAAACATAAAAATAAGCTTAAAAAACTTAGTGTAGGATACAAAAACTTACATTCAGAGCTGATAAATATTTATTGGCTTAACCGACTGTATGTATATGTATATGTATATGTATGTATATGTATATGTATAGTGGTCCACACAGACGAACATAGACACAGATACCTAAATTTTTCATATATTTTTATCAAAATCATGTTTCATTACGATTAATAGACAGTCATCAATATAAGGACACAGTAACAGTCCTTATTTTGATTGACTTTTACTATCTTGGTTATATTTTGAAACTTACTTTGTAAGGTGTTGTACATAACGTTGATTTTTAATCATGATAACGATAAAACCAGTTGTCCATCCTTTTTAAAATCATAAAAATATACGAATTGACACGTTAAGCTGTAGGTAATTGTAGAAAAAATGATTTACACTTTCGACTACGACTCATCCGTGTCAGAGTTTAGTAAAAATAGGTGCAAATGAAAATAGCCCATTGAATCGAAATTCCAATTTAAGCATTGTCTCAGCACTTCGCTGGGCAGCGCGGTGGGCTGCCATTTATCTCGGCGTGTAAAAATCTGAAATGGTCCAGCGACGTTCGCAAATTACAAACGCCCCCGGGGGCTTTGCTGGACAGTTACAGCGCGGTTTGACTGTTTAGTGGTATAGCGGATGTGCGTTGTGATCAATCAGGTCCGTTGAGGTCAAGCGATTTAATAATTGTTATGTTTGTTATATTTGTAGTTATAAAATAAACTTATAATTTGTGTGACCCCGCGATTAATTAGTGTTTACGAAAAATAACTCGAAACTGTGTTCATGAATGTTATAATTACTCTATGGATGAATCATTAAAGGGAAATCTGTTGTATTTTAATGTAATGATTATTAATTAATTAATTCTTTGTCTTTATTCATAGGACCTTGGAGGAATTTCATTATTGCCTCAAGTTTTATCTCAAATCTACATACGAAACAATCAAGGAATATACATAAAATATACCTACACACTGACTTATAGATGGCTTCTATAGGTACACTTTCAAGTCACATAAATCGTGCTTACAAAAAAGACTTCTTTAGAATTTACAAATTTACTGATTCCAAGGAAGAAGAAAAAAAGACTGCTTTGCAGTCAATGCAGATTATCAATGAACGAATTGGTAGTGTTGGTACCTACCTAGTAAATTGAACCTATGAGAGGGGAATAATACGCCTTAAAGTTCATTTTTGAACGCGCCCTCGCTGGAATTTTTTAGATCCATCTTTGCCCGTCAACAGTACAGACGTTTCATTCTACTACACTAAATAAGAGTAAGACAAGAAATTATTGCTCCAAAAATTGCCAGTTTAAACTTACCTTTACATACCCAGATATTCGATAGTTTAAGACGTGCTGTATCACATATCAAAGTTGCAAAACCATATCCCGTGGCATCTCATTAGATTGTTGTTAGTAGTATTCCTAGTTGCGTAGTAAGACACGATGGCCATAAATCTCGGTTATTACACATCAGGAGCTAACCACATCTGGGAATGTCCGTCTAATTGATGAGCAAGTGATATTAATCCGTTTGCTGGTTGCTTGCTCCAATAACTACAGCAGTCTCTGATTATAGGCGGTTAAGTATCGTGTTACCTATAATCCTATTCTATTAAACAAGCAATATCTAAGTGTATATATATGTATTTGAAATCACGGTCTCGAACACTGCTCTAACGATGAAATTTGCAATCTAGGAGGACGAAAAATCGATCTGTCAAGTTGAAATCGATGGGAAAATTCGTTTTCAACCCGAGTGTCGCTCGGTCTTCCAGGTACAGATGATTTATCAAGGCTATTTTCAATGAGGTTTATAACAAAATGGTCTAAATTATCAATGGATTTTTTACTAGGTAATTCAGAAATTCATTTAGATTTAAAACTGATATCAAACCTTCACGTTATAATATATAATTTTTCATCAGCGAGAACTTTTAGCGATGAAACTTTTCAAATAATGCGACTACCGTTTCTAATCCTAGCGGGATAGTGGATTTGCATCCAATGAATATTTGTTGAAAACATTTTGCCCGAAAACGTTGCGGAGAACGGACGAAAATGCTGTCAGCAACGCGCCAACTTAACGGTGCCAGCGAAACAAACAAATTTCAGCTTTCAAGTAGCTAGCTCAAAATTGTGTTTAGCTGCTTGCGCTGTACTTGTTGTGTGTAGGTAGAAATATTTAGTTTTGTTGTTAAAGCGCATTTCAGTTTGCATGGTTCGCTTTTCAATGCCATATCTGGCGGTAAACATTTGGGAAGAGTACAGTTTGTATATTGATGTTACGAGATATTGTAGATTTTCGAAAGCTTTTAATTTTCCTATCAACCTTAAAAATATATTTCCGTCAAAATTTAATCTTAATATTTTGAAGGTATTGATTAATACATCATAGAAATGTAAAGGTGAGTCCACATTTGTAAAATTTCATAGTAACATGGTTCCGTGACTATGTCAGTAACGAGTGTCAGTACCGGTCATAACCGGTACTGAAATGAGGACGGTATTTGTCATGTTACGATTACGACTTACTGTCGCGATGTGACCTATCCCGAGCGCATGATTTACACCGTCAACATTTAGCGTAACAAGTACTGTAGATTTGCCACGTAGTTCGATTCTATGGAGCCCTATAATGTGGACACATCTTAAGATAAATACCCAGTTGTAGCGTTTGTCGATGTAGTGTCAAAGCTACTCTCCTCTGAGATTATTTCAATGCCTCATCGTAGATGGCAAATTACAAGTGATATTTTTTGTATGTCCACTCATCATGAAAGAGATGTCAAGCGATAAACAAGTTTTAGCATGTCGCACAACTGTAACTGTGCTAACAGCGAGTGCGGTGACTGCGCCGCCTGCGTTTTATGGCCGACGCATTCCACGCAGCAGGTTCATTTACAAACAAAACTTTTATACAAACGTCGGTAGTTTTTATTCAAAATATCATTTTATCATCACTGTTATTTATGAAATCAGTAATGGCAATTATATTGAAGGAAAACTAACTACCTAATTAAACATACCTAAGTAAGTTGTATGAGTATAGTAGAGTTGTACTACTTAAGGATGTAAATTTTCACACGCCATTACTACCCTGAAGTAGTTCGATTTATTAAACTCTTTTAATAAAATATATGCCATTAGCGATGAAGTATAAAAATATAATATAAATTTAAGCAAAGACGCGTTTAAATAAGTAATATTATTTGTTATTATTATTCAGTGGCAGTTCTCGTACATGGGTAAAGGTTAAGTGAGTTCATTATGTAAGTAATTACCATGCTAATTGTGCTCAAGCTGCATCTGAACGACGTCTTATCTATTACACAGACGACAGGGTTGATGAACTACTCAAGCAAGGAATAAGGAATAATTAACAAACTCGCTCACCAAACGCATTTTAATCTTAAGAGGATTGTTATCCGACACGCTAAAATCGCGTAGCTGTCAAAAAAATCCGTACAAATTTAGCTCCGGGCGATAAAGTTTCTCACCACCTACATCAAGTCCGATATCCACATTTTTGAACATGAAGTTGTTATGAAAAACTGCGTTAGTACGTTTCCATTTCTTTTTTGTTTCTACACAAAAATCATTTCCTTGGGAAGGAAAACTTAACTAGTATTTCATTAATATCTACAACATATTCAATAATCGTAAAAATCTAAATAAGTTTACGGGAACAGAAACGTTATCGTATTTGGTATGGAAATTTTTAGCTTCACAATTCTCTTCCATTCCTTCCTTGGCCTGACCATCCCGGTCTTGAGTATCCATCCATCCTCTCAGTCCAGGCCTTGCTTTCATCGTGCCATAGAAATAAAAACATGGTCCAGTACAAGTGGGGCTGGCTCTCACAAGTATCCATACTTATAAATTGTGTCTGCATCGAAATATGTCTGTTTAAACTAAAACATTTTCAAATTTACTTACCTTAAAAATGCTAGTTAGAAACGTCTTGTAAAGCATGTTGTATAGTTCAGGAAATATGATTTGGCCGCCTATTATCTACTTTGCGATATTTTTTTCTGCGTTAAGAGTTTTTTTTTTAAATAGACACACCAACAATATACATGGCTTACATTTTAAAAATAAGTAATAGATGATTTTAGACTAGCCTGTATACCAATTACAGGTGTGCAACAGCGTTCACCAAAAAACAGGTACAACTAAATCTACTCGACATTTTCTCGCGAACGACCTGGCTGCAGCACTGTACGCCTCCATACTCCGGGCTAATCATTATACAGGGTGTACAATCCAAATGGGTCAGTATGGTGAAGTCGGAAACTATGAGAGATGGCGGATCTGTTCTTAGGAACCATGACGTCGATTTTAGATTTAATAATAATTACATTCAAACTTTTTTATTAACTCTCATACATAACCAGGAATCTAACCTGGTCAAAATTACTTAACGCGGTTACAAAAATATTGACCAGGTTCGATTCCCGGTTATGTATGAGAGTTAATAAAAAAGTTTGAATGTAATTATTATTAAATCTAAAATCGCCGTCATGGTTCCTAAGAACAGATCTCGCTATCTCTCATAGTTTCCGACTTCTCCATACTGACCCATTTGGATTGTACACCCTGTATATATCTAATTTATAGCGTTTGTGGTAATCATTATACAGAGACTGAAGTCTACGCAAAACGGAAAACTGGCCCAGGTTGCTATTGCATGGTTTCGACCGAAAAGTGGTAATGCGAGATGGTCTGGTGTTAACTTTAGGAATTATAAAGTTAAGATTTTCGAGAATATAGCTTTCATGGATGTATCCATTCACGACTTTGTGTAAGAAAGAAGAAAGAAAGAAGTTACCGGACCTAACCTTAACTTTAACCTTAACCTTTCAACCCACTGTGCTGTTTGAAGAACGAGGGCAGTTTTACGATTACGTTTTGTTTAGTATTTACAAAAAGATATTAGTGAAGATTACAGACGGCCAATTTATATTTCCTGAACCATACCTATTCCACAAGCACAAGTCGCGTATTCATTGTTTTTTTATGGCATTTAAAGGGCAATCATACAGTCAGGTTAGAACTACGTAAAATATTATGTTTTAGGCTACGGATTGGACTAGAAATAATAAAAAACTGAATGTACAAAGTAAAGCTCATTCACTTGCAACTTAGGAAAAAAATAAGGTAGATTCTCGTATTTTAAATTGCTCCCCAGGCATGTTAGTTGTTATTGAGAGTGGCCGCTGTGACGTTTTTAACCACAGTCGTATTTTGTCGCGCTAAGAGTTAAGAGATTAGCTCGAAAGCCTATAACGTTGGGCATAAAGAATTCCGCTTGAATGCTTGCATTTTTCTGCAGCAACTTTTTCAGCTATTCCGTTTCCATTCCAGAGGGACACGATAATTTAAATGTTTCGCGCTTCCTGATATTTACTGTTTTTGTATTTGGTTTAATTTTAATTTTGACCACGCAGTTTGCCTACTACATAATGACCCTACCTACGATACTAGCGGTCCCGGGTTCGATTTCCCATAAGTGTAATTTTTTGCATAATGAGCACGAGTACCTATTCGTTTCTGAGTCTTGCATGTTGTCAATATATTTAAGTTGTCTTTATATTATTTAAATATTTTTTCTTTGTCTATTACTCATAGGAAAAGCCTAGAGCTTAGTTTGGGACTGGGTGAACCCTGTATGTGGTTGTCCTATGATAAATTAATTCCTTATTAATTTTATTCGTCCTATTTTTAATAATAATAAGTTGCATTAAGCATTATAATAATAAAAACAGCCCTTTTCAAATATAATTGATTAAAAGCATTTTTTTATTTGAGCACTGTCAGTGTGCTTTGTTGATGGTAGATAAGACGCCTAAAATTGTAAAAGATGAGACAGTGCTCGCGAGAGTCATCTCCATTTTAATTGTTATGGTTTTCCATGGTATCAGATTAATACATTCTAGAATTTAACTAAGATCGATAAACCAACACTGCTTTTCTGTATTCTACATTCAGGAAGCGAATTGCAGCCGTTAATCATGGCTGGAGGCAATCATTCGCCCGCGGATCGAGGACTCCTTGATCTGAGATAGTTGCGTTGCATGTGCGGGTTGCATGCACGACCACGAGCTCGGGAAACACACGGGACAATATTTTGAAGGACTGAAGCGAGAAGGACGCAGATGGTATAATTCAAATAATAATTTATTTAATTTACTCACATTAATTTACTTACATTCATTTACTCACATTATTTTACTTATATTAATTTACTTATATTAATTTACTTATATAAATTTACTTAGATTGATTTACTTACATTAATTTACTTACATTACTTTACTTACATTAATTTACTTACATTACTTTACTTACATTAATTTACTTACATTAATTTATTACTTATAAGTATATCGTATCGAAATTAAGGTCTCATTTTCGATATATACTTTTTTTTGTATTTCTCGGAATCTTTCATGGGTGTCTTTTTACCCAACTGCGTCAGAAGTTTTTTCGTATATATGTATTTATGTATGTATGTCTATTTCTTTGGTATGCTATGCAGCCTAAACGGCTTGATGTATATTAACATATGAGGGGTTGTTAGATTCGTCTTGATTGTGGAAGTGACATAAGCTACAATATTACCTATACTTTTATCAAAGTTATGAGAGGGGGTAACAATTTCTTTACATACATGTCTGTATGTACATACAGACTACAATATTAAAAAATGCAGTAGACTTCTCAAAGCTTTATTTTATTATTGGTAAATATTTCGTGATGCATTTCGCCTTTTATAATGAATTTGTACCTTATAACACCTGCGCTAGTACTGTGTCGGCCTTTTTGTGATTTCTGTACACCTCTTTCTTTACAAAACCTCTTCTCTTCTTTTTTTAGAATATTGACTCTATTATTTTCAATTCTCACATTACATCAGATATTCTCTTCTTGACCTCTGAACGTTGCTGTTGTTTTACTAAAAGACCCTACCCCTGTGGAGTCCCAATATAACCTATACTATTTTGTCTGAAACTTAATTTTACCCATTAGAAGGCCGAAATATAGCTCAAACTATTTAACGATAAATCTTGATTAATATTAAGGAAATAGTAAAGGCCATTCACAATTTCGTATTGTACTCGTAGTTTTAAAATTAGAAAATACAAATCTAATGTTTTAAAAATAATCATGCAAATTCTTGTTTGTAAACTGGATTTGTATATTAATAAAACTCCTAATTAAAAATGGAAATAAAATCAGGAAAAGAAAGTGGTAAATTGTGTTCACTAAAAATTACAACAAGGAGTACAAATATAGGTCGCAAAATGTAACTTAAAAATCTAACAACAGAAATAAAGATTTGCTGAGAAAAAATAACTCTAATGTATAACTCTTGATATATGAAAAAATATACATAAGAAATTTGGTCTAAGTCTATTTTGTAATAAGGTGTCTATCCCTTCGCTTGGTTCTCAGCAATAGAGCCCCGCGTGTAGTAAACGATACCCGCCAATGATGAGGCTTCCTGCCACCAGCTCAATCGACTTATAATCAGCCGGTGATACGATCTATTACCCAACGCTCGCTCTATTGTTCTAAGGAAACTATGCGAACACTGTTTCCACGTATATAGTGACATGCTAAGTGGCTTGCCTAGCAATACTGACGGAATATAATGTTATTTAAATTCGTATTGTATTTTAGGGGATCCAAAAGACGACACTATTAACGATGTCACGAGTTATGTTCAATATGCTTGAACGTTACTTTTCGGGTAACGGTTACGTTCTATATTCTATATTCGCTAGCAAAATGCGACTTTTAAGATATTTGTACTTGGTTTTCTTAGCAATTGATTTCAATTACAATGACCATTTTTAAAATACAAAATTTCTAATGTGAATTTAGATAAGCAGAAATGATACTGTTGTTCTATGAACCCTAGATGCACAAATCGTGCGTTCAAAATATATTTTCTGCTCTGTCAGAAAATGATTGTAACTACGCCAAAATGTTAACTTCGCGGGTTGAATAAATAAATAAATAAACACTTTTAAGTTCATTATTCAATTAAGCATACAATAATCCCGTACAGGCTGTCACACGTACGTTCAGATGCAGCCCAAAACGTCTGGAGCATCGAACCGCCTCGTAAATCTCAACTATCCGCTATTCGCTAGTTGTCTGGAGAGCACTTAGTAGTGTCCTCGGCTTTGGCGGTTGTGCTAAAGCATAGGTGTATCGCGGATTTGTGGAATACTTCTATCTGCTAGTTGTCATTGCCTTGTAACTAGTATGTACAAACATATAAGTTTTAATGTTTTCGTTAAGTACACAGTCCGTTTTTTTAAACATAAATGCAGTTAGTGTTCGTACCGGACCATAATATGGATAAGAACATTATTTGCTTTAAGAACTGAACGAATAAAAAGGAAACTTTTTTAACCAGCAGGCCTTTGGCGTAACAACACTCGCAATCACAATCGTTTTCATTTTGAAAATCAAAGGCTTGTCTGCATACAAAATGAAACCGATTGTTTTGTTTTGAAGCCGATCGCGATTACGAGTGAGTTACGCGAAAGCCCTGCAGACCACTTGTTTAGATACTATCATCGATATATGTTGAAAAAAATCAACCCCCACCTCTCATAGCTTTGAAATGTTACCTGGAGCTTATGTCACTTCCACAACCTAGGTCCATATTATGATCGCTTTTATCGTGGTCGAATACGGGATCTCGTCACTCTCGCACTTACATATTGGTCAGAAAGTGGCAGATGTTTTGTTCACGTTTATCTACATCTGTAAACACGACCATAATACGCCCGCAAAATGATGTTAAAATTCATCAAGCCGTGTATGCTGCAGAGCGTGCCAAATAAATAGACATACATACATTCACAAATACACCCGAAAAACACTTCTACTGGCGCAGATAATTTAGAAGGTTAAAATAATTTTCCTAAGATACAGAGTTACTAACTTTATTAAGTTATAAGTGGTAGTAAATAGGCGTGTTGAATTTTTTTATGATATATTGATGATGTGTTTAGCATAGTTGGTAGTGACCCATACGTTACGTAGCTAGCGGTCTTAAATTTGATTCCTAGTTTCTATGACAAGTTTCTTATTTTCTGTAGACGTATAAGATTTTCAAATGCCTTTATACTTTTCTTTATTATTAATAGAGTTTCTCGGCACAACGGCCTTCTTTAGAAACCATTGACATGAGAAGAAAAACATGGATGCTATATTTCTTTCCCAAAATATTGATGAATGGAATGTTTATTACATAAATAAAGTACACACATATTTTTCATGTACTCTTGTCCTGTCACAATTGATCAACTATGACAAGTTTCTTATTTTCTGTAGAAGTATAAGATTTTCAAATGCCTTCATACTTTTCTTTATTATTAATAGAGTTTCTCGGCACAACGGCCTTCTTTAGAAACCATTGGCATGAGAAGAAAAACATGGATGCTATATTTCTTTCCCAAAATATTGATGAATGGAATGTTTATTACACAAATACAGTACACACATATTTTTCATGTACTCTTGTCCTGTCACAATTGATCAACTATGACAAGTTTCTTATTTTCTGTAGACGTATAAGATTTTCAAATGCCTTTATACTTTTCTTTATTATTAATAGAGTTTCTCGGCACAACGGCCTTCTTTAGAAACCATTGGCATGAGAAGAAAAACATGGATGCTATATTTCTTTCCCAAAATATTGATGAATAGAATGTTTATTACACAAATACAGTACACACATATTTTTCGTGTACTCCTGTCCTGTCACAATTGATCAACAGATAGGAATTATTTCTACCTGACTGCCAAAGAAGGAGGGTATTTATTCTTTGTTAGCATTTTGCAAAAATACAGATTAACTTTTTCTGAATTATACGTACTTACTTAAGACCGAAAGGGTTTATGAAATAAGGGGCTTAAATAAAATAAAAAAAAACGTAAGATTATCACTTGTGGCCTTTCAAGAACTCTTGAGGCGTCACCATACCAATCAATGTATATTGATCGCTTTTCAACATTATAAGATTGATCTAAAAGCCTTGAAGCTTTAACCTTTTGAACGCCATACGTCGAATAGAAAATGTGCCACCCACGCGCCAAACATGTTTGCTATGCTATGCAAATGACACCTTATTGCTACCAAACAAAGTCTCTTTTAATCTTGAACTCTTGTCTGCTGTAGCCGACATGGCGTCAGTGGCACGACTTTTAGTTGACGGCCAGAGCCGACTGTGGTGTTGAAAAGGTTAATAAATACGACCAATAGAATAAATCCTTAACACATGGGTGTACCTATAAATGATTACAAAACTTGGTTGACTCCATTTTAATAAATTGAACATCATGGTATATTATTTTGTCAGTGGTCTATCCGAAGTCGGCCCAGATCCCCGCTGTCGACCTCCTCCTTAGCCCACGGTATTACAAGCGGCTATACCATTTTATACCAGTTTATGCGCTTTTTAGCGCCTCGGAAAGAGAAAACGACATCTTAGCGGCCCCGAGCAGCTGCGTGTCTAAGAGCTCGCGACCGTTTTTGGACTGAAATTTTGTAACATTGTTATATGAACTTTGTATGAGCGAAGGGAATTTAGACGAGACATTAGTGACGCTAGAGAGCGCGCTGAGAGTCTACTCGTTTCTGTCTCAGGAACTTACGTCTCAGAATGAGCTTAGTTTATTATTTTGTTTGCCTGTGTTTATTCTAACAATTAGAGGCGGGTTAGTATAATACAGGAGGCGCGCATGTACCCTTTTTTGTCTTAGTTTATTTCCGTAATTCGGTGAAGGACATATTTAATACTTTTAAAATATATGTTTTCATTATTTTGGTTGGAAGATTAATCATAATGTGTTGCCTAATTTGTTCTTAAATTAAACCAAATAAAAAATTGGGTTATCTATTGGCGTATCGCCTTACAATGAACTTCTAATGAATACTAGAAAATTGTGTTCATTATGACTAGTCTAGTGAACTACCTTATAAAAAGACATAAAACTAGAACTTAACTTAAACTAAATTGGGATGTATAATAACGCACGACTCTCATGTGTTTTCTCTTAATAACAGTTTCTTGTCAAACTCCTACGAGCGAGTTTTAAGCTACCTACCTAATTGAGAAAGCACGCCCTAAAATATTGTTGTTTGTACGCTCTGACGTACTTAAACTAGCCGATTCATGTTTCGCCCGTCAAATTGAAATATGAGTACTTAACAGATGGATTGAAATATGAGTACTTAAGAGACACATGGCTTACATGGCAATTGCACTCTAGATGACGGGAACCAACTAATTTCAATACAGCCATCATAAAAGTTTTGATATTTCGGGTCATATTTCCACGTAACTATATTTTATCAATATGGCGTCATGGTCCAATATGGCTAACCATAACGGTTACCTATCCGAAACACTAAAAAACGTTTGCCAGCTGCTTCATTTGCCATAATTTTCGTTTGTCCGAAAGTCATTTTTCTCTAAAACCGTTTAACTTTCCTGAATTGTTATAAAATAAACCGAACCTAACCTACAGGTTCTGTAAGTATATCTCATTAAACATTTTGAAAAGTTATTGGGTTCAGACTAAAATGAAAATTATGGGAAATGAAAATTATGGCAAATGAAACAGCTGGCAAACGTTTTTAGTGTTTGCGATAGGCTACCAACCATAACTATTACCTTTCAGCATTTCAACTGGATGGACGTCATCATCAAGTCGTCGTGTAAGTATGTTTTGACGTCAATAGACAAAGGGATTTTATAAGCGTAACGTGTATATCTCGTACGTACCGTGCGTATCGTGTACGTGTATATGTCTCATCCATGGTACCGTAGCTCCCAAACGGGTGCACCAATTAAAAACGCATTTTTCTAAATAGAAAGGTAGTCACTTTACTCAATATCGATCTAACTCTTAACTTAATAGTATTAGTAGCATAGCATAGTGGCATAGCATAGTATAAAAAAAAACATTACAAACCCAAACATCCTAATAAATTTAACGCACTTACACTACACACGCTAACTATCTTACAAACGACACGAAACTATGTAAACTACGTTGCCAGTTACTGTCCCGTGTATCACAATGCTAGATCCACGGAAGAACAGCGTCGTGACACTCCTGAGTGAGCTCACGCAATATTATAAAAAAAAACTGCATTTAACCTATTTTAAGCAATCTTAAATTTTAAGTGTTTTACCATAATTAGCTTTACAGAATGTTAGCTTTAAGTAAAAAATGTATAATTTAGCTGAAATACAATTATTTACTTCTTCTTCTTCTAGTTTAATTAATATGCGTCCTAGCTAAGTTTAATGAAAGACGATTGGGCTGTAGAGGTCTCCATTATATCGGAGGTTTTATCTATTATATAGGTATTAATGATTTCGTTCATTATTTTTTGACAAAACTCTCTGACCTTCACCTCCTTAAACACGTAATACTTAAAACCAGCGATATCGTGACTGGCCCAAGATAACATGCATTCGGCGAACGATATCGTTATCGAAAATGGATTGACGTAAGCTGCCAGACAGTCGCGCGATATCAACTCCATACATTTTGACAGATTCCGAAAATAGTTTACGCTAGCGTTAAGCAGGCAAATCGAGCGAGGACACCTCAAAATTCGGTTTTTTCTTTTTCGAATATTCACTTGTCCGAATTTTCAGTTTTCTGAAAGCTATGTTATGCTGGAGCAATTTTAGATTTAATGCATAATTTAATTGCTATACATTTATTTTGCATTTATTTTATTTTGCTATTGCTTTGATTTATAAGCGATATCAAAAAAAAAAACTATCAAAACATTATATACAAACACGAAAAACTGAGAACCTCCTAACAGTTATTTTTGTTTGAAGTCGGTTAATGATGTAGATTTTCGTAAAAAATTCGCATATTTGCTTATATGTGAAGTTAAGAGATTTAATCGCCTTAGTTTTAAGCGATTCAGTCCCGTAGTCGTATTAACATAATTATCTAAACCTCATAAACAGCGCAATTCCATGTTGGCGAGAGACGGACCATCACTGAGAATATTCAGCCTAACTATGCAAGTGTCGGGCGTGAATATTCAATCGATAGTGTGAACCATGCCTAACGGCATGCTGGCATAGCGGGCTTGGACAGAGAGAATTCATAATACTAATCTAATAATCTTTTTACTAACGGTCATCCGACAGCAAATAGAATTTGTTTATTTTTTAATCGATTTGTACTCAGGTTTAATATAAAGGTAGATTGTTCTCAATATTCGCGATACATACACATATAGTGTAGGTAGGTACTTACTTTGTATGATTTTAAGTGCCGTTGAATTACAAACCTGTTCAATATTATTATTGGTTTGTAGGTATATTCCATTTTAGGGCTAAAATTTTCAGGGTATTTTTTCTGCTTTGTTTTACCTCATCTTACCTCTATATCGTTATCGTATTGTAGATATCATGGGGGCCTAGCATGGCTGCGTTTGTCGCGTAACAAAGTGTGGATAAAGCATCCGTCACCTTCTAACACGTAAATAAGTACGAGAGTGACGGATGCTTTATACACATTTGACACGCGATATAGACGCAGCCATACTAGGCCCGCTGGTAACTCTAAATCGCTTGACAGTAAGACGTGTAATAATGTCTATAGTATGATTACGTTATGGAGGCAGGATGGGATAAACTAAAGTAAAATAAAAGCTAAGTTAGATTAAACTCTGTCAAATACCCATACTTAACTATCTTCTCTTTATTTTATTTTTTCTAAATGTCTTGAAGAAGCAGTCAGTCTGCGCCCCAGCAAATATTGCCGTGGCGCTGCATTATCACGGCAACCCGAAACGAATCATTAGCGGCCTTTACACGTAAAGTTCGGACCGCGGGAAACGCCACGCACCATTCCACGCGCCAGTCCGAACCGTACATTTTGTAGTATTTTACTATTACAGTTGCATTTACACGTACGGTTCGGAGCGAAGATTGGAATGGCGCGTGGCGTTTCCCGCGGTCCGAACTTTACGTGTAAAGGCCGCTATTGTATTGGACACAGCGCGTTCTAAGTTCGCTGCATGACGTTGGGCCATAGGTTTTTTACTGAATAAATGATTTCATTTAATCTCCCTGCTTAGTATGTGTAACAGGCTACCATCAGCTTAGCAGTAGGCCTAGAAAAGTGAACCTAATTTTGACTAACCTAGAGGGTGCAAATCTTCAGGCCAACATATTACAACGGACACAAACCGTTCAAAACACTCAAAACTCAAGAAGGAGGATATAATTTATGAACGTATATTTGTTTTGGACGTATATGAATCTACATAGTGTCCACCTAAGAAAAAAGGGCGCATGTCTCATACTACCGCGTATGTATAAGTGACCTTATTTCTTAAGATTAAAGGTTAAATTTGCTTTTACTATCAAATTGCGCATGCGTCCTTTTGGTTTTAAGTCCAGTTAAGTGTGTATAAAGTATATGTAACCATCTATTGTGACCGACGTTTTCTAAACTAAAACGTGCGGAATTTTTGAGTTGATCTTCTACCATTAATGTCATAGGCCATATTTTTGCTATGACAGTTGGGATTTTAAAAGACTTGATATGTTTCTTGCGGGTGTTACGCCGCAAGTAAATTTGGCAGTTCATTTCGAATTATATTTGTATTTTATTACAATAACCACAAGTAAATGCGAGTGTAGCGACACTATGTAAGCGAATGGACTATACGATGCTATTAACGACTCTCACTTCTTTCTACACGAACTCTCAACAACATTTTTGTTTTTTGTACAGTATCTTTACACATACTAGTGATATATCTTAGTTACAGGTAATCTATGCCACTAGCGTCTATTATGTACGTCGCGGCGCGGTGCATAGACGGAATACATTTAGTACGTAGTTTGACGATAGTTCGGTGGCGTTGTGTGACGAGTGACATTCGGTCGCGGCTTTGGATCCCGCCTGTCAGAATACTTATCTACATTCAGCAAGTTGCATGCAAAACCGATATTAAATTAGGAAATGGTGAAATCACCTCGTCAATTTTGACAGCATCAATAGTTAAATGCGATAATCGAAGATAAATAAAAAAAAACTATAAACTTGTATATAAATCCCTATGTTTTCCTACAGTGTGGGTTTTATTAAGTTGTGTTGCAGTGTGTTTGTGTCAAATAAATGTGTATTTGAGTTTGAGTTAGAAACCGGCACTTAATCGTTGTAATAAATAAACATTTACCTCGACGTTTGGCTTTATAACAAAAGCACGACAAGCAGACGAACACCTTCCACTCTAATCTTCTTGTAACACAGTAATTTTAAGTCTTTAACCGATTATAAGGAAAAATATTGTAAGTATATATTTTGAATACCTTTGTGTTAAAATCGTGTTAGTTTATAAAAAAATGTTAATCAAAATACCGATAACTATCCCTGATAAAACTAGAAAGTATTTAATACTATTACCAACTGATACTGCGACCAAATTACTACAATGACTGATTTACATTTTTTTTTTTTTTAAACCAGCAATATACTTACTTCGTTTAAATTTCATTCCAAAGACGTTCCGATAAAACAAACTGGTTTCTATGTAAAAAATGTATTTATGTATGTATGTAAACTCTTTATCGCACATAAACAATTACAACACATGTTTTCATCAATATAGATAATGTACGTAGGTAAACTTAGCCCAAATGTGATCTCTTACAGTTAACCTTGGAGTAGAATAAGCAAGGACAATGTAGAAGGATAGACAAAATTAACAAAATAACAGAAAATAACAAATAAACATCAGAAAACCGGAGAAAATAAACTGCTTTAATGAAATACATACATAGATAATTAAACATACTAATGTAATTATTATTAGCTATCTGACTCACGTGAGTACCCCTCCCCAAGCATCAGCAAAGCCGGCCCAACTCCGCAAGAAGCCAAGGCATCCATGGTTGCTTAATGTCTTCTGAAACAAAATTGAAATTCTATTTTAATCTAACCGAAATTGTATTACGAATAAAGAAGTCAAATAGCCCAAGTGCGCATTTAGCACGCATAAAATACTTAAAAGACGGTTAGTGGTATCGGTAAATGGTTCCGTGCCAAATACAAAGCAACAAGATTTATTTTAGTATTACCAACAAACAAAGGTACCTGAACTTATCAATGGGGATTGCATAATAAAATAGACCTTAAAATAATGTATGTTGGTTAAATAACTTGTCAAAAATTTGTTGACGTTATCTCGTTAAATTATTTTTTTGTAAAATTTATTCATTTTAAAATTCACTTATAAACTTGTTTTTTTTTACATTGATTTCGTTACAGAAAGGATGAGCTTCGCAAACTCTGTCCAGTCGAATCAAGTCACCTTAGCCTTAAAAATTTCAAACTTAAGTAGGTACCGTGGGCGAGGCACATGGCTTGCAGGTGTGTTATTCTCTCAAAAAACGGCGGTCGGTAGGACAGACGAGCGAATCGAAGCGGCGAGTTTAAGTAGTCCCGTCCTCACGAACAAAACACATTTTAGCGCGTGCATTCTGAGTTAGGCAGCCTTAAACGTTCGAGAAGTCATGATGCCAAATTGAATACACGCGCTAAAATGTGTTTTGTTCACTCTGACGGGACTACTTAAACTCGCCGCGTAGACAATCACTCGTTCGTCCGTCCGTTCGTCGTTATTGAGAGAATCACACCCCAGAACGTAAGGTCGAAAAGATCTCTAGTAGCGTTTGCGTACCGGAAGACGCAACTTGGGTAAACCTCCATCAGCGTAAACCGACGACTTGGCTATAGTTGCATGAAATCGATGGATGCACGCAGCGTAGGACGGTGCTTGTGGCGAGCCTATAGGAGGAAGACAATAACGAACTCTTTCAGTTAAGATGATGATGATGTGATCATATAACTAAAACACGTTGAGTGGTTCTCAAAATACCTACCATACCTAACATATCTAACCAAACCCACCTATCACCTATCAAAAACATCAGTAAAATGGCCGTGGCATACGGTCAGATAAACTGAGGTAACCGATAGATGTGTTGAATTATAAAGGGTCTTGTAGGTTTTAATAACGAACAAAGGTTAAATTTTAAATCTAAATTGTTGGGAAAAGGTAGATAAGTTACGTAACACGGTAGAGCCGGATCAAGCTCAAGACGAGCGCGGCTCGGGATAATCACGGTCTCACACCTGACATAAACGCGCTGTAATGAGCGCAATTGCCAAGTTAAAGCGAACGTACCTCCACTCACACCGTTATTAAAACGGAAAAGACGTAACTTTTCAAATAAACTACACTCGGTTGACCAACGAACAACTCATTAGGCGATTTATAACATCAATAACGTGAACAATATGATTGACTTTCATCGCTTTCGTTGCGTTTTAGTGCCTAAAGAAAAGAACATATTCTTCAAAAGGTTACAATAAAATTTACACTTTTAAGCAATATTAACGCCCCGCCACCCGCCTTGACTTTGCCATTATGTATTATGCACATAAACTTTTAGAAGACATATTGCGTAGTTTGACAATATTTGCGCTTCAGAAGTTCTTGCTAATATCATCATTGGATCTTCCTTGTTGCATGCTATATTCACAATAAAAATCGACCGAGAAAGCATCGCTTAATACCCTTTAACCGTGAAAACATGTTTAAGAACCAGGGGCCCTAATATGGCTACTTTATCGTGAGATAAAGTGTGGATAAGGTATCCGTCAACCTCTGACACGTAAATAGGTACGAGAGTGACGCCGGCTGGTGGTTATGTCTGTGTCATGCGTGCAAATTTCATTGAAAATTGAAACAATAAGTAGATGCTTATTTTTTACTTTAAGTGCGATTGACAACGAATTGGAAATAATAAATATATAACTAAGACATTGCCGTGTGACTGGCAGCCTTTTTAACCCGATAATTAAAAGTGTTTTTAATGGCGTCCGCAAAGCTTCGATGGCTCCAATTAAAATGCAAATTGAACCTATCGTGGTGAAGTTCTTACAACTAGTTAGTTTCAGAATTATTGGACGAAGTTTCACTAAAACCTGAGTCATGAATAAAACATGCACTATATATTTTTGCAGCGCGAGGTTGGATTTTAATTATAGTTTGTGATGAATAAAGATTGAACAAAAAGGCTTGGATAGCAACTAATACAACTAAAGCAGAACAGTAAAATTGAAGGTCACAGTTTTTTAGCTAGATGAGTAATATCGTCTATATAGGGAAAAAACTCATTAGAACAAAAATAATGGATTGCGCAGTAGTACATTAGGTGCCAAACTACTTCATTTTTTAACCTTATCCTGCCTTGAATGCCTCGATTGACTCTTGATATTCATAATCTTAGCTAAAATCTAAAACCAAAGCTAAAATCTTAAAACTTTATAGGTTATACAAATGTAACCTGACAATTTCGTTGAATTTTAACTCAGACGTCGATAGCAAAACAAAATAACGATCACCTAACTCGTTTAGGTCCTAAAGAAGCCAAATGTAGCATACTCCAGGTACCTACTAGAGATTCAACTCTTGTTCGGAGCGTGAAGTAATCGTGTTTTCACTTGAAATTGAGTCTGCAAGTTTGGGCGACGCGTTATCGGATTTGTTCTGGTACGCGCTTGGAATCCTGCAAACTTGGTCGCGTTCTGTGAAATTGCAGGCCCGTATGTGCAGCTAGTTCTTGCGATTCTAGATTGGTGGCGAGTGTAGGGGAAGGACGGGGGTGTTATGCTGCACATTGTGATTTTGTGTTCTTATTTTTATATTGTTCTCTGTACAGTAGAGTATTGTGACTTGAATGGAAATAATTGGATTATTATTTTGACTAAGGTATAACTAAAATTGTATTTTGACATTTTGGAAGACAGTTTTTTTTATACATTGACAAAATCATGATCTACATAAAATTATGACTTTATGATATTATGATTGATTTACAGTTGCAACTTAAATATTAATTTATTGAATTCTAAATAAACACAATAAACACAGAAATACAAATAATAAGCATGATTTTTTTAAATATCCTTTTTCATTTAAAGTTATTCAGTTCAAGGATTGGCATCGAGCTCGATATCAACACTTTTGCTGGTCCAATGATTATGTTAGTAGAAGAACTTGGTATACACATTAATATTTAACTTTTTTATGTGCTAAATTGGCATTGAGCATTGGCAAAAATGAAAATAACAAGCGACTGTAATTGGCATATTCCTCAACCTACGCCAGATTGTTAATTAATTATATTTTTTTTAAACAAAAAATGTTTTGCACTTATTGATAACATTGATTTAAAAAAAGTCACGTAAGTAATTAAAAATTGCGGCGTGTATTTTCTACCAGCTATAATTACATTTTATGAACAATCGGTCGTAACTTTCTAAAACATCATAATTGCACTTGTTTATCCATTCCTCATGACAGGCTCGTATTTAAAGACCACACGAATTTTTGGTGCAATAACTAAAAAGTTAAAAAGAATTCTAGTTCTTGAGACCACACAGAATCTTTTATCGTTTAAAAAAGATGCGTAAATGTGTTTTTCGTATTTCTAAAATGTTCTTACTAGTACATCGCCCGGCAAATAATTACGTTAGTATTATAATGAAACTAGTTATGCTGAACCGTAATTTCGGGACCATCCAAAAAAAAGCATACGTAGGTAATATACTTGTACTATACTAGATAATGTACTGAGCTCTGGATACAACTATGAGAAATAGTTTTATTTACTCTCACACAATTTAAAACCTACAAAGCGGTGCCAACGTGACCATACCCAGAGAAAATTGTCCATGCGACTTATTTGCTGTCTGTAGCACCTGCTTGCTTTTGGCGCGATTTTGTTATTATGTTGGTGCAGAGGTAAAACTAAGCGGATAGGTTTCAGCTGTTTCTTGAACAGGGTGGAAAATATCCTTTAATTTCGCTGTTACATTGAGAGCAGCGAAAATGTTGTAAGTATTTCTTGTTTAAGGAACAGCTGTTACTAATTCAAACTAGTCGTCGTGAGTTTGTTGTTTAGTCTTTAAATAGCGATAACAATGCATGTTTTTCTTTGTCTATGGATGCGATTAACATAATATCTACCTTCGTGGAGATCCTTAGGGAAGGCCTATGTGTAGCTGTGGAAGTTTTACGGCTGATATGTTAACCAAAAAGCAAACTATGATACACAACTGCTATTTTAGATATTTTTTTTTTGGCCCTTATAGCATTTAAACTATAGAATTGGAATTCAAATTTGACAATTCGATTTTAGTAGAAAGTCTTCGCATCATATCTTTAACAATTTTGTGTTAAAAACTATCTTTGATTTACGAGAAAACTGCCTTGTTTGTTAAAGACTGTAAGATATTTGTAAATTTGGCCCTTATTGTCTGAAATAAAGTTGTTCTATTCTTCTTCTTCTAGTCGTTTAATATACACCAACACAATTCAAATTTTACACTGTTATTTGAAAATGTCGCTTAAAAGAAACAAAATAAATATTGAGATGAATCCACCCACTTCATGTATTTTAACCATTTGAATTCCTTTCTCGTATTCACGGAATATCTGGCAAAAATAATAATATACCACCCAAACCAGGGCCGATATTTTCTAGGCAAGAAGAGGCTAGAAAAGACTACACAAATTGACCTAGTCCCAAATTTTGTACTAGGCTTATATGGGTACCAGAAAACAATATAGAGAAATATCTACTTAAATATGTTAATGAAATAAAAACTCGCGCTAATCACACAAATATTTTTGATAACCGAGAATCGAACCCGCAACCTCTTGCTGCGTCGGCAGGGTCACTACGAACTAAGCTACCCACATCGTAAAAACTCGTCGTCTATAAGCCATCGAAATAAAGTAATAATGCGATATGTGGTCACACAACTTCCCATAGTTATAAAACGTCGAAATTTACAACCAACATTACACCAGCTTGGTTACCACACGAGTAAATCTCAAAGCGTGGTTTTAATTTAAATTCAAAAGGCAGCTAACATTGCATTAAATCAAAACCCGAGCCAACGGGCTGAATAAGCGCAACGATTTGTAAATCTAGCCATTAGTGGAATGTATCGTGCTTGGCTCGTACTAGGCCTCTCTTGAGCCAACAGATGGTATGTGTTGGGCAGAACGGCCGAGAACGACACACCGTTTGCGCGGTTGACAATCAGCAGTAATCAACACAAACTAATAATCATACTAATACCTATACAATAAAAAATATGGAATCATTGTCAATATTATATCCGATGAAAAACATATAAACACAAGCTATTTTATTAAATTTAACTACACTTAGATGTATATGGTAAGTACACGTCAGTTTTTAATGATTTAGAGTAAAAAAAATATTTGTGAATTACACTAAACCTTTTTATGGGAAGTAATGTGTGCATAACGTAATGTGAGTATGTCAGAACGTGAAGCAGAGAATAAAGAAGGGAGGGTGGGGGACAATTAGGGCCGCAATTAGAGGACAGTATGTTGCAGATTACGACCGCAGCCTCCGCAGATTCGCCGGGAATAACAAAGCTTGCCAACTAACTATTAAGACGTTGCAAACTGCCCACAGTTTATGTGTTTGCTAATGGGTTTTGTTAGTTTTTAAGCATCTCAGGATTATGAGAAGTTTTGTTACTGCCAGATGTAATGACGGTCGCCTAAAACGTGATGCTAGTTTAACAGGTTGAGGCATTTTAAAGTTTGTACGAATTGCTGTATTTTTGATTAAGTAAACACTGCAGTATTCACAGCTTTTGGCTGGCTATCGCTATCACGCTTGCACTCGCAACTGACAGTATATTGGTCTCTCGTGTGTCATAGAAAAACGAAGATTGCCGATAGCTATTAAGAAAATGGTAGCACTTCTAAGGTCTGTTCATCCTCACTTGTCTTATATAGTAAACAACTTTATAACCTCAAAATGAACCTTTTTTGGCTAAAACAGCTATTATAAACAAAATAAAGCAATCACGGACAATACATTGGCCAAGTGATGTTGAAAATGTTGACTCGGTTTACTTTATTTACGAAAATAAAGCTTTTTTAGCCAAAAAAGGTTCATTTTCAGGTTAGAAAGTTGTTTACTACATAAGTAATAAGTAAGGATGAACAGACCTTACAAACATAGGAGAGATCATGTTCAGTTAGTTTGAAATATTTACTTAAAATGAAAAATAGCAACTGTTCGACTAGCCTAGGGGATGAACATTACTAGCTGACGCTTTAGTAGTCCTTCTTAGTTTAAACTTAAAAGTTGTCCGGGGCTTTAAGTTGTTTATTATTGTTCTATGCAATATTTATTTAAGGCACACACCCTAAATAAATATTATACATAAACCTTCCAAAAGCATAGAAAATGATTGCGTTTAAAAAACTAAGCGTATAAACAGTCTGTACCTAATAGGGACTAATGGCCTGTTGTTTGTTCAGTAGTTAACTCAACTAATTGTTAAAATTCTAAAAAGAAATCGAAAATCTGACACATTTCCTTGAGATTTTAACCATTAGTAACAATTTTTGACTATTAGTTAGTTTACCTACCGATCAAACAATAGGGCCTTAGTTTAAACTACTAAAATATACTATAGATAGAATAATATATTTGTTTGTTCTGTATTCGCTTTTAGAACTCAACAAATGGTTGGTATTTAAAAGCTCGTGCTTTAAATAAATTAGTTTTGATGATACCTTAATTTATAGCCTTCAAACCCGTTATCATTCTATAAATAAACAGGCAAACCTTCGATAGGTCCTATGACGGGTCGTAATAGGACATTAATGCCAGGGAGAGAAAACTTAATTACTAGAAGAGAAGGAAGTCTCTCTTTTTTCCTGGCAACAAAGTCTCCTTTTTGGTCGGGTGTTATCTTTTACTTGACAAAATCTTAAAAAACCTAAATTCTTACTAGTCTTAGTTTCGATTTCACCTACGTAAAGAAAATACGAGTAAGTCCAAAAAGGTTATCTTGTGTCAAGTGAGGGGTAAAAGATCCCTTAAAAGACCTCTGTCCTTTACAAGAAGCATCTTACGTTACAAACGGTACATATTGGCTCAACGCGTTTGACATGTAAAATATTCGTAAAATCAAACAACAATATGTTTCAAATCACTATGCAGTCACGAACTACGCATTGATGCATTCTTTACACTAGCGGTTTAGAGAAACAAATTGGCTAAGCACAATTGCAAGTACTCGTACCTTTAGCCGTGCTGGGTGCACTGGCAAAATTAAAACGGATAATATTTTTTCAGACGCTCGCACCACGGTTTGTTTTTAAAGCAACGAACAAACACGCGGTCCGGAACGTTTCTGTTTATCGCTAGATTTTACCGCAGAACACGGTTACAGGGATGGAGATTCGCAATTCGTTTTTGTGGGATGCAGCGAGAAAGAAAAATGGTAGACGTTTTAATTGGACTGTTTAGGAGGATTTACAAGTCGAATGCGGTATGATTCAGAATTCGGTGCTCGGTGCTGATTTTTGCGCTGCATTTTTTATCTTCTTGTGTTTACTTTTCGAAATTTAATAATTTAATAAAAATATCGCTATTCAGCATCAGTCTCACACAATTCACAATAATAATCATGACTTTTTTACATAATTTAAATCATTTTTTGAATTAGCTATGAAAATAACTAAATGTATAAGCCAACAAATATTTGTTCCTATCTCTTTCTAGCAAAACCGAATTTAACAGACATGACGTCACGCGGTATATCGGATCCGTAAGATTCTTAATTGGCATGTTTTCCTGCTGAACTACGCATGTTATTTGATACTATATTTAATTTAATATTTATAGCTTTATATAATGCCAGACTAAGTACCATTGTAATAAGAAATATGTTTAAAAAATGACTGACTGCTGAGTTTCTTGCGGCGTTTCTTCTCAGCAGTGGTCTTTTCCTGGGAAGCGCTGGTAGATTCTTGACGTGTAAAAGTGCCCGTGCGGCCTACTTACTGAATAAATTTCTTTTATCTTTTTTATCTTTTTATCTCTCTGTCTAATCTCTGTCTAATTAGCAGTTTAAAATGCTTGTGTCATCCGTATTTCTTGGCCGATTTTAATTTTAATTTCACATTTGATGATCTCTTTTACAGTATTTTCATATTATGTTGAGAAATGCGATTTAAAAATATTCCCTATTAATAAGTGGCGTTTTTTTTTTTTTTTTTTTTTTACCCATAGTATACATATAAATGAAACAACAGGTCACCCTTCAAAGTACTTTTTCCTTATCATTAAAACAACTCATCAAAGATAAATTGACCTTTGAACATACTAGATAGTATCTATAAATTTCTTCATCTGTCAAAACACGCTGTAGAACTTCCAATATAGCAGCAAGTAATCATATACATTTGACGACGCGCTAGCATAGTCGGTAGTGACCCTGCCTATGAAGCTAGCGGTCCTGGGTTCAAATCCCAGTAAGGGCAGATATTTGTGTGATGAGCACGAGTATTTGTTTCTGAGTCTTGGATGTTTTCTTTGTATTTAAGTATATATTTCTATATGTAAGTATTTATATCGTTGTCTAGTACCCATAGTACAAGCCTAGAGCTTAGTTTGGGACTAGGTCAATTTGTGTGAGATTGTCCCTTGATATTATTTATTTTATTAAGCTTTATTCAGTATCCGATAACCGTTGCAAGCCTTGTCATGTAAATTGGAAGGTCGAAGCTTTATAGGAAGCAGACGCTTTATAGTGCATATTTTGACGTTATTGATCGCATTACCATGAAAAAGAGCGTCATCGTGTTTTGCATATTTGTTGAAATATAAAACTCATCCGAATAATTATTTAACTACACGTTGTTCGCTTACACTCTTTAGAGTTTGTTAGTTTTTTAAGAATGCTCAGTAAAAAAAATTACTTACTAATTTTTTTAAGTTAGATTGTGTTTCTGGTAATACCAAAATATGATTGAAAACTGATGTTATCGAAGTTATTACGCGTATCATCAATAATACCGAAAAAGCAATAAATAAATACATTTTGTATTTAAAGAACAATTACCAATAAAATGTATGTTTGAAATCTTATATAAATACCTATAGCTTTATATAATTTCATGGTAGCTACGTTTTTCGTAATTACGGATCAGAAAAACAAATGCTTCCGATTTGAAATTTGGAAAAGATTAAAAATCTTGACTAATCGGACGTAGTCGGATAAGGATCCAATCTAAGAAACGGAATAGTAAAATTCTAAGTTAAGTATACCAAGTTGGTTTTAAGATGTATATTTTAAATTAGCAAAAAAAACAGCAAAAAATATTTTTATCCGCATGGGATTCCATCCCACAATGGCGGTTTTAAATTTGAATTCACTAGCAAGAACTGAAACCCATTAACTATTACCGGAGCCATTTTCCGATATGAAACCGCAATGAAGCGAAATATTTTTTATCCACTTATATCAGGCCCTACACAGTCAATTATTCGTCTATCCATACGCAGTACAAAACTGGAGAGCCATCAAACGTCCCAATTATTTTCTAAAAAGAGGAATGTTTTCAAGCTAAATTAAAGGCTCTGCGGAATTTCGCCGTTCGCACCTGCTTGTATTCAGCTGCAAATTTAATCAGTGCAGCGCCAACGGGTCCGCGCATCTCCGAAAATTTTTCATCATTCTCCATCGGACACCATGAGGAATTTTGCGGATTAAACAAAGTGTATTTCATGTTCCAGATTTTATTGCTCAATATAATGTTACGTACAGTTAAATTACACAGCATGTTAAATTATGTATCAGTTATTAAACTACATCGATGTTTAAGATAAACACAAATGAATAATTACGTAACAAAACATTAAAGTAATACAAAATAAAAATAAGTTTGCATTCAGGATCGTCGCAAATAACTTTGTGATATATTTACGTTTCTATTTTTTTTCTACATTTGTAACATTTCAACAAAATTTCAATAAGCGTTTACGGAATAGATATTTATGCTGAAGTTAGATGTATATTCAAAGACGAAACAAAATTACGGCACATTCCGAAGTCTCATAAATCTTGTGTTTTTGCTCGGCATCTCTCTTTAAATATCGATTTAACTTCTGCAAAAGTTTTTATAGGGTCAGCAGCGAAAGAACAAAAAAGTTAAAAGAACATAATTAAGTGGAAATTAATAAAAACACAAGATAACTTGTTTCCAAATCTTTTGTTGTATCCTTTTTCTTTTGACATGGTTATTTTGTCAGTCAAAGAAAAAAAGCTATACCACAAATTTTATTTTTCTTTACCTTTCTTCTTCAAAATTTCATTATGATCAATTATTTATATGAATAAACAGCACCTAGAATCCATTATGACTGCGTTTATCGGCTGACAAAATGAAGGTTAAACATCAGCACAGGGTGACGGATGCTTTATCCATATTTTGTCATGCGATAAACTCAACCAGACCCACAGATTATCGTTGAAGACAAAGACAAACATACAAATGCCTACTGATCTGACTCTAAAACCTGACTTCATACGATTTATTGGATCGACCCAGACACCTCACGATCCCCCCCGTACCCGGACCGACCCTGCTCAAGTTCTACCTAATTTCATGAAGATCGGATCAACAATACTCAGTTATCGTCGAACAAACATACGAATGCCCATTGTGTTGACAATACCTCACTTCAACCGATTGATTAAATAAATACAAAGTTGATGTATACATTCTGTATAATTTATTCTAACGCTTATAAAAGGCTTTGTATTTTACCCAGCGAATTTACAGTGTAATTATTATACTCTAAAGACTTACTTTGTCTGCAAACGTTACATTTACTGCCGATAAGTAACGCGGAAACTATCTCTGAAACAAAAGTCATAAATTTTTGCCAGCAATAGTGCGAGAAATACTTTGTAGCTATTGTCAATTGTTTTGTTTTGTTTTTGCCTCGCGATTATTGCTCGAAGTTTGCCCGCGCCCATCGACTGTACTTTTTGTGCGCACCTCATACTATTAGGAAGTTTTATTAGTTAGCAGTTCCCCGGTGCTTGCAGGATTTTGTGCAGGTTTAAGTAGGTTTCCGTATAGCTGTATGGGCAGCCCAAGGAATGTTAGTTAAAGGTTGTTTATCTAAACATGCTCTTATAAAAAAACTGAAAATTTTACTTGTAAGAGTCACCCGTTATGTGTTGGCTGGCTTAAGCCAGCAAGGATTGTTTGAAAATACGTAGCTGGCCGCTGCTTTACACTTTTCAATCGGCTTAGTAAAAACAAATTAATAAAGAATATATCTTCAAACAGTCAAAATGTTACTCGTTTTAGTATCATATCATAATCCTCGAAATAAAGAAAAATACGCAAAGGCTTCTATTTTATGTGCAAAACCATCACATGCTATTTCATTACCCTTTTCACAATATTTCCAAACATGTGTGCTATTGCAATTGTAGATCTATTCGTAGATTAACATGAGGCGTCAGAAAATAGTTTTACTCGACGACTCATAAAAAATTGGCAAATGGATTTCGATCACCACGCTAGTTTCTTGAAAAGGGTTTTCCTTCCACACTTCATATTCAACGAGCAAAAAGTAAGGGTCATTCCTCTCGAGGCCGTAAAATCTCACTATCGGGTGACAGTAGAAAAAAAGAACTTTGACAGCCGTGAAGTAGAAATAAAAAGCAGCATCCAGCTGTGGGGGCGTAAAAGTGCAGTTTTTATGTCCGGCAGTAAAACTGGCTCGTTTTGCTAAGTGCGGCTTTCCACTTTGATGGTCGCGGGTGGGCCGATGATTGATGACGTTACCCTTAGGCTATAATTATAGTGAGATATGAGTGTGGTAAGTGAGATGGCAAGGGATGAAAGGTAAACAAACCTAAAGGCTTAGATAATGAAAATGATTTAGTTTTTGGATTGTATCGCTCGGGCAGTAAAACATAACAATACTATTATTGTTTTGCTGGCGGTAAAGACAGTCATTTTGTTTCTGGTTTTACTTTATCTTAATTAATAAAACTCTTTGTACCACGAACTTTAAACAGGTATGTTGTTATGGTGAATTATTTCCATATTTTATTCCATATTTTATACATATGATTAGACATAAAAACTGGAATTGTTTTCGTGACTATAAATAAATCACGAAACAATCTTACACAAATTGATGACAAGAACCAGTTATGTACAAAGTTCCCTTCATCGATGCAGGTGAAGTCTCGTACATAACCAGGTTTTCAAATAAATAATAAAGGCGGACAGCTGGTGTAGACCTTTAGCAGTGGTTACTTATGCAGTCAAACACTCAACTTTTTAAACCTTAAAGTGTTTTAATATGGCGGTGATTTACTATGAATTTTACTAAAAGCAGAGGTACAACTGGAAGCCATGAATAATTTACAGGCGTAGGCCCAGACTGCGGGCAAGTTTCACACGTTGGTTAGAGCCGCTACCTTCGGGCTCACATCGCTTACATGACGTTACGAGGTGATATCTCAGACAGATATGTGTCATACAAACTATACAAATATTTTTTTATTACATCATACATAATTATTTCAATTTGATTCTAGTTATGACTTGAAAAAATATAAGTAAATGACATTTTTTTGTCGCGGTTTATGCTGTGACATAGTGCTGAGTGGTGTCAATTTCGACGTCACAGAATCACCCATGGCAACATTATCCTACGATTGTATTTTTCCTTTCCTTCTATATTGTTTTTGTTTTTATTTTTGTGTTGCCATCATTTTTTTTATGATGTTTTTCTCTATTCAGTTTTTTTTTCTCTGTGTTCGTCGAATAAATGTTTTTATTTCTATTTCTATTTCTATTTTATGTATGCAATATTTCAATTTATAACTTTACGATAATTAACGATGATAAAAACCATAAAAAATACCGTTGCAAGACATTTTTAATGTTGGTAAGATGATGATATCAGACAATTTAACATACGACACGATAGTAAGGGCCGTACTTCCAAACCAGAGTTACGAAAATCGGGACCGTTAGTTCATTCGCCTAATGAGTTGGTCGACTTTTACAGAGCTTTGAGAAAACTGTGAAACCAGTCGCCACACAAAAAATACTTGAATCATTTACACTTAGAGGCTTGTATAAATATAATGTAATAAAGTATTAGCCACCGCTAAAATGTTTCATTCGACATAGGTATTTTAATATGTAATCCACTGAATCTGCTTCTTTGTTTGGGTTTCTACGAGCCACGACGGCGCGCCCCCCTACTTGAATTAACGTTGCACGGTTACGTCCATGTAAGCAAAAGTAAAGTAGTGGGGCGACTCGCCTTAGAAAATAAAAATATATTTTTTAGCATCTGACTCTGGACATTCTATTTATTATAAATGTAACAATGTAAGCTCGAACGGTCTTACCTAAACTTAGGGTCCTAGTGCAAAAGGGTATAACTCTTCTGGAGATCAAATGAAAACGAGTCTAAGTATGTCTAGTATACTCTCCGTTTATGTAAATATATACCCTTTTTAAGTTCAGTCGACTTTTACCCTTTTTTACTAGTACCCCAGCCTTGACACAGAAGTAGGTACCTATTCGAAAAACCGCAATTATATCACAAAACGCTTAAGTTCATTAAGTGATTAACTTCTACAATAACTAGAATCATGTGGAAGGTATGTAGGCGTATTTCTTTGACATTTTACAGCAACTGTAAATAATGTTTCAATTATTAATATTATTATTATTTTATTTACAACAACTTCTTTTTTTACCTCAGTCGATATAGACCTACTTAGAAAATAAGACATAATTGTATAGTTTAAATGTACAAAACCCTCTGTCGGCGAGTCCTATCCAGTCTAGGAAAAGGTTTTGCCAAAGAGCGGTGGAGCGCAGCGTTCCAGATGTAAAAAAAGACAGGACGCGTCCGGAACACCACATTTGCGCTCCAAAATTCGGCATAGCCGAGTGGAAAAAAAATCGGTCAAGTGCGAGTTGAGCTCGCATGAAGAGAGTTTCGTAATTCACAATGACAAAAACTGAAAGTCTAAAATAAGGTGTTTTTGAAAACTTCAATACACCCAAAGAGGTCAACTATTTATTTAAAAAACAGGTTTTGTAGTTTGGGAGAGATTTTAGTTATTACTTAATTAATAATGTATGTAATGGATTTATATCGTTAAACTGGTATTCGCCTTTTGGCATAATGTATCGTTTCCCAACCGATCATTTCCCAGCCCGCGTTTTTTCTGTGACTGTAAATATTTCGGGATTTATTTATATTCATTATTCAGTACCATCGTGTAGAACCCTATGGATGAGGTTAGTTTAGTGTGTATAAAAATCCTGAAATATTAACAGTAACAGGAAAAAAAGCGGGTTTGCAAATGAAACGTTTGGGAAACGATACATTTTGCCAAAAAGCAGAGAACCCGTTGTACTATAACTAGGTCACTTAGTTGATCATTTATACCGACATTTTTATTTAATCTACGGGTCCCTAGTATCCGCCGGGTTAAGGTGGGATTAACACGTCCGCCGCATGCACCCAGACAGGTGGGCATACATTGTATCTGAATGGGTGCCACAGGGCGGTTACCGGTTACCGGCGAAATGGCAGCCCAAGGCAAAGGCGGGAGGGGACGGCTTTAATGCATTTCAAAATGACCAAATTAGAATACAATACAAATAATTACTCTTGTAATTGCAACTAACTTAAATAACTCCCTCTAGGATCTCTGTTTCGAACAACGACAGGCGTGATATTGTATTTCTAAGCATAGAAGAACGCCTGTCAATGTTCAAAACATTTTGCGATCCGGGGCTCTATTCTACATGATAAAACCATATTGCTTTTGACATTTTAACTCATCTTGCTTTCATATCGTAACCATATTGTTAAGAGGGCACTTTATTGTACAAAAAACTGAAAATCAAATACAATATTTACAGAATTCTTGCCAAATGCCAGTCTTGAAAATTATTTGAAACAAAACTTCGATAATTTTATTTTTGAAATAGTTATGACACCTTTTTTGCCAGTCTGTGATTGAATCTTCAAAACCCTATAATCTATAATGATGATTTTTGATTCAATAGTTGAGTGCATTATAATTTCTTAATTGTGGTAAACCATTGTTTAAGTAAATTTTGTGATTTTATAGTAACCAGAAATTATTTGACGCTGCAATCATGGCGCGTGCGAACTATCTCTATATGCTTTGCAGTTTGGCGAAACTATTCTTAATGTATTTTTCAATCCTTGGCATAATAAATTAAAATAAACTCACGTTCTTAGCGCGAAAGAACATAATAATAGCAATAATAGTCGTTTATTTTGGAAATAAAATTCCATAATAAGTTAGTTACACAAGTTCATTATTCTATGTTAGTACATTAAAATTAAATACAACAAAATTAAAATTACATTACATTCAATACATTCAATACAATTACAGTCATGTCATGATAAAATCAAATAATAATAATTAATAGTGGTAGTCCATACATCATTAGCATTATAACAAAACTTACGTAATCTAAATTAGAATTAGAATTTTTTTTTAAAATAGGTAATCAAAATCTTAATCAATATTAGAATTAAAATTATATTTAAAATTACTACCTATTACTATATTATTTGATCTTATTTTATGACACCAATGCCTTTTCTGACTACGTGCCATAGTAAGGGACTGTCCATGCGGTTTGCAAGCACTTTCAGGATGGTAATCTGGGTGCCGCGAACATGATGGAGAAGGGAGACGCACTTCTTACGCATTACAGCATAGAAGTCGTCCATGCGCGCCGCCGCAAACATGCCAGACGCGCATAATATAAACCCATCCTTGTCGATTTGTGAGTGGGTGTACCATCATGCTGATGAAGTTTCTAACGTTATGATAGATCTTGAATACAGAAGGGACCACACTATTCCACTTTGTTTTAGCCCATATTGCTCCTACTTTGTAATCAAATTGCTGGAGTTTCCTTTCGACTTATTCATTTGACGGAATACGCCCTCGTTTTGCCCAAAGAAGATATCACGTTGAAATTAGTTCAGCGACAAACATAACTGTCCAGCAAAATTTACGAGAGCATCCATAATGACTGGAACTTTTAAACTGCCACGTCGCCTTTGTGGGACTTACAAACTGTGGCATTTAACGTTTCTTGTCTCCACCTGAGGTGAAGATTGTTGTTTGAAAAACTTTTAGTGTTCCTTTTGTCTGCTTGCCTCTATTTCTTTTCATAGAACCACGGCAACCCGAAAAGAAAGGGTTATAATTTGAACAATCTATGTAGGCACCTACGAATATGTACGAGTAGTCGAGTATATGCGTAAAGATTTTTCATCATAACGTTTGAACTTACCAATTTTGATAAAGGAGGTGACTTTTGATTCTTTGTAGTGCTACCCACGAATGAATTAGGCTAAAAATGTAGTCCTATTTTAATTTACAACTTTTTAAAGAAAAATAAAGTAAAATCATCCTGATAATATTTGGAATAGTTGTATTATTTAGTAGTTCTATCCAAATTTCATCAGAAAATTGAATCATCGATAAAAAATACGCCTTCAGTTTACTTTAAAAATTATATACATATCCCGTGTGGTAGGGTTTCTAATAGATAAAAAGCAGCAAGTAGCAGCAGGGTCTGTATAACCGATTTAAAAAACGAGGAGATTAATATGTTCGGTTTTTTTTTTTTTCTTAATTAATGGCTTTCACTCCTTGTGTTTAACAAGGTGTATTTCGCCAGTATCGAGTTTTAGACAATCGCCATGGACTTATTAGAGAAACAAGTCCATGGATATCACACGCGAGGACAATTGTTCGGTTAAAGAGATTTACTCTGGTGGACTAAACAGAAGCACATGGGGTTAGCATGGGGTTATACCCCCCTTCCTAATAAACGTTGAGTAACCACCGTTACTCAACGTAGCTATACAATGTTTTGTCCTTATCTGTCAAATTTAAATTTCACAATGACTGATAAGGACAAAACATTGTATAGCTATACCACCGTTACTCAACGTTTATTAGTAAGGGGGTACATGTTTAGCAATTTTTGGTAGGAGACGCTCTAGACACACTTACAGTGATTAGATTGTACTGAATAAGGGCCAAATCAAAAGCACCCGAAAACGACGTACGTGCATGAAGAGTTGATGAATGTAGAGGAAGCGAAAGGTATATTTTTAGACCAGTGCACCTGGCGATCCTTAGTCTCTGCCTACCCTATTGGGAGACAGGCGTGAAGGTATGTCGAGTATCTATGCGCATTCAGCATGCCTGCCTGGATTCGATCCCGATATAGGCAAATCTTTGAGTTATGAGCTGATGAGCGCGAGTCTTGGATATTTTCTATGCACTTATTTAATTTGGTTTTTCTCTGTATATGTATGATTGCCTAATAGGTAGGTACACATAGGTATAGCCTATTAGAACTTAGTTTGGGTAGGTGTGTGAGATAGTCCATGATATTGATTTCTTTTTAAAATAAATTTATCGTGATTTTTACGTTCGTTTTACGTACGAGTGTATATGTTTTTGCTGGATAAAAATATTAAAAAAACACTTTACTAAAACAAGCTACATGTTTATTTTTCAAATACACATCAATAGTTATACTGATAAATTTTAGATGGCAAACTCAGTCTTAAATCCATATAAACTTTCAAATACATACAAAAAAATAAATTTAAATTGGGTTATAGGTAGGTATTGAGAGCTCAATCCGGTTCAATAATGGTTCCGGAGGCATCGGCAGATTTGACTAACTTTGCGACCGGCGCTAAGCCTCTGGGAGCACGAACACAGGTGGAGAAGACATTTATTATATTTTTACCAAAATTCTCGTAAATTTAAATATAGTACCTACTCACAGTCTATCTGGTGTAATCTGGTGACAATCTATCCTATTGTAACCTGCTGGCCTATTGCCTATCGCACTCACAATCGTAATCGTTTTCAATTTGAAAGTCGAGGGCGAGTCTTTAAACAAAATTTAATCAATTGTTCCACTTTGAAGTCGATTGCGATTTAGAATGCGTTAGGCATTAGGAACGCTGCTGGCTTATTGCCTAACGCACTCGCAATCGCAATTTCGATTGTGATTATTTTCTTTTTGCAAGCAGACTCGCCTTCGGACTGTCAAAATGAAAACCATGGCGTGCGACAATTCTCGAACTAAGTATACACTATAGACCGCCGCAGCTAAGCTGACGCAGCCGGCAAGGCTGCTGAACTTCGACGGCCTAGCGCGCCTGTTACGACGTCAAAAAAGAGAGCTCCAGCTGTTAAGAAGGAGCTCCTTTGTACTGGTGTGAATAGGCAGGGATTCACGTTGGTGCAGCACAGCAAAGCACGTAGGAGGCCTCATAAGACTCGGTGTGGTACTACAGTAACGGACCCGATTTCCAAGCTGCGGGTAGGTATACCGAACACGGCGCTCTACGTGCCCTGCCTATACCACTCTGCTACAGTAGATGACATGGTGGAATACGTTCATCGGAAGGTTGAATGCAATCTGATGGTGTTACAGTTTGAGTGTCCTAACTTCTGGCCGAAAGGTGTCGTATTGCGGCGGTTTCAGGGCAACCTACCAGCATCGTCCACGATGCCAACTTTGGCAAAACAGGACCACGCACCTCGGTGTTAATTTTAAGTTTTATATTGTTATTTATGTTATTTATTTATTAAAACAACATAACATAATCTCACGCCTTCGTTCCCAGGGTGGGGTAGGCAGAGCTACAGAATTACAAACATCTCTAAAAACTTGTTGATAATTCTATAACCACAATTTGCACAGTTAGGCTAAGATGTTTACCAGCGTATTAGTGACAGGTTGCAAGCCCATCGCCTAACAGTACTACAAGCCTTTATTCCCTTAGTCGTCTCTTACGACATCCACGGGAAGACATGGAGTGGCACTATTCTAACTCGGCAACCACACGAGGATACACTAATAAACTAATAAGTCTATAAGGTATTTGTAATTATGGGCCTTGTAGCTTGAATTTTTATTATATTCTTTTTCTTTTATAGACAAAAAAATACTAAATAGTTCAGTAAGTTTAGGCAATGACTCATCCTTATGGTTTTTTGTATTTCGGTTTGTCTATTTTCATGTCTGTCTATCATTCTTTGTTTATTATAAGGGTACTATTCTTGAGCTATTTGGATTACAAATTACTTAGTTATTAGTTTTCGCCATGGTCACCACCCATAAATAATGGACTGCCTCCTTTGCTTTGGGTTTGGTTATTTCAGAATGAATGTATAAATAAAGAAAATTAACGCGCAGGGAGCACATTTACATCGTTAATTATATTGTAATATGAGTGTGACGGTATCATGAATTAAAATAGTAAAATGAATTTTCCATATTTTTGGACGCTAAATTCTATTATGCAATTTTTAATTCGGCATCAACTTTCGAGAAGTATTTATTAAACATTTTCGTTATGCTATGTTTTATACTAAAATCGAGTGTGATTGTCATCTCGTCTCCGTCCCCCACCCGTCCAGCGAGGCGACGATCTGTGGGCCGCGGCAGAGCTGCAGACTTTAATTACTTTTTATTGGAACTGTGTTTGTGCACTGAAAACGTTAGGAATATTCCACCACTCTCTTCCTTAAACCCGTATGTCGCAATCGGGCCCACGTGAAATTTTACTTTATGCTGTGACTTGAAAGGTTGCTTTTGCATAAAAAGTATAGAGTAAGATATGAGTTTGAGGAACCAAAAAGTAGCCATACCGTGCGCGGTGTACCGAGCTTGCGTGCGATGCGTTCGCATAAAAAACGTGCTGTCCAACATTCGGAATTTTCAATCGATTTATTAAAACGCGCTGGTGCAAGGCTGACTCGTGCATCCAGGGTCCCATTCAAAGCAATTGAAGGTGCATTATTATCTGCCTATTGCTATCGACTGCGTATCTACGCGTATAATTTGTTTCCCGCTCCTCTCCCTATTTCTTCTCGCTAAGGGTCGATTTGCGAAAAAACATGTGTATAATTTCGCAAAACCTTATCTTTAATTTCAAGTCCCTTCGGACAAACAGGTTATGCGTTTTCTATTAGTCAGTTAGTGAAGGAAAAGTTTTATCTGGATAAATTACTTTTAACAGTTTCTCTAAGAAACGGAAAATGGTTGAACTGAATTAATATTTTTTAATCAATTTCAAATGTGATGGAGAGGATCATTAATTTCCATTTTTGAGATCATCTTAAAAACTAATCGAATAGGAAAAACACTAAAAAAACTTCAAAGATAGACGGAAGCATGTTTTTTGGACTGTGGAAACAGCCGTACATAAATGTTATAATAAAATGAGTGTTAAGTAGTTATTTTAAGCATTAAGTATGATTACTAAAATAACATTTATGTTAAACGTTAATTATACATTTCGTAAGTAGTTCCAAAAATTATGCAAAAAAGTTTAGACAGATTGAAACTTACCCCTTTTTACGAAAAATACAGATATCCTATTTATTAAAATTAAATATCTAGCTCAAGAGCTAAATTGTCACGCATGAACATGAATTGATTGTTAAACTCAGTACCTTCCTACAGATTTCGCGCAATTAAGTAAAAGTATAACGTTTCCCAAATGAGGAAACGACAATATTCTTTAATAAATATGTTTTCTCATTTACGTCGGCTTGAGAGAAAAACACTGTAACGTCGATCAAATGTCGTTCGTCACCGGGTAACTCGAGGCAACTTTTATTTGTTTTTATTTCTACCAATTTTTGCAGCTATAATCAATTGTAAGACGTATGGACAAACATTAACGCCAAATTTAAAATTAAGCGTGCGTTTACGTGAAACGTTCAACGAAATTTAAAAAAATCGTTTAATTTGCAAAATATATTATCTACTGCACTCAGACTCTGAGGTCAAAAACAATTTGGTTTTTAATGCCTAGAATCTCGGCCCCGCAGGCCTTTCGTGTAACTCACTCGCAATCGCGATCGGCTTCAAAACAAAACAATTGGTTTTATTTTGTATGCAGACAAGCCTTCGATGTTCAAAATGAAAACGATTGTGATTGCGAGTGTGTTTACGCGAAAGGCCCGCTGGTCTTTTCCGCTAAAATACAGTAAACAATACAATAATGAAACTGGATCTAGTTATCTCAATATTTTATGTTAATAGGATAACACCACATAAAAACAGTAAATTTTGAAATTATCTAGTTAGACAAAAAATATATAGATTTTTCGCTGAAAAGCGTTCTCTTCCAGACAGCCTTATAAGAGATATAATGATTGCTTTTTTTTACACAGTAGGTATCTATAAAAAGGAAGGCTTAGTTATAAATGCAAAGATGCCTTACAGATGTAAAAGACATATCACAAGCAGGATGATGAGAGCCAGCGTCCAAGTTATTAAAGGAGGCTCGAATAGCTTGCGCCCGCGGCACGAATCCAGATGAAATAACACACGGACGCACTAGTTATGCAACAAGTTAATAATATTATTCTCTAAGAGGGATGCCACACGAGCGTTGCGTCGTCGCTGCAATGTTGTTTTACATATAAATTGGAACCCCCTCCGGCGTTTAAAGTCAAAGTCTTGAAATGTCAAGTGCTTAAATTATGTCCAGATAGGACGACGTCAAAATCTTGAAACGTCCTTGTCGTTTAATGTCGAGGTCTTACAACGTCAAGGTCGTACGACGTCAAGGTCTTACAACGTCAAGGTCGTACACTGTCAAGGTCTTACAACATCAAGCTAACTACTCTGAAATTGTAAGATCTAGGCAGATTGACATTTCAAGACTTGACTTTAAAAGATGATGGTGGGTTACTACCTGGTCATTCTGAGACTTTGACGTATTACTAGTATGACATTTTAAGATGTTGACGTTGTACTAACTGGTCATTCTGAGACTTTGACGTATTACTAGTATGACATTTTAAGATGTTGACGTTGTACTAACTGGTCATTCTGAGACTTTGACCAATTACTACTCTGATATTCTACGATCTAGGCAGCTTGATATTTCAAAACTTTGACTTTAAACGCCGGAGGGATTACAACGATATCCCACATGATGCGTTGAAAAACTTGCGTCGCTCCTTATTGAAATTACTGCGTTGCGACGACGTAACGCACCGGCAACGCTCGGGTGGCATCGCTCTCATGGTGAGACATCGGCATCGATCGGTCTGAATGTCACAGCAGTTTTTCTCAACAAAAAAAAGCTATTATCTTGAAATGTTAATTTTTTTTGTAACAGATGAAAAAAACTTATGGACAGTTATTAATATTTTACGAGAAAAATTATATTACGCTGTAAAATTTAATTTTTTTGGGAAATTAACAAAATACTTTAAAAACTCGTAAGATCATTTTCGGCAAGCCTTCATAATTTTAGTTTTATATCTTAAAAAGGTATCCTCGCTGCGCGAGGTATTTAACTATTTTTTTATGAAACACTACTATCAAATATACTGTCAGTTACGGGTGCAAGTGCGATACCGATACCCAGGTGGTCTTTTAAGAAGCTATTATTGGACATTGTACAATTGTATGAATTTAAAATAATCGAAGCAACTTACTACTAATTTATTGTTTTATAGAGAGTTTAATGTAAAAGATTCACCAATTTTGTTTGGAAAGTGTGTCATACGTATCTCCTAAGTAATCGGTTTATTTCATTCCTATTTTTATAACCAACTACGTACAGAATTCAACATTAATACAATTAAAAATTAAAACTAAACGTATTTAAATTAAAATTAAACTAAGCTACTTAAATATTAAAGATATAAATAATAATCACCACTATAAAAAGAACACCCCCTCTAGCAGGTCCGCTCGCGGCATGGTCCCCATGACACTGGCTGCATTACCTCTCTGGATAGCTAGCCCAATCCTTTGGGAGAGGTAAGCACCAGCTCTAGGATCTCAGGAGGATTCTATGAGCCGAGAGGACAGGGCCTTATTCATTCCTTGTCTTGTCTCGTACTGATTGGTACAATTTTGAAAAAGGTACTTATACCTTCTATGTGTTTGGGTTGCGAGTGTTGAAGCTCATCCATATAGTTTATCGGATATGTACCGGAAACTCGGGTAACTTTAACCCTAGGCTAGGCTAGGCTTTTCCCATCCCAAAAACCATCTTAAATGTTATTTTTTTCTATTTAATATTACATCAGGACAAGCAACTTATATCGCTATAAATGTATTTAACCAATTTAAGATGATTAGGTACCTCTCAAATAGTTATAGTTTTACGAGTGGGCAATGTAATCCAAGTTTACGATACTTGTTTTCATATAAGTACGTTACTAGTATGTATATTTAAGTCATGTTTCTTGATTTTAATACTTTAACAGGCTTCATATAATTTTTTTGACACTAAATGAATAAACTCGATAAATACGCAAGGTAACAGAATTAACTAACATATTTGAACCACATTTTTTGCTAGATTTCCTCCGGCTGTAAGTCTCGAGCGTTATAGCTCGGAAACTCGCTGACGGGTAACATGCCCCTTTGTGCTACATACGGCACCGTACTATACGAGCGCTCTATTAAAGTTCAGACAAGATGGATGTTTTTGTTAAAACAGCGAAACATTATTTATAAAAAAGAAATGCGAAGCAAACAAAATGCCATTCGACTATAAGTTTTTTTTAAGTTATTGTACAGCATCTTGTGACTGCTCTGAAATAAAAAAAATCAACTTTTTTTATATAAATACAAAATACACGCACTAAAATGATAATAACGCTCTGACGGGATAATTTAGGCCCGCCAAGTATGTAGGTACTCGTAATTATTTGACAAATTCAAAGTAAGTTTGTATTACAATCACCGAGGCAAAAGAAAAAAATAGATTAATTGAATAAAAAAAAATCTTATAGACAACAGAAATCACGAAAAAAGGAGGAAACAAACAAATAGGATAGACACCTTCTGCGTGAATAAAGTCGCGGGAAAAATTGAATCACCAGAACATACTAGGTACCTAAGTTATTTATAAAGTAATCGCAAACGTACTAATGACTCGGAGAAAGATTTTAATACTTAGGTACATGGTTTCTTTATCTCAAAACTTTTCCAAGTTTTATATTTTCTCCGCAGCTAAATAATTAATAAGAAAGCCATCTTCATTTTTTACTTTGCAAAGAATAAACAAAAAGCTACTTCCGGTCCAATCTGTCGCACTTCCTTTGTGCATAAGGCTGGGGCCACTAAGGATAGCTGCTTTTTTGTCGCTGCAACAAAGCAACTAAAAATCGTTTATTTGACCAAAAAAATGTTCAATACTTTTAAAGAAAATTACCAATTTGCTAGATGAATAGAAAGTCCAGTCAACTACCGTTTAGGAAATATCATTTAACGAAAATAGTGCATCTCAATTCGAGAAGACTTCAGCCCCGCTTCTTAATTCTACGTTGGTACATTGACGCAACTGTATTTTTGGACCTGAGATACAAATATAAGCAAAGTGAAAATTTTGTTGCATAACAGCTTTCTAATAACTTCATATTCACCAAGCACTGTCACTCACTAAATCTACCTACACTTTCCGCTAGCTCTCCCGCTCGCACTACCTTAGCCGTAAACACAACCTCAACTTGTCTCCCGCTCTATTCACAACGCAGACAGCACGGGGATTGGACAGCTAAACTCAATTAACTAGCACGTCCCACTTTTAACGGGTCGTATCGGCTAAAAAGTATTTTATATTATATTGGTACCAAAGTATCATTCCATTCCCACCATTTAAATACACGGAAATCCACCACTGCACCTTGCGTTTCTCGTGAGCCTTTTTGCCCCGCACCTTGTCACTGTGGAATCAACTCTCGGCGTCTGTATTTCCCAACCGATACGACATACGGGCCTTCAAAAAACGAGCCTACTCTTGTCTCGAAGGCCGGCAGCACACTTGCAATTCCTCTGATGTTGCAGGTGTTTATGGGTCGCGGTTATCACTTACTATCAGGTAACCAGCTTGCTTGTCTGCCTTCTATTTTCAACAACATCCGCACCTAAAATTGACCCATCAAGGATCCTATCATATACCAGTTAAATGCTTCAAGATATTTGAGTCCCACAAGTTTTACTGTCACTTGACATAGCTTAGAACTCACCAGGTAACACCAGTACCATCTCAATGTCAGACACACTCTCAAAACTTGAATGCGTCGTGGACGGTAAGCCAAAAAAACGTTTCTAACTAAAAATAATATTGCAACTATCCTAATTTGTTTCATCAATTAATAATAATTATGTGTTTGGCATAAATGCATAATATAAAATAGCGAGCTACAAAAAATATCTATAAATATCACATTATTAACACTATAGAAATATATTCCCGAGCTAACTCTCTAGCGTGTGCCAGGCGTAAAGCGGGAACAACACAAGACAAACATCGTCCGACAATATGCCATCAATTCTGTTCACAATATTTTCCTCGCCTTTTATTTGCGCTTGTTGAAAAATTTCCCACCTAAGATTGGTTTTTATTTATTATGATTGTGTTGCTTGGCCTACATACTTAAATCATTTAGTAACATCCTAAAAGGGATAAGTTCGCCTTCGTACATACCTTTTGTGATTCTTTTTTTTTTAGACTTATTTTCTGTGTATTAAAGAATTTACGTACATTGTTATTGTCAAAGCTACCTATATTAGAAAGCACATTAAATACCTACCAGCTAAAACATGTGTTTGTTATGTTATCTAATATCTTGTTTATTTAAAAGTCGACTGTCAATGCAAGGTAACTTAAAAAAATGCGCTTCTATTAATACCTTTTTATTCTACACTGCTTATTTCCAATGTTTATTTCATATCTGTGAGTAGGTATAAAACCTTAGCAAATAAAATATTGTATTAATGATAGAGGCAGTTTGTATGACTTTAATGTTGTCAAATAACATGTTCGGCTACTCATCCTCGTCATTCATCCTCTTTAAATACTTTATTTTTATATTTACAAGTCTCTTTTTGTACAAGCGATAGCGCGGCACCTTATTTTGCTCTATTTAACAAAAAGTTTAGACTTTGATAAATTCCCCGAGACCATGGCTATTTGTTAACGTCGTTTTTAACTATGCGCAACATTAATTATAGTCCTAGATTCAAAGGAGATTCGTGAAACTAGGAATTAATAAATATACTCGCGGTGGAGCTTAGGTTATGTTATAAATGAACATTGTTAAATAAAAGACGTAAAAATAAGAGTCGAACTCTCGCCGAGGAAATAATATGCTTTCATCATATTTGTGAGAGAGATGTTATAATGATAAAGCAAAAACTCAATTTAAACACTCTTATTAAGCTTCGCTTGTAGCTGACTGACTAACAACGTAAACAAATCAAGCAAGTTAATTTTAACCTACGTATACTCGTAGTTCTCGGATTGACTTGAAATTTTGCATGTTTGTGCGATTACGATGGAAATACGATAATATGGTCCTGTCAAGGTTGTGTGATGATGGAGGCGGAAGGTCACTCTCCTCAATGGCCAAGGAATTTGAACTATCGAGATTAGAATCGTTAAACCCTTCTTTTAATAGAGAATTTATCCTAAATGCTAAAGTACTTTAATTAATCTTTTTTTGTAAAAATTAACTTTTCATTAGGATATTATAGTTTCTTTTCCTAGTAACAATAACTGGATTAAATATAAATATATATGTTTGATCTCATGAAAAAAATAAATCAATAGTTCTTATTCAAATAGCGTAAGTATCTGCTTCTAGGAACCAAACATTATTTTATGAATGTCTAAAACTGTAACTGTAATGTAATTAATGTAATGTACCTGTAATGTGTTTATTATGAAATGTGGCATTAAATGATTTTCGAATTTAGAATTTGTTTTTTTGCGAAAAATGTTTCACCTCGTGTTTATAATGTATACTCAAAAAAGTGTGTCGATCACGAATCGAATTGTAAATATACCGTTTTAGTTTAAGTAATTACAGTAACAGATGCCTGTTTAAGCATTTAGACTATCGCTCAGACAATGTTGAATATGTGTTACTGGTATACTTTCCAATTTACAACAAAGCCAATGCCGAAAATTTCGCTCAGCGCGTCTCACATCTGTATATATGTTACGGTAAGCAGCTGGCAGAACTCTCGCGAATGCTTGATCCGGGCTCTCTTTTAATTAATACCTCTTCGAACAGCCCCGAAAGAATGCCTCAAGTCATTAAAACTTTTAATAGCATTTGACTTTGCGTTTCTCTAAGAATGGAAACAAATTTTCAACGTCTTGAGTTTTAGTTTATGAGCTACAGCAGAGCCATAGTTTTGGCTAGTTTGGAAAAGGGATTTAAAGATTCTAAATTGAATTTCAGTTTCTTTGCGTCTCTGCAGTTTCAGCTGAAGTTGGAAGGTAGCTAAGTTTGCTCGGATTTGAAGCGACGAAAACGTAACTATGTTGGTTTGATTGCAATAATACTTATAGATAAAATTAGTAACACAGTATATTAATTATTATAAAACTTACAGTAGTTTTATCTCACGAAAGAGGGTTTGCCATACTTGTGTGTAGATGCACGTGCACGTTGTCTCTGTGTGCGTGCGTGTGCGACACCGTAGTGTGGGTGTTTACTATACATCTTACAATTACAAGTATGGCAAACCCGCTTTCGTGAGATAAAACATACTATTTGTTATAATAAAAAAAACATATTTGTAATATGTTTTTACTACAATACCGTAGGTCAACGTCGTCTTTACTATGCGAAACCACGTTAACCCCTGAAATACTCACGTTTTCAAGAAGGAATAGGGGGGAGGGGGTAGCGGGAAACTAATTCTACGCGGACGAAGTCACGGGCGTCCTCTAGTACTGGTATAAGCGCCCCGTGTCCGTATTTGGTACTAAATATATATTGCTATACACATATTTGTATTGCTTTAAACTTTTTCTCGATAACGATACGATAACGTTAACGTTAACGATACCGTACGCATGTCGCCCGCAAAACGCACTCGTTTTCACAACAAAACTTCAATTGTGAATACAATGTTACACAATACAAAAAAGATTTATAATTCTTAAGGGTGGTAATAATCACTAACCATTTTACACTACTAGTTATTGTACATTATTCAAGGGCTTATATATAAGTCTCCAAAAATATTGCATAGGTATTTACAAAAACACATCTTTTAATTACTTATTAATTTTCTTTAAGAGTAAATCACTCTCAATGAAGTACAGATAACTTCGGTTCACTAATGTTTTACCAAATCATCATTTGACAAACTATATCATTTTACAAACTTTCATTTCGCAAAGAGATACTTCCCGCCGCACTATTTTACAATAACTTATTTAATAATCCCATGTTACCTTTGTAATATGTAATGGTTTAAGCACAAACACGTTTTTGCGAAATGAAAGTTAGTAAAATTATATAGTTTGTCAAATGATGATTTGGTCAAAAGGCAGGATACCAATAACTTCTAATATAGTAATAAACACTAGAGTATAGCAAAATGTGTGCGCAACACAATGATGCTTGATGGGGCGTGCTCGGGCTCCCTTAAATGCAGCCAGTTAACCTCAACACCTGTGCCCAAAATCAGGTATGCATTGGCCCAACCATCTCTCAACTGCACTAAATATGGAATCAACCGTTAAATATTAAGCCGTATACTGTGTGGACTGTATGTACACACACGGCAGTTCCCAGACAAGATAAGTATTCCTTCCTCATAACCACTCGGGGAACTTTTGATCTTCCTTATTTCTTATTCCCTTTATTGATTTTACATACAGTTCCTAACATATTTAAAATACATTTTATATTACCAGGATATAACTTTAATATTTTACGAAATAGTACATGCAATGTAAATTTCAAGGCGTTGTATAGGTAGATAATGGATTAGAATGTTAGGCACGGGACTGATGCTCAGGGCCCGTAAAATAGCCTTTATAGCGGTGGTTATAGCATCCGTCTCTGTCACACTTACATACTGGTCAGAAAATGACAGATGTTTTGTCCATTTTTTAACCGACTTCAAAAAAGGAGGAGAAAGGGTTATATTACGTTCCACTGTATGTATTTTTTTTATGTATGTTCGCCGATTACTCCGTCAATTGTCGACCGATTTCAAAATTTTTTTTTTGGTTTGATAGAGTATACTTCCGAGGTGATCCCATTGTCACCAAATCTGTATCTGATGAGGGGATCAGTGAGGAATTGAGGGAACTCCTCAAATATTGTAGGCAAACATATAGCGATTTTAGTATTTTTAGTAACAAGTCTAGCATTTGCATTCAGAAAGTATCATTTGGTGTAGTGGAACTGATGATGAAGACAACAGATGGCCACCGGAACTCCTCAATGGTACCGATTTCAAGGGTGGCGATAAGATATCTCGATTAACATAGTTGAGCGACTACCTATAACGAATAAATTACTTGTTGAAATATGACTATGACTTTCCCGCGGCGTTGCTTGCGGCGCGCTTGATATAAGTTAAAGTTTCATTTCAACTAAGAAGTGGGACTACGTAACAGCGTATTATGATCACTAAAAAGTATAAAATAAAATAAATGTTTTAAAAAACAAAAAACAGCCTTCAAAAAAGCAAAAAATAACTTCTTTAAAATTATAGGCACCTAATAGGTTAGTCCAACTGAAGTCGGCGACCACGACATTTTCAACAAAAAGCCGACATCAGTTGGACTAACCTATTAGGTGCCTATAATTTTAAAGAAGTTATTTTTTGCGTTTTTGAAGGCGGTTTTTTTTATCTACATTGATTAACGCAATCATAGGCCCGCTAGGGGCCGATTTTTGACTTTCGAGCGCTCGAAAGTGAGTAAAATCCGTGAAACCGTTTTTTGAAATACGAGCGGTAGAATTGAAAACGAATGGTGTGGACCACTCGTCTTAAAATTGTCTATCGCTCGTAATTTCAAAAATACGGTTTCACCGATTTTGCTCACCTTCGAACCAAACTTTCGAGCGCTCGAAAGTCAAAAATCGGCCCCCTGGTATCAGTTAACCCAGACACGCTTGACACTACTATTAAAAATATGTTGCCATGTTTTGATTCTTGTTATCCAACCATTTTACCTCTTTAATTCAATAACTATAATTATATGCAGAATGCCAAAAGCCCAAAGCAGTAATAATTGATTCACTGTTTGGTAATTTTCAATCAAATTAGCGCATAATAACACGTAATTTTAACATAACATAAATGCAATTTAGCTGCATGTGGGAAATCATAAGTACAATGTAATGACTTCCATCAAACTGACCGTAACATTTCAAATTCGGTATACAAAAGGCAAACCAATCGCATTAACCGTTAAATAAACCAATAAAATAACAATTGGCAAAATTAAAAACATTAACCAAACAACGTTCGGTTTTACACAAAATGAATGCGGCAAGAATATTTCGTTTACCCCGTGAATCTCGCCTTTAAATCGAAAACCAATTACGGAAAAACTCAACACACACATAACTACGCATCGTGACGTATAGCCAGGTATATGGCGGATGCAATTTACTGATGCATGTTCACTGGAAATGGTCATCACTTAAAGATTAAAATACTACTAGAAAATATTTACAGTAAGCAATCGAACAGTAACGTCGCATAGCATTTTTGTAGGTGATATTTTTCCACTCCAAAGGAGAAAGAATTGCTTTTTCAACTGAGATTTAGGCGACGTCACGCCGCGCTAGAAAATACTCTTCTAGGAAAGTCGCTTTTATACTTAAATGTAAAACGAGAACGACAGCACGCTTCTCCTTTTACTGTAATAAATTTTAAAGAAATAAATGATGGCATATCCAGTTACAGGTATTATTGTGGGCCGAACGTTTAATTAACACGAGTGACAGGGCGATGCGAGACACCGCCCGTACGAGTACAGTGCGAAATAACAATGCAAGCCTGCGCGACTAGAGTTAAACTTATTTAAATGGTGATCGTAATTAATACATATTATTTTATACTTAATCAAATCAACGTTGTCACATAAACCAGACCTTCGTTTAAAAAAGTATTAATAATAGGACAGACCATGATATCATGAAAACCTAATAAATCCCATTTGGAACAAACATGCAGAGATGTAATTGTATTTTCTGCTTAGCAAAACAAGTCATGAAATGTTATTGATACAACTTAATAACTCTATGAAAAGCAAGCTTTAAAAACCCGACTGCATTTTTTATACTGTCGTCGATATACCTACATATGTTAATAATTGTCATTTGGCCATTGTTGTTATTTCAATTTTAACAGTTTAGGTATCCTATGACGCTCTCGCTGCGAAGACGAATCCAATGATACCTCATTTGTCAAGTTTTTGCTGTAGCGGGGAACATAGAACTAGACATACATGACGGTGAAAAACATAACCCTCCGCCGCAGTCGGGTAAAAATGTAAAACATGATGTTGACATTGTGACGTAGTATGAATGAGACTTCACAATAAAAGCACTTTCTGTGAACAATATTCTCAGAAAAAAGTACCTATGACATTTGAAAATAGTTTTCACAGGTTATCATAATCCACAACAAGCCGAAAATGTAATTAAACGCTCGCAAAAACCAGAGCTTTTCAGCTCATAATTCACTCGTCATGATAATAAGTAGAGCAGTGTAGGCGCGGCGCACACTGGATAATTAGTCGAAAGCCGTCAAGTGCGCGCCGCGCTTCATATCCCATTTTTGCCTTCCCCAACCCTTTTTTCCAGGTAACAGCCATTACAATGAAAAATTCTAATTCCCTTTTTCAGCTGTTGAGCGTTTTCGGGCCACTTTTGGCAACAGGCAAAGGCGTTGCAAGAGGCACCGTGTCATCTCCCTATGCATAGCGTAATTGTTCGCCGCAAGGCAGTTTCCTTAAAATATCTATCAAAACCTTTACTGGATCGATGGACGTGATCTTTCAGAAATGTTCGCCAAGAAAAAATCGATTTCCTATCAATTTTAAAATTGGATATCAATCAGACACTTGTCACTTACCAACTTATTATATAATCTAACAGTGAGCTCAAAATATCTCACACTATAAATTTTACCATTTTAATAATATCTCCAGTAAAAAATATAGAATGCTACTGGATAAACTCTGATCGAATTCGTTGAGTAATAGCTGTCTCGATGGTTCCCAGATTACTGTCTATAAATTATTATGAAGCAATCAGTGTATAGCGAAAGTTTCCGATATGTGTTTACTCGCCACGATAGCCGTACGATTGCGGATCGTTTACGACTTGGGTTCGTTAATGACATCGCTTGGTTATTGAATATTTCGAAAAGATGTAAAACACATCTCCAGTCCGTTTTACCTTGGTAAATAAGTTTAAGTATAATTTAACGTAGGAACGTTCATCTTACTAAACTACGAGTACACGTTTAGGGAATCTTTTTTTTATGGCAAGGAGAAGGACCGCGAGCACTCAGGCCACCTGATGGTAAGTGGGATCTGAGACCCATAGACATTTGAAACCTCAAGACTACAATCTCAAAACTGCAATCCTAAGACTTCAAATGCGTTGCCAACCCTGAGGACTAAGATGGAATGCCTCTATGCTAGTAATTTCACCGGTTGTCTTATCCCCACACCGGAACACAGCAATGCGAACGCTACTGCTTGGCGGTGGGTTAATGGATAAGATGGTGGTAGCCATCCGGACGGACCCTGCACAAGGTCCTACAAACACTAAAACCATTCTACCATTCAAGAGTTGTAATTATAAGCAAGCTACATACACATACACTTTAATTATTAAGGTTGAGACATGTTGAGATGACCTTTATGTGGAAGCTACAAAATCCTTGTTTTGAACGGAATATAGTCGGAGGTTGCCACACGACATGCCGTCCGCAGTAAATGCGGCGCGTCTCGGTGTGAGTTTCCGTGGATTTATGGCTAATATAATTTTGATTGATCGGCTCGATTTTGCGAGTCCTGACTACCTACTAAGCGCTTGATGCGTTCTCACGTTATCTAAAATGATATTTTAGCTTTACAGATATCGGGTATTAATGTTTCAAATTAATGATTTAAAAAGGCATTGGATATTGTGATAAATTGTCTATTTCGTTGAAGTTATTTTGTAGCCAAAAGCGTACACATTACCGAAGAGACCGGGAAAAAAGCTGTTGCAGGACTAGTATGAGCGCTATATAGAATGGAATATAATAAATATAATGTATTCTACTGGTTATGGGTTCGAATGCTGTTAGAGGCATAATGTGACTGATAAGCAAAAAGTTCCCCCAGGTCGCATACATTCTTTTTACCCAACTGCGTCAGAAGAAGGGTCATATTTTTCGAGTATATTCATGTATATCTACTTCTTTTGCATTTTCTGCACCCTAAACGGCTTGATGGATTACATATGAGGTATCATTAGGTTCGTCTTGGTCGTTAAAGCCACATTCTTTTATATTTTAATAGAAGAAACGAGATGGGGGTTAAATTATTTTAAGCCTAATCATATAAATAAAAATATCAAAAAATGCCGTTGGGTTTTCAAAGCTTACTTTTTATTCGACTTCCTTTTGTATGATTTTATAAATAATTTAAAATCGTCGTCTATGTACTACCCATATAGTAACATAATGATATCCAAACATCGGTAACTATTGTGCAAATCGGGATGCTTTCCGGATTGGTACTAAATGAGTGTTTGTAGCCTTTATATTAAGCGAATCGATACAATATTTCATATTATCATATACATCTTTGGGATAGTAAAATGCTTGCTAATATGTATGATTATAATAATAATAAAAATTATAACTTTACGAAATCATAATTTAGAAACAAAAGCTGATATTATCATTGGTTAAGGCAATAAGTTACAGAATTACAATCGTGTCGTTTTCTTTGTGTTTTCAACAATTACAACATCAATAAATTTCTTTGGTGTTTCTAATAATCACAATCCATGTAATTTTTTGTTTGTTTTTCGAATCAATTTATTTTCACGTAATTTCAAAATACTAAACAACTACAACCTAATAAAATCAAACGGGACCCTATTACTTAGTCTTCGCTGTCCGTCTGCCTGTCTGTCTGTCAGTGGGCTCTCATGAACCGTAATGATCGACAGTTAAAATTTTCACAGAGTGTATATTCTAAAGTGGTTGGTCGTGTGTCACACCCTCTATGTATTTACAATTTCATATTTTGTTTTTAGGGTTCCGTACCAAATACTCCACAAAAAGTTTTTGGAAAAAGACAAAAACTGTCTCAGGACAAATTTTCTATTAAGGTTGGTAAATAGTCAGTCGACAAATAAACAAAAATGTACAGAAATTAAAGTTACAGCTTGTGTTTAGTTTTAAGAGAGGTAGACTAAACCGTTTGGTCGAGAGGGTTTGGTAAGAGATAGAGCGAACCAACACTGATTTAATACGAGAGCGTTTGGTCGAAGGCAAAGCCAACAAACGCTACGGAAATTAGTTTTAAGTATCAGTTGGTTCAGAGTAAACTTTATTTTGTTCTCTGTGGTAAAATGTTGTTTTCTTTTTACAAGCTTTATTTATCTTGGTATATCCGTATGTAGGTATGTATGTATTTTGTCTGATCAAAATTTGCAAGTCAATTTTAAAACAGTTCCTGTTAATTAATGGGTTGAAATATTATGGTATCAAAGAGATGTTCTGATAATGGAGTCGAAAGGTAGCGAAAAGATCTCCGCTATACTTAACACACACCCACCATGTTAGGACTTATTAGTTTGGTCTTGATAAGCAGATAATTTCATTGAAAAAAAGAAAAAGTCAGGAGCAAAAGATTGTCTCAAAAAAAATTTTTTTTTGTTCCTTCGGGCGAAGGCGACCGATCCCTTGAATATTTTTAATCCATTTGATAGCGTAGAATGATTGTGATTCAGAAGCTTATAATTCTGAAAGATAGTTATTTCTTCAATTAAGCTGTTGCTTGATATAAAAACTAGGCTTGGTTCGTTCATTTAAATTTACATTAGTGTGCCTAGTGAATGTTATAAATAATGAAATCAGTTCATAAAAACATATACGTATAATATATACGTACGTACGTACTGCATAATATTTGTTTTTATATTATCAAAAACTCTTAATTCTTTATGGACGTAATGAAATGAAATAGTCTTAAAAGTTCTAGTCACAAAGGGCGCCACGAATTTTGAGTAAGTAACTAACTTCAAGAAGTACCCGGTAAAATACAGCTTCAATGGTTTTTAGCAGGAAATGCTTCTTTTATGTATAAACTATGACAGCAAAGACGTACACTTATTTTGGTTTCCCTACATAAACATCTAAATCTGCATAATGTTAATTAAAGGAAAGGCGTTTCCCGATCCTTTCGCTTTTAAAGTTCGAACACGATATTCTCATATTCGGGGTTTTCTCAACAGCACTGTCAATGCCTTTCTTGCTTTTTTTTGTACAGCTCCTAATAATAGCAACAGTAACAGTAGGCAGCATTTTTACGTGCGTATCCACGCCAGCAATAATCGTAAACTGCACGCAAACCGTTTAATTACACTCCCGGCCGGCGTCAGCCCGACGCCGCTGTAACTAGTGGCTATATTGTATCTTGCTGTTATGAACAGACGTACTGGACGATGACGTCACTATAATAACGACCCGCTGGCCTAGTTGGTAATGACCGTGCCTACGAAGCTAGCGGTCCTGGGTTCAAATCTCGGTAAGGGCAGATATTTGTGTGATGAGCGCGAATATTTGTTCCTGAGTCATGGATGTTTTCTATTTATATAAGTATATATTTCTCTATATAAGTATTTATATCGTTGTCTAATATCTAAGTCTGGAGTTTCTTGCGGCGCTTCTTCTCCGCAATGATGGTCTTGTCCGAAGCGCTAGTAGATTCACTCCATGTTACCGACGTGTAAAAGAGCCCTCATGTGGCCAATTTACTTAATAAATATTTTGAATTTTAAGTTTTTGAATTTTGAATAACCATAGTACAAGCCTAAAGCTTAGTTTGGGACTAGGTCAATTGGTGAGAATTTTATTGAGTGTTATTTAATCAGGGTCTCCATCTACCGGGCAACACATTTATTGGGTATTCCATCAGTTTATCGAATTTCACTTTATCGATTGTATCATTTCATCGAATTTCGTTTCATCGAACGCTAGGATATCTTAAATATTGATTACGTAAATAGCATATGTTTTATTTCGAGGAACAAGGCCCATAATTGCAAATACTTTACAGAGAATCATACATAATACGTAGATTAGGTTATACTTGTGACTACCAAATAAAATTAACTCATGCGGCGACAAATGCCTTTCGATTAAATGAAAATTCTGCGTAATGTACATTCGTTGAAAGGTGTTTCGGTGAAAATAATAGGTACCCCATATATTGCCCCATGTTCTCGTTTTATCAACGCTACGATAGCTCTTATTTTCTTGACAGTAATGGCGGCCCAGTCAAGAACAATACGACAACATATCAAAGGCAATATGGTTTGAACCAGTAGAAATAGAGGCCCAGTAATCGTTGCGTTTTTGCGTAAGGGTAAACGACAAATTTTCTTTTCCTTTTGCATATTTATTATCTTTGTTCGTTTTTGGTTTCTGTTATACAATTAAGTACTTTTTTTATAATACGTCGTGTGATCAAGTCGTTTTTGAAAGTTAATTGGTCCGTTGTGTGCCTACCTACTTTATAGACAACCTTAGATTTAAATTACTGATAACAGATACATTAAAACATGATAATGAACCGTAAAGGGGACAAATTTGTGGAAATGTGCAATTATTCCATTGAATGGTTTTGAATTACCGTATCATAACGGTAGTTAGGTATCCATGAATAGAAATACTTTTGTTAACTAGAATAATAAAACATAATTACAAAACCTAATTCTGTAAAGTAACTAGGGCGCCTATTCCTTTAAATTCATATTTTGATTATCCATACATTGCAAAAATTTGATTCATTTCGATTGGTTGAAAATAATTTAAATATACTTAAAGTACCTCCTTTCTTAGCCGTTCGATTCGAATCCCAATGTAAGTTTTAAATTTTCCATAGCAAGCGTCAACAAATTTTATTTCTTCTCTCCACAGGGAATGAGCTTAACGCCGTACAAAATCCTCTTAAACGCGATAACTTTGCACTCAGGAACAGAAAGCCCTGGAGGGCGAGCCTTCGGCATAGAGCCGCGCTTTTCGGCCGCGGCCATGTTTGGCCGAAAGCTCAAACACGTAGACGATGCCATTACTCGTGGAATGAATTCACGAATCGGGTACACTATCAGGCACTGCAGCCAAAACTTATAATTAAGGTAGTTAGTTAAACATAGGAACGATTTTAAATTAAAATTATTTATGCCCAACCAAATTAAACATACTTAGAAGAATTGAATTACTGAATTCAACAATCATACAATTAAAAACTAAAACTAAACGTATTTAAATTAAAATAAAACGAACTATGAATTACTTAAATATATCTTTAAAAGTAAATTTTATTATTCTTTGCGCATTCCAAATAAAACGATTGCAGTATTTTTTACTAAAATACTAGCTAAGTACATTATCTTCAAACCGATGTGGAACGACAAATATTTGCAATAGGTGCTTGATTCTCTTACCCATTTCACCCGTGTTTTCGTCGACGTTTTAGCCCGCGAGCTTGATTTGTCCTACGTATTCGTAGATATAAATTATAGGAGAGGTAGGTACCAAGCTGTCCTTTTGCGTATGAGCACGCAAAAATCTTCAGCACTCTGTTTATTACTACATCACTAAAAGTTAGAATCCATGATGTAACTACTTTAAAATCAGAAATCAAAAATCAAAAGACAATGCCAGATCTTGGCTTAAAACATTTTAAAAAAAGCCCACGCATACGAGGGATGTTGATATGACCTGTTTTGTATGAGATTCAGTATTTTATTACTTACACATTTAGGGAACTTCTACGAAAAATAGAGCCATCTATTAAGATACTTTATAAATAAGACATCTTGCAAGTAACCTGTTGTTACGATTATTTCTAAATGTTTTGTTAGACAACTTTTTCAGACACCACAGCATTGTTTTAAATATTTTTCTTACATCAAATAAACCCAATTATATAATTATCTGTCACAATTTTTTCATTGGCCAAAGCTTCTATGGAGACCTGGCATTGTCCTTTAACAAACAGAGTCACTAACACGAATAAGAGATTGAGCATAAATTCATAACAAATAGTCGAATATTTTGTCAGAAGTTTGACCGCCGCCATGTCACAGCTCTAGTGACTCGGAGTTAACACGACTTGCATTTTCGGACGTAATTAATATTTCCTCTTCGGGGCTTCAGTTGCGCAACTTGCTATCAAAATTTCGCTGAGGTAATATCATTATAAGGCCTGAGAGTACCTGTGTCAGATTATAATTGACTTAGATGAGAATGACTACTTCGGCATAGGGTACCTACACAAAAAGGACATCAGTGATTTAAGTTCTAAAACGGAAGTAACATTATTTGTCGAAATAATGTAATAAAAAAAACTGAGCCTTACATTTTTATACAACGTTTGGAATCCTGCTTGATTTTGACTACACATCGCGAAATTTCAAATTTTGAAGATTTTTTCAAATATTAAATGGTTGAATGATTGAAGACGGAGATGTCTTAAAGTTGAAAGGAAAATAGCTAATTGACAGAACAAATTAAGGTACCACCGTCACCAATATAAATTGGGTCCAAAAAAATCTGACGCTGATATGTTTACCTCAATTTTGGCTGTAATTGGTATTTTAATAAAGTTTCATTATTGAATTTGTGGATATTCTGGCAAAAAAATATCTTTTATAAATAAAAACAATTTTACCTACCTAACCTACACCTATCACACGCCAAGCCTTAAACTTTCAAATAAAACAACACAAATATACGGCCTTCAAAAATAATTATCGCTCACCCAAACTAAAACAACCCAGGTACAAGTAGTCGCTTGAATGTTCCAAAACAACAATAACATACAAAAGCGAAGAACCGCTCAACGGCGGCGAACAAAGAAAAAGTTCAAGTTGAAATGTACTAGCGAACAAGTAGTTTCACAAACCAATTACAGAAGAGCTCTCGTGGAGAACTCTGACTAATTATTGAGCGAAACTGCACTGAACAAGTCGACTTTGCATCTGAAAGGTGTACGGGAGCGCGGGTTGATTGATACAGGATTAAGTTAGCGCTGGGCTTCATCACCGGTCAATCGCTCAGTACTTTTATTTACTTTAAAAACGGAAAATCTTCCCCCTTTATCCGCGACTTCGTCTTTATAGAACAAGTCTAAGTTTATCGGTTTTATCTTGAAATAAAATATCTATTTCTGAGGACAAGTTTTTTGTGCACCAATCGAAAACTATCTTTTGACCAAATTTCCAAATCCATTAAGTCGTTTAGTGAGCAATAGAAAGAAAATCATCCAAATATCCTCAAAACAATCACATTTTATAAATTAGTAGAATACAAGTTAAATGTCAAACTTAAACGTGTCAGTCAAATATTCTAGTATCTCCCCTTAGTGCCTCTGTCTACAAATCGCACTTAATCCAATTTTATATCATGGGTTACAAAATTCATCTTAAGGCAACATAGACTCGTACAATTAGGGTTCGATACGGAAAAAGATGTAAATCATTTTAGATCCGTCGCCAAATGGCAATATCGAAAATCAAATTTAATAATAATAATACACTTAATTAAACACCACACAAAAATTTACAATGCAAAACAAAATCAAGAAGTTTTTTAAGTTAGACATAAATCGTTAAATAGCATTCTCTTCGAGGTACTTCGTTGGAACAACATTAAATGAAGCTTCCAAAAACAACTCAAACCTACACCACTTAATACTTACTCTCGCTACTCAGACCAAATGCTTTACCGAGCCGCTAGAATACAGTAATGTGATTTTGCAGAATTGAGTTACCAGTATGTGTACTCGTAGGTCCGTGCAAAATGGAGAGGCACTATTAACTGCATTAAGGCCCTGTTCTGTTTTATGAGACATTTAGCCTACTTTACTTTTAGAGGCACTTTGTTTGTTTTACAAACTGTTTGATTATAGGGACAGATTTCAACGCACCTCTCCTGAGTTTTGTTACAGCACGAATTAGTTATTACAGGACAAATAAGTAATAAGAGTCAACATTGACCCAAATTCCGAATTAAATTAAGCCAAAAAAGTAAAAACCTATGGTTGAAATATTCATGCAGTTCCTATGCATGAACTTAAAATCTATTATAATAAAATACTTACTATGTACAATCAATAAATCAAAGTAAACTAGGCTAAGAGTCGGGTCTACTAGACATTATATGTTAAAGTCATCGATATTGCTAATCATTATAGTTATTTATATAACTGGTACATAATGAAGCTCGTGCCTGTCATTAGAGCGCTCGCAAGCACGCGCTCTAACCTCGGCACTCGTGCCTTAAGAGCTAATTATGAACCGTTGCATACATTAGTTTTTCTACAAGCTGAAAATGATAGTGACAAAAATAAACAGTGGCTAACTTTTATTACATCATTAAAAAATTACTTGTCAGCAAAGTCATTTTCATTATTTCGATTAGCGCTAACAGTTCGTGAATTAATCTGTTAAATAATTACAAATTTCATGCAAATTTAATTAGTTACTAAAAGAACTAAACTACTTGAGTTTAATTCTGACAATTTATCATAAAAAATGGAATGCTAGACGAAACGCCATTGTTGATATCCATATTGAACGTAACCATGGTAACCAAATAAGAAGTCGATGAACATGAATCATCTTTTTTAGTGATTTAGTCACACTATTGGTCTCAAAAGTTATTTCATTTTTAATATGCTACATTTAAATTGTTATTAAAACATTTTAACGATTTAATATACAAATTAGGATGTCAAGTGTTCACTAGACGCCAAGACTGATATCCGGAATTACCGTTACCATCGTAATAACAATGATGTAATAATTATTATAGAAATGTTATTACCATAGCAACGCTCATTATAGAATTGTTTTCACGCTTCGGTTACGCTATTAGGTGGTATTCTGATACCGTTAACAATATCAATACTAGCGGTTTATAGTACGCGAGTAGAAAAAGGAATTTGTGATAAAACTATTTTATAGGATTACTATAAAAGAATTTCTAAGAATAAAAGGTTTTGATTGGATGAAAATTATCTACAAAAATACATTAATCACAATCATCATCATCATCATGCTCTTATCTTGCACCCATCTCTTCTTCCCTCTACTATTCGTACTATATTTATACTCGTATATATATGAATAGCCCTCATGTAGGTATATCATATCTCGTCTGTATAACTCTACATAACATGTACACAACTACATTACAACCAAACAAAAAGAAAATAATTGGCTTCCTCGGCGTCTACGTTGTCGTCGCACAGCAACGGGAATTAAATCCTTCTCACGCTGAAGCATAATAGGAGCTTCAGCTTTGATTTCTTCGGTCGGAGTTACGGCAGCCTGCAAAGGGTAATATCTAAAATAAAATTCTACTAATATAATAAATGTAAATGTATGTATGAAAAGAATAGGTATCCGGATTTATAGGCGATTTCAATCAAAACTAAAGTGTAACATTACAGTAACATTAAACGAGTTCTACGCAGACAAAAGCACTGGCAAACGCTAGTATTCAAATATTTCGGACTATGAATATTCAAAATGTTATTCTAAGCCTTCTAGGCCTGTAGATAGATCTGTAATGGCGTCCTCCGAATTCAAAACAGAGTAACATAAGTTATGCCCTGTATTGAGGTACAAAACTGTTTTGATTAGAATTTTACTATGCAAAGTGTTAATAAGCAATTCTTAACAGCAATGGAAAAAAAAAGTTGTATTTGAGCTTAACTTTCAAAACTTAAACTGCCGTATTATGTGTTTAGTTACATCACTATAGTGTTTGTTATATTTATGAATGTAAGGCGCAAAACAAAATTTTCATTACTCTCAAACAATAAGATTCTCGGCCCTATCAGTTAAGTTATTTCATATGCATTGTTACAGGTGCCTTCAATATTCAGATATAATTATCTGCCCTCTACTAATCTCATTGTCACCACACCGTGACACGTCTTACCTCTCACAGGAACACGACAATGCGAACACTGTTGTTTGGCGGCAGGTTAAAGGGTAAGATAATACCTAATGTACTGTTTTGTGATGGTAAATCAAAATTTCATTTATTTATTTATTTTATTTATTTATAATGATAGCAATCGTGCAGTTATAAAAAATCAAAATAGTACTCCATGTACAGCTTTTAAATGCTGCGCCGCATAGGTACCGTAAAACGGGGTGAGTAGGGATTAAGGGTTGAGTAGGGACACAACCTAAAATAAGTCGTAACTTGTTACAGATACGAATAATTATTAAATTGTCAATAATGTTACGTCTATTAGAAATAATTTCAGTCTTATAATTAGTAACATATGCTTCATTTTAGGTTGTGTCCCTACTCACCCCTTAATCCCTACTCACCCCTTTTTACGGTGTTATGTAAGCTGGATTTCCAATTAAATTTCTATCGATATCTCAATGGTCTATCTTAACCAAAAGGACCAGATCAAAGTGTTGCAAACAATTGTGCAATTAGCATCACACGCTCAGTTAGAGTTGACTTGGCAGCCTCCCTGATACATCTTACAAGTTGTCCGGGAAGTTTGGCACTTTGTTGTATCCCGCCGGGTCGGGCCCCTTCTGTGTTTATCAGCCAGTGCTAATGTATAGTACGCTTTACGGTCAATATTTTTAGTAATTTGCGTTACGATTCGAGCAGGCATGTATTCAACTCGGTAAAAATATGATGCCTTTGACATGATATCGTATTGTCAACGTTACTGCATTAACTAGTAGTGGTGTAAATTGAAATCGTAGACTAATGGATACAAAAGTAATATATTGGCAAATTAAAAAGAAAGTATATAAAAACAGGAGTATCGGCTGGCTCTTCAAAAGTCCAGTAAATGAAAAAGTCATCCACCTCGCCGCCTCGCAGTCCCCTCAGAAGCCCTGCGTTTTGTTACGACAGTTACCATAGCTCTTATTTACTTGACACTAATGGCGGCCCAGTTTAACAATAAGATAACACGTCAGGGCAATATGGTATTACCTAGTAGAATAGAGGACCAGCCGGGCTATTGCCTAACGCACTCGCAATCGCTATCGACTTCAAAGTGGACCAACACGGGTAGCACAAGTTGTATTTTCTCGTTTGTCGCGTGCGTCAGTGCGTCTCTATCGTTACAGTCTAGACGGAAAGGGAGATCCGAGCGACAAACAAGTCGCGGACAACATGTGCTAGCCGTGCAATTGTGTTCATTTTGTCTACAGACTCCACTTCGATTTTCAAAATGAAAACGATTGCGATTGCGAGTGCGTTAGGCAATAGCCCCCCTGCAGGCCTTTCGCGTAACATACTCGCAATCACAATCGTTTTCATTTTGAAAATCGAAGGCTTGTCTGCATACAAAATGAAACCAATTGTTTTGTTTTGAAGCCGATCGCGATTGCGAGTGCGTTACGCAATAGCCCCCTTGGTTGACTATTGCAATCAAACAACCAGTTAGGTAATTCTCTCAAACATTCACTTTTCAATACGACGACTAATTACTAACCGGTGGACTTAAGTTGTCCTATCAGAGCCTTATTAACATGTTAGTGCGAACTATTAATTCATATGCCTATTTGCCGGTTAATACTTCGTTGATAAATTGATAAAATAGTTGTTTATAAGAATAACACCCGTGAGGTCCTAGACAAGATGCTTAACGCTAACGTAAACGATTGTCAAAAAACGATTGTTGTATCTGTCAATATATATGGAATTGACATTAAGTAAGCACTCGACACGACCGCCTGGCAGCTTACGACAATCTGTTTCATTACCGATAACGATAACACTTTTGAATTTTGAATTTTGAATTTTGAATTTTGAATTTTTTGCATAGCGTCTTGTATAGCGTCACACTAAATTAATACCTACTGAGCGGCGATAGGAAACCCTCAGTGCGCGAGTCCAACTCGCACTTGACCGGCTTTACACATTGACGCAATCGTGCAACGCCAATATGACTGTGTCGGGACGCACCCTCGTGGATTAAAACATCAAAGGATAAAATCGGCTCCCTAGATTTGTTAACATAAATAGTTATCTACAAATTAATCTATAGATAACTGGCGTTGTTAGAAACCCATAAGTTTGTATCTACTTTGTTATGTTTTTCAATATTTTTAAGACAAAGTGTGTTCGACTTAACAAGGCTGATATATAAAGGCCCTTTAAAACAATAAATGTAAATATCTAATACTAACCGCCTGTTTCACAATCGACAAGTACCTAAATCATATTTGACAGATAAATTTAGAGCTTTCTCTGTCTTACACTTGAAAATAGACAAGGAGAGAGCCAACTTTAAATGACAGATAAATTTACTTATCGATTGTGAAACAGGCCCTTATTCTAAATAATAAACAGTGTGGCAAGCGGGTTTGTAAACTTCCTTTTGTTATAATTTAATCATGAAACAAATTAAGTAACGCCGAACAAACGTTGTGGGAGAAAGATAATATCCAAACAAACAAAAATATCCTGTCCCCAAAATATTCCAATCTAGCGCTCGTTACACCGGCTGCAACGTCATTAGTAACAATAATGCTAGCACAGTCAACCGCGACCCGTCCTGTGTAAAACGCGCCATTGGAATAGTTATTTGACAAAGGATTGTTACGAAACAAATGATCACTAGGACTCAAAACAGACGCGGAATTAATCAATAGGCACGTATGATCACATAAAATGTTGTCACAGTAAAAGTTACAAAAACCTACAAATAGTAGTTGTTGTTGTATATGCACATATAAATAGGTAGTTAAACTGCCTTCGACTTTGTACTTCTCTATCGTGCTAGTCTAACAGACATTACACTACATTGTACCTACATTTAAAACTTACCTTTAATAAGTTTCCTTCAAAAATTTCATATTTGGGATAAGGTTTTGTTGCCGACTGTACTTTTTTGCAAAAGTCATTATATTCTGCTCATCTAGACCAAACTAGAGTGACGGCACCAGTGTTGGACATTTTTAGCTGAAGGCACCAATAATGGACACTTAACTCTTAATTCAAAGAGCGTAAGGTTATAAATTGTTTGTCTCAAAATAAATGAATAACCTTTGTCTTCTGTAATATATTTAAGAATCAAGTGTCCATCATTGGTTTGTTCATTACTGGTTCCATCACCCTAATGAGTCCGAAACCGATACGTCTACATTAAGAATAGCGGAGATCCTGTCGCCACCTTCCAACTCCATCATCAGATCAGCCATATTATTGCATGATAAACACCATAATATTGCATTGTCATCGGGTTTACATATCCGGTCCAAATTTCAGCCCATTCCATAAACGGGAACTGGTTCAAAATTGACGTGCATATTTTGACGGACAACTTAAAAACATACATACAAAAAGTCCAAGTTAAATAAAAGCTTGTAATAATGCACATTGGCGACAATATTGGCTGTTGAAAATATTAAAGCCGCGGATACATTTGATACTTCGGTTAAAATCACATTTTGTAGGCGGCAAATATCAAATTTTAGCCCGATGTAATGTAACCCAATCTATGCGCGGTTTGAATATTGGGATTGAATATTACTGGTTCCCGCTGCTATCGCGTATTTTAAAATGACGTTACACTCAATACGAGTATGGGTAAGTAAAACATGTAATACCTTTAAAAGTATTTGAAAAGAAAAAAACCTGGAAGTACATTTTTGTAATCCATTATTGTATTATTCACTGCATCCTTCAGATTTTGTTGTTATTTTATCTGTAAGACATTTTTAATGTACCCCTACAGACCATATACCTTGGATATGGTACTTTCAGCCTACATTACACTTAAGTTTATATAGGTCACCTATTGAATTTCCAAGTATTGTTTATTTGATGTCGCCTTGTTTTGACGAGGGTCGGAATATAATTGAAACAATAGAAGAATATTATTGTTCCTTCTATTGTAACCACGTTCAGATATGAGAGCACAATGGAACCATGTTTCATTTTTGAGAGAATTTAACTATCATAACGATGCATCTATTGGAGTTCAACCACTTATGCAGCTTTGCCAAGACTTACCATATATACAGTGCATGGTTTCAGCGTTTTTTTTTTTCAGTAAATATAAAACTCGCAACAGTTGTAAATATGAACAAATGCGGGCAATAGGATGGATTCCTATCCATTTGAGAATACCTAATAATATGATTATACTAGTATCATGAGTGTATTTAGTGAATACTTACATTACTATCTGCGCTAATTAAAAAAAATAACTCCACAGATATACTAAGAAAGAAAGAAGGATTGTGACAAGACAAGAACCAATATTTAAACTGAATATTTATACGTAATTAACCAAAATGAAATTGATTCTGGTTGGTCTTAAATGGTTTTAAACTAGTTTATTTTTTACTGATTTTTTTAAAACAGAATATTAAAACTGCAATGTCCGATCGAAGTCATAAATATTCATTAATACCTAGATGTACCCGATTTGTTGAAAACATAAAGACGTCTCTAATACTGCTGGCAATAAGGCCATTGTGAATTATATGAGGTGATAGCACTCAGACATGAATGGTTTCGACTTCTCATCAAACGATTCACCCAAACTCAAATCAAATGAGATGCTTTAAAAACTCTGTGGGACTCACAAATACCGAAACCAAATGCCGGTTCTTGGAAATAGTCGTAATGATATTGTCGCCAATGAGCCTGATATCATACTGATCTATCCCAATGCCAGGCAGTAGGTACATGTAGATATCACCATTCTACACGACGAGAACCTTGTGACGGGCGAGAAGTGGAATCTCAGCAAGTATTCAATTGGCCCATAAGGTGACCGCACTTTCTCCAAAAATAAAAATTAGTACAAAGGTGTCATACCACAGCCGGCCGCAGATGGCAGCAGCAGACGGCAACGGCAGGCATCTCTGACGCCCGGCCGCAGACCCAGTAGTAAAGCCGACGTCCGACGCTGATTGATGCCGTCTGCTACGTGCATTCGGGTGCGGAATCACGACAGCAGGCGGCATCAGCAGTCGGCAGCAGTGGGCGTCGGACGCTTGCCATTGCCGTCTATCGTTACCGTCAACGCTAAGCTACGGAATGACACCTTTGAACGAAAGTTTTTGTATTGACTCTGGAAACGATTGAGACTATAACTAGGTACATTTGTTCATGCACGTGGCTCTAAATGATTTTCTTAACAAATCTTTTTAGTAAGTTATTAATCAGTGTCATGGGGACCATGCCGCGAGCGGACCTGCTAGAGGGGGTGTTGAGTAGGTTAGTTTAATTTTAATTTTAATACGTTTAGTTTTAATTTATAATTGTATTCATGTTGAATTCTGTACATCAGTAAATAGAACATATGTTTTGTTGTTATATTTATTGACGATAGTGTATTAATTGTGACTAGAGCAATTAATGTCATGTAAGAAATTCAATCTAACCTAACTTATTATCTACCTATCTATTTTGGTGACCTTTACTAATTTAAGCGTATCATATTACCGACTGAATGCCCGACCGAATTCATGATTAAGATCCTCGATGACCTCAAATGTTCCTCTCTGTGCAGCAGCTCTAATCATCACCTATAGCTCGAGCCGTGCTTCTCTGCCGACGCAGTAGCGCCCGGTAGGTAAGGACTTTTCATCTATTGTTACTTTTATATGAGTACCTATTACTATTTTACATATAAATAACTTATCCTGTAGAATGTAATATAAAATGTAAATAATAATAATTATACTGTCATACAAAGCATAGAACATCGGCACCTAATAAATACTCGTAAGTCACAACTCTAAGCCCGTTAGATCTAAGACCCTACGCGTGCCAACCGACTAAAAGGATACCTTTACGACAAAAGCTTTTAGTTTAGTCAAGAATCGAATCCCATTTGTAGTAACTTGTGTTAGGTAGCAATCGTGAGATTAAGCCGCGCCCGGCTCGCTGCGATAGGCGTCTCGAGGGAGCGCCGGCGCCGGCAGAAGGGACGGGACGCCGGCGTGGGCGACTGTGGGACTCCATGCGACAACATGCCTTTGTCGAAATCAGTTTTTTTGAACACATTTCGTTGCGTTTTGTATGTACTCGTATTAGCGCAATGTATGCAACTAACTTTGACTTAGGTAAGTAGGTAGTAAGGTAGTTAACCAAAAACATTTTATAAAGGTTTTATGATTCCATGTTACTGATCTTAAAATAAGCCAGTTTAAATATTTACAGAATAATTTAATTATCAAAGTCTTCAGGAAGAATCAATCCTTACCGTAATGTAGCTAAAGTGTGCTTGAAATATGGTATTTATCTGTCATAATGACATTTGTATTTGGTAGAAAGGGACAAAGAATACTTTAGCAAAAATAGGTTTACTGTGAGTTTATGAATAAAGGGATTAGTGTTTGCAGTACAGGACATCCCGCAGTCTCGCCCCACTACTTAATTTTATGTTTCTACATTGACTTGAAAAGTTTGACTAAAGGAATACAATCTAAAATTAAAACAACAAAATTATAATGATATCGCAACTGGGATATGAACCCATACCTCAGAGTAGCAACAGCAGAGGTAAGAAAAATATATATTACTCACAAGTAAAGAATCCACTACACATTATAATTATCATACATATATGTATGTATGTAAACTCTTTATTTCACTAAAATATAAATATCATCATCGTTTATCATTGATAAACGACATCGTTTATCATCGTTTATCAAATTACAGAGTAATTTGACAAACTTTCAATATTATAATATCGGTCGTTAGTCATAATACATTTCCAGTTGTTAAACTTCTAACTGTAAGATGTCCTCAAAAGTACACATCCACATAGCAAACAAATCGCTATATCTCATTACTTGCGTCTAAGCCAAATTGGACTTTAAAATGATTGAATGCTGTTGTAAAAGAGACTCCTGGTAATAATATCGGGTCTTTGTTTTGATTGTACCCGTATTTATTCACCCTGGCGTGTAGCTCGTAATTTCGATACACAATTAGATTTTAAACCAACCGAGAAAAATGCTCTTGCTTCAGTTTAGTCTTATATTTTGTCTAAACTAAGGGCGACAATCAGGCGACATTTACCTCACTTGAACTTGCCAAATTCTTGATTTACAAATTACAATAAGGCTTATTTAACACTGTTACTACGATAATATAACATTATTTTAACGATGGTGTTAACGATTATTCTGCACGACCGCCTCATTGATTTCTTTCGTGTTTTAAAAATAAACCACGCTTTGTCTTTGTGACCGGCGGGATTATTCCAGCCTCTGTGCCCAACACGAACTTGTATTTTTACTCGGCTTTGGCTTAGCGTAGCTGTTTTAGTCTTATACAACGGTTACACTAACTTGCCTGGTCTAGACATACTTTCATTTGACAATGGTGCTGTTAGAAAAGCAAAATAACATACTTTTTGCATTATTTTTTTACTCACTCCTTTTATTCGTAAGTATATATGTTGGACAAATAAGGCAAGGCAATTTAAAACCAGTCCTCAGTACTAAAATAGCCTGAAATTTTTGAAAACTTGTTTCTACTCGCGTACTATAAGCCGCTAATATTGACACCGGTAACGGTATTAGAATACCACGTCTAGCGTAACCGAAGCTTAAACACAGTTGTAAAATGAGCGTTGCCATAGTAATAACAGTTCTTTTATAATTATTATAGCATTATTATTTCCATGGTTATGCGCATAAATAATGTCATTGACGGTGTTTGGTTATCAACTGACATCTCAATCTTTAATTATACTTGCTATAAACTGTGTTTAAAAAATTAAATGTTTAAAAAATAAGAAAAATATTTATTTACAAGAAAATATTTAGTGGCTTAGAATTTATGTATTTATTTCATACGAGTTGATATTTGGGAATGCTGGTATACATTGCTCCTTAATAAAGTGAGGATTATATATCAAGTTTTTTAATTACAAATTATAGCTTTTTCCAGCCAAGGTAGCCAAAAGTTGTACCGTGGGTAGCGTTCATTATCTGGTTTATTAATAACTACTAAGCTAATTAACACATCGGAAAGTTAAATCTATATTCTGGACCGGTATAAAAGACGCTTTCGTTTGCCTTAATATATTTACAAGTTCTGGGATACTGTAACACTCCTACCCCCGGGCTACATAGAACTGATAAAATATCCTACGTTGTGTAATTAAATTAATTTGGCCTTGAATTAAAACGTGTGATCGTCTAGTTTTTAAATATAACTAAATTAGAACCCTCTACGCCGTGTAAAATAATATTATAAACAGAATTAACCTAAACCTATTTCAATCAATATACACGCTATAAAACATAAATAAACCAAAATCAAGATAACACAAAATAAACAAACGAAAGTTATAAAATGGATACGACTCACCGAGAATCCTCTTAGATACCTGCACACTCAGGAATTGTAGTATCGAATACCCCTCCAGTCACTGCTCGTGGGGCCTCCGTGTACCGGAGTGCGTATTATTTAAATGTATTTATAAATAATTATAATATAAAATAATATTCCCTACCTGTATGTGTTTGTAAGACAATATCATATTTCCCTACTTAACCCCTACCTGAAACGAGGTCGGTTACAGCTAGAACCTATTTGATTAAGATTTAAATCTACTCCGTTATGTATATATGTAATAATGAATTGAATAAGAAATAACAATCAAATTGGTTCTTTCTTGGATGGGGATTGACCTCACTACACTACCTGCCACGCTAACTCGCTTCCTAAGTTCCTAACAAACCTACCCTAAAATAAAGTATATATATATATATATATTTAAGCACGCTCATGCAATTATGCTACTCGCTTATACTATGCTCTTAAAACTATGACTCTACGCGTCCCTAATCCGAATTACCCAGCCGCGGTCTGTGACGACAACTAAGGGTATTGTCGGCGTGTTCAAGATAGTCTGAATATCACTGAGACGAATATAACAATTACTGTAAGTGAAACCCCATAACAAAGGATACAATACTGACCATACTTCACACTAAGCAGTTAGCCCGGGTCGTATAAAGGTCTGCACCTCAGAGCCACTAGTAAAGGTTATAAACACCTAAATGACCCAGGTCTTGGGTGAGTACCTAGTGCCTGTGTAGAGGTGTGACGTAAACAGTGCGTTAGTTAATGCAAGTTGTTTGAATTTAAATGGTGGCAAGAAAGTGGTATGGCAAAAGATGTATGTCTAGTGCTTGCAATGGAATTAGACAACCAGAGTCGCAAGGCTTTCAAGCCGCTATCTGGGCTGACCCCACGTGTGCTGCTTGTGAGTGTTTATAAATAAATGAATGTATAGTTACCACAAAAATAGTTATTTTTGTTATTAATCCTTAGCTGGTCACAAACATGACACAAGAACTTACTTAATAAAGCGCTATGACACACTCAATAAAATAAAGGTTAAGCAGATTAAAGATAATGAGTGAGATATAACTGCTCGTCCCTCTATTTCATAAAGTCTGAAATAACAAAAGCTTATAATCAATTAAGCAAGCAGAAATAAAATATTATATTTACCTAATCTAAATTATTCACTAAACATAATTGTTGCACGCATACTATTCCCTTTCATAATTTGTTCGTCAAATTAGCTAAGATTAGATGATAACTAACGTAAAACCTTTCCTTGATTCCTAGTTGTCTAGACGACTTGAAGAAAACTATTAACCTTTACAAGTAATAATAAAGACACAAAATATAAGAACCCCTTCGCCCCTAATATTGAAAAGACATAAAAAAGAATCTTACCCAAACACAATTAAATAAATTAGATACTAACATTAATGACAATAAATCTAAATATATAAACAAAATGAAATATTCTAACCACAACTACTATTTATTGACTTTTAAAGTTAAATTGTCCATAAGTACACTAATCACAAAATCAAAACACTGAATCTAATTTAAAATAATTGACAAAGGTGAGACTTAGGCTTAACCGTATGCGTACGATAAAACTCATGATATCTCAGTTTTGCGTCCCGGGATTAACTATCCCGTCTTAAACACCTATGTTTCCTAAATCCCCAAATCATCCCTACTTCTCGCAACTGACGCCAACCCAATTAACCAATCAGAGCTAAGTCCAGCCAAACATTCTTTTCACACGCAACTTTGTGCACAAAAAAGTATGCAAACGCCAAGTGGGTGATAAATACTAAACATTTGTGTCATTTCTACGTAACAAAAAGCAAAATGTAGACAAAAACAACATTATCTTGGACCTTGTCTCAAGTGCTGCACTTAGATTGTGTTTCAACGAATTAGCAGATTTTTGTCTCAAACAGGTCATAAGTTACAAAATTTATGTTGACATAATAAGTGGAGTTCAAGTATTTTTTTTTTAAGAAAGTTGTCTCGCTTAGATTTGTTTTGGCGTCACTACAAAAAAAATATATAGATAGGTATTACTTATTTTATTAATGCTTGATACAAGCGTGTTACAATACCCTGTATGTATTTGTATATACAATAATAATAATTGCTTAATTGATTGAATTAAATTTCAATGTTTTAATAAATAAATAAATACTTTAGACAATATGCACTTCTTGTGAAAACATCCTAAACCAAATGACTTACCGCGATCAGACCCAAACGCGATTAGTCTCTGATTTTTAAGCATTTTCATACTAAATATGTCGTTTAAATTCTACGAGTCCCGGGCGCGAGGCGTCAACCTCCATACCTCCAATTTGCGAGCTCTTCTAAATTACAAAGGTCTTCACATAAATTGTTCCAATATTCCAAGACGCCAGCGGCATGCTAAGTTTAAGTAGGCCGACGCTTACACTGACTAGTAAAGTACCTGTACCATTATTTTCACTGCAACTCGTATTATGTGATCTATCAAAAATAAATGGGTTGAAAAAGGCAAAATAACACATAAGCCCGTTCGTGGTATGCTCGATTCGTTAAACACCTAAAAACAAAATTAATATTATCCAATATAATGTTTATAAAGTCATTATACCCTCTCCACTATTGACATTGAAAGGTGAAATTGAAATGACTTCTTGCACTAATAATATTTTATTGGATTTAGTTCCTTTTGCATATCTGAAGCCACATGCATTTTAAACTAATTAATGTGAATTTTATTTTGTTAAAAGTGAGTAAGTTCGTTTGAGCCCTAAAAGTTAGGCATTGGAGAAAGGAAGACAGGAATTTGATAACTAATAAATCGACTACAAATTATTAAGGAGGTCCGTTACTTTTCCATCCCATGACCACGTCTTAACGAATACAAAATTTATCAAAATTGAGAATCTCCTTCTTTTTTTAAAGTCGATTAAAAAACTTCATGGCGATGAAAAGTCATGGAGAAGGCAAACGAATGCACGCCACCTGATGGTAAGTGGGAACTGTGCCTTTACCATTCTCAAGACTACAATCTAAAGATTGCAATCCTAAGACCGCAAATGCGTTGCCAACCCTGAGAACTAAGATGAAATGCCTCTATGCTAGTTATTTCACTATTTTAGTTTATTTACTATACGACTAACTAAATCAAGCAATCTCTTTTACAAAGTTTGGTAGTACGAGCTAATCCTAACGCTTTGCATATATCTGCAAGCCTATATTTAACATCTAGACTTGATCAATTTTTACCAGCCTGCCCTAGATATGTATGTATGTTTGTGTGAATGGTTCTTTGTTCCCTGTGTGTTTGTTAGTAGCGGCTGAACGGAAGGTCTGATATTGACACACGATGAGACGTTAAATTCGTCTTACCGTCGCGAATGTCATTGAGTACTTTAATTTAAACAACATGTAAAAACGGCAAATGTAGAAGTACAACACATAGGAATTTAACATAGATGACATTATCAAAACATGATGATGCATTCGGCGTTCGTTATGGTTATCCAAAATGTATAGGATTCGCGTAAGCTGTCAGACGGTCGCGTTGAGCGCCTACGTCAGCTCCATACATTTTGTCAGTTTTCGAAAATTATTTACGTTAAGCAACATATCTAGCCTGAGGTTGTTAAAGTTTATTACTTTTTGTAGAATAGTTTTAAATGACTAACGCTTTTTGACGTGACGGTGTGACAGCGGCGGCGTTAGTCACGTAACGTCGAAGATGCGTCAGCGCGGATCGATGCGGGATGCCGAGGCGTGCGTATTTTTCATTAGTGGCGAATCCCGGCCGTACCCGGAAATAGCTAAATGAATACTTTGTTGATACCCAACACGTGATTTTTGGGGAAAAGATTATTTGAGTTTCCTTTTTGGGCTACGTTGAACCCTCTCAGTTGATGACAAGCCATACAAAGGTACGAATACCCAGAAATTAATTAATATTACTCTTGCACACGAAATGTATATGCAGAAGAACGTGTTAGTAGATGTTCAGTCTTAATTAAGTAAGTAATGAAAGTTTGGAATCGATTTCTGTTATACCGTTGTCACAGGGTATTTTTTTTCAATGGGGTTCCAAGTGGGCCCTTGTCTTTAGGGAATTGCAATACCTGCCCAAAATTGGTGTGGGGTGACAATATTTTCCTATTACTGAACCGCCGGCGTAGGAAGTTTCCAATCATCAAACCAGCATCTAACACGCTCTTATGCCTCTAGTGATGTGTTAGATATTTTTAAACCCAACACTCTTATACCATATAAATGTTGGTGACTGTGAGGCAAGACACACTAAGCTCATATTTATCTTCAGCTGTTTAAAGCTGTAGGGCTTTCTAAAAAATACTAGCTATTGCACGCGACTCCGCGTAAATGTCGTTTATCGCTATTTACTCCGGAACTTGCCAACTTTCCGGAATAAAAAGTAGTCTATGTGCTATTCCAGACTATAACCTTTCCAGATCCGTTCAGCCATTCTGGCGTAATTGAGTAAGAAACATACGAACTTTCGCTTTTATAATATTAGTAGAATAAGATAAGAATATGGGCTACAGCCGGTGCTGTTGCAGTTTCCACACTCCTTCAATTTGAAAATCATAATTTTTCTGTCTATTAACTTCTTAAATTATCGAAAGCTATTTTTTATGTTTAAGGACTCTCTGTATAATTTCCATTATCTCCGCTACCGGCTCCTTACTCAAACAAAAACGTCGATACTCGCAACAAAATTACCATCGTCTAGCTAGCTCAACGTCTCGTATTATTTATAAAAATGTGGACAGCCCCGTACTAAGGTGGAGGTGCTAACTGTCAAGGAGGGCTTTAGAATATTTGCCATTTAAGAACGAACCTAATGTTATCCCTCTGGTTCACCTAAGTTTGTCTACGGGGTCAACATTCATTATATTACATCAAATTTAAAATAATAAGCTTACCAATTCGAGTATAAATAAAAAAACATCGTAATAACCAAACTCCTATTGCCTTTGAATCCTCGTCGTGTAAAGGAATAATTCATCCGTTCTCACGAGTACCTGCACGTGAGTGAAATAAATGTTTTATTCGGATTCGAATTTTAAAATTTGAAAACAAACGGAGAAATCTCTGCCGATCGTGTTTTGTTACGTACGCGTACGTGCGCCTGTAGCAGAAGGCCCGGTATCCAACGAAGTGAAAATAGGCAGAGAGACGGACGTTTCTTTAAAGTTTGTAATAGATGCATGAAGAACAAGTCTACAACGTTCCGCACCATTATTAAAAGCTTTTATTTAACTAACACTGTTCGTGTGTAAGTTGTCCGTTTCATGCAAGTTAATTTTTAACCACGAAAAGTTCTCGTTAATGGAATAGGCTGAAATTTGGACCATATTATGTAAACCCGATGACATGCAATATGGTATCTCAGAGCAAATCTGATGATGGAGTCAGAAGGGGGCGACAGGATATATCCGATATTGTTAAGGCAGACCTTGCTAAGTGGGTTGTAGTTTATTAATTTCTTCTTTATATTCCAGGTCCCATGACGCAAAAACTCAAAAATATGGTTGAAAAATAAAATAAATATGTAATTATAAAAAAATACCAAAAAAATATAATTATAGTGCAAAGACTCTATGCTTCTACTCGGTAATTATGGTTTTTGACTCGGCCGTAAATAAAAGTTATCATAAAAAGTTAACAATACGAAAACATGTCAAAAGCAATTGTGGTTTACCGATTAGAATAAAGCCGCCTGTGAACATAAGCCAGATAATTTGGCTACATTTTCTCTGACCATGCTTTTGCTCTACGCTGATAATTGATTTAAAAGAGGACACCTCGCTCATAATTTTACAAGCAGAATTTGAAATGGTCCTGAAATAAAATTGCTTGTCGTGTTCGCTATAATGGAAATAAAAGTAGGAAACATGCGAGTTTCTTTATGTAATTACTTATTCCGTGAAATACTTATGTTATTTTTTTCTACCAAGACATTTCCTTGTTTAAGGCGGCTTAACTCTGGTATCCTATCGCAAACACTAAAAACGTTTGCCGGCTGTTTCATTTGCCATAATTTTCATTTTATTTTGAACCCAATAACTTTTCAAAATGTTTAATGAGATATACTTACAGAACCTGTAGGTTAGGTTAGGTTTATTTTATAACAATTCAGGAAAGTTAAACGGTTTCTGAGAAAAATGACTTTCGGGCAAATGAAACAGCTGGCAAACGTTTTTTAGTGTTTCAGATAGGTAACCCTTAACTCTAAGTAAACAATCATTGCTTTACGTTAGATTGAATTGTTTTTAATCGAATAGTTTTTCTATTGTTCCGTGCATCCATAGAAAAAATATAGTTCACTCGCGTATCTGTATGCTAGTCAGTCACAGCCTATGCATAAACTTTTCATATCTTCCTGATGTACAAAGTAGAAATTTCATAGCGTATATAAAACAAATCGGTCAAGTGCGGGTTGGACTTGAGCACCGAGGGTTCCGCGCCTTCGTCTTATTTGTATGAAGTATTAATATCCTAATAAAGTCCAACTGCTTCTTGGTGTTGTTATCTAAAAGAAGTCACACGAAACATAATTCACGGCTAAAGTGTTTACGGTACCTAACTTCAGTGTGTACCGTAAACACATTAGCCGTGTATTATTTTGGGTACATGTGTTACAGTATATTATTTAATACTTAATTACCTTGTGATGTACACTTAGTATCCACAGGTATTGTATAATACCTGGTTAAAACCTTCTGTTAGTTTCTTGCGGCGCTTCTTCTTCGCAGTGATGGTCTCGTCCGAAGCGCTAGCGCTGGTAGATTCACTCCATTATATTATCGACGTATAAAAACGTCCTGATGATGTGGCTAATTTACTGAATGAATTATTTCATTTCATATCTACAGCTCTTTAACGTAAACAGGCACAGTAAAAGCCATTTCTGGGCCTTTATTCTACGACGTTAAACAATATTACTTGTGACGTGTTAACGTATTGTTTTCAACTCGGCCGCTATTACTGCCAACTAAATAAAAGATATCAAAACGTTGACAATACGATAACATGTGAAAAGCAATATTGTTTTAAGTCGTATAATAGAGACCCTGTACTTGGCTTATTTTGCGTTAGACAATTTTACCAACCGCAATAGAAAGTTTGCCTTTCGAGGTTTTTTTATATTTTGCTGTATAGATTATATGCTAATACAAAAGTATTTTATTGAGATGTTTTTATCTTCCTAAATTCTAATGTTTTCACGTTAATTTCTAAAATTTCTCAAATCCAGGCTTGCACCTTCGCCCTGTGCAAAATGTGGTTACAGAATTATCAATATTTTTTTAGAGTTGTTGGTAATTCTGTAGCTCTACCTACCCTACTTTGGAAATGAAGGCATGAGTTTATGTTTTTTCTCAAATTCATCAATTTTTAAATTTTTAAATAAAATGGTATACCCACATTTTTTGAAGGCTCTCTGAAGGCAGATCCAGTGATCTCATTATAGACAAAAAAACAATTTTTTTCGTCGTTTACATATTTATCACCATAACCACCATTTGGTATTTAATTTCTAACATAATCATATGGCCTTGTTGGACCACTTAATACTAAACCTACTCCAAATCACAGCCCGATAGCTGGAGCCATTTCAAACAAAAAGAGTCCTGTCAAGACGTGTAAAATGAACAAACGGGCTTATATCGTAAAAGGGTTCCGTTTTTATCGTTTTCTTTTTTTGAAATAAATACAGCCTTAAATTGTAACCTGTACAGAATTTATTTTACACCATCATCAGCTCGGAACCGAAGTATTAATTATGATAAAATATTGCTTCGAAACGAAACCCTTTCTCTGAAAATTCTCTATCTTATAATTTGAATTGAATAATTCATGGCGCAGCCGCCGAAGATTATTTTTGAATCAGAGCCCATTCATAATTCAACGTATTAGCGATACAGCGTATAAATTGAGATATCCTGTTAGATGTTTAAGTATTTATTCATGTGCCAGTATTATTTCTGCGAGAGCGCTGACCAAATTTTATTCCATAGATAATCAACTATTGTAACCGCTTCTCAAGTGAATAAATTTCGATTTGATTTTGATTCAAATTAATAATTTTTTTTTTTGACTGTCTGACTGACACACAACGTATAACCTAAACCTCTGAACCCTGATTCTTGAAATTTGGAAGGATATTCTATGAGTAGCATTTTTCGAAAATCGACTTCGAATCGGAAAAAATATAAAAACTAGAGATGGGCCGACTACGGCTTTGCCGACTGACCAGTCGGCCGACTAATCGGTTTTCAATTTGCCGATTAATCGGCCGACTAGTCGGCAATGCCGATCGTAGGATTTTGCCTAGTTTGGGTGAACTCGGAAACGTTCGTTTTGCTTCGTCCGTCGCGCTTTGTTACCTACCTTTGACCAGTTTTGTATACGTTTTTTCTGCACGACAAGAAAACCAATTAGAACCCTAATTATACATAGTATTAAAACGAACTACCTCGTGGTTTTTATAACTATGTCGAAAAGAAAATCGCATGTGTGGACATTTTTTGACAATATTTCCTGTAGGCAATAAAGTGCCGAATATTCGGCATTTTTTGCCGACTAATCACCGACTAGAAATGATGCCGAATAGTCGGCTTTCCCGACTAATCATCGACTAGTCGGCCCATCTTTAATAAAAACTTATACTAACGAAGATTATTCGAGAGCTTAAGTTGAACATCTAATTTTCGATCACATACATGCATACAAGTAGACTGTTGAACATGAGTTACAATTAACGTACTCGCTAGCGAGTCGAATGCTCCGTCGCTCGCAGACCCCGGAGTATTCTTAAAGAGTGCGAGGGACAGAGCATTCGACTCGCTAGCGAGTACGGTAATTGTAACTCATGGTACGGGGTACTCAAAGAGGGCCCAAATAATATCCCTACTCTGCCCGTCCACCCGTCCGTCCGTCCGACCGTCCGTCCTAACTATATCTTTTGAACTGTAATGGATAGCAAAAAAAACTGAATTCAAATTCAAAATCCAAAACATTTATTCAGTAAATTGGTTACGTGAGGGCTTCATTAGGTACGCGTCTGCTTCACAGCGGGTCGTGTTTTTTACACGTATTTTTATTTTTGCTGTAAAGTGGTGGTAGGACCTTGTGCAGGGTCCGTTCGCATAGCTACTACCATCTTATCCATTAACCCACCGCCAAGCAGTAGTGTTCGCATTGCTGTGTTCCGGTGAGGGGATAAGACAACCGGTGAAATTACTAGCAATCCATCCATCCATCTTAGTCCTCATTTGAAGTCTCAGGATTGCAGTTTTGAGATTGTAGTCTTGAGATTTCAAATGTCTATGGGTCTCAGATCCCACTTACCATTCGGTGGTGTGAGTGCTCGCGTGCCTCCTCCTTGCTATAAAAAAAAATATTCGATAAAAACGGTAAAACATACAAACGTCAAATTCGGTATGATTATTTTATAGACCCTGAAGAAAATCCACAAATACTAAAATATGGTGAGGTGTGAGTTGAGCTCGCGCTGTTTCGATTCATAATACATTGGATTTTGTGCAGCCGATAAAAAAGGCCAGAAAGAATGATGTCTTAAGTTTAATAAGTAAGTATTTAAAGGAAAACACTACATATTTTAAATACGTGATGTTTTCACTTCGCTGGCCATAGTACTAGTAATCCCGCTCTTGTAACAGGGCATAACGGAACTAAATATTGTCCGCACCACCGCAGCTGGAAAACCTCACAAATTGGATGCACTCAACAAAATTGAAACTCTTTTAATACAGGTAAAACAAACGATATTGTTGTTTGTTTTGCGAAACGAGTAGAAACTCCCCGAAATACCTTCCAGCTTTTAATTAAGATTGTGCGGAAAAAGTTTTGAAGTTACGGGAGTCTCGAGTGGCTCGCAGTAAATAATTGTATCACAGATAGGTATGATAAATCTGAGAATTATTGTCTGATGAGAAAACCTTGTCCGTACATACACTTATATGATTCTACGTATGTTTTGATAATTGCAATAAGCATATACTTGCACTTATCATACTTCTGTGAGGTGACATTCCCTGCCTAACAGGGCTTTATTTTTTTAAATTCTCGGATCAGAGGTCTTGGGCTAAAACTAACCCAAGCTTAGAGGTTTTCCTCCATTAACTTAAGTGTTTCATCGATGAGACTGGCTACGTTAATTTATGGTCAGGTTCAAGCTCACTTCATTTACTCAAACGATTACAGAATTTCCTTCTCCTGTATTCCAAAGCGACACTTGCTGATCAAAGCACTATTTCCACCAAAAGGCCCGCAACGGATCGGAGCGGAAAGAATTTGATGGTCTTTAAACGATATTAAATCATGTTCACAGTATTTAAAGTCTATATTACCAAGCCGCGCACAGCAACTTGACCGCGGGCGTCTTCCGCGACACGCGATCGTAGCCGAAAGTATGCTGCGACGCGCGATCGGCTCCCTCATAAATAGACAAAATAATTTTAATAGACGCGATCGGCTGTCGCCGCATCCGTCCGCGATCTGATGCGATGCGAGCCGTTTGGTGGAAATCATCCTTAATTCCTGCTTCTTTCGAAAATAATTTCTCTAGTATTTCTTAAATGTCACCATGTAACATCAGTCTAATCGAACCCTGACCCACCATACAACTGTACCACAGTTACGTTATGATTCAAGTCGTTAGAAGCTAAGAATAAGAACATAAAGCATAGAAACCAGACTATAAGACGTACTTTGCGTCAGCTATCTTTCTCTTCTTTTTAGACTACATATTACATGAGAAAAAATGAAACAAAAAGTAGGCTGTTTTTTCTTCTTTAACTGTCATTGTTACAAGGTTTTACACAGGAACTTCTTTGTCCTTCCTATAGGAAGGATTTGTCTTTCCTTGTCTATAGGTCCAAATACTATAGGTGCTTATAGGTCCAAATCACGCCTTACTTGTGACGATGTACCAAATAACGAAAGAACAGCTATAGATTCATCTCTTTCCAACTTACTATGAAAACCATAAGTAAAAAGAAGTGAACCATAATGTATTTTCTGCTTATTTAGTACGGTTTCTATGCCTTTAGCCTTTATTCTATGGTTAGAAGTGTCAAACAAATTTTTTTACAATGTCACGGTGACAACGTTCTACGTTCCACTGGGCTGATGAATTTTGTTGTGTTATTGACCTGAATAATGATGATTACTGGAATAGATCGCCTAAAGGGATAAGTTCCCCATTGTACACGTTATCTTAAGTTTATGTACGTACTTACTTGTAATTGTTTTTTTGTGCAATAAAGAGTTTACATACATACAAACATGATTATTTCATCATATCTAAAGTTAAACGGATCTTAACACGGTAAGACGTAGGTATGAAAAAGTCAACATTTACTTTGTCTCTATCCGTGACCATGGCCGATGCAACTCGGCCAAAATGTCAGAATAAAATAAATAAAAATTATGCGTGATACTGCGTTAAAGACCCATTTAACTTTACATACGAGTGAAAAACACGAAAGTTTAATGATAAGTATTATTATTATAGCATCTTTTTATTATGAAACGAATGTGAAATAGAATACTTTACGTGGGAATAAACTTACTATTTATAATGCATTATTATAATGCAATATAGTATCTGTAATATGCTTGAAATGGAGGAGGCGAGATTTATTTATTTAACGATTAATCCAAGTTTTAAATAAAATTGCAGTTTCTTTTACAAATGGGCCCAATTTAAAATATGAAATGCTCGGCATCGCAGATGGTGCAAAATTAAGTGAGTACGAATGATTCATAGGAACGTAACCTTAATAATACGCTGGCAGCATAACTAAAACTAAGTCATTTATTGTGATTTAAATCTATCGTTTTTTTAATGCCTTATAAAACACGGGAAAACAGAATTTGAACATATTCGGGATTCATTTGACCAAATGTACGTTTGACAAACGTATAATTTTACAAATTTTCATTTCGCTCAAACGTGTTTAAGCTTAAACTATTAAATATTATATAGGTAACATGGGCTTATTAAATAAGTTAGGTTAGGTTAGGTCAGGTTAGGTTAGATTTTTGACCAATATAAAAAGAAAAATAATGCAGCGGGATGTCTTTGCGAAATGAAAGTTTGTAAAATTATATAGTTTGCAAAATGATTATTAATGAGTAAAGCATAAGTGAACAGAAAATATATAATATAATCGATAATCATTTAGGAATAGATCAAAATTCACGATCAATTTAAAATTAAACAAACTTCAAAAATTTACTGACACCAGACTTTTGTTTCAAAGTTCTTTTTCTTATTTTTCATCTTTTACCCGAACTACATCCACATATCGAGGAACGTATACGACAATAAAACCCCGAGTCAAAAGTCGTTACATAAAAACTTTGTTTCCATGTAGAACTATTTAAATAGACTTCCGAAGGCATTCAGTGTCAAATGAGGCATGGGCTGAGAGGATAGAGTTCCGTAAAGTTTTGTTTTACAAAGCGTAAAGTTTGAATGTATCGGGAGATGACCGGGTAATATGACGAGGGAAGTTAAAACTTTCATGAAGGCCTTTGTTTACTGCGGCAATTCTAAGGTTGCTGTGCTAGAAACAGTTTTAGTCCAATATTCACAACATTTTAGGTTTTTAAAATAAATGGCAAAGTGTGAGTCTGACTCACACTCGAAGGGTTCCGTACCATTCTTGTAAGGGGACTGCTTTTATTTTTATTTTATTTTATTTACATTTTATGCTATTATAGCGACAATAGTATTCTATATACTATTTCCTGTAAATTTAATGTACCTGCCGAGTACTACCTCCACTTTGGAGCTAGTAGTGCACCCTAGCTAACGCTAGACTTTTAGAACTCGACTCCAGACAAGCTTCCTAACGTTATCGTAAATGATTTTCGAAAACGAACAAAATACTTTTCGTCATCCACATGTGTTCTCCTCACCCAGTCATTGCAAGGTTTGCTGGAAGAGATCCCTTAAAGGGATAATTTCGCCTTTGTACATAATTTAATTTCATATAAGTGTTTTTGTGAAACGATTTCTTTTTATGCAATGAAGAGTTACTTACTTACTTATTTAAATATATGGGATTGACGTAGGCGCTCTACGCGGCCGTCCGACAGCTTACGTCAATCCTATATATACATTTTGGATTACGGTAACGAATGCAGAATACATCTTGTCTAGGGCCTCAAAAAAGTCAATCCTTATTTATATAAACACCTTATATAACACACAAATACCAAGGTCACGGCCGCTCAGGTTCAGTTTGTCCATATATTCCTATTTCGTCCACATTTTCATCTTAGCTACATTCCCAACTCGTCCACATACCAATCCCACATTCCTATCTCATCCATATTCCCAACTCATCCTCATTCTCAACTCGTCCTCATTCCTAACTCGCCTGCAACCTAATTTAGGACTGTAGAGTGCTGTTATTCGATTACTTGGTTGTTGGGAATGTGAACGAAATGGCAATGTGGACGAGATGAGAATGTGGACGAGATGGGAATGTGGCCGAGATGAGAATGTGGACGAGATGGGAATATGGACAAATTGAACCAGAGCGGTTTCAACGCATCGTGTGGCATATCGTTCTAATATATATGTAGAACAACTCAGCGACGACGACGCCCAGGAAACGCTTGTGTGACATCCCTCTTACACCCGCATTAGAGCGTATGAGAACAAAAGAAAGATAAAGGTAAAGTAGGTAAAATGTAATATTTTTTATGTAAAAACCGACTGACAGAACGAGAAATTCTGCTTTTAATCCAAATGCTGCATAATCAAACCTGCTAAAATAACAGGCAGGTCGAAATTCTAATGATGCTTTTCAACGTTATTCGGTGGTGTATAGCGTCGGCGTAGGCATCAAAGTCGGCTAATAGAGCCGGAGATAGGTACGGTGCAAAATTGAATACGTCCCAGTCCAATCTCCTCGATAGATGCAGCGATCCGGGACAAGTTACAGGATGAGGCGTTGAGGCTAATGCTGTGAAATTTATATAAAGATAAAAGCGTGGAACGTAATAGACAGGCAGTTGATATTGATTTGAGTAAATTACTGTTTACTTAGCAGAATGCCACACTTTTGTGTATAGTTTGTCAAATAGTTCGTCTTACATCAGAGAATAATTTGTAAAATAAATCAGAACTTAGTACATACGTTGCATGAATTATCTATTGGTTACGATGGAGCAGAAACTGGGATTGTAATATTTCCTTTAAATTTGTGTCACTCAACTCGTCCTCGATTATTTTTTACCTTAACAGCAAAAATACACTGTTTAGACCCGTGCTAAGACTTTAAAGCTTCATAATTACGTTCGCTTTGAGCAATTAGGCAGAGAAGCGGACAAAAGAATATGATGCAATTTAGCAACTATAATTATGTTCCAATTCGAATACAGCTGATATTGACGTAATATTGAAGAGTTTTCGACAAATCAGGTCATGTGTGCTTATAACTTACGCCAAATCACGATTGTAAACTGTAATAGCGAGTTAGGAATCGGGGCAAGACTTTAAAAAGTTTGGCTCGGTAATATATTCGCAAAGGAAAAATAAAATTGAGCGTGGTTTCAACAATGTTTCAAATAACGTCGGGTCGGACGCAGCAATTTTCTACTATCAAAATATATATCGCCACTTTTGTTTGAGCGGTAGATTTGACATTAGTGTTAAAAGTTCCCTGCTATCGCTGGCTCTTAAAATAACGAATTGAGTCAAACTCTTTACTGAGATAGATTTTTAAGGAAGTTTAACGTCCAAAATGACCTACCATTCCTAAGGCATTATGGTGTAACAAACCACGCATAAGCGTGGGAGACCTAGTAAAAATAAGTATGAAACCGAAGGCCGTTTTAAGTCTTTGATCAATAACTGTAATTGTGTTAGTATAGTGGTAAGGTGAAGTCTTGATACTCGGATGATTTCCCAGGGGTCTGCTTCAGTGTAACAAATTAGAAAAGAGATGAGATGTTCGACTGAGCCTGGTTGATAAAATTGAGGTAATCATTAAAGTGAGATAAGATAAAATAGTATAAATATCGAATATAAAAATAGAACTAGGTAATCATGGTTATTAGCAGTTGTAAAAGAAAACTGTGTCGCTGCTAACCGACCTACCCGGGCGGTGGTAGCGTTGGTATTTATAGTGGTTTATGTTCTAATAAAAGCATGTTGTAGGAAAATGTATGTCTTTAACTAAAGGTAATTCTGATACTGTTTTTTTTGTTGTGAGCTAATTGCAATTTACTTGTAAAAATGTATTTAGTGGTCAACAACATTGTTTTCACTTGGAGATTCTTTTATTTATTTGTATATAGTTAATGTCTGAGATCAAAACAAAAGGTAAGCAAAGTAAGATGTGTGCAGTATATATAGTGGTAGTGGATATTGGCAACATTTAATGAACATCAATAAAGCGCTAATTCGTGTTCGTAATGATGTTTGCTCAAAACCTTTGTCCAAAGCATCCGCGAAGCGCCCACAGAAGTATGGACTCCTGGTACTGAATTGAATTTTGCTGCGTCAAAGCAAAACTTATTTTAGATGGATTATACTCGTTTATAATCAAATTTATATTCCAGTTATTTGTTCCAGGGCTTTTACTAAATTTTTGAAAACGTAACAAAACCACAATAAAGTAACCCATCTCAAATGTTAGGTTTTACCCTCCACGCAAATAGATTACTACTACTACATAATGTTTCATGTTTTATCACTGACAACCTAACGTATGTTAATATAAAAAGACGGTTTTTCTTGCTGAGTACCTATTTTTTGTTACGGCAGGAGGTTTTGTGTACAATTTGTATACGTGTGCATTTTGTGTCCTGTCTCTTGAACGCATTCTTGTTTAATGATTTTGAACATAATAATTATTATATTAATTGTTCTACGAATAAGCTTCTACAGGTTACAGTCTTATTTCAACCGAAAAAATAATTAAGTACACGTTTGAATCATACCTAAGAAACTCTGACATTCACTATCCAACTTGTGTTATATTCTTTGCTCTCATAATTCAACCCCAATCTATTGCGTTCCCACTTACTCCAAGAGTCATTGTGCTTAAGTGTCATCGTGGTGAGGCGTAAATGGTTAGTCGACCAGATAACTCTGAGCTCTAACGCCCACTTCTGACAGTGTTACAATTGTGCGATCAAAGGCGCTGGGTTCATTGGAACAGGTCCGTTTGGCTGGTTGGTGTAGCCGTAGATCTTGTAGGCATGGAAGTCGGGAATTAATCATTATCTGCGACAAAATTCATAATTTTCACTTAACTTGGTGGCATACTATTTTATGAATATATTTTATTGCGTGTCGAAAGATGCAATATATACCAATTTGTTTGGTTCAGTATTACATATACATTCAATATTTTCCATAAAATCGTCTGATGTTTCGCTACAAGACCTATACGCATTATTATTATAGAAGCTTCTGCCCGCGACTTCGTCTGCGTTGATTTTGATTATCTTTATTCCCTTGGGAACTTTTTATTTTTCCGGGACGATAAGTAGCCTATGTGTTATTCCAGTGTATAAGCTATTTCCATTTCATCCAAAACAGAAGCTTTTATAGGTAAAATATTGAAGTGGGATAAGTAATACAAAAAAAGTGAAATACTCACGGCAACCAACGAACTTAATTAACTTTTAGCCAACCTGGTAAATTTGACCAAAAGTGTTTTTATGTAAACGTCACACGTCCGACCTCAACTGCCCCTCTCAAAACGAACTTTTTACCTTCAGAATTCTCAAAGAGTGAGTTATCGGGTTTCACAGCGGCCGGCGTTGGCGCCAGGGCGGCGTGCAATGGCGTCACCGGCTGGGGTTTCATTTTTGCAAACATTGTTACATGAAAGTTATTTCTGTCACTATTTTTGCGTAAATATTTCTTTATTTTTAAAAAAAGGGTCTATCTTAACAGGCCTTAAAATTGAGGTTTATGTAAACCTTTCGGTAACCCGTCATTTTATCGAATTTCACTTCATCGATTGTGCCTGTTCATCGAATTTTATTTCATCGAAAGCGTTGCTGCTAAAACCACGATGTTTTCACGATATCTTAAACATTAATTACGTAGGTTAGGTTAGGTTAGATGTGTGACTACCAAAAAAAAAACTCGTGCAGCGAGAAATGCCTTTTGATGAAATTAAAACTCTGCGTAATGATATGTTCGTTGAAAAGTGTTTCGGAAAAATAATACCTAGGTACCTACCAAACGAAACGGTGGTTTTTCGAAAAAGGTTGGATTCAACGGCTCATTTTATAGAATAGATTTAAACTAGCCTATGAACTTTTGTTACCTACAACAACAACAGAAACTACGTCCTACTGCCGCTCTCCCCCTTTATAAGTGTTTTTTTTTCTCTTTCGCTTAGTTTCTTAATCATTCTTATCTTATCTTAATATTAATAAATCTGCAGGTAATGCGTTCTGATATGTAGCCTATAAGGATAAAAAATCAAGTTTCTCGTAGCAAGGAAATAACCCCGTCTTGTATTAAGTTGCTTTACCACGCGATTTGGTATTACTTATTGGATCCTCTGCATGATCGTTTGAAGCATAGATATAAAATATGTATAATCCAGCCCCGTTTCCTCTTTACCGATGTCCACTAGAATTTTCATGCAAACCTTTATAGACAAAAATTTCAATAGCCCGATGGCTAACTTTTTGGAAAACTCCTGTGTAGAAATTCCTTTGACACGTGCTCGAGTGAAACTTGGCGCGAGTTTACTGAGTTCGCGAGCTGCATACTTCCTATTCTTGAGTTAGCCCATCGATAGAGCCACAGTCGCCTGATGAAAAACCGTAAGACCAGGGTAGTGATTCTCTCAACAAGCAAAGGTGATCGTTCGCTCGAGTGAAGGTCCAAGCGGCCATGTATTCAATTTGGCAGCATGACTTCCCGAACGTATAAGGCTCCCTAATTGACAATGCACGCGCTAAAATGTGTTTTGTTCGCTCTGTCGGGAATACTTAAACTCGTCGCTTGGACCTTCACTCGAGCGAACGATCACCTTTGCTTGTTGAGAGGGTCACTACCCTGGTGTTGCTGCATGGTGCTGTTATTGGTCCACTATCATAGCATTTTATGCCTCTTATCAGAAATATCACCAAGTTTTATGTTGAAACTTCGTAAGCCCTTGTAAATTTTTGAGTTTACCTCTATATTAAGAACCTGTAGGGTGCCTTTCATCTTTGGTAATTTCTACTTTATATACCTAGTACGCAAGGACTTACGCTATTTTAAGGATTCTTTACCACATACAAAAAAATCCTCTTATAAGATGACTTTGTTGTTCGTGTTTTCGTCTGTCCGTGGGTTTGTCAAGACATTTATGTTTTCTAAATGGCTTAAAGTTATCGAGGTACCATTTTTGTATAGGTTTAAGGCCTCAGCATTAGTAATTTGCAATTTTAAACCCGACCGATCATAAATTATTGTAAAGGTCTCTCGTTACGATATATGATATTACATAACATTTTTTGAAATATGACTTTGAGCTACTTGGGTAAAACGCAAAGAAAAATACCTTGGCCAATCTCCTTTATCACATAAAGCAGCGGTCGGCAAAACGCGGCCCGCGGACGTCTTACTTGCGGCCCGTGAATGACATAACATTGTTTTGTAAATAAGTTACAAATATCAAAATACTAGGGTCAATATCACAAGTGCGGCCCGCGCCTTTAGTTATTTTGCCAAAAGGTTGCCTACCGCTGACATAAAGTACTGGAAATAAAAATCTATCTATCTAATCTATATAAATACCTTAAAGAAGAATAATAATTTAGATTCGTTGACTGCAAGACAGAAACAAAAGGGCTAAAAAAAACTCGTAACCATATACATACATTTTTTTAAAGGATGTTAAAATAACGTATATCTGTAACGTAAGTATGACATTAATTTTATTAAAAAACAAACTTTCAGGCTTTGTTAACTTTCTAAAAAAAAAAATATTGCCAGCAATGTAAAGCACAGCAATTTGACAAGTGTAAATGACAGTCGACGGATACTTTGATTATCATGATTTGCCCCCGTACCACGACATGCCTTGTACTAAGCGATAGTGATGATGATAACGATGAACACGCAGCACATGAACTACATTAAAAATGGACAGTATCTAAGAAAATTAATTGTGAAGTTATTTTAATTATTTTTTAGTTGATAATACTTGTAAACAATTGCTTAAGCATATTATTGGCAGTTTTAATAAATGCCCGCATTTAACACACTGTATACCCGGGGGTTGATGGATGATAATGGAACTTATTGCTACTAGTGTAATTGAACTTCTTGATTGTCGTATCACCCGTCTTAAGTCGATATAAAATTATAAAAAAATCTAGGTAGTAGGTACACTACATTCTTTACAATACCCTCGTAAGGCCCAGTGTGCAATAGGATGTACATTACCAAGGCAATTTAATTTGAACTGTATTGCAAAGCAATAAAGTTTATTTTTCTTTCTTAATAAATAGAAAATGTCATTATCGAACAAATGTAATTGAACTTTATTGCCTTGATGGTAGATTCAAAGTCCCATTCACAAAAAACTGGCTGTTTGTAGTACGGTGGGCCTTACGAGGATACTGTAGCTTTTCCATCAACTGTGGCGACTAAACTCACGCTAGTTCACTTTACATGCGGTACATTGCACTTTGCTGTACAGTTAAAATGTTACGTGACGTCGGACTTGCTGATTAGAGTTATATTCAACTTTTACGTGCAGCCAATTGCAACGGACCCACGTGGCACCTTCCAGATGAAATATCTCACCACTTCGAATCGAAGAAGTAGCCTAGATTTAATTATGAAATAACCAACTAGATCATCAACTTGAAATATTTGTTAACTTTTACTTCTGTTTTGCAAATGTAGATTTTTATGTAAGTTATGATTGCTATGAAAACAACGCCAAAATAATTGGCAGACTTAAATTCATAACTTGTTTTTCGTATTTCCTACTGCGTCTTCAGATCACTAATCCATACTACTCAGTGTCGAAATACCAGATTTTAAATTACCACATTTTTAAAGATAGGTACTAGATCGTAAATCTGAACATTCCTATTAAAGTATTGTTCATTATCTCCATCCAATAATGATTATAATATGGTATTTTGGGAATCTTGTATAGCGATCGATACCCGGATGGCAGCAGCAGGTAAATCAGTTGTAATCAGATTAACTTTAAATATTATAAACCAATTACTTGGACAGTAACGAATCAAAACCTCAGCAAAATACCGGAATTGCGGGTACAAGCGAACATTCCTCGAGTGACATTTTCGGTTGTTTTAAACGCTTAAGCTATTTGATTTCATGTAGTCACTCCTGCGACGCTGCCTCGCCGGGAGCCCCTTATTGCGGCTAGCTGCCAAAATGCAAGGCGTTCCACTTAGGTCCAAACCCCTTCTAGCGATAGTAAGATTTTCTTTTATAGGCTCAGGTTTTTTTATTAAGTTTTTCCAAAAATACATACATACATAATCTCACGCCTTCGTTCCCAGAGTCGGGTAGGCAGAGCTACAGAATTACAAACATCTCTAAAAACTTGTTGATAATTCTATGACCACAATTTGCACAATTAGGCTAAGATGTTTACCAGCGTATTAGTGACAGGTTGCAAGCCCATCGCCTAACAGTACTACAAGCCTTTATTCCCTTAGTCGTCTCTTACGACATCCACGCACTATTCTAACTCGGCAACCACACGAGGAAAAATTTCTAAAAATGATTGTTAGAAATTTAATTCAGTATGTTAACGCTGACCTAAGTTGTCTCAAGTCTGTCTAAAGAGAAAATAAGTATTTGGCTTTAACCCATTTTTTACTTTTAGTGTTTTTGGTTCGGGATACAGGTATGTTATTAATCTTTATAATACTTTAAAATTTACTTTTTAACGAAAATACTACGCGAAATGCTGATCATTTGTTTTCAACGGCCTATACTCGTACTTGAGTTTTTTTCTTGCAACTAAACGATTACAAAACAAAGATTTAGTATTCTAAATCTGTATGTTTATAAAATCACAAATACTTCTTTGAATACAAGTATCGGAACCCTGTTCTACATTGTCTCTACCCCTGCTAACGTTATGTCAATTTTTGTTAACTTGACAATAAATACTGCTGAGTCATAAAGTAGAATAGACGCCCTGATCACGACTGACTGGAACAGTCCCCAGGCTTCTATTGCTCTATCTTTACCATATTCTTAACATTATGGTAGTTCTTATTGGCTAGTTGGTTAAAAATAATATCTAAAAGGTAAGTCGAGGACGTGTATATATTGCGTAGTACCAAATAAATACCACATGAGTTTTTTTTTGGGAAAAATCTGGGGTCCTAGTGAAAAATGGTATAAGTCTTGTGAAGATCAAGTGAAAAAGGGTTTAAGTCTAGTATACTCCGTTCATGTATATACCCTGTTTTATCGAGTTAAGTCAACTTACACCCTTTTCACTAGGTCCCAAGAAATATCCGCCATTGGACTTTTTACTTATTAAGTACTATTATAACTAACTATTTATTTATTTAATCTTTATTGCACAAAAATACAAATTTGAGTACAAAAGGTGAACTCAATGCCTAAAGGCATTCTCTACCAGTTGACATTTGGGCAAATCAGTTTTTTTTGTAGGTGGTGCATTATTTTAGGAGCGATAGCATCGACAATACATATAAACATAGGCACATGCAAATAAATACATACGTAAATGTATACATAAATACATTAAATACATTAAATATTCTTTGTTTCAGTTGTAACAAGTATAGAGGTGTAAGTGAAACCAACCAATTTTGGCCAGGCCGCTATCAGCGGGACCGCACTCGCGATTTATAACAAAACTTGTTGGCAACCCTGCCTCAACCGACCTGCCGTATTAGCCCACGTATCGTGATACGGGAATGGAGGATAAATAACTTGTTATTATATTTGAAACATTTTTATTTAATACCATTCAACTAGTATTCTTATCCATGTTCTCTTTTAAAAAGACTTCAAGCGATTTATCTTTAACATTTGATCTTTAATAATAAAAAGAAATCGTGACATAATTATATCAATATTTCTTCTTTTCGCCTTTCTATCCTCTAATTGAATTATTTAAATCGCTTATCACTCATTAAAAAGAAATCGTCAATATAAATTTGCCTCTGCCTCTGCCTTTTAATTATCATTTAACATCACGCATTACTTCGCAAAATATGAGCCTATTAGAAATAATTTCATTCATATCAAAGGAGGCTATTTCAAGGATACTAGAAATACCGAGTAATTTGGTAATGCGTGTTAATCGGAAAGATTTTTATATATACTCGTATGGTCCCTATTGCCAAAAATAAAAAGTTATGTCTTCTATTATATTATTTTACATTGTAGTGGGGTTATTTTATCAATTCAGATAATTAGTTGCAGTGGGATCGGTCAAAATGTACTCGGCGAACTTCAACGACTGCAGACATCAATTTAAATAATATGAATAAGAATATTTACATTCATCACAATAACATATTTATGTCTATACTGGGAATCCAACCAGAAAAACCCTAATACTACTCCTACACTTTGAAAATCGAAGTTCAAAGTTATGTTAGCTCCATCCCTTTCTACAACTTACTCGAGACAGAATCGAGAGAACGGGATAGAGCTGACCTAACTTCGAACTTCGATTTTCAAAGTTGAGCCTCTTACCGCTAGGCTTCGTAAGATACAACTAGGCTAACCGCGTCATAGGAATAATCTTTTAAATCAACAAGAGTCAGAATCCTTTGCTACTTAATTAAAAAACCGGGCAAGAGCATGCTAGACCATGCTCAGAGTAGGGTTCTGAAGCCGTTACTACAAACACAAAAACCATCTCGAAAAATAATAAGTATGAACTAATTTTCTATTTAAATTTATTTGGTGCTGTCTTGATGTTTCACTAGGTATAGATATTTTAGTCGCCAGTATCTCAGAAATCAATCAAGTCTACTTAGTCGTAATAGGTTTCCTTTTAAATTCCTTATTATGTGCTTTTATTTAAGATATTTTTCAGATTTTTATTACTTTTCGTTTTGACTGTAGGGGCACCGTTTACACTTTTGCAGTTAATTAGTTCCTAAACGGTCCCCCAAATAAAAATTGATTGATATTTACATAATGTTTTTTAAGGGCTATCCACTAATACCTCATTTGATGTCATAATGTAAAAAAAATACCTTTGGTTTGCATTATTTATATGTTAATTAATATCAAGATTATAATTTACAAATTCATCGGTGTAATTTAAATGTACAACAATGCCACATTACGGCTTTGTATTACATTACACTAAAACTCCCGTAAAAACTTGGACAGACGGACATGGCGAAACTGTGAGAACGTTCCTTGTTAACTACGGAACCTTAAAAACCAGTCTTTAGAAATGCAGAGAGCACCTGGCCATAACACAAAACAAAAGCAGGACGTTATTCTTACTAATAGTGAAATTATTTTAATTTAAGTTCTGAAGGGGAAATAAAGGCACAAAATGAACGTTAATTTCTCTCGCTGCGTAATGGCGTAGATCCTGCGTAGCACGTGCTACGGAGCTACGGAATGAAATTAATGCAGGTAATTCTTTTTTTAAACTACTTTACTTGAATTGACCCTTTTTTGTCATAATTAAAAGATCATTAACAATTGAGACGCATTTGTCTGTAGGTTTTGTCGATAAACACTATCAAAAAAATTAGAATATAGAATTAAAATATAAATACGTTTGTGCGATTCCGCGGGCGTTTCAACCGCCGTCAGTCCGCTGTCATAAATATTGAAAGAATGAGCTACACCAAGCAGCTAACATTCTCACAGAGCTATATTGTTATCGTACTTCTTGCCACAATTGATCGAATTTTATGTATATTATCGGCTATTTCTTAAATACTTACGACAGCGGACTGACGGCGGTTGAAACGCCTGTGGAATCACCCGTTTATCAGATCAGTATCAGATAGCTTACACTGCTTTCTGTGCTTGGTATTTTTATGTTATGGATAGGGTAAACTGTTTAGTTGGCTTTTTTTGTTGATACACTAACGTACTTTAGGTACTACTTACTTTGTTAATTTAGTCTAAATATTTAACCTAACATAATGAGTTCTAAGATTTTTGGAAATATTTTTACATCATTTATTTACTATTTTAATCTATATAACTCGAATAACAATTACAATAAGCATACAGAACTAAACACAGCGTGCTCTAATAGTCAACCTTCATTTTATACAAACATTTTAATAATACTAATGTTATGGATCATCCCTAAACAAAAAAATACAGGGAAGACTTCATTTAAAAAATATAACTCTTTATTAACTCCGTAAACTGTTTCTTCCATATAACCTTCATCTATATATTTCAGATCCATTCCGTAATAATCTATGCTTAGTCTATAACACATCTCGTGATTACAAACAAGAGCTGTCGATAGGCAATCGAACCGCCATTAGGGCACTGAACGTCTTGAATACCATTTGCAACAAATGAATAGCTGCGTTCGTAATCTCTGTAGAATTATTCATGATCGCACCCTATCCTGGTCACGGCACCAAATCGTTTTAGGTCAATTTTCGTCTCTCTCTCTCTCTCGCTGAGGTAGAAAAAGACGGAAGATAGTGAAACATACTTCCAGTTGAAAATAGAACGGGCACTTGATCCCGGATATCTTCATCCTGCCTTTAATGGGAGCTTTTTGAAAGCACTTTACAGTAATGATGCGATGTTGAGAGGTATTGCTTTGTTAGATGCAATCTGAAAGGTAATGAGGTGCATTGGATTAAAGGGATCAGATTTCAATGGCTTGACGTGGTTTCAGTTTGACTTAATACTGAAATCAATAGATGATTTTTTAATGATTATAATAAACTTGATCTTTAAATAAACAATAAATAAATAACTGTTTATTTCATACAATGTTCATATAAATTTACATGTAAAATCATTTTGAACGCATTTAAATCAGTGTTTTTTACCTGTTCATTTGAACAACATATTTGTTTATTTTTAAATATATGTATGTTTATTTTAGTAGTCTTTACAATAACGTAATTAAATAGAACGGTCGTCCATGCATATCTTAGGAGGTGTATTTATTTATTTATTTAATCTTTATTGCACAAAAATACAAATTTGAGTACAAAAGGTGAACTTAATGCCTAATGGCATTCTCTACCAGTTGACCTTTGGGCAAATCAGATTTTTTTTAGAGGCGGTGCAATATTGTATGAAAGAAAGCATCGACAATACATATAAACATATTTATAACATCTTCAATATCACGAAGAGTTTTTCCGTTTATCTTCCGAATATTCTTCCTTTTTTATCAATTAAATAACTTGCATTGTAAATGAATCAAGATTAAATCTCTTACAATTTCACACAAATAAAGTTCAGACTAAATGATTACAAAATTCCATGTGTTTTACGTAAAATACTTACTTCAAATTTTCCGTATGCGTTAACTAGCCGTTGTGCGATTTAAAAGTTACACCAAAAATTGTGGTAACTGCAATGGATGCTTTTATAAATGAGTAGTAAATATGCAGGTATTCATGAATTCAGGCTGATTTGGAAATATGTGGAATCAATTTTACTTTCACAACTATACAGTCGTTGCCAAATATACCAGTTTAACCAAATTCTACGGAATGAGCGCTAATTTTAAAAAAAATCCTTCCCTTCCCTTCTTTATAAATTTTATATTTTTGCTTTCCAAGCAAACTTATACATACAATGTTGGGTAAACCGAATACTTTCTAGATACTTTCTAGATCTGAAATAAATATACAGAGTTTCCCAGAACAGCGTTAAAATCACAGCAAAGGAAATATCCTTTATAACGTAAAATATTGCAATTGAGTTCTCAATATACCCTATCAGTTTTGTTGAGTTATTTATAAAATTAGAGTTACATTTTTTTTAACTTGTGGTAAAGTTTTGGGTCTCCTGGCTAAAAATTATTAATGAAAAAAAGTAATTCACAATATCGTTGAATTTTATTGAATTACATCAGTAAATAAAAAAATGGTTTGAAATTTATCTCTGCTATTATCTATTATATAAAATGCTAAGCTGATTGTTGATATATCAACGCACAGCCCAGACCGCTGGACCTAGAGACTTGAAATTTTGCACATAGATACCTTATATAGTGTAGAGATCCACTAAGGAAGGATTTTTGGAAATTCCACCCCTAAGGGGGTAAAATAGGGGAAAAACATTTGTATGAAAGTCCGTCAGTTTTGAAGTTAGACGCTTCAAATTTTGCGTTTAGATTGGCGATTGAATTTTAACTTATACGTGTCTCAGCGTTTATGATAATTTCAACCCCGAAGGGATGAAAAGGGGTAAAACGGATTGTTGATATATCAACGCACAGCCCAAACCGCTGGACCTAGAGACTTGACATTTTGCACATAGATACCTTATATAGAGTAAAGATGCACTAAGGAAGGATTTTTGGAAATTCCACCCCTAAGGAGATGAAAATTTGTATGAAAGTCCGTCAGTTTTAGTTTAAGTAAGACTATTCAAATTTTGTGTTTAGGTTGAAAATTGAAAACTAATTTATACGTGTTTCAGCGTTTTTGATAATTTCATCCCGAAGGGATGGAAAGGGGAAAAACTGACTGACTGATCGATCAACGCACAGCCTAAACCGCTGGACCTAGGGACTTGAAATTTGAAGGGAATATTCCTTGGGTACCCTAAGGGTACACTAAGAAAGGATTTTTGGAAATTCATCCCCTAAAGGGTTAAAATAGGGGGTAGAAATTTGTATAGCAGATAGTTATTTTTAAAATAAGCATTTTGGAAATTGGTATTTAGGCTACTGTTTATAAAAAAAAAATTCTTCTTTCAGCGATCTAGAAAAAACTACACCTAACGGGGGTAAAAGGGAGTTTTAGTTTGTTCCTCCTTCACGCTGCAATGGCGCTGGATGGATTTGGATAAAATTTAGAATGGAGATAGCTTATACCCTAGATTAACACATAGGATAATCCCATCCCGGAAAATTTAAAGGTTCCCGAGGGAATAACGACAATATCTTTGGTGTTTTTTGAAAAAGTCATCATGGGTGTCGTTTTCTTAGGTTGCGTTGACGCAGATTTCGAAAATGATATCAAATTTGGGATTCAAAATGGCCGCCATGATGTTTATTGAAAAAGTCATCATTGGTATCATTTTCTTACATTTTGGGGACGCAGATTATGAAAATGATGTCAAATTTAGAATTCAAGCTGGCGGCAATGATGTTTTTTGAAAAAGTTGTCACGGGTAACATTTTCTTAGTTTTTGGGGACGCAAATAATTACTAATATAGAATAAGATTAGTAATTATTTGTCAAAATTGCGCAATTGTATAATTTATTTCTCCTATGGCTTTTGCCATCCAGTGTGACAACATGAGACAGGCTTTGTACCTACATTCAGTTTTGTTAGTCTATATCAAGACGGTCAGAGGAAGCGGTGTCAGATTGAAGTTGTCAGCGTTGACATATCCAGATTTTAACATTTTTTTCCGCTATTTTCAATACTATTCACTATTCACGGCGTATTAATTCTACGGCGGTTATTATGATCCCTTGAAAATAATTACGGACAGGCATTTAATTTTTCGGCGAATTGGTCGGTTATTTAATTCTAAAATGTCATTTCAAACAATATTCAAGGGGTAAAAAAACTGTACATCGATAGGTATACATAATATTGCTGTAGAAAGAAAATCCATTCTAATATTATAAACGTGAAAGTAATTATGTCTGTCGTCTGTCTGTTTGTTATGCATTCAAGGATAAACCGCGGAACTGAATTAGATTAAATTTGTATCTCGAAAATAACCCCTAAGGGGGTGAGATTTGAGATGGTAGTTTGTATGACAATTTGGTCATTTATGTTATTTTTTTTAAGTTGGAAACGTGGTAATTGGTGATTAAGCTACATAAAAAAAATCTTTCAGTGATTTCGGTAAAACTCCCCCTAAGGCGATACATGTGGAGTAGAAATTTGTATGGGAGATATCGAAATGGCTACATTAGGAAATTGATATTTAGGCTACTGTTTATAAATAAAATATACTGCTTTCAGCGATTTAGAAAAAACTACCCCTAAGGGCGTAAAAGGGGGTTTTAGTTAGTTACTCCTTAACGCTGCAACGGCAAGATGGATTAGGATGAAATTTTAAATGGAGGTAGCACCCTGGATTAACACATAGAACATCCCATCCCGGAAAATTTAAAAGTTCCCGAGGGAATAACGACGATGTTTGGTGTTTTTTTGAAAAAGTCATCATGGGTGTCATTTTCTTAGGTTGCGTTGATAAAGATTTCGAAAATGATATCAAATTTGGAATTCAAAATGGCCGTCATGATGTTTATTGAAAAAGTCGTCATTGGTATCATTTTCTTACATTTTGTGGACGCAGATTATGAAAATTATGTCAAATTTAGAATTCAAGATGGAGGCCATGATCTTTTTTAAAAAGTGGACATAATTGTCATTTTCTTAGATTTTGAGGACGCAGATTTCGAAAATGATGTGAAAGTATAGGTAGAAATTCAAAATGGCAATTCAATTATGTCCGTCGTCTGTCTGTTTGTTACGCTTTCACGGATTCCGCGGACCCGAATTAGATTAATGGGCATTGGGTAAATTTGTTTGAAGAATATTGTCTTTTTTTTTTCAGCGGCCACGGATGATGTTTGGGAGTTCCGCCATTTATAATGATAGATACCTACATTATAATTAGTATTAAGACTCATAATATAATATATGTAATATTGAACTATGATGGATATTTTAAGAGCAACCAAACTATCATGGGAGGGATGGTGCTTTGAGACGGCGAATTTAGACAGATTCTCATCTACCGGTGATAACTAGGGGCACACCAGCGGATAAAATAAATGCATTTCGGCATCTACTATATGGGTATAGATATATATAAAATATACCTCACTACAAATATGCCAGAGGGCCCTGCAAAGATGCACTACGCTAACTAACGTTTCTATTCGATTCGTTTTTAAACCAATCGCGTCACTGGGAGATGACGTGATACGAAAAGTCACGTGGTCTACCAGTGACGCGATTGGTTTAAAAACGAACCGAATAGAAACGTTAGTTAGCGTAGTGCATCTTTGCAGGGCCCTCAGGAACTACGAGTACACCATGATACACAGTCGGGGCAATATATGCAGCACCCTACTAAAAAATGGCGAAGATCGTATGGCGAGAAACCGAAACCGCGAATTTTGATCTAAAAAATAACGTGTACCCCCATCTAAAAAAACAATATATGTATAGAATAGAGAATGTTTGTGCGAGAGGGAAATAATAGCACCGACAAACGAAATTGTCGGGGAGATAAATAAAAAAATACGTCTCATGTAGAAGGCGATGTTGTGAAGTATCTATTGGTAGACAATGTCATAGACACAAAGCAAGTCACGTCCTACCCTTGGAGTTCCTGAACTCTTTGGAGGTATCGGGAGTGCCCTCCCGTAAGTTCATGGTTAAAGTTGGTGTCCCGGTAAATTTCGAGCTCAATATTACATATGTGTTTGAAAGATCATTCTGGCCAGAGAGGACGTCAAATTATAGAATTACTTAAAACTTTTAATTTACTTAACTGCGATAAACGAGTTCTACGCGGACGAAGTCGCGGGCAAAAGCTAGTGATGTTATAAATGAAGTCCTCTGATATTCTTATTGATAAGTTAAAAATATATTTGGGACCATTATAAATGGAGGCTTTCTTAGGTTGTACTTTTACGCTGCCCCTGCAAATGGTCAGATTCTTAACACTCTTAATAAACATTTAAAAAAAACACAATTACCGTATTTAAATAAAACTGAAGAAAGGCAACAAATCGCAAAATGCACCAACATCGAATGGATGCCATTCGAAATGTAATCCAGTTTGAATAATTCCGACGAGGTGATGTAGCGAGTGAGGCCCCAAGATAGCGTTTAGGCCGATTTCTTGGCACGGGGCCCCCAATAACTGGGGCCTGGACCGTGGGCGCGGCGATCCGGGGGACGAGATAGCGGCGATATGGATGGCGTTGTTTAGTCTGGGATTACTAGGACTGACCAATTTATAATGTTTTGAGACTACCCCGAGACAGAGAAATTATATCAAATAATCAGTTGAAATAAAGTGCTTTATATTAGTAAACTTATTAATTTATGGATGGTCAGTAGGTAGTTTCGAAGTTTTCACGATTGGCGGAAACTTCTAGCGCACAGCTGACATCTACGAACGGCTTAAAACGAAATGTCGCCGCCATTTTGAGTTTCGTTTGTTTAGGTTTTATGATAGGTAAAATGTTATTATTCAGTAAGTTTTACCTGCTATCGAGTAAGTAACGTTAACGTATCGTCATTGAGAAAATGTGATTGGCGATTGATATCAGCGCCCTCTAGTATGTATTTAGTACTTTAATTTTATAGCAAGTTGACATTGACGTTGAGTTTCGTATCGTCAATGTTAACTTGCCATACAATTTTTGTACTAAAACTTGATGACATTATGTTAAAGTAAGGTCTGTTCATCCTTACTTGTCTTATATAGTAAACAACTTTCTAACCTCAAAATGAACCTTGTTTGGCGTTTGGCATCAATTGGCCATTACATTGGCCAATTGATACCCAAAATGGTAACTCGGTTTACTTTATTTACGATAAAAGAGCTGTTTTAGCCAAAAAAGGTTCATTTTGAGGTTAGAAAGTTGTTTACTACATAAGACAAGTAAGGATGGACAGACCTTACTTGATGACATTATGTTATTACGTTTCGGGTACTTACAGCTTTAAAACTCGCTTAATTTCACAATGTTTCAAAATTAATGAAAAAAATCTGATATAACTAAATAAGATACTATAATGATTTCAATTCCGACAATTGAATCTATCAAATATTCATTTATATTATAACACTATCACGTTAATACCTGGCATATGAGTACGAAAGACGAATCCGACCGAATACAGCACGTGGAAAGATAATAGTCCAATCGATCATTTTCCAGTTCTCGTAATATCAGCCTTAACTCTCTCGCTCCTGAAATTGCGTTCGAGAGGCCAGCAAAAAGTATTATGAAATTTAGCCATCGACCGCACCCGCAGACTTTGGACGCAAAAAAGGCCGCAAAACAGAAGTTTGTAGAATGATGTAATTCAGTCGAGATTTATTTCGAAGTGGACGCGGGACATGAAACATTTATAAGGTACCAATGAAAATCGACAGTGATCGGTGAACTTGCGCGATTTATCTGCGGCTACTTGATTTATTGTGGAAGCTTTTTTCCTAAGAACGATAAGTAATGGTTAGTTAATCATAACTAATGATCAAACATAACTTTTTTCATCGTATAGCCATAGTTATCACGTTTATTAAAAGAAACAACCAGTGTTCTTTTCGTTATTGATTTTATTACTTTTGACTACAAATTCATGTTAAATTCACGTTCTAAATGTTACTAGATGCATAGTTCTTTTGTCTAACGGTACGTCATTTAGGCCTTTATTCTACTTTACTTTAGTCCATCTTGCTTCATTATTGTACACTATGGACGATGTGATTACAATATCAACGCAAGAGGCTAATAAAACCATGTGTAACTATTATGACTCAGCTATGCAGTTCAGTTTACGTTGAGAGAAAAGGACAGAGCTATAGCATAGGCATAGCTATGTCATCATAACACCACAGAAGTTCATATAGTATAGAAGCCGCACATATTTTAACGTAAAGCTCGGAATTAAATTACCACTTCAATTTAGAGTTAATTATTTTCCGCGGATGCACAAAAACAGAAGAGTGCCAAAGTTGGCCGACGGTAGGTAATTAATTAAAGTTTGCTCAGGATCTTCGGATTGTTCGGGTGAACTATCGGGCTGTTCGAGTTATCAACCTAGCGAGGACAATCGAGTTTCCAGTAGATAGCCGAAGTATAAAAATACTTGTGACGTACAGTAACGTACAGTTGAACTTAGAAGTAACTGTGTATTTAAGCACCGTGTCACAGTAACCTATTAAAGTCAAAGTGGTTAGGATTTCTAATAACTGTGACTTTAGAGTTGCAGCGTACACAGGCGCTAGACGTTTAAGAAGCAGGATTCTAAGTATTTTCAACCCACAACGCACAACGGTACACTATTGCAAAAGTGACTAAGTATTTATATACTCGTATACCTACGGAATGATGCAGTACAACTACTTTCCATTTTGTATTGCTGTCTCTCTTTACTTATACGCTCGAGATTCAAATCTAACCAATTTCGCACCCCCTTTTTTTTTAAAGATGTGTTGAATTTGACGGGTATCACCATAAACCTACCGTTGTGTCGGCTACCTATCCACCGATGGATATTGTATAGCTTTGCTGACTGCCTTGTCAATTAGGTTCATCTTGCGAAGAAGTTCAGGAGAACGTTGGCATTTAGTGGATCAATCCCATGGGCATGGGTATCACTACGGATATAACCGGAACTATCATTGGAATGGTTATTAAAACTTCCTCAGTATGAAGCGCTGCCTCAGCATGAATATACAAAGTATTTACGCCTGCAGTTTGACCACGGAACAACCCGTACACAACACATTATACCTATCATAGTGTCCTATTTAGGATAATCTGCAGCAGATCTGAGAATGGTTGAAGCGAATCAATATTTTAAAAACGGCTATTTGAATATGGAGCAAAGATCTGTTCTTATGTTTAATTTGGTGCAAATGAAACTTTCCAAATAGGTAGTTCAACTAAAGGATTTACTTCTCGATAACTAGCCAGCGTCAATAGAATAAAAGGACAATATGTACCTAGGTATTGTAAAAACAGCTGACGCTTGCGGTCGCCGGGAAGCGAACACCTACATACCCACAGATTATAAGATATGTCTAAAGTACATACCCACCTATGAATGCCGCTGTGTCTATCTATGTATAGCTAAACATAATATTAGTAGTCGATTAGGTATTAGGATAAGTTAAGTAGTGTAAAACTGAGCGCGTCTCGCCGATAAACGTAACAGTTTGGCGAGTAATATTAGATATGCTAACTGTAGTCTTTATTATAATAAATAATAAAAAAAAAAACAATTTTAGATATCTATTAATTATCGTATTTAGTTGAGGTAAACTATAAAGTGAGACGGAAAGTAAGAGAGAAGATGTATTGAAAATGAGTAGAGTATTGCTATTATGTGGATTAAGATTTCATAACATTTGTTCAATTTAATATAGTCTCGTTTCCTATTATGGTATAGTCAAAGCAAAAAGCCTCATTACGGCTTTGAGTTATTTATATTTCAGATTAAATGCTTTCTGCAAACCCATTCTAAGCATATTTACATGAGTAGCCCACTAGTTTAATTTCTAAATCCTTTTTGAGTCCACTGCAGTAACTCGTTAGCATTAGGCTGACGCTTAATTAAATGATGTAATAATTTATCACAACGCAGCATTTTTTTAAAGCTAACGTAAGTACATAAGAAAATATAAATGTACCCTCGCCAATTTTTCAGTGAAAATTTCGCAGCCACATAGGCGTATTATAATAATGAAACGTGGCCGTCCGTCCCGTCAGCGGAGACATGGCATTTGCATTTTATTAAAATCACAATTTTATTTTTTAGCGAGCGCTGGGTTGTTCATGTTTAAGAGTAATATAGGACGGGAAATCAGAGTTTTTAATCAAAAGTTTTAACGAACATATTCAACACTGTTAATTATAAACATATTTTACGAAAATAAAAGTTTCTGTTTTGGTTATATCTGCGACGCAATAAAATCTTCACCGCTTACACACTGTTTGATTACGTTATTTACGTAAACATAAACTTCACCTGTTTGCGCATACTCATGAACACGATCAAAACATCGAGGTTAATAACATCAAACCAAGAACGTTATTATTAAAAAAAAAACGATTTGTTTACCCATTTGTTATAAGTATCCAGGACTTGAAATACCGGTATTTTCGAGAACCGGTACTGCGACCTTGATGTGAAACCGGTACCAGCTTCGGTATCGGTTACAGGCTAGGTACTACTTGTCTAATATGTAGCTTGTGTATGACACGATTAAATTATTCAAAAACCGCAAGCAAAACGCGCCGCCCAGCAATAGCGCGTTCGGAGTAGGTACAGTCAACATTCAGCTAGCGGCAACAAAAGTTCGCGCCGCGTTTATAACTAACGGTATTCGTATTTACCTGTTCTTTGGATTACTGGTATTTATATTTACCGATTCTCTGGAACCTAAACGAAAAATACCTTTAAATACCGGTAGAGTACGGGTATCTTTGGAACCGGTTCAAAGCCCTGTAAGTATCGCTGTTTTAGCGCTGTCATACAATATGTCAATACCCCGAGCACGAACTTTTACCTTCTATCAAGTAAGTAACGTTAACATAATGTCATCAAGAAAATGGGTATGGCGATCGGTATTCAGCACCCCTTCTCCGTTTTAGTACAAAAAATTGATGGCAAGTTTACATTGACGATTTGAATAGCGATTGGTATCAGTGTTGTCTGTATTTAGTACTCAAATTTATGTAAGTTGTCTTTGTATTTGTATTTTTTTATATACATTGTTTTTATTTTTCTTTTGTAAAATAAATTATTTACTTACATACTTTCGCTAGGTCGCGGGAAACCGCTGGATGACAGCAGCAGAGGACCGATCGTTGTGGAAAACCTTGGGGAAAGCCTTTGTCCAGCAGTGGACGTTTTGCGGCTGATGATGATGACGATGATACTTTCGTGTTCTCATGGCATAAAATAAAATGAAAATGAAAATATATTTATTGATACTAACATTGGCTTAACTGGCTAGTTAGATGCTAAGTAATACATCTTAAAATATTATCAATAAACTGCACTGTGCATACCGACAAAATGAAGGTGTATGTAATTAAATTCACCAGTATAACAATTTACAGGATTTGGTAATGTAATACCTATTTTCCAATGAGCAAGGAACACGACCATGCGTCCTCTTTCTCCTGCTAACACAAAAATCGGCGCACGATCACTGGGACGCTTGCGATCTACCAAACGCAGTGAATATGCACGAATAGATTGTTCGGTTAAATATACTTTACAACGCGCTTAATTTTCGTGTGTATTTTATTTTTGCTGCCATTATTATTTGTTTGTTTTTATATTTTATTTCTTTTGACAGTCATAATGACTTCTCCAAGTTGACATGTTTGAAATGTTATTGTAATTTACATTATTAAATAAATAAATTTAAATCGAAATCTACGAGTGAGTAGTACTACGGTACGACTACGGTATTGGAACTAGTAATAAGATTAAAATACAATTCAATATTATCTCATAGAATATCTTTTTCCGTGCACCACTTTTGTTAGTTTCTGTATGATTATTAGGTTGACTAGTAGAGAATGCCATTAGGCATTCAGTCCGCCATTCGTATTTCTGTTGTGCAATAAAGGTTAAATAAAAAAGTTATAATAAATGTCATAATTTTGGATTGTATCTAACTCTTGGTTAATATTTAGTACAAGTATAAACAGACTTCTGTTACAATAGAGACCTAGAAAATTCACACGCCTTTTTGCACTCAGACCGCAGTAACTCAAGCCCGCGCCTCACTGCCAAAAATGCTAACAACCGCAACTCGTAAACATAGCTTGAGTGAAATATAGAATCTTGGCGGAAGCATATTATTCTAGGAACTACCTGTGTCTATAAATCCAGCCTTCCAGGTACGGTAGCCAAGTATCTGAATTTTGAAAGGAAATAAAAACTCGCCAAGTGCAAGCCGTGTTTGCGCGTTGATGGTTCTGTGTATTAATATAGTGACAAAGAATAATCTTAACTATTTAAAAGGTAAATTTTATTATAAATTCCTTGGAAATATGTTGTGTATTTTGTTGGTACAGTACTTGAATGTGGAACAGTTTTTTTAAATAAACTTAAAAACATACGAAATGTACGTAGTCGTACTTTGTAAGTAAAACGTTTTGGTGAAAGATAATAAAAAATAAGCGCTTTTTTTTAAACTGTGCACTTGAAACGTTACTTTTTTTTTTTTTTTTGACAAATATTGAATAACAAATGTAATTTATTGATTCAAATAAGAGTTAGACAAAATTCGTCATTAAAGAAGTTGTGAATTTTCAAGTTAGGTACTATATTTTAATCTAGCCTGGGATACATAATATTATTATAATGACTTCTATAGGTTTCTTTAAATAATTTGGAACAACGAACAACTATTTAATAGCAAGACCAGAAACCCAGTAAATAATAATAATCAGCATTTTTTACTTAACTAGCCACTTTGTGTGCATACTCAAACAAAAAATTCAAATATTGACTATGTTTAAATTTCGAATGTGTGTTTTTATTATTGTGACTCACTTTTACCAAACCCATTTTACAAAATTGGATTAATATTAATACATATTAAAATCAACCAGACATATATCGTATCTATCTTGCAATAATAATAAAAAGTTCTTTATTTTTAAAAGATACCTATTAGTGTGATATTTAGTAAAAACTGCTCGTTTATAATCATGTTTGTAGGAGTGTCCTAATGCAAATAAATATTTAATTTTAATTTGGACAGCTAGGTGGTCTAATGATTCGCCGACAATTATTACGCAAATGTATCGTTTCGCAGAATTTTCATTTTGCAGAAAGCTAATTTCTGCTGAAACCTTATTGTTTTCAGATTATTTTTAGCATGGGTTACGTAGGTTAGGTTAGGTTAGACCTGTGACCACCAAAAAATAATCTGAATACAATATGGTTACCGCAGAAATTAGCTTTCTACGAAATGAAAATTCTGCGAAACGATACGTTTACGTAATAATTGTCGGCGAATCATTAGGTAACCCAGCTAGGTATATGTTGCATAGCATTATTTCTCTATTCCAAGCTTTGTTTCCAATTCCGTGTTTCAATGTAAGTAGCTATCGTTTTTACATCAACCCAACCAACGCCAATCCAACATGAAAGTTCAAGTTGCAGCTTTACGATTCGTCGGCGCATTTTTAATGTGAAACATAGAGCGGGCGAGTCCATTAGTCAGTCAGTTTTCTTTTTAACCGGCCGACGACGGCATTTCATAGCCAAAACAAATCGTGAATCACTGCCAAAAATCCTGTGACGCTGCCACGAAACTTGGCGGGTTCGCATTAGCCTGGGTGTTACTATTGGAAACATGTTTTATTTTTGGATTGTTGAAGATTAGGTGAGAACTGAACGAGATTTTGTGAAACATTTTCTTTTTTAGATTTATGTAATATTTATAATTATTTACTCATTAATTTTACTTACAAGTAAGTATCACTATTTTTTTAATTATTTATAAAAAAATCCTTCTGGTAACGTTTCTTGTAGCAGTTCTACATAGCACTGATAGTCCTGTAAAAACACTAATTCAAATTTGAAAAAAAACATTCCCTTGACTTCAATCTACGCCATTCTATGCCACGCTTGATTTTACATAAGGTCATTCTACTTATTTCAGTCTATTATAAAAAAAAACATTACGTCATTTAATTAATGAGCCTATTTCCATTTCTCAGTACTTTTATGCATATTTACAAATTTCTATTGCCGATTGATTGAAAACGATATTTACTTTTGAACAAAGAAGATGCAAAGCTGAGCATAAAACCTATCATGTTTCGATTATCCGACCCAGCTTGCGATGCGCATCGAGTATCATTCGAGTTCCATTAGTACCGGCTAAGCTGAGAGCCTTTGTATAGGTACATATTAAATGCCCACATCCATCTATGTCGTGTGACAGCGACAAATCTCTTCACTTTGTATTGTTAAGGAATGTTCAATCATTTCTCCTTGTCTGTTCGATCGTGTACAAGAATCCTCAGAACTAGCAAATACCGTTATCTGCAACGATATAAAATGAAAATGTCTTTCAAAATATATAACATGATTTTACATGTAAAAGCTTTGCGAAGAAAATCATTTGCTAAGGGACGACGATTATATTTATGCTTGTTGATAATTATACTACTGAGGCCTCTTCCAACTTATTTCATATACATACGATTTTAAATAAGCAAAGTGATAATAAATATTATATGTTTCCACCAATTTTAAAATATATTTGGGTAAATTTATGCATCATACATCGTGAAATGACTCGCATGAAGACATTCCATCTAAGTCATCAGCAGTGATCGGAATAGGTAGAGTATATTTACAAAATGTTCGCAAACTGACATAATATAGAGTGGTTACAACCGGGTGAAATATTAATTTATTTTAATTGAATTCCTGATTTCCAGTAGTTTCTGGTACTAGTAAATGTAGTCGCAAGGAAGACTCCAGTTTATGTCTCTGTTCTACGAAGTTTAGGTAAATATACTCCACCTATTATTTACATAATTAAAAGAAATGAGTTACAGGCCCCTTTTATCACAAAGTAAGTAAGTAAGTAATAATTTTTACGTATCACTGGTCAACAGGGTTGGCAACGCATTTGGAGTCTTAGGGTGGCAATATTAAGATATCAAATGGATATGGCTCTCAGATCCCACTAATCATATAAGGTGTTTTACGTTATTTTTCAATTCATTCGCAAATTCTAATCGATTTCATTCCCTATGTTACTCGTAAACCTGCAAACCAGTTTGTTTAAAAATTACGCAGCCTTTACCTAATGGAATTAAAAACACATTCTTCGGTATTTGTATGGTTTATATTGGATGTCGTGCTACTTTTTCTAGCAATGTTTGTGAAGTTAGGATATTTCAATTGTAAAAAAACTAAAATTTTATTTGTTGCGCGAATAATAAATAAACTGAATTAAAATAAATCAAACAATTAAATAGAGTAATTCAATAAATTAATGGATTTGTAATAGGCTCTATGATTATTGACATGGGTAACTTAACTCTCGTTGGGTTAGTGATGCGTTTGTTCAAATGATAATAAAATTGGATTGCAGCAGACTTCCACCGTCAGTCCGCGCTGTTCAACTGTGGAATGAACTTCTGTTATCCTTAAGACAATCCCCTTCTGTAGTCTCTCTAAAGAGAAATTTAAAAACGCTGTGGTTAAATGAGTCGTGAAGTCAAGCTCCTTTAATGATTATAGTTACGTAAGTTTATATTAGTTTATTTGTTTAGTATTTATTTAGTTTATAATAAGTATCATCATCTCTTTTTGCTACTTTTGGTGCAAAACTTGTATTTGTCCAACCTTATGCATTGTTCTTTAAAGAGTTTACATACATACATACTTCATGATTGATTTTCAAGAGCTTCATACGATAAGAGTATTACATAAGGCCTGAACTATCAGTCGTATTGAATAAAAAAATTATATTTAGGACAGTTATAAAACAGATACAGAATCTTACTTGACATTATGCATTTAAGAATCTGACCAAAGATATAATCGCCGTATTTGAAGTGTGTAATAATAACATTTTTGGGTAGTTCTACTAGCGTTTCAACCGCTTTCACTCTCCTGGTCGCATTTTCACCATTTCCTTATAGGTTCGGATTACCATTTTGAGTTGTTTTGAAGAATGCCTGGACTCGTAGAAAATAACCGAAAATGCAAATCCGAACCTACTGGGAAATGGTGAATAATGCGACCAGGAAAGTGATAGCGGTTGAAACGCTAGTAGAACTATCCTTTTATAAAATGTTCTACGTCACTAAGTAGATTAGTAGAGTTAATACGGATCACCGAAATGATCACAAACACATTATCATGTGTTAAGCGCATTTACCTTCATAAATAACAACCTTATAATGGATGTATTTTAAGGTTTGTTATTCTAAAATATTACAGGCTATTAAACGTTACCAATTTTCCTTAATCGGAAAGTCTGATTAAAATCGTATCCAGTCCACCAATCGGTTGGCTTCGTCCAACGATAGAACGGGCAAAATATCGGCGAGCGCCCATAGTACCCATAACCTTTCGCGAAATAATTTTTGTCTCGATTGGCTTAGGGCACGCAGGGTTCAAGCGACATTGGAACAACCTCAGGGGCTCAGGGCGTGTTTGAATGTTCAACGTATAAATGATTTGAGAAAGTAATTTATTTCTTGAAATACAATACAATACAAATATTATTTATTGAACACCACATACAATAACAGCATAAAAAGTAAATACAAAAGAAATTTTACCAACAGGCGGTCTTATCGGTAAATAAATAGCGACTACAAAGAAGAGAAGTTAAAGGAATAATAAACATTTTAATTACCTATGAATGCCTGGATCATTATACACATTTTGCAAGTTACTTATGATGGACATGGAACTTGAAGTGTATTTTTCAAAACAAGAAAATGGCTAGACAATCCAATCGTTGAACATTCCTCGGAACTAATCAGTATGTAAAGTAAACAAGGAAATATCTTAATAACTTACCATCTTATTTAAACACGTACAATAAATCTGTAGGTACATTTAGTTTAAGCAGACTTACTGTGCCACTTCCACATGTCACAATGAAGGACAAAGTTAAAACCAATATAACTGCACAGTGTAGAGGCTATTGAATGAAACAAAGGTTCTAAAGTATTCGCTCGAGATTTGTGTATTGAACAGAGCATGCTGGCACAGCTAATGACCAACGGCGGCCTGAGCTCTTCATCCTCATCAAACTTTTCTACAGACAGTTATACACGACACAATCACCTATTAGAAACCTAGCACTTTATACCTAATTCTCAATAACGTAGCGATTTACTGAATTACAACCTAATTCCAAAAAGTATAAAGTGAGCTTTCTTGTGGAGTAATATTTACGTCAAATTCTGTACGACATTGAGTACGATTCGTGCATGAAACAGCAACGAGTATAACCGTTAAAAAAAAATCTACACTCGCAAGAGTCTTTTCAAATTATTTTGATTTTTCGAAGTCGCTCCGCTCTTCAAGCGTCACAACCTTAACCAGCTGAAAGAATAGCTCTTAAATTATTACGAGTGGTCTGGAAAAATATAAGAAAATTGCCAACCGCACCTTTGACATAACGCTTACAATTTACCACCTATTGAAATGAAATTGGAAACGAAAGTTTCGAACAAAAGGGATTGAGGTAGAAAATTATTTGTGACTTTTTAAATTGTTAGTCTAATATTATGCATAGAAATCAGGATTTATTATTCTCAACATATGACAGTGGCCCTAGACAAGATGCTTATTGTATTTATGATACGTACCCTGTGTTGACAGATTGATCCCAACGCCGGGCAGTACTCGTCGACGTCACCATCCCGCATGATGCGAACCTCGTGAAGATTGAGAAGGACAAGCGCAGCAAGTACCTTGACTTGGCTCACGAAACGACCGCCATGTGGAATGTTGACTCGACGAACATTGTCTTTATAGTTCTTTCGGCGAAATGTCTCATAGCGAAGAGTTTTGACCAACATTTTATGAGACTCTGGCTGGATCAAGGGTTAAATACAGAAATTCGCAATAATTGACACGGCACTTATTGTGAGGTTCCTCTTTCTGCATCCCTAACCATCGGTCGCTTGACCCCTGCCCCGCTGCCGACGGCACCCGTGTTTTGTATAATGTATATTTTTTGTATTAATGTTGTTATTTTACTTTTATTGAAAAAAAACCTAATTTACACGAAATACAAAAAAACATCATTTTAGCCGAAAGACGTCCTCTGCTGGACATAAGCCTACCAAAAGGTTTTCTCCAAAGTCCGGTCCTGCACCGCTTGCATCTGTTGGTTTCCTGCAACCTTACCCACGTGGGCGCTCCACCTTGTTGGAGGTCCTCCCACGTTGCGTCTTCCAGCAGGGTGACAATACCCTGCTGAAGAACTTTAGGCTCTTTATTCCTCTTTTTATCTTATGACAACGAGAAAGCCTACGATTCGATCGGGACATGGGCTGCGTTGCTACCTCTCCAGCGATGCTGAGATTATTACAGGTTGAAAGTGTTAGTATTTTCGCTATAAACCTTTAAACCAACTTCGAACCTTAAAATAATTTAATTAAACAACGAAGTAAAATAATACTTCTTCTCACAATTATTATTGTGAGGTTGCTTTCTAAACCTTTTCAACGACTATGAATAAGAACAAGAACATTACTCTCGGACTTTTTATTCTTATTAAAATTGCTTCTTTCTTAGTAAAGATGAATAATTGCTTTAAATTAAGTACCTAATACAGATAATAAGTTGCTTATCCTGGTACTGATATAAGAACAATAATTTCTCAAATGCATCATCATAAAACTTAACTAAGTGACACAACAACAATACAATTAATATGTGATGCTACATTCATGGCCACTTACCCATATGCTTAATGCTTATTTTTGCAGATAACACAAGTAAGTATACTTGGAGGATAGGTAGCTATTCTACTCTACTAAGAAGAATGTCGACAAGATGGCAGCAGTTCCATAAACATTTTTTTGTCTTAATCTTCGGGATATTGATCTAAACAGATTGTATAAAATGCCATGTAGTTGTACCAGTGAATTATAAAAATAAGTAGCCAATCAAATCACATTGAAAATATCATATTTTTATTTTATTTGCGGTAAATGTAAGTACACAATAATCTACTTAACTTAACAATCACTTGCTATCGTTTGTCACAATTCAATATGGCGGCTATAATCCTAACGATGTATCAGTCATTTCAGAAAGGAAACATTTTGCCTGTCGGTTATATTGTTTATTGATCTGGAAACAATATAACTATCAGAATTTATTTGGGTTACGCACGATTTCTGTACGTAAATGTATCGAATGAGGACGAAAATCGTGTTCAGAGGGACATAAACCTAACAGAAAATGGCCTTGTTGAAGGAAAATATATTATTATTTTAACTTAGTAAGTAATTATTGAAAACTTAGCCTTACTAGCAATTTATAAAATCACATAAATAACCACGATGTAAATGATTTTATAAATATCAGCAGTTTTTAAGTAATTTCACTATTACTAGTTTTTACGTGACGGTTGCGTAATGACAGGCATTACAATACGAGTGTGGTTTATGAAACGAGCCGCAAGGCGAGTTTCATAATAGATCACACGAGTGTTGTAATGCTAATTACGCAGAGTCTCGTACAATACTTTATCTACACACATATTATAAGTACTCTAAGATGGGTTCAGAAGCCGAAAGGCAAATTAACAGCATTATATTACCTGTGGTAGTAGGTGACAGCGATGACAGCTGTAACGTAATTTTGAAATTAAGTTATCGAATATTGTAAGGTAATGAGATGCAAATTTGGAACAACTTCTCAAATTAACAGCTGTTATCGCTGTCACCTACAACCACAGGTAATGCTGGTCATTGCCTACGGGTTTTGAACTCATAATAGAGGACTTATGATATGAGTGTAGATAAACAATTTCAAGTTCAATTCTTTGATATATGGCTTCTGTCCAGTGGGACAATTCTGCCAGTGTCAAGGTTGGAAGTTACACGTGATCGGTGTAAGTGATTTCAAAAAAAAATCTTAAGTCGACGTTGTACGGTGATCCTCTAGCCTCCGTGAAGCGATGTAACTTTACGAAGACCAGATGGGATTTTCTTGGAGCAATCCTTCCAAAGGCGAAACGTGTTCAAACTTGAATTCTTCATTATACTGCACATTTGAATGTTAATTTACTGCATATTAATACATCATTACTATCCATTAAACAACAAAATATGCAAAAAAATAATTACAACTAAGAAAGCGACGCCATCTTGTCGAAAACCCAAAGAGAATCTCCATAAACAATTTAATAAGTTTATTAAGTTTAATGTATGTACAGATACTTACTACTTTTGCAAATTAGAAAGTAACAGGTGTCCTAATGAGACAGTAATACTTATGAACGTTTGTGCAACTGAGTAAAAACACACCCGTGTGTGTCATGTTAAAATTAGGAATATATATATGTTAAAAGTTACATAGAAAGTCATTATTATTTCAAAAGCGTCAATATATTTGGTAATTCATTAATTTGCTACGTTATTGAGGTTTACCAATACCATTTAGGTACCGTGATCTGTCAAACGTATTACAATGCGATGTTTATCTAGATCATTAGTTGGCTCAAGTACTAAATTAGTACAAATTGACAAAATAATTTCAGTGGAATTATGACATTATTGCATTCATACTTAACTGGTTGGGGGTTATATAGTTGTACAATCAATGCAAGTTTATCAGAACGCCCATTATGTTTAGTTTCTAATTAAGAAATGTTGGCGCGACGGGTCTAAGTTTCCAAGCTTTTTTCGGAGTTATCAAAACGCTTGGTCGACAAGAAGAGGTGACCATAGATCTGGCAGATTCCTCGCTTAACGAGCATTGATAACTTAATAAGCATTGATATTCAGGGAGAAAATGCTTTTAGCATCTTTGGCCCTATGCCACGGGCCCCAATTATACATATCTCATTCAGTTTTATTTATTTTTAATATTTTTGTATAGTTACAAATTTTTATTTAATTAATTTATGGTATATTATTTATTTTTTGTAGAATTTTTTTTTGAGATTTGAATACTTTTATTCTTATTATATGTTTTGTATTGGTATTTAAAAAAACCTTATATTGCACTCACTTATTCTTATTAAGTAGATGAAATTATGCATATTTTTACTACATCAATACAAACTAAGAGTATACAAACTTTGATTGTTTTGTTGTGAGCGATATTCATACCATTAATAAAAAAAACGGAATAAGCTACGGCGTAGAGGTCACTACGGCGTAGACGCTACTACGGCGTAGCAGGTCCATGCTAGGATGATGTTAATATGCAAATTCGGGCTGCAAACCGTAGTCGGTCGGATGGGCGATTTGTCCATGCGTGCTAATGAAGAAGGTTAATGGAGTTTTACGGGGATCTAGTGATTTTGTAAGCGTAAAAAACGAGACATGATTGAAAATGACAACTTTATTATACCATTGACACAAGTCCCTGTGACATTAATCAAGTTGATGACCTTTTAAAATAAAATCAACATGTACGTGAAAGCTATAAATGAGCTAGCAAAACATGCTTATTTCACAACATTAATATGTATGTAACTAATTGGTATGTACATGATGTAAAAAACTCCGTTGAGGCAAGTCTCCCCTTCCATGAAAAGATGTTTTTTTTTTCAATATTGCTTACCTAAATATCATTTAAAAAACATAGCTTGGCACAGCTTGGGTTGTGATGGATTGAAAAAGCTCTAAGAATATTGAAGATATTTAATTCGGAATTTAAAACTGTATACAGTTGGGGACAGTATCTTTTGGGACTCTTATGGATAGACATGGGCTCGAAATAATGATCGTATTGTCAACGTAATAATAGCTCTTATTTACATAGCAGTAATGGTGCCCGAGTTAAAAATGATACGATAACAATATGTGTTAAGACAAAGTAGAATAAGGCCCGCGTATTACTAATCTGCCCTCATTAAAAAAAGGCCGTATGCCTCATAGAATAGCGAATTTATTAGTGTCCTTATTTCTTAGTACAGGGGGTTAAATTTGCATTAACTATCAAATTGCGCATAAGTCCTTTGAATTTCGAAGGGCAGTAACGCCAAACATCATTATTTGTATGTTGCTTTGTCTGATTACATTTATAAATAAGTAAATCCGAACAACAGCAAGTAATTTTACAATAACACTTATTGTTTATTTCGTAACCAGCAAAAACTAGTCGAGAGCAATGAAAACGGGTCACTTTGTATAGAACTTCCATAGAAAGTGACCCGTTTTCATTGCTCTTGAGTATATATTGTACTTTGTGAAGCAATTATCAAAAGCGTTTAGTTGATACTTTAAAGTTTCTGTTTATGAGACGACGCTGTTAGCGTAGTTCTTAGTGAGATATAGTTAATACGAAGGTAGCGGTCCCAGGTTTGATTCCCTGCAAAAGCTATATTAGTTCTTGAGGCTCAGATGTTTTTAATGTATTATTATTTATATCGTTAGGTTATATTATAGGTTGTGGCGGGCGCTTTTCCGCAACTCGACGACTCAAATGTGCGACTATTTTGCGTGAGTGGTTGGTGGCATTACTCCTGCCAACCCAGTTCCACCAGGAAGCCTAGCAGACCCTTGATGTTGCCGACGACTTCTGGTAGCGACCTCGGTTCCAGTCCTAGGTGTCGCGCCCGGTATATTGGCACCTCTGGGCACGCCATGATGACGTGGGCAGCAGTTTCTTCTGCGTCAAGCAGGCTCTGTACAGGGGGCTGTCTGTAACACCTAAAGTGTGTTAGTGTTTGTTAAATAGGGCACGGCCAGTTATAGCCCCAGTTACGAGTCTAAGTTGGTTGGTATTTATATTGTTATTCTAGTACCAGTACTTATAAACCTAGACCTAGGTAACATAAAACTCTTGTCCGGTGTTTCGTTTGTCAGAAATTTTCAGTTGGCTGAAAATCGTTAAAGACATATAAGTATCTACAGAACCTGTGAAGAGATAAGGTTGTGTTTGAAAATTTCAGACAAACGAAACATCGGATCAAAGTTTTTCGAACTTAAGATAGGCAAGTTCTTCGGGACTAGCTTTCAATTTGTTCATTATCCAATAAAATTTATCATTGATTCTTTTTATACTTTAATCCTTTAACTGTCGTTGATCCTTAAAGTATCGTGTCAAAGATGCGTTTGTTTTGACTCACAACAGGACTACCGTCGCAATTAAGGCGCGTTTCCCTCCGCGCGCGATATTTGTGCAGCTGCGGCGAGCGATGCATTGTAAACAGCCGCCAAATTGCGAATAGCTGGTGTTGTTCTTGGCTGTTGTTTTTAAACGTCATCTGCATATTGGACGATATGGCTTAAAGATCGTTCGATTATTGATGAACTTGTTCATCATCATCATTATTTCGGCCGAAAGATGTCCACTGCTGGGCATAGCCACCCCCCTCCAAGGTTTGCCATAAGGACCGGTCTCCGACGTGGGAGCTAACGATGGGCTTCAAAAGGAAGCTCAAGGTCACTCAAAGGGCAATGGAGAGGGCTATGCTCGGAGTTTCCTTGCGCAAATTTACCGACATAGAGGAGCCCTAAGAATTGCTAGATTTTAGTGGTAACGGGCGGGCCACATCGCTCGCAGAACAGATGGCCGATGAAGCCGAAGGCTTCTCGAGTGGCGTCCGCGTACCGCAAGACGCAGCGTGGGTCCAACAAGGTGGAACGACGACGTGGCTAAGGTTGAGGAAAACCGATGGAACTTGTACCTCGTAACGCCCAGTGTGAATATACATAATCAAGGCAATTTAATTTGAACTGTGTTGCAATGGAAATAAGGTTTATTTTCCTATTTTCATAAACTGAAAATGGCATTATTGAACAAACGTAATTGAACTTTATTGCCTTGATGGTAGACTCAAAGTTCTCACAAAAAACTCCTTGTTTGTAGTATGGTGGGCCTTACGAGGTTATGCTTGAACATTAAAGTATACAATGATATGACCTATATCTATACATTGTATAAAACCCTTCCGTGATTGATGAATGATTGACAAATTGGGGTCCTAGTGAAAAAGGGTACAAGTCGACTTAACTCGTAATAAAAAAGGGTAACTCGTAATAACTCGTAATAAAAACACATAAACGGAGTGTACTAGACCCTTTTTCACTTGATCTTCGGAAGACTTATACCCTTTTTCACTAGGACCCCATTATGCTCAGCTTAAACCGTTGAATCACCGGTGGATGTATATGTCATACAAACCTTGTCCAGACAATTACAAACACACGAAAAAAATAAAGATCCAGTGACATTGTGAAAAAGGGTTTAAGTCTAGTCATCTTATATTTATTTAATCAGATTATCATCTTAATGATGTATGCAAGTTATTGTTTAATATTGTAAGATTCTTATTCTAGTATAACTAGGCAGGTCTAATTTTAGGGTTCAACAGATCATAAGTTATTTGCTTTGCGTAAATGATTACTCTGTTCAAATTGAAAAAGTCATATCTTTAAAAGGCAAAAATAGAAGTAGCAGAAAAAAAAGTTAAACGTTCTTAAAAATAAATCTCAGGATTGTCTCAGAAGTTGGCACCCATTTAGATCGCAAGTCTTTGTCGGTGAAGTAGAAAACTACACCATAATTATCATAATATTGAACTTGGCTCCCATTTTCACATTAATGTTCTTGGTGGGATACATATTATGAAAAACACTTGGTAACTAAGCAGGGCCCTAGAGGGCAGGGTATTTTGGTGTAGCCCATCTCGCTTTGACATCGTGTGATGTGACAAATATTTAAGCGCCTCTATTCTAGGCGGTAAAATCCATATATTATTTGACCGGTTATGGTATTGTTCTATCTATTCTATTCTAATCTTAATTAATGGCTTTCACTCCTGTTAAGGTGTATTTTGCCAATATCAAGTTATTTATAGACACTCTCATGGACTTGTTAAAGAAATAATTCCATGGATATCACTCGCGAAGACCATTATTAGGTAAAAGAGTATTTTCTCTAATGGACTAAACAGAAGCACATGTGGGGATAGCTCCACGCGCTTCTGTCAAGTCTAAAGTATTTTTATTAACTCGGCCGCCATTACTGTCAAGTAAAAAAGATCTATCTAAACGTTGACAGTACTATAACAGGTCAAAGACGATATGATTTTTACCGTGAGGAATAGAGGCCCAACAAATTCATTCTACAGTAAGAGCTGTCAAATTTTGTGTATAATCCTACTACTATTAATAACTATTTTAAATGTAAAATGTAAGGATATTTGTCCTTAAGTCACACATAAATGGCTAAACAGATTCAGCTAAGGCACAAAAAGTTCAAATTCTGGATTAACTTATAAGATACTTTATATCCTGGAAGATTTGAAGTACGATTAAGTTAAAGTATGAAAAATAATCTTCTGAATAAAGTCTTATAGTTGATTAAATACAAACTTTCGTATAAATGAACGACAAGACAGAAACCAAAGGAAACACGAAATCTCTCTTTATTTCATAACACCCATCGCAATTGTAACCCCTAACGGCCTGAACAAATAAACAGTAACTTCAAAGTGCTTCCGTTCGACTAATTGAGCCGTTCGCTGCGCTGCACGAGATAATCTGTACAGTAATATCTTCGTATTATAATCCTACCCAATAACTTTTTTAATATTTTGCATAGGTATTGTTTTGTTTATGGTAAGTAGGTAACCATACATTGTATTAAATAACTAATGAAAAGCGAACTTTAAAAAACCCACAGGCCTTTCGTGTAACACACTCGCAATCACAATCGTTTTCATTTTTGAAAATCGAACGCTTGTCTGCATACAAAATGAAACCAATTGTTTTGTTTTGAAGCCGATCGCGATTGCGAGTGAGTTACGCGAAAAGCCTGCAGTTTACATTTTTTGAAATTGTCGTCAACATAATCTGCGCTACACAAGATAATCTGTACAGTAATATCTTCGTATTATAATCCTACCCAATAAGTTTTTTTTATATTTTGCATATTGTGTTGTTTATGGTAAGTAGGTAACCATACATTGTATTAAATAACGAATGAAAAGCGACCTTTAAAAAACCCAGTTTTCGTTTTTTGATATTGTCGTCAACATAATGTTATTTTTTTATGCCACTATTATTTTTATCCTCAATACTTTGATTAAAATATTAAAACCTATTATACTCCCACAACCAAGACTAATCTAACGACAACTCACTCTTCAAAATCGGTCAAATCGTTGAGGCTACAGGAGGTCATAATGGAACGGACATACATACGTACATACTCGCGAAAAACATTACCCTCCTTTAGGGTCAGTCGGGTAAAAAGAACTTGACATGTAATACTGTTTTATGTAATACGACATTACGTGTTATTAAACAAGAAAAAAAACATTGTTGTGTTACAGAAAAGAGTGTATTTTCGTAGTGTCCTCTTTTTTACTAAGTAAAACCATATTGCATTTGACGTTTTATAGTATTGTCAACGTTACGATAGCTCTTATTTACATAACAGTAATGGTGGCCGAGTAGGCAATATGGTTTTACCCTCTAAAATAGAGGCCCTGAACTAGGGTGTTTTGTTATGTTTTGGTGTTGTTTTTAACTCGGCCGCCTACCGTCAAGTAAATAAAAGCTATCGAAACGTTGACAATACAACATGTCAAAAGAAATATAGTTGAACCGAATTGAAAAGATCCCAAGGAGGATATAAGTTGTATATAAATTGTATGTGGACAGAAAAAATACTTGAGTTCGCCCGTGGTTTTGTGCGAAGGATTCGTTTTCCGCGAATCCCCCCGTTTTTTTCCCGTAGGGGATGGATTTTCGGAAAATCCTTTCTTAGTTCACCCTTAAGGTTCCCAAAGAATATTCATTCGAAACTTGAATTCCTTAAGTTCAGCGGTTTAGGCGGTGTGTTGACTGTGAGTCAGATATTGGTCACCGCAAATTATGCAAATGTGATGGTCGGTAGCAAAAAGTACAACAACAAAATATCTATTACTCAGATATAACGCCACTTTGTATAATTGATGAACGAAACGTATCACAACAAATTATATTTTATCATAATGTATCTACTGATATAACAACATTTTACATAACGGTCAAATGGTGTAATATTCATAATATTATCTATTAATCAAAACCTATAACACTTATTAAATCTACCAACAAAAAACATAACGTTCGTAAAATATAAGAGTGCTCAGCGTAGAATAAACATTATCCTGAAAATGAAAGGTAAATAAATATACGGAGTGTAAGTTTCTCAAAGCAATGGCTTCGAACTTGAGTTTAAAACAACAATAAAATTTGTAATTTTACTAAAAATGTTTTTGCTGTATTTTCACAACATGCAAGTAATCAAAGCAAGTTTCTTTCGACTGCTCCAAAAAAAGACCTAACACTAACCTAGTTCTTTGTCTTAGCTTTCTAGCCTAACCTATCCGAGCCGCTTCTGCCCCGGCCCATCTTACTCACTCGCTCCGCTCGCTCGCTTATTGCTATTTATTTATTTTTTTAACCACAAATAAATCAGAAATGTAATAAAAAAGTTTTTTTTTAATTACATTTCTCTTACGAAGTATCTCATATAACATTATAGTATATAATTAATATACCTTGTGTATGTTATATTGAAACTTATTATTCCATAGGAATAACATACGATTATGATACTATATAAGATAAATTTTAAATTAATTAAGCATTATACCTTTTGAATGTTTAGTCTTTATTGTTATATCAAACGTTTATATCTTATGAACGTTTATAACGCGAATTTATATAGAATGTTGTTATATTTCATGAGACCCACCCGTGATGGTCAACTTAGATAAGACCTTATACTGAACGGGCAGGAGAGCACGTCACTGGCTTCATTGTTACGAGTAAATCGCTAAAACCACCTAACGGAACCCTTAACTCAGTACGTATAACCTATTGTTGCCGGGAAAAACCGACGCCTTTTGAGCTTAGCAAAAGTTGTAGGATGAACCTGCGGGCTCTCATGTCTTAATTGAGAAAAAATATGCAGACTAGAATCTGCCTGCGACGTCGTCTCTGTACCACACCACAAGTTTTTTTTAGAGTAAAAGTTGGTTTATATTTTAATTCAGGTTATAAGTTACTATGCCAAACATGCAAATCCGCCCAGGCGCTTTAGCGTGAAGGAGTAACAAACATATAACTCACACACTCGTAAGCTTAAGTCTGATAATAATTTCATAACACAAAATATATTTAAGGAAATTTAAAGGCCGCAATATTTGAGCCAACGGCAATAGGCTCACGTAGTGATAATGTTTAAGCTCCTCGCCACCAACCTGTATTTCTCTCAGTGTGCTCATTAATGGAACATAACAATTATTTATTTTAACAGTCGCCGTCTTATTTGTAAACGCAAAATAACTAAAGTGTGCTTGAAATATGCTTTGTCTATATCTGTCATTGTGACATTTCCATTTGACAGAAGGTGACAAGGCATTCTTTAACTAAAGTAGGTTTATAGTGCGTTTATGAATAAGTTAACCGTCCAGATATTCTTTCACTTTTTTATATCCATTTCTGAGTTAAAATCATAACTATTAAGCTTTAGTGGCCTCAAATATACCTAATATCTCGAAATTCCACTCATAAAGCTAGTCAGCATGAATGAGTCATCCTTTGCGCCACATGAACGACTATGTACAGCCGCTATACAGCCAGTGCGTAGGCGAGCTACCAATCTGCCACCCACTCTCCACGCTTCAATGGAACTGAGTTCGTATTAATTATTTTTACATTGCAAGGCAAGTACACGTTTTACAGTAAAGTGATGCTTTTGTCGGTGGTATAACATTTTTATACTATATTTGGAAATACATTTATAGGGTTGTTTAATATTTGCATAGCATTATTATCTTAATTTTTAGAGTGCTCTGTCAACAGCTTTATCTTTTAACATTTGATAATATATGTTGAGTCTTAACATAATTAAGATGAGTATATCAACAGATATTCAAAAATTGTAAGGTTCCAAATAAAAACAAATCCTGATGACTAACAATTATAAAACCAAAAGTATATTTAGTCATAAAATTGTGTATTAGTAAATTGCTCTGGAAACTCTTGAAGCAAATCGATCATCGTTATAGACCATGCATACATAGCTGTATATAAACACTATGTGTTTCTTGTATGTGAATGTGACACTTCAATCAACATCTGACAGACCGGTCAATGACCTGACAACAACATAACCTAAAATAAACTCACGTGTATCGTCGCTTACAGATATGTCATATTCACTAAAACGGAAGCACAGAACGTACAAATAAACAAACACCAAAACCGGTCGTCACATGTCACGTGGCGCGTCCGCGTCTCGCTTGCCACGTTCGCGTAAGCCACGCGTGGCGGGCCCGCGGTCTCGCGACGTACTGGCAGCTCGGGCGCCGCGCGCCGTCCTATCGATAAACTAGCTCTTACTGATAATGTATTCGCTCAAGGTCAAGGTTTTTCGGGTAAGTGTTACGTCCTTAAGGGCGGGCTTTACGTGTTGATGATCTCCTGTTTCCGCCCACTTTGGGAGAGACGGCACGAAAGAGTTGTGCCCGAGCTGTGTTCGACGTACTCGTAATTGCGTAACGTCGGGGTCGTCAGGGTATTTAAAGGGAAATTTCTTAGATTATGAATATAATTTATCTGGTAATCGAAAAAGTTGGTTTATTATGTTATAACGAGAATGATAATTATGTTTTTTGTGGTACCTTAATAATTTTAAAATCCGGTAAAGCGCGACTTAGGCTATCGTAGACTTTCGTAGAACTTAAAAAAGTTTTTAAGCGTACAAAACCACAGACGACCTCAAGTATTTTTTTGTCCACATACATTTTATTTACCGCTTATATCCTCCTGGGGCTATATTTAAGTCGTTAGCACTATATTTCTATTGTCATGTTATCATATTATCAACGTTACGGTAGCTTTTATTTAATTGACGGTTGGTGGCCGAGTTACAATACCAAAATATAACAAAATACCCTAGTTCAGGGACTCTATTCTACACAGGGTAAAACCGTATTGCCTTTGACGTGTTACGAGTATGGTATGCTATGGTATGGTATGGTGTTTGAAGTCGGCCAAGTAAATAAAAGCTATCAAAATGTTGCCAATACGGAAACACATCAAAAACAATATAATATTTCGTCATAGAATTGAGACCCTTAACTAACATTTTCTTAGGCCTGTTGTTTAATCAGTAATTAAACTAACTAATTGTTAAAATTCGAAAAATGAATAGAAAATTTGACACATTTCCTTGAGATTTTAACCATTAGTAACGTTTTTTGACCATTAGTTAGTTTAACTACCGATCAAACAACAGGCCATTAGTAACAATCATCGGCAAACTTCTTGTTTTATGTTATGACACAAAAGTGACAAATATACTGTCAGTGACGAGTGCAAGTTCGATACTGATAGTTGATACCCAAGACTATTAAGCTGGGAGCACTGAACTCTAACAACTGGTGACTATGTTTACTATTTTCTTCGCAGTACTAACGTTGAGTTGTTTCTGTTCGTCCCATTGGTTGACTGTTAGAGAATGCCCAAAGGTCTCTCTAATGTTCGGTCTGGTGCGTGCCGACTGGTTTATTACCTGGCTTGCGCACTGTGTGCTTCGATAGGCTGTAATTTCGTACAAATATACGTAAAACGACGAATATCATGATGTCTAGAAGCTGATCTGATGGTACAGTTAGAAGGTGGCCATAGAAGATCCATTGCACTAAAAGCAGAGTGAATTTGAAACAACTTGTTAGATTAGACTGGCAGTGAACGACTGTATCTAAATAAAATGTTGACGATTTAGATAGTATACTAGTATTTTTAGTTCTTACAACAACGTTACGAATCTCTATCATTTACCATAGTTTGATTTTATTGTAGCCGTAAATTCTTCTAGATAGTTCGTAGATTATCCTAATCTATGGGAAGGTTTTGCTATATTTTGCAGAAAGCTCGCTATCTGCTAAGCGTGCTCACGTAAAAAATACCATGTAAATTTGCATGGAGGTACAAAAGGCCCTTCAGACGCTTATAATCCGACGCTCAAGACACTGCCTCGAATCTCAATAAAGTGCCTAGTCACGTGCTGTCAATAAATTATAATAAAAATTACCCACGAAACGAGAGAGCTCATATTAGTCAAGCAGAGAAAATACTCGACTTTCGAGTATGAGTACGTTTATAAATACTTAGGTAAATACTTAAACCAAACTAAAGGAATAGGAAAAGAAGTCGATCACGGAGTGTTACTTAAAAAACATGTCATTTAACCTGGCCTCAGAAATGTCTTAGGTAAATTCTAACTGTATATCGATAGCATACTTGTCGAAATCGAATCAAGTAATCACTGAGATTTGTTAGTTGTTTGATTAAACATGACAGTTCAAAAACACTCATGTTACCTACTGGTTTACCATGTGTTGACTAGTAAGCAAACTTTCGAAATACTTTTTGAAAAATATTAGGTAAATTTATCGGACAAAATACTTTGTAAATACTACAAGTATTTTTACGGTTCTCGAAGTGAGTGTCGGAGAAAAATTAGCAGGTGAGGGCGTCGTAATGAGGAAACTCGAGAACGAAGGATCGCCAATTTAGATATTCAAATTGGGTTCAGTTCATTTTGCGGCGGCGGCAGCTGAGGTATAAAGCTACTTACTCATATTTTTTACTGTTTTCATATATTACGGTCCGTGGAGGCATTGGTAGCCAATAAGCCCTAACTAAGGCCAAAATTCTTTTATAAAGTTTTATTAAACTTGGTTGGAAATAAAGGCGTTCTTTTTGAAAAACGAAGACGCGTTAAACCTCGTTTTCTTCCTAGGAGTAAAATAAATGTATGAAACATTAATGCCCGCTGCATTATTTTTTTATGCTGTCATTTGCATACAAAATCAAAAGGACCATGATGAAAATTTCAATCAGACAACTTACTAAAAAGGCGCTCGCGGCGTTAAACTCATATTGCATAGTTAAACCTAAGTGCAAAATCACACCGACAGAATTACCGACCTTATAACGAAAAGAAACCGGAATTTAGCTAAAACTATGCGCATTTCGTCCCTTTACATTCTCAACCTCGTATCTGATTGAATAGATAGGAAAGTAGTCTTTATTCTTTAAGAACCTTTGTCGGGTACTTTTCCTATCTAACTATTCGATCAGATACGAGGTTGAGAAAGTAAAGGGACAATTTGTAGATAAATGGGATTTATTCGCGTAATATAATCATTATGTAACATATTCAAATATCGAATTACACAAAAGTTCCAAATTTAGAGTCGTCTATTCACTGACAACTATTGCGTTAGTTTAACTTACATCTTTACCAAAAAACATTAATTCACTACAAGTAAGTAATTCAACTCTTGATTTCTTTTAACCTTTTTATATCCAGATACACGTAGCCATATAATTTCTTGTTATGTCTAATGCCAATAATGTAGTTAACAAATTGTAATCCTTGATTTTTATGATACCATTACTATGGTATCATTAAAATCATAAAAAATATTCTAATAGTACGTGAATACTTCCCTACATGGTCCTTCTAACCAGATCTGAACCAGTGACCTATATTCAAAAATAAATTGTTTCACATCATATTACCGCTGCGAAAAACATCTCAATGACATTAAATATAACTGCTACAGAATAAGAACGCAAGCTAACTGCAAGCAAAATAAACTATCTGGCAACTTCTCACAAAAACTATCTGCTGAATAAATCCGGCATCCACTAATACGATCCACTTGTATTAACTTGGACAATGCGTTCAGAAACTCCATTAGAGCAATATACGAGTGTCACGGGCTCGGTAACTGCGGAATCGCAGTTAAGTTGAGCGTTTCGCATCTGAGTTACTTTGTCACAAAAACTTAAAGCAACTGGGAAAAGTTGCCGCGTTGCGAGCCAAGCGCTCCCGGAGGGGTGGATTCTGAATTTCATATCTCATGTCACTGGATGCGATATGAAAATTACTTACTTGTAATGAACCGACTTTAGAGAAGGAAGGCTTGCTGCTTGACACTGTTTGTATTTTATAAAATTATTAATTATTAGCCTTTTATTGTACCTAAATAAAGATGTACAGTTGCAAATATTTTCGTTTTTAATGCTCCGTATATTTGATGAAAAGACGAAAGCCTCACAGGATCAATTAATTGTCTGCCTGTCTGTCCTTGTCATAATCTTTTTATCGAACTCACGGAAAAACAAATTTTAAGGGTTAATCATTAAAGCAAAATTAAAAAAACCTGTTAAACCCGTTTATTTTCCCTTTTTATGATGTTGGAAAGGTATCAAAGATTTGATGATTGATCAGAAGAATACTTAAATTATATCCATAGTAATATTACCTATAGAAAGATCCTTTGGTCTTGGAGAGTCCGACAGACTAAAATAACCGGTCAAGTGCCAAGTGCGGTGTGTGCCATATTGAGCATTAAATCCGGCATTTATACTTTATTGTGTTTTGTGCAATAAAGTTTAAATAAGTAAATAATATTAATAAAGAGCAGATTATTATTGATGCAATTGATTTAATTTTACTTTTGGAGACTAAGTAAAGGCACAAAACCAACATTACTTCACTCGCTACGTTACCGTAGATCCTGCGTAGCACGTGCTACGGAGCTACGGAAAGAAACGAATGCTAGTAAGTTATTTTTTCACACTAATAATTAAACTTGAGACCTAATAATGACAAAGTCCTTTATAGTAAGGAGCCCTAAAAATTAACTTGATACCTATTGCCGGTATTCACTATTTGTAGCTTTAGCAGGGCCTAGTTGTTGATATTGACTTTTTTTTTTGTGTATATATTTGCTCTCATCGACTCGACAATAAAGGATCTGTACCATCAAAAAACTGCCTTCGAGTTTTTCTAAAGCAATATTAAGAAAACACAATATGGATATCATTAGATTACAATTAGTTCGGACTCGTACACGAAGTGTTTCGTACCATTCTTGTATGAGGATGCTTTATTTTTTATTTATTTATAATTTTTATTAGTTATTGTTATAGCAGCAATAGAAATACACACTCTGTATAAAAATCAACGGTCTAACTATTACAATACATGGAGATCAGAGACTTAATAGTAGGGTCCAGTTCACACCCTTTGGGTTCGGAATCCTTAAAAGTAGGTACCCTATATCCGTCGCCTGGCTTTAAAATTAACTATCTCTGCATCTAATTTTTCATCTGTCGGTTGATACTTTGTACTGTGAAGACGGAATAATCAAACACACTTGATTATATGCAATATTCGTAAAGATAATTTTAATATTATATTTGTTCCCTTTAAATATAATTGGAACGATTTTTTAATCACGGAATGTACCTTTAACTTCGTTCGGTGATACGTGATCATATATCTCATTGTTGGAACAACCTAAAAGACGAAAAGTTTAATTTTACCCTCCAATTAGTCAAGCCCAAAAGCTTTCAACGTAAGTTAAAAATATAACAACATTTTAAGCTTGTTGAAATTTTAAAATGGCGGTGATATATGTCGGAAGTCGCTGGCAGGCCTAGCTCCATTATGCATGCGGCTATCCCCACAAAATTGTGTCATTATACCGTCAACTTTGTAGGTAAGCTTCATGTAATATCTTACTCACGAAAAGTCATACTTGATTTCTTGTTGTTGTATTAATTTAAGAGACCTAATTAGCACTTCGAATATGAATTATAAAAATAGACTTAAAACAATTTAGAAATACTAATAATGTAAACGTAAATATTCCTCTTGAAATAATTATTTTGTTTCATGTTAGTGAGTATTTTTTTCTCTTTTGTTCTGTTTCTAAGTATCTTCTTTGTGTCGCTAGTGTTTGTGCGTCACTTATTTGTTTAGTTTAAGTTAGTTTTAATCAGGGTCCCTCAGAATACCAGCGTCACGGCTGGACGCGGCACAATGCTGAGAGGGGCCCTTTTTAACCGACTTCAAAAAAAGGAGGAGGTTCTCAATTCGTCTGTTTTTTTTAAAAATATTTTTAATGTTTGTTACCTCAGAACTTTCGACTGGGTGAACCGATTTTGAAGATTCTTTTTTTATTTGTAAGCTGGTGCTTCCCGATTGGTCCCATTCTTATCAAACTGAAGATCTGATGGTGGAATCCATGAGGAATCGACGGAACTCTTCAAAATTTATAGGCACACCTATAGCGATTTTGATATTTTTCATTGTAACTCGTGTATTTGGTCTTGGAAAGCACTATTTGGTGAAGTGGAACTGATGATGAAGACCACAGATGGGCACCGGAACTCCTAAACGGTATATATTTCGAGGGTGGCGACAAGATATTTCGATTAAGATAGTTGAGCGACTATGACGAAGCATATTTAGGTTTAAATATATGACTATGACTTTCCCACGGCGTTGCTTGCGGCGAGATTGAAATGTTCTATTGCTTCTTATTAATTGAGAAGTGGGAGAATAACAGCATAATTATGATCACTAAAAAGTATAAAATAAAAAAAAGTTTAAAAAGACAAAAACCCGCCCCCAAAAAACAAAAAATAACTTCTTTAAAATGGTACGTAAATAGGTCAGTCCAACTGAAGTCGGCGTCCAACAATATTTTAACCAAAAGCAGACTTCTGTTGGACTGACCTATTTACCTACCATTTTAAAGAAGGCCCATTTTTATTTTTTGCTTTTTGAAGGCGGTTTTTTGTTTTTCTAAACTTTTTTTTTAATATAATGTACGTGCAGTTTAATGTCTATCTGTTTAATTTGGTTTAGCTTTTCATCTTTTTGTATGAACTTATTTTAAATAAATATATTTTTGTTTCCTTTTCTGAGTAGCTTGGTTAACGATTAAAAAAATATTTTTTTATCGCTATTCCCGTTTTTTGGCAAGATGGTTCGTCTCCTGGCGTTGCAGCTATCTATGGGCAGCCATGATCACTTCACATCAGGTGACCCCATAGCTACTTTGCCCCCTCTAGCATAAAAAAATACAATCACCCTATTATGAATCGTGTTCCTGATTTTTTGTTGTAACGTCAACGATATCAGCGTGCAACCTTCGAATTATTATAGCCTTAGCCTAACTATGATGTAATCTTCTGAATTTCCGGGCCATAGTGTTATACTTTTGGACACATTGACGACTTTATTAAACAAAAAAATGATTAAACAGGAAAACTGGCAGACAAGTCCGGAGACCAGAGAATTATAGATTGGTCTATACCAAAATATAAGTAGGTCGCGTGTCGTGCAAAAAATATCTCGAGATTCTTGAGTATTAAAAGATATTTTTCGGGATCGTTCACAAGCTGCCAGGTTCCGGCTAAGCAGATGAACTTTTTTTTAAGTCACATTTCGTCCTTTTACGCACAGTACCTGTCTGCTGGCACTCCATCAGGTAGGGTTAGGAAATGCAATTTAACTGGTTTTTGGACGTTTTTGTGTGAAAATAACCGGTTTAAACCGGTTATAACCGTTTATTTGCATTCCCTACCGACGGTGCTCTCTGGCCCTTTAACAGAGTTACTATTAATTGGTTCAACAATCGCTGTTTCTGTTACTTAAATTATAACTATTAACAAATATGAATCAAAAAGACAAATCAAAATCAAAAAACATCAAAGACAACATTGTTTAGACAAAATTGAGTATAAACCAGGAACAGACATCTATAAAACTAGATTTTTCACCTAATCGTTTAATTCGCGCCACCAGCGCCACAGATAATGGTAGCTCCAGCCAGATACAAGGCCGTCGCCATCGCTATAAACAACAATATCGCTTAGGCGCGTAAATTTTCATTTGAACGCCCGCGCAACGCATTCCACAAACGCAGTAGAGCATGATTCATTTTGAGCGGAATTCGTTAATTTTCAGCCAGTTTCGTTACTGGCCACACAAAATTGCAATCATCAAATTCATCGATAGATCTGATTTAATGTATCTAAATAATAAATCTAAGTAGTATCCCACTGCTGGGCATAGGCCTTCCCCTCATTTCTCCAGTCATCTCTTGTTCTTACCAGTCTGGTTTGTTGTCATCCAAATCGTCACGCAGTCTTCTTCTTGGTCTGCCTCTTTGCCAGCTGCCACCGTTACTTGGAATGGGATCGGTCGTGATCTTGCTCAATCGGTCCGGATGCTTACAGCACCGGAAGCATACAGTCCAGTCCGGTTTCATTTTAGTACTTATTATGGCGGTCTTCTTTCCCACATCATCCTTATCAAAAGATATTTTTTTTGAATAAAGAATATATATCCGTGTCGCTTTGAAGTGGTAAAGTTGCTATGGATAGCAAAAAGGGTCAATATACAGGGTGGAAAAAATGAACGCCACATGGACGGCAACTACGTTAAATATTGAAAATAGCCAATTGTACCTAGACACAAAGGAGACTTACTTTTATTTTTGAAAACAATTATTACTATTTTTATGGACTTTTGAAAATGTTCCTGCCTTAACTCGAATATGACAAAATAATAAAGAAGGGTTTTTACGGTCTTTATTTAATTAAATGGTGTATGTGCTAAACACATAAATGATCACTATCGATAACCCTTTCGATTTGTATCATAAAACACGACTTTATTGTTTTGTCATATTTAACCAATTCTATTCCCAGTTAAGAAAGAGGATTTTTTTTCAAAAATCCAATAATGTAGGTTTTTTTTGTTTTTAAAAATAAAAGTCCCCTTTGCGTAAAATTTGCTATTTCTAATATTTAAGGTAGTTGCCGTCCAAGTGGCGTAGATGTTATTCACCCTGTATATATATATGTACCGTTACTTACTCTACTGCGTTTTCTCTACACTGAGACAGACACGGGTGCAAGGTGTCTGCGATATTTCATAATTCCAGCATTGAAGTGTAAAATATTTCCAAAGTGCAGCTAAATTACTAAGTTGTTGTGACCCGATAATTTATGAGATGGCGCACGTAAGGTAGGGTTAGGTAGGGATAATTAACGGCCTGTATTCTCCACGTCGGAGGTTGGATGCGAGGCCGAAAGTTTAAACTTAATCCCTTATAAGTGTATATTGTCTCATAAGGGTATATTGTGTTGTCACACTGAGTGCCTATTGCCATTTATGAATATTAGTAAAGTCACCAGTGGTCAGCCAGAGACCAGTAGTCGACCTTATATGAGTGGGAAATATATCTTTCGTACTTTTTCCACTCATACAAAGTATAGGCAGAGGCCGACTACAGCAGGCCTTTCGCGTAAACACACTCGCAATCACAATCGTTTTCATTTTGAAAATCGAAGGCTTGTCTGCATACAAAATGAAACCAATTGTATTGTTTTGAAGCCGATCGCGATTGCGAGTGAGTTACGCGAAAGGCTGGTCTCTGGCTGACAACTGATGACTTTACCTAAACACCTTTACCTAATCATTAAGGGGATATCAACTGAATCTTCCTTTTTATCTTTACATTGTATAAAACAAAGTCGCTTCACGCCTTCTGTCCGTATGTATGTAAGCTTACATCTTTCAAACTACGCAATGGATTTTAAAGCAGTTTTTGTTAATAGATAAAGTGATTCAAGAGAAAGTTTTTTTATGAATAATACATTCTGCACTATGTCTGAGATTACAGAAAATACACATAAACCGAAGCGAACCGAGCGCTAGTTGTTTAATATAGAAATATATATATTCACAAGAAACAGCGTTATTTAAATTTGGTTCCATATCATTGCATAAAAATATTGAGAGCTCCGCAGTCCCAACTTAACACAATGCTCTTTGCAATCTCTATTTTGGATTGAATAAAGAGCCTGCAATCTATATAATTCGATATTGCACCGAGGTAAAGGCTTCAAGATTGCATTGGAACCTCAACTCTCCCGCTTCTACTTAAGTTGCGTCCCCCGGGGACTTTATACTGACGCAGAGTTCTACCTTTTACGACATTTGACACTGGTTCTTATGGCGTTTCCCGTGGACATGTTTAAGTGGATTCAGTTTTATTTTCAATCTTCTGCAAATATACAGTTTATTCAAAGCAGGACCTGGGTGTGCTTGCTTTTTTATGGCACGGGGGCACATAGGGGGACAACTGAATTCTCAAGACTTCCGAAATACGTCTATGTGAGTTGCTTCATGTATCATACGCACCACATGATATGTTTATAATCAATAGCACTTCACATTGAATCTTCACCTTGCTTGAAATGAGTCAATGTAGTTTATTTTTAGCTATCTACTTATAATTTGAAATACAAATATAATATATAGATGCCGCAATCTTGACAGGCCAACGCAGTAAAATTTATAACCCACTAGATTATGCCCGCAACTCAGTCCGTGTAGAAGTCGTTTAACGCTGGTCCCTCGGAAAGCGTCTTATTTTCCAATATTAAAAATATGTCCGTGTCCGGGCTATAAACTATCTCTGTACCAAATTTTGCATCGATAGGTTTAGGTGTTTGGACCAGGAAGCCGGAACAAACAAACACATTTTCACATTTTCACATGAGTGAGCAAACATGAGTTTGTACTAGGACGGAAGCGCAGTGGTCAGGATTAATATCAAGTGGGAACTATACTATCCATATTAAGTATAAGTGAAAGTAAAATTGTCTGTTTGTTACACTTTCATCGCTAAACCGCGGAATCGATTTCGATGAATTTGGTACGGAGATAGTTTAAAACCCGAGAAAAGACATAGGGTACTTTTTATTTCGGTAAATTGGACGCGTTAGTTCTAGTTCTAGTTATGGAATTAGGGTTACCTCTCGCTTAATTCAATTTTCACTTGTAAAAGGTTGTACACGCCATCAGCAAGGGCCGCATTACAAAATGTCAAAACCTGTCTTGTTCTAGGCAGCGAAAAGAACCGAGTGACCGTAAAGATAAAAAACCTCCAATGGGGTAACCACTAATACTTTTTTATCAGTGTTTCGTAAATTGAAATAGAAATGACAGTTCAATATAGCAAGGTTTTTTATTTTCTGGTCAGACTTCGTATAGCAGTAACCTCATACAACATATACCTCTCTCACTTTCCCAGCTTCTCGCCATCGGGAAGAACGCGATAAACAGAAGGAGCTTAAGGTGATTTTATAGAAAATTGTGTTAAATTCATAATTACCTCATTCTCCGACCAAACTTAGTTCACATTTTAATTCAACGACGCTACAATATGTTTGCCAACATAGTATATTTGTTTATAGGATGTAAAATCAGGCGCGTTGGCGGCTCGCAAACCGCTTTACAGCCGATAACATTGTTAGCACGCAACTAAAACGGTTTTATACCCGTCCGCCGGTGCTTACCGACCTAGACGTTTTAAACATCCCTGTATCTCTAGATAGTGTACTGGTTTTATTACATCCGTGCATTCTCTACTATACAGCATTCTGTGCAATTTTTCAAATTATTTTCCATTTGCCATTTCTACGATAATTGTATTTATAGTTCATCATTCATCATTCAACTTGAGAGTTAGGCTCTTGTCGGTGGAGTAATTGCCAGTTTTCTCTGTTCTCTGCCAACTTTTTCACCTCCTGATACGACATTGGCCTTCTGTTTTATTTGACTGAAGTAAGCCTAGGTAGGGTGATGGAACCAGTAATGGACAAGGCACCAATAATGGACACTTGATTCTTATTTTACAGAAGATGAATAACCCTTGTTATTCATTTGTTTTGCAACACTCAATTTAAGACCGTGTGAAATTTGTATTTAGAGTAAAGTGTTCGCTGTACTGGTGCCTATCAGCTTAAAGTGTCCTTCATTGGTGCCATTACCCTAGTTATAGTAACTTCGACAATATTTGTAAAATAATTATAGGACGATAAAATAATGGTTGAAGAGAATGACGCTTTCTGATTCGAGCCAGTGCGCACTTATAAAGTGAAATACTTTGCCCCAGTTCGTGGTAAGTCGGAGAAAACTAATCTTTACATAAACTAAAGTCACTCCCGCTGTCTGTATGCTTAGATCTTTTAAATTACCAAACGGGTTTTAATGCAGTTTTCAGCAATAGATAGAGTGATAAAAAAGGAAGGTTTGATGAGTAATAAATGCTGGATTATATACGGGTGTTACTGAAAACTCACATAAACCGAAGCGAAGCGAGAGCGGGTCGCTAGTTTAGAATAAAATGCATGTATGTAAAATACTTCATTGTACAATCGGGAAAATAACAAACGAAAACATGTACGGAAACACAAAAGGTATGTACAAAGGCAAATTATCCCTGGGATCTCTTCTAGCTTTGAGCGATTGGGAAATGTTTGAAAATTCCAAATAGCCTATACGTACAACATTGAAAGGGACTACATGGATCATAATTGGTTTTAAGATTAAAAGTTTATTGTAAGTCAAAAGATAGGTAGAAGACAGAGGATGAATATTTTCAAGTCGCAACCGCGCTAAGAGCGGTTGCTAAAAACGTCGCCGCCACGCTCTGGGAACGCTTTTTAGTATGAAAACGCGCCGCAACACGCCGCCTTCGCTCACAGTGCGTTTGGGACTTTAACGTACATCGCTTTACCTAACATATGAATGAGCAATTTAGCAATACCCCAAAGACCCTAAATCAGTCAAACAAACCAAAATGTTCTAGCCATACATTTGGGTCTAACGACGCATTTTTTCCAATGTGATAATGCACACAAACATAACATAACATTCAATTTTAAGTCAAGCGATCTAAGTAAAATGTTTGTTAAAATACTTAAAAAGGACGAATTAAGCCCCTCAAGTCTTTACCACAGGACAAAATATGAAAGGAAACCGAAAAAACGTAAACGTTTCGACATTTTAAATTGAAGATTTTTAACCGTCGGGAGTCTTTGATCGGTGGCCAAGAGTAATCCGTACCTGAAAGGTCTGCAATTCACGTCTTTTGGCACGAATTCTTAGAGCCACGATATTATATAGCGTCCTGCCGGTACCATAAGTGTTTTCGTGCAACTGTATTTCTTTTTTCTTAAAATACTGCGAGAACTCTAGTTTTGAATCCACCGGCTTGTTGTGTGTTTGCAATTAAGATCAAAATAGGTACCGTTAATCCTTAAGCCACATTTCTAATGTCATAATAGTTCTAAATACATCAGTTAAAACTCATCTTTTCAATTTTTAATAGAATAAACGGGATAACAGGATTATTTACACTTAGTCGCCGCTATATACTCCAGAAATTCCTTTAAGAAAAGCCTAAGGTTCTAGTGGTGGCAGGAACTTGTACAGGGTCTGTCCGGGTCGCTACCAGCATCTTGTTCCTTAAACCACCGTCAAGAAGTAGTGTTCGCATTGTTGTGTTCCGGTGTGGGGATAAGACAAGCGGTTAAATTACTAGCATATAGGCATTACATCTTAGTCCTCAGGGTTGGAAAACAATTGGAGTCTAAAGACTACAGTTTTAACATTGTGGTTTTGAGCTCAAGCCTGTGTGCTCATTTACCTTCGCCTGCCATAAAAAAAAGGTTATTGGATTTGATTTAAACCATCCCAATATTGGACTCAAATTGAGCAATTAAAAAAATAGGACACGAGGTAAAGATTGAAATATTATTGTCGTTTTTTCTTTGTTTAAAACACAGAGAAATGTGCCAATGTTTAAAACAGAACTAAATCGAATATTTACGAGTAGAACCAGAATATTCAAATACTTCGAAATAATGTCTTCTTGTGTACAAAGCTGAATAGATTTATAATCGAATATTAAAATAGCATAGACGCGTAGTATTTTTAAAAATCTTAAAAAACAATGTAAGTTTCTACTCGTATTGTATGAGCACGAAGAGTTTGATTTTGATACCGTGGTCAATATAAAACCCTTTTCAATTGTAACAATTATACCATTCGATGACGAATGAAATATTGGGTTGAGTGAGAAATGAGTGACTTAAACCACCACAGTAGCGTTCCCTCAAGAATTATATAGCGAACACAATTTCCGCGAACTCAAAAGACAAGATAGGCCCGGAATGACTTCGGCGCTCCTAAGTAGTCCTGGGAGTATCAGTGAGGTAAGTAGTGCCTAATTAGCTATTAAATCTTGACTGGAGAGTCTGGGACGCAATTTCCAACGTGAAAAATCATCCTTAATCTTTAGACGTCTGGTAATGAAAAATGAAAAATAGCAAATGCAGACACGAGAAGTGACAATCTTCATCGCTCTATTTCTTTTAATTTCCTTAGCAAGCCTAACTTGTCCAGTTAGAAACTAAATCTGCATGTTAGGACGTGTCTCGTCCTTGGTCGCACTTTAATGCAGCTCAACCAAAGAGGAGGGCTTACGTGGCAACTAATCCCTCAAGTGCACGTGCCAAGTTATGATTGTCGGACGGAATTAGAGACGTTGTTAGCGATGAGCTTTCTTGGGACTAACAGACTTCCAAAATTGCAACTTACTTTTGTTTGAATATCCGAATTCTTTCAATTATAGAGGTGTTTTAACCCTATTCATCACGCAAAACAAACATATATCACGCCAAGTAGCACATATACATAAATATGATACACAAAAAGATGTTTTAAGACTAAGAACTATAGTAAGCATATAACCTCTGCCTTCTCAAAACGTTCACAAAAGCTTAAATAGGTACATAAAATGAAGGTAAATAAATAAAATGAATACTGCAGAATTAGCGCCACCAATCACCCCAACAACATTATACCAACGAGCCCCTGGCAAATAAGTTTTAATTAAGTAACATGACTGTGCCATTAACAAACTGAATTTTACCATCTTTTACAATAAAACGGGGGAATATTTCTTGGAGAAAGGCTATTTTTTCTAGTTAATTATTCTTAGTGGGCTACGACTGTTTTAGGGTTTTGTGTTATTCATAAAACTTTATGTCTGAGCTCTAATTAGGTGCTATAATCGTTGAGGGACTTTTGTTACTCGATGTTGTACGGGAATGGTGCTTGTAAACACCTCAGTCGCACAATGTCTTTATAATGATTTATTTATTATAGGTACAGGATGGAAAAACGAACGCCACATGGACGGCAACTACCTTAAATATTTGAAATGGCAAATTCTACGCAAAGGAGACTTACTTTTATTTTTGAAAACAATTATTACTGCATTTTGTCAAATTCGACCAGTTCGATTCCCGGTTAAGGAAGAGGATTTTTTTCAAAAATCCAATAATGCAGTATTTTTTGTTTTCAAAAATAAAAATAAATCTCCTTTGCGTAGAACTTGCTATTTCCAATATCTATTCGTCTTTCGTTTTTGTTCGTTTTTTCCACCGTGTATAAAAAACTGTGCATTTAAATCTTTGTTAGCATAAGCCATGTAGGTAAATTGCAATTAAGTAAATATATTTAAAAGCTCAAACCAGTAATGCGTATAAAGATACCTTTTAATTTCTTTATGTACTCGTACTTTACCAATATCGTATCTAAACTTGCAGAGCACATATTTGGCACATATGTTTAAGCAGGGCCTCTACTCAGCACGGTAATACATTATTGCTTTTGACATGTTACCGTATTGTATTAACTCGGCCGCCACTACTGTCAAGTAAATAAGAGCTATCATAACGTTGATAATACGACAACAGCGGGCCTAGTATGGCTGCGTCTATAACGCGTGTCAAATGTGGATAAAGCATCCGTCACTCTCGTACTTATTTACGTGTCAGAAGGTGACGGATGCCTTATCCACTTTGTTTCTCGATAAACGCAACCATATTAGGCCCCCAGGATAAAGACATTATGGGTTTTACCGCCTAGAATAGATCCTTCTTAATCTTTCTTCGACGGAAAGACAGGCACAAAACATCAATCTCAAAACTGACCGCTACTTTACGAAGATAAAGTTGAATACAGGCCCTGTTTTATGTCCTCTAATAGTTTGTTTATTGTCTAAACACCACTTGATTAAATCATCACACAACTATGAGTCCTCCTTTGTACACGTAAACAGATTTGCAAACAAAATGTACGACACAGCGTATAAATAGTTTTATGCAAGTGAATCTCCAGAGGAAACTTTAATTAAACAAAGTCATTAAAAATATTTATAACCGGGCTCACAGCCTTTGCATTTTTATAGGATACCCGGATACTGCCGGGTAATTATACCCGCGAAGATGTTTTTAAAATTATAATGAATTTTATTCAGCGCCGGATTGCTTTTCGATGCAGCTGCAGATTAAGGCGGGTTAGTGGTGGAGACTTATTATGTATACATACATATTCAACAGAAACTCTCTCTTCCCTTTATTTATTATTCCCGTCTAATGGTACAGTCACGAACTTTAATTTCGGACCCACCTTAGGTCCAAAGTCATTCTGACATTCTACAACAATAATGTTGAGTCTCCTATAAGTTACAAATGGTTTGGCATCTCTAATGACATTGACGACTTCAAGCCTATTTTTCTTGAAATTAGTCACAAATTAACGATCGCGATAGTAACTATCTTAATTCTAATGTCAGTGCAAATTCCGGATATTAATGGTCACAAGGTCACACTCTTTGATAACCATGGGCGTATTAACAAACTTAACTGAGATGCCCGTTAAGCGACGCCAGAAATGACAGTTTTCTTTGACGTGTGTTGTCTCGGGCAACTCAACCTGAGTTTATTATGAAGAATATTACAGCACTCCCAGCTTCTTAATAGCTTTCGGCTAGCTATTGCTGTCACACTTGCACTCGCAACTAATAGTATATTTGAAACTCGTGTTTCATGGAAAAATTATGATTGCCGATCGCTATAAGAAACTGATTGTATGTACTGTACACACATGTAGTAGTATTGCTAATTGAGCGTCATTAACAATGGAATTATAAGAAATGATTCAGGCAGTCTATTTCTCAAAATGGATTCCCGATACATAAAAAATGTTTATTCCAATCCTATATTTTCACAATTTAATTGTCAGATGGTAAAAAAATCAATGCTATTCCTGCACGTCACGTGACATACTTATACTGATACAAAATTGCAGCCGCACTTTTTTATCTTATAAAAGCAATTAAAGTTCATTTGGCCCGATTTCCAAGCCTGAAATTCAAGCTGAGCTATTCTCAACTAAACAACTCTTTCGCAATTACCAGCAGCGGGTGACAAAAAGGCGAGCGACAAGTTTGGACGCGCGCCACACGCGCGGGACAATGTGACGATTTAGAACGGAGGCGTGAGACATGGCTAGTATAGTCTAAATAAAACGGTTTTGACTTTTTTAAGGCATAAAGAAGGAAATCGAGTAGACAAGCCATTTTGATGGTAACAGGTATAGTCACAGATATTTTCAATTTTAAGAATACAATCTAAAGGGCCGTATTCCTGAGAATCGAAATAGTGGACCTTGCACAAGGTCCTGCAACCACTAACTGGAATACTTTTCTCATAATTCATGTTCGCGGTGAATTCAGCTCAAGGTTGGCAATACGAGTACGTAATATCGGTGTAGCAGTTCCGGCAAAAGTTGTTCATCAACCCAACAGTCTTAACAGCTCTGCCCAAACCTGGCCCGCGTATCGTCACGCAATGTTGAGTAGTGTTGGGAGTAGGGAAGTAAACTTTGACCGGTTTATCAACGCCTACCCCACATAGTTGAAGGTATAATTGCGCCGCAGTGGTTTTCCCACTTGCCTGGCCAATGGCGAATATTACTTTTATGTCAAAAGTCGTCATTGGAGCCATTTTCAGGGGTTTCGAACATCAGAGACCCGAATTCATTATCGTATTTTGGATCCAAGATTGTGAATGTTACTCTTATGTCAAAAGTCATCATTAGAGTAACTTTAAGGGTTTTCGAACACAAAAAAGCCGAATCCAATATTCAATATAGACTACTTATGCTATATTTTTGAGATATATGCTAAGCCACATGGATATTATGTGAGAAACTAAATATAATGTGAGAGTAATTAAATATAATTCGAGAAAGAGTGACTTTATGGTGTTTACTGCAAAACTAAAACCAACCTCAATGTACCGGATGTCTCATTCTACTAAAGGATGTCACAGCTCTGAACATCCAGTTCCAAATTCAAATAATATGTTTTTTTTTTTTTTTTTTTTCTCTTTATTTATTTATAGAGGGTTTTACAGAAATGCCACCCTCATCGTGGCTCTCTAAGAACGAACAACATTATTTTTATCTTATTCTAATAATAGTCTTAACTAAATTGTACAGTAAATCAGCCTCCTGGGAAGTTGGTGTTGCCAAGATGCTGTTTACCCTACCTACATCATAATTTCTTAATTGTAATTGACGTCGCTGCACCTCGCCACGGCCACACTCCATTGTAACATGGAACACATCTTCAACGATACCACACTGACTACAGTTGGGCGAGTCTACCTTACGCATCATGTAAGCAAAACTGTTCAGGGGGATGTGGCCGGAGCGGAGTCGAAGCGCCATGACTAGATCTTGTCTGGTAAGGTTACCTAAAATGAACCACGGAACCCGGGGAAGTGTCGGCTGGATAGTTTTGTACCAAATTCCTTTACTCAATGACCGCTGGTCAAAATATTCCGACCACGTTTGATAACACATATCCCTGACCTTAAAAAGCATCTCAGTAAACCAAGGCACACAATGAAATGAATGACACGTTTCGGTCGCCTCTCTCGCCAGCCGATCCACTAGCTTGTTCCCCGTGATTCCAGTATGAGAAGGGATCCACTGAAAAATGACCATTTTATTAGCCGCACCTAATTTTCGTAATAATTTAATAATTGTATAAGCCAATGGAATGCCCCTATAAACGTAAGAACATCGTCTCAAATGTTGTAAGGTGCTTTTTGAATCTGTCAAAATTACAAATTGATTAAAATTAATGCTCTCAATATATGACAGAGCTTCAACAATTGCAATCATTTCAACTGTCATTATTGACATACTGGGGTTGACATGCAATTTCGTTGATTCACCAGTCTGCCAATCCAAAAAAGCTGCACCGCTTCCATTAACTGACTTGGATCCATCCGTAAAAATTTTGTAGAAGCTAGAATATTCATCGTTTAGCATTGCAGTACAAACCGTTTGTAGTTGAGCACTGTTGTACTTGCGTTTTGCCTTATCTATAGTTTTTATATTGGTTTTCACGCAACTTTCTAAATCTATATTTATAACCCAAGTGTCAAGTGAAAACATTTCTAGTTGTTTACTCGAATAAATAGTGATATGTTTGAGGTCGTTGTGCATTAGCCCAAGTAATGGTCTTTTTTTGTGCCGCCAATAAAAGTTTTCAAATAAACTTGTAAGGTCCTGAGCAAGTTCACATAATACATTAGCACTAAAAGATTTCGATTTAAGCCACATCTTACCAGCAAGGTATTGTCTCCGCACTGACAGAGGTGGTAAGGTCAGTTCTGCTTCCATCACATGAAGCGGCGTGCTTTTTGTAAATCCACCTATTATCCGCAAACAAGCATTTTGAATCCTATCTAACTTTGTTAAATGGGTCGCGGCACTGTTAGCATACAAAAAACTTGCATAGTCGAGCCGACTTCTTATCAAAGCAATATACAGCCGTCTTAAATGAATTTGGTGCACACCCCACCCAGAACCAGCTAACACCTTGAAAATATTAACATATTTAAGCACTTTTTCTTTAGTCTCATTGATATGTTTGCCCCACCGCAATCCTCGGTCCAGCCAGAGCCCTAAATATTTCACTGAATCTACAATTTGTAACGGTTGGTCATTAAGCCGTACATTAAAACTATCCCTTTTGTAACCTCTTTTAAATAAACATATATTACTTTTACTTGGTGAAATTTGTAATCCAACTTCTAAAAGCAATGTGTCAATTTTATTTAAAGCTTGCTGGATTCTCGTTTGACCTTGACTAGGGACATCATAATGGCAATAAAAAACAAAATCATCTGCATATTGTGAAATAAAAATGTCGTCCTGAAGTTCTTTGCATATCTTCAGAGTGGCAATGTTAAATAATAGCGGAGACAACGGGTCACCCTGGGCCAAGCCTCGACCAGTTGACCTCTCTATACTTATATCATCTAATTGAATCTTAAGATTTCTGTGATTAAGAAAATTCCAAAGATAGCAACATATTTTATGCCCTACTTTTAATGAATCCAGAACAGAGATAAGCACAGTGTTCTCGACATTGTTATAGGCACTATCAATATCCAAAAAGCAAGCTGCTGTTGACTGACCCCTTGAAAACCCAATTTGAATCCTAGTGACTAGTATACTTAAATTATCTAGACACGACTTGCATTTCCTAAACCCTAAGGTGTTTTCGGAAAACTCATTATTTCTCTCTAAATGCCATTCGATCCTATTATTTATAATCACGTGAAAAATTTTGCACAAACAAGAAATTAACGAGATAGGCCTTAATGATGATACCTGATTGGAATCCCTACCTGGTTTCGGAATTGGTATAATTCCAATGTCCCTCCACTGATCGGGAACAAATCCATCAAGGAAAAAGCTATTGTATAGTTGAAGTAATACCTCTTTACCATTATCTGATAAATGTTTAACCATTGAATATGTAATACCGTCGCATCCAGGAGATGTATCCTTTGACCTAATACACTTATTTAACTCCTGCATAGAGATATCCACATCAATTAATGAATCGTAATTGGACAGTGAAGGTAACGGCGGGGTGGCATAATCAGGTGTTAATGATCGTAAAAGTAGCTCAGCGTTCGATGGGTCAATACATTGTTTAGGGGCTCTATACCCTTTCATCCAACTCATTTTCGTCCACATCTCGCATGCGGTGGTATTTTCATCCACTGAGGAACAAAGTTCGTGCCATCCCTTCCTTATAGCCGCACAGAGATCGTTGTGGGCACTAGCCGTCTTCTCTCGCAATATATCCAAATTATGCGGTGAAGGGTTTTTTCTAAAATTTGATAACGCCTGCCTACGTTTAGCCACTGCTTCGGATAATTTTGCATTCCAGTAGGGTTTAGGTTTAAAGCCCGAATTAGGATTACTACTAACATTATACAACGGGATATGAGTATCAGCAGCCAAATTAACGCAGTTGACAAAAGTATCGTAATCATATTGATGGTCTCCCGAAAGAGAAAAGTCGGTAAAAAGTTCATTTAAATAACGGGTATAATTTTTCCAATCAGCTTTTTTATAATTGCGTTTCCTAATTGAATTGCAGTTATTGAATTTGCATATGGTGGAAATTTTAATGAAGAAATGGTCACTTCCCAGGGATTCATTGAGCACGGTCCATTTAAAATCAAGGGCAATGTCCGTACTGGCTAAACTGATGTCTGGAGATGATTTTTGAAGCACTCCGTCAGATAATCTCATCCAGGTTGAGTTGCCGTCGTTTAAAGTAACAAAATTACTATCTATAATTGAATTATAAATGCGATTACCCCTTGTATCGGTTTTACAAGACCAGCTTGAATGGTGACCATTAAAATCTCCAAGAACCAAAGTTTTTCGAGTACGCAACTCGAGAATCTCATCCCAATCTCGTTGACTTGTATTTACTCTACTGGGGCAATAAACCGCAATAATATTTTCTACAAAACTACAATTAAAGACTTTTACATTTATTACCTCTATCCCTGAATTATTTACATTTATAGTTGAAATTTGAGATTTAATCGAGCTATGCACCAAAACCATAAGCCCTCCATATCCATCATCCCTATCTTTTCTGTACAAATTATAACCACTAACCTTTACAAACTTATCTTCAGCTAGCCATGTTTCACTTACTACTGCTATATGAACTTTTTCTATCCTTAATAACTCTTGAAAGGATTTAAACTTACCCAATACACTTTGAGCATTCCATTGGATAATATTTAGTGACAAAGTTTTATTTGAACCAGACATTATTTATAAAACTAAAGAGTCCTTTAACCGTAGACCAGTCTGAAATATAACCTGCCACGAAAATAAGTACCCCCTCTACACACAATTGTATTACGCTTCGAATTTTATCTTGAACAGTAATGTCTTTAAGAAACAACACTTCTTTTATCCTATTGAATAGTTCACGAAATGACAATTTTCGGTCTTCACTCTTGTCGGTATTATCCGAATACTCGTTGTCAGATTCCATGTTCCAGTCAATAACGAACGACTCCTCCGATTTATGCTCTTTACTCTCTCTCTTTTTCCCTTTTTTATCACGCTGATCGTGTTGTTTCCCAGCTTTCCTTAACAGTTCTGGTTTTGTTTCCTGGTCCTTATCAATCCTTGTGTGATTATTGACATTTTTAGTTAGCACGTCTTTATAAGAGAGAAAAGAAGTCGGCTTATTGATCAAAAAGGGGCCGCTATTTTTTAACGTGGGGAGTTCTTGTTGCATCCGTGATGTCGCTTCCATGGGCTTAGGGGATGGCGCTACGTAAAGAGTTAACGCTTTCCGGTATGTACAGTTGAATTCGGACATCAATTCTCGTAATCGTTTTTCCTTTATGTAAACAGGGCATATTTTAGCCATAGACATATGTTTGCCTTTACAATTGACACATGAAAATACCTTTGTCTCGCAATTTCCATGGCCACCGCTGCATTTAGGACAGGTATAGGTTTTAGACGAGCAGTTTCTAATAGTGTGACCAATTTTCCAACATTTATAGCACTGAGACACTGGGTATACATAAGGCTCCACCTTTATTCTCAAACCATCTACACTGACAAATGGGGGAAGCCGTGACCCTCCGAATCCCAAACGAACAACTTCACTTGGACGCCAGACACCATCGATTCGATCTCGATATTGCAATCTCTTTGCAGAGATTACCTTCTCCAAACACGACACTTCCTTAAGGATATCTTCATCGCTTAGGTCTGAATCGACATCTCTTATAATACCGTAACAATAACTTATTTCCATCGGTTTGTGAGTTAACCATCCATTCTTGATCAAACTTTCACATGTGCATAGCTGTTCCAAGCTATCTCTATTTTCAAATTCAATCCTAACTTTAGACGGATTTAGGTATTTAATCCTACAAATATTTGTGATGCTATTTTCTTTCAAAAAGCGCGCCATTGCGAATTGTTTGGGTAGCGGTTCTTTACTAGTAATGTAAACTTGAAGATCCTCGTTGACGTCTTGTAAATCCAATTTCTCAACCTTTCTTTCTTTTTTTCCCTTTCTTTCCACCGTTTCCCAATCATTTTGTTCATATTCTTCACTTTCTGTGGTGTCGTCTCTTGCTCTAGACCTCTTTAAAGTCACGTGATGTTGATCCTCGTCACTTTCATCGTACTGTGTGTCGGATTTACAGTCGCCCTCCTGTTGAAAACACTCGCCATCCTGAATATTGAAATTTTGATATTTCGATGTACTAGGCTTAGGTAAGGTATCTGGATCTCCCTCCTTCACATCTAATTTCCCCTCCAGTTCCATGCTATTAGACTTCAAATCCATTTATTTGTTAAACGTTTAAATAATAACCAGCGCTCACAGCTGTTTATCACGCCGCGCCGGGACGCAGCGGCCACCCGGAACCGGTTTGCATACAATGCAGGAGAATAGATGTACTTACTCCTTTAACGCGTAAACAACTATTAATTGCGATAAAATGAATGAATCGACACCACCTCCCCGATACACAATAGTTACTGGACACTTATTGATTCCAAAATCATAATCACTCGACTTTACTGGACACTTTCGTAGCTGTCCAGGAACTTCAAACATCAATGGTGAATTCTTGAGAAAAGTAGTTTGATCGCTCTCCCCTCTTCTTTGTCGCAGCGTTATGATTGTATTGGACTCAATTTGAATTGTATATTTAGCACCAATGCTGATTGGCATTGCGTAGTTTTTAGTTTTACATCTTTAATAGCCTGTTGTTTGATCGGTAGTTAAACTAACTAATGGTCAAAAAACGTTACTAATGGTTAAAATCTCAAGGAAATGTGTCAAATTTTCCATTCCTTTTTCGAATTTTAACAATTAGTTAGTTTAACTACTGATCAAACAACAGGGCCTAAGGAACACCTAGTTAGTTATTAGTTAAAGAGTAAGTAATTCTGTCTTTATGACTTCTCTAACCCTTGCATTTCCTTTTGTTTGTTTGCTTTAAAAATAAATAAATATATCATCAGCATCATTATCAGCTTTACTGTTTACCTTCAGATTTTTTTTCTAGGACGCTTAATGTTCGAGATTTTTACGAATAACAAAAGAGGGACCCAGACTGAACGCGATTCATTTCGTTTATTTGCTAATTTCGGATGATCGTTGACTGAGCTACTACTTCAGTTTCAAAAGATACAGCTATTTAAATGGTTACGTATCAGAATGCCTGAAAATTAACAAGCCTACCTAATGTATCATAATCTCTAAAGTTCATAATACCTAATGTTTTTCTTTTCAGAAACGGTTAAATTTTCAAAAAAAATTAACTGGCCATTTTATAGAACTCATTAGGGTATGTTACGTTTTGTTACTTTATTTGTTTTTGAAATATACAGAGCGAAAATGAGTGGAAGGGTCGGAAAGGGCCGCCCTAGGTGTACTTTTTCGAATCGAAACGGAGAAATACTGAAAAAGGACCAAATCTTAAGTACCCGTAACCGACGTGCGTGCTTGACTCGATGTATGACTGTGGAAGAAGCGAAAGAGATTTGTCAGGATCGTAGCAGGTGGAAAGAAGTGGTCTGTGCCTAACCCTCTGGGAAACAGGCGTGATTTTATGTATGTATGTAAGTTTGTGTTATCATAATCCTAAAAAATACATTTTCAGAAAAAAACCATTAGGTATTATGATACATTAGGCTTATTAATTTTAGGCCTTCTGGTACGTACCTAACCATTGAAAGGTAGGACAGACGGACGGACGGACAGCAAGCTTAATAGGGCCCGGCACCATAATAGCCAAAAAGTAATGGTCCACTTCACTGAAACCTGTTCTACATCGTGCGGTTATTCTGTGAGCAAGGATAAATAGTCGGTCGGCCGCGGTATCGAGTCGTACTCGGTCACCGCTCGCTCGCGGCGCTCGTTTCGCTCGCTTAGGATTAATTGCGCTTACGGTCCGTGTAATAGCTGTGTATCGGATGTTTTGTGAAGGGTGATAAAATATCGCTGACGTTTAGGTCCGAGAATAGGGGTTTTATTATTGAAATTTGCAATTAAGATTTGCTTTATACATTACGTTTTTTATAGCAAAAAAATACATATTAGAACCGGCTCGTTTAATAATGTAAAATCTCGTTTTTATACTACTAGCAAATGTACCTTACGCACAGTTAGCGTACGGTAAACTATTAGTTTTTTCTAGTTTAAAAAAAATACCTTCTAAACATCTTTGGTGCCTACACTAAACCAAATTTTGGATGACTTTATATCACTAGTTATTTATTCGCATCTAGGAACGTTTTCCCGAAGTAACTAGAGTTCGTCGATGCATTTAATAAAGCTCTATGATTTTTCCCCAGTCTGTTGGAACACCGTTCGATGCAGCCTCATTAAAACGGGGTTAGCCGTGCGACGCGAACAAAAGCCTGTAAGCCCATGGAAAGGTAAATTAGCTACGTCACAGTGGTTTACTTTCACCGTTGTAAGCTCTTTAAAAAAATAGCTTTGATGTACTTATTGCCATTACATATTATGTTAGGAGATAACATGATATCCTGGGATACAACCAGAAGTCTCCAACTGAATTTAAGTTTGGATTTTATAAGTGTCCAGTAAGACGAGGAAGGAATTATCCCTTAAACTCGTCCCTTTCTCTGCAGTGATGTAAGATCTGTTCATTCTTACTTGTCTTATATTATAAACAACTTTCTAAACTCAAAATGAACCTTATTTGGCTAAAACAGCTCTTTTATCGTAAATAAAGTAAACTGAATAAACATTATGGACATAAAATGTATTGTCTGTGATTGCTTTATTTTGTTCAAAATTGCTGTTTTATCCAAAAAAAGGTTCATTTTGAAATTAGAAAGTAGTTTACTTTATAAAACAAGTAAGAATAAACAGACCTTACCTAGATACTATTTAAATAACACAAATGTCGTTTCTCTGTTAACAGTTATTGTTATAACGATAGAATAGTGGAAATTGTCACTAGTATTAGTTAATATTGGTAGCTAACTAGATAGCTAATCGTGTATAACTAGTTACAGTTATGGAACCTTACAGTTAACTCGTCCCGACATTCTCATAACAGATTTCATTTTATTTTAATGAGTGCCACTGACTCTACTGATGTGCACTCAATAGCTTGTTCGGCTATTGATGGTTTCTTGGCAAGCGCGATTTAATTACTTCCCACTTTTAACTGATCACAACTCGCTGGCCAAGTTGATACGGATTTTTTTTGTGTGCAGTCCCGCCGCAACTAAAACCCTACTTACAGGCGTCTAGCGCAGATTACCCGCGAGTTGTTTGGCGTTCGGTAATGCCCCTCTACTTAGTCCGTAACAAAACAGACGCACTAAGCGACACGTGACGTAATACAAGTTATACTAGCCATACAGGGTGTTATCTTGTTTCCTCTAGATATTATATTTTGCAAACTTTGAAAGTAACCAATAGTCGAAACTAACCTCGCTGTCGCGCGTAGGCATAAGTTATTATGTAGTATGTTCGAGTTATGCTTTCATTTTTTTATTTTTTTCTCATTTTATTATTTATGTTTTGTGTTCAAATAATTATATGTTTGTAACCTTCCGTAGTTTCACCGGATGGTTCCTACGGAAGACCAGCGCTGACTTTAATGACAGCATTACGCTGAGTTGGGACCATTTCGTGGCTACTTTCTTCTTGTACGTTTTTATCTGTTCTTGGTAATGTTAGTCACGAATAAATGATTTTCTTTCTTTCTTTCTTGTCTTTCATTAAATAGACAAGGTACTAAAGTGTTTAACATATTTATGAACTCGACTGTACCGTAAAAATCAATACGAATCCGTCCGCTCTGTACGCTCCGATTCCGACCCAGTGGACGCGCAGCTTAAGACGAGGCTGGGCCGTACACAATACAGTCACGAATGCTTCCACTGCACTTTTCTGGCAATCGTGTCTGTCGCGTTTGCGCCCAGTTTTACACCATTTGTTCTCGTCTTCAACCCGCAACTGTTGCAGTCGTTATCAGACCTTTATGAGTGCCAATTATTGTTTCAAATTCAAATTCAAATTCAATTCATTTATTTCGAATGTCATAGATTCATATTTATTAGTAAATACACAAATTCTTATAAACTACTTGTTAATACATAAAAGCACATTAAAATGAAATAAACTACCTACTTAATAGGCTATTCGGTCGGTCATATTTTTTACTTGTACCGTTATTCTAAACCCATTCACTTTTCTTTTATTACATTTATTTATGTTTTAATTTATGTTGATTCAATTTATTCGGTACCACGGCCTCAGAGTAATAGCGACCTACCCACAATATCAGCTTAAGCGAAATTAAGATGTTTGTTAGTTTACTTTGTCAATTGTATTGCTGCCCTTTTTTTTACCATATAAGTGAACTTTTACAAAAAATAATGATCCTTTGTTTTAATTGCAGTGAAAGAAACTTTTAATGACTTGATTAGTAGACTACAAGTTATTAGATTTGTTTAACTAAAGTTGGCTTGCAACAATAATACATACATTTTTGAACAAAGAATAAAATGAACAAAAGTAATCGTAAGCTATAAGGTTAACGCCGGATTTATACTACTTATGTACTCGTACAAACTCTATTGTATGCCGTAGATTTTTCAAATCCTGTTGTGAAAAGAACAATGCTTATGTTCACAATCAAAGTAAAGCTATTTATTCCGCCCATATCGGTGCCCACAGTGCAGCGGCGTATTGTGCGGAAGGGCGGTTATCGCGGCTTTGTCCGAAGTTGGCCTGATACGAGTTTTATGACATGCATTCGCGGTTCAAATTTCGTATCCGTAACTTTTGGGACATATTGCCCAATATTTCGAGAAGCAATTTTTTTACATAACATCTACAAGTCCTAAGTAATAGTAGATTGTTCAACAAGGGACTAAAACAAGCCATAATGACACGAGATGTTTATGGCTATAGCTCCAGTGCCATTATGGTTGTTTAGTCTCGCGTTAAACACTCTACTTTTCACTTTGAATGCGAGGAAAAAAAAACGACGTTCGGTGCCGGATTAGCCACGTAGCAAGAGTAGCAAATGCTACGGGCCCCGCGCACCCACATCTAACCTCTAAAATGCTAGTCTGGTAGACATTCTCCTGTTTTGGTACTTAAACGGTATGCGTGCACGCGCACATGTACTCATATCCATCAGGGTTGACGATAGGATGAATAATCCAGTCGATATTCTTCAGCAGAATCACCTAAAAAAAAATCCCCACGCAAAATAGACGCATATCTAAGTCGCCCAGTTGCAGAAAAGAGCCCGCCACAACCTGTAACCTACAACAAACCGGGGTCTCTTTATAGAATTTGCTACGGACCCCGTGCTTGCTCAATCCGGCACTGACAAAAAACAACACAAACATCTGGTATACAAAATTACAATATTGAATATAAGAAAGTTTCTTGCAAATTTGTTCCGCAGTTTTTTTTTGTAAAGTTGTCTTTAAATGCTTGCATATTTAGCCAACAGGTTCAAACTTGAAACCTATTTTAAAACTAATTGGACCATGCATAATAAAATGAATTCATCTTTAATATAATTAAATAGATTCATATTCGTAGTCATTAATCGTGCTTCACGAAGTTAAATCATTTTTATTTTTATTTTTGCACAGTTGTCATTATGAGGTTATCCACGTCCTAAAAATTGTCTATACAAAATCACTGAAAATGGCGATAATCCTCCATTCACAAACACCGTCATTGGATGTTAAGGGGTTTCCAAAGTAAATTAAAAAAAAAACTTGAATCCCTAGAGATTAATAAGGAGCTTTAGTCCCTATATGCAGAGACTAAAGTAACATTTTAAGAGCGTGAGAAGTGAAAAACGATTTAATAGTTGAAATATTTTTATATACCAATTTGGCCACTATAGTATAGGTACAGGGTGTAAAAAACAAACGCCAAATGGACGGCAACTACCTTAAATATTGGAAATAGCAAGTTCTACGCAAAGGAGACTTACTTCTATCCTTGAAAACAAAAAATACTGCATTATTGGATTTTTGGAAAAAATCCTCTTCCTTAACCGGGAATCGAACTGGTCGAATATGACAAAACAATAAGTCGTGTCTTATGATACAGATCGAAAGGTTCATTGATAGTGATAATTTATGTGTAACACATACACCTTTAAATTAAATAAAGACGGTAAAAAACCCTTCTTTATTATTTTATCATAATATTCGACCAGTTCGATTCCCGGTTAAGGCAGACAAATTTTCAAAATCCATGAATGTAGTAATAATTGTTTTCAAAAATAAAAGTAAGTCTCCTTTGCGTAGAATTTGTCTGTTTTTTCCACCCTGTATATGCAGAATCTATCAATAAATTAATATGAGAAATCCCATTTCAAAAAACTTGGACTATTTTTACGATTTACTTTAGTTAAACCTGGGGAGGATAAGAAATCTTGTGTTCCTTCAACCATAACACGTATACGCGAGTCAAAAAATACTTAATGATATTATATTGTTGCAACAATGTTGTATCCATATTTTCTAAATAAGAACTATGTTTTAGTTAATTTGTTGGTGTACGCGGATGGTCGTGTATCCCGCTCACCTTTATCGTGCGCGAGTTGAGAGAGACTTTGTGATATATTGTCGTAACAATGTTGTAGGTTTATCATCTAAATAATAAAGCGGGCATGCACGCTATGCCAAGCCTGCATTATGGTGATTGTCTATTTATAAAAAGGTAGTTTTAAAATAAATCGTTACGAAGGGTGTGCAAATTAAACGTTGTAAGTAGTCTAGGACTCTTTTTTAAAAGCACTTTTGACTCTAAAAATACGCAATGGTTGACCATTTGATAAAACGCTCTATTTTTACTGGAATAATTTGTTCTTTCGTCGTTTTGTCGTTGTTGTTGTATTGAATTTGTTGTTGCTGCAACTTACCCACTCGGTGGCAGTCCTCCTTTACGACTACGCGTTTACAACTTTGTTAGTCCACTACGAAAACACGAATATGTAGTTACTACCCGCGTATGCAACTCTTTACCATTACCTGGGGACTGTTTATCATAAAAAGCTCATCTGTAATATTCATGCTTCCGGCTTAAAAAAAAGAACCTACTTGAAATAAGACACTAGAAAAACCACCCCAATTGTAAAGTCGTGTGTAACCCATGGCCTGCCTTCCGTTTTAACTGAATACTTAGCCCCACATACTCGAGTTACCGACTCCTCCTCGTAAAAAGACAATGTAGGGACACTAAACTCGGAGACGTTAACATGGGCTGCGTTTACGCCGGTTTTATGACAGGTGCGGTTTTTATTTTCTCAAGTTACAGTGAATAAGGAATACGTTAATTTTTTCACGCTGTGTTTATCTGCCTTGAACTTGCTAGCCGGTTGCAAAAAACTAAAGTATATAACCAACCAAAACTGGATTACATCCGGTTACTACATGTTGATTCAATATTCTTATCATTAGAAAATAATGTTCTGTAAGTAAAACACCGGTATGTAGGAAAAAATAAAATGACTTAATTATTTCAATCATCATTTTGTAATTATTTTTGAGTCACCTTTTCGATGCTTGATAGTTTCATTGACGGGTTGTAAATAATAAATAAATATGAAGCCTTTTATTTATATCATTTCAAATAGGTAAGTTAAGTACAAGCTATTAAATAAATATATCACGGTATTTTTTATTATATATTTTGTGTGACATTGTTACTAAATTTGAATTAAAATTATTAGGTACCATGCAAGAACCCCTCATGGGTATAAGCCTCCTTCAGAGATGTCCCACGTTTCCGATTTCCTTGTCCAATGGTTAATAATTGCAATTGGCAGGTCACCTATTTAAAGGAGACATTTTTTCCGGATTTTAACAATTCTGGTTGCTTTATATGATGGGATGGGACAATTTTATGTTCAATGCAAAAGTTAATTTATTTTAGGTTACAATTAATACAAAAAACAATTTTCGTAAATTTCATTTAAAAGCACGTGATTTAAAAGATAATAATTACCAAACAGCTTTGCCCTTAAAATATGGCCAAAGTAAAAGAAGAATTTTACCTCAAATACAATCCAGAGCTCCGATTTTAATTTGTTATTCCTCTAAAATACCTTTTTAAATGCCAATTTGAAATTCCATTCCCGGGAGATATGAGCAACGATATGTAAATCATATCATTACGTTTAGCGCACGCGTGGCGGCTCACAGCACTTCAGGACACGCTGTATAAAGTTTCAATTTACTTGCAAATCCAACGCCTAGGTTTCAAATGTACTCGTAAAACTGAGGCGACGTCACGGTGGAAAAATAGAAAGCAGTAAGTACATTGTGATTAAGTGTTTTTAGTTCGGTCGTCATTTTTATTTTATCCTGTTTGACAAATGTTCATTAGAAATTATAGTTAATTTCCCATTAGGATACCTGTCTCTTTCTAATTGGCCAAGGTAAAAAGTGACAGCACGTTATTTGAGGCATTCAATTTAATTAACGGTTGTGCAACTGGGCATGTGACTCATAATTAATTATCCTTTCGCCGTCATCAGGGTAAAAAACGAAGAATTCTAAGATCATCATAATATGACTTTATAGACCAAGGTGAAATAGTGTAGTTGCAAGTAGGTTAAATGGACATTCTTGATTTGTGTACATGCATCATTACATATTGATCGATCTTGATAAACAGTTGATAACTGAGCAATCAAAACCGACGGCAAAAACGCTTGTCTTAAAAACACTATTTTTGCATAAAACATATTCTTTCCAGAAAGAAAAATAAATTACCTACATAAAATGATTTTATTAATTAGGTACCTATTATTTTTTCAACATTAATATTTATTTAGGAACCTGACATAACTCTTAAATGACTTACTTCGTTAGTTTTGTTTAAACGTAGCGTACGAGAAAACCAATTAATTAATTTGGAAAATGTGTACTTACAGAACATTTCAGTTCTATTCTGTAGTCATAAATCATAAACTTGTTCTAATCTGAATAAGGACGCTAAAAAACTATCAGAGGGCCCTGCCAAGATGCATTGCGCTAACTAACGTTTCTATTCGATTCGTTTTTAAACCAATCGCGTCAATGGTAGATGGCGTGATACGAAAAGTCACGTGATCTACCAGAGTCGCGATTGGTTTAAAAACGAAACGAATAGAAACGCTAGTTGGCGCAATGCATCTTGGCAGGGCCCTCAGTTCTAAACTTTTATTGCGGTACTGTTGCTTTTACGCTTAACTGTGGCATAGTGCCTACGCTGCGGGAAAAATTCAAAGGATGCGGCTGTCGCAAACTGTCCCTAAATATGCTAAGGACGCATCGTTTCTTGAGACGGGATGCACTAAACGCGTTAGTTACAGTTCGCGTAAACTTGAGCCGCCGCCACAGAATAACTAATACAAGTACAGAAGCGACTCCCTGTGACAGCAAACACGCGAATTTAACTCTACTCAGAACGCGTTAACGATAATAATACAAGTGCATGGCACGGAAGTGACCTTGGTTAAATTTCTGCGATCGATAGTGGGGGCGCACCTAACGAGGCAAAATGCACCTTAAAGCTGCGCAGCGAGAGTCTGTATTATTTCGCCCGTGATGAGCTTTACTGACTCCTACTTCGCAGGGCCGGGAGCTACTTGTACTATTACTTATTCTGTAACAGTCGTAAGAAAACAAATTGAATTTATTATTAATTTTAGTTTTCTTATGTAGTTCGCTTAAGCTAAATGACGAGAAAAAATTGTACATGTCTGGAGGGCTAGCAAATGTTGTCCGCGACTTGTTTGTTGTTTGCTCGGATCTCCCTTTCTATCTACGTAATAAAACGTATGTTGTGCTGTTTTAAACTTCAAAATATTTGTTACTTCTATTTTTATTTTTTTGGTAATTTCTATGTAATGTGATAAATGCCTAGTTTTTCGTTTTATTGATCCCCGACTGTGCTAATACACTGAACGCTCTTAAAGGTAAGTAGCTCTAATTGATTTTTGATGCGAATAAGTCGAAAGCTGCGATGCTGCGGACGGGTTGTTAATAAAATAAATAATATTATACCGCTCTTTTTGCGTCGAGTATTGTAATGATTGTGTCAGTAATAATAATCTTACCTTTCGTTATCCTTAGGCAGTTTAAATAATGACAAGTCGACATTCCTGTCATTATTTAAACACCCGTATGCTAAGCAGTACCTTTTGGCTTTTCGAGTAGCCACAGGTAGGTACCTATTCAAACAAAAACTGGAATTACTTTGGCAGCGTACGGCGGCGCGCGTTAAGATGAGCGCTCGCGTGATTCGCGTGACACTCAACTGATTAGCCTCCCGTGGGCAGCCACACATTTTGTAGGCGATACCGCGGAGTGTCACCGGCCTGCCGCCGCTGCGCTCTCTACAGGGATAACGCAAACCCGTTAGATATGGCGTTCGCACAACACTTAAGCCCCCTACGCATTATCCTTCCGTGGCATCCCTCCGGGCAAGATGCACGACGCAAAACGATAGTGCGTACGTCAATAATCACGATAATAATAATAATAATTGACGTCCAGCAAGCCTACGCACTATCGTTTTACGTCGTGCATCGTGCCCGGAGAGATGGCACGGAAGGATAATGCGTAGGGGGCTTTAGTAGGAGATCCGAATAGGAGACGATTTGCACTGGGCTGTTTATTCGATAAAAAGTATTTTATACCAAATTTTATATGCTAAGTAATATATGGCGAATAGGTAGGCTGAAAAATTTCAGTCCAGTACAAAATTACTTATAAATTTAAAAATTAACTTTGTTTTAAAAAATTGCAATTGCTTGTTTAATAGACAAATTACATACCAATCGAAAGTATGAATCCTATAGAATATGCAATCGTTAGGTTGGCTATTTTTTTCTCGTCAAACTATTGGGTAGGCGGGTATAAACAGGTAAGTTGGTACTAATAATTTGCACCAAACCTAACGTTTGCATATTCTATAGACTTCATTCACTAATTTCGATTAGTATATAATTTGCCTATTAAACAAGAATTTGCAATTTAAAAAAAAAAAACATTTTTAATATTTATTTTAATGATATAAGTACTGTACTGAAATTTTTCAGCCTATCTATTCGCCACATATTATTTAGCGTATTAAATTTGATATTATATAATACTTTTCATCGAATAAACAGCCCGGTGTAAATCGTCTCCTATTCGGATCTTAGACCAACTTACCTACATACAGTTTGTAGTGTGAATCTTTATGACATTCGAATTCCAAATGCCGTGCCGTAGTAATGGAAACAATTTTTCTTTATCGTTAATGGGTTTGCGTTTGACCTCAGTCTCACCTGATGTTAAGTGACGACGAGGTCGAAGGTGGTACACTCTTACCCAGAAAATGCCTAATCACTCTTGCCTTGAAAACACCAAGGTTATATGATTCCGAGAATACAGACGCAGGGAGAGTTTTCCACTCCTTGGCAGTGCGAATAAGAAACGAACCAGCATATCTGGCGCTGACTTTTTCTTAAATTTAAATGGGTATGTACAAGTTTTAGAGTTGTTGGTAATTCTGTAGCTCTGCCTACCCCACTCTGGGAATGAAGGTGTGAGTGTATGTATGTATGTATGTATGTATGGATATGTACAGCGAACTAGCTAAATAACATGCAATTAACTTATATATTAGAATAAATGATGCTATCAAGCAGCCGTTCAGCCAACAGTTGGTGCCATTTGTTATTTTATTAAAAGACAAACTTCTGAGGAAGCGCAAGGTTAGTCGTAAGGTATTTTAGAAGTGGATCGGGTGTGTTTGCTTTTATCATAATTCTATTACATTTTGGTCCAAAAACAGACGTAATTCTCTACAAGACGTTTTAACTTTCTTTGAAATTGATTCAGTTTTGAATGAATACTGAAAATATCAGTTGAAAATTGTTTGACAATTGACGAAAAATAGTACCTACAATATTTAACCAAGTGTAAAATTATTGGCGATTATTCACCTATTCGACGTATCATACTGCCCGCGACTTCGTTCGTGTAATTTGTTAATCACCTTACAATCCAGATATAAAGTAGCAAGCGTTCAATTCTGCACATAGACTATCTCTACTATTTGTGTCTGTATTTTATGTAAATGATTGAATTACTTGCATTAGTGATCGAAAGACAACCATTCAAATATCAATTTAAATTAATGAAAAACCCCCGTACATTCCGTGGTCTAACCGCCAATACAATTTAAGGAATCAATAGAATAGCAAAATGCCTACATACGTATACACAACCAGCCAGCTAAAATGGCCGCCATCTGCCCGATACTGACAAATGCATGTGATGCAGATCGGGCGGGCAAACAAATACGGGCTTAAAGGAACTGGTAACTGAGCCGTTTGATTTTGTTGCATAAGCTCTCCGCTGCGATGGATCCGCGACTCGGCACATAGGCGAATGTGAATCTCTATTTTTCTTTGTATATTGTACTATATCTAGCCACCATGTTTGTAAATAAGTTTTGGTAATAAAAATTACATGCAATTAACCTGTGAGTATGCTAGTTAATATAGAATGATAAGTTGTTCGAAACTTTAGTTTTAAAGGGGTATGTAAAAAGCAACTTGCGGAAGCGTTTTATAAAAATGCTTTTTATTTTATTTTAGTTAAGTACCAAGATAGCTACTTAGGGTTTGCTTTATTTTATTGAAATAATCTTATCTTTTTCTGTTTTTATTCCTAAATTTACACCTGGTAAACAAGCATAACTAGGATTTAAGTAATAAATATGTACGTCGAGTACCATACATTATTTTTTATATAATCAATTGCATGTACTTATCACTTTTTTAATATACCAACTTACAGTGCACAAAAACGTTTATTAACTGAAAAACTCTTGTCTCCGACACTGACTATTTTTGCGTTTTATAGGCCTTAACCTCCTAAGAGGAATGTGTCCAAAAACCAATCAACCTGTACATAATATTTGTAAGCCAAACGACAATAGTTAAATTTAATGCACAAGAGGACTCGAAATATTACTTTAAATTACTAACTAATTAAGATAGAAAATACATATATAAATAGGTTTGAGTAACTATTAAGCTTAATTACCATAGCTGAGTTTCAACATTATATCAAGTAAGTATGTACCTAGTCGGAGGTCGAGTATTATAAGGGCCCTCGTCTTTAGTTTCATACTGTTGGAAGGGTAGGTACCTGGCGTAGAGGTAAAAATTAGGGGCAATTCAAAGCCAGTAAATGCCACAATCATCTAAAAAAACATACCTAACTCTAAAAAGTATCTCCATTCTCTACCACGGTCAAGATGCGAAAACATCTAGGTTCTACGTACCCAAGGTTGACCTTCATAGTCATCTTGTAAGTAACAAATATTGCGACAGCATTAAATCACGCTATATTTCAAGATATGGCTAGACAGAGATGGATAGACACATATATTTGAGCCTAAAATGGGTAAAAAGGTAAAAGCTAGTTCTTTACGAATACGAGACTGCCATACAGAGGCCTGAATCAAAGTGGGGAATCAGTCGCAGCTGGAAAGAGGGAAGTAACAAAAGGTACGTGGTTCCGTTACTTAGGTATAAGTTATATTTAAGCGGGCATAAATATAATCATATATTCTATTAAAGATACAATTTAAGTTTGTAAATACATAATCTAATTAGTGTAGGTATCTATCTCCTTATAGGGTTTCAATGAGATGGTCTAGAATGTATTCGGGAAATTCGTTTTTATCAGAGGCAGGAATCATCTTACTCGTCCTATTCTAATTATTGGAGATAAAATGTATTTGAACATTTACCTCAAACCGTGCCAAGTGTTACTTATGTGTGATTGTGTGGATTTTTATTAGTTTGTGTATCAGGTGACGTACTTATAATTTTTGGCAAAAACTAATAAAGCTGTAGCTTTTTTTACACAATCAACCCACCTACTTACTTTTCTAAAGAAGAATGCTCAACTTCCATAGAAAATGACCCCATGTCCGACAGCTGAGAGAAATATCTCAAAAAATAGATAAAAATGAGCATTCATAAATTGCATATACCTACTTCCGATGGTCATCCTTAGGTACTAGCTAACACACAATTTTTTTTTGTTATCCATTAAGGATATTAACCGATTTTTTGAGATACTCCTCTCCGCTGCCAAAACTGGGGCATTTATGAGCGTTCTTCTTTGCATAAAAAAATATTTTAAAAGAATATTCTTATATAATAAGTAATAAGTTGCGTATTATACTTTAACTATTCCAATACTAGTTTTCTATCGTTATAAATGTTTATGTAATTTTCAAAGTTACTGTTATGATCGTGATCGCCTAGATCCCGTAATTTGTCACAGCGTAACTCAACTCCGCTACTGCATTCCGCACCATTGTACTTACGTGTCCTGGCACCGCGCACGAATATAAAATCTGTGCTTAATGTGTTTGTGGTTTTATGCAACCGTACAATGTCTAGACTGTTTCACTAATCTACGCGAATATCAAGTTTAACTTTCCGTGTCTTATTATACGTTGTCATCATCTTGTCGTGTGTAAACTTAAGTACTTGCGTTTGATCTGGAAATTCCTGAGTTTTGTGAAGTTTAGAATGAACATAAGTATTTATAATGAAAAATCCAAGTTTTCAACCTCAAGTGCTGAACGCACCCTTGTTAGGTGCATTATAAAACTTTTTTTGTGCTTTTAAATAAATAAGAATTAACTAAAAAGCCGTTAGATAACTGCTTTATACTAAACTTTAATATTACCAAATTTCAACATTTTTGTAAAAGAATTGTTGCTTATTTAGATTAAAAAAACCTAAAATACTAGATAAAATGCAAATTTCACGAAATTTCATCTATTCTTTCGATTGAAAAATGTTAATATAAAATTTTATAATAATTTAGGGTTAAACCCAATTCGTGTAAAACTCAATGCAATACATGAAAAGCTTTAGATAATTAAATTATACTCGACGCCAAAAAAGGGCATAATACTTTTTCATATTAATAAAACTGCATCGTTTCCGGTGAGCAAGCAGACATTTATAACATAATATAACTTATAAAGTGTTTCTTTTTACATAAATGAGAAAACAAACTTTCTCTTTTACATCAAATAAAAATATACTTGAAATGTAACAAAAAATCGTCAAAAGTTGCATTTTTATAACAAGATTTAGAACCGTACTTTTAATAAAATTGTTAGTTACTATTAGAACCAATATAACAAGTTGCCAGCTGTTAGCGCTCTAATCGTCTGTTAAGTGGTTAACATCGTTTGGTGAAATTGGTACTTATACTATTGTATTAACATTCAACTAAGGCACTTAGCTCAAAAGCAGCAAGTATCCGAATAAATAAATAAATATATCACGGGACAATCTCACACACATTGACCCAGTCCCAAACTAAGCTCTTGTCTAGCATGGGCACTAGAGAACGAAAAACTTACCTGTAATATAGAGAAATACCTAAATGATTAAATTCATAGAAAACATCCAAGACAAGTCTCATAAACTAATACTCGCCCTCTTCAGACAAACATCTTACCGAGATTTGAACCCGGGACCGCTTCGCAGGCAGGGTCTCTGCAAACTAGGCTAACGTCTCGTCAATCGAAACCATTTGTAATCCAATGGTGAACCAGAAAGACGAACGCCCAATACAAGTTCAAATGAGTGTCAGCACTGACACGATCCTAATTTGGAGTCAGTAACTGACCCTGTCTAGACCTGCCTTAACCGCTTGACCGCCAGTCATCTAGTCGTGACAGCTAATGACAAGGCTCACACGCCAAGGTCATCTATACATGACCAACATTAACTCGAAATAAAACCTACGATGGAATTTAAAGTTCCTATTTATATACTAGACGGTTTGTTCCGTGGCGTACAGAGCACGACACTTCATTCGTAGGGTGGCGGTCAAGAGGTTGATAGTATGAAAAATTTGTATTGTGTTTCATTATACTTATGGATTTGGTTCATTCCTCCGTTGCTGTACGGAACCCTGGAATGGTGTGATGCTGAGTGACAGCGCTAAGCCCCGCTTGTGTTTCCCGTCACGCCGCCACTTCCTTCATACGCGGTGCCCAAATTGGACATTTTTCAACAGAGATTTCGAACATTTAAAAGAAAAGGGCGGAACAAAAACCTAGGCTGAGAAAGAATTTAAAGTCTCAGTAAAATACATTTTTATTCAAGCATTCTTATACGTAGTTATATTGTGTTATTGTCGTTTATTTTCCTATGTATTTACGAGTATAAGTAATGGTGATATTTTTGTCTACAACATATCTTCTCATATTTTCGGTACTTCTATCGCTTCCTTATAGCCTCCTTATATGCTATCCTTGAAACCGTACGTTAGCTGGAGGAAAGCCCTCAGAGGGATAAGCTCGCTTTTGCCTTTACATAATATCAACAGCTTAACAATATCGGTATCATATATTTTAAATAATAATGAAACATACATTAAATCACGCCTGTATCAACCGTGCTCAGAGACATTTTGGTGACAATCTACAGTGTGTGAAAAATCGTCACTAAGAACGACCATGGTCTAGGTGACGTGTATCATTATACCATGAAAACAAATTAATTGTCGTTAACTGACTCTTAGTTCGTTCGTATGTGGATAACTATCGTTTTATCTGCGTGGTTTAAATTGTTGGAAAACATACATATCACACTTAAAAGAAACAGCCTCGAAATTAAATGAAAAATGGCAAAAGCCATATTCACAAATAATCTATTGGCTTAAAGTAAAGGTACAAATTTCAGTCTTAAGAGCTGTTTCCATGAGAATAAGGGGAACAAGAAGACTCATCAGAGCATTCGAGTGCGATGATGGAGCCGGAATTCACTAATCATAATATTATTGCCTTAACTACACATTAGTCTCAAAATTAATTTTGTTTTTAATATACGTAATTGTTTTTGTTGTCTATTGCCATATGTAATCTTTATTGAAACTTATTATTATTAAATACTATTGTTACAATATATGTTAACTAATGATACGGCTGAACAATCCGACGAAATAAAAGTTACCTTCTTTAAATTAATAATCTTGCTGATCAATATTTATTTTTTTACATATCACACTTTAAACGAATATTTTTTTATGTTAATAGCCATATCAAGGTGTACAGTCGAGTTCACAAATATGTGTACACCTTAGTACCTTATCTATTTAATGTCATGTTTAAACACAGTAAGGGTATGTTTAGTAAGGGTAGTTACTGTCGGGTTCATAAATACGTGTACACTTTAGTAAGTGTACACGTATTTATGAACTCGACAGTACAATGCTAACATTTTCTTAACAGCGATCGGCAATCTTCGTTTTTCTAAGACACACGAGTGACAAATACCTCTATACTGTCAGTTAAAAAGCCGAAAGCTATCAAGAAGCTGGGAATACTGTTATACTGCAAATACGCTTTAGATCTTCAAAGAACCTTGCGAATGTATTAATATACCTACATGGCCGTTATAACCTCGTACTACCCTCATATAAAGCGTATCGACCCCCCCCCCCCCGGCCCAACCCCCCTTCGACACATCTGCTCGCGACGTGTCACCATCGACAGTTTCTTGGCAAGCTGAGATTTAATTACAAGCTAGGTAGTTTCAGGGTGGACTAGTATTTTTACTCGGTGATATTACAGAATACTAACTTTTTTAATATTTTTTAGCATAGGTACTTACCTACTATATTTATCGTGCGTTCCTATGTTCAAAACCGTGGATAGAGTTGTGACGTCTCGTTAAAATTTGACACATTTTGTACGTAGCAAATGTCAAATTTTAACGAGACGTCACTACTCCACGGTTTTGAATATAGGAACGCACCATTAGCCACCATAGTTTTAACGGCTTCTGCATTGAAGTATTTAATAAGAAGCTGAAAAGATTATTGGTAGTCTCTTATAGGTATAAAGTTAAAAGGACTAAGTCTGTGCTAGTTTATAAATACTAACCCGGCATAAGTTTATTAACAATATAATATAATATGGATCTCTTTGTTGTCTGAATACATACCACGTGTCCCAAAACTCAACGATAAGCCGGCACCAGAGGATGGAGCTGCTTATGATTAGTCGAGAAAAAATAAGGAAAAAAATATATCTTTTCCTTATTGGTATTGGTATTGGTAGTATCTTGACGTGTAAAAGTGCCCGAGCGGCCTACTTACTAAATAAATTTCTTTTATCTTTTTTATCTTTTTTATTTTTTCTCGACTAATCATAAGCAGCTCCATCCTCTGGTGCCGGCTTATCGTTGAGTTTTGGGACACGTTGTATATTTAAATTTGAAAAAAGAAGGAATTTGAACAAGACAAGTCATTTTAAATTTGCATGTTAAGGCTTTATTAATAATATTTACTTAACCTTGTTCTCTCTCTGTTTCTACTAGAGTGCAAGGTAGGGACTTTTGATTATGATGGATGATTCTGTTCTGATCAATTATATAATATAAAAAGAGGTAGATATGTTACCTATACTGTATTCCGCGTGTAAAAATGGCCCAGCTTACGCACATAATCAGTAGGTAAATATTGCAATTACACAATAATTCAAAAATAACAAGTGAAAGCAGGATGGAGTGAAAGCAGGATGGTATGCTAATTTCCGGGAGCGAAACAAAACGAGTGTATGTTGCTCTGCAGACTAGTTCACCGTTCCGTTGACGACGCAAGACTAAGTAAAGGGTACCAATTGGCTTGGTTTTAGGGTGCCACTATCGAAGTGCGTATAACATATCTACCTCTTTTTACTATATTATATCATTGATTCTGATCATCTGATTCATTAATATGATGATCTGAGTTGAAATTCTTTGGTATAAAAAGTGGGGATATCTTACTTTTAATACAATTTCTCTAACCTAAGTTAGTTACGCCTTTTTTAACCGGTAAGACTGGGTAATAGCATCAGTTACGATAGAGGGATGAGCGTTTTAATTCTGCCACTGATAGGGTGATGGAACCAGTAATGGACAAGAACCAAAGATGGACATTTGTTTCACATGTTACGAGGTACGGGTTAATCGTTTGTTTTGCAACAATCAATTTGTGACCGTATGAACTTTGAATTAAGAGTTAAGTGTCCATTATTGGTTCCAGTCAGTTTAAGTGTCCAGCACTGGTGCCATCATCTTACTTTGAGAAACCTATTATTTTCTCCAAGTATTTTTCCCTTAACTCTCCCCAAACTGTGCTACTACGAGTATCTGCGGGCAGCATAACGACGCAAACATCCTGGGCACGCGTTGGCACAAGACCACGAAAAAAGGAATTGTTGTAATTGAAACGAGCTGGCGAATTGGCTGGATAATGGTTTTAAAGGTTGAGAGCCGCTGGCGAGTGTTGTCGAAACACGACTTGGGGAATGGATTAAAATGTTTATAGTAAGCTCGTATAGATCTTTTTGTTACCTACGAGTATTTTTAGTTCACGAAATAAGTAAATTTAGTTTAGTGAGATTTGATGAATATTACCTATACTACAAGCAGTAGTTATTTTACAAGATAATTAAGTAGTACCGTTTTTAGGGTTTCGTACCCGAATGGGGCCCAACGGGACGGAACCCTATTAATAAGCCTACGCTGTCCGTCCGTCTGTCCGTCCTAACTTGGAAGAGCTGTACCTTTTGAACCGTAAGATATGTAGATAGGGAGTAGTTTTTTTTTTCATAATATTTTCTATTACGGCAGATTTAACCGAAACCGACCGATTTAAGGAATTAGCCGAAAAACGTTTTATCAACGTATTTTTTTGTTGTATCCTAAAAACGGTAAAACATGCAAGCGTCAAATTTGGTATGATTACAAGTATAGTACAGCCCCTGGGGAAAAACAACCAATACGAGTACAAAAAATGGTCAAATGCGAGTTGGGACTCGCGCTGAGTCGGTCGGACGAACGAGCGAATCGCAGCGGCGAGTTTAAGTAGTCCCGTCCGAGCGAACAAAACACATTTTAGCGCGTGCATTCTCAATTAGGCAGCTTTATACGTTTGAGATGCCATGCTGGCAAATTGAATACACGCGCTAAAATGTGTTTTGTTCACTCTGACGGGACTACTTAAACTCGCTTCTTGGAAAATCACTCGTTCGTACGTCCGTCCGTCATTGTTGAGAGACTCACACCCCTGATTTGATTCGAATTCGAATCATTTTAAAACCGAAATACCACCAATAGAATTGTAGGTAGGTAGGTAATCAGTCTTTACCGAACTCTTACTTGAAAAAAGTACTGTAACATAGATAATGTCTATGAATCTGTTGGTAAGTCATCATTCGTTCATCGTCGTTTCCTATGATTGTTCATCTATATTTGAGTAATAAGTAATACCTAAACAATATATGTATTGGATGTGATCTGCTTTAAGAACAATAAAGTATTATAAGTATGTATATTTATATACATACGCACACACAAAATATTGATTTTGAAGGTTTGATATTATAATATGATAATTATATAATTCTCTTGGAGATAACTTGAAACTGCCACTAATGTTGCCATCAAGTATAAACTTGCTACTAACGTTATAGCGGTGAAATAACTTATAATCAATGTTGGAATGTTTACGCCAGCGCAGCTAACTTCTTCCTTCCAAGTAGTTAACCTGTTAGTCATAAATTCGACTCAACACGCGGGGTTATACTATTAAACTATGTCCAACTCTTCACAAGATCAACTAGATTAGAGGTAATACACACTTAGATGTGTGTTTATTCACAAATCACAATCCAATTTTGTAGACTTGCATTGTCACTTAATAAAATTGGAGGCATCGGTGGATCTTTCCAGTCGCACACACTTTTGGAACTTCATGAAGAAGACGATTCACGACTGAAATAAAACGTGTGGTTTTATAACCGACTGCCCAAAGGAGGGTTATGTTTTTCGGGTGTATATATGTATGTCTATTTCTGAGCACGCTCTGCAGCCTAAACGTCTTGACGGATTTAACATACTTATGAGGTGTCATCCGATTCGTCCTAATTGTCGATATGGCAAGGTAGAAGATAAAATAGTTGGTATGTAATATGGTACGTGAATATGAAGCTGAAAAGTGTAAAATAAACTAAATTATTAAAAACAAAACAGCCGACTTCGGTTTTTTGTTATTTTAATTATATACTGCATCATTGAAAGCGTTATAAAAAATATAACAAAAAACCAAAAGACTTGGATAACGATAATCCTGAAACGTGAAGACCATAGCTAGGTACAAATTTAAGAGTATACCGGTCGCTTCTTGCAGATAACGTGGTTCTTTAGTACTTTACTTACCTACCTAACACTTCTTGCTTCAAAACGCCTAAAAGCTAACTTATTGGAATTCAACCCGCACACCATCGCAGGATATGCATAATTTCCTTTAATAACGCATCTACGGTGCAAGTAGCATCTAGTTGCGAGATAAATCTCCGTACGCAGTCTAATTTATAAGCCCTACACAAGTTTAATTTTAATTAGAGAGTCTACACGAAACAGCGTGTTACTCGAGCCGTGTTTGTTCTAACCCTCCTCGCTGCCGGCGCGTACAGTGAAGTGTTTATAGACTGCCAACTTGTACTACTCGTATGTATTTACAACAAATTAATTAACTGATGTAGGTATAGGAAAAAAACTGTAAGTAACTGTATTTAGAGATACAGGTTTTGGAAAGCAAAGTATTGGCACGCCTTCCACAAGGTGGATCGACAATCAGGTGAAAATCGCGGGATACCGATGGATGCTAGCACAAAACCGACCGTCGTGGAGACCCTTGGGGAAGGCCTATGTCCAGCAGTGGACGTCTTTTCACTGATATGATAATGATAAAGCCTATTTAAGACCATGACTGTTTGCACCAGTAATACTTTGTGGCCCTTTGTATCAGTAGATGGTCATAGATTTTAATTGTTGTGCCAAGAATGCTGCCGCAAAAAGCCTATGAATCATTTCGACGTTTTTATTTTCATGGCTTGTTCTAAGGTGGCTCATCATTTAATGCCCGTGATGGTAGGTAAAAATCAAAAGGCGACTCCATATAAAGCATTGCGTTTTATATTTCGTGGCTCGTCAAAACGACCATATTCCTCACTGACCAAAGCTAAGGTTTTACTTAAATAACTGATTATCAAGATCATAATATATTTTATTTGTTTATATCATGTTTTTAAAGCTAAATAATAGCGCAATCATTTCCCAGCACCCTTGAAAATAACTCCTTTTTGCTCTATCCCGTCCAGACTTCAGTCAATCGGATTTTGAAATTGTCTCAACTGCCTGTCTTTAACCACTACCGACGCGTTGCGTAATTTTTTGGCATGATTCGTTTAGCTACTGTGCCTTTCGGATATTGGATTGAGAATAGTTTATTTATATATAATAGCTGTAGCTATGTAAGTGAAGGTACTTCAAAACAAAGCTAGTGCTTTTTTTCTTGAATTTATTCAACAAAACAACAGTAGGAAGACAGGTAGACTTAATCTGCATTCATCAAGATTTCACAATCAGCCCGTTCAAGACTATTTCTATGAATGGCCGCTTAACAATAAATCAGGCATTATTTAACGAGGGTTACGGTTTTCCTAGGTGATATAGGAGCAAGTCACTCAATCAAATAGTTGTATGTTTCATGTTTAATACCAAAGAGTTTAAATCCAAATTCAAATTGTATTTCTAGTTTCCCCATAGAAAAGTTAGTAAAGTTCCTCATTAGGTAACTTTGTTAGAAGAATAAATTAACATATCTGTCTTTTTTTCGTTCCAAATTTACTATGAAGATTTATTAAGTATGCAAAATAATTATAGAGCATTACCAGGAAACATAACTGAAATTGTAATAGCCACTTAACACTTTCCGCAAGACTAGTTAGATTACCACAGATGTAATAAATCCCGAGTATAAATCTCTTTCCCTCAGAACTGTCCGTTTATTACCGTTTTACTTAAACTATGTTTATCTTGCTAAAGCGGGTCTATACTTTAAATCCTAATTGTAATTTGTTCTAATGAATCTTTAGCGAAAACTATCGTTTATCCTAAAGCCATTTCCGCCTTTATTATAAATGTTTTAGAGTTGTTATTACTTCGCATTGCTAGATCAAAACAGTAGTAACTCAAAATACCACTGTATTTTAAAATCAACTTTAATATAACTCCTATGAACTTGAAACAAAACTAGCATGGATTTTGTTTTGATCTACCAGTGCGACTTATACATCCCTAACCTAACATAAAAACCAGTTTAGGCGAATGATAATTCAGACTCACGAAGCGTTAGGACAAAGAATATAGACAAACGATGGTCTCCTCTTGCTAGCATCACAGTATAAGTCAAAATAGTTGTAATAACATGGTAGGTATAGATACCATAATCGTAATGAGTTTCCTGTTGCTTTTTGTGCCCTAGTTAGCCACAGAATCACTTTTGATGCTTCGTAAACAATTTTGTTCAGAGCTGTTCAAGTTGAAGCCGTACAAAACAAATTGATTAATGGTGTAATTAAGTGTAAAGAGGTATTGTCTTGGTTTGTTAATTTATCAAGCCACGGGAGTCCATTAGGGGACAAAAGAGTTGATGCTTGTCGTTCCTCGAGTAGTGTGGCCATCTTGTTGAAGGGTTACTTTACTCGTATATGCGCGACAAGTGAAGGATGCTTTAATCATTTTATACATGACGTACCAATATATTGACTATCTGAAGTTTAAGGCGACCTGTAAAAACGTAGACTACAAAAAAAACGAACCACTCATCACCTTGAAAAAAAAATCGGATATTACCATGTCAATGACCGTTATAGACTGGTCTGACGTAGTGACTTGGTTAGTGAAGTTAAATACAATACAAACTTGCCTAGGTACTATACGCAACTTCAAAAGCAATGTTGCAATCGGTTCATTGAGGAAGTTTCGCGACTTTCAATTCAAATAGACGTTAAAATTTAATTTAATTTAGTAGCAGAAAGTTACCTCTTTCATGGTTACCCTACACTATCATCTAAATGATAGATGTGGCATTTTGTCGCCAGCGCCTCAACATCTTCCTTCCGCCCGTAGTGGCGCCACTGTCTTTTTAACCGACTTTAGAATATAGATAATTCTCACTCTCGTTTCTTCTAAGGCCTGGGAGGCTAATGTCTAACGCGCTCGCAATCGCGATCGGCTTCAAAACAAAACAATTGGTTTCATTTTGTATGCAGACAAGCGTTCGATTTTCAAAATGAAAACGATTTGATTGCGAGTGTGTTTATGTGAAAGGCCTGCCGGTTTTATAAAGGTCCGTTATTAAATATGTCAGATCAAATTTTAGTAACTTCATACAGGTTTTAGCATTCCTGACCGAAATTTGATCTAACGGATCTTTATAAAACCCAGCCTAAGGGTGCGGTTCCACTGAGGCGGAGACGAGCGGAGCGGAGCGGAGCTGTGCCAATATTAACCAATAGAATATAAACTAACGTGCGCAAGGCGCGCTCGACGTGACCGCATGCGCCTTCTATTGGTTAATATTGGCTCAGCTCCGCTCCGCTCCTGTCGTCTTCGCCTCAGTGGAGCCGCACCCTCACACTCCTTCTTAGTCCGTAAAGTATACTTGGCGAATATTATAATAAGGAAAATGAAATTTAAAATGTGTTTTTTTTTAGTACTTATTATATTTTTTTAAGTATTTCCGTATACAATAATACTGGCCCTCACGCTAGGCATTGCCCATCCCGCGGAGGAGGTACAGTCAAGGGTAAAAATTTATCCGCACAAAGGTGCAAAAATATGTACCTACACATAGACCTATTTATAGACATATTTTTGAGACCTTGTTTTGTATACATATTGGTGCCCTTGACTGTACTACGGTACCAGTACCAATGCGGTATACTAACGAGAACGTTAATAAATAACTGTCCAAAAAACCTCAGTTTAGGTACAGTCCGTCAAAATGCTAGTATTATTTCTTTGGCGATTAACTTTGCAGTCTTAATTATCGTTGTTAATTGATGCCTCATAAATTGGACGTTATTTTATCGGGCAGCCGTCGACAGCCCTAGTCGTCTTTAATAAGGTGATTAGGGAGCCGTCAGAGTTACTTAATTGACTTACCCAAGTTATGTAGTGAACACGTGTAACTTATAGGTACCTATATACGTAGATGCTGTATTCATTGCCTAATAATAATTATGCTTACCGGTTTTATCGCTTTATATTCTATTGTATAGGTACAGGATAAGGTCAAATAATTATAAGATAAATAAAATGCCTATAAAAAATACACGTGATGATTATTTGAAGACTCTTACAATGGATCTTTGTGGTACCTATACCTTGACCAAAAAAGTGACTCGCCCTCGCTTCGCTTCGGTTTATATGAGTTTCTGTAACAACCGTACATAAACCAGAATTTATTATAGATACATAAAAACCTTCAAAATAGGTTTATAAAGGGGGAGATCGTCGATCTCATTTTAAGAAACTACTTAACTAGGTATCTACTAAAAATTAAGCCAAATAGTACTCCGTCACGTCACGGTCACGTCGCAGGGCTGAAATTTGTCCTCATGTTATGTGCAGGATTGCGGGACTATGTTTGCAGAGCGCCAATTTAGTGCCATGAGTACCTGTATAATAAAATTATAATATTATAAATAATACAATAAATAACATTATCAAAATGCGCCCCCGAGTCTTTATAAATGATGTTGATAAGGTTCATTTTTCCACGAGTACCCCTAATTTACAAAACAATGTATGATGACTTGAGAGGAGGACAACCTGGACCACTAAATCCTGTAGTAATACAAGCTTGACTCAGTTTAGGATTTAGTTGGCAATTGTTTGTGACTTTGTACAATCTATGTTATGTTTAAGTGGAGTCTGTACACTAGGCGTACTATAGGTACTTTCTTTTTTTCAATAAATATATTTATTCTTACTTAAGATTAAAAGGCTTCTTTGTATCCTAAAAGTCTACTATCGATGTAAAGGTGGGTCAGACTCCAATTCAATAAACTATGTCAGTAACGGATCAGCACTGACTAATTAATAGTAATTGACCCTGTTCAAACCTGCCTTAAGGTTAAAACGAACACCACACGAGCCTCCTGTAGCTTGTGCGCGAGTAGAAAATTTTAACTTTGAACTGAATGCTCGTAAATTTTCTGAGTTCTCGCTACACTTTTAACCAACTCGTAACTTACTTTTACACGCGTGGCATCATTGAAATGATTGGACGGGTTTATGCAGCCTCGTAAAAACTTTTATACGTGCACCTGAGGCCGGCTTCGCACACGGCTGTTTATGCCCTGAATATTGCATAACACCTTTTTTCGGGTTCCTTCGAATTCACTGTTTTTACACAGTACGAGGTAAGAGTATTCATTTGTTTTGTAATTTACACATGAATTGGCGAGTATGAATGAACCTTTTAGGTTATAAGTATATCCATTATAGACTAGGCGTTTAGCACCCTATCTCATGGTTTGAATTTGTGCTTTATTGTTCTTTACATTAAAACCCAAAATATTTTGTAATAATCAAACAGTTTGGGCTGTAATGGTTTAAGTATTCGTTTTCCCATTGTTCGGGATTACCCCATGCAAAGAAACCGGGCACTACGATTGTCGCATACAATTATTTAAATGTTATCTCCATCGTCATATTTTCTGCTGGGATGTAGAGTGCGTAATATACCTCGCCATCTAAAACAATCTTACCCCGCCTCAACACCATTAATATAATTATAGCTCGGCACCGCCTGTTCCGCACACGTAAGATTCTGCACAATATAAACTTTAAACTGATCATCATGATTTGAGAAGTATTATATAAAACATTTACAATGACAAGGTTCTAAGTATGCTCAACATTTGAACTGTCCTTATTACAGTAAAGAGTTATTACTGTACTATAGTGTTTCAATTCACGAAGATACCCTACTACTTAGAGAGGATTTTCAAGCTAAAAAACTCCATGCAAAATGCGATAACGTTTCCCTCCATTTAAACCAAGTCCGACTTTTACAATTGTTGAATATGTTATTTTGTAATATTTACATATTACGAAAAACTAAGTCTGTACATTTTCCTTTCCAAGTAAACAATTTAAAAAAAAAAAGTAAAGGTACAAACCTAGTTTTTCATAACAATTATAACATATTCAAAAATCGTTGTAAATCGGGTAAGAAACGTTGTCGCCCGAAGCTAAATTTGTATGGAAAAAGAAATGACTACTACGCGATTTATACCTATTTGTAATTTTGATTATGTACTTAGGTCACAGACTTAGGTAGTCGAATAGTCGGACTTAGGTATCGAATTATTGTAGCAGTCAAAAAAATTGCCAGTTTGACTTAAATTTCAAATTTTGGTGTCATCTCTACATACCGTAAAATGTTCCAACTTTGCTCTCCCACGGGTCATTATGCTCCATGGTTATGTTGAGGTAATCTGGTTGCCCTGCCAAGATGCACTACGCTAACTAGCGTTTCTATTCGTTTCTTTTTTAATCCAATCGCGTCACTGGTAGATGACGTATACGAAAAGTCACGTGATCTACCAGTGACGCGATTGGTTTAAAAACGAAACGAATAGAAACGCTAGTTAGCGTAATGCATCTTGGCAGGGCGTCCTGTATTGTAAATCATTCTATTGCTTTCATTCCCCTCGTGTCTGGATGTATACCTACATTGATTCTTTTTAGCAAATTTGTCATCAATCTTGACTTATAATAAGTAACAAACGAAATAGTCACTAGGAGCATAGTTACCCATTGAGGAGCAAAGTAGGAACATTGTACGGTAGTATAAAACAAAATCGCTTCCCGCCATATGTCCCTCTATACAGGGTGTTAGGTAATGAGTGGATAATCCTTGAACTACGGATAGAGGGCACTTAGGATGTTATGAAAAAGCTAAAATAGGTTAAGTAAAAGTCACACCGTTTTCGAGATATTTGGACTTTAGGTTTTTTTCGAAAATGAACACCCTTGTTCAATGTTTTGATCATAGCACCATTCTAAGCTAATTTTCTTCAAATTTTATTTTTCCTCAATATTCTTGAAAAATTCTTCTTAATTTATGTTATCAGATAGGCATTACCATTAATGTAAGACTACAATGGTTTTTTTTTTAAATCGCAAACTAAATTTTTGCGTTTTCAATCGTACATTGATCGAACTTTCAGCTGCCATGGTGAAAAAAAAATACACTACCGTGTAGTTGCCCATAATCTTAAAAACATGCCAATTTATTGACAATTTAAAAATAGTAATTACCTTTTGAATTTAAAATCAAAATGCCAAAATAATAAAAAAAAACATGCCCACCCACACTCTTCCTGTTTTATTTTTTGTATCCCGGGCGTAGAATTCAAAACTTTTTGTTGCAAAAATTACATTACTGGCCACTAATTTAAATGCCATTTATTCCAAATTTTAAAAATACATATTTAACCTAATCTAACCTAGCATAAACGCATTCCATCTTAGTCCTCACGGTTGGCAACAATGCCAACGCATTTACGGTCTTGACTTTGTCCTCGTAAGGTTGCAAATGTCTATGGGCTCCAGAGTCCATTTACTCTCAGGGCCTGTGTGCTCGTTTGCCTTCTCTACGCAATAAAAAAACATGTAGAAAAAAACTGGGCAAGTGAGAGTCAGACTCGCGCACGAAGGGTTCCGTACCATTATCTATAAAAAATCACGTTTGTTGTATGGGAGCCCGTTAATTTTTTATTTTATTTCCTTTTAAAGTGAACAACTAAACATTCTGTGAATATTTCAAGCGTGTACCTGTTGCCGTTATTAATTAATATATATAATATATGAACGGCAAAAAAACAGGTTTGTTGTATGGGCCCCCTTATTTTATTCTGTTTTTAGTATTTGTTGTTATAGCGGCAACAGAAATACATCATCTGTGAAAATTTCAACTGTCTAGGTATCATGGTTCACGAGATACAGTCTGTTGACAGACAGACTGACAGACCGACAGACAGACAGACAGACGGTAAGTGGAGTATTAGTAATAGGGTCCCGTTTTTACCCTTTGGGTACGGAACCCTAAAAACGCATGTACGAGTAACATCTTCTTCTTTCTGGGTCTTGTGAGGTTTAAATCACAAAGAAAAGTTTAAAGACAGGAGGACACTTTTTCTTCGTGGGGGGTTAATAGTACAGAAAGATTAGACAGGACATTTTTCGACATGACCTCATTCAAAAAATCCTCCGTGTCGTGTCCTTATCCATACGTGACCAGGAACTATCAAACTGTTGTGTCGTCGGTCTGAAGTCATCACTTTAAAAAGATTTGTTTTTCGGCGGCACTTATCAAACTTACAGGGTGTTAGGCAGAAGGTTGGACAAACTTCAGGGACTAACTCTGTAGGTCATACTCATCAACTTTTATTCATCATCATCATGAGCCATGGTCCGTCCACTGTTGAACGTAGGCCTCCTTCATGTTTCGCCACAATTTTCTATCCTGGGCTTCCCCCATCCAGCCCCTGCCTGCAGTCCTTCGGATATCATCAGTCATCAGTTTTATTATGGGACCAACATACAAATCGCGAAAAAAAATATAGCTGTTCGATACAAACTTTGAGAGCTAAACAGCCGAAATGTATGGAACAGCTTTTTTTTTTTCGCGATCTGAGGCCCGTTTCACGAAGCTACAAGTTACAAATTACAAGCGGAATTCTCTTTCTTACTCCTTTTGCTAGACAGAGAGTTCCGCTTGTAATTTGTAACTTGTAGCTTCGTGAAACGGGCCTCTGGATGTTGGTCCCATAATAAAAGTTGATGAGTATGACCTACAGAGTTAGTCCCTGAAGTTTGTCCAACCTTGTGCCTAACACCCTGTATAATACATTATTTATCACTATACAAACTGCTTCGTCGTTGACAAGATAAATCCACAAAACACTGAAGTTGTAAGGACCAGACATTTTCGACCCTCCTCAAGTACGAGACGATTTTAGTATTAGGATCTTTAAAATAAAGATTTTATCTCGGAACAATTACAAATAAAAAAAAGGATTTCAATGTTCGACATATTATAATAAATATTTTATATACATACGTGTAACATTTTCACATGACATTGTTATAAATGATATAATACATGCTATAGATACGATAATTAAAACAAAACATTAAGTGCGGAGGTTACCAACAATTTAAACCGACGCTGAAGCATGAAATCATTACGTTTACATTTGTGTAACAATTGATGAATAGGTTCCATTTCGTCGGTGATAATGCTAAACCGCGTAACCAACAAATGTATGATAGAGCAAAATAAACCTTACTACCTTATTAAAAAGGTGCATGTTGCTACTTATTAAAAATGTTACTTACCTACGCGGTTTTGCAGTTTTACCGACGATTTTTACCTTTTAGTGCCGGACACTAAAAACCAAGTCTATTTAATTATTGGTGAACTTCGCGCTAAGTTTCGTAGGAGTCGTGCAGGTTTTTATGGAACTAAAGTCAACTTCAACATATTTACGTTACTTTAATGTTACACTTTGCTTACCAATACACTAATAATATATTTATATTCTAAACAAAACTAAAATATAATTAATAGACAATTAAAATATAGATTTAGCCCCTTACTAATAAACGTTGAGTAACGGTGGTATAGCTATACCATGCTTTGTCCTTATCTGTCATTGTGACATTTGAATTTGACAGATAAGGACAAAACGTTGTATAGATATACCACCGTTACTCAACGTTTATTAGTAAGGTGGTAAGGGATTTAAATATATACAATCTTAGGTGCGCGAAGACTACTCGAGCAGATGCAGACATCATAGCAATGCAATACGAGCAAGTAACTCGTGCTTACTACTCACGGATGTAACTAGTCCGTGTTACTTGCTCAAGCTTCTTGCTCCAGGTACTTGCACCGTGTATAAGAATCATAAGGTGAGAAAAAATGCGTTTCATAACCAAAACTGCTGATGTGATGAATTCGAGTATGAAATTAAACTTATTTAATACTAATACTAGAAAATAAACGACACATTTCGACCCAGATTTTAATAGTCTTGTTATGACCTTGACCCAATATGACGTCCTGTACCATTCCTTCAGTCTCTTCCATACAGGGCGACCGCGGGGTCGTGTAGCAACAAAGTAAACTAAAACTCACTACACCATTAGAAATACAACGTAATAGATTTGAAACCGTTAAGACAATTATTTTATTTTTTAAATAAATAAACTATTAACGAAATCTTTTTATTCAGAATCATGGTCACCCTACATACTCAATTTGTTACCCGTCTGATAGATTGATTTTCAACTAGGTTATAACATAAAAATGATAGGTAACCATCATTTTAGTAATTATTAGGGAAACATAATATCATTTTAATAAAATGATAAACTTGAATTGTTTAAAAAACTACTACACTAATAGAATCTCAATCTTTTACTGAGTTGGGAAATTAATTTAGGATCACGACACGAGCCCGCAGTCACCCTGTATATTGTGAATATGATTGTAACTAAAAATATTTTTAATTTATTTAATATAATCAACATATGTAAGTGGACACAAACTTTTTATACCTCAATCAATTGTATTAGTCTCTGTTTTTACTTACCTATTTTAAGCTATAATTCAAATGGGTTATTAATTATTAATACAAGATTTTATTTAACTTTACATGTTTGTTTGCATGGTTTGTGGACTTCATATTTTGCAAGTGAAATTTTAATCAGACAAACAAACATGAATACCTAATATTTCTGGGCACTTTATATGCTTTGGCATATTTGGCGACGACTGTACTGTACGGTTCTTAAATTAGGTTAAATCGTGTTCTCAAAGCAACTATTTTCTCGGCGTAACTTGTATCCTGGAAAGTTAATAATGGATATTTTTTAGTTACAACGTCGAGAGCACCGTATTCTTCTCGTGGTCCGTGAAGTGTAAAACCGCCGCTATAGCGTTGAGCATGTGCCGCCGGCCCTCATAGTCCGCTGACAGCAGATAGGCCATCACTACATTCTTCAAGTACTCCAAGTTAGCGCCTTCTCGCGACTGGATTCTTCTTAATCTGTAATAAACGAGACGAACGGTTCCTAACCAATATATCGACAATCACACAACAATAAGCGTATAGTGGGGGCCGGTTCACTTCATATCATGGGTAGCCACCGAAAAATATATTTCATATAAACGGATTTGACAATCTTTTAACGATATTAAATCTAGTTCACAGTATTTAAAGTCTATATTACCGAGCCCCGCACAGCAGCTTGACCGCGGGCGTCTTCCGCGACACGCGATCGCGGCCGAAAGTATGCTGCGACGCGCGATCGGCTCCGTAATTAATAGACAATAATAATTTTATTAGACGCGATCGGCTGTCGCCGCATCCGACCGCTTTCCGTTCCAATGCGATGCGAGCCGTTTGGTGGAAATCATCTTTAATAGTACAGTCCGCGCGCGAGTTGAATGCCGGACTTAGGAATGTGCTAGTACAGGACGGCACTATACAGTGTAGTGCACACCGCAGGCAGGAGAGGAGAGGCGTGGCGCTCTTCACCTCAGGCCCCAACGGCATTCAACTCATGCGCTATCTGGGGCACGTTTTATAAAGCTACAAGTTACAAATTTACAGGTCTAAACCGGCAACACTGCTCAAATGGCTGGTCGTCATTGGTCGAGGTTGTGTCAAATGGAAACTTGTAACCTGTAAATTGTAATTTGTAGTTTTATAAAACAGGCTCCTGTAAGTACAAATATTGTCTTCGTACTGCATTACCTGTCTATTTCTTCTTTCAGTGTTCTTATAACTTCTTTAAATCGCTCCTTATCTATTGTTGCTTCTCGTTGGTGATCCCTACAACCAAATTCATAGTTTCAGTTAAACAGTTTTGGTTTGCAGGCCGCGCAGCAGCCTTACATATTTATGCAGGGTAAAAAAACACAAAGTGGAACTACCTAATATAAATATAGACAATGGCGTGATTTAGCCGAACAACATAGGTTATACTTCCGAAAGTAATACGCTATCCAGCCTGAATACGTGAACTAATGTGATGCGGGCACTGACTGTTTTTAAACAGGGTTATTTATACAAGTTTTGGTTACATTTTTTGCTAACATTTACCAAAAGGTTAACACGAGAACAGTCAGGTTAATTAATCTAATTAAAAATGTGACTATAGTAACATACCTATACTGGCCCTCTAATATGTGCTTCTCTTTCCTGAGCTGCGATATGTCAAGGTCCTTCCTGGCCAACTCGTGAGCATAATGCAACATATGCGGCGGCGCCGACACGTCCTGGTAAAATACACAATGGTAAACCCAGAAACCGGAAATCCCCTGGACTTGATTAAGACTATCGATAGGGAAACCCTATCTCTTGGCTACCCAATCGGGATGGTATCCCGGTTTTTTAATTACCGTAACGATATTATTAGCTTTATATAATACTAGACTAAGTATAGTCCATACCATCAAACTCGTCTTAAGTAGTAAACACTTTTATAACTTCAAAATGCATAGTATTTGGCTAGAACGGCCGTTTTCTGGTGAATAAAGCAACTAGAAACCACAGTTTGCACACCGTTTTCATGATTTTACATCATGGATGGTTTTTTTAAATGACGAAATTATTATTTTAGGCGAAAAGGGACCATTTTTAGGTTATAAAAGTGTTTACTAAATAAGACAAGTCACATGGTATGGACTTTAGTATCATTGTAATGAAAAAAGCATAAAAAATGACTGACTGCTGAGTTTAATGCTACGTTGCTTCTCAGCAGTGGTCTCCTCTAGAAGCGCTGGGAGATTTTTGACCTGTAAAACTGTCTTTCATCTTTTCTCTTTTTTAACTATAAATAAAGAAGATTTCGTATAATTCCGTACCGTTAGCAAACCATGGCCTTCCTTGTAGTTCTCAACGCTGACTTTCCGGGAGCGGTCGTTCCTCGCTCGAATGTAATTGTCGGTCTCGTCCAGCAGCGCCGCGTACCGGTCTCTCTGCGTCACCACCTGCTTCTCCAGACCCTGGATACGCGTCTTCAGGTCCCACACTATCTCCTTGTGGTACTCTTGTTGAGTTTTCAATTTCTAGAATTGAAGATGCTAAATACAGTACACTAATATAAGACTAATATTAGATCTAATATGCATGGATTTTATAAATCGCATTTCTCAACAAAATATGAAAATACCGTAAAAGAAATCACCAACAGCGAAATTAAAATTAAAATCGGCCAAGAAATACGGATGATATTTTAATACTGCTAATTAGACAGCGATTAGACAGAGAGATCCGATATAAAAGACTGTGACTTCATGTAACAGGTCGGCCATATAAACTTTATGTTTAATGCAATGTTTTATTGAAGCTGTGAAAAGTCATGAAACTCATGAATATTCCCTATTGTATCACAAGTCATTAATCTAGCTTGATCTATTAGAGGTAGACTGGTTTTGCCGTCGTCAATCGCCAAAAGCGCTGAATGTTGGATTCGAGCCTCTCCTCGAGAATCGCCAAAGCAATGAAGTAATAGTATTTAACATGTGTAAAGTACACATGTTAAATACAGTCTATGCTAAATATTTCAAATCTTTATAAATTTTATTCACATATCCACTTACGTCTTCGTATGCTTTAGCAGCATCGGCCTTATCCTGCCGCTCATCTTCCAGCATCATTCCATAAGTTTCCAGTTTCTCTTTCAATAATGTCCTCTCACTCTTTAAATTAGCTATCTCGCTCTTCGCGTCTTCACTTTCGTGTTTCTTGACGTTCTGAGCTTTGTACTTTTCAAATTCCAATTTCAAGGCGTCATATTCTTCTACACATTTAGAATGGATATTCTCGTACCCGTCCATTTTAAAGGTCGACGTCAGATCTATAGGATTGCCGAGTTTTTCATTTTCAGCCAATAACTCCTTTTTGAGGATGTGTATCTTGTCTATGAGGGTTTGTAGGTACTCGCTGTCTGCTAATTTCTCATTGTCCGTCTCACTAATTTGTTGAAGTTCTCCTGTAATAACAAGAGCAATTGAGAATTATGCCAGATTATACCAAAAAGTGGACGTGCACGTCAAATATTTCTTAATATTGGAAAGGTATTCCTGTCTTTTTGTCTGAACAATAACGCTACAACAGCACAAAGAAAAAACGCGGCGCGTTGCACGTTCTTGCACTAAAAACGACAAGGCTTATCAAGAATCCCACTCCGCGCCACCTCCGCTCTTTGTGGCTTAAATAATTACATCTCCAGTCCGCATCTTACCAGTAGGCACGTTAACACTGATCTCCCCGACCAGCCTGCCATTCAAGGAGTCCTGCAGCTGCTGAATGGTGAGCTGGTCCCGCCGCCTCCGCGCGTCGTATTCCCCGACCGTCGCGGACAGTTCCGCTATCCTCCCTTCCAACAAAGCCACGCGCTCTTCCTGTCGCGCGCAGAATTTACGAGCCGATTCTTCTGCGCGTTTTACCTTTATTTGCTCCTAGGGCCAAAGTTACAACATAACATTAATCTATTATTTATTTTTGCTATATTTTAATATTGCTTTTATTTAGAGATCCAAATCAACCTCATTTATGTTCCTCGATTTTAATTTGTTTCATAGATATTCAAACAGGGTTTCAATGAAATCTGGTCCAACCCTCCAATAGCTGTGTGTAGATCTTTAGATAGGTATTTTTGGGCTCAAAACTACCATGTTTAATAAAGAATAACTCTGAACGGACTTATATTTGGAACTTGGCGCCAAAGTAACTTTTATTCAGCATAAAATGGAAGGTGGGACCCGGTTTGCAACATCCTTTAGTTTTTGTAGAAAAACCGTTCGGTCTATGATCGCATTTTGTTTAAATACATGGCTTTGGATTATTTTAATATGCCACTAAATATTGATGATTTCACCGTATCGATAAACGCAGGGTGCTCACGTATCAATCCGCCTAACTGGCACAGTATAGAGAACAGTAGATCGTCTTCAAACAAAGGTACATCGCGCGGCTTACGGCTGTGGGCGGGGCCTGTAGCGGGGCGACCCAATACGAAACGAGATCTTTGGGGGATTTCGAGGAAACTTTGTCGGGGCCGCGGCGTCATTGCGTTCGGTTACGTTTTGTTTTAGCGCGCGTACTTAGCTATCGAGCGACAATGTCGCTGCCGAAAACGCTTAAATATTGTTCTGTATACGTATGTCTAAACCTAGCTTAGGTAGGTACAACTATATCCAGATTTAATAAAAAGGTATTTCGTACCGGCCTGCCTATAGTATACCTAGGTGAAATAAATACGTATTAAGTAGGTAATTTAAGTTATTGAGTGTGACGTGACAGGTAACATGTGACGACGTGGATGGCCTAGGTAGTTGGTACTGACTAAGTAAGTAGTGACCTTGCTTACGAAGCTAGCGGTCCTGGGTTCGAATCCCGGTCAGGGCAAATATTCGTGTGATGAGTGCGAGTAGGTATTTTTTGTTTCTGAGTCTTGGGCGTTTTATATGTACCTATGTAGTCATATTAAGTATGTATTTTTCACTACATAAGTATGCTTATCGTTGCCTAGTACCCAAAGCACAAGCCTAGAACCAAAGCGAGCGGCCAATGCTCTAAGGAAGCCGCGCGGCGATGGCGCGTGCCGCCAATAATAGGTACCTAAGTAGTCAAAGGTAGCCGCCTTGCGCGAAAGCGGTATTATCAAAAGGTCGAAAAGGAATTTACATATCACGTCACATACCTATAAAAAGTATGTAAGTAAAATAATTTAAATTTGGTACTTAGGTACCTAACAATATTTATACTTACTTTAGGTTTGTGTAATTTATGAAAATTAACATGATTATAAATCACAGTATGGCCAAGTAGGTGACTAAAATTGAAAAACAAGTTTGGACAACCCTGACGCCCGAGCGGCAATAGGTATCAGAATCTCCTAAAGGGCCGGAGTCGAGCTACTTTTCTATTTATACTATGTAACTGGTAACTCCTGACTTGTAGTACCGCGTGGTGAGGAGGCGTAATTCAGGGACAGTGTTACCTCTCTGATGGCGACAGAATGCGCCTGCTCGAGTAGCGCCATCTTGTTTTGAAGGCGCACCAGCAGCGCCGGCGTCTCCACCGTGCGCGCCTCGGAGCGCTGCAGGCGCCGTTGCGCCGCTTCCAAGGAACTGCTTAAGTCACGAACTCGTTTCTCAAGATCAGCTTGAGAGGCTACGGATATTCATTTACTAATTCAGCCAAAACAAAGAACACGGGTTCGGTTCAGGAGGTCCAAGTTGTATTTTGTCCTGACAAGCGAAACAACTTAGTTGTACACTAACTATGGAAGGAAAATTACTTGTTTGTATAATGACATGCTTAGAAAATGGTCTTGGTTTTATAAAGACTTACTTCGCAAAACGTGTAGGTTTTTGTATGTACAAGTCGGTAGGACGTTCCAATTGTATGGTCTTGATTGTAAAATGACCATGTTAGTTAAAGGTCTGTATCGTATAGTGTCCTAGTTACAAAATGTAAATTAAACGTCGTAATTGCAAAACGACTAGTTTGAACGAAGAATGAATGGCCTTTGAGGTACTATGCAGGTGATAAATGATGTAGGTACCTAAAGTCTATAGACATTAACATTATGGATCGCAATGTAGACCCCATTCTACAATCTTCAAGAATTGCGTACAGATGTTCTGCCAAAGTTATGGTCATCTAGATCGTTTGCCTATTAGAACGTTAAGACATTAAGACGTTTAACTAAGTTCTTTCGTCTACTATGGAATATTATAATGAGGGCGTTTTGCTTTTGCACATCAAGACATCTCAACATCTTCAACTAAGACGATTTGCTTACCAGGGCAAGATACAACCTGGCCTCCTGAACCGAACCTTTTATAAGTGTACGGAAGTCACTTTTCGAGTATCTTCTATATAATATTATAAGAAGAAACTGACTGGCATCGATCAACGTACATCCGAAACCGCCAAAGCTTACTAAACCTAAATACATTTAATAATTATCTGTTGTGTCAAATGCAAGGGTAACTTTTTAAAGTTACTAAGTGCTTTAGCACTAAAGTTTAAATGTCGGTTGCGGCATACGTTCACTTTTAATTCGGTACCGCAGATTAACGAATTAAGAGGAAAAGAAGGATATAAAACATGTAGCTTCAATCATCGATTTCAAAGGAAAATTTGGATGCATCATTCAATAGTTTCTCAAACAAACAAATCGGCGTACAAAGTTGTAAGAAATGGATTAACATTTCATTGCATATGCCATACTTACTTTGTGCTTCAGTAGAAAGACCAACTTTGTCTTCTAATTTCTCTTTTGATTTCCTTTCAGAATTCAGTTTGAGATGCAATTCCCTGGAAACCAGAAACGTATTTAGTAAATTAGAGAACCATTTTAGTCTTCTTTCCTTTGCTCTGTATTTAGAATAAAATAGAGTACGGTAAAACGGTGTGAGTAGGGATTAAGGGGTGAGTAGGGACACAACCTAAAATAAGTCATAACTAGTTACAATTAAGAACAAGTATTAAATGGGCAATAACGTTACGTCTATTGGAAATAGTTTCAGTCTTATAATTAGTAACATATGCTTCATTTTAGGTTGTGTCCCTACTCACCCCTTAATCCCTACTCACCTTGTTTTACGGTATAATCTATCTTTTAAATATATATAACAGTACCGTGACTGAGTGACTGACAGACAGACAACGCACAGCCTAAACCTCTGGACCTAGAGGCATGAAATTTGGAGGGAGAATTCCTTGGGTACACTAGGAGTGCACTAAGAAAGGATTTTCCGAAAATCAACCCCCAACGGGAAGGAATAAGAGTAGCGGGAAACTAATTCTACGCGGACAAAGTCGCGGGAGTCCTCTAGTAATTTTTTGATATATTTATTTTATTTTATTAGGAAAGCGAACCCTGCTATAAGGCTGATAACTATTGTTACTTAAAAATATTAAGTTTAAAATCCTTGATCACACATTATTATTAAAAAAAAAAAACTACCTCTAACGGAGGACTAACCTCCAACTGATGTCGGCTTTTGTTGAAAATGTTGTGGTCGCCGACTTCAGTTGGACTAACCTATTAGGTGCCTACAATTTTAAAGAAGTTATTTTTTGCGTTTTTGAAGGCGGTTTTTTGTTTTTTAAAACATTTATTTTATTTTATACTTTTTAGTGATCATAATACGCTGTTACGCAGTCCCACTTCTTAGTTGAAATGAAACTTTAACTTATATCAAGCGCGCCACAAGCAACGCCGCGAGAAAGTCATAGTCATATTTGAACAAGTAAATATTATTCGTTGTAGGTAGTCTCTCAACTATCTTAATCGAGATATCTTATCGCCACCCTTGAAATCGGTACCATTGAGGAGTTCCGGTGGCCATCTGTGGTCTTCATCATCAGTTCCACTACACCAAATGATACTTTCTGAATGCAATTGCTGGACTTGTTACTAAAAATACTAAAATCGCTAGATGTTTGCCTACAATATTTGAGGAGTTCCCTCAATTCCTCACTGATCCCCTCATCAGATACAGATTTGGTGACAATGGGACCACCTCGGAAGTATAATCTATCAAACCAAAAAATATTTTTTTAAATCGGTCCACAATTGACGGAGTAATCGGTGAACATACATAAAAAAAAATACATACAGTGGAACGTATAACCTCCTCCTTTTTTGAAGTCGGTTAAAAATGGACGTTGTTCTGCAAGGATTAAAAAACCGGCCAAGTGCGAGTCGGATTCGCACACGAAGGGTTCTGTACCATTCTTGTATGGGGGTATTATTTGTGGTTATAAATTTCAAATTAATATTTATTTATTTCTTAGAATAAAATTAAATACATGGTCTTACTTAAAAAAATATTGTACTTGTATTCAGAATTCCACCAACCGTACAAATATTGGTAATAATCTGATTATGAACTTAATTAAAAAAAAAAAGATGTGTCTACCTCCGGTTCATTACGGTTCAAGAGATACAGTGATTGTTGAGGTTGGCCCACAAACCACTCACAATTTTTTAACTTCATTTTAATTTGATTATTTGTTGTTATAGCGGCTATACACTCTAACACTCTGTAAAAATTTCAAGTATTTAGCTATTACGGTTCATGAGATGCTGACAGACATACAAACAGCAGCACGGAACCGTAAAAAAGATGATTCATGACTATAATATTGTATGCTCGTGGTATAGGAACAATTCTCATTTTTAACACTTACTTCAACATAGCAGCATGGTCAGCCCTCTCATTCTCTCGCTCCTGGATCTCATATGCTATCTTTGCTTTTAAGTTGGTAACTTCAACCTGGTGCTGCTGGACCATGGATTTAGTTTCTTCCCTCATGGTGGATAACATGTTTTCATACTGAAACAACAAACAAGGGGTTTATGATGCAATGGTTTTAGTGGTATTATATTATATACATAATGGACCCGCTTAGCGGGTCGGCGGCTTTAAGTGTTAAGAACAATAAAAATAACCCAGCATCTATTACGACACGTCGTGGCTACACCTACGTTAAAAGTGAATCATCGCGATAATTAACGGCGTTTCCCGTTAGTGTGGGCCCAACATAATCGGCAAAAAAAAGCCTTACACTTATTTCCTGTTAATACAACAATGGTCTAAAAATCGCACGCGTAAGTGCACCTTAGGCCCTACTATGAAATTCGAAGTTCGAAGTTACGATAGCTTCATCCCTTTCTCTCGATTTAGTCTCGAATCACGAGTGACAGGAATGGAGCTAACGTAACTTCGAACTTCGAATTTCAAAGTAGGGCCTCTTGATATCGGACTGGTGTAATTAATGATATAAGTTCTAGGTGGCCCTGCACCTTAAAGGCCATATGACTAATTCTATATCCGTACTAGTTACCAGTACTTTGGGCGACAAAAAGATGTTAAAAATACCTCTATGATAAAACATTACTGAATAATTATAACAAAAAAACTCAATTATACCATATACCAAATTGTTTCATATACTTTCACAATGTCATTCCTTACAAACGTTACTCTCTTTCTTGTAAAGTCTCGTTATCACCACTAATGAGCACAGACAATCAACAATGGATCCATTGAGTTTTAATACCCTGTAATGCAGCTGCAAACATGTCGCTAAATGAAATCGGAACATACGCACCTACTTGTCATTTTAAGTTCAATTGAAGTACCTACAACAAAAGACCTCTAGGCATGGATAATGCTATTTCACAATAATAACTCTGTAAACAATGGCTCTGTGATATTTAAACAGGTCAATCAAAACAAAAATAAGAGATTAATCATAGGAAGCTCTCGATGCGCGCATGCCGGGCGCTGCGGATCGAACAATAGTTAATTTGTATGAAGATGTTTGTTTCAACATATAGGAAGCGTCAAGCGCCCACCGCGCGGCCTTTTTGCGACCGTGTCTCGCGTATGCAAGTTTGTATGCTATACTTTGTGTTGAAGGTTTAAAATTGCATACTGAAAGGATAATCTCGCCGTGTTTAGCGCGCGGTAACCTCCGCTCTTTTTTGCGTTTCATACGCAGCGCCCGGAACGCGTGCTTTGAGCATTTGCTATGGTTAATTTCTCATACTCTACCTTTTCCCGGGTAACTTTTTTATCAGTTTGAAAAGCCTCTTCCATGCGCGATTTCTCTGCTGTTAGTGTAGCCAGCGATTCGGTAAGAGCTGACACAGAGTCATCAGGATCTGAAATTTAATTTAACACTTATCTTGAATTATATTTGACAGTCAATTCAATGCCATTATTCTCAATTTTTAAGGCATGATAGACACATTTAACCCTTACAGTGTGCCCACAACCTTAACCTTATCAGCAGAGATCTGATATTTGCAGGCTGTGTTTGACAACTCGTAGGGCGAGAGAACTGCTTTTTATGGATATTACAATACAATACAATATAAATATTCATTCTTGAATATCACATACAATAACAGAACGGAAAGTAAATAATAAAGTATATACAAAATGAGTCAATAGGCGGTCTTATTACTAAATAGCGATCTCTTCGAGATAACCCTACAAACAAGAGAAATTAATAAGAAATGGAATAAAAAAAACAAACATACAGATGATTAAGGAATATACCTACATAAATAAATAAATAAAGTATGCACATAAATAAATACATAGAGAGTAATTCATAAAATAGTGATTGTGATCACAAATCTTATATTATAAAACAAAAAGAAAAAGAAGATTGCTAGGGGACAGATACAGGTTCACTTTTTAAATCTTTTTCAAAAATAGGAATCGATTTTGCAAACATCTTAATTGTAAGGGAAGAGAGTTCAACAACCTAATAGCCTGTAAGGTAAACGAGCCAGCATAGAATAAAATATTGAATTTGATATATTATTATTTATTTATTTATTTATTAGTATCCGACCATTACTCTTCTTATCTTCTTATTCTTTTTTATTAATGATCATTTTTTAATTGGTGATCTTCCCTCCCCGAAGGTAACCGGATACACCATTAATCTATTATATATTGGTTAACTTGAGTTACCTCCTTCCTGTGAACTTTCTGTCTTGTTCAATGCTTTGAGACTAATTTCCAATGCCTCCTTTTCCTTTGCTAATCCTTTGTAGGCCGCAACCACATCTGAAATAACAAAACTATCATTTTATACACAATCTTTCAGTTTCAGTGTGTCCCAAGCCATAGCTTAAACACAACAACGGAAACATAATTGCAAGACAAATTCACTGTTAGTCTTCATTATTATTATGGTTGGTTATATTAACATAATGTGAATATGAGAGCATAGTGGAGGGTGCACATTTAAATTTAAAAAAAAAGAGTTAAACACTAAGAATACACATGTATGCATATGCTCCTAAGTGTTTCTGCAATAAGGAGGTACCTCTTGACCATGAAATATGTAAACATATGGGAGATATCTAGACTACCTAATACAAAGTTCAATACCTCTAAGTCTCGATTCATAGCGCTTTATTTGATCCGCTTGCTTTGTTAATGTAGATATTAACTCTTGTTTTGATAAAGATTCCATTGCTACAATTTACGCGAACATAAGGAACCGTTAATTTCAGGCAAATCTCTTCGCTTCAATTTTGTTATCATTAGCTTTAAGATAACAATGCTTGTAGTAAAACGATTTTAATTAATTAAAAAGTATTACAAACTACAAGACCCCGGAAATTATAAAAGTTTCGTAGCTATGTAATGTAATATCAATATCGTGTAATATAACAGTGCAACATAAACACCACCAGCAGCACAAACAGTCACACAAATGTCATGTCATGTCATGTCAGTCTGTCAGTGTCACGTGTCACTCGTTTCATGTCACTTGCTTGTTTTTTTTTTTTAATTTTTATGGCCTGGATTCTAAGTCCTTTAAGCCAAGTCACTTGCTTGTCAGTATCATAACCACAGATTGTATGTATATCTCCCATAGAGGCAAAGAGGTAGGAAAATACATCTATAAAAGGGGTGATAGACGGGCGAGCTTTAAAACCGCGTACTTAAAGGTCGCGAACTTACTTGGCTCGCGTCAGTGACAGACGCACGAGCTTTAAAACCGCGTACTTAAAGGTGGCGAACTTACTCGGCTCGCGTCGGTGACACACGTTAAGGCTTGCTCACACTACAAACGCAAAATATCGTCGACAGAGGAAGCTTTGAGTTATTAGGCCGGCCGCATACATACGTTTTCCGTATACGGTTTCCGAATACGTTTTCCGCATTCGGACACCGGAAGGCATGGAATCAATGTAAAATACATTTACTGCGGCACACATTCGTTTTTTTTTCGAACGGAACTAATTCCGTTCGTACGTTCCGAATGCAAGCCACGTCATGCGGAACGCAACGCTTCCATACATTTTGTTTGTGCTGGCGCACACATTCGGAAATTTATAAGAGCTGATTATAAGAGCAGTTTATAAGAGCTGTCAAAAACTAATGTCGGAGAGATAGAATCGCAACACGATCATTTTAATATGTGCGAGCAGAAATCTTATTATTATTAACAGAAATGCAATAGCTAATAAATCGTCGTCCTCCATCTTCGTGCGTTTACCACGCTATCACTGTCTGTACCACAGATCCGTACTGACTGTGTAAATTCCGAATGAAGAAAAACGAATGTGTGCGCTAGTCTCACGGAATTCCATTCGGAAAACGTATGTATGCGGCCGGCCTTAAGTACACCTATTGCGATTTGGGTATTTTGTATCTATAGCATATAGTAAATCGTGCATTTGCTCTTGAAAAGCACCATTTGGTGAAGTAGAACTGATGATGATGATGAATTAAGGTCACTGTACGGTTCGACACCGTACAGGTAGTTCTGCTAACACCGCATCCTACTTTTATTAATCATGTAGGTAAACATAATTATTACGAATATCAATATTCCAAATGCACTTCGCAAAACAACGTCAGAGACGCTTGACCTAGCCGTTGAACTGTAACTTTTATTTAATAAACGTATTAACTTTATTATCTTTAACTTTTAAACTATACTTTATGTAACGAGCCACACTGAAACTCGGTAGAACTCCTACAGTCACAGATTCATCGGAACTACCTACTCAATAATTATTAGTATTACATGGGTTGAGATATATAGGCCTGCCAGAATCTGATGAAAAGTTTAAAAGTAAAAAGAAATCGATTTTTATATGGCAATGTTGCCTTACGCCTGTCAATTCAAATTTCACCGCTTGTCAGGGTTTGTTATTGTTTGTTATTTTTACACAAATATAACGTTAGTTATCAGGCAAATGTCCTAAAAGCCCTTCGATCTCAAGCGAAAAATATCATTAATCATGTGTACTGTAAAATTTGTGAGGAAGAAGATGTTAATCAAACACAATCTTTGATTTAGTGTCGTATTTATAAAAAACTAGTAAATGAAGCCAAATAATATTGATACTTTAAGGTCCGTTGTACATTTGCAGGAACTTTACTTATCACGCCATTTGGCTTTTATATCTGACACGCAAAAGTCTATTTAGCACCCTTAATAATTAGGTGCCATTTAGTTCCAGGATTACCCATTGCACCATATGGCGAATCGTGGCTGTGCGGCATAGTTTTCATGATATTTTTATGAGGAATAAATAAAAAGAAATATCTCGCACCTCCTCAGAATACGACATTGATTTACGTTAAAGTTGCATAACCAGAGATCGGAATAGGTTTTTTAATTTGCCTAAACTTGACGCATATTCATTCATACGTGAGAGAGATGGGAATACATCATTGAATGAACATGCATCAAGTTTAGGCAAATTAGCTCTACCTATTCCGATCTCTGTGCATAACATAGTCGCTTACCTAACAATACCGCGTAAGTCAATGATTGAACGCGAATTAAGAGTTAATTTAATATAATACACACTTCAATTTTGACCTGTACGGTATTGTTAGCTAAGCGACGATACGTCATCGAATTTTTGAAGTAATTTTGAACTAAATCCTAATAAACATAAGTACATATTATTAGCACACGATTGTTTAAACTTAAGCTACTTATTATTTATTAGGAAATATAAGTCCAAAGTTGATTTAAAGGGTTACGTAGGTAACTAATCGTTACTAATATTATAAAACTTAGTTGCACAAACGTGATATTTTAATATTATCCTAGAAAACTTAATAATTCCCAAAGAAGTAAAGACTTCTACGCGGACTGAGTTCGCCACACCATGCTTTTAATGAACGCGGAAAGTCAAGTATCAAGACCTTTAAATCCTATTACCCCGGAGTTGCAAGCCCTAAATTTAAATTTCCCTTTTTTTCATGAGATTCTGGTAGACCTATAATGGATAATAGCTGATGCTAATTTATTTGATATTAATCCTAATTATTTATTTAAATGATATCCCATTAAAAACAAAAATGTGAAAATGTGATCCAAGTTCAATATTTTAAGAATATGCGATGCATGGTTATCGTCTTTACCGACAAAAGAATTGAGATCTAAATGGGTGCCAAGTTCCGTAGATAATCCTGATATTTATTTATTAAGAACATACAACTTTCTTACTTTTTCTGCTACAACAATTTTTGCTATTTAAAAGTATAACTTCTTAAATTTGAACACTCGAATTATTTACACAAAGCAGATAACTTAGGATAAACTGAAGCTTAAAATTTAACTTGGCTAGTTTTCACATACAAGTTATGTTACATTTGGCTAATCAATTTATCTACTTTATGTTTTACGCAAGTTACTGTATTTATATTGTGTGGTCATATCTTACTCTTCCAAAGTCAAATTTTGAGCTTCAGTTTATCCTAAAGCCTCCCATACATGTATAGGCCGATCGTTTCAGGTCGAACTGCGTCAGTTTCGCCTGACCGGATCGAGTGGCCATACATGTAAAGACCGATGTGTTCAGGCCAAACTGCGTCAGTTCCGCCTGACCGGATCGAGTGGCCATACATGTAGAGGCCGATCGGTTCAGGCCGAACTGCGTCAGTTCCGCCTGACCGGATCGAGTGGCCATACATGATCAGTTTTTCCAACGGCCAATCGTTCAGGCGGACGGATACGATTTGCCTTCAGGCTAAATTACACATACACGATGCTATTTTGCATCCGGTCAGTTAGACCTGAAGGTAAAACTGATCGTGTATACATTTCTGTCCGGTCAGGCAAATCGTTCAGGCGGACGGATGCGATTTGCCTTCAGGCCAAATTACACATACACGATGCTTTTTTGCATCCGGTCATGGAGTTCTGTCCAATCAGGAAAACCGTTCAGGCGGACGGATGCGATTTGCCATCAGGCCAAATTAAACATACACGATGCTATTTTGCATCCCGTCAGTTAAACCTGAAGGCAAAACGGATCATGTATGGAGGCCTTAAGTTATCTGCTTTGTGTAAATAATTCGAGTGTTCAAATTTAAGAAGTTATACTTTTAAATAGCAAACATTGTTGTATCAGAAAAAGTTGTGTTTTTAATTTATTTTAGAATGTCGTATGTTCTTAAGAAATAAATATCAGGATTATCTACGGAACTTGGCACTCATTTAGATCTCAATTCTTTTGTCGGTGAAGTCGATAACCATGCATCGCATATTCTTAAAATATTGAACTTGGCTCCCATTTTCACATTTATGTTTTTGATGGGATCCTATTTTACAAGATTTTATTTAGTTTCTCCTGTCCTGCTGTCTGTCTGTATTCAAATCTTGCAAGCTAAAACTTTCACTGTCCATGCAACACCAGAGGCCCGTTTCACGAAGCTACAAGTTACAAATTACAAGCGGAAGTCTCTTTCTAACTCCTTTTGCTAGAAAGAGAGTTCCGCTTGTAATTTGTAACTTGTAGCTCCGTGAAACGGGCGACAGGGGCACGTTTTATAAAGCTACAAGTAACAATTTTACAGGTCTAAACTGGAAACACTGCTCAAATAGCTGTGGCCCAAATTACCAGCGGAACTCCTTTTATAGCAAAAGGAGTTAGAAAGAGACTTCCGTTTGTAATTTGTAACTTGTAGCTTCGTGAAACGGGCCCCTGGGGCACGTTTTATAAAGCTACAAGTTACAATTTTACAGTTCTAAACTCGCAACACTGCTCAAATGGCTGAGGCCCATTTCACGATTAATTTGTAACTTGTAGCTTCGTGAAACGGGCCTTTGGTCGTCATTGGTCGAGGTTATATCAAATGGAAACTTGTAACCTGTAAATTGTAAATTGTAGCTTTATAAAACAGGCCACTGGTCGTCATTGGTCGAGGTTGTGTCAAATGGAAACTTGTAACCTATAAATTTTAATTTGTAGCTTTATAAAACCGGCCCCAGCCTGTGATAATGATTAAATAAATAGTATATTGTTGGGCTTGCAACCTGTCACTAATACGCTGGTAAACATCTTAGCCTAACTGCGCAAATTGTGGTTATAGAATTATCAACAAGTTTTTAGAGATGTTTGTAATTCTGTAGCTCTTCCTACCCCATTCTGGGAAAGAAGGCGTGAAATTATGTATGTATGTGTATTGTTCAACAAGCCATAATCACACGAGATGTTTAGCCACGCGAGCGAGAGTGGCTATAGTTTCTAGTGTCATTATGGTTGTTTAGTCTCGCGTTAAACACTCTACTTTTCAATTTGAATGCGAGGAAAAAAACGACGTTCTATAAAAAATTACAATATTTAACAAATGATGTGGTGATGAAGATGTAGTGACTAAGATTGAAAAGGGCATGCTTCTATGCCAAATGACTGAATCATTTGGAAAGGATGGATGAAAGAAGATTGCCGAAAGAGATATACAGAGCGAAAGTCAGTGGAAGGGTCGGAAGGGGCCATCCTAGGCGTACTTTTTCGAATCAAATTGGAGAAATACTGGAAAAGGGCTGAATCTTAAGTACCCGAAACCGACGTGCGTGCATGACTTGATGTATGAATGTGGAAGAAGCGAAAGACATTTGTCAGGATCGTAGCAGGTGGAAAGAAGTGGTCACTGCCTACCCTTCTGGGAAACAGGGGTATTTTATGTATGTATTTAACAAATATATAACAAAGTTTCTGACAAATTTGTTTTGCGGTTGTTACTTTTTTCTACAGTGACACTTTAAATGCTTGCATATTTAGCCAACAGATACAAACTTGAAAACTAGGTATTTGGACCATGCCTAATAAAATAAAATTATCCTTAATATATTTATATTTTACTTCATTTAAATGTGAATAACATAAACGTAATTATATATACATTATTTTGTATTAATAAATAGATAACATACCTTCAGGCTCAATAATTTCTTGTATCATATTGCTATCTTTTTGTAAGTTTTCAGGATGGGTTCCAGTTGTACTTTGACTTTGCAGACATCCTGTTATAATATCCATTCTTTGCCTTTTAAGGAACACTTCTTGAGAAGATTCAGCATCAGGTAGCAGTCTTTTGCGATCCTCTTGACAATGAAATTTGGTCGGTGCAGCCTCATTTGTCAAAAGTATCTTCTGACTAAAGCCAGTTTTGTATTGCATGTAGTTAATTGTGTCATTTTCCATCTGCAATCAACATTATTGATGAAATAAAAAGTGAAATGCCTGCCTACCTAATATTATGTTTGAGAAGACAATGGACTTTACAACAAGACAACACAGAAAACGGTAACCCTTAAATGATCTCTCTACGTTCCAGTGGTTGTTTTTTTTTAAACTATAACTACAGCAAGAAATTAAGGTTAGAAAAGAAAAATATCATGTACATTTTCAAGTGTTTTTTTTTTTTAATTACTTGCTCGAGTCTTGTTCTCGTCTCGTGGATAGTCGTTCTTAATGCATAACTGGGAAAGAGATAAACTAATTAATGTCACTTGGTACTGAATCTATGCTACAGTTCGTTAAAATTAGAAGGGTGAGCATTTAATTGATGTGTCCTTTAAAACCGACAAAATCCGTTTAAGGGTTAAGAGATAGCTAAACAACGTAACAGAGAATATTTGAAATCCGACTGGGGTGCAATGTAGGGTTGAAACAAAAGTGGTGGAGTGGAGTGGCACGAACTAATCATATTAAATAAAGAAAGACATAAACAATGCGATTAGTTCTAGTTTATCCTATTACTTACATCAAAGTGATCTTCACACATAAAAACATTTGTATGTGATAAAATGCTCTTTGGATCTCTTCCAGCTAATTGTAACCACATTTCTCGTCTTTTGGGCTTCGTTGGAACAGAAACATATATTTTATCTGGACGACTTATAGACGTATTTGTACACTGTGGCACTACACACCATTTATATACCATTATTTCCAATAAATTTGAAGAAAAATGATGAAATTCACTGCAGATGCTAAGCCTTCAAATGAACTTGTTTATTGTTTACTTGCGTGTGACGTCACACTTGTCATATGGCCAGCGCCATAGCTTTTTTTTGTTTAATTTACCCCACCAGTGGAAGGCGAAGGGATCTTAGCCCATGCAGCCAAGTCTTTTGTATTTTTTCTTCTGAGAGTGTTTTGTATTTTAAGGCCGAAGCCAAGTCGAAACAGCGTTTTTCAATGGCTTTTCGCGATGTTTTGAAAATTTAAACTTTAACATACATTTTTATTGATAATACAGTAGAATCTCAAGGAAATATTTAAGTAGTGTGCTTGTTATGTAGTGAAGAATCATTTAAAAAGGTTTTCTAAAATTAGTCAAATAGCCACTTGTCCCACTGCCGGCGAGGAAGCGATTAGCTATCGACTATTTTCTCGCTCAAGAAACGAACAAGAGATATAGATCCCGTGTCAATAAAAGAGACACATTACATTGATTGTTAATAATTGTTGATCCCACAATGCCGGCGAGAACTCTCTCCACTAGTTTATCGAAACAAAGGATAAAGATCCAATGACAATAAAAGAGACACATATATTAATAGTAGATCGCTGGCTCTACTCGCTTCCCTCTCGTCGTCGGCGGTGGGACAAGTGCCTAAAAGGGGTGATAGACGGACGAGTAAGTACGCCGTACTTGTGACTCCACCAGCTTACTCGCCCGTGTGTCATCAGAAGTACGCGTCCTTAAAACCGACGTGTAAGTTCGTCGGCGATCCAACGCATTTGAATTTTGCTCGTAGACCGTCTTGGCTCGTACGTCTGTCATCGCCGCGAGTCGCGAGCCGCAAACAAGGATCTTTTGGCAGTCTGTGGGTGAGGTGTTGACATTAGTGTTGTGTTATGTTGTTTATTTTGGTTCAGAAATTCTAGATAAAACCTAAAATGAGTGATTTATAATATGTGATACGATATAACTCCTTATTACCTAACTCAAAGCTTCCTCTGTCGACGATATTTTGCGTTTGAAGTGTGAGCAAGCTTCAACGTGTTTCACCGATGCGAGCCGAGTAAGTACTCGACCTTTAGGCCGGCCGCATACATACGTTTTCCGTATACGGTTTCCGAATACGTTTCCCGCATTCGGACATCCGCGGCCGGCCGCATACATACGTTTTCCGTATACGGTTTCCGCATTCGGAAAACGTATACGGAAAACGTATGTATGTGGCCGGCCTATTCGGAATTCCGCATTCGGAAAACGTATGTATGCGGCCTTCCTTAAGTACGCGGATTTAAAGCTCGTGCGTCTGTCACTGACGCGAGCCGAGTAGGTAGGTTCGCGACAATCGCGACCTTTAAGTACGCGGTTTTAAAGCTCGTACGTCTATCAGCCCTTTAAGGAGCAGTGTTAAAACCAAAGAGTAAAGTAACTATAAGGAACAACTAACTAACTTGACAATTGGCCGACAGTCACCAATGACGTGGCAACGGGTTACGCGTGGTGACTGCCCCTCTAGTTAATATACCTCAATGCACCTCGCTAAAAGTACCGGGAATATAATTGACAAATTATAACATAATTTAGTAATTTTATTCTTAACATTAATTCCAAGCACGCCATCGTAGTATCCCACGATAAGACTAGTTAAATTTGTAGGTAAAAATAATCTAATTTTCATTTGTATAATCCTGCTTTAGTTACATGTAGATATTGATAATTACTATCATTATCTACATGTAACTTTCATCAGTCTCAATCGTCCTTGCAAATGAGGGCTAATTTCGCCGCTTGTCCCTATTCACCTAAGCTGTATTCTCCACAATGGACATTTGCGCGAGATAGTATAATATAATACTGTAAAACGCGTCCGTAGCCGACCGCAGGCGGCCATATGCCGTTTCCGTCTGTAGTCGTGCGACACACCCAGCCAACCGCACGCAGCAGACTGCAGCAGCAGACGTCTCGGACGTCGGTATCATTACTGAGGCCATACTTTGAAAATCGAAGTTCGATGTTACGTTAGCTCCAACCCTGTCACTCGTCATTCGAGACTAAATCGGGATAAAATCATAATCATTTTGTTAAAATAAAATCAAAACATTTAGATAGAGATTTATTCGACACTATTCGACATGTATGTTACCCATAAGTTACTATAGCAACAGCCTAACTTTTTATAAATCATAGAACTAGAGTTCATATTCTAACATCTTCTCTTTTTGATAAGTTATTCTTTGCTCAGACCCATTTGGTTACAAAGCATGAGAAGCCTTGGTTTGAATAGTGGCTTGGTCATCATATCCGCCAACTGGAACTCTGTTGCCACTTTATTGATCAGCAACGCACCTTCTGATACTGCTTCTCTAACAAAGAAGTTTCGTATCCTTATGTGTTTAGTCCTCTGGTGGAACTCAAACGGTGGGTTGTGTGCCAGTTTTATCGCTGATTTGTTATCAACGTGCAGCACTGGTACCTCAATAGCTCCATCAATGCTTTCTAGCAGTCTTTTCAACCAAATCATTTCTCTTGTAGTTTCACTGGCTGCAACTACTCCTGCCTCAGTAGTAGAAATTGATACTGAAGCCTGTCTTTGGCTTTTCCAGGATATTAGCCCACCAGCATATATGCAAATCATTCCTGTTGTAAGCGTCCTGTTTCCAAGTCTCCACCATGATCCGCATCGCTGTAGCAGGACAATATTTTTCCATCGTTTTTCTTGTAGATTATGCCCCAATCCAAGTTTCAACCTTGAAGATATCGCAAAATACGTTTCACCTTAACAACATCTTCATTGCACGGGTTCTCCAGTTTTCTAGAAGCGACACCTACAGCAAAAGCGATGTCGGGTCTCGTCCCTACCATCAGGTATGCTAATGCTCCCACCACTTGCCTGTACGGATATTTGTGAGACACATTATCTTCTTTTATTTCTGTGAATTCTGTGCTATCTTTTAGTATCGGAGTGCCAACTGACTTGCATCCTTCCATACCGAACTTTTCTAGCAGTTTCTTGGTATATGCGGCTTGATTAAGCTTTATTGAACCATCTTCTCTTCTTTCTATCTCTAATCCTAGAAAATAACTGGCTGGCTTTGTCTTAATCTTGAATCGCCCCTTTAACTCTTTTAGGAAACATTCTGATTCTTCTTGATGAGTGGAAGCTAATAAGCCATCATCTACATATAGACATAGAATAAGCCTTCTCTCCCCCCTCTGTCTTATGAAGAGACATGGATCAGCTTCATTTTCTGTAAATCCAATTTTCAGAAGAAACTGTTTCATACAGTTGTTCCAACACCTTGGAGCCTGTTTGAGTCCGTATAGGCTTCTTTTTAATTTGCAGACTAAACTTGGATTTTCATTATACCCTTCAGGTGGTTTCATGTAAATCTCCTCATTCAGACTGCCATAGAGAAAAGCTGTAGATATGTACGTCAAACTGTGTTAGTATCATGTTATCTCGTGCAGCAATGCTCAGTACGGCTCGAATTGTGCTCATTTTGGCTACTGGACTGAAAGTTTCATAGAAGTCTACTCCTTCCTTTTGAGAGTTACCTTTGATGACTAATCGGGCCTTAAATCGCTCGACACTTCCATCTGGATTAGTCTTCACTTTAAAAATCCATTTGCATGGTATGGCTCTTCTTTTTTCCGGTAAAGGCACCATTTCCCATTTCTGGTTTTCTTTCAATGATTTGATCTCATCATCCATAGCAAGTTTCCATTTATCACTCTCTTGACATTGAATTGCATCTTTGAATGACTGAGGTTCCTTAATTTCATTCAACTCAGCTACTGTAGTCATCACAAAATCATCAAATCTTTGAGGAGGTTTAAGTGCAGAACGATCTCTCAGTGTCATTCTTTGCTCAATTTCTAGTTCCTCTGATTGTTCAGGTTCTTCTCTACTATCTGATCTTTGTTCTACTGCTTCGTCGCTGCAGTCTTCGAATTGATCATAATCTATGCAAGTCGGATTTTCCTCTGGAAGTGGAATTTCTATTGTATTTGGTGGAGAAGAGTCTTCAGAAGTACTTGGAATAACAGAAAAAGGTATTTTTATTTCTTTCTCTTTGTTAGTTTTCAATGTCTTCTCTTCAAATATAACGTCTCTGGACCGAATTAATTTGTTCTTCTCTAACGACCAAATTCTATAGCCTTCATCGTTGTCGTAGCCTACTAGGATACCTTTTATTGCCTTTTTGTCCAATTTCTTCCTAGTTATCTTTGGAACGTGTGCATAGCAAGTGCAACCAATTATCCGCAAGTGCTTGATTCTTGGTTTCCTATCATACCAGATCTCATATGGTGACTTGTCCAAAGGAGTTGGGCCTGTTCTATTTAAAACATATACTTTAGCACCAACTAGTTCTGCCCAAAGAGCCTGTGGTAGATCATTTGCATGCATTATTGTTCTCATGGCTTCAACTACTGTCCGGTTGTCTCTTTCAACGCATCCGTGTAGTTGCATTGGTGTATGTGGCATAGTCAATCTTTGCCTAATTCCGTTCTTTTGTAAAGTTCTTCGTACGGTTTTATTATCAAATTCTCCACCGTTATCACTTAAAAGCTCTCTTACTATAAACCCTGATGCTCTTACTTCAGCAAGCATAATTTCAAGGTTTTTGTGAACTTCCGATTTCCTGTTTAAAAAATAAACCAAGCGGAATTTGCTAAAATCGTCCTTGCAGAGTAGGAAGTACTTGTTTCTTCCAAAAGAATCTCTGAACGGCTCACATACGTCAGCAGGTATGAGTTCTGCAGGCTCAGTCGCTCTTTTTCGTGTACCAAATTTTAGTCGATGTGCTTTCCCATATATACAACCTTCACATGTTTCATCATCTAACTTCAGCTTTATACCAAGTTCTCTATCAACTACTTTCTTCACATGAGCTTTATTCTGGTGTGCCAATCTTTCATGGTATAACTGAAGCAAATTCTCGTCTGAAATGCAATTTATTTCAATTGGCGTTACAGGCTTTACATTTATTAGTCTGAGTTTGTAAAGACCTCCATGTTTCTGTCTGTCTCCAATAAGTATTACATCTCCATCTTTTATGATTTTGCATTCTGTTGTCGTTGACATGAAGAGACTGTTTGATAGTCGGTCCTGAGCTGATAAGACTGAAAACAGGTTCTTATTTATGGTAGGTACATACCACACATCTGCCAACAATGTCGGAATCCTTTTTCCATTTACAATAGCCTCTATAATAATACTTCCTTTACCAACAGCCTTGATAACTTCACCATTTGCTGTGGTTACAGTGTGTGGCGCCTTAAAATTCTCGAATGATTGGAAAAAATCCTTTTTGTTTGTCACGTGACTAGTCGCTCCGTTATCCACAAACCAATTATTTCTATCGTCTGCATCATTCGTATTCTGTACTGCCAAAACATTCATGTTGTTCACACTTGTCGAAGCTTTTTCTTTAGGCTCCTTAGGTGGTCTTCCGTTTGAAATCCATTTCGAACATTGTTTGATTCTGTGCCCAATTATTCCACAGTAGTGACATCTATCTGACTTCTTCTTATTCTTTAATTTAGAAGTTGGGTTCTCTCTTACTACGAGCGCTTCCACTTTCTCTCCAGTTCTATTGCTTAACGCTCTTTCGTATGAGCATAACTGACTAGTAATATTTTCCACAGTTCGTTCATTTTTAGCCATAAGTAACCAGCTAGATTTAAATGAGAAATATTCTTCTGGCAATTTTTCTAAAATCTTACAAATAAGAAATAGCTCGGGCAAATCATTCTTAGAGGGTTTCTTTTGAAGTTCTCTTGTTAATTCAACCCAAATATTCTTTAATTTGCTGAGATGAGTTGCCATATTGTCACCTGTTTGCATGCTATAGCGAAGAATTTCATACAAAGGTCGTAAGCTTTGTCTTCTGAAACACCATCAAACAAGCGATGCAGCTCTAGCCATACCTCTTTTGCAGTGGAAAATCTTATTACTTTCTCTAAATTGTCTTCAGATAAATTCGTGGTAATGATAAGGAGGGCAGTACTGTCAGCAGTCGAAAAATTCTGTAACGTGGTCTTGTACTGTGAAAGCTGCTCTTTAGTTGCGTTTGGAGGAGGTTGGTCAGGATTTTTGATCTTGCCTTCAACTATATCAAAAACTCTCAAACCTTTCAAAGCGATCATAATTTTATACTTCCATGTAATCCAATTTGAGTCCGTTAACATTCCAAGTTGCATTTTTGAAGCATCCAAAATACACTTCTCCATCTTGGCAAAATACGGGTTAAAACCTTTACTTGAAGTTATTAATTATATCTCGCGGAACCACGCTCTGCTACGATTTTAAAATAATATCAAAACATTTAGATAGAGATTTATTCGACACTATTCGACATGTATGTTACCCATAAGTTACTATAGCAACAGCCTAACTTTTTATAAACCATAGAACTAAAGAGTTCATATTCTAACAAATGGGATGGAGCGAACGTAACTTCGATTTTCAAAATAAGGCCTCTTGATTTGCAATCGGGCGTCAGCGACGAGTGTGTATGCGGTCGAGCGGCAAGTGCCGTGACGCTCGCTACGGAAGGAATTTCATAGAAATATATATATAAGCCAGAGGCCCTACTTTAAAAATCGAAGTTCGAAGTTATGTTAGCTCCATCTCTGTCACTTGTCCTTCGAGACTAAATCGAGAGAAAGAGATGGAGCTAACGTAACTTCGAACTTCGATTTTCAAAGTAGGGCCTCAGACCCTCAGTAGAGACGCCGGCCGTTGCCTTCTGCGGTCGGTCGCCCATGCCCTTATAATCTGTGCGGTCGGCTGCGGCGGAATAAATGATACCTAAGTAAGTTACGCATTCAAGACACTGAGGTCGCCGAGTGATAATTAGCTCTAACGCTTGTAGTATCTCTTATTAGTCTGTGCTTGTATGCGTTGCCGGCAGTCAATTCATAAAATTATGTGTGAAATTTAATGGTTGTGCTTGGCCATGGCATTCGTGCGAACGTGTATTTACACACGGTGTGGTTCCAACCTAGGAATAAGGACATAAAGCATAGAAACCGGACTATAAGACCTACTTTGCGTCAGCTATCTTTCTCTACTTTTTAGATTACGTATTACATGAGAAAAAACGAAACAAAAGTAGGCTGTTTTTTCTTCTTTAAATGTCATTGTCACAAGGTTTTACACAGGGACTTCTTTGTCCTTCCTATAGGAAGGATTTGTCTTTCCTTGTCTAGATGTCCAAATACTATAGGTGCTTATAGGTCCAAATCACACCTTACTCTCTCATCTCTTTCCAACTCACTATGAAAACCATAAGTAAAAATAAGTGAACCATAATGTATTTTCTGCTTATTTAGTACGGTTTCTATGCCTTTAGTCCTTGTTCTTTGGTTCCAACATTATTATTATTTCTAATCAATAATGTACTTTCCTACTTTTACTAGCTTATTATTATTTATTTATTTTAATGGCGTCTACAAGTTATGTAATTTTGCCAATGTCAAGTATATATAAGCAATTGTACGGTGAATCGTCGTTGTCGTCGGCGTCTTCCAGTCCCAGTCGGCAAACCATTGAAGATGGCGGGCATCCACTTCAATGGCTTGGAGTGTTCTTGACCGCTTGCTCATTCAGAATCAACTTTTCACTGTTATTATATTTGATGCATATTCTTCGTCAGTTTTGGAGGTTACTTCACAAAGTTGCCCTGGATTTGCGAACCAAAATCAACGATAAAGTAATTTACAAAAAATTTAATAAAAAGACAGATGTTTTCAAAATGACAGCTAGACAAGAACCCCTTTTACTAGCTTGTCTGTGTGAAATTGTGAATGACTTTTCCTACCTATAATGTTTGTTTATTTATTTTAATGGCGTCTACAAGTTATGTAATTTTGCCAATGTCAAGTATATTAAGCAATTGTACGGTGAATCGTCGTTGTCGTCGGCGTCTTCCAGTCCCAGTCGGCACACCATTGAAGATGGCGGGCATCCACTTCAATGGCTTGGAGTGTTCTTGACCGCTTGCTCATTCAGAATCATCTTTTCACTGTTATTTGATTTGATGCATATTCTTCGTCAGTGTTGGAGGTTACTTCACAAAGTTGCCCTGGATTTGCGAACCAAAATCAACGATAAAGTAATTTACAAAAAATGAAATAAATAGACAGTTGTTTTCAAAATGACAGCTAGACAAGAACCTCCTACCTATAAACGAATGACCAAAAACTGACGTTTTCATTGTCATTCTTAGCTGTCATTAAGCATTAGCACTAGAATCACCGAGCATAACGGATTACGTTGTTATTGTTATTATTTCCATTCCATTTTCCATCGTTACCGTTGCCGACCTTTTCATAGGAACAAGGGTTTTCAAGTCTCTTGATATAAAAAAGGTACTTTGTGCTCTTGATAATTTCGTAAAATATCTTTAAAATATGCTTGCCACCACAGCCAACGCCTCTTCGTCGACAAGCTCGCCTTAAGGGCATATTACACTACATTATTAGCGCTTTAAAGAGTAAAATTTTTTTTGATCATAAATAAATAAATAGGTACCTATCAAAAGACAATCTCATGTTGTCACCACACTTCGCTATTCGCTATTCGTTATTCGGCTTATGCCGGCACCACACTTCGCTATTCGCTATTCGTTATTCGGCTTATGCACCTACATTCGACGAAGTGTGGAGCGTTTATTAGTCTATGTCTTCTTTATTAGCACGCATAACGCACAAGCGCGATAGCAAATATTTTGCAAATACGGCGCAGCCGCATAACGAATAGCGAATAGCGAAGTGTGGTGCCAGCATCATATAAATTGACCTAAAATTGAATTCCGATGCTGGTAACATCACATATTTCAATGTCATTCATACCATACATCGAATGACATTGACTGATTCATTCGTTTAATTTCCTCAAGGAAGGTAACTGGGTAAAGTGATAACTGATAATAAACATAACAGAACTATTTACTTAGTTAGACATAGGCAGTCTTATAATTGTTTAAAGTTTAGAAGTGCATAAACACTTGAATTACATAGCATTGTAAATATTTAATTCAAGTTGTGATGGAATAAGTACCCATGTAAGATACAAAAAAATCCCAAGACCACTATCACAAGCGCAATATTTTTGTAAAATGACGATCGTGAGTAAGTATTTATTAAGCAAGGTACTCATTGGATTTGTCGGTGCTCGCAATGCTAGGTAAATTTGTTACCACTTAATGTCTTCACTTTTCTTACGAACATAAAGCCTTAAACAATAAAGTTTTATGGTCATACTTTTCAGATGTCTGAGCAAAGTGAGCAATGCTCCCAAATATGACGTTGTTGTGATTGGCGGTGGTATAGTGGGCGCTGCATCAGCTAGGGAACTTCTGATCAAATATCCATCTTTGAAAGTTGGACTGTTAGAAAAAGAAAACCGCTTTGCCTATCACCAGAGTGGAAACAATAGTGGGGTTATCCATGCTGGTATCTATTACAAGACAGGATCCCTGAAAGCGAAGCTGTGTGTTGAAGGACATGCCTTAGCCTATGAATACTGTGATAAAAAAAAGGTTCCATATTTAAAGTGTGGTAAATTAATTGTTGCTACCAAGCGAGCAGAGATTCCACGGCTGTTAACACTATATGAAAGAGGCCAGAAAAATGGTGTTAAAGATATGGAGCTTATGGATCAAAATCAAATGAAAGAAATAGAACCAAATTGTAATGGGTTACAAGGAATTTGGTCTCCACACACTGGTATTGTGAGCTGGGGTAAGGTCACAGAATCATTTGTTGATGATTTTGTTGAGAGAGGTGGGGAAAAACATTTAAACTTTGAAGTAAGAAAGTTTGCTGAGACAGGAAATGCTGATTATCCTGTTTTAATAACTGATGAAAAAGGAAAAGAGGTACAAGCTGCTTATGTGCTCACTTGTTGTGGTCTCCAGTCTGATAAGGTTGCAATGCTAACAGGTTGTCCTGAGGAACCTAAAATAATACCATTCAGAGGTGAATACTTGTATATAGTAAAAGAAAAGAGTGATATTGTCAAAGCTAACATTTATCCAGTCCCTGATCCCAGGTTCCCATTTTTAGGCGTCCATTTGACGCCTAGGATAGACGGACGGATCATTGTGGGACCAAATGCTATCCTAGCATTTGCTAAGGAAGGATACAGGTAAGGATGACCATTTAATATTAAAATAATTTAATAAGCTAAGAACTAATTCAATGCAAAAAAATACTGACACTGCAATAGGTGATGTTATGTAATTGTTACATAATAATTGTCAGATGTTACATAATAATTGTAAGATGAAATCTGATCATGTTATCACTCATTATGTTACTTAAACAATTTGTTATCTTTAGGTACAGCTGATAAGCAAGGTTGACATCCTCATGCCAACCATTTTACTGAGTGGAGACCTTTTAGGCACACATCATTATAGGATTTTCCAATCTATTATGTCACTTCAATGTAATATGGAGATAAGAACCAGTTTTATTATGTTATTGAATCTTTTGATGTGATATACAAATAAACATTTTTCTATTCTTTAAGAAGTAAATAAAACATTTTGAAATAGGCTAGCAAGTTCTTCTTTATGACTTGATAAAAATTCAAAATGACCTTTAATGGGTCATCATTAATGTATTATGTTAGATAAATAATTTTATTCTCAGTGATACAGGGAGAAAAACTCTTGCATGCATAATTGAGAGTAGGTATGGATTTAAGTATGCACCTATATTCATTCCTTCTGTTAAAATTTCCAATTTACGTAATTGCACCAGTGTTCGACACTTTAAGCTGACATGCACCAATAATCGACACTTAACTCTTAATTCAAACATCATACGGTCTTAAATTGAGTGTTACAAAACAAATGAATAACCCTTATCTTCTGTAAAATAAGAATCAGTGTCGATCATGGGTCCTTGTCGATTACTGGTTCCACTACGTTTATACATTTTAACTATATGACTTTCAAACTTTGTGTGCACGATTAAGTATAATTATCTCTAGAAAAGACAACTAGGACTTTTTGTTTATTTGGGTGTGTCACAAATAAATGTTTAGATTTCTGTTTTTTTTATCAAAGCTAGAGGTTAGTAGCTAGAGGGACAAACTGACTAAGCGACATATTAGTTGCTTATCAGCCTATAAGCCGGAATCCGTGATAACACCACCACAGGGACATCTTTAATACCTACTCTCACTTTCAGATGGAGCGACTTTAATATGAAAGAGATGAAAGATATAGTACAATTTAAAGGGTTCCGCAATGTCGCGATGAAATACGCCGGGTTTGGTTTGCAAGAGATGGCGCGCTCGTGGGTAATGCCGCTTCAAGTGAAGCAGTTGCGAAAGTTTGTTCTGTCGCTGACAACGGCTGACGTCGAGCGCGGGCCTTCTGGCGTCCGAGCACAGGCTATGGGAAGTGACGGTAAGACCTAAAGTAAGGGAGCGACCACAGCAGAGCTTAACGGTGCGCAAATTACGGTCCGTCACAATTGACGCCATGTAATTCCTATAACCCACCCTTTTGTTTACGCAACGTCACCGTATTTTACGCGTCGGTGTGGCCGGTCCTTCAAGTACCCTAATTTCAGTAGCAAGACTAATTAATACAGAGAGCTTACTCCATAGGCGTGACAGCCCTGGGAGCCGCGATGAAGTACTAACGGATTGAAAACATTCATAACGCGATGATTGGCCTATTCCCAGTTGTCCACACCCCCTTTGTCCACACTGTGGACAACTGGGAATAATAAATCCCAGTTGTCCACACCCTCGAAAATAGGTGTGGACAACTGGGAATAAAAAGAGTCATTTAAGAGTACCTAACAAACGTTTACTTAAAATCTGGTTTATATATCTGATCTAGTTTTAAAGATAATATTAGCAAAAATACGTGTATTCGTGATTATTTTCATATTTGTAGAACATTTGTTTGTAATATAAACCAGATTTTAAGTAAACGTTTGTTAGGTACTCTTAAAGGACTCTTTGTATTTTCCTGAACCTGGGTATAATACATAAATACGAATATATCTACTTAAGTACATTAATAAAAACTAACACAGTTGAGTCAAATTAAAGAGTGTGGACAACTGGGAATAAAAAAAATTTATTCCCAGTGGTCCACACCTATTTTCGAGGGTGTGGACAACTGCTGGGAATAGGCCCGATGATTGCACAGCCGAATTTAAGCCGTGAACGTACAATTGCCTTCGTTACGCGTTGCCCAGTGCGAAGTTGACATTTAATATAAGAAAACACTCCTCAGCACACTGCATTCTTGTGAAATTCATTGAACTTTTACATTCGTAGGCACTCTAATAGAAGACTTCGTGTTCGACTCGGAGCCGAGCTCCGGCGCGGTCGGCAGTCGAGTGCTGCACTGCCGGAACGCGCCCTCCCCCGGCGCCACTTCGTCTCTAGCCATCGCCAAAATGATTACGGAGAAAATGACCGAACAATTCAAATTATCCAACAAAGACTAACTGAACTGCTAAACATAACGTAATTCTGCAACGCTGTTTACTTATAGATCTTATCTGGTGACACGACAGAAGTATTTTTTTTACAAATTGAAGAAAGTAGACACTCATAACATTATTTTTGACACCCTGATCGTAATGGAGACTAACGATGGCCAATGTGCAAATACTGAAGCTTTTTCAGTCCTAGGATTTCATTTTATTTGAATAAAAACACGTTAGAGACTAGTTATTCTGTATAAATAAGGAATCTGGACTTTGCCTTTAAAGTTTGGCTGTATTTTTTATAGCGATTTATCAATATAATTTAACGTACCTATTCTACTTTTATAATTATATTTACACCATATAATTACTCATCTAAATACGTATAAATAAATACTTATTTCATTTCATTATTTTTGGATGCGTTTTTCTTGTTATCATGTATTTAAATCACAACTTTACTGTAATTATGTAAGAACAAATTATATTCCATAATGTAATGTATGATTGATTATGCACAACAGTAATATAATTTCTATCGTGTTTTCAGGCCACCAGGGGCCTGTTTCTCAAAAAAGTATTTGTCTAATAATATTAGTGTTTTGTCTCATTTTGTAGTTTTATTTATGAGACAATACACTAATACTGAGAAATGGGCCCCAGGCGCGCCTCACAAGTTGGCGTTGCAAGTTTGCGTCAATGTACTACACCTATCTATAGTGGGAAAAAAATTACTTGACCGAATCGTATCTCGAAAACCCTAAAACAAAACCATTGTGTTTATTGTATCGCCACTAACGAAGGCAAATAACCGGTAATTACTGGTTTTAACCGGTTATTTTCATACAAAAACGGTTAATAACCGGTTAAATTGCATTCCCTAATCGCCACGTGCCACAATTGCTTTGAAATGGAGGGTGCTAACTACCATGCGATATTTTTTTACTCTACTTTCTTGATGTAATAAGGTTAAAATTTTAACAAACTCCATATATGTTATCGGCTACTTTTAATTTGCAACTAGTAGAGTTAACACACACACGAATACTACGACTACGATGGATCTTCGAGATATGATTGGGCCAACTAGAAACAAGTCTTCTAGGCGTAAAATTAATTTGGGCGGGGACATTGTGGTTTGAAAACAATGTAATTTGCTTTAAGTGTTAAATCTCAACGACATCCCTTTAATTTGTAATCTAGTTTTTCTTTTTGCTATTTCTTAATTTAAGCTACTTGGTGCTACTTGTAAATCGAAAAACTAATTATGTTAAATTATTTTTATATAGCTCTTTTACATTGATTAGAGACTCGCAGATTTTTATATATTGTTATTAAATAAATAAGCTTTATTTTTTATTTGGTTGTTTTTAGGCGTCCCTATTTTTTTATAATGGGTTGGTATCCGCAACTCGACGTCCTGAGCCTTCTTGGCGTGTAACAGAACCGTTATAAATAAGATGGCTTTGTAGTCCGTCTGTCCACATCGGCGTATCTAGGGATTCTTCCATGGGCTGGGCTTGCTGAGGGTACTAGGACTAGCAGGGGCTATCCCTTGTTTTGTCGACACTCGTAGACACAAGTCTAACCCAACTTAACCAACGTAATTAATACCTATTTAAGATAACCTGAAAAAAAAAACAGGGCTTTAGCAGAAAATAGCATCGATAGAGTGAAATTCGGTGAAATGAAACATTCGATCAAAAAATTGTGTATACGTAAGGTGCGTACTGACTAGAGGCACGCTCGGCTCGCCCTGTTTCCTCAAATGCGTACGCGACGCGCCTCGGCCTTCCGGACCCACCGTAAACCCGCCCGTTCCCGTAGAGTCATCCCTAGTGGTACGGTGGGTATTTCTATATCCCCACGGTACCACCATAGTGCTGAAATACAACAATATTACAGTAACAGTAGTTATACGATACCACCGACGTCGCTAATTTTCCCACTTAACATTAGGCCAAATACGTAGGTAGGCTTAGGTTATGTTATTTTTGCGGCAGGCCCGGAGGGCCCAATCACCCAGAATTTGAAATTAGACAGTGTCAACGGAGCTCTTATTTCTGGGTGGTTTGGCCCTCCGGGCTTCTGCAAAACTAACATAACCTAAACCTACCTACGTATTCTAATAATCTATATCTATAAACCTAATTTGACATCACTATAAGTTAGTGGTATCGTTTAACTTTAATTTAGTACCTAATGGTGGTACCGTGGGGATATAGAAATACCCACCGTACCACTATAGGGGAACGCGCGTTGGTACGGTGAGTCGGAAAGGTGCGCCTCCCTTCAGCAGGCCCTCAGCCTTTCGTGTTTCTAGAGACAGGTAGGGCCTCTGTCTGTCCAATTATCTGTTGGCATGATTGAATCAAGTACCTATAGTGGTTTCTTAGATAAATACTGTACCTACCTGATATTTAACGCATTATATCGGTAAAAATGTTGGGTACATTTATTACATAACATAGGTAGGTACCTATTGCACGTGTGGTTGCCGGCTTAGAATAGTGCCACTCCATGTCTTCCCGTGAAAGTCGTAAGAGGCGACTAAGGCAATAAAGGCTTGTAGTATTGTTAGGCCGGGATTACACCTGGGGCACGTTTTATAAAGCTACAAGTTACAATTTTACAGGTCTAAACTGGCAACACTGCTCAAATAGCTGGTCTTCATTGGTCGAGGTTGTGTCAAACGGAAACTTGTAACCTGTAAATTACAATTTGTAGCTTTATAAAACAGGCCCCTGTAAGTTATTACGTAAGTTTCGAGACGCAACTATGGGTAAGAGTGAGTGGCAAATATCTGCATCTCTCTCTTGCATATAGCTTTGTTTCAAAACTTATGTAATAACTTACAGGTGTAATCCGGGCCTTAGACGATGAGTTTGCCACCTGTCACTATTATACACATGGTAAACATCTTAGGCTGATTCTCAAAAAATTGGCACTTTTGATGATTTTAGGTTTTTAATTTTCAATTTTTTTTTTGTGCCATATTTATGATTGTTTGAGCAAAAACAAATACAAATCAATGGGAGGGAACAAGAAATTGCTAATATCATAGAATATATAGCCATTTTAAATTTGTATGGACAGGTTAATTAGACTTTACTACCAGGATAATGAGAAACTGCAATGGGTTAATGATATACTTGAATAGGATAATGAGAAATAAAAAACACAATTGCTCGTTTCTTTAATTTGTATTTATATTTAATTTAAACCCTCATTATGTGAATTATAAACGCTATTTTGTCATTAGTCTCACTCACAATCAACTTTTTATTTTCTTATTCCCAATCAATAACACTTTTGTACTATTTCTTATGTGATTATCACAAAATGTATAATTGAGCCTCTATATAATATTATACTCAAGTAAGAATGACTAAAATTAATTACTTTTTCAAATGATTCCACATAGAATCAAGTTACGTACAGACTTCGAATTGAGATCAAGAATAAAGAGATTTTGAACACATAGAACACTAATGATAATGATGATAAAGTTAAACAGTAGGTTTCATTTTTGCTTAAAAAATACTTTGCATTTTAACACTAAAATTACTGAAAATAATTGAATTATAAGATTATAACCTAAGCCATTTTTGGCAAATTTAACAACATTGACCGAAAATGAGTTACTTTAGCAAATGATTCCACATAGGATAAAGCTAAATAACATAACACAGTACAGACTTCTAATTGAGATCGACAATAGCGATATTTTGAACACGCCGAACAGTAATGATAATAAACTTAAACAATAGGATAACATTTTTGCTTAAAAAATACTTTGCACTTTAACAATGATTACTGAAAATAATCGAAATCTAACCTAAGCCACTTTTTTTGGCTGATTTAGTAACATTGACCAAAAACATAACATGACTTACTTTAGCAAATGATTCCACGTAGGATATAGCTAAATAACATAACACAGTACAGACTTCTAATTGAGATCGACAATAGCGATATTTTGAGCACACAGAACACGAATGATAATTAAGTTAAACAATAGGATAACATTTTTGCTTAAAAAATACTTTGCACTTTAACAATGATTACCTACTGAAAATAATCGAAATCTAACCTAAGCCACTTTTTTTTGCTGATTTAGTAACATTGACTAAAAACATAACATAAGTTACTTTAGCAAATGATTCCACATACAATCAAGCTACAGTACAGACTTCTAATTGAGATCAAGAATAGAGAGATTTTGAACACATAGAACACTAATGATAATAAAGTTAAACAATAGGTTAACATTTTGCTTAAAAAATACTTTGCACTTTAACAATTCTTACTTAAAACAATCGAAATTTATAACTTAACTTACTTTTTTGCTGATTTATTCATGGTTTGCAAAACCAGATACAATAGGTATGAATATAAAAGTAAAAGTAGAATCAAACCCAACGAAAACAATTGATAATTCTAATGATTATTAATTATAACCATATTTAAATAAATTTTCTCCATAAAAATTTACGAGCACCTGGTTCGTTAAAAATAATATTCTTACTCTATAGAATATTCAGTCAAATCTTCAAATATGTATTGACCCCTTCTATTTACTACGGGATCATTTAACATCTTCACAACAGCTGATGAAGCAATGAAATCTTTATCCATTGCTTGAGGCCAAGTAAACAGATTGTTTGATGATCTCCCACTTTTACGTATGAAATTTATTTCTAAGATATCATTTTCATTAATGTTTAATAATTTGACCGATGTAATATTTCACTTTTTTTTTTGTCTCGTATTTAACCAGAACCCACATGTCGCATTTGTAGGGAAAGTTATTTGAAATTTCATTATTTTCGGGCAGTATTTTGGTATTTGTAGGTGTATATCGGTTCTGTACTTGAACGTCTAACAGGTTGACTGCGGTAGAGTTGTCAATTGAAATGAGTGCGTCTTGATCTGTAATATCGACACTGAACACATCTGCATCAATGTTTTCGGAAAGATCTTTATTATTGAAATCATCAGAGTTGTTAAATTCTGGGAATGTGGTGCTGGAAATCAATTCCGCGGGCAGGTCTTCCTTGTTTAATACAGAAAAAGCTTGAGATCTCTTTACAATCGCTACTGAAGAATTATTTAACATACTGCAACTATCATTACTAATGTCGTATTCTGGATCTTCGAATAAGTCAATTGCGGTGCTGTTTGCAGTTTTCATTGAGGCGTCCGGATTTGTAGAAGTGCTGGCAATCAATTCCACAGGAAGGTCTTCCTTATTTAATACAGAAAAAGCTTGAGATCTCTTTACAATCGCTACTGACGAATTATTTGACATACTGCAACTATCATTACAAATGTCGTATTCTGGATCTTCGAATAAGTCAATTGCGGTGCTGTTTACAATATTAATTGAGGCGTCCTGATTTCTAGAAGTGCTGGCAATCAATTCCACAGGCAGGTCTTCCTTGATCAATGCACAAAAAGCTCGAGATCTGTTTAAAGTTGCCACTGGCGTGATATTTGACATACTGCTATCCTTAAAAATGTCATATTCCGTGCCTTCAAATAAGTTACTTCCAGAGCAGTTCGCAGTATTAATTGAGGCATCTGTATTAATGTTTAAGAAATCATCATTAATCTCAGACCATTCCAGATTAGTAACTGCAATAGGGATATCTATTTCTGATAATTCGGTACTAGCTAACGATTTTATGGGAATATTTTCCTTTTGAGTTTCAGCACTCTTTAAATTCAATGCTGAAGTTGCTGTTGATAATCTGAAACTGTCAATACAATTGTCATAATCTGTGGCTGGTTGGGAGTTAGCTGGTTTTAAAATAACCTGAGATAAAATGTTAATTTTCTTCTGCCTTTTTGGTCTTATCTTGTCTAGTCTTTTATTTATTACTTGAGTGTTACGGTTTTGGCGATCGGCAGTAATTTCCATGCTTGTTGTAAAATGAAGGTCATGAAAGCCAAGATGCGTACCATGAAAACATACTACTGGTTTATTGACACAGGAGTTTTTAGTGCAACTAACTTTTCTTAAAGTTACTTGGTATCTTTTACTTTCATGCCATACAACTTGATGAACTTTTTGAGTGCCCTTGAATCGACGAAGATCAATTGGCAAAAGGACATCTTTTTCCAAGATGGCATGGTCTAGGACTTCTTTAATTACGATATTTTTAACATTTGTTCGTAGGTGGTAAACAAACGCATCGAAATCGGCCACATCCTGACCATGGGAGACTACCCTATCAGCGGTGCGCTTCAATACCGCACCCACACCATCTGGAGCACCTTTTCCATGACCCGCCTCTGTATAATTCCACGTCAGGGACTTTAAATTAGGATAATTCCATTTAAGTGCTGTTACGATGAAAAACATTTTATAGTTCCTGTATTGGGAAGTTGCAGAATCAGATACAAAATGAAAAGTATCGATTAGAGGCGAAGCTTCTTTAAGATAATCTAATATGGGCTCCAAATGTGCCCAAACTGCCGACGCGTCATGTCTTATGTTTGGACTAACTGTAGCAAAGCATTGAGTCTGTTTTATATTATTTTCAGTAAAAAAATATAGAACACATGTGTGTAAAGAAATTTGCTTTTTACTACCTCCAAAATGGGCTGATTGTATTTCTCTGGTGTACTGACATTTGTAGTTTTCGGAAAAATCTATATGAATATTGGCTTCGTTTGACTTTAAATGTTCTTTTAAATTATTTACTGCCTGTTGCTGGGATTTCATTTTTGCACAATGATCTAAGAATTTGATAACCAAATTTTCAAAAATCTCAAGTGTTTTTTTTGCCTCTGTGATGATTTTCTCTTTTTTAACTACTTTGATAGCCTTTTCAGCTCCATTGTTTACAATGTTGTCTGTTTTATACATCCACGACCAATAAGCAAAATCAATAGAATTATCGAATTCTAAATATGTAACCTGCTTTTTCATGCACCTCTGACATTTCCGGGATAAACAATCCACATTATTTTTATCACAACACATCTCTTCTAAAACGTCCTTACTACCAATAATTTTTCTACCGTATAGTGCAGAAACTAAGAGCTGAAAATTTTCATGTATAATACAAAGACATTGTTCAGAAGGTTTCTGTGATGCAAATAGTACCCAAAATGGCCTAAATCTACAGAAAGTGGCGTAACTTAACTTGTAGGTGTGAGTTGAGATGAAGTTTTTGTAGACATTGTGAATAGTGTCGGTTAAATACCGTCTTTGCCTGCGTTTACCATTTTTTTTTACAAATTCTTTTTTACCAGCAGCCATTGAGCTATTTTCATCAGATTCAAAAAAGTTCAAGACATCCTTTTTAATTTTTTTTACAGGTATGCTCTGTTTCACCCTTCTTCTGAATATGGTTTTCAATTTGCCAAGGACTCCTTTATTTTTCAATTCGGCTTTCACATGATTTTCCAGTGATTTTGATAACCCTTGTTTAGCTGTGTCAGATCTTAGCTCTTTGTATGATTTCAAAAGACCGTCTCTGAAAATCTGCTCATGCTGGTTATTTTTTTCAATTTTAGCCAATCTTTTCTTATAAACTTCATTAACTTTTTTCACTGCATTTAGTTGTTGAACTAAATTTGATATATGTTTGTCTTTTTTGTATCTAAGTTTTCTCAATTTTGAACTTGTTTCTGTACTGCTTGAGGAGGTTTCAGATGACGTTCGGCATATAGTAGGAAGACATCCTCTCATCCTTATTCCGCTATGATCTTGGATATTTTCAACATCTATCGGGTCTACGTTGCTGTCATTTAATATCTGCGGTGGACTAGGTGGTGGACTATTACAATTAATAAATCGTAATGCCGCTGCAGAATTTTCCTTCTTACGTCTATAATATGCATTAAAATTGTTACGCCATTTTTGTCGTTGAAGTTTTTGTTCTTTTGGTGTCATTTCTTTGATAGAAACTACCTTTTTCTGTTCCTTTCTTTTTATGTATTTCAGTCTGTTTTTTGTTTTATATTCAGCGTATACGAGGGGCGGCTGAAAAGTAATCTACCTAACAATGAAACAAAAGACTGTCGTGGCTAATTTTTTTTTATTTTTCTATATAGTCCCCTGCTAGTAAAATGCACTTATTAAATTTTTCAAATATTGAATTTAAACCATTAAAAAAAATATCTTTCGGTTTGTCGTCAAAAAAGTCAGTAACCGCAGCCTTCATTTCGTCATCGGTCATAAACCTTCGTCCCCTGAGGTCTTTCTTGAGAAGTCTAAACAGAAAATAGTCACAGGGGGCTAAATCTGGACTATAAGGGGGGTGTTCAATGGTTTCGAAGCCATTGTCTTTAATTGCTAGCTTCGTTGTGCGGGCGGTATGCACTGGTGCGTTATCGTGCAAAATCAGAATACCTTTGTTTAGTTTACCTCGCCGTTTTTCTTTTATTGTCTCTCTTAGTTGGTATAGTAAGTTTGAGTAATAATCAGCATTCATTGTAGTTTTCTTCGGTAAATAATCTATGAGCAAAATCCCTTCTGTGTCCCAAAAGATTGTAGCCATAAGTTTACCTGCCGATGGACAGACCTTGAATTTCCGAGGCGGCTTCTCATCCTTAAATTTCCACTGTAACGACTCTTGCTTACTTTCCGAGTCCCATTGTCGAATCCAAGTCTCATCACATGTTACAATTCTAGAAATTATTTCTTCCTCTTTCCCTCGACTCATCTCCAAAAACTCTTCGCAACATTTGACACGCCTCTCCATGTCAAATGCAGTCAACATTCTGGGGACCCAACGTGCACTAACCTTGGACATGTTCAAATGCTCATGAATTATTTCATTGACTCGCTCTTTACTGACGCCCACATCTCTAGCTATCTCCCACTGCTTCACTCGTCGGTCCTCTAATATAATTTTTTTCACCCTGGCTACATTTTCATCGGTGACGGCCGAAACTGGTCTTCCGCTACGAGGATCATCTTCCAGACTCTCACGACCTAACTTAAACTGCTTTGACCAAAACTTTATAACAAATTCGGAAGAACACAAACTGCCAAACACACGTAACATACGCTGTCTGATCTCCGAAGGCGTATTCCCTTCTTTAGTCAAAAACTTAATCACCGCACGCTGCTCGATTTTATCCATTTTCACTTTTTCTACCGACATGTTTGAAACAATTGTAGGAGACAAATAAACGTGATGCAATAAACAAATGAATGTAATACATTTTGAAAATAGAATAACAAACGAATATAAATCCATACCAGCCAGCATTATTTTTGTATATATTTCTGACCAAGGAGATTACTTATCAGCCGCCCCTCGTAGTTCAGGGTTGCTTTTAATGCGTGCATATCTTTTCCTCTCATTTTCTCTCTTGAGTGCTTTTTTTTCTTCCGCACTAGAAGCGCGGGTCTTTGGTTTACCCATGCTTTATTGTACCTTAAAGCGAAAATAAAACGCAAATAGAGCATAACAATTTAAAAAAGAGAAAGTAAGAAATAAGAAAGCTAAATCTAATTCACCTGAATGATTGATAATGACGTAATTTAACCTGCCACCCCATCTAATTCACCTGATTTTCATCTAATTCACCTGGTACCAACCGGCAGGTTAATTAGACACAGGATAATTAGAAAATGACCGTTATTGCGTCATAAAACAGAAACCGTTAGAATCCAGTCAAATCCAGTTAGTTCCAGTTAAAAGCAACATCAAATCCCAACACATGAAGCATGCATACTGAACTATTTACACATTAAAGTATTTTTTTTAAGATACAGAATATTTAGACTCACCTGTTACAAAATCCGGTAGTGAATGTTCAAAAAAATATATTTCGTCAACACTGAACGCTAGGCACGGCTAACCTCATCGGCCGCACGCTCGAGACTGAGAGGCCCGGATAAGGTAGGGAGCGGTTATTGAGTGGTCAAAGATTATGAATTGGCAAAGAATAATTATACTCCAGGTGAATGTGTTTTTTTTTTTTACAAAACTTTGAAACACTTTAGCGAAGGGGCTAAATCGCTTATTTAAATTAAATCTACACAAATATTAAATTAATGTATATTTAAATTCGATTGGCAATAAGTTCGTTACAATAAACTTAATAGATTGAAAATGAATTGTGTTTTTTTAAATATTCTTGTGTTTGGAAAAGTAGGTTAATGAGAAAATGATGTTACAAAGTTTTTTTTTTAGGTTGTCTATTGTTTTAACTGATTAAATATAAAAGACATATTTTAAGACGATCTATTTTAATACTAATAAAATATCAGACAAGCAAGTAAATGTATGTAATTAAAAAAAATAAGCCACATATGGATAGAGGTTAAGGTGCCATTTTTTTGAGAATCAGCCCTTATATCCTGATTGCGCAAAATGCGGTTACAGAATTAACAACAAGTTTTTATATTTGTTGGTACCTAATTCTGTAGCTCTGCCTACCCCACTCTGGGAATGTAGGCGTGAAGGTATGTATGTAAATATGTAATTAAACTAATGGTTTATTTATACACAATGAAATTTTACCAACTGTTGTTATACCAATAATTTATTCGCTTTGAGTGATTTATATCGCTTGACGTTACTACACCGAACATACTTACCCGCGGGCAACAGCTAGGTAACTTAAAACCTAAGCTTAAAGCTCACTCCGAGGTGACGAGACAGCTGGGTCCCGATTTGCAGGACACTCGACACCTACGGCGATGGAGGTATATAGTTGGGGTTGGGGCTAATGGTTGGTTGGGGTATGGAATGTTGAAAAGGATGCTGTTACGCAATAACCAGACAATCAACAACTATTTAGCAATAAAGTGACAACCCTTAGTACTTACTATAATCGTGGGTTGACATTTTATTGCTAAATAATTGTTGGATGACACATTTTGGCGTAACAGCGTCCTAAAGTCATTGCCATGACTCATGAACCTTTTACTTATACGATCCTACCTAGAACTTAGTAAGTATGGAACTAGATCGATTTGTGTGTGATCGAGGAAATGAGAAGGCAAAAAAATTATAATGGTTCAATTTGCAACTTCTGGAGTGATCATTTCCGAAAATATTAACCTAATCACCTATTTAATCAAAAAAACTGCTAAGGGAACTTAGTGTTTTTGGAAGAACTGGCAAAATATGTGCCGCACGATGATTTAAGCTGAAAAGATTTTTTTCTTCTTTTCGCTCATTCCCGAAATAGGTAACGGAAATTTAAAATACCAGTTTCTCAATATTTCGAAATCCCAAAACTAAACATTGTATTGTTTGTTATCTTCACCAAATATTTCGAATCTAAAATAATCTCTTAAATTGGTATTTTGGGAATGAGCGCTTCTGTTACATGTATGGAGTTACTTTTTGTTATTTAACTTCCAAAGTAGCGGCTTCTACAAGACAACTTCTTGTAGTTTTCGTGTAAAATGCCTCAGACATACGGACGGATATGACGAAACTATAAGGGTTCCCTTATTGACATTTTGGCTACGGAACCCTATAAATAACACTGTTTCAAGTGAAGTACGCAACGCGATCTTTACCTAATCTTTACCCTAAACTGTTGCTACATGTGGGGGTTGCTAAGAAAATATTTTATGCCAAGGTGTTGTACAATGTAATATGCGCGGGAGTTATGCGTAGCGCGCCTTTTGGGACTAAGTGGCGCCATCTGACTGGTGCTAGCACGGGCAGCACAAGTTGTATTTTCTCGCTTGTCGCTTAGTGCGTCTCTATCGTTACAGACTAGAAAGAAAGGGAGATCTGAGCGACAAACAGGTCGCGGACAACATGTGCTGGCCGTGCAGGTACAATAAAACTTTCAGGCGAGCGAGGCGGGACACGCGGGCCGGGCGGCGGTTGGGGTGCCCTGACTAAATATTAACAACAATTTAAATAAAAACCATTTTATTTCAGCTTTATTTCACTATGATACAAGTAGTACCTAATATTTGATCATAAAGGAAGAGTAATAAATAAATAAATTAATATCTTAAAAATATTTGTACATAGGTAATTCATTTTTTTTAATTTATTTTACCTACACATTTATTTGCTTCCTTAAAAAAGTTAAAAAATTAGACTAATATTAACATTAAACAGGTTAAATCTTGTAGTATACTTACATAATTTCTTTCTTACAAAAATAAGCTCTCTATTGTCACAACTATTCAAAGCAATAAGTAAATGAAACAGCGATAGACTCCGCTAAATTATGCACACATAAAACATATTTTACTTAAAGCTTGTCATGAGCGATGAACCCATATTATGTAGTATAATAATATTATGTCCATGGACTGTAGTTTAATTTGTAAATTTATTCCACGTAGATACCTCTTAATGAAAAACACAGGAACTGTCTTCTTAGATCATACACTGTAGTCAAATGAAACATAATATTGCTAATCACCACTATGTACTCCGAAAATCCGAATAGGGAATAAACTGCAAAGAATAGAGATTTAAAAAATAATTAAAGTAGCAAAATAATAAACAAATTATGTGCCCAGCATGTCTAATCATTTTCTAACTTTAACTTTACTCTTTAATGGAGAATATGGCATATTCGCCTGTAACTGTCAAGTCAGCAGGAGCTACTATGACGTCAACAATATGATTAAGATAAAGAAGCAAGTAGGGCCTAGGTATTTAAATTAAATAGATTACTTGATGATTACTTTGAATGAATAGGTGAAACTACACAATGTTATTACTGAGCTTAGGAATTTTGTTGGCATACCTTGGTTCTAGAATCCATGGAGCGGATATTTCCTTATTATTATATCCATACCACCTTGATTTTGACCTTAAGTATTTTCATATTTCAAAATTCATTGATTAATAACACCCCTTAACCAATTTAAACTAATATTGGGATGGAGAATATCTCTGCAGTGAAAGGGTTAAAAACAATCAACTATTAGTAAGTATGGATAAACCAAACTAAAAATGTCTCCGGATTATTTTGTAATATATCAATACTGACGGTCAAAATCAAGGTGGTTAAGTTTCCTAAGACAGTTCCTGTTAGTCAATTTAAAAAAACACTGTACATTAATTAGGAAAAAGAGACTCCATAGATTCTATATGTAACTTTGCCAATCAGCTGCTTTGGAACTTTGATTTTTTAGATGGAGAAGTTATAAATTGCAGCTTTAAATATATTTTGTGTTGAGCCATTACACTCTTTATACTACTTTCAGTTTTTTTCATAGTAAGTAGAGCTCAACATCAAGACTTTTAAGAAATGTAATTATTTCATCATTCTCACTCAAACTCATTTTTGTTTTTATTAAATCAAAAATTCTGTACAGTCCAACAAATAACATATTATCTATCATTCACCATTCACCAGCAAAAATATCAGTAAAGTCATTAGTGTGTCAGATATTTTTGAGTGCAGTTGGATAATATATTATTGATGAGTGTAAAAACAAAACAAAACGCTTACCATATGGTTCACACAAACTGTTATGTCGTAAGAAAAAATAAGCAGCAAATGCAAATGATCCAACATTTACAAGGAAAGCCCTCCACTTCAACTTAATTGAACGCGTTTCAGAACTGGATCCATGTGACATTTTTCTGTACTTTGAAAGCAACATGCAAGTAAATAGCATGTAGAAAACAGATGTCCCGATGAAAGTTTTAAAACACAATTCATGATATGCTGTAAAGGAAAATTATAAATACTATGTAAGTGAACACATTTGCTTGTACAAATTATTAGTGTTTATGGTTAACCTTTAACTGACGTGGTCTCACAGACGTCATGAGTATTATTTTGAACTTTATGTTTCCATGGCATAAGTGTTACTTTGAGAATGCTCTAAAACCACCTCATCAATTAAAGGTTAAGTAAATTGAAAATAGTTTTATTTTTTATTTTCATATTAATTTTGAACCGAACAAGGATTACAGTAGAATTAATAATCAAATTGTTACGGCATTGTACAACGCAAATTAATTTTAATAAAAAATCAAGGAAGAATAAATGTCTTGAGGCAGTCTTGAGGCAACCAACCCAAGAAAATAATCACGATAAAATAATAATTAAGTACTTACGATAATTAGCGGAAGACGTCCAATGAGTAAGCCCTATCAAAGCCAAATTTTCTGTAATGTTAAGTAATACTGCTACTTTTACAATAACATCAAGTTGATCACTTATGACATTCCTGAAAAACTCCCATCGTAAGTAAATAATAAAAAACCTCATTGGTGCATGAACATAAATGGCAGTTTTCCAAATGGATCTTTGAGGTTCATAATTTCCAATTGACGCTGATATAGACGGAAATATATTGGGAACTTGACAGTGTGTGAAATTCGCATTCTTGAAATCTTTATACATTGTAATCACAACACAAGTTATGAATGCAAATAACGGCAAAGAAACCGTAATAAAACACAGTTTTGTGATTGAGAACCTAAGGAAATACCTTCGCTTAGTTTCATTGTATAAAGGTATATACATTTATTTTGTTAAGAAATATAATAATGTAATCTAAGCAATTAAATTACGGATTATATTATATTATGAAGGTTATTTTAATGTTTTGTCAATAAATAGAGTCTGTCAGTGTCATTGTTTTTTTTATTAAAGCCACTCGAGATAGACAAACAGATTAAAGCTCATTCTGACTCATTTTCAGTAAATTGTTTCGACAATATTTATTTCAATTCCTGACTATTCCTTTTTTGTAGTAAATATGTTCAATAACTCTTTAGTGCTTTGTCATTTTAACATCATGATTGCATTGCAGCTGCAGTGCTGCACCTTTGAGCTGCACTAAGCTATCAAAGGCGTTAATAGTCACACAAGGTACAAAAGTATGCAGCTACTTACCTACTTAAAAGGCTGGCTATACCTAGTTTGCGTGGTGGTTTACAGTCAGATCCTATAACAGAGTCCTACGTCAGCGAAACGCGCGCGAACGCGATGCGGCGCGAAAAAAACAAACAGGTCCTACTATGTAAATTCAAGTTAGAAGTTACGTTAGCCCTTTCTCTCAATTTAGTCTCGAATGACGAGTGACAGGGATGGAGCTAACGTAACTTCGATTTTCATAGTAGTATCCTGCGCTGATCACTCGCGGATGCGTGCGATGCGACACGAAGCTTGTTATTTTTGCGCGAACTTGGTTGTGGTCTCAATTTGTCACGCATTATTCCTTTATTTATTATGCCGGCACCACACTTCGCTATTCGCTATTCGTTATGCGGCTGCGCCGTATTTGTTAAAATATTTGCTATCTCGCTTATGCGTTATGCGTGCGAATAAAGAAAACATAGACGAATAAACCCTCCACACTTCGTCGAATGTAGGCGCATAAGCCGAATAACGAATAGCGAATAGCGAAGTGTGGTGCCAGCATTTCAAATTAGTATTTTATGTGTTTTCAATCAACTACTAAACAAGTCAGTAGCAGTCGCGTAGCGTCACTTCGCTTTGACTCGTCAAAAAATCCCATCGCTTCGTCTTCGCGTGCCTACCTAAGTGTAGTACACCATAGTGTACATAGTATTACCTACACTTAAGTTAAGCTCAAGGTATAATAGTAGGAGAGCTGTTAAGCATTAGTAGGTGTTGTAGGTGTTGTATCGGTCCCACGTACTATGAGCGTCTACCCGCCAAACTTAAAAATGTACATTGCGACGAAGCATTTAAACACCAGCTTAGAAACCTTTTACTGGATAATCCATTATACTCTGTGGATGAATATATGGAGCTAAAATTGTAAATTTATTTATTATTGTGTTGACTGTTGACAGTTATTAATCCTTGTATATTGACATCGGACGAGTGACCATTTATTTGATGTTTAATTGTTTGTTTTAATTAATTATTTTTGGATTCTTTGATTATTAGTATTTATGTTTTGACGATCTCAATGTAATTTCGTATTTTTTGACATGCAATGCAACTTATATTGTAATATTACATTGATTAATAAATAAACTAAACTAAACTAAACTAAGCTCAAGGTATAATAGTAGGAGAGCTGTTAAGCATTAGTAGGTGTCTGAGGCACCGTATACAGTACTTTTTTAATGACATTTAAATACAAGGAGGGTATTGGGGTTAAACCGTCGATATGATTTTTTTAATGTACCTATCTACTGATTTTTTTTCGAAAATAAATTGCTTGAGGCATTTTGAAACAATTATTATCTAATAATTAAAAAAAATCAAAGAGCCAGGAACTATTTTAGTCGGGTCTAAAATTGAGCCAGGTGATTGCAAAAGTTTTTTTACATCGAAATAATGAGTCCGACCAGCGAGTGGTGACACAAAAAAAGGCGGCAAATTCAAAATATCACTAGCAGGGACCTGTTTATCAAAAGCTTGTACCCTGTTATATAAGTGGAAGTCTCTTTTTAATCCAATATTGATGGAAAGAGATTTTCGCTTGTAATACAAGTTACGAGCGTTTGATAAATGGGTCGTGCCTGGGGCCTGTTTTATAAAGCTAGAAATTACAATTTATAGGTTACAAGTTTCCATTTGAAACAACCTCGACCAAAGCCGACCAGCCATTTGGGCATTATTCCCAGTTTAGACCTGTAAAATGGTAACACAAAATGCATAACGACTGGATAGGTATAGGTACTCCATAGATGTAGTAAAAATGCTTTCCTACCTCTATGAGGTACTCATAATGTGACAGCTTGTTTCATAGGTACAAAATTGTTGTCATACGAAGAATTTGAGAAAAATGCTTGTGTCACCACTCGCTGTTCGGACTATAGAGGCGCTTTGAAATTTTAACAGAGCAATGTTGGTAACTAAAATTAAATACCTATTCTCAAAAAGTCAGATCATTTTACCTGCCAGTGCCTGGTAATCGAGAATGTCGAACAAAAAAAATTTAAAATGAATGTTGAATTGTTGAATGTTGCTTGGCGGCAAAGTACCCTAAAAATGTAAGATAGAAAATTTTACTCAAGGAAAAAGCTTCTTTATTTTTAGAAATAAGAAAACCTATCTCTTTTTAATCAAATTTAATTTTAGTTAAAATTTAAACGTGCCTCAAGCACACCCATAAGTATGTTTTTTCGATCGAAACTTCTGCATTCACCTCGCTCAACTGACTAAATGATCTGGCTCTTTGATTTTTTAACTTCTTAGAAATGTTTCAAAATGCCTCAAGCACTATTTTTTACGAACGAAATTCACTACGTGCTTTAAAAAATCATAGCTCGATTTTAGCCCCAAATACCCCACCAGGCAGGTCTGCCTCAGAGATTGTATTTAAATTTTAAATATCATTAAAAAGGTAGGTATGTCCAGCAGTGGACGTCTTTTGGCTGATATGATGATGATGATGATGATGAAAAAGGTAGGTACAGTACAAACCAAGGTGCCTCAAACATCTGTTCATAAATGCTTAAGGTCTGTTCATCCTTACTTGTCTCTTATAGTAAACAACTTTCTAACCTCAAAATGAACCATTTTTGGCTAAAACAGTTCTCACGTAAAACTTCGAGTCCAAGAGCACTTAGCTCTTGGACTCGAAGTTTTACGTGAGTATATTAATCCGAATTAAAGCCTCCTTTCTTTATTTCTCATTTTCACAACACTGTCCCTTATTATTGGCACGTTATTATACCAATAGCACCACACTATCAAAATAACCGCGAAAAAGTATTACCTAATTAAGAAAAATTAGGATGTATATTAGGCTTTTTCTGCGCAAGTTGGTGCAAATATCCATCTATTTTTTTTACTGACGAAAACATTTCGTTAAGTTCTACACTATTTATTTATATTCACTTTGGCTATAAGACAAGTATTCTTACATCATTGGAGTTTCTGTGGAAACGCGGGCATATTTTGCTAGATGGAATGGCAATTAACAACCTCTTGTGCAAACAAGAAAGTTATGAATCAACAGAAACTTATCGCCTCTTTGATCTTGATTCCTATTTTAGTAACCGAACTGTTAAATGGATAAAATACTTATAGGTAATATGATTATGATTGTCGAATATTATTCTAAAATCGTGCTTAATAATAATAAATATTTGAATAATAATCGGTTGATATTTTCGAAATTTATCTCGCACCAACGGGCAAACACATTCGTGGGTACAACCACAACCTTACCTTACCAAGTGACTTCCATAGCCATAGCCGTTAAGCAGATAGGATAGGAACGAACATGCGCAAATGAAAAGAAATCCTGGATATCGACTAAACTTCCCTATGACAACGCAATTATAACTAGGCCGCCCCGCCGGTTCTAACTTTAGAATTGAATGTCACCTGTTTTAATCACACATTCAAAAGGAATTAAAAGCGTTACTAACTACTAATCTATACCTAAAGTAGGTATAGTGGTTTAATTTGTATAAAAAAACACTATGAAGCCGAGCGGTCGCAATGGAAGAAATAATAAATAAAAACATATTCGACGATAGGGTACTATTGAAGTTGTCGCCGGACTACGTCCCTTCGAAGACTCTGCTACGTCTAGAAGTAAGAAGGAACATGGTTAGTAATCGTTTTTCATTATCTAACTATACTTATAGCTGATATAAATAAAATTTAGTGTAGTCAAAGTTGTCTCTTTCCGCATTTCAGTGATGCGCCCTGTGCATGCGCCTTTATTTTCCATCCAAGTCGAAGTAGAAAGCAGAGTGTATTAGCAGTTGGTATTAGGTTAGGTACCTATAGCCGGGACCTTTTCGTTTCGTCACCTATATAAACAAATCAATATACCATTATAACTCCATAATCACGTATTTTTAAAGTTTGAGCATGGTCATATTATTAACTAGCAACCCGCTCTCGCTTCGCTTTGGTTTATGTAAGTTTTCTGCAACATCTGTACATAAAGCAGAATTCATTATACTTACATCAAAACCTTTTTCTTGAATCACTGTATCTTGTGATAAAAACCGCATTAAAACTCGTTACCTACGTAGTTTAAAATATCTAAGCGTAGGTACAGTCGCGAACTTTAATTTGGTACCCACCTTAGGTCCAAAGTCAATCTGACATTCTACAACAATAAGGTTGAGTTTCCAATAAGTTACAAATAACTTGACATCTCTAATGACATTGACGACTTCAAGCATATTTTTCTTGAAATGGGTCACAAATTAACGTTCGTGATAGTACATACAGAGAGACAGACGGTGCGTCGGGAAGCGACTTTGTTTTATACGCAGTATGTAAGAATAAAAATTTATTTTATACACTTAAGTAATCATTGTGTTGTCTTCATGTTTATTTTGAGGTAGTAATCTTCGGTGCACTTGACCTTATTACATTTTAACTTGCTCACCGAACTCAGCGGGTGGACATTAACAGTTGCTCTCTAGACGAGATAGTTATCGTTACCAAAAATGTTTAGGATTGACGTAAGCTGCCTGATGGTCGCGGTCAAGCGCAAATGTCGATTCCAGTTCTAGACAAGACAGTTTTCGAAAATCGTGTTCGATTGCGTTAAGCATCTTTTCTAGGGCCTCAGAACATAATCGCCTCGGATCAGCTGTTCGTTCCCCAACCCAACGTTTCTACAATAAGATACCTGCTGATATTGTCAATATGCCGTTCAATAAATTTAAGTCTCCCATTAAGTGCTGCTTGCTGGGTAAGGCATATTTTACTGTAAATGACTACTTAGATGCCAAAGATGTTTTAAGTAGTGTGAGCTATTCTTTGAAATTAGGGTTTTTGTATAGTATAGTAATAATAGCTGAGCACTGACCAGAGTACTTATTGACAAATGCCTTTAAGCCGAGTAAGTAGACGTTTTAAATTCGAGTTTAATCCCACCTTCCCAAACACATGGTTGAGAGAGGCAATGGCAAGATACGCGTGTTACTCGTAAATGCGTGTTCGGTCTGAATAAATATTTTGAACGGGCGATGATAATAATAATATAGTAAGTGATATCCAGCATCCATACATTAGGTTAAGGGCGTATACAGAAAGAAAGCTGGAAACTTATAAGCGCTTACCGGCGCTTGACAGCGCTGGTAACCCGCGCAGGAAAATATATGAACGCGCGCCGATAAGCGCTTATAAGTACTGAACGGTGCCGACAAGTTCCGACAAGCTTCAACACGCGCTGGTCAGCGCTGGTCGCTGCCATTTTAAATTAATAAACAACTGCGACAACACGTGCAATTACGACAGGCATTTTTATTGTGATAAATATTAAAATGGATAGTGACGTGTTGATATCCTTAGTTTCTAACAAAACCAAATCATCGTCCGATGAGTCCGACATTTTTGCTTGGTCTGCTTCAACCTGCTTCCTTTGTGTAGAACGGACCAGCGCTGACAAGCGCCGGTAAGCGCTTATAAGTTTCCAGCTTTCTTTCTGTATACGCCCTAAGGCAATAGGGCATCGGTACCATAGATAAGAGTGTACTTATTATGTGCCTGGCCGGCTACATTAACAATTTTGAAAGAATTGTATGTTTACGGATTTAAATAACTTTTTCACTTCTCATGCTCTTAAAATATTACTTTAGTCTCTGCACATCAGGACTAGAGTCTGTCTAATGAAAGCTGAACCTGGGAAAAAGCGGCAAATTCAAAAAATCTTGATATGGTATTACCGATCAATGAAGGAATAAACGATATTGATACTTTTATTATTTTATTTATTTTGGTGGGCACAAAGGAAGAGGAAACGCGTACTATATTTTCATATATATTATTACGAGCGCTATATTTTGATGAAAAGCACTTTAGGTAAAATACGATGACAGTGACTGGAGCACATTTGGTTTTTCGAAATATATTTGACATGAAAATATAGTGATCTGCACGTGTAGCACAAGTTGTATTTTCTCGCTTGTCGCTCTGTGCGTCTCTATCGTAACAGACTAGATAGTAAGGGAGATCCGAGCGACAAACAAGTCACGAGCAACTTGTGCTAGTCGTGCTGTTGATAGATTTCATTGATACGAGAGGTTTTCGTCTGTGTCGCACACAGCATAATAAAACAATGATGATGAGGAATATTATATTCAACCTTTTTAATAAAGTAATTAGAGGTAACATTATTCTCATCACCCTTACACCTCTATCTAACGACAATTATATCTTGGAGAAGAAGCGCCGCAAGAAACTCCAGCAGATCATTTTTTTCCAGCAGAATATTTTTTTTTACAATATAAAATTCATTTATTTTATTTCGGATAGCTTGGATGTCAAAGCTATCCAAATTAGACACCGTGGCCTTGTGAGGTCGCTTTTTTCCGGGAGTACTAAAGACACCGTTGTTTAATTTTCCCTCATTACTTATTCTTTTTAAAGATGAAACACTGATATCTGTAAGAAGAAAGAAAGTGTTAAATAAACAGAACACCATTTAGAAATACATTGTGTGGTTGCGCAGTACAGCCCCATTGTACAGTCCGACAGCCCTAAAAACATTTGGGTTTAGGTGAAATGAAATTGCATCGGTGAGGTTCTAATCGCAACGGTTTAAGAACAAGGAAGACTCATATAACCCGAACATCTTTTATATCTGGCCGATCAAAAATGACATTAAATAAATAGATAAGGTACTAAAGTGTACACATATTTATGAAATCGACTGTACAGTGTACATTTGGTTCATAAACAACAAAATGCTGTTTGCTCCGCACACAGAAAATACATATCAAATAATATGTTTATGATATCTTTTAACTAAACACCTCCTTATTGTTTTATTGAAACTATGAGTGTCAGTTACATTAATCATCTGTCTATTAAATTAATTTAATAAAATTGTGAATGCTAAGAGATTCAACATGATATAGGGACAGACAATAGGTACCTACACCTATTATATAGGGAAAGACAATGATAATTTTAGTAATTACCGGTCATTGAAGATACTTCTTCCAAATATTTCGTCTGAGTCTGGCAGGCTAACTCAGTTTCCTCAACCTCTTTCAGCTGCTTTACGTTTTCCAGCACACTTTTGTCAACGTGCACGTCCAGGTTTTCTGAAACGAATTTAATTTCGTTTAATTTCTTAATCTCATCGTATAATAGACAGAAAAAGGTAAATTAAACTTAGGATTGCACATAGAGAAATAAGAAGTATCAAAATGAACATGCCGTACTAAAGCCGTACTAACCTATAAATTTGGTCACCGTAACTAAACAATTAATTTTTTGCATCAATAATGCTTTTCTTTCTTCTTGTTTTTCTTTGTACTTCTGTATAATAGTATACAGAATCTCCCGGACACCGCCTCTTATCGTCGACGGCATGATTACTCCGTATTTTTATCAATTTAGATCTCGAATTGACAAGTTTCTAACAACAACAAAGTCCAAACGTCATATTAAATAGTGTTGCCAGACTCGTCAGCCAAGAAAAATCCAGGTTCAGCTTTCATTAGACAGACTCTAAAGCTCCTTATTAATCTCTAGGGATTAAAGTAAACTTTTTTTAAATTTACTTTGGTAACCCCTTGACAGCCAATCACAGTGTTTGTGAATGGAGGATTATTGCCTTTATTGCCATTTTCAGTGATTGTGTATGGACCATTTTTAGGCAATGGAAATAACCTCAAAATGACAACAGTGCAAAAATATAAAAAAACGATTTAATTTCGTGAAACACGAATAATAATTAGGTACCTACGAATATGAATCTATTTAATTATATTAAGGATGAATTCATTTTATTACGCATAGTGCAATTAGTATTAAAATAGTTTTCTAGTTTGAATTTGAACCCGTTGGCTAAATATGCAAGCATTTAAAGCGGCACTGTACAAAAAAATAATAAAAGAAAATAAAAACCGCGGAACGAATTAGCTAGTAAGAAACTTTCTTATAATCAATATTGTAGTTTTGTATAGAACGTCGTCAGTGCCGGATTGAGCATGCACGGGGTCCGTAGCAAAATCTATACAGAGACCCCGGTTTGCATTAGGTTACGGGTTGTGGCGGGCTCTTTTCTGCAACGGGGCGACTTAGATATGCGCCTATTTTGTGTGGGGGATTGTTTTAGGTTATTCTGCTGGAGAATATCGACTAGATTATTCATCATATCGTCAACTCTGATGGATATGAGTACACGCATACTGATGTAAGTACAAAAACAGGAGAATAGCGGCCTTTACACGTAAGTAAAGATCGGACCGCGGGAAACGCCACGCGCCATTCCAATCTTCGCTCCGAACCGTACATTTTTACTATTTTACTATTACAGTTGCATTTACACGTACGGTTCGGCAAGAAGATTGGAATGGCGCGTGGCGTTTCCCGCGGTCCGAACTCTACGTGTACAGGCCGCTTTTTTAGAGGACAGACGTGGGTGCGCGGGGCCTCCCAATGCGCGAGGCCCGTAGCATTTGCTACTCTTGCTACGTGGCTAATCTGGCACTGAACGTCGATTTTTTTCCTCGCATTCAAAGTGAAAAGTAGAGTGTTTAACGCGAGACTAAACAACCATAATGACACTCCAACTATAGCCACTCTCGCTCGCTCGCTCGCTCGCGTGGCTAAATATCTCTTGTCATTATGGCTTGTTTTAGTCCCTTGTTGAACAATCTACGATTTGTCCCCTTCACGTTATTCCCTAAAAAGTCTTCGTATGTTGGAGCTCGAGTACGTTTTTAGTGTTTTCGTACCCTTAGGGTAGCCCGAAGGGTATTGAATAATAGTTTTCACAATCGTGTTATAATAGAGAGCTTTTTAGTCGAGTACCGTGTTTAGGCCACGAAGCTTGTTGAGTGGCCTAAGTAAGGTACGAGATTAAAAAGCTTGATTATGACACTATTGTGAATAATACTTTTTGTACGAGTTCATTAAAATTAATAATTAGTAGGTATAAGTGGTTAGTTTTTATTTTAACTTTTTAAGCTTAGCTTTGAAAAGAAAAGTTATCACTCCACCGGCGTCCGTAATGTTGCAGTACTGTGCTGTGATTGGCTAAATAGTAGCCAATCACAAAGCGTAGTTTTTTTTTATGCCCGGGATACAGCAGCAAGTTTTAGTAGATTTTTGACAGATGACGCGACGCTCTGCTACGTTTCGAAACGCCATAGATTGGCAATTTTGTATCGGATCGAGTCTCCTTAGACAAGGACACATATTATTTAAATATGAAGTTTTCTATCTTCAATTATTTTTCGGTTCTCTAGTAGAGCGTATCGAAACAGTTATTTCGGTTGTTTCGGAACTAACATAGACTATTCAACGATGAAAAGAGTGACGTTGCAGTATTCTCTATGAAATCTTAATACACAGATTTTAATCGATGAGTTCAAAAATGCCTAAGCTGTCAGTACGTCCGTCCATCCTAACTTTAAAGAACTGTATCCTTTGAATCGTAATAGATAGCGGGTTGTTTTTCAGAATGTTTTTTTACGTTGGATTCACTAACAACTTATTTTAAAGGAAGTGAACATGAAGGTGGTCCCCATACATGAAACGTTTTTTTTTCAACGAATTCTTATTTTTGTCGTAATAAAGGTATAAGTAAAAAAACTTAAGTAAAGCTCCTCTTGCATGTACCTAGTTGTAATCGTAAACGTATTTTAACACATCTGTATAGACCGTTCGACATTCTATATTTGAAATTTGACATAAATTCCATATAAGTTTTGTACACAAAGCTACATGCAAGAGGAGCTACACTAGGTAGTATAGGTAAAAAACTTTACTGAAGTTTTTTACCTATAAGTACTACTTAGTGTTAAATTTGGTATGATTATAGTACAATAAAAACCCTGAAGAAAAACATTACAAAAACTAAAAATGGTCAAGTGTTACTTGGGTTCGCGCTGATTTGATTGGAAATCGGATTCTAATCGGAATGTAATAAATACCAACTGCGCGGCGGTACGAAACTCTCGGTGCGCGAGTCCGACTCGCATTTGACCGGTTTTTATGTATAATTGTCATCCACTATCACCTTTTGTTTTGTTTTTCTTACGTAGGTATTATATTTGTAGCCGGTATTTAATAAGTACACTTACACTCTTATAGCCTGGCCAAAAAGTCGAGCCAGTGGTGACAGCTGCAACTAAAAAAATTCCATACAAAATTGTTGCCATGTTTACGCATTTTACGTCAAAAATGTGACAGTTACGTAGAAAGTGGCGCCCTCATTTAATTTCTACTCTTTTTGGTCGCACTATAATCTATTTTATTCTTAGGAAGAAAATGAGAGAAATACATATTTTTTTTAATAGCCACCCCTTCCGTAGCATTATTGAGAAAAACCTTTTACATCGCTCAAATCAAACTGTCTGACTTTTGACTATTTAATTTAAAAAATACGATGTTTGAATTTGGAATAGGTACACGTTTGAATATTTATTTCTCAGTGCTTCAATTGTTTTAAAGCTTAGTGTGTTGTACTAAGTTGGTACACGTTCTTGTTGGAAAGCAATTTAATTGTTAGTTAAACGTTATTTATTACTATATACCAACTTATCTTAAACATCATAATACTTACTCTTTATTAAGTAGGTAATACGGTTTATAAAGTAGGTAAGTATACTATATTTATTTAAATAATGAAGGGATCATTGTATGAAATTATACCGGCGATTAACGTACCTACTACAAACAAACTATTTGACATGCCGAATGAAAACGACCAAGTGAAGTCACTCCATAACTTTTTTAAATCTTTGCCGCATAAAAGTAATGAAGTAGGTCTACTTATTTATTTGAGAAATAGGATTAGTTAGATTAATTAAAAAAAAAAAAAACCTACGTACTAAGTTGCGAACTACTTATTGCAACGCAATGCACCATTTCCGTACAGGGGTATTAATATGCGGGGTTCGGGGGCATCGATAAACTTGAGTCACGCAAACTCTATTTCTTTACCTACCTACTAGGGGAGACTGAAACTTAATATATTAGGAACATAAAGATTAAGTAGTTGTTAGTAGTGGAAGGGGCCCAGTATGCAACGTATTGCAATAACGGCTCGACGCCACAGATTACTTCGAGGCCTAGACGAGACAAGGCCGTTTTCGGAAATCGCCATATCGCGCTAAATAGCGATTTCCGAAAACAGACAATTTGTATGACTTTGATATATTTCCGTATCTATTTATGTAGATATTTTTTATAGTTAGGTTTCATTGGCGAGTTTAATTTTTGTTACAGGGATAAGTTCGCCTTTGTACATTTTTTTTTACATCTTCAAATTCATTGTTTTGTTTTTGTTTTTATTTTGTACAATAAAGTGTTTACCGTGTGTTTATACCTGATACATACATGTACATGTAAGCTTACGCCAATCCTAAACATTTTATCAATTTCAAAAATCACTTACGTTGGTGTTATGAGATTTTTTAGGCCCTCAACAAAAACAGATCGCGTGCGACTCAGACTCGCGCACCGAGGTTTCCGTACCGCTGCACAGTAGCTATTAATATTCTCCGATTTGAATTCGATTTCGAATCGAATCAGCGCAACCCCAACTCACACTTGACCATTGTTTTGACGCTTGTACCATTCCACTTTCCTTAAAAAATGTATTTGTTGATAAATCCGCTGTAATAGCACATAAACTGAAAAAAAAAAACCGCTAGCTATTACGGGTCAAAAGATAGGTACAGCTCTTTTAAGTTAGAACGGACGGACAGTGTAAGCATATTGACGACACGTTAACCTAGTTCGTAGTGAGCCTGCTACGAAGCTAGCGGTCCCGGGTTCAAATCCCGGTAAGGGCAGATGTGTGATGAGCGCGAGTATATTTGTTCCTGAGTCTTGGATGTTTTCTATGTATTTAAGTATGTATTTCTTTATGTAAGTAAGTATATCGTTCTCTAGTAGCTACCCATATTACAAGCCTTGAGATTAGTTCGAGACTAGGTCAATTTGTGCGAGATTTGTCCCCTGATATTTATATTAATAGAGTCCCATTGGGGTCCCTTCAGGCTTGGAACACTAATAACTGCTTTTTGTCAATCGGACAATCGGTCGCTTGGTTAAGCTACCTAAATGAGAATGCACGCCCTAAAATGTAGTTAGTACACTTTGACATGAAAGATTCAACTCGCGGGTTAATAATTCGTTCCTCGAGTCGAAAAGCGAGTCCCGTAATGGCCAAACCCTATATTCAAACCGCGAACAGATGGCTTACTTCGGATTAAAATTTGACACATTTTGTATGGACAAATCTCAAATTTTAACCCGAGGTAAGCCCTATCTGCGGTTTGAATATATTCAAATATACCATATATATAGGGTTCGGCCGTATGAGAATAACATGGCTGATAAACTTTATTTTTCAGGTCAGAGATACACACGTCCATGGAACATTTACTCACTGTCGCGGTCAAAGGTACGCTCATCGATTTCAGTTAGCTTTAGAACTTTATTCCGATTTTTTTTTCGGTAAATACTGGGGTGTGAGTGGCAGCGGCGAGTTTAAGTAGTCCCGTCAGAGCGAACAAAACACATTTTAGCGCGTGCATTTTCAATTTGGCTTCTGTCGATAAGATCGAACGTATAATAAGGCTGCCTAATTGAGAATGCACGCGCTAAAAGGGGTTTGGGTAAAAATGTTATTTGTAAAATTCATACATTTTCAAGGTGAGCGGCCATTCGTAAAAGTGGCAAATTATGATAGAATTACTAAAAATAAACATATTTTATTATGTAATGTAATACTCTTAAGTGCATCGGAGCTGAGATATTTAAATATTCATACTTGGGCATACTTTTGTACTAAAAACTGAACACTTAAATCTTTAAAATCTCCGCTCCGATATTATTTAACGCCATAAATTATATATGTCTATGTGTATTTAGAGGTCCTTTAAATAACTTTGTAAGAATCACACGTGGTCGCTGAAAAAAAAAAGACAATATTCTTCAAACAAATTTACCCAATGCCCTTTGTTTTGTTTGCTCTGACGGGACTACTTAAACTCGCCGCTGCGACATTCACTCCTTCGTTTGTCTTACCGCGTTTTTAAGAAAATCACACCCCTGAACCTATAGTTATAATACTTTGCAGTGTTTCAAAATCCGAACTCATTTAGTAGTACTCGTAGGTATTCGTCCAGAGTACTAATGTGCAAGTTGCGGAAGTTCGAAAAGTTCTTATAAATTTCCGGAAACTTTCACTAGGAATACAGGAAATTTAAATTTAAGAAACGGAAAGTTTTAATCCACATACAAAATTGTGAGAAGATTCTGAAATTTTCCTACTTGAAATTTTCCGCAATTTTGGAAAGTTTCCTTTGGCATATCAGTAGTCCAGAGCATAACTTTGTATTTATTTCGAGTAGGTAGGTACTTATATATTCCAGAACTTCACGTAAATATTAAAAAAAAAGAAAGCCCCTTCTATACCGGTCCAGAATAAAGGTAGTTAACTTTTCAATATATTTATTAGTTAAGGAGTTAAGGGTTTAATTATAACTACTTGTAAAGGACCCTACCTTGCGGTACACCATTGTCTATGTTGCACGGTTTCGAAATGTACATACATTAATTGCGCCAACCTTTGAGACTAATGTTACCTTGGTCTCTAGAGCAATTCTTTTTCAGTACGATGAGTCAAAGTTGTTAATCTCAAAAATATTTTGTACCTACTTTTTCAGAAAACCTCCGAAACCATCCAAAGACCGCGTCAAAATGAATAAGGAAATTGACGAACTACGAAACAATTTCCATACTATAAACTTGAAGAATGAGATTATGTTAAGGAACAATACTGACATTGCTCAGCTTAAACCAATCGTAGAAGATACTCATCTCACAATTAATGAAACCAGTAAAATAGATGATACAGATTTCAATAAATTCAGGTTACATGGGAATAGGACTGCAAAAGTAAATATAAACGTTACGGATGATATCAAAAATTTCAACAATGATTTTCCACACATGTACGAGCAAAACCATGAAGATGTATTTGATGAGATTAAAAAAGATACCGCGATCAACGTAGAAAACCACTCGAATTTTGATGATAATGGTTCTCTATTGGTAGCAGATGAAGAAGAAATTATAAACTTCGCAGAAAATGTTCAGTATACTGATTTAACAGTTACAAATAGTAGACGTGTTACGATTGATACTCAAATTTCAGATTTGCAGAGTACTTTGATAATGTTAGCAATCAATTCACAAGGAGAGGATGAAAATGGAGAAGCAGAAGTTGATCAGAGTAATAATGAAATAATTGCTAATGATGATAACTTAAACAGTTTAGTTTTAGTTTCCAACTCTCTGAAAAATGAATCTAAAACAGAATTTCTTAATATAACTCCAATGAAAATTATTATGACAGATCTACAAAAATATATATTAAAGAAATACGTCAATAAATGGAGGAATTATGTAAGTAAAAGAAGAGAGTATATAGCCCATCAGAGACAACAAGCCATAAACAATTTTTTTAATAAACTGGAGAAAAAGCAAGCCGGTAGTGATAATCTCGAACAATGCAAATCGAAGTTACTTGCACGCGACTACAGCACTTACCAACATCGGTAAAGTTTTAGAATAAATACTTTCAAGTCTTTCTTCATTACGAGTGCTTTTTATTATTTCTATTATAATTGTTGTAGGTACAAAATGCAGAAACATATCATTGCCCTCCAGAAAGCTAAACTTGAAGAACAGAATAGAATGATAGATGAATTAAAATACAATAAAATTATAGAATCTTCAAAACAGTCCGTTGATGCAATGAAGGAAGAAGTTCGAAAGACTTATTTTGAGATTGATAGACATCTAAAGCCGAAGATAAAGTTATTGACAAATGAACTTAATATTACGGAAATCGAAGGTAGGTAAATCTTATAATACAGGTTTACTGTAAACAATATTGAATATTAAAATACTGAATATAATGGGTTTGCTCCTTATAATAACTACATAGTGTTAATGCTTTAAAAATACTAAATTTAATACTGTTTGACACAGAAACCAAGATGATCTCCAAGGTAGGAATTTTAAACATAGGTAATTAATTAGGTTCTTTCGTACGTACGCGCCTCAGTAAGATCATGCGGGGTTATTGTAACGTACATTAACAGAGCTCGGAATAGGTAGTGCCTATTTACCTAAACTTCGCGGGAGGACGTAACTAAGAGTGGTTAAAACCACCAAAAATAATTATTTCTTATTATTGAATGCGGGATTTCCCGGGATTGACTGTATTACTCTAAAGGCTTAATACATTTAGCTTTAATTATAAATCTTGCTATATTGCATATTATTTATTTATTTATCTTGAAATAACAATCAGTCATAAAACAATATAATATAGATCAAATTGAATCAAAGGGAGCCTTAAATTTGATATTTTGTTGATTTAAATAGAATTATAATATCATATAGAATGTATTCAACAAAAACAGATGTAGCCGACACTTCAGCTGTGTACTTACTACCTGCAGTCAGTTTGCGACCCTGATTTAGAAGTGAAGTTAAATGTATTAAGCCTTTCGAGTAATACAGTCAATCCCGGGAAATCCCGCATTCAATAATAAGAAATAATTCTTTTTAGTGGTTTTAACCACTCTTAGTTATGTCCTCCCGCAAAGTTTAGGTAAATAGGCACTACCTATTCCGAGCTCTGTACATTAAGTACCTACTTAAATCTTTTCGCTAGTTTTAGTCACAGCGGTGCCATTTGCAATCGGTTTACATGTCGCTCTCCACTAACAGCTATGTGAGAGAAGATACGCACTAAAAAAAAGTTTAAAAAAACAAAAACCCACCTTCAAAAAGCAAAAAATAACTGCTTTAAAATGATAGGTAAAAAGGTCAGTCCAACTGAAGTCTGCTTTTGGTTAAAATATTGTTGGACGCCGACTTCAGATGGACTGACCTTTTTACCTATCATTTTAAAGCAGTTATTTTTTGCTTTTTGAAGGCGGTTTTTTGTTTTTTTTAACTTTTTTTTATTTTACACTTTTTAGTGATCATAATTATGCTGTTACTCTCCCACTTCTCAATTAATAAGAAACAATATAACATTTCAATCTCGCCGCAAGCATCGCCGTGGGAAAGTCATAGTCATACGAGGGGCGGCTGAAAAGTAATCTACCTAACAATGAAACAAAAGACTGTCGTGGCTAAATTTTTTTTATTTTTCTATATAGTCCCCTGCTAGTAAAATGCACTTATTAAATTTTTCAAATATTGAATTTAAACCATTAAAAAAAAAATCTTTCGGTTTGTCGTCAAAAAAGTCAGTAACCGCAGCCTTCATTTCGTCATCGGTCATAAACCTTCGTCCCCTGAGGTCTTTCTTGAGAAGTCTAAACAGAAAATAGTCACAGGGGGCTAAATCTGGACTATAAGGGGGGTGGTCAATGGTTTCGAAGCCATTGTCTTTAATTGCTAGCTTCGTTGTGCGGGCGGTATGCACTGGTGCGTTATCGTGCAAAATCAGAATACCTTTGTTTAGTTTACCTCGCCGTTTTTCTTTTATTGTCTCTCTTAGTTGGTATAGTAAGTTTGAGTAATAATCAGCATTCATTGTAGTTTTCTTCGGTAAATAATCTATGAGCAAAATCCCTTCTGTGTCCCAAAAGATTGTAGCCATAAGTTTACCTGCCGATGGACAGACCTTGAATTTCCGAGGCGGCTTCTCATCCTTAAATTTCCACTGTAACGACTCTTGCTTACTTTCCGGGTCCCATTGTCGAATCCAAGTCTCATCACATGTTACAATTCTAGAAATTATTTCTTCCTCTTTCCCTCGACTCATCTCCAAAAACTCTTCGCAACATTTGACACGCCTCTCCATGTCAAATGCAGTCAACATTCTGGGGACCCAACGTGCACTAACCTTGGACATGTTCAAATGCTCATGAATTATTTCATTGACTCGCTCTTTACTGACGCCCACATCTCTAGCTATCTCCCACTGCTTCACTCGTCGGTCCTCTAATATAATTTTTTTCACCCTGGCTACATTTTCATCGGTGACGGCCGAAACTGGTCTTCCGCTACGAGGATCATCTTCCAGACTCTCACGACCTAACTTAAACTGCTTTGACCAAAACTTTATAACAAATTCGGAAGAACACAAACTGCCAAACACACGTAACATACGCTGTCTGATCTCCGAAGGCGTATTCCCTTCTTTAGTCAAAAACTTAATCACCGCACGCTGCTCGATTTTATCCATTTTCACTTTTTCTACCGACATGTTTGAAACAATTGTAGGAGACAAATAAACGTGATGCAATAAACAAATGAATGTAATACATTTTGAAAATAGAATAACAAACGAATATAAATCCATACCAGCCAGCATTATTTTTGTATATATTTCTGACCAAGGAGATTACTTATCAGCCGCCCCTCGTATATTTAAACCTAAATATGCTTCGTCATAGTCGCCCAACTATCTTAATCGAAATATCTTGTCGCCACCCTCGAAATATATACCGTTTAGGAGTTCCGGTGGCCATCTGTGGTCTTCATCATCAGTTCCACTTCGCCAAATAGTGCTTTCCAAGACAAAATACACGAGTTACAATGAAAAATACCAAAATCGCTATAGGTGTGCCTATAAATTTTGAAGAGTTCCGTCGATTCCTCATGGATTCCACCATCAGATCTTCATTTTGATAAAAATGGGACCAATCGGGAAGCACCAGCTTTCAAATAAAAAAAGAATCATCAAAATCGGTTCACCCAGTCAAAAGTTCTGAGATAACAAACATTAAAAAAAAATACAGACGAATTGAGAACCTCCTCCTTTTTTTTGAAGTCGGTTAAAAATATAACTAGATGATACCCGCGACTTCGTCCCTACGCTTAGAATTAGTTTCCCGCTAGCCCACTATTTCTTCCCTTTGGGAGTCGATTTTCGAAAAATCCTTTCTTAGTGCGCCCCTCCTCCCCTAAAAGTACACAAGATATATTTTTTAATCATGCGGTTTATTTAGGCTGTGCGTTGTCAGTCAGTCAGTCCAGATGTATAGATAATCCCGGGTCACCTTTGTTGATTTTGATTATCACTAACTTTGAAGAACAAAAATCTGTTAAATTGTCTACTTAGCAAACAGTTAATATAAGAACGCAAGTATCTAGCAAGTACAATGATAAAATATATAGCGGTGTTTCAGAGCCATCTCTCGTGCTTCATTGCCTAAAAGTGCCACAATTTTTACAAAGAATGGAGAAGAGGGCACGCGAAAGAGAAGAAAAACATGCTATGATACGAGAGAGGAAAAAACAGATGGAGGAAGAACGTAATCGACTGAAACAGCAGGTAAACCTTATTTACCCGACTGCGTCATGTTTATTGTGAGGACGGACGTGTCAATACGAGCGCCACATCATAAGAATCAGCGTTGTGCCTTAAGTCTACCTTTTTTGTTGCCATACGTTGAAACTTGTAACTGTGTGTGTTACAAGTTGCAATGGTAAAAATGTTCCCTTATAGTGAGACTTGGTAGAAATGACAGTTATAACTATACAAACCTATATTGTTTGACAAACAATTTTTTTTAAGGCGGAGCTAGCAAAATTAGAAATGGATAAGGAAGAGAAATTTCAGAGAATCAAGGAACTAAGAGAGAAACGCAAAAAAGAGAGAATGGAGAGCATTAGGAAGAAACAATACGCTGATAGAATGAGATCTTTATCAGTAATGGCTGACCTACATTACGAAAGATGTTTGATGGCTAAGTACTGTATTAGACCATTAAAAAAGTTAATCGAGTTGAAACGTGACAACGTGGAAAAAGCTAAGACCCATTACAAGTTTCAGTTAAAGAAGAATATATTTTTACATTGGATGTTCTATACAGAAGACAAATGGATGGAACGAAATTATAGAGCAGAAAACTTCTACAGAACCAAAATGTTTCAAATGGTGTTCACAGCGTTTAAAAAGGTTTAGTAACATTTTCTGATCGTTATAGTTGTAAGAAATAATGACGCAAAATAAAGGTATACGTTTATTTACGTATACGTGTACGTACGTTTAATTACACGTACACAATAGGGAATATGCATGGATTTTTTAAATCGCATTTCTCAATAAAATATGAAAATACCGTAAAAGAGATCACTAAAAGTGAAATTAAAATTAAAATCGGTCAAGAAATACGGCTGATACAAGCATTTTAAACTGCTAATTAGACAGAGAGATCCGAAGTGCACCGGTGACGTCATCATGCAGTTCGGCCATATAAACTCCACGTAAAAATATGTTTTGCTAGAAAGAGATAGGAACAAATCTTTGTTGGCTTATATCTTGGTTATATTTATAGCTATTCAAAAAAAAATTTATTGTCACTGTTTGTTATACATGAATCAGCTTTTATTGAAGCTGTAAAAAAAACATGAATATTCCTATTAGGTACATAATTTGTTTGTTTTAGAACCATCACCAATTCGTTTTGAAAAGACAAGTAGCGGAAGACTATTACGATTTATACGTATCACAATTAATATTTAGAAAACTACGCGAAGGGATAACTATTATGAAGGCAGAAAATGAGCTGGAAATACAGAAAGCAATACTCTATTATAACAGGTTAGTATTATTTTACCTCGTAGGTGTAATAAAAAAAAAAATAGGAAGGTATTTGCCTCGGTGAATGGGGTATGGGGATAATGGGATAAATCCTACAAGTATAGGTAGTTATTCATGGGACCAAGCTTGCGTAAAAATCAAGGAAGCGAGCAACACAAACTGAGCTGCCCGGACTATTTCCGATATTGACTTCGTTTCAAGCGAAAACGATCATTTTATTCTTTACCGAAAAAAGAAGTAGGTAGGTATAGCTTCATAGAAATGTACTTATCATACGACGTATGGTATACGTCTTTCCACGACCGTAGGTACATTATTTTGGACTAGTTCTAATTAGATTTTTTTTCATTCCCTATATATCGCATCTTTAGAATTATAGTGACTTAATTCACAAATGTTGGGTTTCGAGTTAGGTCTCTATGGTAATAAACATATGTCTCAAAGTCGACAGCTGAAATGTTGGATTAGGTCACTATAATTCTAAAGGTGCGATATACATCGCCAGTTGGTTTGGTCCATACCATGTTCGTTCGTCGATGACATCTTCGCTAGATAAATGTATAGATACGCCTGCCTGGAAAGTCATTGTACCAGCTTAAATAAATTAATAATTATTTACAGAAACCTTCAATTCAAGATATTAACATGTTGGAGGACATTGCCCGCGCTGAACGCTTTGAAGAGGGAACAAGACGCCAGAAAAGCTAGGTGGAGAGAAAAAGTGTTACAAGTGGTGCCAGATTACATGCCACCTGACGAATAGGATTAAAAAAAAGTTATATTCACACATATCAATAATCAAAATTCTACGAAGAAAACTGTTTGCGAAAAAAATAGGTATTTGAATAATGTATTGCTGTAGTCGTTTGAGCCTTTGGCGTCCGAAAAGAGCACGAAAGGGAAAACTGCAGCATACGGTCTATGTAGTCAAAATCGGGATCGCGTAACTATTCCCTTATTTCCTCTTTCAAATCTGGACCACTTGTATTAATTAGGTATATTTAGTTTTATTTGTTTAAATGCTGGCTGTTTTAAAATATCGTTAAAAACTGTGGTTTTATAAGGTTTCTAGTTCTATAGGTATTCATTAACGGGAAGAAAGAAAACATAGAGATACATAGCTGCTGCCCAAACGGGCCCAAGTGACCTCGCCGTTAGGAATTTTTGGAAGTACCTAGTCACCAATTAGTAGGCCGCCTCACATATTGCCTTTAGTCCATATTAACATATCGCACTGTTTTTTTTGTACTGTCGAAACTGTTTTGGTTTGACCGCATCTAGGTGAGATCAACATGTATATTTTTAAATAGAATTGAGGCACGCGCCGTACATCATGAGCGTACCTCGTAAAGAAAACTGCAACTAGGTACCTTGACATTTCAAAGGATTATCAACTCTGTCACCTCAGCAAGTACACCGGTAAAATATGTTATGTGGCACAAATAGAGACATTCCACATTAGTCCTCATGGTTGGCAACGCATCTGCAGTCGTAGGATTGCTGTCTTGTGAGTAGTCTTGAAAATGCAAATGTCTATGGGTCTTAGATCCCACTTACCATCCGGTGGCATGTATGCTTGTTTGCCTTCCCCTTGACATGAACAAATGGATTACAAAAGCTCTAAAGGAACATGTCGTTATAGTTATAGCAAGAGGTAAAACGCCGAACGCGATGTGAACTATATTTTTAGTGCATTTGTAATTTATTGTCTAATATCATATCAATTGAATTTCCAAAGGGCTTGTAATCCCTTTATACTGCATGGTTTTCTTGTTTTGATATTGTTCTCCTTGTAAATGGATGCGGCCTGAAAGGACGAACCTGAAATTAACACGGGTTCTTCAGAACATAGCTTTCTCGAAACGAAAATTCTGCGAAGTGATACGTTCTATGAAATTAGCGTTTGGTGAAACAAGGGGACACCGTAACATAATACTATTTTCTAGGCATCTCTATCCGGTTCTAATTTTGTAAGTAGGTAATTCATCTTTCTGCCACTTGCTTTCATCGAAATACGTGTTTGTGTGTGGCTCTTGTCCCGCTGCCGGCGACAAAGCGATTACCTATGGACTATTTTCTCGCTCAAAAAACGAAAAAAGATATGTAGTCAAGAACAATGAAAGCGGCTCACTTTGTATTGAATTACCATACCCGTGACCCGTTTTCATTGGGCCTAAGTGTAGATCCCGAGTCAGTAAAAGAGACATATATTAATAGTTGATCGCTGGTTCTATTCGCTTCCGCTCATCGTCGGCGGCGGGACAATTGCCTATACGTCAGTAGCGTCACATTGTAGCCAACATGATCTAGCTATACTTAAAGTTGACTCACCGGTTTTAACTCATTTGATTGGTCTCGCACGATGCAGCAGTCGGCAGTCGGTTTGACTGTGCAATCGGCAAGAAAGGATTATCTGAAAACAAAGCTTGGTCTAGGGTTGCATTGTTTCTTACATATCATTTAACTGAATTAAAAACTTAGTAGATACTTTAATCGTTTTATTTTATGCAACAATGGTAGCATAGAGTCCTCACCCAAATTAACAAAACAGACAAATGGCTTGCGGCATACAATCCAACTAACGTTGACATTGGCAAATCATCGTATCCTAAATGTGAGCTAAAATTATACAGACATTTCTAATAGTTCAGATATGAAGGTGTCTACACAACCTTTTGTATTATCTAGTAAAATATTTAACTAGCAGCAACAGCTCTTTAAGAATAACCTGTAAATATTTGTGTTACTTGGAATATTTATAACTTAACTTAATTTTATACATGTAGACAAGAGTAGAAAATATTACTTTTATATTCAGTGAAGTCACACCGGGTAATTTTGAATACCTACTCGGGTAACATTAAACGAACCACTAAAGAATAAGTATCTAAGTACTTATTTGTAATTTGCAAAAAGGTCAAAGACGGAATGGAATAATGAATTTGTATAAAAAATATAAAGTATTTTGCGGCTATTTTTGAGGCCGTTTAATGTTACCAGAGGAGGTATTCCAAGTTATCCGGTGTGACTGTAACCTATTTAAAAAAGGAGTAAATTAATTACTACTTTTTACTTATAAGTATATCGTAGCAAGAAGTCAAGTGTAATTGCATTATGTTTTCTCTTGATATAAGTTAGTTAATAAGCTATATTCTTAATAAAGTCCATCGATATCAAATACACATCATACATATACAAAGTAGTATTTATCGTTTTATAGCCTTTTGTAATAAGATAAGACAATATTTTAGTCCCTTTATCTTACATTAGTAACATATTCTTCAAAAAATTAAGCCTTGACTGAATCCGCAGTTGACTAATACGTATCGACGACTGTTAAACGATTAGATAGCCTGTATGTTAGCGATTGTCGAAATGAGTGTCAGTATGTATAAAATACGTAACTAAATTGAAAATGTAAAAATATTTGCACCTAGCTTTATAGTAAGATTACGTAGGTACTCCAAATAATCAATTTAACATCAAAGTACATACAAGTAGGTACATGAACTACTTAAGGTAAGGTAATACGTACAGGGTGTCTCAGAACTTGAGATAAATAATACGGTATAACAAAGCCCCTTTTACACAGAGTTTAGTTTAATGTAATGTAATGTGTTAATGTGTTGTTTAGTGTAATTCAATACCTTGCTACCTTATTGAGGATTAAATATCAAGTTTTGGAATAGAGTGACAAGCCAAGATAGCCAAAGGTTTGCCGGCAAGGTTTCTTTCTTTACAACATATTAAAGAGTTTAATATAATGGTGGTTTAATCCTCAATACGGGTAGCAAGGTATTGAATTACACTGTAATTCCAAAATAACAACGCATTTGAAATAAATCCATACCTACTTTCTAATCTATTAACCTTTTGAACGCCATACGTCGAATACAAAATGTGCCACCCACACGCCAAACATGTTTGCTATGCTATGCAAATTACACCTTATTGCTAAAAAACAAAGTCTCTTTTAATCTTGAACTCTTGTCGGCTGTAGCCGACGTGGCGTCAGTGGCACGACTTTTAGTTGACGGCCAGAGCCGACTGTGGCGTTGAAAAGGTTAAAGCATTTCTCGTTTTTCATTCAACAACTTTGACTCTTTGGTTTGGTTTGGAAGGTAGCGTTTAAGCAACTACCTAACCACTCACTCAACCATCTCTACTAAACTTATTAACATTGGAAAGTTAAATGAAAACTTTAATCTGGCCCGGTACATATAGAAGGGGCCTTTTATCCCTTATTATTTAAGTCAAGTTCTCGGATACCCTGTATTATAAAACAAAATCGCTTTCCGCGCCTGTCTGCCTTTCTGTGTAACTTCTAACTCTATCTAAACGACGCAACGTACCTATTTTCATACGGTTTTCACGATCAGTTAGATATTTTTTCACGGAAAGTTTTTATGTTTTATAAATTCTGGTTTATGCATGGGTGTTACAGAAAACTCACATAAACCGAAGCGAAGCGAGGGCGAATCGATAGTAAGGTATAAAGTAAATAAATAAGTGACGTACCTGCTTATACTTAATACGTAAGTTCTTAAAAAGGGCTTTGCATTTGTATTTCTCTCTCACTCGCTCTCGTACGCTCTGATGTAAGTCTTAATGACTTTATCCGAACCCGAAAGACTTTAAGACCTCTTTCACTGTACAATAATATACATACAGGGTGTCCTAAAAATCAACGACAAGCCGAAAGGAGATAGGGTAATTTAGCTCCTCTATTTATTGGTTTGAAGTAGAGTTTCTCTTATAGCCATCCACAGAAAAAAATATCGAGTGGATTTAAGTCGATGAACGGGCTGGCCACGAAATAGTGCCAGCCCGTCTTATCCACCTGTCGGGGTATTCTCGATCGAGGAACGCTCGTACTGTGCGACCATTTTTTTTTCAATCAATAGACAATCTAGCAAGTGCCATACCATTTTTAAATCCTCACTAAATTCGCCTTATTTTAAAGCTACTAGCCAAAATAACGTTGTACTTTTTTTTCAGTAGGTACAGTCGTTTCAAGTTGGACGATTAATTAATTGTGAGTACATGGTTGGGACAAAAATTAATATTTAATTTAAAATTGAGGTAGGTAGTCATAGTTTAATTTTCAACTGTAATTTACAGAAAAAATGGAAGATGAGTGAAAAGATTTGCAGTCACAGTAGAAACTTTGGAAGATCATCAAAGGGTGTAAATTTTCTCGATGCTTGCTCGAGTGGCTATAATTTTTTAAGTCAAGTGACTTAGATTTTTTTTAATTTTCTCATTTCTCTCACCGGTTGCCCTATCTCCCCATTTCGGCTTGATATTTTTTGGGACACAATATGTTATTGGTATAAGTAATATGTTACCTAACAGCGTCGACCATCAGAAACTTTTGAAATACCGATTAACTTTTAACGTTTACCTCTCTGGTGAAATAATGTTGTTCTGCTTCCTACAAACATATTACAAGGTAAGACCGGGTTCACACAACGCATTTAACCGAAATGTTTTTGAATGTAGTTTCCAGAAGCTAAGATATGCACGCACAGTGGGTTTATTAACACCATATGGTAAAAACGCCGTGCCTTGTCACTTAAATTTCTGTGAAACGTTCTCGTTCACTTATCAGAAAACGGACTTAAAACTGTATGAATGTGGACGCTTTAAATAATTTTAACGTACCTATACCTACGGCTTAATCGTATAAGAAAACCGTATCGAACACACCCTACTTAATAGTGTGAACATGCTCAAAGATTAAGTTGACCTGAGATCACATCACATTACAAAATAACAAGAATTTGAGAACGCCGGTGTCTCACCGTAGGTATAAAGTAAGTTAGTATCCAAAATGAAACAGCGTACCTACCTACTCACTTCGCCGACTTCAAACGAGGTAGCTGGGCGCCGTAAGTGGGGTCGTGATGGATTCGAAGACTTTAAACCAAATTGAGCAGTCGTCTAATACTAAAAACCTCATAATACTTACATAAAATATTAATACTTAAACAAAAAAGTAATAAAATCTCGACTTTTCATTTATATTGGACATGGATAGTTGCAATGCTGGATTATTTTTAACGTTTTGCATATTTTACCTACTATCGCAACACGAGGTTATTTTGTAAAAATAAGACAATTTTAATTTTTTTATACTTACACATACATTTTTACTTAATTCTAAAATTGACGACGTACTTAATAATTCTGAAATCTAATATAAAAACTGTCAATTTCTTACAGTTTAGATTATTCATTCACCCTATACAACTAAGTTCGTTTGTTCCAATACTTGTTTGTAAGCTTTGATGTGCCGCGGCGCGCACAAAGCGGTGTCGCCGACTTCAAAGGGTTGCGATGCACACATGCATTTTTTCCTGAAAAAATAGTATGGGCAGCAAACTTTTACGATCCTCATTGATAAATAGTAAGTAGGATTGCGAATAATTACCTGCCGATTATTTGAATGTTGCGGTTTCAGAAAGAGCATCATTTAATTTGTTTGTTTACTAGAGCAAAAAAAAACTTTTATTTCACATGCTTTTCTATGGCTTTTATTTTGATAAAACCTTTATGCCTTAAATATGCTATTTAGTCAGCATTGTATCCAAGCAGAACTTTTGAAAGATAAATATAAATACATAGTAGAAAATGTATGAAATCGTAAAACTAAAATAAATAAAATTTCATGAATTCATATTTGGTTACTTACTAAATTTTTATAATAAATTATAATGTTTTTTTACATTAATACCTTTCAACTTTTGAATAACAATATTCAATCACTAGTCTTTTTATCAATAAAAAAATTACCCTCCTTTGGCAGTGGGGCAAAGAGAATAAAGTTTTTCACTAGATTCAGTCTCCACACTAGTTAAGTCAACGATATTTACACATTAAACACGTTTACTAGTTTTCGCCACTGTGGTTCTGAAAACAATACCAGCAAATTAGTAACGCAGTTATGCCTAAATCTCTTTTGTCAGTTGCCTGACACTTATTCTAATCTACCAAACAACAATCAAAAATCTATTAAACGTCACATACTATATATTACACACTCACCAGTATATTTTGGTATGTATACGAGGATCTGATGAAGTAGAACTAAAGCAATGACAAGCGCATATCCCACTCCATACACACAGGAAACAAATACAATGGCCGAACTGCAAAAAAAATTGTTACTGTTATATAAAACTAATAGGACCTAGTTTTTAAATTCAGTAAAAAAAACTTTTATTTTTTTTACCCATATATGGCAAAACAAAAAGGGTGGTTATTTAAGTAACAAATTTAAATCACTGAAGTACTTTATGGCCTGCGCAAACCGGCGGACGGGACGGCAGAGGAAATTAAATTTATCATTAATGCTATTTCAATTGAAATAAGGTATAAACTTCAATGCTTTGAGACCGACCGCGGAGAATCGCAGCGGATTGCGGCGGAGGAAATCTAACTCCCCTGCCGTCCGAAGGTTTGCGCTGGCCCTTAGCACAGTATAGAGAACAGTAGATCGTCTTCAAACAAAGGTACATCGCGCGGCTTGCGGCTGTGGGCGGAGCCTGTGGCGGGGCGAACCAATACGAAACGAGATCTCAAGAAATTTCAAGGGAACTTAGTCGGGGCCGCGGCGTCATTGCGTTCGGTTACGTTTTGTTTTAGCGCGCGTACTTAGCTATCGAGCGACAATGTCGCTGCCGAAAACGCTTAAATATTGTGCTGTATAAGGATTTCTAAACCTACCTTAGGTAGGTACAACTATATCCAGATTTAATAAAAGGTATTTCGTACCGGCCTGCCTATAGTATACCTAGGTGAAATAAATACGTATTAAGTAGGTAATTTAAGTTATTGAGAGTGACGTGACAGGTAACATGTGACGACGTGGATGGCCTAGGTAGTTGGTAGTGACTAAGTAAGTAGTGACCTTGCTTACGAAGCTAGCGGTCCTGGGTTCGATTCCCGGTCAGGGCAAATATTCGTGTGATGAGTGCGAGTAGGTATTTTTTGTTTCTGAGTCTTGGGCGTTTTATATGTACCTATGTAGTCATATTAAGTATGCCTTTTTCACTACATAAGTATGCTTATCGTTGCCTAGTTAGTACCCAAAGAACAAGCCTAGAACCAAAGTGAGCGGCTAATGCTCTAAGGAAGCCGCGCGGCGGCGGCGCGTGCCGCCAATAATAGGTACCTAAGTAGTCAAAGCCTTGCGCGAAAGCGGCATTATCAAAAGGTCGAAAAGGAATTTACATATCACGTCACATACCTATAAACATAATTATTATTTAGTGTCAACAGATAAAAAGTATGTAAGTAAAATAATTTAAATTTGTTACTTAGATACCTAACAATATTTATACTTACTTTAGGTTTGTGTAATTTATGAAAATTAACATGATTATCAATCACAGTATGGCCAATTAGGTGACTAAAATTGAAAAACATGTTTGGACGACCCTGACGCCCGAGCGGCAATAGGTATCAGAATCTCCTAAAGGGCCGGAGTCGAGCTACTTTTCTATTTATACTATGCCCTTAGTAAGTCAAGTTGCCAATATACTGAGGGTAAATTATTTCAATGACTACTTACCCCATCTGATAATAGACGTCGCTACAATCTTCGGGTAAGAGTATTGTGCCAATTAATATAACCGGCTGACAGACAGTTGTCAAGCCCAAGTTGGTGCCAAACAAAAGCGTAGCAAAAGCAAACACTTGGCCTGCGAGGAAGTACGGATAGTTTGGTCTTAGCACACAGCAGTTCCACCTAAAAATGACATTCAATATAAATATAAAGTTATAACACCCTGTAAGATCATTTTAATGTTTTTAGGGTTCCGTACCCGAAGGTTCCGTACGGGAAAAACAGTGAAACATACTAGCGTCAAATTTGGTGTGAAAAATGTTGAAGTGGGAGTTAGGGTCGCGATGATTCGATTCGAAATCGAATTCAAATCGGAACATTAATACCTACTGTGTGCCTGTACGGAACCCTCGGTGCGCGATTCCAACACGCACTTGACCGATTTTTAATAATGAATACTGTTAAGAAGTTTTATTTTTATGCCTTTTTTTAGCCTTGTACAAATGCGTGCTTCTACTTATGAATGTTTTAATGCAAAGCTGAAACCAACTGCTCTAGCTTCGAGTCTGATGATAGCATTTGCAGACATTTTGTAAAAATTTGTAATCCAGATTGGTAATAAATATGAAAATTCGGATTTAAGAAAAAAAATACTTTCAGAGGGTACCGAAGTCAAATACAAGCATATGACGTTCGATACCGTTCTAACCAAGCATGAGCCACAACACAAATTATGTTTATGAAATTCGGAATAAACTGTTTCGAGATTATGAGTGTACAACCGATATCTAACATAATATTTAGCACCTCGCGGCTCACCATTAAAATAAGGTTCAAATAAATCTTTGACGTCGACTGTACCCCTACCTAACACTAATTGCATCTATGATTAAGAAGAATGTCTGTACGTCCATGGGTAAAATATAATCGGGTGAGGTCTTAAAAACCACTCTCTTTTTAAAAGTAACCTTAATTATCAAAAAGCATATTTGGAATGGCGACAAGGCTTTATAATAAGCTACCAATTTCAATTTTGAAAATAGACGACATAAAAGAATTTAAAACAAGAGTGTTTGACATATTAGTAAAAAAGGCCTGTTACTCTCTGAATGACTTTATTAATGACAGGTTTTAAAAATATTCAATAGCTATAATATTGTTCTTCATGTTCTAATCAAATAATTTACCATATATAATGTTTCTAATATTTAATTTTAAGTACTAATTTTGAATATAGATTCGGCGGAATGTTTAGTTTAATTTCATGCTAGCTAGCTGCATGCCAATATGCTAGCTATTTGTATGCCCTATGGCGAGACATAGTGCACCAAACTGTACACAACATTTTTTAACTATAACCTATGTTTACAAATAAAGATTTTGATTTGATTTATCTTTATTTTTATTTTTAGTAGAAAGCAACGGAAACCATGCATGCAGTGGCAAAGTATATAGAAATGTCAAAGACCAGGGACTTACCATATTGAATGGAAAAACCGCTCGTTAACCTCAATTTGACATATTTGGCAGTAATGTGAATCCGATGTTAATACTGGGCTGCAATAAATAAAAATAAAAAATCAATTTTAATGTCAACATGCGTGATACAGGTAAAAAAAAAACACGGGCCGAATTTTGCAATAGATAGACGAATGTAGTGTTTTCATTCCGTGAAGATGGACCCCACTGCTGGCGCAGTCGTCCAACATCAAATTAAGTGGTGGGCGGAAAAAGTAAATTTAAATTAAACCTAATCTTTACTTGGTAAGTGGCACTAAAAATGCCATATAATTTTTCCAAGGATGTTTGCTTCTAATATATATAAAAAAGTAGCATATCGTCTCTTTACTTTTTCAACCTCTTATCTGATCGAATATTTTGATAGGAAAGTAGTCTTTATAAACCTTGGAACGTGTGTTTTTTCATCTAACTATGCGATCAGATACGAGGTTGAGAAAGTAAATTGGCGATATTCTGATTTTTGGCATGTTTCACTGAATCAGCCAGTTTAGATTTTTGGCTTACCGTATTATTCATTAAAAACTAAAAATAGCTGTACAAAAATCATTTCGATACGTCAAATAGTTTTCGAGATATTAAATTTTAAATTTCGTATGCGGCGCTCGAAACCCGGCGGCTAGCGCTCACGGATAATGACGTCATCGCTTAACAGCGGTACGCGCCCTTATATGAAAAAGTAAGTTTACAGGGCTGTAACTTTTTAACCGTTACAAGTAGCCAGTTGAATTTTTCACAGAATACGTGTTATTATAAAATCTATCGTTTAAAATTATATAATGAACAATAAATCAAAGAACAAGAGGGGTCCCCATACAAGAAACATGAAAATAAATCATTTTTTTTAGCATTTTTATACGGATTGTATTTTTATAATGGCTTCTTATTTGATGCTATTTTAAGCTTAAATTGTAGTCTAATTTTCATAATTTCCGACTAAATAGCAATCTCAACTAAAACTGCTACAAATTTGTGACACAACTGATTTTATCAACACGATGTTTTAGGCGGTCACCCATCCTTTTATAGACTACGCTTGTACTTGCTTAACTTTGTAAGTCGTAATATTTTTACGAATTCGTTTTGAAGTTACTATGGCAGCTATGTTTTATCTATTATTTTGTATTACATAACTAACTGTCTGTCACTGACCGACTTTTCTATTTGTAATGTTTGTCGAATAAGTTGGTTAAATAAAATTAGAATAATAATCAAGCACTTTAAATTTTGGTATAGTGGCAATAATGCCTAGACCTAGCAAAGCGAGAGTGTTGTAGGTTTGTAGGTAGGTATGTCTATCGACTTGGTAGTGCCCGCGCGCGAAATTTGAAATCGATGAAATGAATACACGAAGTTTGAGAACTACTGCTAGGTCATCAGGTATCAAAAATTCATGTTTTATAGTTCACTCTTTTATACAGTAGCGATATTAATTCTAAATTAACACGGAATTTGTAAAGAAAGGCCTACCACCAAAGTTAAGCAACCACCGCTTACCTAAACATCGATCGTATTGATTTAAACTAGGCACTTTTTAACATATTTGTAAGAGTTTTACTACAGTTTACTGTTTGGTCATAAACTATATATGTTTGTATCGAGTTTTGATTATTATCTAAACTTAATGAGACACCGAAATAAAAAGCTATTATACAAATACAACCCTTACTTCGCCTTCCAAAGTTAAGCAACTACACGCGTACCTAGTTTAAAACAGGATGTGTGACAGCTTAAAATATCGTGTTGATAAAATTAGTTTTGTCACATATTTGTAGCAGTTTTACTTGATATTGCTATTTAGTCGTAAACTACAAAAAATAGAGTACAATTTAAGCTCAAAATAGCATCAAAATGAGAAGCCATTATAAAAATACAATCTGTATAAAAATGCTAAAAAAAATGATTTATTTTCATGTTTCTTGTATGGGGACCCCCCTTGGGATTTGATTTATTGTTCATTGTACAATTTTAAATGATTGATTTTATAATAACACGTATTCTGTGAAAAATTCAACTGGCTACTTATAACGGTTAAAAAGTCATAGCCTTGTAATCTTACTTTTTCATATAAGGGCGCGTCACAGTGGATCGAAATGAATAAAAAATGGACATTCGCATTTTTTTCTAAAAATCCTATTTTAAAAAATGCTTTTCCGTTGGAAATTATGTGAGGAATAAAAAATGTTATATAACATTTTTCAAAATGAGGCTTATTTTAAGCAGACAAAAATAAAATGTGTTTTTTTTGTATGAAACTAAAAAATAAGTATCTTATTGTAAGAAAACCGTAACCGATCCCGCTTTCAAACCTTTAGAATATCATTGTCCTACTTTAGAACAGTAGAAAATAGTTAAAACCTTATCTCAGTAGGTGCCCGTTTTTTTTATAGTCCAATCAAAAGTCAGTAAATACAACATTTTTCTTAGTTATGTATTTTTTATTTTCATTAAAAAAACGGTATATTCATAACAATTTAGTATAAAAAAAAATATTACATTTTATTAAGGATAAATACATTTTTTTATAAGAAAATTGCATTGAAATAAAAACATTTATTGCGGTGATTTTATTGATAGTAAACAAATAGCTAAAATATACTTGAAATCAACAATAACGATATAAGTAAATAAAAAAATGCCTTTTAAAAATCTTTATTATTTACCACCTTCTTCTATACTTCAAAACATGGAGATTAGTAAGCACATTCACAATATGTAGAAATGTTTGAAAGTGTGGAAGAAGGTTGTGAATAAAATAGATCTAAGATACAATTTTTTTTTTTATAACTTGTAATTGTTGATTTCAAGTATATTTTAACGTTTTGTTACTATCATAGTTAGTAAAACCATCGCAATAAATGTTTCGATTTCAATGTAATTTAGAACCATTTTCTTGAAAAAACTTGTATTTATCTGTATCAAAATGTCATAAATATTTTATTTTTATACTAAATTGTTATGAATATACCGTTTTTTCAATAAAAAAAAAATACATAACTAAGAAAAATGTTGTATTTACTGACTTTTGATTGGACTATAAAAAAAACGGGCACCTACTGAGATAAGGTTTTAACTATTTTCTACTGTTCTAAAGTAGGACAATGATATTCTAAAGGTTTGAAAGCGGGATCGGTTACGGTTTTCTGACAATAAGATACCTATTTCATACAAAAAAAACACATTTTGTTTTTTTCTGCTTAAAATAAGCCTCATTTTGAAAAATGTTATATAACATTTTTTATTCCTCACATAATTTCAAACCGAAAAGCATTTTTTAAAATAGGATTTTTAGAAAAAAAATGCGAATGTCCATTTTTTATTCATTTCGATCCACTGTGCGCGTACCGCTGTTAAAAAAGCGATGACGTCACCCCAGCAAGATGGCCCCCGCGCGCTTTAATATTATTGACCCAAATTTTAAACGTTCATAGAATCAAAACTACTAAGTCTTTTTGAATAAAATAAAAAGTAGTGTTTGTTTATTTAAAAACTTTCAAGCGATTTGGCGTACCTACTGATATTCTTCATTGTTTTGAACACATAATATAATGTTGCTATGAATTACATGGCTTCAAAACGCGGCCGCAATTCATACTGAAACTCTACTTACATTTTTTCGACAAATATAAACCACTGATAGTTGTAATGGCGATCCTTTTTTAAGAACTGATTTCTCATAAAAAACCCAACCGATTTTCAGAAAACCAAGCTAACAACCATCACGATTGAACAAAATTTGTAAAAAAAGTACCGCGTCCGAATAGGTCCTTCCGTTAGGGAGTTACGATCCCACAGACACAGTCATACAGATACACACATCAAACATGTAACACACCTCTTTTTGTGAGAGGTTAAAAGTACAACTTTACACACACATAACTTCAGTAAATCTTTGCTTTTGTTAACTAATAGGGAATATGCATGTATTTTTTCACAAAATACACTTCAATAAAAGCTGATTCATGTAACAAACAGTTGAGAAAAATCATTTTTTGAATAGCTTTAAAAATAACCAAGATATAAGCCAACAAAGATTTGTTCCTATCTCTTTCTAGCAAAACAGAATTTTACGTGGACTTTATATGGCCGAACTGCACAATGACGTCACAGGTGCACTTCGGATCCCTCTGTCTAATTAGCAGTTTAAAATGCTTGTATGATCCGTATTTCTTCGCCGATTTTAATTTTAATTTCACTTTTGGTGTTCTCTTTTACGGTATTTTCATATTTTGTTGAGAAGTGTGTTTTAAAAAATCCATGCATTTGCCTATTGTTAACCTGCGGGCCTAGTATGGCTGCGTCTATATCGCATGTCAAATGTGGATAAAGCATCCGTCACTCTCGTACTTATTTACGTGTCAGAAGATGACGGATGCCTTATCCACATTTTGTCATGCGATAAACGCAGCCATATTAGGCCCCCGGATAGAGCGGGCGCTCAGTGGAGTTCTGTATGCAAAAATTGCGGACCGCATTCTGACTTCAGATGTATATTTTATAGATCCCAGACACCCAATAAACAGATGTTGCCAATCAGTTTTGTGGTCCCTCTCTCCCCTCCCCTCATCCCTAATATTATTAGTAAATAACAAAAGATTTTTAGCTTTAATAATGGAATTTTATTAGAAAATTAGTACTTATAGCCAGGACAGGTATAGAAAACCTTTATTTTGATTAAAAATTACCAAAATTACAAAAAATTGAGCATCACATGCAAGAAATAGTTTGATTTTGCTATAAGTTTTTGCAATCATTGTTGACACATTTACACAAGGATATACATTTCAGTGCTGCTTTTTTGCAGGTACACGACTTTAATCGGCAATTAGATCGACATTTACACGGTTTTATTAAAGAGTCAGGTAAATAATTTTTCGTCATTTGCTTTGGGTAAAGGTTTCTTTCGCGCAGCGCGTGACCAAGTTGAAGGAAATCAATGTGCTCAAATATCGGTTCAGAAGAGCATTTGCACAGATAAACTTGAGCTGATGCTCATAAACTGTGTAAATGCAATGCATCAGAGGTACATACTATTCTTGTCAACATTTGTTTTTTTGTACCTATGCGACTTGTCGTGTCACTTAACATACTTACATTTCAAGGAAAACACGTAGATTAGCTACTCAAAACCGATTAAAACAACTTAAGTTTAAATCGTTGAAAAAAACATAGAAAATGTACTTTTTTATACACTTAGCTATATCACAATAGGCGTGCCATCATTTTCTATGGCGTTAGGCACGCCAGTTGTTTCATGAAATAATAGGGAATATGCATGGATTTTTTAAACCGCATTTCTCAACAAAATATGAAAATACCATAAAAGAGATCACCAAATAGAAATTAAACTTAAAATCGGGGTAGAAATACGGATGATACAAGCATTTCAACCTGCTAATTAGACAGAGAGATCCGATGTGCATCGGTGACGTCATTGTGCAGTTCGGCCATATAAAATAAACTCCACGTAAAATTCTGTTTTGCTAGAAAGAGATAGGAACAAATCTTTGTTGGCTTATATCTTGGTTATTTTTATACCTATTCAAAAAATGTTTTTTCTCACCTGTTTGTTACATGAATCAGCTTTTATTGGAGCTGTAAAAAAAACATGCATATTCCCTATTGTTCACCCCCACAGCAAGAAAAGCGCGCGTAGCGAGTCCAGAGCAACGGTAAGTAACGGTAAAGGGACGGAGGAGGGGACTGAATGACAAAGGACCATGCGCGCGCGCGGCAACATGGCTTTATATACGGTCGAGGGTCTCAGGTAGACAAATCACCAAACATTTCGCGGTCCGCGATTTTTGCAAACAAACATCCCTTTGGCGCCTGCTCTATGATTAGAATGTGCATGATAAGATTAGTTTTTTAGGACTGATAATATAACTTTAGATTTAATTAATCAATCTCATTATTTTATTTCTTACTAACTTAAGGCTCATATTTATAACGGAATATGGCGTTAGTTTGAGGACGTTACATACATTTTTATAACTCATGTTGAACAATAAACTATCACCTCATGAATCCTGTGTTTCATCAATAATTATAGTCCGACCTACCAAATGTACTAAAACAACTACATACTTTTTTAGTATTTAATTCAATATAGCGTTTTTATAACACATCATTAAGAAAGAAATTATTTAAAAAAAATACTACATCAAGCACTCAGGCCTACTTATTAATTTTTACTTGTAGAAGTACGTACGCGGGGATTTACGAGGTTAATCTTTTTTATAATCTCAAATTATAAATTACAATAAATAAATTTAAAACGGTATTTAAGCACAGTAGTACTTATTGTGTCACTTTGACAATCTGATGAAAGCAAATCCATATATAAAATTTATTTTCAAACCGCCTTAATATGAATTGTCACAACGCAATCAAATTATTTAGGACTGTTAAAAATATATACAATAAAATATACGTAAAATTAACTTAAAACTACACTAATCTAATAAACCGCTTCCAGTGGGCATCGTTCCCAAAATGCTGGCAGCATTGCCACGTTGAATGGCAATGCTTAATCTTTGTGCCAAATAAAGGCCAGCATTTTGGTCACGAGATGTGTCGACCAGGCGCTTGGAAAGATCTTTAAAAAAATTATGAGCTCCTGGTCCCCACGGTCCTAAAGTTTCGACCCCAAAAGGCTCAAATACGTAGCTTCTATCGAGCTGACTGTACTTGCGCCTTTTCAGGGTCTCCGCTGATTCTGCCGCGGATCCAGCCTTAATTCTCGATCCGGGAAGGTGTGACAGCGCAAGGGTGTCCACGCAAGTAGCATCCCACACCAATTGCCGTCCCAACTTCCACGGAATAAGGGTCATCCCATCAGGTCTTTTACCATCGTCACGCATGAGACCATTTGGTTCCAAAATGGCCGCACAGTTGGCGCTGGTAAAAGTCCGGCGGATAATGTCGTTAAGGCTGGAGTGACGGGAGAATCTGCCAGCGCTTCTCGCGCAGGACAAGCCGTGGTGACCAAGCCGGTCGACGCTAGCTCCACACTGGCAACGGTGAGGAGCACAACATTGCGCACCCAACCGTAGTGAAGTTGCAATTCTGAAAGTAGATGAATCTAAAAGAGTTCCAGTGTTCGACGATGGGACCGCCTGTAGCCATAAACCCGATTCCCATACTCCAACCGCTAGGAGACGGGCACGATCTGCGTAGCTGTTGCACGTTTCTAAGAGTTGATTCCATACTTGCTCGCAGATCGGTCCATCCCACAACCTCTGAGAAGGAGTTTTGGGGAGCTCGGTATTCGGGCAGGCTACAAGCCATGCATCTCAGGCCTGTTCAAAATGAGGGATGTTAAAATTGGAAATTGAGGCTGAAAGAATTTTCTGAATTAAATTTTGAGTGCTATGTAATGAGGACAGAAACGCTGGCAGAGCGACACCAGAGACGGACCTGATGCCTAAACCACCGAATCGCACTGGAAGTGAGGCCTGTAACCACTCTCGCTCATCTAAAAATATGTTTAAAATCGAAGCCAAAGTGTTTTTTATTATGTTGTCAATTCTCTGTAATAGCTCTGTATGCTTCCAAAGTTGACAGCAACGAGTATAGTACGTAAATTTCGGGACGAAAAGACAAAATCGAATAATTGTAAAAGTCATGTGTGTATTAATTTTTGATAAACGGTCCGAACATTGTAAGAAATTTTGAATTTTTTCTTCAAAAAAAGGGAATAAAGATTCATCGAGGCTATCCTCCTATGAGATCCCAGCAAACGAAGTGAAGATTTGTCTACCATTTTTAAATTTGGGGCAAGACGATTGAACTTTTGTAATATGAAGTCTTTTGCAAGAGATCATTGAACACTGTATTTACATCACCGCCAAGAGTCCCATCATCCAAGTACCATACATTGAACTTCGATTGAAGACGTTGGATGATGGGGTGGATTGCGAGACTAAACACAGCAGGTCCAAGAGGATCCCCTTGTTGACAACCTACTGCCGAAGAAATTTCGTTGCTACAATACGTTAATTTTGATGGGGAGCCATAACATTGCCAAAGGAAACCGTATAAATTTGGATTTTTTTCTTTAACTTGCGTTAAAAGGGCTCCTCTATCCACAGAATTGAAGGCATTCTTAACATCCACCTTCAGCAGCACCTCACCACAATTTTGATTTAGATAGGTCCGGATTGAATGGACGGCGGCTTCACAGCCACCTCGCGAACCAAACCCTAGCTGTACTGGCTGAAATAGACCCGTTAACATGGGCGCTGTTTTTTTACAGCAAATTTTAGCTGCGAGGCGACGATAGGTGGTTCCAACCGCAATTGGGCTGATACCGCCGTCCTTTTTTTTAAGGGCACAAAGGTTGGCACCGTAAAGTACCTCGGTGATCTCTGCATTTACTCGCCCAGAGAGCAGAAGGTTGACTAGAGCCGTCAGATCCCTCAAAAGTGACTTGCCAGTTTCCCCACTACCGCCACAAAGCAAATCTTTTAAATGCTGTGGTGTGAGAGCATCTAAACCACCAGCGGAGCCACTAGGGAAGGACGCGACGGCTGCAGATACGTCCAGGGCGATAACCTTGACCCCCGCATCAGTCTCCCTCGGTGCTTCAGGGAATTGCGCATCAGCTGCTGGAGATGGATGCTTGCCTTTTAAAGCCGAGAGGATTTCAGGGGAAGTGGGTGCTATCGTGTCAGTAGAAAATAGAATTCGGGCAGCCCCTCTTATATCGCCATCACTGAGTTTACTTTCTACTATTCTGTAGGAAGCAGACTCAGTGACCGGTTTAACAGTAAATTTAGGATTTTCGATCGAGATATTACCGGAAACGGATGTGGGATCTTCCAGTGTGGTGTACTTCACACAATTCTCCTTTACTCTCGATGTTAAAGACTTTGTATTACCTTTTTCGAGAACTACATGAAGTACAGCATACGGGAAAATCAACAAATGTTCCCAGGCACGTTTTGTATTATGTACAACGACCTTCCTTATTGCTTGAGATAGGGCAGTGGCAACAGAGAGGCGGGCACCACGTGGAATGCGTGTTAAAACCGAGGTTGACATTTTTTTTCCGACAATGTTTTCCAGAAAGGATGGTGAGAAGTACATATGGGGGAAGAATTTTGGATAGGACACGGAGCCGAAAGAGAAATACTGTTAATTTTATGACATTTGCCCTGGTGAATATTTAAGCCTCTCCGTCCCTTGAAAAAACGTACCTGGGGACATTCTGGGCACTGCACGAGATTTTCTAATGACACGGCAGATTGTACACTATCATTGTTAATCGCTTGGGTGCACTGTTGCATCCTTGAAGGGTACACGTAAATATAAACTAATTTAAATAAAACGATAAAAAGAGCAAATATAAAAATTACGCTACATAAAAAACACATATGACAGTTTATATGACACTATGACACCACCTTCATGAGGCACGCAAAAAAGTACTTTATATAAAAACATTTCAGTTTATATTTGGCTCCATAGGCCTCAGCATTGGGCCGCGGCGCGCGCCGGCTCGAGGCCGGCGTTAAATAAAGGCGCCTCCTTGAAGGGGCGAACACGGGCGAACTTATTCTAGGCAAAAGAGGGCCATTCCACAAAACATCATACACCTAGCGAAATCAATTAGCAAATAGAGGAATCATTAAGATTGTCCCCTCATATTTATGATATAAAAAATGAAATTCTGTTTCATATGTACCTGTATTCTTTTCCTTTACTTGAACCAGTAGCATGTGCAAACACTGATTTCATTTTGTTGAAGAAAAAGCAAGTGCATGCCACCAGAACCAGTAGGACAAAGTTCTCCTCTCGTGTGATTACTAGCGGCTTCAGCACTTGAATTTCAAACACAAGAAACAAGTAAATTCCTGATGATAGTGTCCAAGAAAAGAAAAACGGTGACCTGAAATTAGTTAATCAAAAGTATAATTACAAATTCAAGGAACTGCTTCATTATGGAGACAAACTAGGCATCTCTAGAAATAGATGATTATATTGCCTCATTCTCAATAGGTATACCAGAGGGTACACTACATAATCTCGAAATATTTTTTTCCGAATATACTATACACGAATTTCCGAATTCCGATTTTAACTTTTCCGAATCATCACTATTCCGAATTTTAGTTTCACGAAGCATCACAATCACGAATTTTTAAAATTCCGAATGTTCACATTTCCGAACTATTAAAATCCCGAAAAATATTTTTCCGAATATCACAATTCAGAATCCCGAATATTCATTATTCCGAAATTTCAAAATAAGCGCCTGATAAAATATTGTATCATACCGTGTAGGTATAATGTTGAACATGCATAATGCTCAAAAACTGTAAGAAATGTCCGACAAAGTCGACGGAGCTCCGCTTGGCGGAGCTCCTGTTCCGCGTAGTTAAGGCGCTTCGCACCTTGGTGCAACTAACCTAACCTAACCTATCAAGGTGAGATTGACCTAATTTAGTAATGTTCTCGTCATCGCACATACCTTTCGTTTCAACTAGAATACTTTAATTCAATTCAAGTGGTTAGTGGTTTCATAATTCCGAATTTTACATTACCGATCTGGTTTGTGAAGTTTGGAATTCAAATATTCGGAATTATAATTTTCGTAAAAAAGAAAATTCGGAATAATACTCGGAAAAACGTTTTTCTGATTTGAATATTCGGTAATATAAAATTCGAGATTTTGATAATTCGGCCTTATATTTTTTCGGTATTGTAAAAATTCGGAATTATAAAATTCGGTATTTTCAAATTCGGAATTAAATAATTCGAGATTGTAGGGCGTTCCCGTATACCAGAATATGAAATTAATGACCAGATGTGAAATAATAACTTAAAATAATAAGCAATACCTTATATTATCCAACTGCCCTAAAATTTAAATAATAACTTTCAAGGTCTAATTTATTGAGAAACTGGGCTACATATGGCAGGTTTGAGTGCCAAACAACTAGGGTAAGTAGGTAGGGTCAATTGCATCATATTTTAGCCCAATAAAAACTTACAACACCCATGTTTATTATTTTGTTTATTTTAAAATTATCTAGTATTTCTTAAAAAAAATATAATTTTTTTTTTTGGCAAAATCTTTTTTTATTTTTATCTTTAATATATTCAATTCATGTTCCAATCAAACCTCACTTTCATTCAGATACCTATTGAAAAATAAAATAATCATAAGCTGACATAGTGTCAAGGTCAGGAAAATAAGATACGAGTATGTAGCAATTGACCCTTCCTACTCACCGTATTCGTTTGGCACTCGACCCACCATATTGTAGGTGATACTGCAAATGATCAAATTAAATAAGGAGCAAAATAAACCTTACGTACGTACTGAATTTGTTAGTTACGCGGAATTGCAGTATCACCAACGAATTATATCCTGGTTATTTATATGCCTTGCCAAAAAAAATGTATGTAGTAGTAAGATATACTGTAGTAGTGAACCATTCTGCCCTACTTAGAAAAAAGGGCATATGTCTCATAGAACTGCGAATATAGAAGCGACCTTATTTCTTAACACGGAGGGTTAAATTTACTTTTACTATCAAATTGCGCATGCGTCCTTTTTATTTAGGAGGGCAGCATTAACATCTTGTCTCTTTGCCTTTCCAGGTGCATTTTCCTCTTTCACTGTCAAGGTATGCAAGAAGAGAATCCCTTAAAGGGATAAGTTTACTTTTGTACATTATAATTATTTAATTCCTGTGTTCAGTTGACTACGAAGAAATTTATCAACTTATTACGATGCAAAAATTTATTATGCACAAGTATATATTTCTCTATATAAGTATTTATATCGTTGTCTATTACCCATAGTACAAGCGTAGAGCTTAGTTTGGGCCTAGGTCAATTGGTGTGACATTGTCCCCTGATATTTATTTACATCTCATTGTAGTAGACCATACTATTATACTATAATAATAATATTTATTTCTCAATTTGTTTAAGTGCAAAAAAGTTGTGCAAAAAATGTGTATTGAACAATAAAACCCAAAGGAAGATCAATCTTGACAAAGCAGGCTTGTATGACAGCAAACTTATCTTTACTTTCTTTAACCACTTGACAGTTCCACGATACCATAGTATTCAAAACCAAAATGCTCTTAACCGTCCGCGGATACCTTATTTTCCAAAGGTGTGGAAGAAGGAACAGTTGATTATAGTGCCATCTAGTAAAATATGCCAGCATTATTTACAAATTCTACTGCTGCACAAACATAGTCTAACCAAATCACTTGCTCTCAAAAATATAGATGGCAGTGTGCGCTAGCTGCATATCCATTAAAAAATATTATTTGCCATGTACCTGTGCATGATTGATTTCACGTTTATATACATCTTTTTGGGGGTTATTATACATAAAAATGATCAGGAATGTGTACTTTCTACGATTATGTGTATTATTTTCCAGTGAACTAGTGTGATGTTTAAAACAATCTTGTACGATCTTATAGGATTTTTTACCGGTTTCATAAGTTTTACCTTGATTATAGTCACTAATAATGTATATTTTTATAATTCTATACAAAGTATTCGAAAAAGTGTACGTTCGTGTATGCCTCAGTATTTTTTCTTTATTATAACTTTTGTAGTTTAGACGATACAGACGTTTTTGTTGCACATAATGATGTGTGATGAACAAAACATGCTGTCACTACAAAGCCATGTCACAAGGTCTTCAGCAATAATATACTACCATATATTAGGCTTATACACATCTGACACATCTCTATTACTAGAGGCATAACAGCATGTCAGATATTTTAGGGTGCAATTGTGTATATTATTATTACTGGTGAATGTATGAACTAAGTGTAAGTGCCCACAAATCAAATAGAAGGATTGTAGAAAGCGCGACAAAAACTAATTTTAGTTTTCCCGTGCGCTCACGAAGTATGAGCTGGTTTCTAATAGACCCAACACACATCAGCTCAACTTGGCTGTAGATTAGTCATGCCAATTTAACACCAAAAATGTTGAAACAGAGATAAAGATATATATATCGACTAATTAATTATAAACAGAATAATATTTACCTATTTTTTTGACGTGGCCTGGAATACACGTAAAGTACAGCCATGCCGATTGCGACCATAGCAATGATTGTGAACGTAAGAGACATCGTTGATAGCAGCATTAAAAAAGGCAGGATTATAAACGGCAATATGGAATCCGTAATCGCTTTCTTATTATTAGTTATACCCGACTTGTACGACAACATATCTTCCACAGTTAAAACTGTAATTGCCATGTTGCTAACATTCAATCACCGGTCACTAAGTAGCTTGTTTAAATTCATGAACACTCTGTCATTTACAGTGCTACTGCAGAATCTTTTTGTTATTTCCAATGTTCTTTGTATTTAAATGGAAACCGCAGAACTTCTGTGCACTGTAAACTTCAATTTGGGATTTGACAATAATGACAATATTGACATGACAACAAACGTCAAAAGGTTTATGATCAAAAGTACCTTTTTTTTTTGTTGGTATGTATAAGCACAGATTAAAAACATTTTCCTTTAAAGGGATGATATCTAGCCGGTCGAGTATCGGTCGAGCTTTAAAATCGCGATCTTAAATTTCGCGAACTTACTCGGCTCGCGTCATTGTGCAGGTAAATAAGGCTAGGTTCACAGAACGCGCGTCAACGCGCGGATGGCTCACCGCGCGGTGTGAGATTGATTATGACAAATCAATGTTGTCGTTTACATGAACGCGCGGCGCGGGTCACGCGCGGTAACGCGCAGTCATGAAACGATGAAATTGATTTGTTATAATCTCACACCGCGCCGGGAACCTACCGCGCGTTGACGCGCGTTCATGTGAACCTTGCCTAATACCTAGTTTCCACAGGTTAGAGCAACAGGGTGTGAACAGAGGCCCTACTTTGAAAATCGAAGTTCGAAATTACGTTAGCTTCATCTCTGTCGCTCGTCATTCAGGACTAAATCAAGAGAAAGGGATGCAGCTATCGTAACTTCGAACTTCGATTTTCAAAGTAGGGGCTCAGGGGCCCTACTTTGAAATTCGACGCTCGCAACGAAGCCCGCAACGCAGATCGATCGAACGTTGAAGGTGAATGCTACCATGAAGTAACTTCGATTTGTTTACTTACGTTTCGGAGCCATAGACCAACTTTCGATTCAAGAGGAATTGAGTTACTTGAATGGAAAGAACGAATGGATAAAAAGTATGCGTTACACACATAGCGGTTAAAAACCGGTAATCAGATTTTTGTCCTAAATCGCCGATTAACAATTTATAGCTTACTTGTGCAATAACACACAAAGTAACAAGGATAGTTTAAGAAAATAAAAACACCAAATATGCTTGTAATTTATTATTTTAAAAATATTCTGACGTATCATTAAGTGTAAAAAATAATCTATCTATCATATCCATGTGTCAAGCAACGAAATTTGTTTTGTAAGTTTTATTTTTATCATTAAATTAATTTTTAATAACATCCCAATATTTGATTATTATATTATAAAACAGTTTAACTCGAGTCAAGACTTGGTGGTATTAAATTTGTATTGTATTCTTTAGTTAACTGATGTATTTTTTGGTTCTCTTGCTTACTAACTTTAGTAGTTTACCTTAAGATTTGAATGAAAACATTGTACTTATGGATTGCAGAAACCATCATCTTCCTCCCCTGATACCCACGAGCGATATGAAATGCTGATTTTGCTCGTGGTTTTGTCGGGAGTGTGTTGTGAAGAGTACGCTCCCGCACCCCGTGGGAGCAAATTACTGTTACGTTACGTTAAACAGTCTCGGTGGGGCAGCCCAGTCGCCAAGACAATCGCAGAAGGTAAACCATCACGACATGGTTTTATTTTCTACTTTCCTGTGCCGGTGCATTCTGACTTATGTGAATTCAAAATACAATTCAATACAACATTGTCTCATTTCCAGGGTAATGATGCGGACCCCAATCGCTAAAAGAGGTCAACGGGTAAATCTTGCCCTATAAGAATGTATGAGGAAGTGTCAGTTTCACTCTTGGACAATGACCAATCATCCGTACCCTAGGAACCGTACAGCTCCTGTCATTTCAGCACCCATCAAGTAAGCATACCTTTTTACCACTTAACAGAAATGCTTGGGGGTAGCCCCATATGATTCTGTTTAGTCCACCAGAATAAATACTCTTTAACAGAATAATTGTCCATGTGTGTGATATCCATGGATTTGTTTTTTTAATAAGTTCATGGTAATTGTCTAAAACTTATTGTTGGTGAAATATACCTTGTTAAATTAATATGTTAAAACAAGGAATGATAGCCATTGATTAGGAAAAAAACGTTTGTGCACAACCGCAAAGTCTATCCAAACCGACTGATCGCAGATATATCCAAGAAAAAAAATACAGTATGTTTAAACTACTTGCAGAAATCGAAAGTGCTTGTTATCGTTGCAAGGGGGTTTATATATCATTATAGGTACATTAGGTACATCATGGATTATCTGACTGTCATTATTTTGTGTGCTGTTTATTTCTAGGTAAATATATTGAACCCATTACATTTTTTATAATATTGTAATTATCTGTTCACATGAGGCACCAGACGGTGGTGGTCTGGCCTTTGCTGCTCAAACAGGCCAGTCAGCAAGGGCAGCTGCTGGAGATGGAAGATTCCAAAATCACCAAGTCAACCATTTGCCCAGAACCAACAAAATCAAGAAAAGCGGTGCTCATTGACTACAACATAAAGAAAATAAAATTAAAATCGAAAAAGATTAAAAAATATTTTATTAGGCACTCCTCATTCTTCAGTACTCTTTAAAAAACATTACAACTTCCTATTAAGTCTAGCATTAGGTACCTACTTGGAATCATGAGAGATAGTCTTATTAATAGAACTAGCGTCAGGCCCTAGCTTTGTTCAGGTTCCAACATAATAAAAAATAGCCTATATTCATCTGGAATAATGTACTGTACAAATACTAAAGTAATAATTATTGTACAAATAATAAAGTAATGGTTACCTTTCACTTGTAAATAAAATTACAAATCCACTCTCTCTCTCTCTCTCTCTCTCTTGATAATATTAGTGTAGATGAATGGCCCTTTAATACAAATATAAAAGAAAAAAGTACGATAGAAAACTATCAAAAATACTATAACAATGGTATGAGGACTATTACAATATTTTGTCTCTAGTTAAGCCTAAAAATGTACCTTAGTATAACATTATTTATATATGTTTCATAACTAGCATTGTTTTTGGCAGACATTATGTTGACCATATTGACCATGATTACATTTCTCATCATGAAGTCAATAAATAAATAACTGACTATTTAGTGCCTACACTGAGACAGAGTCAGGAACGACAATCAATGGAAATTGAAATAATTTTAGTAATTTCTCTACATCCCTATCCAGGGTTAGGCTTTTAAGGACTACACTGTGTTTCATCTAAGATGAGTCCTGTGGCAGCCGTGTTTCGTAATTTCAATAACTTACTATGCTCACATGCGAGGTAATTAAAAATAGGTGGTTAATTATTTAAGTTCCTGAACCGCGTCGCTAGGTGTGTACCAATGTAGTATTTATGTAAAGTTAAAAAAACAAGTAAGTAATACGTAAGTAATAACAAGTAAGTAATAAGAGTTTATATGAGCTGTCACGGGACTCATCTTAGATGAAACAGAGTGGAGATTGCAAAACGACTATGTAAACAAAACGACTTAGTTCCATAAGATCTCGGTTGCAAAATGTCTAATTGTGTAAATCGTCTTAGTATAGTAGAATACCTTGGTTGAAGATTCGACTTAGTTCTATAACGTTTTGTTTGTAGGTATAACGCCCAAATAACAAAATGTCCCAGTTGCAAAACGCCAACGTATGCAGAACGTACTGATAGTAAAACGACTAGGTAGAAATATCGTCAAAAAATCATAAAATAAATCTAAGTGGCAAAACTACTAGATGGTTGAATAACAAGGAAATCACAAACTGTAGTTCGTGAAGGAACTCTTTGTACTATTCATAGTTACTTAATTAGTTTAGTTACTTTACTTTACATAGTTACTTAAACATTTTTAGGGTTCCGTACCTCAAAAGGAAAAAACGGAACCCTTATAGGATCACTTTGTTGTCCTTCCGTCCGTCCGTCCGTCTGTCGGTCAAGACAGTTATCTCGGGAAATCGAACGTTGGGACGGGAGTAGAAATTAAACTCTTGAAGTTACGTATATGAAACAATAATTATACTTCCAAGTTAACGAAAAAAAAGATACTTACGGCCGTTTATGCCGCAAAAAACGTAGGTATATTTCGACATTCAACTCACTCCAGGGTTACTCAAGTGAATCAACATTTATAGGGTACCTAGGTATTTTCCGATGACATGGAACTATGAAAATTGGCCGGTAATACAGTCTTCCAAATTTTTAATTAAATCACAACAAAACAGGGTGTTTTTATACAAGGAATATCGGTCCAAATTTTGAATTGAGTTTGAATTGAGGTATCGTATGAAAATCTTAAATACGGACCCTCGGTTCGCGAGTCCGACTCACACTTGACCGGTTTTTAATATAAGTATGGATATACTCGTATATTTATTAGTAAAATTAATAAACAGTAAATTAGTAACTAGTATGGAGTCCTAGACCATAAACAATCGTTCCTAGTTCCTACATAAAATTCATCTAATATATAATCTAGTCGTTATGCAATCACGACACGTTTTGCTACCTAGACGATTTAAAACCTTGCTAAAAAAGGTTCAAACTCGATTCCAAGTATAATGAGGCTGAAGTTTGTGATGTTTTCTCGGTACTTTAGCTCAGTTTTTGAGAAGCCATGTATCTCTATGTCAAGTTCTTACTCAGCAAACATACCTAGCCACAGTTATAACCTAATAGTAATTAAAACTTAAATATAGGTACTAAAACTATACTGATAAAATTAATGCCCTCTAACGTTATTTAACTAACTAACATATATGTAACAAAGACTGTAACTTGTTTTGTGAGCCTTAAATAAATAAATAAATAAAATAAAACAAAAATGTTGTTATGCTTAATTATGCATTACTTCCAAACTAGACATTTTGCATCCTAGGGCAGGGCATTGTACAAAAAAGGCGTTTTGTTTAGTTGGTCGCTATGCAACAACGACGTTTTGCATACATAGACGTTTTGCAATCTAGTCCTTATAAGCCTAACCAAAGTATGGTTAAGAACACCAACAACTACTCTAAAAATTGAAGTTCATCATTCAAATTGTCTCAGTGAATCATAAAGCAGCAGTTTTAAAATAAACTTAGTATAATTTTTGTCAAAGGATAAACACGTTAAAAAATTCGCTTCATATGGATGGATGTGTCGGACGACATACTATTATTATCTATTTATTAAAACTAAGATTAATCTATTTTGCGGCGGAGAAGACGCGAAAGTCAGCGACAGCACCGGTCTGCATGTTGCTCTCGCTCGTGACGTCGTCGGTTGCAGCTGGCATCCAGATATTATACAGCATACTGCATTTAATGGTGATCCTGCAGATCCTGCGGGCCATCTCAGGGCTGTAGTGCAGAGTGCATGCGGCCAAAAGGCATCTCCACCGCCCTGTGACAAATAAAATATATAATTAATTATAATTTCTGATTATGCTGCGACTTTGGAAACGTTGGTGTTTTAGTGGTGGTAGAGCTTTTGTGCAGGATTCATCCAGATGGCTACCACCATCTTATCCATCAACCCACCAGTGCAGCAGCAGTGTTCGCATTGTTGTGTTCCGGTAAGGGGATAACAAAAACCTGTGAAATTACTAGCATCGAGGTATTCCTTATTCCACCTTAGTCCTCAGGGTTGGCAACGCATTTGAAGTCTTAGGATTGCAGTCTTGAAATTGTAGTCTTGGGAATTCAAATATCTATAGGTCTCAGATCCCATTTACCATCGGGAGGCCTGAGTTCTCGTGTGCCTTCGCCTTGTTATAAAAAAGTATGTTAATATATACATATATGCATTTAAACCTTTAAAAATGCTGAATGTTCTCTCAATGGTTGAGCACACCGTCTTTTGTATGGCATTATAGTAACCCTCAGGGGAGTCATCTGTGGCCCCATCCTCAGTGGTCATCATTACCTACCCCCGCAAGGAGTCATGAAAGTATTTCATAAGAGAAGTATTCAAATTTTAGGAAAAAAAAACTTGATTCCTTACCCAGCAAGTGCAAAACAGCAGGCTCTCTCTTGGCACAGGAGCTTTCAAAATGTTTCCAGATATTGCCACACAAAATATTCATGAGTGGCTTCACCATGTGAAGGATCAACATTTAAAATGGCATATTTGTCATCTGAAACAACAATATCAGTGAAGTTTTATTTTTTTCATTTCACAATGTCACTTTATTCTATCAATACAAGAATTAAACCTAAAGCGATAGAGAGGACATATATGAAAAAACACTGAAAATGCTTACAGATTATCCGCTTTACACTGTAACTGTTTACATAAAGTGTAATGAGATAAACATAACAGGTTGTTGACTCGGCATATGCTTGTTACCAAGCTTGGCCTGACTTTATAAATATCAAATAAAAAAATAACTTGATGTCAATAACATAAGTTAAAGAGCATCATATTATCGAAAACAAATAAAATGAACAAGTTAATTGTCCTTTAATATATATATGATATATATTATATTCGGCAACTGGAAATGTTTCCGGTTAAAGAACTTCTCCTCATGCTCTTTGGGTCAAAGCACCTTAACTATGTACAATGTAAAGAAAAGTAAAAAAACATAATACCTTTTAGGATGACATTATGATGAGTGTGAATGATTTTTTTTTTTTTCCTAGCCTTTATGAGTGTCCCACTGCTGGGCAAAGGCCTCTCCCCTTGATCTCCATGAGTCCCTATTTGGTGCCTCTTCCGGCCAGTTGTTGAGGAATGCGTCCAAGTCGTCCCGCCATCTCCGTCTAGGCCTGCCCCGTTTACGCCGCCCATTTTGCGGCACCCACTTGGTGGCTACGCTAGCCCACCGGTCCGGGTGCATGCGGCAGACGTGACCGGCCCAATCCCACTTAAGCCTGGCGGTTTTTTCTCCTACGTCAGCTATGCGTGTTTTGGAGCGTAGTGTGGTGTTCCGGATGCGATCTGTCCTTTTGACACCTAACATACTGCGCTCCATTGCTCGTTGGCAAACCTTCAATTTGGACTTTTGACTCTCTGTGAGTGACCATGTTTGGGCACCGTAGGTTAGGACAGGCAGAACGCGTGAATGATAATTAGAAAAAATATATAACCATAGTATGTACTTACCCAGTTTTAATGATGCTGCGCTTGTTTGGGGGAATTGCTAATGGGGCACAAAAATGGCAGCCTTATGTAACATCACACAGGCAACAAGTCATTGACCCAGCATCATTTCTTCCAACCCTGCCCCGGTACTCTACCATACCATAAAATTTTAAGCCAACTCCAATCTGTAATAAATTAAATGAAAGAGTTTTATCTCACTTGATTGGTCTGCATATTTGAACAAAAATAGGTACACATTATACCTCATAAATAACAATACCAAAAGTAAACATATTTTCTTAAAGGATAAACATCGCTAAAACACTTTAAATACGTACCTAAGGTTTTTTTTTGATTTAATAGGTTGGGTAGATGCTTCGGTTATTAAGTTAGGCTAGTAATAGCCTCTAACACCACTCGATTTAATCTGAAAGTGTTGACGAATTCCCCAAAAAGCCTCGAGTGTATCCCGCCGCCAAATTCGTCATATGTACGTGCATCACTTTGAGGAGTACTTCGTTGAGCAAAAGACGTGACGACATCGTTCAATCTAAAATATAAACGAAACTCGATAAAATATAATAAGCTTAGGAAAAATATTTCACAGTAATAAAACCAAAAATCATTCACACTCACGCAATGAAAACAATGGATCGAAGGTCAAACGATAACACTTTAGTTAACGTGAGATTTGACGTTTCTCCCCGAAGAACTTTGTGTCAAAATCCGAAACCGTCGCCGAAGTTCGTTTTTCATAGTAGGTCAAAAGAAGTAACCACGGAGTAACAATTGTCAAACGACGAACTTCGAATCCGAAGACGGGCCCGAAGGTGTTCATAGTAGCAAATGGTGAAATCGAAGAACGGAACTTCGAACTTCGAATTTCAAAGTAGTGCCCCAGGGGCATCGCTCGCTACCATAGGTAAGAGTATTATATGGCCGGCCACATATAAAATAATAAAAAACAAAATAAAGGCGATAATGGATTAACAGTTTATAGATATAATTCCTCGTGTGGTTGCCGAGTTAGAATAGTGCCACTCCATGTCTTCCCGTGGATGTCGTAAGAGACGACTAAGGGAATAAAGGCTTGTAGTACTGTTAGGCGATGGGCTTGCAACCTGTCACTAATACGCTGGTAAACATCTTAGCCTAATTGTGCAAATTGTGGTTATAGAATTATCAACAAGTTTTTAGAGATGTTTGTAATTCTGTAGCTCTGCCTACCCCACTCTGGGAACGAAGGCGTGAGATTATGTATGTATGTAGTATGTAGATATAAAACGGGCTACAGACGACATGCTATCGGTGGCGATCTAGGGTGGAGAGAAATCGGGGCATTATCGGGGCAGACTCTACTCTACACACACACGGGTCGGTCGAGCAGTGCGTGTTCGGACGTGAAACGGAACGCATGTGCGGAAGAGCGCTTCAAAATACCTCCAACTCTTTCGAAACACCACCCGTGTTGGGTTGGGCCGATGCACCTACACACACACAAGGAAGGAAGCATCGGCTGCATTTTTGCTCCTGCCAGTAAATTCAGGAGGCAATATCGGCCACGATTAAAGATGGCATAACATACGACACGATTAAAGCCCTCTACGCACTATCCTTCTTGACGTACACCAGCGCACGACCGTCAGGCCCGATGGTGCTGTACGCACTATCGTGCAAAGTCTCCATCAATCCAATTCTTACTTCGCTTATTTCGTTTCGTTCAGAAATTGGATACAAATTCGGTCGTGCAAGTCCATCACAGTAATAATAATAATTATTGACGTCCAGCAACCCTACGCACTATCGTTTTGCGTCGTGCATCGTTCCCGGAGGGACAGCACGGAAGGATAATGAGTAGAGGGCGTTAAGGCCTCCATACAAGATCGGTTCTAACCGACCGGATGCAAAATAGCATCGTGTATATGTAATTTGGCCTGAAGTCCGCCTGAACGATTGGCCGTTGGAAGAACTGATCGGTCTTTACATGTATGGCCACTCGATCCGGTTAGGCGGAACTGACGCAGTTCGGCCTGAACCGATCGGCCTCTACATGGTATGGCCACTCGATCCAGTCAGGCGGAACTGACGCAGTTTGGCCTGAACACATCGGTCTTTACATGTATGGCCACTCGATCCGGTCAGGCGGAACTGACGCAGTTCGGCCTGAACCGATCGGCCTCTACATGTATGGGGGCCTTTAGAGGCAATCTAAGAGGTAAGAGGCATCCCCACCTCTCCACCCTACATCGCCACCGATAAGCCCCCTACGCATTATCCTTCCGTGCCATCCCTCCGCGCACGATGCACGACGCAAAACGATAGTGCGTAGGCTTGCTGGAAGTCAATAATCACGGTAATAATAATAATAATAATTGTCGTCCAGCAAGCCTACGCACTATCGTTTTGCGTCGTGCATCGTGCCCGGAGGGATGGCACGGAAGGATAATCCGTAGAGGGCAATAAGCTTAACTTGGGCCCCAACATACAAAGAAGTGTATTTTTATGGATTTTACTTTATCATCGTGCGTTAAAATGATCGTCTTAATCAAATCAAATCAAATCAAAATGTTTTATTTGCAGAATACAGTTGTACAGTTGTGCATGGTTGTTACATTACTTATATTTCAAATGTCCTGTGTATTCAGCCTGCATTCAGGCATGCAAAACTTAATTAATTGAGGGCTTAATTTTAAATTACACACAATTTTCAAATTATACAGAAAAAAATATAATAAAGAAAATATGAATGTCAACAATACTTAAATTAAATTAAATTACAAATTACAATTCCACTCGAGAAAGTCTCATAAACTATAGAAGCACTGATCTAAAAGTCAGATTGTCAACTTATTCCTAAATACATTACCCTGGAGATCTCGTATGTCCTTATGTATGACATTATAAATGCTAATGCAGATGTTATACTCATTCTTCGAGTAAATGACTTTGTAGCAGCGAGGTTTATAGATACGGTTCATGACTCTCACCCTTGTGTGGCGTTGCATGACTTCACCTCAATGATATAATATACCTAATTATATCATTGCTTCACCTCGCTGTTTAAAATAACTCACTTGGGTTTTAACAAATATACATATTTCCCTTTTATACATACATGGCAATGGCAGAGTACCAAAATTTTTTAACAATGGAACACAGCTTTCGTCAATTCTGGCCCCGCAGACGACTCTGACTTATAAAATCAACAGACTTTAAAATTAACGGATTGGCAAGTCATCAAGCATTATTAAGTCTCACGTCACGCTGTGTCTCGTTATGATCTCATGCGGTGCCAATCGAGATGAATAACACATGCGAGATTATGTCGGAGATACACATTATTAGGTACATTATTTGCATCTCGATCGGAACGAAAATCGCTCTAATTTTGATAATATTTTTTTAAGTAGTTACTTAGTGCGGTAGCACTTCGAGGATTGAAAACAATTATTGTAATAATTACACACTTACACACATATAGACAAATTACATATAAACACGTTTGAAATATAAAGGTTTAAACGATGTAACTTCCCCCGAACGATATACTTCCCCAATCTCCTCTATCTACTCATTCTGCTCATGTTCAAACTTGAAAAAAGGATTTGCCTCAATTAATCTTTTACTGAAATGGGTTATCTTTTATTTCGTTTTTAAGATTTCTTTACTCTAATTGGGTCCATGTTTATTCATTTGAGGTTCATTAAGAGTTATGACAAAGCACGAAAACGCACAAGTTTTTAATTGATGTTTTGTTAATAGATTAGGTAAGTAGGTAGTAATGTAGTTAGTCCAGAGGACGTCTGATTTCTCTTTTATAAAACAACTAGCTTCTGGCCCGCGGCTTCGCCCGCGAGTTTATAAGTAATACCTAACCATGTATTAATAGTAGTTGTATTTTGAGTGCAGATTTAGTTTAATATTTTCACTTCTCATGCTCAAAAACTGTGTCATACTAGACTTATCAAGCGAGACTCAAGTAGTACATGTAAACCCTAGAGAATACATTATATTCATATTTTTCCTAGGGAAAATATGAAATGGAAAATAGAATAATTTACATTTACAAAACATTTTAATTTGACCAATCAAAATACTTCACCAAATTAAATCCACCTATCACAATACACATCGACTGTCAACCGTGACGTTAGGTTCTTTTTGGTACGTATACTTTTTAACTAACAACTCTTTAAAAAAAACTTTGTGTTTGGTATCAACCAACCATACAGCTGTATTAAAATCGAGCAATGAGGTAAAAGAATTCATTTCTCAAAACATTCGGTGTTTTTTAGCCCCTATTTTACAATCGTTAAAATATGATTAAATCGATTGTGCAACGCTAATTACTCACACGGTCAGAGTTTATTTGCGGTGTCTATATTTTGTATCTGTATCAAAGTAGTTTTTTTTTAAAAAAAGGGCGCCAAATAAAACAATATTTTTGCCGTGGAGTTTGTGGTGGATAATCTTTGCTAATTTTTTACCTTTGTATAGTTAATGTTTTTATTTTCTCACAATCTCTAAGTATTACTCGGGTCTAAAAGCCATATTAGGTACCCCTCGATCTCGTGGTACTAGGTATGGCTTATTTTAGACCCTAGTTATACAATCTACTATTTCTACATGACTGCTTTAAAGCTTACGCCGCCGCCATGTCAAGACAAGTACTTTTGAAATGGTTTTGCTGAAATATCTTTGTTAAATCATTTGGGTGGGTGTATTAAGTTTATAAACAATATTAATTAGCATTAAAATAAATTACTTTCAGTTTTTAGTATCAAATTGTTTACTTCTCAGCCGTAAAATAATAAATAGACAAGTTAGGTCCCTACAAGCTATTCACCAAGAGAATGGCGTAGGTAAGCAACTCTAGAATTACTTAATTATAAACAGTACTTGGATGACCTGGATATTTTTTTATTGGTTAGTTTTCTAAAAATGAAACCTAGCTAAGTAGATCGATTTATCGCCCCCAAAAGCTCCTGCATACAAAATTTCATGAAAATCGTTTGATCCGTTTCCGAGATTCAGATTATACTATATATTTATATTGCTCGTTTAAAGGTATTAGATAAATCTATAAAGCTTTATCTAAATAATTCATAGCTTGGCTATTTATGTCTGTATAGCATTAACGGAAATAACCAACTTTAAATATCAAAGCAAAATTACAATACGATACGACGAGTCATTTGTTGCATTAATACATGGATCCTTAAGAAATTAAGAATGGAAGGAAGGCCTAAGCATGCCTAACCGTCGTCACGTCATGGCCCCAGCCCCATTGATAAGCTATTTTATTAAAGACACAAAGAAAGTAAGCTATTTTATTCGACAGAATTAAAACGAAACACCTATTGGTTATATCCTCTAAAATAAACACACATCACAAATTTTAAAATGTCTGGGAGGAAATGACAGACCGACGTTACATAACGTGTGAAAAAATGTTTTTTTTTCTCCTCCTTCCTCTTAACTCGTTGGCACAGCAAGTTGCAGTCACTTTGCGCACCATAACTTTCCAGACCATTCCGTTTGGAACTTTGGAATAACTCTGTATATTAGTTTAGCAGCCTTCTTTCACAGCTCACTACCAATTTAGGTCCTAATATCAACTCCTTGCTCCCAGACCGTAGAGCCACCGGTACGTTAAACACCCTGAGATTTACCGTATTTCTCCAATATCTTATTGATGATGTGAACTCTTTATGTGTTCTGGGTTAGAAGTGAAACCACCTGTCTACACTGGGCTTGTTTTTAGCAAGTGTTAGGAAGTGGCTAGGAAGAAACAATGTAAGGCGCTTGTAGAGTATTGTAAACTGACTCAGCCAACGCTTAAACCGCGTAGCTGTCAAAAATCCACTAATTTAGCTCCATAACGTTTCTCACCCCCTAAATCAAGTTCTATTTCCCCGAATCTTGATCAGTACCTAGAAGACTGAGCGTCGCTCTGGTTGAAAACGAATTTTCCCGAAGATGACCACGACAGATCGATTTTTCGATTTTTCGCCCAAGTAAACCCCTTTAGACAATGTCATCGAAATCGTATTTCTTTATTTTATTGTTAGAGCCGTTTTCGAGTACTTGATTTGATAACAAATATGTATATACTTAGTTGTATACACAAACAAACATCGCTCGTTTATTAATATAGGATGTTGTACGAGTAGTTATGAAAAACTAGGTCTGTACCTACGTATCCGTTTTATTTAATTTGTTTCTTTCCAAGAAATATTTTATTGGAAAGGAAAACGTACAGACCTAGTTTTTCATAATATCCACAAGATTTTGACCTAACTAGGTAGAAGGAGGGCTTAGATTTGAGACGAATCAAATCAGACGATTTTATCTTATTATACTTAGGTTCTTTGCTACCATGTCGCACGAGTAATTAGTCGTAAAATTAATTGTAAACCTGCGATGATGTGATGACATTACCTATTATTGATATGATAACACTTAACAAACAAAATAGTTCGTAATGAGGTGTGTAGGTGGCCTCGCATCGCATCGCAGGTCATCGTACAAGCCGGCAACCGTCAGTCAACACGACGCATGCGTAGCGCAGCGCTCGCTCGCCGCGACACCGGCTTCGGCGGCATCGGCTTCCTTCAGGCCTTCAGTATTGATCGCGCTTTGACGGTAGAACATCGTGCCAGCGTGATAGCGGGCTATACTGTGTTTAAATCATAATAGACTATGGAGTGAAGTGTTCTAAACCTCAGCATGTCGAAGGTGAGTTCGGAATATTTTATTATTTCAATCGGTAGCTATACATCGGACTAGCTGTAAAATAGGTATTGTGTTGTGGTGGAAATCACTGTCAAGCACCAAGGACATGGTTTAATCGTAGTGTTAACTTTGATATGGTTTCCAAGCGCAAAATCTTCCATGTGGAAGTAATTTACCAATTACAGCCAATTGTAGTTTTTGCCACTTTGTGGGTATTCTGCTTGTTTGCTTTTAACGATTTTCGTAAAGTGTTTTTGATTGGATTGTGATAAGGTTTGTTGAGGATTGTTAAACCTCGTATTGGCATTGGAACCTGTTAATTGCATGGCAATTATCGCACCAAAACAACAGAATGTAGCCAGACAGTCGGTTATAAATAGGTTATTGAAGTAAGTGAACAGTGGGGCTAGATAGGTTACTTGAGTTGTGGAAAAGCAGACTAACTGTTTCTAATTTTTTATCTATTTTGGTGTACAGGTTTGGTTTGGTATTTTACCTATTATACAAAGACTTGGCAACTCAATTTACTCAATCTACGACCTTTTGCTATTGTGTACTGGGGTACTTAAGTATCTTACTAATCGCTTGTCCGTTACTTTAAACATAATATAACTATTTCCAATCCAGATTCCTGTTGCACCTATAAGGTATAGATACCTAAGTACGTACTTAGGTATTTATATTTAAGCGAGAAAAAAGAGAGATCACTTCTCACTCGGATGACATACCTACCTAACATTGTTCATTGTGAATTTACGAAAATTAAGTGGACCATCTACCTACCTAATTCGATTTAGTTTTAACACGGACCTAATAATATAATATCTTAAGTATTCTTGTGACTAACAAATTATGGATTGATTTATCTGAATTAAATGTTTTTTTTAATATTATTTTTAAATATACCTAATATGCATATTTCTTTTAGATCCGTGAGTTTTAATTTTATGATAGCGAAGTGCTCGGACAAATTAAAGTTGTGTCTTTTTGTTGTGACCCAAGTATTTTTCTAATTTTATTTGGTTCCTGTGCAGGCACAAATCATTGGTAGGTACCTACATTAAAACATGGCAAAAAGGTTGCAGAGTTGACAAGAAGAACTTTTTTATAAGATGGTCTGAAAAAAATCATGCTTAGGTATACATATAGATACACTTAGATATTTTTCACAAACAAAAGCCTATATAGGTATTTGTTTACTGAAAAATACCTAGGTAGGTACTGAATATTATCACTATTATCAGTGTTAGTTACGGTACGCCCCCGCTTTGGACTAATGGTCGGACTGACGTTTTTGTTTGTAAACTTTATAACCGCGTTACGTACCTACCTAGAACTAGCTGTGACGTAGAAGACCATGTGGCGTTTAAGCTCTTTAGGCATTAGCAGAAATTTGTTTATTTATTTTCTAGTAAAAAAAACAAAAGTAAACAAAGTATTTAAATATTTTTTTTGGAGACCAATTTTCAGAACACCATTTACAAAATTTGTAAAAACAAAGTTCTTAATTTAAAAAGGTTGGTTGTCTGGAAGAGATCGCTATTTATCGGTAAGACCGCCTGTTGTATACCTATAGTTAAAATTTACTTATCCGTGTTTTGTTTTTTTGATGTTCAATAAAGAGTATTTGTATTGTATTGTATTGTACTTAGGTAGTATCCTCATTCTGGAACATGATTTTAAGGTCTAACTAACAATGTTTAAAAAAACTTAGTTTTCATTCTAGGCTTTGAATATTATACCTAAATAGGTACCTATACGAGTATGTAGGTACAGTCGACTACAAAGAGAAGAGATGTAGGTACCTAATTATAAATCCACTTTTGGATAAGGATATACTTAATTCCAGCACCAATAGTAGAGGTATAATTACTACTGCACTTTATAAGTCATTAAATTTATCTATACGAACAATAAAATATACCGAAGCAAATACCTACCTATAGCTAAATAAGATAATTCGCGCACGGAAACTACAGAGTCGGCGTCGTGAATGTCGTGATTAACGTATTGAGCAATCGTGTTTTTGTGAAGAACAAAAAACAACAATGAACCGGCCCGCGAGACGGAGAGGTTCCTAGTTCCTACGTGTTTTGGCTCGATTTCTTTGTGTTCCTGTTATGCTGGGATAGAACATGGGCTTATCTACCTATTTTGTTTTATCCTATCTTACTTTCATAATACATCATATTGTTGACGTCATAGACTCCCTGATCGAAGTAAAGTCCATACCAACCAACCAACGGACTATTAAATTTTTGAGGTTATAAAAGTGTTTACTAAATAAGACAAGTCAGATGGTATGGAGTAAGGCTAATCGAAACATCGAGGTAAGTATAGTCGCGCTGTTCTAAGAGGCCCGATTTGACTTGAGGCTCAAGTCAGTACAAAATATGTGTATGAGGTTATGTTTTATATTGCGTTGACAGCTGTCAAATCGGGCCTCTTAGAACGGCACCACTATAATTTATGTGTTTATGCAATTAAGTCCCGTTTTAAATGTATAGGTAGGTACCTATGTTATATATTATTACGATATAACAACAAGATGGGATAAAACTAAGTGGAAATTGCCAGCCTGACTTGACCCCCTTGACCCATCAGCGCATATAAATAATCTAGTTGTTCCTGTAGCACCCCCAGCAAAGTCGTAGATGCCTTACTAGATAGGCGCAAGGGTCAACTTACGCAAGTTAAATCCAACAGTGTGGCGTGGTGTGGCACTAAATCTCCAAATAAAGTATTTGAATAGTGTCCTTATTGCGGTTATCAAGAATTAACTTTTGTATAAATTCCTTTTTAACATAGTGTCACTGTTAGATGTAATGAGCGCAAGTTGAGCGTCGAACGAGCAATAAAAGAATTCTCGGGTTGGTTCTTCAATGAGAACCAATTAAGAAATTGATTCTATGTACTAACAGCATCACTGTTACCCGTCCGCTACTAATGATTCTTATTGTATGGTGACAAGATTCACAAATGGTCATTTAACTGTTTGGTTGATAGTACCTTTGACTATGATGTTGTTGTGGCCTAGTGTTGAAAATGTTTCCTGTATCTCTCCGTTGAGATTTAGTTTCTTTTTGACATGCATTTTTTCCTTAAAACCGTTTAATCCACATACGCTCTACAAATAAAAAAGTTGAGTTACCTACTATAGAAAGATGTCACGGACGACAGGGTCAAGTTAAGAATACAAAATTACGTCAAAATATTTACCGGGTTTCTGCGACAGGGTTCTAGTAACTAATTAAAGTTGTTGACTGTACAAACTACATACATTTTGGTTACTTAAAACGATGTAGGTACCTATACGATGAAATTGAGGAAACACATTCTCAGACAAACAATGACATTGTTTGCTTGGTTTGCAAAATATAAAAATAATTGGCTAGCTATTTGCGTGTGGTTATTAAAACTCAATTGAAAAACGACAACGCAATATTTTACAATGACTCGCTCCGAAGATAATCGGTTAAGACTCCGACGAGTTAGATAGATCACGTTTTTGTTGCACGTTTTCTTTACCGGAATTGGGGTGTCTTTGCACCAAAATTGAATATTGTTGCTTAGGTAGGTCGTAAACGACAGATGATACGGTAGATAAATAATAAGAGACGATTGAGTCTCATTGATCCTCTGCCGTTTTTTTTTTAGAAGAAATTAGACATACCTCGTGTGTACATAAGTTTTGAGACGAACTTTTACTTAAAAAATAAAACATAACAATAGTGGCAGCTGTCTAATTCTTTTTTCAAATTTGAATTTGGAATGTTCGTGTTCTACTTGTATGTTTTTATTATTTATTTATTAATTTTCTTGTGATCGCGGGAGAAAAAGAATTACGTGCGACTGTCATTTCGCTACATATGGCGGGAAAAAACCAATGGATATTTTCCGTGTCCTAAAATATTTTGGGATTAACCGCAACTTTATATATTACATCATAAAACCTTACAAGGAGACTGATTCTCTAAAAGATGGCCAAAGGAGTGGTAGCCCGCGGTCTGTAAAGACGATTGCGGACATCAAAATGATCAGAGAGCGACTTCACCGAAATTCATGTCGCACCCAGAGAAAAGTGCTCTGCAGACTAACATTTCGCGTGTTGCGGTAAACGAAATACTGAAATACAATCTCAAGGTAAAGGCCTACAATCCTAGGAAAGTTCACTTCCTTAATGAATGCCTTCGTAAATTACGGCGCGAACGTTGTCCGATGCTACTTCAGAGACACGCTACGAAAAATATACTCTTCACCGATGAGAACATCTTCACATTCGAAGAAAAGTTCAACCGCCAAAACAATAAAGTTTATGCCAAAAGCAGCAAAGATGTTCCAGCTGCAGCACGAAATGTATCGCGTTCCCATTTTCCAACGAGTGTGATGGTATGGTGGGGTGTTTCGTATGAAGGTGTCATTCCGGTCCATTTTTGCCAACAAGGTGTCAAAGAGCTCGTTTAAAGAATAGAGGCTGTAATTTTGAGAAATAAGTATTTGTAGTTATTGGTTAATGTATACTTATATTTATCTGAAAATTATAAAATTATGATTAACTCAAAAAAAAAAACTATGTACTTTTTATTTCGTCTCAAAACTTATGAACACACAAGGTACATGCATATGTGTCAGCTGATGGTAAGTGAACATCGTGACCCATAAACACCCGCAACATCAGAGGAATCGGAGGTGCGGTGCCGGCTTTTGAGAAAAAAGTAGGCTCGTTTTTTGAAGGTCCCCAAGTCGTATTGTTTCGGAAATACAAACGCCGAGAGCTGATTCCACATAAAAAAAGGCTATCGTAAAACGTACGGTGGTGGATTTCCAACTATCAAGATGTTATTGATGAAATGATAGTTTGGTACGAGTTTACTTGATTTTGTCATAGTAAAAGATGACGCAAATAACTTGTACGGTGCCACCGCGACTGGGCTTGTCCGTTTTCGTAATCCGTCCGGTTTTGCGATTGCGTCCAACCGACTCATAGGGTTACTTTCTTGTATTTCGTTCAAATTGTCGTTAAGGCTATATCTGAGGCACTTATTGTTTAATCCACTTGGTCCGATATTGTTTTGTTTTGGGACCAGTCCCAAAACCCAGGTCAATACATGACAATCAACTTTTTGTTGTACTTCGTTGCCATGGTGACGATGACGTCTCCTGGGTCACCATTTTTTATGCGTTTTCTCCAGAGTATGCTAGAAGTATATTTTATAACAATTTTCTAAGAAACTCCATCACTGTTGTCTTTTGGCCTTCGGGACAGAATGAGGCCGGCATTACACCTGTAAGATATTATTGTAAGTTTTGAAACAAAGCTATATGCAAGTGAGAGATGTAGATATTTACCACTCACTCTTACCCATAGTTGCGTCTCAAAACTTACAGCAATAACAGGTGTAATGCCGACCTAACAACAACAAAAAGTTGATCCACCCGACTAAAAACCAGTGCCCCTACTTAGAAAATGGAAGTCCGTAGTTACGATAGCTCCATCCCTGTCACTCGTAATTCGAAACTAAATTGAGAAAAGGGATGGACTTAACGTAACTTCGTACATCGATTTTCAAAGTAGGCCATCTCTATCTATTCTATAGGTGAAAAACTTAAGTAAATGACCTCGTGTACAAAACTAATATGGAATTTAAGTCAAATTTCAAATATAAAATGTCGAACGGTCCATACAGATGTGTTACAATACAACTACATGCAAGAGGTCATTTACTTAAGTTTTTCACCTATACTCGCTTTTTATCTCGGCTGCCGTTACTGTCATGGAAATAAAAGGTATCGTAACGTCGATACACCATAGCACCTTAACATGTCAAAAGCAATATGGTTTTATCGAGTATATATCTAATAGAGCCTGTTTACAAGAAGGTAGATGAAAAAAAAAAGTGAAATGTTTTTAAAACATAATTTCCGTGCTACTACGAAAAATACCTAGATGCTTTCTCAAAGATATCTCGTTAATGTTTTGCATAAAATCTATTATTGAATCGTTTACAAGAAAAGTTCAAGTAACATGATATGTATACATAATACCTGTACCCTTTAAAATGTCTACAAGTGTTACAGAAATTAGTTTTAAAAACATCAGCAGCATATTTTATTCTTAGGAGTGGATCAAAGAAATGATTTGGCTCTTACGACTTTAGTTCGCTATTAACAGAAAACACTCCGAAATGGCTTAAAATATTTGAGATTTTTAAAAATTTAATGTATTAACATTAATTATAAAATTATTTGTTGTTATATTACTTGCAAATTGGTTTCTACTAAAAACTGTTAATCACTTTTAATTAACCATGCTGCTATTTAAAATGTTTTTTATTACAATACACTTAGAAACAATAAGATGAGAAATTAGGTGGTTCAACATAAAATACAATAGCATTGTATCTTGAGAATATTCAATTAACAGAGACGTAAAAAGTTAAACAAAACGTTACCTGATAGTTGGAATTTAAGACCGTGCGAATGGTTTACAATAGGCAGTTTCAAGAAGAGCCTAAGAAATACATGCATAGTAGCAAATTACTCGGAATGAGAACTCATTTGGTGAACTTTTATTGCGGACGTGCTAACGACTCTGTAAAAAGTAAACGGTTACTTCAAAGTAGCACGGTAAAAGTACTTATGCCGGATAATACGGCGAATTTATTTCGTATTGACGATTAAAACCAAGGGCGACATCGTTTGTGGTTCATATGAATATACATATACAAAGTAATGCATTAACAAAAAAATTAAACAGTTTTAAGATTTTTTTAAGTCTTTTTGGGGTTCCATGCTATATACAGATAAAGATAAAAAAAGATAAAAAAACATATGAGCTCGGAAAGTCGTTAAAATTGTGTTTTCCCTAACATTTAAATGGTTATAAAATCCGGTCAAGTGCGAGTTGGATTCGAGCAACGAGGGTTCCGCACCTTCGCCGTATTTGTATGAAATAGGTATTTGAAGACCATGAGGGCTTATTGCCTAACGCACTTGCAATCGCAATCCTTTTCATTTGACAGTCCGAAGGCGAGTTTGCTTACAAAATGAAAACAATTGTTCCACTTTGAAGCCGATTGCGATTGCGAGTGCGTTAGGCAATAGCATAGTATAAATACTGTGGCAATAGCGACGCTGTATGAGCTTAAGCCTAACCTCCTTAAATTCTTTAGCCCGGTACTTTGTTACCCCATAGCGCAAAGATGTTTAAAAGAGTTAAAATCACTCCTCTCTTTAAAGGAAAGGGAAAAAAATGCTAAAGCAATTCCATTCCTAAAAAACTGTAAGTGTGAAGCGCGAAATAGACGGCAATAAAAAATGCAGAAGTTGATTGCTGTCTTACTTTAGCTCCTGTTCTAGAGCAAGAAGCACAATTTTGCTGTCTTTTTTTAACTTAAAAGTTAGAGTAAGACAGACGGCTTCGGTACCCTTACCATGAGTTACAATTACCGTACTCGCTAGCGAGTCGAATGCTCTGTCCCTCGCACTCTATAAGAATACTGCAAGGTTGCGAGGGACGGAGCATTCGACTCGCTAGTGTGTACATTAATTGTAACTCATGGTAAGGGTACGAGACCCTACATTGAGCACGGTCCAATATGCACTTTGCCCGGATTTTAGCTTCAGGCTTACTTACTGTAAGAAGAATTATTTTATATAGGCTGGTTATGTTTATTTCCTCGTCTACACATACCTATCTCAAGGTTGTTTGATTGCATATCGAGTTTGATTTAAAACAGGCTTCATCACGATCACGATTAATACCATAGTTACAACATTTTATGTCGATAGGTAATATTTTGCATGACCGAGTAGTCATTTCGTGAGTAGGTACAATCATTTTTTTAACGAGTTTTTTATTTTTATGTACCTATCATGTTTCATGCTTGCTAACTATAAATTCCATATTTCTTTAATTAGTAATAATAAAGTTCGCATGCTGCTATTGCTGCGTCTGCTGCTATTACGCAGAAAATGTTTACAAAACACATACGTGGAAAATACTTATTAATTACGAATCTGGCTTCGCAGGCATAGTGAGAATTGAAGCTCCGTTGACATAGTATATTGATCACTTCTTAGAATTTTAGTCGAACAAGGATTTTTATACCTAGTAGGTAATGTTGGTTCTCGAATTTTAACTGTCCGCCTGCCGCCGGTCTGCTGAACACACTCGCAAACACAACGGAGTGTGATTTGATTTGCTAGACGTATTTTCTGTTATATTTATTATGTTGTACCTATAAAACAATTCAATCGCCTTCTTTACTGTTATATTAATTTTCTTGAATAAAAAAATCCGATCGCGTACTTAAGGCACTACTTGTCCCACCCGCCGACGTTGAGCGGGAAGCGAGTAAAGCCAGCGAACAACTATTATTATATGCGTCTCTTTTATTGACACGGGATCTACCTATATCTTTTGTTCGTTTCTTGAGCGAGACAATAGTCGATAGCTAATCGTTTTCTCGCCGGAAAAGTGCCTTAATCTTGTATAAAAAATTCCGGACGCCTTCTTTCCCTTTATACGTATTTACTCGCGCATACGGAATTTTATATACAACAAAATAGACATATTTACTGTTGGCTTGTTAGATCATTTTCACAGAAGACATTTATTTTAATCTCTGAAATTACCAGTAGATTATTTTATTAGTAGCATTTTGTCCTATTCCAAAAAAATAATTTGACAAAAGTCGACGGAAATATCCGAGCTATATACAGGTCAAAGACAATATGTGACGTTATCTATGAAAAGGGATCTTATTGTCGATGGCGCTTCGGCCATTATTAAAGATGCTCCGATATAAATACAACGGTGCGTGACGCAGTGCGGCGTAAGCGCCATCGCCAATAAGGTCCCTTTTTAAGGTTTTTACCGTCCAGAATAGAGGCCCTGCGGACCTAGCATGGCTGCGTCTATATCGCATGTCAAATGTGGATACAGCATCCGTCACTCTCGTACTTATTTGCGTGTCAGAAGGAGACGGATGCCTTATCCAAACTTTGTCACGCGATAAACGCAGCCATATTAGGGCCCCTGGTCGAGTACTCCGAGGATAAAATTCATAACTCTGTGAACCATTCCTTTTACTTCGCATTAACCGTTAAATAAAGAAAATGAGACAAAACTAAAATATAACTTTAGACTAAACTTACCGCCAAGCAGCAGGGATCGCATTGTTGTGTTCCGATATGGGGATAAGACAACGGATGAAATTACTAGCAGGCATTCCATTTTAGTCCTCAATGTAGGCAACGCATTTGCGGTCATAGGATTGCCGTCTTAAGATTTAATTCTAGTCTTGAGAATGCAAATGGGTCACAGATCCCACTTACTATCAGGTGGCATGTATGCTCGTTTATCTTCTCCAAGCCAAACTTTCTTCTTAACAAAAAAATATTCTATAGGTATCTGGAATAGGCCTACTTAGCAGGCTCAGGCCCAGCCAGGAATATTTCTTTATATCTTAGAAGAAATGTCAGAGCAGCGTGAGGAATACGAATTACGTTTTGTCAAGAATTTAAATGTGAAGGATAAAGTGCTGAGAAAACACGATGTCCCGGTACTTTCTCCTTGTCGCACCTAGTCGCGACGCACGCGCGGAATATTGAGTTACAGTCTGTGTCAATTGAAATTGGAAAATATATAAACAAAACCAAACGGAGCAATTTACCATTAAGTATTATTACTAGATAATGAATTACTTTTAAAGCTCAAGTGGGGTCTTTGCAATAATTTATACATTTGATCATTACTACTCATTATTCATTAATTATACGTTATTTTAAATAAAATTACGAAAATGAATATTTGAGTTTATCAAACAGTAGTTTTTTTGCATCATTTCCAATTACAATTGACACAAGGAACTTTCTTAAAAAGTGTTTAAAAAAGAACCTGCTTATAGCGGTTTATTTTAAAAGCACACTATTTTTATATATTTTTTATTTATTTTTTTTGTTCATTATTTATTGAGAAAATAAATTTCTGCTAATGGCTAAAGAGCTAAAACGCCATTATTGTCTTTTATAAAGTCTGTTAAACAGACTCTGTTTCTATTTAGACTGCCAATGACAATAACAAGTATACCTGACTGTAATTGTCTTTAGTTATATAGAGGATGAAATAGTAATGAGAATAATGTTACCTCTAATTAGTTTATTAAGAAGGTCGAATATATATTCATCATCATCATCGTATTATTATGCTGGGTGCGACAGAGACGAAAATCTCACTTATCAATCAAATCTATCAAACCTCACTACATTTTCAATGTCAGAAATAGTTCGAAAAATAGTACATTGTTGCAGAGGATAGAAAGTACGCGATTTTTGGACGAGTCATATAGAGGGCCGAAACGTAGCTGAGGCCCTCTAGTGTACGAGTCCGTAAATTGCACTTTCTACCGAGGCAGACATAGTGCTTTTCACAACTACTGAGAGGAAATAAAATAATAATTCATATTCAAAACTAAAATTTTAATTCATGTTAATGTGACATCACCGCCAATTTTACCATAAATAACGTTTTTTAAAATCTGGACCCCTATTCTCGTGGCACTCGAGATTAATAAACTAACATGCGATATGAAGATGTCAACTCCATATGAAATTGTATTTGTTTCGCCATATCTCCCATGTAATTTCATCTCTAGTGGTCCGAGATTAGGGGCCAAGTTTGAATTACATTTAAAAAAAAGCAGTGACATAGTTTTTAGTCTGTGTATCTTTTAGCAAAAATACAACTAAAATTTTACGACACAAAATGGTGTGTTCTGATTGGTCGATTTCAATTTTTCATTTTAAGGAGCTATGACACAAACATTGATTGATTGATTTTCATTGGTTCTTAAAGTTGGACAACAATGTTCTCGACCAATCAGCAAGCACGCCGACAAAAACATTCTTGGTCTGTCCTTATAAGTGACGTTTTGTGCCCCCAAACAAGACCATCTATGGCCATATTTCCGAGCAGTGTTGTGAAAAAAATATTTTTATGACAAGACTCTGTCAGTGTAATGGTGTTTTCAGCTAATGTAGTTTTCATCAAAAAGTACAATATTAAATAGAGATTACTACCTTATAACGGACATGAAGACAATGATAAAGTGTTTATATAAATAATATGACTAGACTCAACCTTCAAAAGTACGCGAATATGGATTATAATGGTAATTTGATTGGTTTATAAGAGTGACGGAACGAATAGGAACAGACTTTACGTCAGAGCTAGTGCTAGATTCAAAGAAACCAATACGCGGTACGCGGTTACAAACAAAATGGTGTCATTCCGACCACTCGTCCAAAGCGGGCGTAGCAAACACTGATAATATTCAATTTTATTTGTCTCCGTAAATAAAATAAAATAAAAAAAATGAAAATAACTTAGTATGTGTTTGAGAGAAACAAACCTAAAGCATTATTTTTTCAGAATAATTTTTAGTAAAATTCCTGACGTCAATTAATGTAGCACTTATCATTAGAGTAGGTACATACTTATTGCAAACCCACAAAGATGCCTCGTTGTACCTAACCTAGCTTGTACTTTAGTGTGTTTCAGGCTAGTTAGCAGGCTAACATGCCAATTAAGAATCTTACGGGAGAGATAGAGAAAAAAAAACCACATACTTATGTGTATATAAGATGGTGCGAGACGACCACATAAAAGTTTCGATATGTTCTCCTACATCAACGGTGTCCCCTAGACAAGATAAAGATTTTGCATTTGAATAAATTATTATTGACTAAGTTTCGGATTTAGGCCATGCATTTTTGTCTGTTAGATAGTCCTCGATCCTATAATACGCTTTAGACATTAACGACCTTTTCAAGTAACTTTTAAGTGCTGGAAAGGGTAACTTTAAAACTTCGTCAGGTAATTTATTATAGAAATGAATGCATTGACCAACAAATGATTTATATACTTTACGGACGCGGAATTTTCGGATAGCGATTTTATTTTTATTTCTGGTATTTAAATTATGTATATCAGAATTTTTGGTGAAAGAATCTAAATTTCTAATAACGTAAATAATATTCTCATAAATAAATTGAGACGCTACAGTCAAGATATTAATTTCTTTAAAAAGTTCTCTTAAAGAGTCACGGGAGTTTAAGTTGTAAATAGAACGAATGGCCCTTTTTTGTAACACAAATATAGTTTGTATGTCAGCTGCCTTACCCCAAACCAGAATACCGTACGACATGACACTATGGAAATAACTATAATAGTCTAAGCGAGCTGTCTCAACATTGGTTAGTTGTCTAATTTTCCTAACGGCGTAAGCTGCCGAACTTAGTTTACCTGCCAGTACAGCTATATGGGGACTCCATTGCAAATATTTATCTAATGTTATGCCTAAGAAAATTGCCTTATCTACCATTTGCAAACACTCGTCATTTAGAAAAATACTAGAATGTACCGGTTTAACATTAGGCAAAGCGAACCTAACACATTTCGTTTTCTTAGCATTTAGTAGCAAATTGTTGCTAGTAAACCAATTAAGTACTTTAACTAGTGTGGTGTTAATCCTACTGTAGTCTACGGATTTTCTATCTACCTTGAAAATTAGTGAAGTATCATCAGCAAAAAGTACAATATCACAAAGTTTATCTACTGTTGGTGGCAAGTCATTTATGTTAACCAAAAATAAAAAAGGACCTAAAATAGAGCCTTGAGGCACACCTATTTTCAATGTAGCTCCAACAGATTGCGTTTTGTTTACAACAACTGTTTGAGTTCTATCACTTAGATAAGAAGACATAAGGCTTAAAGCTTTGTTGGACAATCCATAATGTTCTAATTTTAAAATAAGGGTCGTATGATCCACGCAATCAAAAGCTTTAGAAAGATCACAAAATATTCCTACTGCATCGCAAGATTTCTCCCAACTGTTATATATATGTTTAATGAGTAGGTACAGATGCCGCATCAATTGTTGATCGACCTCTGGTAAAGCCAAACTGGTTATTGTTAAGTAGTTTATTTCTGTTAAAGTGACCTAACATATCCTTTAGCATTACTTTCTCAAAGACTTTACTTAAAACTGGTAGTATGGAAATGGGACGGAAGTTCGTTATATCACTCATCTCGCCCGATTTAAAAAGAGGTATTACTTTACTATATTTCATGAGATCTGGAAAGACCCCCTCTGATATGCAATTATTGTAGATTAATGCTAGATGGGGTGCAATTACATCTATGATATGAAAGAGTACCTTAACTGATGTGCCCCACAAATCTTCAGTCTTTTTTAAACTAAGTGATTTAAATATCTTGACTATTGAATCTGAATTTACAGGGCTGAAATCAAAGTTTATATTACATTTACTGACATTAGTGCTAAGTAATGATTGAGCTTCAACCGCGGATGATTTAAGACATTTCGTAGTATTAATGGCTATGTTAGAAAAATAATCTTCGAATGCTAAGGCAACGTCTTTATTTGACGTGATTTGTTGGTCACCTGTGTTCAGAGTGACTTGATTATCACGAGTTTTTGATTTTCCCGTTTCTCTATTTATAATATTCCATACAGTTTTTACCTTGTTGTCAGATGATTTAAGTTTGAGACTAAGAAAATTTGCCTTGGCAGTTAAACAAACTTGTTTAAGTCCTTGAATAATTCCTAACATAATTTAGAAAGTCAGCATTCTTATTTTCCTCCCTCTCTCTATATAGGTCATAAAGCCTATTTCTACTTTTATGAATGCCTGTAGTAGCCCATTCACTAAATTTTGTTTTCGACCTAGAAATAGTTTTCATTTTAAAATTGTTGTTAAATTGATGTAGAATTACGCCGAAGAAGTCTTTATAAATACTATTACACTCATTCTGTAAAAACGGTAACACTGTAAGATTACTCTGAACTTTATTTTTGAATAATTCCAAACGATTACTAGTTATAGGTCGGTATGTTATTGTATCAGGTTTTTGATAAAAATCATAGATGAAAGATGCCTTCTGACCACTATGATCAGAATTAAAACAATTAAATATTTCTTTATCCAAACATTCGCAACTACAAAAAATATTATCTAAGCAGGTTGCACTACTAACACCTATCCGTGTGGGTTCTAAGAACAGATTACCTAAATTAAAAGATTTAAATAAACTAAGTAACCTAGTGGTATTATTTGACGTTTCGAGTAAGTTAATATTAAAATCTCCACAAACTATAACATGCTTCTGGGTATTACATGCTAATTTTAACACATGTTCCATAGTAGATTCAAATGTGCAAAAGTCAGCCAACGGTGGTCTGTAAACACATATTATTATATAACTTTCTAGTTCTGCGCAAGAAATTTCTACAATCCTTTCTATCGATAGCTTTACAATATCCTTTCTTTCTTTGGATTTAAGAGTACTTTTCACAATTATAAAAGAGCCACCATGAATGGCACTTTTTCTGGCAAAATAACTAACTAATTTAAAATTTAAAAAATCAAAAATTAATTGCTCTTGTCTAAGCCAATGTTCAGTAATGCACATAATTTGTACATTTTCATTATCTAAGAACAACCCTATTTCTAGTTCTTTGCTGGAAAAACCTTGAATATTTTGGTGAATTAAATTTATATTCAAGGGTGTTTCCGCTGTCCTATAATTTAGTTTAAATCATGAGGCAAGGCATTATTGCCAATAATGGCTTGTTGGGGCTGGGTACTACTGTATGTATTTGGTTCTATATTAAAAGCTAATAGGTCAACCAAGGTCAAAATATATTTCCTGGGCAAATGAATTTTTCCTGATGTTAGATCAAGTCGCTTTATAAATTTGTTTAAATCAAAGAAATGATATTTATTATTACAGCTTATAGCATTATATATTAAAGAATTAAAGTGTGCTATTCTATTATTATGACTAAATGGCATGCTTTGTGAGTATGGTAGCGCACATAGTATAATTTTACCTATGCCCCTACCTTCAATAGTATTTAGTGTTGATATTAATTTATCTACGCCAGACTTGTCCACACTAAGACTATTTCCTACCAAAATTACTAAAGTGGTGGTCCTGTCAAAACTTCCTTTTAAAAGTAAATCACTTAATTGCATAAGAGTTGCATTATGGTAACAGTAATTAGTAACATTTTGTTTTAATTTGTTATTTAACAATAAACCTAGTCCAGATCCAAGCTGGTTGGAATAAACAATAGTTTTATACCTACTTATAATTTGTCTAGGGGACTCCTTAGAAGTATCAAAATCCATATCTGGCTGAATCACAGCAGTTGGTAAAGTTCCTAATCTATCACAATTACCATAACCACTGTTCATTAAAGAGTTAAAGCGCTCTTCATTCAATCTACTTTCTTCCACCAATTGAGTGAAAGCCAGGATATGCTCCTTGACTTCCTTCTGAGCAGTTAAATACTTTAAAGAAGAAACTTCAAGCTGGTCCTTTAACTTATTTATCTCAGCATCCAGTTTCTGGATATTTAAATCATATGTTATCCTACTGGAATCTAACTTTTCATTGCAATGCCGCACCCTATCTTTCATTATTGATAATTCTAATTTCACTGTAGAATAGTTTTTTATACATTTTTGGCTCCTAATTAATTTCTGTGTACGCCTAATATAATTATTAATTTTAACATATTTCTTCAATTTATTATTGCTGTTAAAAAATATTAATTTCTTACTATCCTTGTCGTTATTACCTACGAGCTCTTGGTATAGGTTCTGTGTTGTTAAACTATCATAACACTGACGTTCTTTCCTTAGATAATTTAATTCTTCATTTGCTGCGCCAAGTTCTTCCTCCAGGTTTGTGATGCGCTTTAATGCCACTTCATGGGTGGAAGCGCACTGGTTGAATGTATCAATCACAGACTGCAACTGCTCTAACTTATCTTGAGCATCTGATAACTTGTAATCATACTCCACCAGGTCGCTTCTCAACACCGTGTTCTTGCCCATCAAATTGTGCGTGCAACTCCTAAATACCAACTAATTTTATTACAAATTTGATTACCTACTGGTCTTTTAGATAAAAAGGAGCAATAATGCAAGCGAATTCATTAAAAATTGCTAAGTTCGAAAAATGAAACGCCGTACTTGTTTATCTTATCCTATAACTAGACTAATTCTGTATCCCGGATCTCGTGAGGCATTTAAAAATACAGGGTGAAATCTAAATCGTGATCACAATGATCACCTCTGTGTTCTACCCACGAATGTAAACAACTATCACTGTGGGACCAACTCTGAAATCAGGAAAAAAAAACGGCTGCTTCATATATTTTGTTCGAGTACGTATTGAACTTTTCTATGAAACAGCTGATTTTTTTTTCGTGATTTCATAGTTGGTCCCATAGTGAAAGTTGTTCATATTCGTGGGTAGAACACAGAGTTGATCATTGTGATCACGACTTAAATTTCACCCTGTATATTATTAATTATATAATTGGTTTTTTAAAATACGGATTACCTATGTGTATAGTGGTCGTCTACGTACAGACTGGACCCTTCTGCGGTTTTAATGTAAATAATTATATGTTGACTTAATCCGCAGTTCTAAAATGGATTCAATGACTACCATTGTCCCCTTTTCGAATAGAATATTGATCATGTACCTATTGTGTGTGTTAATACAAGTGGTAATACTGAATACCTACACACAATACACGATGGTGGTTTGGCATTAGCGAAGAATTTGTGTAACAAATGCGTAGTAGTTAGGTACGCTAAAACCTTGAAATTATAATAACAATAATTTGACTAATACCTCAACATATTTCTTTAGTCAGACAATGAATGAAATAAGATGCTAGTAAGATTGACACCGACCTTCCTGTTACTATGTTGTGTTTAAGAGTGGTTCAAGATAATTCAAGTTTTTTTTCTTTTGTATGTTATCTTTGAAATGAATCCGAAAAAATACACAACAAATATTAACTAGTAAAAAATAGAAGGTTAGTGGTAAATTTTTACACATACAGCTAGTGCAGAGTAGTACAGTTGTTAGATATCAAAAGTATGTTTGTATGTAAAATACTTTATTAAATGCAATGTCGCTCTAAGCGAAATCTCACATGGCTGATTTTCACCAAAATCTCTTCAATTACTTGTAACATGACACGTCATTTGCTTGCCTCTATTATAAAGTTAACATGCTTAACATTTGACACCTGCTCGTTAACTTGGACATGTTTTCTATTGGCGGTTGCGCTTACGCACGATGTGGTGAGGTGAAGATAAAATAATTATTGACGAGTCACGCTGCGTCTTGCGATAACAGCGAAAGTTCACGAGATGGTCAGATGACTTAATACATGACTTTCTATTAGTTTAGACATTTTAGGCATTTATGTAAACTGAACTAATCGATATTCCTGTAGTTGTTAAATTGAGTAAAGAACAAACCGGTATCACTGAGATCGCGAAACATGACCTTATTTAGGTATATTTACAAAATACATTTCTAATTAATTAAGTATGCTTTTAAAATATTCGTCACCAAGCTGAATATCTTTTCCAACCAGTCGGTCTCTTGTATGATTTGACGATGATAATAAGAGATACGGAGTGAACATTTTGATTTCATGGCCGGACCCCTTATGTAACTAGACTATGCATGCATATATACCGATGGCGCCATCCCAATTATCCAATACTTACTGAGAGCAGGCGGAGCGGGGCTGCTACGGCTGAAGATAACAAACGCCGCAAATACGATGGCTGTTTGAGTGAATACTTTGATTAGAGTAGAATACAACACATTAGATACAATTTATTTCGGGAACTAAGGCCAAAAATTATGAATACCTTACAGACTAACATACATCGAAAAATAAAGCTTAAAAATAACAACGACCACCACGTACCTGTACCACCACCACCCCCTATATTTTGTTAGTGGTGTTTGCAGTCAACACGTTGAGTCCATGGAGCCCTGACGACCTTCTGGCTAGTTAAAAAAACTCATAAATAATACTGGCGGCCATAACGCTGGCGCCTACTTCGGCCAACTAATTGGTAATGCTATCCAACGAGGTAACACCTGTATGAGCAATTGGGACCTATTAAGCATCTTGGAAATTTGTTTTGTTATTGTTTTTACTCAAGTTGTCGTATTAAGATGATAGTGAACCTGAAGTTTTCCATACTTAAGGCGATAATGTTTCCCTCCCATTGACCTTAGCCCAATATTTACGATTTTTGAACATGTTGAATGAAAAATGTACGTTTTAGGTACTTTTCAAGAAAATATTTTTCGGAGAGAATTCATTCATTCATACCTTCACGCCTTCAGAGCGGCGTAGGCAGAGCTACAGAATTACCAACAATTCTAAAAATTTGTTGATAATTCTGTCTGTACCCACATTTTGCACAATTAGGGTTAGATGTTGACCAGTAGATTAGTGACAGGTTGCAAGCCCATCGCCTAACAGTACCTACTTCAAGCCTTTATTCCCTTAGTCGCCTCTTACGATATCCACGCTAAGACAGGAGTGGCACTTTTCTGACCCGGCAACCACATGGGTTTTTTTTTAATAAATCTAAAACGGAAGCTTACAATCCTAGTTTACTGCAACATACCCAAAAATCGTGGAAATCTGACTTGATTGTGAAAAAATTTCTACGAAATTTAAGCGTCGTTTCACAGTCCTCTAATGGTTGTAAACTGTGCAAGTGATTGTCGTTACAATCTTAACAACGAACCGATTAGATTCCATTAATTGTTAAGGCTATTAGGTAAACTAAAACTAGGTCGCTATAGGTTAGCTAGGAAACCTAATCGCCTGAAGACGTTTAGGGATGTGATTCTCATATCATAAGAGTATCACTTTTCAATTCGACGCAATTTATATTAACCGGCTAGTTTGAGTAGTCCCGTCAAAGCGTATACAACACAATTTAGCGCGTGCATTTTCAATTAGGCAGCAGATAGGCAACAATCGCAATAGAAGGCGAGCACGACGTGGATTCACACCGTGGCCATCCGTGCCCCAGATTTCGCATGTGTATTGATTTTATCCGCTCTACTGCAGCCATGCTAATGCATTAACCACTATGAACACATTCACTGTGGGCACTTTGCTAGTATACATTTCATAGTCTGAATTTGGGTTGGGACCTGTTTTAAAATTGCATATTGCAAGTAAAACGGACTTGTGTGGTTTAATGTCGTGACAAGGGTTAAGCGTTTGAATCGCGTGATAGTATTTATAAGTCATAAATACCACAGTATGTTAATATATATACGGTACTATGTATGTATATGTATACGGTGTAAATACGTCCAGATATGACGCTAGCTTTTTTGATTATAATAACTTCGACGAGCAATTTTCTTGTGACAAGGGCCTCTATTCTACTGGGTAACACCATATTATTTACCTTTGAAATAATATCGTATTGTTTGTCACTCGGTCGCCATTCCTGTTAAGTAAATAAGAGCTAACATAACGTTGACAATACTAGTATGATAACATGCCAACGGCAATATGGTTTTACCGAGTTAAATAGAGGCCCTGGGCACTTATAATTAATACTGAAAAGTTACGGTGTTGAGAACGTATTAGAAGTAACTATGCGGGTGGTAGGACCTCGTGCAGGGTTTGTCCGGATCGCTACCATATTGCTACCAGAGGCCCGTTTCACGAAGCTACAAGTTACAAATTACAAGCGGAAGTCCCTTTCTAACTCCTTTTGCTAGCAAGAGAGTTCCGCTTGTAATTTGTAACTTGTAGCTTCGTGAAACGGGCCACAGGGATGTGATTCTCTCAATAACGCGGTCGGACGAAAGAACGAGTGAATTTCGCAGCGGCGAGTTTAAGTAGTCCCGTCAGAGCGAACAAAACACATTTTAGCGGGTGAATTCTCAATTAGGCAGCCTTATACGTTCGATCTTATCGACAGAAGCCATGCTTTTTTGAGAGAATGACACCCCAGATGAGTTCGCACCGTTGTGTGCTGATATAGGGGTAACACAGCAGGTGAAATTACTAGCATCAAAGCATCTTGGATAAGAGCCAACTTACTATCAGGTGGCTTGTGTGCTCTACTATAAAAATAATACTAACATACATAAAATATCACTATCTATTTAAAGCAATACTCTAGTGCCCTCTTGGTCACGACTGATTTAATAAATAAATAAAATGAATATAAAGTGTAGTAATTTTCACGTTAAGTTACACGAGTGAACTTTTAAATATTAAACATAGTTCTAAGAAACCGCAAAACAAGTTGCGATGGTCGACGATAAAATAAAGGTCAATTATGTATCGCAGGAAAAAACTCGACACCACATCCCGGGCTGAGCAACTTAAGCAACAAATTCAAGTTGGCATAAGTTTTTTAAGAGCTGTCTGTGTAAGCATTTATTTATGGTCATTTAGAAAATTGGTTTGCATTTACAAACGTTTTTAATTTTAAGGAAATGATTGAATTCATTGCATCAGGAGCATTGAAACTGAACTTATTAAATAAAATGGCCTAAAACATACTTTACGCAAGCAGAATACGAAAATACCGAACAATAGATATCAGAAAACTTTCACACTGTGGCACGGTACTTAAGAAACGATTCTATTCGATTTGATAGCAGTTTATTATTCTAGGTAAGAACGAATGGGTCAATAAAATCTATTGTTTTATAACTACGTATTATTGTCCGTGTATTATAGAGGTAATCAAAACCAGACTGCATATATTTCTTCACGCACAACACGAAACATAACTGGTTTTAAAACGATAATTTAGCGATAAACAGGAACTCTATTTATAAATATTAACGCTAAATCTTGTAAGTATAGAGATATTCATATCCACTATGCTCGACTTAGTGGTAAGTTACAAATTTAAGCACTTGAGAACAAAATGTTGCACATTACGGTTCGATTTAACCGTAGTATCTAATCTAAAGGGCGTTAACTAGGCAAACATGTGATAAAGACTGGCCTAACTTAAACATAAACGTTTCAGCATGACATGCGCGACCATACTGATCTGATAAGACAGCCGAAATCACAATCAAGCATAACGGTACCAATCGTACCTACTGCCATTCTCGGACAGATTCAGGTGGAAGTTAGTTTTAGGTCCATACGCCCCATTTCGTTATTCGTATTTTAGCTCTATTCATTTCCCTTGAACCTTGTGGAACTGATTAGTAAGAGATCAATGAAGTATATAGCTTACGCTGCAGGGATAAAGTTTCGTTCACAACTATTAGGGTTTTAAAAGAATATGTGCCAGACGATGACTTTCAGTGTTTTTTTTTTTATCTTCTTTTACATTACTGCCCGCCTAGTTTTTTTTTGTTATTTAACTACCAAACTAAGTAGCAGTTTCTAAAAGACACCTTTTGCTCCAAATTTTATCCATTTACCTTTTGGACTTTTCGAGTAAAATGCCTGTGATATACTGACGGATGGACATGAGGAAACTAGGTAGGTATAAGGATTTAATTTTTGCCGTCTTGGCTACGGAATTTGGAATGAAGATAGCTTATTATTCTGTATTATCACATAGGCTACGCAGACGAAGTCGAGGGCAGAAGCTAGTCTAAAATATAAGTCTACGGCTCTGGAGAAACTAAATTTAATTGCTAAAGTGATTGTCAGAGGAATCAGGCTGAAAAGCAGTTCCGTTCCTGATCGAGGCAATATAATTAATGAATCAATTGAAATAAACGATTCCTTGTATTGCAGATGTGTGTTCGTGACTCTCCGCTCTGATAGGTAGCATGCGGAGGTAGACGCGGGGCTTCATTTCTTTCCAATAAATTTGGCAAGTGATACGGTTGCATAAAGTGTTAAAAATGCGGTTTTATTTATTGCTGTTCAGCTAATTGAGCATTTGAAATTGAAACTTAGTTTAAAGTAGTAACAACCACGGAGCGTAAGTAGAGGCAGTTTTTTTTTAATCAGGCGGTGATATTTCCTAGTTCCTTTATTGAATCAAGAACACTATGTTGCAATAGTGTTGTAGTAAATTTTCTTAACTTATCGCAACGCAATACCCGCCTTTACCAAGGTCATATCTAACGCAAGATACTTTAAGAATGATAATGATAACCGATAGAATAGCATCTTTACATAGTAGGTATAAAACAAAGTCACTTCCCGCCGTCTGTCCCTCTGTATGTACGCTTAGATCTTCCAAACTACGCAACGGATTTTAATGCGCTTTTTAATAATAGATCTATAGAGTGATTCAAGAGGAAGATTTTTGGTTTTGATTATTGAAGTATGGTAAACTCACATAAACCGAAGCGAAGCGAGAGCGGGTCGCTAGTTAGAGAAATAAAGTTTGAACTTTAACAAAGACTATAAAAAATTTAAACCTTATTTTGCAACCCGTTGTTGATACAAATCCCATTTAAAATATTACGTGTTTAAATGATTACTAAAATGACGTTATAACGTCAGTACAGTCTCCATTCATCACGATCGCTGCGCAGACGCACCATCCGTGACAGCGCCCTGAACCGTGGTGAGCCACTACTTAATTCGACTGCCCCACAATGTTTAGCTGGTACCTGTGACTCATAGTTACCAGCAACTAGTAACGCATTGTGGGGCGAATGCTTTTTGAGTTGAAAAAGATAGGCTTGACTAACCAGTAATTTAAATACCATAGGGTTAGGATGAAAGCGAATATACACAGGGTGTTAGGCAGAAGGTTACACAAACTTCAGGGACTAACTCTGTCGGTCATACTCATCAACTTGTATTATGTGACCAACATCCAAATCGCGAAAAAAAAAACAGCTGTTCTATACAAACTTTAAAAATGAAATGTATGGAACAGCTGTTTTTTTTTTTCGCGATTTGGGTGCTGGTCCCATAATAAAAGTTGATGAGTATGACCTACAGAGTCAGTCCCTGAAGTTTGTTCAACCTTCTGCCTAACACCCTGTATGTATGTAAAATACTTAATTGCACAAATGGAAAAATAACAAAAACAACGCGAACGCAACTCACACTGGAGCATTTTTTAGTATTTGTTGTTTTTCTTCAGGGTTTGTACCTACTATTATCATACCAAATTTTACGCTTGTGTGTGTTATAGTTTCTACGATACATCAAAATTAAAAATACGTTGAAAAAAAAAACGTTTCATGTATGGAGACCTTAAAAAAATTGTTAGTAAATCCGCCGTAATAACTCATATTCTGAAAACAAAAACCGGTCGCTATATATATTACAGTTCAAAAGATACAGCTGTTTAAAGTAAGGACGGACGGACGGACGGACAGCGTAGGCCTATTAATAGGGTTCTGTTGGGCTACCTTCGGGTACGGAACCCTAAAACATAGACAGAAACGGTTCACTAATGTTTTACCAAATCATCATTTGACAAACTATATCATTTTACAAAGTTTCATTTCGCAAAGACGTACTTCCCGCCACATTTTTTTGTTGTGGTCATTAATCTAAGCTGGGGTTGCCATCTCTAAAATTTGGCAACCAGGACAAGACGCGTGAAATCCCCGGAATTTGGAGCCCAGAACCCGGACGATTCGTTGATTGTCCACACCGCGGCGCGCGAGTCGCGATGCCGTCGCGTCGCTAAATTTTTAAACCCGGACTACAAATGAAACCCCGCCCGGACGCTCCACGGACGCCCTCTAAACTAGGACAAATCCGGGAAACCCGGCCGGATGGCAACCCTAATCTAACCTAACCTAACTTATTTAATAAGCCCATGTAACCTATGTAATATGTAATGGTTTAAGCACATGACAAAATGATAATAGTTTGTCAAATGATTATTTGGTAAAAAGTCAGGATACCGACAGAAACACATAAAACAGGCGAGCTTGTCACTTTAAAGGACCTCTTACATTAACTTTTGAGCGATTGCGAGTGGTTAGGACGCGTAGTAATACTTCGTTATTTCCTGATAAAAATAAACGGCTGTTTTATTGCACACGTTTTCGTCACCCGGGTCCAGGCTTCGAGAGGCAGCGTCACTACCAGCACGGGTCTTAACGGCCCGGCACTTTTGATCAGATTCCGAGACTCATAATACCGACTTCGTAGTGTACTATCGGATACCGGATTGCCGGACCGGAAAAACTTGGAGAAACGGCCCAAGGAAGTACACGCACTTTTGCTGCAGCGGAGATCCTGTTGCCATCTTCCGACTCCACCGTGAAATCAGCTCTAAGACACCATATTTAATTGTTATCTGGTTTACATAGGTATGTGTTCAAATTATCAGCCCATTTCAATAACCGGAACTGGTTTAAAGTTTTGCGAGATGTGACCCAAACGTACATACTAACATACAAATGAAGAAAAATATAACTTGTAAAATAACCGGCCAAGTGCGAGTCGGACTCGCGCACGAAGGGTTCCGTATTATATTTAAAAAATCACGTTTGTTTGTATGTGAGCCCCCCTTAAATATTTATTTTATTTTAATTTAATTATTTATTTTTAAAGTGAACATAATTACAACTAAATATTCTTTGAATATTTAATTTTCAAGCGTCTACCTGTTGCCGTTAATAATAACGAGCAAAAAACGGCAAAAAAATCACGTTTGTTGTATAGGAACCCCCCTAAAATGTTAATTTTATTCGGTTTTAGTATTTGTTGTTATAGCGGCAACGGAAATACATCATCTGTGAAAATTTCAATTGTCAAGCTATCACAGTTCGTGAGATACAGCCTTGTGACAGACAGACGGGCAGATGGACAGACGGACGGACCCTTTTTACCCTTTCGGTACCGAACCCTAAAAACGACCGTAGACGTAAAGTCACGTCGCGTCGCATAAGTTTTGAATTTCAATGACTTTATTTTTCCTTTAGTAGGTACTATTGCTCAAAGTTAGAACGCGTTGATGTCTTCTATATTAAAAATAAACGTAAACAAACAGCAAGTTAAATCCACAACAGAGAGCTAAGGATCAACACTCAGACTCATCTTGTCGATTTAGCCGCAACTTAACTTTAACTTTTGTTTTTATTAAACTCGTTTTACTTTTCGTGTTAAATATATGTGTCCTATCTTTTTCTTTCTTTCATACAAAAGTTTTACATCGTTAAAAAACATACGGATATTAATGTTTTATACAATCAGTTGCGAATTGAATGGTGAATAAAAGGTTTTTTGTTGCGGGCCCTGTTAAGGTTTAAATTAAAGTGTATTTTTAACCAAGACAATATTTTTGCTTGGTGTATATCATCATTTGGAACCTACTAGGTGCATAATTTTCTATAATTTCCCGTGTGGTTACCGTGTTAGAATACCACCACTTCATTGTCTTTCCGTGGATTTCGTAAGAGGCGACTAAGGGAATAAAGGCTTGTAGTACTGTTAGGCGATGGGCTTGCAACCTGTCACTAATATACACTGGTAAACCTCTTAGCCTAATTGTGCAAAATGTGGTAACAGAATTATTAACAAGTTTTAAGAGTCCAATGAAGAATGTGAGAAGAGTGATACGCGTCAGAGAATGAAGGCGTGAGTTTATGTATGTATGTATTTTCTATAATTCCTAAGTATTTGAGTATAGGTATCAATAAAATATGGAACTCGCAAAGCAAAGTCCATTTATTCCATGTCCCTGATCATTAAATTACAATCGTCATTGTGCGGTAAATCACATTTTACATTAACCAAAAGGCTAGGCCTAGCCGTGTAGTAAAATACAATAGGCTGGTTAAGTATTCTAACGTACGTGAGGGTGGGTAACTGATGATAGAAATGCATAATTAAACCTTTAATTAAGAGCTGGGCTTTAATAACGCACTCACGCATCCGTTACAAACAATTATCACAAATGTCTAGATTGCCTTAGTTAAATTCATCACAGGTCCGTACCTGACATTAAATAAAATTAAATATCAGGGGACAATGTCACACAAATTGACCTAGTCCCAAACTAAGCTCTAGGCTTGTATTATGGGTACTAGACAACGATATAAATACTTACTATTTAGATATATACTTAAATGCATAGAAAACATCCATGACTCAGGAACAAATATTTATTCGTGCTCATCACACAAAAATCTGCCCTTACCGGGATTTGAACTGAGGACCGCTAGCTTCGTAGGCAGGGTACCAACAAGACTAACGCGTCGTCAAATTAATAATGCTTGTTGCAGAAAGTACTAATTTTAAAGCCCTTTTTACTCTATATTTGCATAGCGTGGCCAACTCGCTAGCCTGCGTAAATAGTAATAGTATTTACACGGCATTTACTCATTTAATTGTTGTCATAGTAGAAATGTGTAACAATTGTTTGTGTAACAATTGACTGTTACAAGTTGAACACAAAACAATACACAAGGTGTACTAAAACAAGGGCCCTATTCCAATCTAAACGAACCTCAGCGTGGTGCGGTGACGTGACGTTCGATTGAAGAAGCGGGATCGGCATAAGTGTCAATAAAACAAATTACTTAATAATAACATTGAGATTTGCGCAATTGACACACATACCTACTATACATTTTTATAATTGTTAATTTCCAGTAGGTCAAAGACCAGCAACGAACCAGCGATTTATTTGGAATTGCGGACGTATACCCGGGCAAAAGGCCTCACTTACCATCATGAGACGTGCTTGCTTGTTTACCCATTTTAAAATTACAGAGAAAACAAATATACTCGTTGCTTCAACGTCCGATACCGGCCCGCGTTGCGTGACCCTCTGTGTTGACTGTTGGTTGCCTAAAGCAGAGTTTCTACTGCGAGCGGAGCTGGCTCCGTACGGACTCTGCTTAGCATACAACGGTGTCTTCAAAAGGATCGCTCACGGTGGAAACACTTTAAGTCATCGATGTAAGCAAAACCGAGTCCGTACGGGGCTCGATACGCTCGCAGTTTAAACGAGGGTCACGCAACTAGGGCCGGTATCGGACGTTGTATACGTGAAAAACTTAAGTGAATGACCTCTCGCATGTAGTTGTGTACAAAACTAGTATGGAATTAACGTCAAATTTCAAATATAGAATGTCGAACGGTCTATACAGATGGGTTACAACTACATGCAAGAGGTCATTTACTTAAGTTTTTCAACTATAGCAACGATGCCGAGACCAGGCGATGCTTCGCTCGTAGGACTTTGTGTGTTCGCAGCTTTACTATTAGTCGATCAGTGATTGAACTGATTGATCATCAAATGAAATGTCTTCCATTGTATTGATTCTTTGTAAATAAAAATAATGTCGTTGAGTTTACGTAAGCTGAATCACTATGAAAACATAACTTTTAATGAATAATGCGTTTTAACTTCCGTTTTAAGTATCAATGTGATAGTTTTATTGGATTATAACAATATGGTGAATTTCTGTTCTTATATGAACATATAAAGTCAAAGGCGAAGACTTAATGCACGCAGAATGCGGCCTGCGTGACTTGTATGCAGTCATGTGCCACACTACGAGTCTTAAAAAGGCATAAGTCATAATGAAATCCATTGCACTTTCAATGTTTAAATGTAGCGACAGAGTTCAAAATAGATGTGTTTATTTTTGAGTTATGCCCTCAGAAGTGCGCGATGTATCGCCTGTCTGTCCGTTTAATGCATTATGTATGGTAAAACCTCTTATATGGCGGTTACGCAGCGCTGCCTGGACGTACAATCCTAAAGATAATTGCATATAATTAGAGAAGCCTGTAAGCGGATAACTATAGGCTACATAATTCAATAATCAAGTATTTATATGCTAGTTATTAACTAGTCGGTTCAGTGTTACACAGTTTCAAATCAAACTGTTTAAAAATAGTTCCCTACTTTTTAGTCGTCGTCGTCGTCGTTCCTCCGACTATAACTCACAGTAGTTTTGTTTATCGACCATAAAGAGAATAGTGATGGAATTTTGTGAATTATAGATAATTATGCCAGCCAAAAATATATGTACTAACGTCATTATGTAATTGTAATATTGATGAGAGTTTACACACATAAGTACACACACACATGCACCCTCCATGCGAATAATGGGATACTTATTTTTATTTACCCCGTCGAGTGAAGTATTACTGTAAAAATGGTCTGTCTGTACGTCACAGACATAAACACTAACAAAGCTTACATCTCATATAAATAGATTATTAAAAATAACGTGCGCAAAAAGGTATAAAAAAAATATTTATACCTACAGGCGAGTACCTAATATAATAAAATATATAAAAGAAGAAACTGGCTGGTTGGCTGATCGATCAACGCACACCCGAAACCGCTGGATCTAGGGAGTTCAAATTTGGAGACAATATTCCTTGGATACGAGGGCTGCTACTTATGTAACCGGAATAGAAAAAAATAACAAACGTATATGACTAAATGTGGTTTTATTGTTTTTCAAAATATTCTCCCTTATGATCGATGCACTTTTGCATACGTTGAAACCAATTTTTAAAACATTTTTTCCACTCTGACTGAGGTATCTCCAAAACGTGCTGTTTGAACGCGTCGACGGCATCGTCACGGGTCGAAAATCGTTGACCACGTAATTTATTCTTTACATTTGGGAATAAATAGAAATCATTGGGTGCCAAATCAGGGCTGTACGGCAGATGACCCGTTAATTCTATATTTTGACCTTCCAAAAATCGAGTCGTTTCGCGTGATGTATGACAGCTGGCATTGTCATGGTGAAGAACGATTCTGCGTCGCTGGTTGTTTTTACGTATTTCTTCAAATACCTCCGGCAAACAAATGGTCGTGTACCATTCCGAATTAACCGTTTTACGATTCTCTAGTGGCACTGTAGCCACATGGCCATTAATACCGAAAAAGCAGGCGACCATTTGCTTCAAGGTGCTTTTTGCACGAGTTACTTTCGTAGGGTTCGGCTCATTTTGAAACACCCACACTGTTGATTGTTGTTTAGTTTCCGGATCATACGCATAGATCCAGGATTCGTCACCTGTGTAGATATTATAAACAGCTTTTGAGTCACCACGGATATTTTTTTTTAACATTTTCTTGCACCATTCGACGCGAGCCTCTTTTTGATCCTTAGTTAAATTGTGAGGGATCCAACGGGAACAAAATTTTTTTACAGCTAAATGATCATGTAATATCTTATTAATGCTCGTCATACATATGCCCAGAGTCGCCTCTATCTCGCGATATGTAACATGACGGTCATGCATTATAAGTTTTCGGACAGCTTCAATATTTTGTGGTACAACGACCGATTTCGGGCGACCTTCCTTAACTTCGTCCGTAAGCATACTACGTCCACGATTGAACTCAATAAACCAGTGGTACACAGTGCTTTTCGATGGAGCTTCATCACCAAAAGTCGAAGTTAATTGATCTATGCACTGTTGTTGCGTTAAACCACGCCGAAAATCATAATAAGTCATAGCACGAATATTTTCACGAGTGAGTTCCATTCTTGCAGCGAGATGACATTTTGATCCCGCCAAAAACAAAAGACTAGCGTACATAAGAAAAAAAAATATAGCGGCCAGTATTAAAAAAAAGTTCAAATTTTACCATGGAGGTCAGATATAACGTTTATAAATGTTGGAATCCCAGATTCCGGATACATAAGTAGCAGCCCTCGTACACATGGGCTGCGCTTAGAAGGGATTTTTGGGAACTCATCCCCTAAGGGTTTAAAGTCGGGGGAGTAGTGGGAAAGTATAATTCTACGCGTACGAAGTCGCGGGCGCCCTCTGTGAGTCTAGTTTGCTTGTAAAGTAATTTGATTATTTGTAAAAAGGGTAACTCCTAAGTAGTGAACCGAAATTATAGTTTCTAACGCAGCATTTTAAGGCGAATTCAGTGCATTAACTCCAACAACCAACAATTAAACTTAATTTCTTTAAAGTGTAAAAATTACCAACCGTGTTGTCACTCTATACTAGACAAGTTATGTATGATTCTGACAGTATCAACGTAAGAAGTAGGGTAACCATGAGACTCGGTAAAATTTTAAATTAATGATTTTATTAATTATTACAAAATATTACATTTACAGTTTTTGCATTGTGTTACGTGCAAACGTGCTTTAACTAACGGTAAAGAGACAGAAAATCATATTTGGGTTCACGACTTAGGGAGACACACTGTATAATTAACTAGGAAGCAAATGTAGGAACTCGATTTTTATCTACTTCTTGTTTGAAACACTGTACCGTCTAGCTCTGCTGGTATCCATTATACCTTCCACATCTGTCATTATAGAGATGGAAGGTAGCCATAGAAATTTCAATGACTAATAGTACGAGTAGTTCTCTAGTTTGAACTCATTTTATTTGACTATTAATAATAAGTTATCACTTCTCCGTGATACAAGTAGTACAGTTAGCAAAAAACCATGTAAAATTATGTTTTATAGAATTGCCATTTTACACGTTTTAATATAGTCGAATACTCTTACATATTTGAGTTTATAAGCAAGCTGGTGAATACATTAGTATAACGCTACGCACGATTATAAATTTACTTGTAAGTACGTACATTGAAATCACGAGGGCCACGTTCGTCTCGAGGAAAAACACACAAATAATATTATCTTTCTTTGTTACAGATCCCCATCGACAGAAATGGCAAGCTGCGTATTCGAGGCATTTACTCGATGAAAAGTATCGATGCAATGCATTCTTCTACGGATAAACACGAAACTGATACAGCAGAAAAAGCGAAAAACATCGATGCGGGAGCAACAGGGGACAACAAAGAGTTATTCCGTAGCAATTACTTAAACCTAGTTCCAAAAATGAGCTTAAGCTTAGATAAGGGATTAGAAAAAAACCCGCGAATATTAGATTTAAGAGAAAGATTAAATAAAATAAGTATGAAACAAGATCGAAATGTTGATAAAGAAACTAAAGGACTCATTAATGGCATCACACAACTAGTTGACGAAAAAGAACAAGATGAATCTGGACCGTACAGCCTCCTGTTTGATCTTCAACCAGCAACCTCAGCATTCAAACAAAACATTGAAAGAGATCTTATAAATTCGCAAAGTCTACTCAACGTGGCAAAGACTTCGATTTCTATGAACAAAAGTATCGAAAGGCTGCCTAATGTTATAAACTTCGATGACAAACCAATGAGAGAATTCGAATACTCATGCGAAAATCAAGTAACCTTTCCCGTTACGAAAACGTTTAATACTCATTCGAGGTCCGACCTCTGCTTGCAACTCAAATCGCAAGTGCATTCTCGAATACTTGATTCAAATTTGAGTCCAAATGATAATTCACTAAGTAGGACTAATGAAGAGAATTCCCTTGATGATAGTTTGGGTATTCTCACTCCAGATCAGATGGATGATATATGCTATTTAGAAAACGCCTTTTCTCCAACAGTGGAAGGACTTCCTATATTCTGTGATAAAAATGAAAGTAAAGGGTCACCTGATTGTAGTGACACTCCATCGACTGATAAGACTGAAAGCAACTCAGCAGTTTCGACGATACAAAATGATGAATTTGAAAGAAATGACTATACGGCTCCGATGATTCCGAAACATATTGAGTCTGTCAAGACTGATAGAACGATATCGAAATCATGCGATAATTTATGTGCTCAAAATGATATCTCCGCAATAGTACTAACCCCAGAGAATTTAGTGACCGGCAGCACAGAAAAAAATGAAGTTCAGCCAACAGATGAAGTCAAAAACGAATTAATATCGAATACGATAGATGATGAATTTTTGCCTTCTATTCACAGTAGCATTTTAGAACCAGTCAGTTCTATTGGAGAGACTACAGTTAATCTTGAACTGCCATTAGACGGCAAACATGAAAACCGGATAGTCGTTCAACGAATAGAGCAAACTCCATCACCAGAAGATTTGCCTTTGGATACTTCGGACATAATTGGCGAGATAAGTACTTACTCTCAATTCTCTAGTTCCACACTACATGATTCACAAACTTACTCCGATAACAAAAACGACTATACTAAGTCCATGGAAACGTCAAAAGTGTCGAATAGTTTTATTACAAGTATCACAAGTATAACGAGTTTAGATGGCTATCAAGGTGACGGAGAAATGTCGAGGCCAGTGAGCCGAGCTGCAGATAATTCAATAGAACCACGTGAAGATGCTTTAGAAATGGATTGGCAAAATGTCCCTGTCACTAGACGTGCGGACCCTATGACTGATTCAGATTTCTTTACTGAAAGTGACGCCGATGGCCTGGACGATCATATGCACAGGGGAGACCGAAAAGCACAGGTTATAGACGGGGCCCTTTACGGTGGCAAAGCTAATAACGGTAATCCACCTTTAATCGTGAACAGAAATGATGACTCATGTATGGAATCAAGTGGTGTTTACACCGATTTTGAAAATCAACGTATGTCACCTGTATTTTTGAATGTTATTGATGATATGTCTCCTGAGGGCTCCACGCCTTCGACGCACTCGGAATGCAGTCAAAAAAATGTTAGCTCTGGACCAATCAATACCTATTTTACCCCTTTAAACGAGTGTATACAAGAAGATCCGTCTATTGCGATTAATGTTGTTGATGATGATAAAACTCCTAAAAACACAAGTAAGCGTAACTCTCTGAGCAGTGAGAAAGAAGTCAGATCGAATGTAAAAAGCAAGGAAGAAAAGAGGAGCTTTACACTTAAGAAGTACAAAATGCCTAAACGTGATGTGCCAAGTAAATTAAAGACAATGTTAGCAAATCGGAGTACTGATGCAGATGCAAGTGTACAAAGTAGCCCCAAAAATGTTAAAAAAATTGAAAGAAGAGAGAGTTTATCTAAGAAAAATTCAATAGACACCAAGACGGATTACAAGTTAAAATCTTTCAAAGATATTAAATCTAAAGTGGACTGTTCTTTCTCCTTGCAAAGATCTCAAACTGCTTGCAGTGTTAGTAGGATGTTAAGTTCTAAATCAACTAACACGAACATGAAACCTAAGAGGTAATTACAACTATCATCTCCTATACAACTACTTTCTTTCAACTTAAACATATATTCACTGGCCTGTGGAAGCCCTGGACTTCCTTCGAATACGATTTCATTCCATTCCATTTTCTACTTTGGAGGTTTCTTGTTAGGTATGGTTTAATATATAACAAGTGGTTACCTAATGATTCGCCGACAATTATTACGCAAACGTATCGTTTCGCAGAATTTTCATTTCGTAGAAAGCTAATTTCTGCTGAAACCTTATTGTTTTCAGATAATTTTTTGGTGTTCACAGGTCTAACCTAACCTAACCTACGTAACCCATGCTAAAAATAATCTGAAAACAATAAGGTTTTAGCAGAAATTAGCTTTCTACGAAATGAAAATTCTGCGAAACGATACATTTGCGTAATAGTTGTCGGCGAATCATTAGGTCCCCATAACAGGTCCCCATAATCATGCACATCATGCACATCAAGGGGGTTGGATTTGCACCCCTATTTTTTGTATTTAAAAGAAGTTATAGTGACAGGGAGCTAAAAAGTAAATCTTGAAAATTGCCATCTATCACAGTACAATTTATGACATAATATGCTTGGATTTAAGGTTCTAATTTGTACTGGAATTGTGTCAGAAGTCAATCCTGACCAAACCCCGGATTGACGGGAGCAAAAATGTACCAGTGCTAGAGATTAATTAAATGTCGACTAAGTTTTATCGATTTCGTTAAAAAGCAATTTTCAATCATCATATTAATGGTCAAGTTTTTATACCTTTTAATAATTTTTAAACCTCTTATTTATACTTATCGCAACTATTCCGTAGTCAAACAAAAAAATATTTTTCAAGATTTTATTTTACTACTTGGCGTGACTAATATGTAGGTATATTCATGCCAAATAACAGCAACTAAGAGTCTCTCAACTAAGCTGCAGACGGACGGACGGACGGACATGGCGAAAATATTAGGGTTCCTAGTTTGACGGAACCCTAAAAATGAGGAGGTTCTCAATTCGTCGAAATGCTAAGGAATATATTTGCACTGAATTAATTGTTATACAATGTAATTTCAAAAATCTAAATTAAAAGGTATATAAACATGACCATTCATTATGATCATTGAAAGTTGATTTTTAACGCTGTCGATAAAACTTAGTCGATATTTAATTAATCACTAGCACTGGTACACTTTGGCTCCCGTCAATTCGGGCTCTGATCCTGACAAGTAGGTTGAACATACCTTTAAAGTCTGCAAACTTGGTGCCAGACACTGTAACATATTTCTTTTGTCTGAATTTAACATCAAGCGTTTTGTGTCAGCCGGCATATGCGTATGCGCATGGAGCTGGGCTCCGGCGCCGGCAGCGGCAAGAGCAGCCTGCACAGCTCGCAAAGCGACCTCAGCGCCACCAGCACGCCGCTTGGGAAACTCCCGGCCAGCCGCTATCCTTTACTAAGTAAGTGTTGTTCCCTATTCACCCTGTAAAATAGGGCTTTTCCCAGTTGTCCCCAGTGAAGTCAAAGGGGTGTGGACAACTGGGTGTAGCCGGTAAAATAGTGTGGTTAGGTACCCACACACATCTATGCCACACTAAGGTGGCACAAGGCATGAAAATAGTGTTTAGTTAAGATTCAAAGATGTGCAAGCACTACGCTTGTGTCAATGTAAGAACTTTATGTCACGTTTAGTTTTACATTCGTCGATTTTCAATTAATAACGAAAAAAACGTTGTTATTAATGACTAATGATTCTTACACAAATAATGTTCAGAGAGAACTATCATCTAGCAGCCTAGCAGCAACTTTAATTCCGAACATCCCGAACGGTTTGTCAAAAGTACTCTGCAAGTCGACTTAATTTATACAATATAATATCTAAGTGCGAAAGTATGTACGTCTGATTGTAGTGAAACGCTTTAGTTACAACAATAAACTTATGCCTCAGCCTCAGTTATGCTGATATTTTCTAATATGCACTCACGGGTAAATTGTACTTTGTCATTTCGGTGGAAATTTGCTGTAAAAAAACTCAAGGCGCTTGAATTATATTGACATCTGTAAAAGTGCAATAAGTCTTATAAACACCCTTAAGGTTGATTAGGGGGGAATAGATGTAATCTCGAATGCATAAGAGCAAGCGGGAAAGCTAAACAAACTAAAGTTAATATTTTTTTATCATTTACTACCGATCTATGAACTCACATGCGTATTTCCATAAGTACAGTTAGCCAACGAAAATGTTAAGCACTTTAGTGCTTTATCATAATAAATTTCAAACTGAACATCATATGACAAGCATGACAAGGACAATGACTATCAAAAGACACGGTTCTATGTATGCTCCACATTTTTTTTGTGTGGCGACTGTAAATAGAAATAAGCCTTACAAAAAATAAGTTTTTAAAATCAGACAGTCTGTGTTTTGATGTTTTCGTGAAACCATTCGCGTTAACTTAATACTGGGCCTCTATTCTACCGGGTGAAACTACATTGCCTTTGGCATGTTATCGTCTCGTCGGTACGATAGCTTTTTTCTACTCGATAAAACCATATTACTTTTGACATGTTATCGTATTGTTTTACATTCGGTCGCCATTACTGTCAAGTAAATAAGAACTAGTTATTGTCACGTTGACAATACGATAACATTACTAAAGCAATACGGTTTTACCGTGTAGAATAGAGCCGCAGGGTTGTCAGTTGAAGGTAAGGGGTGTGATTCTCTCAAAAACGCGGTCGGACGAACGAATGTGTGCTTGTCGCAGCAGGGAAGTTTAAGTAGTCCCGTCAGAGCGAATAAAACACATTTTAGCGCATGCATTATCAATAAGGCAGCCTTATACGTTCGATCTTATCGACAGAGGCCATGCTGGCAAAGAATGTAGAATAGAGCCGCAGGGTTGCCAGTTGAAGGTCGGGGGTGTGATTCTCTCAAAAACGCGGTCGGAAGAACTAACGAGTGACTGTCGCAGCGGCGAGTTTAACTAGTCCCGTTAGAGCGAACAAAACACATTTTAGCCCGTGCATTCTCAATTAGGCAGTTTTATACGTTCGATCTTATCGACAGAGGCCATACTGCCAAATTGAAAATGCACGCGCTAAAAAGTGTTTAGTTCGCTTTGGCGGGATTACTTAAACTCGCCGCTGCGACATTCACTCGTTCGTTCGTCCGACCGCGTTTTTGAGAGATTCACACCCCAGGTCTAGTGGCATTTAGCTTTGTTTATGATTATACATTTCAAGGGTTAATTGTTAGATACGGTTTTAAGAGGAAAATCGCGTAGCTCTCAAAAAATATATCCAAATTTAGCTCCGAGCGGTAACGTTTCTCACTGCCTAAATCAAGTCCGATTTCCACGATTTTTGAATATGTTGTAGTTATTATAAAGAACTAGGTCTAATAATAGGTAATATTTTCTTGGAAAGGAAAACGTACAGACATAGTTTTTCATGATATCTACAACATATTCAAAAATTAAAAAAATCGGACTAGGACCTCGTAAGGCCCAACGTCCTAAATTTAGGACATTTCTCGAAGTGACTTTTGACTTTAGTTGACCGACACATGATTCTTTTTCGAACTAACGAAATTTGACGTGGGCCTTCCGAGGCAGGGGAGAGAAACGTCATCAAAAAATCGGTACACATTTTTACTTAATTCAACATAGTAGGTTGAATCCTTAGAGGACATATCATAACCTTGCTTCGTGCTCGAACCGATCAGTTTTCACGCTTAGGTCATCAAGTCCTACGACTATACATATCTATACCTGATGACCTAGCGTCCGTAGATCATTAAGGTCGGTAAACAGCGATCATCCAAGTCTATCTTTCAAATAATCAATAATAAATCAATAATTTTGAATAAAGTTTTTTAGAAACTAGGTATTGGTATCGTTGTAAATGAATGATCGGTTTAAAAATATCGTTAAGTTTAAGATTACCTATAGTACATTGTGCATCAAGGGTAGTATGAAGGGAATTACTAACGAGAGTGTTAGAAGCCAGACGCCGAAGGCGGAGGGCTTTTAATGACTCGAGTTAGTAATCCCCTTACTGCCTGTGATACACACAATGGTTTTCATCACATTTGCGAGGAAAAAAAACAAAGAGAAAATTAAATAGTACATTTCTTTCGATTTGGCGGGTAACATATTGCCATGTATTACTTCAGCTGCATCTCTTAGTTCGGGTGGTGTATTGGTGATAATTAATCTTGTGTCCGAATCCTGGGATGAAGAAGCCATTTTCTTTTTTGTTTGGACCTATCTATTTTAAAATAAAACACTTTAACTCTGCAAACTATAAAGAAATAACTTTTGACGAACGGTAACGTAAATGGAAACGATATTTTTTTTGTGATCTCTACCACAGATAATAACTGCGTTTAGTTTATGTATAATAGTAAAAATGTATAATTACTAAAATTAATGATAAATGTTGATATAAACTTGAAATAGGTATAAAAATAATGAAGTTTAATGAAGCGTATAAGTTTTGTGTAATGTAAGTTACTCTATAGCTAATTTTTAAAGATGAAATTAGAAACCGATTTAATTTTTGGCTGAAAATTAAACCTCCTTAGTCAGAAATGATGTACGAAAGAGTTGCAAATTTTAAAAAGAAAGTCATTACTCCCTAGGGATGACAAACTCGCCATAATTCCCGCGGGAACAATTTAGGCCATTGTCCTTCTGTATACAGGCATGGAATAACACCATTTACGAGCAAGTGTGATGAAAATATTATTAGAATTTCGGAAGGGTTGGGTTCTGATTAGATGTATTTAGGGTTCTTTATCTAAAGGGTTCCGATGTGACGCTATTACTTAGTCGTAGTGTAACTACGCTATCCGTCTGTCGTGTGTCTGTTCGTCGGGCTCCTCAAACATTAAGGTCTAGTTTTCTTTAAAAATACACCAGGCGATTTAGTTAATCTTACCCTACTTCAACTTTGTGAAAATTATGGATGTTAGTCAAATTTAAGTGAAATTTGACTCACTCACAGGGAACGCTTATGAATTCTTCGAAACAAAGGATACATTTAAAGTTTAAGTGGGATTGAAGTCATAATAAAGACAACTAGGGTGACTGCACCAATGATGGACACTTTTAGCTGACAAGCACCAGTAATGGACACTTCACTCTTAATTCAAATTATATACGGTCTTAAATTGATTGTTGTAAAACAAATGAATAACCCTTATCTTCTGTAAAATAAGAATCAAGTGTTCATCATTGATCCTTGTCCATTACTGGTTCCGTCACCTTAGATATCATTCATTTTTTATTTCTAAGGGTAACTAGGCCCAAAGGAGACCTACTCCATGACATGACACTTCAAATAGTTTGACAGTTTACATTTGCACGTTTTGTAAATGCATCTATCCAAGCATGGGCTATTACGACACATGCAAGGAACAACATTGTATCTCAAATTTTATGTTAGCTTGAGATACAATTTTGTTCACACTCAAATACGTTTGAAATTAGAAGTCACAGTAAATTGAGATACAATGTTTTTCCTTGCATGTGTCGATTATAACTTTTAGCGTCTGTGTAAATATTTCCGACGAGTTATACAAACGTGATATTGCTCATGTTGATACAGTAGGCGTCGTGTGAAATGTAAATCTTTCAACAGTTTAAATCGTAACACTAAAATTTAATTAACATAACGGCATGTCAGTATTGTCGCGCATTATACAGGATACTGGATATTAATAAAGATTAATAAAATAAATTTATAATGTTTTCCTTACCTCCTAAGACCCAACATACAACGACATTTGCCAAAGGAAAATGAAACTATTATGATCGCAATAAAGTCAATTTTCTATTTTAATTGTCAGTCACAAAAACAAGGGAAATTTTACTTTATCTCCTTTGCAATAGATCTTTATTGCAATGGCCGTATTATGTACATTTTTTTGTACGCGGGGTCTTACGAGGTTAAAACTTGTGACTTCATTTCATTTGACGTAGAGTAAATAAAAAAAACTCAACGTAGAATAATAAATAAAGTAGGCAAGGATAAAAAATAAAAGCATTCAGAAGTTATAGTGGAATAATGAAACGTACAACCATAGATAGATGTATAAACCCTAAAAACAATTGAGTGCTTATCTTTTTGCGGTCGTATAAGTCTGTGGTACGTGAGTTGCAATGGAAAAGATAATTCATTATCTTCTCGCAATATGGCTTCCCATGGATATTCCCGGTGTACCAGTAAGAAGGCAAACGAACGATAGCTCTAAACGTATAATTTCGCTTTTCCTAGTACTCGTGCGTTTCGAGCCACAACCATAAACTGCACCGTGCACTTATATTGCAGTAGTAGAAAAACTACCATGAATTAGAAACTGAAGTTGTATTGCCTTTTTTTAACCTAACGCTACAATATCGTAATCGTACTTTTGACGTCATAGAAGTTCTTAATGTCAAGTGAATAAGAGTTACCTTAACGTAACAATATTATTACGATATGGAGGCGAGATAGGCTTACATTGCACGATGTGGAGTAAAGGCACTGGATAGGTTCGGGTCGAAATAAATAAACTGCTTCCCGGTCCCTCTCTCAAATCAGCTGTGCTATCTCAAGCACGAATCGATGCGGAAGGTCAACACTGGCAGAGCATCAAGTTAGACCGCATGGCAACTCGCATTCAGGCATTTCCTCTCGCCGGCCGCCACTGAGCCAGTCGCCTTGCAGACGCCGGCGCGCGCCGCCGCCCGACCGTCGCGTCCGTGACGTAAACTTCCTTTAGTTGCACCGCGAAAAATCAATGGATTCCTGTCTTCCCAATAGGTTAACCGCATACCGCATTTTCAAAACGAAAATGTGCTACATGCCAGTGAAGTGTTAACAATATTGACATGTCGTGAAATGTCGCGCGGATTCAAACGGTTTACTTTCAAGTTTTCTTATGTAGTGTCATAGTTTCAGTTCGATCTTGCCGAATTTACGAGTATTTTTCAAAGAGTTTATTGACGTCTGAATTGCTTTAACGGTTCGACGTTTGGTTTTGTTATAAAAATGTTTTAGAGTTATTTTATAGGTACATACTGTTACTGTACCCTATGGTAAAGTTAAGGCTTTGAGATCTCTTCAATTGGTCTTTAGAGGCGAACGGCAACTGGTCAAACAGTTAAGTATTGTTGACTGTATGGATACCGTTGAAAAGTAAACAAGCCACTGACGCCTACGTCGCCTAGGCTCACTGTTGCACAGACTGGTTTCTTGCTTTTGTTTTACTACAATTATGTCTATTGTTATTGAACTTTCTTCGCAATAGAGAAGCGTGGCAACTGTGATGCGCTCATCATAAAATGAGTAGCTAGGTAGATTTTATTTCAAACAAACGTATTGTTGTATTTTTGTATAAGTAGGCATACATTTTTCGAATATTTTCGGGGATATCAGCTAGATTGATTAAAAGTCCTTTCCTTTTTTTTTACTTAAGCTTTCATAAAACGGGTTGTTGTCAATTTTAAAAAACTGACAATGAGGACCTGTATGATAGCTGCCTACCTACAGCCAAAGGCACATTCATGTAAAATTATTGGGAAACTATCTTTTGATTGATCTAAATCTAGCAGTGTTGTCTGTTAGATTCGGCTCGGTGTTGCGTGAGAACGAAACCATTCCCAGTCCATCCTATTTTCGCTCCGCTGGAGTTCGCTCGTTGTCTATATAGGTAGGTAGATAGGTTTGTCAACGATACCGCTTGCAACAGAACAATACCGGGCCAAAGACGAGCCCATTTATCGTTCCTTTTTTTAACATGTTCCGATACTTAATCCTTTGCTCATCCTGCTTGTATTTTGACACTTTGTAGTCTGGATATAATGCGTTATCATCAGTGTGACATAGACGTCATAGTGATGAAATGAACGGTGAATAATTTGTAGCTTATATTTGCCTTAATTTAGGACGCATATACAGATCACCGATTACTTATCTAAGTATCTTTTATTGGTAAAGTTCTGGCCATCCACAGCTCTGCAGTATACTCTGACCGCTAAGGACCAGGGTATATTACGCTGCTTCAAACATACTTAACTACATTACTATAAAGTTTTCAACCTCCAAAATTAGACCTCAGATCAGACCAGACATAATCTTGACAGAAGATTCTAATCGATTTATGACAGGCTAACCGCAAACGTCATATAAAATAAGGCTGGAAAACTACAAACCCACCTATATTTGGTCAACTGGCTGTACAGTCAAGGAAATGTATTCGCGTACCTTTTTGACTCTTATTGTCATTGTGACAACAGTGAAAAAGGTACGCGAATACATTTCCTTGACCGTACATAGGTACCTAGGTACATTGACGCATTGTGCAGTAATTTATTGGCAGCAGGAAAAAAAATATCCTTAACTATATATGTGTTTAGCCTGTCCCATTATCGTCAGTTGCCTTTACCAAGCTTTCGTTAAATTAAAAACTGAATACAGTGTACACTTAATGCTTAAAATGTACAAGACCGTTACTAGGTACTAGGTACCAGGAAATAATTTTACATTTATTAATTCGTGATTTTTATTTTTTCACTTTAAACCACTTTCCAACCCATTAAAAAAATAACTAGTAGGTAGGTTCTTGAGAAACTGTTATGAATCGGTTTAACATTTATAAGAAACTTCTATAGAATTTACACGCATCTTACATAAGTCGATGTAACATAGCACAGCTTAATTACAGAGTGTGAAAATAACAGACTAAAATAGAAAGTGCACAATGCACGCCGGTTTCATACAATACATGTGCAACCAAGTGTCGAGCCGAGTCATTAAAGTGGTACCACCTGCTAAATACCTAGTCCACTTTTTTTTAAGACTTTTTACGACTTTTTTTTAGATACCTGGCGTTCAAATCTATGTAGGTACCTTTATTGTGTTTTTACGATTCGAGAGCCGCCTTTTACTATCAGGTGAATAAGTGCTACTACAATGTTATCCATATGATTTAAAACAAATGCCTTATTTGCTTATGGTCATAAAAAAGACCTGCAACCCAAACGAGTATTTTGTAGGTTCCTATGATAAGCAGTGATTATTAATAAAATTAGAAGCGTTTTAGACTGGTGGCGGGAGACTGCTCAATATAGGGCTACGTTGAAGGAAGCGAGGGGGGCCTTTGCCCAGCACTGGGACATTGTAGGCTGTTAAATAGTCATAATAATAGGTACTTACCTAATTATTATATTATTAAATAATAATTAGGTACCTACCATACACCCGCAAGATCTAAACCAGGAAACCTTCAATATTTGATGGATTCTCCTATACAATGTAAAACCGTTTAAAAATTAAGACATAATTCTTTGGGCACAGATCCGTAATATAAATAAAAAGGATGTTATATTCTCAGATTTACGATAAGTAGACTAGTACGATGCAATAAACCTGTATGAATTAAGGGTACCTACCTAACAAAAGGTTGGGTATCCCCCGTTAACAAAACTAAATTCGCTGTAATTTGATTTTTGAATTATTTCTATATGGGTACCTGATAGGTACGAGTACTTCATAGTTACCAAGATACGACGCTTTAAAAATTGGGCCGTTAGAATCGCTCTTTACACGGTATCAGTAATTATTATCATGTTTAGTATTTTGGAGTAGACTTTAAAGTGACTTGATCAATGAAATTCTATCGTACACTTACTTTTCGCGTGTTAGCACTTAGCAATCACGTTCGGGCATGGTGAAAGTTAAACTTGGAACATTCGACACAGTCAAAAACAGCTCTATTGCTATTAGATATGCCAGCCACGCTTTGAAAAGGTTGTGATTAAATATCTTTATAAATGTAACTTTTTGCGATAAGTAACATTAGTACAAGATTACATGATTTTAGATAGTTAGGTGAATTTGTTTGAATCTGATGACGTGTCACGTCACGTGTACAATAGTTCCTAGCTATTAATACAAAATTTTGAGGGCTTTGGGGCCTTCATTAATTGCATAAAGTTAATACAGTGTACGGATGTAGTGAATAATGTTTTCCCATATTTTTTTGTCGGATAAGTTCTTATTGATCTTGCTTTCTCAAATAGCTTATCGGTGGGTACTAAAGTTGTCTGGGAGAGCAAGATAAAAATGAAGTTTTCCGACAAAAAACGATGGCAAAACATTATCACTACATTTGTATCCCATTCTAAGAAAACAATGTAGATAAGTACAAATAAAGTGTTGCTAGCCCTTTAGCTCATCGTCCAGCTAGACGAGCGAAATCCGCTGAAAAGGGGCGCTGCAACGAGTTATTCTCGTCGGCGTTTGTTTGACGCGCCGAAGCGTTGACCCCGCGCAGGCGCAGGCCCTGTGGTCCCGGTTGCCTTCCACTGTGATACCTTGAAGCACAGACCCTTCTATGTCATTTATTTTTCGTCTTACCAAGCGTAAGACTTAGCGATATTGTTTTCTAATTAACAAAACGTAGCTACACAGTAAGTACTACGTATAGCAAAAAAGTGTTAAGGACATACTAATAGATAATATTGATTTTGAACAGAGATTTTATTTTCTTAAAAACGGCTTATGATTTAGTCATAAGGACGGTTTTTATTTTAAGCTGCCTCACTGACAATATACACCCTTAACTTAAACTCCTGTAATACCTAATTCGTCCGCCAAGTTATGAACTGGTTGAGTGTTGGTTGTATGAGTTTTTTTTTATTCGGTCACAAAACTGAACGTTACACAAGCATGCTCGTAGATTCGTTATTATACATTGGGTGCTATATACATATGTATGGTGTACGCTCTACTAGATGTGAACACAGTATGATTATAAAAAAACAAACCTTAACACTATTATTACTTTATCATAACATTAAAATTACTGTTGAAGTCCAAGAGCCACCTCTAACAGCCTAACTAATGACGTTATCATTGTTATCACGTTAGAAACTTTTAAGATTGTCCTGTTGGAACAAAGAGAGTAGGAGCCTTTTGGCCGAGACCACAGAACCAGTGAATATATCGAAATCGTCTCTAATTTCATTGCATCGTGAACAAATACGATATAGAGGCGAATGTTGACCTGCAACTGTTCTTTGAGAAGAGTTGCTTAAGAGAATCACCTATACCTGAAACTCATATAGACAGCACTAGTTTATACATAACTAAAGGACGCCCGCGACTTTGTACGGGTAGAATTAGTGTCCCGCTACTCCCCCTTTATTAACCCCTTAGGAGACGATTTTCCAAAAATTCCTTAGTGCACCCCTAGACTTCATAAGGAACCTACGTGCCACATTTGGAATCGCTAGACCCAGCCAGTTTCTTCTTTTATTTATACGTAATTTATTATTCCGGTAAGGTTGTGCATCTGTAACATTTTTTAGAGATAAAGATAAAGATTAAGTAACATTTATTCGCAACAATACAAAATTACATTACATAGCTATACAAAATGAACAAGACACAGAGAATTTGTTACGTGTCAGATAATAATGATCGAAATGATGTATGTCTAATGCGATGTAGATTATATTATTCTACTTAAATAAAAATAAAGTATTTCTTATTACCGTGTATACAATAGGCACTTACGTTAAACGTCATACCTTTTATTTTTATCCATTACCTAGTGTAAATTAACATCAAATATCTGAGTTGCAACTCTACTCTTACCACCGTGCTTAGTCTCTTACTGAAAACTACTCATACTTCTAGTATGTGGACTGTAATTTCCACATAACTCACTAAAAAGTGGTCGTGGCTAACATAGAAAACTGAACCGAAAGAGCGAAATGACTGGCTGCCAGTTCGAAGGTAATAAAATATTCGAAATAAATTTTGACCTAAATATTTCTCGTGACCCAATTTGATTATAACTATTTGCATACGTGCAGTTGTACCTTAAAACTGATGATTATGAGGTATTACTGGCCGTTATTAGGTTGCATCTAGGTATGTTGCGTGATAGATTGTTGTACCTTAAAACGAAGCAAAGTTGCACATGCAATATCCTATGAGTTAATATTGCCGGAAAGTGGTTTTAAAAAGGCATTCGATTTTAGTTTGTCATTTGCTTACTATCCACTCCACGCAGATCAGGTGTTCTGGAAGATTGTAGTACTGCACCCGTCGACCACCAGTTGCCAGTTCGTCACTGGTCAGTTGGTGGCTCACTCCGCGGATATTTAAGACCGTCATTAATCGCCACTAGAACCTAGACCTATTTAATAATGCGACATTTGACATTTAAAGAGTTCATCTCGAACAAATGAAGGACATTGACGGTTGCACTTAGAGTCTGTTGATGACACTGTTATTCGTTCCTTTTTCAAGCAAAGGATTGAAAAAGCACAACGAGTCAAATGTTTCTAAAATATCTCTGAGTATGGCTCGCTGCCCCTTCAGGTGCAAGTGAAACAAATAATTCACTACATTCCTAAACATAGCACATGTAGTCTGGTCGTCAAAGATCTCAAGATCCCGTTTCTCGTTTAAGATTTGATAACATTTGATTCCTGTTGTCAGCTGATAAGGTAGATTAAACGTTCTTGCTTAAAAAGAGTTCAGTACGCCATTGAGATGCGAAACTTTTCCTAGTGCTATCTATTTCGTGTGCGAGTCATGAGATAGTCGTTGAAAAAAAACATCCACGGCAGTTTTTGGTTGCTATTTTGAACTTTATTCAGTGTGCGGGGGTTCAGTGTGTGGTAACACTTGGGAATAACCCACCTCATATAATGTAGATCCCGTAATCAAGTCGGGCCCTCTATGTGCATGTCGTGCATACAACGCCAATTGTTAAAATGATTAAAAAAAAAAACCGGGGCCATGAAAGCCATAATTCTAAATCTACAAAACGACCACTTGTTTTCGTTGCTCGCTTCAAATATGCCTATCGTTTATCTACAACATACTTTGTTGTGTAACAAATTGAAACACTTTACTGAGTCAAATATGTGTGACAGGTGGCTCAGCAATCAATGTAAAATTAAACATTCATTTTTTGAGCATTCATGTTATTTATGAACAACACATTTTATATCTTTTAAATGTTAATTTAAAAAATATGAACCGCTATTTTGAGGTTTGTTTTGCGCTTACGTCCCCGATCCCGATGTCAACATCGATTTTATAACGTGGCCGTACATTCGGCGCCTGACCTACATGCTTTTGATGCTTGTCGATGCCCTGAAAACCTTACGTGACATGGCATAATGGCGTAACACTGCTATTAAATGTAACACTAATAATGTTAAGTTGCTTTCTAATAATGTTTGGTCTAGAACTAAGTCAATACGGTTTCTAGGGCACTGAAATAGGGTAATAGAATTTGATTGTTACAATTCAATTAATTATAGAAATTCTTTTTGTACAAAACAGTAGAATACTGTAGGTACGTTTCGGGTATTATTCTCAATAAGGTCCCCGCACAAAGATAGGGTTTCGTGTTGTTAAACATAAGTACTATAATGTCGTAAATTTATTAATCAAGATATTAAAGACTTGTACTTGTACTTTAACATACTTCTGTAGTGTTTGCAATCGACGCGACGACGTTGCACAGTTGCGTCAGGGTTCGTAGTTAAGTATTGGGGCGGCCGGTCGCCGTAGTCGATTGGAAACACTATAGTTAAAAAAGAACGTTGTTACCAAAAAAATAACTTTTATTAATTTCCGACTGTCCATCTGACCCTGATGTAAATATATAACTTTTAAAGTGACGTTAAAAGTTTCACCCACTTGCAGAAGATAACGGTTTTAATTTATATCGTGTACGAGTTAATATTTCAACGTTTCCCGCCGTGATTGTAGGAGTCGGTCACGTCCCACGGGTTGGTTAAACCAACGCCTGCATTTCTACGAACGTGCATGATACACATTCGTTTGATGTATTCAGATCTTTTATGTAACGTCTACTTACATTTTATGTGTGACGTGTGATGTGGTTTAAACTCATAACATAATTTTAAGAATGTAATACTATCCTTTACCAGTTGGATCCGTCTTGATGTAATTAGAGTAGGTAAACGATATTACGAGTATCATAGTGATGCAGTTATAAAATCTATTAATTCCACCCGTAAGTGTTTTATAGGAAATTTGAAACAATGAAATCGTGATAGGCAAGAAATATTATACCTAGTCGATAATCGAAGGTTACATAACTTAGTATTTTCAAATAAAGTTTGGTCAAATTGAAAAGAACAATGGATCGTATCATAACGATAACAGGCTGTTGTTACGATTACGTAGGAAAGTTGTCATATTTTGTTTTGCTTGACGCAGTACTTAATTTAAATATCGACAAATTTGTTAATCGTCCATTTTCCTCGTGTAGCCGGTAAAAAAGTTCGATCAAAACAAAATTCGAAATATTAACCTAACAAATGCAGTAACACCTAATTACAGTAAGATACCGGTTACTTTAACCCACACCGTGACGTAAACACCTGATGTTGCGTCTGCGGTACTTAACAAAGCCAAACCTTGTGGTTTCGACTGCAAACCGGTCCGGTGCAACGCAGGTGGTACGGGTTCGATGCATTGTTCAAAATCGATGGCTAGGCTAATACCATGACCTCCGAGTAAATAGGAATGCACCTACCATGTCCATCTAGTTTGAGATATTTATGGTATTAAAACAAGTTCGTTTAGGGTAGGTATTTCTTATACAACGGCTATTTCATGAATCTGGTTTAAATAGAAACCGGTTAACAGCGAGTTGGACTCGCAGTTACGAAGGGTTCCGTACCACCTTACAACATTCTCGAGCTCGAGCAAAAAACGCCTAAAAGAGCGAATTTTTATTGCGGCTTTAGTAGCAGTAATATGAAATGAAAATTTCGAGTGCGTACAGTGGGCCAAAAATGTGGTCTACCACCCTACGGTTGAAGTTCATTTGCACGTCATGATACAACAAGTTCGATTTTCCCTTGCAATAATATTATGACAATGACAAGTGTCAACCTTAGCGATAATTAGGTAGATCTCACAGAAACTTTTGTTAAAACTGGTAGACCACTTTCTTGGCTGTTACGATTTATTGGATAAAGTGACTGTTAAGGTCGAGCAAAAAACGCCGAAAAAATAACTTTCTTGTATGGGACCTTTAGAGGTAATGTATAATTTTTATTATTTTTGTTATTTTTTGTTATATGGAATACACACTCTGGGAAAATTGCTATGTATACTTATCACCTACGGTTCATGAGATACAGCCCGCTTACAAACAGACGAACGAACGGACGGACGGACGGGCAGCTGAGGCTTAGTAATAGGGTACCTTTGCGTTGGGTAAGATAAAAGATAAAGATAAAAGATATTTATTCAAAAAGTCAAAAATCTACAAGAAACCCTAAAAACGCGAGTATAATTGTGTATACCTACGTCAATCTACAGACAGACTTATTTTCACTAGTTATGTCTACTATTTTCAAAGAACGTAGATTGTAATCTGTGAAATTGTAGCAACGAAAACAATTGTATCATTATCATGTTGTTTTTACGTAAGACGATTGTCAGGGGATCCCATTAGAGAGGTCGCGTAAGCGTTTTAACAGGTCTCTCTAATGACTACGTCGGGTTCCTTGACGAGCGCTTGAGGAGCACAGCGATAATTAATCCATTTTACACCGTGTACATTTCAATATTATACGATGCTATTTCAAATGGCCATGTTGCTTCTATGTCGTAGTCATATTGTTGTTGTCAGCGCTTATTTTCAACAAACGCCAACAATCAGGTAGTGTACTATTCAAATTGAGTTCAAATTGAGGCTTTTTGCTTCGAAGCCAATTTAAGGTTTGCGAAGATATACCTCGATTTCTCTGTAGTTAGAGTCAGCAAAATCGGAGTCTGCCGTTTGGCAATAATGTGTTTGCCAAATGTATTCCCTAGTTTTTCATTTGACAACCCAATTTTATATATAAATATTTTAGAATTTTCAGTACCATCGTGTAGAACCCTATAGGTTAGGTTCGGTTAGTTTATAAAAAACCCTAAAATATTTACGGTTTCAGAAAATAAAACGGTTTGGCAAATGAAACGGTTGGGAAACGATACATTTGGCAAACATATTTCGCCGAAACAAAGGTAACCCTAGCAAAAATGTTTTCGCGTACCACCACCGTAGAGCCGAGTCGCAATAAGGTGATGGAATGTTTTTAACGCCACTTTACTCAGTTTCAGTAAACGAGGTTATACGGTGGTAGACGAATCCATTTTGTTGTCTGTACCTTATTAGGCTTGTGTATAGTGAGATCGGTTGAAAGAAAGTACTTGCATAGCTGCGAAAGTGAAGTAATTGCTACTTGAAGGTGGTTTTTACTGAGTTGCATCGGGACGCGCTCGGTGCATTCTAGCCTATTATCCATTAGAACACAGTTGGCAGCTAACGAAAAAAACGCATTTTACGCGCTAAGCGCTAGAAAATACGAACTAATTTACCGTAATAAAATAGTTTCTGATAGCGTTATTAGGCTGGAGGGAAAGCAATTTTGCTGTCATGTTTTTGCTTCGTTTTAAAGCTGGTATTAGTCACGTCTTGTAGGATACGATACTGTATTATAATTAGTTATACTTTTGCAAACTTTCATCTACAACTAGGTATAGTTCAGGTTTGCTTGGTTCGCAATTGTATTACTTGTTCCTTTTATTATTGTCAACACTTCTTGCGTAATTCATTAGTTACTTTAGAACATAGTTTGAGCTCCCGGAAAGAACAAGGATACATTTTTATCACGGAAGTAACGATGAATTAGATGTATTCGTACAAAGTGTAGTTTAATGTAAATTATAGCTATACCTGCCCTACTAAACAGTACTTTAGTAAATAAAGAAGAATTTGGTTAGGTATGTTACGTCAAACGTCTATTAATTAATGCGCAGACAAGGCGTCGAATGATATGCTTCTTGAATTTAATTGTGTACTAATAAGTAGTGCTGCCTAACTGCACTTAAACTTCCGTTACCGTTTATGCTTCGAACAACAACAAAAAAAACTCGACTTCTGATTATAAGGATCAATGCTGTACTTCTCCTTTTTATCTGTTTTATATGTCTAAACAGTGTATTCATCAATTAAAACATTCATTACACAGCATGCTAATTACCTTTCTAAAAACTATTAGTCGTAATAAAAAAAACTCTAAAAATACTTGCTAGCGCATCTAATTACATATGAACAAGTTTATTAATTATTAACTGAATTCATTATTAAAATTAAGCTTGACTATTTGCTGATGACTCCGTATAATCGACTGATAATACAAGAAATAAATGCATTGTATCTGTTTCTGTTTCAAAAGAAGAATTTTAGTATACTTTGGCCCTAACAGCTTCGTACAGAAAAGATAGGTATAGCTAAGATAGAAACGCTGAATTTTGATAAACCACGTTTATTTACTTAGCACCTTCATTACCCTACCACCCGTAACCCCTAACCAACCAATAACTAACCAATTGGTATCAGTGAAATGGTCTCATTATCTATGTTGACGACCTGTTACTTCAACACACAGACAGGAGTCATGGAGTAAATAATAAGGATTATCAGCAACATCTAACACCAGTTATTTGTTCAAGTTTTAATTTGTTCTACAAACGATCAACAAAAAAAGTACAGTTAAAATATTACATAACTCAATTAAACATAATTGAATGAATTCCGATCAATGCGATAGCAAAGGCTACGCAGACTAACTTTGTAAGTCCATTCACGTAAGAGTCCGTCTGTTTAGAACAAAACCGACTTAACTCGCAAAATACTGTCATTAGAATTTTTAATTATAAGTCTGCTGATTTAGATTGACATCGCCAAATACTCTTAATTTAGACGGTGCTACTCGTATGCCAATGGACTGTTAAATCTGAATTTTACGTGATTCCAATAATCTACTTGCGAATCTTAAATTGTAATCAAAATAAACTTGCCCATGGGAACTTCGAATTTGACCAACTAAGTAAACAGGTGTGTTATTCTCTCAAAAAACGGCGGCCGATCGGACGGACGAGCGAATAAAAGCGGCGAGTTTAAGTAGTCCCGTACGACCGAACAAAACACATTTTAGCACGTGCATTGTCAATTAGGGAGCCTTTTACGTTCGAGAAGTCATGCTGCCAAATTGAATACACGCGCTAAAATGTGTTTTTTTCGCTCTGTCGGGACTACTTAAACTCGCCGCTTGGACCTTCACTCGAGCGAACGATCACCTTTGCTTGTTGAGAGAATCACACCCCAGTAAGTAGATTTAGACCGGATAGGTGATTCCCTTAAACAATCTGTTCTTGAATTTGACGCACCGAATACTAACCGGCCAGTGTAAGTTGTCCCGTCAGGTATAAAAACCACATTTAAGGGCGTGCATTTTCAGCTTACCCGTTTTACCCCTCAAGTAAGGAGGTCGTATGACTTCGCTTACTCGATCGACCGGTAGACAGAAAGCTTAACTTCGTGCCAATCTCATGTTTTTTTTTACTTGCTGTCTCGACGATCATATTCAGTAAATACGTGCAAATGCAGTTAAAACTGGTCTGCATCAGAGTTACAGGTAAAAAAGGAGGGTTTCGTGAATTGTAATTGAAGCTTAAATTTGTATTATGTATACATACAGGGCGTCGCAGAACTTGAAATAATGTTAAAAGAATTAGGTACCCTACTGATATAGAAAACAGTGACGAGTTAAAAGAAAACCAAAATAATAATAAAAAAAACAACAATAGATAGACAAATACATTAACCCATAACCAACATTCCAAGTATTCCAACCAGATTCCAACCAATATGACGTATGTGTTGTCTAATGTGTCGTGCCATTATGTTATCCGCGTTATACGTGTTGATAAAATAATAGTTTCTCAATTAAAGTACGAGTATGCATGAATTGTTCCATGTATAACTTGTTTCTTGGAAATTCGTTGCGCTGGCGCTGCCTCTGACGGCATAATCCGCTATACAAATTAACTCGTTGGCAATATAAACATCCTACGAAGAATCCCTCACAACCACTGGGTGACAAGTGTTTATCTTATTTCAATAGCCCTTAAGTCTGGTTTGTACCGATACAGTTTAATAGGTGATTACTTGTGTAGTAAGTTATTTACTTATAGGTATTTATATTAATTTCAGTTGGTTGGAAAACTTGAAAAACAAGTAATTAATTTTGAAAACTGTACTTTCAAATCTATTGAACGATCACCGTCGCTTTTAATTCTGAGACCTAATTATTCCATTTCTGGTGATTCAATTTATTCACTGCTAAAATAAGTAATCTGAATTTCGAATTTCTGTATACTATGAAGCACTATAACCATATATGTATGTAGGTACATACTTCCAGCGATAAATCAATCAGTTTAATGAGAGTACCAATGAACTAGAATAGAAAATAAGTAAACAAGTTCGAATTCCAATAAGCAATAATTTTCTTACCCTTTTGGAGCAAAACATACAGAGGTGTTATATTATTAAAAACGACTTCTTGTCGAACGGTAGTCACTCTGAAGTCTTACGAGCGAGTTTTAAGCTTGGTAGCCAATTGAGAATGCACACCCTAAAATGTTGCTTGTACGCTCTGACGGAACAACTTAAACTCCATGTAGTAAAGCAAGTTGGTTAAGACAATCCCCAACCAGTTCTCCCTCTTGACACACGAGAGAACCGCTAGTTGTTCCCAGGCATCTAATTACGCTAACTTCCCCTTTTGTATTCAAGAGTGCTACTACAGTAGCCACGTACTCTCTGCTACTAGGTATTTTATACACGATACACCAGCTGAGCTCTGTAAAGGATGAACAGATTGGCGTTCGCACCGGATGTCAATTTGAGCTATGTTACGAGTATGTAGTGAAGCACGTTGCGAGGATGCTGCGATGCATAAATAAGCTTTATTATGGATCACGACTCCTTGGTGACAAACCAATTTGTTTTCTAATCCAGAAGTACTGTTGTAAAATTAGTTTTTCAATAAATATCTGATGAATGATGATGTTGCATTGATTTTGATGAAGATTACGAATATGGGTGTTGTTTTTTCCGAATGAATGACTGAATCCATGAGATCACTATTACTTAGTTGTTTCATACGTAAAAGTCTTAAATTTATAAATAACAACCTTTTGTATAAGTTCGGAGATTTGTCAAAGTACTTCTATTGAAAAACTGTTTAGGTATAATTAATATACAAAAACAGGATGTGCCTAAAATGTCTCGAAAAATTGTCCATGAAAATATATTTTTTAAAGCAAATGATGTAACATTTTCTTCTTACTGGGTTGTTTCAAAGAGTTTAAATTTACGGAAACTTATCAAAGAAAGAAAAACACGCTCTGATTTTTATAATTAAGAAAATCTGTCGCGATATCATGGCATCTCTATGAAAGGCACCTGCTCCGTTTACGGCGACTGCATTTGGCACATTGCCCGATGCTGCCATGTCCCTTTCTGAATTTAACATGCACAAAATATTATTCCTTTGAATTTCAACCTTAAATTTTACTTCTTAAGATTTATTTTCTGAGAGATTGTTTTGGAGTTAGTACAAAACAAACTTATGTTTACGCAGTAATGTTTTCTTTATTACGAAATTTGGCCGAAAATGTTTCAGCAGCGCGACCTAAATTGAACTTAGTAGTTCTATAAACTCGTCTTTGTCGAATCGATTCGCTTGCCTTTTTGTGTTGTCAGCATTTGTTAGTAACATGCTTTAAATTCATGGCTAGTTTTGTGTTGCATTCCAAATGGCATTGGATCTCACTCAACTTACGGTAACTTTGATTAAAATTAGGTCTTCGGTAGCATCGCCTTTATTACGTTTGGTTTATTGAGTTCCATTCGTTTTCTAATCTACCTTACATTCTGTCATCGTCTCTTAATTGATGTTTCCAAACTTTTATAGGCAGTTAATGCAAGGAAGGAAATACATTATTCAATCAGTGGTTACATCGTGACAAGTTCACTAACCTTGTCCATCTCTAGTGAATTAGTGAATCGAGAAGGTAAACCTATACGCGTGTTTGGCTAATTAATTTTGTTTGTTTAATAGTTAGTACTTAATTAGAGACTTATATCGTGACATTCGTGACTTATACGTGACGTATTTATTTATTGTAAGTAAACACAAGCTTTATGATGTCTTTATTAATATAAAAAAATTGGCCAGCTCAAATTAACCCAGAATACATAGATAGAAACTCGTCCCAATAAGTAGGTTTATATGTTATTCGAATACAAGAAATGCGCTTCGCAGTAGCGCGCCGCACCTAATAATGGGTGTTGTTAATTTTAGATGCAGTCTTTGTTGTTCGTGACGTCACCATGCGCTGGACCAGTCCTAGTCTTCTTTCATATTGTTAAATCAGTATTATTATCGGCTAGTATAAACTGTATAAATCAAATCATGGTACCTATTAACCCGCTTTAGTAGATCGTCACGCAATTTCGAAAATGCACAAATTTTTACAAAAAAATGGTAACGCTATTTTAAAATAATAAACGCTTAGATCGCGTTTGCGTTTAGGTCTCAAGTACGAATGGCGAAACTGGCGAACAATGTTCCGTAAATAATTATTGATCGTAGTTAATTATACTTATTTTAAACGTTGCTATAATTATGTTTAACCTTGTCGGAGATCTTTGTCGTTTTACCTACTTCAACTCCTGGAGATGTGTGTAGCCAACCTGCCATTTCCATTACTGATACTTCTTAGTGTGGCAGGAGGATCCTGAATTAGTTTCCTAATTGATTTGGCTTTCTGTGTAGTTCATTGGAAAAGTCCATGGTTATAAAATAAAACGTAGGTATATAAAATTAACAAAATGTTGATGATTGCAGTTTTTTAAATAGTTTTTCACCTTGGTTGTCTACCGCAAGTTTATGGAGACAAAGTATTAAAAAGTCCTGTTTCATTGACCAATAATTGATATACCATAGACATAAAATCAAGTAGGTACTACAATTGTTCGGTTCGAACTCTATTGACCTACCTATATCAGGGATACGCTTGACTTCCTTTTCTGTCCTATTAACCAGACAGTTTAGAGATTGACTTCAACCATAGAGCATGGCTCTAGAAGGAGTCTTGTCGTTACTGTGTCGTGCTAAATAGGACGCATCCGCTTTCGAAGCACTCGTCCAAATTAAATGGGTGAGTTTATCATCGGTAATCGACTTTACACGAAAATAAGAACCTTCACCGAACTATCAACAGACAATTTGTCGTGTTACATAATATCACACTAATATTAGATGTACATTTTAGCTTTATAAATAAGTAGGATGCAGAGGTGACGTAAATTCTAAAGTCGCAAATCAAGTATAAAAGTCGTTTGAGCGAGAGGTAGCATCAACTTCTGCTGTCAAGGCCTCCAAAGATTTATTTAGCTGGTTAGCAAACGCGGTTTAAGTGTTTACTTTATGAAGGCTATATTTCATTAAACATTATGTGTAAAACAAGCTACAGCGATGCTAGTTTTAGCGCTCTATAGATGAAAAATTGTAATACTTAAGTACTGTTGTACTCCGGCTACGATAGTTGTGCAAAAATGTCTCAGTTATGTGGTATGGTAAAGGAACAATAGTTGTCAGTAGTCAATAAGGTATTGACAGTCAATGGTCAATCCTATTCAAAGATTGTTCTCAGAAGTAAGGTGCGAGACGACGCAATTAGCAGTTACTGGTTGGTTGGTAAATAACGCTTTGCCTGCGCTGTCTGACTTTGTTTTGATTTCTGAGAAGTGCTTAAAGATTTTGTCACGTTTTAAAGTCTCCTAATGGTCGTGTCTTTGTTTTTTACTAAGTACTTACCTACCTACTGCAGATTTTGTTAATTTTCTCGTTTTTACTTTAGACTTTAAACTTTAAAATGTCCTTTCATTGCAGCAAAATATCAACATTGAGTGTGTTTTCTTGCACCTTTGCAATTTTTTTCGGCATCATCAGTGTTCAAATATTAAGGACGTCTGAGCACGGCATTAAGTTATTTAACCCTGAAAGTAAAGCTGACTAAAATAGCCCTACCTATATATCCAAGAGAACAGTTAACATTTATTTGCTTGTTTTCCAGTGACTAATACGCACTATTAGGGCTAAAATTGTATTCCGCGCAAGATATTGTGCTTGTTTTGTGGCATGTTCTGTAACGAAAATGTCTATCAGCGTTCTCTTTTTTGTAAATCCTAATTGGATGAACTAAGCCGATATAATTTCATAGAATATTTACTTCGGTTTTAGCGTTATAGGTTCAACCATTTTATTTACTCAGAGATTCTCAATCTATCTTACAAGAAGCGGCCATTGTAAGGCAAATTATTGATAGTGCACAGAGTAAAAAGGTGTAGTAACTATTTTGACGCTAAGTAGAGTAAAAATGACGCGGCGAAATTGTTTCTTTGATCTGAAATGTTCCATGTGTTGTGGCCATCATGGACATAAAACCAACTTTCCAGTTTTGCATTAGAACTCATAATGTTAGCTGGTGGACCGTTGATGTGTATAGTTCGTCATTTAAATATATACCTAGTGTGAGTTGGGTACAGAAATAGATGAATAAATCAATGCAATAATTACATCGGCCAATGGCGCTTTGTTAACCGCTAATGCCAACACGTGTGTGCTTTACAAACGTCGAGTTTCCTTCAAAAGTAAAAAAAATAAATCATCAATCATATTTGCTTAAATATATTAATTAAACTGAAAAAATGACACCCCATAAGAATAGTTTTGTACATAAATACTGAGCGTGATGATAACTATTTCAATAATTATAGTTATGGAGACGAGAAGATCAAAGATTGTGATAAGAAAGACTGATTAGTGTTAAATCATCAAGTGATGTGACCCACATGAAGATAGATAGGACTAGAAATGAAGTTCCTAATGTTATGACGCAGAAATCCTAGATTTTTACTAAAATACCAGTGAAGATGGGTGCGCACGGATCGAAAGAGAAACTTTACCGGGCTAATTCTGAGAAGTATCCATCCAAATTACCGGTTCCAAGCGATAAGAAATACAAAGTAGCGGTGAACCGAGAGAGGTTTGGATCTTTTGGTGCGAGAGGTAAGTCCTGGGGGAGAGTGCCAAGTTTTTTGGTAAAGCTCTTTGTCCTATTTTATTTTTATTGATTTTACTCATTACTGCTGGAAAAACGTCTCATCTCGCAAGGCCAACCGCTGGCAGCCGAAATATTGGACAGGAACAACATCTATTGGAATTTTTTTCAAAAAAAACTTGTTTCAGACATTTCATTGATGATCATAAACTGTTATCAGTTTTCGAAGCAAAAGAAAGATGAAAATATCCTTGTGAGGTTTTGTTGATGTTTCATAATTATAATTGTTAGTTAACACCATAAACAATTTCGCCGTCAAGGTGAAAAGAACAGTTAACTCTGTCACTCCAAGTTTTGCTGTTCTCAAAAAAAGAAAATTCAAATATAAGCACCTGTATTTGGTAAATTACTTTTCTGTAGAAAACGTTAGTCAGCTAGTTACCGCAAACGGGGTGAATGACCATTCGACCTTATAGCGACGAGTTCTGTAAGGAGATTGTAACTCATAGTTATAAGAAATTAAAACTTTTCGATTCGCTCGCATGGGAAAATAATGAATATGTGAAAAAGTACAAGCTACTTAATGTTCCGGAAAATTGTTTAGGTACTACATAAGCCAATAATTTAAACCTTGAAAGTAGTTAACATATAAACATTTTGGAGTAGGGTTTATAAATACGGATTTATTATAGTTGTCAAAGCATTGATCATTTACAAAATTTCCTTTTTCATTTATGGTTTAAGCAGTGTTGTTGAATTTATTATAACTATATGACTCAAGTAAAGGCAGTGAACCTAAACTTAAAAGGTAAACCACACTCAATACGTTAACCTGTGAGTTAAGTAGTCGAAGAATACCTACCGCAGGTTGTGAACTCAGTATAGGGTCACTGGTTGTTATAGATACATATGTACTAGAGGCTAGAACATCATACACTATGAACGTAGCACAAAACACAATTATGACCGTACTACTGCTACGTAATAAATTAACAAAATTCAAACTAAAAAAAAATACTATTGTACGTACAGAGCCATAGTGAGATAGAATGTCAGCATCACTTTACAATTTTCAACATAACACTTTTGGGTCCACAGAGGCCCAGACAAATCACGAGGTGTGACGAGTTGTGAATTGTGACATTGCAAATTAATTAAAATTACAAATCAATCCAAAGTTGAATAAACATTGATTATATAAAACCAGTGTCCAGCGGCCACGTGGCACGTGTTCAGTTGCACTGTTCTGTTGGAAACCTTTCATGTTCAACGCATCCGCCTACACGTGTCTTTAGATTTAGTGGCGTAACTTATGAACATATCATAAAGAGCGATTACGTCTTTTTACATTATACGAGACATGGAGATTTTTTTAATTTTCTTCTTAACCAAGAAACATTTAGGGTTCAGCCTTTACAACATAACTAAATTGAACTGAAAATAAGTTTTATTTCAAGAGAGTTATAGTAACAGTATTAGGGCGATAGCTGCTACTTTTATTCATAAGTTAATGCCGTGAAATATAAAGTACCTTGTATAGTCGAGTTCATAAATACGTGTACACTTTAGTACCTTGTCACTTTAATCGCTGTGACAATTCATATATGGCAGTTTAAACATGACATTAAATGACAAGGTACTAAAGTGTACACATATTTATGAACTCGACTGTATATCTTAGTTAAATGAGGTATCCGTCTGACGTTAGACCACGTTTTCGTAAGAACAGAAGATAGAGATATGGCCAGATAAAAAGTTGAGACGACATGCACCTGCGTGCTGCTATCAGATAAAATGTCTGCAGCCATTTTTAGTTATCTCAATTGTAAATTGAATTATTTTTCTAAACGAAATTTCAACACAGTTACGGTAATGGTAAAAAACTGAAAAGAGATTGTGAATATTTATAGAGTAGCATACTGAAATTAGTAACTAATAATTGATAATATTTGTTAAAACGTTACACACGAGGCAAATGAAACACCATGTTGCGTAATCCATTTGCATAAAAGTAAGCCATTAGGTTTACTTTTAGCAGTAACGCTGTTAATTCAAAATTGAAATCTCTTTTAAGTGGTTCAAGCGATTACGTGTTTATGTTATGTTCACGGCGCGGCGCCAGCGCCTGCTGATAAAATAGTTTAAATTTCATATGGTTTTTGTAGTTTCGCAAGAGTTCTTCCCACGATATCGTTCACGACATTCGAGAGGTGCCTAGTCTTCTTGATGTGATGTCGCAACATGTTGCATTTTTTGTTCGTTAATATAAACTTTCATTATAACAGGTGAGATTATTGAACAACAAGTACCTTTATTGCGCTTAGCCATAAAAACTAGAGAAATTCATAACTAAATAGTACATAGGAAAACAGCTAAGACTCAGGAACAATTACTCTCACCCATCACATTTAGACGAGGCGCTGCTGGCCTAGTTGGTAGTGACCCTGCCTACGAAGCTAGCGGTCCTGGGTTCAAATCCCGGTAAGGGCAGATATTTGTGTGATGAGCGCGAATATTTGTTCCTGAGTCATGGATGTATTTAAGTATATATTTCTCTATATAAGTATTTATATCGTTGTCTAGTACCCATAGTACAAGCCTGGAGCTTAGTTTGGGACTAGGTCAATTTGTGTGACATTGTCCCCCGATATTATAACTATTTCCCCATACCGGGAATCGAATCCGAAATAGCTGGCTTTGTAGGTGGTGTCGCTACCAACTAGTCTAGTGTTGTCAAATCAGTTATCAATCAATCAAATCAATTACTCGAATAGAGAGCTATGAATGAGGCAGCAATTAACAAGTTACTAGGTCCCGAAGGAGCCAGTGCGGCAGTCATGCTGGTTATTTACTTACTTATTGTTTTTTCGTCGTGTGCCTAGAATAGAAAGTGATAGAATTTTTGCTTAATTCACTGCACATTGTAACTACATTAGCTTTCGCCCGCGACTTCGTCCGCGCGGAAGTCGTTTATCGCTTTCCCTTTGGGGCTGTCTGATTTTCCCCGGAAACAAGTAGGCACCTATCCTATGTCCATTTCTGGGCTATAAAATATCAAACACACAATCTGTGAAGACGAAACACACAATCAAACAAACACACTTTCGCACTTATAAAGTAAGGGGATAATTTACTGGCTGAATCCAAACGTTGCATTTCAAGGCACCGTATGTAAGTAAACTCACTCTTCTTCTTAAAATTACTTATAGTATTGTGTATTTCTTCCAGGGAACGGGAAGAAGCGGGACAGCGTCACCGCCCCAGCTCCGCCGCCCGCCCGGCCGCCCGCCACCCCGCCGCAACCCCCTCCAGCTCAAGGTGAGTCATCTCCTACATTGTGCCTATACGTCGGTACATATTAGTATGTAGGTATAGACGATGTGACTCAACGTACGTAAGGGTAGCGCTGTGGTTGAAGCAAATTATGACCTTGCTAAAGCATTGTACCTAAGTAGGAATAGGGCTTTCGAGGTTCTACTGCATTTTTGGTCCCTAGGTAGGTATTGAATTTAAACATAGGAGGAACACCTATTACAAATACTGCTTTATCGGGATATTTTGTCTCAGACCATCTAATAAGTAGCTAGACGAATCTTTTTAAGTGGATAAAAACCAAATAAAAGTTTATGGTATCCGTAAACTTGTCGTGAATCTTGGAAATAGGACGTGAGGCTAGAGATACGGTTAATTGGCAGATTAGTTCCGTGTTGCCGTTGCTCTTTATAAGAGAAGAGGACTTTGTATTTACAGTCGCGAGCAAAACAATTGCATCACTTTGCATATTTTCATGTCCACCCATTTTCTTTGTAAACTGACTTTTCTTTCTGAAATATTTCAATGAAATTGTTACGAAAGATTGCAAAATATCAAAATTATGATCCTTGGACATTTTTGATGCGTGTAGGTTCTGAATTAGTCGGTATTACTGGCTCAACATTGCACTAAGCGTCGTTGGCTGGCTAAGGAAAGTCGTCGGATATGTTTCATAAACGACATACTGCGGTTGCCGACCACACAATCAGCAAGCATTTATCATGACATTCATGACAGTTGCTTAGACGATATAATATGTGGCATTATCATTGTAAAGGGACCTTATTGTCGATGGCGCTTACGCCGCACTGCGTCACGCGACGTTGTATTTATAACGGAGCATCTTTAATAATGGCGGAAGCGCCATCGACAATAAGGTCCCTTTTCATAGATAAGGTCACATCCATAATAATAAGTGACTAGTTGTAAATGCACGATTATAATGTTCAGTGGAAATGTAAGTAGGGAATGCAATTTAACCGGTTATTAACCGTTTTTTATATGAAATAACCGGTTAAAACTTGTTATAACCGGTTATTTGCATTTCCTAGTGGTCTTTCAGGCAAAATGAGTCACAAAATCCTTACTAAGATATTATAAATGCGAAAGTAAGTCGGTTTGTTTGTTACCTTTTTACGGCTAAACTGCCGAACATATTTAAATTAGTCCGAGGGTGATAGCTGAAACCCCGCGAAAGCCAAGTATAAGACTTTTTATCCGTAATATAATTTACTTCCCGAGGAAGTCGCAGGACAAAGCTAGTTTAATGCAATATTTTATCAATGCTTTACCGTCCCGGTATTCCTAAAAAAAAATGCAGTGTTGTTATATACTAGTAAGTAGCTTGAGGAAATGGAGCGGTAACGGCGGCCCCTCATGGGCGGAACCCGCGCTGTAGGAACCTGTCAATATATCCGCTGTACAGTCGCCATTAAATACATTGTAGCATACAAAGTGCTGAAATATATCTCAATATGTTCTAACGACATTCAAAATGGCGTCGAGTTCATGAAGTTTTGAGCCTTCTTTTTTGCCTCGAATTTTTCGGTGGTTACTGTACAGTTAAATTTCAAATTTATGTCTCTTAGGTAAAAAAAAATCCCAATGAAGTTCATAATATAGATAGCTTTTACCTCCTGAATAAAATCAATTTTCGATGTCCCAACAGTATCTCTCGTCAAAAACATCTTTTTACTGTGCCATTACTCAAAACTAACTACGCTAAGAACTCTTATATTCCACGTGCGTGTGATTATTACAATAGACATTTCAACAACATTGATATATTTAATACAAGTTTAGGCAGTTTCATAAAAAATATAAATACTGTTTTTTATAGGCCACAATAAAGGGCAGTTTACTTTTACTTTTTAGTCTACTTTTAGGTTCTTTTTTTTATTTTAAAATGTTAGTATTCTACTACTTAGCACCCTGCCTCAGTAGGCTAGGAGGACTGTAAATTATTGTTTTTCATGTTAACTGTGAACACTGTTTGTCGTTGATCAATTGTACTTGATAATGGTTTTAAGGATTATGTTTGTGACTGTTTGTGTTCCAATAAATAAATAAATAATTCACGGAAAATACCAGCCTCAGAAGTAAAACGAGTAACACGTAAATAATTATAAAACCAAAATTACCAAAGTCCAATCCACGAGAAATGAACATACCTAAGTATGTACGCTAGCCATATCATTACATCAGAAAAATACTGTCAAAATAAAAAATCTTAAATTATTGCGTTTTTAATTCTCAAGGTGAGTGTACGCCGAGTAGCGAAGCGGGAAGTCTACGCGTTCGATATCAGTTGCTTATAACCGGTGACACTTTTACTTGCCTCTCATTAATGCGCGATCACCTACTTCTCGATTATACTCATACGTAGCGCAACGAATACTGTCTTGACCTCGCCGTAGAAAGCCAGCCAAGTCAAATCCTTAATAATCAAAATTTATGGATGCTAGAAAACTTATTTGCCCTCCTTAAGAGGATTGTGAAGCGCAGCTAAAGTCGCGTAGCTGTTAAAAAAAATCCATACAAATTTAGCTCCGGGCGATAACGTTTCTCACCCCCTAAATCAAGTCCCATTTCCATGATTTATCATAATGTTATATTAATATGTTGTAGTTATACTAAAACGATAAAACGGGACTTAATCGCGTAATACATACATACATACATACATAATCTCACGCCTTCGTTCCCAGAGTGGGGTAGGCAGAGCTACAGAATTACAAACATCTCTAAAAACTTGTTGATAATTCTATAACCACAATTTGCACAATTAGGCTAAGATGTTTACCAGCGTATTAGTGACAGGTTGCAAGCCCATCGCCTAACAGTACTACAAGCCTTTATTCCCTTAGTCGTCTCTTACGACATCCACGGGAAGACATGGAGTGGCACTATTCTAACTCGGCAACCACACGAGGCTAATCGCGTAATAGAATGAACATTTACCTCGACGTTTCGACTATGTTACAACAGCCGTGGTCACGAGAAGACTGAAGTGGTGGGTGTTCGTCTGCTTGCCGTGCGAGTTTTTCGACCTACCCGCCCTTGGTCTTGTCTTTGTCTTGGTTTTGGTCTTGTCTAGTCGGTATGATGACATTCCGAATAAAAAACAAGACCAAGTGAGTGTCTTCTCGTGACCACGGCTGTTGTAACACAGTCGAAACGTCGAGGTAAATGTTCGTTTTATAGTTTTAGTATGAGTAAAAATCGTGGAAATTTTTAGCTTCACAATCCGCTTTGTAATGATTATTAGTTATTTAAACTTTAAATTTATATCGATTTAACGGTGTCCCCTTGTTTTACAGACAGAAAAAATACAGAATTTTGTTTCACAGAAATTGTTTCATATACTATTTGGTCCTTGTATTTTTGCTTCGAATATTTTTTTTTTAAACTATTTACTTGAAAGAAACAAATTCCACAGAAAATCAATTCAATGAATTTTGTAATTTTATTTTTTCATTACACAAACTTATCAAACAATATAATTATTTTTTAACGAATATTGTTTGGTCAGTGTATTTTTTCATAGCATTTCATTTTAACGACAACAGTATTCAAAGTCGTGGGAAACTCAATATTCTGTGAATAATTTTTGTGATATAAATATGAGTGAGCGAGCGACCAAGACCTCTCTGGGCGGAACCGACTTGAATAGGTTAGGTTAGAAGGCTATGGCCGGAGCGAAGCGAAGCAAGCTCCCGCCTTAGCCTTCGAGGTTATTTTTTTTATATCCCTTGAATAAGCTATGCGGTACAATTTGATTGTAAATTAAAATCATTGTATGCGTTTATATTATACGTAAGATGAACTTGCTGTCTGCAAAGTAAGGGTATGCTTTTTTTCAAACGTTTCATTTCACACACCTTCACAAACTGCACCCAATTCTATAAGTTGATTTTATTGTTATTAAGTTATATTTTAAATAAATAATATGAAAACAAAGAATATTGAATTTGCTATTCTATGATATGAAAAAAGAAACATTGATTTTATTTGAAATAAAAAACGATGATTTAAATGTCTTCAAAGTAATTATTCTACATATTGATTATTCTATGAAATGATAATACGAGAAAAAAAAAATGAAATGAAATTCTAAACAACTTCTGTCTGTAAAATAACGTACAACCCGATTTAACGGATAACAGAAAGTGTTATAAGCGTTAATAGGAATATCCTTGATTTTCAAAAGCATGTGATGGATTAATAATGGATTGATTTGTTTGCATGATTTGCCATGATTTCTTCTGATTGACATTATAAATAGATATTCACGGCGCGCCCCTGTTTCGCATGGGTGAAATATCATTGTTTTTTAGTTCTAAACCTTCCTAGACAGTTCTTCTAAATAGGGATAAAAACCGCATCAATCAATCTATTTAGCAGTTCTTGAATCTTATACACGGACATGGTAGGCTAATTTATTTTAACTATTTAGACATGTTATTATTAGTAGGTATGTAACGTGCCGCTCCAACGCAGTATGCTAATAAATTTACAGTTGGTTCTTATTTACATTTGCGGTTCTATGAATCCAAACAAAATTTGAATATTATAACTAAGGTTCGAACGTCGTGCGTACACACAACCTACGCTAGACATTGAAGGCTCCGCTATAAAGCCTAATGGTACTGTGAATGGCGAGCTCTAATCGAACCAGTTGAGCTGACACACTTTTCAAAGGACAACCGTACCTATTGTCTATACTAAAGTTTGCGTAATAGCTGTTACAAAACTTGCCGTAGTTGCTGTGTGTGCTTAGCAGTTGTTTGCGCTAAGATTTTAATTATTACTAGCGTTATCATTACTACAAGTATTTGAAATAGCTGTTTTAGTATTGATTTAACATATGTGTCGTTGCAATTAATAACAACAGTATCATCGTCGGTGACGAGGGTACAGAATATACATATACTTAAGGTAGATCGTAGAATAGTTAATCCGTACAGCAGGTCAGGTCATGGGTCTAATTTTCAATTTTATTAGATTACGTACAGTAGCAAAACATTACTTGGAATGTTTAGACGACGGTTTTCTTTTAATAACCTTATTTTTTTGTTATTTTCAGTTAAGAAAAATGGGGTCGTACCAAAGCTGTCGTCTTCGCCAGTGTCTGTACGCGCACGTGCATCTCTGGCCCCGCCCCCTTCGCCGAGGAAACCCGCGGCGCGGCGCACTCCTGCGCAGCGGCCTACAACACTACCAACTAATAATAAAGGTAATTTCTAATTTACTAAAATGTATAGAGCGCTTATCAGTTTACGTTATTTATTATCATAATCAGTTTTACGTGAGCACCATGTACGTTTCCTCAATTCAAAATAAAAACACGGAATGTTGCCTCAAATTTAACGAATATATGTAAAGGAAAGACCTCTGGCAGTATTATGAAAGAATATACTAAATAAGAAAATGCGGTCCTTATATTATACTAGCTGACCCGGACTACCCCTAACATTTAGGGGGATGAAAAATAGATGTTGGCCGATTCTCATAGATACCGGATAAGCACAAAAAATTTCATCAAAATCGGTCAAGCCGTTTCGGAGGAGTATGGCAACGAAAACTGTGACACGAGAATTTTATATATTAGATTATATTATTTTTGATAAAGTGACTAATATTATCGTTCGTACTATCATCGGCGTGTCATTTATTTGGCGCCCGTTAATGTTTTATATAAGTAAGTAATAATTTAATAAATAACAAAATATAAATAATAATAATTGACAAAAAATATTTATAGGTCTTATATGTATACAATACTCTAAATGTAGTCTGACCGGTATGCTCCTTGTGCTGCCATCTAGTACGTGAGTGGCTAAATAAAGATAATGCACTACAGCTTGCCTCGTTTCCATCGCGCTGTTAGTAAACTTTCATACGGCGTATAGATGGCGCTTATATTAATTAAACATGTAAAAACTGTCGGATGCTACCGACACCTGTCCATTGGTTTAGTAAACGTGACCGTTAAGAAATAGAAAACTGTATCATGATTCAGGATACAAAAATCGCAGTCCGGAATCCCGGCAATCCTGACTAGAAATGTTCCGTTCTCGAGAATTCTCGGGAACGACGACGCTTCTTTTTTAACCGACTTCAAAAAAGGAGGAGGTTATACGTTCCACTGTATGTATTTTTTTTTTTTTTTATGTATGTTCACCGATTACTCCGTCAAATGTCGACCGATTTCAAAATTTTTTTTTTGGTTTGATAGAGTATACTTTCGAGGTGGTCCCATTGTCACCAAATCTGAATCTGATGAGAGGATCCGTGAGGAATTGAGGGAACTCCTCAAATATTGTAGGCAAACATATAGCGATTTTAGTATTTTTAGTAACAAGTTCAGCATTTGCATTCAGAAAGTATCATTTGGTGAAGTGGAACTGATGATGAAGACCACAGATGGCCACCAGAACTCCTTAACGGTACCGATTTCAAGGGTGGCGATAAGATATCTCGATTAAGATAGTTGAGCGACTACAACGAAGAATATTTACTTGTTAACCGACTTCAAAAAAGGAGGTTATTGAAATATGACTATGACTTTCCCGCGGCGTTGCTTGCGGCGCGCTTGAAATAACTTAAAGTTTCATTTCAACTAAGAAGTGGGACTACGTAACAGCGTATTATGATCACTAAAAAGTATAAAATAAAATAAATGTTTTAAAAAACAAAAAACCGCCTTCAAAAACGCAAAAAATAACTTCTTTAAAATTGTAGGCACCTAATAGGTTAGTCGAACTGAAGTCGGCGACCACAACATTTTCAACAAAAAGCCGACATCAGTTGGACTAACCTATTAGGTGCCTACAATTTTAAAGAAGTTATTTTTTGCGTTTTTGAAGGCGGTTTTTTGTTTTTTAAAACATTTATTTTTTTGTAAGGAGAATTTAGAGAATTCCCGAGGATTCACTAATCCCGTCCTTTAGGGTTTACTATGACACGCATCAGGTTGATAACGATTAGGAAAAGGAATAAAATTTGTAGCTAATAAATGCGTGTTAAAAATATTAGTTCAATAAATTTCTATTATAGGCACTATGGGCAGTGACAATAAAACATGGCAATACCGTCTGTATATTGAACGAACACTTACAATTTTAAGGGTCGTCTAACCGAAACATGTAGAATAATTAATGAAACAAAAACCCCTAACTGTGGAACGGACGGTCGTTTACACGGTGCTAAGTGTTCAGAGCAGTCTCTCGCTACAGACACGCTAGTTCACTCCACGCAGGCATACCAACGATATTGTCGTGACGTGTTTACACCAGTCCAAAAATTGGTCTGAGGGACGCGGTTGGAGGTCTTTCAGACCAATTTTTGGATTGGTGTAAACACGTCACGAAAAAAAAGACGCGTCTCTATTCAGTGTCAGCGCTGGCGAGTCACAAAAAATTGGTGCGGAAACTGTTTATACGGTGCTTTATCTCGTGCTAGAGCTGGCGGCGAGATTTTCGTGCCGCAAAATTTTCATTGTGTAAACTTTTAGCGTCGACAAAAAACTACATAGTTTACGAACAATCAAACGTAAATTCGTCACCTTTAAACAGAAAATGTAACCGCAGTAGAATGAATATATATTTTAAAATCTTGCAATGCTTGTTTGTGGATTGTGTCGCATTACGAAATTTACATGCATGCGCATGACAACCCAACGATGTGCTCAAACGTTGTGATTTCCCTTTAGTTATGTTAGCTAATAGTGAAACGTATACAACGTACAACGAAAGAGTGATATCACCCTAATATTATAAAAGAATATATATTTGGACCACTTTTTATACTGTAAAATTGTACGGTTTCCGGTAAAATAACGAGAAACGATGACTATTTATTAGTTATTACGTTGTATTATGGTTCCGAGACGTAGACGAACCGTATTCTTTGTGAATGGTAATATAATAATGTACTGTTAGATATCTTCCCATGCAGTAACAAAACATACACATACAAATGTAAAATCGTTGCATATGTTTTATCGAGTTCTGTGTCATACTCCATAATTGGAATTGTTAATTGGTCTCGGTTCGAGTCTCCGGCGCCAGAAAGTTTTATTGCCACATATCAAAATAATAAAGATATCAGATTTTGTAATTAAGAAACTTGACTTTGTACTTTTTAATATTCTATTTAACACGGTTTCTGCCGAGATAGGATTATTTGTACTAGTATGCGCTGCGACCAAAAAAGCCAAATTTGGTCTACAAATGGAAATAGACCGAAAAGAAACTCTTTTTTTATTTCGGTCGTAATTGCGACGCTGTGCCTGTTGATGTCTTTTGTTTTCAAAACCTTAAAGGTCAAAATAATTACCAAAAGAAACAATTAGGTAAGTTGGTATATGAAATGGTTGTGAATAAACATAAGTCAGGTACAAATAGTCCGGGCGGCCGCTGCAAATTACCTACCCCATCGAGTAACAGCAAATTACCGTCTTTCACGAAAAGAATACCTAAAATATGTAAGAAAAAATGTGGTCTTCCGGGGCTCAGTTTGGGGGGGTAATACGCAATGAAAAGATATGTGGTCCGCTTGTGACCATAATTTTACCTCATTTAGTAACCAAACGAAAACTTTTCGTTGGTTTTAGATACGACTAATAGAGTCTAAAAAAACGTGTCTGCCGAGCCTAGTATTGGAGGGTTCCGCAGTTCCACCATTTTTAGCGGCCAGATGGACTGGTCAATTTTACCCCATCGAGTTAAGAATGAAACCCAGTGCTCGTAGTACCTAAAATGATGTTTTTTAAATATTAATTGGTCTGCCAGCTCGCAACCTGGTAGTTTTTACAGTCAAACCAATTTTATAATATTTGGCTAAAATATTATTTTTTGTTAGCTTGGTTGCTTATTTGCTTTATTTTTATTTACTTTCTTGTCCCCGTACGTACGTGGGGTGGGGAAAGTATTGTAATGCCGAAAAAAGGTTTTTTCCCGTTTCATCTCCAAGACTATACTGGTGTTCACTTTTAGCAGATGTGTTACATGCTTCTCTCATTCAAAGTGTGTCCTCCAGCGAGAAAATCCACCCATAATTCTCTATATTATAGGATGTCTTTTCTTTTAAGGCGTTTAACATAGCTGGGTATTGTGAGCTGTCGTGCCAGGATATTGGGATGGGCTTCTAGCCGTTTCCTGTGTGTAGTCTTGATATTAGTGATTTCTTCTCTCACTGTAAGCATTTCCAAGTGTTCATGGATCTCAGTATTGGTCACATACCAGGGGACATTACTGATTGTTTGACGACGCGTTGGCCCAGTCGGTAGTGACCCTGCCTACGAAGCTTGCGGTCCTGGGTTCAAATCCCGGTAAGGGCAGATATTTGTGTGTTGAGCGCGAATATTTGTTCCCGAGTCAAGGATGTTTTCTATGTATTTAAGTATATACTTCTCTATATAAGTATCTATATCGTTGTCTAGTACCCTTAGTACAAGCCTAGAGCTTAGTTTGGGACTAGGTCAATTGGTGTGACATTGTCCCTTCATATTTATTTATTTATTTATTTATTTATTGTGTGCTGCATTCTTTGTATTCGTATATTATGGCCGTACATCCATATAGGTTTCAGGATCGACTTGTATACTAGTAATTGGTTGTCTACTGACAGTTTGCTGTTTCGGCCTAGCAACCACAGGAAGCTTTTGTATCTAATATTCAGTTCATCTCGTTTCTGCTTGATGTGCTCATTCCATGTCATACGCCTATCAAGATAAAGACCAAGGCAATTTCCCCTCGGTGAAGCTAGAAAACGCCACCCTTCCTCAATAGAACACTGTCAGATACATTGGTCTTCATCTTGATAGGCGTATGACATGGAATGAAGAAGAAACGAGATGAACTGAATATTAGATACCTAACTAACTTATATGAAATTTACGTCAAATTTCAAATATAGAATGTCAAACGGCCTATACAGATATGTTACAACTACATGCAACAGGTCATTTACTTAAGTTTTTCACCTATATGTATGTAGCCTTGTTGTGACCTGCCTACCAAGCCAGCGGCGGTCCTCCGTTCAACGATTGTTTTAAGAAAACTAATTGTGGTTCTTAAATGACGTAAGTTTTCTGTGTACATGTCAGCGTAAAAATCTTCCTGTTGAATCACTCTATCTATTGATGAAAACCACATTATAATCCGTTGCGTAGTTTGAAAGATCTAAGCGCACAGAGGGACAGACGGACAGAAGCAACTTTGCTATAATTTATAAACCATGTAAAGATTTATGTTAGTTTTTATATTGTTGTCTTGTATACGTAGTGCAAGCTCAATTTTGGGCGAGGTTCCAATTATTTTTTTTTGTTACTCTTTTAGTTTTTTGGTAGGGACGAAATAGGCTGTATGGATTATTAAATGGTTGCTAAACGAGTATTTTTTCTACTTAGTACATGTATTCTGCAACAGTTACCCTGTTACCGAGAGCATTATAGACATTATAGTTTACTAATACGCTGGGTGCCTATGCTAGTTTTATATTTTTCATTCACTAGACATCCACACCTACTGTAATCCGTAGACGGGAAATTGTTAGAAACCTTAATGACGGCCGTCGCTCTGGTCTGATTGTTCCTCCCACCTACGGTTATACTTTCGCAGCGCTCGTTGCTTTTGTCAAATAATGCAAGAGTTTTTGTTTGTTAAATACGTGTATGTTTGAAAGTATTAAAAAGTAAATAAAACGAATCCTTCGTATTTGGTAGGTTCGTAATTCATTGTTTGAGTTGTTAATATATTATATTATACATATACTAGCGTTTTCCAGCGACTTTTGTCATTATAGAATTCGTCTAACGGTATTCCCAGGGGAATCATCAATTCTTCATTTTTTCCGGGATTAAAAGTACCTAAATTAGTATGACTTGGTTACATTTCGAAGCGAGTGGCGGGGAATGGGCTTAATAAGGAGCAATGGAGGGAAAGTAGGGGAGTCCTTTGCCCAGCAGTGGGACACTAATAAGGACTAAAAAAAGTATTTTTCACTTGGCTCCAAGTTATGTTTGCCAAAGTACATAAGTAATGTGTTTGTAATATAATATAATATTAATAGGATAAAAAATAGGATGTAAAAAAAATCTTTGTAATAAGTAGGTAAAAAAAGAAAATAGACATCGACGAGAACATAATTTTTGGGATTCACTTTAGTTTGACGTCATGTTAAAAATTTCGAATATATGATATTTCAGACGTACGCGTTCTGAGTAGAAACTTCAGATACCTGCTCAATGCAAAAACAATTTTACAAAGAGATTTTTCTTTGCTTAAGCACTTTCATACTTAATGTATCGTTTTTTTTACTACAAACAGGTGTTTTTGTAAAAGTCCACCACCTAATTATATTGACATTTAGCGTGCACGAAAGAACCGGTGGTGACCGGGTTGAAGAAAGTGCAGCGCGCAATAGCCAAAAGATCGGCGACAGTGTCGCACGCGCACCGGCCTGCGACAAAAAATAGTTTTTAACGGGGCTGCGGCCGCGCAGTGCCACGAAACGTACCGTACTGTTCATTGTACTGACTTTTAAGGTTTTTTACTGTGCGTCTGTAAGGAGTGTGAAAAAATTGTTGTAGTCTATTTAAATTTTACTTTCGTGTAGGTAAATATTTGGAGTGAAAACTGAAAACGTATAAAAAATCAGAAACAACGTATAAAGTGTTTGTAAAGTATTTTTTAATCGGGTATCGTGATTTTTATAATTATGTTCTGACAAAATATAATGCGTGTTAAAACACATTGCTTTAAAACACAAACATTTTTTTCCATTATTACCTATATATAGCTATATAACGCATATTAAATAATTTAGTTTCGCCGAGCGTTGAACTCCGAATGTTGTAAAAAGTTTGTGTGCCAATTCGATTCATCTCCGTTTAAATAACAATACAAACTGTACAATGAGTCCGCTACACAAGTTCGCATCGTTTTTTCAAACGGACTCTACCACTCGAAAGATGCAACAAAAGATTTTCTTTAGTGAACTGAACATTTGCAGCGAATTGGAGGATTGGAAATGGGGCATTTGTCCAATTAACCGCCGGATTAAAGGTATGTTTGTCAATTATGCAACGATGCTCAGGTGTCAACGCGACTTTGCTCGCGATATTTCGAAAGAGCGAGCGTTGTAATCGCTTTGTCTTTTTGTCATGATCGTAAGTAGGTAAGTTTTGTCGAATTCAAGAACGTATAGCCTTCTTAGGTCTACCATTCAATAAAATGTGCCAATGGAATATGAACGAGTTGTGAATTTAATACGGTCATATTTTTAGTCGACTCAACGCCGGACGGAAATTACACTTTATCTTCTTTGCAATAGATCTATATCCCAATAGGCGTATTTACATTTTTTGAGGTTTGAGCAATACATTAAACATACAAAACATATGATCCTTCTAGTAAATATTGGTCACCGTTGACAGCTTCGAAAACAAACAGAGCCAAGTCAAGGGTGACTGACTTAATTTGCTCTACCAAAGGCTCAGCATACGACATACCGCCCTCTAGCTAGAATCCCTTAGTGGTGCGCATTCTCAGGTGTACCCGCTTTACCCGCCGAGTGGGCGAGCTCGTATGACTTTGCTCACTTAATCGACCGTTTGACAGAGACCCATTTTTAATAGAATAACACCCCTGGTGTAACATGCTTACCTACATACAAAAGTACACTCGAAAAAAGTTACACTTTTTCTAAGGTAGTAAATAAGTATAATTAATTACCCTATGAGGAAGTTTAGTATCGTTTGCATTTTTTGCAGATGCAGTCATAATTAAAACTTTGTTCAGTTTAAATTCAACTCTATGGCAAGCTAGAGGACGCATGCCAAATTCCCATGGTACCGAAAGTACCCCGAAATATTTAAAGTTACTTTTACTTACTATTTATATTTCCAGATATAATGCAGTTTCGTACGTTATGAAACTTAGCAAGAACCAAATTGGTTTGCGTGAGTTAGTTGCTCGGTCAGATTTTTATTTTTACTTACTACAAAATTCGGATGTAGATTTTGTTAACCTCGACACGCGCGATAAAATTACGATAAAAACGAAATCTTGTATTTATTTATGTGAATAAAATGATATCGATGGGAAATTACATAAAGAATCAAAATTCCAACATGATCGAAATCCCGAATTTTCATAATTCCGAATGCTACTCTAATCTACAAATCCCTGCGGCGAGATATTCGCGACTTTAATACTAACCATATTAAAGAAACGATTGAGCGGAATAAAGGCTCCAAAGTGTTCGCCAGGGATTTGTCTATTGGGCAAAGCCAGCTGACAATGCTGAAGACAGAGGACGGCAGAATAGCGTCCACCAAGCCAGAGGTGTTGAGGGAGATCGAATGGTTCTATGGACAGTTGTATACCTCGGTCGCCAAACCTGTTAATGACTTAGCTAAAGACCCGAGAGCTAAGCTCACCCGACACTATACCGAAGATATCCCGGACATCAGCCTGTACGAGATTAGGATGGCTCTCAAACAGTTAAAAAATAACAAGGCGCCGGGCGAGAACGGAATCACTTCAGAGCTGCTGAAAGCGGGTGGAACACCGGTACTTAAAGTCCTTCAGAAGCTCTTTAATTCCGTTCTGCACGATGGTGTTACGCCGGAAGCATGGAACAGAAGCGTGGTGGTACTTTTCTTCAAGAAGGGCGATAAAGCTCTATTGAAGAACTATAGGCCCATCTCGCTTCTGAGCCATGTTTACAAACTGTTTTCGAGAGTCATCACGAATCGTCTCGCTAACAGGTTCGATGACTTTCAGCCTCCCGAACAAGCCGGTTTCCGAAAAGGTTACAGTACCTTAGACCACATCCATACGCTGCGGCAGATTATACAAAAGACCGAAGAGTATAATCTGCCACTGCTTGGCGTTTGTGGACTATGAGAAGGCCTTTGATTCGATCGAGACGTGGGCTGTGCTGCAGGCTCTCCAGCGGTGCCGCATTGACTATCGGTATGTCGAAGTACTGAAGTGTTTGTATAGAAACGCCACCATGTCAGTCCGAGTACAGGATCAGACTACGGAGGCAATTCCGTTGCAGAGAGGTGTGAGACAAGGGGACGTAATCTCTCCGAAGCTCTTCACCAATGCAATGGAAGATGCCTTCAAACTCCTGGAATGGAAAGGATTTGGCATCAATATAAACGGCGAATACATCACTCATCTCCGGTTTGCCGATGATATCGTGGTCATGGCGGAATCGCTGGACGACCTCGGCAAAATGCTCGAAGACCTCAATCGAGTTTCTCAACAGGTAGGCCTCAAAATGAACATGGACAAGACGAAAATTATGTCGAACGTCCATGTAGCGCCTACCCCAATATCAGTGGGAAACTCGGTTCTCGAAGTGGTGGACGATTATGTCTATCTGGGACAATCGGTCCAGTTAGGAAGATCCAACTTCGAGAAGGAGGTTACTCGATGAATCCAACTCGGCTGGGCAGCGTTCGGGAAGTTACGCAGCGTCTTCTCATCCAAAATACCTCAGTGTCTGAAGACTAAAGTCTTCGAACAGTGTGTGTTACTAGTGATGACCTACGGTGCCGAGACGTGGTCTCTAACTGTTGGCCTCCTGAATAGGCTCAGAGTCACTCAGCGTGCCTTGGAAAGAGCTATGCTTGGTGTCTCGCTACGAGATCGAATCAGGAACGTGGAGATCCGTAGACGAACTAAAGCAACCGACATAGCCAATCGGGTTAGCAGGCTGAAGTGGCAATGGGCAGGCCACATTGCTCGAAGGACTGATGGCCGTTGGGGCAGTAGAGTTCTCGAGTGGAGACCACGTACCTGTTAGCGCAGCGTAGGGCGACCCCCCGCGAGATGGACGGACGATTTGGTCAAGTCCGCGGGGACCCGCTGGATGCAGGCCGCTTCCAACCGGGTGAGGTGGAAATCTTTGGGAGAGGCCTATGTTCAGCAGTGGACGACCTATGGCTGAAATGATGATGATGATGATGATGATGATGATGAATGCTACTCGTATGTTTTGATAGAAGATTTTATTTTTTGAAGAATACTTATAGGCAAATCAAGCCTAACCTAACCTGCGTGTAGCAATTACATTATATATTTATTTCTACCTTAGTTTTGTGACAATTGTGACAAGTGTGAAAAAAACGAAATTTTTAGGTGTTCCCGATATCGATGCATGCCACTCCATCACGACAAAGTCCAAAAAGTGTTCGAAAATCTTTGAGCGTAAAATCAAACATCGGTAAATGTGACAGTAGCGGTACCGGCGTTTGTTATTGTTGCCCGTACGTGTTCGTTTGAATCCCTAATGGTTGCGGTCAAAGTGATGGTACACTCAGCAGCAAAATGCAGTTTTAGTATTACCGTTTATTATTAGTATACCACTTCGTCACGAAAAGGTTCTTTACCAAGTTACCTAAGTGCATTCTTATGGACACGTCACATAATATTGACGAGTTAGTCTTTTATTCATAATACAACTCCAACTCTTCATAGAGTTATAATACAAACTTATAATATTTCTACTTTCCTATGCTACGTACGAGTGGGGTACTCGTAGCATAGTACAGTAAAAATATTAAAAGTATTCGTATTACTTATCATGTTTTTTTTGCATCTATTTATTTAATAATCGTTGTAAAAAAAAAAAACTTATTACAAGTATAAAATTATTACTAAAACGTTATTACCGGCCTTACCTTTAAATTCGCCTAAGCGATATTTCCTAATCGGTTTTTGTGTAACTGTGTTGTCTTAGGGCCGTATTGCCCATATTAGAAGATCTTCAGTCAAATGCCCATCGCAACTCGCGTCACAGATGAAAGTTTTGTATATCTTGACATTTACATGGATGAGTCTCGAAACAGGCATCTCTCTCAAGATGCTTAGTTTTACCTGCTTCTAAAAACTACATTGTAATATTTGGTGCTGACTGTACAAAGAATGTGCAAGCGCACGGCATTAATAATCGCGCCGTGGGTGGCATAGCCATCGACTGTTGACTCCATTATCCATCCTCTATTTGTGCTTCTGCCCTAATAATCTGTCTGTCCTCCCGTTCAGTGCGTAAATATTTATTGTTTCTGCAACGGGGTTGTCGCGTATTAAATGATGGATTCTAGCAAAATGACTTTTAGGCTTGGTCGATGGGAACTTACGACAATATTGCCTATACACACAGCTTTTTATTTTCCGAACGAGGTATTTTTATTGAACTTCTCATATTTAAATATAGACTTTGATTTATACAATAATATTCTGGTGGTTTATTAATCATTTCCTCATAATAAATTGGATACGTTACCGTTTTGGAGATTTGTCGAAATTTCTCCAGATTCTCCGTACAAAAGTCCGTATCCCGTTTATTCAAATCGGTCCAGCGATCAAAAAATATTTTGCCGAGCAGAATGATTATCAATAAAAAAAAATACAAAATGTTCGTATCGTTCTTTAGGTCTATTTGTTGTTGAGTTCTATAAAAATACGCTAACAAGGTCGCAAGAAGATGAACTTAGGTTCGTAGACAGTATGTCAGTGTGGCTTATGGTTTTATGCCTAACTATGATTTTAAAAGTAAACATAAAATCTTATTGAAAAGTAGGTAGTTACATGTTTAATCCTCGACATAATACGCATAATGGCTTATTCTATACGTCCTTGTTGTACAATCTACTATGAAAGTTTATTGCTTAATTAAATTAAGTAATTAGAAAGGCTCAGTGGATCTAGTATCACCAATACCTAATCTAGATACATTTTAATAGGTATGCAAATTCGCGTAACGTGTGTCTGAGCATTTACAGCTCTTACATAATGCGAAGCTACGAAGTTTCCGCCTTACTTTAAGAAACTGGTATTCCATTAAAAACGTTTGTGTAACGTCAGAGCCAAGTTCTAGTTGTATCGAATTCGCGGTCTGCGTGCCTTAAAGTTTGTGGAAAGGTAACAAAAAAAATGCAAATGCATTTGTATAATGAAAATAAAACCTTCGATTACGAAAATGGCCAGTCATTACATTGTAGTGTCATCGTTTTATTTTATTTTTTTGTAGTATTTACTCTTTAACTTCGCACGTTTCAAACATATCAATTTATATGTTGAAATTATGGTTGGCCGTCTTGGAATCTTACAACTTGACTTGCGCACTGCCACGCGCTTAGATATTTGTAATTCGTGCCAACGAATGCTGGTGGGTGGTTTGTTCTTTCAATGAAAGAAAGTGTGTTATGCCTCTCCGTGGGCTGCTATTGGGAAACTGCATCCTTAATGTGTCCACTTTCAAGCAATATTCTGCAAAATCAGGCCAATTGGTTTAATAATTACTGCGTAGAGATAAGACCAAAATTATTTTTAGAAAACGTCTTTAAAAGTTCAGTTGGTAATTGATTTTTCATAACGAGTTTCATACGCAAATGAGTGCAAATGTGTAAGGGTGGGTTAAGACCAAGCGAACGAACAAGAATTCTATGGCATTATCTCTTATGTTTCCTTTGTAAAAATAAAGACAAAACATGTTCTAGAGCATTCGCTCGTTGGTTTTAAACCCACCCTAATTAAGGCAGCACAAAAATTGCTTATTATCTTAGCCTAATCTCAACATATTGACGAATAATAATAATAATGGCTGAGGCTTAGTTCCGGCAAAAAATTCAATATTCTTCTTAGTTCGAGGCAGTTTCGCGTGCAAACAAATGAAGGTATATTTTATTATTTCCCAACTTATCACTTTGAGTTGTCATCGAACCATCACGATGTCCTAAATATATTACAAAGACGCTCTCTGAGAACTGACATCGGGGACGTTCCCTTAGCATTATTTATTGCTTCCCCACGTCCGTTATTGTTCGGTGAAATCTTAATAAGTAGCGTGTTTTAATTGCCTATCTGGCTTTCATCGTTGCATGAAACACAGCAATTTGGGCTAAGTTTCTTTCATTAACTCATTATTATGTTTGCTCGATTGGCACGGCGATGGAGAAGCAAATGTATTTAAGGAAATGGGAATGAATTCGATATGCGTACTGGCATGATCAATATTAGGTTTTGGCCATTTAGGTCTCTGTTTTTTTTTTATACGGAACAAATACGGGTCGTCATAGGTTAATTTAGCCAAACCTTGCATGTGTCTATTCGTGATCGAGCTCGAAAAATCGACACTTACCATTCTATATTCGTGGAAAATCGCAGGATTTGTCGTTGTCGGCAATATAGTTACAGTAATAATAGATATATAATATTAAATTACGTTGTAGGCTATTTATCGCTCGCCTTGGCTTGTTAACAAGAATTAAATCATTTACCGAGCATAAAGCCATTTCTGTAGCAGAATGTAACCTTAGCTAACGATTGCGGAAGCTCGATCTTTCCTCCGTCGGATTCCAATTCACCCATTAACGGTTTAGTTACGCTTTGAACTGGGAACTACAGTTTTAAATCCGTTCCAGGGCCGCTTTTAGACGCATCAACCAATTAGTGGCCAGTTACAATATTAGTTCTTTGTTTCGGTGAGATTCTTTTTTTGTATTTATTTATCGTGTCAATTTACATTCTAACAATTTAACACCCTGCGAGGACATCAATGATGCCTTCATTGTTTTGAAGAAATATGTTTTTAAGGCATTGATTGCAAAACACGTCACTGAGATGCTTATTTTTATCCCCCGACCCACAAAAGAGGGGTATTATTTGTTTGCAACGTTTGTCTGCATGTGTGTCCATCGCCTAGGGCCGAATGGGTAAACCAATTTCAATGCGGTTTCAATTTAAAAGTTGTGTTTTCTGCTCAATTTTGTTGAGCCAAAAATTAATTAGTTTTGTATAGGGATCTCGTTGGGAATTTCTAATCTTAAAGACCCATATCCGTCCCATATCCCACCCATACCCCTTAGTACCCATTTTTAAAACAAAACCCCGGGACCCTGCAGAAGAGATTTAAAAGCTTTACAAATCAAAATTAGCACAGTTAAATTTTGAAAAAATATATATATTTATGTTTTCGGCTGGTGTTGGATACGTAAAGCTTTTAATCAATAATCTCCTCAGTCACGATTGGTGCTTGTGCGCTTGTGTAACCAGAAATTCCAAAACACTTATAAAATCGTGACTGTTTGCCCAATACCTGTCATGAGCTCTACCATTTTTATCGTTTCACGGATTTTATTGTTTCATGCTCAAGCGACTTGCGCAATTATAAATCGTGAGTTCCGAGTCGGAAGCAGTTACTTTTAAATAGGAACCTAGCTGCTTCGGGTTAACACTAACATTATTTTTGACGACACGTTGGCCTACGAAGCTAGCGGTCCCGGGTTCAAGTCCCAATAAGGGCAGATATTTGTGTGATGAGCGCGAGAATTTGTTCCTGAGTCTTGGATGTTTTCTATGTATTTAAGTATGCATTTTATCGTTGTCTTAGTACCCATACTACAAGCATAGAGCTTAGTTAGGGACTAGGTCAATTTGTGTGAGATTGTCCACTGTTTTTTTTTTTTGCGGCCGCGCTGGCCCAAACTGGGCCAAGACCATAACAATATATTTATGTATCTATATGTTAACGTGTATGCGATCCAAAATTGAATGTTTAACTGTAACTCATGAACTAATTATGTTTGAAAAATAAGCAAGCTTAGAACTTTGTTTGATTGACGCCTAGTATTAATTGAATTGAGAGATTAAGAGCGTCGGTGGCCTAGTGGCTTGGGGGTCGACTCGTGATCGTAAGGTACCGAGTTCGAACCCCCGCGGTCACCATGTACCAATGAGTTTTTCTAACCTAAATGCATTACCCGATGCTCTTACGGTGAAGAACATCGTGAGGAAACCTGCACATTCGAACAGCTGAGTGTGTAAGAGGGTAATTGCACAAAAGATCCTAAAGGTTCGAAGTGTATCCGAAAGGGCCCATCTTTAGGATAAGATAAGATAAGATAATTTAATTGACAATATGTCGAATGATAATCTTTATGGGATAATGATTGTTGATTTCATATGGACATGTCAACCTAACTTCGACGTCGTTAAGATGTTGCTCTATACGTGTCATGAATCATAAAATGTTGGCCAAAATCTAAGAACAGAGAGTGTGACGGCCAAATGACAGCGGAACTGCTTAACCAATTATTTACCTGCCACACATAGTCGTCCGCGAACATGTTAATGTCAATCACACTTGGGAGTTTCGCAATACCTAAGCGCGGTGGGCAAGCGCAGTAGGTCAACTAGGTCTTCAGTCTTGGAGCTCTTATGCAACCTCTTTAGAAGAGCCTAGAGTGCTATGTCAAATTATGATACTTATCAATAAATTTTTTAGTTGCTAAATAATAATAAAGAAACCTTTTTTGGGTTTTGTACCCTGAGGACAAAACGGAGCCCTTCTCCAATGTCTGTCGAGCCGTCCGTATATCACTGAGTATTTAAATTTGTAAAGGCGCATACACATAGCGATCCGTTTTACAGGTCCGTTATTTGATGGCGTATGTAGTTGTATGAGTCAGTTCACACCCAAAACAGAATTCTGGATCCAGTAAAAAAGAAGATTACAAGGTGAAAAGATCCGTTAAAAAGGATCCTGTAAAATTGGACGTTCTTTGTGTATGCGCCCTAAGTGACGTAAACTGTAATGGTGGTAACAAAAATGCGTAAAGCATAGCCAAAAAAAAATACCTAACGAACTCGTTGAAGTAGAGTGTTGTAGAAAATAGAGATTTGTTTTAAATCAATTAGATTATTTTATTTATTTTGTCGTTTTTTTGAAACTAAATAAAAATAAAGCTAGGTACCTAATGTAATAAGTATGAATGTCATCAACATAACACAAAGTTTGCGGTTTTGGTCATACACAGCCTAGCCAATTGTTTGGAAAGTCGTCCGCGCAAGGCTAATAAATTTTTATGTAGCATTGTTTCATTGTCTCGACTGTTTCAATGACGCCGTAATACTATGCAAGTGAAATCTTCTTCGATTTGATACCTATTTATAATCCGCATTTTCGGTGATGATTCAAAATGCATGATGTACGATCATCTTAGAACTTGACATTCTAATGACTGCATTGTCCATTTTGTTTAAAATTTCATCGAAGTCTTTAATGTTTGTTTACTTATCGGATTTATCTTCTTTGTTACAGGTAAGGAAGAAATTCGGAGAACAGTTTAACATAATCGCCAATGTTATCTTTGGTAAGTCAGGTTTTTTTTATGGAATACAGAGGACTTTATTATTAAAAGCAAAGGCGGATAGCGGTTTCCTAAGTCAATATATAATTATTTTAATGTTATGTTATGAATGAAGTAATAGTGACAAGTGGATGACTGTAATTGACTACAGCATCCTTCGTTTTGTACTGTTACTTTTACTTATTCAGGAGTCAATACTCGTGGCTCAACATTCATTATTTCCAGGGAAACGTCATTCTTGTATTTCCGGTAAATAATGATATGTTATCGAAGTATTTTTTCGTGTTATGAATTTGATAATTTCACGTGAGAAGCAGCTACTAAACTACACCACATCGCGTCACGTGCGAAATATTTGTTTACAAAATGTATTTAAACTTCCGCATTATAATTTTATATTTGGCCGTTAAAATCTTGGAAATGTTTACGTTTAATTATTTTTAGCATTTTGACACTGGACTCAGTGCAGTGAAGTTAGCAAAACCTGGGAAAGAGAACATCGATAGCTTTCAACTGTTTTTTTTTATTTTTAACTCACAACATATATTTTACAAACACTGCACCCCAACAGGTCGTCTGTCTATGGATTCAACGCAGGTCTTCTTTACTCTGAAATTATTTTTTTACTTCACTCAAAAAAACAGTCTTTAATGTTTACTCCTTGCTATGTGCATATTTCAATCTTCCTGGGGCCGTAGCCAGGATGCCAAGATGCCAACAAGATGGTTGATCACGTGGTTTATCGCTACGCAGAAGAATGTCAACCCATACATTTTTAGTGATAGAAAAGAGAAACGTTAGTACTTAGCGTTTGCATCTTGGCTAGTTCCTCTATTGTAATCAGAAGTTATTTTATTAAATAAATTACCCCTATTTTAAACGTGAGTATAGGTGGTAATACTTTTTGCATGTAAACATTACATCGGTAATTTATCATACCCTGCGCACGAGTGGCCAGACGCGGCTATCGGTTCTGGCTAGTTTTCAAGTGCGCGTCCATTAGAGCAGTATTATGCGTATCCTGCTGATAGCGGATATTTTGGCAACATATTACTAATAGGAATTTTGATACAGTTTTCCTTTAAATATAACTAGTTCATTTTACAATAATGTAACTTATTTTGAATTATGATTATTTGAATGGTATTAGGTCTATAATTAGATGAAACAATCAAGGAATTCCTACCTTAGAGATATTGTTTCTATTAAATAGCTGAATTAATTTAGTACCTACCTGATACGTTTCTATTCTTTTGAAAAATAATACCGAAACTACATACCAAGCCCTAACCCAAAGCTAAATAGTTAGGTTTTGCAAGAATAAGCTGATTCCATTAATCGAGCGCAGCAAAATGTTCCATAAAAACTCATAGTGGTAGACTGCTATTCATCGAGGTGGTGGGGAAGGAAAGACAGCGTTTGCGAGTAGTACGGTAATCGAACCTAGCCTCAAGCAGTACCCGAAACAGTTCCTCGGGAAACTCCACATTATAAATGCAGTAAAATATGTATGCAAACGAAAACCCAAGCCGCTTTACTTTGAATACGATCAAATGGAAGGAGGTTACGTTCAGGTTTTACGCGTTTTGTTCAATTGTTTTGTTTATTTTTGTTGAACAAAACTTCTGAGGAGATAATATGGAAAGCGGTAATTGTTTTAAAATCAAACACTGGGGCTTAAAGCGGAATGGAGGGTAAGAAATATAAATTTGTTAAAGTATGTTTCGACCGTTTAATTCTTATTATTGCTTGTAGGTACTTAAGATCCAGGAATAAAATACAAGGACATAGTTATTCAACTTTTAAAGTTGTAACCTGTGGTTGTCGCTAACTGTATAACGTAAATTAAATATACTCTACTCTAGTTACATATATAAGAGTGGGCAGCCACCATGTATGTGGTCACCAGTTCAAAAGGAAAGGCCAACCATTACCATTTTTAACCAAACATTAAGTAGTTATAAGACTATTTTCGAGACTTTAGTCAGTCAGTCAAACGTGGATTAAAACAACTTGGAGTAATGATATTAAGTGCATTGTTCTCTCTCATGCGGCCAACTTAGTCACGAACTCGTGTAACTCGTTAGCTAATTGACGTGGATAGATGGCGCTGTAGTCACCACAGCAATAGTGCGTTGATCGAAACAACTACGAGTCAAGTGACATAAAAAAAAACCACACCGTTTCAGTTAGGTTTTAGTCATCCCTTCGATGACGGTATTATTATTATTATTGTAATCAAAACATAACGTGTTTGTTTACATTTTGTAAGTTTGTTTGTTTGGAAAAGACAACATGTTAATTTTGTGTCAATTACTTTGTAAATGAGCTTTTGTTTTGTACAGTCGAGTACGAACATATGTAAACACTTTTTCAACTTATTTCAGTGAAATAAGGTCCATAAAATGTATACATATCTTTGTATTCGACTTTAAATGAGGAGGTTTTTTCTTTATTGTTAGTAACTAATGTAACATTGGCTTGTGCTTGATTTAGAATTTTTTTTTGATTAAATGTTACATTATAAATTCTGTAATTTTTACGAATGATTTAATAAATCGCAATAAAAAAGGAAGTCCGAATTAGATGTGGGGAAATTAAATGAATCTGCTACATATATAAATTACAAATATTATCTTACTTGAAGATTCAAAGTTCTGCTCTGTTAATGAACATCAGAAAAACAGAATAAAGTGGTGATGCTCTCACGACTCAAGGTTTATCGACTCATATCTTCTGCCGTTACGTCAATCTTAATTCTGTAACAACACAGTCGCTTTTCCAAGTCCGTGTGCATTCATAGCAGATATGGTGCATAACGGGCTGTATGTAATTAGTTTTATGGATATTTCAAAGAGCAATTAATTAACGCCTGCGCCGTACAGGCCCATTCGACATCGTGGAGATAAAATTAAGCTCCTTTCAATCCTGCCTCTTTATGACAAATTGACTATAGTCACAGTTTAAGGCCCAGCCACACCGGATACGTGCGCTTAGACGTGACTTGCGCGTGCGCTTTCCACTGCGGTGTATAGTATGAATTCTCATACGACATGTCACATACAACTCAGCGGAAAGCGCACGCGCACGTCACGTCTACGCGCACGCATCCGGTGTGGCTGGGCCTTTAACCTCTCTTTGTAGTTGTCCCCGTTGACGGCATTTGCACAAATAAAAATGGATTTATTTGTTTAACAGGTATTGTGGCAAGTAAATTTATAGTTTTCAGTATTCGGGACTTCATTACCCTTATGCTTCTATTCTATTCTTTATTGTCTTTTCCCCTATTGTTAGCGTATTGAAAACATAAGATAGGTCCTATTATCTCAACGGTAATGGCGTCTGAGTTGTCAACAATATGATTCTTAGGAATAAGGTAGCCCTAGCCTGTTAGCTGAAACGTTACGATGTTAACGTATTTTTTTAAAATATTTAAGGTCTGTTCATCCTTACTTGTCTTATAAACTTTAGTAAACAACTTTCTAACCTCAAAATGAACCTTTTTTTGCTAAAACAGCTCTTTTATAAACCGAGTTAACATTTTGGACATCGCTTGGCCAATGTATTGTCTGTGATTGCTTTATTTTGTTTAAAATAGCCGTTTTAGCCAAAAAAGGTTCATTTTGAGGTTAGATAGTGGTTTACTATATAAGACAAGTAAGGATGAACAGACCTTAGTTAAGGAGCGACGTTGATCACTTTCCATCAGGTTTCTAACAAAAGAACTCATATTAAATTCCAGTCTTTTATTTATAATCAGTCGAAAGATCCACGCTTGTTAATAGCGGTAAGAGCATTGTGAACCGACGCTTAAATCGCGTAGTAACTGTAAAAAAATCCATACAAAATCATCTACGGGCAAAAACGTTTCTCACACCTTAAAACCTACCTAAAATCCACCTATTACCAAGAAATTTTCATAATATCTACAATCTTTTTTAAAAAATCGTAATAATCAGACTACGCGCACATGACATTCAATACCCTATTAACTCAAAAATAAATTGTAGCGCATAACTATTTGTAGTAGTTTGAATTTAGAATAAATTTTTCAACACCGTCCCATTTCGAGTTAAGACGGCATTGATTGTCATGTGCGCTACGTTTAAGGGGAGGGAAACATTATCGCATTTGGTATGGAAATTTTCAGCTTCAGAATCCTCTTAGCGAGTCTGTAGTGTTTTACTCGTACTGTATTAGAAATTAATAGTGACTTCCGAAAGTCAGGGGTTATTACTGGATCGCTTTAGACCGTCACGACGCCGCACCAAGGATAACGTTTATTTTAAAATTGTGTGACAGTGGCGCTAATCACGGATCCGTCAGCCGGCGACGACGCGCGGTTCCGTCGATGTATTTACGTCTCTTTCATTAGTTCTCGGAAGCCGCGGGAAGTGAAAGGGTTTTGTATCGGAAACTACGTTTTTTTGTCAGATTTCGGAAGGTTAAGTTTTTGTAACTTGACGTGTTAATTTCAGTTCAGTTCACAAACTATTAAATTTAGCCACTTATAAAACAAGAAAATGATTAAGCATGTTTTAAATCTGATTGACCAAAGCAAGCACAATCATAAACACCATTTTGCCATTTCTGAGTTAAAAAGCCATATTAAAAGATTTTTTATGTAAGACTAGAGTACATATTTACATACATACATTAAATCACGACTTTTCCCAGAGGTGTTTGTAGAGACCGCTTCTTTCTTAAGATTGTTTAATTCAAAGTTTAAATTATTGCATTATTTATCTCTAAAACTGTTTATAATCTCATTTATGTGTCCGGCCAACAGGTTTTAGAATACTTACTTGAAAATCGTTAAACTACGTCGTACTACGTATTGTACAGTACAGTAATTCTCAACCTGCTATAAACTATGAATGATTTAGTAATGTCCACATCGTTCAGCTACCTTTTACTTTCTTTGCCCCACGTCTCGTCGAGCAGACATGTAAGTTAATGACTGCCTTGTCCCGGTTTAGATGCGCAGATATTACTACTTCGGTACTTGTTATGGTGCCGCCGTGTCGTTGTCATCGCATATCGCGTTATTAGCCTTAAAATGTTCATGGCTTCTTTTATGATACTGACTATTATTAATGTGCTCATCAAAGGTAAATGGACTTAAACTGCGTTCCATTGGAGAAAAACTTTATTGTTAGTAAAATAACGTAAAAATTTCAAGGGTCTACCCGACCGAATTTATTGACTAGGAATCAGCTTAAGCGGACTGCTTTGATGCAGCCTTGGCCAAAAATATATATATAATTGCGTTTTTCATATAAGTCAAACTTGAAAAGGTGCATGTATGTCTTATATTATAGAAAGTTGTATATCTATCGGAAAAAATAATATTATTTGACGTTAATCGTAATTCCGTGAAAAAAATACAATTAATCATTTTGTTGTAAAACCCGATTTTTTCTAGCTTCAGATTTCACACGAAAATAGTTCAAAATGATAATCTACTAATAATTTGCACATGTACAAACACATTTTATATTTTACATCTTTGTGTATTTTTGAAATTAGAAAATAATACTTTATTTATTATAAGTTACAAAGGAAAAAATGGGTTGCTCAATACTTTTGCCCAAGGCTGTAATTTGGGTGGAACATGACGATTGATTTTCCATGACTCCCGTTAATTTTTTATTTTTCCTCTGGCTACATTTGTACTGGACCGCGAGTTGGTGCAACTTGAATGGCCACTCTTGATGATTTACGTCGAAACGGTTCCCCTTGAACTAATTATAAATTTCACCGTTAACGAGACCAATTCCCGTCCTAATTTAGCCCTTGTTTCGCACCGCAGTTCCGATTGTTTAGACTCGCCAGTTCCTTCCAGTTTTCATGGAGAATTATGGAGTGAGGCCAATTCTGTTAGGCATTCGTATACATCCGCCGGGAGCGTGTCGATTCTTATTGTAAATGCAAATTTCGAGTTAACAATCTACTCTATTTTAGGAAGCACAGGTCTAATGTATGTACAAGTGCATATGCCATAATTTCATCTCAATTGTACATGGCTTATAGCTAGAATTTTACAATCTTTGACTTAACTGAAGGTAAGGATGCTTGATATTCCTTTAGCAAGACAAATGTAGACACAGGATTACAAACTATACATACATACTCATCTCCATAAAATTGGCCGCTTATAAACCGTACAAAAAACCGTTTCATTTTTTTCTTAATCTTTCTTAAAATATACGTAATATCTTGATATATTTAATTAGACTGACTATCTGAATATGCCGTTGATCATTTTTTCAGGTTATAAGCAGACCTTCTCCGCAAAAAAAAAAACACCGATTTGTCTAACTATTTCACAATTGAGAAGGCGGAAACAGAAACTATCACATAGAACGGATCGTCAATTTAAACTACTATTCTGAACCATAAACCAGGGAATGATGCCAATAGACGTAATAAATAAAGCAGTTAGTTTGCTAAGCTTTATGATGCAACTTTTAGTTTAAAAATAAATAATGTAAAATTTTACTCGGTTTTTCGGTTTATCAGATACCTCTACTACTGTCCTCCTCGTTGACGAATGAAGTGTGAAGATATTACTTTAAATAAAAAGATTTTGTATTTATGCGATCTATTTAAATAATGCTTCCCATTGAGAACAAGTAAGCTTCAAAAAACGTGAAATGTCTTTCATACGAGTATTGATGACTTTTGAAGTCTATTTGTCTGTGATTTGATTATTAGTGTTAAGGTTTATTTTGGCTCCGTAAAACCATTTACGATAGCGATTTATTTGTTTACACTGTTACCGCCTAGCACTCGGCTGTCTCCTCCAAGGCTATCTGGAATCTGGTTAGATATTATTAGTGCTGACCGCGGGAAAGTTTCGCAGTTAACTATATTTTTAGTTATTAGGTTACCTTATGACCGTCCCACGCCACCAGTTGCGAAGTGCGTTCTATTATTTGTGAGATATTTCGAGGACCGTCTCAGGTGCGAGCCAAATGTTGGATAACATCAAAGTGACATTTTACCAGTCAACTCATACGAGTGATTCATGTCCTTTTAATAACCTGCGGACGAGTACGCGCCACGCGAGCCAAATTGGAGGAAACACCTGACTTCAAAAGTTGGTAATTAATAATTTAATGCATATTTTTCATAATTATTGATATCAATGGCCTTGTAATGTCTCTCAAATAACATATCTCAAAAAAGTTCAAGAGTTACTAACTTATTTGGGATATCTGTGGGATTGTTGTTAGAATTGATCTGTGTAACATGTCTTTTAAAAATAAGTACCTACTTCCTTTATGTGTCTGGCCGACACACCTATAAATCTAACAAGTTTATGTTCTGCGATATTATTAATCAACCATAACCTATTGCGATCACGTATTTCAGTTGTATGTCTAGAATGTTGAACAGGAATGATAAAACGTAACAATTCCATAGTAAGACTTCCATCGTCATTGAAACCACGATACGATACATAAATTGAAGCCAGACATTGTGGCTATGTTATTTTAATTTTAAGCTGTTTCTTACTTTGCGGAAATAATCGGTGTATTATTACTGAACTTAACTATACTAAACGGGTAAATCATAGCAGTCACATGGCCATGGATGTTTCACGAGAAACTGGCTGGAATTTGTATTACAAACCAAGTTCTCTTCACAATGCCTTAAACCATTTCCGCCTTGAGAATCATCTGCTTAACAGTGCGAACAACCGAAGATTCCGCGGAACAATAGAAGTTATATCCACCTCGGTCTAGATTGTCTTATCCATCATGAGAACGAAACATCAGTAGCTTTTGTATTTCCATACAATGCGTCGTTGACTTCGTTTAGTTTCTAAATGATTTGCATAAAGGAGACGGTCTGTTTGATTCAGTACGTCATACAATATTAGTGCTTGTGGTGTTCGTGTGTTATTACTTTTTCTCTGCTAAATGAACGACATTTGACGTACGCGTTAAAGTTGAATAACCTGCGGGCCTAGACAAGATGCATTCGGCGAACGTTAATGACCACCGAAATTATAGTAAACGGATAGGTAGGATTGCCGTAAGCTTCCGGGCGGTTCTGTAGGGCGCGTAAGTAAATTTGAGATAATTTAACAGTTTTCGAAAGTCGTTATTTATCGTAGAATGCATCTTCTTTAGGGTCGATATGACTGATAAAAACAACTAGACCTGATCAAAAAATTTTTTTTGATTCTGTTCACTTCTGATACATTTTCAAAGGTCTGATATATCCCTGGAAAATGCTACTGAAGCGACCAGCTCCGGCTTTGCACAAATGCGATATCGATGTAGGTACTACAAAGTTCTAAATCTTTCTTAATAAATGGTTTAAATGAAGGTGTCCACAGCATCTAAACCTATGTAGTAGTTCCAGAGATTAGCGCGAACATATACACACAGACTGATGCAGCAGGGAATTTTTATTTAGAATATGTAGTGTAGACATATGGTAGGTACCTTACCTATTGTACCAGTACGCCGATATTTACCTTATTATTACATTTTGACAAAATCATTTCTTGGACTTCAAAAACGGGGATGCAATCCATTGTATTACGTTACGTATCGTCAAATAAGTAAAATCCGAAATTTCTAGAATACACGCGCGCGAATTCACGGAGTAAAAAACTTTTAAAAATATCACGACTACAATTTAACATTTGCAGACGTTCCCAAAGTAAAAGTTCTTATGGTTCCTAGTCATCACATCTTGAAATCAGGTCCTTCAATCTGTATAAGACAGCTAAACTTGCACCTTTGCAAGTGAACGCTACAATTGTCGTTTGCATTTATGTCTTGCGGATGCGCGCGCTTTCTGTGCGCCGCGCCACGAACAGTTTCCGGTACGATCGGTGCCTAGTATGCACTAATTGTGGTACAACAATGCCTTATTAGTGACACGCTATAAAAAAGCTGATTGAATTGTATCGTGAGCTCTGCTAACTCCACTAAATATTAACTTGGAAAAGCAATGTGTGATGAAACTGAGTTTAAGGTCTAGCAGCTGTTTTTGCAGCCGTTCTGTTCTTTCCGCTTCCGTTTTGTGTGTATTTTTTCTATTACCTTCTTTAAATCAGTCTTCGAGGTCTCTATGTCAGGAACGATAATTAAAATAACTAAAGTGGAAAACGAGTCCTTGCAAACGTGAACTGACCGGACACCACACACAGCTGTTCACGAGCTGTTCGTCATAACGCGTATCTCCGCCATCATCGCCATTGATGTGATTAGATGTTCATTAAAATTGGTTGAGATTATTTGATAGTGCGGATGAAATCTGTTTACTTTACTAATAAAAAAAAATCTTCACGTTCTCCAAGACATGCGCATTCTAAACGAATAGTTACTCTTCACGTTACAACACGTTGCTTTTTTTTTCAATATGTGTTCTTTTTATTTAGGTATACCTACTTTTCTCGTGACAATACAATACTAAAATATTGCCAACATAATTTAGGAATGTAATTAATGTTTGTCTAATCAACTTTCTACTTCAAGCGACATGTTCTGGAGTAACTAAAGGGCACACCACATGCACACCCTGAAAAGGAAATAGTTGTGTAATGAAGAAAGCTGGACATACAAGCGTTAGCTCGTTGACGTTCCGGTGTCCAAAGCTCACTGACATGTCATACCTGTCCTTAACTTTCCTCGTGACGAGCCGAGCGTTGAACCGCGCAGTTCAAAAGGGAAAACCACTTTACGCGTATGCGTGCTGCGCTTGTTTCACGTCTTTATCTACCACTTTTCTCGCAATATCAACTATACACAGCAGAAACAGGGTCCATTATGCGGTGTTGTGTTTTAACAACTCTAAATCGCGACGTCAAGATGTAAATTGCAGCAATTTTCATTTGCATTTGCGCACATACACCGCTGCGGTGGATTTCACTCTCTGTGTTGCGCTGAAAGTGCTCTGATTAAAAACTCGTTAAAGCGACGAAGATCGAATAGTTGTCTTCTTAGTGTCCCAAAAAACAATCAGTAGCTATTAATTAAAAAAATAATGCGGAACAAAACCTGTTCCTAAAATAAAATAAAACAACATATTAAATGTTACACTGATTCTTATACTACAGTGTTGTTGGTGGTCGTACTCGTAGATAGTAGTCTCTAATTGTAGTTATAAGATTCTTCTGATAGCTCAGGAGTTGCCGAAGAAGACTTCGAATATCCCACAACCGCCAGTTCAACACGCGGCGTGCCGGCCGACGCACGTTCGTATCGTTTGTTCACGTTTGCTTCGACGAACGTTTGGGCCAATATTTGCACAATGGGCAGTGTGAGTGAAGTGATGTTCAAATGTGGTGGGAACCATGGCACATTATGAAACAAGTGTGCTGACCTTTTCAAATGTTTGTGGACGGACGTGGTGAGTTCTGTTAAAAGGTTTTTTTGACGTTACTTTTAATGAAATTTTAGACCGGTTAAAATCAGCCAAAAAACTTTTGAATAGTAATAGTATTATTATTTAAAATGTCAATGTTTTGCATGTTTGGTGGCCTCTGATAAAATATATTTAGTGTTTATTAGCATGCAAAAACAATCGCATAACGTCGCGTGTTCCAATGCAATCGCATGTAGAAATGTGGCAACATAAATATTCCATACATTGCGGTACGTATCTACTTTTCATATTCATTAGGTTTCCGTTTAAGGCCTTAACAAGTAACGAAATAATTATACTGAAAGTAGCATGATTTAATTTGTCATTCAACATGCGCATGAGTGTGTTATTTACAACTTTGGCGACCCTTCTACTCGTGCTGAATCAAAATATCTTTTGGCAAAGTTTAGGGATATACATGCATTGGCTGTGATCTCTTCCTTATACTATGTATGTATTATTTCTATAACTATGTTTAAGCTGGTGTACCAGCTTAAACATAGCAGCAGCTGCAGCTGCAGCTGCAGCTTAAATTTATTTACCAATTGTTTATAAACATTAAAAAAAAAGTTTTTTTTTGTCTTCGATAAGTGTTTTGCATTAAAAATTAATTTGAAAAATAACGAATTAGTTCGCATTTTTTTTACTGACTATAGATAAGCAGACTGCCTGTCTGGGATGAAGGTAGATGCCGAAAAGCCCACCCAAAATCCACTGGGCCAAAAAAAGTTTTTAATGCGTGACTTAATGGACAGTTTAGTCATGGGCCCGACCGTAAACTTGAAAAGTTCCGGTCGGCCTTGCTACCCCCAAGGTCAAGCGATTTCCACGGATTGCGTTAGCCTTTGTTTCCCCATAAGCATGAAGAAACCAATCGATGTCGTCCATGGTTCAAGGTACCTATTACCACAGTATAAGACTTGTTAAACTATGCTATTACTAAATAGCTGTAACGCATACGATGTCGCATATTGTTTACATTCCGTTACTTGCATTAGGTAACAACATAAACAAGTCGTGATCATGCGTACATCACTGTGACGGAAATCACTTTTAAAGCCAGAACGTCTGCTACCAATAAAATATCCCCTTTTTCCTCTCACTGCATTGCCTTGAGTGCCTAGGTTTGCAATGCAAGTTACTTCACTGTTGATTCGTGTTGATTTGTCGTTATCCTCCATCCCTTTCCTTTTTGGTACGTACTTCTACTTTGACGACATTCTTTTAAAAAAAAAAACTACACTGCTGTTAATGACGATAGAATCTGCGGCTGATTAACTTGAACTTATAGCATAGTACTTAACAGATAACAGCATACTTTGAAGCCCAAGTCATCAATCAGAAGTTTAGAACAGTACTATGGTGTGGCGACAGCCTTTTTTTACGTTAAAATTGGAGTGGTGCCAGAGCCGTAAACAATACCTGCCAGCCAACGTGGTTCTCGAGGCCGTTCCGCAATTCAGCACGATGCCTGATAAGATCCTAAATACAATCAACGCAAATCATAAAGAGCTAAGCGTACTTGAAGCGTTAAAATTATTATATGCTATAAAACAAAAGTTTAATAAGTTTGCGGCAGGTCTGTAAATCGTATTTGTCCACTAGCATCCGCGCAGAAGCTTTTTCTACCCCTCTTATTGTTTGATTTTCTGGAACCAAATATGTCTCTCTTCGGGCTATAGACTATCTCTGTTCTGTACCATATCACATCGGTCGGTTGGGGCACCAAACCGCAAAATCAGAACAAACGAACGCACTTTTGAAATAACAGTGACAAATTATTACATAAACAATCACAAATGTTGGCTTTGTTATATTTATTCCCAATTTTACTTCAAATGGTGTCTGATTATTCTGATTAATTATTACTGTACCTATTTATAATGAAAATATATATTTTATTAAATGTGTTCATTGTGTAGCTGTACTGGCTTTTCTACTTACTGTAGTGCGTGGGTTTAGGAATTCTGTTGTAAAATCCACCCTTAATTTAAAAATGTTTCTGTTTCTATCGTGCATGCTATTTCATTTGTGGTCCAGATTCTTAAAAGTATAGAAACATTATTATCTCATGTAATTACAGTATCGCTGTTTGTTTAATCACGGTTTGACACTTTAGACCAACATAATCAAACCGCTTGTAAAGTTTTACTATCATGTCGCTAATTTATTTTTGTCATAGAAGTTAGTCATAGACCATTCGGTTAGTAGACACCTATAGTATTTTCTCTGTTTATAAAGACAATCTTACCACTGTTTACTTTCAAACTTTCTCTTATCTAATGTGCGTTACCATAATCGTTTTATACGAGGAATGGTGTGCTTTTCTTGTCTTTTGTGAGCGATAAAGCGATAACTCTATCGACGATAGTGTCATTTCATGACTAAAATTTACAACGAACCTGTAAATGAACCTGGAAATAGCGGGAAAATATCAAATAAACATACAAAGTGAAATTAATTCAAAATAAATACGCGATTTCCTAAAAAAATTATGGGTGTAGGTATTTGTTCTGGTGCCGAGCTGGTTATGACAGAATCTCCGCGAATGAAATCATATCTCATCACCGGCACACGCTCCACACGCACAGAGACTCGTCGTCCGATTGTTCGGCGGCTCGTTGTGTCATTATTTCAGAAACAATGTGTGATTGCTATTAATATTAAAATTCATCGCAGTTTCTTTTGTTTGGTTTTATCAGATCTACGAAACAAGTTTCCTAATCTTTTCGCGTTAGATGTTAACCCCAATTTCTACTCTAGATGAAAAAATTAGATAAATAGTTACTTATTGAATATTATACTGCTTGAGTAAAATATTGTGTTCAACATAAGTAGTGAAGGAGATAATATCTCAGAAATGATTAATATTATTTTATTATTAATCGAATCGTTAGCTATAGAAAGCTTATTATCAGATAATGGATATCCTGAAGAAATAACATTCCGGTAATTTCCTTCAATGATTCTTTCATTGCCCTTAATTGGGAAAAGTATATGACTTCATCATTAAAACAGATTACTCAACCATCTTAAATATAGACATGCAGTGAGGAAAAATACGGACATACCTCCGTGCCTATATATATTATAGGTGTACGATATTAATTTCAAATTGCCGGTTTACACAGGATACTGTAACCGCAACCTCATAAAATTGATTATTAAAGTATGGTCCCGTGTTGAGTGAGACTTTATAATCGACGGATATGTGTGAAGGAGATGTATCCAAACGTTTAGTTTTCCCCTATTGCGTATTATTATTTAGAAATTGGCTATTTCCTCGACAGGTGGTTACGTCTTAAGTTTTAATTAGAATATTCCACAACAAATAGACTGAAACAAATAATCGAAACCAATTTGTTATGATTGAATACAGGGCCGGTATTCTATTCGGTAAAATCGATATCGTATTTGACTTGTTATAGAATTGTCAAAGTTTTGATAGCTCTTATTTACTTCACAGTACGGCGGCCGACTTAAAAACCATTCTATAACAGGTCAAATACGATATCGTTTTTACCTACTAGAATAGAGGCCCAGGAGCAATGTTTGACTTTAATCGACGTACATAAGGACGGGTACATGTATGCGGTAGTTTATGCATTGTTTATTATGAAATATTTTTAAACGTTTGTTTCCTTTTTGCTAAAATAAATTTAGCATAAATTTAGCAGCACTGTTTTCTTATTTTTGATTTAGCTGTCATTTAAAGTAACCCAGTTTGAACAAAATATGAAGCATTATTAAATTCAAGTCGTTATAATAATCGCGGGTGATGACAAAGCACTGAGAGAATTAACGTAATTATACCGCACCCTTTGTCCAATACCAAGAAACGCGAAAAATAATGTCCCTTTTATGACGCGAGTGTTAGTACGTGCCGACTGATATACGCAATCGACAACGGCATTTGTGAATCATAATCTCTTTTCTTATTGCATTAGCTTAGTGTTCGTTTATATTAAAATCGAGTATATGTGTGTGATTAACTGTTTCTAGATTATGTGATTTATGTGGTAACTAGGTAGAAACAAAAATACAGGAATAACTCTTTTAATCGGCTTAAAAAAAGGGGAAAGGTTCCAGTGGCACAGCTAGGCAATCAAGGGCCCTGGGGCAACCAAAACTGGGGCCCTAAATTGTTTAGGTTTTATCAATATTTCAAAAATTCAAAGCTACTTTATCATAAATCATAAATAATCATAATTAGGTATCATCAGCTAGTTGACTAGCTAGTTCAGTAAAAGATTAGCGAATCAGTTTTTTGGCCTAGCCCTTTGATAGCTACGCCAGTGAAGGTTCTCAATTTATTTGAATATTTTTTTGTAAGTCTCCACGCATTACTTTTTATTGATAGGTACTCCTATATACCGACTGATGAGGAAATTTTATTTTCACAACTGATATGTTCAAAAGAATGATTCGTCGGGTATTTCAATAACGTCATAATTATTTTAAATTAACATTTTATCTCCTGGCTCTTTTATTGCTTATACATATAAAACGAGCCCTTTATGTGAATGCATCGTGTGTGCATAATGGGACAACAAGGCCCGCTTCCAATGCGGCATTGTGTTGTTATATTGTAAAAGGAGATCGTAGAGGTCAATTGCATGAGTAAATGTAACACGCGTTTTCCGTTTTTTTTATCGGTGAGGTCACTTGCCTGTACGCTTGCAGTTGTGGCGGTTAGGTACTGCAGGTACTTAGGGCCGCATCACGCGGATCTTGGCAGAGATGCCCGTCTCATCACATTCCGAAAATGAAAATTTCCTTTACTTTACATTTAATACGTCCCAGACTATAAAAACGTTGTATTGTAGGATAATTTTCAAGCGTACAATAGAGTCAAAACTTGTATTCTGAATTGAAAAATCAGTGAATTAGTTAAAAGTGGGTGCGGTTGCGCAACTACGAGATGTGTATCAAACGTTTAGCTTAAAAACAAAATGTATATTTTGTTGGTATCATAACGCTCAAACAATATAACACTCATTTATCATAACAACATTTTGTAAAACATTCCGTTCGAATAATGTCATGCTATATAAAAAAAAGTATAATAATTAAAATATAAGTATAATTTATTTTTTTAATCATGATCAGGATATACACGCAACATTAGTTTGCATAGTTTGTTTGAAACGAATTATAAATTATAATTGTTTTAAATAGTAACACATATCACTTATGAGTGATATTTGTTCGCCCCCGACATGTTTTTTGACACACACTTTGCGGGTTTGGCCCTTTCTTTTGTCTTTATCTATGTAGCGAACGAATAACATAGGTATTTTGGCATTTTTGTCCACCAGCATTGTTGCACTAGCTTATTTTATTTATTTACTTTGATTTATTAGTATAAGATTAGTTAACTATTTCGTACGATTTTGCGTACACCCACGAAGTTTGTTGTAAATGAATACATATTCGTGTTTATATGCTATCAACTTCGTCACGACAAGTAATTATTATGTGATTAATGTCACCTTTTCGAGATTTCTAACCATCGCCAAGAACATGCATGCGGAATAATTATATCGTTTATCAATCATTCAACTGTCATAATTTAATTCTGTGTGTGTAATTTACAATACTTACGTAACGAATCGGCAATCACAACTCAACTACCTTTAAATATTAGTACATTTGTATACGAAGTTATAAAGAAATGGTCTTATTATTCGGCTCTAGGTACCATCATGTAGAATGCCATCATACGCATGCGACAGACCTTGCCCGGATCGTTACTATTTAAAAGGGGTCTTTTAAACAGTAATAAAACCAATCATACTTTGAACATTGTTTTAACACCTTTTATGACTATAAAATAATTGTTCTCTACTGGTTTTTGGGTTTTTAAATTCACATTAAGGTTGTTCATTTTTACCACTTTAAAACATAACATAGATAAACTAAATAAGTCCGGTAAGCAGAAGCGTTAATTGCGGATGTTTACAAAGATATTTGTGATAACTTGCAGATTAAAATTCTTATTAGAAACGGAGTCGTAACGACACTGGCGATGACCCTTCTAGGATGGCGGGCTTTCCGCGGCCCCCTGACATACAAACAGACCTAATATTAGACTTGTGATCACTACACGCTAGACGCAAACCGACTATATTATTAGATCACCCATGTGTTCAGTATATTTGGTTGATCTATGGAGTGCAGGCGGAATAATGCGAGAATAAATTTGTGTAATTTACTTTTCTACTATTGAGGAAGTTCGCAGCAAAATTGAGCATACTAGTCACCTTGTGATTTGGTTAGTAAAACACACACTACACTTAAGAAATACAAATCAAAAATGTTCTGGGATAAAAACTATTCTTATTTTTTATATTTTATAATATATTGTATACCAGCCTAATAAGAATTTTTATCTGCAAGCTATCACAAATATCTTTGTAAACATCCGCAATGAACTCCATTGGATCAAAATACACACAATGCGCTTCTACTTACCGAACGTATTTAGTTATCCTATGTAATCTTTTAAATTGGTAAAAATCAACAACCTTTTTGTTAATTTAAAAATCCAAGAAGTAGTAGAGAACATTTTTTTTATCCGCTGTCGTGAGTTCTCTCTACGCTGTAATGTTTAATTTATGCAATAAACTTTTTCATATTTTTTTCTACTTTGAAAACCAGTTCTTAGTTCTTACATTGTATTTGCAGGAAGAAATGTCGGATACTTTATTTATTTCAGCCGTGTCACTTACCTAGTCGTACCTAAGAAAGAGAGGAGATCGTTTACTGATTAAATATTACGCGTTTTTTTATGCTTTGTGGATAAAGTAACAACGTCGGCTTTCTCACTGTAATTAATAAATAAATAAAAACCCGACTGTTGCTAAACAACTTTAAAATCGTTATAAATCATAAATGATCATTCAAAATGAAAAATGATGAAACAAACGTAGAGATGATTTTTAAATCCCTATTCAATGATACCCCACTTGTCATACTTGGTAGACTTTTTTTTTTAATTTGCACAATATGGCATCTGGTTGCCACCATATTGAATTTTGATTACTTTCATATGAAACACTTCAGTATAATACTAACTAATACTAATACTTCAGTGACACTCACCAGATTAAGACAAATCGATTGACATAAGAATCATCAAAATCGGACAACGGGTTTAGTTTTTATAGTGGCACAAAGGAACAAACATACATATACATATAGGCTGTGAAACACATTACCCTCCTCCTTCGGCAGTCGGGTAAAAAGCTCTCGGTCACTTGGCAAAATCGGTATAATGTAAAGTAGAGTCGGCAGGTTAAGTATAAGTAGAGTTTTGATCTTGAGGGATAAGATATTAAAGAGGCTGGATTATTAGAGGTTTATAGTGCCGACAATACTGTAACAATACAAATCCATGTGGTTATTATTAAATATGTACGACGGCATCTTACATCGCTTATTTCAGTCGACATGTGTGTTCGTTTCGCGGTTTCTTGGAATAGGAAACGAATGTTTGTTTAGTGTGTCAATTAGGTTGTTAACTTAATGTCTACGATTCCATATATGGTACAGCCTTAAGACTAAAAAAAACAATGTTTACGGTTTTAATAAAGAATAAATGTTTTAAAAAAAAACAATAAAAGTTAAAAATAACACTTTTTTCCAATAATCCTGGAAAAGCCAAACCATTACCGTACCATAGCAGGACTTTTACTATGAGGCATTAAATTCAAAAAACGCATTGTCGCCCCATTGCTTTCACTCCGCACTCGAGGCTAAAAAGAGAAAGACATGGAGGGAACGTAATAACTTCAAACTCCGATTTTTAAAGTAGATTTGATCCTATTTACAGAAAAACGTAAGTTTCCAGTAATATTGCATGTCTGCAAAAAACTATCAAAGTGAAGATAAAGTGAACGGTCGGCAAGAAAACAACGGTATCCGTGCTCGGTTAATAACTTATTCCGCAGGCGATGGTGTATTCACCACACGCCATCGCTGTGCCGGGCCCCGTTACCAAACGATGATAGCGACAAAACAGCTAATGGTTGCGAGTTGCGACCTACAGTCATCAGGGTAATGAGGCTACAGTAGAAGTTGAGATGTCGAACGGTTGTGGTTAATGAAGATGTCCCTTGTGGCAAACTGACAACTCAGTGGAAACCAGTCTATATTTGTGATTGACTTTGTTTTGAACTAAAATAATGAATGCTTATGGTAATTTGTGATCCTACCAAAAACAAGAAGTACAGGGCAAATGTTCCTTTGGTAGTCGATGTCCGAGCAGTAGCTCGAGTAAGAACATTTCGATCAAACGACAGGTTTTCGGATCACGTGCGTTTTGATTTGATGATACGTTAACGTTACTTAATCGATAGAAGGTAAAAGGTTGTGCTCGGGATACAGAAGGGGGTAAAATCCAGATTGGCAAAATCCAGTTATACTTTTCTATTTTTTCCGATCCTAGTTTGGTATACCTTACTAATTGTTTTATGCAAAAAGTTGTCATCATTTTGTGTATGGTCCGCGCATATGTAGTGCGTATTTAAATTGACGCAAACGATGCATTTCCTTATTCGTAAAAAGAGCTCACAATAGCTTGAATACTCGTAGATGCCACTCAGGGCACAGGGTTGCCAAATTAATTGAAAATCATCTATTTAATTAGGAACAGAAAAATTTACGTAATGCCTTTTTTAACATAGGTAGGTTACTACTGCAAAATAATTTTGAGAATTAAGATGCTTTGAGAGATAGTATGAATATAGCATTAAATAACCGTAACCCCACTAGATTGGAGTTTATTCTATTTTTCCTTGTCTTCCTACTCATGCCACCGGCCCTGCTGTTAATTTGTCGCCTCAACATCAAGCTCAATTGAAGCCCACGCGCCGCCCGCGGCTGCGCCTGCGACGCTGACCCTCTTTGACCGGCCATTCACAAAATTACTATTGAGACATCATCTGCAATTATTTCCTTCATAACTCCACTGACTGTAGACAGCAGATACTGTTGTTACAACGTACTTAAAATTGAACTCAAAAGTATTTGTGTGAGCGTACAGTAACGCACTGCATTCAGTAATTCAGAATTGGGATTGATTGACGGAAAAAAATCGTTGAAATCGTTGCTAAGCTCGATAATAACGTGTTAATTATGGATATATTTTGAGTTGCACATGACAAAGCGGTGCAGTGCAAAAAGACATATCAATTTCACACGCAATTCTTTTTTATTTATTAAAACTTAAACGTCAGTGCTGTTCAATCAATAGATTCATTAGTTTCTAATTCTTGCAATACTTTGCGATACAATGAATAATGAATGTAACATACATATTACTACTGAATGGGTTGTTACACTGTAAACACAATGTAAGAGTTGTTGTAATAATGTTTTTTTTGTTCCGTTTCAATTTGGCTTTCGGAAATTTATTTTAAACATTGACATAATTATATTTTGTGGCCCCAAGATAACGTTAACGTTAACGATTGTCGAAAATTGTCAAAGTGTATAGAATTGACATAAGCGCTCAACACGACCGTGTCGTCTCCGGCAGGCAGCGTACGCCAATCCTGTACATTTTCGCGATAACGTTCTAGCAATGCATCTTGTAATGCAACATTTTCAATGAAGTATGCAATAATGGTTATTCTTAGTTATAAAATGAAAAAAAAAAACAAATAATGAAGAACACCCGCATACCGAAGTCGTAAAAACAGAACCGTGACGTTTCGGTCCATTATCAAAACGGTTCAGTGGTTTCGATATTAAATTGTTTATGGTATATTTACTATCATGTGGCGGAAATGGGCGTCCAATGTCGATGGTGCGTGAAGCGTCGAGCGGCGATGGGCTGTGAGCTATTCCGAATCAGCCGGAGCCGCGGCTTGAATGTTAACTCTGTATTCAATTAGTCTTCCTCGAAAGTTTATACAGACATCAGGCGTTATTTGTTAGTGTATTATTTGTAGGGCACAGAACGCGTTGCGTTGTAGGTTATAATGTCTTTTTACAATACAGTTTGCGTATACCTCGGTATGAGATAGACCTACCTAAGGGTTGATCCCCAAAATTTCACTAACTACTAGGTACATAGGTAGTGAAATTTGGGGGATCAACCCTTAAATGTTATGTATATATGATGAAGTTATTATATTTATGATGAAGTTATTATGTAAACACGTTATTTTACAACTCACAGAAATTTTGTTTCGTAAATTTTGTTCACAGCAATATAGTGAAGGTAAAGAATTATATAATTAATTGATTTATATTCTTCCTTTTTACTCGAATTTTGTATTGTGCTATGCAGATTAAATAAATAAATAATTCATCGTGGTTTGAATAAAAAATGTTTTCATGTGGTTATTGCAACGCCGCTGCAATACCTCTCCTGGTGTTGCAGGTGTCCATGGCCCACGGTGATCAGTTAACATAAGGTGATAGCTAGTTTACAAAAAAAACAGTAAAAAAAATTGACACACAGTTTCAGGTGTTAATTTCTTAGTGTGGGGTCTCGACGGGTTTCTACGGCACAGTTTAGGTATGCACCCACACCCGTAAATTTAGGACATCATTGATGATTACCTCTATTGCACTAATTATATCGTTAGGATTCTCGTTGTGACTGCATTAATGAATGTTTCCAATTCGACAACTGGGCTTGAGTTTGCTTAACAATTTCAAAGCAGTTACTTATCAATCGTTGTCGAATGCCAGCCTACCGAGACGAGCCGAGCAACAAAACATTCCTGACGTACGAGTATTATTTGGCATATAGTTCAGGCTACCTTTTAAGGTTTATAGTTTTAGGATAAGGACATAAAATATACACCAACAATACACCACTTGGAACTATGACCCTCATATTATTTAAAAATTAATACATATTTGGCAAGTTTTCTGCACACGTTGAAACCTTCTCTTTTTAAATCTTTAAAATCATACAAAATGTTAAGCACAAACGAACGAATATTCAGTGTTAGTTGCAGAACACACAGAGCTATTTACGCAAATATGTTCCAAAACGAATATTCGCGGCATAAGTTAGAACAAATACTTGTTAAAAATCAGAACGTGAAAAGAGAAATTGTATCCGTAGCTGCTATAAAGCCATCAGTTCGATCTTAATTCCTCGTGACGGAGTAATGATACCCCGCGCCTTGTTTCCAAGCGTTACCACTGGTACAGTCACCAGCAATAATATGTTGTTGTTTTTTATGGGGTCCATTTCACACAAATTGACCTAGTCCTAAACTAAGCTGGAGGCTTGTACTATGAGCACTAGACAACGACAAATTATCTTAATAGAGAAATACATACTTAAATACATACAAAAACATTTAGGACACAGGAACAAATACTCGCGCTCATCACACAAATATCTGCCCTTATCGGGATTCGAACCCGGGACCCCTAGCTTTATAGGCAGGGTCATTACCAACTAGGCTAACGCGTCGTCGCGTCGTGCATAAAGTTTGTTTATTCTTACTTGTCTTATATAGTAAACAACTTTCTAACCTCATAATGAACCTTTTTTTTTGGCTAAAACAGCTATTTTAAACAAAATAAAGCAATACATTGGCCAAAGTGATGTCCAAAATGTTTGCTCAGTTTACTTTATTTACGATAAAATAGCTTTTTTAGCCAAAACAAGGTTCATTTTGAGGTTAGAAAGTTATTTACTATATAAGACAAGTAAGAATGAACAGACCTTATTATCTAACATTGAGCTCTATAATATCTGCCCTACTCACTTCCTAGAAATAGCCAGATATACCTATAATAGGGAATATTCACGACTTTTTTCAGTTTCCATAAAAGCTGATTGATGTAACAAACAGTAGAAAAAAATCATTTTTTGAATAGCTCAAAAATAACCAAGATAAAAGCCAACAAAGATTTGTTCCTATATCTTTGTAGCGATACAGAATTAAACTTGGACTTTATATGGCCGACCTCTCACATGACGTCACAGTGCATATCCGATCTCTCTGTCTAATTAGCAGTTTAAAATGCTTGTATCATCCGTATTTCCTGGCCAATTTTAATTTTAATTTCGGGTCTATATTAACTGGCATAATTATTTTTAGTCTTAATCATCGCAAGTCATAACATGTTTTTTTAAAGAAACTGTTACTTTTTCAGGGTTTTTATAAATCAAACCTAACCTAACCTAGCCTTGTCTACACGTTAGATATTTCAGAACTTCTGAAAAGTTTACAGCTTCAGCGATATAAAAAATTATGACTATCAAAAATTATGTCAACAATTACATTATGACCATAAAATTATGGGAAACAAAGGGCTCCCTTTAATTTCACTTTTGGTGATATGGTTTACGGTATATTCATATTTTGTTGAGGATTGCGATTTAAAAAATCCATTCATATCTATTGCCGGTGAGTGTACACTTCTTCTGATGAACACGTTCGAACGAGATAAGCCCCGCTCGCTAACCCGCATGATAATTACTCAGTCGAACGTGTTAAATGTTTGGGCATCGTTAACAGGTGTGTAGTACTTATTACGTGGACTGCATAGTAATGCTGTCATAGATTTCACCTCCTGTTGCAAGTTGTGATCGGCTCGAGTACTCGGACAATCGGTGTTATGCAGTCAAGGGTTCGACGTTTCCGCCGTCAAATTATGTAGAGTTCATTGAACACATTAGAAATTTTACTATCTGTAGGTAATTGTTTTGTATGACATTTTGTATGTTTGCAATGTGCCATGTTAAATTTAATCATATCCTACTATAATATTATAAATGCGAAAGTTTGTATGTGTTTTAGTTTGTTACACTGGCTGGACGGGTTTGGATGAAATTTGGAATGGAGATAGGTACCCTGGATTGACAAATAGACTACTTTTAATTCCGGAAAATATAAAAGTTACCTAGAGAATACCAATGATCGAAATCTACGCGGACGAAGTTTTTGTAGGTAAGGTATATATTTGGTTGTGTAACTACTGGGTCATTTAGATAATTATTGAAGAGTTAACATACATGTAAAGTATAGGTGTGTTTTGGGTTAAATGTAGTGAATTTAAGTTTGAGTTTACGTAACATGTTATGCTTAATAGTATTAAATAGGTAACGGAATAACGCATTGGACGAAACCAATAAAAACACTTTTTCGGTTTAATCCGTGTCATTACAAGCGGTGCTATTTTAATTGTCGCCAATTACGAATATTACTCGTTACGTAATACGGTAATTATATCGAACTGGTACCGTGATAAATTGATAATGCAAGCATTGTATACAAATAATACAGATATATATGTTAACTGGTGCAGAAATAGGTTAAGTTTTTATAACTCTCATAATATATTTCGCGATCGAAACCAGAGGGGTTACCATAACATACTATAGCATTTCAGTTTAGGTTGAAGGAAAGGGTCAGAGCTATAGCAGTTATACAATTCTGTCCCTTTCTCTCACCCTAAATATGTAATACTAACCCCCTCGGGCCTCTATTTTACATTGTTTTTATGTATCTATGTATGTAAACTCTTTGTTGCACATAAACAATTACAAAACATTTTGCATCACTAAAGATAATGTACGTAGGCGAACTTATCCCATATGGGATATGGTCCTTCTCTTTCTTCTTTTCTTTCTTCTTCTCTTCTTTATCGTATTTTTAACTTTACGATAGCTTGAGTTACGGTGGCCGATTCGTAATGATACGATTGCAAAAGGGGAAAAACTAAGTAGAATAAACGTCTTGAAAACTACTTTTTAAAAAGCCAATGCACTTAATTATAACCAAACACCTCTAATCCGATTTCAAAACAAAATGGAAGCGAAAATGGAAGCGACATTACGGCTAAATTTGATGATTTGATAAACAACAGGAAGACACACGTTTCGCAACCAAAACAGATAAATGTAATCTGATTTTCCCACTCTAGCATACTGTCTTTGTCTATCTACTCGTGAGAAACTGGTTGTGTAATTTAAAACAAACCAGCGACGATATCGCCTACTAGCATACGGTGGAAAAAACGATTCATCGGTGAATACTCCCATTCGATTGTGATACGATTAGCTCGTAATAGTTTTGTAATGACCGTTTGTGCAATATATTACGAATGTGCAACTTTCTTTTTCTGTTTGGGCGAATTATTGCTGTTGCTCAAACTTCGAGTAAGGTTAAATGATTTCGAGTAACGCTTGGCAGCCCTCTGGGTTTCCCCATTTCAGAATATCTTATTTAACTTACTTAACTTAGTTCATGATGACATCAGTATTCTATGTTACATTTATATTGTATAATTGTGAGCCATGGTCTAGTGATTAAAAGAAAGCGCCATGAGTTTCACAAATGAAGCCTTGAAAACTTTAATTATTATTCAGGTGCAAATTTATGCAAATTGATGTAAATTTGTTGCATTAGCAAGTAGCTTACGTATATTTAAATATGAGTTGAATACAGAAAAAAATTATAATTGGTTCATTACGAAAAAGCTATGAAAAAAACGCTTTTGTGAAAACTATCAATGAAATCCACGCGGTGTAGCAGCACGCGCAGACGTTGTACATTGCGCGGCGAAAACAATGCCAAAAATACAAATTTTAATTCTGTCAAATGGTTTGAAACTACCGTTTCAGTCTCTAGTAGATGGAGATGTAATTATTGTATAATATTTATAGAAGTAAGTTTTCGTACGTGTATTAAATGGCGTTTTGTTTTATACGAGATAAAACTCATCGCCCCTTGCACCGTTTTTCTGTACCTAAGCCCCAAGTCGTGGGCAGACTGTTGCGTCAATTCTATATGGTTGAATTCCACAGAGATTGCAACTTGTTCAACCCTACTGGTCAGTGATTGAATTAAGTTTCTTTACGTAAGGATTATTTCGTGTAAATGATTCTTATCACGTAAATTCAAATATAAATTATTCAAGAAAGGCCTTAGAAAATATCCTAGTACAGACCAAAAGCAAGTTTCGAATTATGTCATTTCTAATAGTTTCCTGGCATTTTCCTGTGAGATAAATCGTGGTCGCTGAAAATAAAACAAAAACAAATAAATGGAGAAAATAATATAGCGGTAGGTATAAGCACCATATTAGTGTAATCATGTTTTTGTAAGGATTATTTTGTGTAAAAGATATTTATCACGTAAATTTGAATATAAATTATTCGAAAAAGGCCTTGGAAATATCCTTATCCTAGTACAGACCAAAACGCAAACTTCGAATTATGTCGTTTATAATATAGTTTCCTTGCATTTTGTTGTCGTAAAATAAATCGTGGTTGCTGAAAATAACACAAAAACAAATAAATGGAGAGAATAATATAGCGGTTTAAGCACGATATTAGAGATTTTGTTATCATTTTAACGATATTTTTTTGTTTGTCGCAGAGCCCCCGCGCGTGACGGCGGCGGTGGTCCCGCGGGGTAAGCGTGCGCAGACGCCGGCCCGAGCGCCCGCGCTGTCCGCGCTGCCCGCGCCGCGCGAGTCGCAGGCCGCGGCGCTAGCGCACGCCGCTAAGGGCGTCGAGGCCTTGGGCGTGCTCGTGCAGTACCTGGTGTTCCGGGTGAGTCTCATTATTTATAAGTAGGTAGTGTACAGTGAACTACAGTCAACCAATTTGATTCTTGGACCGCAATGGAAATATATCAATATGACGTTAGGCGGCCTTTACACTGAAACTTACGACTTACGTAAGTAAGGACGCAGCTATTTGTTAGAAGTAGAAAATAGCTGCGTCCCTACTTAAGGTCGGATTTTTATTCCCACAGAAAAAATGTAAACAAAGTTACGTCAATGTCAAAGTGACATTTCAGGGGATCTCCAAGTTTGGGACAGCAAGAAATATAATATTAAGTTATCATTTCGCTCGTACCGCGATATAAAAATAAATTTGAGAAATAATTTAAATTAAAATCACACAAATGAGTCTCTGGTAAGCTATTACGACGGAAGCACGAATTGTGAAGCGAAACGAGTGAAGTGACGTCTCACATCAATCAAGCAACCCTCAACTTGTTGACACAGGTTTACCGAGTCAATGATACCAGTGTAATAAATAAATTATGCATACAAAAACACTTTTCTCGTTTTAAATTAATACAACAAAGAATTTATATCAAAATAAAGTTTGCCATCAATAAATTAAATTCTTCAATCTCGATTACAATACATACTTAGTTTTTTTTATAGAAAGTCGATTTCTTATAAATGTGGTTAGTATAAATATTTTGAATACTGCAAATGTTTTTCGTTAACGGCAACACCTTTGTTTAAATTTTTTCTGTGGGAATAAAAATCACACCTTACGTAAGTCGTGAGTTTCAGTGTAAAGCCGGCCTTTTAAGTAAATCAAGTCTGACGATTTGGTCAAAGTGTGTGTAATTCACACACACTTTGACTTAATTCCATGGTGGTGTTGGAATCAAATCGGTTGACTGTACACTCAAGCAAAGAGGACTTCGCAGTGAATTATGAGATAAACTTCATTTTATTTGGAATAATCCTTAGTTTCATGACTGATGCATGTTAAAAAGTTCAATCAACATTTAAACGCGCAGATGATACTTCTGGTGTTGCAGGCGTCCATAGGCTACGGTAACCGCTTACCATCAGGCGGGCCGTAAGCTTGTTTGCCACCGTCGTGGTATAAAAACAATTAAACAATTATATATTTAGTAGGTATAAACCCCTGATCTAATGGCGAACCATTCTTCTAGAGCAGATATCGCTTAAACGGCTTAAAAGATTCTCATGAAACCTAGCCACCATCCAATTAGCCCGAGTAACATAGCTATTTTGAAACCGCGTCCAAATCGGTCTATCCGTTTGAAAGCTATGGTGCCACAGGCAGACACACAGATACACAGACAGATATATATTTTGTCGGGGTTTAATAAGTCCTGCGCGCATCATTAGGTACAGAGATATTGACCCCCACTATAAATAGTTGTGCTACGTAGTTTTCACCCAACTGGCCAAGAAGAAGGGTACTTAATGTTATTCGGGTGTGTGAAGGGTACTTAATGATAATATGTCAGTATGTGTGTTAAGCAGAGATCGGAATAGGTAGAGCTAATTTGCCTAAACTTGATGCATGTTCATTCAATAATGTATTCCCATCTCTCTCACGCATGAATGAATATGCGTCAAGTTTAGGCAAATTACCTCTACCTATTCCGATCTCTGGTGATAAGGAATATGTTTTTTCTCAAAAATGTCCGGAAATGTTGACATTCCTATCTACATATTGAGACGCGAAGTACCTAGTTTACTGACAGACCTCAAATTAAAAAAAAAAAACATTGCGTGCTCGCTACACAAGCCCGCAATGTTGCATACAAATTCCATTACTATCTAGGTTGTAACTTTTTTAAAAGTGAAAAGGGCCATAATAAAATGAGGGCACAAGTCTTAAACATCCAAATTTTACTCGAAACATAACTTTTTTATTTGTGCCTGGAATAGCTTATGTTTTTTTTAAAACAAGAATTGCTTTTCTCCTTGTCATAAACAAAAAGGCGGTAAGGAGTGATGGTTTTTTCACATGAAGTTTCTGTTTGTATGCAATTCAAAAAATGAGTTCAAGCGATGAAGATTTGACTCCAACACAATTTTTTCTCTTGCGATTTTTGAGAAAAGCACTATATTTGCCTCGGCAGGAACAGCAATTGCGGGCTTCGTATTTTTAAACGGACTCGCAAGCTCGTCCGTTTAATCCAATACTCGGCCCGCAATTGCCTACTTCCATGCCTAGGCAATAATGTACTATTGTTACCTCTTGTATATTAAGGGTCTCGATGAATTTTAAAGTGCGAGGTATTTTTTAATTGGCCTTCACCCAAATCATCTAAATTTTCACCATCGATCTTCAAATTTGAGCAAATACTTCCTTATGCTGAAGAGGTTTTTACCCGACTGCATCAGAAAGAGGGTTATTGTACGACTGTAAGAATGTAAGCCCCGAAGCCGATGACCGTAAATGAAGAGGTAGATGGATGTAAAGGAAGCGAAAGCCTACCCCACTGGGGGACAGGCGTGAAGGAATGTATGTAAGACTGGTTTAACGATTGTAAACGTGTTTTCCAGTTGGATGCGTTGAATGGCGGGTCCTGGCGGCTGGAGGCGGAGCGCTGGCGCGGCCTGGCCGCTGCCGAGCGCAGCAGCGCCGCGCGCGCCGACCACGACAGGCAGCAGCGCGCACAGAAGGACCTCGACACGAGTATGTACTCAATGTTGTTTAGCACTAAGACTCTGTACCCTTACTATGAGTTACAATTACCGTACTCGCTAGCGAGTCAAATGCTCTGCCCCTCGCACTCTATAACAATACTGTGAGGGACACAGCATTCGACTCGCTAGCGAGGACGGTAATACGGTTGTTGACAATAGTAAATTTAAATCAATAAATAAAAAAAAAAATTTGAAACTACACGAACATGACTAATTTATATGTTCTTTATGATTTTTTAATAAATCAGAATCACAAAGAGCCTGGTATTTGACAATACAGCCTTGTGACGGCACGGGGCACTACTTCATATAAATTTCCATACAAGACCTCATTTCTTTCAACGAAGCATGATGTCTGTCAACATCCCTATTGTAACTCATGTTAAGGGTACCATACATGGCATGTTTAAAACTAAGTACCCGAAACGCAACTACTACCTCGTTTCATTTACGCTCATGTTAATTAAATGGTTTCCGTAGACCAAGTACACAATATGTCCGAGATTCTCTATCTTGAGCTGCAGTTCAAGCATTTGGAGCAACTTACGAATTGTGCTTAACGATAGAAAATAATGTTTAATCAAGGGCTTTGCGTAGATATTTATTTTTACCTGGCCTGTATGCAATTGAATTATGTAGTCATAGTCATAGTCATATTCATTTATTGCTTTATGTAGCTTTGCGATTGGTCACTAACCAATTAGAAGTCAGTAAAAGAAATTGAAAAAAAGGCTTAGATCATGAAATATACTTTTTTTTAAAGCAGTGTCGTGAGCGAAAATAACAACTGTGTTGTCTTCGATTTCCAGTCGCAGAATGCCTGGGAAAGATATCGGAGCTGGAGATGGAGGTGTCCTCTAAAGAGGAGGCGAACGCTCGCCTCCAAGCCTCGCATGTGGACGAGGTGGCCGCTCTGCGCAACGATATCAAAGGGCTAAAGGTATGTTTCCAAATGAATACTTGAATATAGTGTTTTTAGTCCACAAGGACGCGCCCACTTCTCAATGTTACTTATTGGCGAAATCCTGCAATGTAAAAAGTGAACACACACGAGAAAACACTAAAGGTTTAAAATAACTAGCATAGTGTCATATCTTAGCCCTCAGGATTGGCAACGGATTTGCTGTCTGAAGAATGGAAATTTCTAGGGGCCTCAGAACCCACTTTCTGTCAGGTGGCATGTGTATTCGTTTAACTTTTCTTGTCATGCCTTTAATCTCTGTTCCTAAATATTTAAAAGGTATTATAATTATAACTTAATTTGCAGGACACAATAGACACCCTGAAACGCGAAGTCTCGGAGAGCAGGACGCGGTTACACGCGCACAGCGAGATCGAGCGTACGCTGCGCGCGCAGCTCGAGGCCGCGCGAGCAGAGATCGAGCGCGCAAACACCATGCGCAACGTTGCAAATTCGACGTGCAATGCGGCGTGCAACACGGCGTGCAACAAGTCTGACGCCGCCTGCGACCCGGTGTGCTGCGAACTAGAGGAGTGCGAGTTGAGGCTGCGAGCCGACGAGGAGCTGAGCACTGATGCTAATGAATTGGCGGCTGAGGTAATTTCATTATTGGCGTTTGAAATATATTAAGGGAAATAGTTTACATCATGTATTAATTATATTTTTCTAACTAGTACCATTGAGCTTCAGGTTTGGAAAAGATACTTTAATATCGATGTTTTCTAATCATCCACAAAAAACATAATAATAACTATGCAAATTTAGACCTGATTCTAAAAAGTATCATTGTTAAAATCAGTATCAGCATGCCCCTTTTACTAAACGTAGAAATTGAGTATCGTACAACATTCCACTATTACCCTTCTTCCAGGTCCGTTCCCTCCGGGCCGTAATCGAGTTGAAACAAGCCGAGATGGCGTCTTTGCGAGATGCGCGCACCGAGCTGGCAGCTGAGCGCGAGCGGCGCGCGGCGTGCGAGCGCGACGCGCGCGCCGCCCGGCACGCGGCCGAGGAGCTGCGCGAGCGCGCCGCCGCCCGCCAGCGCGACGTCGACCGGCTCCGCGACGACAACCGCCGCCTTCGCGACGCCGCCGCCCGCGACCGCGACCACGCCGCGCGCGTCGCCGCCCTCAACGAGGAGCTGCGGTACAAGCTGAGGCAGAAGTCACAGGTCAGCTCCTCATTATTTAAATCATTCTTTTACGGAAAACCCTTTCAACAGTATAATAAATCTTACCTAGAATTGTTTATCTCTTCAACGGTGCACCGCAGTGAAAATCCAACGTTACATTTTAAAATTCAATTTGATTGAACTTTCATACGAATAAAAAGAATAGGAATTATTTGTGAAGATACTTTCACTTGTTACGGTAGGTGGTGTCCCTGCTGGCCGGCGGCGGCTACATCGAGCGCGGGCCGCTGCGCACGCGCACGTCGTCGGGCGACTCGCTTCGCTCAGCGTCTCCTCCGCCCGATTCCCCGCCCTCGCCCGCCGCCTCGCCCGACCATGACACGCCGCCGCTGCCCGCCGTCAAAGGTGTCGTCGAGAAACACGACAGCGTCAGCTGGGTGTTGGAGATAGAGGAGACACCCGAAGAAGTCGCCTCGAGGTGTGTAGCTTCGTACTCATCCATCGTCTCGCTTAAAACGCCTTTATAGGATTAGGAGGTTTAGGAGGTTTAAATTCTAGTATAGTTAATTTCATATACCAAGGCCCGATTCCACTTGAGACGGTCATTAAGCGTGAATAATAGGATTAGTGATAATAACAAAAAAAAGTTGTTGAATGAAGTTGAAGTGCTCAGGTAGTAAAGCAATTAGTCAACAATAGCTAAATATTATGATTCTCATTGTTAAGTCTCAATTGAAATCGGGCCATGGTATTCGAAATGAACTATTCCTATTACTAGTACTAAAGAAAAGTAAAGGAAGTCTTTTTTTTATATTATTTAATTTAACATAACTCTAATAAAGTATCCATGATTTAGGATTGTCCAGATAACTTTGACAATTGTTGTTTCCAGACTGGCCCGCCGTTCGTCGTTCCGCGCGACGGCCCCGCCGGCGACGAACGCGAGCGGCGTGAAGCGGCGCGGCGGCGGCTCGCCGGGCGGCTCGCCCGCGCCCGCGTCCCCGGCGCCCAACGCCTCCAAGCTGTTCCGGCCGGGCGACCTCGACTTCCCACCGCCCCCGCCACCCCTCAAGGAGTCCGCCGGAGAAGCCATCTACATATACGACGACCGTCAGTATTGAACCTACCGATGAAAAATCCTGGAGTTATTCTGAAGTCAGCAACGAGTTTTCAAAATATACCGACTACGGTCAGTCTCGAACGTTACGTTGACGAATTTTACGGAATCAGAGAGAGCGCTGGCGGTGGACTCGTTATTCTTGCCGGTACAGTTGTGCGCGAGGAGTCATAGTTTTATTATGAAAATGTGGGACCCGACCGGAATGTCTTTTTAGTACTATTATTCATAATGTTTAAGCGTAGGTAGAACATTGCAGTTTGGAAATCTAACATATTTATTGTAATCGATAGTACCGATTTATTCAGAGGATGCCTCGTGCGAGTAGATTTTGAAATGCGTTTCTGATGTGGTTATTAAACTGGGCATCTGCATAATACTACGTAATAAGTGTGTATGCTTTCTCGAATTCTGGTCTTTATGGTGTAACTGATTGCTTTTGATTGGCTGTTATGGAGAAGTGTTTTTGTACCTGTGTATTGCGTCGATTTATAGAAGTGTCTGTGCAACTGCAACAAATACATCTGAACATTATTCCTGAGGGTTTCGATGGAAACTTACAATAATGATATTACAGTAGGCTGTAGCTCAGATGTTCTCCGTGTGTTAAATTGTGGATGTTTTCCCCTGTAATCCTTCTTCTTTCCTGATACTTAAAGTGCATGCTTTTGGTTTTCACTCTTAATCCTTGTAATTCTGCTCTTGCGCCCCACATGGAGGCTGACCTGTCCTGTCTCTCCCACTTTTACTATTGGCGCAATAATTGTTTATATTTATTTTCGTTAGTTAAAGCGAAGAAGTCAAAATGTTTATCCTGCCGCCCGCAGGTTGTTGTCAGTAAGAATTGTAGCATTTTGTATTGTTTTTTGTATTCATTACTTATATTTATAACTTGATTATAGTTTATCGTGGTTGTTGGCACTGTATTATTTTATGTACAAATAACAATTTTAATGATGAGAAATTAACTTACGTAGATTTAAGAAAAACTGTGTCGATCTGTAAGGCGTGTAAAATAGTACCTACAGTAGTAAAGCGGGGCATGCTGGGCTTCATGCAGGGGTGCTGGCATCCATCTCTATCTAATCTAGTGTGATTGAGAAGGATGTTGTTCCCGCGGTAGAGGCGCAGCATGCGGCGTCCAGTTTTTATTTATGTGTAGTCAGTGATCTATTGTCAATATTCTGGCCGGTTTTCTTCGCATTTGGTATCTGAAACATGATTCATACCAAAGAGTCGGGTTTATCTACTCTTTGCAATGTTCCTTATTTTTAGCGTGTCCATTTTGCATGTGAATCAAAGTCAGGTAACGTTATTTTTTATTTATTTTTAAGCTAATAAATAATACCATTCCAAATTAAAAATTGTAAGTAATACATGAATAATAAAAAAATGCTAAGTAGCGCTTGGTTTTATTTAAACAGAATGTACCTACATATATCGACAACTGTTAAGTAATAGAGACAGCTTAGAGATAGCAAATTTAGTTTTTAAGTACTGTTAAAAACCAGTCCTTCTTCAAGCAGGCGTTCAGGTCGAAAACTAGGACTATTTATTAGACCTACATCATAAACAAATCGGCAAAAAATCAGAACTACTAGATCTTACGCAAGGAAGGAGTAATGTGTAAGTTTTTGTATCATAAGAAGGGTTAAGTAGCCAAACATCTAAAATCAAATGATATAAAGTTGACACACATATGTCTAGAATGTCGAAAGCCTAAATAAATAATGTTCGTAATCTATAACGTTCAAAATATATACCACATGACTGGTCGAATGAATATAATATAGAAGTACAAAATGAACATGATTATTTGACATAAACTTGGTAGGTACACATATGTCTAGAATGTAGAAAGCCTGAATAAATATGTTGTTAAACTATTACGTTCAAAACACGAAATAGGGGACCACTCGTCAATTTCATTAACCTTTTTAACGCCACAGTCGGCTCTGGCCGTCAACTAAAAGTCGTGCCACTGACGCCACGTCGGCTACAGCCGACAAGAGTTCAAGATTAAAAGAGACTTTGTTTGGTAGCAATAAGGTGTAGTTTGGCGTGTGGGTGGCACATTTTGTATTCGACGTATAACGTTCAAAAGGTTAAATACATCATTTTCATCAACTGGTCACTTTTGAAACTCTTCATCCTACATTTGTCATTGTTCGTATAGTCATGTACAATTTTACAGTATGTTTATGAATTTTATTTTAATTTCTATTTGAATATCAAATTTAACAGATTCGACGGAGCTATAGCGGAGCTCCTCCTTCTGAGTGTTTTGGCTCTTCGGGCCGGCTTTAGATCTAACATTACCTATATACGTTATATAATTTATATAATTTATATAATTTGACTTTTTGTATTGAACGTACATAGTGAGCAGTATAGATTATAAACGTTATGAATTTAAATCGTAGAAATTTTAAAGTTCTGACATAAGATGTTATTAATTTCATACGTTATGCAATTTGACTTTATATATTTTGATTTTAGATGTTTTGCTACGTAACCATAAGAAGTCCATCATACGAATAATAAACAAATTATGTACTTACCGTTGTACACCCCTTCAATGAATATAATGGAACTAAACGATTAAATATGTCTTCGCTGGGAAAATGGTTTTTTATTTCTGGACTAAGGAAAAATTACCGAGATGATCTATTTTCCTTTTAGGCAAAATCACATTGCTATGACAAAATCGATCGCAATAAATCTTTGATTGTTGCGAAGTAACAATTCAGGGTTTGTAAGTTGCCAACTCAATATCGCCTGTATTTTAAAAATGTTTCACTTTAGGTACGGGTTACCGTTTTTTTTCTTAACAGGTTTCCAGTATCAAATACAAACTTATTTTATTTTATTTCATTGAAATATTTTCAAAAACAACTTACAGACCTAGAAAAAAACAACAAATGCAAATTTTAAAGTAACACTCTGTCTGCTACTCAACACTAACGAACTAAGTAAACATTTGAAGCATACAAGTTAAAGTTAAGACGCACATAAGTACTTAGCTTGTGATGCAACAATAAAATTATTAATAGCTATTAATAACGCAAACATTTTTAGGGGAGTATTTACACCTTACGATGCGTAACCGAATGCGGCAAAAAACTGTAATTAATGTCGTGGTCGCTGCTAACGCATGTATTTACTTATTAAAAAAACCGGTCAAGTGCGAGTTGGACTCGCGCACCGAGGGTTCCTTGTTTAAGATAATATTTTCAAAGATTTTTTGTTATTTCTCATAAACTGTAATTTATAATGAACACTTCATTTTATTTTTGCCATAAAACATAAATAATTATCTATACTTAGGAGCTTTTCAGATTTTTTGATTAATAAACTTCGGAGATAAGGGGGGGGAACGGTCATTGGTTATAAACCAAAAAGTACATCACAAAAAAATACCTACTTTTGAAATGTGCAGATTGTTTCATATGACACCTCATTTGCTATAATCAAACCACTTTCATTTTTAAACCCCCTATTCTAGACCCCTTTTTAATTATTTATAAAATTATATTTCTTTTTTTTTTTACTAATATCAGATGCGGGCAAGGGGCCAGCAAGTTATAAAACTATGCAAAATTTCAAGTTATTGCATTTATAGTTGCTGAGAAAACCTGCTGTGACATACAGACAGACAGACAACGAAGTCTCATCATAAGGGTTCCTTTTTTACCATTTTATATACATAAATGAAAATGTGGACTTTGTTAACTTAACCGTATAGGTAATAAAATTGAATCAGATTAACCGTAAAAGTGTCAACCCGGTCTTCTTATCTTATCTTATCTTATTGGCGGGGTCCTTACGGATACACTTCGACCCTATGGGATCTTTTGTGTAGTTACCCCTTCCTTTTTTTAGCACTTAGTCCAATGCAGCCTCCACCCCTTCCAGAAAGCGGATAGTGGAGTGCAATGGCAGCGCCTTGAAATCGCTCGGCTCTGGGTAGCCACAACCGAGGACTTTCATTCTTACTCCGGCGAGGGCATCACATTCACACAATAAGTGTTTCATTGTTTCCACCTCTTCGCCGCACATTCTACAATCTGTGTTGTCATAAAGGCCCATCTTTTCTAGGAGATGTTTAACCCCGAAGTGCCCGGTAAACACTCCTATAATATATCGGAGTTGTCTTCTGCTGAGTTTCCAAAGTTTATTGGTCCAGCTCTGGTCAACTCCATCTATGAAGAGCTTCGCATGCCCTAAGCCTTCCATAGTTTTCCACTCTTTTAGGTGATTTACTAGGGAGTTATTGTTCAGGGCTGCTTTTATGGTGCCCGGTGATGGTGCCACAAATGGTTCAGGTCCGACGTAAGCGCCCTTGGACCCTTCCCTTGCCAGCTCATCCGCGGCTTCATTTCCGGGAAAGCCTTCGTGTCCTGGAATCCACATCAGTTTCACCTTGTTGTGCCTACCAAGCTTGTTTAAGGCTTGGATTCCATTGTAGACTAGTTTTGAGTCTACTTTAGGCGCTGTCAGCGCCTTAAGTGCCGCTTGGCTATCACTTAAAATAAAGATAGTTCTCTCCTGTGGCGGCCTATCAATATTCTCTTGTGTGCAGGCAATTATCGCATACAACTCCGCCTGGAAGACCGTTGCGTAGTTGCCCATACTTATGCTACTGTTATAGTCTTTGGCGTGAATACCCGCCCCCGTACTGGAGCTCATTTTTGAACCATCCGTGTACCATATCGCGTTGTCTACCTCTGATAGGTGAAACCCATCTTTCCACTCATCCCTTGTCGGAATGTGGACATTGAAGTTCCTCTGGAATATATACTTAGGCTGCATTTTATCGCAGCCCATCGCCAGTATTCTGTTTGGAGCAACATTGTGTGCCATTTTAGTGTGTCTGGTTCTAGGCGCTGCGTCGTTCCACAGGCCAGTCTCTTTCAACCTCTGCAGTGACTTGCATGCCTCAGACTGTATGGCGATATGCAGCGGTGGGAGGTTTAGTAGGACCTCCATTGCCACCGTCGGCGTCGTTCTGAATGCCCCTGTTATGGCCATACAGGCCACCCTCTGCACCTTAGTAAGAGAGTCCTTGCATGTCTTTAGTGTTGTTCTTGGCCACCAGGCCAAGCAACCATACATAATTATGGGTCTTACCATCATAGTATAGATCCACTTTAGTACTTTAGGGTTAAGGCCCCATGTCTTACCATATGCCGATCTGCACATTCCAAACACTCTCAGCGCTTTTGTTATCGCGTTGTCTACGTGCTTTTTCCAGATGAGTTCTTTATCTAGTGTGATACCTAGATATTTTACCTCACCTGACAGTCTTAGTACCTCGCCAAACAGCTTTAGCTGTTTCACATGTTTGAGGTCCCGTTTCTTAGTAAATGGAATCACTACAGTTTTGCTGGGGTTGATGGATAGCTGATGGCTAATGCACCAACTTTCTACCTTTCCCAAAGCTTTTCCCATGATTTCCGATACTGTTTCCGGAAACTTCCCGTTAATAAGTATCACGAGATCATCTGCATACCCAACAGTTTGTAGTGGGCCAGTGTTGAGTTCCTCTAGAAGAGAGTTTACCACCAGACTCCACAGAGTTGGTGAGAGAACCCCCCCCTGGGGACAACCTTTTGTCGTAGTGGCGAATAGAACGTCGCCCAACAGATTTGACTTTATTAGCCTACTGTTTAGCATGTTGCCTATCCATTTACATATGGTTGGTTCAATGCCGTGCCTAGCAGCCGATGTGTTTATGGCTTCGAACGTAGTTCTATCGAATGCTCCCTCCACATCGAGAAATGCTGCGAGACAGATCTCTTTGTTCTCGAGGGCATTTTCAGCTTTATTCACTACAAAGTGAATCGCAGTATCCGTGGATTTGCCCGGTTGATACGCGCATTGCATTTTGTGCAGTGGATGCCGCCTTAGAGGTCCATCCCTTATGTGCCTGTCTACCAGCTTCTCTAATGTTTTTAGAAAGAATGATGATAGACTTATAGGCCTGTATGATTTGGCATCACTATAATCTGCCTTGCCTGGTTTTGGCAGGTAGATCACTTTTACAAGCCTCCAGACATGTGGAACGTGCCCGAAGGCCACGCACGCTCTGTACAGCCTGCTTAAATGCGGGACAATTATATTTGCGCCCTCTTGTAGTAGGATTGGATATATTTCATCCGGGCCCGGTGCTTTGTACGGTTGGAAAGTGGATACTGCCCACCTTATCTTGCTGTCGTCTACTACCTTTTTGGCAGTGTCCCAATTGTATCTTGTGGTCCGTGCTGTCTGCTCTGACACACAAATTGGTACATTGTCAATTTCGCTCTCTCGTATGATGGAGCCGGGAAAGTGTGTGCTACACATAACTTTCAGGGTATCTAAACCCGTTTCTGTCATCCTTCCTTTATCGTCCTTTATTGATGTTAATGGGTTTGACCTTGCTACTGCTAGTGCTTTTGTGAGCCTCATACCTTCAGGTATCGAGCCTATTTGGTTGCAGTGGTTCCGCCACGCACTCCTTTTTGCTTTTCTCACAGCTTTATTATACTCCGTGAGCTTGTGGGCGTAATTGCTAAAGTCATTTGTCGCCTTCGCGTCATTGAAGATCGCCCTAGTTTCGCTTCTGATTTTGGTTATCTCAGGATTCCACCAGGGTATCTTCTTGGCTAGCACCCTTTTTTCCGGGCAGTTATTGGTCCAAGCGGTGTGTAACGCCCGTACCATGTTGTCCGCTTCAAATTCAATGTCAATAATGGAATTGAGCTTACCTTTTGGATCCCCTAGTTCCACCTTTAGGTCACGTTTAAAGGATGACCAATCGGTGTTCCTAGGATTTCTTTTGCGCACAGTTTCAACTGGTATGTCGGTCTTGTACCTAAAGCATATATATCTATGATCTGAAAGTGAGATTTCATTGGAAACATGCCACGAGTGAATATCTTCGTAAATGTGGTTGGATGCCACCGTTATGTCAATTACTTCTCCACGCCTAGCATTGACGAAAGTTGGGCTGTTCCCTTTATTTAGTAATTGTAAAGAAGAGCTCACCAGAAAATCCAGTAACTTCTCTCCCCGCCTGTTGACATCCGAGCTGCCCCAGATTACGTGATGTGCATTAGCGTCGCAGCCGATGATCAGGTCGGTGTTCACCTGACTGCCAGTTGCGACAAGACTCCGGATTTGAGGTGTGATGGGGTCCGTCGCTTCGTATGGGAGGTAGGCAGACGAGATGATGAGAGTCTTGCCTAACCTCTTCTCCTGGATCTTAATAGTGGTAAGATCCCTGGAACAGTAAGCATTATAAGGCATGGCATTTATGCCATTTCTGACATACACACAAGTCCTCATATTATTCTCGGGGCAGAGGTAATAGATAACTCCCCCCGTGCCATTTAGTCCCCTGATCTCGCCCTTATATAGATATGGTTCTTGAATCAGGGCTACATCGAATTTATCAGTCTTCAGCTGCTTCGCCAGAAGGGCTGTGGCTGCTTTATTGTGTTGCAAATTGATTTGTACGCACCTTATGCCTCCCATGGCTTCTTATTGTTTTATTGGAGGCTTAGGCTTGCTGAGGTCAGCAGCCTCCGCCGGCGCCTCGCAGTCCTCGGACATTGGCGAAGAGGGGTTTCCGAGGTAGAGGGCCTCCAGGTCACGCAGGTTCTCGGATGTCGTCACCGATACCGGTGATGCCTCCCGACACCCGCGCGGCCTTTCGTCCACTCCATCCCCGTCCACCTCGTCCACCCTGTCCGACTCCTCGTCCGCCGCCACCTCAGTAGCCACGACAGTGTGGGGAGCCTCTACGGGATCGACGCCAGCACCCCTCTTCTCGGCATCGTCCAAGAGTTTGAAGGTGCTAACATCGATCCCCGATTTCAGTACGTAGCCGGCCTCTCGGATTACGTCCGCTGACTCCCGGTCCATCAATATGATGCGCCGGGTGCCAGCCGCCGCCTCCGAGGTGTCGACCACCTTCCACTGGTCAGTGTTCAGCCGCTCGTTGAAGCGTTGGAGCAGCTGAAACACTACCTTTGCATCGGGGATGCCAATGATCTTCGTCTTCCAGGCCATCTTCACCGGTTTTGGAAGATCCTTGGCATCCACGACTTTGAGGCTCATCCCCGCAATATCTCCCTCGCTGATGAGGGAGCTGAGCCACGTGGAAGATGCCCTGTCACCGCAACTGATGTGCAGGGCGCCTCCCACAATGGTCCCGAAGTTAATGTCGGGGAACGGCTTGGGGATGATCAGGAGGCGCTGGATTACCACCCCCTGAATGGCCGCCATGTGACACCCCAAGATCTTGTTGGCTGGGAAGGTCGTTGGTATCACCGCTACCTTGATGCAAGAAAGTGCCTCCGCATACGACCCTACCCTCGTCCTTTTGGAGTCACCACTGGTCTTTGGTGATACCAACGGCCTTTTTTGTGTCCTTGCTGTCCCCACTTCAACGGTGCCGTCCCTAGGTGGGCCGGCATCCGGACGCTGGAGCGCTGCAGCCTGCGCTTCCCTCTTCCTCTGCCTCCTGCTCCCTTTCTTCACACCCCCTTCCGGCTGGAAGCTTGCAGGGGGTGGTTTTGGGGAGGCCAGATTCAGATGAATAGGGAGGCCCTCCTTACTGCAACTTGCCTCCGTTACGCCGTCAGCCCCGCCAGCACCTACGCCGGTCAATCCCTTGAAAGGGAGACTAACGCGTCCTTCCTGCAGCCCCGAGGGGAGAGGTCGGCTCATGCCTTTGGGTTGTCCGGCGACACTTCGGCTGTTGCCCTTGATGGCGTGAAGCGCCCTATCTGCCCCTATGGGCTTGTGTGCACCACTGTTCCCGGATCCCGCGTCCCTGTCTGCGACAGGTCGGCGTCTCATCTCACAGTCCTTCTTTGCGCTAGGCGCTTTTGCCTCACTCCTTGCGGAGGATTCAGCTTTCGTCATTTTGGGTTTGTTGTTGTCCATAAATCACATTCTAAATTTCATCCAACCCGTTCCCCACCCTCCTTGGAGCCCTCCTACTGGGGATGCTTTGACGCATCAGGGATACGAGCCGGATATAGCGTCCCAAAGTGAGCTGCCGAGTGAGCCCGCACGGTGCCAAGCCCTCCGTCACCTACCACGGCGACTCGGGGCCGTACACCGCCGGCTACCGACCTCAACACCCCAGAACACTCGCCTGCGGCCAGACTACTGTAAACGCAACAGCCGCTTGATTCTGACTGGCTAGGCCAGAACCTCCCGTGTGAGATGAATCCCGAGCCAAAGTGGCGTGTTGCTATCCGAGGGTAACGACTCCGACTCTCTTCAAGCTCAACCTACCAGGATCTCGTTCTCCACCCGTACGGGTCCCCGCGCACGGCACAAACACGCGGGTGGCATTTTACCGCTACCCATCCTTTACTGTTGGATATGAGGCCCGCTGCGACATGCCACGACATCGCTTGCAGCTGATTAGATAGGAAATATAGGAGGCATGGAAGGGTGAATATAGGACGATCAGGAGTTCGACTATTGTTTTGGTTCTACTCGTTTAATCCGGGGAAACCGAGTAGTTGACAGGCAGCAACCTCGGGAAGGAACACAACTGGTCTTGCCTAGGGTATCAGTGCAACTGTGAGCTCCACCTTCGGCCGTTAACCATGCCACCTACCGGACAAGTAGATTGACATAGGGACGGACCCATATCACCTGGCGACCGGTCGCAAACTAGCGCTGATTTGGACCCTCCCCCGCCCGTCAACCCGGTCTTACTCAAATGACTTTTCCTCAGAGTTTGATGTCCGTGATTTGGGTTTTACACGTTTAGCAGGTAGACCGTGACCTTCATTTCACGATTCGCGGAAATGTGCTTGTTTACCTGTGCAGTTGCCTCACAGATAGCAGCGCCAGCTAACTAAAATTAGATAACAGGACATAACATTTTAGCAAGTTGAGTAGGTACAATTTCATTCTGATACTACCACCTTGTACATATAGGCAGATCTGTGCTGCTAAGCCAAATAGCAGCATCTCTGGTAAAATTCTTGGAGCAATTACAACCTCATTACTAACATGAGAGGATTGAATCTACTTTGGCAATTTAATCTAAGATATAGGTGAATTACCGAGAGCGTGGAATTGCATATGTAGTGGTTGTACCGTTCGCATGAAAAGGAAAACGATTTAAGGTTTTTTCTTAATTTAATGAGATTACCCTAAACAAGTGGAATAAGTAGGTATGTCCTTTTTTTGCTTTTAGTCGCTATCATTTATTTAAATTTTCATCTTTAAGGTTGGAAATTGCTTAGATATGGGACAGATGAAAATTATATAAATATAGTTCTCCTGATGACTTCTTGTTCAAAATCCTCTACTGCCGCCGGACAAGTAGGTGCGTAACTTTTTCTTACTCGGAGAGGGGAATTTCTTGTCACTCTTACTCTCAATCATATTTTTTTAAATAGTCGAGAAAGAAACACCTGTCGCTTTTTCAACTAATTGCGCAGCGGTGTAAGGTGAATTTAAATTTTTCATTAGTTCGAGTCGAGTTCAACGTATTTATTACAGTTAAAATTATTTGTTCACTTTGACTCTCAATCGGACTAAAATAACTGCTACTTTCTGCCATATTTTTTGTAAACTGTGTAACTTACAGTTGTACGTGGCCAGCCAAAATAATTCTGAAAATTGCGAGAATACAATAAAATAAGACGTATATTTTAGTGCATTGTAATTATTTCTGTACTTACTTATTTAATATATAGGAAATTTAAATATAGAATGCCTGTAAACACATATTACCACTACATGCAATTCCACGCTCTCGGTAATTCATCTATACCACTTATTGGCTTAGGAGGGCAAAGATCATACCATGTCATCCACATAATGTAAGGTTTTTGATGACCACGATGACGGCTTTAACATACCTAAGCTCCTAAAATGACCGACATCATATTAAATAAGCTTTCATGGCTTTTGCTTTCTTATGACACTAGTTGGATAGAACCACGCCTAGGGACAAGTTAATCTTGTAAGTCATGTTAAATACGCTGTAGTAAAAGATTAAGGAGGACGCCGACCGTCCAATGGCGCCCTCATAACCATTATTGTGTTTCTAATAAACTAAAGTTCTTGAAATCGAAGGATGGTTTATGTTGTACAAATGAATCCACAATTTATAGGGTACATGTCATAACTGAATAACAATTGAACTATGAGCAACTTAATGGAAAAAAGTGGCCACCTTTTCCGTTAAGTTGACTACAAGAAAGTTAAAGGTTATTAAACTGTGTCATACATATACATTACTAGGTATTCATTTGTACAACAAAAAACCATCCATCCACCAAGGACATAGAGGTACTTTGGTTTATTAGAAAACACAATAATATTAATGAGGGCGCCACTGGACGGTGGACATACTCTTGAGATACTCGTAGCATGAAAATAATTATTATAGACCAAGAAAATACACTGCGGTTAGAAAGTAGAAACATGAATTGACTAATTAATTAAGAGGCTTACCTTTTGTATATCAATATTAAAGTAAATTCTAAACGTAGAACCCGAAGTTTGGACTAGATTAGATTGGTCTCAATAAGCAGATGATGGAAGCAGAAGAAGAAGGCAGAAATATAAGAGTACTTAGTAGGCAAATACGAAACGAACTTTTGATTTAAGCTTATTCTATTGTATTAAAAAAAAACATACTTCATAGCTAATCGGTGCTTAAATATTTCGCCAACCATACCAGAATAAATTTAGTGAATAAAGTTGCTGCTATAAACTTGCATTTAAAGAATAACTAAATAAAAAGCAGGCTTTAAATACCCAACTCCATTTTTTGATACTGTCGTCGATATAGCAAAAAAATCCTGCCGGAAAAAGATTTTTTAAGATTTTTTCTTGGTATCGCGCCATCAAGACGAATCTAATAATGTATCATATATCAAAATCGGTTGACCCGTTGAGTAGTTACGAGGGGACATAGGAACGGCCATACATACATACATACATACATATAACTCATATAAGGTCAAACACATAACCCTCCTTTTGGGCTTGTCAGCAGACGGGTAAAAAAGACGTATAAACACCATTAAGCGTTTTTTATAAAGCATTAGTAAGTGATATAACTTCAGGTGGCAGACATATTTTCGGGAAAACTGATAAGTAATCATACCGACATAAATTAACCCGGTAGATACTCGTAACACTGCAGTTTGTGTCAAGGTACCAGCATGCCTGTTGATACCAGGCCATATATATGTCTCAAGGAGCCAAATATCGTATACGAGAGTTAATTGCAAAATGGACATCGCCGCGTACGTTTGTCTTGTGATACTTGGAGTTCATGTCGGTAAGTTTTTTTGGATTGACTTGGTGTTTTGATATTTCTCTCTATTATTATTCGTATGCTCTTTTTCTAATTAACTCTTGGAATTGTTTGATTTATGATCATATTTCAGCATTCTCCGAGTAAACCGCGAACCGATCGCGGTACCCAATAATATATTGTAAGTTAGTGCAATTAATTTTGGAAAAAAAATAGGAGTGGGTAAAATCGGTTACTCTCGTGTCAGTAGGGGAATTAAATTCAATAATTCACTGACGCTGCGTTTATGTTCGAGACACGTCCGATCAGGTTATGTTTACGCACTTACAGATCAACCAGATAAATAAACGTTGTGGAGCTCGCTAATTAACTACACGGCAGAGCGAGCGAGAGTAAAAAATCTGAGAATAATTTTAATACTTTAGCACTGTAGGTACTTTCGTACCTCGTTTTGTACGTGGTTCTTGACCTTTACAAGTTATTTAACCTACTTCCTGCAATATCTTCTTTTCTCCAAGTAATTCGTACCGTCATGATCCACGTTTTCATCTAAAGTCATAACGCTTTCATCTAAAAATTGGTCTCCGCTAAAAACAGCCATTCTGTCACAGTAGTGTTTCTGGTAAATGGTCATTATAACGAAAAAAAATATCTGCTCCTGCATATTAATTACTTACTCTTAATAAGAAAATAGATGCAACTTTTGAAATCGAACACTGAAACCATAATTATCTATAGTTCAAAAATCTAAAAAACAGAAAAACGTCGGTTTAGTTACTGTCAAAAAAAAAGAAGAACGACCCAATTAACACTGGTACGAGTATAATTTATAAACTATTAACGATTTAGTATTTCAACCTCAAAAATGGTCTAGGTAGGTATAGTAGGTACCTAGCTAAGATATCTTACAAGTTAGGTTGATTAACCTGAGCTGAGGTTACAATAAACTACTGTAACACGAGATTACTAGCCGGCTGCAATAGCGGGGCCATATCAGGGTATTATAGTCACGAATGAGAAATTACTTTCCGATTGCGAATACATTTAGGGCCACTAACTAATCGTTAAAAACCTTACTAATGGTTAAATCTCAAGGAATGTGTCAAATTTTCGATTCTTTTTTTAGAATTTTAATAATTTTAACAATTAGTTGAGTTAACTACTGGGGCACGTTTTATAAAGCTACAAGTTACAATTTTACAGGTCTAAACTAGCAACACTGCTCAAATGGCTGGTCGTCATTGGTCGAGGCTATGTCAAATGGAAACTTGTAACCTGTAAATTGTAATTTGTAGCTTTATAAAACAGGCCTCTGATCAAACAACAGGGGCTTAGGTTATTTTATCCTCCAAAAAATTGTCCCGACAGAACAGATAAAACGTGCAAAAAAATTCGCACAAAGCGTGAAAGCGAGCCGAATAAAAAAATAACTTAACCGGCTCCGCGTCACTTTGTGGGGCACAATTTCAATTATGTGCAGTAGAGCATAATGCATTAAGTACGTACGAAAAGGTTCGATTTTTTCCGTGGGCCTTACAGATCACTTACATTCATGTGGCCTGGGCTATATCCTCGGAAGGCCCACGTCAAATTTCGTTACTTCGAAAAATAATCTTATGTCAGTTAACTAAAGTCAAAAGTCACTTTGACAGATGTTCTAAATTTAGGACATCGGGCCTTACGAGGATATTCTATTCTATTCGGTAAATCCATATTGCAATTGACATGTTAATGTACTGTCAAAGTTTGACGTGTTATCATATTTTGTTTAACTTAGGGCGCGTTCACATAGAACGTCCGTTTTTGCAGGATCCGTTTTAACGGATCTTGATGGCGTATGTAGTTGTATGAGCGAGTTCACACCCAAAACAGTATTCTGGATCCAGTAAAAAAGAAGATTACAAGGTGAAAAGATCCGTTAAAACGGATCCTGTAAAACGCACGTTCTATGTGAACGCGCCCTAAGTTAAACAAAATATGATAACACGTCAAAAGGAATATGGTTTGTAGCATAAGTATAGTAAAATATAGGCGCGTTGTAATAGAAATAGAAATATCAATTATCTTTTTTGTCTCCGCTATCTTAATATGGACGAGGACGGACTTAAGAGGACGAAAGATATACCTGTGCCATGAGACCCCTAAATTCATCTAAAGCATATGTTACAGGTGCTTATTAAAACCGTTAATTAAGAACAACCAGGTAGAGAACAAAAGGAATCTGAAAGTACAGAAGGGTTTACATATACAGGGTGACTGCGGGGTCGTGATCTTAACTTAATTTTCCCAAATCAGTAAATGGTTGAGACGCCCTTAGTACCTCTATAGTGGTTTTTGAAACAGTTAAAGTTTAGCTTTTTATTAAAATAATATCATGTTTCCCTAAATATTACTAAAGTTATGGTTACCTAACGTTTTCATGTTGAAAACTTAGAACCAATTTGAAAATCGAACGATCAGACGAGTTAAGAAATTAAATATGGTGGCCATGATCGCAAATAAAATAAATTCATTCAATGTTTATATGAATAAAAAAAAGTCTTAACGCTTTTAAATCTATTACGTTGTGTTCCTAATGGTGTAGTGAGTTTTAGTTTACTTTGTTGCTCCACGACCCCGCGGTCACCCTGTATATTCAAATTTAAGTTTTTTCATGAGATCAACAAAACCTGTTAATAATCAAACAAGTATTTAGCTTTTTAACTTTTTGTATGTTATTTAAACTCTTGAGAGTTTAATAAACTTTTAAATTATCATTTTTACATTAAAACAATGTAAGATTCACCTGCGTTATCAAGTTAATAAAATGTTTAATACGTATAGAAATGATAAGAATACACCTTGGCACAGTTACTGCGGTACACGTTCATGTTTCATCATCATGAAATCATATTATTACATAAACAACAAATTCAATAAGGTGCAAAAATATGAAATTCTCTAGGTTAAGTTACACGGTATTGCACCTTATTAGCTTTGCTAGTGACGGTTTATCGATTGCAATAGGTATCGCCAACAGTAAAGTAATTACTGCATTTATTAAACGTGCTTGTAGTATTATCAGCTAAGGTTTAAAAGCAAAGAAAATTACTTTAAAATTAATTATTGCAAGTATTAGTAATAGATAAGACCAAGGTAGGTAGGTACTTAATTATATAAAATTTTAGGAATGGTTTAGTAACTGAACTTGTAATAAAAGACCATTCTACTGAACTAAAATTCAGTGTCGTTTTTCTGGAAGGTTAAGGGCTTCGGCAATCCAAACAGCAGCTGCAACTCGCTGTTTAGTAGTTAAGGCTGGCGTCCACTAGGCTCGCCGAGGCGAGTCGAATCGAATCGAAATAATTCGCCTTCATACATTAACTATGAAAGTGCGTCGATTGACTTGATTCGATTCGGCGCCGCGGCTCTGCGTCAATCGACAGACTTTCATACTTAATGTATGAAGGCGAATTATTTCGATTCGATTCGACTCGACTCGGCGAGCCTAGTGGACCTGAGCCTTTAAGCGTGGTGTGGTGACGCACGGCGGCGCTGGCTGCTCTAAGGGCCCTGCCAAGATGCATTGCGCTAACTAACGTTTCTATTCGTTTTGTTTTTAAACCAATCGCGTCACTGGTAGATCACGTGACTTTTCGTGTCACTTCATCTACCAGTGACGCGATTGGTTTAAAAACGATTCGAATAGAAACGTTCGTTAACGCAATGCATCTTGGCAGGGCCCTCTATTCGCTGTTTCTTTTTAATTTCGGTCCTCAACTTATTCATTTTTGAAATTTCCCACGAATGTATGTATTTATTCATCACTATAAGTTAATAATAATATAACATCACTGTCTGCCTAGTATTATACTCGTACTCGTATAGTATGTTTAATTCATGTGGCACTTCTTTGAAATTGATGTTGCAGTGTTACAGGGTTGCGTTCATGTACCTACGTAAAAATTTAAAGAGGGCTCGATTCTGTATGAAGTGATACTTTATATACAAGCTTAGACCTTAGTTCGGGAAAAGATCGATTTGTGTGTTTTTCCTATGAGAATAATTCAATTTACAAAATAATTTATTTTCAGGAGATTGTGCTGATGACGTCAGTAATCAAAAACTAAGGTTTTATTACAGGTATGTTAATACAATAATAATAGTACCTAATCGTTTGGTTTTCAGTAATTAGTTGCAAGTTCATTCCGCTTATTTCAAGTTGGATCACCATAAAAGCCCCTTTTAAAATAGCTTAAGATTCTTATACTATTTTACTGTTCGTATTACATGTAATAAGCATAGAAGATTTATTGAAAATCATATATTTCCATTTTATTTTAGTGGGTTTGATCACTATACGGAGCTGCCTCTCGCCTATGCGGAGAACATATTTGCGCACACATGGTATAACTCTAGTCGGACGACCGTCATATTTGCACATGGATTTACCGGTACGTTTACTATTTCCAAGTTTTTATTTAAGTTTGACCCATGGATTCTTTAGGTACCTAGCTACCCTTTAACTTCAACAATATGATCAACTTGGAATAAAAAGTGACCGTCTTTCTAAGTGACTTACCCGTTGGAGACGTCGTCGATGCATCTATAGGTACTTCGTTTTTTTCACACTAGGATATTAAACAATATCGGTAAAATTCGCACATATTTTCTAACAAGAATAATACTGAAAACTATTTATCCAAAGATTCTAATTCTTGTTAATAATTAATTGTCAAAAACACAATTTTACAACTTCTACCATCCACGCGATAGTCGCGCTAGAACTTTTTGGACAAAGATGTCTTTGAACCATTTTCTGATAACGGGAGCTTAGACTATTTTGTACCATGTACTCATAGAAATTCCATGCATATGTTTTTTATGCTTTTAAATTGCTGAACTCATGATAGAGTCGAAACATGTTCACAGATCTTTGATGTAGTTAATGTAGTTGTCTAAACCTACAAGGTAAGAATTCGAAAGTTGGTCTCGATCAATTGTGTGATGACCATGCAGCAAAATTGTTAAAAAAGCTCGATACACATTGTAGAAAAACAAACAAAAAAAACATATTATTATTATTTGTAGGTACTTTTCAGTAGGTACGCAGACACGCATGAGGTTTACATATTAATATCGAATATGTCACGGGGCGAAGTAATGCCTCTTATTTAGTGATTAGTATTAATTTATTTCGTGGGCTTGTTATAGGACGGCCAAACGGCACAGCCGTGGCAACGATAGTCAACACGTTCCTGGAGCGAGGGGACAGCAACGTGGCCCTTCTGAACTGGGAGGGCATGGCGGCGGCAGGGCTCTCTAGCCTGGCTAGTTCTTATTTCAACTGGGCTGCACCTAACGCACGAAAGGTATTCGCATTTCATTGTTTATCATTATCATAATCGTGCGTTCATCCATCAGCCAAAAAATGTGTCCGATATTAAAACTCGCTCTCGTATATCAAACTTAATAGCAAACAGATTGCATTAAGACTCATAGCTATCCCAAGATCCCAACTAAATTTTAATGTTTGTTTGTGAGAAAAATGTGTGTGTGTGTCGAATGGCTAATGGATACGTAGTCAAATTTAGATAATTAGGTGTTCGTAATACCCGTTATGATACTGATATTGAAATATTTCATTCAACTTTCTATTTACGAGTAGTTGCAGGTAGGTGTGATTTAATTTCAGTTGAAAATATTTTTTGCAAAATGGGGCTCTATGGCTGTCCTCCGTATATTTTCTTGTCTTTGTTCCTACGAGTACCTACCAGGAACCTAAGGTTCATTTTTAACGAACTTCAAAAACGATCTATGTCTGACTGTATGTATTTTTTTTCCTTTTTAGCGTTCCTTAGTCACTTATAGTTTCGCCTTGGCCGTCAGTGTGTCCGTCACACTCACGTTTTCGAAACGCTATAGCATTGACTGACATGCTCTTTCCCGGTATTTTTATGTGTGTTCATGTTCAACGATAATATTCTTACATATCTTAATTGACAGATTTGCCTATAGTAAAAATTATTTTGTGTTTGGAAGGGTGGTTACCAGTGTCACTAAGTCAAGATCTGATGATGGAATCTATCAAGAATTTTTAGAATTTCTAAAAATTATAGACACGCATACCTACAGTGCTTTTGATATTTCCTGGAAGAACAAGCCTTTGCGATCCAAAACTAAACATTTGATAAAGTGAAATTGATGATCATGATTGACCACCGGAACTCTTAATCAATATTTTATGGTCAGCTATGAGATTTCTTTATTAAGACTATCATCAAGCGACTTTTAGTCATAATAATGCATGTGATGGAGTGGAATTTACGGTGAAGAGGACTCGTTAACCATTAACGTCAATGCATATTAAACAGTGCCATTTTGTTAAGGGTGAGTTATAATTATAATGCACTTGTCACTGGCTTGGATATATTTCATGAATAATGCAGTTAATTAAATGGATTAATGGTATTTTTTTATGAAATCAAGTTAAACTTATAAAACGGGAAAAATGGGAAATATTTTTGAGTAAGGAAGAGGAGTACTTACTGGCAGAGAGCAAAGTGAACCAAAGGTCGTGGTCAAGCCTCAACTTGAGCCCCTGAAGTACCCGGTGCGCGAGTCTCAGTCAATTCTAATCGGTTGTTAATTTATGTTGTCAGCTGGGTGCCTATTTTGCGGAAATTCTCTACAAGCTATCCTTTGCTGGACTGGACTTGAGAAGAACTCATTTGGTGGGACACTCTCTCGGCGCGCACATCTTTGGAATTGCAGGCAACAACTTGATACCGAGAGGAATTTTGCTACCATGGTACACAAGATACACTGTTGTTCACTTTATGCCAAATAACTACTTAGCTAACAAACTTCCCTTTCCAGCATGATTTCAACTAACAAGACTATACTGAGCGATTATCATGAACTAACTACCAATTCAATCAGTCATAAGCATAGTTAAATATAACTTATCCTGTTATGATAGTATTGCATAAACTTACTCGTAAGCTATCTAAAAATATGATTTAATGTTTTGATGCAGATTACGCTCACAACGATTTAAGTGAAACCGTCCAGAAATAAAATAATAAAAAATAATTATAGTCATTTAGACACGATTATAATGAATTAAATTTTAAATGAAGGATGGTTTATTACATACTGTAGTTACGGGTTTATTCTAAACCTTTGAAAATAATATCAGTTTAACAGATTAAGTAGATAACAGATCACGATCAAAGCTTATATAAACGAAATAACATTATCTATTTTTTAGCGTTTTCACCAAAATAATTTGATTGATTTTTTTACAGGATCACCGGATTAGATCCAGCTAATACCGGGTTCGATAACAAACCACCACCGACCAGGTTAAACCCTGGATCCGCTTCCGTCGTGGTAGCAATCCACTCAGACCCCAGCAAATATGGGTTCAAGAAAAGCATAGGCACGGTCGACTTCTGGCCGAATTACAGGAACGGGCCGGTGTGCCAACCTGGTTGTCCGGAAAAGTCTTACCCACGGTTTTCACCTGAAGGTTAGATGTTTTGCAGTGCAAGCCTTGGGCTTGATTGGGCTTGATTGTTTAAAGGCTCGTCCTATTAAAGAAACTGAGACTACGTGCGCAAAATTAGGTAGTGGGCGGAACTTCGTCGATTAAAAAGGTGCTAAAAGGCAGCCTTGGTACACACTTTAGTAAACCTCAAACGGCTCAGATGTACAGAGGCCCTAGCTAAGATGCAAACGCTACTAACGTTTTTCTTTTCTATCACTCAAAATGTTTGAGATGACATTTTCGTGCGTTGCGATAAACCACGCGCCGACTGTCATCCCATACTTACATTTTAGGTGATAGAAAAGAAAAACGAAAAAAACGAAAAAAGGAAAACGATAGTAGCGTTTGCATCTCGGCTACGGCCCCTGCTGTTGAAAACTACCGCGCTTTTCGTGCTCTCAAAGCCCAATGAATCTCGGGAGCTTTAGAGGATACCCAGTGTAGAGTAAAAATCCTGCCTACTTACTGTCGAGTGTTATCCTCTCTTTATTCTTGTAAATAACATGTTTACCGTAAGATGCTAAATACGCTTGGTAACTTTTAATGCCTGTATAGGAATCATCGACGAAAATGATTAAAAATAATTCTAGCGTATGATACCTTGCACTTCTCTATATGTTTTTCGTGAAGCTCCTTTTTCTTTTCCTTTCAAACTATTGTTACCTAAGAGCAGCATGATGCTTGTAGTCCAGCAAAAGTGTTCGATTTTTTTTGCAAATAGCCCTAAGATTTTGCATTCAGGTGGCTGAAAAGCTGAATCGCATATTCAGTCGGTAGTATTTTGACGTTATTTTACTCGACGCTTTAGTAAAATGCTTGTTTTGTTCCAGACCTGTGCAATCATAACCGATGTTGGCAAATGTTAGCGGACGCCATCAAACACCCAGGCACTCTGATAGGCAGTTTCGCTAAGAACTTTAGAGTGTGGAAAAACTACTCTAAAGAGGATAGAAATGCTGTTACTCTAGACTTAGCTACGTTCGGGAGGAAAGTGTAAGATTTTTTGTATTTTCCTATTATTTGACAGATTTGCAATGGTACAGCCACTAACAGTAATATAATATCATTCTAACATTGGGCTCATAAATATTTACCACGCTCTTAAAGTTCTTATGCCTTTCTAGTAATAGAGACGTGTTATATATTATGGAGCTGATGTTGGATAATATGTTTTTGCCGGGAACTGTACGTACCTACACTTAACGTCACAATTAAGTGATGTCAATCTTTTAGAAAATCTCGACCATGTATGAAAATTAAATTTTCTCGTGATCTTTCATAATTAGAAATGTAAAAGCCCATCTGTATTTATGTCTATGTACGGTTGTAGAATTTAAATAAATTTAGATCCTAAAAAACCGGGCAAGACCGTCTCAGACACAAAAACAAAAGAACAACTAGTTTGGGTTTATTTTCTATTTAAAGTTATTTGGTGCTACGTGAGATAATTTTAAGGTTAGGTAAACATTATAGTCGCCTGTAAGTTATGAACCCGTGGAGTCTACTTAGTAACGAAAGTGTACCTTTTAGATTCGTTATTATGTGCTTTCATTTTATATTTTTCAGATACTTAGTATTTGTACGTACAAAGTTTAAATTTACACATATTTTTTTACAGATTACCAGGAAACTACTACTTTATAACTGGTTCGGCAGCGCCCTTTGGACTCGGTAAAAATGGCCTATGAGCTCAATCACTAAAGAAACATTATACCTACTGGCGTACCACCACCAGAGACTAGAGAAACATTATTTTAAGTTTTCATTTACGTACAAGTTCCTATTATATTCCGAGGTAGGTTAGACTGAAGATTTTGGGTATTAATTAGAATTTTGTAGACATAACGTAAAATGTGGTGAAATTCGATGAAAAAATATATATTTTGTGATAATGTGTGTAACTAACACTTATAGCACTGTATGCGGAATAACTACAAAAGTTAACGATTATTTTGTATGGCAATACTATGAAGGTAGAAACTGGTGTGTTATTCTCTCAAAAAACGGCGGCTGGTCGAACGGACGAGCGAATAAAAGCGGCGAGTTTAAGTAGTCCCGTCCGACCGAACGAAACACATTTTAGCGCGTGAATTGTCAATTAGGGAGCCTTATACGTTGGTGAACTCATGCTGCCAAATTGAATACACGCCCTAAAATGTGTTTTGTTCGCTCAGTCGGGACTACTTAAACTCGCCGCTTGGACCTTCACTCGAGCGAACGATCACCTTTGCTTGTTGAGAATCACTACCCTGGTACCCAAAGAATTGTACAACGGTCGGAAACGACACAAAAACTTTGAAATTTGGAACTGCCAAGATTTTAGATCGTAAAAATCATACCGTCTTTGACCTGTTATCGTATCTATACTAATATTATAAAGAGGAAAGATTTGTATTTTTGTATTTGTGTGTGTGTGTATGTTTGTAACTAATAAACTCAAAATCTAATGGACCGATTTCAAAAATTCTTTCACCATTAGAATGCAACATTACCCCTGAGTAACATAGGCTATTTTTTATTTTTCTGCGCGGGCGGAGGCGCGGGCGACAGCTAGTTGTCAATATATTGATAGCTCTTATTTACTGAACTGTAATGATGTTCGAGTTAAAAACAATACCATAACAGATCAAAGACGATATGGTTTTTACCGTCTAGAATAGAGACCCAGATGTAGTGCTTAAAGCCCTAAAACAAGTGAATTGGCATCTGATCAAGCTTAATTGGTCAAGTTATACATACATGTGTTATATTCTAATACTTTTAAGTAAATCCGTTTTTTTAAATTTATCAATTTTAAAAAAAAAACCTCTATTTCCAAGTAGGTATTAGTCATATTAACTGTAACAAGCACCACTAATTCTGTGAATGAAAAAGTTTTAAAATTTATGCGCATAAATGATGCAATGACGCAAGGTAAATGATATATAAAACTTTAATGTTTTTCCATCCAACCCCGAGAAATTGTTCTACTGTGATACGAGTTTGGTTGTTGGTATTACACAGCAGTACTTTCATAACATGAAGTATGCTTGAATAACTTGACTATCTTAATAACTGGACTTAAAAATTGCATTGTATTCAAATATTTCCTGAGTCAATATTTACGAACGTTTGAACTGCAAAATTTTCTCTATGTTTTTGTTTGATATTATTATCACCAAGTACATGCACTTGGAATCTAGTTTAAGTACCTACATACCTATAGGTGAAAAACTTAAGTAAGTGACTTCTTGCATGTAGTTGTAACACATCTGTATAGAACGTTCGACATTCTGTATTTGAAATTTGACGTAGATTCCATATTAGTTTTGTACACAACTACATGCAAGAGGTCATTTAGGTACTTAAGTTTTTCATCTATGCATTTACTTGTATGTATTCAGCAAAATAACGCGTAGTTTATTTTATAATATTCAAACATATTAAGCAAAAAAAAAAAAAAAATTGAATCTTAATAAATTGTACTTTTATTCATGGATTTACAACATGGGACACATGACATTTTGAACTGCACGCTACAAGGGTTATAAATTAAAATGTAAGTACATTGTTGTACAATGGAAAATGGAACCCTTATAGGATCACTTGTGCGTCTGTCTGTCTGTCTGTCCGTCCGTCAATCACAACCAATTTGCTCCGAATCTACTGGACCAAATCAGGTGAAATTTGGTAGGATGGCGTAATCCTACGACCCAATTACAGATGTGCAAAGCAAATATATATATCTTTTTTAAATAAGGGTCATTTTCGGCTTGCAAAACATTTAAAAATGTGTTACTGTGTCATATTATCAAAATGTAGGGCTCGTTTTGAGGATCTCAAATATATTTTTGTTATTATTGTAAAATAAATAGCTTTGATTTTATTCATGAAAGAAGACGAAAATTGACCATTCCGAAACTACTGAGTCTAAAATACAGATAGGTACATTACAGGAAAATCTATAAGAATTCTATCAATTGAAAATAAAGTGGAAAACTCAATAAAATACGTTCACTTACGGAAAATAGTTCACTAAAACAGGACTAGATAGCTCTAGTAGTAATTAACTTTGACTGGCATTGTACGGAACCCTCTCCACTCGAGTTCAACTCGTACTTGGGCGGTTTTTTCTATAGACAGGTGCCATTAATGGGTAACGTTAAATTTGACCGGTAATCATTTCTTGAGCATTATGCAGCGATACGTATCTCAAGAAAACAAAACCAGAGCCCAGGGGGCTCAGCAAGCGGCAAAGGGAACTAGTTCGTGTAGTGTCACAACACTTTTTTTTCAACTTCTATGTATTTTGAAAAAAAAAATACAATTTCAAACACAAGTTGCCATGAAATAGACACATAGGTAAGAACAAACGAACGAACTTACAAAATTACTTAAACTACACTAATCTAACAAACCGCTACAGTGGGCATTGTTCCCAAAATGCTGGCAGCATTGCCACCCCATCGGCACACAAACCTCTTCATGGTTTTGCTTAGATGGGCATTGTACCTACTATGTACTATCTTTATATTAATCAATAAATTAAAAAAAAAAAAAAAAAATGGCAATGCTTAATGTTTGTGCCAATTACAGGCCAGCATTTTGGTCATGAGTTGCGTCGACCAGACGCTTTGAAAGTTCTTTAAAAATATTGTGAGCTCCTGGTCCTCACGGTCGTAAAGTTTCGACCCCTAAAGAAAAATACTTCTATGTTACCTGCATGTATGGAGTGTCCCCCTATTTTTTTATTATTATTTAAATACTAAACTAAGTAAGTAGCGCCACTTATACAATATACCTACACTCCAAATTTCCTCATGTCTACATCTGTGTGTAGTAAAATGCCTGTGACATACGGACGAACGGACGGACATGACAAAACTATAAGGGTTCCGTTTTTGGCATCTTATAATTTTATTCTACGGGTTATTAAAGCGCAAACAGTGAAGACAATGCTTTAGTACTGAAGTAAATATAATAATATTATAATAATGCTTATTCTTACCAATCAGCACTAAGGAGAAGGGTAAAAAAACCCGATTCTGTATAAGTATTGAATTTTTTGTCGTAGAAGGGCGTAAAGAAAATAACCTCCAACTATAATTAAGCAAAATGATTTGCCAAATATCTTTTGGAATAACTTGAATTTTTGCAACTCATCAAAAGCACTTAAAAAGGAAATGGTTTTTTGTCTGAAACACCAAATGGATTTCCAATAGTGGTATTTTCATACTCAAGTGTTTGTGATTTAATGATCTACCATAGCTGCTTGATTAAACTCATCTCCTTTTACGCTCCTCGTGCTGTCCCTTTTCCTTCCCAATGTCAAAGGGCAGTGAGTGAGTAATTATCTAATTGCATTGCCACTTCATACTTCTTTTATGTTGGGGGGTGGTCCATAGGCATGAAATTCGATCATTATGCAGCGTTGTTTAGTTTACTAAACTTATATAAGGATTTTATTCTTTTAAACTTCGTCTTCATGGTCCTTATCGCCCGGAGATGGTAGAAACCTTTGACTTTCCCCTGAAAATCGCCGCCAGAGCAGCAGCAAGCGGGGAACGGCAGCGGCGTAGAAGCGGTGGCAGTGCGAGAAACTATGTTACCAATAGTGTCATGATCTTTTTTTTTTTTATAAAATTCATCCTTTTATCTAACCTAATCTAAATAAAGTTCAAAATTTAAATTGTACCTGCTACAGTAACGGTAGGAACATATTTCAAATGTTATAAATCACTAGCGATCCGCCCTCGCTTCGCTTCGGTTTATGTGAGGTTTCTGTAACACCCGTACATAATCCAGAACTTAATATGCATAAAAACCTTCCGGGAAAAATATCTAACCGATGATGAAAATCGCATCAAAATCCGTTGGGTGGTTTAGGAGGAGTTAGGGGCTATACAGACAGACAGACAGACATACAGATTCGGAAAGCGACTTTGTTTTATACTATGTATTGAAATAAAGATGAAGATTATAATCCAAAACTATGGTTTATAGGGAGGAAATATTTAAGCTCATCACCAGACAAAGGAACTTAGGGGGCAAAATTTTATGACAGGTAGGGACTTCCTATATCGATAAACTCAACTATCGGTGCTTTTTCCATATACTAGTGATCGCCCCCAGCATTGTATGTATTTTTTTGGAAGTATTGTTCTGAAGACACAGCATATTTAAAATAAAATGTTAAGCCCCTATTACCTTCACAGAAATTGAAAAGTCATTTAGCCACCTGAAATGGATTTATTAGCCAAGACGAAGACGTTTAACGCCCGAAAATTTGGAACAAATTCTGATACCTAATTTATTTTAACAATAGTAGATGGGACAGTAATGAAGAATAAAATAATGATGAGTAAAGTTTCCAAATCGTTTTGAAAAATGAAGAACGGAATTACGTTATTATTTTGTGTAATATTTACACTTTTAATAAAAAAATGTTTTTACACGCAAATCTTGGAGTGATCACTAGTATATAAAACAAGCATCGATAATTGAGTTTATCGATATAGGAACTCCCTACCTGTCATAAAATGTTGTCCCCTGGATTCCTATGTCTGCTCATCACGCAAAATTACCTCAATAGCAAACAAATATACCTATATGTTGTATGTTAGTCTGAAGCTATAGCCGCGGTTTATACCACTACGAGATAAACAGAGCGCAATGGAAACAGGCCCATCATTACGGCGGGTCCCCTGGGCGGTGGCCAGGGGCTGCGGCCGCGAATAAATAGACATCTAAAAGCGTTGATGGAGTCCTAAGATGAGTCTCGGCCTGTGTTTCACTGCCTACGTTTATCTAAGAATACTGTTTGATGCTTTGAATACGAAAACCGGCGCGAGAGTTTTTTTTATAACAGAAGTCATTGTGTACTTCAAATAAATCAGCTTGTGCGAGTCTGTGCTTACAAGGTCTTTAAGCTAAGAAGGAATAAAGAGTATATTATCACGGAACAAATACCCCCGTAAAAATTAATGCACATTTATTATGTTATCAACTAATTTACAGGTGTGTTCAATCGTAATAGTGACTTGTGGTTGATCAATGTAATTATCGTGTATAAATCAACTTATCTATATACAGGGTGTTAGGTAATGAGTGGATAATCCTTGAATTATGGATAGAGGGCACTTAGGACGTTATGAAAAAGCTAAAATAGGTTAGTAAAACTGGCACGGTTTTCGAGATATTTGGACATTTAGGTCTTTTTTTCGAAAATGAACACCCTTGTTAAATGTTTTGATCATAGCACCATTCCAAACTAAAAAAAAAACAAATTTCATTTTTTCTTTATATTCTTGAATACTTATGTTATCAGATGGGCGTCACCATTAATGTGGGACTGAGACTGAGACAATGGTTAAAAAAAAATCGCAATCTTATTTTTTGCGTTTTCAATCGTACATTGATCGAAGTTTCAGCTCCCATGGTGAAAAAAAAAATACACTACCGTCTAGCCCATAAGCTTAAAAACATGCCAATTTATTGACAATTTAAAAATAGTAATTACCTTTTGAATTTAAAATTAAAATACCAAAATAATAAAAAACATACACGCCCACACACACTTTTCCCGATTTACTTTTTGTATCCCGGGCGTAGAATTCAAAAGTTTTTGTTTTTAAAATGACATTACTGGCCACTAATTTAAATGCCATTTATTCAAAATTTAAAAAATACGCCGTCTGTTTTTTTTTTTTCGAATTCGATTTTGAATTTCGCTATTATTGCGTGTCAATGGTCAATTGTGTGTTTAGATGGTTGAGTTATTTTTTTTTGTTTAATAATTATTTGAACACAATAGACACCGATAGAATATGCTCGAATACCGGATTTTTCCTTGAATCCATAACGCTTAGGCCTATGAAGGTAGTTTTTGGCCAGGGTGTAGGAGGAAATAGCGAGCGCAGACCGAGGGAGCGAGACGATGAAAATGTTCTGGATATAATAGGGGAAATCTTTCTTTGTCCGTACGGGAATAGCAAATAGCCTCGGACTGACAACGTGGAAAGTGCATGTAACTCTAAAAACACACGGTTTGCACCCTTTTCATTTCGCGTGAAGGTCCTATTGCCTGGAACTCTCTCTTCACTCACTGTACGCGTTATGGATTCGAGGAAAAATCCGTTAATCGGGATGGCGTCTGTTTGGGTAGCGATAAGAGCACAAAATTGCAACAGAACTAGCGTTGCCTTGGCACTCACCATAAATGTAATGCATTTGAGCATATACTATCGGTGTGTATGATGTTCGAATAATTATTAAACAATAAAAATTCAACAGAACAGTCTAAATACACAATTCACCATTCATTACGCAATAATAGGGAAATTCAAAATCGAATTTGAAAAAAAAAGCAAATTAGTGCCCAGTTATGTAATTTTTGCAACAAAAAGTTTTGAATTAATACAAAAAGTAAATCAGGAAAAGGGTGGGCGTGTATTTTTTTATTATTTTGGCATTTTGATTTTAAATTCAAAAGGTAATTATTATTTTTAAATTGTCAATAAATTGGCATGTTTTTAAGTTTATGGGCAACTAGACGGTAGTGTATTTTTTTCACCATGGGGGCTGAAAGTTCGATCAATGTACGATTGAAAACGCAAAAATTAATATTGCTATTTTTTTAAACAAAACTCATTGTAGTCTCACATTAATGGTGATGCCAAGAATATTGAGAAAAAATAAGCTTAGAATGGTGCTATGATCAAAACATTGAACAAGGGTGTTCATTTTCGAAAAAATCGTAAAAGTCCAAATATCTCGAAAACCCTGCAACTTTTACTTAACCTATTTTAACTTTTTCATAACGTCCTAAGTGCCCTCTATCCATAATTTAAGGATCCACTCATTACCTAACACCCTGTATATAAAAGGCAAACCTGACACACTGACTTAAATATCAACGCACAGCCGAAACTACTGCACCTAGAAACTTGAAATTTGGTACAGGAGGTTCTTTCATGATTTAAGTGAGCATTAAGAAAGGATTTTTGAAAATTCATCCCCTAAGGGGTTAAAATAGGGGTAGTAGCGGGAAACTAATTCTACGCGTACGAAGTCGCGGGAGTCCTCTAGTTTATAATAAAATTGTTAAGAATATTACGTATAATTATAGAAAGCCCTGGTTGGGTAAGCTCGCCTTTTCACATACCTTTTGTGTTTCTATCTATTTAAGTTGTTGTTATTTTCTTAATATTTGGATGCGTGCAGCAGGGATCGAACGCAAATTTACTTCGATCCGCATTGTGTTGAGTCGATACCCGCGGTTCGATGGTTCGCTCGTTGTGCTTTATTATGTTGCTGCAACAGCATTCGACTCTATAGTAAAACGACCAACAGTTTGTTTTGCTCCTAGGATGCCCTCGGTTATCGACCAATGAAAATGCGCTTTATTTGTTTTTTTTTTGTTTGTTGTAAATATCATCTCTATTTTTTCTACGTATTAATGTTTCTAAATACTAATGTCGTAGTGGTGGTACTATTAACAATTCATTGAATACAACGAATTACTTCACTTCTAGTGTTTAGAATCGATCTTGTACTTATAAGAGGATTAACTAAACGCGTGGAATTCAGTCTCAAAACACAACAACTTCGCCATTTCACCGGCAATACTGCAAAATTGCCGAAGGGTGACCAAGTACGATAATTTTCATTGCGTTTTAAAGCAGGCCGAACGCAACCAAAGTCGTTTGCTACATCTGTTTGACAATTTACGCTTTTAATAATGGCCGACACTGCCTTTGAATCGGTCGCGCACGAATTAACATCCGGCTAAATTAAAGCCTTCAAATTTTTGCGACCCAAACGGTTCGATTTGCCGCTCAATTTCGTTTTGCTACCGTTTGGCCTCGGGTGAGGTTTGAGGTAAATTAAGGCAGGGATTCACAGTTACGCATCGTTCGCACCGGACGTATATACAGGACGTATATACAGGACGTATATACGTATATACAGACGTATGTATAGGACGGACTAATTATAACACTCTTTTTCACCTAAGATGAGTCCTGTGACAGCCGTATTTCGTAATTTCAATCACTTACTGTACTCACATGCGAGGTATTTAAAATAGGCGATTAATTATTACCAGTGTATTTTTTAAGTAAAGTTTAAGAAACAAGTGTAATACGTGAAGAATACGTGTTTATATGAGCTGTAAAAGGACATATCTTAGATGAAAAAGAGTGTAGACGTAATGTGACTTGTCCGTTGCGTATCAGTCGACGCACTTGCAGTGTAAGAATAGTATGTATACCCTACAGTAGGGAAACGCCTTTGATATCGGGCGACGTCAGGGCTACTGATGTGCCAAAGGAAACTTTCCAAAATTGCGGAATTTTCCAAGTTAGATAATTTCGGAAACTTCTCACAATTTTGTATGGGGATTGAAACCTTCCGTTTCTTAAATTTAAATTTCCTATACTTCTAGTGTAAGTTTCCAGAAATTTCTTAGCACTTTTCCAACTTTTTGGAAACTTTCCGCAACTTGCACATCAGTAGTCGGGGCCTATGTAACGTAAGTACCTAGGTACGCTGTGATACGCAGGAATGTGTGGTTGCCACAAAATGGAAAATTAAAACAATTGTAATTAATTGATATATTATAGTATTTTTTTATAAGTTTCATATACCTACATGTGTTGCACGTATTGTAATACGCGTAATGATTTTATTTATTTAAATTAATATAATTCAGTAATCATTATATTTTAGAGTATTCTGTGTTGGTTCTTCTTGGAAATGACGAAAGATATAAACAAACTACTACTATGTGTCACAGAACAAAATTAGTTCAAATAAATTCGTTAATTTAGAGTTACTTAATCCAAAAAATAATATGCAAATAATGAAATAATTGAAGGAAAAATAACTTCTCGTCAGGGAAAATTTTATTGAATTTCAAATCCTAGTATTTAGGAGTCAATTCACAACCTGTACACAACCATCTGCATGCGCCATTGTACCTAATTATATTTTTAAAAAGGTTTCTAAGGTTTGCTAGCCGGATAAAAAATAACTAAAAATAACTTAATAAAAAACAAGCTTTTAAAAACCCGACTGCGCTTTTGATGCTGTCGTCGATATACCTATATTAAAAACATTAAAACACAGGAAATCCGATTGAAAAATGTTTTTTAAGAATTTAAACCCAGTGTACCCAGTGACACTTGCACCATCAAGACGAATCTAATGACGTAGCATTTATTACAATCGTTTGATCCCTTGAGGAGTTACGAGGGGACATAGGAATATTATGCAATGCTATGAAATGCTAATTTAAAAGTAATTTTATTACTTCTGCTTTACTACATAGTATAAAACACAGTCGCTCCCGCTGTCTGTTTGCTTAGATCTTTTAAACTACGCAACGGATGATGCAGTTTTGAGCAATAGATAGATAGAGTGATTGAAGGGGATTTTTTGAAGAAAACTCACATAAACTGAAGCGAAGTGAGGGTGGGTCGCTAATAACTTATAAAATGTAAAAAAAACGATAAGTAACCATACATCTCCCCATCTTAGCAATAGTACATCTACTGAACAACAGAGGGAGCTTATAATAACGTAAAAAAATCTAACATCATGTATGGAATAAATTTAATAAAATCGATTATTAAATAAATACACAAAAAAATACCATACTAAATTAAACTATAAATCACGTCCAGTGTTTTGTGTTTGATATGTCCCGTCTATTACTACTAAGTACTTACCTTCCTCTACATTTAATGTCTCTGTCTTCGAGTTATTATCAAACACAGAAACACATAAACTCACGCCTTCATTCCCACAGCGGGGCAGGCAGACCTAAGAATTACAAACAACTCTAAAAAACTCTTATTGATCATTTCAGTGACCACATTTTGCACAATCAGACGAAGGTGTTAACCAGTGTAATAGTGACAGGTTGTAACTTTTCAAATTGTGAAAGTTTCTTATGATAAATTCTCGGAAATTTCTAAGAATATTCTTAAATTTTGTATGGAAAGAGAACATTCTCAATGCTCTCAAATGTTTCCGATAACATTCTCAGTAATTTCTTGAGAAGATTTCTTAACTTCTGAGAATGTTCTGCAACTTGTACATTGCTAGTTGTAAGCTCATAGCCTAACATTGCATTGCTCATTGCATAATAATTTAACTTAGATAAAACCAGTTTGCAAGTTCCTAATTTTCTCTATATTTATTCAGTTCACCTGCGACCATGAGGTGCTTACAACTGCGCTGAAATATCGAGAACTTGTAGTTAGCATACATTGCTTTTCACTAGTTAACACAATTTTCACACATGCTAAAACTATAGAATTCTCTATACAATATACAGCCCTTTAACTTGAACAGTTTTATTTTCAGCGTCTTAGTAAAACCTCGGATTTGTATAAATTATTATGTTTGATATTTACAATTTATAACTTTTGCATTTATGGAGTAGACTACGAAAGAGAATCCTTAATAATTTATGCTGCAATAAAAAACTGTTATCTATCAGCATATAATTGAATATAAAAATGATGCACGATATAAAATTCAATAATCATTTAAAGATTATTGACTCAACATACCTATTAAGCATCAGACATCGATATTTAAATAATTAATTTAGTCTATAGCTTATATAGCTAAGTATAGTTGAGTTGCAAGCCACATTTGTAGTAATTATAGAGTTGCACTCTGAAAATTATGCCCTCGAAGCAGCAGTTTGATAATTTATGCAGACTATAGGGTTGGGCTGACTGAAATAGCAGGCAAATTATTAGTTGAACCAATTACTAGAAGTTACTTTTAAAATTCGAAGTGCACCCTTTATACTGCACTCAGTTATGAAGTACCACTTTGCAATAACCACTAGAAAGGTAAAATAATATAAGTCTGTAGGGGTTTCTGCTTTACTAGGTATAGATTGAGCATAGAATTTTAATTATCTATATTGTTCCACCTTGGTGGAGGGAGGAGAAGACCTGAGCCGCTATCTTAAATTGAAGGTGCTAAAATTGGTATATTTTTTAATAATTCCTTAGCAATTGACTTCACGACAAAAGTTTCTACGAAAAGTATAAATAAGACATAATGCACACCGTTTGTTCATACATGATTTTTGTAAGTCTTCCCGACAGAAAGTTACGAGCGGCGGAAAAAAATATTTTACAAAAAAATTACAACTCATTCCTCATTTTCCGACGCAGCGAAGAAAGAAAACAGCAGCATCATGAATTTTATGCTATGACGTTACGCCTACAGTCGTATTTTTTAAGCTTTGATGAAAACGGAGAATAGATTAACATTTGTATAGTTATGTTTATTTTTTAGCCAGAGTGTCTCATTGCTAAACAAAGTCTCCCCCTTTTCCACCACCGCTCACTATTAGCAGCATGTTCCCATCCTTCCAAATTGCACCGAAACGCATCCAAGTGGTCTTGCGATTGACGAGAACACGCAAAATCGAAGTTCGAAGTTACGTTAGCTTTATCCCTCTCTCGCGATTTAGTCTTGAATGACGAGTGACAGGGATGGAACTATCGTAGCTTTGCATTTGCATTTGTAACAATGAACTCTTCATGTAGATACTCAATAAATGTTATATTTAACATTGTGTTTGGTTGGAAAACTTCGTATTTATCATGCTTTCTCAGTCACTATCCTCAATAGTCAGTATCCATCAATAGGATAATTGAGAGAACTTATTTTCCAAATAAAAGTCGTGTACTTAAAATTTAAATAACTGAGAAGAACAAGATTAAACCAATTTAGAGCGGATAACCCATCCGTCCGTGTTCGTTAATAAGTCAATAGGATTAATGACCGACTGTTACCGCGTTCGTGTTATATCTTCCTTCTACCTAAGTACCTAGGTAATGGTAGGTACATATAGCTAGGGTTTTCCTAGTAAGCTGTGTAGTAGCAGGTTGTTGGGGGTTACCTACTCTGTGTTCACACGTAACAATTTAAACATTATTATATCCTTTATTTGGTTAAATCGAGTGCTATCACTTATCATATAGGTACTAGCTTCTGCCCGCGACTTCGTCGTGAAATTGGTAATCGCTATTCTTTTGAGATTATTTTTTTTGTGTGAAAAGTAGCCTAAGTGTAAATCCATGGTCCAGCCGTTGCAGCGTGAAGGAGTAACCAACTAACACACAAACTTTTGCATTTATAATATCGCCACATCCATGGCGCGAATCTGCACTTTGATTTCAAAAGACAATGACGGAAACGCCTCATGGTAAAGTAGCGAATCTGCCATTCTAATTTTGAATCGAAATGCAGATTCGCAACTTTGCCAAGGATGTGACGATATGATAAGATAAGATAAGTTAAGATATACCTACATATAGAATTACAATGTTTTTTAGATAGTCAATGACGACCATAACACGGGTTGAGTTGACTTTTTAAGCGAAGTCTTATCACGTACGCTTCTCAAACAGACTGGGATGGGATTAGAGTGCTTGTACGAAGTACTTTATTTATAAAAACGTGTTTATTTTACGGGACGTATAAATATCCTAAACACGTTGGACATATAATTTTAAAGTGATAAAACGTCCGTGCGTTCTTCTCTTATCTAGTACTAGCTTTTGCCCGCGACTTCGTCCGCGTAGAACTCGTTTATCGCAGTTAAGTAAATTAATAGTTTTAAGTAATTCTATAGTTTGACGTCCTCCCTGGCAAGAATGATCTTTCAAACACATGTAATATTCAGCTCGAAATTTACCGAGACACCAACTTTAACCATTAACTCTTACGGGAGGGCACTCCCGACACCTCGAAAGAGTTCAGGAACTCTAAGGGTAGGACGTGACTTGCTCTGTGTCTATGACATTGTCTACCAAGAGATACTCCGCAACATCGCCTTCTACATGAGACATATTTTTATATTTATCCGCCCGACAATTTCGTTTGTCGGTGCTAATATCGCCCTCTCGCACAAACATTCTCTATTCTTTATATTGTTTTTTAGATCGGGGTACACGTTATTTTTTAGATCATCTGTGTTTTGTACAATATTACAGAATTCGCGGTTTAATGTATTCAAATCGATACTATCTCTCGCCATACGATCTTCGCCAATTTTTATTAGAGCTGCCGCATATATTGCCCCGACTGTGTACCATGGTGTACTCGTAGTTCCTGGCATATTTGTAGTGAGGTATATTTTTTATATATATACCCATATCGTAGTTGCCGAAATGCATTTATTTTATCCGCTGGTGTGCCCCTAGTTATCACCGGTAGATGAGAATCTGTCTAAATTAGCCGTCTCAAAGCTCCATCCCTCCCATGATAGTTTGGTTGCTCTTAAAATATCCATCATAGTTCAATATTACATATATTATATTATGAGTCTTAATACTAATTATAATGTACGTATCTATCATTATAAATGGCGGAACTCCCAAACATCATCCGTGGCCGCTGAAAAAAAAGACAATATTTTTCAAACAAATTTACCCAATGCCCATTAATCTAATTCGGTTCCGCGGTTAATCCGTGAAAGCGTAACAAACAGACAGACGACAGACATAATTGAATTGCCATTTTAAATTTCTAAATATACTTTCACATCATTTTCGAAATCTGGGTCCTCAAAATCTAAGAAAATTACAATTATGTCCACTTTTTAAAAATGATCGTGGCCTCCATCTTGAATTCTAAATTTGACATAATTTTCATAATCTGCGTCCACAATATGTAAGAAAATGATAGGACCAATGACGACTTTTTCAATAAACATCATGACGGCCATTTTGAATTCCAAATTTGATATCATTTTCGAAATCTGCGTCAACGCAACATAAGAAAACGACACCCATGATGACTTTTTCAAAGAACACCAAAGATATTGTCGTTATTCCCTCGGGAACCTTTAAATTTCCCGGGATGGGATTTTCCTATGTGTTAATCCAGGGTATAAGCTATCTCCATTCTAAATTTCATCCAAATCCATCCAGCGCCATTGCAGCGTGAAGGAGGAACAAACTAAAACTCCCTTTTACCCCCCTTAGGGGTAGTTTTTTCTAAATCGCTGAAAGAAGTATTTTTTATTTATAAACAGTAGCCTAAATACCAATTTCCAAATTGCTTATTTTAAAAATAACTAATCTCCTATACAAATTTCTACCCCCTATTTTAACCTTTTTGGGGATGAATTTCCTTTCTTAGTGTACCCTTAGAGTACCCAAGGAATATTCCCTTTAAATTTCAAGTCCCTAGGTCCAGCGGTTTAGGCTGTGCATTGATCGATCAGTCAGTCAGTTTTACACCTTTCCATCCCTTAGGGGATGAAATTATCAAAAACGCTGAAACACGTATAAATTAATTTTCAATTTTCAACCTAAACACAAAATTTGAATAGTCTAACTTAAACTAAAACTGACGGACTTTCATACAAATTTTCATCCCCTTAGGGGTGGAATTTCCAAAAAGGAAGGATCCTTAGTGGATCTTTACACTATATAAGGTATCTATGTGCAAAATGTCAAGTCTCTAGGTCCTAAGGTTTGGGCTGTGCGTTGATATATCAACAATCCGTTTTACCCCTTTTCATCCCTTCGGGGTTGAAATTATCATAAACGCTGAGACATGTATAAGTTAAAATTCAATCGCCAACCTAAACGCAAAATTTGAAGCGTCTAACTTCAAAACTGACGGACTTTCATACAAATGTTTTTCCCCTATTTTACCCCCTTAGGGGTGGAATTTCCAAAAATCCTTCCTTAGTGGATCTCTACACTATATAGGGTATCTATGTGCAAAATTTCAAGTCTCTAGGTCCAGCGGTCTGGGCTGTGCGTTGATATATTAACAATCAGCTTAGCATTTTATATAATAGATTATTCTCTGATTAATCAATGCGTTTAACGGGTAATTAACGATATGTATACCAAACAGTACAAACAAAATAAGTAGATACCTAATAACCAGCAATTGGCTAAATGAACCGCAAAGCAATTTTGCAAAACACAACTTTACAAAAATATGCTCTATTTCACGCACCCATAAATTATAAGCTACATCTTTTGAGTTAAATTCGTTATACGGCTTCCTCGTAATCCCAGCGTGCATTCCAGAAAAAAAGAGTTACCTAAAATGTGTCCTTTTGAGAGCTTTGTTTTTATAAAGTTTGAAAGTTATAAGTAAACGACCTCTTGCATGTAGTTGTGTACAAAACTAATATGGAATTTACGTCAATTTTCAAATATAGAATGTCGAACGGCCTATACAGATGTGTTACAACTACATGCAAGAGGTCGTTTAGGTACTTAAGTTTTTCACCTATATATCGTTGTGAAGATCCATCTGATGACAATACAAAAAAAATATCATGATACCCCTCTACCCCCGCTATGACGTCATAGACCGCGGCAAAAAGTGCTAAACATGACATGAGGTGTATTCCTGACAACGCACGGTATTCGCGATAACATTAAAACTATTTGTTCATTTTGAATTTTTTGAGTTTATTTGACAGATTAATGTGTAATCTTTATGTAATATGTTTACGAAAACAATATGGATTGATCGAGTTATAGCATTACTGTCAACTCTGTCAAGCAATGCCGCGACTGAAAGTAAAAAGTCAAAGGTAATCAAAATTAAAGGGACTAATCCCTTTTACGATCGACCAAAACCACTTTTAAGAGCGGAAAACAACGTCTTTATTGTTCAAGAAAGAAATAAGCTCAGAAGAATGACGCCAAGTCGAATCAAGTTAGCGAGGATACCGAACATCGAGCGCGAAAATCGTCGATTTCAACTTCGCAGCCATCCAAAGAGATTCTTTACTAAACCTCCTTGGAAATTATCGAAATCACGAAAGCTACTAGCGTACGTAGCCCGAAATCTACCTACCTGCTTCAGTTTTTTTGTTTTAACTATTATTAGCGATCATTCTAATACATACCTTAAGTTTTGGTATGTCGTTATATTATGATACAACAGCACATGACCAACTCTGTTTTAAGTTAGTTTTTCAATAAGGTATATGTATGTAAGGAGGTATATGTAAACGTAGCTTTAACTTGATTATTAAAAACCTTATTTGTTAATGACACTTTTGTATCTTCGGTAATGTTGAATAATGTTATATTTCAATATACCTACATATTAGATTACTAACTGGCCATTATTTTATATTATATCATTTGTTTATTGATCTGATACCTATTCTCTTTTTAAAATCTTAGGTAACGAATGCGACCGTACGCCTTGGACGTACGGCGCTAATATGGCGATAGAGGAAGGTATGATAAAATAAAGGCCAGGTAATATGATAATCATAATTGTAATTTTTAAACCTAAAGGATTGTAGTCTGTATTTGAGACAGAAACCACTAAAACTTAAGAAATGTAATGATGTAAGTAAGATATCTACAGGTCAGTGTAACAATATAATTATGTTAATTCTTGCTAAATGGCCATTCATGGCGATACCATTCATGTGAAATAAATGTTTCTGTTAACTAAAATGATGAAGTTTTCTGTTTAGTTATTCGTTGTCGTTTTTTGTTTCAACTTTATTTATCGCTTGTTCTGTATAAACAAAAAACTGGAGTTTAGATAAATTAGCGATTGCATGCAAGACACGCACGACTAAAAAACGTTTGTATTTTTCCACTAATGCCATCTCAAACAAGGATGGCATGTCTGCTTCGCCTAATTTCGACGAGAGTGTAGTCCTGCACGGGTAGTATAGCACAAGTTGTATTTTCTCGCTTGTCGCTCAGTGCGTCTCTATCGTTACTGACTAGATAGGAAGGGAGATCCGAGCGACAAACAAGTCGCGGGCAACTTGTGCTAGCCGTGCTGCGAGCCTAGTATGGTTGCGTTTATTGCGTGAAAAAGTTTGGATAAGGCATCCGTCACCTTCTGACACATGAATAAGTACGAGAGTGACGGATGCTTTATCCACATTTGACACGCGACATAGAGGCAGCCATATTAGGCCCGCTGGCATTAGAGATTATAGATATAACTAAAACGATCTATCCGAACTACCCTTGGATCATTTCAGAGTGCCGTGTCCTCACTGACCATCATTACTCTCCCTAAAGTGGTCATAAATTGCGCCCGTCACTATATTGAACTTCTACACGCGTTGCATTTCATTATTAAAAAGTAAACTTCTTTAAGTTTATGATGTATAGGGATGTCAACTGCAGAAGGTAAACTTTATTTGATCACTGAGCGTTAATTTTTAACCATAATACGTTTCAGTATTTACCACCATTCCCGTTAAAACCATTCCCTTTTTTAGTTAATAAGGATTTGTAATTAACTTACAGCTCTGCTACGATTTTCCCGCTGCGATACAATATGGGGGTATTTTTTTTAAAGGGCGTGTAATCATATTTGGGACTGGGAGCTTACCAACGTAACTTTGCGCCCTTGGCGTTGCTTACGTTCATATCATATCAAAAAACCGGACAAGAGCATGTCAGACCATGCTCAGTGACAAAAAACTATAGTAAACAAATTGGCTTAGACAATTATTTGTAGGAATAAAAATGTAAGCCACCTCTATCTCAGGAAGCGAAAGAGATTTGTCAGGATCGTAGCAGGTGGAAAGAAGTGGTCTCTGCTTACCCCTCTGGGAAACAGGCGTGATTTAATGTATGTATGTATGTATATATCTCAGCAATCAATCAAGTCAACCTAGTTGTAATAGTTTTCCTATTAAGTTCGTTATATGTTTTCAAATTTTTTTTTGATGTAAAGCATTAAACAGAATAATGAATCAAGCAATCAACATTGTTTTTTGTAGAGATACCTACATAAAAATTAATCAAAAGCCATATATGGCTTGGAATGCACTAAAAGGTTAAGATTTAAATTACTTACTATCTGATAAATTATCTTGTCCTGAACACGTTTGGGCTAGGTTTTTACATTAAAAATAATAACTTTTAATTGGTCCTTTTATGGAGGAAGAAAGGCATCCTCCATTTTGGTCCGGATGTGCGTGTTTCCTTATCAGTATCACGAGTCTCCGTTTCATCGTAACGAGGGCCGGATGCCGAGCTCAAATTATGTTACACTCCGACAACTTGTACAGTTAAACATGACTACAAGGGGCACGTTTTATAAAGCTATAATCACCTAACAATTTTACAGGTCTAAACTGGCAACACTGCTCAAATGGCTGGTCGTCATTGGTCGAGGTTGTGTCAAATGGAAACTTGTAATCTGTAAATTGTTATTTGTAGCTTTATAGAACAGGCCCCAGTTTATTTATTTATTTATTTAATCTTTATTGCACAAAAATACAAATTTGAGTACAAAAGGTAAACTTAATGCCTAATGGCATTCTCTACCAGTTGACCTTGGGGAAAATCAGAAAATTTTAGTATATAGGCGGTGCAATATTTTGCGTTGCAGTATTGTTTTATAATAAGCTAGAAGACCCTATAATTACCACCGGCCCTTTCAAATGATTTAATGTTGCAATTCTGTTACTAATTTGTTTATTTATTTTATAAGTATATCTTGGTCACTTAACTCTATATTTGAATTCAACGAAGATTAAATGGCTAGAATTTAATTATCGTTGAATTCGTCGACAGTAATCTGAAAAGATTGTGACACTTGTGACGAACACACAGCCATATGTCAGACATGTGTGGTCCTATAAAAATCAGTTTTTTTTCATAAAACGTAACCAAAACTAAAAACAAAAATGCTTGTGTATTCCGGTAGATCCTACTCGATTTGTTTGTTCATGATGTTCCTAGGTATTTTGATTGAAGCCTATCATGTTCAACCCTATCGCGGCCGAGGGTCAGCCACCCGGCGACCGAACGTCGTCAAATATTTACACGAACTGGAACGAATCGAAATGTTCTCTCCTTTTTACATTGGTCGCTAAATTACGTATTCAGATGAAGTGATACAATTATTTAAGCAACCTGAAGGATGGCGGTCATCTCAGTAGAAGCCGAGCTCAAGGATAAATATTCGAGAAACTGGCACAGTTTTGCGTTTAAATTTTATCATTTAATTCGTGTTCATAAATTTGTGTACCTTGTCAATTTAATGTCATGTTTAAACTGCCATATATGTATCGTCACAGCGATTAAAGTAACAAAGTACTAAAGTATACCTACACATATTTATGAACTCGACTTAACATGATAATGTAGCATACATGTGCAAAGAACGAAGAAGTTGATTTCAAGAAATTAGAGTACATTCCTGGAAATATTTGAAAGCATTTAGATTATTCACTTGATATACAAAACTAAGAATGTTCTTAGAAGTTATTGAGAAATTTTCAAAAGAATATGTAAGTTCTTATGAAAAATCTCAATAAATTTGAGAAGTTTGTTTCTAGTCTTTTACGGTCACGTGAAGCAACCGGCACTCTCGAAATTGGATAAGTGCCTACTTCTTAGAAGGTGGCGGACGTTATCCACATCGATACGCGTGATCAAAATAGACCCGCAGGTACATATGTATACTTTTTTGAACTATGTTTCGAGAGTTGTAGTGGAAAAAAGGTCTTATCTTTTAAGCAAAATGGCGAGGTTTGTTTTTCCTAATATTAAAGTTGTGACTGAAGCTGCTAAAAGTTTTGTAATGAGGATCTAAAAGACATTTATATTCTTCAAACCAGTAGGTACAATTATGTTCCTTTACTGAAAATTTCCAGCACGCATGCGCTGTTTGCGTAAAATATTGCTGGCAGAAAGTTTTCAGTGAGATGGTTTCTGCCGGCGCGTTCAGCCGCTGTCGTCGGTGGTCGACTTTGCTCGATCGAGTCGAGTCGAGTTTAGTTGATCGAGAGAATTATAGTTAAGTTGACTGAGTCGTTGGCAGAGTTGTTCGAAGTGGATCAGTTAACCGACTATGCATTCTTTAGCCAAATTGATGATGCTCGTTCTGTTCTCAAGTTTGTACACAATTTTATAAAGAACTTATTTAGTTAGTGTTGCGTTATATTTTTTCGTTTTATAATGAACAAATTAGTATTCAGTGTCAGTGCGTGTATATGTGATCTTCATGTGTGTGAATCTTCATGGCACTTACGTCCGTCCTTTTGTTGAGAAGCGCAGTTTTTCGGCAATATTTCAAAAATGATATATCCGAATATGTTGAAAAAGTTGAAAAAAAAACTCAAGGACTCACAATTTATTCAACTTCCGAAGCGATAATTTCAGATAATTTTCACTATCTTTATCAAAATATGCTTAGAAACCTTAAAATGTTTTGAAAGAACTGTCGAAACATGTGCCACAAGTTGATGTTTGCTCAAAAAAAGATACAGCTTCTGTTACACGTATGGAGTGCCCCACTAGAAATATTTATTTGTGTTATTTAACTAAAAAACGAAGTAATAATAAACTAAGTAAATAAGTAATTTGGCTAAGTACTTATACAAGACACCTACATATTTTTTTATCAATATTCTATCTAAATCTTGTAGGTTTTGAGTAAAATGCCTGTGACATGCGGACGGACGGACGGACATGACGAAACTATAAGGATAACCCGAACGGTTTTTCCATTTTGGCTACGGAACCCTTATCGGATCACTTCGGTGTTCCTCTGTCTGACTGCCTGTCAAGACCCTTTTTCTCAGGAACTATCAATTTGAAATTAATATCAAAATACTCAACTTTGCCATCCACCTATCAGTAAGCTATCAAGGTTTACAATGATTTATTATAAATAAATAATAAAAACGAATGTCTTAACGTTCGACTAACTAAAATCATACATAATGTTTTTCCTTCCTTACAAAAAAATATTAGTTTTAAATCTAATAGATTAGTGTTAAGATAAAACGAAAAGTGCGCGTCACTTGTCTGGCAGACTACAGTCTGTGAGCACTTAGAAGGTGCTGCGGGTTTGTACTTCTCTCTCACTAGCTCTTAATAAGGGCGGATGGGAACGAGTGAGAGACAAGTACAAACCCGAAGCATCTCTCTAAGAGCTATCACACTGTACTAATATAGTTCAAGCTAATAAACTCAACGTTAGTTAAATTTAAGACAATAATGAAATGGGCATAAATTGTTCGTATTGGCAGGTCTTAAATAGGGTTCAGCAGGTCGTATTTATTTTCATACTTTTTGTCACCATAGTAAAATATACTAATAGACTAGCCGAAAAAAAAAAAAAAATAGATTTCAGCTTAAGTTTACTTTAGCCGTGACGAAGTGTATGGGAATGTTAATTTTAAATACATAATTACTTACTTAATAACGAACTCCCTTCGGCGGTATTTCCCACCACACATTTATGACATGCGTGCTTTAAAAAAAGCCTTTTATTTGCCTAATTGGCCGGCAACGCACCGACAACTCTCCTTGAGTTGCTGGTGTTTATGGACGGTGGTGATTACTTCTCATCAGGTAAACTACATGATCGTTTGCCTCCCTCTCATGTAAAAAAAAGATTAAAACTCGGTTTATTGTTTTAGTCAAATCGCTAAAAGCGTAATTTTTAATAAGTATTTATTAATTTCTATCTTTGGGGGCAAGTTATAATTTAGCACCATAATTCTATTCAGCTTGCATACACCACGGATACAATTGGATCCAGTAGTTCAGTCGTGACAAACGAAATCAATATCATTCCAGTATGCAAATGGAACACTCAGGCTGATGATGATACTCAGGTATTCGTCTTCATATTGGGCGTTATTATTTGCGTCTGCGCTCATGAATAACGCATTTTCCTGCCAAACAATGTTTTATGCCACTGTCCCGAGGCTTTCAAGCAAATTGAAACGTGATGAATCCTTTTTTTTGGGTTCCGTACCAAATACTAATAAACTGATTCCTTATTACATTACTTTTTTGTCCGTCTGTCAGTCTGTCCATCTCTCAGTTGAGACCATTTTTCTATAAAACGTAAATCTGTCAAGCTGAAACTTGGAATATCAGTAATATTTAGTGGTCCAATGAAGAATCATAATAAGAAATTATTTATTGAAGCAATCGCAAGTGTGCGCATGTTGATAAAAGATGAAAAAGATATAAGATGTTTATTCAGTAAGTAGGCCGCACTGGCACCGGCATGTCGAAAATCTACCAGCGCTTCCCAAGAGGAGACCACTGCTGAGAAGAAACTCAACAGTCAGGCATTTTTACCCGACTGCGTCAGAAGGAGGGTTATGTTTTTCGAGCGTATGTGTGTATGTATGTCTGTTTCTGGGCACGCTCTACAGACTAAACGGCTTGACGGATTTTAACATACGAGGTGTTATTCGATTCGTCTTAATTGCCGAAGTGACATAGGGTATATACTATTTCAATATGGCGTCCGCGGAAAAAAATATGGAGGGGGAATAAAAAAAAATATTTTTTATTATGACAATATGGGTATCAAATGAAAGCTATTAAATAGCCCATTCCAAATACATATATATACATTATAATACTTATATGCTACTATTTTGACAGGAAAGATAAAAAAATACGTAAACGTTAAGTCATAAACTTTTCGCTAGAAAGAGAGTTTCACTTGTAATTTGTCACTTGTAGCTTCGCGACATTAAAAATGTAAGCTCCAGAGCTCATATATAACATAGTAATAATTAATTAAACCACAATTTTATTAATAAAAACTAAAAAGAGTTAAATAAATTAAATTATTAAAAATAAACAAAATACCCGACTGCAATAAAAAAAATAACTGAAAAGCGAAAAACAGGCTCTATAATCTATAGAAAATTGTAAGAGCATGTACTTATTGATATTTATAACAATTTAAATTTAACTTGAATATTGGAAAAGGTATTGCAGGCGGGGACAAGCAATGAATTTCAAAAGCTATTTCTTGAAAAAAAAAAATTTGGACTAGCTTGTCCCCGCCTGGAACACCTTTTCCAATATTCAAGTTAAATTTAAATTGTTATAAATATCAATAAGTAAGAATATCAGTAAGTAGGAAGATTATAGAGCTTGTTTTTCGCTTTTCAGTTATTTTTTTTATTGCAGTCGGGTTTTTTGTTTATTTTAATAATTTATTTTTTTAAATATTGCTTATGATAATGATAATACTTAACCTAGCATTATATAAAACAATGAATATTAAAATAAAAATACCACGCGTAGCTGAGCAGGAAAACATGTTAAAACATAGAGCTTCTAAAAAATATATACTTACCTAGGACGACTTCTCCTACAGAAACCGTATGCGTATTATGACAGGAACTTGTTTTTATTTGCCATTCGTAGACTTCACGAGTGATCGTTTTGGCACTAAAAAGTTGCTGATTTGACCTGTCAGTGGAAATTCCCGGGCAGCATTCCCCGCAGGCAGAAAATGTAATTAAATCGCAACTGTGCTCATTTTTCGTAAAATCCCTACACAATTTTGTTTTAAAGTTCCAGTTCATCGGGGTCAGTCGCAAAATTGTGATCGTGTGGCTGTGAAATTCAATAATGCGTTACCGAGTTAAATATGTTACGTACCATGTTAATAATATTTTCTGGAAGCGGAGTGCACCCGAACGTAATTATGGGCAATGATATTTTATATAAAGATACTCGTACGTCATCTGCGCGCAAAAACTTTCCTCAAAAAGGAAGGCAAATTGCCTTACTTTTTATCTATTTTTCTCTTTCTAACAATAGCGTTCGCTATGGATTGCCAATTGGACAATTTCTTTCACACATCAAGTTAGGCATTTAACCATCATGTTTATTAAATCGAACTTTTAGTTTTGCTCCCTTTGTACATCTTACTGTCTGTCTTCCCGTTTAAAAATTATAATCCCCTTACATTACATCCACTGAAGCTGCAAAACTTTGGTTTGGTCACCAATATGTAACAATAACATTCAATTTGAGGGTAGCTGGAAACTGCTGCATGCGAGTCGCATAGGACTGATCATGCTTTAGATCTTTGGGAAAGGCCTGTCCAACAGTGTACGTATTTCGGCGGATGATGACAATTCAATTGAAACCTATGTTGCAGAATGTGTGGCAGTTAACATAAAGAGGCTAGTAGTGCCGGCACTGGTGGAGATTGGCACGGAGTCCGTCGTTCTGGACTGCGAGTTCGGCGCCGAGACCACGGCGCTGCTACCGGGGCTCGTGCTAAAGTGGTTCTTCAACGGGGCTTCGGGAATGGTGTACCAATGGATCCCGCCTATGCGGCCGCAAGTCATTGGCCTGTTGAAGGGAAAGGTCGATCTGACCTTCAGGATATCTGGTGAGTATCTTACAACCGTTATTTTGAAACAGTTTCTAGTACGTTTGGTTTCAGGAAAGTTAGATTTTTTATTTTTTGTCTTTATGCATTTGCTAGTTTTATCTTTCCTTATATATCTTTATATTTCTGTTAAAAAAGAAACGATTGCAAATTATTAGTTATTCTAACGCTTACTAAGAATAACTGTTGGGACATCCTCTTATGAAATAAAACTTTAGCGTCCTCGTTTCCAGATGACCCCCTGCAAGCCTACAGAGCTATTAAAATACTGAATCCCTCAACTCTCCTAAGCGGCAACTACACATGCGTCGTATCTACGTTCGAGAAGGAAGACCGCAGGACGAGGTCAATGCTAGTGTACAGTAAGTTACTTTCTTACACATGCTCATATTATAAAGCTATCCTTACTAATATTATAAAGCGCAAAAGTTTGTTTGGTTGTTTGCTCCGTCTCTCCTTCCCGCCGTCACAGTTCAACAGCTCAACCGGTTGATGAGAAATTTGGTTTAAAGTCAGTTTATAGTCCAGAGCGGATTTAGGGGTACTTTTTAACCTGACAAATGAGACAGGAAATACCCAAAAACCACTTCTGCACGGATGAGGTCACGAAAAAAATCCAGTATATATAACAATATGCCTAATATTATTAGATGATGGATAAATTACGCACCGCGCCGCCTGATTGTGCTAGAGAATATTATCCTTAAATAGGTTCTAATTGTTGAATGCAATGTTACTTATTTTTATCTTGTTTTTTATTGCATTATTTTTATGTTGCAATGCATCATGCCCAATAGTCGCCAGAGGATAGGCTGCTAAAAGACCCAATCACCCAGATGCGAGGGGCTCTAATAATGTACGCGGGCTGGATAGAGCGGAGTTGTCTGCTGAGGGGTTGTTCCTTCCTCCCCTTATTATTCTAGTATGTAAATTTTATCGAGGCCATTCTTTGTTGACGATAATGGATACCTACAAGTTTTTACTGTTTATCAATATCCTATGAAGAGATAATGTTGTAGTATTACCATACCTACGCATTATTCTTTTAGAGGAGCTTTTTAGGATTTTGGATTAATGGGTCTCTTGGGTAGTTCGTCTGCCTCTCCGTATATCATAGCTTGTTTTCGTACTAGGAAAAAAATATTGTTTAGAGACAGATATTAAAAACTGGGGCTTTATTCTACTCGGGTTAAATCTGATTGCTTTTGGCATGTTATGAATGTTATGATAAGCTCTTATTTACTTGTCGTAACGGCGGCGGATTAAAAACAATACGTTTATGTTCATGGTAAGGTCATGGTATGGTACGGTGTAGTGGGCACAGACCTTAAGAGACAAATAAGACGCTCTCTTCAACAAACCTCATGCCTACAAGATATGTTATTTAAGTGTCACGTTTTTGCAGATCCTGGGAAAAACTTTCGCTTTATTCAGGAAAAGAAATACGTATTCCTAGTAACGTTAATATGCATTGCTGAAGATTTGTATCCCAAGCCAACTATGACAATTTTGTCTAAAGGGTAGGTACAAACAGATATTTTTCGTATCCAGTTGTAGAAATTGTCTTGAAAGTTTTAAGATTAGAAGACATTACATTATATTCATGCATACATTTTAGGATTGTTAAATGTAATACATTAATGTACGATAAGTTTTACAAGCCCAATTTAGATGAAAGTTCAAATTAATTAATTTGAATAGTTCCTGACATGACTGGGCAATACAATACGAGCCTAGTATATTTTGGTCAATTCATATTTTTTCACTATTTTACACAACTTATAGCCCTAGGCTTTGTTACTTAGTATACTCGTAATTCTATAACTATATTCTACTTGCTTAACATAAAATGGGAACCTTATTCTACTTACTTGCTTATCATAAAATCGGAACTTTCTTAACACCTTAGTTACGCCAACTCTTAGCAAATAGCCAATAAATAGCTCCTTACTAGAGATTGTGCTATCCTCGTTACCTATGTTTTATTATGTTTTAATCCAGGATGAAGTCGCGGGTATTTGCTAAAAAATCAAAATAGATGTACTTTAACCACGTTATCTCAAATACGGTGCGCAAGTGATCGCACTTGATCAGATTTAAAAAAATATATATACCTTCATAACTGTACAAAACTTTTAGGGTAGCTCAGAAAATACTCTAGTCAATATATGTAAATAATAAATGAAAGATCAAATATCTTTTCTGTTTTTAAAACTTTCGATTGAACTCAATTTTTATACACTATTAAATAATGAAGTTACGAAATACACACAAGTAGATACGGTTAATGAAAAATATGAAGACTTTGAACTTTTTAGTTGCCTTCAGTTCAGATACAATAACAACACCAACGCTGCAACATCGTGTGAGATAACAGTTTAACTGACGTAGGGGTTTACTTACAACTGTCGAAGATAATTATGCACGAGTATTTTTTTAGGGATCCATTAAAACAGTTGGAAATAAAAACAGAAATGAATTCGTGGGGGCTGTACACGATGACCACCCGAGCCGTGGTGCACGATGACGACGTGGACAAGCCCGGGCAGCAGTACACGTGCCTGCTGACGCTGCCGTCCGCCAACTACTCCGACCATCGGACCACACTCTATTACCCTGGTACGTATTAGTACGTAAAGCAAGTTAATAAGCTGGTCTCTTTTAATCTTGAACTTGTTACGGCTGTAGCCGTCGTAGCGTCAGTGGCATGACCCGCACGACTTTGGGTCTATTCACACGTACCAGGACCAGACCACATTGCAGCCACAAAACGCGTCGCTGCGATGTGGACGGACGGTAATTTCTATGAAAATAAATAATTCTATTCACACAGACTACATTTTGCCGTCAGTGGTAACCATATATTTTTTGTCGCAACCACTTTTTGTGGCTGCGATGGTGTGTGGTTGTGGTACGTGCGAATAGACCCTAAAAACCACAACCACACCACATTGCAGCCACGAAACGCGTTGCTGCGATGTGGTCGGACGGTAATTCCTATGAAAATTAATATTTCTATTCACACGGACTACATTTTGCCGTCAGTGGTAATCTTATATTTTTTGTCGCAACCACTTTTTGTGGCTGGGGTGGTGTGTGGTTGTGGTACGTGTGAATAGACCCTAAAAAGGTTAAAACATATATTTTTATCCGTGTAAAATTAGATAGTACTTATCGCTACAATTTTCTACGAGTCTAGAGATTGAGCTAAAAAATAAATAAATAATAATAATAAATAATACTAAATACTAAAAAATTAAGGTGTGTTTGAATCCAAGCCATCTCATGGATTACAAATACTGAACGCGGCACGCATAACTCCTTATTGGCTCGCAGACCCTGATTATAACAAAAACATCGAGATTGTCTCCTGATATATATTTAAACATAATAAACATATTCCTAGTTCTTATGATACGACTCGTAGATTTACAAAGTTATATCCCTTATTGATTTGGTTAAATAAAAGAAACTACCTTGGCACACTCGGTCAAAATTGCGCGCGGTCAGTTACACGAATATTCAAAGATTATTTATTCTGTCACATTTTAAGTTGATCCAATAGATAAAAAAAATATATAAATAGATACAGTTCCTCATCAGGATCATAATTTTAATGTGGATGAATGTTTTAGGTTTAATGCCCACAGTTTACACCACTGCTATCGGAAGAATCAAACCGCAAGAAAGGCATACCAATAGTAAGTTCAAAATAAAACATTTATAGCTTAATTATTCATTTATTCATTCATTAAAATCTTAACTAAATGTTTTTAAAACACATTAAAAAAACCTGTTGTGAATTCACAATTTTATTATAAGTTCAGTGAATTCCCTGCCCAAAATTTTGCCAGTAATCACTATAGAAGCTATTGTTCCATTCTTAGCCTGCATTGTGTAGAGTACTATGCAGTCGGTACTATACAAACCGAACATTGCCACAGCGCGCTCTGATATCCGATCAAATATTTCACACTTTCCCATTCAGGACCAAGTTATGGGTATATTCAGCCGGTGACAAAAGGTATCCAGATATAAGGTATGGTGTGGCATTAATGGTACTAAGACTTGCCCTAATACTTGACTGCCTCAAATCAAAAACTAACATGTAATATTTTATTCGTGCTAAACTCCTTATATTTTGGGTATCTCCCGATGGAGGTTTCGTGAATAATCTTCAACATTTCGGCTTGTTCCCGGCTAATGATCCAGAATTAACGAAATGCTTTTTCAATTTGATTTGTATTATCATTAATTATTTATTGTTAGTACAACTGTTGTCTTATAAACTGTGTGTGATCTGGGGCTCTATTTTGCTTCTTCAACATTGTGATAACTCTTATTAACTTGACAGCAATGGCGGCCGAGTTAATAGCAATACGATAACATGTCAAAAGGAATATTGTTTCACCGAGTAGAATAGAGCCCTTGTGCTTTTCATTTATTTTAATCATATTTAACTACTTCTCTTTTTTGTGTACACACCACGCTACATCACTTGTCGAGTAAGGATTTGCGTGAGGCATCCTGTATACATCCTACTAATATTATAAATGCGAAAGTTTGTGTGTGTGTTAGTTTGTTACTCGTTCACGCTGCAACGGCTGGACAGGTTTGGAGGAAATTTGGAATGGAGATAGCTTTTACACTGGATTAACACATAGGCTACTATTTATCCCGGAAAATTTAAAAGTTTCCGAAGGACTAAGGGACAAAGTCGCGGGCAGAACCTAGTAGTGTTGGAATAATAATTATTGCTATGTATATGTAAAAAAAAACAGTTTTGTAATAATAACTAGATGCTTATAGGGTGCCACTGCGTGTTGCTTTGATTTATTTTAACATCAGATTTGCAATCATTCTGGTATTTTGCTGGATACCCATCTTATAGCTGGATATTTTGGTATGATATCAGGCACCCGACCTTTTTCGCTACTATCAGTGCACTTCTCGTACATCTTTACTGTAAAAATGTAATAATATTCGAATTAAACTTAGGACGTATTTCTTTGCAGGATGTCAAGTTTTAAGGCAAGACCTCAGCAGTTTATCTTCTGCAGTGTTAGTCTTTATAAGCACCTTTTTGACCCAAGGTTAAACCCATTAAAAAAAAATGATTGTATAAATATTTTTTAGTGAAGTTTCTGGCTATTTATGTAAATAATAATAAGTAGGTAGACCATAAAATATTTTTGTCGTGATATATGTATAAACATTTCTAAAATGTATGTGAATGGTAAAATGAGATGATTGCCGCGGTTTTAGCATTTTTATTACCATGAAGTGTTCGATATCTTTGACCTTTTATTGTGATTAACCTTTATTGAGAATATGGGAAACGTATTGGTGTTTATTATTTTGTACAGCAAACTAAATGTCTATGATACTATTTTTATTCAATTCACATTACTTTTCAATTATTTATTAGGGTTCCGTACCCGAAAAGTGTCTAACGGAACGCTATTACTCGGCCTTCGCTGTATTTTTCAGAATATGTGTTATTTCGTTGGATTTCCTAACAATTAAAAAATAAGGAAAGTTACAATTTAAAGAGAGGGCCCCAAAAACGAAACATGTAATTTCCAAATATATGCGTCAATTTTGGGAGGTCCTTAGAACTAGGGATGTTACGGAGCTTCGCCTCCGCATCCGTTAAGACGGAACTTCCGTTTGGTTTTACACCTTCGGATCCGCCTCCGCCTTCGCTATTTTTTATTTCAAACCTCCGCCTCCGCCTCCGCCTCCATTATTTTTTTACCTAAGTTATACCGGAGCTGAAGGTATTGCATTTGCCGCGGTAGCGCGGCGCACGCCTACAAGTTTTGACTTGTCAAGGTATTCATTTAAATAAAAGGCTCCGGCTCCGCCTCCGCTAAACCTCCGGATCCGGCTCCGGATCCGGCTTCAGATATGGCTCCAACTTCGCCTCTGGCTTCGGATCCGACTCCGTTAAATAAAAAAATAAAACTCCGGATCCGGCTCCGGCTCCGGTAAAGCCCCCTCCGAAACATCCCTACTTAGAACCTAAAAGAAACGTTTATCTTACTTTTATTTTGCCGAATAACAAAGAGAAAAATGTAGCAATATTGCAAAAGACTGTCTACAATACCTATATCTAAAAAACATTATGTTTTTAGAATACTATTTAATAAATGCGCAAGTAACGGCTTCGCTGCTGCTTGGCGTCGCATTGTGAAGCAGGCCATCAAATCAACGTGACGAGCACGACTACTCTGACAAGAGTGTTACGCCAAAGAAGAAGAACTGCTTCCGTTTGTCTTTTCCTTGTTCTGTCTGTTAAGCCTTCATACCCTGACAGCTAAACCAATTTTTGTACTTTTTATTAAAATTTGATACTAATAGGTAAGTAGATATTAGGTTACGTACCATACTGTTACTGAGGGAATAACCATAAACGATGTCTTCGCGATCGAAGTCGCATTCAAAAGCTGTCTTCTATGTATAAGATGAATTACCGAGAGCGTGGAGTATATGTAGTGGTTGTACCGGTCGCATGAAAAGGAAAACAATTTAGGTTTTTTTTCTTAATTTAATGAGATTACCCTAAACAAGTGGAATAAGTAGGTATGTCCTTTTTTGGCTTTTAGTCGCTATAATTTATTTAAATTTTCATCTTTAACGTTGGAGATGAAAATTATATATAGTTCTCCTGATGACTTCTTGATCAAAATCATCTACTGCCGACGGACAAGTAGGTACAGTACTCCCAGCTTCTTAATAGAGTTCGGCTGGCTATCGCTATCACCCTTGCACTCGCAACTGACAGTATATCTGTCACTCGTGTTTCATACAAAAACGCCGATCTATATTAAGAAAATGGTTGCACTGTACGCAACTTTTTCTTATTCGGAGAGGGTAATTTTTTAGTTGCTTTGAATTTGTCACTCTAACTCTCAGTCATAATTTTATTAATAGTTGAGACAGAAACACCGGTAGCTTTTTCAACTAATTGGGCTGCGGTGTAAAGTGATTTTTTATTTCTTATTATTTCGGGTTCAAAATATTTATGACATATTTGTTTACTTTGACTCTCAATCGGACCAAAATTACTGCTACTTTCTGCCATAATTTCTGCAAACTGTGTAACCTCTTTTTAGCATTGCATTGTAAAAAGTATTTATAATTTGACACTGACTTTATTTTTTTACTAACTTTTTAATATTATAACAAAACTCTTTTTATGCTGATGGCATGAGACGTAGAGGAAATTTAAATATAGAATGCCTGTAAACACACATACCACTACATATGCAATTCCACGCTCTCGGTAATTCATCTATAGTAACAAAACATTGGATTTCAATGGCATTACTTTAATTTTAGTTATTTAATGAAAAAGCAAACAAACATGTGGGTTTCATGTTGAGGAATAACTTAATCACTAACGGCCATGCCCGCCAGAAGGGCGGTCGTCGTCGGTCCGTCGCATGCCTTTTGGAAAACTGTAAATAGGTTACAGTTTTCCAAAAGGCATGCGACGGAAATTCTTGAAAGATGCCATTATCATAAATTGTTTGCTGCTTTTGGATAATAATAGGGGAAACTTATTCCAATGCCTTCGTGTAATAAAACGTCAACGCAACGTTTATAAATAAGATCACCATGTTATTCATTTGATTGAATAGTGATAAGTTAAATATATGTTAATTGAAACATCACCTTTTTGAGCTAAGTCATTTGTGATCCAGTTTTCGTGATCAAAAAGGTTGGGTTAATATACCTTTAGTAAGTATCTATTTATATCTAGGTACATACATTGTTTTTTTTATTTCTGCAATAAAAATTAAAAAATAATTGTATTTTTTTAGAACCATTATGTTAATCCGATGACAATGTAAGTATGGTATCTTGGAGCTGATCTGATGATGAACCATCAGATTTTCGCTGCATTAAACAGACCCACTGAATTTTACTGGTCTTGATGACTTATACCATACCGGATTTGTATGTGTAAAACGTGTACGTTACAGATAAAAAATAAGTTTGTTGTTTGAAAAGTGTAATCATGAGGCAGTCATAATAAAAGTTCAAACACAAGTTGGTTAATTGTTTGAGAGGGTGTATACCTCTTCCGGGATCGTGAGCCGCAATCCAAGGTAATAAGAGCCAAGTTGGCGCAGAGATGAGTTCCTAATTGCACTTCGCTTTACGGAAATGGGGTAAAGCGAACATCGGGAAACGTCGGGAAAACACGTAGTGCGTACGTGTTTGAAATTTACTGGGCGGTAATACAGACGACACTCGGGTCCATGCGACTAGCTGTCGAGACGTATTGCGACATTCATTTTGAATTTCCATGTCATAATTATTATAGGAGATAGTCAAGCCGGAATTTCACAGCGCTACAATAATACCAAAGAAACCGGCTAGCGGCAATGTAGTAGTCGTAACATTCTGTACTCTATTGGTAACCACATAAAATTTACAATGCTTATACTATTACTAATAGACACTCATCCGCCTTCTTCGGTATTACGCCAGAGCGGCGCAAGCTACGCGACTATAAGTTCGCTTCATATCAAAATATACAGGATGCCCCTGAACTTGACGTTAATATTAAGGGATAGTAAAGCCTCTTTTGCCTATATAACGGTTCAGAATATAGTTTTAACTGATATTTTTTTACAGAATAAAGTTAAAGCTGATTTTCTTCCAAGCAATGTAATTTCGGTTGAATTACGTACGCATCCCAAAATGCTAAAAGTTTAAATAACGGTTCTGATCGATATTTGATGCAATTAAACCAATACATTGCAATAATTGCAAGCATTGCAATTGCAAGAACGCACAATATGAATGTAGGTACGTAATAATTGGCCATTAAATATAATTAATTGTTAAACATTTTGCGAGAATGATTCTTTTATATTACCAAAATTTTAAAATTTTGTCGGCGTAATTTAAATGTATATCTATGCCAAAGTGTTCAAAGTGTATGTGTTCTATGCCAAATTAAAGCTTTGCAGTACCAAGAGTCGCCTTAGCTTGAACCGCGGACATGGCGAAACTATAAAGGTTCCTTGTTGACTAAGGAACCCTAAAAAATGAATAGGATTTGTGTCCATGTTAAAACCTTACCACAAATGGTAACAAACGCCAAAACATGTTAAAGAAATTTAGTGGAGGTAGAATTGGTGTGCACGTTACCTTTTGAGACTGAAAATAACTAGAACCCATGAACAATGTGCTTATCTTTTCAATATACAAACACTGACAAACACTACTCACTGACTGTTGGTGCACCAATACTTAGAATCGAGCCTTAGTTCTTTTATTATTTATTACGTATGCTCACATCATTAAAAATGAACAGCTCCTATAAGACGGATGAAGCCGCTGGTCACCGTAGTGCATTAATTAATAGCCCGCAATACTAAAAGCCAACGCGACGCAGCGCAAACGTCAAAGAGCCCCAAGGACTAGAAGGAATATTTTAATTAACACTAATTTGGCTAGCACTTGGTCCCCAGAATTTGTACTAGCAAACGTTTCGTTTGAGTTTCTACTTCGTTTGAGACGTCGCGCACTTCTTGTGCAGATTACCCTTTGAATAGAGTAATTAAGAAGACTTGGCAGCATCCTTTCCTAGTAGATATGGTTTCTTTACCCCTTTTCTGACGAAAACTACATATTAGAAATACTTAATTGTGTATATTAAATAATTTTGAAACTTTAAAAAAGGTCTTATTTGCAAACTTTGCAAAGTCTACAGTTTTAAATCGCTAGTACCTTGTACTTTCGTCAAATTTTAAGTCCGTACCTACATGATACGTTCGTGCTCCAGTTTGAATCAAAAAATAAAAGTCTAGAAATATATTATAAATAAAAAAATCGAATTCGTTTATTGTATTGCTATCGTTATAGTTATCAAAAGATACTATTTAAGTAGGTACAATCAATTTAGGTAAACAAAACAAGCATTATTCAAATGTTGAAATGAGCGTGCCAAAGTAATTTTTCATCACTGGCACTGTCCAATCGAACTGAGCGACAGTCTCCGCTACCTCATATAGGTCGTTTCACTAGACCTGCCACAAATGGATCGAATGAGTGAATGAAAAAATACATGTGTGTAAAACTAAATACCGGTATTCGGTTTGAAATTTGAATGAAGTTCAAAGGAACAGGGCCTCTTTGCCCTCTATTCTAGGCGGTAAAAACGGGTGCGTTTCAATCAGTATACAAACTTTTTGCATAATTTCATTTAACTAACCACGAAAAGCATAATGAACGTTTAGCATAAAAACCATTTGTATAATTTTATCGGGCATACGATCAAATAACATAACACTCATTAAGCATAACTATCATTTTCTAGTTATTATGCATTTTAAGTCAATTTATTCTACCTAGGTTAAGTTAGGTTAGAACTGTGACCACATTAATAGTAATGGAAGCAGTTAGAAATATTTACTTTTTAAGTTAATAAACATTATAGTTTTTTAAATTATGCATTTCGTTTTATGCATCATGACTATTATATCGATGGTTTATTATGCAGATTGAAATTATGCAATTGGTTTTAAGTAAAGTTATCATTATACCACCTGTTTTTATGCTAAACATTACACACCCGGTAAAAACGATATCGTATTTGACCCGTTATGGTATTGTTTTTGACTCGGCCGCTATTACTATCAAGTAAATAACAGCTAAGTATCAAAACGTTGAAAATACGGTAACAGATCAAATACGATATGGTGTTTACCGCCTAGAATACCGGTCCTGCACTCGCAATCATTGATGTTTTTAGTGTCGTTCATCGCAGCTCTTGTGAAACGACCTTTACCGTAGATGTATTTAGCTACTCAGTGCTGCTACGATATCATATTAAAATATTAAGTGCTTGTCTAGGGCAACCGCTATTATTTTATTTAAGCGAAACGTTATATTATAATATCAACTCCAAGTGGCGTTGTATCCGGCATAAAAGAGATTTTCTCTAAAACTTTCCTTCGCTGCGAGCGCCGGCGACTTGTAAAAGGTATTTATGACCTACTTGATGATACAACTTTTGTAGGCTGGGCTCATGCTGCGCTTTTCTGTATAAGACTCTCTTTAAGAAAGTGAATAACAGATCCTTCTACGGTTCACGGTTACAGTGAGTTAAAAATTACCTTAACCTAACGTGCTAAACTTATTTACATTTTTTCTAATTTGTGGGTAACTACTTTATCCTGTCAATAACCGTAACAGTGAGTGTACACAGTCCAAAGTCTTGGTTTCGTTTCGTTTACTTTATTTCTAGAAATTTTATAGAAACGTTACACATAGGTACAGGTACATTACCTAAAGCTGGCACGAATGGAATGAAAAAAAGTAATGTCACCTATCACTGTGTGAGTGCCGCCCTTTTAACCGATGTTCGAATTTCAAACCTAAAATCTATTATTATTTTACACACTTGTATACTTTCGTTCACTCATTCAATCCATTCGTGCCAACTCTCGTGAATCGACCTGTACTAAGAGGATTTTAGTTGCTCTATTCTTCTGCTACGAGTACGAGTATTTTCGCTTTTGAAATTAAAAACTCGAAGCTTTAGTGATGCAATTTTAAAGTCAAACCTGCAGTTAAATAAAAAATGGTTTTCAATTACGATGTGTTCATTTCGGGGATTATTCGTACCTTTCTGATCGAAGCCGCAGGGCAGCGCTGCTACGCGCGATAAGCGCCGTCATCAGCGCTGGCTAGCTTAGCTGTGACTTTGGGGATTTACGTGACCGCGCGGCATACGGGGACAGTTTCACATTATTTAACCTATATTTAGTCTCCTTAGAGTTTTATTTGACAGGCTTTTGTTTTACATCCACTATCTTATCTTTATCTTTATCTTTTACTAAGATTGAAATGTACATCAATTTAGATTCGAAGTTAGTATGTACCTATATACTCCGTAATTTACTTTACGTACTCAGCCTTTACCTACCTCTAAAAATTGTGTAGTTTTAGTGCCTCGTCATAATTATTTACATACATTCATTACATGGAATGACAAGTAGTTACGTTTTAGTCCTTGTCATTTATCATGACAAGGTTTAGACGTGCTTAACGTTGTAATTAACCGACTAAACGTTCTACGTATTAGATGTCATTAATTACCGGCCTGTATAGTGCAATAATTCATAAAAGTTCCTTTGGTTTGTAGGTATTTGATGTTTTTTTAGCTTTATTTGATGGCATCTTTTAGTGTGGGAGTAAGTAGGTACCTACCGGCAAACCAACTGCGTCGTCATCTGCGCTTGCATGTGCAAAAAAGAATATAGCTTCCAAATCGGCTCCTACAACCATCAAAGAAAGCGCTAGCTGCTGAAGGTAACGTAAGGTAAATATAATGAGGGGTAAGTCAAGTTAACAATAATTTTTTTTATTTTAGAATCCGTGGCCAACCGCAAATACATTATCAAATAGGACTTTATTGAAGTGCACGTATGTAAATCCGATTACAGTATCACCTTATCAGCCTATCAGGGCGGTTCCGATACCGGAGTTGGATGGCAGTGACAGGACCATCGCTGCAGACAACGTGTTGTACCCATAGAATTTAAACTCGTGGGTTTCGTCTCGACTAGTTATAAGAGTTGATGACAAGGCCTTGACCCAGGCGACAATTTCTTTTTTTAATAAAAATCTAGCTTGTTGTCTGGTGAACAAATGATGAAATTTAAATTAATACATAAAGGCAAACAAACCTGTTAATCCGCCATCTAGCGGAAAACTCTAAAACTGCAGAGTTTCCTTGGTAAAATAGGTAACCTTACACAAGTTGGTGCGAAACAACTTTCTTCACTCGAAACCTGGTTTCAATGAATGCCGGTAGAGGGCGTTAACGTAAGAGACTGGTTAATGAGTTGAAAAAGTGTTCAATGAACTACTTCCTCTGAATCTCGAACATTATTATAACATTTGTGTATTTTTTATAGAAATTACAATATCATAAAACGGGCAGAATAGACAGATAATCGATAAAGTAGACATACTATATGTAAATCGACTGTTTTCGCATGATGGAATTATATAATGAAATAATTTTTTTTGGTTTAAGTGATTTTTAAAAGGTCACATTGTAGATAAAACAACATTACTATTAAACCAAAATTTCCCTTTTCATAAAGGATGTCCCAGAACTTGGTATATTAAGTAAGTAAGACAAGTTTGTAATAACAAATTAAATTATAGCTATATCTAGCTAAGGGAACCAAAGGTCAGTGTTCTTTACCAGTATCATTAAAAACTTTACAAATCTTAAAGTAAGTATAATTAATTACTTAAGTAGTTGAAATCGATCCATCCGCTAAGCCCAAGGAAACCCAGGATCAATCATATTATTAGTGTTCCGTACCAAATACTGAAAAACGGAACCCTCATAAGATTACTGTCACTTTCTCACGTATGTCTGTTTGTCCGTGCGCCCGTCTGTCTATTAAGACCATTTTTCTCTGAAACGGCTACAGCTATCGGGCTAAAATTTAGATATCAATAGTATTTAGTGGCATAATCATTAGAAATTTGGAAATTATAAATTAATTAATTAATATTTTTTGAATTATGATATCATTTGTAAGGTCTCAAATTAAACAGGACAATCATTTTTTTTAGATTTTCTAATTTATTCACTATTTTGACGTTATTTGGGTAATTAACGCGAAACGCGAAGAAAAACACCATTTAAACTGATGATGCTGGCATCATGCCGTTTTTGACAAAGCGACGCTTTACGAACTCGTAAACACTGCAAATCCAGAAACTACCGACGGTAAAAATCTCATAAAATCACATAAACTAGGGAATAATCTATAGGTACATTACAGAAGTAATAAAATAATAACTACTGGTGCACACACTTAAATTAGCTAAGGTTTTTTTGTAGAGGCTTTTTGCAAAATACTTACAGGCGTTAGTGGGACTTATAGTACGAATCCAGTTATACAAATCCAGGCACCATCAAATTTAGGGGAAAATAAAAAGAAGCTTTTTCAAATTATTACATTTAAAATTAAACCCCTTTTTAATGTTCCCCTAAATATGTCGGTGAGTGTATTATAGTAAATAATTCGACGGTAAAAAGCGTAAACGCTGTAACCCACAATGTACCAAAAAATTTTTTTTACATATTCGGAATCAGATTTTTTTTCTGCGTCGAATGGTCCGGGTCTCGTGGCTCTACGACGATTAGAAAATTCTGTACAGCGTTGAAATTGTATGTAATTTTTTGACATATAGCAAAATTAATTGCTGTAAGCCGCCAAAAAACAGGTCTTTATTTTGCATTTGCATTTACACCAATTCATATTTTACAAATTTTTCGAGTCCAGTAGGTTACTGCGTGCGTAAAACCATTTCCACTGTCATTTACAGCGTTTACGCGTATTGAAAAAAAAAGTGACACTACACTTACTACGTTTTCTGTAAAATATATTTAGATGATAGCGACTTACTACGTTTTAATCAGACACCATAATGTGAATACTCACAAGTTACACCAAATATGAAGTAATACGCAAAAATATTACTGACCTTTACCTCATTTCTTAAACGATTGCTTATTATTGGTCGCTTGAGTTTACCGTATTTTAAATACGCGCTCATGCTGTGTGGGTAACGGCTTACCGCCCCGATCAGTCAGTCTGAGACCGCCGTGGGATCAAGTTGTGTGTGGTGTAACGGTCTTTCACCGCGTGACAACAAAAGTTTAAAATGTAATTATTTATATTTTAATAGTAAACCAGTGCAAATAATGTGAATAGTTAATACTGTACTAATGAATTCTTATTTCATTTAAATAGTAACTACTTAGTATGTATGATAAATTCTGAGAATTAAGTGTTGCTTTACATAATTATAAGTAATTAAAACTACTTTACGAATTTTAACAATACTTTGATAATAATTATTAGTTTGAAGAAACGCTAGTATAGTGTCTTAAACTTTTCAGTTTGTTAAACATTGATGTTTTTAATTTTAATTGACTTTATTTCATGAGTAAGTTAACTTGTGATATTTAATTTATCATAATAATATACTTCTTTTATACGAAGTGTTTGTAGCGATGCATAATTATCGTTAAAATAAATGTATTTCTTTTTTTTCAACTAGACTTGTATTGTAAATGTTTATAAGCATGTATATATTTATATATATATATATATATATATATATATATATATATATATATATATATATATATATATAATAAATATATATATATATATTTATTTATTTATATGTAGATGTTCGGATGTTTATATCTAATGGAGGATTGAAAATATATTTACATACACATACAAACACATTCGTATTAATAAATTCTTTAGGATAACATTTTAAAAAAGGATTAATAAATGTTATCTCATATTTACGTCGTTTTAATATCAATAACCTTTTTTGACATCTATCATTGAATACAATTATGATTTTTTTAAACTGCAAGCACTGCAGCGTAACATCAATTTAGGCAGTGCTCAACATTTAAAGAATGGTGGTTACATCACTTACGCTTATTAGAAATCACACTGATTATTACCTTTCCATACATTTAACAAAATCATTAACAGCGTTTTATCGTATTGAAAAAAAAAGTCAGGTTGCTGTAACCGACACTAAAAAGAAACCTAGTCACTTCTGGTACACGACAGGCATATGGTCTAATAGGGAATTTGAAAATACATATGTAGTATAAAAATGGCACCGATCGCTCAAATAAAAAAAAAGATATGATTTTTTTTGTAAAATTTCAAAAGTTTTTTGGCTCTGGTGTAAAGTTTGATTTTGCGGGTTACAGCGTTTACGCTTTTTACCGTCGAATTATAGTAACGGCGGCGTTCTTGTCGCTGGTTTTTACTAGTTCAGTTTTGGAATATTTTTACGAAGAATATCAAATCATGAGTCTGTGACAACCAGCAAATATTACAGATTAGCCGGCGAACTCGATCAAGCAAGAGAATGCAATCACAAAGAGAAATATGTAGGTGAGTATTTTCGTTCGTATGACTTAACGTGTTAACGGGCCAGCCAGCCCCGCTCGTGACCCGCTCGCAAATAGCAGTACATTGATCGCTGGAGACCATATTTGCATCTGAGGTTGTCGAACTCTGGCCCTTTAACGGGCGCCAATGTATAACTGCGAGACAAAAATAACATTAATTGCAGTCATTAACTAAGATGAGTGGTAATAAAACATGTCGAAGACCAAAGCTGAAGACAAGAACAACTGGTCACGAGGTTCGTAATTTTGTACTTACAGTGATCCTTTTCATTGCTCACATAATGTATTCATAGAATATATAGTGTTGTTTCTATTTGGCAATAAATAATACGTAGGAACTTACTTTCGATTTTGGCCTTAATAGCGTGCATTATTATCATAGTAATTGTCTCGCGACTTTTTTCGCCCACTAAACACTATGGTGTAGTGTATGTCGAATAAATGTCGCTATGTATCTCGCTAAAAATATAAATATTAAGACGCTACATAAATAATTAAGTTGTCATAGAAACATAAGTTAGCTATAATTTGAATACAAATAAATCGAATCAAAAACGACACGTTAGCATTTTAATGACAACATTACCTTGCGGTATATATATATCCGTTTAGATTCCTTAGTCAAAAACGATGTTAATTGCAATTCTAAAACTTGATACGTAGAGTATGTCACTAAACTGGCATGAAAAACATTACAAACGATCTATTAATTAATTAATGATCTATTGTTTACGTCTAACGGCCAAGCTACTACAGTCACGTGTTGAAGAAAATACGTTGTGATAGGTACGTGGTGATACGTAGTTGGCTTCTGTTTGTTTACAAAGACTTGTTAATGAAATTAAGTGAATATGTTTCTACCTACGATCTGAATAATTTATGTCATTCATAAAATAAATATTGAATAAATTTATTCATGAAATAAACGGTGAATCAAACACAAAAAAATAATGAAGATGGTACCTAACTTAGAACTTCCTATTAAATGGAATAAAAATTAAAAAGTCCTTGTATTCGAAAAAAGTAATTCGAGGTCCAGAAACCGCACAAATTCGAGGCCCGACTGGAACCCAGCGACACGAGTACACGACATGCCTGACAGCGCGCGGGTCGTCCTTTCGAAATAATTAAATTTGAATGACTTGTTTTGTAAATAAGTAATCAAATACCCTTTTATCTTTTTACGGAGATCGTTGTTGCATATTGTTACAAAAGACATACTTGAGTAATAAGTGAATTTCTATTTTAAGATATTTGCCAACCATGGGGCCATTGATTTTTGACACTTAAGCCTATACGCATCCAATATAATAAGTAAACGGTCTAACTTAGCTAATGGACATTTTACTCGAGTTACACCTTAGTGTTGACAATGTTAACGTACTCGAGATAACCTAGTGGCATTAGGGACCGTTTTTTATGGTAAGAGGAATAAGCACATGGGCCTAACCTAACATACCTAAAAAAAAAACTGAAAAAAGTAAAAAAAAAAAATGGTTTATTCCCGTAACCCGTGATTAATGTTTTTTTAACACCATATTCCCCCGTTAAAGCGTCGACAACGCTCTCGCGCGGGAGTCGCATACTAAGGATTCTCCTATGTGGCCGAACGGGTCGGGCATGCTCTGCGCTGCGCCGCCGCATCGCGAGCACCGCCGTAAGGAGCGTCGTGTTATTTGCAACCGTACACTGGGTGCTAGCGTTCGGTACCAAAGTATGGGTGAATGCCTCTTACTGGCATCGTGAATTCGTGATGCAAAATGTGCCATCCGTATGATTGCCGGTAGGTATGGAGTCTCGGTTCGAGAGTAAGTGCATGAGGAAGTAACCGTTAAAAGTTCAAAACAAAACAAGCATAGGTACTATAAACCCAAATGGAACCCGACATAGAACTATGTCACAGTGACGTTATAATTCATGTCGTATGAAATGTCAAACAAACAGTTTTATAATGTCACTGTGGCACCGTTCTATGCTGGGTCAGGGTTCCACTGGGCTGACAGTGCATAAGTCTGGTGCCGCAATAACCATACGACTATCGTTTTTTTCTATCTTTGCTATGGGCTGATGCTGTATAATCACACTGGAGTAGGTACAGTTTATAAAAAAAAGAGAACTGATTAAATAATAATAATAATAATAATAATAATAATAAAGTTTTATTTTCAGGCAGTAAACCCATATTACAATCATATTAAAACTACAATTAATTAAAACAGTTACAGTTAAAAATAACAAAACAGAATTAACACGCTTAAATGAATACGACTTTACTGACATACCTAGTTTTTTTACGTTTTTACGGCTGTCTAACATTAACATAAAGATGAACGTGTATTTAAGGTAAACGTCCGAGTGCTCGACGCTGTACTAGTATATAGCATGGGCATTCTATTTCAAAGTCACATGGCTTAAATTCGAATTAAGAATAATCCTCTTAGTTCGAATTTAACCCATATTGCTTTGACATAAAGTGGCCATGCCATATACTAGTACGGCGTCGAGCACTCGGACGTTTACCTTACCAATAGTACAAAACGTGCGTAACGGCACACATAGATACCCGCCCTGTATTTGGCACGAGCTGTTTACTAAAATACCGGTTTACTAGAAACAAACGCTGTACCACGGATACCTACTAAACTCAATAAAAGTAAAAGTTTAAATAGTTATAAAATGCAAATATCTTAATCGACACGCTTTTAAGCTGAACATAGATTTCATAGAATAATATGTACTAAATATATGTTTTGATGTAAAGCAAAATAAAATAGAGACCTGGGCAATAAAAAAATAGTTATTTATAGGTACAGTAACATGTATGATTACCGAGTAACCCGCATTTCTTTCTTCATTCTTATTGTTATAATACTAGTAGGTATATTGTAAAACTTACTTAGTCTGTGACATGCATGTGGCCGACGCTAATGCACAACTTGCAATATTAATCTTCATTTTTTGAGACAAATTTTACTGCGCAAAGTTCAACAAACTTTATTTTACTCTACTCTTACATTTAGTAAAATAAATAGTATATAGGCTTGTTATAAGCAATGCATTTCGTGCATATGTATGTATGCAAGTATGTACACTGTTTTATATGGTCACGTATTACTTATAAGGTTTACTTAAATGCAAGATTCCTAATAAAAAATTAAAAGATAAGTATTTCATAAAAATACTTGTTTTAAAATTTCTGTAGCACAGTTGTTATCAATTTCTTTACTGAAATAAAAGTTTAGATTACAATACAAATGAAAAGTTTTTTTTATCATTTTTATTTCATACCGTACCAACATCACATCTATTTTAAATTTATTTTTACTCAACTTATACTTAAAATAAAAGTTGACTTTATTTATGGATTGATGTGAACCGTAGTCCTTGAGATTATGTGTGCCAGAGTAGCGGTAAATTCAAGTGCGCGATCAAGGTAGCCATCGAGAGCGGCTCGGCGCATACGCACGCCGGCCGGCGCACAGCACGCACACAAGGATTAAAGTTAAGAAAAATCTTGACAAAGTGAATGGTGTCGGACTAATATAAAAAAGTACAATTAAATATAATATTTTATTTGGTAAGTAAATATTTTCCATTACATTACTGCATAAATTAAAAACGGGGAAAGCCATATAAATGCAAAAAAAAAAACTGTCTTAAGAAAGTTTTTTTAAAATTTCATTTAACATGAGCCTTTAATTAAACCGCAAAAAATGTATAATCAAACTAAACCACTTTGCTATTTTTAAACAACAATAGTGTTGTGTATCCACATGAACCTTTATTAGTTTCATGCATACATATATTTCGCACAGGAATTCTCCAAATGTTCGGGAACTACGAATGTTTAATGCGCTTTTGCTATCAGTAACGGAGTGTGATGTGTTTGACAGTCGGTGGGTGATTGTTTCTCGTGAATGTCTGAGATTCTGTGAGGAAATAGATACGTGATGAATTTATTGATTACGTGCATAGTGTGCAATCATCTTGTCGTTGTTTCATCTGTATTAGTATATTATATTGATGACGCGCTGGCCTAGTTGGTAGTGACCCTGCCTACGAAGCTAGCGGTCCTGGGTTCAAATCCCGGTAAGGGCAGATATTTGTGTGATGAGCGCGAATATTTGTTCCCGAGTCATGGATGTTTTCTATGTATTTAAGTATATATTTCTCTATTTAAGTATGTATATCGTTGTCTAGTACCCATAGTACAAGCCTAGAGCTTAGTTTGGGACTAGGTCAATTGGTGTGACATTGTCCCCTGATATTTATTTATTTATTTATTATTTATCTTGTTGCAAGCTTATCTGTGTGCTTAATTGAATGTCTTAGCGCATTATTGTAAACTGTAATTCAGTATAGAATAAACTATAATTAATTAATTATAAATAAATAACTTTATTACATACCAACCAACCAGCCATATCCGTTGTTTCAGACAATATGAAAAATCTCAAGACTGTTGTATTTATATCAACAATAGCTTTATTGATTCAAATTAAAGCACAAAATGCCTACGACGATGACATTGCTATCGTAGAAGATGATAATGATCATAGACATCGCATTGATCCGAACGAATTGGGGCCGGATTCTTTGTGGCCACGTACAGATTCGGATACCAATAATGAAGAAACAGAGGTTAGGAGGAAGCAACAGAAGAAGAAAGAAGGGCGGTTCCTTAGGTGGTACCCTCAGAATCCGATGATGGATATGATGGTAGAGACGGTTGGAAGTAAATATCGGCAACAAAGCGGGGACCCCTTTGACTTCCTACGAGACCATTATCCGTTGCCTAAAGGTAAATCTCCAGTTTTATTTAATGGTAATGCAATAAAATTAACGGGTTTTACCACATCTTGGTTATTTATTTAAAAAACTGCCTCATCTTAAACATGTTTTTTTTAATAAACAAGCTTCTATTATTTCTCCGTAGATAATACTCGTTTTGACGAACATTATATCGTTTCATTAGTTTTAATAAACCACGTCATCATTAGCAAACTATAACCAGCAACTAAGAACAATGTGCCATGAAATGTATGTGGCTTGTTATTAAAAATATAAATTTCTTACGTAGGTTATAGCCAACCACTGGACGAGTATGACTACATAATAGTAGGAGCTGGGTCCGCTGGCTCAGCCCTGGCCTCTCGCCTGACGGAAGACAAGCCTCGGGCGAAGGTGCTGGTGCTGGAAGCTGGCAGGCCAGAGTCGCTTTTAACAGACATCCCCATGCTGGCTGCCCAGTGGACGCTGACAGACTACGCGTGGCCTTATCAAGCCGAACGGCAGCCGGGGATTTGTACAGGTAAATATAAAGGGGTTTACACTTGTCTAAGATGTTTACCAGTGTATTTGTGACAGGTTATATTAAGTTAAATTTTGCTGTTTTTTTTTTTACTTAAGGTCAATAAGTTGGGAATCAAAAACACGAGCGGAAACGAGGATTTTCTGCTAACCTAAGCTAACCAAAAAGTTGCATTACTACCAATAACAATATTAACATTATATATATCGTTTTACTGATGTTATTAAATTTATGTATGTTTAACACGTGTAGCTCAAATATACATATTAACATGCTATTAAAAACTTTCGGTAGCGAGTTTCGCAGTCGGGTATTTCAGGTCGGGTCAATAATGTCCAGCCAGGAAAAATAACCGCAAGCATAAAAAGTTATTACATGTAGATACTGCATAACGTAAAATTCCGCAGCAAAGTCGGCGAGTGATATTTAAAACCCCTTTCATTTAGGTGGAATGAATTTATGCAATGAGGAGTGACGCGGGTTAGTATGAAAAGTTCATTTTGTCGCGCCGTTTTGACGTCTTGCTTACGGTACCTATTGCCTCAGTGCACTCGGGATACTGGGGTATTTTGGTATATTTCAATGGGACGCAGGATCGCTACAACCACTGAACCTCCTCTTCAGGTACCGTCACGTACCGGAGGTTGGTGATCACCATATTCACCATGGCTATTTTGACTTTATCTACAGCCGGCGCTCCTAATAACGACTGCTGCTCATTCCGTTCCACTCTCTTAGGGTTTTTGAGACAAGAAAATTTTACGTTCACCACCGGGTAGTGGTTTGCGTCCTTGCATTTTTCCTTGGATGATAAGTTGCATAAGTTTTCCTTCCGCATTATGTTACCAAAGTATTTAAAAAAAATGAAAATGAAAATGAAAATATTTAATCGATCTTACACACATCACCATCACCAACATATATGTTTTTAAATTTGCGGCTTTTGATGGTGCTCCAGATTTTTCCCAATTTATTGCAACACCATCTTATTTCGCACCTTCCACGAAATCTTCTGCATGCATCGTCGGTGCACCCACTAAACACTGTCTGATTGCAGAACAACTATTCTAATGTGTTGTTCTTCCGTGTTAGGTAGCGAAGACCAGCGCTGCTACTGGCCGCGAGGCAAGGCCGTGGGCGGCACCAGCGTCATCAACTTCATGATCTACACGCGCGGGCGCCCGCAGGACTGGGACCGGATCGCAGCTGACGGAAACTATGGATGGTGAGGCAAATCACATCTTGATCCTACCGAACATTAAGGGCAGGGGAGTGGGGCGTAATGTAATATCCAAGTAGTAAAAGTCAACCAAGGCAACGTTTTCTAAGAGAAACGCACGATTTTGTCAAATGCAACACCTTTCATTAAATTTGAAGGAGCTTAGCAATTTTTGATTTACCGCGATTTGAAAGTTACGAACCATGTAATTTCGTACGTTTTTCTCGAATAGAAGTATTTTTAAAGTTACAAAATAAAAGTTATATTGAAGATTTATATTTGTAAAACTCAGTTACATACAGTTCATTGCGAACTCTACATTTTGAAATTAGAGTCTCTTTTTTATCTAAGCGACTAGACATGTCCTTTCCGTGGACCCGTCATTTGAAAATACGGGGTAAATATAATTATTGTCTCGTTTTGCCTTTAAGATAATTGACCTTGTCTTAAAGCCAGAACGAGACAATAATGGTTTACCTATCGATGCACCATACTAACACTCACTTTTCCCTTACTTCCTAGTAGACAGCAATTATTTAATTCGGCGCCTACTTCATCGTCGCACCTCGTTAACGCGAAATCGTAAAACGCCATCCCTTTTTTTTTTTCAAGAGTGCGGAGGGGTTACGCGAGGCTGCAAAATGGATTCTTAACGGGTCATTGGCATCGATTTTATTTTGATTTTGCGTTCCGTTATAATCAATATACCGTTCGGAATTTTGGAATGTAAATTATGGAGAATCATTTAAATCTTAAACATAAGTACATTTGTTTATTTATTTATTAATACATCTTGTTATTGAACGGTCCATATACTTCAATTTAGTAAGTAATTCATTACTCTAAATTATATCAAGAAATCAAATATGGCCGGGACGCTAGTCATTAAGGGTAAATGAAAACTACAGCATAACATTGATTCAAAGTATATTATGCCAAAATGCTTATAGAAATAAATAAGTACTCAAACATACCTCATACCTACATAAAACAAAAACAGGTGACAATTTCACACAAATTGGTCTAGTCGCAAACTAAGCTTTTGGCTTCAACTATAGACACTAGACGACGAAAAATTTACTTATATACTTAAACACATAGCAAGTATGCAAAACTCAGGAACAAATACTCCCGCTCATCAGACAAATATCTGCCGTTACCCGGATTTGAACCCGGGACCGCTAGCTTACTAGGCAGAGTTACTACTAGCTACCGCTAGCTTACTAGGGTAAAACGTCGTCGTATGGTGGTATCTCAGACAAAACTCCTGCAGCAAGTGCAAGCATATTACTAACGGGTGAGGATTGAATCACTTCATTTATTGAATTTGAGATACTGCTAATTGGCGTTGGGAGGTAGTATATAAATGTACGACAAATTTTCGTACCTCAGCGGAAAAGTTAACGTTTCTTAATTTTAGTCCTTAACTAGGTAAGTACAAACTTTTAAAGCAACGCCCAATGAACAGTGGATGGGTGTGAAATTAACCAAAATAAGTTCACTTGGAAAAAATACAGGTGTAACTTTACTTTCTGCCTATACTTGTTGCACGTTAAGTGTTTGAACTTCAAAATATTTTTTATTTATTTTCATTATTGTCTATTCTCAGGTCATATGACAAAGTGATGCAGTACTACCTAAAGTCAGAGAAAGCAGATTTGCAGCGGCTTCCGAAAAATCCTCCGTACCACAGCCGCGACGGCGTTCTCAACGTTGAAAACGTTTCATTCAGGTAAAATAATTAACGTCACCAATTTCCGTAACAATTCCTTTAGCGAGAAAACAATGCCTACCAAATTGTTTATTTACTGAATTGAGATTTTCGGGAACCAAAAGTTAATTTAAACAACGTAATGACAAAACATAACATTTGCAATCATTAATTATCACTTAAACAAAAAAATGGGAAAAATGCGTTCAAGTAACATTTTTTTTTAAATTATTTACGGGAGAAGGAGGCACACAAGCACTCAGGCCACATTTCACTTACCATCAGGTGGCATAGATGCTGGTGTCGTGTGCCTTCTCTATGAATTAATAATTAATAAAAACTACTGTTACTTCCATTTTCCTTGCCATTATTTTTTTATCTACATATTCTGTCTCCTACATCTAATACTGTAAAGGCAAAAGTTAGATTAAACAAATAAACTAATTTGAACAATAGATACTTGAAAAAAATATAGAAATTTTTGATGCATTTATAGAAAAAAAGTGACGAACGAGTTCTACGTATAAATAGTTGCAGCCTAAGTGCTTGTTTACGGAGACGCGGGGCGTCGCGTGTAGCGTTGGGCGGCGCGGTCTGAACTAAATTCAAATATATCGCGTTGTATAAAAGCGTTTACGGAGAAGCGGTTTTACGCGCGTTTGCTTCAAATACAGCGTTACTTGCGGCGGAGCCCGCGGATGGCATCGCCACGTTGCACGCAGCGTCGCACGCGTCAATAACGGCGGTTTCCGCCACTGCGCCCGCAGCGGGGCCCGCGGCGGAACCTTCTGGCAGTAGTGTGCTCCGCCGCGCGCTCCGCTACACGCTCGAGAGTCCGCCGCGGATGTAGCGGACACTGCTAATCTCTACGCCCAGCATCACGCGCCGCATCACGCCCCGCATCTTTATGAACAACACCGTACATTGCCATATGTTTGTGTTTGCGCGTGTGATGACGCGGTCCGCTACACGCGCCGCCTCTCTGTAAACGGAAAAAACGACCGATTATTTCCCTTAAAAATCCATCCAGCTGGCCTATTGCCTAACGCACTCGCAGTCGCAATCCACTTCAAAGCGGAACAATTGGTTTCATTTTGTATGCAGACCAGCCTTCGATTTTCAAAATGAAAACGATTGTGATTGCGAATGCGTTAGGCAATAGCCCCTCTGGTCATTGTCATTTAAAAAATGCTTAACATTTATTCTGCGTTTTACATGTTTTTTCAGAACGGGTCTTGTTGAAGCGTTTTTGGAAGCCGGCAGGCAGATGGGCTACCGCACCGTTGACTACAACGCTCCCGACGGATTTGGCTTCGGCTACGTTCAAACAACGACGAGCAAAGGACACCGAATGAGCAGCGCTAAAGCTTTCCTTCACCCTCACAAACGACGAAGAAACCTCCACATTCTCACTTCAACGATGGCCACAAAGGTTTTAATTGAGCCCCAGACTAAAAGGGCGTATGCCGTGGAGTACGTAAGAAATGGGAAAAAATACACAGCTCGATGCCGTAGGGAGATTATACTATCAGCAGGACCAATTGCTTCACCCCAGCTACTGATGCTGTCGGGAGTGGGCCCGAAGGACCATCTGCAGTCCCTCGGCATACCGGTTATCAAAGACCTGCCTGTTGGAAAGACACTTTACGATCATGTGGCGTTCCCTGGTGTTATATTTAGATTGAGCTCAACCAATGCAAGTCTTCTTTTAAACAAAGTTGCAACAATACAAAATTTGATTGAATGGACCCACTACGGTGAAGGGCTGATGTCAAGCATCGGTGCAGTTGAAGGTATCGGCTACATCAAAACATCACAGTCAGACGACCCTGAGATGGTTCCTGATATAGAATTAATATCCATGGCGGGATCTATAACCTTGGATTCCGGCTCTATCATCAGAAAACAATGGAAAATAACTGACGAAACGTATAACAGAGGCCTTAGTTCTTTGAATGGATATGACACATGGTCAGCCATACCTATGCTACTGCAACCGAGATCAAAAGGTCACCTTGAACTTCGTGATAGTAACCCTTATTCGCATCCAAAATTGTACGCGAACTACTTGGATGACCATAAAGATTTAGCGACGCTGAGGGAAGCGGTCAGATTCATCATTAAATTGGGAGAATCTGAGGCGTTTAGAAAATATGGGGGACATTTGCATTTCGCCGAATACTCTCAGTGCAGAATGGAAGCACCAGGTTCGGATGCATACTGGGACTGTGCGATCCGGACAATGCTTGTATCGCTTCACCATCAGATAGGAACTTGTCGGATGGGTCCTCCTAATGATCCGGAAGCTGTTGTGGACCCAGAACTTAGAGTGTATGGGATAGAAGGTCTGAGAGTCGTGGACTCTAGCGTAATCCCACGCCCGACATCAGCACATACAAACGCACCGGCTATAATGATCGGTGAAAAAGCAGCGGATATGATTAAAAAAACATGGTCTCAGATAGTACATTAAATAAAAATAAATGGCTACTTTTAACCAACAATTGATTTTAACTCAAAAAGTTGTAGCATAGACGCATTCCACTATAATCCTTAGGGTTGGCAACGCATTTGCAATCTTAGGATTGAAGTCTTGTGATTATAGTTTTGAGAATGCAAATGTCTATCTATGGGTCTCAGACGTCTCAGTTCCAACTTACCACCGGGTAGCCTGTGTGCCGGTGCGCCTTCTCCTTGCACTAATGTATACTTACATAAGTCAATAAGCCTATTACACTATTAAGTTTATTTAAATCTAAACGCCTATTCTAACTTTAAGTCAATAAGCCTATTCCTCGAAATGCTTTTGCATGATTGTACTCGCACATTGTATTCCAATTTTAGGCCATCCTATTTACCCTTAGTAACACAAAATAGCTATCAAATCAAATGAAATTATTTCTGGAAATAGGCCTTACAAATCACTATTAACTTCACGATTAGTAATATCAGCTATACAATTTTCACCAAAATATATAAATTAATATTAGGTTAAAGTTACATACATACATAATCTCACGCCTTCGTTCCCAGAGTGGGGTAGGCAGAGCTACAGAATTACAAACATCTCTAAAAACTTGTTGATAATTCTATAACCACAATTTGCACAATTAGGCTAAGATGTTTACCAGCGTATTAGTGACAGGTTGCAAGCCCATCGCCTAACAGTACTATAAGGTGAAAGTTATTGATAGATAAATGAACAAAAAAGTTTCCAACGAATTGAGAACCTTCAGTAATGGATTAACGGACGCACTGAGCCAGTTAATGACTAATAGCCGTTCCTTTGAACGATCTTTCATACACAAGTTTGGAAAAGGAATGATTTAATTGGCTCTAAAATGTCTCTAAGTATAACAATTCAATAATTTAATTTAAGTAGTACAATAATTCGATTACGAACGAATAATTGATATTACCTGCTATCTGGTTTAATTCTAATTTTATAGCGTTTTAAAGCCAAAATACAACCTTTCAAATTGAAATATAAAATGCATCGAAATCGATTTACAAACAGACACACAGCCAGACAAAAATTAAATCACATAACACCCATCATTATCATCTTTTTCTGTCGGGAGATAATACTGTGTTCCGGTGTGAGCCGAAAGACAGCTGGGGAAATTACTAAGTATCATTGAGGTAAGTATTACAGTAAAACTAGAGTATTCATAACACTCGTCTGTCTATTATCGCTTCCATATCACTCTCTGGCATAACAAATACACTGACAGACAGCGACCGACAATGATAGATAGCCGATTAAGTACTATTAATACTGTGGACTTGACAGAAGCGCGTGGAGCTAACCCCATGTGCTTCTGTTTAGTCCACCAGGTTATACTCTTTAACCAAACAATTGTCCACGCGTGTGACATCCGTGGACTTGTTTCCTTGTTAAGACAAGGACTGAAAGCCAATACTTAAGGAGAAAAACGGTGGTTTTACTATACGTACAGTCAAGAACTTAAATTTAAGACCCACCTTAGGTCCAAAGTCATTCTGACATTCCACTACAATAAGGTTGAGTCTCCTATAAGTTACAAATGATTTAGCATCTCTAATGACATTGACGACTTTAAGCCTATTTTTCTTGAAATGGGTCACAAATTAACGATCGCGATAGTACATTTTCGTACGTTTGTGATTTGTGAGTAGGGATTGCAAATCCGGAGGTGTTCGAGGAAATCCGGATTTACGGATTTTCTTTCGAACCAAATCCGGAATATAAAACAAAATTTAACGTAAAATAAAACAAAAAGGTTCATTTGAGTGACATTAAGTACTATATCTTTACTTGTTTCAATTATTTGACGAAATAAAATAATAATAATAACTCTCTCCGAAGTTGAAACTTACAAATATCTTTGGGTATTGTGGACAGCGATATCAGTCAGTGAAGGAGTGCTTCTGCATCTTGGCAAAAGTTCTTAACAGTCTTTTGTCGGGTGGCAATAAGGTGAGCGCCTTCAATGGGTGATGCCGCTGCTCACATACTCCTTTGGCATACTAAGGTGGGCTCAGACGCCGTGGATAGGGACTACCAGTTAAATCACATCGCATGTTGCACCCACGATCATCTTTTATGAATTGTACATCCCGAGGAAATGCGGAGGTCAAGGCATTTTAAATGCTAAGAATCTCCACAACCGCGAGGTGTGCAATCTCAGGGATTATTTCCTTGGCCTCACGCCTCTCTTTTTGGCAAACGAGAACTGGAGCAGACCAACGGTGTTGAGCACTGAAGACCGCAAGAACGTATGGAAAAGCAAGGAGCTACACGGGCGCTCCTACCGGGCCCTAACAAGGCAGAACAGGCAGGATTTGGTGACCTCTTTAGGGAAATATATTCCGAAGGACGGCACGGTCAACATTAGTCGAGCGTGCCGTTGCCTCGGCGAGTCCCTCAGACATAACTTCCGGTTCTACGCATTTGGCCAACGGCGAGTACTTGCACAGACATCATAACCTCGAGTCCTGGGTCCAGGATCATCCATCTGCAGCAAATTGCTCTTCAATATGGCCTTCTTGAGTCTGAAGTGCCGTACTATAAGTACACACCGGCGCCAGTTCTCGAAAATGGTCGTGCTACGCTCTATTGTGATTGATCTGTATTGTTGCCAATAGCCTGATAAGGTGTTGTCAGATTGTCGACAGAGTTTCGGTTCAACTTATCTTTGAAGATCACCTTTCTTGCTCTACGTTTATGGACTCTTCAGCTGCAGTGACTGCAGTCTCTAGCGTCGCTGCCGAAGATAATTCCGTAGACACGGAGCAAGAAACTGCACCATCATTAATGTTAGATCCGGTCAAAGAATCCTTGGAAGCAATGAATAGGTAGATGTGCACGCCAGCAACCTCCCCCGCTCCAACCCGCAACTTCGAGGTTCGCCGGCGCAACAGCGCGCGTGTTTTTACTCCTTTCAAATGCGTTTAATTTGTTGTCAAACAAATTAAAAATAACATAACGCGTGTACAGCATGGTAACAAAAAAAAACCGTTAATCCGGATTGGTGCTGAAAAATCCGGAACGGATTTTGAAATCACTGTAAAAACCGGATTTTCCGAACTTCGGATAATCCGGATTGCAATCCCTGTTTGCCTTCCTCATGCGTCAAAATAGTCTAGGCCTAAAACTTGGGTGTTTCCCGAAATGATATTAAAGCTAACCCTTCTCACATTAAAAGTTTCTACGTTAAATCAGGCCAATGAACAGACATCGTTTGATTTTATCACGGGCCTGTTCGGCCGGGCGGGGTCAAAATGAATATGAAATGGGCATGTATCGGAAACAGGATATTTTTAGGTCAAGTAAAACATTATCGGATATAATTATTGAAGACGAAAATCGGAAGCGGCAATTTCTATTTCTACGTATTTGTGCAATAAATTCCTGTGTTTTTTGCCTGCTAGTAGCTGTTTCCTATTAATCTTTTAAAGTTTATTTGTACGTCCACATTTTCTGGAGAAGTTGATTATTAAATCACATAAATTGGCGATAAGAACATTCTGGTTGGTGGTTAACTGGCTGTATTTGACACGGAACGATTACCTGGCTATCCCTAGCTAGCGGTCTACAGTTCCGAGTCCTGAAATAGCCCTCCTATGGTTTAAGCGAAGCGGGTTGCCGGCTAATAGTGAACTTTTAAGGCTCACCATACTACAAACAGGGAGTTTTTTGTAAGCGGGACTTTGAATGTACTATGTTTGAAGACTTGTTAATGAAATTAAGTGAACATGTTTCTACCTACGATCTGAATAATTTATGTCATTCATAAAATAAATATTGAATAAATTTATTCATGAAATAAACAGTGACTGAAACACAAAAACATAGTGAAGATGGTACCTATCTTAGAACTTCCTATTAAATGGAATAATAAAAATGAAAAAGCCCTTGAATTCGAAAAAAGTAATTCCAGGTCCAGAAACCGCACAAGTTCGAGGCCCGATTGGAACCCATCGACAACGACACGGAACGCCTGACAGAGCGCGGGTCGTCCAATCGAAATACTTAAATTTGAATGACTTGTTTTGTAAATAAGTAATCAAATACCCTTTTATCTTTTTACGGAGATCGTTGTTGCATATTGTTACAAAAGACATACTTGAGTAATAAGTGAATTTCTATTTTAAGATATTTGCCAACCATGGGGCCATTGATTTTTGACACTTAAGCCTATACGCATCCAATATAATAAGTAAACGGTCTAACTTAGCTAATGGACATTGTACTCGAGTTACACCTTAGTGTTGACAATGTTAACGTACTCGAGATAACCTAGTGGCATTAGGGACCGTTTTTTATGGTAAGAGGAATAAGCACATGGGCCTAACCTAACATACCTAAAAAAAAATCTGAAAAAAAGTTTAAAAAACATTGGTTTATTCCCGTAAACCCCATATTCCCCCGTTAAAGCGTCGACAACGCTCTCGCGCGGAAGTAGCATACTAAGGATTCTCCTATGTGGCCGAACGGGTCGCGCTGCGCCGCCGCATCGCGAGCACCGCCGTTAGGAGCGTCGTCACGACCTGTTATTTGCAACCGTACACTGGGTGGTAGCGTTCGGTACCAAAGTCTGGGTGAATGCCTCTTACTGGCATCGTGCATTCGTGAAAAATGTGCCATCCGTATAATTGCCGGTATAGAGTCTCGGTTCGAGAGTAAGTGCATGAGGAAGTAACCGTTAAAAGTTCAAAACAAAACAAGCATAGGTACTATTAACCCAAATGGAACCCGACATAGAACTATGTCACAGTGACGTTATAATTCATGTCGTATCAAATGTCAAACAAACAGTTTTATAATGTCATTGTGGCACCGTTCTATGCTGTAATGTCCCGCAATAAACATTCGACTATAGTTTTTTTCTATCTTCGCTATGGGCTGATGCTGTATAATCACACTTGAGTAGGTACAGTTTATAAAAAAAAGAGAACTGATTAAAACAGTTACAGTTAAAAATAACAAAACAGAATTAACATACTTAAAATACTACGTCTTTACTGACATAGTTTTTTTAATGTTTTTATGGGGGTCTAACATAAACATAAAGATGAACGTGTATTTAAGGTAAACGTCCGAGTGGTCGACGCTGTACTAGTATATGGCATGGGCATTCCATGTCGAAGTGACATGGCTTAAATTCGAATGAAGAATAATCCTCTTAGTTCGAATTTAACCCATATTGCTTTGACATACAGTGGCCATGCCATATACTAGTACGGCGTCGAGCACTCGGACGTTTACTTCACCAATAGTGCAAAACGTGCGTAACGGCACACATAGATACCCGCCCTGTATTTGGCACGAGCTGTTTACTAAAATACCGGTTTACTAGAAAAAAACGCTATAACTCAATAAAAGTAAAAGTTTAAATAGTTATAAAATGCAAATTTCTTAGTCGACTCGCTTTTAAGCTAAACATAGATTTCATTGAATAATATGTACTAAATATATGTTTTGAAGTGAAGCAAAATAAAATAAAGACCTGGGTAATAAAAAAACAAGGTGTGCGTCTCGGGACGCCCGACAGAAGTGGTAAAGATAACTAATCTAAATCTGTGGGTTAGAGTGAGAGTGGAAGAGCCTGCCTGCCGCTGTCGTATGCGTGAGAGAAAGGGAAGCCAGACAGACTGGAACCGTAACGCGTTACGTAACGAAGCGGTTTGCCCTACCATAAGAAGTTATCACTTCAAAAAGTTCAAAATGGCGGCCACTTTTTTTTAAATATGAGTACGGGTTCGCATTTGTAGTCCCCACGGATCCTCAGATATTGATTTTCAAGACAATCGAACTAGTAACAAAAAAGTTCAAAATTGCGGCCACTTTTTTAAAATCTGATTACGTGTTCACATTTGTAGTCCCCATGGATCCTCAGATATCGATTTTCAAGTCAATCGAACCAGTAACAAAAAAGTTCAAAATGGTGGCCACTTTTTTTTAAATCTGAGTATGGGTTCGCATTTGTAGTCCCCGCGGATCCTCAGATATTGATTTTCAAGACAATCGAACTAGTAACGAAAAAGTTTAAAATGGCGGCCACTTATTTAAAATCTGATTACGGTTTCGCATTTGTAATCCAAAGGAGCCCTCAGATATCGATTTTCAAGACAATCGAACCAGTAACAACTAACTTAAACTAATCACTTTCAAAAATGGTGATAGTTTTAGGTTATATGCTCACTGTCAACAGTATTAAGACGTCAGCAGGTAAGATCAAATACCGTTTACCATTTGGTTGAGAGGTAGGTCTATGACGCCTTAGTGCCGCGGTTCAAACCCCATCCGATTTCAGTATATTTTTGTATTTTAAAAATTGATTAAAAATTAGTAAAAATAGCTCACACATTATTAACCTATCATTCACTGATGGAATCATTCCCTCACAACTAAAGCTCTCCATAGTAAAACCTCTTTTTAAAACAGGGGATAAAACAGACCCAAATAATTACCGACCAATAACTATTATACCAATTTTGTCAAAAGTCTTTGAGAAAGCAATGCTACATAGAGTCAATGAATTCTTAAGCAAACACGATATTCTAACATCAAAGCAATTTGGATTTCGTAAGGGCAAATCGACGACCCTAGCTTGTTTCAACCTAGTAACGACAATTGCGGAGAGTGTAAACCATAAGACTCCGATCATCACGCTCTTTTTAGACATGAGCAAAGCTTTTGACTTTATCGACCATGGTATACTTTTGAAAAAGATGGAGTCGTATGGTATTAGAGGCAGAGCTTATGACTGGGTGGAAAGTTATTTAAGGGGAAGAAAACAATGTACACAAATTGATAGGATTGTCCGGAATAATAATAATGGTTATAGTAGAGAAACATATAGGTCAGATTTTCTTTTAAATAATACTGGCGTCCCTCAAGGCAGTGTTCTTGGACCGCTGCTATTTCTAATAGCAATCAATGATTTACCAAACTGTATTAAACAAGACTGCATAATTTTTGCCGACGACACTACTCTTATAGTAAAAGGTGATAACAAAGATAAATTTGTATCAAATGTCAATGAAACGTTGTCAGACGCTATATGTTGGTTAAAAAGCAACAACTTGAAAATTAATTTAACAAAGACAAAAGCTATGTTATTTGGTCCCTATAATTATAACCCATTACCTATACAAATTACCCACGACAACGTGAATGTAGAAATGGTTGACACAGTTACATTCCTGGGCTTCAAAATTGACAAAAATTTAAATTGGAAACACCACGTTGATGACATTTGTAAAAAACTGACCAGATTCGTCTTCGCTCTGAAAAGACTCAGACAAACGGTATCAGTAGAAGCGGCTCTCACAGCATATCATGGCTACGTTTCCTCATTTCTAAGATATGGATTATTGTTATGGGGAAATTCCGTAGATATAGAGAGAGTTTTCGTCCTTCAAAAAAGGTGTCTTCGTGCTTTAGACAATGCATGGTTTCTTGTAAGCTGCAAACCGTTGTTCAAAAAGTTTAAAATACTCCCACTTCCATGCATGTACATTAAGGAAGCGTGTGTCTTTGTCAAGAACAACCCTCACTTCTTCACTCATCGCAGTGAAACCAGCGCAAGACACACCAGAGCACAATACAGGGACCTCTTATATCAGCCTCCTTGCCACACTTCTATATATAAGAAAAACTGCTATAATATGTGTATAGTCCTGTATAATAAGTTGCCTGTGGATATTAAACTAGAAAATAAGATGCTATTTATAAGTAAACTGAATAAATGGCTACAGGAAAATTGTTATTACAATATAAAAGATTATTTGACGCGCTAAAAAGCCAAACTTTATAATAAATTGAATATTTGACATCGTAGATACATTTGACTTCGTTCCATTTCAATGATAAATATGTAATAATAATTAGACCTAAAAATGTCTGGAAAATTTTTGCACACCTGCATGCAGGTTGAATACGCATGAACTGTATTACATTTAAGATCTGTGTAACCGTGTTCAGCAAATAAATAATTTTGATTGATTTGATTTGTACTAACGCTGCCGTGTGCGTGAGAGAAAGGGAAGCCAGACATGCTGTCTAATAACGCGCGTTACGTAACGAAATGGTTTACCCTCCGTAAAGAAGTTATCACTTATTTAGTTATTTATAGTTACAGTAACATTTATGATTACTCAGTAACCCGCATTTCTTTCGTCATTCTTATTGTTTCAATACTAGTAGGTATATTGTAAAACTTACTTAGTCTGCGACATGCATGTGTTCGACGCTAATGCACAACTTGCAATTAATCTTCATATTTTGAGACTTACTGCGCAACGTTCGACAAACTTTATTTAACTCAGTAAAATAAATAGTATATAGGCCTGTTATAATATAAGTAATTCATTTCGCACATATGTATGTATGTAAGTATGTACAATGTTTTATATGGTCACGTATTACTTATAAGGTTTACTTAAATGCAAGATTCCTAATAAAAAAACGAAAGATATTTGATAAAAATACTGTTTTTAAAATTTCTGTAGCACAGTTGTTACCAATTACTTTATTGAAATAAAAGTTCAGATTACAATACAAATAAAAAGTATTTTTTATCATTGTTATTTCATTACGTCCCAACATTACATCTCTTTTAAATTTATTGTTACTAACCTTATACTTAAAATCAACAGCCCTTATACTTAAGTTTTAGGACAAGTAAGTAAGCAATTATAAGATTGTGCTTGGGTTCTCTTCTTAAGCTTTTGACATGTTATAGTTATAGCTTATTTACTATACAGTAATAGCGACCCAGTTAAAAAAGTTGACTTTATTTATGGATTGATGTGAACCGTAGTCCTTGAGATTATGTGTGCCAGAGTAGCGGTAAATTCAAGTGCGCGATCAAGGTAGCCATCGAGAGCGGCTCGGCGCATACGCACGCCGGCCGGCGCACAGCACGCACACAAGGATTAAGGTTAAGAAAATCTTGACAAAGAAAAGTGAATGGTGTCGGATTAATATAAAAAAGTACAATTAATTATAATATTTTATTTGGTAAGTAAATATTTTCCATTACATTACTGCATAAATTAAAAACGGGGAAAGCCATATAAATGCAAAAAAAAAAATACTGTCTTAAGAAAGTTTTTTTAAAATTTCAGAATGCAAATGTTAAATTTCAGTTTAACATGAGCCTTTAATTAAACCGCAAAAAATGTATAATCAAACTAAACCACTTTGCTATTTTTAAACAACAATAGTGTTGTGTATCCACATGAACCTTTATTAGTTTCATGCATACATATATTTCGCACAGGAATTCTCCAAATGTTCGGGAACTACGAATGTTTAATGCGCTTTTGCTATCAGTAACGGAGTGTGATGTGTTTGACAGTCGGTGGGTGATTGTTTCTCGTGAATATCTGAGATTCTGTGAGGAAATAGATACGTGATGAATTGATTGATTATTCCCATTACGTGCATAGTGTGCAATCATCTTGTCGTTGTTTTATCTTTGTTAGTATATCTCTTGTTGCAAGCTTATCTGTGTGCTTAATTGAATGTCTTAGCGCATTAGTGTAAACTGTAATTCAGTATAGACTAAACTATACTTAATTATAAATAGATAAATAACTTTATTACATACCAACCAACCAGCCATATCCGTTGTTTCAGACAATATGAAAAATCTCATGACTGTTGTATTTATATCAACAATAGCTTTATTGATTCAAATTAATGCACAAAATGCATACGACGATGACATTGCTATCGTAGAAGATGATAATGATCAAAGACATCGCATTGATCCGAACGAATTGGGGCCGGATTCTTTGTGGCCACGTACAGATTCGGATACCAATAATGAAGAAACAGAGATTAGGAGGAACCAACAGAAGAAAGAAGGGCGGTTCCTTAGGTGGTACCCTCAGAATCCGATGATGGATATGATGGTAGAGACGGTTGGAAGTAAATATCGGCAACAAAGCGGGGACCCCTTTGACTTCCTACGAGACCATTATCCGTTGCCTAAAGGTAATTCTCCAGTTTTATTTAATATTAATGCAATAAAATTAACAGGTTTTACCACAGCTTGGTTATTTATTATGAAAACTGCCTCATCTTAAACATGTTTTTTTTAATAAACAAGCTTCTATTATTTCTCCGTAGGTAAATACTCGTTTTGACGAACATTATATCGTTTCATTAGTTTTAATAAACCACGTCATCATTAGCAAACTATAACCAGCATCTATGAACAATGTGCCATGAAATGTATGTGGCTTGTTAAAAATATAAATTTCTTACGTAGGTTATAGCCAACCACTGGACGAGTATGACTACATAATAGTAGGAGCTGGGTCCGCTGGCTCAGCCCTGGCCTCTCGCCTGACGGAAGACAAGCCTCGGGCGAAGGTGCTGGTGGTGGAAGCTGGCAGGCCAGAGTCGCTTTTAACAGACATCCCTATGCTGGCTGCCCAGTGGACGCTGACAGACTACGCGTGGCCGTATCAAGCCGAACGGCAGCCGGGGATTTGTACAGGTAACTATAAAGGCTTTTATACTCGTCTAAGATGTTTACCAGTGTATTAGTGACAGGTTATACTAAGTTTAATTCTGCAGATATTTTTTTTGCATTTGCTTAAGATCAATAAGTTGGGAATCAAAAACAAGAGCGGAAACAAGGGTTTTCTGCTAACCTAAGCTAACCAAAAAGTTGCATTACTACCAATAACAATATTAATATTATATATATCGTTTTACTCATGTTATTAAATTTATGTATGTTTAAGACGTGTAGCTCAAATATACATATTAACATGCTATTAAAAACTTTCGGTAGGTAGCGAATTTCGCGGTCGGGTATTACAGGTCGTGTCAATAATGTCCAGCCAGGAAAAATAACCGCAAGCATAAAAAGTTGTTACATGTAGATACTGCATAACGTAAAATTCCGCAGCAAAAGGTCGGCGAGCGATATTTAAAACCCCTTTCATTTAGGTGGAATGACTTTGTGCAATGAGGAGTGACGCGGGTTAGTATGAAAAGTTCATTTTGTCGCGCCGTTTTGACGTCTTGCTTACGGTACTTATTGCGTCAGTGCACTCGGGATACTGGGGTATTTTGGTATATTTCAATGGCACGCAGGATCGCTACAACCACTGAACCTCTTCTTCAGGTGGCGTCTCGTACCGGAGGTTGGTGATCACCATATTCACCATGGCTATTTTGACTTTATCTACAGCCGGCGCTCCTAATATCGACTGCGTGCTCATTCCGTTCCACTCTCTTAGGGTTTTTGAGACAAGAAAATTTTACGTCTACCCGGTGGTCGGCGTCCTTGAACTTTTCCTTGGATGATAAGTTGCAGAAGTTTTCCTTCCGCATTATGATACTAAAGTATTTAAATTTGCGGCTTTTGATGGTGCTCCAGATTTTTCCCAATTTATTGCAACACCATCTTATTTCGCACCTTCCACGAAATCTTCAGCATGCGTCGTCGGTACACCCACTTAACACTGTCTGATTGCAGAACAACTATTCTAATGTGTTGTTCTTCCGTGTTAGGTAGCGAAGACCAGCGCTGCTACTGGCCGCGAGGCAAGGCCGTGGGCGGCACCAGCGTCATCAACTTCATGATCTACACGCGCGGGCGCCCGCAGGACTGGGACCGGATCGCAGCTGACGGAAACTATGGATGGTGAGGCAAATCACATCAATACAATCAGTCACATTTTGTTTTTATAATAAGTGCCCATCTTGAACCTACCGAACATTAAGGGCAGGGGAGTGGGGCGTAATGTAATATCCAAGTAGTAAAAGTCAACCAAGGCAACGTTTTCTAAGAGAAACGCACGATTTTGTCAAATGCAACACCTTTCATTAAATTTGAAGGAGCTTAGTAATTTTTGATTTACCGCGATTTGAAAGTTACGAACCATGTAATTTCGTACGTTTTTCTCGAATAGAAGTATTTTTAAAGTTACAAAATAAAAGTTATATGAAGATATATATTTGTAAAACTCAGTTACATACAGTTCATTACGAACTCTACATTTTGAAATTAGACTCTCTTTTTTATCTAAGCGACTAGACATGTCCTTTCCGTGGACCCGTCATTTGAAAATATGGGGTAAATATCATTATTGTCTCGATTTGGCTTTCAGATAATTGACCTGGTCTTAAAGCCAAAACGAGACAATAATGGTTTACCTATCGATGCACCATACTAACACTCACTTTTCCCTTACTTCCTAGTAGACAGCAATTATTTAATTCGGCGCCTACGTCATCGTCGCACCTCGTTAACGCGAAATCGTAAAACGCCATCCCTTTTTATTTTTTTGTCAAGAGTGCGGAGGGGTTACGCCAGGCTGCAAAATCGATTCTTAACGGGTCATTGGCATCGATTTTATTTTGTTTTTGTGTTCCGTTATAATCAATATACCATTCGGAATTTTGGAATGTAAATTATGGAGAATCATTTAAATCTTCATTTAAGTACATTTGTTTATTTATTTATTAATAATCTTATTATTGAATGGCTCCATATACTTCAATATACTAATTCATTACTCTAAATTATATCAAGAAATCAATTATGGCCGGGACGCTAGTCATTAAGGGTAAATGAAAACTAATGCATTATAACGTTTCATTCAAAGTATATATATTATGACAAAATGCTTATAGAAATAAATAAGTACTCAATCACACCTCATGCCTACATAAAACAAAAACAGGTGACAATTTCACACAAATTGGCCTAGTCGCAAACTAAGCTTTAGCCTTCAACTATAGGTACTAGACCACGAAAAATTTACTTATATGTATAGAGAAATACATACTTAAACACATAGCAAATATCCAAAACTCAGGAACAAATACTCCCGCTCATCACGCAAATATCTGCCGTTACCCGGATTTGAACCCGGGACCGCTAGCTTACTAGGCAGAGTTACAACCAACCAGGCTAAAGCGTCGTTAAAACCATAATAGTAAATTCATAAATACTTACCTATTAAGTAATTAGCTATGTGGAGAGTCATGGGTAATTATTTCTCCACGAGTCCAACAACCGAGGTTGGCATTATAATTGCAATACAAGTATTTACATCTCACATTTTTTCTTGCAAATAATTATAATTTACTATAAATATATTTTAGATACGCGTATATTGATGGTTTTTAATTCTTTAGTATTTTAACGGAAATCAAACGTAAATCAAATAGTATTTATGAGCCTTTCATTGTTGTTTATTGCAATTAATGGACTAAGTCATTGCATAGTAATCTTTATTTGTACTGAAGTTCTCGAGATAGTACGTGGCAACGTTCTATGTACACTTCATTGCCAACAGCCTAGATACGTAGTTACTCGTAATAACATGCAAATACCACCTGACACATTTCCTATTACAATTACCAGTGTCCTACATCTGCATTAAGAAAAGGATATGACTATTAACTCATTATAGGCTGAATTGTTTGATGATTTCATGTTATTTTGAATTTAAATGTATAGAACAATGAAGCACAAATTCTAACCACGACCATAAGAATACACAATAACTACACGTAGAAGCGAATCTCCTTTACCGAGGCCCCAAATGCCGCGCTTTTAATACCTACTTCCCCCTTCACCCCGCTACGCCCCTCTGTCTTCCGCGCCCAAAGTCAGGGCTGTCACCTGTGAAATATTTTAATCGGTTTATGGATATAATATGCATGTGTTATGCAAGTTTAATCACATAAAACTCCTTCATTCAATCAATTACCTATTTCTAATTATTTTGCCGTAAATAGTCGTTCACTTTTTAAAACACTATCTTAGTTCAACCATAAACACTAAAATCAACATAAATACGAAAACCAATTCAAGACAGAATAACAATATCTTGGTTAATACATATATATTCCGTCTGTGACGCCCCTGACTGACTAGACACCTCAGGTGTCGCCAGGCGGTAGGTATTTAACGCGCCGAGCGAGCGTCCGGAGCCGGGAGTTTCGCTTCTACGTGTAGTTATTGTTTATTCTTATGCCACGACGTAAAGTGCAAAGCGGCACCGCTAGCCAAACCGCCGCCGCTAGCGGTAGCCAAAATGTTAATAACTACCTACGCACTTTACACTTAGGGCCAAGAGTCGAGTTATTAAATATCAGATTCATACGAAAACTATCATTTTAACTCGAGTAGGTGTTTTAACCCAGTGTTAAATTTTTGGTGCAAGTGGCCTTAAAGTAATACTAGTCGTCAACGTAGTAAGTACAAACTGTAATTTGTGCAAACATGCCATCGCAATATGCGCTCTGCGCTAATTGGGAGCGATTTAGTTAAGTTTCTTGAGTGAAACTGGGATAGGAACCCTTATAAGTTCGTAACGGCTGTCTGCCAGGCTCCTATTTCACTAACCTCACAGCCAGCGTCAGAAGACAAGTAGAAAACAAGTAATTGGGCAACAACAACACAACAAACAACATTTAAACATTACGCTCTTAATAATAGTTATATAAAATCCTTTAGACCAAGGTGGTATCATTGGTGCAGTGAATCTAGATTTCAAAATTGTATTCAAAATTGTATATAGGACAAAGTAAAGTTAGAGCGGCCATTCTTGCAAGAGACCTAGTTTCTGGCTAGTTTTGTACCATTCCCAAAATGGTTAATGTTTGAATTAAATTGCATCAAATAATTGGGCGTTTCTTTAAAAGTTTATACATAGTTAAGGAATAAAATTACGAAACGTTAACTTTTCCGCTTAGTTACGAAAATTAGCTAATACTTGTTATAAGACAAATGGTGTTATCTCAGACAAAAATCCTGTAGCAAGTGCAAGCATATCACTAACGGGTGAGGATTGAATTACTTCATTTATTGAATTTGCGATACTGCTAATTGGCGTTGAGAGGTAGTATATAAATGTACGACTAATTTTCGTAACTCAGCGGAAAAGTTAACGTTTCATAATTTTAGTCCTTAACTAGGTAAGTACAAACTTTTAAAACAGCGCCCAATTAACAGTGGACGGGTGTGAAATTAACCAACATAAGTTCACTTGGAAAAAATACAGCTGTAACTTTACTTTCTGCCTATACTTGTTGCACGTTAAGTGTTTGAACTTCAAAATATTTTTTACTTATTTTCATTGTTGTCTGTTCTCAGGTCATATGACGAAGTGATGCAGTACTACCTAAAGTCAGAGAAAGCAGATTTGCAGCGGCTTCCGAAAAATCCTCCGTACCACAGCCGCGACGGCGTTCTCAACGTTGAAAACGTTTCATTCAGGTAAAATAATTAAAATCACCAATTTCCGTGACAATTCCTTTAGCGAGAAAACAATGCCTACCAAATCGTTTACACTTCGTAAAATATACTGAATTGAAATTTTCGGGAACCAAAAGTTAATTTAAACAACGTAATGCCAAAACATAACCTTTGGAATGTAGTGTTATCATTTAATATTTTTTAATTATCACATTATCCAAAAAAAATGGGAAAAATGCGTTCAAGTAACGACAGGTTTTTTTTATTATTATTTTAGGGAGAAGGAGGCACACAAGTAATCAGGCCAGATTTCACTTACCATCAGGTGGATGCTGGTGTTGTGCGCCTTCCCTATGAAATAATAATTTAAAAAAAAACTGTTACTTCCATTCTCCTTGCCATACTTTCTTTTACCTATATATTCTGTCTCCTACATCTAATACTGTAAAGGCAAAAGTGAGATTAAACAAATAAACTAATTTGAACAATAGATACTTGAAAACATAAATTTTTGATACATTTATAGAAAAAAGCGACGAACGAGTTCTACGTATAAATAGTTGCAGCCTAACTAAAACCATTGCTAAAACTTTAATGGCTTTTATTGCACCCATTGGTCTAAGTCCAAAGCGTTAATATTTACCTTAAAAATCCACCCTGGTCATTGTCATTTAAAGCATGCTTTACATTTATTCTGCGTTTTACATGTTTTTTCAGAACGGGTCTTGTTGAAGCGTTTTTGGAAGCCGGCAGGCAGATGGGCTACCGCACCGTTGACTACAACGCTCCCGACGGATTTGGCTTCGGCTACGTTCAAACAACGACGAGCAAAGGACACCGAATGAGCAGCGCTAAAGCTTTCCTTCACCCTCACAAACGACGAAGAAACCTCCACATTCTCACTTCAACGATGGCCACAAAGGTTTTAATTGAGCCCCAGACTAAAAGGGCGTATGCCGTGGAGTACGTAAGAAATGGGAAAAAATACACAGCTCGATGCCGTAGGGAGATTATACTATCAGCAGGACCAATTGCTTCACCCCAACTACTGATGCTGTCGGGAGTGGGCCCGAAGGACCATCTGCAGTCCCTCGGCATTCCGGTTATCAAAGACCTGCCTGTTGGAAAGACACTTTACGATCATGTGGCGTTCCCTGGTGTTATATTTAGATTGAGCTCAACCAATGCAAGTCTTCTTTTAAACAAAGTTGCAACAATACAAAATTTGATCGAATGGACCCACTACGGTGAAGGGCTGATGTCAAGCATCGGTGCAGTTGAAGGTATCGGCTACATCAAAACATCACAGTCAGACGACCCTGAGATGGTACCTGATATAGAATTAATATCCATGGCGGGATCTGTAGCCTTGGATTCCGGCTCTATCATCAGAAAAGCCTGGAAAATAACTGACGAAACGTATAACAGAGGCCTTAGTTCTTTGAATGGATATGACACATGGTCAGCCGTACCTATGCTACTGCAACCGAGATCAAAAGGTTACCTTGAACTTCGCGATAGTAACCCTTATTCGCATCCAAAATTGTACGCGAACTACTTGGATGACCCTAAAGATTTAGCGACGCTAAGGGAAGCAGTCAGATTCATCATTAAATTGGGAGAATCTGAGGCGTTTAGAAAATATGGGGGACATTTGCATTTCGCCGAATACTCGCAGTGCAGAATGGAAGCACCAGGTTCGGATGCGTACTGGGACTGTGCGATCCGGACAATGCTTGTAACGCTTCACCATCAGATAGGAACTTGTCGGATGGGTCCTCCTAATGATCCGGAAGCTGTTGTGGACCCAGAACTTAGAGTATATGGGATAGAAGGTCTGAGAGTCGTGGACTCTAGCGTAATCCCACGCCCGACATCAGCACATACAAACGCACCGGCTATAATGATCGGTGAAAAAGCAGCAGATATGATTAAAAAAGCATGGTCTGAGATAGTACATTAAATAAAAATAAATGGCTTCTTTTAACCAACAATTGATTTTAACTCAAAAAATTGTAGCATAGACCCATTCCACTATAATCCTTAGGGTTGGCAACGCATTTGCTATCTTAGGATTGAAGTCTTATGATTATAGTTTTGAGAATGCAAATGTCTATCCATGGGTCTCAGTTCCAACTTACCACCGGGTAGCCTGTGTGCCCGTGCGCCTTCTCCTTGCATTAATGTATACTTACATAAGTCAATAAGCCTATTACACTATCAAGTTTTTTTAAGTCTTAACGCCTATTTTAACTTTAAGTCAATAAGCCTATTCTTCGAAATTGTTTTGCATGATTGTACCCGCACATGGTATTCCAATTTAAGGCCACACTATTAAACCTTAGTAACACAAAGTCGCTATCAAATAAAATGAAATTATTTCTGGAAATAGGCCTAACAAATCACTATTAACTTCACGATTAGTAATATCAGCTACACAATTTTCATCAAAATTTATAAATTAATATTAGGTGAAAATTATTGATGGATAAATGAACAAAAAAGATTCCAACGAATTGAGAACCTTCAGTAATGGATTAACGGACGCACTGAGCCAGTTAATGACTATTAAGCCGTTCCTTTGAACGATCTTTCATACCCTAGTTTGGAAAAGGAATGATTTAATGGCCTATTCCCAGTTGTCCACACCCCCTTTGTCCACACTGTGGACAACTGGGAAAAAAAATCCCAGTTGTCCACACCCTCGAAAATAGGTGTGGACAACTGGGAATAAAAATTCCCAGTTGTCCACAGTGTGGATAACTGGGAATTTTTATTCCCAGTTGTCCACACTCTTTAATTTGACTAAACTGTGTTAGTTTTTATTAATGTACTTAAGTAGATATATTCGTATTTATATATTATACCCAGGTTCAGGAAAATACAAAGAGTTATTTAAGAGGACCTAACAAACGTTTACTTAAAATCTGGTTTATATTACAAAAAAATGTTCTACAAATATGAAAATAATCACATTGCTAATATTATCTTTAAAACTAGACCAGATATAATAAACCAGATTTTAATAAATATAAATAAATTTACTTATTAGGTACTCTTAAATGACTCTTTGTATTTTCCTGACCCTGGGTGCAATATATAAATACGGATATATCTACTTAAGTACATTAATAAAAACTAACACGGTTGAGTCAAATTAAAGAGTGTGGACAACTGGGAATAGGCCGATTTAATTGGCTCTAAAATGTCTCTAAGTGATAAATACAATAATTCAATTACGAACGAATAATTTATATTACCTGCTCACCTCCCGTCTAGCTTATTATCTGGTTTAATTCTAATTTTATAGCCTTTTAAAGCCAAAATACAACCTTTCAAATTGAAATATAAAATGCATCAAAATCGGTTTACAAAGACACACACAACCAGACAAAAATTAAATCACATAACACCCATAATTATCATCTTTTTCGGTCGGGAGTTAATACTGTGTGATGATGATGTGAGCCAAAAGGCAGCTGGGGACATTACTAAGTATCATTGAGGTAAGTATTACAGTAAAACTAGAGTATTCATAACATTCGTCTGTCTATTATCGCTTCCACATCACTCTCAGACATAACAAATACACTGACAGGCAGCGACCGACAACGATGGATAGCCGATTAAGTACTATTAATACTGTGGACTTGACAGAAGCGCGTGGAGCTAACCACATGTGCTTCTGTTTAGTCCACCAGTAACCAAACAATTGTCCACGCGTGTGACATCCGTGGACTTGTTTCCTTGTTAAGACAAGGAGTGAAAACCAATACTTAAGGAAAAAAACTGTGGTTTTACTATACGTACAGTCACGAGCTTAAATTTGGGACCCAACTTAGGTCCAAAGTCATTCTGACATTCCACTACAATAAGGTTGATTCTCCTATAAGTTACAAATGATTTGGCATCTCTAATGACATTGACGACTTCAAGCCTATTTTTCTTGAAATGGGTCACAAATTAACGATCGCGATAGTACATTTTCGTACGTTTGTGATTTATGAGGTCGTTTTGCCTTCCTGATGCGTCAAAATAGTCTAGGCCTAAAACTTGGGTATTTCCCGAAATGATATTCAACCTTAAAGCTAACCCTTCTCACATTAAAAGTTTCTACGTTAAATCAGGCCAATATACAGACATCGTTTGATTTTATCACGGGCCTGTTCGGCCGGGCGGGGTCAAAATGAATATCAAATGGGCATGTATCGGAAACAGGATATTTTTAGGTCAAGTAAAACATTATCGGATGTATTGAAGACGAAAATCGAAAGCGGCAATTTCTATTTCTACGTATTTGAGCAATACATTCCTGTGTTGTTTGCCTGCTAGTACCTGTTTCCTATTAATCTTTTAAAGTTTATCTGTGCGTCCACATTTTCTGGAGAAGTTGATTATTAAATCACATAAATTGGCGATAAGAACATTCTGGTTGGTGGTTAACTGGCTGTATTTGACACGGAACGATTACCTGGCGATCCCTAGCTAGCGGTCTACAGTTCCGAGTCCTGAAATAGCCCTCCTTTGGTTTAAGCGAAGCGGGTTGCCGGAAATAGTGAACTCTTAAGGCTCACCATACTACAAACAGGGAGTTTTTTGTAAGCGGGACTTTGAATGTACTATCAAGGCAACAAAGTTCAGTTATGTTTATTCAATAATGCCATTTGCAGTTTATGAAGGTAGGAAAATAAACCTTATTCCTATTGTAACAAAGTTGCCTTGCCTTGATTATGTACATCCTACTATATATCTTTTTAAATTGCCTTGATTATGTACATCCTAGTGCACACTGGGCCTCACGAGGTTAAAAATAATAATAAACGACAATTCTTTTATAAAACAATATAGTTTTAGTTTTATGGCAGTGAGACGGCAAAAAGCACATACTAAGGTGGACTATGAAACTCATAGACATTCATTCAGAATCACAGCAATCTTGCAATGGCCATCTCAAGACTGCAAATACGTTGCCAATAATGCCAACACTAAGGAATGCCTCTATGCTTATCATTCCCCGCCGGTTGTCTTACCCCCGCACCGGCAATTATTCACAAATGTTGTAGTAAGAAGATGATATACATATGCGGACGTCGTCGTAACTGTGTCACACATCTCGGCCTGAGATATGGACACAGCGCCTTCGCAGAATGATGATGAACTGCATTTCTTCCTGATGACACATCAGGTGATCAAAATAACATTCATCAATGAAAAATTTTCTTAAGCGTCATGCTTAGAAAATCACTATGATTAAAAACAAATAAAAAATTAGGCGATACAGTTTACAGTAACCAACGGCACAGCGTAGTCCAATCAGCGGACTCTCGTGCCTCCAATGACATATGACAGGATGGCCTGCCTACATCTTAACCGCAAAGATCAGACATCAGTCATCAGTCATCAGACATCAGTCATAAGTCATCTGACATCAGCCATCACTCATCAGACATCAGTTATCAGTCATCAGTCATCTGGGTTCTCGGCTCAGCATAGATGAACATGAAATTTAAGAAAAACACACAAAACAAAACAAGTTAAAGTTAATCAGTAAACCCTGTAAGTAATAAGCATGAACAAGTATCCAACTATCACCCCTTAACATGGAATGCATGACCCATCTACCATGGAGGAACCCGCTTGCCATGTGATATGTGAGATGAAACCAAACAAGTTTTTCCAACCTTATAGGCATAAAGGAATTCTCACAACCCCAGACTCACTGGAACACCATGGAGACGCGCCCGCATGATGTTCCTTTAACGTAACGTGCCCAATAAACATTCTTATAAAGCGGGACGGCTCAGAACATATGCTATTAACGGACATGGCGACCGAAGTCCGGTGACGTAGCGATTCTTTGCCAGACGTCGCGGCAGTTAAATATCCCGAGATGTTATCAGTGGGCCAGGGCAAGATGCATCGCGAAAACTTCATTGTTATCGAAAATATATACAGTGTGTTACGGGCATGCGGGCATTTATTAAAACTGCCGATAATATGTCGCTTTAGCAATTGTTTGCAAGTATAATCAATTAAAAAATAATTAAAATAACTTCACAATAAATTTTCTTAGATACTGTCCATTTTAATGACGTAGTGCATGTGCTGCGTGTTCATCGTTATCAGCATCGCTGTTGCTTAGTACAAGGCATGTCGTGGTACGAGAGTCATTTACTGGCAATTAAAATTTGATAGAAAGTTAACAAAGCCTGAAAATGTATTTATTAATTAAATTAATTAATGTCATGGTTACGTTACAGATATACTTACGTTATTTTAACCTCCTGTAAAAAAAACCAGGGTGCTGGTACCACACTGTATATGACGTAAGGTGCGGGACGGTCGCGTCGTGCGCTTATATCAATTCCATACGTAATAATGACGATTTAGAAAATCGTTTACGTTAGCGTAAATGCATCTTGTCTTGGGCCTATGTCGAACGAGGTTATGTAAAGCGTTACTTTCTTAACTTGCTGCCGTTTTTAATGTTCATTCACGATATTTAGATTATATTCCGTTGGGTTTAAAATTGACACATTTTGGACGTAGCAAATAGCAAATGTCAAATGTTAATGTTTAGTAACCAAATCCCTCTGTGTTCTGGATATTTGGAATGAGCCTTTTAGTGGCTTGGTAACCAAAATAACGAATGCGGAGTCAAAGTTTATAGTGTGTCCTGTGTTTACAAGTACTTTATATAGACGACCCTTTGTTCTGTCTAAACAACCTAACATAGGTCTATAGATATTCTTACGATTTCTGAGATAATCGTAACTTACCTTTGGATATTTCGCAACTCGTTTCCGTATTTATATTCTTTTTTCATTATTTGAGGAAGGCTTATTTATGTTTTATTTTTGTTAATTAGTTCGCTGCAAGATGTAAATAACGAAATGTATTTAAGAAGTAGGAAAATATAGAATTTAAGGTACCTATGTATGTGGGTAGGTACCCATCATGGTAAACTTTTTATAGGGCAGTCCCCACGAAATAAGGCAAAAAAAAACATTAGTATGTTTTAAAATTATACCATTCAAGTAATCAGTAAATATTAAATAGCTTTTCGACGAATTGGATAACATCTAACTAATAATCTACAACATGCGACATGCGACGCCGGACTGGTTTGAACTTTAGAACGAATCAAGCAAACGATCCACGTGATCACTGGGCAATTCTCGCTTCTCAGAAACACCTATATCACCAGAGAAACACTATAGGGCTCCGTTGGATCGGAGTGCAATGCGTGCTGCCATGTCACGCATATCAGAACTCATCTATGTTTAAAAAGTGAGTTTTGTGAAAAACGCTCAAAGAACTTTTCACAAACAAAAGATGATAGAATTGTTATTTATATTCATTATACATTATTTATAGCTAAATTACCTCTAAATAGGGTCAAGAACAAGGGGCCTTTAAGTTTTATTTATTTATCTTATCAAGTCAGTTAAACGATTTTGCCATTACCACTGATCCATACAAAGCTGGTTACGCGTCACGTAATAACCTTAATTAAAGCAGTTTCGCGTAACCAAAATACGATCATTCGCCCAATATCTGCGCGAAACTTACCTAGTCATCAAGCGTATCTCTTCTAACGCCACGTTAAACTTTAATTAGGAGTTAGAAGAGATACGCGCAACTAATCACAACTATGTTAACTTAAAATAGATAAGATGTGCTTGACATTGTTACTAAAAAATGTAGTTTAATGAATTTGCCACATCAAATATTTCCAAAATTAAAGATATTTTTTACGCGCTTGTTTATGGACCATATAAAGCATCTCAACTCGTAGCGTAGCGTAACTCATCTAATTTAAGATAGAAGAGGTTGTGCGTGACACGGCATGTTACGTACACGTGGACAGTGTAAATCATGCGCCCGGGATGGGTCACATCGCGACAGTACGTCGTAACATGACAAATACTCCACTGACACGATCACGGAACCATGTTACTATGAAATATCACAAATCTGGACTAACTAGCCTTTGAGGACCGAAAGGAAAATAGGGAATAAGGTGACAAAAAAGTGAGACTCGAGCGAGATTTGGGATTACAGTAGGTTTACTCATTGACCGGGCGAAGCGTAACAACGATTCCACTACTTAACGCTTTTAAGGCCCGGGACCATTCAAAATAGCAACATCGTGGCTCTTGAAATAAACTAGCACTATAAAGTTGGTTCAGCTATTTGCTAGTTCATTACTTAGGGCCGAGTTCACCAACCAATTGAACAGACGGTTAAGTCTTAATCAACTGTTAATCAATACATTTGACACCCGTTAAACCGCTAACCGTCCGTTTAATTGTTGGTGAGCTCGGCCCTTAAATATAAGAACCATTGCTTAAAGTGCTTAAGCTAACACATACTGTGTTATGTGTTGTAGGTTTGGTTCCTACTTCACTGTTATTGAAAAACCGATGCGTTTGTTAGACCATTCAGATTGAATTAAGTAAGTTTATGAAGTAGTTATGCGCCTGGACAAGATGCTTAACGCTAATGTTAGCGATTTTAGGGTTCCGTACCCAAAGGGTAAAAACGGGACCCTATTGCTAAGACCTCTGTCCGTCTGTCTGTCTGTCACCAGGCTGTATCAAATGAACCGCTATATCTAGACAGTTGAAATTTTCCCCGATGTATTTGTACCGCTATAACAACAAATCCTAAAAACAGAATAAAATAAATATTTAAGTGGGGCTCCCATACAACAAACGTGATTTTTTTGCTGTTTTTTGCTCGATATTAATAACGGTCACCATTCACAGAATATTTAGCTGTAGGTATATTCACTTTAAAAATGAATACTTAAATTAAATTAAAATAAATATTTAAGGCTCCCGTACAACAAACGTGATTTTTTAAAGATCGCATGAACCGCGATAGCTAGACACTTGAAATTTTCACAGATGATGTATTTCTGTTGCCGCTATAACAACAAATACTAAAAACAGAACAAAATAGACGAGTCCGACTCGCACTTGGCCGGGTTTTTTAATAACTGACAAATTTTATGGAATAGGATGCTGACGCGATATACAATCCTGCATGTTTTGTCATTTTTCGAAAATAAGTAAGTCTAGTGTATACCGCGCAAGTGAGGGAGGGTTCTTCGAAAGAAAGGAGCTCGGTTAAGAATCTGTAGTAAAGAGTACAGGGGTGAATGGCGGTTGGTCGGTCGAACGAGTGAACGAGGGAACACATCGTTAACCTTTTGAACGCCATACGTCGAATACAAAATGTGCCACCCACACGCCAAACATGTTTGCTATGCTATGCAAATTACACCTTATTGCTACCAAACAAAGTCTCTTTTAATCTTGAACTCTTGTCGGCTGTAGCCGACGTGGCGTCAGCGGCACGACTTTTAGTTGACGGCCAGAGCCGACTGTGGCGTTGAAAAGGTTGAGTAGTCCCGTCAGAGCACACAAAACACAGTTTAGCGCGTGCGTTCTTAAATAGGCAGCGGGGCTTCTGTCGATAAGATCTACGTATAAGGCTGCCTAATTGAGAATGTACGCGCTAAAATGTGTGTTTTGCTCTTTGATGAGACTACTTAAACTCGCCAGTGTGGCGCGTTCACTCGTTCACTCGTTCGACCGACCGAGCGCCGTTTTTAAGAGAATTACACCCCAGCATAAGCTGACGGATACCGCGACGACAAGTCATGGGGCGGCAGCGACACATTGATGATGTCAGGTTCTTTTTTAACCAAAAAATAAGTTTACGACTGTAGGCTTTTGCTGCAGAATGTACTTTTATTGTACAGTCATCATCTGCTTTTCGAGACCAAACTAACGAATCCCAATTCAGTGGTTGGTAATCACAGAGGAGATCCTCATCGGATCCGTTCCGATTTGGATACCGCATTGCCCTCTGGTTTACGTAAGTATGTCAAATTTCAGCCTATTGTGAGAACGGGAAGTGGTTTAAAGTTGACTTGGAAGATTTAAACCGGAACGACGGACATACAAACGGAGGAAAGGTTAAAAGGTTAAGAAGGTTAAAAAGGTTAAAAAAAGCTTTCCTTTTAAAGTATTTTATACAATACTAGCGACCCGCCCTCGGTTTATGTGAGTTTTCTGTAAAACCCCTTCATAATCCAGAACTTATTATATATAAAAACCTTCCTCTTGAATCACTCTATCTATTTCTGAAAATTGCATTAAAATCCGTTGAGCAGTTTAAAATATCTAAGCGAACAGACAGCGGAAGCGACTTCATTTTATACTATGTAAAGAAGAAGAAGATTGTTGTAATATTTATGTTTATCATTGTCAAGTATCCAAAGTACAAGCCTTGAGTGCCTAGAGCTTAGCTAGGAACTCGGTCAAATGTGTGAAAGTGAGGTTGTCCCCTGATATATATTTATTTTAATCATACGCGGCAAAGTGCCAGGAACCCGTAGCAGCAACTGTACTTTGTTTATATTTTTAAGGCCTTTAAAAGTGAAAAGTTAAATTTTAGTGTAATTGCGCAAAGAGCGTTTGAAAAAAATATAATTAGATAAGTCTTTAAAGTTACACTGTGTGCTTTTGTGGTTTCCATGAGGATGTCTTTAACTACTCAACTATAGAAATTGGTTCTTAAGGGGCTTGTGTTGTGAGTCACGTTTTAATAACTTCTTAAGGAATTAAAGAGAGGATGGGTGAAGAGGGAGAGTATGAGCAGGGGATGTGACTAAGCATAAGTTTAAAAAAGATTTCGTGAAAAAAAATCAGGTGTAGACGTGAACACGCTTCGACTTCCAGTGGTTAGGCCGGCCGTCAATGAATGAGCGGGAAGCGCAGTCGCCCACGCTCCGCCGAGCGCGCGAACGTAGAGTGGACCGCGCCGTCGCCATGCCTTCAACAAGTGGGAACTCTCTACTGCAACCCACATAACTTTCAAAAACTGCGAAAAAATATTATTGTAAAAAAATAAAAAATAAACAGTGCAAAAGTGAAGTGATTAAGTGAATTCGCGTAATCGAAAAAATCTGCGAGGAACTGAATTAGTCGACGCGCGGTTGCATAAGTTATTCATGCTTAATGCATATTAAAGTGTACTTACAAGTACCTCGCGTAAATTTTGTCTTCGTTAAGACGCCGCCATAGTTTGTTCTGTAAATTTATTATAATAGTTCGCAAAACAGATCGGTTTGAAAAACTTTAAGCCCCAAATTTATATAGATAAATCGGAGATTGCCTTGCAGTTTTCGAAGTAGGTCGTGCGATTTATTGAGTTGCTGAGAGCCTTTCGGCAAACTATAAATATAGACTGGATTGAGACAACTGGATCACCGCATCCATTTAATTCACTTTAATACCTTTTACATTGCGTTAGGATAGGAATCAAATAAGAAAGGTAAACTTATCAAGTTCTACGGGAGTTTTAAAGGATGATCAGTGAATGTAGCATTACTTGTTTGCTATTTGCATAGGCAGTAAACCAGTCTATGAAAAATGTATAATTTAAAGCCGCAAACGCACTGAGAGGAGAGCGACTTCGTTGCGGTGCGTTCCCAGCAAAAACCGTCTGCGCCACGCGTTTGAAACGCTTAGTAACATAAAAACGCACCGCATCGCGACGCCTCCGCTCATAATGCGTTTGTGGTTATTTTTTTATTCATTGAATAACTATCTCCGTATTAATATACTAGATTCTGCCTGCGACCACGACTTCACGGAATCGAGCCACTCCTCCCTCAAAATCTGTTTACTTTGCTGGTACAAATAGTAATTTTATCACTCCCGAATTCCAACAATTTCTATTCAAAAATATTGTATCATAATTCTGACGCTTATTTATATTTTTCATGAAAACAGTTACGTACATGTTGATGAAGTACGATCTAACAAGAAACATTTGATCTGTTTAAGATTAAATGAAGACAAGCTCAATATCTATTACAGGCAAAATTATACAATTTGAATGTGTCAAACATTGAAATACTATTTACCTACATGATCCGCAATCATTTAAATACGAGTACTTACCTAGTAGGTACTTCGATGTTTGACGCATTCAAATTATGCGGACAGCGTTGCGACTTTCAAGATGAATCATATCAAGTTTTCGGCTGTTTTTTATGGGTTTTAATTTTTTAATAGAGTTTTGTAGCGGAACTACTACCTACTTATTAATTTAATTCCTACCGATAAAAGAAAAATCACACAGAACCAAGTAGTTTTCAGTAGCTCGAGCACAAACAGTCCAATCATATATCACATTTTCGAATCATTGTTATCATTTGAAAACTAGCACGGATCCCTATAATAGAACCGCGTTTTGATACATTATTTTATGTATACGTATAAGACGATACAAAATATCAACTTTAACGTTTGTGCTAGGAAATTTTAGTACAGTCAAGGACTTTAATTGTTATGCCACTATGGAACCCTGTCGCATAACGTTAATCATTCATTTAAGTGTAATTTCTGTCATGTGGCATGGCAGGTGTTCCATAGTGGCATAACAATTAAAGTCCTTGAGTGTACTAAATACGGACACGGGAGAGATGTTCCCATTGGCATACCTCAGATATTATACTAGTAACCATACAAATTTTCTCGATTGCGATACGCTGTACTTACTCGGTGGAAGAAAAAAATCGTACTCGAGCTTCAGGTTCCAGTACCCTTACTATGAGTAACACCGTAATCTCTATCGAGTCGAACGCTCTATCCCTCGCACTCTATAAGAATACTGCGAGGTCTGCGAGGGACAGAGCATTCAACTCGCTAGCGAGTACTTTAATAGTAACTCATGTAAGGGTACAGTACCACTTAATTTGAGTTTAATTTACTTTAAATGCAAGACAAAATACCTTTCGTGAGTTATATTTATATTTAAAGGTGTTAGTTTTTAAAAATAAACCAGTTTAAATTTTTAGTAATGACATGTGCATCGATGAAAACATGGTTCTATAGCCCTGGGTACCTACCTGGTTTTTTTTGTTTTTTTTTTTATTGTATTATTAGTGTAATTAGATGACATTTTTCTATGAGTGCCGTTCATCTCGAGGCAGTTGCATTTGTCGTTGAGTCTTCTAAGAAAATTATAATAAAACCATTAGTTGAAACTTAATTGACATAGTTGTTCGGCTGACATAATTAATGGGCCCGAACAAAGGGCCAAAGGGACTGAAATAGTTAACCGTTTCACGACTGAGCTCGAGTCTTGGCCGTAGGAACCTTTCTGAGTAAGTAACGGAAATTACTGTGATAATAACATCCAAGTTGCCTCTATATTAGTTAGAAATTTATTACAAATACTAACTAACATCTAATATTAAAAATTAACTAATTAATTAATTAATTATCTAATATTAAAATTAATTATTATATCATCTATTATTATAAGATTATCGTACCTGTTTGGTTATTACCTACTTACTTATTACAGCAACCTTATCTAAATATGTAAACTAGCAGGCCGGATTACTTTCGATTTTGTTAGGTGTAAATAATAAATGAACTTTGTTGGTGCATAAAATTTCTAGTTGAGCTTTCCAAACTTATAAATATTCCATCCAATAAATAAACGCAGTAAAAAGGAGTTCTTTATTTATATAAAAAGTGTTACATAGGGTTTGTGAGAGGAAACAGAACATTTCTAATACAGGATGTCCCAGAACTTGACGTGTATTACGGCATAGGAAAAACCTCTTTAATGCCGGTCCAAAATATAATATTAACTTTCCAAAAATTAATCCACAGCTTCGTTAAATATGAAAAAAGAATCATCAGCAACATACTTCGTCAAGAGTTTACAGTACTTAATCAGAAACATGCTTCATCAACAGTGTATAAAAACAAGTTTAAAAATTATTCATGAACTGCAGCTTATTTCTGAGCGCATTGTGGGTAGGAAAGGAAATAAAAGTGGCTACGTTGTTTAATATTCAACAGATCTATCGTGGAAATACAAAAACTTCCCCGGTTTCCTGCAAGAAAGATTCAGCGCTACGGGAATCACTGAATGTACATGGATAACTGAAACAGGACCGGCTGCAATAAATGTTTCTGAACGCCGCTGATTGCGAATTCATCCTCGCTGTTTATCCCAATTTAAAAGTAAAAAACGATTTCACGTTATAAAAGTAGCAGTGTTAAGGAAACCTTAAAATTCCGATTTGTTTTTCCGAATATTCGCTTTTCCGAATTTTCATTTTTCCGGATGATATTATATGCTATATAAAGGTTAGGTTAAGTTTGATTTGTAAGCGATATCCAAAAATAAAAATTTCTATCAAAACATTGCATTCGGAATTTTGATCGATTCGGAATTATGTGGTGTTTATTTGTGTGACGATGGGTGTTAAAGCTGCGGTTAGAACTTTATTAATTGGAACCCGGTATGATTGCCGAAGTTCGATTTAGGTCAATGGAACAGTCACATTAATACTCGTACATAAGTAATTAATTGTCATAGTATAACAAAAAGTGCCAGTATACATTATGTCAATATTATTTACACTGTTTCATTAGTCATTCATACGTCAGTAATAATCTCTGGTCTGGTCTCCTAACTGCGGTTAGTTAGATCAACTATTAGCGCGAATTAACAAAAGTGATAACTTTCAATTAAACACTGAACTATAATTTCGCAAAATAAATTAATAAAGTAAGTTTGTGTTATTTTTTTGTCATAGAATTACATTTCTTGTTAATATTCGTTTAAGGTTAGGCGAAAACCATTGAAGGACTTATTAGCGAGCCGACTCGCATTTCGTCATGAAATTTAATTGCTTATAATAATTTTAATTCATTAGTTACGACCAAATAAAACTCTAAAGTGGGAATACATTCATAGAATGCACGCTAGCTAATCATTATTTTTATTATCTTACTATCTTAATAATATGTATATGCGGAAGTTTGGATGTTACTGAAACACGCCAGAACGGCTGAACGGATCTCGATGAAATTGGCACAGAGATAGATTATAGTCTACAATAGCAAATAGGCTACTTTTAATTTCGTAAAATATGGACAATTCCCTACGGAATAGCGATAAATGACCTCTACGCCGGCGCAAAAGCTAGTAAAATATGAATTAAATATAAAAGCAGTTTGGAACACCCTATAAAAACGAAAATAATTTATTCTGATGCGATTTTGCGTATGAACACTATTATTATGATTTTAAATAAGTACCTATTAGAAATTACCGCCTTTGGAAGGACAATTTCATATGCATTTTGCTCTCATAATAACCCTTATCGATCGGTACAAAATGATGACTGAAAAAGCAATATATATACTATTTTTTCGACCAAAAACTATGTCGCATGTTTATTCACTAGATCCGTACGAGTATTATAAAGTTTCTGAAGTTGTAGTGAAATGTAATATGAAACTTAAGTAAGTAATACAGGCTATTTAATTCTACTCCATTCATTTAAAAAAAAGGTGTCAGTATCCCATTAAATGAGCGTTAACTATGACCTACTTTGAAAAAACGAACCCCAAGGTGCACCAAGCAGTAATTTATTAAGGCGAGAGCCATCCGGCGGCCGGACGGAGAGGAGCGGCCATGCTCGCCTCGCTAACGAATCCGACTGGAACAAAAAGAATAACCCACGCCAATTTGTTTTAAACCTGACTGCGACACTTGTTGGAAAAAATTGCTGTGAGATTCGTATAGAAAGTTTTTAATTGGAATACACCTTACGTTTACAATGTGTGGTATCGTCAGATTTCTAAATTATGCTTTTATTAAATTATTATTCGCGACTAAGTACCAAATTTTTATCAATGTACAATGATAGTCACGAATAAACTGCAATAGGTAGTTTTACCAGTCTGTAACAGATTCTTACATTTTTTTATTAGTTACTTGTTTCCACCGTGACTTCGTTTATTATATTTTTTTAACTATTAACCCTTCGACTTTCCCCTTTACTGAATGTACGTCACAAAACGTTGCAGTTGTAGTGCATAAACGAACCACATCGTATTTTGTCGAATAAGTTCGTATTCGTCTCGCTGTCTCACCAAGCTTATCGGTGGGCAGGCACTAGAACTGACTGATATTACAAGGTAAATACTAACAGTGGGCCCTGCCAAGATGGACTACGCTAACTAACGTTTCTATTCGTTTCGTAGATGACGTGATACGAAAAGTCACGTGGTCTACCAGTGACGCGATTGGTTTAAAAACGAATCGAATAGAAACGCTAGTTAGCGTAGTCCATCTTGGCAGGGCCCTCTGGTCTGACAAATTACGATGATGAATGACTATTAACTGTATTTTCTACTTCTAGTTTTAGCTTTATTAGTATTGGCATAGAATTCTCATTTTTCGTAATGTTTATTATAGGTCCCTTTTCTGTAATGTAACTTGTTTTTACCTACCACTAATATATTTTTTTTGATTTTTTATGTAAGTTTTTAATTAATTATCTTAAATGTAAGGCTTTCGCCAACCGCTAGATATACCTACACCTTTACTTATTTAGAACTTTATTTTAAGATACAACTGGTGGAAGAGCGGTCTTATCTTAACACAAGTATCATGTATACTTAAAAAGAGGCACCAGCACAGATACTGTTACACAATTGAGGTTACTGAATAAATCTTTTTTTTATTAACGACCTAAAGAGATTCTCGACTTTTTTTTTTTTTTTTTTTTTTTTTTTTTTTTTATTGGGTCACAAAACTGAACGTTACACAAGCATACTTAAAGATTATATACATTGGGCGCTATATATGGTGTACGCTCTACTAGATGTGAACACAGCATGATTATAAAAACAAAACTTAACACTATTATTACTCTATCATAATGATATTAAAATTTAAATAATAAATCTACTATTGAAGTCCAAGAGCCACCTCTAACAGCTAAAGTAAAGACGTATTACTATAATCACGTTAAAAAACTTAAAGATTGTCCTTTTCGAACAAAGAGAATAAGAGCCTTTTGGCCGAGACCACAGAACCAGTGAATATATCGAAATCGTCTCTAATTTTATTGCATTGTGAACAAATACGATATAGCGGTGAATGTTGACCTGCCACTGTTCTTTGAGAAGGTAATGCAAATGTCTTACGGTTAGAAAGGCGACTACCCGAACGAGGCACTGCGAGGGTTACATTGACAAGAAATCCTGGAGCTTCTAATTTGCCATGTATTATTTTAAACAAGAACACAATATCACCCACTGCCCTACGTGTCTCCAGGGAACACATTTCGTAATGCTGCAGTCTCTGGGAGTAACCATTTAGATCACGACCTTTAGATTCCCAAAAGGCAAGGTGGTACAAGAAACGTTTTTGGATAGCCTCAAGTCTCTTTATATGAATAGCATAACTTGGGCTCCACACAGGACTGCAGTAATCCAAGGTACTTCGCACAAGACTATTATATAGAACTAGAGCTAGACTAGAGCTATTGAAAAACTTCATTTGGCGAATGATAAAACCAGAGAGCCTAGACGCTTTTCTTGTAACGTTATCGATATGATCGCGGAACGATAACCCACTGTCAAGTAATACCCCCAAGTCACGAATGGCAGTAACTTCTTCGAGGACGGTGTTGTCGATGCAATAGGATGCCGAAACAGGCATTTTTTTCCTGGTAAATTTTATATGTAAGCATTTTTTGGCATTCAATACCATAGCATTTTGTAGACACCAGTTTTGGACACCATCCAAATCCCTCTGCAGACCTTTCACGTCGTCAGGAATATTTATGACCTTGTAAAGTTTCAAATCATCAGCGAAAAGCTCAAAGTTACAATGAATGTTAAAAGTTAGGTCGTTAATAAAAATTAAGAAAAATAAGGGTCCCAAATGGGATCCTTGCGGAACCCCAGACGGAATAGACCTAACTGATGATTCAAAACCCCTGACGACTACCAGCTGAGACCGATTTCGTAAGTAGGACTCGCACCATCTCAACAAAGAACCGTGTATTCCCGCACGTGCGAGCTTATTTACAAGGAGATTATGGTCAACGAGGTCGAACGCTTTACTAAAGTCAGTGTACACGGCATGGATTTCCTTCTTATTGTCAAGCGCTGTAGCAACATCATGAATATATTCTATAAGATTACCAATCGTTGAACGTTGGGGCAAGAAACCGTGTTGTTTTGGAGATAAAAACGGTTTAACATGCCAGTAAAGTTCAGATCTCACAAAGGACTCCAGCATTTTACCACAAACAGATAAGATTGATATAGGCCTGTAGTTGGAAACGTCTGATAGATCACCTTGCTTATGAATCGGAATAACGTGGGCACGCTTCCATTTGTCGGGAAATATTCCAGAGCGCAGAGACAAGTTAAATATCATATATAATGGTGGCGTTAGAGTTTTGTGGCAACGATTAAGAAATATTGGTGGTAAACCATCTGGGCCAGCACCCTTGTTACAGTCAAGAAATTTAAGCAAATTCGTCACGGCATCTTTAGAAATGGACAGGGAAGCGAGCGACAGAGAATTTGAGCCACACTCATGCAGATCTACACGTTGAGCACCAATAACTGGCCGTCCGCAGTAGACCGCCTGGAAATGATCCGAGAACAGATCGCAGATGCCTTGCCCACCAGAAGAGACTCTAGCTCCCCGATGCATTTCATTTGGAATAGACGTCGAATTGCTTTTAATGTTATTGATAATTCTCCATATATATTTGGGTTTCTTACGTAGAGTTTCCGTAGCGTGACTCTTGAATTTAGCGAAACAGTCTTTGATCATCGTGTCACTTCTTTCCCTTAGCATTTTGAATGTTTGTTTGTCAAGAGGGTTTAAGTACATTTTATATTTCCTATGAAATTTCCGCTTTTCCTTAAGTAATTTTATCAATGGCAGGCTATACCACAGTGGATAGTTATCATTACGCTTACGAATTAGAGGAACAAAATCGTCTATTATGGGCCAAAGAGTATTATAAAATCCATCAACCATTTCATTGACATTGTTAAAGTTTTCAAACACAGAGGACCAGTCAATCTTAGACAAAACTATATTTAATGCCTCATAGTCGCACTTATAGAAGTTAAGTTTAGGTGATTGAGCACTTTTTAGGGTTTTTACATTGTCAGGGTGGTCTAAGGAAACTTTCAAAGCAGGGTGATGCGAGTCCAACTCTACGAGGGGTACAGCGCTTACAGCTACCTGTACCATAGGGGTGTTAGATAGTACAAGGTCAAGTATACGACCGTTTACATTCTCAACGTGGTTAAACTGGGTAAGATTATTAAATGCAAGGTTGTCCAGTAGTAGACATTCCAGAGCAGAATTAGGAGTTGAAGTGAGCATGCCTCCCGATCCAGAAAGAGCTGACCATTTAAGCTTGCTGTAATTAAAGTCACCAATAATTACCGTGATATTATTCTTGTCTGATTTAGACTGAAGGACGGAGGACATGTTATCAAGGAATCTACTTAGATAATCACGAGTAACCGGGGGTGGAATATACACTGTACATATTTGCAAATTGAGCTCCCTATTACCACGACCCAATTTTAGAGCAACCCAAAGATCTTCGCATTCCGTCTCCCAGGCAGGTTTACGCAGTACCTCGTAATCTCTATGCACGGCTATCACTACTCCACCTCCATCTTTCTTTGAAAGAGCTGATACTGTTGATTCACGATCGCGTCTGAAAATTTGGTATCTATTATCTAAAAATTCGTGGTCGAAGACAGATTCATTAAGCCACGACTCTGTTAAGATTATGACATCGTAAGTTTCACGCAAAGCATTCATATAACAACTATTCGTTTTGGTTCTTAAGCCTCTTACATTTTGATAGTAAATCCTAAATTTGAACTTTCCTATAGGTGATGATTAAAAGAAAGCTATAAAAAAAAAAAAAAAAAGGAAAGAAAACCTGCGCGTTAGAGGTTAGTTAGATATTCCCTGTTCTTGATAAAAATTGGTTTCGACTGTACATCCTTTCTGGCATAGATACGCCCACTGCGGACCCAAACAAAAGCGTACTTCTTTAGCTTTGCCATCTCGCGAGTAGCCGCGTGGAGCTCTTTATTGGCCGGTGACAGATGTTCTACCACGTACACGGGGCGTCCATCGCCTCCAATTCCCAAGTGTTGAGAGTTGAGCTTGTCTTGATTGGATTTGTTGAATGTCCTGACCGCCGCGAGCAGACTGTCACGAAAACTTCCAGAAACTTGAATGAGATCACCAACTACAGTTACGCCTGTATTTCAAGACCACTTATACTTTATTTGGCTCCGGTTTTGAAAACATAAGATTTGCACCACTCGTAAAGCCCTATCTAGGTGTGTGATGACATCAGCATGACCCTTAATTTGGCGATGTACATCATAGTGAACATACAATAACGTCCACTTTTACGTTCTTGTTGCTATTTTTTATGCTATTTTAAAATGTAAAGATGGTTGAATACAGGACGATTTTGTTTTCTTTCCGGGGTGACAATAAAATGACCAGGCACTGTACTGTTGAAACAATACGCCGCTTGACAAGATATAAACTAAACAACTCTTATCGTTTCATCTTTATTTCCAAGAGAACCTTTGTAAAGCGACACTTCAGAACGGCAAATAACTTTTCCTGTCCTGCATAAAATAACGAAAATCTCGTTGAAACATGAGAGGGTATTCATCCAGTTGTTGTGGGCGATATGTATCTATTAAACCGGGACGTTATGTATGTATCCGGCTTTATGTACTCGGGTCGTACGTGGGCCATTACCACGTGCGACGTAAAATACGACATAAATGTGGGAGTTACGACGCCCGGCCTTTCTATTGGCCGTATAATGCCTAGTCGCGATAAATTGAAATTGCCATTCATCACCCACGCACTGATTGTATTTTTATCGGCTCGAATACGTCATGTAGTCGTAAATAGATGATTTCCTTTGAACAGACCGCGTCTCTGCAAGTCGTTTGGAATCAAAAACCTAATGTGAGATTTTCAACGCAGTCTACTTTTTAATTATTTTCTGATTCACATATTCATTCATTTTAAACGAATACGTGTGATTTAATCGAATTTATATATCGGTCGTATTCATATATTGCATTGCAAATAATTTATTGTACAAAAGGAAATAAAAATAAAGAAATACAGATACAAAATAAATAGAAAATAGGGATGCACAGAAGAAAATTTGCATTGTGTGGTTCGCAATTGACTTGCAAAATTGATCCAAACATAGAAAGTACCAACTGATAAACTTACGCCAACAGTCGAATTAATTAATCTATACGATACGACTTTTACCGCGATTACCGTTCCCGTATTTTTGATGTGCAACCGCTGTAAGGAAATATTGAAACATTAAAATAGAAGGTTGTGTCGAAGTAATTACAAATATAAATATTTGTGAATTTTTCATTTCTATTTTTAAGTGCTTTACACAAAAATGTTCTTAACACAACGTTGTAACTTTAATGTAATGCGAACCAAAAAGAAAGCGGGTGGTAATAAGATTTTCATTTCTGCAGCAAAGAACTGAACTCCGGGAAATTAAATTTTAAAGTTATTGTCGCGGTAAGGGAGGACCGCGAAACTTTTATACAACATTGTTGCGCCAATATCCACCTTCGTGTCGGTTCACAAAGGAAACTTACAGAGCGTATGATTTTGTACGCCGACTACTTGTACATTCTTGCAAATTCATTGAGTACAATCATAGTGTATCGAAAACCTTTATTATTACAATTGCCAAGATATTTCTGCTTTTGTGCAACTTAACTCAGTAAGGATCTAAACGTATTGTTGAGACTGCACTGTAACGTCGAGCGTCCAGTGTCGCCCTCATTACTATAACTGTTTTTTCTAATTAACTAAAGAATTTCCTTGGAATTGGACGGTGGTTTTTTGTAGCGCAAGTAAAAACACAATTTATGAGATACGTAACCAACTTTAATAACAATTACCCTTTTAATAGTCAGCTTAACGGGAAAAGTTGGCCACTTTTTTCCGTTAAGTTGATAACTCGAAGGTCAATTGTTATTAATGTATGTGATATATTCTATAAGTTATGTTTTCATTTGTAGTACAAAAAAGCACCCCCCTTTTTCAAGGAAATACTTTAGTTTATTAGAAAATACAATAATAGTAATGATGGCGCCACTGTACATCCGGCGTACGCTTGGCGCAGTCTTAAAGCTTTCGGTGCGCACGTTCACCTCTATTTTAGGCTGTAATATCCAAATCGTATTTGACCTGTTATAGTATTGTTTAATAACTCGGCCGCCGTTACTGTCAAGTAAATAAGAGCTATCAAAACGTTGACAATACGATAACAGGTCAAAAATTATATGTTTTTTACCCTGTTGAATAGAGGCCCTTGAAATACACCTGCGCCTCTACTCTAGGCGGTAAAATCCAAATCATATTTGACCTGTCATGGTATTTTTTCTAACTCGACCGCCATTACTGTCAAGTAAATAAGAGCTATCAAAACGTTGACAATACGATGAAAGATCAAAAACGATATGGTTTTTACAGTCTTGAATAGAGGCGCTGTTCGTAGCGCTACCGAGCGGTAACCCTATTCCGTAGACCGTCGTGTCGAGCATAGCTGCTCGTAGCAGCTGCTACGATTATTGGTTAGTTTAGTTTAGCGGTTTCAATTTACGAAAACATGCTACACCACTTATTAATTAATTTTAAGTTGCATGAGTGTACGTTAAATTAAGTAGTGGGTATTATGTTTCGAAAACACCTAATGTATTATCATTACATTATTACAGTTAGCTCTCCACGTAGGTAACATTTATTGTGAGAATGTATAGTCTCATCATAAGTTTTTTTTACTTATCTTAGGCTATTTTTATGAATAAAAATAATACTCAAATGATTTTAAACATACGAATAATATACTACCTAAATAATACATATACTTGATGATAATATTAATTTGCTTCACTATGTGCTCTTTTAAAAGTCGGTATAAAAAGAAGAGTTTACGACCTCATTGGATAAAATACCATTATTGCTGAAAACAATTTGCAATAACACTCTTTTAGTACACGCTTTACACACTCTTTAAACTTTACAACCGAAATAACATTTTAATGATTGTAGATATAGTTAAAATTAAGTCACATGACCTGTTGGAAATTTAAACACTCAGCCTGTGCCTCTATTGTAGTGGGTAAAACCATATTACTATTAAATAGCTAATAGGCCCTGGTCCATTATAACATAAAGGCGGCTTTCCCATGCTGTATCTTAAGTCTAAATTCTAGGGCACCCTTTATAGCAGAAGTAAGCTGTAAAAAATATTTATGTACAGGCGAACATAATTATTTATCTAGTCCCAGTAGAACAGAGAATCCTAGTTTTGTCCTTAATTATGTGTTTAATTTTCATTCATTACGTTTGTAGATATAATAACAGAGCCAACTCACTTGCGTATAAGGAGTGGTAGTAGCATTATTATATTAACTCGTTTCATCAAATACTAGATGACGTAGAAGTGGGAAGACTACACGCGTACGCGGGGTACGCGTAGAACTAGTTTACCGCTTCTACCCCTATTTCTTTCCTTTGGGGGTCGATTTTCAATAAGGCGTTTCTTAGTACCCCTAGAGTACCCAAAGAATATTGCCTCCTTTGAACTCCCTACATTCACCGGTTTAGGCTGTTTGTTGTCGGTCACGAAAGAGTTATATATAAATAATAATCTATACATTATCATAACTGCGTGTCTCCAACTAATCCATGTACTTATTTTGGCGACCGACACACGTGCCGGCAACGCCTTGTTGCTCAGTCACGCAACCAATTGTATAAATGACCAAACATATACATATAAACCTTCCTAATCCAACAATATACGGAAGTTATTTTCGCTTCATGCGTCTTTCTCGTTCCGGGGAATTTCGCTATATCACAGGCACTATGAAGCGGCCATGTTATACTTTACTGTAATTAAACACAACCTTGACAAAGGGTTCTTTAAAAAAGAAAATCAACACTATAATAATAGTTACTTCCTGCTTCCTAATTCAGTGCTGTGAACGTAATATAGTATTTAATTGTTACGTAGCAAGCAGCATTAAGTAATTGTACAATACGGCACGCAACAACCTACATCTATTTTCCTATTATGAAGCAACTGAATAGTTATGTGCTGTGTAATTAAGGTATAGGCAAAGAATACCAATGTGTTTATAAAACACAAAACACACTTGTTGATTTTTTATCTCAGCCTGTGTATTTGTTTATTCGTTAAATTATCATTCAAAACCTTGGGAATTATCCCTTACAAAATTCGTTATTATTCGTAACACGAATCTTGCTACAAAATAAAAATATGCGACTTCGAAGATTCGTGCCTCATCCCTGTACATAAGTAAGCTCAAAGTTTGCACTATGGATACCTAGAGAACTATCTACATATTCATAAAAAAATAGCTAACGAAGGAAGCCTGTGTTTAAAGATGCATCCAAACATAATTAATGGATGAGTCACCAGACACATATCCTATTTTCTGCAATATTTCTATGATACTAAAATAAACAGCCTTAGATTGCTTAAATAAGAATTCTTGCACATTCGTTTTCAAGTGATATAATCGTTGTTCGGACAACAATAAAAAGGAACTACGTAAACGAAGGCCACTTTGCTGGACTTTACGAGCCACCAAGTTTTTACAGCCACTAGAGAAGAACAATAAGGCACAACGGGATTAGGACTCATCCCAACTTTGACTGACGAACAAACAATGAACGCGACGTAAACAAAAATTACCTTGGTCGGTTCGTAAATGACACACATTTATCGGTTTACCCTTGATATAAACGGTCCGTATTTTATCACGATACACATCTAGCGAGGCTACATTAAGTGATATTTAATAATCATCAGTCGTTTATTTTCGACACTCCATTGACAATTTCCGTTGCCTTTCGAAGCAATCGTTGGGGCTGGGGGTTTACTCCACTTTGCTTAACTCACAATTAATTATTACTTACTTGACGAAAAAAGCTGTTATTACCTTAAAGCTGGAGCCCCACTGCTGCGCACGGTCAAGCTACACACGTGGGTACAAAAACGATTTGTATGAAAATGTAGTATATTAGATACTTCCACAGTAGTGCACGAGCACGTTGCGCACGAAATGACGTCACTGATACACGCGTGGTGTGTTCCAAAGTTCCTGCCAAGCACACGCCAGCGCGCGTGGCAGGCAAGGCCCCACCGCGACCCACGTTGCCCGTGGGTTGCAGTGGAAAGGTGGCTTCAAGGGCGTCGCACCCACCGCGCGCACGTGCATGTGCGTGGCCCGCAGTGGGGAATGTAGACACACACAGCTGACCAACGTAGCCACGTGGCCCTTGGACAGGTAGAATTGAAAACGAATTGTGCGGACCACTCGTCATTAAATTTTCTATCGCTCGTAATTCCAAAAATACGGTTTCACAGATTTTGCTCACTTCCGAGCGAAACTTTCGAGCGCTCGAATGTCAAAAATCAGCCCCCTGTACAGTCAAGTGTCAAAAAATGGGAGAACGCAGCATCTCGAAAATATATTCCAATGCACCTTATTCCAGTGTAATAAGAACGGTAACATATTTATTTATTTATTTAAGATTAAAGAACACAAATAGTCATTAACATAACCCTGAAAATTGAAAACAGTACTTTGACACATTGACAAACAGTGATCAAAGATATAATAATTATAAATGTAATAAATCAACCTCCTTAATAAATCTTTAGAGCTAAACTTGACTAGGTATACAAATTAATAACTTAACTTAACTTAATTTCTGTGGTTTTACAAATTGCGGAACCTTTCATTTACAGTAAGTAGTATGAGAGGATTCTTTCGATAGGTACATATTTTTGCACTTGATTGTACACGTGACTAAAATAACTATGTTTTAACTAATTATAGTAATACAAGTATTTTTAATAATTTGGCTGCACTCTCTCCCTTCACGAACCCTAGGGTCTCTTTTGGATTCTAATACTTTAAGGATTGCAGTGTGCCTTCGCCTCGGTCTTAAAGTCTGCGAGCCACATCCTTGTTGCCGATGTGGAAATGCAGTCGACGAGCTAGGACGCCACGGTCTATGTTGCCAATCCAGTGCTCGTCGAGTTTATAGACATGCGTCGATAAATGATTTGATCCGTCGGGCTCTTAGTACAATTTCATTTCCAGCTTCGCTTGAGCCCACTGGCCTGTCTGCCTCAGATGGAAAGAGACCCGACGGATGCACTTTAATACCGTGGCATCTTGGTCGTCCCTTGGCGTGGGACGTCACTTGTGTTGATACGCTAGCACCGTCTCACGTCCAAGGTTCTTCTCGCAAGCCAGGGACCGCCACAGACCTCGCCCAAACCATCAAGTGCCGCAAATATGCTTTTTTAAAGCCAAATTACGAATTTGCTGCACTTGCTATGGAAACGTTTGGTCCGTGGTCATCTGACACAAAAAAATTGGTTAAAGAAGTGTCAGACAAATTAATAGGTGTCTCTGGCGACCACAGGCAAGGCTCCTTTTTTGCCCAAAGACTGAGCATCGCAACGGGGTAACGCTGCGAGTGTCCTCGGCACGATGCCGCAAGTGGGGGTAATGAAGGGATTTATATTATAGGTTAGTTGTGTTATATTTTATTATTATTCAACTTGTTTTATTCTGTACTTAGTTGGATGTAAATAAAGTGTATATATAATTTTAATGAAATTCCAAAATAATATCATTTTGTTATGCCCGTTTTCATCAAAAAAAACAGTTGACAGCTCAAAGAAAAAATAGGCTTAAAAAACGGTGAATGTTGAAAATGAACATTATAATTGCTTTGAAAATGTCTTCTGAGGCCTTATTAATATTTAATGTGGTCTGCGATATTTCGGAATGTGTGTTCTTAGCCGTTAATTCTCATTAACATCCGGCGCGCCGTGCCATACGTCACTAGCAAGAAGCAAACCGTATATTTGAATATACAAAGGCCTGAAGTTACTAATAAATTCTCTCCCGCCCATAAAAAAGTACTTATCAGTTTACTCGCCATATTTCGGCATAGGCAGCCAAAGGCTTCCGCGGGCATTTTTATTACCTATATAAAATGTTCATAAACCCGACTTGCTCCTATAAAAGATTTTCACAACTTAGCACTAATGAATAAATTTCTCATCGAGAGACGTGCATACATTATTATGTTATTTGGATTCCGTACCAAAATTGTAAAACACGTATATCAAAGTACTATTTCTCTCAGCAACAGTAAATAATATCAGCAAAAATAACGTATTTTTGCCTACACGTTAATGGGATATTTTTATCCTATAGAAGCGGGAAAGTGAGCAAATAGATGGATAAGTGATTAGAGCACCAGGTCTCAGGTGAGGTCGTGAAGTAAACGTCTTTTATCACCCTTTTGGCCGAGGGGAACTTAGTATAAATATAACTTAGTAGAATTAGAAAAATCATGCATTTAACACGCAATAATAATATACCTACGTTAGTAATAATAACATGTCATTCCAATATTCTATAGTATAATATTCCCGGGTCCTTTTTTTATCAACGATCTTAATATTTTTTCAAATCATGTCTTTTATCAAAAATCGATAAACTTTGTCAATCTCAAAAAAAATGTAATCACAATTTACACAAAATAAGTAGGTATTTTCAAATAGTAACGTGACTTATAATAATAACAATTTATGTGTAATGCAATTTATATTGATGAAAGATTAAACTAAACTAGACTAATCTCATGATCAATGACGTAGAGCGAATGTTTACTTAACAACTAGCTTGTATCTAAAGGCTTCCTAGCCCCTAACCTAATTCTTAAGTAAGACATACTGGACCAATAATAGTAGTCCAGAGAAAACACGAACTTAACCTGTCGAGAACCGTACCGCCGAGACTGGTACCTATAGTGTTCTCAATCCAGGCCGCCCCGAGACTCAAATTGCACGGTTGCGTCAATGTATGTGAATGTATGATGTTACATTAGATAGAAGGGCGCACCAGAGATAGAAAATATTTATTAGTTTACGAGTAGTAAATTTCCAGAATCGAGGTGCTTTGTACAGTACACTTTATCTTATTTTAAAATGTAAGTGACTAAAGTCAGTGCAGTGTGAGTGAGTGAGTGTGTGCAGAGTTGCAGACTATGGTACCGGGCAGTTGATGTTGAAGCTGCAATATGGTGCGCGAGAGACGGCGGCTGCTCTCGATACTCTTCAGCACGCTGCTCCTGGGGCGAGTCATTGCGGGTAAGATCTTCATTATTGTAGACTGTGTGACAGGGTAGAGAAATAAAATATTTACGTCGAGGTGTGTATTGAATCGAAAGCGAAGTGAAAAATTCTAAAGAAAAAAAAAAGAAAAAATTGAAATATTTTGACTCTACATTTATACATCACTTACATTCTCACGTGAGTTAATGACTCATGAGAAACCTTAAACAACAAATCTTGGAAATCATGGGCAACGCCTCAAATTCACGATAATGGAATTGGAAAACAGCGTTATGATTAAAATCTGATGTGTAAAGTAAGCCCATCAAGCCAAGTTCGCTGCACAAAGTTTTGCAAATGTCTCAATTTAACAACCTAATCTCTCTATTTCTGGTGGAAGTCATTAAAGTTTGTTCGGGACTTTGAATTGCGGATGTGACCATGAATTTCGACACAAATAAAGGGTGAACACCCGAGTCAACCCTTACTTAGCATCATAAATAAACCATAGCCACAGCTCAACTTATTATGAGTGCTCGTGTAAAACGTGAACTTTCTCCATAAGGTACAATTTAATCATGTGTATCCCAGGGTGCCTAGACAAGATGAATAATGCTGGCGTAAGCGATTTTAGGAAACTAGCAAAATGTAGGTACCTATAGGATTGATGTAAGCAGCTTACATCAATACTATACCTAGATTTTGCCGCGTAAGTTTAGACGTTGTTATCGTCAGTAGAGCCGCTCACGATGTATCGCGTCAGCCGCTTATAAATACAGATTAAATACATTTAATCGGTTTTCGAAAATCATTACCTTTTGCATTATGATGTATCTTGTTTAGGCCTAGGTTTAAAAAACGATGATGCTATTTAATTTCCACAATGCAATGCATGCAGCAATGTAATCATTGTAATAAGTTAAATACATACATACATTAAATCACGCCTGTTTCCCAGAGGGGTAGGCAGAGACCACTTCTTTCCACCTGCTACGATCCGGAATTCCGGACAAATCTCTTTCGCTTCTTCCACATTCATACATCGAGTCATGCATGCACGTCGGTTTCGGGTACTTAAGATCCGGCCCTTTTCCAGTATTTCTCCGATTTGATTAAAAAAGTACGCCTAAGGCGGCGCCTTCCGACCCTCCCACTCACTTTTACTCTGTATATCTCTTTCGTCAATCTTCTTTCATCCATTTTTTTCTTTCTGTAATAAGTTTCTGTCAAAAAAATCATTTTTAGGATGAGTTTTGGTTGCCAACTGCACTTTTTGAAACGTCATTATCTATCTACTTATACCCAACTAACGAGTTCCAACACGGTGGGCTTACGTTAAATACATTGGAGGACCTGTCGCGACCTTCCAACTCCAACATCAAATTCGTTCTTAGGTACCATAACATTGCATGTTAATTTGGTTTACATAATGCATAACGGAAAGTGCGAGATGTGACCTAAACAAACAAACTAACGTACTTACCTAAAAAATTGCATGTTAAATAAAAGCTTGTAAAAACACGTTTCGTTATTCCTGGTTGGCGCGGCAAGACCACAACGCCGGGTTAATGCCGTTATACGTAGGCTACAATTTATTAAGGTGCTTAAGTAAGTTAATTACCGGTTTTCGCTGTCATTTGGAAAATAATTATGGTTTAAATTCAACGTTCGATATTTTACTATTTAAGATGATCACCAAACAATAACATAAGTTTGAAAATAGTAAAGTTGTCGCAAACGTGTTGAAACCTTTAAGATTTTTAGATCTAAAAAATGTGTAATATTCAATAAATCATAACTAATAGGATGTGTTTGGTTTAACACAAAAGAGTACTACTACAGATGGTAGCTGCAGCTCTCGAAGTGTACAAAAACAAATTATTCCTTTCGAATACGTACTCCGTTTGTATTAACGATCTGGCAAACTATTTATATACTCGAATACAGCGTCCCAATGCAAACTTATTTGAAGCCGAAACTCAAATTTACTTAAATAATTTGGGAACACCTTAAAATTTCGAATTACTTTTTTCCGAATATTCATTTTTCCGAAAGCTATGTTAGGCTGGAGCTTTTTAAAGTATATTAAAGAGAATTTTTTTAAGCAAGCGATTACTAATTTCGTGTATCATAACTAGGGTCTTGGTGGCATAATTGGTAATGCGCTTGCATCGGCCCGGAGAGCCAGAGGAGATGTAGGTTCGAATCATGCCTAAGACCGACGATTTTTTTTCGCTTTAATTATGTAGTTTAGAATTTCGTAACAGACGTTTCTGTAAAATTTAAAAATCTTTGGAGCTATTTTAGATTAGTTAAATCTTCTATCAAAAAATGCGTTCGGAATTTTGATCAATTCGGAATTATGACTCTTCGGATAATTGTAGCGTACCCACATACTTTATTATCTCAAATAATTGATTGAAACGGGTGTTTCGCCGCCTATAACCCAAATGATTGAGGATTGAGTTAATAGTAGGGTCTTAGTGAAAAAGGGAACAAGTCGACTTAACTCGTAATAAAAAAGGGTATTACTTAAACGGAGAATACTAGACATTTTCACTTGAACTTCGTGAGACTTATACCCTTTTTCACTAAGACCCTAGTTGATCACCTGTTCACATACTCACCACCGGACTCCATAAAACAATCCGTTTGAACCGTTATTTATTAGGGATTAGTTCGCTTTTGTAAATACTATGTTCATACAAGTGTTTATCGGAAACTATTTCTTTTTTTGTGTAATAAAGAGTTTACCTACTTAGGTACTTACTTATAATTAATTGTTAGACTTTCCTTCCATATCTCAATCGAATTTCAGACGTCTCTTAACACCATACATTAAAATTTGAATACTTTCCGTTATTACTTTAAATTCGGTGTGCCTCAAGGAAACCTACTAGGCCCATTACTCTTTCTTATTTTAATAATAATAATAATAATAATAATAATTTGTGCGGTCAGGCATGTTCAACGAGGGAAAGTTGTAAATTCGTCGAATTTGCAGCTTTCTGAGACAATGACTCTCAGATCTCTCTCTGAAGTTGAAACCTACAAATATCTTGGTATGTCACAGTCTTTGGGTATTGTGGACGGCGATGTCAAGCAGTCAGTGAAGGAGCGCTTCTTCTGCCGCTTGACAAAAGTTCTTAATAGTCTTTTGTCGGGTGGCAATAAGGTGCGCGCATTCAATGGCTGGGTGATGCCGCTACTCACATACTCCTTTGGTATACTAAGGTGGTCTCAGACTGAGCTGGACGCCCTGGATAGGAGGGTCCGTCTACTGCTTAAATCACATCGCATGTTGCACCCACGCTCATCTGTTATGAGATTGTACATCCCGAGGAAATGTGGAGGACGAGGCATGTTAAATGCTAAGAATCTCCACAACCACGAGGTGTGCAATCTCAGGGATTATTTCCTTAGCAATGAGTGTGGGATGCATCGTGATGTGGTTGCAGTAGACAAGAGCCTCACGCCTCTTTCCTTGGCAAACGAGAACTGGCGCAAACCAACGGTGTCGAGCACTGAAGACCGCAAGAACGTATGGAAGAGCAAGGAGCTACACGGACGCTTCTACCGGGCCCTAACAAGGCCCGACGTAGACTTTTTAGCGTCTGTGAACTGGCTACGATTTGGTGACCTCTTTGGGGAAACCGAAGGTTTTGTCTGCGCAATTGCTGACGAGGTCATAATGACGAACAATTACCGGAAATATATTCTGAGGGATGGCACGGTTGACATTTGTCGAGCATGCCGTTGCCCCGGCGAGTCCCTCAGACATATCATTTCCGGTTGTTCGCATTTGGCCAACGGCGAGTACTTGCACAGACATAACCTCGTAGCCAGGATCATCCATCAGCAACTTGCTCTTCAATATGGTCTTGTAGAGTCTGAAGTGCCGTACTATAAGTACGCACCGGCGCCAGTTCTCGAAAATGGTCGTGCTACGCTCTATTGGGATCGATCTGTCATCACGGACAGGACTATTGTTGCCAATAAGCCTGATATCGTGTTGACAGATCGATCTCAACGCCGGGCAGTGCTCGTCGACATCACCATCCCGCATGACGAGAACCTTGTGAAGGCCGAGAAGGACAAATTCAGCAAGTACCTTGACTTGGCTCACGAGGTGACCGCCATGTGGGATGTTGACTCAACGATCATTGTCCCGATAGTTGTTTCGGCAAACGGTCTTATAGCGAAGAGTCTCGACCAACACCTCAAGAGACTCTCGCTAGATGGCTGGATCAAGGGCCAGATACAGAAGGCAGTACTACTCGACACGGCACGTATTGTGAGGAGGTTCCTCTCTCTGCAGCCCTAACCACCGGTAGCTTGAGCTTTGCCCCGCTGCCGGCGGCACTCGTAGGTTAGGTTTTTTATAATGTCTATTTTTTTTGTATTAGTTTTGTTATTTTACTTTTATATTTGAATATTTGTTATAAAAAACCTAATGTACAGAAAATTAAATAAATATCTAGAATAATAATAATTTATTTCAACTTAATACTTAAAAGGTTACATATTTTAACATTACATATTTCACAAAGACAGGCAAGTATTACGTTACCTAAAAGTACTTCAAGAATTATGCACTTTACTCCCCGTACTAGTAATAACTGTATTACGGAAGAATAACATTCATCTTTCCAAAAATAGATAGGTATGACAATATTTTCGCTTACAAATTGAGGGTAAGATTTAAATGCTAGCATGCGATGTTAGCGCGTAAACAAGTAGTATACGTAACAAATACACATGATTTCGCGACTTTGGATTGTAACGAACTATGAACCTGCTTTTATGTTAGTTGGTAGGTAAATTATGGACAATTATTTTAAATTTTCAACTATTTAACAATTTCTTAAACTTAGGAATTAAAACGGAAGTGAGTATTATTGTGAAGTAAGTATGTTAGTTTATTTGTTTATGTGTGGTGTATGTGAGTGTGTGTAATTTTCCTGTTTTTATTGTTTTTATGCCATTTTTCCCAGCAGCTTCTCCGTATCTTCGTAAGTGAGCGAGTTTAGGAATTTTTCGATTTCTTTTTTTAAAACGTAGAAGTTAAGGTGACGAAGGACAATTTTTTTGCTTAGCCGATTATAGATAGATGGTCCCAAATACCTTGAGAATCTGCGGGCAAACGCCGATCTGCAAGTAGGAATGTTGTAAACAATGTCGTTTCTTCTACGTGTCGATGGATAGTCAGGAAGTTTTTTGTGTTGTGCAATAATTAAGAGTTTTATAAACAGTTGTCTAACTGTAAGAACCGCATGTTCCCTATATAAAGCAAAAGTCGGATGTCGGAAGCTCTTGAATAACATCACTTTAAGGACAGCTCGCTGGGCTCGCTCGAGTTTGATTATAGCTGTTTTCGAGGCACCTCCCCACGCTGTGATGCAATAAGTTAATATAGACTGGCAGAGTGCAAAATATATGGACTTAAGCAACTTACAATCGCATACGTGTCTGAGATTTTTAAAAATATATATTAGCTTTCTGACTTTACCTGTTAGCTTTGTTAAATGCTCCTGCCAGTTTAGATTTTTGTCTACAATAACGCCTAAATATCTAATAGAGTCCGTTTGTATTACTGGATTACATGTACAAACAGAGGGATATCTGTCGCATGTATGGGCTTTTAGCGAGATAGTATCAATAGGCGGTTGAGAGTTGTTTCGTAGACTAAAGGTTACGTATTTCGTTTTAGCTGTATTTAAGGTAAGTAAATTATCGATAAGCCATTCTGTGACCAAGTCAAAACCTGCCTGAGCAGTTTTGCATAGTTCAGTCCAAGAATTATCGTGGAATAGTATGGCGGTGTCATCAGCAAACGCTATAATTTGTGAGTTATGTAACATAAGGCGGCAGAGTTCGTCAATGTAGATCAAGAATAGCGTCGGACCAAGTACGCTACCTTGAGGGACGCCATATTGTATATCATCTTCTAGACTATACAGGTCACCTATGCGTAATAGTTGTTTTCTTCGCGATAGGTAATCCTGGAACAATTGCAGTGGTAAGCCACGTATACCGACTTTTTCCATTTTTTCAACAAGTAACGGAACAGAGACTGTATCAAAGGCTTTCTGTAAGTCCAAAAAAATTCCCAGAGCTTTCATATTATTGTCTAGTTTATCGGCTATATGAGTAGTTAGATGTTTGACTGCATCTACGGTAGATTTGCAATTTCTAAAACCGTACTGGTTTTCAGAAAGTATGTTGTATTTCTCAAGGTAAGCTTTAAGCCTAAGATTCATCACTTTTTCTAAAATTTTGGAAAGTGCAGTGCGTTTAATAAATGCCACACTACCTGCCACAAGCGATTGAACAACTAATCTGCTGATAATAGTAAATAGTAAGCTAATCACTTGAGTAAATAATTGCAGTGCTTAACAGTCATATTTTATGTTATAATTTAAATTTAGAAGCCAAAAGTAAGAAATTTGAAGTAAATATACTTACTTAAAATTAAAGCATAACTAACAAATTTTTAATACAATCTGTACAAAAAAAAGCTTAAGATTCATTTTAGACATAAAAAATAAATCGAAAAATAAATTGTCATTATGCCTTATAGAAGTTGAACAAAGTACTCAATCCACCAGCACTGCTCATCGCATGCCATGCCTTCAATCGGCTCAAGAGTTCTAGAAAGTATTGGATAATTTAAATTGATGTCGAATAAAACAAATTTTATAAACAAAAAACAACGATTCGTTAACATATTTCTCATGGCCTCTTAACACAAAAAGAATTACTATTCACAATAAAGGCCCAGTCCATACGCTCAAATACCTCTTCAGTTACAAGCTAACTTTTTCGCAATGACAAAGTTTTAAACCTGTTTCAGGCCTTCCGCAATTTCACGGATTACGAGATTGTGGAAGTTAATCGTTTAATCCGGCGAACTTGTGTTAACGGCTCGCCCTTTGCTGGGGTGTTATTCCTTAAACGTTAAATTTACCAAAAATATTATTTTTTACCACAACGAGTATTAAATATGCTGACTTGTCAACTATACCAGTAATTTCAATTTCTGAAATGGCATTGAGTGGGCCAATATAAACACGGGTAAACTAAAGAAATTTGCATGTGGATGTTGAAACGGATTGAGCCCTGAAATTTCGTGAATTTAAATGAAAATGTTTATTTTTTACTCTTGATTCACAAAAATATCTTGTAAGTGGTTATCAGCAATCATAGATTGAGGATTTTGAAGAGTAAATCTAGATATCAGAAGAGAATGACCGCACTGGTTAGAACGTCGAGCTCATTGTAATGTCGCGTCTCAGAATAACACCCCTAATATCGCCGAATGGTCAACGGTTACATTACGACCTTATCGCGTGCGACCGCCAATGTCATAGAGTAATAACTATACACTGATTTACGTTGAAGAAATAAGAATTACGCCCGAACTAGTTCCTACCTAGTAATTGGTGGCTAAAGATAGGCTGTGCTAACTCCGCCTGTTCAGTAATTTATAGCAGCTGCGGTAAATAATGCAATCTGATTTGGTTCTGCGGCGCCCCTATTTATTGATGTAAATTATAAATTACGTACATAGATTTAGGATGGGTTTTGTTGAAATATGGGTGTCACGTTACGCAGGCATTACAATTTCCCTACTATAAAGTTGTTGCGTAATTGCCTGATTCCGAATGTCCGAATTTTATAATTTAGATATTTCTTCGCTAACTAAATCCATAGATTTCACCGCAGACCAAGTTACATCTCTTAAAACTTTAAGAATATGTTTATTCAATAATTTTTCAACAATGCAAAATAAAGTATTGACATAGTAACATTTAATTGAAATGTTCTCGGGAACAAAAGTAAATTTCGGTACAAATTGTCTATTTAACTGTCTTTGCGCTAAGTTATTTTAAAGCGTCGGAAATTGCGGCGAAAACAATCTCAAACACTAAAAGCGCTCTGAATAAAATGGTGTAATGAGCCTTTATCTAGCAGCGACTATTTTTATACGCCCACGAATAAATATACATGGTTCTCAGGCTCAGTATTTTTTTTAAATCTTCTTTTTTGCTTTTATCTTCCATTTTTATTGTTACACCATCTTTTGACCCTTCCCCGCCCTTGTTTTTTACCTAAAATTTCACACGCATTTTTAGATGTCAGCGGCTCATTTTTTGGCGTGTGTAAACCTAAAATGTTGTAGGTCTATTTTCAACCTACTTTAAAAGAGGTAGGTTTTTCGCCTGTTTGTTTTTTTGGTTATCTAGGTACAGTCAAGGACTTTAATTGTCATGCCACTATCGAACCCTGTCGCATAACGTTAATCATTCATTTAAGCGTAATTTCTGTCATGTGGTTTGACGCTGTCATTATGATAGCGTTCCATAGTGGCATAACAATTAAAGTCCTTGACTGTATGTAACATACCTACCCGATTTCTCAGCCAATTGTGAACCGATTTTAATGATATTTTTTCCTGAGTATGGGACACCAGGGGGAGTATGGGCTAGGTCAGCCGAATTACTCTATCCCCTGTTGAATCGTGTCTGGGAAACGGAGCGTGTTCCCTGCGAATGGAAGCAAGGTTTGCTTGTGAAGGTGCCGAAGAAAGGCGACTTGTCAGTCTGCGATAAATGGAGGGGCATAACGCTTTTACCCACTGCAGCTAAAGTGCTGGCCAAAGTACTACTCAACCGTATGTTCCCAGAAATTGCAGAAACACTTCGGGAGGAGCAAGCCGGGTTTCGTTCTGGACGCTCATGCAAAGACCACACGAACACCTTGCACATACTCATAGAGTCGTGTGTGGAGTGGCGAGCCGAACTTTTCCTGACATTCGTCGACTTCGAGAAAGCCTTCGACTCGTTGAAGTGGAGCGCACTGTGGTCCAGTCTTGGACGAAGAGGAATACCTAGCAAGTATATACTCGTAGGTATCATCCAGTCCCTATATAATGGCAGTACATGCAAAGTAGTCCACGAGCAAGTCCTAGGGGAACCAATCCCAATGACTGCAGAAGTCAAACAGGGCTGCCTTCTGTCGCCGCTACTCTTCGTCATCCTGCTCGACGATGTCATGCGGAATGCAACGAGAACACCTAGAGGCATCGCATGGAACGAAGGGGCACACCTGGAAGACCTCGACTACGCAGACGATATAGTGTTGATCTCGTCTTCACTGCCCGATCTCCAAATGAAGCTGGACTCGTTACAAGAGGAGGCTCAAGATATGGGCCTACGAATCAACGCTAGGAAGACCGTCGAAATGCGAGTACAGTCATGCGAAAACCGACCCATCAGACTCAATGGTACACCGCTGGAATCTGTCGCAAAGTTCACATATCTCGGCAGCACAGTGACCAACAGCGGTGGCTCTGATGATGACGTCAACGCGAGGATCAAGAAAGCGAAAGGTGCTTTTGCCCAGCTAAAACCAGTCTGGGATTCGAACGTGCTCACCCGGCGGATCAAGATTTCCCTCTTCGATTCCATAGTGAAGTCTGTTTTGCTCTTCGGCTGCGAGACCTGGAAAGAGACTAAAGGACTGACGAGCAAGCTACAAGTGTTCGTCAACAAATGCCTAAGACCCATCCTGCGCAGATTCTGGCCGAACACTATCAGCAACGAGGACCTATGGAATCAATGCCATCAAATCCCGATTAGGCAAGAAATCGCCCAACGGAAGTGGAGGTGGATAGGGCACACCCTCCGAAGAATAGAGGACAACGCCGCCAAGGTCGCGTTCACGTGGAGGCCGCGCGGGAGCAGGCGACGAGGCCGGCCGGCGCACACGTGGCAGCGCACCATCGACGCCGAGCTGCGGGCAGCCGGGCTGAGTTGGAGAGACGCGGAGCGAGAGGCTCAGGACAGGAGCGGATGGAGACGTCTCACGAAGGCCCTCTGTACCACTGGGGTACCATAGGACGACAACATGGGACACCTGATACGGCACGACAATATTCTTTTGAACATTTTGGAGGGAAAAGGAGGAAGACGAAGACCTAGGTTTAGGTAATTAATTCAGCAAAATAAGACAGAATGCTAATGTCGAGTCGTATCAGTAGGAGAAAAAGCTAACAGGGGTATATTTCAGGGGTGGTCCTGTTTAAATTTCGCCAAGGTCTGGTCGTGGGATCCATGGAAAGTCAACGGAACTCCTTAATATTTTGAAGTCGTTCCATTGTTTTTAAACATTTGATTGATGCAATCTAGCCTAACTATAGAACTAATTGTGCCAAGTGAACCGTTTTCATAATCAATTGTTTGTATGTAAGCACATCACTCCATTTCCCACAATGTTAAATTTCATTTACAATAAGTAATTTTCTACTGATAAATGCACTTCGCCGTGAAATTGTGCGTACTGAAACTCCTTCTGCTAGTTACGATATCTTCGGTCGGTGAGTCTTATAATCTTTTTTACAACTACCAACTACCTACTTACAGCTTAAGTATCATTATATAGGTTCAATCTGCCTGTCAGAAACCATCTGTATTTCAACACTGAAAAAAATAATTGGTCGCTTGTAACAAGATTGTGATTGTTGTGCATAAGCGTCTTGATCCCATACGAGCCTAACAAGACGATAGATACATCAACTAAGACGTTAGATACATCAACTAAGATGTTAGTTGAATCACTAAAGAAATTGCTGTTTGTTACTGTCAGTTTTGGTTTATATAACTAATATCTTAACTATTGTATTCATTTTATATCAACTAAGTGAAAATCTCTCTTTGTTGGCTCTCATTTTTTTGAGTCAATTTCTGAATTTTTGGCACATTTCGCCGACGAGATGCGCAATAAGTAGTAAGTAGTAGTAGTAGTGAGAATAATATGTTCTCAATTTGATGACTTTTCTTTGGCATGTATTTTTTCTGTTCATATGTATTTAATAATTTATCGTGTAAGTGCTTTGGTGTTATTTTATAAATACTGTAAACTTGCATTGTAATTAAATGAATTAATAAATGAATAAATGAATAAGGCAATTAGAAACATCCATTATTTTAGACAAAATTTATTTTGAGGAATAATTCTTTGATATATTTCCGCTATGATGTGCCTAGGTAGCATAGGAAAAATAGACAAGAAATATGAATCTTACATTTAACATTTTTCTAATAAATATTTAAAAAATTATTAAAAGGTAAAACAACTAAACGTTAATTTAAAATTGTTGTCGCATAAACATATTTTATAATTATTCAATTCGCATATGGAGGTATGTGTAGAACACTATTCTTTAAAGAACTATCCAATGACAACCAACAGAATTAAATTAACGAGTAAAAGAAACATTCCGGTTTTATGTGTACAGAAGGTACCCGAACAACTTTGTCGGCATGATTAATATACATATAGGTAAGTATGTAAAACCATGACGAATTACAGCTTTTTTAGTGTACCAACTTATCAGTTATGCCACGGACGGACGGATGGAGAAATTGTAAGGGTTCCTTGTTGACTACGGAACCCTAAAAAGATTGACTAGATCACTCCGGTCTGAATTTAATAATACCAATTTCTTATAGGTACTCAAGAATCCCAATTTACATTCAAATTAAGGTATGGTTAAATTGTTATCCAATATTTTGGAATTCTGAGAAATAAGCGGACTAGAATTGTAAACCTAAAAGTTGCCTATCCTGTACTAAGTTATTTAGAATAAGTTTGTATACACGTATGCGTCCTTCCAGATAATCGCAACTTTAAAAAAATTGTGATCGACAACTCAATCCTTTACTAACTGTGCCAAAAACTTAACTAATTACTAAACGTTTGTGTCTAAAAGAACTTAAGTTATTTCGAACGTAGTGCACAAGGAGACTGACTTAGCTAGATAAATAATATAATAAATAAATTGTTTATTTAAAGGCAAAAAACCCATACAATATTACAGTATTGACATAAAATTAGGTAGTCGAGAAATATAGGAAAATCGTTGACGGTCACCTACTCGTCGGTCGGCACGGTCGACAAGCCGAGCATGTGAAGAGGCAAAATCGTCAAGGCGACGAAGGTTTCTCAAGTTGGACATGAGAGAATAACAAGCATACTCGTATTACAGATATTAAATATTTTACCTAGTGTCCTACGTGTAGTGTTTCTGTACGAAGTGAAAATATGACCTAAAATTTCTATAGTCTTTTTTCTCTTCTCGCGCAGCGACGCGAATCTTTCTGGCTTAGATTACAAGCATCCGAAATCTTATGGACTCAAGACTCGAACTCAGATTTTTGTCTGACTGGGGAGTTTCCGGATGTTTGCAGCCCGCCAGAGCAACCAAAAAATAATATTGAAATCATTTTCTCCGCAGATCGTGCCTGCCTAGCGGCTGGAGAGTGGGAATCAGGTTATGGTGTGGCACATACCATTGCCCTTATAGTAGGTTATTTATCAAGATGTTTTTCGACATTCCAATATAATATCTATTCGTTTTTGTCTGTTTTCTATATTGGTATGTTTTGCCTTGTTTTTATTCAATGTTTGTTGGTAAAGCAAGAATAAGATAGAACGCAACGGTATAGAAAACAGACAGTTACCATTAGTTTAGTTTGTGGACTGTCGATGATTATAAACGACATACCACATAACAATACATACAACAACATAAATAACACACACACAAACAGAACACAAATACACATACATTGCTCATTTTCGAGATTTATCTTAATTCCTTATTGGGATCACTTAAATTCTCAATAACCCGAGTTATTTTTCGTCAAAACGAAGTCTCAAACCCACTTGATTTCAAGCATGGCATAGGTTTTTAATGTAATTGATAAAACGTGAATCCAATTATTTCTCCCCGGCCGAATCAGGATACAGCGGCTCACTGCCCCCCCAGGCCTGCGAGATACTTTGCATAATGCTGTCGGTTGAATCTCGACACGTTATCTGGTGTCCGGGTTTGTAACAAGTCAGTGTAAAGCAAAGAATCTCTTTTCCTACTGTAAATTGTGATGTAAATGTATTTAAGTACCAAAACCAAGTTAAAACACGTAGTCAAAATAGTTATGTCGGTAGGTGGTTTTTCCAGGGTTTGATGTTCGGAAAGGGTTATTAATAAAACCTTAGCCGGCTTATGATGATTTGGATTGATTTTTCTTTTAAGATGTGGTTTATTGTTATTAAAAACCTTTATTTTTAGGAATAATGGTATTTACACATATACATTACAAATAAAAATATTTAGGTCAAGTAACAAGCTTCCAAAGATTAAAAAAAATATCTCCAAGAGTAAATCTGAACAAAGACGAGCGAAGGAAGCCTAATTAGGCTAATAAAGACAATAATTATATAAGACCAGCTGTTGCCCGCGACTCCGTTCGCGAAAAAGTCGTTTATCGCTACTCACGAGTATAAAGAACCATAATAATATGCCCTTACTCGGAGTTCAAGATATATATGCATACCAAACTTTTATAGAAATCGGTTCAATGGTTTAGTCGCAAAATTGTTAAAAACAGACAGACAAAATTACTTTCACATTTATAATATTAGTATTTAAAAGATTATTTTTAATGAAAGCCTTTACTCGCATACAACTCCAACAAGTCTATTGATAGGTAAATTTTAACGTATTATGAAGAATTAGAAATCATGTACCTACAGTGACAGGCTATAAATAACTTCCCTAAGCAAACGAAGTGAAGTTATTATTTCGTATTCATAATTTCTGAGATTATCGCCACCGCTATCATGATAAACGCAGAGCAGTCTAATGAAATTAAAGTGGAAATTAATGCAAACCAGCCGAAACGACTTCTCTAAAATAAGGTAATTTTACTTTGTTACTGGTTAACTTTACCAACTTTTGCTTACAACAAAACCCTAGTGAATTTGGATGTCTTAAAAATTATATTATAATCATAGTTCATAAAAAATAGTAGATTGTTCAACAAGAGACTAAAACAACCCATAATGAGAAGAGATATTTAGCCACGCGAGCGAGCGAGCGAGCGAGAGTGGCAATAGTTCGAGTGTCATTATGGTTGTTTAGTCACGCGTTAAACACTCTACTTTTCACTTTGAATGCGAGGAGAAAAAACGACGTTCTATACAAAATTACATTATTTAACAAAAACAAAGTTTCTAACAAATTTGTTTCGCGGTTGCTAGTTTTTTGTAAAGTGACACTTTAAATGCTTGCATATTTAGCCAACAGATACAAACTTGAAAACTAATTTGGAGCATGCCTCGCAAACACCGTGATTGGTTGTTTAGGGGTTTCCAAAGTAAATTAAAAAAAAAACTTTAATCCCTAGAGATTAAGAAGGAGCTTTAGTCCCGATGTGCAGAGTCTAAAGTAAAATTTTAAGAGCGTGAGAAGTGAAAAAGCTTTTTGTTCTGCTGCCGATCACTCTTTTCGCAATGTCATAGGTTTTTTCTAGATATTTAACATTGGTATTTGTTTCACAAAATGAAACTACAAAGCGAAAATATCAAAAAAAACATTTTAAGTCCCTCGGAATATTTTACCATTTATTTTTCCACTACAAATTTCACATGGATTTTTTCCAAACTGTATCTTAAACTGATAAAACCACACGTTTGAAGGGATTTTTATACCTATAAATCTGAGATTAATGTTAAAACTTATTGCATTAGTGTTTTTTCTAGTAAAGACTGCAAAAAAAAATTTTAAGCTTGCTACATATCCTTGGTAATACTAACCTTCAGTTTTAAAGTCAAGAAACACTTTTAATAACAAAAAATCTTGTGACAAAAAACAGAAAATCTTTTCCTCATACATATTCAGTACACAACACATTCCATTTTGCGATACGAGTATGAAATATATTTAAAAATATTTAACAACTAAACCTTCGTATCTTTTACTTTTAACTTTAACACAGTCAAAAGTTCGTGACACAGTTTGATACTTAAGTATAAAAGGTTGTAATTTAGACGAGTCAGCTCATAAAGGGATACAAGGTACGGGAGGAACCCACGTACATAGCTACCGAAGCTAGGGCTGTGTCGGGGAAATTGAGCTAGATTTCTTGCAGCTTGCTCAGCGTCTGGGGAAAATCCTACCACTTTAGCTTATTTTCTTTGATCATATTTGTATCAAAGATTTGTGTAAGGCATAAAGTGGCTCTTTTGTACTGAAAGATTTATCTGTTTGTTAAAAATAAAAATATAGCCCAGACGTACACGCTTTCTCGTATTTAATACATATTTAAAAAGAACATGCTTAAAAAGTAGTTCTATTACAATTTTACCGTCTTCAGTTTAAACAATAGTTCGTCTTTAAACAAAGGGATGGTCACGAACGTTAATTTGTGACCCATTTAAAAAAAAAAATGCTTGAAGTCGTCAATGTCATTAGAGATGCCAAATCATGGGTAACTTATAGGAAACTCAACCTTATGGTTTTAGAATGTCAGATTGACTTTGGACCTAAGGTGGGTCCCAAATTTAAATCTTTGACTGTACCATCAAGGACTTTCAATGTTGATCCACACTAGAACCTTATCATAATGACAGCCTCAAGTGACGAGATAGAAATTACATAGGAATTAATCGTTGGTTTTATGCGACAAGGTTCTATAGTGGTTCATTAATTACCGTCTCTAAACCACGCGGCTTGCATGTGTGCGTTCTCGACAGTACGCGCCCCGAGCCACCACAAGCGAACTCAAAAGGACGCACAAAGCCGGTTTAGTCGGAGCCACGCCGTCGCCTTTAAATACGACCTCAATAAAAAAATATGCAAGGTTCTAAATAAATATAGGTACATTAATTTAACGTCACGACATATCCGTAAAAGGGCGCTAGGGAGAAAAGATTAGGGGCACAGCAGAATAATTTGGATCTTCACAGGGTTTGTATACCTGCAAAGCGAAATTAGCCAGCATTGTAACGCATATTTCCGGAACACTGTCCAGTGTTACTATATTTTGACGCCTGCGTTGAGTACAAATGTAGGTACTGTATACACAGATCCCTAAAAGTTTACCTTTGTTAATTGAGCCGTACCGCACTATTTCCTCTCAAAATACTAACTAAATAATCAGAGCAGTCCTATCGTTACAATATTTACCTTACCGCGACCCTCGGGCTGATTCCAATTGGCAGGGCCACCTGTACCTTTTCCATTTACATGTATCCAATTTAGAGTAGACATTACGGGGTTGGTTGCCTGACTCGACGCTTCGAACAAGTGACTTACTTACCTAAAGACCTGACGCATATACCGTACCGTACATCCTACATACCGTGCTGTACCGTCAACGACGTTGAAAAGGTTAATTTCTACTGTTTCTAATTGTTTTTATATTTTATGTGCTAAGACTGGACTTTTATAGTAAAAGGGTAGTTTTTAAACACACTTTCGCTCCTTCATCCAATGAGGGTGCAAAAGTGAATACCTATTATTGTATCTGGGTATTGGTTGTTTTCTATATATGTTTATAAGTACCTATTTATTTCTCTATAGGTATAAACATAAGTATGTTTATCGTTACCTAGTACCCATAGTACAGGCTAGAGCTTAGTTTGGGACTAGGTCAATTTGCGTGAGATTGTTCCCTCGATATTTACTTAAATTTGTACTCAAGTGTAATCATGTTTATATGTGGTTATGTGGTGGTATGCATGATGTACATGTACCCAGTACATGGTTCTTTGTTCCCTTGTACTCTACAAGTAAGGGCGCTGTAGGGTTGGCCCGATTTCGAAAAATTAAGTGTCGTCGGATTCTTCTTAACTTCGCTAATATCTTTGGGTATCTACAGCTTTTTTTAACGCTAAAGTGGTGGATTTGAAAATATATAACATGTTTGTTAACATACTAAACCATGCACTTGGATTTTTCAAGGTTGCCAGTTTTTTAGTTTTAATCCTTTAAAAAAAAATTTGCCTTTGCCCTAAAAGGACAATGCCAGGTCTTCCTTGAAGCTTTGGCCTAAGAAAAAATTGTGCCGGATATTTATAAAATTGGGTTTATTTGACATAGGAAAATATTTAAAACAATGCTGTGGTGTTAGTTATTCTGAAGAATTTGCCTAAAAAAAATAATTGAAATAATCGTAACAACACGTTCCTCGCAAGATGTCTTATTTACAAAGTATCCTAATAGATGGCTCTATTTTTTGTATAAGTTACTTAAATGTGTAAGTAATAAAATACTGAATTTAAATCTCATACAAAGCAGGTCATATCAACATCCCTTGTAATCGCGAGCTTTTTTTTAAAGTGTTTGCAATGTCGATTCAATTCAAAATGAACTAAAAGTAAAGTGTTTTTAACTCATGAAGGCGCCCCCTGGGGGTAACCACCAGTAGCCATACTCAAACAGTTCAATTGACAACAATTCATATCCGCTAAAGTAGTCAAATAAAATACCGTTTGTAGACTTTACACTGCTGATTAGAGTAAAAATATTTTTGGATTTTTTTATGCAGTAGTTTTTTTTTATATTTAGGAAAAACAGTAAAAATGTTGGATTGTGAATGTTAGGAATACACTTATAGTGCCCTTAGTCCATTTATTACCATAGGAATTGAAAAAAATATACAACTGTCATGTCCATTTTTCATCTGTCTGAAGGATTACTTGATTCTAACGACAAGCTTTCGATTCTCGTAATACTATTGTTTTGATATACGCTATTTAAAATGAAAGTAACTAACGGATTTGTAAAATCGGATAGCCGCAATGTGCCCAAAGTCGACGAATTCATTTTATTATAGTTGTTATGGTTGACAAGTGACATGACATGACAGTCAGTTCTGTTTATGTTGAAAGTAACTTTTTTTATTTTATATCATGCTAAGATCACGACATCAGTATTCTTAACTTTGTATATACGGTCTTTTTAATGACTATTTCTTTAATAAATTATTGACGACGAATTTAAGTTAAATAAAGAAAAACCGAGAAACACGGGTAGTCTAATTTTTAACCAGCTATTATAAACGCGAAAAAACAAAAATGCTTTTTTTTTTTATGTTGTCAGGTTGAGAGAAAGTGACAGAGCTATAGCGGTTATACGGTGTCCCCTTGTTTCACTTCGCAGAATTTTCGCTCTAGCTATTTTGTGATGTGAGCAGTTGTCAATGTCAAACGGTGAATTTTCTCTTCTTGTAGGCTTTGAGTCAAAGATCATGTCGCAAATTACGGTTCATGGCTCGCCGCGATATTTTCATATCACTTGCCAATTTGTTGTCACTTTGGGCTTGATTACGATAGATTCGTTCACGTACACATTTTATATTTTTTTCGACAAGATTTTATATTTTGTAAGTATTTTAGCTTCCTTAAGATCCCGCACGTCTACTATTTTTTTCGTATAATTTAATGACGAGCTCATGTTATGCATTCGTTGTTGAAAAATATACAAAAAAGGTTGCTCTATTTCAAGAAAAACGAAAACTTATAACCAGGACTTATATGCCCAATCCTGTATAATATAAGTCCCCGTATTAGTGTTACCTAAGCAAAGGTGGTACAAGCGAATACAAAACATTGCGGAGGTGGTTGTGGCTTAGCTATTAATCTTCGCGGGGCCTTTAGACCCTCCAAAATATCATCGAAGAGGTTTCAGTTTACTTAGTTATAGGTAGCTAAGTACCTACTCGCATACGACCATCGCGTTGCTGTCCGATAAAATACCGTAATTAAGCACGAAACTTGACACATAATGATTCGGTTTATTAGCCTTAATATGAAGCAATATAAATTTTAAATTAATACTGAAATAGTACTACAATGCCGCTTGACCCAATTTTTACTTCAGTGGTGGCTAAATTCTGATACTTAGCTAACAATAGGGGGAGGCAGTAGCTATGTGTGATAATGGGCTGAATTGAAAGGTACCCAAGCCATTGTTCTACGCAACCGTGGGCGGGACTTCCTTTTATTTTCGCTCCGTTAAGATTGCCTAAAAGGCTGTTAAACTGATTTGATGGAGTAACAGTGGCTCTGAAATAACTGTATTTCCTTTTTATCAGGGTTCCGTGGTGAAATTAGCAACTCCTTTAGTTTTTCCATGTCCGTCTGTCTGTTATGTCGTAGTCACTTTTTCTCAGAAACTTTTAAAGTCACAGAGCTGACAAGTTGTGGCATGGAATGGGGTGAAAAAAATATTTTTAATATAATTTTGGCTCGCTCAAGTGCCTTAAAGTTAAAGTAAAATACCTGGTATCAGTCCTTATTTACCCATTCGTACTTCCTATCCTATTTATTAAACGAGCAATATTGGTAACTAACGATTTCGATGAAAGTTTCAGCGAAAAATCGATCTATCAAGTTCTTATCTTCGGGAAATTTCGTTTTCAACCCGAGCGACTCTCGGCTTTCCAGGTACCTGTGTTGCACTCGTCTTTTAACCAACGGGTACCGCCATAGCATATTAAATGGTAACTTAAATATAAATTAGTACAAAAACATTTATGATCTCAAAATAAATCACTAATAATATATGAAATTAAGTATATTTAAATATATGAATAAGTATATCTTATCTTTATATTAAAATGTATTTTTAGAAGATATCTAAGAGATGTAAAATGGATTTGTAATTGTTAGAAACGATTATTTAAAGAAAAAAAATCAAGTAAGTATTTTGTATTAGTGACAACCCTAATGTACCTATCCATATGCATGGCCTACATATTGCTTTAAGAAACATCTTCGTTTAGGTACCTACAACCGACGAAGTGTGGCGTTCTCTTACTTCTATTTTTCTTCTTTAAAATGGCGTCCCCTTCCACCCTGTACGTACTAAAAATAAATTATCAAATTACTTACCTAAATTATTTTTTCTTACGTAAGATTCTCTAGAGTATAACCTTCCTTTTAGGATTTTGAAGGTCATTTTATACATTGTTTAAACATTGTATAAAATGACCTTCAAAATCTTACGACGACAGAGTTTTACGAGTATGTTATTATCTGTTAAAAAAAACAATTTATACTTGGTACAGTCGAGTTCATAAATATGTGTACACTTTAGTACCTTGTTACATTAATCGCAGTGACAATTTATATATGGCAGTCTAAACATGACACTAAATAGACAAGGTACACATATTTATGAACTCGACTGTACCTTTGCAACTGTGTCTGTTTAATTCTTTCACCTCATCATAAGATAAAAAGATAAGACCCGAGGGGCTATTGCCTAACGCACTGGCAATCGCAATCGTTTTCATTTTTAAAATCGAAGGCTTGTCTGCATACAACATGAAAACACTTGTTCCGCTTTGAAACCGAGTGTCTTAGGCAATAGCGACGCAGGGGCCGTTTCACGAAACTGTAACTTGTATGTATTGTATGTATTACAAGCGAAACTCTCTTTTAAACAATATGCATTGAAAATTTCCATTTGCAATACAACTTACAAGCTTTCGTGAAACGGGCCCCTGTCGTTGCAAAACCACTACGTTCCTTAAGGTTAAACGTATTCGTAATTTTATGGAAAAACCATGAAAGTCCAGCCAAAGGATACTTAGTATATACTTACATAATTTAGTTAGGTTATTTAGCAGACAGCTCCGAATTAGTGCTCGTGCCAATATCCGCTTTCGTCGAGCAGCATTTCCTGCACTAAACATATTTAAGTAAATATATTCAGCCTAAATATGTTTAGTGGGTCGAGCCGTGGGTTGCGGGCGCCGACATCACAATTGAGATGCTATCGCCAAGGCCGCTTTAGTGAAATTGGAGTCAAAACTGCTTACAAGATGTTTTGATAACAATGTCGTTAATAAATTACTAATGCGATAAAACTAATTAAGTTTAAAGATTCAATTATTCATGTAGATACTTTCTTTCGTTTTACAGACAATTTCATTAAAAGTTTATCTGGAGACAGTAATTAATCAATTAATGGGGTTTGGCCGTGATTGCATTACAACCACGAAAACAAAAAGTAATTAGCAGTCACGTGTTTGACGCCAGCTAATCAACGTAATTAGTGTTTAAGATTTTGCTTTGGAAGGGTTTAATTTTTTCAGTATTTGGTACGGAACCCTAAAAACACTATAAAGAAGACTGTAAACCTTGGTAACTTGACCTTACCTTTTGACACCTGTTTCTACTTCTAACTTTAACTGCCTTTTAATCAATGCGTCGGAACAACAATTTGATTTGTGAAATATTTGATTTCATAAAAATATTGTCTTTGCGGTGAAGATGAACTCTCGTTCTAGCAACAGGCAAGTTTCCAAATCTTAGGTCACGACACACGAATAACTTTTAACAACTAGCTGTAGGAGTAACAGGTGGAAACAAATTACTTAAGTGGTAAACAACAATACCAACACTCGATAGATAAACATCAGACCAGTGAAATTGTCATAAATAGCATCAAGTAAAGTGCAAGCTACCAGCCGAACTATAGCAGCCACATAACCCAAACTAACCCTACTATCTCTAGGGGACACTTCTGTTTCAATTTCTCGAAAGTGTCAGACAAAAATTGTGTTAGGTGATGCTGCACACATATAGGTAGGACGCTCGCACGACCCGCAGGAAACTTTATTGCTCAAGATATTTGCACAGAGCCAAGGTACGGGCGCGTTTGCTTTTGTAACAGTAAACATTTTGTGGCAAAACACTGTAAACTTTTATATGGAGCTCTTTGCTTTTTGTGACTTTATACGATGATTTAATACTTCGCGAACTCGGTTTTTATTTAATGTTAATGTGAAGAACGTAAAAACTAAGCCAAGTGTTTAAAATAATTTACCAATTGTCATTGATGATTTTGGGACATTTCACCTCATCCGCGACAATTTGATAATTTTAGGCGCGTAATTAAAACGCCATTAGAAATATAAACCTAATGTTAAACCTCTAATCGTTGTACTGTAAGAGGACTATTCGTATATCGTGGTTAATGCGTAGTATTACGTTATACACTGCTGGCACAAACATAATAAACTTTGGGATTTACACCACTGCAATACTTGAGAATTCCCTGATCGATTTCATACGTTACTGGTCTGCTGTACCTGTGACAAATTGTTTTTTTGTAGTTTTCAAAATCATTCATAGCCCAAGGATAAAATGACAATAAATTATCAAACAAAGTATACCTAAAAAAATTGTAAGTTACCTGAGAGATGTTCTGCAAAATTTTGATTATAACAAAGCTCTTGAACTACGCAAGATCAAAAGTGTCGTTCATTTTGTGCGATTATACGAAGTGCAATTAAGGTGGCCCCGCCATCCGAAGAACCATTTATTAGAGTTAGACCGAAGATCCAGGTCAGGTAGCTAATTCGGATATGTAATCGAACCGCGCGCGGCGTGAGACGGTGCAATTTTACGCCTACCAGCCACGCTCGATAACAAATGCTTTTACGTCGTACTGCATTGAGGAGGGTATCACACCTAGCTCCGATAATGTTTTACATTCAGGGCATATGTCGGACTTCACGAAACAATTTACCAGACTGTCCATTCTTTGTCTAATCGTTCGTTCTCTTCTTCTCCAAGGCATAAGGTAACAGATACACATAAATTCTCTTTAAAAAGCAAGTGGCTTGATTAGGATTAAGTACTACCTATCCGTCATTTCACTCGACGGATAGCTAATGGTCATGTAAAAATAGAAAACGTTAAAACTTCCTCTGGTTGAAATGTTAAAACTGGGAAATGTTTAAGTTCATGTTTCAATTAAAAACTGTTTACAGTTAGAAACACGTTTAGCTCTGAAATGGTGAGGCAAAAATGGTCGAAACGTCCGTACATTTTCGAACACGAAGCGCTAACGCTGTGGATTGAACGGAAGCGAGTTTCCCCCGGTCGTGAACGCGTGCTGTTTTAGACATTTAACGTCTGAAAATATACGTAAGTTTTCTAGTTACAGATCTGCAGTTTTGAGTTTGGTACTGGCCTATAAGTAACTATGATGTGGGTCTAAAAATAGTTACACCAATATGGTTCGATTCCCAGTGTGGGAAACTATTTGTGTGATGAGGGAGAATATTTTTTCTGAGTCTTGGATGTTTTCTTTGTATTTCAGTATGTAAGTATGTTTATAGTTGTCTACCCATAGTACAAGCCTAGAGCTTAGTTTGGGACTAAATAAATTTGTGTGAGATCGTCCTTCGTTTTCGGAATCATGTCTAAATAATTAGCTAAAGCCAAAAACCCTCATCACTGCACATTTTTAAATTTGTTTTTCTAATTATTTTACATTATCTGTGAAATAAGTAATCTTAAGGGGTTAAATGTAATTCAAAAACTTTAAAGTAATAGAATAGAAATCAGTGATATAAAAAAACACATTCCTACAAGAGCTTTCCTAGATCGCCGATTTGGAAATCCGGCAGCTGGGAGACGTAGCGATGGGATCGGATATCAAATAAAATTTGCTATCCGATCTAGAATCACTCCTGAAAATAAAGGGAATAGGTAAAATTAAACGGGTAAAAATTTACTTGTTCGGTTTCGTGTCATTAGCCGCACAAAATGTCCGAGGAGAAAATCCCTGATTTTTTCTTGATTTATTTCCTTGTTTTAACAATTTGATCTATATAATGGTCCTTTGCGATATAATTTCAACGCCAGTCCTCGAAATAAATCAGACTAACAAACGGACACGACGACAATAAAGTGATCTGTAAGGGTTGATAACAATTTCGTATTTCAGTATTTGGTAAGGAAACATAAAAAATGTGAACAATTGATTTTCTTTTTTTTCCGTATCAAGTGTTTTCAATTCTTGTTTCTTTTTACGCATGATCTATAGCATTATTTTGTAACTCAATGAGTGCAGCAGCCGCTAAGCCGCGTATCGACTGCTCAGTCGCTCAGTCGATACCGGTTGGCGCGCGCGCCGTGGCGGCTCGAACATGGAGCGCGGCGACACATCCGTTGTGGGTTTTAGAGATTTTGAAGCACTGCTTAAATTGCGCAGCTGTCAAAAAAATTCATACATTTTTTTCGCTGGGCGATTACGTTCCTCACCCCCTAAATCAAGTCCGATTTACTTACACGATTTTTTCAAGACTATGGAAACAATCATCATAAAATTTACTTTCATACTCTCATAAGACAATACCAAACATAGACAATAATCTACTACTAAGTTTGTACACCACTTAATTATAAGAACAATGTTAAATGTATACTTAGCTGGATTTAACCTAATTATAATAATAATGTATACTTACCAAAATTTAAAGAAAAATGTTTATATTAAATTGTATTATAAAAAATTGACGTGTAAAATGTACCATTTTATCAATAAATGCTTGAATCTTGAATCTTGAATCTTAAGTTATACCTATTCGTCTTTATACTATTATAGCTTCTGCGCGCGACTTCGTCCGCGTAGATTTCGATTATGGTTATTCTCTGGGAAACTTTTAAATTTTCAGGGAATAAAAAGTAGCCATGTATAATCTGTTGTTTCAGCGTAAAGGAGTAACAAACTAACAAATACACACAGACACACACGCACGAACGCACGCACTCCGAAAGCACGCACGCACGCAAGCACGCACGCACGCACGCACGCACGCACTGCCCACGTGCCCACAAACACTATTATACCGAGTAAGGTAAACTAGTAAACATATGATTTATTATACTATCTTGTATACCTCATCATTTTGAGGTGTAGTATCAACACTTCAGTCACATATAACTAGTCACATTTAACATTCCTTCCATATAATAATTTTCTACGCGACTTGCTTAGCACCTAGCGCCCGTCCGTCGCAGTTACGTGACCGCAAATGTCACGTGCAGATGTTTTAGCACCAATTCGTTATTATTTGATACATTCGTTCAGTAACTCGTACGTTTTGTTATGGCGTAACACGCGATATATGTACGACTCTTGAAATTACGTTTTGAAATATGCACAACGTATTAGACAAAATATTAAAGAAAACCCTTTCAAAAAATACCTAATTCCAAGCTTTAGGCTTGTATTTAGAGTAGCTACCTATAGCTAACAATAACATTTATAAGTAATTACGAAATGCTTTCGATTACATTCATTCTTATAGCAGGCTATTCTTTCGAATCAAATGGAGATTCGGATTGGAGTGTCCTAATCATAATACTATGAAAAATTAGTAATCAGCATCTGAAACTGTCATTCCGTTTCTATCAGTCTATTCCTTTACGGCGCGTCCCATAATTTAATTTATCACTACTTGACTTTCTAACTCATATTCAAACTCATCATTAATTTGACACATATACACAATGTTCGTTGTTCGAACGATGTCAAAAAAAGCTTGTTTATAGCCAATTGCCAATGTTTTTATACATGCCAACTATGGACCAAATACACCAAACGTTTATTCAACGCGCTAAGAGTACAATACAACAAAGCTTTTCGTATTTTGCTGAAACTACCTCCTTTCTGCAGTGCGAAAGGCATGTTCGCTGATGCGGGAGTGCCAGATTTCCTTGCCGTGCTTCAAGTGCGCTCTGCAGCGTTTTGGGAAAGATTACGAGCCTCAGACAATGAAATTCGGTCGATGGTATCTGATGATTTCGCGACGTAGGTAATTAAAAAAAAATCGGTCTACTTCCGGGTACATGGACACTTTTAGCTGACAGGCACCAGAAATGGACACTTTACTCTTAATAAAAAACTTCATACGGTCCAAAATTGATTGTTATCTTCTGTAAAATAAGAATCAAGTGTCCATTACTGGTGCCTTGCCCATTACTGGTGCCATCACCCTAAACGATTTATTATTTATCGTTATAAATATACACAATGACATCTATGTATAATTTTACGTCTACTGGTGATGCATAAGACAATTAGTAAATATAGGAACCGGATGCTAGTCCTTACAGAATTCCATCATGCAAATAGTATCGTAGACATACCTAGTGGGCTAACTCAAATCTCGGTAAACTGTAATTGCAAAGCGTGTGTGGCGCCCGTCTCCAAGTTTACGAAACTTTTGTTTGTAAGTAGTTGAATTTCTACTTTAACACTTGCTAAGAAATGCGGAAAAACATGTAAAAAACTGCCCCGAGCATACACCGGATGTACAGGGGCGCCCTCACTACTATTATTATGTTTTCTAACAAATTAAAGTATCCTGAAATCAAAGTGTATTTCTTTGTTGTACAAATGAATACAGAATTTATAGCATTTATGACACAGTTTCAGTGTAGTCAACTTAACGGAAAAAGGTGGCCGCTTTTTTCCGTTAAGTTACTCACTCATAGGTCGATTGTTATGGAGTTATGTGATATAAAGTGTGTATTCATTTGTACAGCATATAACCACTATTTGGTTTCAAGACAATGCTTTAGTTTATCCTCGTCCTGCCCAGTGTTCTTAATAAAGGACACATTCGATTTGGTAGTTTCAGCCCGGGAAATCAAATTTTATATGTAAAGTTGTCCTATGTGGACATTGGGCAGAAACTGGAAGTATAAACAAAAATGCTTGGGCAGGACGAGGTTATTAGAAATCGCAACAATAGTAATGAAGGCGTCACTGGACGGCCTGCGTTTGGTCAGTGCAGTCCTAAATAAATCCTCACATGTCTGCACAACGATCTCCTATCCGCACTAGTTCCATGAGGCAACGGCACTAGTTCTTTCATAATGAGTGCCCAGCCTAGCAGTGGGGTATTGTGTTCATGCAACTACAGGTCAATTCACAAGAGCTGGCACGAATGGATTTAATGAGTGAAAGTGCAGCGTCGTGACACTCCTAAGTGATGCGACACCATGCTGAGTGTGTTCACTTTTCGCAATTTGTTACATTATAATACAAATTAAAATCCTGCATGCTTATTAGCTAAGTTATCTTAAGCTTAAGTTATAAGTGTTATAACATAATTAGCTTTACAGAATGTTAGCTCTAATTAAAAATGTATAACTTTGCAGAAATAAAATTACTTTCTTATGCTTGTTATATTAAATAATAAAACGTTAAATGTATTGCATGTCAAATTAAAAGCTATAATTTGTATCTATTGGTATCTAAATATTATATGCGCGCAACTTACTCAGCTTCTAGATTAACAGCAAGAAACCCACAAAATGCCCCAAAAGTTTTGATTAAGTTATTAATAATTTTCCAATAAAAGTTTTTGTAATCTGGTTAACTTAATTCGTTTGTTGTTTTGTGTTTATGTCATCGCTCTCACGCGATTGAGGGGCTGTACTGAAACACGAACTCGTCTGTTATTCCTGTCCCTTTCACGCGGTTGTGATACGCCCAGGAACGAGAGGGATAGCGCAAGCTAATTAAGGTTAAAAATTACATCGCCTGCTAATAACTTCAACGGAAGGCGTTCATTTAACAATTAACCCCAAACGTAATAAATGGTTACCTACACTACAGCATTCCTTTTGTTAATCAATCAACACACAATAGGTACGTGGGAAATGTGTGGATCCAACTTCTGACAGGTTTTGCCTGCATTCGTAGCTATCATGCAAATTAATATCGGGCTCTTATTTAGGTAAAAATATAGGTATCTGCCATTTTTGAACTTGTTTTCTAAGTAAAGGCGTCCTTAAAGGCGGAGGACTTTATTAAAAATCCAAGTTTTCGAAGATGGGGTGCTGCCGCGTGCTCTACCATGTCCATGGTTTACCTCGTTTGGCATAAAAACGTTTCCCAAACTGATTAATTTCCCAGTCTTATCATACTAACTAAGATAGTCCTCAAATAAATCCTGAAATATTCACAGTTTCGGAAAAAAAAGCGTTTGCCCATTTGATATGTTTGGGAAATGAATCAGTTTGGGAAACGTTTTTGAGCCAAATTAAAGGGTACATATCTATTATTAGTTGCACTACTTGCACTAGGTACTTAGCTGGTACAAATTACTTAATATAACGAGTTACGTTGCAGAATATTTGTAAAGGATAGTTCAAAAAGTAAATTTAACCTTGCCGGGTTGCCACCAATACTAAATGCTGCACACCCAAGTTATGCAGAACTTAATTGCAGCGCATTTAGTCTGGTGAATTGCTTTAGAATCGAACATGGCTGTGAAAACTAGAGTTTAGGATATATTTAATGATAACGGACAAAATGTTCGTTATTTTCAACCACCAGCGCAAAAAGAGGTGTTATAAATTGACAGCTATGTGTGTGTGTGCCTGTATGTGGAACCGTAGTGAACGAGTGAACTGATTTGGATGCGTTTTTTTAAGTATGTTTTCTAGCGGTAGTTCTTAGCTAGAAGCTCTGAAAGGAGGGGTCATTGCACCATTATATCGGGGGTTATTATATTACCATTACCCGTACTTTTGCATTGCAAAGTGTATAATTTACAGAACTGGTGTAATTAGTAGGTACTTTCCTTTTAGATGGGTATAGAAAACATTATTTATGGTTAAACAGGTCATGTAGGTAGTACCCGGATAGAAAATGCCTTCATTCTAAAAAATAACTTTCAAGGTAGTTTAAGTGCGTGAAAAATATTAAATTTCTAAGAAAATTCTTTAGAAATTTTGCTAGATTAAATTATTATTTTGTCGATGACTTATTCAAAAACTGGTCAATTCTGGATTCCTTTTTACGGTCCGTGGACATTGTAATCTCAAGATAAATCTAAAGAATAAGATGAAATGCCTAATGAAATAAATGATAAAAGTTTAATGGTCAACTTTAAGAAAGGTAGATAAAATGGTAACAAAAAAGCTTGTTTATTAGTTACCTAACATAAAAACATCTCATCAGATGTTAAAAACTTATAAGATAATCGTTATTTCACTCTCTACCTAGGGCAAACAATCAGTCAGTCTTGCTTAAATTTACAACCTGGTAGATAAAACCTATGATTCAAAAGTAACAAAACTAAAAATCGACTAGCGACTTATACGAGGCACTCTATAAATTGTTTACAGCTACAACCATAACACGTTTTTGTCCAATCATTACACTCCCCATTATTTAAAATTGGTCTGACAGTTCACATATAACATACATAAACCAAAGTAATTAACCTTCTTTACGCAGTCGGGTACTAAAAATACGAACATATAAAATATTGATGATGCTGAGTGCAAGTTAAGTTTAATTCGTCCGTTTAGTTTGAAGAATTCATGATCAAAATACACAGTTAAGGAACAGCAAGTGCATAAACAGTGCACACCAAGTTCCGGGTAACGAGAGGCGCGTCGAGGAATTTATTAAGATACAACAGCACGAGTTGTACAAACAACTGTGAGTTCCGAAGTAAGTTGCGATGTGTTTATAGTAGTTCAACTTTGCATGGCCTCGGTTGGCCGAAATATATACTTTGTTAAAGTAGACACCACTTCCAGCCTCAACGATACGGTTTTCACAGCCACAGTTTAAATTAATTTAACCCTTAAATGCATGGTTTTTTTTAGATGCTTATAAGTTCTATTACACGTAATAATGTGCTGCGGGCCTATTATGGCTGCGTCTATATCGCGTGTCAAATGTGGATAAAGCATCCGTCACTCTCGTACTTATTTACGTGTCAGGAGGTGACGGATGCCTTATCCAAACTTTGTCACGCGATAAACGCAGCCATGTTACGGGCTCTAGGTAAACATATTCGAGTTTTAGTTAGTTGCGTGGAATGCATCCTACATCATGCATTTAAGGGTTCAATACACGGAACAATATAAGATATTATAAATTAGACGTAGGTACTTGATATATCAAATACAATGAGAACCTATAATATAAAATTAGCCCCGAATAGGTCAATAAACCATCGAATAAACAATAAATCCAATCCATCGTCGATGTTTTATTCGATATAAATAGGAACGTTAGTATTTATGGGAAGAAAATGTGTTGTGTGCGAGTTTAGGTGTTAAGTTTTAAAAGAGGTTCTGTCTGGTCGCCGTTTTTTTTCCTACCTGCCTCCGCCATACTCGACCTGAATGTTGAGACGTTTCACACGGATACGATCTGTTTTTGATGCAAATATGTCTTGTGTGGCGCTGCTTTTATTATTAACGTGACTGCACAACACAAAAGTTAAGAGAGAAGAGTACTAAACGTAAGAAAAAAAACGTTTAAAAAAAACAAAAACCCGCCTGCAAAAAGCAAAAAATAAGTTCTTTAAAATGGTAGGTAAATAGGTCCATCTGAAGTCTGCTTTTGGTTAAAATATTGTTGGACGCCGACTTCAGTTGGACTGACCTATTTTTTGCTTTTTGAAGGCGGCTTTTTTTTAAATTATTTTATACTTTTTAGTGATCATAATTATGCTGTTATTGTGCCACTTCTCAATTAATAAGAAACAATAGAACATTTCTATTTCGGCGCAAGCAACGCCGTGTGAAAGTCATAGTCATATATTTAAACCTAAATATGCCTCGTCATAGTCGCTCAACTATCTTAATCGAAATATCTTGTCGCCACCCTCGAAATATATACCGTTTAGGAGTTCCGGTGGCCATCTGCGGTCTTCATCATCAGTTCCACTTCACTAAATAGTGCTTACCAAGACCAAATACACGAGTTACAATGAAAAATACCAAAATCGCTATAGGTGTGCCTATAAATTTTGAAGAGTTCCGTCGATTCCTCATGGATTTCACCATCAGATCTTCATTTTGATAAGAATGGAACTAATCGGGAAGCACCAGCTTTCAAATAAAAAAAGAATCATCAAAATCGGTTCACCCAGTCGAAAGTTCTGAGGTACCTAACAAAGAGAACCTCCTCCTTTTTTTGAAGTCCGTTAAAAATAGGAACCATCGACACGAGAGGAAGAAGAAGTATATATTAATCTCTGATTACTATAAGGGCACTTTGTCTATTTACTAAATTTTAAAGAATTACATTAGGAGGAACATACTGCATATTTTAAACATAGTACGAGGGCCACACTGAAAGTTTTGCGTAACTTGGAAATAAAACAATTTATAACTATAATTATACATTTATTGCTTCTCAAAATATTCGCCATTACATTTAATGCATTTATTCATACGCTCAAACCATTTTTCGAAGCACGAGGCCCAATCATTTAAGTCCATGTTTTCAACGTGTTGGTTGAACGTCGTCACTGCTTCTTCGGGGGTCTTAAATATAAAACCTCTCATCAAATCCTTGATTTTGGGGAAAAGGTAAAAATCGCAAGGTGCTAGGTCTGGACTATAAGCAGGATGAGTCACAATCTCCACCTTTTCCGAATCCAAAAATGCCTTTGTCTTCTTCGCGGTGTGAGGAGACGCATTGTCATGGTGCAAGAGGATACGGCTTCTTGGTCGTCTCTCGCGAACCTTTTGAAAGACATTAGGCAGACAAATGGTTGTGTACCACTCGGCATTAACTGTTCTTTGATTACCTAATGGCACACTAGAAATAAGACCTGTTTTTGAAAAAAAACAAGCAATCATCTGCTTGCCTACGCTTTTTGCTTGGTGAACTTTTGTTGGCCTGCGGTCACCTTCAAAGACCCATTCACATGACTGTTGTTTTTTTTCCGGATCGTAGCAATATATCCATGTCTCGTCTCCTGTTACTATATCATATACGGCATTTGAACGCCCGTCGTTATACTTCTGCAGCATTTCTTGGCACCAATCAACACGGGCCTGTTTCTGAGTTGATGTCAGTTCATGGGGAATCCATCGACAACAAAGCTTCCTGACTTTTAAATATTCTTGTAAAATTTTTTGAATTTGGCTCATACCAATCCCTAATTGTCCACGAATTTCGTCATAGGTGACTCGCCGGTTTTCTTCTATTAGTCGCCGGACAGCAGCCACATTTTCTCCAGTGACCGCGGTGGACGGCCGACCTTCACGAGAATCGTCATAAAGTGAACTCCGGCCTCTATTAAATTCTGCGTACCACCGTCTCACAGTGCTCAAATGTGGTGCTTCAAGCCCAAAAGCATTTTGAAGGCGAACACTACATTCTTGCGGAGAAAGAGAACATTTAAAATCGTAAAAAATCATTGCCCTAAAGTCTTTTCGCGTCAATTCCATTTTTAGTGCCAATTCGTCACTTTAAAACGTCAGAAAAAAACAAATTACGATCAGTTTCCCGACAACTTTTATTTAATTCCATAGACAATGAGCTATATTTTTGAAAATGATATAATTCTAAATTCAAATGTTTATGAGTGGCCAGGAGTGCAAAACTTTCAGTGTGGCCTAAGTACAAAGAATTTCCACACAAATAAATATTTTTTTACATGTGGCATACCTACGTAGTTATTCTAGAAGCATACTACCTATACGGAAATAGAGCCGGCCGAAAACAACATTAAATGAAACAAAGTAAAACAAAACAAGAGCTTTTGAGAAAGAATACCAGGGATCATATTCTATTCAGAGAATGAGTGGTTTAAACAGCACCATTTTGACTTCCTCCCCATATATCTATTACACAACTTGAATAGTATGTGCTTTGCTCGAACCGTGAGCCCAGTGTTAGGGTCTAATCTATTATTCCTACCTATCCATCCTGCAAACGCACTACACACTAAATTTTAAATGGGGCTGGGCTGGCGACATGCAATCATACAACGGATTTTTCTAGAAGTGAACGTCTAAGCCAGGAAACAAAGAGCGAATGATGAAAATTTCAAGAGCTAGTAATCATCATCAAAGCATGAAAAGTAAGCTAAATCCTTTAATAATTTACAATATTGTCAGAGTAAATGATTTAGCTTAATTGACATGACTTATTTGTCATTTTATTCCAGAAAATAAGACAGTTCCCGGGGGATAGCGAAATCCTATTTCTACACGGGCGTAATCGCAGGCAAAAACTAGTTTTACATAAACTCACCAAGAGGTTTATAAGTTTCAAAATTATTATTTATTATTATTTATTAAAATTTATTAACGATAAACAATTACAATACATCAATAGAACATTGTCCCACAACTTTTTTTACACAGTTTGACTGCGGGATCATTGAGTCTCTTTACTAGGATATAACTTTACTTAAAAAATAATTTTAAAATTTATATAAGGCTAACAAAATAATTGAACATTCTTCTTTTAAACTTTGCCTTATTGGCAAAATAAACATCTGCATCTATGCTTTAACCCTGAATGTATGATGTGATTTTTACAAATCGTAAAAACTAGGACGTACCTACTCGTAAACAAGTAGTATTACCATTATCACTTTGTTGGTTATTGACATAAAGGGTGATCTTTCATGACACAACTAACACCATTTCTCATTTGCAATGGCGGTTTTGTTAGGAGAGAATAGAACTTGCTCACTGCGCTCTAACACGAGATCACTCGAGGCTTGACTGTTAAGTATCTGCGTCAAAGCCTGCACGAGATGTTATTATGTAATGTTAGGTGTTTCTACTTTCGCGTTCCGAACTTATTTATTAACACCGAGGTATGTATACATATAATAAAATATATTATATAATATAATATAATATGAGCTGTGTGGTTGCCGGCTTAGAATAGTACCACTCCATGCCTTCCCGTGGATGTCGTAAGAGTCGACTAAGGGAATAAAGGCTTGTAGTACTGTTAGGCGATGGGCTTGCAACCTGTCACTAATACGCTGGTAAACATCTTAGCCTGATTATGCAAATTGTGGTTACAGAATTATCAACAAGCTTTTAGAGTTGTTGGCAATTCTGCAGCTCTGCCTACCCCAAACTGGGAATAAAGGCGTGAGTTTATGTATGTATGTATGTAATAAAATATCACAATTTTCTTTACCTGAATCGTGACTGCGGCGTAGAATTTTGTGTACGTACCTATTTCATTTCATGTTACGTCTGCAATGTAACATGGAACACTGGATATTGTAGTGTATTCTAAATATATTTGAGGAATTTAAGCTACTTTGTTTTCTTTACTTCTTGTAAGGCTGTGTGGCAGGACAACTCGCTTTATGTTGGCCAGTGAAAGTTTTTGTTACAACTACTACGAGTAAATCCGAGACAACCAATAGATACGTAACCAAGTTTAAATCCTTCAGTCGGTGCATACAGTGCACAAATCGGGTAAGTAACATAAACCCAGTATTTTGTGTAAACCCTGCACTAGAAATGGTGCTTGATCAAGCAGTCCTGAACGTCTTACAGTTCTATAACATTTTGACACAACTTAATTTTACTTAATATTATATAAAACTAAATTAATCCTTTGATTTCAAGTGCGCACATATGGTTGGCCTAATTTGTGAATGCGTAGAAAGCTGGTGGTCCCGGGTTCCATCTCTTATGATTTTTTTTTTCGTTATCCATGTGCCCATAGTGAAGACCTTAGCATAAAAAGGTCTTTTTGTGACATTATCCTTCGATACAATTTTCATTATCTTCTTAGAAAATGCTGCCATTTCTAGGCGGTTGCTGCTGCATTCCTCTTTTTTTAAATATAGTATTAATGCAGCACTTACCCGTGAGTCCGAGTTGCACTAAATTTATGATAAGGTCAGTTTCGTTGTAAAAGTGTAGGTTTATATGTTTACGGTATAGGTAATATACCTACTCGTGAATGTTACACAGAATGAACGTGACGTTATTTTGGGTATTAATAATTATCTGTATATTAAGTAAATAAAAGAGCAAAAACGTGTGTACCCAGTGTAGAGTAATTATTTAACGGGTGCGTTGCGACCGTTAACGTGTAATTAAATATTCAACGTGGATGTGTTCGTGTCACGGGACCATTCGCGTAATACCTTGTACACAGGCCAATTAGAAGCCGCCGCTTGTTGCTTTTAATAATTCAGAATTATTCTTTTAGCGCATTCGTATTTGATACCAATTGGATTGTATTGGAATTGAATGTCAAAAAATGCAATTTTTGCATAGATACTCGTACTTCGTCGGTGTTTTTTAATTTTTAAAGTGATGGGTATATTGTTAAACTCAAATACATAACAATCATCAGTTAATATCTAAGGTTAAGTACCAATTTCGCCAAACGATGTTAAATGATTATCAATATTAATCGACTGTTAGTTCTTACATTTTGACAGGTGTTACCACTCTAATCGTCTGTTAAGTAGTTGGTGAAATTCGACATAATTTCGTTTAACATTGAATAATATTTAACATCGTTTGGTGAAATGCGTACTAAGACTATTAGGTAGACACGTTCTCACTTTAGGTATTCGCTCGAGAAACCATATCTTTGAAAAATTTAAACTTATCTTGGTAACTTCTGTAAAGTAAACGTGGTAAGCCGATCCGGTAGAGAATAAACACTAGGACCCGGTACCGAGGCTCAGTTTCATTGCGCGATAGCCCGCATGCTTGTAGCAATCCATTGACGAGTTGTTTTAGCAATATTGAGTCTGGAGCTATTGTAGCGATGCAATGTATCACTACTCCATACCATCTGACTTGTCTTAGGTCTTATTTAGTAAACACTTTAATAACCTTTAATAACCCTTTTCCCCTAAAATTACAATTTTGTCATGGAAAAACCATCTATGATGTAAAATAAGGAAAATAGTGTGCAAAATGTGGTCTCTAGTTGCTTTATTCACCAGAAAACGGCCGTTTTAGCCAAAAACGATACATTTCGAGGTTATAAAACTGTTTTCTAAATAAGACAAGTCGGTTAGTATGGACTTTAAAGCATCATCATCATCATCATCATGTCAGCCGAAAGACGTCCACTGCTGGACATAGGCCTCCCCCAAGGCTCTCCACTCAGACCGGTCTTGTCGGTGTTGTCTTTAAAGCACGCGTGCTGTCAACCTGAGTATTTAAGGCGAATACATCGTTTTAGAAAAGTGTCGTCTAGCTATCATATTTAAGTTACAATGTGTTGCTACTGCATAGGATTGAAAATTATCCCTGGCCTCTATTTTACATTGTCTTCACAACTATTGTTGTCACCGTTACAATAGCTTTTATTAACTTGACAGTAATGCAGGCTGGATCATAAACAACACAAATGCAACGGGGGAAAATGTAATACAGAATTAAAGCCCTAGGGCACTAGACAATATGCATAATGCTATCTATCGTAAACGATTATAGAAAACTATCCAATTGTAAGGAATTGACATAAGCGCTTGACGCGACCGTGCGCCAGCTTACGCCAAACTTATACATTTTTGATAACGATATCGTTCGCCGATTCAATATTCACGTTAATTTAGTACCTACTGTTAGTTGCTATACGTACTGGTGAGTATCGTGAAATACGTAGTAATACTATCAAGGGCTTTTCGATGGTTCGATGACACACTATGAGAACTAGGAGCAGAGATGTGAGATACTAAAAAGTATTCACAAGTTGCTTGGAAATTCAATTCAATGAAATAGCCCGTAATAATTTGACGTGTGTGCGAGACGCTTTGACCTTAAAATCCCAACCCTAAATAAAATAAAGTCTTATATATAACTACAGGACGCTCGCGACTTCGTGCGGTATTTCATCCCGTCGGGGATCGATTTCCTTAAAATCCTTTCTAAGTGCACCCCTAGTATACGCAAGGAATTCTCCCTCCAAATTTCAAGTCCATAGGTCCAGCGATTTAGGCTGTGCGTTGTCTATCAGTCAGTCACTCAGTCCCAGCACCGTTTTGTATACTTAAAAGATACCTGGTAATTAGGATCTTTTCCATATATTCCATGCATCACAACTACGGATTATAAAGATCATGAAATTAGAAGAGAACTTTGCAGACAAAAGTTACGTGTAAATCTTTCGCGTGAGGCTTTGGAAAAATCGTTGCCATTACAAGCGACGAGACCTATTCGTCGGCGTCGGAGCGCCCGGCGCTGGAATCAATCAGGTCCATGATCGCGTATCAGATCATCAATGTTTCATATCGACGGCAAATAACGAACTCCTACGGAAAAGTAACCGCAAGAGATTTATTGTTACTGTTACGACAAGAAAACACAACTGTTGCAATTAGAATTGTGTCAAGACAAATAAGATAAATATCACTGAATCTATTTTCAGTACCCTTACTTGCTGTTTCCTCATAAAACTTGGTACCAGGACTAAAAGAAAACGTAGGGATTAGAGTTATTTACCTATATTGCGTTGAGTGGATGTTTCCCGATCTTATGAAGACAAAATCACCAGTGATAAAAAACGCTTGAGCATAGATCTACGTCGTAATTATAAAGGTTTGAGATGTTGTCACAACCTTATTAACACTACGAGTACTAATGAGGACGTCTGCCAAATAGATATAATTAAATGAGTGCCTTGTACCTGATATTTATAATTAGGATACACACACGTTAAAAATTTAAACACAGTTTATGAAAGTAAGCGTTAAAAAATTCTATTTTTTTCTAGTTTTTCTTCCATATTTACGTTTTAGTTCATTTTAGCGCAAAATTAAGTTAGGCAATATTATAGATCACAAAACTCGCTATAACTTTTGGATTGAAATACTTTTTCCACGACCTCTAGGAACGAGGATATGGAATCATCTATGGAGAGCTATCGTCGAAAATTTCTACCTTTACACTTTTCCTCCCATATTTACGTTTTAGTGAATTTTAGCCAAAAATGTACTTTGGCAATATTGTAACTCACAAAACCTATAATTTTTGAATTGATTTTTTTTCCGCGACCTCTACGAAAGAAAATATGGAATCAACTATGAAGTTCTAGTGTAAAATCAAATACTTTTGCGGTACTGAATATTTACTTAAAACCTTTCAGGTAATGGGAAAATGCCCCCGTTTTCGCCAATGTTTGAATTTGAACTCCATTTTCTAAGATGCGAGGGTTTGAAAGTCACAAACTTTACAAGGTAGCTAAGCCACGTCCGACCATTTCCTTATTACTATTACTAGGCATAGTAGAAACTTTCAATTTGTTGATAATTTTGTCTTTTAAGGGATTGCAAAACTACGATTTGCGCTAAAATGTAGTAGTTACAACGAAAATATGGGAAGAAAACTGGAAAAGGAAGCAATTTTTGACGGTAGCACTCCATAGATGATTTCATATCTTCTTTCCTGGAGGTTGTGGAAAAACTATTTCAATGCAAAAGTTACAGCAAATATTGTTTAACTACATACATACATACATACATAAACTCACGCCTTTATTCCCAGTTTGGGGTAGGCAGAGCTACAGAATTGCCAACAACTCTAAAAGCTTGTTGATAATTCTGTAACCACATTTTGCATAAATTGTTTAACTACAGTTTGCGCTAAAATGCACTAAAACGTAAATATGGGAGGAGAAAAATGTAGCATTTTTTAACGCTTGCTGCCTATAGACGATTCCATATCTTCGTCCCTGGAAAAAATCTTTGAACCCAAAAGGTTTAGCAAATTTTGCATTTTACAATATTGCATAACCCATAATTAGCACTAAGTAGAATGAACTTTAACGACATTGAAGGCATAAAACCGAAAAAAGTGACAGTTTTTCCAAGATGGCGGAGAAAGATATAGAGCTAGAGGGACGAAAAAATTTTGTTACCATAACTATGTGGACCTTTACAACATGTCAAAAAACCATAACAGTTGGACCTTTTTTTAGGGCACCGGGTCCGGAACAACAATTTACTAAATGTACGACGAAAAGTTTCGTATGGGCTGCACCTTTTTCGGTAAACAATACTTCCGGTTCAACTTTCGGAATAGCGATAGGCAGATCCGTATCCTGCAGGGTCAAAACCCTCTGACAAAATTATTCTGACCCCAACTGTTACATGATTTGCCGCTTGCATTGTCTAAAGACGCGTTTTCCAGTTTTGAGCCTAGTCATACATCCCAAATAGCATTTATTGTTGGCATTCGGTCGGGCCACATGTACCACGTTGATTGGTCAACGGTTAGATTTGGCCATCTTTTTCAGGTAGGGCCTACAACCATTGTAGCATTGTCAACTTTAATATTTCTGGTATAATTCAGAAATGCCAACAGTTTTTAAATGGCCCAAAGTTGGTAAATGGTTGGGCGTAACGATAATATTTTATTGTATTGGGTAAATGTTAATTTAATGCAGGAACACTAACTATATGCTAACGGATTCCCTATTGTTGGCCAATTGAGGCCAAGGGAAAATGCTACTAAGGATAAAACTAAACTTAATTAGTTTTCTTAGCACGAAAGTCTACCGGTGCTAAAAATATAATGAGGGATGACATAGAGTGAACTAAACACGGCGGTTCGTTTAATACTTCATTAAAGTTCAGCTCCCGACTGAATAGAGATCCCGCAAACACTTTAATTAATATCACGTGAAACACGTAATTACCATTAGGGACCAAGGAAGCATCGTTTAATTAAACTAAAGGTGTCAGGTTGCTCATAACTAAGGTCCTGTTCAGATGAACTAGTGTGGCTGGGAAATAAATAAATCATTTAATGAAGAAAATCCGGTCAAATGTGACAGACTAGCGCACCGAGGGGTTCGTATAACGGGCACAAAGCTGTAGCTTATTTTATTGACCGTAAGAATAACTGTTTTAAACCAGTTAAGACCAGTTAAGATTTTATAGATGCATGACATTATTTTATAAGAACGAACGGACGTTTTAAACTCCAGTACTAAGTTTATCCATAAATGATTTGTAGGTTTTCATGTTGTGTTGAAGCGACTTTTATATTGTTTTAGCATTTTTTAGAAACATATATTTCCGTTTTTTGTGGATATATATTGGTCTATGTTGCGATTTTAAATAAGTAGGTATTTATTTAAAAGATGAGATTGAAGCCCACCGATTTCTGACAAACTGAATATAAGTCAGACAGACGTCGGTTGGTATCAGCGCCTAATCGATCTCACGTAGAGGTATCAACCACGCAATGAATCATAAAGGTCCTAAAAATAGGATAGAAATAGGGGCTATATTGGAATCCCTAGTCGTCATTTGTCCTAATGCATCGTTTGTCCGAATTATAGTTTATGCTAAAGCCATTTCCGAATGAATTAAAAAAAAAAAATGTTGTTAAAATACAACTCTAAACTAACCTAACCGCAGGTATTTTTGGAAAGCTTAAAAAGTTGTCAGACTCAGCTGAAAACCAGTTTAGGACAATCAATAATTCGGAAAAATCGTAACGATTCCGAGGGACACCCGTAGAAATAAGTAAAGGTAAGAAACTTAAGTAAAGCTCCTCTTGCATGAAGTTGTGTACAAAACTTATATGGAATTTACGACAAATTTCAACTTTACTTAAGTTTTTTACCTATAGGTACGTAACCTTAAGGGTTAGTGAAATAGACCATGGAACCATGAACCATGAAAAACCTTGTAACAGGAGCCGTACCATTTTTTGCATGCATATGGCTTGTTCCCCATAAACTACCTTTTTTAAAAATTCAAATCAAATGCGAATCGGACTTCCGTACTGAGAGTTCCATATTGAGGAAAGGGATCTAAAAACAAATAACATAATCGTAATGCTTCCTGTACTATTTCAGACTATTATCTACCTATATCTGCGCCAAATTTCATCCAAATCCGTGCAGCCGTTCTGGCAACAATAACAAGTAGCAATCATCCAAACTTTCGCGTTTATATTATTAGTAAGATTAATGTACAACGAAATAACGCCTTTCTTCGTATTCCCTTAATAATAAATGATTTATCGAGAAAACGCTCATTTAAAGTCACTTTGTTTAAATCAACATTAATTACGCTGCGTAGGAAGCGTAATGAGGGCGAGTAAGGATTACTATCAGACTCCTGGATCAAATGAAATAATTTAGGGAACCGAACGTTTTAGAAGAGGTGTCGAGCTACTTGAAGTTAGGAGAGAATTTTGGATGTTTCCGGTTTAAGTATATCCATTTCACTTATTTTCACAGAATAACATACCTCCTCGTATACAAACTGTGTGAAATTGGACGCGACAAAAAAAGATCATCACTGAACATATTGGATTATTTCCCAGTTAACATTTTATAGATGCATAATATTATTTTATAAGAACGTATGAGAGTCGATTTTGGCCTTCGGGGGCTTTTAGTAATTACTTATAATATAAAGGTACGTAAGGGATTAGTCCTTAATAGGTTTGATTTCAAACTTTTGAATTATTCCGCTCTGATTTTCACGATCCTCATTAAGCACAGACTATTCCGTTAAATTCAGAATCGTAAAGGTGTACTTAGCTATTCTGTTGAGATATCCTTTAGGGTAATGGTTTTCTTACGTAGTAATTTTAGGGTATAATTTGCTTTTCAGTACTGAAGCAAAATAAAAATGAAGTTTCGTTACTGAGCTTAGAGTAAATCCAAGTTAAACCCCTAAAATATGAAAGTTACATTAATTAAGATGTAAAATACAATACACAAACACTTATCACTACACTTATGAGAACTACAATTTAAAAAACCGCTAAGCAATATGAAGTATTGTCGTTCTAACGAGTTATTACTCGTATTAAAATAAATTGATATTTCTTGACATTTTGTACAAAATTAATAACTAAGAACAGTTGCAGCATGTGTATAGAATTAACACAATTTATTTTAACCTTAAACGGCTTGTATACTGAAAAGATGGATAAAGCGCCAGTTGTTAATTCAAATAGTTACTTCTGACGCTTTGTCTGTAACTTTACTAATACGCAAACATATAATCAACTAACTTCCGCTTAAAGTCAACCAAACTTCAAACCTTTCAACAGAATTTAATGGTAGAAAGCAGATTATGCTCAGCCCGTGTAACAAGGCTCGTACGGCTGAGGTCATTACCGCATAATTAACGTATCACCTGTCACGGCTCTGGCCGTAAGCGCATTATCATTTTCCCGGACTAGACTATCCTGTACAATTGTATAAGCGCCGCGTGTACGCGTACCACATTTAATATATTCATTATACGCGTATATTCATTCAGTATTCACGTCTATAAAATACCCACCACGAGTAGCACAAACTCACAAAAGCCAGTAAATTCAACTAATTCTATACAGGTAGGTACTTTAAAGGTAGATTCAAAATCCGTTATTCATATAAGAATTGGGAATATAACAACGTATATTTTAAATCTGACCTCATTTTTATACTCAATTTAACTCGTTAAACGTGCTAAAATCGAATGATGTAGCCTTTGAGCTTTATAATAAAAGGATCATCTACGTACGAGGACTTCAACACGATTAAAAACTCCGTTTTTTTGTAGGTACCAAAGATCTCGGATATCCATAGGTTCCTACGTTACACTTTTGTCGCAAAATATGTGATCGTGATGTACATGAAAAAGACGGGTAAAATCTGTTGTTAAAGATGTACAAACTTAATAAGGTACAAAGCATATAGATAGTCGGATGATTTAAACTGACTTTTGTTTCGTTTTAAAAATCGGTTGTCTCTGCAACTTTCTGGTTATATAATTTTGCTTAAATACGAGTAGTTATATTTTTGGTAAAGCACGAGTTCGAGCTATACACAAAATAATCCAGGGCGTTGATGAGTAAATGTGACCAATTTATATAAAGGGAATCGACCTGGTTTTATTCGGGTAGTATAAAGATCATTTATTGTAACGGCAGAAAAAAACTGGATAGAAGAAGTTAGTCAATCAGAACAAAAAATATAACGTGAATTTTCATTTCGTCTTCCTGTCAGTAGATCATCATCAGGGTCTATATCGTCTGCCATAATTATTTTTAGTTATAATGTATTTTAGGTCATATTTATCGCAAGCCATAACGTATTTATTTAAGGTTTTGAAGCTTGCCTACGGCGCCTGATATGATTAACATGACCACTCTGTTGAGAGCGAAAACGAAGAAGAAGAACGTATTTTTTAATAAAGTTACCTTTTCAGGATTATTATAAACCAAATCCATCCTACCCTAGCCTTGTCTATAAGTTAGATATTTTAGAAGTTATGAAAAGTTTACGGTTCTAGAGATATTTATTATGACTATCAACAATTATGTCAACAATGACATAATAACCAAACAAAAGAGAAACAACGGGCTCGCTCAGCATCACCTTTACTGCCATCACACTACTTTCTTCGTCGGCAGCGTCGCTATCATAGTGCGAGATTGAATACAGCTGAATCGCAGAAAGAAATGCCCGTATAGTATAGTTGAATACCCAAGAAATCGGAGCAGTATAGTGAAAACCGTAAATCGACGGTAACGCTTGCCACCGATAGTTACGTTGGTTATTCGGTAACGATGACGGACACCCCTTTATTCTTATAAAGACGCCATGACGCTATCATTAGTCAAACGTTATATTTGATCGTGAGGTGCAGGCGTAGAGGCTTGCCTTTTAAGGTACGGTTCGTTTAAAAGTAGATGAAGTAAAAGGAGAAAATTGCTGTTATACGCGTAAAATCGTGAGTGAAATATTTGTAAGAACAGCTGTCTCAGCACCTGTGTCGTCTGTTTTTCACTGTTATTTACGACCAGAATTTTTAAATTCAGCTTCCCGTATCTCTAGGGTTTCGCGGCCGTAACTAGAAATATGCAAACTAGTGCGCAAAGTAGTTTGTGCTATTTTTGTTACTCGTACTTAAAAAAATGTTTGAGTCCAAATAAAATATTAGCATTTTATAATTGTGTCGTAAACGGTTTGAAATCTGTTTGCTACTATTTAAAACTATTTGAGACTTTTAACTAACGTCCAGTGTTCTAAAAACAAATTATTCATTTCCGTATTGGCCGGACCGATAACTCTTCTCGAGTTGCTGGTGTTTAGGGCGGTGATTACTTCTCATCAGGTAATCCGAATGATTGTATGCCTCCCTCGCGTTTAACAAATCAGGCCAAGTGCGAGTCGGACTCGCGCCAGAAGGGTTCCGTACGATTATCTCTACAACATTAGCAAAAAACGGCAAATATATCATGTTTGTTTTATGGGAGCCCCCTTAAATATTTATTAAATATTTCATTTATTTGTTGTTATAGCGGCAACAGAAATACATCTTCAGTGAAAATTTCAACTGTTCATGAGATACAGCCTGGTGACAGACAGACGGACAGACGGACAGCGTAGTCTTAATAATAGGGTCCCGTTTCTACCCTTTGGGTACGAAACCCTAAAAACTACTAGTTCTAGCATAAATCTGGTCTAGAAATCATAAACGTAGTATGAAACAAACCCTTAAGTAATTCGTTTCGTTCTAAACGGTTTATTTAACAATTCCTAAGTATTAATGCCAATAATTAGATAAATGTACACTCAATTCCACATACTATTTTTCCTTTTATTCGATAACGCTAAGCCAACGCTGCAAAAGCGAAACAATTTGGTTTGGGATTCATTAGATTACTGTCCCGAGCAATTGGATCCATAAAATAAACACGTATTGCAATCCGGACCTCTCTTGTTTGCCGAAATAGGCAAATTTATTCCTGGTTTTTATACCCCAACGTTTGGTTTCTCTGAACTGCATAAAGTAATTACTGACTGGCACATACGTATTCCATCCCAAAAGCAGTATTAAAGATTTGAATGGTTAACTTTTAACGGGTAACTTTAACTTGCATTAAATTTTCGAAACTTTAACGTTTTAACTGCTAGCCATTTTAGATGCTAGGCTCAGGGAGATGTATTGGCTGACGGGACGTAGATCACAATTATCTTTATTAATTTAATTGAATAATTAATAATAACATGAAAGCAAAATTTCTGTATACAAAACAATCCTGAAACCCGTATGGACCTATGGAATACAACTGTGGTATTTAGTAACAGTAATATTTAAATACTACAAATATTCCAGAATGGGACTATCAGAATTATGCTGGACATTCCATACTACTCGTACATAAACAACAAACTTATGTATACATCTGCATCTAAACCTCAACACCGTCAGCCATGAGATAGCTACGTACAGCAAATAATAGACTATCTAGACATGTCAATGAGCTGGCAAGCAAACTAGAGGGGGCTGGAAGTGTGACCCATCGAAGGCTCAAACGCACAGTTTGCCTGTATCTAATGTCAGGCAAATTTGAAGACGGTGACTAAGTGGAACTCAATGGAGTATTCCTTTATTACCTTATAACACATACAAAGAAAAGACTTATTGTGTTATTGCACAGATTGCCACGGATAATAATATATCAGAGAAAAAAAACGTTTTAACGATTAATGAAGTTAACTTTTTAATTAACGAATGAACGGTAACGAAGTTAACTTTTACATTAACTGTGCCCGCCTATGACCAAGACTTAACGAAGAACGATCCCGCACCTTCTTTGAATGGCAACCCTGTTCTGGTACTCGGGGGGTAATATGTTTTAGTGACCGGTCACAAAAACGCCAAGTAATATGACGAGGAGTTTAGCCCTAAACTTTCACACAGACTTGGATTAAAACTGCAATAAATAGTTAAGCACATTCTTTATTTTTAATTGACTTAAATATTATCGAGAATATCGCATTTTTTTAATATTTTTAACCTTTTCTTACTCCTTTGGGGTCAATTTCTTATTCCTCTGTACACTAAAATTAAACAGTTAATAATTATTTGAATGAGTTCATAAAAATGAGTGCCTATACAATATTCATGTTTCTAAATAAATCTGCTTTCATGGGAGAATATATTTGTAAGTCTAATAAGCAAAAAATATATGACAGAGGAATAAGACAAAAATCGCGACCTCGAAGAATCACCCAGCCCCTGATAAAGAAATCAATACGGGGAGCCGGGTTTCTAAAGTAGCACGATTAGCCACCTTAATTGCACAGCAGAAGACCCAAGCAAGTTTTTTAAAATTAATGTTTCGGATTGTAATAAATGAAAAAAAAAAATGGTTTGTTGTCCCGAATGCGTTCCTATATCAATCATCAGATTATAATGAACTCTGAACTCTGCTCGGGTACACAGATTGGCAAGCCGGAGCGTAAAGATACTCAGAGCACTTGTTTGTATGCAGAGGACCCTGCAAAGATGCACTACGCTGACTAACGTTTCTATTCGATTCGTTTTAAACCAATCGCGTCACTGGGAGATGACGTGATACGAAAAGTCACGTGGTCTACCAGTGACGCGATTGGTTTAAAAACGAATCGAATAGAAACGTTAGTTAGCGTAGTGCATCTTTGCAGGGCCCTCTGTAGTGTTTTAGAGTCGTCGCTGCTAAATAATTGACTAAAGCAACCGACTGGTTTCGGGGCGGATTGCGCGAGCCAGGCAAACAGCGCTCGGTCCAAACCCAACGAATACTTAGAGCATTCCACATTGTATCGGCATAGCTATGTAGTCAAGAAACTTATGACATCGATTTTCAAGTTCATATTTATGTCGCTTTCTCAGTCAGATGAAGTACCCATCTATAAGCTTTTTGAGAAAGCAAGACGATTACGAACTTATCCGATGTCGTACGATATGGACATGCATACGTATGTGCATGTTTCAAGACGCATCAAAACTTAGGCAGTGCGTCGGCATAACAACATCTAGATGTGTGTCCTAACATCTCTAAATGTCTATTCTCAAATACTTCGCAACAAGTCTAGGTACAAGTGACTTTGAGTCATCACTACACTACCCCCCTTGCTATTAAGGAGGGTTCTCTTACACGCTATTATTAAGGAGGAGTCACAACTTCACTCCACTACATCCAAGCAAGCTTAATATTTTGCTACACTACCTATGTCCCTTGCTTTTAGGGAGGTGCTACACTTTCCTACAGACTTTCATTATATTTATGGAAGGGCTAACGATTTAGGCAAAGTCGTTGTGTCAAAAGCACCAGATTTAATTTATACAAAACGGGATTGGCCAGAGAAGTCTTGAAACTGTAGTTCCGCTGACAAACCTTGATAAGCCAGTTCGACGTTACCTCACTCTTAAAGGAAACAATGTGCGCCTGAGAGCACAATTTTTATGATAGATCTCAGTGTAGCAACGAGAAGTTAATTAACAAACGGCATAAAAAACGTTTCAATATTTTGCAACTGCATAAAAAACTGAGAAATTACGGTTTCAGCAATATTATAACTTAAGTTTCGATACATTTCGACAACATGCTTAACTTAAGGTTGCTTGTAGACTAAAGCATTAGCTATAAGTAATCATTCAAAAAACGTATGCTCACGTATATTCTCAAGTCTATCAGCACCATTAGAAAAAGAAAACTCACTGGGTAACAGTATTTCGGAAGGACGACGAAAATATTATGCAACAAGAATAACTATTATATTGTGATAACGATGAAACCCACAACACGCGGCGAACGTGTCTAAAATTTTGAATCAACCTGAAATCAGTGGATTGTTTCGGACTTAAAAGAGGAATGAGTTTAAATTATTTAAGATCTTGCGAGGCCTGAATTCCGCCGGGTTCCCATTGACATTCGCTCATTAATATTGTCCGTTTTTCCTTCCGGAAAGGCGGTTTCCCGTACATGCTAAATGAGCCCTAATGTTATTGTTGTGTTTTTCGGTAGGGCTGTTGTTTCGATGATTGATGTCCTGTTTGGAAGTCAAATTAAAACCGCTGCGGAAAGTTATTAGCGTTTGATTATGATGAAGCTATTATGAATTGCAGTTTCGTTTTAAATCTACGTTACGTGGAATAATAAAATTGCTGTCGGAGTCTTGTTGTGAATTTGCACATTTTATGCTAATTACGTGTCATAAAAATATGGTGAAACCATTGTTAGAAATAGCAGCACGTAAGTTGTCGGTACTAGGAACATAGCATCTGTTGTCGTAATGCTTATTTGTCGGAGGCATATAACATGTTCTACGATATTGTACGAGGGTTTCAGAGGTAAGATCAAATCGAACTCTATGTCAACAGTTGATTTTTTTTTGGCAGGAAGTACGTCGGCTTTGATGCAATATTTTATAATCTCCAAGGCTAAATAAAGCGCGGAGTACACTAGAAATAAAAATTGCAGAAGTTGACTGCTAGCTTTTAAGTTAGATAAAGACTGGAAAATTGTGCTTCTTGCTCTAAAACTAAAGTTAAAGTGATATAGCAATCAACTTCTGCAACTTTTATTGCTACTCTATTTCGCCCTTATGACTAAGTGGGTGGAAAATATTAAAAATTGCAAGAGTGACTAATCATAGTAAGTACCTAATAACGTATCGTTACGATACTTACTCAAGTATAAGTATTGCATCGACAACTCTAACAAGAAGCTTTACCGCCGATTTCACAATTGACAAGTAAAGCATATTTGACAGATAAATTTAGCCCTTTCTCTTTCTTACACTTAAAAATAGACAAGGAGAGAGCCAACTTTAAATGACAGATAAATTTACTCGTCAATTGTGAAACAGAGGGGCTATTGCCTAACGCACTCGCTATCACAATCGTTTTCATTTTGAAAATCGAAGGCTTGTCTGCATACAAAATGAAACCAATTGTTCCGCTTTGAAGCCGATTGCGATTGCTAGTGCGTTAGGCATAAAGTCACTAATCAATGTTTTGTTATGTCGTCTATATATGTTAGCAAATATGTATGCCATTAAATCCGCCATTATTAGAGTAAAATTACCTACCAAGTGACAATCGCGCTAAAGAAATCTTAAACACCTGGCTTGTCGCAATCAGCCCATCCGTTTAGAATGTATGAGGTAACAAAGAACTATAATAATAATATACCTACACACCTACTCATCATTCAATCATTACTCTCCTTCTTCAGCACTCAGGCTTTTTTTAACAGATATTTTGGGTTTAAAAAAAGGAAATTAACAATTTGGAACACACCAAATTTATACTGAAATGGAAATAAAAAACACATGTAGCTTAAAGCTGTTTCTTCCTGGCAACTGGACCACAAAGTGAATGGTAAAAACCTTAAAGACACATTGTCATGGTGTTGGGTATTGAAAATTAAAAAAGTGGCGATAAGCCTAAAATTGCATTATTTTAATTGAAAAAGAAAGGGGTGTTTATTCATATACAAAAGCAGAAATAATGACACAAAAAATCTCTTTTAGGTGAACACAGTCTACAAGGAGCAATCTTGAATTATTTGCTGTCTTAATGACCGGATGCAACTTGTCACGGGCTTCATTCTAGATTGTTTTACCCCTATCGTCATCGTATTGTTTGTAACTCGTCTGCCGGTTAACTGACGAGTTTTTTATTTTCATTTCTGACGACCACAATGTTATTACTTATAATTTGACATGCCGTGTAATTGGTACTGTGACATTATGTTGAGTAATAAAATCTAAACTCTGAATCTACTCGTATTAAAAGCCATCATAAAGTAGACAATAGGTACTATAACAATGGTGTAAAGACAGCACAGAATAAGACCCCAGGTATCAACCCTTAAGTTCTTAAGTTTTATTTAATGGTATCTAGCGTATTGTAATGGAAGCACTATTTCCTATTTAATGCTGTGCTGCGGTGCTGCTCAAATACGGGACACCTAACAAAGACCAAATCGGTTTGTAAAATTATGTGAGGAAGAATTATTGCAGTTGTCTGTACGAATAACGACCAAAAAAGTTCCTAGCCACTCAGGTTTAATGTCATCACGTTTAGTGGGTCCATAAAGAGAAGTCGTATGTTCGTGTGAAGCGTTTTTCTATTCGCGTCCATTTGAGCTACTATTCCAAAAGTGGGGCAAGCGAGTGCTATAAATAAAGAATGTGGTTTAAAAGGCTAGGTTTTCGCAACGTTTTCCATGTGTGAACTTCAAACCTACAGTTATAATAAAACTCCGTTTGGCCGATTGCATTTAATCCACGCTCACGACGCGATTGGAGAATTAACAAATCGATATAGGAAAGATTTTAGAAGTCAGGTAAATTTCAATAAAAAAAACCTTAATAAAAAGATCATTCTTTCCAATAAAACAGGTATTCTATGCGTTCAAATATTCTTTAAAATGTGTATTTATTAGTAACTAACGACCCGCCCTCGCTTCGCTTAGGTTTACGTGAGTTTTCTGTAACACCCATACATAAACCGCATTTTATTATACCTTTCTCTTGAATCACTCTATATATTGATTAAAATCTCATTAAATTCCGTTGCATACTTAGTTGAAAAGATCTAAGCGTACAACAGAGGGACAGAAGACGGGAAGCGATTTTGTTTTATACTACGTAGAGAAGATGGCTAAGGCTCTGTTGTTTAATCAGTAGTTAACTATTAATTGTTAAAATTCGAAAAAAGAATCGAAAATGACACATTTCCTTGATAACCATTAGTCACGATTTTTAACAATTAGTTTAACTACTGATCAAACAACAGGCCCTTAAACATGATGCTGTAAAGGGTGAGAAAGAAATAACCTAAATAGATTCATATATTTGAAAATATCCCCATGAATTAGTCAACCCCATATAATCATTTTTTGACAACTAAGAGAAAATCTGTCTTGGTTGGCTCTAATTTTTTTGAGTGCATGAATTGTTTTTTGTACCTTTGGTTATTTTTAGGGTCCTGTAGTCAAAGTGGAAACCCCTATAAGTTTCGGCATATCTGTCTGTACTTACCACTTACTTTTTCTCAAAAACTATCAGTGTCCCAAGGCCTTTTGTATACAAATAGGAATTTATAACGCGCACTAAGAGCAATAAAAATAGGTATTAAAAAACAAAAACCCGCCTTCAAAAATGCGAAAAATAACTTCTTTTAAAATGGTAGGTCAGTCCAACTGCATTCGGCTTTTGGTTTAAAATATTGTGGGACGCCGACTTCAGTTGGACTGACCTACCACTTTAAAAGAAGTTATTTTTCGCATTTTTGAAGGCGGGTTTTTGTTTTTTTAAACATTTATTTTATTTTATACTTTTTAGTGATCCTATTTATGCTGTTACGTAGCTCCACTTCTAAATATTAATGAGAAACTATAGAACATTTCAAGCTCGCCGCAGACAACGCCGCGGGAATGTCATAGTCATATTTAAACCTAAATGTGCTTCGTCATAGTCGCTCAACTACCTTTATCGAAATATCTTATCGCCACCCTTGAAATAGGTACCGTTAAGGAGTTCCTGTGGCCATCTGTGGTCTTCATCATCAGTTCCACTTCACCATATAGTACTTTTCAAAAGCAAATGCAATTACAGTGAAAAATACCAAAATCGCTATAGGTGTGCCTATAATATTTGAGGAGTTCTCTTGATTTCTCCATGATCCCATCATCAGATCCTGACGTGGTGACAATGGAACCAACTAGAAAGTATACCCATTCGAACAACGAAAAAATTTTTCAAATCGGTCCAGTGGTCTTCGAGTAATCGGGGAACATACATAAAAAAAAAATATATAACCCGACGAATTGAGAACCTCCTCCTTTTTTTGAAGTCGGTTAAAAAAAAAACAAACACTTCCCGTGCATGTAAGGCAAAGATTTTTATTTTTCAATCCCTGTGTGAGGTGTAATTAGACAGCTCTTAAAAAACATTATAATTGAGATTACACCATGGCTTATCCAAAATTACCTGATTCAAACCTCACTTAAATCGGTATAAATAACATTTTAATTTGCATAACTTTAAATCCTACCAGAAGATTTCCTCACTTAACATAAGTACGCAAGATATAATACCAACAACATGTAAGTTGAATAAAGCAAGAAAGTTACAAGAGCGTCCCCCGGCGCCCGGGCACATCTCACAATAAGAACGAGCACAGGAAAGTATAATGGCTTTAGTAAAAATAAGCTTGCTAAGGCTGAGTCACATCCACAACATCCACGTAACATTTTATCGTATTGCGTAAGGATGTAATTGCGCGACTATATACCAATAAACATTTTAAAGAAATGAATATCTACGAATGACCTTAGGAGGAGCTTAAGATCCCCCTGGCCCCGCGCTGACTGAAATCGTTTTAGTTTATCAGCCTTCATGCACGACGCATCGTATACTTTTGCCACTAAGTGGTCTCCTCATGGGAAGCCGTGGACTTAGACTAGAAAAAGTGTAAAATACCGTCTTTTTATTTTTTATTTAGGGCAGTTTGGTAGTGATTTCGTCAATGTCAAGTGAATGAGAGTATAATCAGTAAGTAATATAAATCACAATTAAAAACTATTTTTCAATCGCCCATCTTCCCTCCCTGATGGTTTTCGAATCCCTGTCTCATTTTACTGTCAGTGTCTCCGAATACGGGGCGCTTGCGACCCCATAACACTACGTAAGTACCTACCTCCAAACTGCGGACTGTATTTACCTATATTTTTCCCTAGGCCTTTTTCGCCGGTAGTGTGCAGCGATATTTCATTTAAGGTAAAAACAATAATTGGTGCGTCCTTTTGTGAACAACTGTTTACATTTTCTAAGTTAAAGTAGGTTCTCGTATTTTTTAAATCGTTATGTCTTACTTCCGCTTTATTACTGCTCTCTTGTTTGGAGAACATTTATAATACAACAATATCGAACTACTCGAGAATTTATTGAGACAGCCTTTGAAATTTTCCATTCAACTTACATCACGTATCCAGGAAGAGCAATACAGTACCCACATTTGTACTGATACTGAATATCAGTGCTACGAACTTAACCAGGACACAAATATAAAATTCAAATAACGTTAAAAACTAAAATTACACCACGGAGGTACGTCTTTAAATAGAATAGTGAAGTTTCTCGCAAAAAAATAAGGAACCCTGCAATGATAATATGTTGTGTAGCATTACCGCTACAAATCGCGTTGGTTCGCGTTATTTATTGTTTATTTTTTTCGCCTTTTTCGTTTCTCAGCCTTTTTGGTATTGCGGACTTGTTCATTGACCGGTTAGAGTTTGTAATTTCTACTGACAGTTTTGAATTTTGAATTCGTTTTTGTTAGATCCGTTCCTTGTTTTGGGATTGTCATTCATTCTCGTACTCTTGCCTTGATACAACAGGAAAATTTAATAATTTCTAGTCATCCCAAGTTTCTCTATAACTGAAGCCAGCTTCGAGTGCTGCGTCCGGCCATTAAATTGCGTGAAGACCTTAGCTATTACGCCGTAGTCTCAATGGTGGGCCGAACATTTTAGTGCTGTTGTCTTCTGTGTGTCCGGATAGCGGGTGAGTTGGTTTTTGTTGCCGAACAAGTCTTCACAGTCCTCCATCCCAAGAAAGCCTTTCTTCCGTCCTTTTCGTTCAATTTTGTGAGTAAAGGTGTCCTTTGCAGCACCTCCGCTTACCCCATATCTTCCGACTCAACGCCCCGACTGAAGATTTGGACGACTGGATTCAGCGTGCGGTTCGCCGTCAAGTTCGCTGGCAACGGGTTGTCGTCTGCGGCAGCGCCCGCATGTTTTACCCGCTGCGACAGTTGCGACGAACGCAGGGTGGTTACATCTTCACACGGCGACAAGCAACGGTGGATATTCGCAGGACAGTTACTATTTCGTTGATTTTTTACTTTTCTAAATTCTAATCATCATTCGGTTTCATTTTTGGCTATAAATGTTATAGAATCCTTAGACCTTTTTTACCGATCAAATCCATAATTTGTTATCCCAGTTTTATAATACTTCGAACATATCAGTTTTAATCATGAAGCGCTTCTTGCATTTTAACAGATTCTTGTTGTTTTAGTTCGAATCAGAATTACCATTAAATTGAATACAAGTTTTGGCCTGACCGTGTTCTAATGTGGTCTTTTACCCTTTATTAGGCAATGTGTTTTAAACTAGGAAATTCTTTTTTTATGTGACAATCCGAAGACCGTTTTGTGTTAAATTGTTTTTGATACTTAAACTAAGTTCCGTAACAGTCTAGTGAACTTGTTTTTATAGTTACATTGTATGTAGTTTGTTTTAATTTTATCATTGTGAGTTCTCCTTATTATATAACCTTGTTGAATTTCTTTCGGTTTTATTTTACTTATACAGGTCCAAATTTACGTGCTGATGGTTTTATCACAACCATCCCGTGTAGTGTTCCGTACCTTTTATTTTTATGGAGCGCTACAAAATGGCGCCCGAAGGTAAGTGATTTCTATTATATTTTTTTAATGTGTCAAATACTTTTTTTATTTTTATTTTTTTGTCGTCGGTGGAAAGATTGGTCGTAATCGACCAATAAATCGTTCCTCTTTGCTACTAATTCTTTTTTTTTGTTGTAGCGGAGGTCATAACATCTACGGTTCCAGTGGTACGATGACTTCGCCGCGCTTTACTTTCCTTGGCTTCGAGTCGCGTATTTCAACCTGGAGCTGACGCCTACTTTCCACTTGATATATTTAATTTATTGTGATAATGTTTATTTTCCTAAATAATTACTTGTATATCGTCCAAAACAAACAGTCTTTCAATCCCACCGAATAAAATTTTCACCCCCGTATTTTATTTTCCTACCATGTGTTTCGTAGTTAGGGTCCGTTAAGGTGAGTGGTTTTGTTTTTATTTTGCATGTAACCTTTTCGCCCCTAGGTACTTCTCCTTGTTACTAGGGTATCTGGTGTTTTAGCATGATTGGTTTTTAGTTTTTGTCCCCAGCATGTTTTTATACCATGTGCTCTCTGACATGCCGTTTTCGCGTGTAGGGATACCAATTTCGTCTCGTGTGCGCGTAAGGTGTTGCTGATGTTTTGAATATATTCAGACCGCGGGTCCATGATGGAACATGGTCTGGATGAACTAGCCACCATAAAACGTGTTAAGTTTTCGACTCGGGCGTATTTTTTTTTGCTGTTTTAAATATGTTCAGACTGTGTGCCCAAGATGGCAGACAGTCGGAACGAACGCGCCTTATGTCTAAAATTTTTTCTTACGGGATTATGGGTCGTGGTGTTCCTCACCCCCTTTTTGACTTTGTGGTGGTTATTTATAGATTTGTTTGTTTAGGCGATAAGGTAATTTGTAAAATTCTAATTTTTGGACTAATATTTTTTTGCGCGTTTTGTTTATGTCGTTTTTTTTTTTAGGTGTCCCCGTTCTTTCTTTTCTATAAATTTCCCAAAATTCTAAAGGTTCAATTGTGGTCAACGTCTTCCCCCTTTTGGTTTTTTTATCTTGGCCAGTCGTTTTTTTTATAGTAGGAAATATAAGATATTTCTACCTTTTCTTGCAATTTGTGCTTTTTTCCCCTGATTCCCCTCCGCGGAGGCGTCGTGCCCCTCCGCGGAGGTTCTGTTTGCACTTTTCCCTTGTTTCCCCTCCGCGGAGGCGTCGTGCCCCTCCGCGGAGGTTGTGAGGTGTTTCCTCTCGGTTTACTCCACGGAGGGCCTTGCGCCCCCTCCGTGGAGCGGTTCTGTTAGCACTATTTCCCTGTTTCCCCTCCGCGGAGGCGTCGTGCCCCTCCGCGGAGGTTGTGAGGTGTTTCCTCCCAGTTTACTCCACGGAGGGCCTTACGCTCCCTCCGTGGAGGTTTTGTGGTAGATGCCGCGAGGGCATTAGGCCGCCCTCGCGGTGGTCTTGAGTTTACTTCTTTCTTCTTCTTCCTTCCAACTCTCGGATTGAGAGTAAATTTCGTTCCACCTTTCTTGTTGCATTCAGTGTATTTCTGCTATCAGATAGATTTGGTGGTCGGTTTTTTTTTATCCCCAATTTCTTCTGCGTCGACTTTTGTTGAGGGAATTTTCCTTTCCGTGTTCACTTTTTTCGGTCTGACTATACATATTGTTATTCCAATGTAATTCAAAGTTCGAAGTTTGATAATCACCTATCACTTTGTTCACGTTAGGCATTTGTTTGCCATCGTATCAACTATAGTGCAATAACAGGTCTTGATACTTGGGGTTTTTCTCGCGCTAATTTCCAAGACGGAATTGTTTTGTTGGGCTATATTACTGGGTCAACGTTTAGATAGTTTTCGGTAACTGTTTAATCAGTGATTTTGGGTATCATAGCGGAATGGTTGGTATGTAAACTTCGTGCACTGGTATGCCTTAGTTTAAGAGCTAGTGTCTTGGAATTTTCGGTTAGAGTACTTATCCCGATCGTAATACTTTTTCGGACTATTTGTTTTGCCTTTAGGTTTTTGGTTGGTCGTTCTGATAGGCTTATTGGTGTATATTGTGGTGGTTGATTTGTATAATCCTTAGTTTTTAGTGTTAGGATAATTTGATTCAATTTTCGTCGCAGATATTTATTAGGGTTTCTAGATGGTATTTGTAGTAGGTTATTTCTTGTCTTTGCGTAGAGTTGTAATAATGGTCTGTTAATCACGTTTTCTGCAATTTTTTTTTGGCTGACTGTACTAGGTGTAAGTTAGTTATAGAGGTGCTTTTTTCCTGCCGGCTGTATTATTAATAAAATAGTTTTAATGTGTTAGGCTAGATGTTTTAGGGTAGGTGGCTGCAGTTAGTCAGAATTAGTCCTAGTTTAGTCAGTCTAGTATCAAGATCGTTTCGGTTCAACTATACTAGGTGAGCGATCTTTGGTGTTCAGGTGTGATTTTCGTCGCGACTGTAGTTTTGTTTTTCATTTTAGGTTAACCTTATCAAGGTCGACTTTGACAAATGCTGTTTGTGTTTAACCTTTATATTTTAAAGTGTGTTTTTGGTGTTTCGTGTTCGATGTTTAGGGTTGTCACTTCAATATTATTTTAGGGTTGTCACATTTGGAAATTTTAGGGTTGTCACTTCGATATTATTTTAGGGTTGTCACTTTTGGAAATTTTAGGGTTGTTACTTCAATATTATTTTAGGGTTGTCAATTTTTTGTTTTTTTTGTTCTAATGAGGGGATAATTGTAGCATTACCGCTACAAATCGCGTTGGTTCGCGTTATTTATTGTTTATTTTTTTCGCCTTTTTCGTTTCTCAGCCTTTTTGGTATTGCGGACTTGTTCATTGACCGGTTAGAGTTTGTAATTTCTACTGACAGTTTTGAATTTTGAATTCGTTTTTGTTAGATCCGTTCCTTGTTTTGGGATTGTCATTCATTCTCGTACTCTTGCCTTGATACAACAGGAAAATTTAATAATTTCTAGTCATCCCAAGTTTCTCTATAACTGAAGCCAGCTTCGAGTGCTGCGTCCGGCCATTAAATTGCGTGAAGACCTTAGCTATTACGCCGTAGTCTCAATGGTGGGCCGAACATTTTAGTGCTGTTGTCTTCTGTGTGTCCGGATAGCGGGTGAGTTGGTTTTTGTTGCCGAACAAGTCTTCACAGTCCTCCATCCCAAGAAAGCCTTTCTTCCGTCCTTTTCGTTCAATTTTGTGAGTAAAGGTGTCCTTTGCAGCACCTCCGCTTACCCCATATCTTCCGACTCAACGCCCCGACTGAAGATTTGGACGACTGGATTCAGCGTGCGGTTCGCCGTCAAGTTCGCTGGCAACGGGTTGTCGTCTGCGGCAGCGCCCGCATGTTTTACCCGCTGCGACAGTTGCGACGAACGCAGGGTGGTTACATCTTCACACGGCGACAAGCAACGGTGGATATTCGCAGGACAGTTACTATTTCGTTGATTTTTTACTTTTCTAAATTCTAATCATCATTCGGTTTCATTTTTGGCTATAAATGTTATAGAATCCTTAGACCTTTTTTACCGATCAAATCCATAATTTGTTATCCCAGTTTTATAATACTTCGAACATATCAGTTTTAATCATGAAGCGCTTCTTGCATTTTAACAGATTCTTGTTGTTTTAGTTCGAATCAGAATTACCATTAAATTGAATACAAGTTTTGGCCTGACCGTGTTCTAATGTGGTCTTTTACCCTTTATTAGGCAATGTGTTTTAAACTAGGAAATTCTTTTTTTATGTGACAATCCGAAGACCGTTTTGTGTTAAATTGTTTTTGATACTTAAACTAAGTTCCGTAACAGTCTAGTGAACTTGTTTTTATAGTTACATTGTATGTAGTTTGTTTTAATTTTATCATTGTGAGTTCTCCTTATTATATAACCTTGTTGAATTTCTTTCGGTTTTATTTTACTTATACAGGTCCAAATTTACGTGCTGATGGTTTTATCACAACCATCCCGTGTAGTGTTCCGTACCTTTTATTTTTATGGAGCGCTACAGTTGGTAGAGAATATCCTTTTAATGCTCGAAGCCGCCAAATTAATTAGGAACCACCACCACGTCTCGCCCCGCTATCCCCCTATTTACCCACCTGCCCAAGGAGGTTAATGTTTTTCACGATAGGGGTAAACAAGGAAGGGGTTGTCACAACGACACAGAAAATAAATACATATTTCGTCCAGTAGCATCTTCATTACTGTAATGAGTTATTAATACACTAAAGTGCTTTTTAAAAAAGAAAATGGACGAGTTGTTGCACAACGCGATTAATACTCATACTCGTTTCATAGCTTTATAACCTTTATGTTATACGGGTTTAACGGTCAATTTAGTTTAGATGATTAGTATAAATAAAAGTAAATAATTATGGTGTTCTCTCTTCTTCTCTATCTCTAAATAGTATTAAATTAAAATCGCTTCGTGCCTGTCTGTTATTAAAAAATATTAGGTTATTGGCGTACCTATTTTCTCCGATTCAGTATCCAGATAAATACGTTAGTTACCGTGGTCATTTAATGTAGATTGAAATCGTCCTGCACACTATATTATTTAAATTAATACTTTAGAATATATAGCAGATTCAAAAATACACGCAACGTAGATTAGAACTCCAAACAAATATGACAGTTTCATTGTCTGCACGAATAAAAACCGGCTCTTTTCAGAATGGTTGCTGAAAATAGGAAACAGATGCCCCTAGATAATAGGAACATTAATCTTAAAAAACGAAAACCTTTGAGTTTTAATAAATGGCCCTCAAGAATTAGTCGACAATGTTTATCCCGAAATTAATAATATTAATTCTAAGACTGTACCTTGGTTCAAGGAGAGAACTATTTTATCACTAACTAATAATAAAGTAGGTATAGTAAATGACTTAATTCTATCGAAGATCAATGGACCGTCACAAACATAGTACCCTGTAAACACTGTGCTCGACCTGGAAAAGGCTGTCCATTTCGCAACGGAATTTCTCAATTCCTTGCTCTATGTTCCGAACCACGTGCCCCTACAAAACTTCCTAGTATGTACTAGGCACGACCCTCCACACCGGAACATAACAATGTGAAAATATCTGACGGGGATTTAAACTAACCATAAAATTAACACTTATCTGCTTACTTTATAATATTCTTCATACTAATGAACACATTAATAGATCAACGATACAGAATCACCAAAAGCAACCTTAAAACAACGAAGTTACGTTTAAATAAAATATGTTAAAAGAACAATCATACTGCATCCAGCGGTGCAGCGAGTAAACACGCTGTTCATTAACCGAATGCCAAAGCCTCGCCTAGTCAGTAAATACACACCGAAATTACAATTGCTAAAGGAACATCCAAAATGAACAAATCAAAGACTTAACTCACGATTTTACCAAATGAATTTTTTTTCACAGTCGTTTACTGTTTCTTTCTTTGTTTGCATTGTTGCGCTTATTGTATTTTTGAAATTGTATTTGTGTTAAATAAACATTTCATTATTTTTTTCTTTTATACAAAACGATGGTAAATTCAGCCAAAACTTACCATTAGGTAGCCAAAAAAAAACTTATAATAGGTAAAATGTTTCTCTATTTCTTGTTTTTCAGGGAGAAACTTAGTTTAATTATTTTATTCACTGAGTGTTCACCCAAGTTGGAAATCGAGATTATAATATTTATTTATTATTGTTAGTGTAATAATTTTGATCAACTATTTGTTGACCACGCCTGATTCCGATAAAAAGTATTGTAGTATTAAAACCAAATTATTTATATTTATGATTTTACTACTTAAATTGGCCACAGTGTTTACTGTAATATTTTAATATACTAAATTATAATAATAAATGTTTTAAAAAACCAAAAACCGCCTTGAAAACGTAAAAAATAATTTCTTTTAAAAGTCAGCTTTTGGTTAAAAATGTTGTGAGTCGCCGACTTCAGTTGGACTGACCAATATGTACCACTTAAAAAAAAAAAATTTGGTTTTTTGAAATCGGTTTTTTGTTTTTTGAAACTTATTATGTAGTCCCACTTCTGAATTGATATGAAACTTTGAGACATTTCAAGCTCGCCGCAAGCAACGCCGCGGGAAAGTAATACTCATATTTAAACAATTAAATGTTCTTCGTTACATACGCTCAACTATCTAAATCGAGATATCTTATCGCCACCCTTGAAATAGGTAGCGTTGAGGAGTTCCGTTGGCCATCTTTGGTCTTCATTATCAGTTCCAACCAAATTTGGTCACCAAATTATACTTTCTAAATGCAAAAGCAAGGACTTCTTACTAAAAATACTAAAATCGCTATGTGTATGCCTGTAATATTTGAGTTCCCTCAATTCCTGACGGATCCCCTATCAGATAGATAGAAGTACTGACTAAGTGACAATGGGACTTATAGGACCATCTGGGGAGTTTACTCTATCACACGTTTTTTAAGTCGGACCTCAATTGAAAGATTAGGCGTATAACAAACAGAAAAAAAACATACAGTCGAACTGAGAACCTCCTCCTTTTTTTGAAGTCGGTTTTAGACGAGCTTGTACTGCGTATAAAAGGGACGGAGATTCATACCGCCATGCCATGGTATAAACAAAAATCTGATGAAAATATTTCTCTAAAGAGCACTGAACATTTTACTCCCTTGCTTCATATTTTATGATGACAGTGAATTGCTGAGCCAAATTACACAGAAACGAATGCATACGTCAAAGACACGAGCGCCATAAGAATCTTTTAGAAACCCAGTGTTTTTCCGTCACCTCGCGTTCTCAAATAAACTTTTATAGTAGCAATTCTCCGGGCAAAGACGATTGCTGACGGGAACTTTGTAGAATCCGATTAAATTGTATTCCTTTTGTTAGAGCGAAACTTAAAGGATAACTGGAAACTGGGTGGACTCACTAGTATTAGAAGTAATGCTTTGCTTACCTGATCCCTTTTGTTAATTTCAAGAGTTAGACAAAGATATGTTCATAAAATACATTTAAAATTGTTAATTAGTTATTAATATTATTTGAAATGATGTATTGAACACGAATGACACTATATAATCCTTACTGAATAAAGAATTACGAATTATAAATCTGCTCTAGAATCAGTATAAGACGGGAATTCGCAAAAAATGACAGTACTTTCATTTATTATTTTTAAACCAATTCAACCAATAAAGTATTCTGGATTCATTTTTAACAAAAACTTGCATCAAATTAAGTATGAAGTAGTTTAAACTTCCCTCTATCGTAATATTTTTGTTCTCCTTTCCATATACTTAATCCCCTCCTGTTTTCCAGTAGTATTTGAATTATTAGCTAGATTTTGTGCCGTTATGGGGGGGTATTAATGTTTTTTGTTTTAGATTGATTGTGACTGGTATTTTACCGAACACGGATAACTCTACCGTACAAGACCAACGGTCAAGTGGCAGTGTGTTATCCAACCTCGACATAGGTGGAATCATCGCACCGATCGATGGGGCCATAATATCCCAAAAAATGAATTGAAAAAACCAATAACCGACAGTAAAATAATTGACAACAATTCATATGTGCTAAGGTAGTAAAATAAAATACCGTTTGTAGATTTTACACTACTGATTACAGTAAAAATATTTTTGGATTTTTTTATTCAGTAGTTTTTTTTATATCTAGGAAAAACAGTAAACAAAGTTGGATTGTGAATGTTAGGAATATACTTATAGTGCCCTTAGTGTATTTATTACCAAAGGAATTGAAAAAAAAAAATACTACTGTCATGTCCATTTTTCATCTGCCTGACGGATTACTTGATTCTAACGACACGCTTTCGATTCTCGTAATACTATTGTTTTGATATACGCTATTTAAAATGAAAGTGACTAACTGATTTGTAAAAGCGGATAGCCGCAATCTGCCCAAAGTCGACGAATTTATGTTGTTACAGTTGTGTTACGGTTGACAAGTGACATGACATGACAGTCAGTTCTGTTTCTGTTTAAAGTTACTTTTTTCATTTTATATCATGCTAAGATCACGACATCAGTATTCCTAACTTTGTATATACGGTATTTTTAATGACTATTTCTTTAATAAATTATTAACGACGAATTTAGGATAAATAAAGAAAAACCGAGAAACACGGGTAGTCTAACCAACCAACAACCAACCAACAACATTTTTAACCAACTATTATAAACGCAAAAAACCAAATTGCTCTTTTTTTTGAAATGTTGTCAATTGTGCTGATCGATCTGGTGGAGACGGAAGGCGGCCATTAGAATTTCCTCAATTACTAAAAGACGAAACGATTCGTCGAATTTGGACTTGTTTGCCTTGCTTCCAATAGTGAATGAGTGTATAAGTAGTGGTGAATTAGTAACACAAATACACTTGATAACAGGACGGGTCGTAAAAAATATTGATTTAAGCACCCGTAGCCTTGTATTTTTAACAAAAATGAATCTTACTAATTCTCGTCCTGCACCTGCTTCTTTCCCCGCTGCTTTCTTTCTTCTTTTCACAAAAGTTCCCACAATCTAGGCTAAAACTATCAAAACTATATAGGAAACATTATTATCTTACTATTTACAGGTGGTGTAAAAATAAACAGGGGTAGATTCTTTAGAAACATTATATCGAGAGTTTATAGGGTAGGCTGCATCGTGCAGCGCGGTTGATAATGTCACGAAGTAAGTAGGTCAGCCGAGGTGTAAACGGGGAGCACTTTAACAGCTTTATTAGGTTTAATATTAACACATTCAAGGATTTTATTCATGCTCTGATAGTCAGGACATTATGTTACGATTAATGAGGATTTTGCTTATTTTATGTGATTGGGGTTAGATACATCATCTTCATCGTTGGCCTCAGTACCCATCCATGTCGAATTACCTACTGGTATGCTTTGGTAATACAGCTCCGGGCCTCTATTCTAGACTGTAAAAACCATATCGTCTTTGACCTGTTATGGTATTGTTTTTAACTCGGCCGCCATTACTGTCAAGTAAATAATAGCTATCAAAACGTTGACAATACGATAACATGTCAAAGACGAGTTTTTACCGCCTAGAATCTTCGATTAGGTAGGCAGCAAGATTGCGCCAGAATCAACAGGCTTTGAACATATCGGAGCGCGTTTAGATCAGTGTAACGCTGAATTAATTAAATGATAATGGTTTTATAACAGTATTGGTAATTAACAGTCGAGTGGAAACATCGTGTACAGGGTTCCGTAACTTAAACGGACGTTTTGTGTCAGTTTGTTAATAATAAAAAGAGTTTAAAGTAACATGTCGAGGGGGATTTTCACAATGTTTAATTCAGAAAGTTTGACACAGGGTTATAATGATATAACTAAACCTATTTTCTAAAATACTGGATGGAAAATCTATCTAGTAATAGTTAAAATAATGCTGCAAGGCATCAACAAAAATGCAGCGAATTTTATTCATATTTCAACCGCAACGAGCCAGGCTTCGTGGTTTCGATACAATATAGACTCCACATTGAGTTTTTGGCACTAAAGATTTTATTATTCTTAAGAGGATTGTGAAGTTAAAAATTTCCATGTAAAATGCGATAACGTTTCTCTCCTCTTAAAACTAACCCGATTTTTCCGATTTTTGAATATGTTGTAGATATCATGAAAAACAGAAACGTACAGACCTAGTTCTTTATAATAACTACAACATATTCAAAAATCGTAAAGATCGGACTTGATTTAGGGGGTGAGAAACGTTATTGCCCGCAGCTAAATTAGTATGGATTTTTTTGTCAGTTACGCCATTTTAGCGGCCCTTCACAATCCTCTTAAGTGAGTCATTCAGACAGTCACACACGAATGGCTCGATTTTATTGATTACTACTTTGGGGGTAAAATAGATTTAGGTCGGTTTTTTATTTATTTATTAAGGATGGTAACAGCGGATTACGGTCTTAGTCCTGTCCTGGAACGAAATATGGAAAAAATGGAACAGCACCCACTCTTAAATAATGTTAAAATTTGCAGTTTAATTGACAATATCATACGATTATATCGAAGCTGCTATAAAGGACACAATTATGCCCAATGACAATATTATCGATTTAGCGAGTACCTCGGCCAGACTAAACTGACTATTGCGGAGCGGGGCTAAGAACATATCGCTGCTGTCAAGAACCGCCAAACCAATAAATTAAGCTAGCGCGATATCTTCTCGGTATAACTACCATGGCATTGGTATAGCTACATCCCAAGAACCCCTCAGTGATTGTAGTGCCAGATGTTCTTCTTTAGATACGTTACGTTACTGTTCGGAAGTAAACCTTTTGGTAGAATAACCGTGAAATCCGGTCTTGCCGTATCTGCGGCACACTAAGAAACCTTATTTCGGATTAACGCCTCCTCTACACTTCAAATCACGCTCATAAAATAAAATTAAATCAATTTTGTAAAACAGATATGATAAACATTGGTCCGCCAAAGTGCGCAATCCGTTTCTAGGCGAAAACGGGGTGCTCAGGCTACCAATCTAACGTTGGCAATCTCAAGTCTGTAAATGCGTTGGCAACCCTAAAGACTTATATGGAATGCCTCTTTGCTAGTCATTTCACTGGTTGTCTTACCCCCGCACCGGAAAACAACAATGCAAACACTAATGTTTGGCGGCAGGTTAGGGTATGATGGTGGTAGCGATCCGGACGGACCCTACGCGGGTTCCGTCCATAACTAATTTACATAAACTTTGTTTTTTCTTTGTTCTTCACCATTCTTTATTTTTAACTAAAGCACGCCGGCGACTTTGTACGCGTAGAATTAGTTTCCCGCTACTCTCTCTATTTCTTCGCGTTGCGAGACGAATTGCCAAAAATGCTTTCTTAGCGCACCCCTAGGGTTCCCAAGGAATATAACTCCCTCCAAATTTCAAGGCCCCAAGTCAAGCGGTTTGGGCTGGGCGTTGATATTTCAGCCAGTTGCTTCTTTTATATATTTAAAAAGATCTGATTCCAATGTGAGTAAATCAATAGTTTAAGCAAATTCGATTCTCACTTGTTAGTAATAAAGTGCACGTACTACAAATATTTTGTGGGAGACGCCGCTATTTGGATAAGCAGGGCATCAGCCGCAGCTATTATCGCTTTGTAATGTAAGGATTGAATAGGATGTTGAAATCCTTTGAAGATGAGCACTACGGCTGTTTTTTCATCAGTTTTCATCAATGGAAACCTCTTGTAATCTAAAATGTAAGATGAGATAAATGAAAGATCCCTGATGAAAGTGTTTTCAGGAATATTTTTTTATTTTACCTGCAGTCATTATTTAATCGGAATGCTTATCAATAATACGATTGTGATTAAATTTAATCTAATTATATACGACTATAGACTAGTCTACAATAAAACTAAATTATGGCATGAACCTTTTGCGAATGACAAATCCAATTTTCTAATTAGGTTGTGACTCGTAAAAATACAAGATATTTGACTTTATATCCATCTAAATGAAAAAAAAAACTACATACATACATACATACATTAAATCACGCCTGTTTCCCAGAGGGGTAGGCAGAGACCACTTCTTTCCACCTGCTACGATCCTGACAAAGCTCTTTCGCTTCTTCCACATTCATACATCGACTCGCATGCACGTCGGTTTCGGGTACTTAAGATCCGGCCCTTTTCCAGTATTTCTCCGATTTGATTCGAAAAAGTACGCCTAGGGCGGCCCCTTCCGCCTCTCCCACTCACTTTTGCTCTGTATATTCTTTTCGTCAATCTTCTTTAATCCATCCTTTCCAAAAAAAAATCTAATTCGTGAATATATTTTTTTCCAAAAATATTAAACTTTACTAACTATACAATTCTTTACAACAATAATAACTACAATTAAGATTCAGATTCAGATTTTATAACTCCATATAATGTTACACGAAGCACTACTAGTTGTAAGGAAGTATAGAAATAAAAGCAGGTCATAATTTTTTCTTCCCTTATTTTGCTACGCCCTTTTATAATATTACTTAAACTTCTACATATGTCGCAAGCTGCATTTTGCCGAAAGCCTTAGGGTTGACAATTATCATCAAACGATCATGACCACAAACATACAGTTGCCCATACATTTTCTGTCACGGTAAGGTTCAATTTCGTTTGTATATCATAAAACAATAAGGACGACAAGATATCTGTAAATTTGAGGTGGATTTCAACGATAATTTCATTTGATATGGGCTTGTGTTGAAATTGAAAGAACACTTATTTAGGCGACCGTACTTGAGGATGATGCACATTGCCTGCCAAAAGTTGCAACTTGGCTAGCGTTTGTATAGAATCAAAGAAGCTTTGTCTAGGACGACCATGAGGTACCTAGGTAAATATCTAACTTAGTTACAGTACAGTCGTTAAATTGAATCTGATTGAAAGCTGAATTGTTGTTCACCGTTTTTATTAAATATTAAACTAATGTAATAAGCACAAAATCAAATGGTCAACAAACAAGGACTTAACTCGGAAAACGTTTAAACTGCGAATTAAGAAACATATATTAAAAGAATATTTGGAATTACCACAACTACTATATCAAAGCTAAACACAACGGTTCTGAACACCATTGTTACGAGTGCAGACGTTTTGGTTCATATAATAAGTTTTCATAAACGTGTCTTCATGACATTAGTGACCCCGAATAATAGTCCGATTATTCTCCTCGAATGGTGCCGACGGTTTCGAAACGTCACATGCGCCGCGAATATCGTTTAGGCAGTTAAGCAAAGCGGTTCTATGTCCCTAGATGCGTTTACAAACTTGGAGGACGCCTGAACACGCACAACTCCGAATATAATGCCCGAGGTAAATGGGACGTGCTCCATCGTAATGTTGTGTACCTACGTACGTGGGACGTGTCAAAATTCAGTACGATGGTTTTATTATGATCCTACATGGATGTTTGCACCTGCTTTATCTTTAGTTGGGGGCTTACCTGGAGATGACATTGTCAGCTTTATGGCTAAAACAGAAGAATCGGCCAAATTTGTAACTTCTTGACGACACTACAGGGTGGCCAGTGGCAGATTTCTGATTTCAAAATTTTACTAAAAAAACTAATCATTTCAATAAAAATATAATGAATGCTGGTTTTATTTTTTGAAAATCACATTTTGTAACGCACTCTTTCAACCAATTTCGCATATTTTCAAAAACTGCTATAGGTGAAAAACTTAAGTAAATGACCTCTTGCATGTAGTTGTAACACATCTGTATAGACCGTTCAACATTATGTATTTGAAATTTGACGTAGATTCCAAATTAGTATTGTACACAACTACATGCAAGAGGTCATTTACTTAAGTTTTTCACCTGTACAAAGTGCACTAGAAATTAAGTTTATTTGAGATCGAATACTGTCTTTTAACTCAGCCATGTTCGCAGGTTGGTTTTTGTAAACGACATTTTTGAGATATGGTGATCATTGTAATGGCAGTTGCACCATCTTGTTGAAACCATGTGTTTCGATGTGTTAGGACAAACTTTAATGGGTTTCGAATGACACCCCTATAATATACTACATTTTACGTTAAATTTATTTTATTTTACAAGACTTAAAACATTAAAATGTTAGGTATAACTTAAAAAACGAATTGCCTCTCCTATTTTTCAGCTGATAATTCTTGAACCTCTACCAATATTCTCAACCAATTTCCAATAAACCTGGATATCATTCACCTTCACAAAGTTAGCTACTTCTAAAAAACTAGTTTTAAATCCATCCATTCGTTCTGGCTCTGCGATACCACAAACGGACAGATACATAGACAGGCAGAGTAAACAAAGTTAACGACGTCACATTGTTATCATTACCTCTTTTTAATGCTTATAGATATTATTTTATGCCACCCAGCCGTAGGTAAGATAATTTACCGCACATAATAAAGTTATGAATGAACTCACCACGGGTGGTAATAAAGAAAGCCTTACATCGCATATTTATCACCCTCGCCTTTGGTTTGGGAGTCAAATATCTATGATCTGAAACATTCTTTGTTTTACCGTACTATATCATTTTATACTGTATGTAATGTAGTACCTATGTTCTCCTTTCGATAGTACTAATGAATCAAGTGTTACTTTGTTTTTTTTATTATCCTTAACAAAATGCATGAAAACGAAATGGTTCCATCGTAAAACTAAATTACCATGCAACAAAATGATATCTGAGTGGAACGAAAATACGTTTCAAATTTCATTCAAGTACACAGTCAGACAGTCATTTGGAGACAAAAATAATTCAATTGAAGCTTATTTCAGTTTCAACGCGAAAGCGAATATTTTATATAACACGAAATCGGGTTCCGTCTAGACGACGAACAAAATAAACTAACCAACTGCACTGACGGACTCATAAACTTTTGATGCAGTTTATTTGTCCGTGAGATTAAGCACTTTTTAACCGACTTCAAAAAAAGGAGGAGGTTCTCAATTCGTCGGGATTTTTTTTTTTTTTATTTTTTTTTTTTTTATGTATGTTCCCCGGTTACTCGAAGACCACTGGACCGATTTGAAAAATTTTTTCGTTGTTCGACTGGGTATACTTTCTAGTTGGTCCCATTGTCACCACGTCAGGATCTGATGATGGGATCATGGAGAAATCAAGAGAACTCCTCAAATATTATAGGCACACCTATAGCGATTTTGGTATTTTTCACTGTAACTCATGCATTTGCTTTTGAAAAGTACTATATGGTGAAGTGGAACTGATGATGAAGACCACAGATGGCCACCGGAACTCCTTAACGGTACCTATTTCAAGGGTGGCGATAAGATATTTCGATAAAGGAAGTTGAGCGACTATGACGAAGCACATTTAGGTTTAAATATGACTATGACATTCCCGCGGCGTTGTCTGCGGCGAGCTTGAAATGTTTTATAGTTTCTTATTAATATTTAGAAGTGGAGCTACGTAACAGCATAAATAGGATCACTAAAAAGTATAAAATAAAATAAATGTTTAAAAAAACAAAAAAACCGCCTTCAAAAAGCAAAAAATAACTTCTTTAAAATGGTAGGTAAATAGGTCAGTCCAACTGAAGTCTGCTTTTGGTTAAAATATTGTTGGACGCCGACTTCAGTTGGACTGACCTATTTACCTACCATTTTAAAGAAGTTATTTTTTGCTTTTTGAAGGCGGTTTTTTGTTTTTTTAAACATTTATGTTAAGCAGGTTCATCAACTTTTTGTTGTTGTTACTCTTTCCTTAAGAAAGGAGACAAAAGTTATAGAAATTCTTAGAAAAAGTTATAATATTCTACTAACATGCTTAGGAGACAACCTTTGAAATTAATAGTGCTTTAAAGTAAGTAAATTAATACTTGTGCATTGTGCAATATTGTGCATGTCAGCACGAATTGAGTTGCGTTGTTTGATTTTTTTTAAGAGAATGAAATGGGTTTATGTAAATGAAGCTTAATCAACTAAGGCATTTTTTGCGAGCGTTTGTTTAGTTCTACAGCTTTTCATTTTCCCAACGTCACTTACTTATCGGCCACTATTCGTTCTAAACAGTGCCGGATTAAGTCAGCGCGGGGCTAGAAGCAATATATAGAGACCCTTAGTTTGCTTTAGGTTATTTCTTAACTTTAGTGTGCTAATTAAAACAGAACTAGTAGAAATACATGTCAGGGAGACGTGGGTGCGCGGGGCCCGTAGCATTTGCTACTCTTACAACGTGGTTAATCCGGCACTGGTTTTGAATCGAAATCATACACTAATAGAAGTTTATCCTTTTCTATCATTGGGTAAAAATGGATGGATGGTGGTCTTCTAATTGAAATCCTGACCTGTGTCAAATAGGATAAATGTCAATTTGAAATACATCTAGTTAGGAATAATAGGGAATATGCATGGATTTTATAAATTGCATTTCTCAACAAAATATGAAAATAACGTAAAAGAGATCACCTAAAGTGAAATTAAAATTAAAATCGGCCAAGAAATACGGATGATACAAGCATTTTAAACTGCTAATTAGACAGCGATTAGACGGAGAGATCCGATATGCACTGTGACGTCATGTAACAGGTCGGCCATATAAACTCCATGTAAAATTATGTTTTGCTAGAAAGAGATAGGAACAAATCTTTGTTGGCTTATTTTTTGGTTATTTTCATAGCTGTTCAAAAAATGATTTTTGTTACATGAACTCAACTGTTTGTTACTTGAATCAGCTTTTATTGATGCTGTGAAAAAAAGTAATGAATATTCCCTATTATTTAAGTTTATAACGTCTAAAACCGACTTAAGTCCACTGAAAAGTCCAACCGAAACTCAGGAGACAAATTAAATGGTGAAGTGGAAATAACAATAAATGCTTTCTCACTAGCGTTCAGAGGGCCCTGCCAAGATGTATTATGCTAACTAGCGTTTCTATTCGATTCGTTTTTAACCAATCGCGTCACTGGTAGATGACGTGATACGAAAAGTCACGTGATCTACCAGTAACACGATTGGTTTAAAAACGAAACGAATAGAAACGCTAGTTAGCGCAATGTAGCTTGGCAGGGCCCTGAGTTGATCTTTGAATCTCACCGGTAAGTGTAATGATAATTTAGTCATGTGGTGATCTCGTAAACGAGAGGGTGGTGGCGCTCCTATTTGATATCATAAGCTCGGGAATTTTAGGGACCGATGAAATTCAACAATAGAATTAATTTAGAAATCAGTAAAAATCCGTCATTTTTGTGAGTTTTCCTCTCCGGGTTAGATTAAGAGGACTGTGGAGTTAAACATTTCCATACAAAATTCGATAACGTTTCTTTCACCTTAAACTTAGTCCGATTTTTACGATTTATGAATATATATTGTATATATTATGAAAAACGTCTGGACGTTTTCCTTTCCAAGAAAATATTTCTTAGAATGAAACAAATAAAAGCAAAAAAAGAAATGTTCTGACTTAGTTTTTCATTATAACTACAACATATTAAAAAATAATGGAAATCGTACATGATTTGGGGGTGAGAAACACCTGGAGCAAAATTTGTATGGTTTTTTTTTTGACATCTACTCAATCTAAGCAGCGCTTCGCAATGCTCGATATCGACCCCCAATTTCTATTCAATTATAATGGACTGCATACAGTGGTCTACGGGCTTCTGAATTTTCCGTCGTGGGGATTGCTACCACCCTTAAAGCTGCAGCCAAGAATCAGTTATATCATACTGTTGTAATTCGTAATGGGGATAAAAAAAGCCGGTTAAAATAATTCTAAATGATGTTGGGATTGCAAAATGGCTACAGGCTTTAGATCCCTCATCAGGTGGTCTGTGGTGTATGCTTACCAACCTTCTCCATGCACACTATAAAAGAAGGGTGTGTGCTTATGACCACACGATAGAAGTGAAAACTTCCAAAAAAACACGCACAGCATGACTAGATAGTGTCTCACAAGATTTGATTTTTTTTTTGAGCGATGGATGTTTTGAAACGTGTCTCCTTACTTACTGACTAGCCAGCACAGTTTTGGTTGATTAGAACACTAACTAGAACATTACAATGTAATTATGGCTGTCGCAGTGTCATAGTGGTTGTCAATGCTACACTGAGAGAAATTACGTGTGGAATAAACCCATATTACGCATCAAAATAGCGGTAATTGAAAATTTTGTTGATGGAACGAGAATTTTGAAGTGAATATCGGTCAATCCAACACGTACCTAATTTCCTCAGTGTATTACAAATAATATCAACAATTCATGTTATAATCCAAATAATCACGGACGATATTCCGTAGTGATAATATATTTTTTAATGAAACTGACACACCGTCGAAAACAGCCTGATGACGACTAGTTAGAGCCGAGTACACGCGATTCAGCGGCACCGACCCGAACAGTGTGGCGGTTCATTTTCATTCACTGTTCAGAAATAAAGAGTTTTCACTTCAAAAAGGTTGATGATATGCAGTACTTAAATAATTCCGAACCAGCACTTTGGGCTTTATTATTTTTCGAGTTCAAAAAAAAACCGCCAATAAATATTGAAAAATTCACTTTCCACGCAGCATATATCGTTAGCTGACAAACAATGCACCAATAAAAAAAAGGCTTTATAAACTCGACTGCATCTTTTGATATTGTCGTCGTTATATGTTAAAAACATTACAGCGCATAAAATTAGGTAGGTATTTTGATTTTTTAAGTTTTTTTTGTACCCAGTGAGACTCGCTCTATCAAGATGTATCTAATGACGTATCATTTATCGAAATCGGTTGGGGCTTTGAGTAGTTACGAGCGGATATTGGAACATTAGGAACGGACATACATACATACATTTCCAACACAACCCTCTTGGGCTTTACAGCAGTTGGGAAAAAAGTATCCTCACTCACCGCCAAACAACTCTCGGATCTGCTGCAAAAACTGTCTATTTCCTGTTTCTTTACCTCAATTTGAAATGTAAAGGACGCTTCGCAACACTGCTCTTCTTTGCATGCATAAAATACAAACTGTAAATCCAGAATAAACTCCAAAGCTTTTAGAAAATTGCTACGTAAATTCTGAGAACGATTTCTCGGTAAATTTTGTAAATATGTTAATGATATCTTAACGTTTCCTTCTGTGGTTTACTTGGAAACTGGTTTACTTAACCAACCATGTAAACAAAATACGTTTATTACAACTAACGTGCTTGACTAGAGATAAGTCAACATTTTCCAGCTCCTGGCCTCTATTTCCCACATTGTAAGTATTGAGCTATTTTCCTTTTATATCATAAAATATTATTGATCTTATGACAGCTCTTCTTAACTTGATAGTAAAAGTTACAATAAATTAAGTCGACGTCAATATTATTACGATATATGAAGAAGCAAGATGTCTTAAACCACAGTACATTAATTGGTGAGCCTGAGTTAATATTTTGAGTTAAAAGTCTGAGCCGTCAGCGTCGAGAGCTTTTATACATACGAGTCCAGGATGGCTCATAATGGACTAAACATGTACCGTAAAACGGGGTGAGTAGAGATTAAGGGGTGAGTAGGGAAGGGACGCAACCTAAAATGAAGCATAATGATACTAATTATAAGACTAAAATTATTTCCAATGGACGCAACGTTATTGTCCATTTTATAATTGTTCTTATTTGTACCAAGTTATGACTTATTTTACGTAGTCCTCACCCCTTAACCCCTACTCACCCCGTTTTACGCTATAGTGATTTAATGAAAAATAAAAATAAAAAGGTGAAAAAAAGTTAATTTCATAAATTAATGTAAGTACATTTGGTAAATTTACTTACGAGTAGGTTCTTACAATTCTACAAAAAACACCACACTTTTTTTCCGCTTTTTTTAACAGCATACCTACTTCCTGGCAACACTGACCTCGTTTTTGACAATTTATTTTTTATTCACGTACCGCGTTGTAGTATCAAAACTGTCAACCTCTGTAGAGCTGTACGAGTATGTTCAGTTTTGAATTTAAGTAACTTTAAAAAATATAACAACAGAGCATTTTAATTACAAAGTGAATAAAATTGTTATTTTTTAATAACGGAAGTAAATATTTTGTGTTCATATTTATTACTTTGTTTTCTTTTAATTTTCATGTGACCTTCTCGTGCTTACCTCTGTAACCTTTTCAAAGGCTGTCACAGATCTGTACACATTGTTCAAAATTCAAATAACATGGTACAGTCGACGAGTACAATTTAGTACCTTGTCTATTTGAATTTTGAACAATGTGTACAGATCTGTGAGCGGATAAAGTGTAAACATATATTCAACGTCGAATGTACGTATGTTAGGTTCCAAATTCAAAATCACTCTACTTTAATGTAAGTACGTACTGGTCCAGGATCTTCAACCTACTGGCTCCTATTTACTGGTGTTATGGCAAGATTACATAGCGTTTTTGAGAAAAAGTATATTTTACTTCGCACGCCCTATAATATAAGTGACGTTTTAAAGGTATTACAGGGGCCTCATCAAGTAAGAGTTTTGTCTCTAGGGACTAAAATACTTCGGCATTTTAATTTTCTTGGAATAATCCACCATGTTTTTCCATAGAAAAGAGTTTGAAGACTCGACAACTATATAATAGCGGTTATTAACCTGCCATGAGTAAGTGAGATGAAAACACCTTTCATACTTTATTTCACTCTCACGTGTGTGGTATATTATACACTAACTCTATATTTTGTTATAGATAAACACTAGGAATTAAATCAAAAAATCATTAAAAATAAAATCATTAAAAAAAACAACAAATCTAATTTTGTTCTTCAGAATCGTATTTTTTTTTAAATTCGTTGGTTATTCTAATCTACATTGGTTGACTCTGTTGTTTTATTTAATATAAGTATTCGTCGCTTATCAACAAGAAAGTTAATTTAAAATATGCGAAACCGAAATTGATGCAGAACATTTAATGTTTTAAGTTGTTTTTTACAGAGGCAAAATATAGATTTACATCATCCATTGTAGTATCAGATAAAATAAATTTGATCCCTCACCTAATACAATAGTTTAGCAGATTTTTTTTCTCAGTCCCGAATAAAGTAGTATTTAACCATCTCGTGTCATTATTGCCTACTTTGTCCGTTGATATACAATCTGCTATTAATGTAGCGGAAAAAACCAGTCACTGTAAGACTTACGAGTTTGCAGAAAAAAAAACATCGCGCTTGTTTGTACTACGATTATCCCTGGGTTGAACGCGCTTCCGAAAAATTTTAATGAAATAGGACTTTTATCTTATGTAATAATTATAAGCTTTTTCGGACCTAGATTAATGTGACCTCGTTTTGCTCATTCTCATCATTTGACGAACTAAAATATTCAATTAATCGATAAATTAATAAATAGTTATAGGTAAAAAACTTAAGTAAAGCTCCTCTTGCATGTAGTTGTGTACAAAATTTATATGGAATTTACGTCAAATGTCAAATATAGAATGTCGAACGGTCTATAGAGATATGTTACAACTACATGCAAGAGGAGCTTTACTTAAGATTTTTACCTCTACTTACATATAAAACGCAACTTGAATCATTTATTTCATTAAAACCTACTGGATTAAGTTTCGATGTTTAATCTTAGAATGTTTCATTAAATATATATAATTATTATCTCACAGTCATTTTACACTCAATATCGCGTGGATATTAATTACTCATCGTAGATGCAGCTCATACTTTGTTACTTTAAAAACTGTCAAACTTGACTTAACAGATTGTGAAGCTAAAAATTTCCATACAAAATGCGATACTTAACGTTTCTCTCACCTTAAACCTTGTCCGATTTTTGAATATGTTGTAGATATCATGAAAAATTATGTCTGTACGTTGGAAAGGATTTCATTTTTTTTTATTTTAGAATGAAACGAAAAAAAAACGTATTGACCTAGTTCTTTATATTAACTACAACATACTCAAAAATCGTGGAAATGGGACTTGATTTAGGGGGTGAGAAACGTTATCGCCCGGAGCTAAATTTGTATGGATTTTTTTGACATCTACGTGATTTTAACGGCACTTCACAATACGTCACATCCATGGCAAAGTTGCGAATCTGCATTTTGATTTGCCGTGGATGTGACGAATAGTTCACAATCCTCTTAAGGTAGGTACTTTTGTTCAACCATCAAGTCCAAAGCCTCAAAGTATAATAAATCTTTTTTTTTGTCAAAACAAGCATGCGATAAACTGCACAATCAGTTAGTAGGCTAAAACTGGGTGCTGTCAAGCTACGGCATACATTTTTATAACATATCCTTTACTATTAAACGAATATTTATGTATATATGCAATTACGTTTTCGAAAACGGCTCTAATGATTTCGATGAGGGGCTTACGAGGGCGAAAAATCAATCTGTCAAATTGTCATCTTGTGAAATAATTGTTTTCAACCGCGCGGTCTTCCGGCCTACTGTTATACTTATTACCTAATTGTATTGAAATTTACAGGTGTACAACTTAATTGAAAGCCGGGGTAGGGTAAGTGCGGGAGTGAGGTACGAAAAATCTCGACTAGTCACCATGGCCCCTCCCCACACCTCATGCATACCTCTGCTCTCAATTAATTTGTACAATCATAAGTATTTACGAGTAAGAGTATATTATACTTGCTTAGTTTAGAAATATATGTAGCAAGGTACATTTATTTCTAAACTAAGCAAGCGTACGCAAATTAGTAATATAAATAAATTTTAATTATCTTTCATAGCTAGTATTAACTGATTTGAGCGCCAGTTGTACCGCGACGTACCAAGAGAGCTGCAGCGAGGCGCAACTCGTAAATTGCTTAAACCATAAACCTGCCAGCAATGGTTTACGGCACGCAAGAACGACGCGAGTTTTTTCACGAAGCCCCCATTTTAGTTGATTGCATATTATATTTCAAAGTCTTGCCGCTTCTGGATTACATACATTTGCTTACTCATGTAGATACTCAAGAGTAACTACTCAAGTTGCTGGAATATATGGAAATATACTTTTTATAAGATTTTATTTGGGTTATCTTTGTTTGGCCAAAATATTTTTGGTCTAATGTATCATTTCCTAAATTTTCATTTCCCAGAAAGTGCTTTCCCGTCGCAGTTGATTTATTTTTTATGCAGGCACAAGTGTAACTTAACCTAACAGACGTAGGAAGCGGTTTCGGTATCCCGGATATAAAACATAAACAATAAAAAAAACTTTTTGGGAAATGATAATTTGGCCGAAAATATTTTGGCCAAACGGCAGCATCCCCTTTTATTTAACTTTACAAAAATTTTGTATCTTTCTTTGCCATGTTTAAACAAATCTTACCAGTCACTTTTAGACAAATATCTCGACCATAAACATGTAAATCATCGCCTTTACTATCCAAAAACGTCTTCTGTACCTATCCTTATAACGAACCCCTTAAATAGACTCACGTCTTCATACATTTTATGTCTTCGCTTTTGCTTTACTCGATAACGTTACGAAAGTCAAGGTCAATGTCAAGTTGCTATCAAATGTAAGTACTTAATACATAATAGAGGGCGCTGATATAAATCACTATACACATTTTCTCGATGACGATACGTTAATGTTACTAACTCGACAGAAGGTAAATGTTCGTGATCGGGGTACCGTTAATGGGTTAGGTTTCGTAATAAATCTCTATTCCTAAATAAACCCCATGACTATTATTTACCATGCAATATTGTGATATCTGAACTCTAATGTTGGGGTCGAACACACCAAGATGAACCCGTTAATTTGGTCTTGAGAAGCAGATGATGACCATCCAAAAAAGGACAGTCGGTAACAAAAGTTTGTCTTAAAAAGAATGCGTTTATTCATACACTAGAACTTAACTAAATACAACTGTAACTAACTACCTAACCTAATTAACCTAACTATCTTAATCTAAGTAAATATGCAGTATGTACAAATATCGCCTAAATTATTGCCTCCGGAAATGGCGCCCGTAAAGCTGCATTTCCTTGTTGAATAGGTAGCCATTTCTAGCCGTTAGCCGAGGAAAGAACCAGCCCTACGATCACCTTCCGTACCCAAAACCCAACCCAACCCAACCCAACCCAAGAATTTAAAGAAGAAGAATTTCAATGGCAAATACCGCAAATTAAAATAACGTAAACTTAATATTAATAGATATACAAATTAAAAAGGAGACAGGCGTTATTGTCCAGCCGGCTATTATTCGGCAAATACAACGTACCTATTATTAATTATCGCCCGTCTAGGCATGCTAGCTCGACTCCCTGCGGCTTTAATAATTAAACAGACTCTCTCTCTCAGTCTCGAATAGCGTTCAAAACGAGATAATGTATTTAAAATAGTCATTCATTCCTCCGTTGTGAAAAGAGGAAATTTTGTACGGTGCGCTTCTAAGTGTTTTAATATTTTGAATTTTGCCGTCAGACTTATTTCATTTAATTATATAGGTACATTGTTGTTAGCAAAATTTCTGAATATTAATTGTTTAGCTCCGGCCCGTTTTTCACAGTTTACTTTAGTCGAAATAACGCTAATATCCGTAAATATAAATAAACATGTAAATTTATTCGAATTCGTTTTAATGTTTTCCTGTACCTACATACCTACTTTCGGTACTAAGTTCGGCACACATTATGTGTTGGAGCCAATTCTCACATCGTAATGCAAGGGTAGGTGTAGAAGCGAATAACAAGAATCGTGAAATAATTGGTTAGCCACGGGACACACCATGACATGGACTGTAAGTAGAACCTGAAATATCAAAGAGTGTTTGTTGTGGTTCTTATTTGAGGGTAAAACTCACAAGAGAAGCAATTCCTAGAATACGTGACAGAGGTCATAACATAGGACAACAACCCTTCGTAATGAGACATAGGCGGCTAAGTGAGGGGAGGATCTACTCTTCTAGATAAGTAGCTAATTTGTTAATGAATATACTAACAATATGAAAACTTTCTCTTCCTGACGGACTTGCTTTAAATTTCAACAGCAACTTATCTGAGTTTTAACAGAACCTGAACAAATTGATTTATATATAAACTTTATACTTTTCAACGATTATATCTTTACAAAGAAATATTACCTATTTACAGTTATAATAATTTCGTTTCTATCAGAATTTGAGAAAAAGAGTAAGTATAACGTCTTAGAGCTCGTTCCCACTATGTCGTATGTCGGATTCCGATTTTAATCGGGTGTCGGCGCCTCTGTTCCCACTATGTCCGATGTCGGATTCCGATTTTAATCGGGTGTCGGCGCCTCTGTTCACACTAGTCGGCTGTCGGCCACTATGGCAGCCACGAGCGGGCGAAACAAGGGTTGCGGGCGGGGCGGGGTCGGCCCCGACAACCAGAACAGCGTCATACTTACTCAAAGGCGAGCGAGTTCCGACACGATTTTTATTCGGACGAGAGGGCTGGCAAAAAACACGATATTTTTGGTCGGATCCGACACAAAATCGTTGTCGGACGAGTGTGAATAGCTTCATATAAAACGTTCTGCCACTGGAACAACCGATTCAAATCCGGACCGACATACGAAATAGTGGGAACGAGCTCTTATGAACAGAAATAACTGAATTCAAATCCAAGCCTTATACATTCGATCGTTCATCAGAGCCCTGCTGCCTAATTGAGAATGCACGTGCTAAAATGTATTTTGTACGCTCTGACGGGACTACTTAAAATCGCCGGTTCATAATAAGCTGCGCCGCGTTCACTCTTTCACTCGTTCGACCGACCATTTTTAAGAGAATAACGGCACGTTTCCACCTTATCCGTTGTCGGCCGAAGTATGTTCGTGCGTCGTCGTCCGAACTCAGCCGATCGAATAAAACGTATGTAAAGGAACGAGAGCGCCTACACTGCTACCGACCGACGACGACCGACCGACCGACGATAGCAGTGTACGACAGTGGACGACGACGCCCGAACATACTTCGGCCGACAACGGATTAGGTGGACGCCTACCGAACACTCGTTCGAAGTAGCGTTACATAGCCGTTACTATAGGTAGGTACAATAGGCATCAACATATATGTAAATTGTACTGCGATGACGGGTGCCAGGATTGACTTCTTATCGGCCGGGGATTCCTATAACTCAAGGACTATTGAAGCCGAACTAATTAACTAATCTTAATAGTTTTTCTTTTAATTTCGTACTACTGTAAATTCATGTTTTTTTCCAGATTCATAATACCCACTTACATAAATGACAACATTAAAAAAAAAAACGCGTTTATAATAGCTGGTTAAAAATTAGACTACCCGTATTTCTCGGTCTTTCTTTATTTAACTTAAATTCGTCGTTAATAATTTATTAAAGAAATAGTCATTAAAAAGACCGTATATACAAAGTTAGGAATACCGATGTCGTGATCTTAGCATGATATAAAATAAAAAAAAGTAACTTTAAACAGAAACAGAACTGACTGTCAAGTCATGTCACTTGTCAACCATAACAACTGTAACAACATAAATTCGTCGACTTTGGGCAGATTGCGGCTATCCGCTTTTACAAATCCGTTAGTCACTTTCATTTTAAATAGCGTATATCAAAACAATAGTATTATGAGAATCGAAAGCGTGTCGTTAGAATCCAGTAATCCGTCAGACAGATGAACAATGGACATGACAGTTGTATTTTTTTTCAATTCCTTTGGTAATAAATGGACTAAGTGCACTATAACATTCACAATCCAACTATTTATACTGATTTTCTTAAATATAAAAAAAAACTACTGCATAAAAAAAAAACAAAAATATTTTTACTGTAATAGCAGTGTAAAATCTACAAACGGTATTTTATTTCACTACCTTAGCACCTATGAATTGTTGTCAATTGTAGTTTTTACTTTAAGGCCGCATTTTACCAAACTGGAATAAGACTTACTCCGAGATTAGTCTATACAAATTCGGCGCTTAATCTAGATATAAGACCTTATTCCAGTTTGGTCGAATGCAACATAAGAGGCGGGGCACGTACCTAACTCTAAACTTCCCGTAACAGTTCAAATGTACAAAATGATAAGTAATCCGAAAGTGTAATCGTTTGGCTGTTTATTCGCCAACAAAACGGAGTAAAGGATCAACGTATTTTTTGCACACAGATAACGAGATAACGGGTCAGAGAAGGTTTACGTTTTTATCCCGGAAAAAATCCGGTATAAATCCCGAAATAAAATACTTGTATTGATTTTATTTATTATAAACGGAATCTGAGTATAAATCGATCGTCTCCGGCCCTATAGGAGTTTCTGTTACCTATTGCCGCTCGAGTGCTACAGTTGCATCGATGCGCAACGCTCGATACTTAATACGCAGTAATTCGCACGCAACCAAACGCGGCGACAGCACGGCCCCGACTAAACCGGCTCGGTCCGTCCTGTTATAATATAAGTATGCTTAAAATGGCTCACGGTGTGTACGGTCGAGGCACAAACACATCGCACTGCTAGATCAAAACAGTATCAACTCAAAACCTTGCTAGTTTTGTTTCAAGTTCATAGAGGTTGTATTAAAGTTCATTTTAAAATACAGTTCTAATTTGAGTTACTGCTGTTTTGATCTAGCAGTGCGACATGCAATCCGCGAGATATACCTTTGTTTGCAGACGAACTACTGTTTATACTGTGACTGAATATTTTTTTCTTAAATATAGGTGACGGTGACCTGCAGGCTGAAATGTGTTTTCAGGCTGTTTGGCGACCCGGAAAAGCCAGGGAAAAGTTTCAGTTAACTTTTCGAGTATTTTCAACCTAATTCACTCATGTTCCTTTAACAAGACAGATTGAAACGTTATTTAAGGATCAGTTAGATCAGTTTCCCAAATGTTTATCTAAGTAGTAGAATTTCCATTCGCAATTTTCCCCATTTAAAATGCTCGAGGGACATCAATTTAAGGTTAAACTCAAGAAGTAGCTGTATTAAAATGTTTTTTATACTTTAAATGTTTTTTTTTTGTGTACGCTGATAATTATAAATAGTCACTTCATTTAACTTTTAACTTTTAACTCTAAGCCTAAATGATATCGTATGCCTGGAATGGGCAACTGTTGGAACCATAATATTTTTGTAAACCATCCATTTATACACAGTTCACAATAAATATTTTCTTATTCTTATTCTTATCCTAATTCGGTTTTTACAGTTTTGTTTTCTACTGACGCATTTTTTCCCATTCCAGAAACCAAATTGATAGTGTCTATATTTCTGGGTGGTTTTGGCAGTAGTCAAAGAAGACCACATTTTGGTAAAATATTCTAACAAGATAGATTTCTCATACATTGCCGCCCTAGAACCTAGAACTTAAACGGTAAACTTACGTCTACTCGTACCAACTACGTAAAAAAATCTGAATTTGTTTGTCCCAATGTCCTTCCAAAGGAGCCTGCGATATTTTAACAAAGAAAACCGCTCATTTCTCTCACCGGGTTGCCCTATGACTTTGTACAAATTACAAGGTGCCTTCTTTCTTTTGTCCAAAATATGTTTAGTCGAATTTTATTTCGCAACCAACGGAATGTAGCCATGTTTTATTTCTCTTGCATAAAAATGAATTTTAAAGTATTTTTTTAAAACATGAAAACCTAGATTATATTTCGCGTAGCCAAGCCGGTTGTGGTCGCCAAAACTTGTATGCTACTTTAAGTTCCAAAAGACACAGTGGTGTGAGCCGAGATCCAACTCACACCCCTCTTCTTTTTTTTAATTTAATTCAGTATATTCTACGAGAATATGACTTCCATTCTACTTTATTTTTACCTCTATCGCAATCGTACTGTTTACGAATCGGTCACCTTAACTGACAAGTTAATAACAGCTCCCATAGCATTAACAATAAGGGTAAAGAGAATATAGAATAAAGGCACCGACCCCAACCAATTGAAACCCATTTTTTTATCATCGATAGCACTTAATCTAGTATTTCACAAGTAAAATAGAACGTCGCAACAATGCAATCTTGTTGAGAAAGCGTATAGAAGACCTGAGCCGTCGTCTTCGTGGAAAGGGGGACACAAAATTATACAAACTGCTCAATATAGGGGACCTTGCGTGTTTTGGGGGTTTGGTTCGGTATAATCAAAATGGAAGTTGCCTACATTTACTTTGATGATGTCACCTCGAAAATCCGTGTGCGAACTACGATTTTTTTATGAATCCAATTAAGGTTTACGGCTCAATACTTGCTTTTATTTTTGTGTAAATCGGGCTGTTCCTGGACGAGAATAAAGCATTTTCAGACGTAGGTATTTCTTGAAATTGGTTGCCTGTTACACAGGTGTTGGAAGAGCGCGCTGGTCTCGAGTGAATTGCAACTTGAATAGTTACACAAAAATATTTTAACAAAGAACCACAGTCGAGTTTTAAAAATTGTTGCAATTAGACTGTCTAATAAAAATATTTTCCTCGTACGAATAATGTGTTTCTTTCTTGGAAACTTATATCAGTATTATTTGTCAGAGTACCTATATAATGGAACAAATGTTAAAATAATACGTAGATAGAACCTTTGACAGACAAACGCATAGGCGGATGGACATTGTATCGTAAAATCAGCATGTCTTACATAATATCCAATGTTACCATGAGATGACTAAAACACACGAAACAATAATAATTAGTTATATGGTAATATTACAAATACAGAAGGAGCTTGCTTCGGCCGCATCTGCGTGGTTCGATGAATATTCGTGTTGAAGTCTCTTTCTTTCTTTATGTTAAAGTAAGAGATAACAACACGAATATTAGCCGAAGTCCGTAGATGTGGCCACAGTGCCACAACACATCGTTTAGGTAGGTCGACCGTGCCTTAAGTACGGGGTACGCCTGCTAAAACAGCATTGTGTTTGAAATTATATATTTTGTTCCAGCCCGTGGGCACACGGAGGTCCGCGTGGAGCTGCAGATGGAGCGCTGGGCGGCGCGTGGCGCGGCGGTACGCCTGCGCTGCGTGCACGACGTGCCGCCGCACCTCCTCGACAAGGTCGTCTTCCTGCGCCAGGGCACCAAGATCTTCCAGTACATCCGGGACAGGAAGCCGCCTTACAGGAACTTCACCACGCCGGGAGCTGTGCTAAATGTAAGTAAATTATCTATATGTATTAAATAGGTAAAACATAAAAACCGGGCAAGAGCATGTCTGACCTCGCTCAGTGTAGGGTTCCGAAGCCGTTAGTACACATAAACTATCTCAAAAAAACAACAAGTATGAACTAATTCTCTATTTAAAGTTATTTAGTCTTAGATTATTTAAGTAGGTATATACACTAGTCGCCTGTATCACAGGAACCAATCAAGTCTACTTAGTAGTGGTAGTTTTCCTTTAAAATTCGTTATGTGTCATTTAAGATATTTTTCAGATTTTTAGCATATGTAGTTTTGGCTGTAGCGGAGGAGGGGGACACTTTACTGTAACAAAACTCGGTACAATAGTTATTTGCACTTTTAACCAATGACATGGAAATTGGAAAACCTAAAGTATGGTTTATCAATGAATTCGACATCTAGCTTGTACTCATAAGAATTTCAATCAGATTTCAATTACAGGGCAAATCATTTCAGACGCGATTCCATTGACAAAACTTTTATTTAAAGGTATAAAAATACACGTATCTTCTTAGGTTATGTTTCTTTAATGTATCGCTACGTATGTATCCATAAATCCTTCACCTCACTACAAGTTTCATGCTGATAATTCGTGTTTTACCGCAATTAAGGGGCGAGACAATAAATCAACGGCTAACCGTAATTAATCATTACCCGGCTTGATTACTTCGATTGATGTTAAGACTTCGTGTTTCGTCAACCCTTTTATTGTTTACCTGTGGAAGGGACGCACGGTTTCGGCTGATACAAGTAACGTTTTATATTTATAAACATCCACAATTAAAATGAAAAATGAACTCCAAAGGTATCGCTTAAAGGGGTTTTTTCTACCTAGTTAACCTTTGAGATAAGTTGTAATCTACAATATGTTATTTAAGTATCTAGGTAACTACCACTACCTATTACTACTTTATGGATTTTTCAGCTCGTAAACTAGGCATAAAATCTCCGGGCAGTATTTTTTGTATTTTTTTTCAAAACCTATTTAAGTGGTAGTGAAGTTATTAGGGATGGGATACACTGGCCCGCAAAACTAAGTATCACACTTTTAATAGCTAGTATTAAAAGTGTGATACTTAGTATTGCGGGGCAGTGTATTTAATTATTTCAATATACACCACAGAAAAAGCTAGGATATACTAAGCCCTTTTTAGGTTTCCCTACCGATTAGCTAAAAACCGGTAAAGTTCGAGTCAGGTTCGCCCACCAATTTCAAGGGTTCCTTACTGCCCGACTCACACTTGGCCGGTTTTTATTAGGTACCTATTTGTTGTTTTGTTTTTACTGTCCCTAAAAATTATTAAAAATGTACAAAATTGTAGCTTTTTTAACCGACTTCAAAAAAGGAGGGGGTTCTATGTAGAGCTGTATGTATGTTCTCCAATTACTCTGTCAAATGTTAACAACCTTGGAAGTTTACGAAATATGAAAGCTCAGTAAAATGCAACTATCTCGAAAACCTTCAGGCTTTTACAGACCGACCTTAGGTTCTTAAGATAGGGCACAAGGACCTCTAAATACAGGACACCCTGTATGCACAGCAGTTTTTGACAGTTCAAAAGTGATTTAGTAAATTCTACTGTAGAGCTAAACAGTTAAGTTTACAGCAATCGAATTTGTGTGCCTAAGAATAATCAGGTGAGCGTCATGCATGGGCGTCGAAAATCGATTATTCGGTATTCATGTGCTTTTGTAGCGTGATGTGGGTTCTAATAGATCTACTAGGGTTAAGGGCCGAGTTCACCAACAATTAAACGGACTATTAGCGGTTTAACGGGTGTCAAATGTATTGAATAACAGCTGATTAAGACTTAATCGTCCGTTTATTGTTGGTGAACTCAGCCCTATATATTATTTTTAATTCGTTGTTGAACTTTTAACCGGCGATCCTAAGTTACCCGCTAAGAGCATTGTTAACATTTTAGTGCGTGTTTTTTTCTTTTGGTCGGTGGTTTCGTCGACGAAGCAGTTTAGCTAAAACAGTAAGTACCTAACTGTGCTAAATGCTCCTACTAGCGCGCGGGACAACTTAAGTTTTTAATAATTCGTGGAAAAATTGAAAATTGTGAACTTTTAGATAATTGTGACGCGACGCCAAAATCGATATAATGTCGGAAAAATTCAATACAGGTTTAGCTCCGGGAGATCATGTTTCTCACCCCCAAATCAAGTCCGATTTCCGAGATGTTTGAAAATGTTGTAGCTGTTTTGAAAATCTAGGGACGTATGTTTGCGTTTTTGATGTTTTTTATTCGTTTCTTTCTAAGTAATATTTTCTTGGAAAGGAAAACCTACAGACAGAGTTTTTTATAAAAGCTAAATCAAATCATAAAAATCGGACTAGATTTAAGGGGAGAGAAGCATTCTCTTATCGCATTTTATATGAACATTTTTATCTTCACAATTCCTTAATAATAATACCCCATCTCTGTTCGATCGCCCTGAAAAGTTTTTCTCATAACTTGGTCATCGTGGTTTATCAATTGACAAACGTTAGAGTAGTTAATAATTCCCTTTTAATCGCCGTAATACAAATCGAGCAAATAATTATGTCACCAGCAAAATACATAACATTCTATTAAATGCTTTTTTATTCACTCCATCATAACGTTTATACGTACCATTACATATAGCAGACATAGGCATTTCGACCTTACGTTTACGCTTGTACTAGATGCGAAAATAGATTATTCCGGTTCGCATAAAATAATATAGCGCCAAAATATTAACAAAACAAATTCCGGTGGAAGCGGCTTCGCTTTATTCCATATGAATGAGCGAATAAAATTCCGTTCCAACTCAATACAGCGTTGTATTCCACATTGAATCGATGTATGTACTACGTATAGTTTAAAAACATACTCGCATGTGGGTAGTGCAACATGTTCGTGTTTGTACGACCTTCAACTGTGAATTCCTCTTGTTAATTATTGATCTAAATAAAACTAGCGTTTTCCTGCGATTCAGTCCGAACGAGTTCATCGCTATCCTTTTAGATTAAGAAGATAATTATTGAACCGCTCTAAGTTTATACCGGGATTAAGTATAAACTGATTCCGCAGTACTAAATTGTAACATGTCGATCAGTTTTTTTAGATGACCAATTGATACATATTTTTCTGAAACATGCAATGAAATATTGATGTTATGTTCCTTATAATAGGCCGCCAACTATGACGTTTTAGGTGCAGCTAGGACAAGAGGTCGTTAATGGAATTTCATACAAATCGTGCAGGCCTAGGCCGACAAAGTCCTCTTTTTTAAATTCCATTCCACATCAATTTGTGGCACAGGCATCATGACATTCTGCCACTATGCGTATTAAAAAAATCAATAAACGATTATTTTTTTAATTTTAGTTTAAACATGGAGGCTGTGTTTATGAACAGGCTAGATAGCTGTTTTTTTTTTAATATGCTCAGCCATGCATCCAACCAAAGCGTTTGCATGTTTATGTAAAGTACCAGGAGAATAAAGGTAATTAGGGGTGCGTAGCGAAACTTAGATCGCTGGCGGTGCGCTACGGGGCACCGGCGGACGGGCGGGCGCACCCGACACAGCGCAGATGACTGAGCACTGTAGGTTACTTTTAATGTTTATTCACTCCTAGTAATTTGACTTTGTAATTTTTGTTTTATTTTTTTAATTGAATATTCTTATGTTTGAGAAAAGCACTATACATACCTCGGCGGGAAATATGGGGTTGCCCGCCTCAGACCTAGCCGGCCTCGCTTTTGCGCTCGGCCGTATATATGTCTTCGGCCGGCAACCCCTTTTGTCCCGGCCTCTGTAGTAATGTACTATTAAGTTAATTCGTTGAACCTACATTAGAACAAAAATGTAAACACATTCGCAATCTTTATAATAGTATAAAACAAAGTCCCTTCCCGCTTTCTGTTCTGTCCCTCTATAGGTACGCTTTGATCTTTCAAACTACGCAACGGATTTTAATGCGGTTTTCATCAATAGATTCAAGAGGAAGGTTCTTATGTATTTTGTATTAAATATGTACTGGTGTTACAGAAAACTCACATACACCGAAGCGAATCGAAAATGTAAAACTCGACTGCTTTCAAACTATGCCACGACTATTATCTCGCATCCATACTCAATCGTATGTCGTTTCGTTTTTGAATTCATTACTTGCTACTTATATGGTGCCTCGTAAGAGATGCAGTTTAGCCCGGCTATGAGAGGTATTAGCATTCTAAGCACGTCGAGCGGGGACGGATTTGCCTCATATTTCCATGCACAACGTGGCCGAAACAAACGTTCGTCTATTTGCGTACAGTTGGACTGTATGCCGTAGGGAGTTTGCCGTCACTCGCTAGGTTTTTTATACTTTACGAGTAAGTTTATAAGTTAAGCTACTAATTTTGTGCTTGTTTTTTTTTAAAGTTGGTCTGTTAAAATTACCGTCCGTCATTGTGGATTTCGATCTAATTGGTAAATTTATGATCTTCACAGTTTCACACATTGCTGGATTGCAGCATTAGACCATCACGAAGAATCACTAAGCCTCTACGTCTTAATTATCACTGAAAATTTAAAATTCAGGAAACTGAATTATACTGACACTCAGTATCCGTTTGAAGTAACGGTATAATGACACTAACTAATTATACGTATATACCTAACCTACCTGGGGCACGTTTTATAAAGCTAGAAGTTACAATTTTACAGGTCTAAACTGGCAACACTGCTCAAATGGCTGGTCGTCATTGGTCGAGGTTGTCAAATGGAAACTTGTAACCTGTAAATTGTAATTTGTATTAGCTTTATAAAACAGGCCCCTGCTGTAAACGAAATGAGTCTATGTCCGGCTAGGGAGTAGGGACCGACTACTTTGTCTCTGTGAGTTTTCATTTTTCTTTTTGTTATCTGCCCTCGCCTCGTTCTATTTTAAAACTACCATTTACTGATGTTGATACAACGGAAAACAGATTTAGTGTCTTGTTAGAGGATTTAAGCAGATTTATGGAATTAGACAACCATTACTGATTACTACTGTCGTTAAGTATTTAGTTACAATGTTTAATCTCTCTACACTACTACACTCACTAAAGTAGTTTTTTCTTAAAGAAAGATTATTCTTAAAGAAAGTTTAAAAGCTTTTACAACAAATAATCCAACAGCAACAAGATCAGCGGCAGCGCCGCTATAGCATCCATAGCCATTGTAACAACTATACAAACTTATAAAAATCCATTTATATTTGCAGTTTTTGGAAGCGAACGGAGTGAACGAAGCTCCATTCTTCCCCGATTCGGATTTTCGTTTGTCCGCATACTCCTCCTAAACTATTAGAGATATCAGGATCAAATTTAGCCTATAATACGACATCTAGCCATAGATAGTTTAGAAAAAATAAAATTGAAAATCGGACATACCACGGAGGAATAATCATCGAAAATCTGGACTTTCAATGGGAAAAATGGGAAAAGTGCCGAAACTTCGATTTTAAGCGGCGCTCTTCGCTCGTAACCTTTTCTTGAAGCTTCATCTTTAGCTTCGCTCCATTTAGACTTGCCCGGGGACGGCAAGTGCACCTAGTTTTAAGGGTCGCGCCGGGCGTCTTCTTCGATTGGAAAATAGAAACACGTATAACTCGCACAAATAACTTTAGTATTTGTCATTGAAATAAAACAGTATATTTTTAGGGTTCCGTAGTCAATAAGGAACCCTTATAGTTTCGCCATGTCTGTCCGTCTGTCCGAGGGTTAACTCAGAGTCTTGGTACTACATACAAAGCTCTAATTTGGCATAGTTATACATTTAAATCACACCGACGAAGTTTTAAAATAAAATCTTTAAAAAAACTTAATATTTTTTTTAAAGGGAATCATAGGTAAAATTTTTTTTTTACATTATGACTTCGAGTGAGGTAACATTGGATAGCTCTTCAAGAACATGGTATTATAGATTTGAGGGACCGCTTAGGAAATATTGAACTCGAAAAGTGCAATTTTCGCTTGAGTTACGTGTTATATTATGCCTACTAAAAATCATCTAAGACTGCACCAAATAACTTTAAATAGAAAATTAGTTTATACTCGTTCAGTATTCCACGCTTCTTAATAGCTTTCGGCTGGCTATCGCTATCACGCTTGCACTCGCAACTGACAGTATATTTGTCACTCGTGTGTCATAGAAAAACGAAGATTGCCGATCGCTATTAAGAAAATGGTTGCACTGTAGGGTGACGGAGTCAATAATGGACAAGGCACCAATAATGGACACTTGATTCTTATCCTATAGATGATAAGGGTTATTCATTGGGTTTGCAACAATCAATTTAGGACCGTATGAAATTTGAATTAAGAGTGAAGTGTCCATTACTGGTGCCTGTCAGCTAAAAGTGCCCATCATTGGTGCAGTCACCCTACCTACATATCGTGTTTGACATATTTTTAGTGTTTGCTGTTAAAGGCTTTACTAAGCACGGTCCGATATCCTCTTGCCCGATCTTTGGGTATACCTATTATTGAAACATTATACTTTTGATAATTCTGGGATTATATTGGTTTTGTCAAGCTGACTTACTCTGTTATTCTGCTATTCTGTTTAAAACTGCTTCTTGTAGATCGGTCGATTGTTCGAGCGATGTCATACGAGCGAGTTTTAAGCTACCTAATTAAGAATCGCACCCTATGTTGTTTGTATGCACTGAATGGACAACTTAAACTTGCCGGTTAATAATACGTCCGTCAAGTTAAAAGGTGACCCTCTAGAATAACATGGCTGAGTGTCCGTTGAATTCTGCTTCTAAATAATCCCACATTATGCTCGCACTCGCTACGGCTCCGGTCGGCGTTCTCCTCGGGAAGGTTCTATCGGTTTATTATGGAATTTGGCAACGCTGTATAAACTGTATAGGCTGAACGTGAGAAGCATAAATTGAACTGGATTGCTGCGAACCTACGGTGTTTACTGGTTGAATCAATTCAAACGTAAGTACTCGAAAATAGAGTTACTGGGAATTTGTTTTTTTTACGGCAAAGATTTAATGTATATTTTAACTCTGTATTTAAGAATTTGAAGTGAAGAAACACTTATTTGTCGTCAATTTTAAACTAGCGTTAGTATTTTGTCCAGTGAATGAAAGCGACAACGTAATTATTTTATGATTTCTGAATCTGCCAAATTGTATCGTAAACACAATCGGTTAGTACAGTACTGCACTTAAATCACCATCGACGAACGAACAAAAATAATAACATTACAAAAAGTATATCCTACACTATTCAACGAGCAATATTTGTATACATATATATAATGTAATCAAGTTCTCGAAAACGGCTCTAATATTTTAAAGAAATTTGCCATAAAGGGATTTACGAGGGCGAAATATCGATCCGTCAAGTTGTGATCTTTGGGAAAGTTCGTTTTCATCCCGAGCGACGCTCGGTCTTCCAGGTTAACTGTTATTATAGTTATTAGGTGTCACCATTCCATTGTGCGGTCGTAAAAAGCTTTAATCCGTCCCTCTCACTCACGAATACTATAAATATTTGATGCTAGTTACGCATAACCGGCTTCGGATAACATTGGCACCTGTGTAATTCGTGAATTCCTGATCGTAATGGAACACAATGGACTCCATTACAATATTTTCCATATAAATGTCGACCAATAGGAAGTTACAAGAAATAGTTAATGTATATTCCAATTCTAATGAAAACGGAACCTATCTTAAATACAAAAATTACTTAACAATTTAATATGGTTTTTTTTCCAAGAATAACCGCGTTAATGAACTCCCCTTCGAGGCCCAGCGAGTGGGTAATGGTCGAACGCGGTAATTTCCCTGCCCACGATATATTTACGGTTTTACCAAGTAATTCGCTTTTGTCTAAAATGAATATAAGCAGGCTTGTTTTTTTTTGGTATCTTTGTACATTTCTTTGACCGTTGCGAGAAATGTTTTTAGTATTCTGTTATTAAAGAACCATGAAAAGTATGAGCGACACTGGTTTTATATGGTTCCGTAGTCAATTAAACAACACTTATATTTCGCCACGTCTGTCTGTCACACACAGTAGGCATACAGTTCTCAACTATCAAAGTCACAATCACAAAGATAAAAGTTTGTACACATAGGGTAAATCGTCAATAACTGGCCACCTCCAAGTTAATGTTAAAGATATGCTGATATTTCTGTAATTGAACTGGAATACCTAGGTCTAGAAATATTATCCAGAGTAGGTACTATTAAATTATATTCACTTACGGCGTCAGAATATAAATTCGAAGGCTAGTAACTAAATGACAATTTCTGAAGTGACCTCTAACGATTTACCATAAAAACATTTTTACCGTGCAGAAGAAACACCAATAATGAAATCAGTAACTAACTAAAATTGTACCCATAAATGTAACTAAAGCAAAGGTGGAATTATCTTTTTCATCATCAAAAATCGATTGAGGTAGATAATAGATAATGATAATAGATAATGTTAGATAATCTTGGAAGGTCAGTTTGTGTATGTTATTATTAGTGATCGGGGTAGGTAGTGTAGTTTTACCTAAACTCGACTCATCCATATATGCGTGAGGAAGATGGGAATACGTTAGTGAATGAACATGCATCAAGTTTTGGTAAATAGGATTTATCATTTTTAGGGCTGCGGTTGCGCAGATGCGGAACCCTCGGTGGTCGACTCCGATTCGCACTTGATCTCTTTTATTTATTTCGCTACTGTTTACGAAATACTGTTAAACTATAAAAGTGTAATTATTAATAGAGTTACGTGTTGGTCATGCAACAGCTTAACTACGAAGAAGTTTTTTTTTATGGCAAAGAGAAGGCACGCGAGCACTCAGGCCACCTGATGGTAAGTGGGATCTGAGACCCATAGACATTTGAAATCTCAAGACTAAATCTCAAAACTGCAATCCTAAGACGTCAAATGCGTTGCCAACCCTGAGGACCAAGATGGAATGCCTCTATTGTAATATTGTACCTGCGTTCCTGGGTTTCCTGTCCCGTTCCTCTTGACTATCTCGCGGGCGCGGTTCACATGTCGGTTGGACCGACTAACTTTAGAGACGTATAATTCTTGATTTTTTGAAGCTGTACGGTGTATTGGTTTTCCATGGCTCTTGCGTACCTTTTTCCTTTGAATAATTGCTATTCTTTTTAACGATATTACTTTTGTAGCCGAAAATATTCACTTTTTGTTTATATTTTTCCATCTGACAGCGTTTGTTATCTTTGTTGTCTAGACAACGGGCAGAGACGATATCTTAGGTTTATACTGAACCATGGAGTTAAAACGATGGTTAACCATGGAATTAATATCTGGCATGTATAACTTTGAAATTTTATGAATTTAGAATTTGTAAATTAAAAAGCTAGATCACCAGGGTATATAAACGGCGGCTCGGACTAGAGCGATCAGTTCTCCCTCAGCCTCTTAAGTGGTGACTAGAAACTCTGAAGATAGGGTCAAGTCGGACCCCTAGAAGCCTCTATCTCCCTCATACCAAAAGTCGACTTTGTGTGTGGCCAAGTCGGGCCCTACGCTTCAAGAGTCCTTCATCTACGAAGTTCCTGCTTTCCTCGGGAACCGCTACTCACTCTGACGGGTCCCACCTCGGGCCCACCTACCTTCGTGTACCACCAGGGCCGCTGCCTCTAGCGCCCCTCATTACAGCGCCAGCGGTGTTCCTGGTCCGACGACTCCGGGACGCGTACTAAAGGAAGTCCCGGAGGAACTACCTTCACCTTCACCACTAAATCTCTAGCTTTACCCTGGTGATATTAGGGACTAATTTTATTTAATTTTTTAATTTATGTGTAATAATTATTTTATCCGTGTGAAGAAAGCCTAAGTGTTAAATAAATACCCAGACCCTGACTTACTATTGCTGTCCTTTTCTCTCTAATCTACCTCTCTTTTTCTCTGATCTTTCATTAACGTCTGGTACCTGGTCTTCCGAATTATCGGAAGACCACGTAACACGACACTATGCTAGTCATTTCACAGGTTGTCTTATCTCCACACCGGAACATAGCAATGCGAACACTGCTGCTTGGCGGTGGGTTAATGGATAAGATGATGGTAGTTATCCGGGTCCTACCACCACTGAAGTACTAAGAATCTGAAAATTATCTTAAATCAAAGCGTATTTAAAACTATTGAGTAGGTAGTATACTTAATGACACAAGTGGGCAATGTATGCACATCATCTTTTAACTTCTTGTGCATTACAAAAAGAATTGTATCGTATTTAAAAGGAAAACTATCACGACTAAGGAGACTTTATTTGTTCTTGAGTGAAAAAGCGACTAAACTTTTCATAAGATCCGAAGGTTATTATGTTAAAACTTTGCTTGTTAAACTTGATAGAGGTATAACCATATTATTTATTATTATTATTATTAAGAGCCTGATGTTTCCCACTGCTGGGCAAAGACCTCGCCCTACTTTTTCCATGTTTCCCTATTCTTTGCAGTCTCTGGCCAGTCCTTCAACAAGGAATCCAAGTCATCCCGCCATCGTCGACGAGGTCTGCCGCGTTTCCGTCTTGAGTTGTTAACCTTCCACTCTGTGGCGACTTTGGCCCACAGCTCGCTTGGCATGCGACAGACATGACCAGCCCAGCCCCCCTTCAACTTGGCCATAACCATATAACATAAAAATAGAAAATGACTACATTTGCCAGTGATTGGCAAACTAGAGCAAGAGTAAATAAAGAAAATCCTAACAAAGTTTGCGTTATACATTAATTGAATGGTCCTAACATAGTGGAATTTAATGTGCGGTAGTAGTTCATTCAGCTGTAAATATACACATAAAACTACTCGTATGAACTGGGGTTGGTTTGGGAGGAACACTCAGAATACCTAACCTGAATCTCTTTCGTAAAGGTCAGCTAGCTTTAAGCCCGAGTGCTTCGAGAGTTGGCGGACTTATTTATGAGCCTTGCTGTTTGAGTAGCAAAGCTAACAAATGTAACGCTTTCATACTTTCAAGGTTAACCAACAAAACAGTGAGGAAATCTGGTAAAAAAAATCCTTAAGAGGATTGCGAAGCTCAAAGTTTCCATACAAAAAGCGATAACGTTTTTCTCCCCGTAAACCAAGTTCGATTATTACGATATTTAAATATGTTTTATAGATATTATGAAAAACTAGGTTTGTACGTTTTCCTTTCCAAGAAAATATTTGGAAAGAAAACAAAAAACGTTGGTAAACGTACTTACCTAGTTTTTCATACTAACTACAACTTGTTAAAAAATCGTAAAAATTGGACTTGATTTAGGGGGCAAGAAACGATATCGTCCGGAGTTAAATTTGTATTAAAAAAAATCGACAGCTACTTACGCTATTTTAGCGTTGGTTCACAACGTAATAAATGTTTCCATAAATATGGAATTGTTTTGTAATAAATATCGTTTATGTTTTATCGGTTATATTTTTAAAACACCGTACCCAGTTGAATAGTCGGGGTCCTGTCGTTTGACAAAAAAACGTTTCACCAAATGATTCATTTCACAAACATATCATTTGACAAACCGCTATTTTTTCCGAAACTGTAAATATTTCAGGACCATCGTGTAGAACCCTATAGGTTAGGTTAGGTTTGTTTTTTAAAAATCGTGAAATATATACAGTTTCGGAAAAACAAGCGGTTTGTTTGTGAAATGATATGTTTGTTAAATGAATCATTTGGTGAAACGTTTTTTGGTCAAACACTAGTGAACCTGAATAGACATAATACCTAAGCAATTTATAAAACGATGGATTTGAGTGCGCTTTTGCGGAACCCCGCCAGTGTCGCACGCGCACTTGTTTAACCAATTGCTTAGTTATATTCTAGCTGAGATTATCTCTATTAACGCCAGAATTGGCCACCTGATGCCTTTTCTTATAGGAAAGATAATTCCGGCGCATTTATTTATTAATTATTTAGAAGCGGCCTAAAGGTGGTACAAGGCGACAATTGACACTTGGTGTTGAAACAGTAGTTCCCTGAGTTACAGTTGGACTATTACACTTCAGACATTTAGAAAAGATAGTTAAAAGTAAAATAATACATATTTATTTTGGCGCCACGCGATGATAAGTCGTCTTTTAAAATATTGGCTTAGGTTTTAAGATGCATTTTTAAGTCGAAATTTTAAGGAACGCCTTAATCACGTGACGCCATAACAATAGTTATTTGTGCAACAAGAGAGCAAAGTTGTTTTTTGCTGCGAGTGTTAATTTTGAATCCCGGGTAAGCGAAGGATTCTATGATTGAATCACGAGCGTAGCGAGTGATTCTAGGTTAGAATCCTAAGCGTAGCGAGGGATTCAAAGACACGAGATGTAAATAACTTTGGTCTCGTGTGACACATACAACATTTCACCTCAGCAGCGAGAACATATTAAATGATTAATGTTATACTAATGAAGTACTTACTTTTGCAGCGAGAAAATTACAGTCCGGAGCCTAATAAATATACTTTATAAAGGCAGCGGCCAAAAAAAATTTGGACTTTCTGCATTTGTGCCCTACTGACATTTTCTTCAAAAATGCAATAAGTTTGGGATAGGTTTCAAAGTGCACGTCATCTTTTGTATTTATGGTGGTTTTCAACATTAAGTAAATACTCCACATTAAAGATAGTTGATTCTTGATAATTCTATCAAGTACGCTAACAGTCTCAGAAAAGTGTCTCCATTGCTTAAAACTATCATAAGCTTTTGGATATTTTTTGCAAGACTTTTCAGGCAGGAAACTTTTTTACACGTTGCTTCAATGCTTCCGGAGTTAAATAGCGGACTTCGTCACTGGACTCACTCATATTTAATTATTATTACTTTTATAATATCCAAAGTGTATCGAAAGTAGATAGGTAGCGTAACAGAAGAGAATAAACAAAAACAATAAAAATGATCCCGCTATTTTTTAAGGATGCGTTCTGAAACTAGCCCGCGGTTTATGTCACAAAATTAAAGATTGTTAGAACGATAAATAATATGTAGATACATGTTAAACTTCGTATTTTTTTCATAAATATTTTCTTCATTTCATTTTAAAAAAAGGATAATCCGATTATGAATAAAAGAAATATAATAATACCCTACTAGGTATCGAATTTGAAAATCGAACTTCGAATCAACTTTTTGCTATCTCTCGCTTTTTCTGTATCGAAGTGAAAGTGACAGAACAAAGTGAAGTTCAATTCTTTCGTATGTTGTGAATAGACCCAGGACTGCTCTCGGCATATAAAAAAAAAAAGAATTAAAAAGTTACTTTGTCTCACGCTCGCAGTAAAACCGAATTTTGCTCACTGTTTTTAAGCAGCAAAACATGCTTGTTTGAGCTGCTGAGGTGAAAATATTATTTTACTTTTAATGTAAAATAATGATTATTCAACATAGGTATTTGAATTAAATGATATAAGACAATTGCTTTATTAAAAGAACTTAGATTTAAATAGACACATATATACACGATAAAAACTAGATTGTTAGATTAGTGTAGTTTTGTAAGTTCGTTCGTCTGTTCTTATTTTAAGTATATGTTTATTCAACAGGGTTTAAAATAAACATAAACGATATTTATGTTATGACACGTTTTTTTAATTTATTTTTTATTAACAAGGCATAATTTCTGATTATAAATCTAAACTTACTTTACACGTTTATGAAATTCTAGACTGTGTCTGATGTGCTACACAGCGCCGAGTATATTTTACTTTATTATGTTTTCGGAGAGTGAAACATATTCAGCACATATCCCGCCCATGACTGTCAGCATAGGCTGACCCAATTAAACCAAACTGTATTAATAATGTAATCAGTAATCAGAGATGAAACGCCAAAACCAATCCGACTCTCAATCGAGTAAAATTATCTAAACTTGCTGTAAGTAGGTACGAGATACCTACATATTCGTACATTATGTATACATATAATATGAGGGTGCTAGCGAACTATAACCACAAAAAAATTTTTTTTTCAGAAACGGTTTGTAGTTTCGAGCTGTGACATTACTCAAAAATATAACTTAGTAGTACCAGCGCTTGCCTGCGGCTTTGTCCGCATATAATTAGTTTGTTATTCCTACTATCGAATTTTCCTGTTTAAAAAACCTGTAAGACAATTTTTAACCAAATCCGTTAAGCCGTTATGCCTGATTGAAAGACAAACATACATTTTTTTTGTTTTTATTGTAATTTTAATTTTATCGGCGCCAGCAATCATGCGGCCATTCAAGTAGGGGGGGACGTGTAAAAGATCCCATATGTAGCCAATTTACTGAATAAATATTTTGATTTTGATTTTTTGATATTTTTTTCGGACACACTGAAAACCAGCGCCGGGGCATGCCATGGCATAATGCTGAGTAGCTATGTTTAACACAATCATAATTATTTATAAAGTTTTGTGACCTATTATAAATGTGTACAAATGTGCAACTTTTTTGTCCCAACATCCTCACGGGTTAGAATGAAAATGTATAGTAAGGTACTATTAATATAGGTATATTGTTTAAACACAGTGGCGTAGCTACCGAAGCGTTAGGCGGGGCAGTGCCACGGGGCCTCCAAGCCCGGGGGGCCCCCAAAACCTAATTAGCAAACCTCTTACTGCACTACCTAGCTAACTAGCTGATGATACCTGGTTAATTTTGATTATTTACAATGAAGTAGCTCTGCATTTTTAAAATTTTGATAAAACCTAAACCGTTTCGAGGCGTGTTTAATTTTTTTGCCCCAGGGCCCTTGGTCACCTAGCTACGCCACTGTTTGAACATTATATTATTTATTAACTTTTAATATAATAAATCATGATAGGTGTTCCTACAAAAATTGAAAACTGACTCCATAAACCTAATCATTATTAGCTAATTTAATTGCCTATTTAGAACTGGCCATAGACGAGACAGTTCAAAACTAGAAAATGTCGAGGGAGGCCTTTACCCAGTTTAGTGTGACAAAACCTGCTCTTAAATAAATGTATGGTTAAAAGATCCTCCATTAGCAGGCTGTATTTCCTCGCTTTATTTTAAACACTTATTTACAATATAATATTTCTGAATTGCTAGAAGGAATAAGAAAAGTTAGTTGCAAAATAAAATGTAGCAATTGCAAGCCATTACTGTTCGAAACTAGCAGTTGTTGAACTTTGGAAAAGTTCTTGAAAGCCGCCATTCTTGTAGATTATTTTGTCGTTAGCGCTCTATGGCTGTTATCGCTCCGATTACGAATGAGCTTCCAGTGATGGGGCGTAAATAACCAAAAGCGAATTGGACTCGCGTTGGGTACAGTCGGCTACAGAGAGATGTATCCCCTTTTTCACATTATTGCATTGTAATAAGGTCCAAAAGTGGATACATATCTTTATAGTCGACTGTACATAAGTCACATAAAAATCCTGAAATAATATTATAGTTGTACCTACTATAAATCTATGTGATATTCAGAGATCGGACAAATGGGCGTCATTATTTGCAATAATGTGGACATGACTCCAAAGATTTTAATTAAACAAATTAAACTACTTTAATTGATTACTTACCCTATAAATAATATTGATCCATTGCAAGGCAGATAAATAAATATTACAAAGACTTGTTATTTTTTCCGTGGTTAGTTTATTCCTTTTCACGGCTAAAATAAACTTATGAGGAGAAAAGCTCCTTTCGCAATCTACGGATGTTAATGGAGCAAACTTAAGTAGATTAATATTAATGGCCACTCCTCACGTCTTTGTATTATTTATTTATTACCGTCCTGCAAAGGATCAAGATTAAAGTTCAGGTAAGAAATCAATTAATATTAATGTAATTTAATTTTTTTAATTAAAATCTTTGGAATCATGTCCACATTATTGCGAGTAATGACGGCCATTTGTCCGATGTCTGGTGATATTAGAGGAAATAAAAAGAGGTCGCTCTATCACTAATGCCTTTTAAGAAAATAAAATAATGTTGCTTGGTAAAATAGAAAGTATAATTTATCGGTAAATAACAAAATGAGCCCTCTTTTTTATGTAGAATAGAATAGAATAGAAAATATTTATTCACAACAATAACACATAAATATAACATAAAAAATAAGGAAAAGAAACGACAGATAGTGTAATTGTTGCGAAACGGTCCCAACTCAGCTGTGAAGCCAACGCTGGTCTTCCGTTGGGACCGCTCGGTGAAAACATGTGCGGAACCGATGATTCACATTTGCTGTGAAGATTTTTTAACTCACTTCTAGCCCTGCTGGCCGCTAGTGCTACCCAATGATTATGTTATCGGCCCGGTGACAGGGTTCAGTAAAATCGGGCATTAAGGTAAGGGCACCTATTACCGCTCCCCACAAAATCGGCACCCATTACCGCGGTATTTTTAAAACTGCGTTTTATGAACAAGTCGATTTACTCACTAAGAAACTTATTTTACACAAGCAAAGCTCAGTTTGTAGACTACCAGTTTTTTTGGCGATGGTGTTTATGCATCAAATAAACAACTTGTAAATCACCCGTATCCACGACGCCGGCGCATTAGCAGGTTGTGCCATAGAAACGCGAGACGCCACACGTAAGAAAACTCACATTTTATTTAGTGATTTGCGTAATAATTGTAATGACTAACCTAATGCTAAGATTTTTAAATTATTTATTATTGTTTTCTTTGCGACTTCCAAATACTATTTTTGTGTGTTTTTGTCTGAAAATACGTTAAAATTAGAATATTATATACCGCGGTAATCGGTTTCGTTTTTTGCTATGGTTCCTAAATCCGAGGTATGCCACGGTAATAGCTAAAATGGTACTTTAGGTTCAATGGCCTTTATTTTATATATCTTCTGTCGGTTTATTTTTTTAGGGTTATACAACACTTTATCTATCTAAGCAGTTATAGAGCAATTTCCGTGGTATGCAAAATACTAACAAAGGCCTTATTTTTTTATTAAAAACTTGTGCACTATATTACTTGTTTCCATAGAAAGCCTTAAATGTTTGAGTCATTTAAATATAAACATATATTCCAAGATATTCTTATTAGTTTTATGAGTTTAGTTTTATTAGAGTGTTAAACTGTTAAGTATTTATTTGTTTAACCAGCGTCACGATATGTTTGTTTTTTATGGGTCGTAATTAAGATTTATATTACCATGAATTTATCCTATTACCGAGGGTAAGAAAAGATAACCCTCGGTAATAGGATGTATGGGAACCTAGTTCCGAGGTATTTAGGTTTTCTATGGGTCGGAGTTAAGGTCCCATACTATCTCCTATTACCGTGTTACATTAACTGAAATAACAATTTTAGGGTACCGTAGTCCGGATTCCTTAATAAAATTAAGAATTTTTTGATAGTAAAGCTTACCTGTTGGAAACTGTTGTACTAACTGATGGTACAACGCTTATCTGGTAGACTGGGTTTTTATGTTAGTGTGTCGAAAACTAGGATAATAAGACTAGGCGTATGTTTATTTTGTGTTTCTAAAATTCCGGTAAAACTGGCTCTTTTTATAGTTTTAATTTATGTTTTGAAGTCAGCGGCATCCATAATACGTAAGTAACATTATGAACACAAGTACTAATTATTTTAAACTCACTATCAAACGTGGACATTCATAGCTACGCACGAGAGAGTATATCGTTACTACTTTAGAAAAAACTCGTATCAGATATTTCGAGATGTAAGTTTGAAATTAATTCTTCACTAATATGGTTTTTCTTGTTAAGAATAAAACAATAAAATGGTTATTTTTTACATAATAAGCCAGTTAGTTAGCCAGTTAAAACATAGTGTTGATTAATCCGCTTCCAGTTATCGCATTGATTTGACATTTTTATATACATAATTATGTAAATCTGATGACAATACAGTCATCTTATACTTATCGAAATTTTTATATTGTATTAAGCAGAGATGGGCTTTATATTGTATTAAAGAAAGATGTTAAATATTAAATGTACGGAACCAAAAATACATTCATCCTTTTGTAACCTCCCAAGCTACCTAACTAAACCTAAGCACCAAAAACCGACGTCATACCCTACTCTGCCTTGCTATTCCCTAAGAAAACTTTTAGAATTGATCTAGTTTGTAGCAAATACGGAATTGTAATGGCCAAGTGATCTGTCTAGGGATAAAAGAACTAGAAACCTACGTCATAACCCGAAATGTAACCCAAATACTTTTGAGAAGTGGCTACTTAGAACAATCCATCAAAAGCTAGAAAAAACATGTTTGGTTCTCCTGAACCAACCTAAGGAAAATATAACTCAAACAATTTGGAAATCTAATTAACACTGAGGAAAGAAACTATCGAGCTGATTGTAGAATGAGATTATGGGAGTGAAAATTAACTAAAAACTTAGTACATGTTTGGAAACCATGTAAGGTTTGCGCTAACGGTAGAGCCCCACGCCCGCTCTGGAGCTGGTAGTGCCCCCTGGCTATCGCCAGACCTATGAGACTCGTCACCAGACTGGGTATCCCTCTAGCGCGATCTAAGATGCTAAGATGATACTAAAGGAATTCCCTAATTATTGTATGTCTGTCGATCAGTAGTCTCTGTCAAGCTAGGGGTCAAGAGGTAACCCTCTATAGAGTGCGTAGTTTGTGATTTTGTTTCTTTTCTTAACTTTTATTTTAGAAGACAAGCACTCTGTTAGGGCAATACTTTAAATAGCCAAAGAGAAAATATAATGAAGGACTTGATATATGAATGAATGAAAGGTGGAAAAGGTAGCTTAAGTAGTATAACCTAGGATAACAGTTACATCAAGCAATTAATTCAAACTTTGGGCATTACTTTCGCCTCTCTTGTATTTCCGTAGGAAGTTTAAATTACTGTATTGTCCGTAGACTTGAATGATCATTTTCTTATATCAGCTTCTCAGGGACAGCGTTCAGCGAGACCTTGATCTTCATCTGAACTTCGATTCATCAATCGATGTATGAGATCCTGAACACTAGAACGTTCATGTCAATGGGACTTTCCGCCAGATAAATATATCAGTTTGATTTTCTTTATTACATGAATTTCTTAATTGCAAGATGAACAGTTCCAGAAGTTGAAAGGATGTACTGTACTTTACGATAAAAGATGAGAATAAATGATTAAAAACATAAACCAGATTAGCGGTATCCGCACGAGAATAATTTATTCTGGTTCTACAAAACTGATACAGATGGATACTTCCCTGAATATCTGTCTCTACCGCATGCCATAGGCTAACATTATCCGATTTCGTAGCGCGAAAATAGATTTGTGTACACTTTATTTACTAATTCTTTTAAATAATCTTTTTCATGTTTTTCTGTTCCCCATATTTCTTGTTTTTTTTTTCCCTCCCCGTCAAAACCATCGCTAAACCTCTTGCAAAGGTTTTGCTTGCTATCCAAGATAAAAAACTCCTTCATCCAAAACCTATTTAAAAACTTAGATATTATGGAGGCGTTACATTATCTATAACTGAAAGTCTACTTCTTTATGCTCTATCTCAATAAAATTATATATTTGTGAAAGGGACAGACGACTATGGCAAAGTCGTAGTGTCACAGCCAACCCCCAAAATTTGCACAGGTGAGAGGACAGTTTCACCGGAGTAAATTTTCAAACTTATTTAATTCACAAATATTATGAACTACCAATGTGTCAACACTATCTCTCAAATGTAAAATCCATTACAATAATGGTGTGGTGTGTATTGATACCAATAGAATTGAAGTTGATCTTAAGGTTTAACTCTCAACCTGTCGATATCCAACCTTGAACTATCATCACTCTTCGCAAGGAACACCTGGTCTCCCCAAGAGGAACTTGGGTTGTCAATCCAAATCAACTCTAGTAGTAGAATCTTACCCCTTCACAACAATTCGGCGACCACATTGCCCGGTCTGTGAATTTGACCTACATTGCCCAGGCCATAAGTGAACTGGTAAATTCCCCCCTCTAAAAACCGGGTGCCTTTGATAGCTAAAATGCTAACAGCCCAATAATCAGTATACCCAAGCTAAAAGTCAGTCCCCATTATCAACATCCATCCTTTGGAGCATGAGCAGTTGACGAAATTGACACTAACCATTGCAGTCGGCCGGTAGAGTATGCGTTTTCTGTGAAATCAGATTTACTTCAAATTTCAACGTTCGGATCTAAACTAACACTTATTCACAGATAACACATTGTTAAGTGTTGCGTCTTGAGATGTAGTATTAACAAATCGATTGAACCATTTGATCGAAAGATTTAGGAACATGCATAATCGGAGAGCCGAAATAAACCTTTAAGCACAAGAAAATAACTAGCATTTTATTCATATTTTAACCCAAATGTTTTTTTTTAAATGTAGTGTGTCTTTCAACCAAAAGAGCTTTGATTAAACTTAGAGTGAAGACTCCCAACTTGCAAAATAATTTAGTAGTGAACAAGTTATATCCCATCAAGGATAACCAATTTCACAAAGGGAACAGGGTTGCGAGGCCTGTCAACGCTAGTCGTAACCTGATAGCCCGCCGGTTGTCTGTACGGGTTCCTCCGCCAGGTCCGGAAGGTCTTCAGGTCCCTTCGCAAAACGGATTAACTTTAATAGATAAGGACGTCAAGTGGGCAGTAACTAAACTATTCAAATTAAGACCAACAATCGAAGAGAAATAAAACTCTCTTGGAGCATGTAGAGTCGCCGAAGAATATTCATCATAGCCTTAGCTTCTTGTATAGTATGGCACTTCTGTAAGGCAGTTTAAACTCTGCAAAGATTGTCAGCTGACCTGTCCTAACTCCAAACACTACAGAAGCCCTTTTGTACCGTGTAATGCCCTGGGATCAAATATCAATAAAACGTTTCCATTTTTATTGAAACCATTGCATTGTTTGAGTTCATCCCCAACCTATAGCGAAAACTAAACCAAGCGCTCACTTACAAAATCTGCTCTCAAACTCTAAAATAAATAACACTCCTCCAATCTCATTAGGGCCCTCTAAATGCAGAATCATCAAACATTCCCCCAAACAATACACTAGTCCAAACAAAATGGAACTTCTTTGAGCATATACTCATAGACTTAACTTTAATAGAACTAATATTATTATATATTTAAATTATTTTTTATTGCACTATGTTATAAATGACTAGCAAAATGTCCATTGGCATGCTCCAATTATTGCACCTCTCAAACCTTCAAATTCTCACATTAATATTTTTTTAATTTTTACAGTAGGAAAAGTCGTATGTCCCCTTCAATGACTAAATAGATTAAAATATTTTAAAGAAATGCTACCAAATTTAACAAAACAATGAATAAATAAGAATATGAATATGAAAAGATTCGAACAAGGAATATATATATATATATATATATATTTAATCTTATTAATTAAGTATTTAGTTTGAAAGACACATTAAAAAGCAATCCCGATTCCTGACCAACCCCCTTTAGATCAGATTTCCAAACGTTTAATACCCCTAATTATCTTCGGACACCGAGCTATAACATTTAAAATTGAGAATCTGCTTCTAAAATAAACATCAAATATATTATAACTGAAATTGAAATAAGTTTTTTTTAACTTGCGTCCCTTGCCACTCTTCGAACTATATCCACTATTTTCTGCATAATAAACAGGATCTCATAAAGAGTAAAAAAAAACAAAAAGAATAATTACTAATCCGGTTTTGATAAAATGCTGACAAAGCATGAAGTATCTTTACTTTTTAACGATTGTCCAAATTCAAATAAACAAATTAAAATAAACTATGTGTAAAATCCCCCTCAATTTAACTTTGTGAACAGCTAATAAATATAGACGAACTAACAACCAAACACTACTATAACATCAAATTGAAGGTAAATAATGACAACTAAACTACTTCCTTCCCTATTCAAACTGCAGCTATAATCCTATTTAAATTGAATCTCCCAAAAAAATACCTCAAAATGTACTAATAGAAATAATGTATTCGCCTAATTAAGATAAAACCCTCAAGTTAAAGCAAATTTTCCGCTGAACTACCCTACAACAAATCCTCGAATCGTAGGTAATCAACCCAGAGCACACATGACAGATTTGACAGCAGGTTAAAGAATAAAAATAACTAGAAACGACACTCGCAAAAAAGTAAATGTTTAATGTTTTAATACTATGAAGAAGATCAAGATTTAATTACTTAATAGTCTCAATTCGTCTCTTAAAAATAGTCGAAATAAAAGATCGGTAATCAAACTGTCAGACTTAAACGAACAAATATTAGATACTTCCTTAAAACATAATATTTTAAATTATAATAAAGTGGATTTAATTTTAACATAAGTAAATACCTATTTAAAATGTATTTTTTTTATTTAGAAACTCCCATTTAATATTGGAAACACCCTAAAATAATATAAGGTATTTATGTAAAAATAAATCAGCAAACTTTATACCTATAAATAATACATATTCCTACTCATATTAATCAGAAATCAATTAAGTAATATATATTTTTTAGATACTTAGTTGAGATCAAAAGATTTGACATATAAAGAATTCCATTCAAAAGTACTATCCGTAAATAATTAATCTTTAACAGCAAAGTTTCCAAATATCACTAATATTATCTTCACTACACAGTACAAAATAGTCGCCTCCCGCTGTCCGTTCGTCCCCATGTACACTCAGATCCCTAAAACTACGCAACGGATACCGATGCGGTTCCTTCAATAGATAGGAGTGATTCAAGAGGAAGGCCCCACATACAACAAGTTCTGGACCACTCACGGGTACCACAGCAACCCGGCACAAACCAAAGCGAAGCAAGGGTCACTAGTGTTGAAAAAACCCTTAAATTCTAAGATTAACTATTTAAACAAATATAGTTTAACAACCCCCCAAGTGAAAGACTTTTAAATTTTGAAACTAAAATATAGGTAGCTAACTTGATCCCAGACAACCCCAATATAAAATAAACTATGAATCACATACCGGAGTGCTTAATATGTACCACCGCTTCCACGAGTCCGTCGCGTAGCGCCTTTGTGTATATGTATTTTTCTGTTTGTTTGGCGCTTCCAACTCCAAAAATTAAATGTTCGGTATTCCTGTTTCAGATTCTAACTAGGTAGTACTTAAATAAGGAATATTAATAAAATATTTTATATTTATCTACGTTATTTCTATTATCTACATTCTATTAACTACATTCCTTAGACTACGAGTATTATGATGATACTAACTCTACTCTATCCAAACAGTCACGGCATCTATGATATTCTAAATTAACTATGACAACCGGTAAACAGTTTATGTAAACTTCACTAGCTAGCCAACTAAAAGAACAGCGTCATCTATAACATTTTGAATGAAATACGTTGTATGTTGGCTATTTAGTACGATTTTCAAGAACTACTACAGATGGCTTAACCGAAAATAATTTAAAAAACTTCAAAGAAGAATATATAATTACTAAATGCTTTACGTCACTAACTGACAAACCTTTTGTTATCTACATTTATTTTTAACAGATTTTCCTAAATACTCCATTCTAACAAACCAAATGACCAAATGCTACTCTCTAATAAGTAAACTTCGGTATCAACACTCAACCTTCACGGCACCCCGGAATGGTAGCAAAAAAAGAAATACATTCGGTTATTTAATGAATAATTACCTACGTTTATTTTCCGTGTTACTTTTTAACTTAAGTATGCTGCAGCTAACTGAACCCAAATTTATGTAGTTCTTATACTTAAGACGTTTTATTCTAAATAATGACAAAGAACCTTAATACTCATTTTGCATTAGGAAAATTATATTTGCCAAATAAATAACAAATGTCAATTTAATTGTCACATCAAATAAATATTAGTCAGTGGGAAAGATCTTTTAGGCATTGAAAATGTATATATTATAACAGAAGTCAAAGGTTGACAGCAAAACCCATGGAATAAATCTAAGTAATTAATTCAAAACCTTTAATACATCTTTAGCGTTTCTTTCCGTTTATAAAAATAAAGGTTCCAAATACTAAATGTATTTGCTTGTATTTGTTTTTCTGTAAACCGTACCCCGCCACGAAATCTGAATGTTGATATCGATGCTTGGTAATAAGGATAAGAACAATAAGGCAATTTTATTCCTGACAAATACACATAACTACAAATACCTCCGACTAACAACCGTGATCGCTACCGGTATGGTAGAATACCGCGAAATCTCCAGAACACGAAATCTTTCTAACAGTCGTCTGGACACTCGACACGACATTGACTATCACGTTGACTATCACAAACCGTGGCACGCGTATTACAACCGAACCGTAGTGCACGCGAAGCGATCGCAGCGAAGCGTACGCAGCTAGAAAATCGTCAGACTGCATCTACGTGTGCGTTCCACCATCGCATAGTTAATATGCTGTCGACGACGAAGCAGTAGAGTTTGGCTCCACCAATGCAGCGCCCGCCAGCCCCATAAAATCTTCCATTTGACTCGCCAAGCTGCTCTAACATTAATACTAGGGACAAAAAGCTCCTTCATCCTGTTTTTTCAGGGAAAAGGTAAAAGGGAATGCGTGACGAACCTACCTATCTACTCATTACAAAAACAAAATAAAATAAATACATACTACAAAGATAGAAATAATATTTTATCAACAAAGAACAACAAGAAGAGAGAAGTCTGATCTCTTTCTCTGTTACTCCTGTGGCTCGTACAATTCTATATTAGAAAATACAACAGAATATGTACAATTCAAAATTGCTATTTTATTATTTTAAATAAATATTCCAGTTATTTTTTAATTAAACTGTAATGTATTTTTAAAATTTTCTCTACCAAAAATATTTACAATCTAACGAATGTTTACTGCAAAGTTCTACCTACAACCTTCTTGTTGCAACACTGTGGTAAGGAGAGGAAAAAGAAAACTACTCTAAAGTCTGAGATTACATCTCCCACCTATCATAAACGTCTAAGTGAAAATCATGTCCGTTTATTTTATTTATTTCTATATGTAGATACGAGAGTGAAAAATATAAATAAATATCGTCCATCGCGCAATTAGCAAATGCAAATGGAAAAAGAAGTTTGATAACAGTGTACTGCGCTAAAATAAAGGAATCATCGCTGCACGTAACGTCGAAGATACACGCTGTGATATCATCTGGATCTGTTCAACTAATAGACTTCTCCTGGACCTTGGAATGCAAATAATCGTAATAAACCGCGATACGAACGGCCTATCATGATAAGCCCACAACCAGACTGCCGGCAGCTAAGAACTACAGCCCTACAATGAACTAACTATCTCCATCTCAGTGCTCAGACTCCGAAGCATTTTGAGACCCCAGAAGTATAAGAGACTGCAGCGAGTACAGCTGCTCAGCCAATCAAGAGAACCTGAAACATTCAAATTCAGCTAAAGCATTTTCCCTGTAATAATTTAATACATAAAGTGTAATTAAATTTAAAGTTTTAGTTTTATTCATGTTATTAATTCCTTGCGAATATTAAAGGGTATGTTCATTACATAACGTTTAAACGACTCAACGCGACAAACGATTAAACTCAACGGTCGGCAAGCTTTTGGCAGGCAAGGCCCACAAGGTGGCAAAATAAACGAAAGACAGACCGTACTTGTGATATTAACCCTAGAAGTCCAATATACCTATAAGTAAACAATTATTTACAAACATTCACGGGCCGCAATTAAGACGTCCGCGGGCCGCATGTTGCCGTCCACTGTTTAAACTAACAATTTACCAGAAGAATGCTAGACTAACAATAAATAAATTAGTACTGTGTCGTTTTAACGCTAAGAAAAAGATTTCTTACTAATCCTTAAGTGAAATTAAAGTGACAAGGTACTTCGCACCAAGCCGATAAACGCCGATTACTGCTAGAACAGTAAAACGAGTATTTAAAAACATGGCAAGCTTACAAACATTAACAATTTAAAATTATGCAAACAAATTAAGTTTTACTATCAAAGCAAAGTAATGTAAAGCTACTGAAAAAGTCATCAGATTGGGAGCAAATTATAACTACTAATATTATAATTATATTACAGCTACCCCCAGCCCGAATAAGTCCCTTAGCTACATCTAAATTTTAAATAATGTAATAAAGGTTTGCGGTAATAACTATTGATTTGCGTTTTCTCTGCGTTTAACTGAACGCTGTGTGTAACTGCCTTAAGACTAATACTAATATTTTTCAATGATCAACAAACTGCAAGAAGTATTTTTTAAGAACTCCTAAGAAATTTTAAAATACCTTTTGTCTATTTTCCTACCTTTTACCTATTCTGTCTATTTTCCTACCATGTACAAAGTATCCACTTCTCTCCTTTTTTCACGGTAACAAATTGGTGTCTTCAGACACCCCTCGCTTTACTTACAAACCAGATCAATTGCAAGAAATACATACTACAGCGCGGCACGGTACGATCCTGGTCGCAGCGACAAATTGTAACCTCCCAAGCTACCTAACTAAACCTAAGCACCAAAAACCGACGTCATACCCTACTCTGCCTTGCTATTCCCTAAGAAAACTTTTAGAATTGATCTAGTTTGTAGCAAATACGGAATTGTAATGGCCAAATGATCTGTCTAGGGATAAAAGAACTAGAAACCTACGTCATAACCCGAAATGTAACCCAAATACTTTTGAGAAGTGGCTACTTAGAACAATCCATCAAAAGCTAGAAAAAACATGTTTGGTTCTCCTGAACCAACCTAAGGAAAATATAACTCAAACAATTTGGAAATCTAATTAACACTGAGGAAAGAAACTATCGAGCTGATTGTAGAATGAGATTATGGGAGTGAAAATTAACTAAAAACTTAGTACATGTTTGGAAACCATGTAAGGTTTGCGCTAACGGTAGAGCCCCACGCCCGCTCTGGAGCTGGTAGTGCCCCCTGGCTATCGCCAGACCTATGAGACTCGTCACCAGACTGGGTATCCCTCTAGCGCGATCTAAGATGCTAAGATGATACTAAAGGAATTCCCTAATTATTGTATGTCTGTCGATCAGTAGTCTCTGTCAAGCTAGGGGTCAAGAGGTAACCCTCTATAGAGTGCGTAGTTTGTGATTTTGTTTCTTTTCTTAACTTTTATTTTAGAAGACAAGCACTCTGTTAGGGCAATACTTTAAATAGCCAAAGAGAAAATATAATGAAGGACTTGATATATGAATGAATGAAAGGTGGAAAAGGTAGCTTAAGTAGTATAACCTAGGATAACAGTTACATCAAGCAATTAATTCAAACTTTGGGCATTACTTTCGCCTCTCTTGTATTTCCGTAGAAAGTTTAAATTACTGTATTGTCCGTAGACTTGAATGATCATTTTCTTATATCAGCTTCTCAGGGACAGCGTTCAGCGAGACCTTGATCTTCATCTGAACTTCGATTCATCAATCGATGTATGAGATCCTGAACACTAGAACGTTCATGTCAATGGGACTTTCCGCCAGATAAATATATCAGTTTGATTTTCTTTATTACATGAATTTCTTAATTGCAAGATGAACAGTTCCAGAAGTTGAAAGGATGTACTGTACTTTACGATAAAAGATGAGAATAAATGATTAAAAACATAAACCAGATTAGCGGTATCCGCACGAGAATAATTTATTCTGGTTCTACAAAACTGATACAGATGGATACTTCCCTGAATATCTGTCTCTACCGCATGCCATAGGCTAACATTATCCGATTTCGTAGCGCGAAAATAGATTTGTGTACACTTTATTTACTAATTCTTTTAAATAATCTTTTTCATGTTTTTCTGTTCCCCATATTTCTTGTTTTTTTTTTCCCTCCCCGTCAAAACCATCGCTAAACCTCTTGCAAAGGTTTTGCTTGCTATCCAAGATAAAAAACTCCTTCATCCAAAACCTATTTAAAAACTTAGATATTATGGAGGCGTTACATTATCTATAACTGAAAGTCTACTTCTTTATGCTCTATCTCAATAAAATTATATATTTGTGAAAGGGACAGACGACTATGGCAAAGTCGTAGTGTCACACTTTACCCTCGGTAATAGGAACCTCATCCGCGGTAATAGGGTCAAAGCCCGTCCAATACCTTGGTAATAGGAGAACCCGACTTTTTGTGTTTAATATTTATTTTATCTCATATAATCACCTAAAATAAACCCAAAAAATTATAAAGTTCAATCAACACACTTTTATAAAAAAAATCCTATCGGTCGTTAGGGTGTCTTGATACCCTTAATTTCTGGCTCTTATTTGAAAACTACCTTAACTCCCACGGTAATAGGTGCCGTTACCTTATTATTTTTTGCAAAAACTGCCTTCGTAATATTAATATATTTAGAGTTAACTTTTTAATCTTCAGATTCTTCACTTAACGTTGCAGTATCTATCAGATCAATTTTATCTCTCTTTTTTTCTATCATATGACGAAGAAAAGTGATATTTTCATTGATATATACTTTTATCTGGGGATTGGAAAAAACTGACACATGTTTCCAAAATGCATTAATAAAATGTTTAATATTACGCTTGCGAAATCTATGTACCTATATACCTACTTACTCTAAACTAGTATCTCTAATCTACCGGACTACCACCGTACCTTAGGTAGGTATAGGTATAGTAAAACGGACGAAGTATTAAGTTCTGCCTTTGCTACTCGTATTAGGAAGCCAGGTCAACCTACGTCTCAGTTACGCCCCTTAGGGTAAATGCTCACAAGCATGCAACGGACAACAAAGGCGAATCACCGCGTTTGCGGCTGCGAATGGTAATACTCGGTCATGGTATCGGTATCATGCTGCTACTCGTATTTCTTCAACAAAACTGTTTTGATTCTTCGGCTTTTATTTTAAAGTATAAATTAGGTATACCAGCAGTAACCCTACTAAGTGTTATCTTAGTTAAAGCTATTAGGTACATAAAAGTGATATAAACAATAAATTGTAGCACATTAAGTCTTTATAATTCCTCGATGAAGACAACTTTAGCTCTAAAACCCAAAGTTTAGTATTTAAATGAAAATTAATAAAGCGTCAGAACTTTCTTCGTTTTATGTGCACGGCAGAGCCCGCGGCAGCACCCTCAAGATTGAAATCTTGAAATTTTAAGAAATCCTTCTACCTGTAGAACATATTATCCAATACTTTTCTGAAAACCGCATCAAAATCGGTTCCGCCAAACGCGAGATAATCGCGAATAAACATAGGTACATACATACATACAGGCCAAACTGAGAACCTGCTTTTTTTTGATGTCGGTTAAAAATTAGCGGATACTCTACCTTTTGTATGGCAGGTACCCGTACCTCAGACAGATTTACTGATTTACTGTGATATTTGGATTTGTTTTCATTCTGTAGTTGTGCTACTCTCTCGATTCTCTTTTGTAGTTATATGTTATATGTGTGACGTAAAGGTCCAGTCACAATGCAAGGGCTGCCAATAAGAAAAGAAGACCACTTTCGTTTTTATCGTAACTACAGCGCGTTCAGTCTCACTTTCTTTTGCGTAAAGGTTTCGCCTATTGTGAACCGACTTGGGTAGTAATTTATTGTTGGAAATATAGTACTTACCCCTTAGGTCTTACGAGTACCTACATAAGTTTAACCAAACGAACGTTTAACGGGCCGAAGAAGCGTGGGAAGACTGCCCGCGAGGTGGACTGACGATATAGTATGTGTGGCCGGGAAGGATTGGATGCGGAAAACACAAGACCGCTCTAAATGGGCTAGAATGGAAGAGACCTTTACTCAGCATTGGGTAGATCAAGGTTGAAGAAGAAGAAGAGAAGTTTAACCAAGGTTTTACGATGGGATCCGCGGAAAATTGACAAAACTTATTAAAATTCATAAAATATAAAGTGTCTGCAGAACGACTGGTTGCGTATGTTTGCTTGACATTGCTAATGCAAATATATAAGGCACTATTAACTTAGAATTCGTAGATAAGTAAGTTAATCAGGTTTCATCTTTATTGAGAGTATCATGTAGGTAAGGTTTATGTAGCATCCCCACTATCATCCCCACTACATAGAGATCAGCCGCATTTTTTTAACAAAAATCTTAATAAAATGTAGAGTGGGTAAGATTAGGTATTTATAATTGTATCAATTAAGAACACTAGTCGATTACAAAATAGTAACATAAAACGTAACTTTCCTTTGTGTATTATGTTGACGACCTCTGACTTCGTAATAAAATCGTGTGTTCAACTTTACGGGACTCTAACATTTTGATGTGTGTTCTTGTGGAACGTACTAAATGTTGTCATAAAGTCTGAAATAGTCTACTTCTACCTACTTTCTACAAACTTACGGTCAACTCTGACATTAGGTCAAAGTTGTCAGCACGAAAGAAAATAATTCATAACAGAGAGTAGTTAATTCTTGAAAACCAATTTACAAACAATAATTAAGGAAAAGCTAAGATATTCCAGCTTCAAATTTAAAATTCCCTTTTAAATGAGGACACCAATTTGAGCCCTAGACCTCACACGATTATTATTACGATATCATTGATTTTATTATAAATCAAACAATGTACAGTACTTCATTATCACTGTATTGAATGATTAAGGTGGACAGATTGCGTAGAAATATGCACTATCTCGAACAACATTTCAACATACTTTTAAGCCCGTTTAACCTAATATAACGTAAATTTTTGTACATAAAAGTTACCTATCAGCTAATAGCGTGTGTATTTCCAGATCGCTCTGGCCACGGAGGACTCCATTATCCTGCAAAACCTCGATTTCGCAGCCAGCGGCAGCTACTCCTGCGAGGTTTCACTTGACACTCCAATCTACACCAAGGCTTCGAGTGAGAAGCAGCTCTCAGTATTTCGTAAGTTATTTGCATCCAATATCGCTCTTATGCAGAATTTCTTAGCTAATACCAATCGGCATACCTACTCGTAAGTACAAAATGATTTGCTCCCGGAAATCACCATTTCTTTCGGGGATTTAGATTTTCCATTTTTTTATATCTGACTTAAAGAAGTTTTGTTTTTTGATTAATTAATAATGGGCGTAATGAAACTCCCTGGATACCGTAGCCACATTAATAATCCCTGCTTGTAATCATAAATAAACTTGCGTGGCTCGCGTTACACGTGTTCCTTATCATATCACAATGTGTTGATGCAATAGACCCTTCAAAAAATGGTATCCCTTTAAATTGATAATAGGAATTAAGATCGAAATTATTGATGTTTAGCTCGATTGATTCAGGGTATGTGTATATTTCCCATAACAAACAGCTAAGTACTTCATTAAAAAAACACCTTACATCCAACTAAGTACAGAATTCAACATATACATATTGTTTACCAAGGGACTAAAATAGGCCAATATCACGCGAGATGTTCTGCCAACAGAGTGAAGCAAGAGTTAAACTTTACTTTTCACCTCGATTCCGAGAAAAAAACTTATAAAATTAAAATAATAGTTTTAAGACAGAGAAATGAAAAAATAGCAAATAACTTTAAATAGAAAACTTGTTAATACCTACAAACTTGTTTTTCGAGATAGTTTTTTTGTGTTTTTTTTTGTAGTAACGGCGTCGGAACCCAACACTGAACATACTCTCTATCTGTCACTTAATTGCAGAAAGGGACAACTAGACCAAATGTATCACTTTAGTCCGCCTATACATGGGTGTTACGGGTCATTTTAGTTAGAGCATGAGAGGTGAACAATAATTTTAACCGGTTCACCTGTTCAGGCTAGGGTAACTCACTAAGGTAAGAGGGGAAAATTGGCGTGTTTTTCCTTTATCTTTTATCCGGTTACGAATAAACTTTTGCGAGTCGTGCACGCGCCCACAAAGGTTCCCAGCTAGTAATAATGAAACAAAACGAAATCACCCATATGTTTTACTACCTACCTACATTTAAGAAACCTCGAAAGATTTTTTCCTAAACGGCGTAGGTATACTGCGAATTACTCAGATGCTTTATTTTAAACTAGCGACCCGCCCTCGCTCTGATTCGGTTTATATGCGTTTTCTGTAACACCCGTACGTACATCATCTAGAATTTATGATACATACTAAAACCTTCCTCTTGAATCACTCTATCAATTCATGAAAACCGCAAAAAATACCGTTGCGTAGTTTGAAAGATCTAAGCGTACATAGGGAGGGACAGACGGCGGGAAGCGACTTTGTTTTATACTTACTATGTAAAGATTCGAATATTTACTTTTCACAACACTGCTCGGAAATATGGCCATAGATGGTCTTGTTTGGGGTCACAAAACGTCACTTATAAGGACAGACCAAGAATGTTTTTGTCGGCGTGTTTGCTGATTGGTCGAGAACATTGTTGTCCAACTTGAAGAACCAATGAAAATCAATCAATCAATTTTTGTGTTATAGCTCCTTAAAATGAAAAATTTAAATCGACCAATAAGAACACACCATTTTGTGTCGTAAAATATTAGGTGTATTTTTGCTAAAAGATACACAGACTAAAAACTGTCACAAAATGTAAAATGTAATTCAAACTTGGCCCCTAATGTCGAACCACTAGAGATGAAATTACATGGGAGATAAGGCGAAACAAATACAATTTTATATGGAGTTGACATCTTCATCTCGCATGTTAGTTTATTAGCTCGAATGTCACGAGAATAGGGGTCCAGATTTAAAAAAAAAAACTATGGTAAAATTGGCGGTGATGTCACATTAACATGAATTCAAATTTGAGTTTTGAATATGAATTTTTCGTAGTTTTGAAAAGCACTATGTTTGCCTCGGTAGAAAGTGCAATTTATGGACTCGTATACTAGAGGGCCTCAACTACGTTTCGGCCCTCTATATGACTTGTCCAAAGATCGCGTACTTTCTATCCTCTACAACAATGTACTATAGTTATTGCTATAGATTGCGATACTTAATATCGTGAGACGACATTTATATACTGCTCTATAAACCGATTTACGCTATTTGTAAAAGTCACAAGACAGCATCATGTAGTTCTATTCGCGAAGTAAATTGACAGTGACTTGATAGTAACAGGTATTTGCGGTTCCGCTTTATTGCGGCGGGTTATCGGAGCCGTTTGACCCGGTTCGGTGTAAGGTAACAGATGTCTCTATCGCTGTCTTCCTCACGCGATAGTGCGTGTGTGATAAACGACTTCAGCTCCGAACCTTTGGAATACATTTAGCTACACACGTGAGTAACACGCAAGCGGATAAAGGCCCTTCTTTTCTAGCCAATTTGCGAGCTTCCTGAAGCACGATCAGTGATGTGCCGTGCCCGGGAATATTGCCCAGCGTGGGAATATTGCGGTAAATGTTGCCGGCAATATTGCTCCTGGTGAGAATCGTTAAAAAAGCCTTGGCAATATTGCCGGAAACTTGCCTTTGTTACCGGCGATATTGCCGGTGGCAGTATTCCGGGAATTTGGGAAATTGGCAACAGCACGTCACTAAGCGCGATGCGCTGTTTTGGATTTTACTGATTTTAATGTGTATGTATGTATGTATGTATGTAAACACTTTATTGTACAAAAGAGAAACCAGAAAAATGTGCCTCTGTAATATCATAAAATCCGGGTGTTAAGTAACACAGTTCATGATATTCTCTTGTGCTTGAATCGACATGCGTACATAGGCGTCAAGAACAACTCTGTGTAGCTATCTATTCCACGACATAGGCTTTGAAGAAGGTAGACGAGCTTACAGGCCACTTGGTGGTTGCAATCCCAAGACTGCAATCCCAAGACTACAAACTAGTAGGTTTTACAATTCTGACGACTGGGATGGAATGCCTTGATCGCCCTATCCCAACGGAATCAAGTCATCACATCATGATGGTGGTATAAATCTGGACGAACCCTCTCAAGGTCCTACCATCACTTACCACAACTCAGTGTATCTATGCTGAGTGTACGACATTAAAGTAGTGTGCTAGTCAAATCTAAAAAATTTGGTTCAAAGCTGCAACCTTCAAGGCGGTCGCTAAATTATACAGTGCAAATAACTTGAGCTTTTCAATACCTCCCGCTTACTAAATACATAATTAACTATCAGCCGTCAGACGGATAACCAGCGAGTGTAGATGTTTATCGGCGGATACTTCGCGTATGTTAAGAAGGAAATGTGGCCCAGTAACCGAGACGTGTGTTGAGAATACTGGGTTCGCTATACTCTCGAAATCACGGCACTTAATTAAAGTGTAGCATAGCTTCTCAGTAACGTTTAAAACAAGGGGATAAGTTACTTTAGTAGTAAAAGCTGTTGGTAATTAGCAGGGATCGGAAATTCGGTACGATATTAACCTAAAGTTGGCAAAATCCCGGAAAAAGTTAATCGAATATGGCGTCACCTTCTTAAAAATATTGTTTTAATAATATAAGTTCCGGGATTCCTAGGTTAAAACGTTCCGTCAATTTTCTCCTCAAACTTCGTTATGTTAGGTTAGGTTAGATGAGTTAGCGGTACCTAAATTAAATAACATTTGGTAAATCTATACATAGAAAATAATTTCCGGTGGTTAATGTAGGTATATGCTTAGTTATGGATTTATTCCGGAGTAATTTATTTATTCAGACATCCCGGGAAATTTATTAATAAATTAAAATTGAGTCCGGCTCCATTATAACTGAACAACAACGCCGCCGCCAGATTAGATAAATATAGTACCGAATTTCCGATCCCTGGTAATTAGATAAAGTTACTCTGAACAACACAGCCACAGCCTGTGCAATATGGAAATCAAATAAGTATGTCTCCCTCAGATTATGTGAAAAGTAAAATCATGAGGGAAAAAATCAGACAGACCGAGGGTTCCGTACAAACTTGTAGGAATGTACTTAAATAGTTCGTCAATCACGGAAATGGAATCTCGAAAAAAGAAATTGGCTCTTGTCAGACAGACAGACCGACAGCGAATTGATAAATATCATAATAAAAAACAAACAGAGTGCTTAACCAATTATAGGCAAACGCAGAATGGAAAAAAAATTACACCTTCCAAAAAATAAATAAATAAAATAAAATAAATATCAAGGGACGATCTCACGCAAATTGACCTATTCCCAAACTAAGCTCTAGGCTTGTACTATGGGAACTAGACAAAGATATAAATACTTATATAGAGAAAAAAGATAAAAAAAGATAAAAGAAATTTATTCAGTAAGTAGGCCGCACGGGCACTTTTACACGTCAAGAATCTACCAGCGCTTCCCAAGAGAAGACCACTGCTGAGAAGAAACGCCGCAAGAAACTCAGCAGTCAGTCATTTTTTAAACATATTTCTTATTACAATGGTACTACTTAGTCTAGCATTATATAAAGCTATAAATATTAAATTAAATATAGTATCAAATAACATGCGTAGTTCAGCAGGAAAACATGCCAATTAAGAATCTTATGGGTGAGATAGAGAGAAAAAAAAACACATACTTATGTGTATATAAGATGGTGCGAGACGACCACATAAAAGTTTCGATATGTTTTCCTACATCAACGGTGTCCCCTAGAGAAGATAAAGATTTTGCAATAATTTTGAAATAATTTTGATTTTGAAATAAATACTTAAATACATAGAAAACATCCAAGACTCAGAAACGAATACTCGTGTTCATCACACAAATATCTGCCCTTACCGGGATTTGAACCAAGATACGCTAGCTTCGTAGGCAGTGTCACTAGTGTCACCAAATAGGCTAGCGGGTCGTCAAAAAAAAAATCACACTTAACATCACCTTAAGGCTGAAATCTTTATTAAATAACTATCTAAATAATTTTTCTAATGGATAATTATGAAATTGTCCATGGTTTCACATAGGGAAATATCGTAACTAATAATAAAGCCAAGCATGCTGATTATTTTCTTATAATCCTATTCCTTAAATGGATCCTAGCGAGCTCTTATCATACAAAAGTTCTGTTATATTTTTATCCGGATGAAAAAATCTTTTCCGGCAACTAGGCACTACGGGCGTTGAAACGCCAAACACTTTTCCAATTCCAGATTTATGTTCGGGTCCGATACGTTTTCTATTATTGGAGTGCCGGCCGTCACAATAAATAACAATTTATATTACGCCGCTTGTATATGTGCCTATTAAAGTGTCGTACAGCGTTTTGTAGCACGTTTTTCATTTTATCAATGAATGACTATTTCACTAACAAAATTACACGATTCCTACGTACAATAATGTCATGACGTAATATTAAATGTACATCAGAATTATACGTAAATGCGGTTTTGAATGAGACAACTAAAAAAAATGTAACGCTGCGGAAACGGTCCGCTCCCCCGGTGCATCCCTTGGATACTGAGGGGACCAGTACGACGTCGTCGGCCACCCTGGAATGTCAGTTACTCAGTCAGTCAGTGGCTCTTACTACGTGCACAGCAAACATTGAGGTAATTGGCGAAAGGCTGATGTTGTTGGAGCATTCTTTAAAGTCCCGAGATCTGCTATTGAAGAAATGCCGCTAGCTGGCCCTAGTAAAGAGGACGTGAAGCTGCAGAAGGCAAGAAAAGGGCGTGAGCCAAAAAGAAGCCGGGTTAAGGATGGAGCATCTGAGGGGGAGAGAGTCGTTGCGGTCTGCCCGGAGGAGCGTCCTCACGAAGGCGGTACTGCCTAAGGTAACTAGCAATCCACGTGCTTTTTGGCGTCATGTTAATAGTCTCAAATCTAGAGGAGGCTTCGAAACTAGAGTTGCCTTTGGTGGGGAGTTGCATGAGGGTTGTGAAGCGGCTCAAGCATTTGCGAACTTCTTTTCGAGTGTCTTCCTACCGAACGTGCCTAGTCTTGACCCTTTGAAAACTGCACGTGAGGACCTTACTGGCAATGCCAACTACATTCATATTGGTAAAATAACACCACAAGAAGTAAAGTCCGGATTAGCTAGTCTTAAACCGTTAAGTTCCCCTGGTCCTGACGAGATTCCGTCCTATATCTTAAAGGGATGCCAGGAGTGGTTGATACCGTTGACTTTTATCTTCAACCGAATCCTGGATACTGGAGAGTACCCTTCTCAATGGAAAATCACCCGTGTGACACCTATTCCTAAATCAGGTGATACGGCCAATGTAGAGGATTACCGTCCCATTGCTAATCTTTCCGCTGTCGCAAAGCTATTTGAAATTATCTTGAATAGTGCTCCTCAGATAAGGCCTTTTCTTTGGCCTTTTCTTAAGGCCTTTTCTTTGCGACTCTCAACATGGTTTTAGGCCCAGGGATTCAGTTGAAACGAACCTCCTTACCTTGGTTGACTCCGTTATGCATTATTTGGATGAGGGAATGCAGGTGGACGTGCTGTATTTTGATTTTAAAAAAGCCTTCGATCGCGTTGATAACGATGTACTTTTGAGCAAATTATGCTGCTTTGGTTTCTCACCAAAACTGCTTCGTCTTTTTGCTAGTTATCTACGCGATAGACAGCAGTATGTTCAGCACGGAAGCTTTGTTTCGGATACCTATCCCACTCGTTCTGGAGTTAGTCAAGGTTCTGTTTTAGGTCCCCTACTTTTTGGCATAATGATCAACGATCTGGCCACTGTTCCTAAACATGCGCAATGCCTGCTCTATGCCGATGACCTGAAGCTGATTCGAAGGGTGCAAGGAATCTCTGATTCGGAATGTTTGCAGAGGGACGTCGACTTGATTTACGAATGGAGTCGTAATAATAGACTTCTGTTCAATACTGAGAAGTGTGCCGTTATTACTTTCAGTCGAGCATTGCCCTCTGAGTAGTCTATATCTGTTGGGTTCTAAACCCATACCCCGTGTCACTTCAATACGAGACTTGGGGGTTATCCTAGATTCCCATCTTAATTTCCGCGAGCACATGAAAATGCTCGCTACAAATTGCCACCGCAGACTAGGTTTTGTTGTCCGCATCGCCAGGGAGTTTAATGATCCGAGGTCCATAATGCTCCTATACACCGCCCTTGTGAGAAGTAAGCTCGAGGCAGCCTCTGCCGTTTGGAATCCCCATGAAGCTTCTTACATCCTGCTGCTAGAAAAAGTCCAGAAAACCTTCTTGCGATTTTTATATAAAAAGGTCTATGGGTACTACCCGTTCCTGTACCCAACAAAATTTCTTCTGGGAACCTTAGGCTTCTTTTCGCTGGAGGTGAGGCGAAGCTATGTGCTGATGTCGTTGGCTTGTGGCATCCTGCAAGGGGAATCAGACTGTCCGGGTCTAGTATCGCGACTGGTGTGTCTGTTCGTTCCCTCTGTGCCGAAATATGCTTTTCGGGAACAAAAGTACCCGCTGCTGGCGGTCCCGGCCGCGCGGACCGTCTCCCGCCGCAAGTCACCGCTGGTTCGCGCTCTGCAACTGCTTAATGCATTTCTAGATACGACTCCTAATACTGACGTGCTTGCATCCAGATGGCTGTCAATACGTGACGAATGTTTGAAATTTTGTGTGATGATGAATGAACGGCCTTCATCTATTCTTTAATGCTTTATTGTTTTCTATTTGTGTTGCTTTTGTCTTATGTTTATATAATCTAAAATTCGCAGTGCTTTAGTTTTACTGTTATACTGTGTAATTTTCATTAAATAAATAAATAAAACTATCATTATCTCGTCCGAATCCACCAGCATTCACGATATTTCGGTTTAATAAATACTGACAGACGTTATAAAAGAACACGAGGTTTAACACACAAATAGTTTTCCATGACGCATACCTAACTAGTAAAAAAAAGTCCTTGCAATTTTAAACAACAAGACTCTTGGACTGTTGTGGAAAAAATAGTTAGCGGTGCGCGAGAAAAAAAAAGCAATCCTTATAAGTATTATCAATGCGAAAGACAAACACCTTAAAATTTCGAATTTTCTTTTGTCCAAATATTCATTTGTCCGAATTTTCAGTTTTCGGAAAACTATGCTATGCTGGAGCTATTTTAGATTAAATGCATAATTTAATTACTATATGTAGGTTAGGTTAAGCTTGATTTATAGCGATATCAAAAAATAAAGTCTGATATCAAAACATTGCATTCGGAATTATAAAAATTCTGGATTTTGATCAATTCGGAATTATAACTCTAATGTAGTTTACTCATGCGGAAGAGTATTTGTTCCAGTTTTACAATTCAACGCCTCAACCGATAGACTTGAAATTTGTTAAAGGTATAATCTATAGCCCGAAAATGGACATACTTACGGTACTTTTTTCCGGAACATTGAACAGCTTCCGGGGGACTAGCGATAAATATCTTCTAAGAGGACGGAGTCGTGGGATAAACTTAGGAGGATAGTAATATAATTTCCTAGCTTCACATAGCGCAGATATCCTATTGGTGTTTTTTTTTCGCCACTTAGCTGCGTCACATGCTTTGGTGGAAACTCTTAAAAAGTAATAAATAATAAATAAATCATTTCTTTTTCAAAACAAGCATGGAATAAACCAAACCAAACTGCACCGCTTTACTATCCGCTGTCCGCATTAGTTTGAGAATAAAGAAGGTACCTATATATCATTAAAGTCATCCACATACTAACTAAATACATGCATTACATGCATGGTACAAGAAAATAAAATCAAAAGACTTCTTAAACTAACTTTGTATCACAGCCGACATCGATTAAAAGACTGAAACTGAGACTGTGTTAGACTTATGAGCCAGATTCCCAGAATACAGCCCACGTCAAAAGTTTACGGATTCAGTTTTCACCAAAAACAACATCATTAAAGTCCTATTTGAATTCGTGATGAGGGGCAACCATGACGCGCATAGCAAATAAGTAAATACGATACGACAACATTATTTGACGAAACTACAATTGTTCCATTCTAAACCTTACTCAGTTGGAATAAGAAACGAAGGTATGACTGAATGCCTGGCCCGATAGTCACGGATTGCTGAATGGATTGGAGCTATTTGAAATTGGAAATGAAACGCTCATTAGGTTTTGAATGGGTTGATATTAGTCGCTGCACGACGAAACCCTAGCTTTATAGGACATCTCATTTGTGTATCTTCCTTTATAGCGGTAGTCACATTAGTTTAGTGATACTGCAAACTTGAATTTTATGACTGAATATAGATGTATACGTGATACATCTAACCTACTTTATAGCCTTCGTAGTGTGAGTGCTGTTTCTAATTTTGTCCTATTAGCCAATCCTTGTATGGATTTGTGTGACGTACATGGAAATTTACTTTGAGAAAATAAGGGCGGAGTATGTTTCGAAACGTCATCCATTTTGAATAAATTGCTCCTGCTCAGTATGTTGGTGACAACTTAAAAATATGTAGTTCCGTCACCACTTTACTCTTTATGTACCTACCAATAGTTTTACAGTGCTCCCAAAGTCAGACATGGGACTGTGTTCTACTCGGGCGAAACCTAATTTCTTTTGACATTTTATCGTATTGTCAACATTATGAATCTTATGATAGCTCTTATTTACTTGACAGTAGCGACGGCCGAGTTAAAAACAATACGTGTAGAAGAATAAGGCACCAGTGCTGGAACTGTAAGTCAGTGATAAAGGTATTATAGGCGTTTTAACGCTCCGTCCGATCAAAACCTGCAGAAATCACGTTTAACGAAACATCTCGATTTCACGTCTTTCGCGTTTTTTCCAACAATCTTGGAGTATTTCTCGGGCATCATTTATCAAGCCCGCTGGCGCCGCTTTTTATCGACACGCCGGAGCGGGAACACCTGCAGCTATTTTGTGCTCTGACGCAAATGCTGAGCTTGTTTCATCGACCTGCGGGCCGATTATGGTCGTGTTTATCGACATAGATAAGCGTAGATAAAACATCTGTCACTTTCTGACCAGTATGTAAGTGCGAGAGTGACGGAAGCTTTATCCACCGCGATAAAGGCGACCATAATACGGGCCCAGGACCTCTATTCTAGGCAGTAACAACGACCATCGTCCTTGATCCGTTATGGTATCGTATTTAAGTCGACCGCCATTGCTATCAAGTAAATAAGAGCAATAAAAAAGTTGACAGGTCAAAGACGATATATACTTTTTACCGCCTAGAATCTCGGCCCACTTCTATGCCGCATTGTACACACACACACCATGAAATGGTTAGTGATTAAAGTCTGGTGCTGAGGCCCGGTTGCTAAGCAAGTCATGCACCATCAAAATGCATGACTGGTAAAGTATAAAAAATAAACTTTTTACCGATTAACGCTCTTGCATCTCGGATTGCGACATTTCGTTATGGGCAACGAGCGCCTAGCATGCATATTTAGTACCAATTTAACAAAACGATGTTAACCACTTAACAGACGATAAGAACGTTAACATCTGTCAAAATGTATGAACTAACAGTCGATTAACATTGATTAAATTTAACATCGTTTGGTGAAATTGGTACTTATTACGGTGAATATGACGTAATCATTACCTACGGTCACATGTTTAATCGGATAATAACAATACAATACAATATAAAATCGATTGGAACGCGGCACCTAATGACTTTACTGCTTCATGTATCTATATTTAAATATTTGCTATTAGTAGGAAAAGGGTGTAAGCGAGATGGGGACTGTTTTAATAGAATAAAATAAAAAAGAAATAATTTATTCAACACATTTGAATCAAATGACAAGTAAAAGGGTTCTTACTCAGCCAGCATTGTGCCGCAGCAAGTCGCGGCGACGCTGGTTTACTATTTAAAAAAATACACACACAAATAATACAAAACAAACAATAAAAATATTTACACGAATTTTTTAAAGGTAAAAGCTAAAAAAGAATTTGATGTAGTTTTCCAAATGTAAAATAATTGCTATATCTCCAATCTAGTTATCAAAACTCTTTAATAATGCGATTTTGATTTCAATGAAGGTTAGAGTTAAATTGGCGCTACTACCTAGGTATATGAACTGGCGAAGCGGCCACAATTTCAGGCTATTGTTAAATCCAGCGCAAACCGGTTCGTAATAGTGATAAATGAGCCGAGCTGTAACACGCTTTACACAGAACATTCAACACCTAAGCCTTTAGACTGCGAGGCATAGCGTGAGGCCCTACACAAGCTAACGAGAAATAATACTTAAACATTTATTACTGGTATAATTACGTTCATTCATGTTTTACTAACTTCTGCCCGTCACTTGACCCGCATTGTCCAATCCACGGGAACCGTGTTTTAAAAAAAATAAAAAATGCCAATTCGTTAACTATTTCCATTCCAAACACTTACCGGTGAGATTCAAAGATCAACTCAGGGCCCTGCCAAGATACATTGCGCTAACTAGCGTTTCTATTCGTTTCGTTTTTAAACCAATCGTGTCACTGGTAGATCACGTGACTTTTGGTATCACGTCATCTACCAGTGACGCAATTGGTTTAAAAACGAAATGAATAGAATCGCTAGTTAGCGTAATGTATCTTAGCTAGCATGATTGCATGATATGTCAAGAAGTTACAAGTTCGCAGACTTAACATTAACAAGAATTCCCAAGACGAGAGACGTCAGCTGTCAGTTGCAAAGTAAACACAGAGTTCGCACAATTTAATTTAAAAATATAGATAATAGTGGATAAAATGTTGTAAAAAGTATAACAAGATCGGGATAGGCACTCAATTGGCCTGTGACAATGTTTTCCAGTGTTTCAACACCATAAAAACTGTGAAAATGAATGAAACTGTGTTATGAACAGCGGTTACAAGGATTCAAACTTTTGAAAAAAGTGTCTACGTTCCAGTGCAATACACGGTAAATTGATTGTGATTGTGAATAATAACTATGACTACATGTACAACGTGAATAGTGAATCAGAAATAAAGACGCAAACGTAAATTTATCGATTATCGTGTGTGATCAATAGGGTTACCAATGCCATCTTACGACAAACTGCACAAACAAGTATAGCGGAGAAACAATATCAATTGAAGAGGTCATTGCCTGGTAATGAGCGTGCGCGAGCGAGACAAACATATAATTAGCAAGCGCATCTCCAAACTGCATCGATCTAAGTATCGCAAACTCCGCCCACTCAAGTGCATAGCTCCATCAACTTGCCGTAAAAATAGGCCTACTTTTTCGACAATATGGATTGCGTAGCATGTAAACGTGAAATAAAATCTCGTCTGGAGCTTTTACAATGTAAAATATGCAAGGCAATTTACCATCACAGGTGCCTTAACATGACCTCTGCTCATTTTAGAGAAAAGTATACAATTACAGACCAATCTTGGACTTGTCAAGTATGTATTAGAATGCAAACCCGCGAACTGTCGCCACCTAGCAATAACATAACAATGCGGAAAAAGTACAGGATTAACGTAGTAACAAAAAACTCGTTTGACTCCTTATCAACAGGGTCTGACGACGACGACGACGACAATTATGACAAGTCTTCATTATCAGCATCATCACCAAAACTACCAAAAACTAAACTTAACCGAAGCTGCCCAGAAATTATCGAAAATTCAAACGAGGACTTGAGCTCGCTCAAGAGCAAAATATATAGCTTACAAGACAAGTTAAGTACGGCAGAACAAGAAATTGAGAATTTGTTAGCCGAAAATAGTGCTTTAAATAAAAAAATGGAGCAATATGGCAATAAAATAAATGTTCTGGAGCAAATCTGTAAGTCTGACTCTAATTTGAAATCCCGGACGAAAAAGAAAAAGCGACTGAACAAATCTAAGTCTGTAAATACTCCAAAAATGTCGGGACAAGAAAATTACTCGTCATGCGGCGAAGAATCAAAATTCAATGAAACTATCCTGAAGGATAAAGGCTTAAGCGACCACAGCTCATTGAAGACACCTCCTTCGCAGGATTCTCCTTTAATCCCCGACTACTGCAGTAAATTAGTAAGGACAGATAAAAGGAAATTGTGTCTAATAAGCCCTAATAATTTTAACAAAGTGTTGACATTTGCTGAGCGTTTTTTAAGTAATACATATGATATTTGCCACTATTTGACGCCAGGTGTCGGCGTCAAATGTCTTTTACAAAATTTAGAGATGAAACTCATTAATCACACGCAGCAGGACTACTGTGTAATATTTATTGGCGAAAACGATTTCAAAATATCTCAAAATTATTTAACACTAGTGGCTTATATCCGAGAGATCGTTCAAAAATGTCAACATACAAATATTATATTATGTGCACCGACATTTAATTGTGGATACTTTTCAAATGTATTTAATCGTAGAATAGAAATTTTTAATGAATTATTGTATAATGACATTGTGAAGTTCGAATATGCCTATCTGCTTGACTCCAACCTAAATCTTGCTTATGACTACACTATGTTTTTTAAACAAACAGGCCGAGTAAACAATCATGGTTATAAAACCATACTCCAAGATATCAGTAAACTGGTGACCTCGCTATCAGAAGCTAATTACGGCTCGAAACTTTATGAAAACAGGGTCAGCAAATCACCACCAACTGATCATTGCGGCTCAACTCATACGCCAGTATATAGGGAACTAGGTAGCCAACCGTCAGCGTCAAGACCGCACCCCGTTAAGAAGCTTTTTCGTGAAGAACACTAGAATCTTAGGTATACTTCATCAAAATATAGCTGGTATTATAAATAAAAAAGATATCTTTGAACTGACCTTAGAAAATTTATGTAAACAAATAGGTACGATTGATATTATTTGCCTAAGCGAGACATTTATAAAACGAGGATCCGAATCTAATCTCAAGATTCATAACTATAGTTTAGCATCATTTTACTCACGCCAGCATCAAAAAAGGGGGGGAACGTGTATTTTGGTCCGTTCCGATTTGTGTTACATGCCATTGGATATTACTTCTTTAACAAAAAACTATGATTTCGAATGCTGTGGCATCCAAATTCCATCAGTAAATTTAATAGTAATATGCATTTATAGAACACCATCATCAGATATTTATAACTTTTTTAAATCGCTTAATGATCTCCTTAAAAAAAATTGCCGTTACAAAAATAAAAATATCATATTGTGCGGTGACTGGAATATTGATGTTATGAAATACAATCCTCACAAAAAAGAGTTGGAAAGTATTCTCTGTAATTACAATCTAACTAATCACATAAATATACCAACCAGGAAAAATACGTGCATTGACCTGATAGCAAGCAATATTCGAAACGCAACACCTGGTGTCCACACACTGGGTCTGTCCGACCATGATACCGGACAAACATTGTTTTGTAACCTTGACCTCAATGTCAAACCACATAAAAAACCTGTACTATGGTATGAAAAGAAGAGAGATTACAGTGAGGAAAATACGATGAAATTTGTTACCACGATCGCTTCGCTGTCATTTTCCGAAGTTTACGAAAAACATACGACAAATGTCGCGTTTAACGAATTCCATGATCTTTTTTCATTGTTTTACAACTTGTGTTTTCCGTATATTACAGTGAAACATATTGATAAACCAAAAACAAATAAGTGGGTAACAAAAGGCCTTAAGAAATGCTGTATAAAAAAAAGATCTTTATATTGCACTTATCTATATTCAAAATCGAATAAATATGAAAATCTTAGACGCTATAAACAATATTATAAAACTCTAAAAAAATGTATGAATAAGGCTCAGCAAACAATTAATCTTAAAAAAATCAGTCAAGCGAAAAATGTTTGTAAGGCTTCATGGAATATAATTAAAAACACATTTAGTTCTTTTCCAGAACGCTTTGAAATAGAAAAAATAACAAATAAAGATAATGTAAGTTGCACCGATCCCCTAGAAATCGCAAAACAATTTAACGAATATCTAATTCAATTAACGAATAACCAAAAAACACATACCCATAGCGGAGCATTGTCAATCGATAGTAACTTACATTCAATTTTCTTTTTACCTGATACTGCACACGACATCTATAAAGCTATCATGAATTTGAAAAACACTCAGTCTACTGGTTTCGATGATATTAATACAAAGTGTTTAAAATTAACAGCTAGCTTCATTTCGCTACCATTGAGTTACATAGTTAATCTGTCTTATACAGAGGGAGTTTTCCCAGATCGACTTAAGGACTCAATAGTAAAACCACTTTTCAAAAAAGGGAATAAAAATGATATGTCTAACTATCGTCCGATTACGCTCATCCCTATTCTATCGAAAGTATTTGAACGGTTAGTATACAAAAAAATAACCAATTTCCTTACAAAGCATAATATAATAGCACAAAATCAATACGGTTTTCAAAAAAATAAATCTACTGCTCATGCCTCTTTCGAACTCATACGCAATGTTACTCAAAGCCTGAACGAAAAAGTGCCGGTAGTCGCGCTGCTGCTCGATATGAGCAAGGCATTTGATTTTGTATGCCATGAAACCTTGCTCACAAAGCTGTGCAAATATGGTCTGAGAGGAAATGCGTATCTCTGGCTAGAGAGCTACCTCAGCGGAAGACGACAGCGCGTAGACGTGACTAGATTAGTTAAAAATCATAAGGTAACATATAGCTCCAAGTACATGGAAAATAAATGCGGCGTGCCACAAGGTAGCATAGTAGGCCCGCTGTTATTTTTATGCTATATAAATGACTTACCCAATGCCACACAGAACAAAACTATTTTATTTGCAGACGATACAACAATAATTATTAAAAAAGACCGCGAAACATCGATAAAAGATATGATTAAAAATGCTCTGATAGATGTTACTAAATGGTTGAATAAAAATAATCTCACTATCAATATAGGAAAAACACAACTAGTACAATTTCAAACATATAAAAGTAAAGCTTTGGACGTGACGACTGACTTTAATGACGTGCAAATAAAAGAATTAGACACCGCAAAGTTCCTAGGGATACACATAGATAAATTTTGTAATTGGAAAGCTCACGTTGACTTTGTATGTAGTAAATTGGACCGATTTGTCTACGTTTTGTATCGTCTGCGATCAGTAGTGTCTGAAGCGGCTGCAACTGCAGCTTTTCACGGCTATGTCTCCTCACAATTACGATACGGACTAATACTGTGGGGCAACTCTACTGACGCTAACAGAGCATTTAAACTTCAAAAAAAATGTGTGCGAGCATTGTGTGGAGCTTACTACCTAGATAGTTGTAAGCCATTATTCAAAAGGAAAAAAATCTTACCATTGCCTTCTCTATATATCTTTGAAATTTGTAATTATGTTAAGAAAAATATATCCCTGTTTAAAAGAATTGATCACAATAAACGTAGGAGACATGATCTGGAAGTCCCGTACCAAAGATTGAAATTTTACCAAAACAATTGTTATTGCATGGCTATTAAATTATATAATACACTTCCTGTAAATTTACGATCACTTCCAGAAAATGACTTTCGAAAAAAGCTGCTAGGGATATTGTTGCAAGAATGCTTCTATGACATAAATGATTTCACAAGATATTGTAAAATAAACGCCGTTTAGCTCTTAAGTTATTATTTATTATTGCTGTGACACTTATAATATTGTTTTTAATTACTGTGACATTCGATTCAATTATAATTTTTATTTTATTTTTTTTGCTCTTAATGATGTTTATAGGTTTACTGTGGCATGCTATGATAATACTAAATTCTTAATAATACTGAATATTTGAATGCTGTAATTATGGCAAAACATGTATGCAACAAACTTCTGTACCATAAGAACTTATTTAGACTCATGTTTTTTCAAATAAACTATTTCATTTCATTTCATTTCATTTCATTTCATTTCATTTCATTTCATTTCATTTCATTTCATTTCATTTCATTTCATTTCATTTCATTTCATTTCATTTCATTTCATTTCATTTCATTTCTAGGGCCTATGAGCGGCGCACGATACGCACGCACCAGTTTGTATAAATTCGCTTCGTATCAAAATTAATGTTTGTACCTAGATACTTCTAAAGCTGCACACGCCCCACGGAACTCACGTGTGTACCGTTTGCGTGTGTCGCAGTGCAAATAGGATCCCGGCTTTAGTGTGATACAATGGTTACGGATGACAGAACGCGACTGGTCTACTATAAGGGTTTAACATGACCAAGCGGGGAATTTTATGTTTTGATTAGACATTACCATATCTATCTGTCTCTAATTTCTAAATACTTCGAATTATAAGATAAGATAATGTTTAAGAGATAGTATTAATAAACATTTTATCAAGAATTTTAATTTTGTAATCATCTAGATTAAAAAGTAATTAATAACCATAAAACGTCTAGCCAGTATTAATGACTGTTTTCACAAACCAGTCTAAGAGCTTGTTTTGTACGTTTTTATTTATGTTGAAAGTCTATTATTTTTTGTATGTCATCCCTACTTTATTGTATAGTAACCAGAAAAAAAGGTACATGCTTTATATTTCTAATTACACGTTCGCAAAACTTTGACCCAGATTGTTGACGAGTGAAGCGCTCAAACTTATAAGATAAGCTAATCATGCACCTCGGCAGTTGCAGGTCCAACAACTCTTATCAACTAACTAAAATTGCATCTTGCAATATAATAATAAAAAACACACTTTTTAGGGGACCGTACCCAAAATGCCGAAAAAACGCAACCATTACAGATTAGGGCATTTTACCCAAAAACTGAAAGATGTATATTGATGAAATTTAGAGGTAAGGTTTCTTGTATAAAACACTGCTTAGTTTGGTAGTTAAATAACAAAAAAATAACAGGAGGTGAAAATTTTTTATTCAGCATACATAAATGCGTGGCACATATTTCGACAGTTCTCTTAAAAACAATTTAAGGTTGCTGGGCGTTTTTTTATTTAAAAAATGATTAAGTTTCGGAAATAATCAATCCGAAATTAGCATAAATTGTGGCCCGCCTTTTATGTTCGAAACTGCAATTTCAAAAAATATAAAATAATACTAAGGTAGCGCTTAATAAATACTTTCAAAGAAAATTATTTTCAATATGATCATAACTACCGTTTTGGAGTTATTGCCGATCATGCTGCGCTTCTCAACATAAGGACTACGAGCCATGAAGATACGCTTTTTTGCTGGTGCACTTTTCCACATAGTATTTTTTGAGATAGACTTTTATGTTAGTAGTAACGGCTTCGGAACCCTACACTGAGCATGTTCCGACACTTCCAATATGCTCTTGCCACGTTATTTTGAATATTTTTAGGGCGGGTTTACTAAATTCTACGTTTAGCTCCAACATTTCAATCATAGGTACGTCACGTCGAATCGACTTGATTTCGATACGAAATTTTCGTACCTTACACAGACATAGGGCACTAAATCAAATCGCCATACAATTTGTGCCATTTATACCCGTTACGTTGACGTCAACGGCAAAGAATCGTAAAGTTAACGTCGATACAAGAAAAAAGTTCGTGGTCGAAGGCTCTAGATACTGTCACCCAAAGATCGGTATACATAATTTTATTTTCAGATTTTCCCGTGATCCTTAAAATAGCACTAAAGTTATAGACACATCTCATAGACCCATTTCTTTGATGACATGCAAACCTTAGCGTGGCAGGCCACATAATTCACCACATGCCGACTGTTTCTGGTGAATATTTTGTATAAAATTAATAACAAGCCACTTAATTTGTTATGAAACATAAAGCACTTTGCAAAAGTTTCATGCTTAATATCTGTTTACGTTTAGAAACAAAATTCATTTACTTATTTAAGTCATTTTTCGTCATTGGATTACTCAAACCTATAATTTATCGAATGCACGGAACCCTTTAGAAGTACTCAAAATATTTTTAGGGTTATAGGAGTGAACTTATACTGTAGGTTCTGTTAAACGTCGTACATAGCATGACTTATAAACACTCTGCTGAAATCGTCCTATCAAATAAATAACGTAAATCCGGCTAAAAACAAAAGAGTGACAAAGAAAAATGTATTTTACTAAAAATAATAGGTACTGTTTAATTACCTGTGATTGACAGAGCAATAAAACTTTAGATTAACGGTGGAAAGACCAAACAATGCGTGAATTTTCCTTGGAAGATAAAGGATCCTACTTATATAAATATGAGCTCACTAGGTGCGGACTTTAGAACAAAATGCGTGGGCTCCAGCTATTGGGTCTTCTTTGTATTTTTGGCTCCAGCCATGCTACAGACTGGACCGGCTGGCATCAACGAGTAGGAGTAAAAGAAGCCCAAAGAATAAAACAAGTCGAAGATGATATTTACAGAATCGTTGGTGGAAACATTGCACCTGTCAATAATCATCCCTATCTAGCTGGACTTGTGATTGACCTCTTCGAGCTACCTCAAACCTCGGCGTGCGGAGGAACAGTCCTATCAAGCTCAAGAATCCTAACAGCTGCTCACTGCTGGTACGATGGAAGATTCCATGCTTGGAGATTCACCGTTGTTCTCGGCTCCCCGTTCTTGTATCACGGAGGATTGAGAATCCCGACGTCCACCATCGCCATACATCCTCAATACAACGCCAGAAATTTGGCTAACGACATCGCTATTTTGTATCTACCCAGTCATGTGCCATTTTCAAGTGCGATAAGACCAGTGACTTTACCTGGTTCAGCGTGGAGGGACTTCAATTTACACAATCAATGGGCTGTAGCATCGGGTTACGGCAGATACTCCGATTTAACAAACCCTACTACCAATACTATGGTCAGACATGTGTTCCTTAGAGTCATCACAAATCAGGATTGCAGAGCTGTGTACGGGGACATAGTACAAGAATCGAACGTTTGCACAAGCGGGTCGGGTGGAGTCGGGATTTGCCAAGGAGATTCGGGAGGACCTTTAGTTGTGCAAACTCAAGGACATGACGTCTTGATCGGAGTTAGTTCCTTTGTAGCCAACATGGGATGTAAACTGGGCTTCCCTTCCGCATTCGCCCGAGTTACTACCTATGTCGATTGGATCCGAATGCATATGTAAGTCAGTGTCAGTACTAAGTTAACGTTTTCATTATAAACAAGTCAGAGCAGAACATAGTTTTTTTTTACTTCATCAAACTATACTTACCGTACCTTCGTAAATATAATTAAATGAATGTTTACAGTACAGAACCATAGTTACCATTAAATAATTTGAGTTAAAAGGCGATAACCAAACAGCGATTCACATTAATGCAAATCAATACAGTATCCTCTTAATCCTAGCAATAATCCCATTACCAAACAGGACGTACACCCTCGTACATGAGAGCGGAATTCAACCGTAGCAAAAACAGTTCAGTTATTTTGTTCAAATACATACCTTTAATCCAGAATGCAAGTTTTGTGTGCTGTTTTTTTTTAACCGACTTCAAAAAAGGAAGAGGTTCTCAATTCGTCTGTTTTTTTTTTTAATGTTTGTTACCTCAGAGCTTTTGACTGAGTGAACCGATAATGATGATTCTTTTTTTATTTGAAAGCTGGTGCTTCCCGATTGGTCCCATTTTTATCAAAATCAAAATCTGATGGTGGAATCCATGAGGAATCGACGGAACTCTTCAAAATTTATAGGCACACCTATAGCGGTTTTGGTATTTTTCATTGTAACTCGTGCATTTGGTCTTGGAAAGTACTATTTGGTGAAGTGAAACTGATGATGAAGACCACAGATGGCCACCGGAACTCCTAAACGGTATATATTTCGAGGGTGGCGACAAGATATTTCGATTAAGATAGTTAAGCGACTATGACGAAACATATTTAGGTTTAAATATATGACTATGACTTTCCCACGGCGTTGCTTGCGGCGAGATTGAAATGTTCTATTGTTTCTTATTCATTGAGAAGTGGGAGAATAACAGCATAATTTTGATCACTAAAAAGTATAAAATAAAATAAAAGTTTAAAAAAACAAAAACCCGCCTTCAAAAAGCAAAAAATAACTTCTTTAAAATGATAAGTAAATAGGTCAGTCCAACTGAAGTCGGTGTCCAACAATATTTTAACCAAAAGCAGACTTCAGTTGGACTGACCTATTTACCTACCATTTTAAAGAAGTTATTTTTTGCTTTTTGAAGGCGGGTTTTTGTTTTTTTTTAATTTAAGTACTATTTTTATTTTGCACTGTCTGCCAAATTCTGTATTGTATTGTAAGTGCAAACACCCGATCAATATTGTAGGCCCGGCTTTAGAGGTTTACGATTTTTTTTAGGAGTTAAAAAGCAATTACTTATTATTTTTTATCTCGACAATGCCTGCCTGCTGCAGATGACGCAGCGTGTACGTACGTAACTAAGTACAAACAAATAGCGTACAAAGTTACTACAATTTTTTAAGGCCAAATTAACTCAACTTGACCGACTATATCTCATTTACTATTTGACTTTAGTAAACTATATTTATACAAATAATTCCGGTCCGGTGGTGTGGTAGGCCCATAGACTAACGGCCAATATTTAGCCTGACAGTTAATCGTAATAGAACAAAGACGTATATTATTCTAACTATGTCATTCTAATAGATACTTAGCTGCGGCGTTCTCAGCCTGTCAGTCCGAAAGTTAGTCTGAGCGCCCATAAAATTAAAATCGTCTTTACAGAGACACCCTCCCACCATTCAATGAGGTAAGAAGTTGATACCCAATTTACATGTAGATTTTATACTGTAGGAGAAGCCGGGAAGTGCTAGTCATAGATAAAAAGGAGAGGTTAGATAATTTTCCTCTAGGATAGGCACAGTAACAGAAACAATTTACCCACGATAATGAAAATTAATTTGTTCTGAAATTAATCGTTGTAAGCTATCTTTTTCCTTTTTGAAATACTTGGTTGCTTAATGTGGGAACCTTTAATTAATTGATTATATGTGGTTACTCAACAATCTGGCTGTTTCCCTGCAGGCGACTCCCACGGCGAGTTCCCATCAGTTACCCAGATACCTACAAAGGATTTCTCCGTCAATGTATTTTTTAGATGCGTTTACCTAATATATAAAATTTAATGGTGTGATATCCTTTCTTCGATATTTCAACTTTTATATTCTCTTTTATTTAATAATGTAAAACCCATGGAACATTCTCTCGTAATGATCAGATTATTTAGTCCACAGGGCTTATTGCCAATCGCAATCGTTTTCATTTGACAGCCCGAAGACGTGTGCATACAAAATGAAAACAATTGTTTCACATTGAAGCCGATTGCGATTGCGAGTGCGTTAGGCACTTAGCGAGCAGCGACGCAGGCCTCTTGGTAGGTTCAATTCAACCACGATCGTCCGGATAACCATTATTAAAAAACGGCATAGGACATAGGGCGTACATCTCGTTTACACTTGCCATGAGTACAAGCACATATTATATTTATCTTTTCGCTCTTTTTCTTATTTGCACAGTGTTGATTTTCAGGAACTTCAATCATCCACATTTTTATAAAAATAAACCTATAAGTTCATATTTGAGAAAACCAAGGGAAAACCATAATTGACGGATATTAGTTTCACATAATATTAAATAATACAAACGAACGTAAAAAACATCACAAGTAAGTAATAGCTAGTAATACATTATAATAGCTAGTTAACTTTTAAACTTAAGTACCAGCGGAAAAGACTTGGTACAATTTTTAAACTAAAGTATGTTCAATATCAAACGTGTAAATTACCACTTAGGCGGCTTTACACTGAAACTTACTACTTCCGTAAGTAGCAACGCAGCTATCGGTTAGAAGTAGATAGAAATATTTTTTTCTCATTCTAACAGATAGCTGCGTCCCTACTTACGTAAGTCGTAAGTTTCAGTGTAAAGCTGGCCTAAAGCACCGTCAACCAATTTGATTTCTAGGCCATTGTGGACTTTGTCATCGTGACGTTGTAAACCAAATCATAAAAAGTCTCTTACGTTTTGAATGACAACGTCATTTTAACATAATCCAAAGTAGCCTAGAAATCAAATTGGTTCACTGTACGTACTAATTGTAATACTCAGTCACGACCTATAAGGTTGAAATTCGTACATTTAAAATCGTCAACTTGATATCAACCGCAAGATTTCCACTGTGCTTCGATAGACAAGATCGCCACAACGAGATTTCTATTCAGGCCTTAAGAATTATGGAGTAACATTCCCTCAACTCAAAGCGAGTACGCTATCTCCGCCAAACCAACTGTTTACCTTCCAAAACTCATATCTATCCGAACTTGTCGTGGCAAACACAATCTTAAAGTCCTCCCAGTAAGTTCAACTTTGATAAAAATAAATGACCTAATACCCGCGTGGTAACAAAATCGCCGCAATATCGTAAGATATAAATCTTACACTCGGTCTTGTTCCCGTAATTAGGTACCTTAAAAACTGGGATACCCTCGAACAAAATTATATTCGTTACTATTTGGTTACCTCTTGCGCAGCAAGATAAATTATACGAAATATTTATTTTATTATGGGAAATTACAGTGGTTTTTTTTTTTGCAAGGAGAACGCAATCACACGACTTAGTAAGCGGTATCTAAGCCCTATAGACATTTGCATTCCTGAGACTGCAATCTGAAGACTGCAATCCTAAAACAACACATGCGTTGCCAACCTTGAGAAATAACATGGATTGCTCTATGCGAGTAGTTTCACCGGTCTTATCCCCACACTTCGAAACACAGCAATGCGAACACTTGCTTGCTAGGTTAGTAAGTTAGCAGGGTAAGATGGTGATAGCAATCTGGACGGTCCCTGCACAAGACTCACTGCCACTAAATACTAAAGAACAACTTAGCGATATTGCTGAAGAATGATTACCTATGTTCCGTGCGTCAATCTGCCCTACTTCCCCTACTATCTTTGAGTTAGCAAAAACGCACCATGGTTAGTTAGTCGGTTTTTACGTCCATTAGCTAACTTCCGAAGCAATAGCGAATCAATTCAAATTTTCCATTAGCTCTCTTACCGTCACTGACACCGTTCAATCATTTTGCTTAAAGACCTTGTTCCACCAATAAGTAAGTAGTGGTTTAGTTTTACGCTAAGTAATCACGGTGTTTTTGTACACTTAATGAGATCTACTTCTTTCTTACCTGACGGTCCAAGAAGGAGGGTATGTTTTTAAGATGTATTTTGTGAACAGCGTTTGACGAAGTCATTAGTGAGCCACATTTTTTTGCATTCTATTATTTTATCGTAGGTATGCCAAAGTATGATTCTGAATTAGAAAAGAATTAAAAGAGATTGCATGCTAAAGAAAACTATGCGAAAGGCAAATCTGCCAAGGATATTTCTGCCGAGTAACATTTTGCAATACAAAAATATCTCAATAAAAATTCTGCAACACATTAAGTAAACCCGGGATATATTGCCGATCCTACTTAGGCGTTCGTAGATACCCTACCCTCCAGAGGGCCCTGCAAAGATGCATTGCGCTAACTAGCGTTTCTATTCGTTTCGTTTTTAAACCAATCGCGTTTCGTATCACGTCATCTACCAGTGACGCGATTGGTTTAAAAACGAATCGAATAGAAACGCTAGTTTGCGTAATGCATCTTGGCAGGGCCCTCAATCGTCGTTTCGGTTACAACGGTACCTAATTGCTCGCTCGCTCGATCGACTCATCGTCAAGAAGCCTTTTTTAAGACAACAAAAATTATGCCAGATCTTAGTATTGGGTAGGTATTTACATACAGTCAACAGCACCTAATATCTATACAGCCATAGCACGTCGTGATCGAGCAATGAAATAACCAATACGGCTCTGCAACTTTAATGTGATGCATTGATACTACTTGCTTTTGGAAGCATCCATATTTTAAATCCGTACGTGAAAACGGGAAGAAGACATTAGTCAAAAAACTTTTTAAGGAATTGAAATTGAAGAAATTTTGCTTTGAAATCTATTTCCAGCTTGTTGTAAGCTGCCCATCGTAGCTGAATTCGCCTCGCGATCTCTTCCGCTTGCTCATTAGGCCGCCAGATAAGCAGTGTTCAAGATAGACGGAGTCCCGGGCATCTATTCTACTCTGCAAAACCATATGCCTTTGACGTGTTAACGTATTGTCCACACTAATATTAAAAAGAGGAAAGATTTGTATTTTTGTAAGGAATAAACTCATAAACTACTGGACCGATTTCAAAAATTCTTTCACCATTAGAATGCTACATTGTCCCCGAGTAACATAAGCTACTTTGTCCCGGCAAAATGAACAGTTTCCGTGGGATGACAAAAATGCAAATTCTACGCGAACGATGTCGCTGGCAGAAGCTAGTAATATAGAAACAGGTCAAATTCTGTGTGTTGTTTGTACGTTGGGGGTAATATCTGTAGTACGGAACGGTTTTCTTATTCTGTTTAAATCAGACCGAAGTGAGGGCGGATCGCTAGTGTTAAATAAAGTCCCTGGAGAGCTCGTGGACGAAGATTTACAGTTTGACCCGACGTGTCGGAACGGTAAATTAAATGTCTTGAGAGTTTAGTATAACACATACGTTATATTCAATGAGTAACTAATGAGTAGTACCTATTTTAACAAAAATGATATAAACTGAAATAAGGTCTTATACCTAGATTAAACACCGAATTTGTATAGACTAATCTCGGAGTAAGTCTTATTTCAGTTTGGTAAAATGCGGCATTAGTTATATTAGTTAGTTATAGAATAGAATAACTATATATCAGGTAACAAGGCCCTCATTTACCTTACAAACAAACATACATAACAATAACAACAACATAAAATAGGTAGTCATATTATTTATTAAATTAAGTAATTAAACTGACCGTATTCGACTCGTTCTTTTGTTAAAGGTTAACAGAAAATGTGAACTAAACGTGATATACTCCTAGGTAATTAGACAAGTTAACATATTTGTCTGTATGTCGATTTTCTCTTTTTTTTCAAATAATTAATTTATTTATTTACTTATAGTTCCCATTAATAATAGCTTTCACTCCTTGCTATTGATTTTCACTTTATCACCACGAATAAGAGTGGATACAGCATCCGTCACTGTCGCACTTACTTGTCAGAAATTGAGGGGTGATTTAATACGCATTTATCCAGAGTGGTGAACGTGATCATAATAGGCCCGCTGGTAATGTTTCAGACCCTCAGAAACACCACCCTCGCATCGACTTCCCGACGCGGGACCTCACCTCGGGCGAGACGCTGCGCGCCAACTGCACCACGGCGCCTGCTATGCCCGCGCCGCACATCACGTGGTTCATCAACGGGAAGAAGGTAGGTTAGGTTACGGATCAAGAAATCACCCAAAAAAACGATCCGAAGATGTTATATATATATAAATAGTAATATTTAAAAAAAAACGGAGATATCAACTGCTGGAAATCTGTCCAACAAGCCCATGGGTCTAGAATGGAGATCTTAAAGCCAAGTTCCGCTTACATAAAATAAACAAATAACGCTAATTCCCACAGTTAGTAGTGAATGATTTTGTTCTGTTATTTTTTAATGTTAAAGTGGTTATAACAATCCCAGGTTTTTCCAATTAAAAAGTCCTCCAGATCATGGTTGAACGCTTGAAATACCTTGAAATTTTCGAAATTTTAAATATATTGTCAATGTTTTTATGGACCTGTGTTATGGGAAAAGTTACTATGAACACCACCCACAAAATAAGACAGAGAGAAGTTATCAAAATTTTCAAATTTTTAACAAAATGATGAATTTATAACGATTTCCATGGGCTATGTAGGTACCCTTTTAAATGTTCAGAAAAGTATTTACTACATCTATTACAAAAACTTTATATAGAATAAAAAAAACACGCAGATGGAGGAGCTTCTTGCCCACTCACACAAGTTCCGCGTGCCGATGAGCGAGCGCAACGGGCGGCGCCTGCGCGGCGGGCACGAGCACAGCACGCCGCCGCCCCTGCTCGCGCTCACGCACGCGTCGCACGTCGCCACGCGCGCACCTGGCTGCAGCCTTAGGGACCACATCAAGGTACCGCATTGGCAGACTAAAGGTCTAGCCACACCGGATGAGTGCGCGTAGACGGGCACGTGCGCGTGCGCATTCCACTACTGTGTTGTATAGTATGAATGAACCCGCACGCATCCGGTGTGGCTGGGCCTTTAGTCGCAAACGTTCGCACTACCTAGGTACAGTCGACTACAAAGAGATGTAGCTACTTTTGGACTTTATTACAATGCAATAAGGTGAAAAAGTGGATACTTCTCTTTGTAGTCCACTGTACCAGGGGTCTTCGTAAATTAGTGCTGTGCTGACCGATGCCATTAAGAAGCCGAATTAAATGCTACGCCTACACAGAAATCAAAAGTAATGGCTTTATGTACAAATATTTATGTGTCTATGTGGTTGGCACTTCGGCCGAGACTCGACTCATAGCCCCGATTTCCCAAAACTAAGTAATACTTACCAAGTACGCGACTCGATTAATATTTTACTGTTTACTAGGTACCCAATAAAAACATTTTTAATTCAACAAAAAACATACGCAAAGCATGTTCGGAAATTAAAAGTATCGGGATTTTGTTTCTAATCGTATTAGGAAAAAAATATTAAGTTTAGTATAAGTATTCAAAGAACAGACACCATATAAGTTGTGGTTACAGAGATCCCGATCAACGAACAGCACTTTTTTAAATGAGAAAATCTCTTGAGGAAACCTGAACGTTAAGGCAGGTATGTGCCATGATCCAGTATTAGTCTGGATCCCTATTGCAAGGTTAAGGCTCAGTTTCATTTTGCGATAGCCCGCATGCTTTTCGTGATACATTGCGTCGCTGCAATAGCTCTCGGCTTAAAAGTGTTAAAATAATCCGTCAATGGATTGGGTGAGAAGATGACATTCACTCCATCGTAAGACCTCGGGATCATAATACCTACCCCGAAAAATGGAAAATGAACTAGCTAGGGTGATTAACTGATTATTTTAAACATTACAGTTCGCGGAAATACAAGAATATTCGCCAAACGTGGTGCACGCGTCTCCCCGGCACCGGAGCCGGCGGCCGCTGCGGGAGCTGTACGTGACAGTGTCGGAACTGCACCTCGTCGCCACCGGCCGCCTGGAGATCACCTGCGTCAGCACCATCCCCGAGTTCCGCAGCATCCACGACAAGTTCGCTGACGTCAGAAACGACACTGTAATTGGTCAGTATTAAGCAATGACGAGTTACAAACAACACGATCACTTTCATTTTTCAACCCCCATTCTAGACCCCTTTTCAAATAATTACAAAAATAATTTCATACTTTTTTACTAAAAAACGATGCACGAAATGTTAAATACCTAACTATGCCAAATTTCAATTTAATAGCTTCTATAGCTTCAGAGAAAAACTGCTGTGACATACATCCAGACATACAGATACCGCGCACCCTAAAAAGGGGCTTTCACATAATCAAATATTTAGAATACACCATTACAATTCATTCCCATAAATCTCAATAGCCCTACCTAATAATTTGATGGTAAAACGAAAATATATTCTGTTCACCGAGTTCTGTGTCCCCTTACAATCCTTATACGAATTTGAAATCAAAACCAAATAATGTTTCCCACGCAAAAACTCTCTTGCGGGTTACAGCAACCAATCGTTTCATATTCATGATCGATTCAAATTCAGCGAGGGACTCCTGTGTTTTTAGATATATAAATATTGTGATTACCAATACCATGTACTGACCTTTTGAGTTTAGGGTTGTTATATTTGCGCTGAAATATAAAATTACTCAGCTGTAAAAATACGGCCCAGCCTGTATATATTTCCATAAGTAGCACTTGGTTGTTATTCTCTTAGCAACCTTGTCACTCACTTCGGGTCTAATCTCTCCTGACAATCATTACTTGACCTGCGAGCTCAGCTTGGCGGAGCTACCGCGAAATAAGACCAAGGTCAGAGGTCTCAGACTTGTAAAAATGCAAGAGCATACTGCGAATAGGTACCTACTTATTTATTTGCCGCATCTTTTATTACCATGTTTTAATTAGCTCGATTTATTGTCTGCCCGTCTTTTGTTTGTTTCGTTAGGTAAAATTTTGCTCAATATTAAACACTTGAAACATAGCTCAGAACTGATGAACTGTTGAACTCGGAGATGACATTGCGATAATACGGTACCAAAATGTTTTTAAATTATTCGTTTTTAATATGTGGTTACTAAAATATGTTAAAATCGTGTCAGCGTTTATTTTGTATTCACCCATATTTAATCCAGGTCAGCAATGGCGGTGACATCATCTCAATGTGTCGCATTTGGGCCTGTCTATTCGGTATTAGCTACGCAACTAGGTACCGACCTACTAAAATGTGTTGCCGCCGCCGTTTAGCAATTTTGATAGGTTCGAAGAATGTAATAATTAACTTTACTTCGCTGAATTAACGAGACTCTTAATAGATGACGTGCGGCCATTTAACTGTGTTATTCTTCTGACATGTGTTCAATGTTCATGTCTAAAAAGTAGTTACAAACTATACCAAATACTAAAAACATTTTTAAATAAAATGTTTATTTCTTTGTACATTTTTCACCGTGAAATTACAGGATACCTAAGTAAATCACCATCCAAGCGGGCTCCGCGTATAACATCCCCAAAAGACCAACTAAGACGTATTTTATCGCACATCCTCGCGGAAGAATATCTCGCTCAGTATGCCCAAAAGGGCTTGCGGGCGAAACTTTGAAAATAATGTGACACTATCTACAGCTGCGTTAAAACCCTCTCGGCGGCGGTTGATAATATAACCCAGACAATTTGGATTCGAATCCAGTTTAATGTTCTTACCTCTACCTACGCTTAATATTGAAACTGCTAGATTACGGTGGTTTCAAACAAAAATACTTTAATATTTTACGTGACCTTCGATTTTCATTACATTATCAGAGTTTTTTTTACTACGTACCTACAATTCGTTAATGATATAACTGCTACTTTAAAATGTTTTTTATCGGGCTGTATACATGACTGTTTGTTACTTGATAATCATTTTTTGCGCAGGTAGACGATTTTTTTTCTACTTATGTGTATATTTTGTGCGTACCTACTGTACCTACTGATAAAAAACACTTCTTTTTTGGACAGTTAGTTTTGTAATGACATTGGGACTGCTACTTTTTACGAACTCAAACAAGCGTTTTAAAGGGAGCTGCATACGTAACGTGATCAGGACGTGGACGGAACGAGGACGGGACGTGGTTGCATACATTTTTCGGTTTCCCGTCCCGTACGTGCAATCGTTACGTATGCACATTCCGATACATTTTCTATGAAACGATATTGTCGTCTCGTCCCGTCCCCGTCCCGTCCGTGTAAAATCACGTTACGTATGCAGCGCCCTTAAGATGTGTTTGTGGTTTTTTACTCAGTTCCCTTGTGTTAATATATTGTGCTTATCAAATTTATAAACGTTTTAACAATAAAATAGAAAAACGTTTATTTTTTATCCTTGTTCTATAATTTGTTATCAATTTATGTATTTGTAATAATTAAATGCAAGTCATTTTATTTTCCTGTGCATTTGACTATAACTAAATATTTATTTATTTTACAGTGGACGCGATACGACCCTCAACATTTTCGCAGCCCTCTGCCAACCTCACAATGCCGGAGCCTACGTCATCGACTGATAAACTAATGCCATCCTTGGTTATGACTCTGTTTATGCTAAACGCAGCTTGATACTACTAAACAAGTTTTAAAATTGTCACAAATTAAGGTTACAAAATGTCTCTATGTAAAATAACGACTCTTTCGTAAAACGTCGCTTTCCCAAACCTTTTAAATTTTTTCAAGCCCGGTAATCCATTATGATTTTGCGCTCTTCTTTTTTTTACAAAATAATTTACTGAACTACAACAACCGATGCACAAGTAGGTAAATCGCTTTAATTAAACTACCATTTCGTTTGTTAAAACACCTGTAGGATTCATCGTTGAACCTTTGATGCCGATATCCGTTGTTGGTGTTCAAAGAATTACTACCATTACTAGCTAAGTAATGAGACATTTTGCGAAAGTAAAATTTCACAAAAGGGACGTTTTGCGAAATGTGCATTTTTAAAAAGGACTTAGCGAAAGGGACTAAGTGTTATGTTGCGAACTGGACCTCCCCAAAGTAGGTACAGATGTCAACATTTTCCGTCAACTACACTTAGCGCCTTTCTTCTGACTGAGTGAAAGCGCGTGGCATCTGGCAACGATGAAGTGAAAAGTATGCCAGTATTATGCAGGGTGGCCCTAACAGTCGTCACCGTTTCATGCATCTGAATTTCGCCTATTTTTATACCATGACCTGTCTTAAGGATTTTTTCAATATTATCCCTTACTTTGAAATACGTTATCGAAATTTGCAGGGTTAATTATCAAGAATTAGGTTAACCTTTAAAACTACTTGAAAAAAAAATTGCTGATCAATGTAGGTTAGGTTAATTTTGAAGTAGGTAGGTTTGGGATATGTCGAAACTACTTTTTTTTTTTCTAACGTACCTAACTGTTTAGGCCACCCTGTATATTTATTAAACATAGGATTATCGATATCGATATTAATGAAAAAAAAATCTTATAGCTGCATCCAATCTTTATTTGTTTAAATATAATTTATGTGCTTATACATAATATAAGAAGCGGCGCACTGTTCCTGCTGTTACACAGTGTGGGAAGTTTGTGTAGTTCTAATACTAATGTATAAAGTTGTTTTTTAAAAAACGGGCTGTGATAAATACTTATGCGATCACTAAACCGGGTTGGCAAGTCATGAATGAGTAAAATGGTACTGTACATAGGTGTGACAGGTTAATTTAATAATTTATTGCCGAAGAGTGTTCTATTTTCTTGAGTAACGCGTCGTCGATGAACTTGCCGACGAGCCTAACTAGACCCCTGAGCGCGTATAATCTTTGTATGGCCACAATCAGTCTTTTATCACACGTATTTTGATACCAGAAACTCACTCCCCAAAACCTTTAGGGTAGGTACTTAGCATTGCCCTAGACTCGAGATAAAATTTAATAAGAACCAAGGGCCGGGCGTACGGCATAAGCAAAGGATACAGTCCCAAACCTGTTACTTAATCTGTAGTTGAACCATCGACCCTGACTATAAAAGGTTTTAAAATGACAAGGTACAAAAGCGTGCAGTTACTTATGAGGTCGACTCTAGGTACTATAGATCCTAATGAAACCCCTCTCGTATTTTGCCGTGGAATTGGATACAAAATATCTGAATGTGGCACTTGATTGGTAATTTGTAATAGTGTGGTATTTAAAAATATAATACGAGTCCAGTTATGACATACCTGAACCTTGAAAGTCAATAAAATAAAATAAAATATAAAATAAAATATTAGAAAATATCGTTTGAATTATTATTTGAATTAGATATTCAATAAAATACCTATAAATACTTGGGTTTTTAGTTACCTAAGTTACATTTTCCAGGTCAATTTTTGTAACCGAACTTGTTTCTACATGATAATATAAGTCAACTAGAACTATAACACCAATAATATGTTGACGTTATACCTATACGGGCTGAAAGAAATGGATATTCTCACCTGCACTTTGTTACCACTGCGAACAACTAGACTTTTAATTCCCACCTGACGGGATAGAAATGAAAGTAGTTAGTTACCACTAATTTCGCTTTTTCTAAAAAACTATAAAGGCCACGTGCACAAAAGAAATAAATCTAGTTTTAATCTTAAAACTAGGTTTATTTCTAGATTGATTTTAGACTCACGACTACCTATAATCTAAATTCTCATCAACCTTTTTTTTTTTGCTGTATGTGGCCCTCTACGAGTTACATAAACTCTTTTATTTTTCCTGAAATAATATTTTCTAGTCCATGTTTTTTTTTTCAGTTAAGTTTTTTAAATACAGGGGAGGGTGTTTTAATTACATTTTAGGTTAGTGATCCAAATATTATTTCATGAGTAAAGAAAGAAACTGCCTAGTACTGACTAGTTTTTTCCATTTGTTACAAGCTTTTAATCCGAACAAAATATGAAAATACCGTAAAAGAGACCACCAAAAGTAAAATTAAAATTAAAATCGGCCAAAAAATACGGATGATAAAAGCATTTTAAACTGCTAATTAGACAGCGATTAGACAGAGAGATCCGATATGCACTGTGACGTCATGTAACACGTCGGCCATATAAGCTTCATGTTAAATTCTGTTTTGCTATAAAGAGATAGGAACAAATCTTTGTTGGCTTATATCTTGGTTATTGTTGTATATATTCAAAAAAAAAACTCAACTGTTTGTTACATGAATCAGCTTTTATTGAAGCTGTGAAAAAAAGTCATGACTATTTTCATTTTTCCGAATATATTATGCTGACATAAGTCATTTTAATTATCACATTATTAATACGCATAACAGATTTGACATAACATTATTATGCATGATACTCGTATTTAATACCGGGCCTAGTGATAAAATAGCGTTATACTGAACCAGCATATTGATGAATAAATTTAATTTAAATTCGCATTACCTACGTGAAAATGATTAGTAGGTAACTTTAATTTTATAAAATAAAAAACCTTATGTGAAAAGTAAGTAGGTAAGTTTAAAGGTAAATATTATAAAGAATAGCAATAACATACGAAAAACATAACGGCCTGGTAATGTTAGGTTAGGTTATTTTAACTCATAATTATAATTTATAGTCAAAACTAAATATAGTCACTTTAGTCAGATCAAATTAAGTACGACTACGAGCGAAGCAGGAGGAGGGTTAAGTTAGACAGTGATCTCATCTCATGCCGGATTAGTACCTTATTGAAAAATTAACGTTAACGTTAGACTTATTTCTCAGTTCGGAATTATGACTCTTCGGAATTATATATCGAATAAAATCTCCCAGTAGCTATCAGTAGGGGGGTAAACCCAGTAGGTACTTACTTAGTTACCAGTGGTAAACAGGCGGGAAAAATATCCTAGTTGTTACCAGTGGTAATGGGTGGAAATAGCCCAAAACATATTGGAATAAAGGCCCCCAGATGCTAATATAATATTTACCAACCACGCCTCCTTTGTTTCAGTTGAAACCCCCAAAGGTTGTGCGACTTGTGCGGCCACGCTAAGACCCAGATTAGTGCAAAGTAAACATAGAGCGCTTTTGTTGATTTAATGCCTGAGTTTTAGGTAATAAACAATGGATTACGCAGACATTAGGGTTGTGTAGTACATGTACTAAGAGCCAAAAAGAATTAATTCCCGTCACTGTACTAGAACGAACTATTCCGTGAAGTTTCTGCTCTTAGTTCATTTAGTACACACGGAGCAAGAACCGAACAGAGCAGGCAGAGCAGTGAGTGACACTGACAGCAAAGCCGGCCATTCATTCGGTCGAAGGAGCATGAACAACCCCAGTTTCTTTCAGTGTACTAGTGTACTAAAAGAACTAAAAGACCGAATTAGTACATTAGAGCGATTGTACTAGTTTGGCAGCGATCCGCTCAGTGAACGAGCGCGCACAACCCTAGCAGACATTACTAGTAATAAATAACAGAGACTCAAATTAAGCACTTATTAATTCGTTTACATAATATGAAAAACTCATACTTAAGGGGAATTGCGGGCAATGCTCTACCAAGCACACAGAATACATATCCGGACAACAAGTAGGTATATATAGTATAAATACCATGTTTTTTAATTTAAGGCCATTATTAAAAAACCGAAAAGGACTCTAGGGTCTAACGCCGGATAACTCCTAAATGGAAAATCTTACTTAGCGCTCCTTTTTAATATACCTACAACTTATATTACCTTTTCCCGCAACTTCGTCCATGTAGACCGTGAATAACTCGAATTTTAACCGCCTTCAAAAAAAGGAGGAGGTTCTCAATACGTCGTTTCTATTTTCCTTTTGGAACCTATCAATTTTTCCAAAACAAGAAGTAATCTATCTGCTTATTCAGGATATGGATTATCTGTGTGCCAAATTACTTACATTCTAATCCGTTCAGCCATTTAAGAGAAATTGAAAAAAAAAACCAAATATTGTGAAAAAGGAATACTTTTAAGGTCTGTTCATTCTTACTTGTCTTATATAGTAAACAACTTTCTAACCTCAAAATGAACCCTTTTCTGGCTAAAACAGCTATTTTAAACAAAATAAAGCAATCACAGAGAATAGGCCAAGTGACGTCCAAAAATGTTTACTCAGTTTACTTTATTTACGATAAAAGAGTTGTTTTAGCCAAAAAAGGTCCATTTTGAGGTTAGAAAATTGTTTACTATATAAGACAAGTAAGAATGAACAGACCTTTGGTTTAAATAAAAATAAAGTTCTGACACACAAATAACCTATCCGGTAGTCTTAAGTGGTTATGATCACAATACCTACTTAATTAAAAAGCCCGTTGCATAATCAGGTAAAACGTGTAAGAAAAACAGAATAGATTTTACTTTTTATGTTAGGCAGTTTTTTTTTTCTTTTATTAAAATTATGAACATGACAATTATTGATAAAAGAGTCTTGGCTCTTAATAACATCAATAATATTCTCATAAAACTATTACAATAAATACAATAAACTAAGCAAACCATCTCGACATTTATTTTTTGAGTGCGATAAATAAATAAATAAATAAATAACATTGGTCAGTTACCTGATTTTCCTAAGAGCGTAAGCTGCCTAACTTAATGCGGAATGGAATAAATATATTGAGTATTTAGTATTGAGTAACTTAATTTACCTACTAGCACTGCTATATGGGATATGGGATTCTATTGCAAACACTCTTCATTTAGAAATATACTAGATTCTACAGTTCTAACATTACCATTAGGCAAAACAACCCTAACACATTTAGTTGTTTTTACTTTTTTAGCATTAAGTAACCAGTTATTTTTAGTAAAACAATTAAGTGCTAAGCGTGGCCTTTATCCTTCCTACTGTAAATAACGGATTTTCTATCTACCTTGAAAATTAATGATGTATCATAAATAAATAGCACAATATCACAATGTTGATCTACCGTGGGTGGTAAGACATTAATATGAACCATAAATAAGAAAGGACCTAATATAGAGCCCTGAGGTACACCTTGTTTAACTGTTGCTCCAAAAGACCGTGTTTGGTTTACATTACAACAACTGTTTTGTGTCCTATCACTAAGATAATAAGGACACATGACTTAGAGCATTAGTAGACAGACTATGTTCTAATTATAAATATCTTAAATAACATTTTATTACACAAGTTAAATAATAAAAAGTATGAGAGAATTTAACCTTTAAAGCTATGAACGGTAAAATATATTTAAATATGTATGGTCATATTATATGGAACCTATCAAGATATTGAAAAAGGCGCTGATATTTAAATTAAAAAGAAAGCGGTGGTAACTATTGCGAATGATTTTCCCGGTTCACTGATGTTTGACCAAAAAATTATTGACAAATGTTCATTTGACAAACAACGTTTCACCAAATGATCATTTGGCAAACGAGACATTTGACAAAAGTATCATCTTACAAAAACTCACTTAGCAATTGATCAATTAGCAAACACTACACATGGTAAATGTGTTAAATAATAAAATGTCAATTGACCTTTTTCCATTTCACCAAATAATATGTTTCGCAAATTAAGCATTTGTCCAAATGTCAACTAAAGGACCCATATTTGGTTATGTAACATTTTGCATTCAACATTAGTTTCCCTATTTCTGGGCAGAAAAAAAAAGCAAAGCTCCCGCCTTGGCCTTCTAACCTAACCTATCCTTATCGGTTCTGCCCTGATTCGTCTTTGTGCAAATAATACATTGTACCAAACGTTTTTAGACCAATAGTAGTTTTGTCTGATAACTCAGTTGTTTAATGTTCAGTTTATCAATTAATCATTTATAAAATGTAAATTTAACTGTTGATCATTTGGAAAAGTAAATCATTTGTAAAATGACTATTAGTAAAATGATCAAGTGACGAAACATTTTTTTGTAAAACGTTGTTTGTCAAGTGTCATTTTGTCAAATGACTTTTGGTCAAACGGCAGGACACCGATTTTCCCATCTGTTGCTCATAGTAATTACCTATAAGTGGTATCGACTGAGATTATTGTTCTAAGTAGTTACCAGTGGCAACAGGTAGGAAAAAAAAAGCACCAGCTGTTACCAGTGGTAACAAATTGGTGGTAAAAGGTGGGAATATCCCAACTCATCTAAGTATCTACAGTATATTAATGACTAAGGTAATAAACAGAATAGAAGTATTGATTTCTTTCAAAATTCCATAAAAAAACTCCTGACAAATATTTTATTTCTTTCTGTATTGGCGATGGGATTTTAACATATTATATTTTTTAGGCATTGTGAACATAACTAATTCCTTCACTTTACAAAATCTTAAGGGTTCAAGTGAAAAAAATGGTATTTAACAAGTTAGGTAGCATCCTAAAGAATTTTTTTGTTAGTGACCAGTGACCACATTTGACACGATTTTAAGCTTCTACTAAAACTAATTTATAAATTTATATGATCTGCTTGAGACATGACAGTTGATTACGACGTTGCCAGTCCTGAGAAAGGCACCTTAGGTATGCCATTTTGTTTGCGAAATATAGTTATTCTAAAATGTAAATATTTAAATAGGTAATAAGATAGACAAAATACTTTAACACAACATGTGCAATTATAAAGTAACTGACATATCATAAGTTGTGATCTTAGTCCACTAAATAACTAGATAGGGCCAGGAGGTCAATTCTTACGTAAAAATCAATAGAGATGACTGTCCTATAGTGCGATAAATATTATAATCTGCATATTGTTTCCAGTAGTAACCAATTATTCAAGAAATCTGTAAGTAATAATTAATTTATGTATCTTTCTATATATATACCTATACTGCAAACACTAAAAAGCAAACGCCGACCGTCCAGTGGCGCCCGCTCTCATTAAGTACTTACTAGATATTATTTATTGTTTCTTTATAAACTAAAATATTTTATCTACACTCATATCATAAGTCCTCTATTATGTGTTCAAAACCCGTAGGCAATGACCAGCATTACCTGTCGTAGTAGGTGTCAGCGATGACAGCTGTTAATTTTAGACGATGTTTCAAATTTGGATCTCATTACCTTACAATATTCGATAACGTAATTTCAAAATTACCTTACAGCTGTCATCGCTGTCACCTACTACCACAGGTAAGGTAATGCCGATTGGTCATTTGCCTTTCGGCTTCTGAACCCATCTTAGAGTACTTATAATATGTGTGTAGATAAAGTATTGTACGAGACTCTGCGTAATTAGCATTACGCTACCGTCACTTAAACTACTATTCTTGAAATTGAAGACGGACCAGTTGTTTTACAATAGGTACACAATTTATTAATTAATTAATAGTGATCGCTTCACAATTAATTACATTTAAAAAGATTGTAAGTTATGTTCTATAGCTTATAAAATGTGTAATTATTCATATGTACAATAAATCGCCAGGCTTCGATTATAATAAATGCGTTCTTTTAGCGAAGGCGTTCGTCTCACCCACGCAACACTTATTATAGTAGAGCGGGTCCATATTGGCTCATATAAAATTGGTCTTTAGATTTTTTATACAAATAACAATTTGTGTCTATACTTATCATTTCTTCGAAAAATTTAGCTTATACTTTTTTGATCATACTTTTTTAACTCATAATCATCGCAACTCATAATGCATTTTTTAAGAAACTATTACTTTTTGAGGATTGTTATAAATCTAACCTAACCTAACCTAATTTTATCTACACGTAAGATATTTAAAAAAATCTGAAAAGTGTACGGTTCCATGAATATTGGCGTTATAAGTTCAGATGAGTATAAGTTCCGATCATTAGTATTAAAAAATATTATGAAGATTATGAAGAGTGATCATTATGATGTAAAATGGTATGAGAAAAAAATTCGGAGTTCCAATAATCGAAGTTGCAATTTTATATGAACTTTGGCGCACCCTAGTAGAGTCAATCTAGGATGAAACCTGTGACAGCTGACATAAAAACGTATTACACTTGTTTCTTCACTTCAGCTTTGACGACCTTCACGTTCACTAAATTAAATAATGAACCTCTTTTTGTACGTCTTTTTGTGATAAGGTAGAACAAGTGTCCTAGATTGACTAAGCTATAGCGCAGCGTCATACAATACAACATGATCATGCAAAGGTATCATATAAAGGTCCGACGAACGCCTACTCATGAAATCGTTAGTGTGAAGAGCCTCTTTACTAACACCTTCTACCACGAAAGTAAAAACACCAACACCTGCAGCCTGGCAGTAGAGTTCGGAGTACTAACACTATCCTACCTTTTCCCAATCGCTATTGGTGGTTGCTGTTTTAAAATATTGTAGTTCTCCACCCGCCACCGTGTCAAACTCTTTGCCAAGCTATAATTGACTCAGTTTAATACCTGTAAACCTAATATAGGGTCATTGTGGAAAGAGTGGATCATTAATTTTTCAATCCTTCTACGTAGACACGTCATTTTATTAGCTACGAATTTCATATTAAAAAGTTAGATGGTAAGTCTAGTTAGCTTCATATTTCTCATAGATAGGAACTGTCTATATTTACATACATACATACATACATTAAATCACGCCTGTTTCCCAGAGGGGAAGGCAGAGACCACTTCTTTCCACCTGCTACGATCCTTACAAATCTCTTTCGCTTCTTATGTCTATATTTAACAGTTTAATTGTTATGATTATTTTAAAAATAACGGAAATTCATTCACTGTGTACTTATATTTATAATATAAGTAATATAGGTCGAGTTTCAATTACTGTAGTTATAATTAATCAGGCTCGACCAACTCACAGATTGTGATAAAAATAACACCATATAACATTCAACCAATAACAATAATATTTTATTTATGTTTCCAGATGATGTTCCCAGAAGTATTCAAGGTCCAAAAAGTTATTCAATTTTTTACCGCCCCTTAAATTTCAATCCACTGTGTACAAACAGGATCATATAAACCCGCTTGCAAAAAAAACGGGCTCTTTCATTTTTTTTCAAGTAGTTTAAAAATACTGTAAATAAATGAAATTGTATGCTACAGCATTAAATTAACATTATTTTTATAAAATCATTATTTTTCTTCGTAAACAATACTTTCTTTATTTTGTAGCATGAAATCTTGTTTAGTTATATTTAAAGTACTTAAAAAAATCAAAAGTGCCCGGTTTCTTTGCAAGGGGGTTTATATGATCCTGTGTGTACCCTCACACACACCATTTCTATTGCACTACGCCGTTCAAAAATATATATATAGAAAGAGGTATCAACTTTACGTTATTAAAAAAGCTTAATAAGTAATCCTCATATTAAAATATGAACAATGGACACAACATTAATGGGTATTTCTATAGATAAAAAAACGAAAAAAATACTTGTTTTCACTTTTTGTCACCTGCGTAGCCCATTTAGGTACCTCTCTAACACGTGAATGGGACGATGGCGATAATGGTGGCAATGGTGACAAATGGCGTCCTAACAAATTCGGCAGAGAAGGACGGCTGCAGGGAACTATGACGAGAGAAATAAATTGCCTGTGGCAAATCATTGTTTACTCTAATATAGCGATAATTAACGGTGGACCCTTGATCCACTCTTATCACAACGAAACTATTTTAAAAACAATATTAAGAAAATGGTTAACGATTGTGAGGTGGAGATATCTCCACTTCATCTCTTACTTATATTAGATGTTATCGAAATAACGAGACATATCAATTTGTACGTTTAGTTCATAAGCTTTAGCACTTACAGATTTGTAAATAAAATTAATTATGTCTGAATAATTTACTCTTTTTTAAGAGCTCTACCTTTAAAACATTTTGACCCACCAGACTTAATTAGAATAAGAATAAAATAATTTATCAGTTACAACTTCATGGCAGTTTTATTTCGTACAGGTATATATGTTTTAACCTTTTCAACGCCACAGTCGGCTCTGGCCGTCAACTAAACGTCGTGCCACTGACGCCACGTCGGCTACAGCCGACAAGAGTTCAAGATTAAAAGAGACTTTGTTTGGTAGCAATAAGGTGTAATTTGTATAGCATAGCAAACATGTTTGACGTGTGGATGGCACATATTGTATTCGACGTATGGCGTTCAAAAGGTTAATAAATAAGGTTGTATGGAAGAGATTTCTTCCTTTATTTAAATACACCAGTACAGTACAGGGCAACAATATGTGTGTGTAAATACACCACAAGAACATAAAAAATAATTAACTGCCCCGGAAAGTAATAAAAAACTCTTTTTGGAGGCGGTTCCTTAGCGGTTCAAAATAATACTTTCCGAAAGCAAATGCACGATCTTCCTACTATAAAAAATACACAAATAGATGTGCGTATAATATTTGAAGAGTTCCCTCGATTTCTCCAGGATCCCATCATCAGATAGAGACCATGGGACCACCTGGAAAGTTTACCATTTCAATCAAAAATATTTTTTTAAATCGGTCCAGCTGTCTTCGAGTAATCGGGGAACATACATAAAAAACCGGTCAAGTGCTAGTTGGACTCGCGCACCGCGGGTTCCGTATTTGAAATAATATGCTTGGTAACCGCAAAAGAAAATACTCATTTTGTTATGAACTTTATTTTCTATGCAATAAGGTCCATTTTGACTAGCTTAAATTTTAATACAGATTATCAAAGTTTTTTGTTATTTCTCAAAAACTGTAAATAATGAACACTTCATTTTATTTTTCCCATAAAATATAAGTAATTATGTTATTTTTTGATTAATAAGCCTTGGAGATAAGGGGGGAACGATCATTTTATTTACATTTGTGGCTATAAATCAAAAAGTACCTACGTTACCTAACAGAAGCCTCCCTCTGTTAGGTAATGTAGGTACTTTTTGAACGAGAATGCGGGTTACCTGATGGGTAGTAATCACCACGGCCCATAAAAACCAGTAGCACGTTTTATAAAGCTACAAGTTACAATTTTACAGGTCTAAACTGGCAACACTGCTCAAATGGCTGGTCGTCATTAGTCGAGGTTGTTTCAAATGGAAACTTGTAACCTGTAAATTACAATTTATAGTTTTATAAAACAGGCCCCAGCAGCTCAAGAAGAGTTGTCAGTCCGTCGCCGGCGAATTAGAGAAATGAAAGCTCTTTTCTTGAAGACACCCACGTCATGACTGGTTGGAAATACCATCGCAGGTTCCAGTTTCACTGTAGTGAAACGCTCAATGGAAGAACTGTTGATGGAATCTGGCTTTACGACGAGAAGTTCAATAATTCTGTGAGCCATCTAAATTTATCTCATTCATCATCATCATTATCATATCAGTCGCAAGACGGCAACTGATGGACATTGGCCTTCCAAAAGAGTCTGTCTGTTGTTCCGATTTCATGGTTAACAATCCTCTTTAGGCTGAAAATTTTCATACTAAATGCGGTAGCGTTTCTCTCCCCTTCAACTAAATATGTACTATTTTTACGATTTTTGAATATTTTGTAGATATTATGAAAAAGTGGGCCTGTTCGTTTTTCTTTCCAAGAAACATATTCTAAACAAAGGGGTTTGGGTAAAATTGTTTTCATTTGTAAAATTCATACATTTTCAAGGTGAGCGGCCATTCGTAAAAGTGGTAATTTATGATAGAATTATTCAAAATAAACATATTTTTCTGGCCGCTGAAAAAAAAGACAATATTCTTCAAACAAATTAATCAATACCCTTTTAAAAAAACCAACGGAGACGTACAAACCTGGTGTTTCATAACTACAACATTATTCAAAAATCGGTCTTGATTTAGGGGGTGATAAACGTTACCGGAGCTAAATTTGTAGGGAAAGAATTGATAGCTACGTGATTTCAGCAGTTCAGTTCGTCTCTTAACCAAATTGACCTACAGAATTTGATTTTATATTATAGCCCAGAGATGGGCGGTCATTCCCGTTAAAGTAGGGCAGTGCCGAGGACATAAACATTTTCTTCACAGACGCAGTCGCAGGCAGAAGCTTGTTATCAGTAAAACGATACTAGGTAACGCAATAATAATTTATTGAATACTTTTTACATATATATGCCTATATTTTAACAAAATAAAAATAAAATACAATTAATAAGTACACCTCTATTCTGCTAGGTAAAACAATATATCTTGACGAGCTATGGTATTGTTTATAACTCGGCCGCCATTCAAGCAAATAAGAACTATAATACGTTGACAATTCGATAAAATGCCAAAGGTCATATGGTTTTACGTGTAGAATAGAGGCTGTCGTATGTATTGTACCTACATTTCTAAACCAGATTACATTTAACAATTGCAACAGATTTTAATTGACATGAGTTTGCAATACATTTAGAGTTTCGGACCCAAAGGGTGCCAACGGGACCCTATTATAAGCCTACGCTGCCTGTCCGTTTGTCATAACTATAAAGAGCATAATCTTTCGGACCGTTAAGCCTCAAACGCAACTAGAGCGGAGGCGACGCGCGGTATGGCGCAGTCTTATACTAAAAACGCCTCCGTCACGCTTTGGAAACGCTTTTTAGTATGGGAACGCGCCACACCGCACCGCCAGCGCACTCAGTGCGTTTGCTGCTTAATAGGCAACGGGTTGAAATTGTCACAAAATATGTATTATTATATTATGTTAATTTTATAATATTATTATGTCAGATTCCCTAACAAATAATAAAAACGACAAAAAATATTGGGGGGTCCCCCACCCATACAAGAAACATGGTTGGACATTTGTTATCGAGTCAAGTAATTGCTAGAATATCCATTGTACCTCTATAATATTTTTACCATTTAATTAGCGTTCTTGTCTGACTCGCAGTGATCGTTTTTTTATAGTAGGTAGGTTCTAGAGACGAAGATATTTAACAAACTATCTAGGATAAACTAAACGTCAAGGCATAGTAAACTGTAAATGCATCTTAGCCAAGAGCAGTCTATCAATACCGCGCTTAAGAGTTCTAAGTAAGTTATAACTAATTATAATTATCCTAATGGTGTTATAGTATCAGCGGCGCTTTCAAAAACATTTTACAGTGCATTTGCTCTTAAAAAGTCCTTCGGGTTTGTACTTCTCTCTCGGACGCTCTCATACACTCTTATGCGAGTCTCCCAATGTCCGTCCGTCCGTCCGTCCGTCCGAAGACTCTTAGTTCTAGAAAGCTTTAATATGGCTACACTATACATATTAATCACGTCGACAAAGTGGTAAAATAAAACCTTGAACCCCCTCCCCATACAGCCAAAACTACAAAACCTAAAATTTTGAAAAATATCGTAAATGAAAGCGCTTATAGGTACCTACGAATTTTAAAAGAAAACTATCACGACTAAGTAGACTTGATTGGTTCCTGAGATGCAGGCGACCAAAGTGTTAATACCTACTAAAATCATCTAAGACATCACCAAATAACTTCAAATAGAGAATTAGTTCATGTTAGTTGTTTTATGGGATAACTTTTGTGTCGTACTTAACGGCTTCGGAACCCTGCACTGAGCATGGTCAGACATGCTCTTATCCGGTAATTTATTTAAAACTTGTGTATGAAAAATCGTCGCCATGAAACGACTTAATCGTCATTAACTGGCCGTTAGACTTCTTAAGTACTTGCACTGTACCTTGCGTGCGAATAAAATTAGACTTCATTTTGAAGAAGTTACAAGTATTGTAAGCACAAAACGGGACTTTTGATTAATAAACACCAAGCCTTAATTTAAGCATAGTTATATAAAAGTACCAACAATTTTTATTTTTATCACAATTCTATGAAAGAGGAAACATAGAATAAACTGTAAAAAATCAAGATACATATTCATCCTTTTAAGGTAAATTCTCTGAGATCAACGGTAGGATTACTATGAAATTAATACTTGAGCGATCCTGTTGGAGGATGTCGGTAGTATGGTCTCAATTATCCCACTAAGTGGCCAATTTTTGCCACGGATTTATAAATTTACTTTCCGCATCGCTACCACAACAATGCATCGATCAAAGAAGAGTGGTAGAAGAGTTGTGTTGTAACACAGCCTTAAAATTTCTGTCGGGTAGACTACAAAACATTGGATAAATAATGATAATGACATACTCGCGCCGTTCTAAAAAGCCAGTTTTCAACTGCGTTGACAGCTGTCAAGCTTATCTGTCCGGCGGCGACTGCGCCGAACGTACACGTCGGCCACATCCTTGAAAGGTTCCTTTTTTCATGTTTTGGTTACTTATGAAAAGTGCTAACAAATGGAATTACAAATGATTTCATTGAATAGGATTTTTTTTTTCAATGTTCATTATGTTGCAAAGCCGAAGTTTCTTGATTGTGAGAGATCTCCTTATTGCTGATTTTCCACCCTGTGTTGTACTACTACAAAGTGTTTTCTTTGCACTCATAGATACTGCTTCTACATCTATTTTAAACTGGTCTCGGCGATCAGCAAAATAAGTCATTCCAGAGCTTTTACGCGTTGACGATAGTAGGCGTGAAAAAAAACCAGCCAAGCAACAATAAATATAATAAATATTTAAGGATGTAATTTAACAACGAACTTTACTATGTATCTGTATTGCAAACTATTCTGATTAATTATAAACATTAAACTAGGTTACTAGTTAAAAATAATACGACATCACATTTATTAGACTAAATTACAGGTTGGCATAAAAGAGTTTGAAAAAATGAAGAATAAAATTGACGACATGATCTAACTTTATCACAAATAAAATAAATGTTTAAAAAAACAAAAAAACCGCCTTCAAAAAGCAAAAAATAACTTCTTTAAAATGGTAGGTAAATAGGTCAGTCCAACTGAAGTCTGCTTTTGGTTAAAATATTGTTGGACGCCGACTTCAGTTGGACTGACCTATTTACCTACCATTTCAAAGAAGTTATTTTTTGCTTTTTGAAGGCGGTTTTTTTGTTTTTTTAAACATTTATTTTATTTTATACTTTTGAGTGATCCTATTTATGCTGTTACGTAGCTCCACTTCTAAATATTAATAAGAAACTATAGAACATTTCAAGCTCGCCGCAGACAACGCCGCGGGAATGTCATAGTCATATTTAAACCTAAATGTGCTTCGTCATAGTCGCTCAACTTCCTTTATCGAAATATCTTATCGCCACCCTTGAAATAGGTACCGTTAAGGAGTTCCGGTGGCCATCTGTGGTCTTCATCATCAGTTCCACTTCACCCTATAGTACTTTTCAAAAGCAAATGCATGAGTTACAGTGAAAAATACCAAAATCGCTATAGGTGTGCCTATAATATTTGAGGAGTTCTCTTGATTTCTCCATGATCCCATCATCAGATCCTGACGTGGTGACAATGGGACCAACTAGAAAGTATACCCATTCGAACAACGAAAAAATTTTTCAAATCGGTCCAGTGGTCTTCGAGTAATCGGGGAACATACATAAAAAAAAAAAAAAAAAAAAAACAAAAAAAAATATCCCGACGAATTGAGAACCTCCTCCTTTTTTTGAAGTCGGTTAAAAAGCATAAAAATGTGTGTTAAATGTTGCTAACAAGAACACACGCGAGCCGGTAGTTACAGCTACGTTTATATGCTCATTATGTGTTAAGTGCAGAGTTAAAATCGCCACCATTATCTGTATATTTATTTATTATTTTTTAAGTTCGGTGGAATAAAGACGTCACTTCAATACACAAAAGTTAATCCTGCCAAAAAAGCAGGATATATACGTTAAAAGGCGGCCACATACATTTTGAAATCTGTTTCGGAATTCCAAGTGTATTTGGCCGCCCTAATGGTAAACCACCGATTAGTAAACGTCAAAACTCGCGAATCGGAACTAAGTCAAGCCAACAGCATTAGCAGACAAATAACATTCGAAATACAAAGAGACAGACAGACACCAGTCTTACCAATAACAGAAAAACCGCAAAGGCGCAAAAGATGAAATTGCAAAGGTATTTATGACGCCAATAAAATTATTTGCTGTCTAACTGTTGAACTATTTGATTGGATACTACTTTAGTAGCTAATGAAGCGTTCGGAATGAGAAAACGATCCATGTCCTTGATAAGAAGGTTGTCGCCTTCTGGTACTCCATACTTAAAAGTAATTAATTCCGGATGTCTCTTTTTGGCTGTTATCTTAACTATAGACGACAATGGCCTTCGTGACAACACTTTATATACATCTCGTTTATTTGGAATGTCGCGTAATACGATTAAATGCGTCTCAGTAACTACTAGGCAGGAATCATACATGTATCCATTTAGTAATACTTCTTGACAAATAAAATTATCAACTACATTATTTTCTTTGAGGAAAGTGCTTAGGTCCACAGTTTCTTCAAGTAGATCAGAATCAGTTCTCGAGTCTGGGTCATCTTCTTCATCATTAATACTAAACACTGGTGGAACATTTCGGTACCTCTGTTCCTTTCTGTCATTAACAGAAACATGCCATTCTCCATTACCACCAGTAGCATTTGGATTTACAATATATTCTATTAGTTTCCCTTTTACTTCTTGGCTCTTTGCCTTCATTGCTGATGAAAGTTTGCTAAAGAGCTGTATGGCTGGTGCATTGTCTCTTGTAGTATTCTGATGCAGCTCCACACCATCATTGTTATTTTGCGGTGCACAAACTAAGCATGAAGCAGGATTGTGCTCCTCCAGACAATCAGTCATATGAGGCCCGAAATAATCATGAATAGCCACAAACCCTCCATCTAACATGGCAACATATTTAGTATTTCTTTTTAAAAATGATGCAACTACCATGTGAGCATAGCTATCTTCTTCAGTTCTGCCGGAGCCAACGAAGCACAGGTGTTCTCCTGCAGCCAGTGACCCAGCTGCTAAGGCTTGTCTTTGAGCATTGAGTAAGCCTTGAACAGCAGTGTTAAATGCATTTGGCTCCTGCAGCATTAGATTACAATCTAAATGGAAGGCAGTAGACAAGTGGCCTGCATTGTATTGTTCGGAAGGTCTACAGTCCACCAAGAAGTATTTAACACTATCAGTGTCGGATGCATCTACTGTGGCACTTTCTATCAGTTCATGAACAGCCACTGGAAGACAAAGTGCTTGAGAGTAGAGTTTAGAATTTATTTCAAGGCCATTTGTTGAAAAAATAACATCCAGAACATCATCTCTGAATGAAACAGGTGTTTTCAAAGAGTAATAATGAGCCAAGGAACAAAAATCAGACACATCATTAGCTTCTAGGTCCGCAGGCATCCTACTCAAAGTTGCAATAACTTCAGCTTTATCTTCATTTTTCATCTGTAGCAGTTGCTCTCTAGAGTTTATGATCATAATTAGAGAGAGGAAGAAAATGAAGAATGGATCCGACCTCTGAAAGTACAAGTCCCACATAAAGAGGACTACTTCCAAACTGCATGTTCCAGCAAAGAGGGACCTCAACCATGGCAAGCAATACTGTTCAGGCGTTATTCTCTTAGTGTCTAAGAATGAACATAATTCTGGGTCATGGTATTGCAGAACCAAGCGAAGTATATGGAATGGTACACCATTTTTTGTGCACCCTTTAGGAATGTATTGATTAATAATTTTATCAAACAAATTGTATGTGTCTGACCTGGGTAGCTTCAAACTTAGCAACGGCAATAAAATTTCAATCCAACCATTATTCGATGAATACTGGATAGATTTGGACTTGCAATAAAAAGTAATTATAGACTCAATATCAGATACAACTGAGAGTTTATCATCATCATCATTTGCAAGACTTCTGACAAATTTCTTAACATCATCTCTAAGTTCATTTTGATTAGTCAAATCAAATACTTCATCAAATAGTAATAATTGATTACCCGCATCTTGACAATTCAGACAGAGAAGCCACACATCTGGACGTAAACTTTCCGGTATCTTCTTTCCTTTAGTAAGTGTGTTTATTTCGTGAGCTGAGCACCCATCCAATAGCGCTGACTCCAATTCGATCAACCTGAAATATTTGAAATCAGATCTGATTGTAGTAAATCACCAATACTAATTTGGGTCTGCCAAATTCATACATGTACATTAAACCACTATAACTTGAAAAATATACAGCCTAATAACAGATATAACATCAATATTGCTCTATTATTTAGTGTGAAAACTATACTACTTACCATGTACTGTCGTCCTCTTCACCAGCCATTGTTATAATATAAGCCCTCTGTTTGACGGTTCACAGTATGCGTTGACTAATCACAAGAACGGCAAATTACATTAATGATGTTATTTGTCCAGTGATTGCTGATTAGATATCACCTTTAAGTAGACAATTTGCGTTTCGCTTTGAAGTTTCAATACAATAATAAAATCAATCAATGCAGTGTCAGAAGTGACAGTCGTGTGACAGACATGACAGTTGAGGTACAGATTAAATAAGAGATAGGTACTACAGTTTTGCCGAATGGGTACAGATGGCATTCGATATCCAAATGTCCAAATCACGTTTCGTGTACTCAAATTTCCATTGACTAAAAGACCTTTAATAATATATAAAATAATATATATATATATACTTTTTAGTCATTTAGTTTGCGTAAGATAGCAAAAGAAATTACTAAAAAGTAAAAATATATTATTCATATATATATTAAAAATGAGATGGGATGACCTTGTTCCGTGGAAGTTGGACCGGCCGTTGGTTTGGGATGCCACTTGCGTCCGTGGACACCACGTGGACACCTATGCCCCGTCACTCCTACAACTACTAGAGTCTGTCTAATGAAAGCTGAACCTGACAAAGAGCGGCAAATTCAACAAACCTTCATATTTTATTACCGATCAAAGTAGGAATAAACGATTTTGATACTTATTTTGATCATTTTGGTGGGCACTAAGGGAGAGAAAACGCGTACTTCTATTCTATTCTTCTATAAATGAATTTGCCGGTCTTTGTCAGGTTCAGCTTTCATTAAACAGACTCTACCGTGCAGTATTTTGAAAATCGAAGTTAGAAGTTACGTTACTGTCCTATCCTATCAGGTTATCCCCGTCACTCGTGATTCGAGACTAAATCGAGAGAAAAGGATGGAGCCAACGTAACTTCGAACTTCAATTTTCCAAGTAAAGCCTCAGGACAAGTAATAAATAGTGCTGGTTTTGCGGCGGAATCAGCGGAGACCCTCAAAAGGCGCAAATACAGTCAACTTGATAGAAATTATATATTTGTGCCTTTTGGGGTCGAAACTTTAGAGTTTAAGATCAGAGGCCCGTTTCACGAAGCTACAAGTTACACATTACAAGCGAAAGTCTCTTTCTAACTCCTTTCGCTAGAAAGAGAGTTCCGCTTGTAATTTGTAACTTGTAGCTTCGTGAAACGGGCCAGAGATTATGTGAGTATGGGCACAAATATCAAGGGTATGTTGGGTATGGCTCAATTCGGAACACTTCAATTGACAACACGAACCTAATTGGATATGGGTATTGTGTATGGTATTGTGTTGTGTGGTGTTTGACAGTTAGCAATACCCTTTTAATCTGTCACAGTTCAGTGGTTTGTTTCGCATTTCGTTTCGATGTTTTGTATTGTTCAATTTCTCTAGTTACAGTGAGCATACGAAGAGTGATGGACATATAAAAATGAAGGAATTTCAGAAATTATTTCCCAATAAGGAAGGGTTTATAACTTTTTCTTTATACATAATACTGTTCGTATTTCAAGGTTCGTTGATTTGCATTATCAATTTGTTCTATACCTACCAAAGTTCCTGCGAAAAATGTCTTTCTTATCAGGCTATTATTTTTTTCCTGTTACTGTTATAGCGGTTTTAGGTACCTACGGAAAACAATAGACAATCGAGTTTTATTGGTTTATACAATAAGTTTTTTTAATTCTCAGGAGTGTTTGTGACAGCATCCAAGACTGCAAGCGGTGGATATGCGTACAACACGACTCTAGTCGTATTCCTATCAGAGCTCCTTAAACTTGTTGCTTCTGCTACTTTGTATTCCATAAGAAGAAAGTAAGTGTCTCTTCATTTATTTAAAAATACCAGTGGCCCGATTCACGAAGCTACAAGTTACAAATTACAAGCAGATCTCCTTTTCTAGCAAAAGGAGTTAGAAAGAGACTTCCGCTTGTAATTTGTAACTTGTAGCTTCGTGAAACGGGTCACAGGTGTAACATGAGGAAACCGAATAATTTTAACAGCATATTCCTGAGGTCGTAAGAACCAAAAAATGTTATGCGAACCCAGGTTGAAATATGATTTTTATTTTTTTTCCAGCATGGAGTTGTAATGAAATCTCGAGTACAAAACACCTTTATTATAAAAAATAAAAATCATATTTCGACCTGGGTTCCTATAACATTTTTTGGTTCTTACAACCTCAGGAATTCGCTGTTAAAATTATTTGGTTTCCTTATGTTACACCATGTATATGTAAAGGGCAGAACTTCCTTAACAGTTATTGGTACAGGAGAAGTATGTAACAGTAGTTGCGATTTAGAGTTCTACTAAAACTATGCTGTCCATCCACATGTCAATGCATCTGACTGTGCGTCCATCTGTGGTACCTTTAAAAAGCTTTATCTTTTAAACTGTAGTAGTTAGCTGGTTGATATTATTAGAGAATATGAAACCGCACATTTCTGAATTTAAATAAGAAAGGATATAATATGTCTTTTTTTTTAATCCTTAATACAGTAATACATACCGTTATCCATCAAATTTTATGTTACCATAGTGCAAACTGTAAAGAATAACCCTAATAATAAAAACTGGCTAAGTGGGAGTCCAACTTGCACTTGACCGATTTAAGTTTATTCTACTCCCTGAGGTAACGGACTGCAAAATTAAACTTGTAATATCCTCGTAAGCCCTGTGTTTTCTTAATAGCGGTAGTCCTTACTACCGAATGTACTATACCAAGTACATATTAAAAATAGTGCTTTAGAGTCTATTAATTAGTGCCTTAGAGATTAAAATATTTTGTACGATAGTGAGTAGTCAGGTCTTAACTACTATCGTTAATTTGCACTTGTACAAGTACGCGGGGGCTTACGAGGATATGCCTTACTTTATTATGACCAGGCTTCGGAGGTTTCATGGCACGGTAAGACGAAAGCGAGATATGGAGTGGGTATTAACATTCAAATTCAACTCCTACTCCTAAAATTATTTTTATTAAATCCCAAAATGGTTTCTTTTATCATCCTGGCTAAAGCTCCATAATCCATAAACTATAAATAAATTTAAAAAAACATATAGAGTACAAACTCATATCTATTCATTATTAAGTCATAATTTAATGATCATTAAAAACATAGTTATTAGGAATATCTTTATTTATAACTAGCTTCTGCCCATGACTTCGTCCAGGTTGACCATCCCACAAGCAGTGTTTTTTTATGGGATAAAAGGTAGTCTATGTGTTACCTATTCCAAATTTCATCTAAATCCATCCAACTCTTTCCGCATAAAGAAGTAACAAACACACAAACTTGCGCACTCAACATACTTAAAAATAAAAATAAAAATAGCCTTTATTCTCTGATTTTACATAAGGAAACCAAATAATTTTAACAGCATATTCCTGAGGTCGTAAGAACCAAAAAATGTTATGCGAACCCAGGTTGAAATATGATTTTTATTTTTTTTCCAGCATGGAGTTGTAATGAAATCTCGAGTACAAAACACCTTTATTATAAAAAATAAAAATCATATTTCGACCTGGGTTCCTATAACATTTTTTGGTTCTTACAACCTCAGGAATTCGCTGTTAAAATTATTTGGTTTCCTTATGTTACACCATGTATATGTAAAGGGCAGAACTTCCTTAACAGTTATTGGTACAGGAGAAGTATGTAACAGTAGTTGCGATTTAGAGTTCTACTAAAACTATGCTGTCCATCCACATGTCAATGCATCTGACTGTGCGTCCATCTGTGGTACCTTTAAAAAGCTTTATCTTTTAAACTGTAGTAGTTAGCTGGTTGATATTATTAGAGAATATGGAACCGCACATTTCTGAATTTAAATAAGAAAGGATATAATATGTCTTTTTTTTTAATCCTTAATACAGTAATACATACCGTTATCCATCAAATTTTATGTTACCATAGTGCAAACTGTAAAGAATAACCCTAATAATAAAAACTGGCTAAGTGGGAGTCCAACTTGCACTTGACCGATTTAAGTTTATTCTACTCCCTGAGGTAACGGACTGCAAAATTAAACTTGTAATATCCTCGTAAGCCCTGTGTTTTCTTAATAGCGGTAGTCCTTACTACCGAATGTACTATACCAAGTACATATTAAAAATAGTGCTTTAGAGTCTATTAATTAGTGCCTTAGAGATTAAAATATTTTGTACGATAGTGAGTAGTCAGGTCTTAACTACTATCGTTAATTTGCACTTGTACAAGTACGCGGGGGCTTACGAGGATATGCCTTACTTTATTATGACCAGGCTTCGGAGGTTTCATGGCACGGTAAGACGAAAGCGAGATATGGAGTGGGTATTAACATTCAAATTCAACTCCTACTCCTAAAATTATTTTTATTAAATCCCAAAATGGTTTCTTTTATCATCCTGGCTAAAGCTCCATAATCCATAAACTATAAATAAATTTAAAAAAACATATAGAGTACAAACTCATATCTATTCATTATTAAGTCATAATTTAATGATCATTAAAAACATAGTTATTAGGAATATCTTTATTTATAACTAGCTTCTGCCCATGACTTCGTCCAGGTTGACCATCCCACAAGCAGTGTTTTTTTATGGGATAAAAGGTAGTCTATGTGTTACCTATTCCAAATTTCATCTAAATCCATCCAACTCTTTCCGCATAAAGAAGTAACAAACACACAAACTTGCGCACTCAACATACTTAAAAATAAAAATAAAAATAGCCTTTATTCTCTGATTTTACAGTTTTTTAATCTAGTTTAAAATAATTTTTTGCTGACATCAGCAACCTCCAATCAGGTTATCTCTTGGACGTAGGCAGTGGTGTAACAATTACCAACAACATACATACATAATTTCACGCCTTCGTTCCCAGAGTGGGGTAGGCAGAGCTACAGAATTACAAACATCTCTAAAAACTTGTTGATAATTCTATAACCACAATTTGCACAATTAGGCTAAGATGTTTACCAGCGTATTAGTACCAGCCTTTATTCCCTTAGTCGTCTCTTACGACATCCACGGGAAGACATGGAGTGGTACTATTCTAACTCGGCAACCACACGAGGCAACAATTACCAACAACAATTTGATTAAAAATGAAATAAATATTAGGTTACTCCTGTGCTCACGGCCTTTCAGACTGGGGGCCCCTCACAGTCCCTTGTTATCCTTCGCCAACCTTTTGGGAGACCATCCTCCCAATGCTTCACTTTTTTTGTTTGATGGCTTTGGTGAAAGACCAAGCCTGCAGCCGTAGGTGAGCACAGCATTCAATGGCGGATCCACGGGTCAAGTACGTCATGACCACCCACTTCGGCACTCGTAGATACGGGTCAGAAAGTAAATAGTTGACCGAACTTCTGCGTTCAGCAGTTAATGACCACCCCCTAATCTGAAAGCTGGATCCGCGCCTGGCAGGATGCATGTGTTAAACACCCTGGCCTTTTCTGTTATGGGTATTGACTTGCTCTTCATGATATCCTGGAGTAACCAATACCTTGACCAACTTTTGTTTTACCTTCTCTGGATTTCTTAAGTCATTTGACTTTTTGGTGTTATTATTTGGCCAAAATATCTCATCGACATACTCTAGCACTTGGTTTCCCACTAATATTGAGATTTGGCATTAATTGTAGCCCGCCTTAGTGCTTTCTGTCGGGAGATCTTGCAACATAGTTTGTAGGGTTGCTGTGCTGGGTGTTCGGCGAATAGAACCAAGTCGTCAGAAAACCTTAGGTGAGTTAGTGGCCATTTATGTTGAGCCTCTTGTCCCAGTTCAAGTTTTGGTAGATCTCCTCTAAGACTGCTGTGAACAGTTTGGGGACCTGGGATCTCCCTGTCGCTGATTCTCCAACAGTCTCCAGTTGCGCTTTGGCAGTGATAGTTTTTAACCGACTTCAAAAAATAGAGGAGGTTCTCAATACATTGGGTTTTTTTAATGTATGTTTCCCATTACTCAAAGACAACTGGACCGATTAGAAAAAAAAATGTTTTTGAAAGGGTATATTTTTTAGTTGGTCCCAGTGTCAATACGCCAGGATCTGATGATGGGATCTTGGAGAAATCAAGGGAACTCCTCAAATATTATGAGCACACCTATAGCGATTTCGGTATTTTTCACTGTAACTCGTGCTCGTGCTCGTGCTCTTGAAAAGCACTATATGATGAAGTGGAACTGATGATGAAGACCACAGATGGCTACCGGAACTCCTTAGCGGTACCTATTTCAAGGGTGGCGATAAGATATCTCGATTAAGGTAGTTGAGGGACAATGTGAAGCACATTTAGGTTTTATGACTTTGACATTACCGCGGTGGTGCCTGCGGCGAGCTTGAAATGTTCTTTTGTTTCTCAATAATTGAGAAGTGGGACTACATTAGGTACAGCATAAATAGGATGACTAAAAAGTATAAAATAAAATACATACATACATACATAATCTCACGCCTTCGTTCCCAGAGTGGGGTAGGCAGAGCTACAGAATTACAAACATAACTAAATTACTAAAAGTTGTTGATAATTCTATAACCACAATTTGCACAATTAGGCTAAGATGTTTATTTAAAATAAAATAATTTTTTAAAAAACGAAAACGCAAAAAATAACTTCTTTTAAAATGGTCGGTAGGTCAGTCCAACTGTATTCGGCTTTTGGTTTAAAATATTGTGGGACGCCGACTTCAGTTGGACAGACCTTACCTACCATTTTAAAAGAAGTTAATTTTTGCGTTGTTGAAGGCGGGTTTTTTTTTTTCTCTCATAATGCGTATCTAATCTCTCTTATTTACTAACTATTTAAGCTAGAAACAAATTATCGGACGCGGCTTACGGACGCGGCTGACGGCCGCGACTGATAAGTGTGCACAGTCGAACGGGACGTGGCTTGCGGACGCGCAACAACGGGAAACACATTATCGGACGCGGCTGACAGACGCGGCTGACAGACGCGGCTGACGGACGCTTATAAGATATGTCTATGACGCGTCCCGCACCCCGTGCATACCGTCCGCGGACGTTATATACCGTCCGCGGACGTTTTCGGCTAACAAAAACATCCAGCGCGCCAGATATCTATCGGACGTCCGAACGCTCAAGGTTACGTCCACGGCTTACGTCCGATAGTTTGCACAATTCAGTGTATATTCATTATCTAGATACCTATAAGTCGCGGCTGTCAGTCGCGTCCGTAAGCCGCGTCCGATAATTTGTTTCTAGCTTAAGGCCTTGCTTGTATAGCGTATTGTATTTGAAATTGTGGGAAAGTGAGTCGAATCCCTTGTTGTAGTCCACAAATGAATAGAAAAAATAAACGTATATGACGAAATATCGACTTATTGATTTTCGAAATATTTTCCGTGATGGATGAAAATGATCGATGCAATTTTCCATACGTAGAAACCAATTTTTAAAGCTTTTTTCCTCTCTGGCTGAGGTATTTATCTCCAAAACTTGCTGTTTGAACGCGTTGGCGGAATCTACACGGGTCGAAAATCGTTGACCACGTAATTTATTCTTTACTTTTGGAAATACCTAAAAATCATTGGGTGGCAAATCTGGGCTGTACAGTGGCTGACCAGTAATTTCAATATTTTGACCTTCCAAAAATCTAGCATTGTCACGGTGAAGAATGATTCTGCGTCGCTGGTTGTTTTTACGTATTTCTTCAAATACTTCCGGCAAACAAATAGTCGTGTACCACTCCGAATTAACCTTTTTACCAATTCTCTAGTGGCCCACAAGGCCAATAAAACCAACGAGCACTTCTTCTTCACGAGTTCTTTTTGCACGAGTTACTTTCATAGGGTTCGACTCATTTTTAAACACCCATACAGTTGATTGTTGTTTACTGCGGGGTCATACGCATAGATCCAGGATTCGTCACCCGTGTACAGGTAGATTCACTAAAACTGGCACGAATGGAATGAACAAAAGTAATCTCACCGATAACTGTGCGAGTGCCGTCCTTTGAACCAATGTTCGAATTTCAAACCGAAAACCTGTTATTATTATACACACTTGTATACTTTCGTTCACTCATTCAATCCATTCGTGCCAGCTCTTGTGAATCGACCTGTAGATGTTATAAACAGCTTTCTTCAGCTTTTTTTTTCTTTATTATAAACAGTCACCAAAGTCATATTTTTTCAACATTTTCTTGCACCATTCGACGCGAGCCCCTTTTTGATCCTTATTTAAGTTGTGTGGTGGATCCAATGCGAACAATTTTTTCTAACAGCTAGATGTTCATATCTTATTAATGCTCGTCATACATATGCCCAGAGTCGCGTCTATCTCGTGATACGTAACATGACGGTCAGGTCATGCATTATAAGTTTTCGCACAGCTTCAATATTTTGTGGTACTTACAATACAACGACCGATTTCGGGCGACCATCCTTAACTTCGTCCGTGAGCATACTACGTCACGATTGCACTCACTAAACCAGTGATACTTACTTACACAGTGGTTTTCGATGGAGCTTCATCACCAAAAGTCGAAGTAAATTGATCTATATACAGTGGTGGTCACATAATTAGGTACACTTGTTTTTTTCGAATACGAGTACAATTACAAATATGGCTTTTCAATTTTGACAACCAATCAAAAAGTTCTTAGCCAATTATATTTTTAGTTACACTTATTGTTAACTAATAAAGTAAAGTTTAAATGTATGTACAATTTATCTCTGTTGAGAACGGATTTTATAAGGATTTGAAAAATAAATATTCGACGCTCATACAAAGTTGTAGAATTTTGTATGGACGCGTCAGCACTTAGATTTATATCCTTATAAGTTATAAGGTCCGTTTTTAATAGTAGTTCACTGTGCATCAGTTTAAACCTTAGTTAATTATGTAAAGTAAAATGTATTTAGCAATAAAATTGGTCGAGAACTTTTTGATTGATGGTTAAAATTGAAAAGTCATATTTTTAGGCAATAGTATGGGAAAAAAACAAGTGTCCCTAATTATGTGGCCACCACTGTATATAAATTGAATATGCACGAGTGAGTTTCATTCTTGCAGCGAGATGACTAAAATATATAGCGGCCAGTATTAAAAAGAAGTTCAAATTTTACCTTGAAGGTGCGTTTAAAAATGTTGGAATCCCGGATTCCGGTTACCAACATAACTAGCAGCCCTCGTATCTTTCTTGTATTTTGTAGACGTTATTTCTTGTTCTATGTTCTCTAATTCGTTGTATTTTTTTGTATGGATCTTTTAAGTGTCGCGTCTGCCGGAGGAAATTCTTGAGCCTTTGCAAGTCCTCTTCATGTAAGTAGGGAATAGTCCTAGGCATGCCAGTTCAATTTTTTTTTGACCGTTTCCTATTTGACCCTTTTAGATTACCTCTTACTAACTATCCTGTGATTTGTGCTAAAGTTAAATTTGTTGAGAATATCTGATTTCAAAGTGATATTTGTTATTTATAGTGTATCATATTTTTGTATTTCCCGTCTGAGATCCACATCCATGTTTGGTTGGGTTTCTTATTGTACATGCATTAAGTCTTTGACGTTTTTTGTTTTTCTTACCAGTGCTGAAATGCCCAATTATATGTTCTTCTTTTTGAGATACACCTATTTGGATATTAAAATCTCCGATGATGATTTTTTTGTTTGTGAGTTTCATCCTTCTTACACTAGTAGTGTGAATTGTGATGTTCCTCTAATATTTTTTTGGAATTAATTAAATGAATGAGTGGGAGTTGAAGTTGAATTTTAATGTTAATGTCGACTCCATAGCTCGCTTTCGTCTTACCGTAGTATAAAAAATCCGAACCCTGATTATAATATGACACCACGGGTCGGTTCAGACGGACAGCATTTGAACTGTAACCTAGCTGCAAAGTGGCAGTTCGAGGGCAGTTGTGATGCATTTGATGTAACTGCATTACAACCGTGCAGTCCGCTTGTAGTTGGCGTGCAGTTCTGTTGCAATACCACGGTGATCGAACTGTATTACAGTTCTGATGCAGTTGACATAACTGCATTAAAACTGCAAACCAACCCTGCAGCTAGCTAGCTTGCAGTCAGTGTGCGGTCGACAGGACTGCACGCCAACTGCAAGTGGACTGTACGGTTGTAATGCAGTTTTGATGCAGTTACGTCAACTGCATCAGAACCGTCCTCGAACTGCCATTCTGCAGTTCAAATGCTGTGGCTGAACCGGCCCCAAATTATTTTTGCAGTCTGTAAAGATTTGATTTAAGATTTTATGATTAAGTGTAAATTGCATGTAACCTTCCTAAATGTCCTTTTCATGTAATTATCCATGACGTGTTCAAGAGTCCTGTAAGTAAATTTAAGTAATTATTTCAGGCCCTATTTATTAGATAGAACTTTGCTTGTAGGTACAGTTACATAATTTGCCCTAAAAATCTTATTTGTTAAACAGACATGTTTACTTAGATAACATTTATTTTTCTTTTAATTCTAAGGGCCCTGCCAAGATGCATTGCGCTAACTAGCGTTTCTATTCGTTTCGTTTTTAAACTAATCGCGGCACTGGTAGATCACTTTTCGTATCACGCACACGTCATCTACCACTGACGCGATTGGTTTAAAAACGAATCGAATAGAAACGCTAGTTAGCGTAATGCATCTTGGCAGGGCCCTCTGACTTGCTATGTAGAAGGTAGCTGACAACTTGGTGTAATGTATGATTGGACTACAGTTATTTTGATGTTTGTTTCAGTGAGAAACCACACATCTTCAGAGCAGTTGCTATAAACTACAAGTTGCTGCTGCTGTACTTCATACCATCCTTGTTATACTGTTTCTACAACAACTTAGCATTTATCAATTTGTCACACTATGACCCAACATCGTACTATATCCTTCTGCAGTTCAGGGTTGTACTCACAGCTTTACTCTTTCAGGTATTTATAATATAATATAATTTACAGTTATATAATTAATATAATATAATTAATATTAGTTATATTTATATGAATTCATAAGGTTTCATTAAGTAAGAATGTTTAAATTGCATTATCGCGTCTGTGAAATATGTACCTACTAATTAGGTTCTTAGATGTTCTTGATGAGTTAAGAACATATATTTTACTTACTTATATATATAACGGTTATAATAGGTCATAGATTGTAGCGGGCCCTTTTCCGCAACTCATCGACTTTAATGTGTGCGCCTATTACCTATTGTAGTATAACCTATACTCCCATTGTTTCAGTGTTTGTTCAAAAGAAAGTTGACAAGTATGCAATGGATCTCTCTCGGCATCCTCACCCTGGGCTGTATGATCAAGAACTTTGATGCCGCCTCGATCCAATCTAAAAACGACTCTGACCTGTGGTCGCAAGTTTTCAACATTTATTTCCTCTCCATCAATTTCCAAAACTTCTGCTCATGCTTAGCTGGCACATACAACGAGTATCTTCTGAAAACACAGGGCTCGAGTGTGGACATATTTTTACAAAATGTCTTCATGTACCTTGATTCCGTTGTATGTAATTTCTTTATCTTAATGTTTAAAGGTGAACTAGGGACAGTGTTTGACGATTTTGAATCTTTGAAAAATATTATTGTGATACTAATTATTGTTAATAGTGCAGTAGTCGGCATAGTGACTAGTTTCTTTTTAAAGAATCTCAATTCAATATTAAAAACATATGCGAGTGCTTTAGAGCTTGTGATAACGGCCGTAGTTTGTTATATTCTCTTTAAGATTTTAATAACATGGGGCACTGTGGTATCGATTTTTCTAGTCAGTGTGGCTGTGGGGATGTATTTCAAAAATCCAGTGAATAATGTTAGCTTAACTAGTGAAGTTTCTAAAGATAACTTGCTACTTCACGAAGTACTAGCAGAATGATTGATGTTTTTTTTCGTGTTCAGTTACTATTTTTAGTAATGTTACTAGGGTAAACATTCCTAACGTCCTTGGAACCGTATCGATTATTGGCGCCATGAACTTCATTTCAAGTTATTAAATGTGATAATCGTTCAATCACCAGGTGCTAATAACTGGGTAATTTGGATGCCGATCTGGGTGTGTTACCCTACATGTTATGTTCCTACTTATAAATATGATATATCATTTCATAATTAATCTCATGTATTGAAAGCATTTTTGTTATCAATTGATTCATATAGAAACAAAGTCAGTCAGTATGAATGATCTCATTTTACTTCTATATGAAACAATTACCAGGGATTTTATTGAAAAAGTTTAAATGTAATCACCTAATGGGTAATATATTTCATTGTACAGGGTGTTAGGCAGAAGGTTGGACAATCTTCAGGGACTAACTCTGTTGGCCATACTCATCAACTTTTATTATGGGACCAACATCCAAACATTTTTTTTTCGCGATTTGGATGTTGGTCCCATAAAAAAGTTGATGAGTATGACCTACAGAGTTAGTCCCTGAAGTTTGTCCAACCTTCTGCTTAACACCCTGTATTATTGAATGATTATTGTTATGTAAAATCTCGAAGCCAATGAATCCTCGAATAGTTAGAAAATTAGTTATAGTTATTTATTAGCCATACAAATTGGATAATAACCATGATATTGAATTATATTATGTTCAAAGAAGTGCCAGTATTAGAGTCTCAAGTTGTATACAAGTGTTTGTATAAATATATATAAGTACTCACTTAGTTACGATTTTTTTTTGTGAGTAGGTAGTAATATAATAACAGAAGCAATAATATTGTGACCTTAAACCCCGTGTAATGTAGGCTTGTATAATATTCTGTAAAAAAAAAACATAAATAGGGACATTAAAGTTTTTTATTTTTAACAACACACTACTTCTTACACTGACGATAGTGTCGATAGTGACGATAAACTCGCCATTACATACAAGATAAACGAATCGTCACTCGAAGGATCTATTAACCATTGAGGAGCTCCTAATAGCGATCATACCAGCTTGATAGTACCATATCATTGTATTTTCATCAAAATCGCCCAAGCATGTAAAATTTCAAATCAATTCGATGGTTACTTATAATCGTCAACATCGACTTCTTAGTCGGTTAGTTCCAAGTGAAGCTAATAAGTAGGTATAAGTGTGAGTCATACATAAGTAGGTTATGTAAGACCGACGGCCGGACTGATCGACAGGCCCTGTAGCATGGACATAAATGTATGCTAATGCTGAAATCAAGTGTTCTAGGTCCGCCCTTGAAGATGGATCTAAATAATTTATGTATGAGTTTCCATTGGTCCATTGCATTTGTTACAAATGATAAAGTACTATGTGAAGCGTGCTCACTCGCGCTACGAACAGCGTACCTATCTCTACCAGCACGACTAGCACAAGTTGCCCGCGACTTGTTTGTCGCTCGAATCTCCCTTTCTATCTAGTCAGTAACGATAGAGATGCACTGAGCGACAAGTGCGAAAATACAACTTGTGCTACGCGTGCAGCACGGCTAGCACATGTTGTCCGCGACTTGTTTGTCGCTCGGATCTCCCTTTCTATCTAGTCTGTAACGATAGAGACGCACTGAGCGACAAGCGAGAAAATACAACTTGTGTTACCCGTGCTGCTAGGTCACTTACTACTCTTACTCTAAATGCCTCTTCCATACAGTGACGGCCCATTATGCATTTTCTTTTCGATATTGTTTTGAAAATGATATTAAATATTTTATAAGCTTTGTACGATCCGATTAGGTTTATAATTGGTATATTGAAACCAATATCATTTACTCGGGTGCCATCTATAGGCATAATTTTTAATGTCCGAAATTGATTAGGAATAACAAGTTTCGCATAAATTATTTACGCCGAAATTTTATTTGGCATAAATCTATATTATCCGAATGGTTGTTTACCCGAATAGTATGTTAGCATAATATTGACATGTAAAAATTTCTGTATGCATAATTTTGTTTAGCATGTAATTTAGCAGAATTTTGATAGCCCGAAATGCTGTCCGAATTTATGTCCGAAAATCCGAAACAAAAATATTAAATAATTAAGTCAATTTGAAAAAAAATAGGGTAGGTTAGATTTGTGTCCAGGCGCGAAGCGCCAAACTACGCGAAATATGGGCTCCGCTGAGCGGAGCCCCGTCGACACTGCCGCAGGAAGCGGGACATAAGGCGACTCTTCTCGCTTAGGTCATTATTAGGTTTATTACGTTAATTTATTAATTCGGTGAAATAAGCTTTTGCGACAAATAACTTTCTGCGAAACTAATTTATGCGTAGGTAAGTAATTTTCTGCCAAATTCCTATTCGGAATTTAGAAAATATGCGTAAAACCAATTCGGCTACAATTAGATATGCGTCGTAGAATTCGGCGACATCAAATTATGCGAGAACAGTTTCTGCACAAATACAATTCGGCTTAAACAAATTATGCGATATTGAAATATGACTACAAAAAATATGCGTACGTGGGTGACACTGAAAGTTTTTAGAATCTCAAAAATTAAACATGATATAAAGATGTAAACTATTTTATTGTTTTTCAAAGTATTCTCCACAACAATCGATACACTTGTTCATTCGATAAAACCATTGAGTATAGCATTCAGCCCATCCTTCTTTAGGCACCTCTTCTACTGCCGTTTGGAACGCCGCTACAGCCTCTTCTGCATTCATAAAAGATATTCCTCTGAGTTTATCCTGGATTTTTGCGAATAAATAGAAATCGCAAGGTGCAAGGTCGGGGCTGTAAAGCGGATGACCCATCAATTCAATATTTTCAGATTTGTTTGTCTGGCGGCGTGGGCTGGAGCGTTATCGTGATGGAGGATTACTCTGCTGCGAGGGCGTCGTTCTTTAATTTTTTCTAAGACGATAGGTAAACATTTATTCACGTACCAGTCAGCAGTAACAGTTATTTTATTTTCTAGTAGTGCTATAGCATAATGACCCGATTTAACAAAAAAACAGACAACCATCTTTTTTTCAGCACTGCGTCCTCGTTTCACTTTTGTTGGAAATTCCTCGAAAGGGAAGACCCATTGAGCTGATTGTCGTTTACTCTCGGGCTCATAGCAATATACCCAACTTTCATCGCCTGTGACGATGTCAAAAACTGAATTTGATAGACCACTGTTAATTTTTTCTATCATTTGGCGACACCAATTCACACGGCATAGTTTTTGTTCTTCGCTCAAATTTTGCGGTATCCACCTAGCACAAAGCTTCCACACTTGCAGGTGATCATGTAAAAAAAATTGAACTTGACCCATGCCAATCCCTAATGATGTCCGTATTTGCTGGTATGTCGCTCGTTTCTCTTCTTCAGTCATTAGCCGCACAGCGTCAATGTTTCCCTCGGTCACCGCCGTAGAGGGACGACCTTCTCGTTCAGCGTCACTGAGCTGTGTACGGTTTCTTTTAAATTCATTGAACCAGTTATAAATAGTGGCATTATTAAATGCTAACTTAAGTCTTTCATAACTTTGTTTTTGATTTAGTCCGCAACGAAAGTCGTAAAAAATCATGGCACGAAAATGCTCGCGTGTTAAATTCATTTTTAAGCAAACACTCTATTTTCAAACTGCCGCCAAAATTACAAAACAAATGACAGATTAAAAAAGTTGACGGCGTTAGACTTTCAAAGAGTTCCATTTCTAAAATTCAAATTGTTTTTTTTCTATAGGAATTATAAGTGGTCTATTCTAAAAACTTTCAGTGTCGCCTATGTAAACAGGGGGAACCCATTTTCTCAAAACAATCTCATTGTTGATGCTATTATCAAACCACGATTAGAATAGGATTCGAAACCGTTAGAACAACAGTATCTACTTATAATTAGTAAGTCCTTAAATATACCTAATCATAAGTCAAACTTCATACTTTAAGTACAGCCACTTATATATAAATTATTAGATTTACAAAGATGCTTTACCATAAACAGTCACTACATATTTCAATTAGATTCTTGGTAAATGTTGTGTCATTTGTTTTAAAAAAAATATGAATGTCATATTTTGTTAAATCTGTCATTACTTTTCATTTAATTTTCATGTTAATAACTTTTGTTTGTGCCAAGTGATGATACAGAACAGACAGCAGTATGTTTGACGGTATTTCTAAAAGTAATAACAGCATTTGTTATTATTTAAGTGACATAATCTGATGTTTTTTTTCCAAGCTTTAGAACTTCATCGTACTGAAATAAGTACCTATTTTCATTTATCTGCACACTACAATGGTACTGCACTACTGCACACGACAATTTCATTTCATGTATTAATTCCAAAACGAGATATGTTCTCAATCCTATTCAAATCGCGGTTTGACATACCTTTAAGTATATGCAACCACATAGATCTGAAACTGATATTACTACTACTGCACATTATATTCAATTACTTTTATGTACGGTAGCCATGAAGGGTATGCTCTTTACGTAATGGCGACTACACCTACTCATTCTTAACTCCAGACTACAGTCTTAAGATTGCAATATTAATAAACTCATCTTGACCGAGATAACGGCCACAAGATACGTCAAAGGGTAAACGTCAAGCCATAGAAAACTGTCAATTTTGACGTATCTTGAGACAACCATTAGAGTCGAGATCTGTTTTGTAGACCCTAAGACCGCAAATGCGTTGCCAACTCTGAGGACTAAGATGAAACGTCTCTATGCTAGTAATTTCACCGATTACCTTATCCCCACACCGGAACACAACATTTAATATGATCAAACGTCACATGCTATAATCATTCATTTGCTCTAAACTTCACTTCATATACCTAGGCAACTATCGTATTCTTTAGATAGGTTCAGAAGAAGTAACATTCAAAATCTTTCTGCATAATTCCGACTTTCACTAATATCTCCTGCATGTACACACACACCCACACGGGATTAATAAGTTAATGTTTTCGTTTAATACAAAATTAATGCTATGTGTTAAAAGTTATAAAATATTATATGTATAAACCTTTTTTATTTCTTTTTTTTTGTGAAACTGATGTAGGTGTACGTAATAATTTATGCATGTCTTTCTTTTTAAGTTAATTCTCATTACCTACCTTTTCTGTCTGTAAACATGCTCACTGAGCCCCAAGATACAAGCTCAGCCTAGTTTGGGGTCCACTGGACATTTTCTTGCAAAGAGATTTATTTTTATAGGTAATAGAGTGGGCATTGGGAACATTGCCATAGATAAACTTTGATCATATCATACGATTCATAAGCATCAGGAATGCCACTTAGCGTTTAGTAGCGAAATACGCATGACAATAATAAGAACACTCATTTCAGCTATTGGACGGTAGGTGACGCTAATTCATAGGGCTGTAACCATAGTGTAACTATTTCGATATTGAGGTATATACTGTCGATAAAGGTTGATATAACAATTGTTCCTTCGCAGAACTAGTTAACTATAAAAAAATACAATTAAAAAGTATCTTGGGTCCTCCTTGGGCATCAAGGTATCTTATTACATATTTTGAGTATTCTACCGCATGAAAATAAGAGCAAATGAGTGTTATACATTAGCCCTCTAGATGCGTCTATATTTTGACGACAAAAAAAAATACAATTTACGGCATTTTTGAGGAATAAAATTGATCAATTTTTTTTCCCAGGGTTCATCCTTAGGACCCGAAGGTTGATTCAAAAAGGGGAGCCATCTAAAAATGTTATGTAACTTTTTTAAGTGGGGACTAGGTCATACAAAATAACCTAGTAGGTATAGCTATAAGTTAATGTTTGGTATCATTTTCGTATAAAACAAACATGCTGAATTAATTTTAACAAGAACTTAGTTTAGGTACACCCTTTACCCCTTTTACATTAAAAAAGTACGCACATGGCATATTGGTTTGTGAGTAATTTACTTAAACCTTGATACCGAACCAGCATAACCATTAAACCATAGAGCTACCTAACTTTAGACCACATTCTCACTTGATGACTTGACGAGAAGTGATGTTGATGATGTCGTTCAAGATGAAACATGTTTCCTAGAAAATACCTGTTATATTTAACGACTAAAGTTAGCATAGTAAAAAATAGTCGTCAATGTTGTAAAGTGGGATTGTGGTCTAAAGCAGGTCTATGATTTTACGGTAGGTAATGCTGGTTCCGAATAAAGTAATTATCAGCCATATGAGTTTTTGTGGCACAAATAAAATTGTCCTAGGGACTCCCCAACGATATTAATTTATCGATAATTTGTACTTTCATATGACAGTTATGACTATGAGAAAACGCATAATATGAACATACGATCATCATTTTAATTAGTTTCTATTTTATTCTGTGAACTTAATACCTATCTACTATGAAATGTCACTTTGAAATAATTATTTAAAACAGTTATCGATAAATTTAATATCGGAAAGAAATCCCTAGTTAATTAAAATTAAAAATTAATTGACGTTTTTGTCACAAAAACTTCTGTCTGGTAATTTTATTATGCTTCTTCAAGCTAACTTTGATGAAAAAAAGGAAATCTTTTATTCATCAAATGCCGCACAATTGACCCTACAGGCGACTATTATAGATTTTTACCACTAAAGATTCTGAGTTTAGAGCATTGTGATAGTTTATTTTAGCAAATGAAATGAGTTATGATGGAATTAGGTACATAAAGCATTTGATTTTCTAATGGAGTATAGTTAGCACGACCATTGGCTACTTCAATGATCTTTTATATAGTTTTTCTTTTTAAATACCTTAAAACTAATCAGCATTCTAAAAATAACTTTCTGTATTAAAGTAGGCCTTAGGGCCTGCCGTTTGATCAGTAGTTAAACTAATAAATTGTAAAAAATCGTTACTAATGGTTAAATCTCAAGGAAATGTGTCAAATTTTCGATTCTTTTTTCGAATTTTAACAATTAGTTCAGTTAATTACTGATCAGTTGTTTGATCGGTAGTTAAACTAACTAATGGTTAAAATCTCAAGAAAATGTGTCAAATTTTCTATTCTTTTTTCGAATTTTAACAATTAGTTTAACTACTGATCAAACAACAGGCCCTTAGTAATTGAAGCGTTATTCAGTGCTTTTATAACAAAAGGGCACTTGATTTGAGCATGTACTTACCTAGTATGTTTATTGGATTTTGTTAGGGTTAAAAAAATGCAAAAAATAAAAGTTGTAAACAACTTCAATATTTTATTTACATACCTACATGGACTACCTTTTAGGACTTAGTGTGGTAGAACCTAAGAATAGAACACTTCCATGACTGATTGAATTAAATATTATGATGCACTTACTTGATTCATATTAGATTTAAACATTTTGATGACTAGGTAACTTTGTAAGAGTTTCATGGTAAAAAAGAGAGTCTGATGTTTTACGGAGTAAACACTAACATCCACATAATCTGACTAATCGATCAATCCAAAAACGAAATGTTTCTATTTTATCAAATTTACTTATCGATAAACCTTCTGTTGATCTATCAACAATTGCTCGATTATGTACCTACTCTATCGACCTGAGTATAGAAAACAGTCCTATTGTTGGCACCCCACCGAGGGGAGGCCCACGAAATACATCACTAGGTGCCAATAGCTAGTATATTGGATGCCAGTAGTAACTATCGATCATTGTCGGATTTATAGAATTAACGTAGGTATTTATGGCTGATTTTGATTTACATTGGTCCAGCGAAAGATTTGTTCCTGATTCGTCATATTCCTAACTGTGGCCCGTTTCACGAAGCTACAATATACAAATTACAAGCGGAACTCTCTTTCTAGCAAAAGGAGTTAGAAAGAGACTTCCGCTTGTAATTTGTAACTTATTGCTTCGTGAAACGGGCCTCTGGTCATATTCCTGATTCGTCATATTCCTAACTCGACATTGTACAGTCAAATGAAATTGCGAACACGTGCTTACGGGATTAAATAAGTATTAGGACATATTCTACTAAGTAGTTACAGTTTGTACGGTTAATTAGACAAGAATTTACTTAAGGCGGAGTCCAAAAGATATGGCAAATAATGTAAACAAACTTATATGACTTCAAACAAGTAGCACTATTGACTTCACACAAGTACTTACCACTATTGCAAGTCTGCAAGGCCATCTTCTCCGATGATTTTGTATGCCACAATATAAATAATTAAGTGAAAATTACATAAACTTCATGAATGATAGACAAGTAACACTCATCTATTAACTATCTAAGGAGGTTCTCATCATTTACCACAGAGGATTTCTATCATAAATTTGTGCCGTAAAATGTAGGTAGGTACTTACATGGTATGACGAGTTAGGAATGGGTGATTCCACGGGCGTTTCAACTGCCGTCAGTCCGCTGTCATAAATATTGAAAGAATGAGCTACACAAAGCAGCTAACATTCACACAGAGCTATACTGTTATCGTACTTCTTGCCATAATTGATTGAATTTTAAGTATATTATCGGCTATTTCTTAAATACTTACGACAGCGGACTGACGGCGGTTGAAACGCCTGTGGAATCACCCGAATATGACCTGTTAGGAATATGACGAATCAGGAAGAAATCCAGCGAAAGCATGCCAGTAGAAGTACATTGACGAGTTAGTTTTCACGTTTGAGGCGACAGCTATTGCAACGACGCAATGTACTTCTACTGGCATGCTTTTGCTGGACCAATGTAAATCAGCCATTGTTTGACTGGATAGGATGTAGACGTGGAAACACCCTAACTGTCCTTTTTTTACAACATATAGGTGCTGATAGACTCGAGCATTTGCTTGATCGTTCGGATCGACGAATTGTGCGTACCCACTGATTGGTTCATCGAAATGGTTTGAACTAAAGCAATCGGCACGCGCATTATGTCGATTGTTTTACGAACGCTCTAATAAATGCTCAAGTATATCAGAACCTTTAGGGCACATACGCACTGTGCGGTTTCCCGCATTGTGGCAAGCCGTCCAGTTGACCGCATGAAAAATAAATGTACATACATAACGTGCGTGAACGGTCACGAACGTTAACAAATTTAAGTCTAACTGTACGATGTTTCTATTCACACTAGCAGCCGCGCCGCAGTGTAAACAGAAACTTTTTCAGAAACGTGCGTATGTGCCCTAAGGGTGGGTTTAGACCAAGCGAACGAACAAGAGTTCTATGGCATTATCTCTTACGTTATCTTTGTAAAAATAAAGACAAAACATGTTCTAGAGAATTCGCTCGTTTGGTCTAAACCCACCGTAAGATGCGTATTGCTGGGGTCACATGTACGGGGATTGCTAATTACATATTCGAGTTGGCGTTACATTAATTCTCTAAATTAAAGTAATAGATGCAAACACGAATCTTCGCATAATCTCGTAATGTGATCTAATACTTTCGTGACCGACTGATTTTTCGATACACTATGCATGCCGCATGCCGGCGCAAAGTACTTCCTTCTGTAGTCACCAGCAATAATATATTTTCCAAAATTGGGCGCAAAAATATCTAACACGCTCTTTTACCTCTAGTAATATAATACTCTAGTAATTTTCGATACTATATCATTGCTGGTGACTGAACCACAACTTGCCTATAAGAAGAAGAAGACATCTTCTTTGTCGTGTAGTAAGTCTTCCTCCAGCTATTCCCGAATGAAAAAGACACACTAAGTAACAAGCGAGAAAAAACTACTGTGTTAGTCATCCAGGAACCGGCTTAAGTTATCGGCGTTGTCAAGCTGAAATTTGGAATTGTTGTAGCGTTAAGTGACCTGCACAAGGTAAATTTGTAAATTAGGAAATCATTTGCAACATAAAGAAATAATATGGATACCTTAATATCGATTTTTAGCCAATGGTAATAGAAAACGAGTCTTGCAGTTTTCCATCAAAATCTTCAAGAATTTCTTGTTTAGTACTTGAATATTCATCAACATTACTCACTTTTACTGTTTATTTATGTTTAAATGGCATTGCTATAAATGGCTAGAATTTACGATCTCCATGTAATTCATGAATAGCAGGTACCAGGATCAAGTGCTTTATTACAAGAAATAAGTAGCTAATAGTTTATGGTCACAAAATGAATGGTTGCAGAGGATTATTGTTTTGTTTTGTAAATAGATAGGTACATTGTTTATTTTTATATTTAAAATCTAAATAACAATCATATAATGACCTGTAACTGTGGTAGTCAAGGTTTCTACTTTTTATATAGTTAAATTGGTTTGTATAGGAGAGTAGTGACATATTTCTTCCTATACCGATGAGTAGCTGATAATACCATGACACCATCTTTGATTGACAAGGCATATAGATGATTCAACATAACATGATTCGGCTCTGGAAGCAGCGTGGGTTCACACTAGAAAATAAAAACATCATTTTAAAAACAATTGACATAACAAATTAACTTTGAACATAACAAATTGTAAGTTTTTATTATGTTAGTATTAGATTTGTAGGCAACAATAGTTATTTTAATGAAAATCTAATTGAGTACAGTGCAATAGCTCTTAAAATGACTTTTCTGTTTATACTTCCCACTCCCTTGCTCTCATACACTCTCATGCAAGTTATACTGAATTAACCAGAAACTGGGAGATTTTTAAAACCTCTTGCACCATAGTCTAGCAATTTTACAAAAAAAAAACAAGTTAAATGATAAAAATACAAGCTGGAACTAAAAACAAGTTCCAGTCTCTTTATTACATTATGGAAACCAAAACAAAAAATTAAAAAAAACATGAAATTTTGGTTCAGATCCATCACTAGGCATAACAACAGTTAGTGGAATCATCAAATCTATTATCAAATTAGAAAAAAAATGGCAACTTACTGAAAGTGGTGTATCCTTATTTAATATGACTTGTAGGAGATGCGGAGGTAATATTGGTGGGCCTGTAACTTTTTCCCAAGGCTTAGACTGCGGGATTTCCTAAATCAGACATTTTAATAATAATAAATCAGCTCTTTGATTGTAAATCATATGATTCATATGTAAATAAATATTTCATGATTACCTGCGAATATTCTGTCTGAGCACTACTAAGTATTCCTTCACTGTCTTTAGCAAGTGCTTGGAATACCTCAAAATCAGACAGTTTCACTTTAACCAAGTTATTTTTGGATCCCATTCCATTATCAACTAATTTCTGAAATTATTAAGTACCTTTTATTAAAATGAGTTGTAAAGCAAACAGACAGTAACAAACTAGTTGACAAAGATAACTGTATCTTGAGCAAGTTCACATTGAATTAAAATTTTGTAATATTGAGCATTTAAATGGTAAATGACTAATTTTGAGAAAAAAATTGGTATACCTAGAATAATACTAATTGCAAATCATACCACTTGAGGATCATTTCGCCACTCTCCATCCACAAAATATTTGTACTGGTGTTCTCCTTCCGGCAAGTCTATAATAGTCACAAAATCTCCATGACTCTTAACCATGGGAATAGTTTTCCATTCGGTGAATGTTCCACTAATAAAAACCTACAAGAAAAACGGTTGGTATTGAAGAGGCTTACACAATTCGCCGTTGAAGAAATAAACTTATTCCTGGAAGATAAATAGCTCACCTGCTTACCACCTCCCTCCCATCTAAATACAGTAGGAAGTACTTTGGATTCATCAACAGTTTTACCACTATCTGTCAACGTGCCCGACCGCTCGCGCATAACACCAAATTCTTCCTCGCTTTCGGGCACGGCCTTCGTATAATAAGGAGCGCCATCCTCAATGTTACTGTCCTCATCTCGCCCAGTACGATCGTCATCTACCTTTTTGTCAAATGTAAAAGCTTCGCCTTCTCTGGTCGGAGAAGATGGACCTGCTCCTGATGGCTTTGAGGCGGCGTCTTTGTGCCACTCCTTATGTTGATTACTACCTGCGTTTCCCATAATACTGATTGATAACCAAATCAAAAAACTTTAAATTCTCATGGATTTAAGATTATAAATAATCCAATCCAATCACATTCGCTATGACTATGACATTTGTCAATTTTATCATTGTCATACATTGTCATATCCCGTACTGTCAAAACAAGAGGACCGTATTATAACAGAGACATAAGGGCTGCAGGCAAAGAAAAAAAAAATTCAGTTTTCAGTCAAAAATTAATTGTATGGCCCAGTAAATGGCAAATTTAAAATACATTTACAGGTATAATTTCATATACAAGTTGGTATAGCATATCCATATAATAACGAAAAATGGCTAATGAATGTAATAGCTAGTTAGTACATTTAGGACTTACAAAATGTGAGACTATTTGAGTCATAGTTTTTAACGTCACCTTGTTTGATTTTGTTTTATTTTTAACTAAACAATACAAGGCTGTCCTTGTCTTACTACTGTCTCTCGATAGAGATGTGAAATCTGTCAAAAGTTCGACCTTGATGCTGTCGTGCAGTAGGCCGCGCACAACAAAATCCAATTGATTTGAAGATGACCATTATCTTATCAATAATTTCTCAAACCAACTATGCATTATTGACTGTGACTTGAAAAGTCGACGCGAGCTGACGTTGTCGATCTCGTCTCTACAATACGTACGCTAAGCAAATCCAACAATTCGTACCCTACGTGCTATTCCACGATTTTCTCATTTGATAACTTACGAAGTAGTTTCTCGTGTACTGAATCGGTATCAGTTAATTATTTCTTAAGAATCTTACGTACTTTATCAACCATCATATTATATTACTATCTACCCATGGAAATTTTTCGTTAAAGTACACAATAGTTGTTAATTATGAGTGACGAAAAGCAACCTCTTCTGACGGGACCCAATATTTGTATTGAGCATGCTGAAGTCCAAAGTCAAGCGGTGGAGCTAGTGAGTAATCCAGAAGTGCCCACTAAGGATGAAAAGTCCAATACCGACTACGATCCGGGATCGGAAAGGGACCTGGAACACCCGACGTCTAATTTCGACACAATGATTCATCTACTGAAAGGAAACATTGGTACAGGCATATTAGCTATGCCTGATGCCTTTAAGAATGCAGGGTTAATGTTTGGTAAGTTTCTGTGATCAGTTTTATAAAGTATTTGGTTTTGGCCTTCAATTATGCTTAGGATTTACATTAATATTATATACCCTAAGGAGTATCTTTTGCTCAAGATACTTACCCCATGTCATGTCCTTCCTGAGGGTTCTAGATATCGCCATAGTTTAACATTGAACAGCTATAAAACTGTAACCAACATACAGACACACTAGCATTTTATAACATTAAAATAGAAGTATGGATTATTGAAATTCTGTCAGGATTCTCAGTACCTTGGTAAGGCTGTAAAGATTTAGGGTAAAGTAAATTTTAGAGTTTTTTGTAATTATTTGCAGTAAAAAAGAAATTAAAAAAAATCATAAAAAACTGGGTACCACATTTAAAAACATTTGATAGAAATAGATAAGTGAGATTTAAAAAACAAGTCCCATGTATCCATTTAAAGTATATTTTTGCTCAAACTGGTTTTAGTTTGCCAAAAGAGACTTAAAAAATGAGAGCACCATTACAAGTGAAATTGGCAACATGATCCAATTTTTTGCTTAAAGTTCTAATGATAATTTATTTATTTATTTAAACTTTATTGCACAATACACAAAGTAAGTACAAATTACGGACTTAATGCCTTAAGGCATTCTCTACCAGTCAACCAATGATCTAAACAGAAACAATTTAAGGTTGTTGTTGAGAAGGAAAAAAAAAAAAAATTTGTCACAAAGAAACTAATAATAAATACAAAAAACAATAAGTTTCAATTAGTTTCAACCAATCATCTTTTTGTGTGGTTTTAATGAATGTTTTTTTATCACATGACACACTAAACTAGTTATTCCACTTACTTATCTAACTGGTGGCTAGATTCTCGGTTTGTTTGCACTCAGATGTTATCACCAACAAACAAAATATATGAATACAAATGTTTGCACGTCATATTGCTTAATTATGTAAAGTGTCTTATCAACCTCTTATAATGGAATATTTATTCATTTTTAATTGAATAGAATAGTGCTAATCTATTTTTTTATTGAAATATAGTTTTAGCCTATTGACTCTTATTGTCTGGGACCTAATGACATACAAATCAGCTTTTAAGGTGCTTTGGGTAAATGATAAGATGATGATTGTTGATGGGTCTTTGATAAGGTTTACAGAAACTGACAGTGTCAAATTGTCCTGTGCATGTGCACACCTGGAGGTAGGGTTGCCAACCATACTTTACAATATGGCATCATACTATATCAGGGGCCCCTTTTATAAAGCTACAAATTACAATTTACAGGGTAAAAGTTTCCATTTGACACAACCTGGACCAATGACGACCAGCCATTTGAGCAGTGTTGCCAGTTTAGACCTGTAAAATTGTAACTTGTAGCTTTATCAAACGTGCCCCAGGGGTTGGACTACTATGAATATAAAGTATATACGTAATAGGTGAGACTCCTATATTTTTATGAAAAACAACATAATTTTCTGGAATTAAAAGAAGAGATGAGTGCAATAGGGCGATGTGTTTGTTTAGTTAATAGCTTGAACCCTGGTAAAGGACACATGGACATTTACCCTAGAAAATTGGACAGTCTTTGAGGGTAAACAAATTTTTAAGGAATATAGTGGCTGTGTTTGTTCAGTCAATAGCTTTAACCCCGGTAAAGGGCATAAGGAAATTTACCCTACAGCATTGAACAGTCTCCAAGGGAATAAACACATTTTTAGTGTTATATAAAAGCAGACTTAATAAGATGCACTCAGTTACGAGCAAAAACTAAGTTGTCAGATGTACTAGAAAAAATAGATAAGCAAAAATGGCGATGGACTGGGCACATGCTCCGAGGAAAACAAGAGAAGTGGAGCAAGATTATAACAAACTGGTACCCAAGAGAGGGTAAGAGAAGTGTGGGCAGACAGCTTAGAAGATGGGACGATGAAGTCAAACTGACTGCAGGACCGTACTGGAGAAGAGCCACCCAAGATCGAAAGCACTGGAAAGAGCTGGAGGAGGCCTTTGCCGAACGGCACTCTGAGATAAGAGATATTATTTAGGATAATGTTATGTAAATTGAATTTAAATCTTAGAATAAAGGCAATTATTATTATTATTATTATTATAAAAGCAGACTTGATTTTTGCACGATCTACTATATATTTACGGGCAATCATTTAATTTTATTTAATACTAGCGACCCGCCCTCGCTTCGCTTCGGTTTATGTGCGTTTTCTGCAAGTCCCGATCATAATCCAGAATGTATTATACATAAAAACCTTCCTCTTGAATCACTCTATCTCTTAAATAAAACCGCAACTTTGTTTTATACTATTTAGTGACTGATATAAAAATAAATAGTTAGCAACTCCTACCCGGGGATAAAGTGTTTATATATTTACAAAAACCCTCACATAGAATCAAAGATATCACAAAAATATTTTCCATTTAGACCCTTCAAGGTCATTGATATTGAATGAGGGTAATGGATCAATACCCTATTGTTACAGGCAAACGGTCTGTAAACAATAGAGATGCTTTATTACTGACATGAATAGGTATTTAGCTGAAAAATACCATTGTGAAGTTCATTATATTACCATTGCTAAATTAAATACCAATAAGCTAAATTAATTTAGCAATAAGCTAAATTAATTTAGCAATAAGACTTTTTTTTCTTAATGGCTGCAATTAGTAAGTTTTCAACGTGGGTTGACATAGATTCTCTTATTGAGTCAATCGGAGACCCTCAATCGCGCAAACAACGCGCTAACATAAATAAGACGCGCTATAACCTAATACGAGTATTAGGTTATAGAATATAGTTGACACAGATGGTACCGATATATAATGATATATTTCTCAGCATTTAGGTATGTTTATCGCTGTCCAGTACCCATAGTACAAGGGTAGAGCTTAGTTAGGGGATATGTCAATTTGTGTGAGATTCACTTATTTATTGTGCGAGTCGTCTTCTTTGCGAGATGACATGGCGCCAGTGTGACTGGACCAGTTCGAAGAAAAAGCCAAGCGACAACTGCAGTGTGTGTTTCCCACACTGATAACTTATTTCCCAGTGCAGCTAGGAACCTGATATTAATTATACACTTATATGTAGATATGTTTACCTTCATTCTATAAATCAATACATTCATGGCAGGAAGTCGATTTTTGAAACTCAATTATGATTTTGATTAACATAGAGAACTGCTCGCGTAGAAGTGGTTTATCGCGATTCCCTCGGAAACTGTCAATTCCCCGGAATAAAAAGTTTCCTATGACCTTTCTCGGGAATCAAACTACTTCCATACCAAACTTTATCGAAATCGAATCTTTATCGTGAAAGCGTAACAAACAGACAGACAAAGCTACGTTCACATTAATAATATTAGTTTGGATTTGGATTAAGTCACGATGACTTCGTGTGTGTGTGTGAGAGCACTCTTATTTGATATCAGTCACCAGATAAATTAAAAATATATACTCGTAGAAATCAGTTAAAATCGGCCACTTTGGAAAAGTATAGTCACCGACGACGTCTTTTAAAAATCGACCGGTAGATGAGACGTAAGGAACTCCCAATATTATATATCCTAATTATAAAACCTCATATTTCAAACCCTACATTCTCATGCTCTACACTTGTACAGAACCTTAAACATTGGGTATGTTTAACCTCTATATAAATAAATATAGATATGGAGAAAAACGATGGTTTGCTACGGACTCGTTTTAATTCATGTCAATACAGGAATTATGATTAATGTAGTCTTTCGTTGCAGGTGTGTTTGGTACCCTGTTCATGGGGGCAATCTGCACGCACTGCATGCACATGCTCGTGCGGTGCTCCCACGAGCTCTGCATCCGGAACCACCGCCCGGCGCTGGACTTCTCGGAGGTGGTCGAGGACGCCTTCATCTCCGGCCCAGTTTCCTTGAGGCCGTATGCGAGAAAGATGAAGTGAGTAGAAAATATTCATAGTAAAATTGTAGGAACCCTACTGGGGTGTTATTCTCTTAAAAACGGCGTTCGAAATTAGGCAACCTTATACGTTTGACAGAAGCCCTGCTGCCTAACTGAGAATGCACGCGCTAAAATATGTTTTGTACGCTCTGACGGGACTACTTAAACTCGCCGGTTTATATATGCCGCGCCGCGTTGACTCGTTACTCGTTCGACCAACCTAACGCCGTTTTTAAGAGAATACTTAACACCCCTGAGGGCCCTGCCAAGATGCACTACGCTAACTAGCGTTTCTATTCGTTTCGTTTTTAAACCAATCGCGTCACTGGTAGATGATGTGATACGAAAAGTCACGTGATCTACCAGTGACGCGATTGGTTAAAAACGAAACGAATAGAAACGTCAGTTAGCGTAGTGCATCGCCGCAGGGCCCTCTGCAACAGAAAGCATTGGATCGACGAGTCATACCAATGATATTTTTAGTTTGTGTATCCTCCATATAACCTCTACATATCGTTTTTCGTTTATGCACATATCGTATCTAAGAATGACATCAAGATAGTATCGATGAACTCTTAAGCTGTAAGTGGCCATCTCATTCACAACAAGTTTAACTATTAGTATGTATGTAAGTAAAGTAAACACTTTATTTTACAAAAGAAAAACCAGAACAGTACAATTAATATAAAAGACATATAGCAGCTACGTCGTTGAGTTTTAAGTACACTATAACAATCATACGACGGTCGTAGGTAAAAGCGAATAATCAAACTTCATTTTGCAAGTTGGCCCTGTAGGCACTTTTACATGGCTGTGTGTACCAGCACTTATCAAGAAGAGACATTTGATGAGCTGAAACGCAACAAGACCTCTACTTGAGTGTTTTTATTCAATTAAAACTCATTACATATATTTTTATTACAAATAACCGGTATTTTTCCCATATACTTTCCGTGGACATCACGTCACATTCACGATGCGAAATGGTTTTACCCAATTAATTTCCGTTGAACACACTGTGCTTAATAATAAGTTAATTAACATTTCGATTGAAATTCGATGAGTACCTAGTTAGGTATGTGTGGGCAGAAGTCCTTATAGATAATGGATTGCAAGTGATGAACTGGTAACGAAAACGCTATTAAATTAATTAATGAAGCGATTGTAGATTCACAAGGCAATTTCAGATTGTTTATGAGTCGAAAAAACTGACAAAGTGCGTTATGATAGTTTTTCTTTACTTATTGGTTCGTAAATTATATACTCGTTCGTTGCTTGGATACTTTATTATTATTATTTGCGATCTTCAGTAACATAATATAGAATGGAATGTTACTAACGTTAAATATTAAATATTATGTTATAAATAGATTATTCAAATGCCGTGTATAATAAGCTGTTCTTTTTGACATGAGACTACAATGTTTTTTTTTATATTATAACCAAGAGATTTTTGCTTAGAATACAATAGCTTTTAAATAGTGACGTCAATCAAAGGCAATTCATTTTGTGATTTAACTTTAATCTTTGATGGTGTTTATACCATCTTGTTAGGCTTGTATGGACTCGAGACGCTTATAAGCGTCGGACGCGATAGATAGTCAACTTACGTCAATCCTATACTTACAGTTAGATATGACTTCGAAAATTGTTAACGTTAGCTTAGGCCCGATAAAGCTCTGCACCATCGATATATAGGCCCCATGCAATAGGCTCCTGATAGGTACATTGACTACGATAGGCAATACAGTATACAGTTGGTAACCAGGTATAAATTTTATAGGTACTACATTTCTTAGTAACGTAGACGCTGGTTGATTTTAAAATGTTTATGTAAGCCACAGATGGATTGCTCTAACTGCAAATTTACAAAACCGCAGCTTTTACAACTACTAAACCACGTTTAGCTAGATTACTATTGCGCTACGTTTTACAAAACTGCTATAGTTACAGCTACTGCTAAGTTAGTAGGTGCCTACCTAACCAACCACAAATATAAGGTAGGTAAGGTTATGTTACTTTTTCAATTGGCCTCCAGAGCCATAATACCCAGAAGTAAGAGCTCCGACAAGTCTGTTAAATTTGAATTAAATTAGTAATAGCAATCCAGGTTCAATTTATTTATTTATATACAGTTTACAAAGCAATCCACCTGCGATATATACATAACGAATTGTCACCGGTAACCTATCGCTATCACGTTTGGTCGTGGTCGTGGTCTAGATTGTACTTTCGTTTGTTCACGCGATAAACTATGTCCCAGATTAACGTGGAAACTTTCGGGACTGCCGCTGTGCTCTGTTTTGTAATTAATAGGTAAATATGTCTGGCATCACCGCCACTATCTGCTGTTTATATTTCGCCTAAAGCTATATCTGCTCTGCTTCAATAACTAGAATTGGATGCTTGTTTACGACTCAACGATATTTAAGTACCCGCGATACCAACCTCGTCGATTTTTTTTTTTTACTTTTTCCTTCGGGATATCTATTTTTACGAGGCTTGAATGGGAATATGCATGGATTTTTAAATCACATTTCTCAACAAAATATGAAAATATCGTAAAAGAGATCACCAAAAAGAAATTAAAATAAAATTTGTATTTACGGATGATACAAGCATTTTAAACTGCTATTTAGACCGCGATTTGACAGAGAGATCCGGTATGCACTTTGACGCCATGTAACAGGTCGGCCATATAAACTCCATGTTAAATTATGTTTTGATAGAAAGAGATAGGAACAAATCTTTGGTGGCTTATATCATTATTCAAAAAAAATTTTTTTTCAACTGTCTGTTACATGAATCAGCTTTTAATTTAGCTGTGAAAAAAGGGATGAATATTTCCTATTACTGCATGCCGATCTAATATAAGATAGTCCTTACATCCTTCATGCGTGATTGAAAGATGAACATTAAAACATATAAGTGAAGAATGTCAGTAGGTACGCCAAATCGCTTGAAACTTTGTAGCAGTAAAGTTTATAAATAAACAAACATACTACTTTTTATTTTATTCAAAAAGACTCAGTAGTTTTGATTCTATGAACGTTTAAAATTTGGGTCAATAATATTAAAGCGCGCGGGAGCCATCTTGCTGGGGTGACGTCTTGGCTTAACAGCGGTACGCGCCCTTATATGAAAAGTAAGTTTACAGGGCTATAACTTTTTAACCGTTATAAGTAGCCAGTTAATTTTTTCACTGAATACGTGTTATTATAAAATCTATCGTTTAAAATTGTACAATGAACAATAAATCAAATCCCAAGAGGGGTCCCCATATAAGAAACATGAAAATAAATAAATTTTTTTTAGCATTTTTATACGGATTGTGTTTTTAAAATGGATTCTTATTTTGATGCTATTTTAAGCTTAAATTGTAGTCTAATTTTTGTAGTTTACGACCAAATAACAATGTCAAGTAAAACTGCTACAAATATGAGACAAAACTGATTTTATCAACACGATATTTTAAGCGGTCACCCATCCTGTTTTAGACTACGCGTGTAGTTGCTTAATTTTGGAAGGCGAAGTACGGGTTGTATTTGTATAATAGCTTTTTATTTCGGTGTCACATTAAGTTTAGATAATAATCAAAACTCCATACAAACATATATAGTTTACGACCAAACAGTAAACTGTAGTAAAACTCTTAAAAATATGTTAAAAAGTGCCTAGTTTAAATCAACACGATCGATGTTTAGGTAAGCGGTGGTTGCTTAACTTTGGTGGTAGGCCTTTCTTTACAAAGGACATGGCCCATTTTACTATGGCGCTGTGCCCCAGAATGTACAGCAATCATTTATATCTCAAATTAAAGCGAAAAATATATACTTTCAATATGTATATATCATTTTACATATAAAGTAGCGGTTTAAAAGTAATTCGGTCCTTAATTATTTACATAACCTCAAAACACATCATAACGTGCAAGGCGCTTTGAAGGCCTACTGCTCCTAAACGGATTGTTCAAATGGCTTTGGAAAAATATATGTTACGTGTAATAATGTCAATAATAAAACGTTTGTTGTTTTTCTAGTAATTACTGTTATTTTTGTCCGAAAATACAAACCAAAGTATCCCACATTTTGCGCAAAAATCTTTTTATTTTTCTTAACGCCTGAAGCGATTTTAATCATTCTTTCGCCTTGTAATAGTCAATTTATTATTTGAACCTTTTAAAACAACCATATGGTTAGCGTCAGGGAGCAAGAAATCATTTAACAAGCAAGTTGCGGGCATTCACGCAATAGCGCTCGCACGGTTACGGAGTATTGCTTGTTGGCTCCATGTGTATCAATAATAATCATGCAAGATTAGTGCCACCGAGATGAAACTCGGTGTCAGTAAGTGTGCGGTCATGCACATTTTACGAGGGGTGGTTAATTGAATCTCTTCTCTCTCCTTCCGATGTTGTAGCTTACCAATACACACGCAGTGAATGTTAGAGACTTGGATATTGTGGACGGCGACGTCAAGTAACTACTTAGTTTGATAGGGCGCACTGGATATGAGGGTCCCGTCTACTGCTAACATCACGTCACATGCATAGGCATACAACTTAATTAAGAGCCGGTACCTATATACATGAGGTGCGGGGAGAGGAAGATTTTTCGTACTGTCAAGGCAATCGAAAGACTTGAGTCGTGGTTGCACTGCTTTTTGTCCCACTGCTGTTCGACAGAGCCCTACCTCGCGGCAGGGCTCGTATTATAGGGTGGTTTGGTTTGGTGGTTTGGGGCATGTAACCATACCTAACAACCCTGATCTACCTAACTTTGTGAAAAAAAAAAGATTTCTGATGAAAGCGAAGAGCAGTGGGACCAATAGTAAAGGAACCACGAGTCAGGTGTTGAAGGCCGTACATACCTTTTTTGCTCTTGCCAGAATGTGAATACTTACCTGAGATATATAAAAGGCAAGTCTTTCCCTTATTGTAACTCACCCCCGTACCTCATGCTTACCCCGGCTCTATTTCTGGGTGTTTTGTCCCTTCGGGCCAGCTGCTGAAGCACCATCATGACCCAAGCCTACCATATATTTATGATATGTTGGTGTGACTACGGATAAATAAAATGAACCAGTCACAGTAGTGTGGCAATTTAGTGTGGATCGGTTGATCTACCTGGCCCTTGCATAGCCCTACGTAGACTTTTTAGTATACCTGTACGTTGTTTTCTTTAAGGAAATCGGAGGTTTTGTCTGTGCAATTGCTCACGAGGTCATAATGACGAACAACTATTAAAAATGTTCTGATAGACGGTACGGTCGATATTTGTCTAGCATGCCATTGCCCCGGTAAGTCCTTCAGCAGACATATTATTTCCGGTTGTCCGCATTTGGCCAGCGGTTTTTATATGCACATAAAGGGGGAACCTCGCAGCCAAGATTATCCATCAGCAACATGCTATTTAATACGGTCTTGTTAAGTTCGAAGTGCTGTACTACGAGTATGCACTGTTGCCATTTCTCGAATATTATCGTGCCGCGCTCTAATGAGAGCGATTTGTCATCACGGACTAAGACTTTTATCGCCAATAAGCCTGATATCGAGTTGACGGAATATTCGCGGTAGTTCCTTTGGATGTTCCTTCGAAGGAACTATGAAGGAAGTACTGCGACATTTTTTTCGCCTTTGTTCCTTTGCAAACTGGGATTTTTCCTCGCTTTTGCTCCTTTACAAGACCTGAAGGAACAACTGAGTCCTTTTTTTCGCATTAGTTCCTTTGCAAGAAAGTTCCTTCTGGTAACTACTTTGTATAACCTGTGGTAACCTATAATTCGCCTTATGATTAAATCTATGTTATCCTAAATAAATAAATAAATAAACTAATTTGATGGAACAAAGGCGAATAAAAGTCGCAGTACGTCAATCATCTCTTGTGAAGGAACTAGGGCGAAAATCAACGCCGGGCCGTGGTCGTCAACGTCACCATCTCATGAAGGCTGAGAAGGCCATGCTCAGCAAGTACTTGGATTACGAGATAACCGCCATGTGGGATGTTGACTCGACGATGATTGTCTCAATAGTTGTGTCATAGAACGGTCTCATACAGAAAAGTCTCTCCTTATGATGATAGATGGCTGGATCAAGGGTCAGATGCAGAAAGCAGTAGTCCTCGATATGGCACGTTTTACTAATATTTGGTTAACAGTAAGGAGTCACCTACACGGGCGAGTTTATCGCGGCGATAGCCTCGCTGTGCCATCTTCAATAGTTTAAGTGAAGTGACTCGACAGTCTCGTAAGCGTTATCGTACTTAAAAAAAACTATGTGCAACTGGATAAACTTGTGTGACGATGTAGTATTTAATGAAACCTTACTCGAAAACATATTAGTAACAGTTTGCTACTTACAAGTACTTGGTACTTTTTAAACGTCACATGTTGCACCCGTGATATAGATGCCCCCCCCCCCCAACCCCTCTCGGCGGGACGCTGCTAGTTTAAAAGTCCTAAACTGCTAACAGACTAGGGCATTTAGGTACTGGTAAATAAAAAATTGTTGTCGAAGGAACGTTGGGAGGCAACCAATGAGATGGACTGACGATCTCGTTAAGATAGGGGGAGAGACTGCTTAAGCTCACTCAGCATTAGGTGACGAAAGGTTGAAGAGAGAAGAGAAATAATTGTTACATTCATTAAAAGTTTTACAGGTAAAATTATCTTTTTAGTTGTGTTATTCACAGTTTAAATGAATAAGTGTATGAAATAATGACAATGTTCGTATAGTATCCACTATTAACTAGTGATCCACGTTAATATCAATTTAAACTCTCGGACAATCAAGTTAAACCGCCTTCAACAACCCACTAAAATCATAAATCAAAAATTGTTTTAAGAAACAAAATACCGCCTTCAAAAACACAAAAAATAACTTCTTTTAAAATGTTAGAACGGGAAAGTCATAGTTATATTTAAATAATTAAATGTTCTACACTATAGTCGCTCATCTATCTTAATCGAGATATCTTATCGCCACCCTTCAAATAGGTACCGTTGAGGAGTTCCGGTGGCCATCCGTGGTCTTCATCAACAGTTTCACTTCACTAAGTGATACTTTCTGAATGCAAATGTTAGACTTGTTACTAAAAATACTAAAATCGTTATATGTATGCCTATAATATTTGAGGAGTTCCCTCAATTCCTCACGGGTCCCGTCGGATTCTGATTTGGTAACAATGGGACCACCTCGAAAGTAGAGTAATACTCTTAACCTTTTGAACGCCATACGTCGAATATAAAATGTGCCACCCACACGCCAAACATGTTTGCTATGCTATGCAAATTACACCTTATTGCTACCAAAGAAAGTCTCTTTTAATCTTGAACTCTTGTCGGTTGTAGCCGACGTGGCGGCAGTGGCACGACTTTTAGTTGACGGCCAGAGCCGACTGTGGCGTTGAAAAGGTTAAGTATACTTCTTAATCTTCATACTTGAACGAGAGTCGATGAATATACATTTAAAAAAAACATAGTGGAACATAGAAGCTCTTTCTTTTTTGAATTTGGTTAAAAACTCGTCCGCTGCTTGTGGCGGCCACTAGTGACTTCGCTGTGGTCGGCACTAGTGGCCTAATGTGCTGCAGCTGTAAAGTAGGCAAAAATAGTGGCCTCAATCGAGTATGTTTTTAACCGAAGGATGATGTCATTTAGTGCGGCAAGTCTTGAGAAGCGGCCGGCACTTCTTAAGTATGGCAAGAAAGTGATGTCCTAGCCGATCGACATTACTTCAGCAAGGGCACCTTTTGTTTTACATACGCCCGGTATTATATCTATGTTGGCGTAATGTACCTAAATGTGTAACTATGCCAAATCACAGCTATGTAGTACGTTCAGTGTCATAAATATATATACACCCTTATAACCTCGCAGCAGAGTCATGTTTACATATTTTTGAAAGTATTACTGTGTCTATATATTTGATGCTGACTGTACCAAGAGTCTCTAAGTTAAGCCGCGGTCAGACGGACAGACGTACATACGGAGATGGCGAAACTATAAGGGTGCCTTGTTAACTACGGAACGCTAAAAACCTAGCTAAGAACAATGCCGATTGAACTAACTTCCGTTATAATTAAAAACACGTGTATCCCACTAGTCCCATTGAGTTGTCCCATTATGGGACAACTGAGACGATTTCATCCCAGTAGTTCCATGGGACAAGTAACAATAATATTTTGGTCTTAAAAGTCCCAGGTAGGTAGGTTTAGGTTTTGTTAGTTTTGCAGCAGGCCCGAAAAACAACCCAGAAAAAGGAGCTCCACCATAGCGGAATGCCGTCGACACTATCCAATTGATTTCTGGAATGAGGAGGAATGCGAAATAACGACAGAGCTAAAGAAAAAAGAAATTATATGTATGATTTCGTTTTACTGTGATGACGGTAATGGGACTTTTGGGACCAAAAACAAAATATATATATTAGTACCACTTGTCCCATGGGACTACTACTGGGACGAAATCGTCTCAGTTGTCCCATAATGGGAAAACTCAATGGGACTAGTGGGATAAACGGACCCGTACTGTAGGTCAACCGCGTGGGAGCTACGATTCCACAGACAGACTCATAGGTACAGAGACACACACACACACACGTACACACATCCAAGGTTACATTAAACTTATAACGCACCTCTTTTTTTGTCGGGGGTTTAAAAAGTTTGACGTAAGCTATTTTTAAGGCCGTTTAAATGATACCTGGTGCTCTATTCTACTCGGTAAAACCATACTTTTGACACAGTTATCGTGTTGTCAAACTTATGATAGCTCTTATTTAGTAGGCAGTAATAGAGGCCGAGTTAAAAACAATACGATAAAATGTAAAAAGCAATATGGTTTACTGTGTAGAATAGAGCCCCTGAGTACCTATTCAAAATGACCCGGTGTGACTTAACCGATTTTTAACGGCACCACAGACACAGTTTACCTACAAGTCTGACAATTCAAAATCTGTAAAGATATGTACTTATATAGACGGTCGACCCTGTTTGGGTTGATCGTGAGTTACAGGTGCGATAATCAATGAAAACCTGAAATACCAATATTGGCCGGCGGATTCCTTTTATAATTTGGAAGATAGGCATTATCGAATTTTGTTCGAAGTGGCCAATGGTATGATAATAAATGCTGGTCAGTAACAGCTTAGGGCAGCAGCGTTCAATTATGTAAAGTAATGAGGAACCTTTAAAATAAAGTATGGTGAATTGGTTATATGTAAATGTTTGTTTAACATGTACAATAACTTATTTAGTTTTCTTTACTTACATTACTAAGCGAAATTAAGGTCGTATCGATAATCCGGTAGCACCAAGTTCAAGCAGCACTATTAGCAAAAGGATTGAAAAAACTATAGGGAGGTACCTACATATGACAATAATACATTAACGGCCATACTCAGTCATTTAATGACGATTAGGGCGTTCTTTGGTGAACATTTTTTTAGACATAAAATTGAAAAAGCAACAGAAGTTAACCGTCTCTTAAATGACTCTCAGCACGGCGGTAAGATAAGTAGAGTTAAGTAACAGTTTATTGACCGAAAGATGTATACTTACAAATTAAACTAGTGCGATTCGTCAGTGTACAGGACAATATATTTTTTCAGTTTTTGAATATCAATCACATATTATTACCGTTGTGCACCTTGTGTAGGCCCGTTTTTAAGGTCGTCCTTTATTTATTTAGTCACATGATTAATGGGGGAATACGAAATGGCAATGCTGCAATCCGAAAAACCTGGCACAGGATTTTTTTTAGTTATAATTCCAATGTATAAATCCAGCAGTGGTTTTTCTTACACAGAAATTGATGATCTTTCAGATGAGCTTAGGTTTTTTGAGGAGATCGATCATAGTAGATACTTAAGCACGAGGCGTCGCTTATCATGCTGCTGCCACTGATAAGCCAATCAGGGGGGCTTGCAGCACTGCATTTTCGTAGTCTTACCCCTCCCCTGTTCCAAAGAATAAACGAAACTTGGGAGTCTTATTATCATACTAGACATCGGACTTGTAACTAACAAAAATTAGCTTTGTCCTGTTTTTTGAATTGCAGCATTGCCATTTCGTGTTTCCCCATTAATAACGTGACTAATTACATAACTGTATGTTTATCGTTATCTACAGTACAAGCATACAGCTGGGTTTGGGACTAGACTCAATTTGTGTAAGAATTTGCCCTTATATTTATTTATTTAAATATAAAATAGCATGCGTAGTTCTGCAGGAAACCGTGTGAGAATTATTACAAGAGAAAATAAATAATACTTTTATAACATGACGGTACTGACGGTGTAAGACGACAATATTATTGTTTTAATGTTTTCTTGTGTGCCGTCTCCCCTGCAAAAGATGATTGTTGATTTTATAATAACACTGAGACTATTACGACCACCCTAGCGACCACCCTGAACCGAATGGTGGTCTTCAGAAAACACTGTTTTATAACGAGCCCTCACGAAGGTGGTCGTCAGTGAATCTCATTTTGACAAACCCTTGGGGGGCCGATCAAGGTGGTCAGATGTTAAATAAGTATTAGGAATTGAAAGTTGTTTTGTTCTTCTCTTGAAATTATTTTTTTAACTTTTTTTAAAATACTGTCTTCTTCATTCTGTTTTTATTTTGAAATCCAAAAGTCATGTCAGTTGGCCGCTTCAGTTTACCTAAAAAAAACGATAAGTCTAAGAAACAAGAACAACCCAAGCTCCTACGTAGCTCAGTCAAGTAACACCTGAAATTGGCAAATAAATAAGTGCATTAGTTGTACCTAGGTATTCTACCCCTTGTATTTTCTTTTCTTTTGCTCTTTAACAACAAATAAATATATGATTTTGTACAAACATTAATAAGCTTTATTGTTTCTAGGAAGCTTAGTATTCGAGATATTTACGAAAAACCAAAAGAAGAACATTTAAACCCTTCTCTTGCTGTAAGCACGCGGTCCTAGACTGGGGACTTTTAGTATGTTTATATTTTGGGGGTCGCCCCTACCTACTACAGCACCTAAATAATTACCAGACTTCACGATTTACTGCATTTATTTTTGCTTCGTTGACTGAACTAACGTATGGAACCAGAAGATGTCAATAGTGTTTATCTGTTCAACCCCCGACGCAAATAGAAATTGTTGATTCTCATCTCTTACATTCAAACATTTTTCAACGTCCGATTCCATCATCAGATCAGCTCTTATACACCATAACATTGATTTTTTAATTATGGCGTTGAACCCTGAAGATTTAAACAAATAAACACACTTCCGCATTTATTATATTAATAATAAGGGCTCCAGCTTATACAGACACACAAAGAGACATGTAAAGCTTATATAAAATCATTAGCTTTTTGTTTCACTTGGTCTACGTGGAGCTCTTTTATTGTTATTCCCCCGGGAGCTACACAATTTTCTGGGATGTAAAAAGTACCCCATATAATTTCCCGGTGTTTAAAGCTACCTAAGTAAGAAATTATCAAAAAACTGAATCAGTAATTTAGCCGCGAAGGCGTAACGAACACACTTACAGACTTAATAGAAATCCGAAAGGATATATATTATATTACAAATTCCGCAGGTACGTACTAAAAAAATTCTATAAAACAATTATTACCAGTGACCTCGGAATTTTATAATATTTAGTGCCTACATCGAATATTTCGTAAACTTAACACTATATGCAATACATAGCAGTCGATGGCAAGAGCCAGGTTAGCCATTGTTTTCTTGACAACGGCTTGGATTGGATCGAATGCAGAATGCAGACCGAACATTATTTCACGCTGTGGTTGTTTTGTGATAGTTTCTGATAAGTAACTGTGACATACAGATAGACATAGAAAGACGGTCGGAACATACATACATACATACATTAAAACTGCTAGTTTCTGATAAGTGACTGTGACATACAGATAGACACAGACAGTCGGTCGGAACATACATACATACCTACATACATTAAAACTGATAATTTCTGATAAGTGACTGTGATACACAGATACTAGATAGACACAGACGGTCGGAACATACATACATACATACATACATATGTACATTAAAACTGATAGTTTCTGATAAGTGAATGTGTATTTGTTGGTGTAATAAACCACGAGCTGCTTTTGGATAAGTTGCACTATTATGGGATACAGGTAACCTCCCACCTTCTACTTACGTCATCACTGTGCGACCGGAAACAAGTTGTCAAATTGTCTGCGGGCGGCAAGAGACTCAAATCTGATATTGGCACCGTGACAATGGGGATCCCTCAAGGATCCGCCTTGGGAAACAGCCTATTTCTGGCTTACGTCAATGATCTTCCGACCAGCATCACGGCCGGCGTTTCTCTGCAGTTCGCAGGTGCGATGCGCGCACGTATGACCAGCTCGCTGGGAAAATTCATAACGCATGTGATCAATTGCAGAAGTGGTTTTCGTGTAACGGTTTGCTCCTGAATATAACAAAATCAAACGTCATGATTTTCTCGGGGCGTAGTGGTCCTGTTCCTCCGTGCGTTGCAAATAGTCCGATGCCTATATGCGATCAGTGTAGGTTTCTCGGCTTCACCGTGGACTCGGATCTTAATTGGAAGTGCCATGTTGACTTGTTGTGTGGTAGATTGAGTAGTGCAGTCTTTGCGTTGCATAAGCTGAAATTGCTTATAACTGACGATGCTCTAAGACAGGTATATTATGCACACTTTCCTTCACTGATTTCGTACGGCACACTCTTATGGGGAAACTCTACGGATGCCATCACGGTACGTACGGTACGTTGGTTGGAGCGAAGTCAAGACATACTTGTCGGGGCATTTTCACAGCGCACCGCATAATGACGCACTATTCACTTTACATATTCGAAATCATTATGTTTGTCCGATCAAATATTTCTTCGTTTGCAATAGTAAACGTCATCGGCAAACAACTCCGTCACACAGGGCGTTTGAGAACTGTTTCTCGTCGCATGGCACTTGCAGGTAAGAACCCGCGCGTCATCGGTCCCACCTACTACGAGCGTCTACCCACCGAACTCAAACGCGAACCATCTGACGAAATGTTAAGGCGCCGGCTTAGGCATCTTTTGTTGGATAACCCACTCTATTCTGTAAATGAGTATATGGAACTTGACATGTAAATTCTGTAAATATTGTATTTGATTTGCTGTTTTTTGTACAATAAAGTGTTTACCATGATCTTTTTTGTATGTCAATTTTATTTGTATGTATGTACATACAAATAAGATTGATTTTTTTAAATGTATTTTGTATTTGTATGACTTTTACTTTTACTATTATTATTTAATTCTATTTCTGACGACCTCAATGTAACTGCATATAATATGAGATGGTCATGTTACTTATAATGTGTTATGAAATGTAATTGAGTAATGAAATCTAAATCTCAATCTGAATCTGATATACAGATAGACACAGACAGACGGTCGGAACATACATGCATACATTAAAACTGATAGTTCCTGATAAGTGACTGTGACATACATATAGACTCAGACAGACGGACGGAACATACATACATACATACATGCATTAAAACTGATAGTTTCTGATAATTGACTATTACATACAGATAGACACAGACAGACGGACGGAACATACATACATACATACATACATTAAAACTGATAGTTTCTGATAAGAGACCGTGATATACCGATAGATACAGACAGACGGACGGAACATACATACATACATACATACATTAAAACTGGTAGTTTCTGATAAGTGACTGTAACATACAGATAGACACAGACAGATGGACGGAACATACATACATAAAAACTGATAGTTTATGATAAGCATACCTCGGGGTTTTCGGTGCGGGAATGATTTGAGAAAGAGTAGAGATAAACAGATAGGTTAGTCTGAGAAAAGTCATATTATGCCTAATGAATAACTACCTCCCTCCGAATTGTATACACACTATAATACAATTTTATTTTGACTCATGTAGGAGGTACTTTAGCTTTACTACAAAGCCTTATGAGATAATAATAAAATTAACATTAATTAACTACCTGCAGTATTAAAGTCCGGTATCTGTGAACTATTTACTTATAAATCAGTAGGCGCTTAAAGAGGTATAATGACTGATCTTTTTCATTTATATATAAATTGAAAAGATATTAAGATTATAGATTAAGATATTAAGTATTCATGTATATTTTTTTCAATTAACCTGTCGTCGTTTGTCAGACAGATTTTAATTGCAACATTAAAGTTCGAATTATTAATCTTTTGTCAGTAAAAGTCAAAGGTAGAGGAGAGGTTAATTATTAATTAGGTAGAATCCTGCTAGAGTACATTCTGTATTTTATGTCAATGCCTACTCTTTCCCTAATGTCAAACATTCCCGCACCGAAAACCCCGGGGTTTGATGATAAGTGAGTGTGACATACAGATAGACACAGACAGACGGACGGAACATACACACATACATACATTAAAACTGATAGTTTTTGATAAGCGACTGTGACATACAGATAGACACAGACAGACGGTCGGAACATACATATATACATACATTAAAACTGATAGTTTTTGATAAGTGACAGTGACATACAGATAGACACAGACAGACGGACGGAACATACATACATACATTAAAACTGATTGTTTCTGATAAGTAACTTTGATGTACAGATAGACACAGACAGACGGTCGGAACATACATACATACATACATTAAAACTGATAGTTTCTGATAAGTAACTGCGACATGCAGATAGACACAGACAGACGGTCCGAACATACATACATACATACATTAAAACTGGTATTTTCTGATCTAAGTGACTGTGACGTACAGATAGACACAGGCAGACGGACAGAACATACATACATACATACATACATTAAAACTGATAGTTTCTGATAAGTAACTGTGATATACAGATAGACACAGACAGACGTACGGGACATACATACATACATTAAAACTGATAGTTTCTGATAAGTGACTGCGACATACAGATAGACACAGACGGTCGGAACATACATACATACATAAATGAATACTCTTTAGGTAAATGTAAAAAAAGTCAGTTTTATAATAGGTAGATTCTAAGAAAAAGTAAATGTGATATACCTACACAAAGACGGATAGACAGATAGACGGAGAGACAGGGACTCACAGATAGACAGACGAACAGATAGGTAGACAGGCACACAGACAGACAGACTAACTTTCGTATTTGTAGTATTAGTATGAATACCTACTAGAGTCAATGGTAAACCAACTTACAACAGGAAATCATCCCAGACTGAGAAAAAATTTACTAGAGGGATATGTTCGCTTTTGTACTAATAAGTATTTAACATACATAAATACAAATACTAGTGCTTATGACACTAATATTTAACCATTCCGGGAATCTAGCCCGGGTCAGCTGGCATCGTAGGCAGGGTCACTCACTACCAAGTAGGCTAAGCGTTGTCTTATATTAAAACTAAGTAACACTTATCATAAGTTGCTTCGGCTTTAACAGCTATTGCGGGTCCAAGTCGCTTCCTTGAGCTGGTTGTGGCTTATACATACAACCGCATTAACAATCACTAACTTTATATGTGAACACCTTTGTACTGTAATGCACAACAATATAAGTTCATAAATCAAAAATATTCTTCTTAAAGTGCCTCTCCAACTTAGTGAAGGTTGGCTATCAGCAATTAGAATTTGTCCCGTGGTGGTAAAACACAACATTAACAACTTGTAATACTTACAACATTTATTATTGTAAACCACGATATAGCATTTCATTGTAGTAAGCAACAAATAATTTTCTATCAATCCAATTTTGTTTTTAAATGGCATGACCAATGTCACAGCATGTCACAGTTAGTAACGTAAGCGACTATTACTGCCAGCGACATGACTTGTTTTGTCTGACAACCAGCACAGTGTATAATTTGATTGACAAAAGTTTGAAAATACAAAGGTTTGTTATAAAAATAAGATTTTAGTTGCAGGTTCCTATTTTATTTATTTATTTAGACTTCAAAAATGAAAGTACCGATTTATTTAGTTAAGATTTAAGCCATTTTTGCTTTATTTAAGTATTACAATAAGACAAAACCTCGGCCTTTCTGAGGCTCTGTGTAAAATGTAACAAAATGAAAGACGCAAATACGCAGCATGTAGGGTAGACCGGGGACAATTGAAACGATTTGACTTTGACTGCCTGGTGCCGTTTTATTTTTATAGTTAGAAAGATGTACTCCTTAAATATTTCAAGGTTCGTTATCTGGTTCCTAAATAAAGTATATTTGGTAGGTCTATCATTAATGGTTATTTTATAATAATGTAATAAAGAGAATGGGGGAATGTGGTTCAATTGACCTCACACCGTTGTCAATTGAAACACTATATAAGTTCAATTGAAACACTGTAATATCTTTGACACAATAGAAGTAATGTTATCAGTCCTACTCGTTTTCATCGTTATATTGGCATAAAATACGACCATCAAAAGTTCGCAAGCATAACATAAACATATCGCCATTTATAAGCATCAGAAAATCTCGATCCACAACCGCAGATAAAAAAATATATAAAACTCAGATTGACACAAGTAGGTACACATACCAGACCAATACCAAAGGGGGCACCTATACCAATGCTTCAATAATAATAATATGAATGTGAAAGCAACTCTGTCTATTTGTCTATTTATCCAAGTCGCGGGCTAAAGTTAGTTCACATTTATGTGCAAGTGGGTCAAATACAGAACCTCCTCATATTTAAAGTAGGGTACATTTGGGGACGATTGAAACGCAAGGACGATTGAAACGTTTCCATCGTCCACACGCAAGTTGTTTCTACCGTCCCCAAATTACAGTTTTTACTTCAAGGTCAAATATTACACATAAAAACCACTCGAACGCTGATGATTGGCAATAATAAACATTCGTTATTTTATCACAATCACGCTAAAATAGTTTAATCAGTTAAAATATAAGAACAACCAAAGTTATCAAGAAATATACAAGATGAGGAATAGTTACTTCTGACCGCGAAAAATTATAATTGCTCCGTGACACCGCTGCGTTGCTCGGTCACTCGTTTGCTATTGAGCATAGATTAAAATATGGCTGACCGAGTGCTGAGTGTTGCGTCATACTCGTAGGTATTATAGTTTTCGAGAAATGGGACTTGTTTCAGTCATGACGTGTTTCAATTGTCCCCGGTCTACCCTACAGCCAAAGTAATAAATATATAAACCCAAGACGTCTAAATATCTACACGCATCTGTTATTACTAATGATAACATTTGTGTATAAATATATTTCACGCGATAATTGTGTTGGTTGGATATTTTGTGCTTTCGACTGTAGATACGCTCTTTAAAGGAGGAATTTCACCGCGGCGTACGCACTCGTTCGCTTCGTATCTAAATGTTTGTAGATACTCCTACAGACTCCTACAGCGGCAAACGCACGAAAAGACGTCAGTGACACACGCCTAGAACCATTATTAATCCACGTAGCCTCTGCTCACGTGCAGAGTGTGCGTGCGTAGTGTGCGCCTCAGAGATTTAGAATAGAATAGAATATTCCGGCTGGATGCAGTTAGACAGTCCTTGTCTACTTTATTTGTTTTTGATTAGCTTATAAGTGGGGTCCAGACTTGTATCGTTATCAAGCACGCGTATAGTAACCCTTAGTATCCCCTCATTTTGGCGCATTGGTGTCACTAGCAGTCTTGTAAAAAAAAACACGTCAAAATTAACTTAGCAGTGGTAAAGTAAGTCGTAAAATAGGTATCAAAACACGTCCATGTCACAATACGGGTTTAAGGTACGAGGTGAGGCACGGAACGCGTTTTTTACATGACTCTGGTAGTTTGCGCATTTGTAATGCGCCAAAATGAGAGTCCATACATACCTACGAATAGAATAAGCGTGCTCAATTCAGAATGTTTGCTCGTGATCGCAGCGGAGACGAATCAAGTCAGTGCCCGGTTTTAAGCCGTATCGTAATACTGCCTTCCTAAGCAAAAATGCAATATCTAAGTGAATTCAATAGCCAAAGCAGATTCAACTCTGTTCGGTTTGTAACTAGTGCAATTTCTACAGGTGCTTAGTCTGAGATATCGCCATTAAGTTTAGTGGGGCAGAACAGCGTATCGTATCATTAGGTATTCCGTATCGGTAACTAAACGTATCTATAGTTTAGACGTCGCATAATCTTTCCCTGCGATCTAACTTTTCGAGTGAAAAATGACGATCACCGATACACATAGGTGCTAATTGACGGAGATACGATTCGCTGAAATGATACAAGTGTGGACCCGGCTGAAGAGAGTAGTCCCAGTTTACGGGGAAGCCATTTGATCAAAACCGTTTGACCGACTAAAAAATGGGCTATACTATAACCCAACATCGGGGCTATAACCGAACAATTATTGATGCTGATGAAGATAATATGATGATTCAATGAGTCAATCGAAAAATATTATTAAGTAGTTGGGTACCTACCTACGTGGCCTCCTAACCATTCGAAAATAATGTTTTGCAAGTGCTGGTCAATGTTGGAAACTTAAACCTTATCAAACGTTGGACGCACAGCCCACAATTAGCACAACGCAACGTCATGCTTATTTTTGTATTTAGTCTTTAATCTGTGTTTAGTGTTTTCTTTCTGTCTTTTGCAAAATGTCAGTGCTATGCAAATTAAAGATTAGTCTTTTCCAAAGGTCTTTTCAAACCTACCTAGTACCTAGGCTAGGTACTGAAAAGAAACTGCTCTATTAATAGCGCGAAAAGGGCGCGAACCACCATCAATATTATTTTTTATTTCTATTTTGCATCCCAAGTCTAAAGTCCAAAGAGGCCGTATGCCATATTAAATCCTAGCGAAAGGTACAGAGAGATGTCAGTCATATGTCTCTGTCCCTTTCGTTACCTAGTACTTGTAAGTTTTAAGAATTTGTAATACAGCCTCCAGGGATTCACCTTTTTTAATAACACGCCGGCACGCGTATGTGTGCAGGCCCGACTGTCAAGTGGGTGGTTTCCGGCACGCAATATCTTTTTTTTGCTTACTTTTTTTCCGCTACTTTTACAGAGATTTAATTAATCTCACGTGTAATTATTAATTAATTAATGATTTATCACATATGTCTCATTCGTGTACAAGTTGGGGCACAAACGGGCCATGTCCTTTCGTGTTAATTTAGAATTAATATCGCTACTGTATAAAAGAGTGAACTATATAACATGAATTTTTTGATTGACCTAGCAGTAGTTCTGATACTTCGTGTATTCATTTCATCGATTTCTACCAAGTCGATAGCCGTACCTACCTACATACCTACAACACTCTCGCTTTGCTAGGTCTAGGCATTATTGCCACTATCCCAAAATTTAAAGTGCTTGATTATTATTCTAATTTTATTTAAGCAACTTATTCGACAAACATTACAAATAGAAAAGCCGGTCAGTGACAGACAGTTAGTTATGTAATACAAAATAATAGATAAACATACCTGCCATAGTAACATCAAAACGAATTCGTAAAAATATTACGACTTACAAATTTAAGCAAGTACAAGCGTAGTCTATAACAGGATGGGTGACCGCCTAAAACATCGTGTTGATAAAATCAGTTTTGTCACATATTTGTAGCAGTTTTACTTGAGATTGCTATTTAGTCGGAAACTATGAAAATTAGACTACCATTTAAGCTCAAAATAGCATCAAAATAAGAAGCCATTATAAAAATACAATCCGTATAAAAATGCTAATAAAATTATTTATTTTCATGTTTCTTGTATGGGGACCCCTCTTGGGATATGATTTATTGTTCATTGTACAATTTTAAACGATAGATTTTATAATAAGACGTATTCTGTGAAAAAATTAACTGGCTACTTATAACGGTTAAAAAGTTATAGCCCTGTAAACTTACTTTTTCATATAAGGGCGCGTACCGCTGTTAAGCGATGACGTCATCATCCGTGAGCGCTAGCCGCCGGGTTTCGAGCGCCGCATACGAAGTTTAAAATTTAATATCTCGAAAAGTATTTGACATATCGAAATGATTTTTTTACAGCTATTTTTAGTTTTTAATGAATAATACGGTAAGCCAAAAATCTAAACTGGCTGACATTCTCTATTGTTTACATTAATATAAATACAAGTACAATACTTTTATTTCAGGCAATGAGGACGTTTACCTTAGGGCCGTATTAATAAACTTGGTTGGGATGTCGGTCGCAAGATGTCAAAGTAAACTTCAAGCCGTAGAAAACTGTCATTTTTGACGCATCTTGAGACGAGCATTGCAGTCGAGATCAGTTTATTAATAAGGACCTTATACATGTATGTATACCCATAATACCTTGAACATAACTTGAAAACTAACACATCGATTTACTTTCGCGGTGCAGCCAGTTGGCCGGTGGCCACGGAATCGCCGAAATATGGCACCCCTCGGCAAGAATTCCTCCTTTAAAAATTCGACAGAACTTTAGTCGGTACTCGTAGGTACTCCAAAGGATTTAAAAATCACTTTGGGGCATCATAACTCTTACATACTCTACGAGCTCCTTCGGCTCCGTAGAGTAATGTATTCGAGACACGTACAGCCGCGTGGGTGAACACATATAGGTAGGATTAGGGTGATTGTTTACAAAGAGATTTAATATTATCTAGGTCTAGGTTACTACTAAGTACATTTAACGTCTTTGATTGTTTACAATTATTTTATAATACGTACCGTAAAACGGGGTGAGTAGGGACACAACCTAAAATGAAGCATATGTTACTAATTATAAAACGGAAATTATTTCTAACCGTAAAACGGGGTGAGTAGGGAGGGACACAACCAAAAATGAATCATAATTATGTTAATAATTATAAGACTGAAATTATTTCTAATATACGTAACGTTATTGTCCATTTAATCATTGTTCTTATCTATAACAAGTTATGACTTATTTTAGGTTTAGATTGTGTCCCGGTATCCTATTATCTCGCCTCATTCGTTTTTCGTTTAATTCTTATTTCATCTCATTCTGTATTCGTCACTCATTCTTCATTCGTCTTGTTCGCTATTCATTATATTATTTGGTCAAATTCTGTAACTTGTCTCTCTCTTAACAAGTCTTATTCGTTTTTCGTCGCGGTCTTCCTTGGACTTATTCTTTGTTTGTCTCCCTCGTTTTTAGTATCATTCCCAGTATATCTTTCGTCACATTCGTTATTGGTCTCTCTCTTTTTTGGCCTCATTGGCAATTCGTCTCGTTCTTCAAGTAGATAAAGACGACCATAGAGGTAGGAAAACATAGAGGTAGTATAAAAACGGCTAAAAGAATCATACATACTCTTCGCACCTGTTATAAATGCCCTTCGTTAAAAAGAGTCGTCTTCTATATATTATTATACCTCTTTCAAAAATGTACCAATTTTTAGTTTTGTTAGTGTGTGTCACTGCTAATTAGTGTACGTAAGTTTGCAGACAGTGATGCGCGGTTTGTCGATAAATTAAGTTAACTTATTAAGAGGCGTATAGTGTTTTGTACCTACGACGGTGCGCCCCCATTTTAACCGACTTCTTTTAGAGGGTGGAACACGTTAACGACGTTTGTATGGAAAGCCGTCGCTTCACAGTCATCTTTAAGTATGTCGGGAAAACAGTCACAAATAATGAATGAGACGAAAAACTAACGTCACGTACCTAGAATGCGACCAAAAACGAAAGAGACTAATTACGAATGTGACCAGTACCGAACGTATCGAAATAATTGTGGCAAATAAGTAAATGGGACAAAAAACTAAAGGGAAGAACGACGAATGAGTCCAAAGAAGACCGCGACGAAAAACGAATAAGACGTATTACGAGATAGAAAAGTTGCAGAATTTGACCAAATAAGATAGTGACGGATAGCGAACAAGACGAAGACGAATACAGAATTAGACGAAATAAGAATTAAACGAAAAACTAATGAGGCGAGATAAAAGGATACCTGTGTCCTTACTCACCCCTTAATTTCTACTAACCCCGTTTTACGGTACCTAAAACAACTAGCGTTGAAATTACTACCATAGAGGCATATTCATCTTGGTCTAGGGTTGGCAACTTATTTGCAGTCTTGAGATGCATTATTGTTCGCATTGTTATTCAGTGTGGGGATAACACGACCGGTGAAATTACTAGCAAGAGGCATTCCATCTTAATTCTCAGGGTTGGCAACGCATTTTGCAGTCTTAGGTCCGTGTACTAGTAGGTATAGTCTTTGTCAATTGGAATTGCCAAAGATGTAAACAAATTAGTAGGAACTGTTTGCCACATAACCTCAAAAATTTATCAATCGTGTTTTTGATTAAAATAATGTACAATGAACAGTTTTTTAATCTTAAACTTAGTGTGAAAGTCAAGATCAAGTGTATAAATGATTGCCAGGACCTCGCTTGATCATTAAAAGCACGTGATTATCGAGTTATACTGGTAAATTGGTACTTTTGGTTGTGTTTACATCTTTGTCAATTTCAATTGGTACAGACTATAAACTAATCTCAACTGTAATACTCGTCTCAAGATGCGTCAAAATTGACAGATTTCTATGGCTTGACGTTTACTTTGACGTATCTTGTGACGGGCATCTCAGCCAAGATGAGTTTATTAATCCGGCCCTTAGGATTGCGTCTTGTGACTGTAATCTTGAGGATGCGAATGTCCATGGATCTCAGGTCCCACTTACCATCAGGTGGCCTGCGTCACAGTATAGAGAACAGTAGATCGTCTTCAAACAAAGGTACGTCGCGCGGCTTGCGGCTGTGGGCGGGGCCTGTGGCGGGGCGAACCAATACGAAACGAAATCTCAAGATATTACAAGGTAACTTAGTCGGGGCCGCGGCGTCACTGCGTTCGGTCAAGTTAGGTTGTAGTGCGCGTACTTGCCTATCGAGCGCCGATGTCTTTCCCGAAAAGTCCTAAATATTGTATACGGATGTCTAAAAAAAAGTACCTATACAAAATCCGAAGCTGTCCTACATATCTATTTAGAGTTTATGTTGCGAAGAATGCGGTTCATTTTTTGATATTTTATAGCCCACTTGCAGCTTTTGTTCAGTCTATCTTGTCAGCGTGACATTTTCATTCGTTTCAAAACGCCTAAACTGTGCCTAAACCTAGCTTAGGTAGGTACAACTATATCCAGATTTGATAAAAGCTGCAAGTGATTAATGTAAATACCTAGGTACGTAATTAATAAGGTATTTCGTACCGGCCTGCCTATAGTATACCTAGGTGAAATAAATACGTATTAAGTAGGTAATTTAAATAATTGAGTGTGACGTGACAGGTAAGATGTAACATGTGACGACGTGAATGGCCTAGGTAGTTGGTAGTGGCTAAGTAGTGACCCTGCCTACGAACCAGCGGTCGTGGATTTGATTCCCGCTAAGGGCAAATATTCGTGTGATGAGTGCGAGTAGGTATTTATTTCTGAGTCGTGGGTGGTTTATATGTATGTACCTACATAATATTAATTTTTTTCACCACATAGGTATGTTTATCAAAGTACAACCCTAGAACCTAGTTTGGGACTACCTAGGTAAATTTGTGTGAGATTTTCCCCATGATTATGAATCATAGATCAAAGTATGGCCAAGTAGGTGACTAAGATTGAAAAACATGCTTGGACAACCCTGACGCCCGAGCGGCAATAGGTATCAGAATCTCCTAAAGGGCCGGAGTCGAGCTACTTTTCTATTTATACTATGCCTGCGTGCTCGATCGCCTTCTCATTACTATAAAAAATAATTATTTGCTCCCACTAGCTATTGCCCGAAACTCCGGCGCAAAATTGTATGTCCTTCCCCAGAACTCAAGCTATGTACTTCCATATCAAATTTCATCGGAATCGGTTCAGCGGTTTAGCCTTGAAAGCATAACAAACAGACAGATAGAAACACAATCAGACGAAATTATTTTCACATTTATGTTAGTATGATTTAATGAATGAATTAGGTACTTTGGATATCATAATAATGAGGGAAAAACTAAACGCGGGGTTACCGAGCCCTTACTATCTTATTAATCCCATGCATTTCATCTCTCTTCTATCCACATTAACGCAAACACAGGCATGTCATGAATACAAATTCTCTTTCACAGCAATCGACCGGTTCTCATTCACTGCAGAGAAAATGAAGCTGAATTCTGTACCCGCGCCAAAAGAATGTAATATAAGCAGTGCGTCACGGTCACGTTCGCCTCCCAGTTGACCTTTTAATCTTTAAATGCCGGGTTACACGGAAAGAGCTAACGGTATTGAGCTACAATATAGCTCAGCATAATACTCGTAGAATTTTGTTACTTGATTATGCCAAAAAAAGAAAATGCCGTGTCGAAATTAGGTACTAGTTTGCGAGAACCAGCAACGCCGCCGCTTTCTTTCTTAAACTTAGGGATTCCTTTTAAGGGCCGTATTAATAAACTCATCTTGATTGAGATGCCCGTCACAAGATATGTCAAAGTAAACGTCAAACCATAGAACACTGTCATTTTTGACACATCTCGAGACGAGCATTAGAGTTGAGATTAGTTTATTAATACGGCCCTTAGTCTCTATCACTCAAAGGCGTACCCAGCTGTTGGCCCCGAGCGGGAGGAGCCGGTCGAATTCAATAGAACAAAATAATTTAAAAAATGTATTGTAAAGGACAAAGCTATCTAACTGCTATAGCTCCGTCCCTTTTACTGCGTGGAACTTGGATGGTTTTTAGTTCATAATACAGCCCACGTGTGCACCTTGCTTTACCTACATAACAGATTCCAGACTTCCAGTGCGTCCCTGGTTGTTATTAATGATGGAAATTAATTAAATTGCGCTTAGTCGGATTCTATATTCATTGTTTTATATAATGCTAGTTTAAGTATTATCATTATCACTGTCGTAAGTATCTACCCATTAAAATAAGAAATCTGGTGAGTTTCTTGAGGCGTTTCTTCTCAGCAGTGGAGCCCTCTTAGGAAGCGCTGGTAGATTTTTGACGTGTTAAAGTGCCCATGCTTGTTTTATATTTACTTACTGAATAAACATTTTTTTTTAATCTTTTATCTGTGACTAAACCCCATAAGAATACTCAAGGGAAATGAATATTTAAACTAGAGGAGTAAAGGACGCCCAGGACTTCGTATGCGAAGGGTTAGTTTTCCGCTACTCCCCTATTTCTTCCCGTTGTAGGTCGATTTTTCAAATATCCCGTAAGTAATATTTATAATTTTTATTTTTTATTATTTTTCTGTTCAAGAGCGAGTCGCGCACCAAAGGTTCCGTAATAACTTTTAGATATGTAAATGGTTCGTCCATCTACACTATGAAAGCACCGGACATTGCTGAAACATGACCTGGATTTAGGGAGGAACTTAACTTTGCTATTTTCCAGCCGTTCGGGTTTTTCCCTTTACTTGTATTTGTATCTAAATTTGTTTAATAGGTACTTCTTTCCAAATTTCACGATTCTAGACAGCCTCACGGATCATCACGGAAGGACAATGAAGTGATCCTATAAGGGTATTTTTTTTCCGTTTGATCCCTAAAAACACTTGGCCAAATTCTTTTTTGGTTGAAATATCATTGACCAAATCTCTTATCTGGGTTTCACAAATAGACCTAGTCCCAAACTCTAGGCTTGTACTATGGTTGACAAAGATAAACATACTTATATAGAGAAACAAATACTTGTACTCGCACGTAGAAAACGTTCGAGACTCAGGAACAAATAGTCGCGCTCATTACACAAATATTTGCCTTTACCGGGAATCGTACCCGGAAATCCTAGCTTCGTAGGCAGGGTCACTACCATCTAAAGTCATATTTTTATTAGTAAAATGACAGTTCTCGAGCGTATTTTTGATAAAAGTTAACAGACTGAGCGCACTTATACAAAACTTGGTTATATACCGTTTTATTATTTATGTTCTAATTACACATGTTATGTTAGGTATAGTATATTTTGTTTTTAAAACTGCTATTGTTGAAATAAACCATTGATCAGTTTCTTCATTAAATAAGTTAAGTACCTACTCTCTTATTGAGTATTTTCTTAACACATACATCCGTTGTTACAGGAATACGGTAAATGTGTTTCTGGTGATCACGCAGTTGGGATTCTGCTGCGTGTACTTTTTATTCGTCGCGACTAACCTCCAGGACACGATGAGGATCTTCCACATCAACATCAGCGTTCACAGCTACCTGATACTCTTGTTCCCGGCGATCGTGACTCTGGCAATGGTGAAGAACTTGAAGTATCTGACTCCGGTGTCCCTCATCGCTTCCATAATGACCGCTTGGGGGTTAATAATAACGTTCTACTACATTCTGCAAGACCTGCCGCGCGCCAGCTCTGTGAAGCCGTTCGCGAGCTGGCACCAGCTGCCTTTGTATTTCGGCACGGCTATTTATGCTTTCGAAGGCATCGGAGTGGTGAGTATTATATATATTTTATGTATCACGTTAGAACGTTTTTAAGGAAGTATTTCATTTTGGAGGTCCAAGTGTTAGCAATCATAATAATAAAAGAGATGATCTCATATTTATGCCGTTCTAAAAATTATGATTTGGCAACGTTACATGGAAAAGAGGGAAATGTTTAACAAATGTAACAGTTTCAGTCTGCTTAGTCCGGCACCCTTTAACTAACGAAGTAGTATTGCAATATAAGAGCGTCATACTGAAATAGCACATCGTGCTTAAAGGCCGGTTTACATGTAGAACATAATCATATTGTACATTGTAATTCGTCTTTCTTGCTTTTATCGATGGGTTGATACTGAAGCTGAATGAGAAACCAAAATAAATATGAAGTTTTCCAAGCAAATACGATGTGGTATGATTATTCAGTACATCTGTAACAAAGTAACCAGATAATAGCTATTTGTTGTACTACTAACTTTTTATAAGAGTGCGTTGACTCGCTTATCTAATGACCTGACTTGTGTTGATGTATTTTACCTCTTGTCTTGGCTTGAAAAAATACGAATAAAATCCAGTTTACAAGAAGGACTGTTAGGCTGTCAAATGAAATCTGGCCGCGGGTTTCCGCGGAATTACTATAGTGAGTGTTACGGTCAGGTCCGTATGGGTCCATGCAGTGGACTGTATTCGGGGGCGTCAGCAGGAGGTCGTAGAAATAAAACTTGGTACGTGCACAATAACGATGCTGAAGGTGAGTGGTGTTGTTGGCGGGAGATGTGACCAGTGAGGCGGTTGGGCAGCTAACTGGTTTTTTATGGCGGTGGCGGGGGTATTTGTAACACCGCGCGTAGGCGGTGTTAGTTGCACGGCGGCTCAGGTGCGCCGTGTACGAGAGTGAGTGAGAAGGTGATATGTGTGAGTGGGATGGTGTCTGTAGGTGTGAAGCATCCTTTTATTAAAACTCAATACAATAATTCAATACAATATAAACACAAACAAAACATAACACAATTAATAAATCAATAAATCAACACATATAATAAATCAATACAAGGAGATCGGATACATTACAATTTCTTATTCTACCTAACTATCTTAAACCTACCTAGCTATATATTACAGTCTCCCCCTCGTGCGCAAGCACTAATACTAACTTATGACAATGAGACGGGAGGCTGGGCGGCGCATGAGACCAGATTTTGTTCGGATTTCTGTTACTCGTATCCGGCCGTCCGGGCCAGGAAAAACAGTAATCACTTCGCCTCTGGGCCATGTGCCTCTAGGCATGGTTTGATCCACGATAAGAACGATATCGCCGACTTTGATTGGGTGTTCATCTCTGAGGTTACCTCTTCGTTCTTGCAATAGAGGTTTGTATTCCTTTACCCATCTTGTCCAAAATTCGTCGGCCATAGCTTGGGCCGCCTTCCAATTGTTTGCATGTGATCCAGTATCCTTAAATGCCCCGAATGGGGACATACCACATGACCTCCCTATGAGAAAGTGATTGGGGGTCAGGGATTCCTTATCTATTTCAGGATTTACTGGGGTCAACGGCCTTGAGTTGACTAAATGCTCCGCTTCGAGCAAGAGCGTGTGGAGCACTTCTTCGGTGGGGTACTTTTCCTTCAGTACGGTGTATAAGGCGGTTTTTATGGAGCGGACCAACCTTTCCCAAGCTCCCCCCATGCTTGGAGCTCCCGGTGGGATTTTCTTCCACGTAATGGATTTCTGACTGAGGTAAGAGTCCATTGCGTCTCTGTTCGTGGTGATTGCTTCCTCTATTTCACGTTCTGCGCCTTTGAAATTGGTACCGTTGTCGCTGTATATGACGGTAGGTGCGCCGCGACGTGCCATCATTCTCCTTAGTGTAAGGATCATGGAGGAGGCCGAGAGCGAAGTGGCCAACTCCACGTGCACGGCACGTGTGGTGAGGCACGTGTAAAGTGCGCCCCACCTCTTCTCATGGCGGCGGCCTATTGCGACTTTCATCGGTCCGAAGTAATCTACCGCGATGGCTGTGAAAGGCGGCTGGTTGTGCATCAGCCTTTCCGGTGGTAGGTTTCCTACGGGAATTCTGTTAGGTGTCTCTTTGTAGGTGCGACACCATTGGCACCTGTTTTTTATGTATCTTAGGCAGCCTCGTAAACCAATTATGTGATATTTCTGTCTTAATTCGTTCAAAACGGTCTCCGTGTTGCCGTGTCCGAGGGTGCTGTGGGCGAATTGCACGATCATCTTTGTCAGTTGCTCTTTTGCGTGCAGCACCGGGATCCGTGTTGTTCTGTTCTGGGATACTCGGCTGTCTAGGTATATCACGCCTTTGCAAATATCAACAGCAAATTTGCCCAGCGGCGAGCTCTTCGGAATCGGACGCCCAGCCTCCTTGTGTTTTATCTCTTCGTGAAAGGATGAGCGTTGGCTTCTTCTGATCAATAGTAGCTCGGCCATCTTAATGTGGTCGGCTTTCAATTTGATATTCATGTCTTTTCTGAGTATTCTGGCTATTTTAAATACCTCAGCGGCGAGCAGGACGGTGGCAGTAGTGCGAAGTAATTTGTTGTAATTCGAAAATCGGTCTACTGACGGTAGGTACGTGTCTAAGGATCTGTCGGCTGTCACGTGTAATACTGGCTTGATTACGCGCTCCTCCCCTGAAGGGGGTAGCGTCGCCGACACTGACTTTTCCTTTGGCCATGACTCGGGGTCGTTCCTAATAAACTCGGGGCCGTAAAACCATCTGTGATTCGCGTTAAAATTGGCCGGGATGCCTTTGGTCGCGTCGTCGGCGACGTTCAGTGCGGAAGGCACCCAATGCCAGTCGGCTGGCGACGTTACGCTCTCGATTTCGGCCAGTCGGTGGGCCACGAATGATTTAAACGTCCTAGGGTCCGATTTGATCCAGGCTAGTACCGTTTTACTGTCCGACCAGTAATGACATTTGCTTATTTCGTAATCTGATTCTCGTTTTACCGACTCGGCTAACCTACTTCCTAACACTGCGGCCTGTAACTCTAGTCGCGGGACTGATATTGGTTTGAGCGGTGCCACTTTGGCCTTACCCGCTACCAATTGCGACTTTCTACAGCCGTCGTCGCTCGTGTTCACGAAATATATTGCCGTCGAGTATATTTTTTCGCTCGCGTCGCAGAATACGTGCATTTCGGTTGTGCCCGTGGGCGCGAGTACATACCGGTTTGTTTCGATTTCTTTTAATGATTCTATCGCGGCGATGAAACCTAACCACGTCTGGTGGTGCTCGTGAGCTATGGGCTCGTCCCACTGAACTCCACTACGCCAGATGTCTTGTATTAGAGCTTTTCCTATCATCGTGATGGGTGATACCAGTCCTAACGGGTCGAAAACTGACATCACCGCGCTCGTCACCTGGCGTTTGGTCGGGGTAGCTTTGCCTTTCGACACTTCGTTCGGCAAGTTTCGCAGGTTAACGTTGAAACCTAACGTGTCGCGCCTATGGTTCCATATCATACCTAACGTTCTTTCGACGTCGCTTTTACCCAGGGTTGTTTGTTCGCACTTTTTCCTATCTGTGACGTTTTCGATGACTTCGGGTACGTTCGACGCCCACCCGCGGAGTTCGAAAGACGCGTTTAAGTGCACCTTGTGCATCGTGTTTATTATACGCTTCGCCTCCCCCTCGTCATTGAAAACGCCCAGATAGTCGTCCATATAAAAGTTTCGAACGGTCGCTCGCGCAACCTCGGGGTAACATTTTTTATAATTTTCGGCGTTTTTGTTTTTAATATAGATTGCCGTACAGGGCGATGAGGCCGCTCCGAAAATGAGCGATCTCATCCTATATTCAATCGGCGGCCCCGTACGGTCCTTGCCCCTCCACAAAAAACGTACGCTGTCCCGGTCGCGCTCCGCTATCCTAATCTGAAGGAACATTTCTTTTATATCGGCTACGACCGCTATCCTACCCTCTCTAAATCTGATTAATATTCCGAACAATGATTGTAAAAGGTCCGGACCCGTCAACAAGGCGTCGTTCAAGCTTTTACCGTCTGATTTTGCCGCGGCGTCAAAGACTAATCGGATTTTTTTCTTTTGAGGGTGAACAACCGCGAAGTGTGGTAGGTACCACGTTCTAGGAGACGTGGGCGGGGCTTCGGCCCTTTCAGCATATCCCGAGTCTATCAAGTTTTGTACCTGCTTCTCATATTCTTCGCGTTGCTCTGGATTTCTATCTAACTTTCTCTCTAAATTGTACAGTCGGCTGAGGGCCTGGTTTCTATTGTCTGGCAACTCCTCTCCGTCGGAGCGCCATAGCAACCCGGCTTCGAATCTATTTTCGCCGTCGATACGTTTACACGTTTCATTTAATAATTTGAGCGCTCGATCCTCGGGATCGGTTCTAGGTTTTTTCGCCTCGATACCTAAACTTTCTATACTAAAGAAATCCCGGATCATTTTGGTTGCGACTTCGTCGCTCTGTACCGAACGCGCGTGGTTCACGAAGGCTACTGTACCGCGCGACAACGAGTTCCTACCATGCAGTACCCATCCCAGCTTGGTGAGTGATGCTACGGGCTCGTGCTTACCGCCTACTTTCAACTGACGCGACGTTATCAAGTGCCAGTTGTCTTGGCCTATTAAGATTGTCGGTTTCGCACTATCGTAGCATAACTCATCTTGGATGTCTCTTAGGTGTTCGCACCTTTTGACTAAATCCTCATCGACCTGCTGTGGGGCTATGCTTAGCTCGCTAATCGTATGCGCCTGTATCGAGTTCAAGTTGCGGCTACATAAACCTTTAACCGTGACTTTAATCGTGCTCGACTCATGATCGTCTACTTTATGACCCCCCACCCCTTCTATCGACAATAAACCGGCGCGGCCCTCTGGTGCTATCTCGCTCGCGACCGCCCTTTCAATCAGCGTAATAGATGAACCTTCATCTAGTAGGGCGTGCGTCGAGACGGCACCGAGGGGTCCTGACAATTCCACCGGAATTATTTTTAGGTAGGTATCGGGTTGTATCACGTTTACGGATCCTACATTTCCGCGAATGGGTGCGTAGCGTTCGCCCTTTTTGTTATTATCCTTTTCTTTATTGTGTAACAATTTGTGATGCGACGCTTCGCAACCGTTCGTACCGCAAGGAACATATCTACATCTGAATAAACGCCTATGGTCGCTCTTCAGACACCTAAAACACAGTCTTAAGTGTTTCGCCTTCTCCCACCTCTCCTGGTTGTTTAAATTTGCGAAATCCGCGCACTCTGGTGGGGAGTGACCCCCTCCACAAATCGCGCACTTGTTCTCTATCGGTTTCGCGGCCTCTGACGGAGGCGGTGGTGGTGGGGATTTTTCTTTAGACTGAGTTTTAGTTTTCGACCTTTTTTTTTGTTTTACGTTTGCCACCGTGGCCCTACTCGACGGTTGTTCATACTCTGTTTCCGATTCAGTGTAATTTGAGCTTTCAGAGTTGGGTCGTTGACGCGTTACGTTGACCCTTGGTTTGAGTCTATTACGACGGTCCTCCTTCACGCTCTCGTACGTGAACATGGACCCGCACTGATCTCCTACGGTATTTAAAAACCGTGACAACAACAAGAGATCGGGTGCGGCACCTTCGTGCGTCGCTCTATACTCGAACCAACGGTATTTCAATATTACGTTTAGCTTCTCGACGATCCTGTTGACGAGTTCGGGGGCGTATAGATATTGTTCCTGGTTTAGTGCCCTAATCGCGGCGACTGTGTTTGCGATCCTATTCGCGAACGCGACTAAGTTTCGCCCGTCTTCGGACAATCGCGGCATCCGTTTTATGTTTTCTACCTCAGTTAAAATAATTAGGTCGGGTCGGCCGTACCTTCGTTCTAATGTATCTATTATTTCGTACGGCTCATTGGACGTATATAGCAACGCCCTAACCGACTCGCGGGCCATCCCGCGTATGGCTTTACGCAACCGAGCCACATTTTGCACGTCGGAGAACATGCTTTCTGTGTCGTCAAATACTGCTTTAAATGCCATCCATTCGGCTATCGTCCCGTCGAAATGTGGGAGTTCATGGATGAATTTGGGCGCGTGTGCCCTACCGTTTGAGTTAACTGCCGCTACTATCGCGTCGGCTAATGACTTTACGTCGCCCCCCCCCGACCCTTGTTGCGGGTGGGAGCTCTGTCTAGGTGCGCGTTCGTCCTCCGGGACACCGATTCTATCCGCGATCGCCGGCCTAAGATCTAAGCGCTGTTCCGAGAGCCATTGTCGAACATGCGAGGACCCTTCGATTCGGGGCGGTTCCGCCGCATCGCTAGAGGCGGCTAGATCATTAATTCTAGCTACTTCTAAACGACATTTAGCCGCGGCGGCGGCCGCCTGAGCCCTAGCTAACTCTGCGTTATGCGCTTCTAACTCTGCCATTAGGACAGACATCCTACTGCTTTGCGTCGCGTTTACTACAGTGCCCGATGCACTCCTATTTTCACGTAACGTCACGTCATTATCCCTAGCCTCCGCGTCGATTCTATTGCCTATCACATTCCTATCTTCAATGCCACTGCCCTGCTCATTAATGCCGGTGCCTTTACTCCATGTATTAGTGTCTGCTGACGTGGTCTCTCCGGACTCAGGCGTCTGCTCTGACACAACGGTCTTCGAATTCGTGTTCGACCGCGTTATACGTGATGTCGACATTCTTCAAAAATTCGCGCACGAGGGTCCCTAGCTAAACAATTAAACAATTTAACACTCCCTAACTAAAACACTTATTTAACACTCCCTATCGTCCCTAACAAGGCCCTATCACTATCAGCCTGGGTGAACTCCTAACGCGGTGATGTCACGCCAGGAATGGGAATGAAGGGATAAGGGAGGGATGGAAGCCCCCGGCAGAGGGATCGGTAGCTTAGGGTTGCTGATGACACGGTGGGAACGACCGTGCCAGATTCTTGGCCAACTTGTGGTCCCCTTCGCTAACCTCACCGTACCGGCGCAGACTGAGCGTACACCTGAGAGAGGTGGGTGGAGTTGCTCGTCATCCACCAGCTTCGAACGGTCGTTTAACACCGCAAGGTGACCCAGCTGCTGTTTTTAACGAGCCAATAACCGGGCTAAAGCGGAGCCCGGATTACGACTCGCACGTTCGTGTTTCTTTTTTCGTTACTTGCTGTGTTCTTGACCAAGTATACTTGATAAACGGTAAACCGTTTAACAAGAACTCGCACGTACTTGTTTCTTTCTTGCTGTTTCTTCCAATATTCGGCTTCTGAAGGACCACTGTTACGGTCAGGTCCGTATGGGTCCATGCAGTGGACTGTATTCGGGGGCGTCAGCAGGAGGTCGTAGAAATAAAACTTGGTACGTGCACAATAACGATGCTGAAGGTGAGTGGTGTTGTTGGCGGGAGATGTGACCAGTGAGGCGGTTGGGCAGCTAACTGGTTTTTTATGGCGGTGGCGGGGGTATTTGTAACACCGCGCGTAGGCGGTGTTAGTTGCACGGCGGCTCAGGTGCGCCGTGTACGAGAGTGAGTGAGAAGGTGATATGTGTGAGTGGGATGGTGTCTGTAGGTGTGAAGCATCCTTTTATTAAAACTCAATACAATAATTCAATACAATATAAACACAAACAAAACATAACACAATTAATAAATCAATAAATCAACACATATAATAAATCAATACAAGGAGATCGGATACATTACAATTTCTTATTCTACCTAACTATCTTAAACCTACCTAGCTATATATTACAGTGAGGTTTGGTAAATTCTAAGATGCTCAAACCAAACGTATATTCTAGGTGCTTCCTCTGGAGAACAATATGAAGACTCCAGAAGCCTTCGGCGGGTGGACCGGCGTCCTCAACACTGGCATGGTCATCGTCGCCGCGCTTTACACGGCCATCGGGTTCTTCGGCTACTTGAAGTACGGAGAACACGTGCTGGGAAGCATAACGTTGAATCTGCCTAATGACTTGTAAGTAGTATTTTTGAGCGAAAAATTTGCAGAAATTACCTAGTCTTAAACTAAGGTTTAATTTAGCGAGTATATTGAAATATAATTTAGTATTTTCTTTGTAAAGACAAAACCTCATACACAACCGGCAAGACATTATTTATTTATTTATTTAAACTTATTTGCACAAAATACAATAAAGTACAAAAGGCGGACTGGCGGGCATTCGGCATCAAGTTCTATAGGTAGACTTTAAATGAGTCCATGCCATCGCGGTGCAAAGGCATGGGGGTACAGCGGCAGGCGCGCGCAGTGTGGTGTGATACACAAAAGTTAAATGTGCACTGGTCAGTTCTTGAGATATGTGTCATCATAGCGGTTAACATATAGGTTTTATATTTTGAAAGTCAAAATTAATTGATAACGATAATTCAAATAAAAAGACTTTAAACTAATATAAAAAACTGATACAGTAGGTAACAAAATTTTATACTTTTATTAAATGTAAAGTATCAAAATTGTAAGTCAATCACTAATTTGAGTCTTATTTCTTACTCACGTTAAAACCTATTTGCTTGGTTTGACTATTAAGTTCGTAGCCGAAGATAGTCAAACTCATCTTGAAAAAGTACCTCGTGTGTATCTATCTCACAAAGCGACCACAACTATAGTAACACACGGTAGCGCACTGAACTACTGAGCTATGGCAAGAATCCCGTCCTCTCCTCCCTCGTTCCCTGTCTGCCGTCGTACCCCCGCGCCCCTGTACCGCGCGGGCGTAGACTCATTTAAGTGGTCAACCTATACCTGGAGCATACAATTCACATAAAAGCTGTTTCGATCAGGCTGAATAATATTTGTATAAAATATGAAACTATGTAAAAATGTCAGGTGTGGCAGAAGTCTCGACATTTTGTTAAGACTGGTTGGTCTAAGTAATGTACATACCAATACGTTTTAAATTACTGCTTCTCTTATTTGAAGTTTAGTATACAGTAGCGGTAGTAGTGTCTGAAAGGCAAGATTAGTCAAATATTGTTTTTTACAGCCCATTTAAATGATGTGTCTATTAATTTCCAGCCTGGCCCAGAGCGTGCGCGCAGTGATGGCAGCGTCGATATTCCTGTCGTACGGCCTGCAGTTCTACGTGCCCATGAACATCGTGTGGCCGTTCGTGAAGTCGAAACTTACCTCGGAGAGCGCCCTCAAGCATGGAGAAGCTGTCACTAGACTCGTGCTCATTTCAGTGACATGTAAGTATTTTTTATTTTTCGCATCATCTATTCCGGAGGTATAAAAAAGGTTTGCGCTTTGGACGCGATTAAGGAACGCTCCAGGAAATAAGTCTTCTCATGAACACTACAGTGTTTAAGTCACATTTCTAGTCTGACGTTTTGTATGGGAGCCTAGCTTTGAATGTTTTATAGTTTAAAATATATTGTTTCGTTGGAAGTACAATTACATAGTATACCAGTAACATTGATGAGCCGATTGATCCGTAAAGGCAAATTACAAGCAGTACAAGCCTAGAGCTTAGTTTGGGACTAGGTCAATTGGTGTGACATTGTCCCCTGATATTTATTTATTTAAAATAAACAATAGAACTTCGGCATCTACTTAAATTATTTAGCCACCATAGAACCTGATCATAGTAACAGCATAATTAATTAATGATTGAGTTTTTAAATAAATCATTGGGTTTCTGCGACAGAGTTCTATAATGGCTCATAAATTAAAGTTGTTGACCGTACAATATTAGTACTGATTATGACAACATAACCGCAATATTAGCTTAATAAATCATTAAGGCTATCGATCAATTTTATAAAGTTTACTGCAATTGCACTAATCACTTGTAATGGAAATTTTATAATTCCTAAGATAATGTGAAAAAGTTAAGGGCAGAGTATGTATCTCTGCCTTACCACGTTTATTCGGCGTGGCTTCTACCTAATTAACTTAATTAACTAGGTAAGAATGGAAAATATTTGTTATCATTGTTTACTGACTAACAATGAGATACGGCCGTGGTTCCCGTATCGGTGTCAGTCAGTCTCGGCCGGATTCGACGTCAAAGTTCACAAGAACGCATTCACACGGTGCAAATCTTGATATGAAATAGTGCAAGCAAGGTTTATTTTGTCTTAAATACATATTTTTTTTACAAAATAAATAGAAAATTTGGCAGTCTATTATATCTATATAAATACAGGTAAATCCTGAGGAAAAAAACCTGCAAAAAATACGGACTTTCTCTTTAATAATTAAGCAGATGCATCAGATGATTGTACGGTCACGAGCGTTAATTTGGGACCCATTTCAAGAAAAATATGCTTGAGGTCGTCAATGTCATTACAGATGTCAAGTCATTTGTAACTTTTAGGAAACTCAACCTTATTGTTGTAGAATTTCAGATTGACTTTGGACCTAATTTAATCTCGTGACTGTACTAGTGGCCTGATCTTTAAAATGAAATATCGCACTCGTTGGATTTTCAGGAGATTCGTAGGTTCATTACAATAATTACATTACAAGTTTGGTCTGATACGTACCTACTTCACCTTTACAGTCGGCCAAATAAGTGGCGTTTCATTTTTGACACAACTTTCTATGAAAGGAAATGCCGCTGAAATCGATCCCTACAATTGACAAATGTATCTTATTTGGCCAACTGTACCTACCTAAAGCGTAATAAAGGCTAAATACAATTTAAAAAAAACAGTTTCTAAGCATTTTTATATTTTAGTCGCAGCGGCAGCTATTATACCAAACTTGAGCGGCATTATCTCGCTGGTGGGCGCGTTCAGCAGCTCCGCGCTCGCGCTCGTATTCCCGCCGGTGATCGAGATCATGACCTTCTGGCCCGACCAGCTGGGCACCCACGGCTGGAAGCTCTGGAAGGACCTCGGCATCATCCTCTTTGGACTCACCGGATTCGTCTTTGGAACTTACGCTAGCATTGGCAACATTCTGAGTCCGACGCACGACTAAACACCAGGGTTACCCTGCTTTCAACCGGATCATTGAATTGACTTACGATAGTTACGACTTGAGATTTTATTTAATAAGTTTAAATTTGGAATGAATCGTTTTGAATGTTCGCTCGTCACGTGTAAGGCTTAGGGTTTTTCTTCTGATGGCGCTAGCTTGATATGGTCGAGGTAATATCAAAGAAGGCGGTTAACTACAATGTAGTGGTCAAAGCATCCTGCACTCTATTCCGACGGCATTAACTTTAAAATGGTAATACTATTACTATGCAGTTAGCCGCCTTCTTTGGTGTTGTGGCAGCTTGAGAGTGTGGTCGGTGTTATCTGACGATATGAATTAAAGCAACTTCGTTGCAGCTGACGTTAACTCTGCTCTTTTGACCATAGGAATACGATAGAAAAGATTGTGTTAAGATCCAATTTAATTTATGGCCCGCTTTTTTTTTCCTGTAAACCGTAATTTTCTTTAATCGTCATATATCTGTGAGGTTCAAAATTAAAGCTATGTTCACGTTGAGAATCTCTTAACGTCGCTGTATTTTGGAGTTACTTCATAATAATGGCATCGTCATTATGTGCACGCACGGCAAAGGAGATAATCTCGCTCTAACCACGTAGAAGATTGAAAAAAAAAACCAGTGGTGTTTTCTATAGCTCAAATAAAGTCCAAGACATATTATCAACAGACCGTACCGTCATTGGCATGAGAGTTTCAGTATAATTACATCATGGGAACATACATGTATTGTAAGGTCTGCGATGACAGCTGCGATGAATTAAGCGAACAAAACGAATGTCACTTATAATTGTGTAAGTGCCGTTCTGTAAAGCGTCGTTAGTATTATTTATCAACATATTAATTTTGTTTAGCATAGAAAATTATGGTTATTCAAGAAAATTACAGGTAAGTATGTAATAATTAATATTGCTTCGGTTAGCATTGGGGCCTAGAATTGCTGTTTTTGGACGAATTTGATCACCAAAGATTTACCTATATAATATAAAGATGCATTTAATTGTATTTCCAAGCATGACAATAATTGTTAGTAGCACACTGTTTTAGATTTTTATCCTTTTTTTAATATTCTATATAGCATTATAATGGATGAAAATTATTTTTTAAATGACTTATTATCGAATAGAAAAGTATTACATTGTTAATTCGAATATTTAATGGAATTTAATTAGATTATGGTTATAAAATAATGTGAGCATAATATTATAGTGGAAAGTAGCCATAATTACGAATTTCTTACTCTATACCTTTTTTAACTTTTTAATAGTGGGACTAGGTGCCGCGCGCTGGTTTATCATAATATAATTTACTTTCTATTGTGCTGAATCATACCTCGTGTCTACTCTGAGAGCGGCCTGGCCAGTACCAGGTCTTGTGATATTCATCGTCACCCCACTGCTGAATTAGGGCCTCCTCTTGCATTTTCCACGCGCATCGGTTCCGCGCCGCACGCATACAGTCTCCTGCTGCTTTGACGATGTCGTCGCGCCATCTAGCGGGTGGTCGGCCGACACGTTTTTTTTCCATTTGCGGGTGCCATTCTAGGATTTTTTGAGATCATCTACCATCATCTCTCCGGCCCACATGGCCGGCCCATCTCCACTTTAGGGTAGCAACCCTCTTGGTGACGTCAATAAGTTTAGTTCGGCGTCTGATCACGTTATTTTATTTTGAGATTTAGAGCATCCCTCCCTCTCCCTCTCCACCGCTCTTTGGGATATCTGTAATTGTGACATTGTTACAGTTAAAAAACAAGGTATAGTGTAACATTAGGTGTAGTTCACTATTTATTATATTATAAAGTGATAATATAATCATTCCGTTATTGAGTCATTACAATACCTTAGGTATATTTTGCTTTTGTGTATGTGGGAGTAGTGTGTTAGCTTGTTATTGTTATTTTTTATCAAATGTTAAAATCAATTCAAATGTTGTTTTTAAGAAAAAAATGACAGATTATAATCAGCACGAATAACGGCAGCTAATTGTGCGCGGATAACTTCATTGATTAATAATTGTTTTATGTATCGAAAAAAACAACTAGAAGGGGCTTCTTTTTATTAAGAAGAAATTAAAATTGAATGAATAACAAATTCCATTAAATTGGAATAAATCTTCTGCGAATGGACTATAACAAACGTGCAGTTGCTCTTGTCGTAATAACGAAGGGACTGAAATAAAGTATTAATTCAAAACTTTGATACATGACGCAATATTTGAAAATCTGAAGTATACAAAAACGCTTACTATCTTATGATATATATTTTTGCCGTGATGTGATTACGTATGGATTTGATGCTAACTGTATCTACGTCGAATTGATCTAAGAAAATGATATGTATCTTGTTATATTTTTTATTCGCTTACGTTTTTCCTTTGATAAAACTTGTTATGTAGTTTTACTAAATGTATTGGATCTGGCAAAAAAGGCTTGCAGTTATATAATGTACTTTAATAGCTTTAATAGCTGTGATTGTAATAGCAAGATCATTATGTTAAGCCGACATGCTCGATATCAGAAGTGTTATTCTCTTTGCTGCTTCTTGAGCGAACTCATACGAGCGAGCATTAAGCTACCTAATTGAGAATGTACACCCTAAAAAGTTGTCTGTACGCTCTGCCGAGACAACTTAAACTCGCCAGTTAATAATTCGCCAGTCAAGTTGAAAATCGATTTCTTAAGAGAATAACATGGCTGCATCGATATGTTACGCCTCGGGCACACAGCAAGTGGTCTAAATAATACATTTCCAGTGTTGTAATTAATATTAGTTTTTATTGATTTTCGCACCGGCCAGGTTAATTCTCTGTTGGGTGTAAGGTCTGTTCATTCTTACTTGTCTTATAGTAAACAACTTTCTAACCTCAAAATGAACCTTTTTTGGCTAAAACAGCCATTTTAAACAAAATAAAGCAATCACAGACAATACATTGGCCAATTGATGTCCAAAATGTTTGCTCTATACTTTATTTACGATAAAAGAGCTGTTTTAGCCAAAAAAGGTTCATTTTGAGGTCTGAAAGTTGTTTACTATATAAGACAAGTAAGAATGAACAGACCTTAGTATCATTTTAGTAACACGTTTAACTTTTTTAAGATTGATTTATAATGTTTATTTGTTTCATAAATTACTTTGGCCAAACGTATTAAACAAGTTATAAGTTAAATTCGTACATGCATAGCTATAACTTTGAATATTATCCATCACCTGAGTAACCATTCCAGTTTCATATAATTAAGTTTTATTCGCTTTGCTGGGTTTCCGGTGCTTTACTGTATACAGGTATGTTAGGAAATTTTGATGGAAAATCAAATTCTTCATTCAAAAGCAGCCAAAAAATAGAGTAAGTGAGGTAGATGTGACCACCCTCGTATATTAACGATCCGACTACTATACCCGGGTCGATTTAGGATGATTCTAGTGACAGCTATTAAACACGTATTGCGACGACGTTCAGTAAATAATTGAAACCATGTAACACCTCTTATTCGCTTGCGAGTATAGCAAGTGTTTGAAATTAAGAAATTCGACCGTCACAGAGATAATCCTGCATCCACTCAGGTATACACTCTTCAATGTATGTAGCTCGTCGCCTACACTTTAATGAACTATAAATATTTGAAGCCTTTCTCGGGTATTTGGGCTAGCCAGTGTTATATAATAGACGTTATGTGCATCTAATACCAAATAGTATAAACGCAACACACGAAAAATAATAAATGCTTATTCGTGTGATTAAATAACATTTGCTTTTGATCTGTAATTGCTTTAAAAGTTTAAACGTATTTAAATTAAGAGATTGCTTTAAGTGAACATCGGTGTCTGTTATATTGTTAGTGGGAAAGCTGAACAAATGTTTTTTCTCTGCGGCAGGACACTGCGCGCAGTGTGATGTTGTTTCCAAGTCCACCGTTAGATCTGTCTGTTAGTTTTAATTTTTATTTAATGTTTTATTTGAGAATTTTGGACCTTTTGTTTTTTTTTTCTGATATTGGATGTCTATTTATAAATCAGTAAAATGTACTTATAATGAAAATATAATTAGATATAATGCAATCACTTGGATTTTTGTTTGACACGCCAAGCAAGAGTGTTTAGATACGACAACTACGTATTGTAATGGTTGGATGGTTTTCTTATTGGTGGGTCTTTTCGAATCCACATAGGGTCGATTACGAGATCTTTTATTGGAACCCCTCATGGCTGGATGGTTACTAAAAAAAGCTGAATTTGATTTTTCTATTGCACCACTCCTTTTGGTCTTTTCCCACTATTTCTATTATGTGAGGTCCTCTAAATAATTCAACTAATCGGAATAAAATAAAACTTCTTGTATCAATGGAGCTGCCAATAATCAAACACATGATAGTTCAGTTGTCATTTGTGGCTGAATCAAGAGAAAGTGAGCTAACGTTACTTTGAACTTGGATTTCGTTTGGGAGCTTGAGAGATATAGAGATAGAACTTAGCCTTTGGCTGATACGACGATGCCGGCTGCCTGGTGCGATTCTATCGCGGACAATAAATCTATTAGCCGCAAAAGAATCGCATGTTTGGACACAAAGCAAAAAATCGTTTGCGTGTACAGATTAGATAAAGTTCATGTACATGCGGTTACACAATTAGAAACGCTTGCGTGTTTTCCATACATAAATCATCATCATTTCAGCCGAAAGACGTCCACTACGGGACATAGGCCTCCCCCAAGGTCCTTGAGTAAAACCGCGGACAGACGGACGGACTGACATAGCGAAACTATAAGGTTCCTTGTTGACCAAGAAACCCTAAAAAGCATCGTTTCCACCGGCGATAATTTGTACATAATTTTGAACCATAGTTATAAACTTAATTATATGGTGTATTTCGCATTTTTAGTTTGTTCTATAAAGAGGATTGTGAACCGCGTAAGCATCTGTCAAAAAAATCCATACCTACTAATTATCTCCGGGTACTAAATAACGTTTCTCACCCCTAAATCAATTCCAAATTTCACGATTTTTGAATATGTTGTAGTTATTATGAAAAATTAGGTCTGTACGTTGCCGTGTTTTTTATTTTATTTGTTTTTTCCACAAAATATTTTCTTTAAGGAAAACGTACGGACCTAGAAGCACTTCATAATATCTACAAGATATTCAAATGGCTCTTTTATTCTTCGGCTTCGTAATGTTATATTTAACGATATTAAAATACCACAAGGAAACATTTGCGAAAAAATACTACTTTACAAATTCAAGGGTCGGTTTATGGTTTAGCTCTAGTGCCAGCCAGGTCTCCTCTCTTTATATTTAAATATCATAAAATAAGTATTGTAAAAATTTTCACGGTGCCTCAAATGGGAGCCCTTTGTTTCCCATAATTTTATTAGTCATAATGTAATTGTTAACATAATTTTTGATAGTCATAATTTTTTATATCGCTGAAACTGTAAACTTTTCAGAAGTTCTGAAATATCTAACGTGTATACAAGGCTTGGTTAGGTTAGGTTTGATTTATAAAAATCCTGAAAAAGCAACAGTTTCCTTAAAAAAACACGTTATGACTTGCGATGATTATGACCTAAAGCACATTATGACTAAAAATAATTATGTTAGTCAATATAGACCCTCCTCAAATACATACCTAAGGTCTGTTCATCCTTACTTGTCTTATATAATAAAAAACTTTCTAACCTCAAAATGAACCTTTTTTGGCTAAAACAGCTATTTTACACAAAATAAAGCAATCACAGACAATACATTGGCCAAGTGATGTCCAAAATGTTAAGTCCGTTTACTTTATTTACGATAAAAGAGCTGTTTTAGCCAAAAAAGGTTCATTTTGAGGTTAGAAAGTTGTTTACTATATTAGACAAGTAAGGATGAACAGACCTTATATACGTAGAGAGTGTGGCGATGACTTTCCGAAAATCGAATTTTGCTGCAAGCGATATTTCCATTCGCAAAATTTACCAGTCTTTATGTTTTTCAGTAGCTTATTTTGCCAAAGATTTTTATCTCAGTTTAAATAATTCCATTATCATAATTTCCCAATCTTTATTTATCTGAATAGTTATATCATTTTAACAGAGTCGACGGAGCTCCGCTAGCGCGGAGCTCCTACTTCTGGGTGGTTTGGCCCTCCGGGCCTGCTGCAATACTAACATAACCTAAACCTACCTACCTATTTCGGGCTAATTACAAAAGTAGGATATTATAAGTAGTTTTTATAATATCCTACTGAACATCTAATAACAAGCGTGACATGGTTCTAAGTATGTTTAACATTTTTATTGGGTGACTATATTTCAACTCCTAAAAAAAACCGGTCGAGTGCGAGTCGGACTCGCGCACCGAGGGTTCCGTATTTAAGATAACTTGCTTGGTAACCGCAAAAGAAAATACTCATTTTGTTATGAATATGAAATGAGGTCCATTTTGACTAGCTTAATTTTAATACAGATTTGCAAAGTTTTTTGGTTTATTACGCAAAAACTGTAAATAATGAACACTTCATTTTATTTTTCCCATAAAATATAAGTAATTATCTATACGGCAGGATTTTTTTCAGTTTTTTTGAATAATAAACTTCGGAGATAAGGGGGGCGAAACGGTCATTTTTTGAACATTTTTGGCTATAAATGAAAAAGTACAGTCAACAGCATAAATAAGTGATCATTTTTGTACATTGCCACTTTAACGTCGTGTTTGAAATGCCATACAAAATTGTGATACGATTGAAAGCGACAAGGTACATAAATGATCACTTATTTAAGCTATTGACTGTACATCAAAGGGAATAAAAAAGAATAGTTTTGAAATGTGTAGACTACTTACTTTCATATGACACCCCATTTGCTACAATTAAACCACTTGCATTTTGAACCCCCCATTTTAGACCCCTTATCAACTATTTATATATTTAATTTCAATTTTTTTTACTAAAAACAGGTGTGGGCAAGTAAGTTGTATACTCGTAACGATGCCAAATTTCAAGTTGATAACATTTGTAGTGGCTGAGAAAACCTACTGTGACATACAGACAGACAGACAACGAAGTCACACCATAAGGGTTCCTTGTTTACCATTTTGGTACGGAACCCTAAAGGCATGCGTAATACGATTAATATTACACCCGATGAGGGCTAAAGTAACCGCATCTTTAAAGGCAGGATGGTTTAGGGCAAGGCTTTAATCCGTGGACATGAACATTTCCCAGTTTTAAAACAAATTTTGATTAAGAAGAAGGACCGTTAATTTTAACCGGCAATGTATTTGTACGGATGATTTCCACCAAACGGCTCGCATCGCATCGGATCGGAAAGGATACGTACGGATGCGGCGACAGCCGATCGCGTCTATTATAGTAGATTATACATCGAGGGGATAAAGCACCGTTTTATGTCATGGGCGCGATATTGAATCCTGAGCAAACGAGGGACTCCATATTTAACTCCCGAGCGTAGCGAGGGTGTTACGAGTTAATTCCTGAGCGGAGCGAGGGAATTAAAACGGGGTCCTGAGTGCAGCGAGGGATTCAAGCTCGCCCAAGACGAAAACAGCTTTATCCCAAAGGAGAATACTCTACTTTTCTCACCTTTTGTTTTATTTTTTTTGTTTTGCGTATAGTGCTTGTAGTGGCCAGTTCGATTTTCAAATAAGTTCTGCTTGCTGTAAGTTTCTATGGAACAATTTTTCATACGAATTCAAATCTCATTATAACCCGATGGCTATAATCATTTACTTTAGGTGAGGTTTGCATGATATATAATTGGGCAAATTCGAGCATGTCGTGTGAAATAGTACATTACTACAGAGGCCGGGAAGGGAAGGGAAGTAGGGGGTTGCCGGCCGAGTTTATATAGATATAGTTACGAGGCTGGCAACCCATTTTCATGGCGAGATATGTACAGTGCTTTTCTCAAACATATAATTCATTAAAAAAATAATTACAACTTCAAATACTAGGAGTGCATAAACATTAAAAGTAACCTACAGTGCTCAGTCATCCGCGCTGTGTCGGGTGCGCCGCCGCTGCGCCGCCCCGTGCTACACCACCTGCGATCTAAGTTGCGCTACGCACCCCTAATTACCTCTGGGGCCTGTTTTATAAAGCTACAAATTACAATTTACAGGCTACAAGTTTCTATTTGACACAATTTCGACCAATAACGATCAGCCATTTGAGAAGTATTGCTTAGACCTGTAAAATTGTAACTTGGGCTAACTAGGGCCTGTTTTATAAAGCTACAAATTACAATTTACAACTTTAGATTTGACACAACCTCGACCAATGACTACCAGCCATTTGAGTGGTGTTGCCAGTTTAGACCTGTAAAATTGTAACTTGTAGCTTTATAAAACGTGCCCCTGGTACCTGGTGCCTTTATGCAAACGCATTGATTGGATGCACGGCTTAGATTATTTAAAAAAACAGCTATTTATAGCCTGTTCATAAACACAGCCGCCATGTTTACATTAAATTTTAAAAAAAACTTCCCGGCCTAGGCCTTCAATTTTGTATGAAATTCCTTTACAATTCTCTCGAGATGTTCCGCCCGCAACGTGATACTTTGAGGCCTAAAATAACTAATATAACGCCAACATTCCATTGCATGTTTGAGAATAGTACATTGTGTATTAAGGGCGGTATGTAAGGAATTACGATCGAGACTCTAGTAGAAGCCCGAAGTCGAGGACTGAGGGCTTTCCGAGTCGAGGTTCGTAATTCCCGTACCGCCCGTGAAACATACAATGTTTTTCATCACAATTGCGAGGAAATGTTATCAGACAAAAGATCATATTTTTAACTTGCGATTCTCACTAATAATTTTAGCCGCGTTGGCGATGTCCGACGGAGTCGCATTATCCATTTCTTCTGACGACGACACGTTTTTTATTGATATATATAAATTTTAATATGTGCACAAAGACACCCTTTTAATTATTATTTTGGAATCACACAGTTTATAATCAGTATTTATAAATTAGCGGCAGACTACATCATTGTCTATGACTTACCACAGATAATCTCAAACGTGTTCAGGAGTCCGATTCTAGTGACAGTCGAGATCAATAGTTTATATGCGGCATTTTTAGAAAGTTGTATGCAACTGACATTTCATCTCGAATGAAACTCCAAATCGAATGGCACAAGAATTGAGGTCCTGACGTATTGTGATAGTTTGAGTCGAAGTTTATAGTTTAAAAAATTACTTACCGACCTAGGGTTTCATGAGAAAAAAAAGCTCGAGGGTTTGATATGGGGCATTACGGCCAAGTTGACCTGTTTGTTTAGATACTGTTTACGTGCAAGTGTGATGAAAAAAATTATTAGTGTCTATTTATGACGGAGCCGATCGCGCGTCGCAGCATCATAGAGGTTTTACTACATCAACATCATCTATATTCGGCTAAGATCGCGTGTCGCGGAAGACGCCCGCGGTCAAGTTGTTGTGCGCGGCTTGGTTATATAGACTTTAAATACTGGGAATATGCTTTAATATCGCTTAAAGACCATAAAATTCTTTTCGTTCATATCCGTTGCGGGCCGTTTGGTGGAATTAGCATGGAATTAGTGATTTATTGTGAACTTGAACTGTGTTGCCAGTTTAGACCTGTATAATTGTTACTTGTAGCTTTATAAAACGTGCCCGTGATGTAATTCAAGGTCATTTTTCCTAGCTTCGATTGTTTTTTAACTGTGCACCCTCCATAGGTTACATACGGAACCGACATAAAATAAAAAAGAAGACGAATTCCTATATTAGATAAAAGGCTAAACCGGCCTATTAACGATACTGTCCGCCACTTCATACAGGATCGTGAATGTTGTCGTATGATGACGTCCTGCAACACTTTAGTGCAAACGGTCGTGTGGGTATGTATTAGTGTGTGTGTAAGGAGACATCCTTATAATCTGTGATGAATAACCTTATAAAGCCGATTAACGGCTATAGCAGTGTATGAGCGAGCTCCATTGTAAATCCTATTTTCGCAATCCATCACGGCGCAGACTGCGTGCGGGTCTTTTTAAGGTAGATTTAAAATGATGAATTGCAAACGATCATTTATTTAAGCACGCGCGCGACGCACGCGATAAAAACTACATGTTAGTTGTTTATGGAATGTCAATATACCATTTTTTATCATATTTGTCTGACCATTTCCGAACGAAATAAAAAAAAAAGGCAACATTCAGCTGAAATGTCATTCACCGACAACAATTAAAAAATGTCGGAATCGTGTCAAGGCGGTAATTGTCATGAAAATATCGAATATGGGCCGGACGAATCACCTACCAAACTCATCATCAACTATATTCCTGAAGTCATGACACAGGATATGATGTTCTCGCTCTTCTCCACGATGGGTAAATTGGAAAGCTGCAAGTTGATAGCCAACAGAGGCTATGGGTTCGTGGAGTATGTTAGTGGCGAGGACGCAATCAAGGCACGGAAGGCGTTCAACGGGCTGTTGATGCAAAACAAGACGCTGAAGGTGTCCCACGCGCTGCTCAACCCCGAGCTGAAGCCGCCCACGAAGCCCGAGGCCGACTGGAACCTGTACGTGTGCAACCTACCCAACGAGCTCACGCTGCAGGACTTACACGGGCTCTTCGCACAATTCGGCAAAATAGTCAATTCCCGCATCGCCGCCGGCATAGCGTTTGTCTTATATGAACACCAATATGAAGCGGAGCGAGCCATCCAAAATATTAATGGCTCCACGCCACCAGGTTTTCTACATCCTCTTACTGTTAAGTACGCTAATAAGACTAACCCGCATAAACATAAAAACAATAACAACAATTTTACTAAAAATGCATTGGTTAAACCTTATCATTGGATTAGTCACATGGGTGCTATAGGAGACCACAGCTCATCGAGCACATGGTCTATCTACATTTATAATGTTGCCCCAGAAGTGGAGGAGTTGACTTTGTGGCAACTTTTTGGTCCATATGGTGCTATAGTGTCGGTTAAGATAATTAAAGACCATCAGACTAACAAGAGCAAAGGCTTTGGATTTGTGACAATGCGCAATTACGACCAGGCGGCCATGGCGATACAGGCACTCAATGGCTATGTGCTTCACAACCAGCCCCTCTCTGTTAGTTTCAAAACGCAAAAAAGATAATGTCTAAGACAATGCCTTAAAAATTTACAATATCAATACAGTAATAAATAGACGAAACAAAATATTGGTCCGCATATACAAACTGCATTAAATTTATCTGAATCTTGACTTGTATACACTCTTTGTGAAGTCTGGTGACTCTTGTTGAAAATATTATTTTCTTTGAGCTATCAACATTGTTAAGTTTGTTTCTTATTATGAATAATAATTTATTCAGTTTGCTCGTTAAATGTTTCAAGTTTACTAGACGTTTAAGATTGTATTGAAAATTTGTTGTTTGGAAGTGGACATCAGTTGTGAGCTATTGTAGCTTGTTATTTTTATCTATTATTTAAGTATAATAAACCATTTTAAAGGAAGTGCTTTTACAAGATCTTACTAATTGATAAGCCACACTGAGATGTTTAATCAGCTACTAGTTTTAGTTGTACACTTTTTATAACATGATGTCTATTTAGGTAGTGAAAATGAGATCTAGATTATATCATATTTATACATTTAGTATAAAATTTGCTGAATTAAAGTTCATTTTCACAATTTTAGACACTGTTTTGATTTATATTATCCCTTATTTGGATAAAATGTATCTAATATATAACAATGCATTAATTTTTTAATAAAACATATATACTTTATCGATTTTTTAAGTTTTTTTTTAATACTTTTGGGTTAGTTTGCAATTTACATATATTTAATTTTTCATGATTAGACTGACATGACTTTATAAATAATACAGATTCTGTTGCAGCTACTACAGAATCCACACCTAATGCTAGCTGGTTTCTATGATCATTGAAAATCTAGATCGTCCTAACCCGTTTCCTTCTGTATAATCATAATATGTGGTGAGGTAAGGATTCTGCTAATTATGTTTTTCAACTGAACTTTGTACTTTTTAGATAAATTAATCACAGGACAGATGTATGCAAATTTAATACAATCAACATCAAACCAGTCTGTAAATGCACCGAAACACAATCTTGACCTCCAGCCTTTATCTCTAAAAATGTCCAATCTTATCGTACCATTGCTCGGGCTAGCAACTAGATGGCGCCAGTGGCGATAAATGACGCGACGACACAGAAATCGCAGAATGCTAGCGGCTACGATGCGGCGTTCTTGACATTGGAAACGCACGTGCGTGATTGCAGTATTGTGAAGCATCCAACTTATTGAATGATAATAGCAGCGCAATTATATTTATAACATACGGGAAAACCCCCGAACGGCGGTAAATTAGTTGCCCAGTTTCTGTACAAGCCAGTGGCGCAATAAACTTTTTAGGATTCCGTACCCAAAGGGTATCTCAATGGAATCCTATTAATATGCCTGCGCTGTCCGTCCGTCCGTCCGTCCGTCGGTCCCAACTTTAAAGAGCTGTATCTTTTGAATCGTTTTATTTTAGTTGTATCGTAAAATCGGTCCAACATACGTCAATTAAGGTATAATTATAGTGCGAACTCTGAAGAAAAACAACAAATACGTAAAAATGGTCAAGTGTAAGATGGGCTCGCGCTCGAAATCGAATTCAAATCAGAATAATAATAATACCTACTGTGCGGCGGTACGGAAACCTCGGTGCGCGAGTCCAATCGCATTTGACCACCACTTATTGCTGACCCTCGTATATTTTCAGAAAAGTAAGCATTGATTTAAAATGCAAAGCAGATAAGCAGACGATTCTTGTAAAATAAACGCTGTGCAAAGTATGAATGATGCAATATCATCGCAATGACTGCGATGCAAGCTAAATTCGGTTCTAGGTTACAATTCATACTTAGATAGTTAGTAGGTACTTTTTAATTTCTTATGTACTTACTTACCTAAGTATACGTTAATTAAGATAAGTCCTATACGAGAATAATATAACTGACCCAGCTGTGTCCTGATACAATTGGGTATGATCTACTTTAGGTAGGTACATGAATTTTAATAACTGTCGTTATGTTTATTCATTCTTCATTCATTAGTTGGTAAGTAGATACAATGACCTAAAAACAACGTTATTTTATTACCATCTTAGTAAATACAACCTTGTACAACCTGTCATAATAGCACGGTGGGAAACCTACCTAATTTTATAAGAACCTAGTTTTCATTACATTACCCCTATATGTATAAACTCGTAGGCCGTACCACAAGGGCTGTTTTTAAAAGTTCCCGCAACTCCTTTAGCGCATGCCTGCTTTAGCGCAAATCGATACGTTTGTCGTAGCAACCCTGCAGTTGTGAGCGCCGTCGCCCCATGTTTCAAAAGTCGAAATTTGTCTCATGTTGAGTTTTATTCGGGAAGATTTCAGTACTTACTTCGACACTGCAGATGTGATTGTTTGATTGATAAGTCGAGGGTTTTAAGAGGTGTCAGTGAAGTGAGCGCGGCGTGGCACAGCTCGCTCGAGGCGGCGGAGGCCCGGCGGCCGTGGCGGAGAGCGACGGGCTAGCGGTGGCGGGGGGCGTCGGCCTCACCGTGAGCAGCAAGGTAATGTGGTAGCCTGCAGCAGCGGCTACTTCATCAATGTTTCCCTAGCTCGACTTTTACTTGTCCTAACTATGTTTTAAATAATACTGCACTGGTTATTTCTTTTTATATATATTTCTTCCGTTATTTCCTCAATAAATACATTTATTTTTTCATGGGCCTTTACTATCCCGATACATATAAGCAACTGAAGTCGCCCCTTAAAACAAGACAATTCTACTCCTATTTGAATTACCACTTCGAATATCAGTGACGTAACAACCAGGCAGTAAAACTTAGATGTAGCCGGCACACTACAAGTAGTGAACCTTCACATCTTCCCGCCCGGCACGGGAAGGCTGCGTCCCTACCTGTAACCTGGCTCAAGCTCCCCCCTATTCAAGACATCTACCTATGTATAAAAATCCAACTATAAATTTACCTATCCCCACTCAGCCCTTTAACAACAATACATTATTTACCTACCTAACTCAATATCGATTTCCCCAGCTGGTTTACCTAACACCTGGAAAACCCTTGACGAGATGACAAGTCCCTTGCTAAGGGATAGCATGCAACAGTCTGAGAAAGAAAAAGGTGTCTTATTGGGAAAAAAATTAAAATATTAAATCATGACACCTATTGCATTCTGGTATATGCTTAAATCAAGCAAAAACCAGGCAAAAAAGCTTGACTTCTTGTCCCATGACCTACCTAAGCTGCTAACGGAGCCCCAATTCGTTCAGAAACAACTTGCTTCGCATGACCATTTTAAACTAATGTTAAAAATGTTCAGTCGGTGCATGGTTGATGCCTCACGAAATAACCTATCCCAAGAAACCTATCCCTATCAGATATCTAGATAAATGTATTTCTTCTTCTTCTTCTTCTTCATATCCCAAGGTCCGACCCACGTAATGTAGTAAGACTTATAGCCTTTCCCCCTCTCTTATGGAGATAATGGGAGATCCACATTATTTAAGTCGTTCAATCAGGTTTAACACTTCCACCAAATGTGGTAGCCTGCAGGAGCGGCTACTTCATCAATGTTTCCCTAGCTCGAGTTTTACTTGCCCTAACTATGTTTTAAATAATACTGCACTGGTTATTTCTTTTTATATATATTTCTTCCGTTATTTCCTCAATAAATACATTTATTTTTTCATGGGCCTTTACTATCCCGATACATATAAGCAACTGAAGTCGCCCCTTAAAACAAGACAAATCTACTCCTATTTGAATTACCACTTGGAATATCAGTGACGTAATAACCAGCCAGTAAAACTTAGATGTAGCCGGCACACTACAAGTACCAAGTACCATCATCCTAAAGGGGTTACTTGGTCAAATTTTGTAGATCGTTAGGCCTCATTTACACTTTGCGAAGTGTAGGTAAGTGCAAGGTTCATACATTTGCTGTCAAGTGGCAAGTAGCAAATGTATGAACTTCGCACGTGTACTTCGCAAAGTTTAAGTCCAGCATAAATTGGATCGTTTCTAAACATTCAAAACAAAATCTAGTTAAAACAAGCCATGGAAGACCGGACCCAAACTGCGACTAAATCTGCCTAAATCCTAATTAGGATTCCTAAAGATAGAATACTTAGTGTAATGAACCCTTAAAGCCGGTAGCAAGTAGGTAATCTCTGATCTGATGTAAAACATATTTTTAAATTTGTTCATCGATACCTGCATGAAATCTGAGCGGATTGTACCTACCTTCTTTATTCCCACAGGACATTCCAGAATAACAGCGCTAAAATTTTAGTAACTATACCTACCTACTTAAGTACGTAAACATGTTTTATGGTCCATTATAAAGGGGACCATCCCCTTGATAACGGTCTATAAAGATTGTTCTTTTTATACACGTCCGTTTAGCAGATGTTATGTAAATTACATAATTATGACACATAAACACTGACTTTCTAGCGATGCTCTTTGTGGTTGTAAATTACTGTAATTTGCAATTCTAAAACTTGATGCATTACCTACTTTCAATTTGTTCAATTTTACCAATGGTATCTGCTATTATATCGAAAGTCTAATAGGTACAGAACAGGTATGGAGGAGTACCTTCAGATATTTCCTGACATCCTGGCTGATGTGTTTTGACGAGCGTCGGAAGCGGACGGTAGATCCATTAGAATTCTCATATTTCTGCTAGCCTGCAGAGTTTTGAACTAAATGGGCGGAGTGCCTTCGGTGGCTTCAAGCACGCGTCCGATGTTTTTCTATGACGTATAATATCGAACTAGTTAGGTATATTGGGGAAGGTTTATGTTACAGTAATGTCAAATAAAGCCCAATCGTTAACTCCTGCCTTCCGATCATGCGTGAGGAAGCTGTCCCTTGTTGGATGGATTAGGTACCTATGCTTTATATCTCACTCACGCACATGCCAACGTTTTTAGTCCGTTTTGAATAGGGTTCAAATTGAAATGATCCAGGCGCGCTCGTGGATCCCAACGCTGCGGCCACACCTTCCTGTATTGTGATTAAAACTTAATGTTGCTAGCTATGGGTATCGCTATGCTCTACTGCTGAGGCTACATCTGCAGGTATTCATTTTGAAGTCTCTATATTTATGTTAAAGTAAGAGATTAGATGTAACTAAAGAGTAAGTATCGGGCAAAAGAAATAGAGCACATTTTATACCTACTATTAAACGAGCAATATTTTATGTAAAGGTTTATTATAACATGTAATGCTAGTTGCATAATGATTTTTATCTACATCCATATCATAACTTCAATTTAATATGTTCAGAAGCGATAAACAAATGCCCTATATTAAGTAACCTTTATCTGTGGTTTTACTTTAATATTAACGTTAAAGTATTACATGTCATTAAAGTATTGGTTATCGCTGTAGTTGCATCTTAATGTTCACTTTAAAGCAGGGAAAGGGGTTTTCGATATGGTATTTGATAGACTTGTTTTTACAAACCCCAAGGCTGCGCTAAGCCTATCGTCGAATTCGTCGACTTAGTTCAATAAAAGGGCAACCAAACGATACAGTTAATTCGACTAAGCGCTAACCCTATCCCAATACCCCATCGTCTGTTACCTTATTTAAACTTAATCGAACGGTTTCAAGCTGGTTTAATTTCTATGCGCAAGAGTTTCGACTTACTATTGCGTTACCTAACAATTGATAGGGTAGCGGCAGTTAGTAGCCGCTTAAACGAGACAGTCAGAATTCGCCCGAATGCGCAAAAAAGACAGAAGCGATCAATGGGGTAAGTAATACCCAGTCAATGCTAAGTGCTTAAATATTAAACTACCTAAACCCTAATGAACTTGGTAAGCTCTATGGATGCGGTTAACTAATTCAAAGGGGTTCGCCCTAACGTTAAGGTAACTCAATCATAGGGTAACCACATCGATTGGCTAACCAAATGATGGGTTAGCCTACCGATAGGGTTAATCAAATGAAGCGGTTTCCCGGTCCCTGCTTTAAAGTAGCGGTGACCTTTAATGTGAACATTAATAAGATACAGGTACATTAAGATACTGGGTAACGACAGATACAGGTTTCTCACATATTGCAGAAAACTTAAGATATGTAGATAAAGTTATCTACGCGACTGTACGCATATTAGGCATTAAAACACTCGTGTATTAATGCCTTTCATTATGCACCAGCACCGGTCATATAAATAACTATTTAAGAACTATCTAATGCTACCTCACTCGAGGATATATACGTAGTATAAAAAATATCTTTGCTATACTTGTATGGGAGGCACCCGAAAAAAAAATGTATTCAATATTTTATTTTACATCTTTGTCGGCGTAATTGAATTGTATAGGTAACTATGCTAAATTACAGCTTTGTAGAACCGAGAGTCTCAGAGTTAACCGCGGACAGGCGGACAGACGGACATGGCGAAACAATAAGGGTTCCTTGTGACTACGGAACCCTAAAAAGGTGATAGTGGATAACGACTTTTTATAAAAAGTTTGCACTACATCGTAAGACATTTAACGTACTCTGACCTGATTATTTCCTTTCCTTTCCTAACCTAACCTCAACGGGCGCACATTCGTTGTGATAGCGGCATTTTGGTTTAAGAAGATTGTGAAGCTAAAAATTTCCATACAATATGCGAAAACGTTTTTCTCCCCTTAAACCTAGTCCGATTTTTACGAATTTTGAATATGTTGTAGATATCATGAAAAACTATGTCTGTACGTTTTCCTTTACACGAAAATATTTCTTAGAATGAAACAAATTGAAAAAACAATTAAAAAAACAAAAAACCGCCTTCAAAAAGCAAAATATAACTTCTTTAAAATGGTAGGTAAATAGGTCAGTCCAACAGAAGTCTGCTTTTGGTTAAAATATTGTTGGACGCCGACTTCAGTTGGACTGACCTATTTACCTACCATTTTAAAGAAGTTATTTTTTGCTTTTTGAAGGCGGTTTTTTGTTTTTTTAAACATTTATTTTATTTTATACTTTTTAGTGATCCTATTTATCCTGTTACGTAGCTCCACTTCTAAATATTAATAAGAAACTATAGAACATTTCAAGCTCGCCGCAGACAACGCCGCGGGAATGTCATAGTCATATTTAAACCTTAATGTGCTTCGTCATAGTTGCTCAACTTCCTTTATCGAAATATCTTACCGCCTCCCTTGAAATAGGTACCGTTAAGGAGTTCCGGTGGCCATCTATGGTCTTCATCATCAGTTCCACTTCACCATATAGTACTTTTCAAAAGCAAATGCATGAGTTACAGTGAAAAATACCAAAATCGCTATAGGTGTGCCTATAATCTCTCGTGCTCTTGATTTCTCCATGATCCCATCATCAGATCCTGACGTGGTGACAATGGGACCAACTAGAAATTATACCCATTCGAACAACGAAAAAATTTTTCAAATCGGTCCAGTGGTCTTCGAGTAATCGGGGAACATACAAAAAAAAAAAAAAACCCGACGATTTGAGAACCTCCTCCTTTTTTTGAAGTCGGTTAAAAAATAGAAACGTACAGACCTAGTTCTTTATAATAACTACAGCATATTCAAAAATCGTGCAAATCGGACTTGATTTAGGGGGTGAGAAACGTTTTCGCCCGGAGCTAAATTTGTATGGATTTTTTTTGACAGCTACGCGATTTTAGCGGCCCTTCACAATCCTCTTAAGTTAGTCATTTTTATCAATAAAACTTACCCTAATATTACTGGTTACACGAGTTCTCATTCATGTTTTTTGAAATAATGTTAAAATAACGAAATAAGCAAGATGGGAACTGTCAGATTTTGGTCTTGAATTAGATTTTCAAAACGAAAATATGCCTTTTTGTAACTTCTGTTTTACAAGCTTTTATTTAACTTACAATGTATATATGTATGTATGTATGTATGTACGGGTCAAATCTTGCAAATTTGACCCACTTCCCGGTTTCCGATGAAGCTGATAATTTCCATACACCTTTAGGTCTGATGACAATACAATAATGTAGTGCCATCGAGCTGGTCTGATGATAGAGACTCAGAGTGGCCATACGAACTCCTAAATTACACATGATAAAACCCTCGTGTTAGGGCTCGTTAGATCATCTTGCCGAGTAATTAGATGACGACTGTGCAAAAAAAAAACGGCACGTCGGTCTTTTTACACGACTGCCGAAGGAGGAGGGCTGTGTGTATCAGCGTATATGTATATGTATGTATGTTCATTCCTTTGTGACCCTCTAGAAACTAAACGCGTGGGCCGATCTTGATGATTCTTATGTCAATCGATTTGTTTTAATCTTGTGAGTGTCACAAAAGATATGACAGTAAACAAAATTCAATATAGTAGCAAACAGACGCTATATGGGCGTTTCTTTAAAAGTTTGTACCTAGTTAAGGACTAAAATTAAGAAACGTTAACTTTTCCGCTGAGTTACGAAAATTAGCTATACTTGTTATAGGACAAATGGTGGTATCTCAGACAAAACTCCTGCAGCAAGTGCAAGCATATTACTAACGGGTGAGGATTGAATCTATTTCATTTATTGAATTTGAGATACGGCTAATTGGCGCTGAGAGGTAGTATATAAATGTACGACAAATTTTCGTAACTCAGCGGAAAAGTTAACTTTTCTTAATTTTAGTCCTTAACTAGGTACAAACTTTTAAAGAAACGCCCATATGATAAAAAAGTAAAAAAATTAAGGCTACGAACTATGACAAGTTTTATATACCTATCATTGAATAGGTATATAAAAATATTTTTTAGGTTTCTTTCATAATTTTTAATTTTGAATGATCATTTAGGATTTATAACTATTTAAAGTTGGTTAGCAACAGTTGGTTTTTTTAAAGCTTGCTTTTTGTTAGACTTGTTTGATTATGGAACTCGTCAACGTTTGCAAAATGCAGCTTGCCTAGGCTCACAGGTCTAAAGTGGTGTTTGTCCTCAGGTGTACCCGAGCCCGGGGGCGGCGCGCGGCGTGTGGGCGCTGCCGCAGCCGCCCCCCTGCAGCATGGCGGCCGAGGAGGCGCTGCCCCCCTGCTCGCCCCTGTCCCCCGACGCGCCCGCCGCCCCACCCCGCACTTTCACCAGCTTTTACCACCATTCCGACCTACATCAGCTGATCTTCGAAGCAGTGAGGTCTAGGTAGGTCATATGCGTACCGACTAACGACCTACACCGCCTGATGCATGGTGGTAAAGCTAGCCGAATGTCGAAATGTATGATGCATGCGCGACAGCTCAGCTTGCGTAAATCCTGTACTTTTTTTTACAATCGTTAATATGCGTGAGATGCTATTATTCCTCTAGACGCACGTTACTGGACGATGCAACTGACTGAATCCTTTCATGCTTACGCTCACTTCGAAATCATATGATTGACAAGGTTTAATTCCGGCGTATAGGGATACTCCAATGTTTAAGCCGCTGGCACGCAATAATCTGTGAGTATGTTATGTTTCAGCGAAGTTTCAGAGATGGAGCGTCTGGTGGAGAAGCTGGGCGTGGAGGTGCTGAGCGCGCGCGACCAGCATGGCTACACGCCTGCGCACTGGGCGGCGCTGGACGGCAGCGTGGCCGTCATGCGCTACCTAGTGGAGCGCGCCGCGCCTGTCGACCTCTCCTGCCTGGGCACTCAGGTACCATCACGGACATGAAAAACACTATAGAGCTACATACACATACATACCTTCACGCCTGTCTCCCAATGGGGTATACAGAGACCAGGTAGCTCCAGGTGCACCGGTCTAAACATACAACTTTCGCTTCCTCAATATTCATTAACCTCTCCATTCACGTATTCGTCGGTACCGGGTGCTTTTGATTTGGCCCTTATTCAGTACATCGCGAATTTGATCACTATAGAACCCTGTTAAAATTTAACGTTAAGCGTTAACTTACAAAGAAAGTACTTAATAACCCAACTAGCAAAAAAGCTATATACCGCATGAGTTAAAAGGGAAAAACTCTTATACATGTTTCATAGAGGCATTCATTTTGCATATTTCCATAGGAAAGCATGTTTAAAGTGCGTTTTGCTAATATGGCGTTTCAATCTTATTTTGTAACTATACTCGTTTATATAACGGATTTATAAGGCCCGTATGTGGCATGTGACTTATAAAAGCGTATATTATGGCTTTCTGGCCATATAATATTTTAGGCTTATTAGCGATTTGGTCACATACTTTTTGTAAAATTAATATGGCCGTTATAAAATCATATTAACCTCATTATGGTATATTGCGTCTTTAAAAAAACGCTAAAGGGCAAGTTATATAGCTTTTATAAAACAGAATAACTTTATTTGACCTCTATAAAACATCTAAAGACTAAGCTATTATTATTAAAAATATACTTGACTAGAATCTTACATAACTATATAAGGTCAGCCATTTTTTTTACATATTTGGAGTAAATAAACATATCTACTTAAATGGGTTCCGTGGATTTATTTTCTACTAATTCTGAAAATGACACGTTTGGTGAAGACAATTTGGAAGCCGTGATTATATCAATAATGTGATCGTAAATTGGAAATGTAAATAGGTAGGTACCCACAAAACTGAGACCAAAAAAATTTACGTGAAATTAAAGTTTTATTTCCTCTTCAGTATTAATAACACGTGATGGCAAATGCACAGAAATTTGACAGTGGCATCCAAAGCATTTTTCACTCAATGTAAAATGTGTAATTTGCCAAGGCCATTTATTTCCGCAAATAACTGGATAAAGATAAAAAAAAGATAAAAGATGTTTATTCAGTAAGTAGGCCGCACGGGCACTTTTACACGTCAAAAATCTACCAGCGCTTCGCAAGAGACCACTGCTGAGAAGAAACGCCGCAAGAAACTCAACAGTCAGTCGTTTTTTTAAAAATTACTTATTCAATTATAGAACTTAACCTAGCATTATATAAAACAATGAATTTAACATTAAAATATATATATCATGCGTAGTTGAGCAGGAAAATGTGTCAAAACTCAGTATGTTCAGATGAACTCTTAAATAGTAATAATAATAATTATATATATATATATATACATATACTTACCCATGACGGTGCAAAACAACCGCATAGTTTTGATACATTCTCCTACAGAAACCGTGTCCCCTAGACAATAATTATACCTACAATATTTAGATATTTTCCTGACTAAGCTATTACTAAGTTATTTAGGTGTTTAATTTAGGCCAAGCATTTTTATCTGTTAGATAGTCCTCGACCCTATAATAAGCTTTCGACATCAACGACTTTTTCAAGTAATTTTTAAGTGCTGGAAATGATAACTTTAAAACTTCGTCAGGTAATTTATTATAGAAATGAATGCATTGACCAACAAATGATTTATATACCTTACGGACACGAAATTTTTTAATAGCAATTTTATTTTTATTTCTTGTATTCAAATTATGTATATCACAATTCTTAACAAAAGAGTCTTGATTTTTAATGACATAAATAATATTCTCATAAATAAATTGCGACGCTACTGTCAAAATACTAATTTCTTTAAATAGTAATCTTAAGGAATCACGGGAGTTTAGGTTATATATGGAACGAATGGCTCTTTTTTGTAACACGAATATAGTCTGTATGTCAGCAGCTTTGGAGGAAATCATCTTTTAGCAAGAAACGATCCTGTCCATAGTAACTACCATCTTGATACCGCACAGCACAAAAGTTTTTCTACAGCTGAACGAACCCTACAATCTTTAAATAATTATGGTTGATTGCATGCCTATTTCTTGCTAATATAAAGATGTAAGCCTTTTAGATTTTTTATAATGGCAGAAGATATGCCATTACTTCTCGTAGTGGAATATTAATTAGTACCTATATTAAAAATAAAATGTCTAATTAAATACTAAAATGAAAGAACTTAAAAGGGGCATTAAAAATATTCCATAAAACCCACCCACTATTGTCATAAAACTGATTTCGCACGTAGAATTTCAGTATCTATAGTGCAACCATCTTACATAACATTCATGGTTATTATTAACAATACATTATTGACACTTAGTGAAATAATTTCGCGCAAACACAAACGAGATAAATTAATAAACCTGTAAACCAATAACTTCTTTTAAATGTATTTCGTTAACCTAGTATACGGGGAATTCGCTTAATAGTCGTATTTTACTAGCGATTACAAGGGTCATTTGTTACATAAAACCTAATGTGTCCAGGTTAAGGCTAATTAGCATGCAGTATGCTTTTTTATGACTAATATAAAGCTGGTTATATGGTAAACTATAAAACGGTTACAAGGGTTTTGTTCTTATAAATTGTGCCCAAAGTCGGTCTTATTACCTAAGTAACATCAAAATTAATCATGGCTTTCCACGACAGGTTTCTATAGCGGCTTAACATTTTTAAACTCTTAATGACGGCTCTTTACTATTGCTAAGGTAAAAAAGACTACGATTATTTGCATTAATATTTAAGTATGGTCACTACAGTTGGATCTCGTATGCCACAGGTGAAAACAACCTCTGCGGGGCCTGTTATATACAGCTACAAATTTACAATTTACATGTTAAATACAAGTTTTCATTTGACACAACCTTGACCAATGATGACCAGCTATTTGAGCATTGTTGCCAGTTTAGACCTGTCAATTGGTTACTTACAGCTTCATAAAACGTGCCCCAGGGCTTGTCAAATGGAAACTTAACCTGTAAATTGTAATTTGCAGCTTTATAAAACAGGCCACTGGTGTCTCGGTAGGTATTTTTGCAGCCTACAAGGTGGATATAATTCATATATGTAATTGAGTACCACCAAAATATCTACGCCTACTCACAGGTACTCACAAGGTGCTGCCCAAACCGAACATTCGAAATAGGTAGGTACAGTCAAGTGCAAAATAATGTTTCGAAAGAATCCTCTCGTAAATATGTTACGAAGTTCTTATTACACTGGAATAAGGTGTATTATGGGATATATTTTGAGATGTTACTTTTCCCCATATTTTTACACTTGACTGTACTATCGGCCCAATGGAACCCAGACAACCCATAGAACAGTGTCACAGTGACGTTATGAAACAACTTGTTTGACATTTCTCACGACTTCAATCATATCGTCACTGTGACACAGTTCTATTGTGGGTCAGGTTTCCATAAACTTAACTTCGGAACCCAGTAACTTTTTAACTTTTATCTTGTAAATATATTTTGTTCGCTGTATGTAGCATGTCTCTCTATGTAGTTCCGTGCGTAATAAAATGTATTTACTTATTTACCGGCAGGGCCCGCGCCCCATCCACTGGGCCTGCCGCAAGGGCCACGCGTCCGTGGTGCAGGTGTTGTTGCAGTCCGGCGTCGCAGTGAACGCTGCTGACTTTAAAGGTACAATAACAACCGTGAGGTTTACTACTGTTAGAGAAGAGAAGAATTAAGAAAATTCCTAGGCGGGACTAGATATTGTACAAAATAATAAATCCATTGCTACTCAAAATAGGCGATTGCATATGCCTTATATAGTTAGATATGCTAGCATGTAAATAAAAATATATAGGTAGGTACCACCGTTAGTATAGCGTTCTCGAGGAAAGGTACATTCGGCCTTATACCTTGCTACCTTGTCGCTTTAACGCCATTGAAAGAATAAGTATATTATTTTTATGGCTAGGTAAAGGCACACGAGCACTCAGGCCAACTGATGGTAAGTGAAACCGAGACACATATTCATTTGAATTCTAATGACTAGATCTCTAGACTGTAATCCTAAGACTTCAAATACGTTGCCAACCCTGAGGACTAAGATGGAATGCCTCTATGCCATTTCACCAGTTGTCTTATCCCCACACCGGATCACAACAATGCGAATACTGCTTGGCGGTGGGTAAGATGGTAGCGATCTGAACGGTCGCTGCACAGGTCCTGCCACCATCAATAGTGCAGAAGTTCAAACATAAGTAACGTTAAAAGTGACAAAGCACTAAAGTGTACAGGTACTATAAGGCAGACAGTACGTTTTAAAAAAAAAAGTTTATTGTATATATATGAAACATATACTTTATGTCATCAACAAGAAATGCTCAATCTTAAGAGACTTTAAACCCCTTCCACACGATACAATTTTACGACCAATTTGAGTAGATTGGCAATCGAATTGTGCAGTGATGTGTGGATAGAAATATGAAATCGAAAGTCATCGGTTGGTCGGGTGGTGTGGACGCTACCTAGTTGGTATATTTTTTTACTTAACCGTGCACCTTCACGCAAGTCCGTTCAGCAGGGGTTTTTTATTATTGCCAGGCCTGACTCCTCTCATGACTGCCTGCATGTACGGCAAGACCGCCACAGCAGCCTACCTGCTCGGCATGGGCGCGGCTACGCGGCTGTCCGACATCAACGGAGACACCGCGCTGCACTGGGCCGCGTACAAGGGCCACGCCGACCTGGTCCGCCTGCTCATATACTCGGGGGTCCCGCTGCACTGCACGGACAACTTTGGTTCTACTCCGTTGCATTTGGCTTGCTTGTCTGGAAACCTTACGTGTGTGAGGTTGTTGTGCGAAAAGGTATGCTTCTAATGATTTCTAAATAGTACCTATGTACCAGACGTTTAGCCTGGTAGCTTGGTAGTGACTCTGCCTACACAGCTGGCAGGCGCGGGTTTGATTCCCGGTATAGACAGATATTTGTGTGATGAGCACGAGTATTGTTCCTGTGTCTTGGGTGCTTTCTATATGTATATTAAGTATGTATTTCTCTATAGTATAACAATGTTTATCATTTTTAGTACCCATAGTACAGTCTTAGTGTACAGTTGACTACAAAGAGAGGTATTCACTTTTATTTTAACCTTATTACAATGCAATAAGGTGAAAAAGTGGATAACCTACATCAATTTTTAAATACTTAGTTGAGTGTACAAGGCTAGAACTAAGTTTAACACTAAGTCAATTTGTAACAGTTGTGTGTGTTTGTCCCGTGGTCCTCTGTAACACCCGTACATTTTTATACGTAAAAACCTTCCACTTGAATCACTATATCTATTGATAACCTGCATTAAAGTCCGTTCCGTAGTTTGAAAGATCTAAGCGTAGGTACATACAGAGGGACAAGCGAGAAGCGACTTTGTTTTATACTATGTAAAGATCACTTGAGCCTTTAGTTTGCTTACTGCGGACATACAGGTACCTACCGCTTGTAGCCTTGACTTGAAGGTACAAATAGACGGCAACCACAACACATTCGATCTCACAATAGCACGTGCTACGCTATTAGTAGGAGGAGTAGGTACTTACCTAATAATATAGGTACCAATTTTGTTGCTAATTACCCTCAGGTAAAAGCCGAACTGGAGCCTCGAGACAAGAACGGCAAAACTCCGCTTATGTTGGCCCAGAGCCACCGTCATGCGGAGGTGGTCAAACTCCTCACTAAAGAGATGAAACGCAAGTCCCATTGGATGCCGCCGCTGTCGGAGCTGTGGGCTCTGCTGTTTGGCGGCGCCGGCGAGTCTAAAGGACCATTGCTATTTTTCCTGGTGTCTGTTCTGCTGTGGGGCTATCCTATGTATGTTTTCAGGGTGAGTATGTCCAGCAACAAATATTCAGGACTAAGTTTTGCCATGGACGTAGAAGTCGATTCTCATATCGCGGTATAGGTAGGTATCTCCTCGAAAAATATCCGTTTCCTGCATAAGAAGTACTGCATGTACGTATCCGGGCAGTGAGTAATAAAATTCACATCACAACCAATGTTGAGAATAAGTGGTTGAGAAACAATGTACCTATCTCAACTCAATGTAAACTGAGAAGCATGGAACAACAAACAAACTTTAGCATTTGTAGGAATAGTAATAGGGTTCTTATCTAGATGTCTGAGGTAGACGTAATTATGTAAATAAGTATGGTAAAAAAAACTGGCCCTTCATAAAATTCGTACTACTTATACCTAGATACTTTTAAGAAAATTGGGCAGTAGCAAAGGGAACTTTTTTTTTAAATTATTCGGTGAAAAGTTGTGGATTTTGAATATTTCTTAACTTGTTTTATTGTTAACATAAATGATTCAAATTCAAACATATTCTATGGACAGTTTAAAAAATATTTTTGTTCAAAACAGGCAACTTTTTTTCCTCCATACATTTTTCTATGGAACCAATATCCACATAATTTTTCACTACCTAAATATTTTTTGTCTCAAAAACCAGTCATAGGATTTTATTACCGTCTAATTATTTTTATATATTAATCAAGACACGTAACATATATTTTTTTAATCAAAATCACCGATTTTTTTTTTCCATACTTTCCGTGCCTTTCCCGTGAACTCAAATTTCGTTGTAATAAAATACTAATAAGTATTATTGTTATTGGTAGCGCTCTAAGCTTATTTTCAGCCTGATTACACTATTTGTTCCAGTGTATCCCTCTGACGTGGAACACGCTGCGGCTGTCGCACTACTGCTTCCTGTACTGGAACGCCATCATGTGGCTGAGTTGGGTGATCGCCAACCGCCGCGACCCCGGCTACATCCCCCAGAACTCCGACACCTACTACCGTGCCATCAGACAGATTCCCTACTATGACAAGTGGAAGAAAAGGAATGTCATTCTATCTCGGCTGTGCCACACGTGTCGGTGTCTGCGCCCACTTAGGTAAGAAAATCAAACTGAGAATTCTTTGAACTTTGTGCCTACCACTTCAGTTAGGTGATGGAACCAGTGTTGGACACTTGGCTGACATCGCAGGCACTAATAATGGCGACTGAACTTTAAATTTAAAGATTATGCAGTTATAAATTGCTACATACATACATAAACTGACGCCTTCATTCCCAGAGTGGGGTAGGTAGAGCTACAGAATTACCAACAAGTCAACAACTCTAATAACTTGTTGATAATTCTGTACCTAACCACATTTTGCACAGGCTAAGATGTTTACCAGTGTCCAGTGTGTGACAAGTTGCAAGCCCATCGCCTAACAGTACTACAAGCCTTTATTCCCTTAAAATAAATAAATAAATAATAAATTGATAGTTTCAAAATAAATGAATCTTCTTTAAAATAGTAATCAAGGTGTCCAACACTTTATAGATACTTATTTATAATGATTTATTTATGTTTTGATTTTTTAATCACTAACACTACTTACTATTATTATTTTTGTATAAGCCTATAAGGAGGTACTTTTGCCTACTTAGCCGAGTCGTTCTAATCCATTTAATTTAATTTCATCATTCGGAAACCCCATATAAATCGTTGGCAAATTCTTGAGGAAGGAAAATGCGTAGTTTTACGTAATACTCGTACTTAATGAAGTTGGTACACACTTATTAGGTACTTACTTACGGTCAAAACTAAGAGCAATCTGGAAAGTAGGTATGAACACGTTTAGTTAATTTGGGAATTAATAAAAAATGGGAAATCGTAAAATCGTACGGTCATTGAATACGTATCCCAACGCCTCTGGCTTTGCTCTCCAAATGCCCGCGTAAACCTGGTACCTAACATAAGCTTAAGAAAAGTTTTGCTTATTGCCACACACCAAGAATATTTTCATTTTTTTTTTTTTACAATTTATATGTTGAGTTCTTAATTTAATGTTTCGCAGGGCAAAGCACTGCCGCATCTGCAAGCGCTGTGTGGCGTACTTCGACCACCACTGCCCGTTCATATACAACTGCGTCGGCGTGCGGAACCGTATGTGGTTCTTCCTATTCGTGATGAGCGTGGCGATCAACTGCACGCTGTCCATCTACTTCGCCTGCTACTGCCTCCTGCTGGAAGGCTTCGGCCTTCTGTATCTGCTGGGGTTGCTCGAAGCGCTCACCTTCTGCGCGCTTGGGTGGATCCTTACATGTACTTCCGTATGTATTTTACTTGTGTTACTTTAAGCATTTGATACTTAAGTTACATTATTCCATAATAACTAACTAACTAGGTCATATGTAAAGTACCTATTTGTAGTAAAGACTATAGGTAAAAAATTTAAGTAAAGCTCCTCTTGCATGTAGTAGTAATACATCTGCATAGACGGTTCGACATTCTATATTTGAAATTTGACGTAAATTCCATATAAGTTTTGTACACAACTACATGTAAGAGGAGCTTTACTTAAGTTTTTTACCTATACACCACTTACAGTTTGGCAAAAAGGAGTTTGCAGAAAGTGAGTGAGGGAACTGGGGCAAAGATGCAAATGCTACTAACGATTTTCTTTTCTATCGCTCAATATGTATGGGATGACAGTTCACCACGTGGTTTATCGTAACGCACGAGAATGTCATCCCATACGTTTTGAGTGATAGAAAAGAAAAACATTAGTAGCATTTGCATCTTGGCTAGGGCTACAATTTGGTAACATGATCCAAATTTAAGAACTTTTGGAAGGCTGAAAATTTGTATACAAAATGCGGTTACCTTTTTCTGCTCTTAAACCAAAATATTTCGTGGAGAAACAAATATGCTTAATGTGGTGGTTGCCACTTAAGAATATTGTAACTCCACCTGCCACACGTCATACTCTTTTTTTTTGCCAAGCCATTATTAGTTAGGCTGGTTTTTTTTACCAATGTAACAAAAATTATGTTTTATATTTACATTGTTTCCAGATTCTCCACGCCTGTATGAACTTGACAACCAACGAAATGTTCAACTACAAGCGATACCCGTACTTAAGGGACAAGCGGGGCCGCTACCAGAATCCGTTCTCGAGGGGACCCATCATGAACTTGTTCGAGTTCTTTGTCTGTCTGCCGGACAAGTGTGACGAACAGGATCTGTTCCACGAGGAGAATATTTAACATCAGGCTTACGTTTATAATTGTTGACTATATTTGATCACGCTCGAGCTTGATAAGAAACAGAAAGGGTTGCTAACCTGCCAAGCGCCTGAACGTACGAAGTGAGCAAGGTCAGCAAGACCACCACGGCTTGACTGAGCTAACATGAGCTGCCCGCGACACTTACTTGAGCCATCTCATCTATTTAGGAAGGAACAAGAAACGTCAGCCAGCTAACGCTATCTCATCAATGCACCTAACGTGAAGTAGCCTCTTGAAAGATATGAAATATTCCGAAATTTAATTTTTTATACAGTAAATTGGCCACATGAGGGCTCTTTTACACGTCGGGTCGGTAATATAGAGTGAATCTACCAGCGCTTCGGACAAGACCATCATTGCGGAGAAGAAGCGCCGCAAGAAACTCCAGCAGGTCATTTTTTCAATAATATTATTTATTTCCATCATCAAATAGCCTTGATTGGGAACCCATACCCAATCTTTTTTATACTGCGGCTTCCTTTACATGTTGTTTTTTTGTGGCTCCCTTGTAAGAGATGTGTGTACTCAAAACTTCACATGCTGGTGGTTTTATTTTATTTTTATTTATTTATTAGGCAAACCAATGATGTGAGCATACCGGTTCGCGACGCACCTAGGTCAGCGCCGCCATGACGCCCCAAGGCGTCGCGACGCACAGTTAGTGATTTCCTGGCCTATGGGTATTATTTACCTTATACTGGATTTAAGAGTTTAATACAATTAAGTAATGGGGTCGGTTTGGTGCCTTGCAATAAATAGTAATAATGTGCACAGATTCATAGCTACAATTGTACAACTATTTAACCAGATAGCACTCTAGCAATTTTTATCGTTAAATTTTATTTATTTCTATTTTAGATTCCAATGAATCTTAAGCAAATAAACTAATTTCAAGCTACAATTACCTACTTAATTTCTCCTACGGACCCCCAGTAGTACACTAACGCCCTTACTAACCTAACGTGGAATAACCGTGGGGCGCGTCTTCGTGGATTAAAAACCATATCATTCTCTCATTCTCTCAATGTGTGTGTAAACTGGAAAAAAGGAACGGAATAAACTTGAGGGATAGGAATTAAAATGTTTATATTCAATTTCAAAATCTAATAAACATAAAACAACAATATCAGTATGTCTACGACATAAGTAAGTATACGAAATCAGACTCACAACAACGAGTCATCCAAATGTGCCTACGTAATTTGCTTCTACGACAGGAAGATACGTGCAAGTGTGTTAAACAGTTTACTTATACGTATTAGTTCAATTCACTTCTTACATACAGGCTTCCAAGTATTTACTACTAAGCAGATAAATTAGAGTTACACCCTTTTTCCACTGGATTGCATTTCTAATGTAAGCAGTAGGTTCATACGGACGAATGAGCCAATAGATACTCTAATATCACAAACATCTCCACACGTCAGTCGAATACACACTGTACCAACAAGTAATACCCATGAATTAGTCCTGCTAAGTTCACGGCGAAGCTCTAATCTCTTTGTGCATACAATACTATTACACTCTTAAATTTATTATATTATATACCACATATGCTAATAAAAATAATTTAGATGTCACTAGTCTACCAGTTAAAATAAACTTCTATATGTAATTACTTACTGGGCTATTTCAAGCATAATTTAACTTGAAGAGGATTGATAAAAATTGGAAAGAGGCTATTGAGTTAATTTTCAAATCCTTATAATGCTATTGGTTATACTAGAAGAATGCTAAAAAAGCATTCAAAATCCAGACAAAATGATATGTGGTCTATAATACTGATGTGTTATCACAAACTAAATACCACTTTAAAGAGGTCATTCAAATCTACATCATACATTATAAATAATACGAAACTAACATTCTTAGTCGACGCATAGTCTTACTATTCCGTCTTACTGAATCAAAATTGCATACAGACTTAACTTAAATTAGACCCTAAAATGAGGAAGCTCAAAATAATCAGTACGTTAAGAAGAATGAAGATCTAATCATCTTTCGGATTTATTCGAATAGCCGCGGCGACCTCGTCCTTGGGCTGGTCCTGGTCGCCCCAGCCCCACAGCGTGTGCGAGCCGTCGCCGGTACGCTTCACGCGGCTCTGCACGATCTCGTCGGACACCGTCTTCATGTCGTAGGCCCAGCCTAACTTAGCGAAGAAATTGATGAACTTGGTGGTGAAGTTTAATCTGTGGTTACCGAGCTCCGCCGTCTTGTAGTCCCACGGGAACGTGTGGTGGTAGTTGTGGAACCCTTCCCCGAAGGCAAATAACGAGACGGACATGTTCTCCGAGGGTTTGATGGATTTGTCGTAGGGCTTGTCCCCCCACTTGTGGGCCGCGGAGTTGACCAGCCAGGTGATGTTCAGGATGAAAGCGTAGCGGAAGAGCGCGGCGACGAAGAACGCGTTCTTCCAGGACTCGCCCCAGTAGTACACCGGGATCACCGTCGGCAGGATGAAGCAAGCAATCGGCATAAGGGCTAAGTAGTATCTAGAACAAAAAATACATTTTTTTTAAATAAAAGCCCACAAAAGAGGTCCTGCAAGCCTACTACATAATGAGAAATAAAATACCACTATAAGCGATGTATCATATAGCAATATTATTATTCTCAATAGAAATAAATAAATGCGCTTTTAGTCCTGGTATTTAAGTAGTGTAGTGTAGGCCTTTTGTTATAAATAATAAAATTAAAGAAAAAATAATATTGCTGTAGTCATATTATTAGAATTGGAATCAATTTCCTACACTCTCTTAAATGCGAGGAAAATTCGGAAAGGCTAATAATAATACAGTGGGTACCTAGTTACTTGAAATTGATTAATACTTTTACTACACATATTATAGTCATTTATTACAGCAATTTAATACTAGAGTAAATGCAGTTAAGGATCGTCGCTTGTGATACTGATAAAGTATGTATAATGTATATAGATAGAGGATAACAATGTACGCGTTACAGCGATAGAACGTTCCAAGCTAGGTGAGTCATGAATTGCAATTGCAATCATTAAATGATCTCATGAAATCATAAAAGACTTTACACATTTTGGTTGAAGTAAATTTGACTACCCGTGTTTCCAATGTGTAAAAATGACATATTATTTATTTTATTTTTTCTTGTACACTATGGTATACTGGTTTCAGTAAGTTTTCAAACGCCAGCCACGCAGGGGTTAAGTAAATCTTGTTAACCACAATCAACATCGATAGGGTGTTCATTATCAAAGTATTCATTTATGTTATTTAGTTTACAGCAAGTTTCTAAAGTATCTGTTCTGTAGTTCTGGATTAACCAGCTTGCTAAAAAGAAAGGATATTTTCATAGCAAAGGAATAGAGTACTTTGTTTACTAATAAACGGGTGCGCCAAAGTTCATATAAAATTGCAACTCCGATTATTGGAACTCCGAAAACTTTTCTCATACCATTTTACATCATAATGATCACTCTTCATACTCTTCATAATATTTTTTAATACTAATGATTGGAACTCATACTCATCTGAATTCATAACGCCAATATTCATGGAACGTACACTTTTTAGAATTTCTTAAATATCTTACGTGTAGATAAAATTAGGTTAGGTTAGATTAGATTTATAACAATCCTCAAAAAGTAAGTTTCTTGAAAAAATGCATTATGAATTGCGATAATAATGACTTAAAAAAAAGTATGAACAAAAAGTATGAGCAATTTTTTCGGAGAAATGATGACGATGACGTATGATGAGTATAGACAAAAATCGTTATTTGTACTTATAAAAAAATCTAAAGACCAATTTTATATGAGCCAATATGGACCCCTAATATACTCTTAAAAGTTAAGTAAAATTGTATTGTGTTCTGTTAATGTGGCAATAGACAAATTTTCTTTTTTTTTTTAACTAAAATAGGATACAATATTTTCGTCATATTCCTTTTCAATCCATATTAAATTTGGAGGATAGATTATAGAACTAATAATAATTGTTAGGAATGAGACAGCATGTACTCACTTCTTTTGGAAGCGCAGTATGGGGTCCGCGTACAAGTCGCTGAGGTCGAGCCCCTTGCCCTTGCGCTTGAGCTCGGGGTGCTTGCGCACGAGCAGCCAGCCGATGTGCGAGAAGAAGAAGCCGCGCGTGGCGTTGTGCGGGTCCGCGTCCGTCTCCGAGTACTTGTGGTGCATGCGGTGGTCGCGCGCCCAGTCTATCGCAGAGTCCTTAACAACAAAACAGAACATTATTATATGTGATGCAAAAGTATGAAATAAAAAACCAGAGCTGTAGGGGGAAGTGGGGCAGATTTATGCACGGGCACAGCAATACACCAGCACTATTTTGTTAACAACAAAAACCATGTAACCCACATTGTAAAGAAAAAGTTAACAAATATAATCACATCATAAAACCTCAATTTATTTTAAAACTGGCTTTAAAGGATAAGGTTCTTAATTCAACAAATAAGTAATTACTTTTTCTTAACAATTTTTTTTCATTAGAAAAATGTTTTCTAATTTTTAAATCATAGGTACTTGTTTACATATTGTAAACAATCATAATCTCCCTATTGCACCAGTTATCAGATACCAAGGATAAAAAAAGCCCCAACGCAAGTCTGACTGATAAGAATAAGACGTGAATAATGTGATAAGATAAGGTAGATAAATCAATCAAAATATATATCTGTCTCTTTACCCATCTTATTCAGAAAGCATTCTTATCGGTATCTCCTGTATAAAATTAGTGTTTAATAGACCAAGAGAAAATCTGTTTATGCATCATGACCTTGCAAACCAAAACAGGTATGTGTGCACACGCTAATGGAGTATTCAAGACATGCTTTGAACATTATTATGTATTGTAATACCAATATCCTGTGACCTTCTCTAGTACAGCTTGAACGGCAAGGATGTTATGTTACCTCTTTAAAACAAACATCCTGAGACCCATAAGGCAAGCAAAAAAAAATGACTGTTTTCTTGAAGTAAAATTGTATAGTTCGCACACATTTTCGCAGAAAATTGTTTAGTAGGTATAATAAATAATCTCACATACATACACAATCCCTGAACATATAACACTCATTTTTTGGGCTGACATGTAAAACAATATAAACAATTGGGCATTACACTATAGTAATGCCAAATGGGATGCACTATAGGATGCGAAAAGCACAAGACCGGTCTGAGTGGAGAGCCTTGGGGGAGGACTATTTCCAGCAGTGGAAGTCTTTTGGCTGACATGATGTCATGATGAATGCCAAATAATAATTTTACATTCAAGCTGGTAGTTTAATAGGTACTGTATTCAAATTATAAATAATAAAATGTAGTAGGTATCCATAAAAATTATAAATCTAAAATCTTACCTGGAATGCAATAGTGTTAAAGATGACAAGAATCACACGCAGTGGCCATTTAGCCTTGTAGGACTTATGGGCCCAAAGCCGGTGAGCCCCAGCTGTGATCCCGAGCCCCGAAGCCACATACAGGAGGTAAGCTGTTGTAACAATATTAGTTGAGTCATACATAACATAACAAAAAAAAAACTATTACAATGCAATATAAGTACTTGAACTATGAGCTAGGAGATAATACATGACATGACCTTTTTACATAGTGAACAAAAAATAACTTATTTTGAAAGTAATTACAAGAAATTAAGTGCCATTAATGAATTACCTATGTTATTTTAAAAGATATGATTTTAATTACATATCAGTTCATCAGTGCATGTAGTAAAAGATTTTTTTTAACACTTCTAACCATTACTTAAGTAATTAAAACAAATGATTGGCAATTAGAGGTGAGAGGACTTGCTGACTATGTTGAAGAAGGTACCTTATAATGTTTTGTTTTGCTAGTTGAGATATATGATAAATGACTGATAGTCTGATATAAAAACTATTAATAGAACGAATTTTATAGCAAGCGTAAAGATGGATACAATGGAGAGACGATGGATAATTCTGATAAGCTTACCAAATATATCCGTTTGCCATTTCGCAGAAACCAGGAACAAATAACCTCCGTAGATGGCGGCGAGATGCAAGTACCCGAAAAGGATGATGTTTCGCCAAACGTAGACCCTCGGCGTGTTGTCTGCCTGTTGTACGGGAGCGGTCGACAAGGCAAGGTCAGGGGTAGCTGCGTCACTTTCGAACAGCACCCCATTAACGTCAGTCACGTTTGGAGCCATTTTTTCCGAGTTTCGCAACCTATAAAGATAAGATTAATTAAATTTTCGTCATATAAGTTGCACTTACCCACAACATTATGATCAAACTATAGCAACCTCTCCAAACATATTTCCAATTTACTTTGAAAATCCATTTTCACATGTTACGATTACGACGACAACAAAAACAGTGCTCTGAAAAAGACCGACGCGCGCATTAATCTGAACAGACGGACCAGACAGCGCAGGACGGGAAGAGGAGAGGAGAGGAACTAACTATTCTAACTAACTATCAAAGCGCGGCGCGATGAGTAGCGATCAGTTCAGTCAGATATTTTTAAAAGTGAAGTATTGCGAAGCGACCTTGAATATTTCAAGATGGTTGCATAATGTTTTTTTTTACCTACATGCTATGATTTTTTATGTTATTGAATGGGTGCATGCCTTAACGCCCAAAACCAAAAACTTCATTTTTTTCTATTAAATGTATACGGTATATATTAAATATATACGGTACCACCAATTAACTGATCATGTGTTTCTCAAAAGTTTTAAGAAGCGAGAGGAGGAAATTAAGTAGGTCCTAGATGGTCCTAGGTAGGTATTGTAGGTAAAGGTTGCGCTTTTGCCATACGGCTACCTAACACGGAACCCTTAAAAAAAAGCCAAGTCTGTCCGTTCGCGATATTATATGGGGGTTTCTTTCTTAATCAAAGTAATAGTAGGTAGTAAATTAGTACGTACCTACAAGTATAATGCAGTATAATATTTCTAGTTCAAGTATACCTAATATGAACTATCTACCGTACCAACATACAGCTTGGTCTAATCTACATATACAAGCATAATACATAATTATTATAGAATAGACAGAGACAGTTTTAAACGACATAGGTATTATGTTGGTATCTTCTACGTGGAAGCACCCATTCTATTGTGCTAGTTAGGTATAAATGTCCTCTATGACCTCTTTTTACATAATGCATTGCCGCTACTGCCACCAAACTGCCGCATCCATCAGTATAGTTTTATCGTAATACCTACTAAGCCTTTAACGGTTTGTATGTACCATGTATGTACCTATGTCGGCAAATTTTACTACGTTATTGTTTAATATACTTAATACAAGTATCTATACTAATTGCATCAGAACACGCATATCCTCTAGGGGTTAACAATTCAAGTTAACTTTCACCGTCTTTTAAAAAAGTTAGTAGGGAGGTAAACTGTTGAACTGTTGGTAAAACTATTGTTGCTATTGTTCTATAATGAGTTAATGATGGTAAAGTTATTTTAAAAACTAATAAGTAGGTACATGTTTGCTAATTCATGTAATGCCTACTTATATTATGTACAAATTTTACTGTAATATAAATTTAAATAAACCACTTACCCTAATAAACTCAATAAAAATAATCACGAAATTCACTTTGAAAGTTGCACACGCGCTTCATTAAGCTGAGTAACACTGTATAACGATTACCGGCGTTAAGACGCTTATATATGTTCGAACATTGATAGCGATGAATAATAAGTCTTGTTATCAAGCCGGGGAGACCGGCGAGTTCACGTGTGTATTTGAACTGTGGACCGGACTCGCAGGCAGACGGTGTGGCTGTGGAACTGCGGTTCACGACGTTCACGTCTGCCTGTCAGCGCGCGGGCCGCGTCAGCGCGGGCCGCGGGGATTGGCCGGCGGGCGCAGTGGCGCGATCCGCGCGATGTATGGCGACTGGCGACGACACGTCACGCCATCCCGTCCACGGCGGCGCATCCATCAGACACGTGCGCGGCACGCTTTTCTCGCAAGCTAACGCTAACGCATCCCGCCGCGTGGAACAAGGTCACCCATGATTGAACTTGTGATTAATCCTGAACAGCGTGAATATTTAACTGCAATACCTAGACTAGATCTTGCATGACCTAGGCTAAGATGACGGTATTTCTATATTCTTACCTGGGTCGATGGAGGGTGATCTCTGTGACAGGTCATATTTATAAACACGTACCTATTACCTACACTTTATTATTCTATACTTACATCATTCTTTTTTATTACCTTTGTACTGCACTAGGTACATGATTCAAAGCTTACGACGACGTTCAGTATTTTTTATATGATAAAATCATTATCTTCCGGTAGGTACCTACCCTAGGTAGGTATACCTCGCTTCCGTCCGAGTACAGTGAAATTACGAAATAAGGCTGTCAACCAGCACCTATATAATAAATGCAGCTGGATAAACTGTGACTATGTAGACGTAAACAGATCTGCATGAACTAACTTCTATGATTTCTTTTGAAAAATGGGTCGAAATAATTCGCGTAGTTTTTAAATTTGGTACAGTTATCCCTCGACACGTTCAAGAGACACGTGACGTTAACACGTGAGCTGAGGGCTGAGGGTGAGGGGAGGGTAAAAAGTTCCCTTTTAAGTAAGTACACATTTTTATTCATATCACGGAAACATTTAGATATTCTTACTACTTACTGCAATTGCAGTGTGCGAATAAGCAGGTTTCCTCACGCTGTTTTCCTTTACCGTAAGAGCAAGGGTATGTTATATAAGTACCTACTTAAGTTGAATCACGAGTAGGGTACCGACGTACCCTATATAGGTATAAGGTACAAGCCACTACGCCTGCACGACGATGCTTTCCCCTGCAAAGGGTAGTAAACTACCTACTTATTTGAAATTGGCATAATCACCAGTGATCGGAATAGGTAGAGTATATTTACCTAAAGTTTGCAAAAGGACATACCTAATACAGAGTGGTTACAACTGTGTGAAATATTGATTTATTTTTATTGAATACCGGTATTACCGGATTGCCGGTATTTTTCCGGTACTAGTAAATGTAATCGCAAGGAAATCTCCAGTTTAGGTTTCTGTTCTACGAAGTTTAGGTAAATGTACTCCACCTATTATGAAGATACTTAAAAGAAATGAGTTACAGGTCCCTTTTATCACTAACTAACATAACATATACCATACCGTAAGTAAATATTAAGTATATTTAGCATTAAAAATATCGGAAATCTGGAGATCAATAAAAATAAATTAATATTTGACCCGGTTGTAACCACTCTATATTATGTCCTTTTGCGAACTTTAGGTAAATATACACTCTACCTATTCCGATCACTGATAATCACAAATCGATTATAGATAGACCCTCAACTCGCATGGTATATACCTATCTCTATGTAAAGAATAGTAAATAGAATGACCTAGGTAGGGTAGGCTTAGGTTCTTTGGCCAAATAGGAAAGAAGATCAATGCCGTGTCGTAAGGTGAAGCTGGCAAAGAATAGAGAAAAGTGGCAATGTTTATTCAAAGTCGTAAAATCCAAATAAACGCAGGCACTTCAACTACATAATGCCCAATAAAACGTATTTTACATAGGAATATCATTTTGGGTATCATATGAAACCACTAGACACATTTTCATATAATATAGGTACCTATTTACTGCCCTTAGTTTTTCCGGAGAGTAAAATAAAATACTTACGAACAGCTCCTCCATATTTCTGTTGTTTACGATATTTTTTATGTATATTTTATTGTTATCCGATAAAATATACATAGCAGTAAAACAAATCTTAAATTCTTTGAAAATTAAATTAAATCGTAAAATGTTCAAGTTAAGTTTTAAGTACGACATAAAAACACCCGTACCTGTCTAGCAATTAACTTTTAAAAATAGGTATGGTACTATGGAGACCTAATCACGGATTAATAGCACTTCCTATCGTGTTAAGGGTTCCTTACTAGATACTGAAAAATGTTTGTATTTCAAGACCCTTTTCTCTAAAATGGCTGAAACTATCGAACTGAAATTTGGAAAAGATGTACTTAGTTCCTATTTAGTGGTCGAACACAAAGGGCCTCATCATAACAACTATTCATTTAGATTGGATACATTTTTAGGGTTCCGTACCAAAATGGTAAAAAAGGAACCCTTATTTCGTTGTCACTCTGTCTGTATGTCACAGCAGGTTTTCTCAGCAACTACAAATGCTATATCAACTTGACATTTGGCATAGTTGTACAATTTGCTTGCCCGCATCTGTTTTTAGTAAAAAAAAATGAAATTAATTTTATAAATAATTGAAGAGGGGTCTAGAATAGGGGGGTTGAAAAATGAAAGTTGTTTGATTATAGCAAAAGGGCATTAATCTGCACATTTCAAAACCATTTTTATTTTAATTTTCTGTGGTGTACTTTTTGATTTATAGCCAAAAATGTACAAAAACCGGACAAGAGCATGTCTGACCATACTTAGTGTAGGGTTCCGAAGCCGTTATTCACAAAAAGCTGAAATTTAGGGTCTGCTTACTCAAACAAAAGAGCTGTACAGAGGGCCCTGCCAAGATGCATTGCGCTAACTAGCGTTTCTATTCGATTCGTTTTTAAACCAATCGCGTCACTGGTAGATGACGTGATACGAAAAGTCACGTGATCTATCAGTGACGCGATTGGTTAAAAACGAAACGAATAGAAACGCTAGTTAGCGCAATGCATCTTGGTAGAATGCAACTATTCTCTTCATAGAGATCGGCAATCTTCGTTTTTCTATGACACACGAGTGACAAATATACTGTCAGTTGCGAGTGCAAGCTGTGCAAGTGTGACAGCGATAGCCAGCCGAAAGCTATTAAGAAGCTCGGAATACTATATTTCCCGTGTAGTGTCTAAAAGATATTGACACTTTGCAGCAGCCGCCTTAATTTATTAGATTTCAAATGCATATCCATAGTAATATTATTACAAAAAGGTAAAAGTAGCTTTGTGTATCTATTTGTAACGCATTCACGGCTAAACTGCAGAACCGGTTTCGATGAAATTTATTTATTTATTTATTAGGCAAAACCAGCTAAATATGTACATTAAATTTCAAATAATACATACTATTTACAGAATTCCACAGTACACATCTAAATTATAGGTTAGCACAGCATTCACAATTTTAAAAGCAAGCTACGCAATAAAACAATAGTAAGAATAAGAAATATCACATTAAACGGAAAGGCTTAATATTGTGATGAGTATAAGATGATATTTTTAAATTTACCTAAACTAATTGAATGAATGTCTACATTTCTACAGTTCTTAAAAATACTGTTGTAAGACCTACATAGAACAGAAATGGGAGAATTTTTTTCATATGTTTTTCGGCTAAACTTAATAGATAATGGCACAAAGTTAAAGGGGCGAGAGTTGAGTCTGGGCACGCGGAAACCCAGTTTAGATAAGAGGCAAGAACAGTCAATTTTGTTATTAAGGAGTTTATACAAAAATGTCAAGCTAAGGTATACTCTCCTGCTTCCTAGTGTTCTCATTTTGAAGACTTGAAGTCTGTTTTCATACGTCTTATTTTATTTATTTATTTGGTATGGAAATAGCTCGAACCTCGAGGAAGGACATAGTTCTACTTTTCCCCCGCGAGTAGCGATAAACGACTTCTACGCAGATGGAGTCGCGGGCAACAGCTAGTATTTCATACAAATAAGAAGAGCCGGAGTCCATTACACGTGACACGTCGCAGGGTTTCCCTAGTTTACTCCGTGGCTCTAGGTACCTACTCAATCTATTTTGCTGTAGCCGAACTTTGATCTTACGATGTCTTAATCGGCAGTTGAACCGCGGCGTGACACACACACGTGTCTTTACAGCTTATTTCATCATGTTTCGGTATCTACTTAATTTTAATGGATTTATGGATTAGTACAAAATATTATCTATTAATTCGCTATTTTGTTGTGAATTTTATCGGCTGGTGCGAATTTTACTTGTTTATCTGGATTCTGGACTTCGATAATAGGTGACATAGTCTAATCTTGAACTTTTTGTCAATAACACGAGGTGAAGGTATCGTAGTATCGTACCTACCATATACACCAATTAACACTTAAAAACTGATACTGAGCTGAGCGAGGGCTGATCCAAACGTAACGCTTCTCAGGTCAGGCCTCGTTTCGTTTAGTTTAGGGACTGTAGGGTACGTCTAACGCAATAGGATGAGGAACTAGGTTGTACTTGAACTACGCCATTTACAAACTGTTTTGCTACATACATAATTATGTATACCTATAGTGTTTCTATCCACAAAAACGCGAACCACTATCTCATTATAGGTACTTACGTATAAAGCATAGTTCATATAATAGAATTGGTACGTTATGTAGGGGTATATTTTTTTAAATATATTTTAAAACAACATTTTGTAGAATATGGGTCAAAGATTATGTATTTTATTTTACATTAAGCACTAAAAATTAATTAATTTTCTCCGTTATGAATACAACTGCGAACTCTTCTCTTTATGGATCCCATCATCTTCTGAACAGTGGCCTTATCAAAGTTTTTGGCGTATTGGTTCCATGTGGAGCGCAAAGATTTAAGGTCTTTGACTATTTTGCCACTCTTCTTTAACTTACTTTTCATAATTGCCCAGTAATTCTCGATTGGGCGAAACTGGGGACAATTTGGCGGATTCTTATCGCGGGGAATGTAATCCACGTGATTATTTTCGTACCACTCTAATACCTTCCCGGAGTAATGGCAGCTGGCTAAATCTGGCCTTAACTTCACAGGAAGACGGTGCTTACGAAAGAAGAGCAGAACATGTTTCTGCAGGCACTCTTCCATATAAACATCCGAGTTCATAGTAGAAGATGTTACAAAAGTGCGAGTTTTAAGACCACAGCTACAGATTCTTCATATCCATTGCCATATCATGTTTTTTTTGCAAATTTCTCCAACTTTACGAACTTTTATTTTTCGTCAACATTCGCCCTAGCATCAGCTAAGTAAAATTTTGAACCAGGTAGTTGTTTGAAATCGAGTTTCACATAAGTACGTTTCATCGTCCATCAACAAGCATCCTTTGAATTTTGTCAAAACTTTGTCGTACAGTCAAGGAATTTAATTTGTGACCCACCTTAGGTCCAAAGTCAATCTGACATTCTGCAGCAATAAGGTTGAGTTTCCTATCAATTACAAATGACTTCACATCTCTATTGACAATGACATCTTCAAGCAGATTTTCTTTGAAATGGGTAGCAAATTAACTTCCGTGACCGTACAATAATCGAGTTCGCTTTTTAGCTTGTCCGTTCTGCTTCATGGTACGATTTGGCTTCTTAATAGCTCGATAACTCTTGTAGCCACCTAAAAGGCGAATACGTCTTACGTACTGCGACTTTTGTTGAATTTTCGGGACAAGTAATCAGACAGTCCTGGATTCTGTTTAACAGCTCTCAACACTATTTTCTTCAGTTCTTTATCCTTGGTACCAGATTAACGGTCGACCAGCATCTCCCTATCGAAGGACAAGGTATTCTTGTATAGTTTTATAACCCTACAAACTGTACTTTTGTGAAAAATTTGTGCATTATCTATCTTTGAACCAGACCACGAAGGATTTTCCGTGAAATTGTTCACAATTCGTTTTCTCATTTTGAGTTCCATTATAGAAATCTTAAAAATAAGTTGAGCAAGTTATGCAAAATTTCTTCTATCTAAACATCAAAATATTTTCAATAAATTATGATTGTCACTTTTGAATTTGTAACACTACATATTTATTTATTTATTGTTAAATACGTGCCAATTCTATATGAACTATGCTTTAGTTAACCAAATAGCAGTGGGAACAGTCTTGTCTTGCTACAGCGGTTCACGAGATGCCGCCCGTTGGCAAGTAGACAGATGGACGGACAGCAGAGCCCCCGACACGGAGGGTTTGTAATAGGCATCCCGTCGCCACCCTTTTATATTTTACACATTATGATATGTAGGTACTTAGACTTACCGATAATTAACCGGTAGGTTGTTAAAAAAAAGTGTGCAGAATTTCACTTCAACTTCAATTACCGTATGTCTTTTTTCCCCATTCTTAATTTTTCCTGGTCGCATATCTACCATTCTGTTTTTTTCCGTTCGCAAATTTCACCATTGTAATTAGGCCAAAATGGGAAGGTAGGTTTAGGTTATGTTAGCCTTGTAGCAGGCCCGAAGGGCCAAACCACCCAGAAGTAGGAGCTCCGCGCCAGCGGAGCTCCGTCGACTCTGTGAAAATGATATAACTATTCAGATAAATACAGATTGGGAAATTATGATAATGGAATTATTTCTGCCGAGTTAGCGTTAAAAATGTCCGGGAAAAATCCGGTTTTTTCCAAAAATCTCGTCTTTTCACATTTTTATAGAAAAAAAAAACAATTAAATTTTCTGCTCTTATTTCAATCTATATTTGGTCTTATTTGCACCTACAAATGGGCGACATCGACGACATGGAGGCAGAAACAATTGAAATAGGTGGCGAGTGACAGTGATTGACTATGAATAAATTGTCATTCATTATTCATTCGTTATTTTTCCTAAAAAACCCGCATAAACCAAAAAAAACGATAATTTCAAAAACTCGAGGAAGAAAAACATTCGCTTTTTCCGAGCCAAGATAAAAATAACTTAGGCAAAATAAGCTACTGAAAAAAATCAAGACTGGTAAATTTTGCGACTGGAAATATTGCTTGCAGTACAATACGATTTTTGGAAAGTCATCGCCACACTCCTTTGGGCACCTAAAGATACCTGACGAAATGAACCTACGGGGTTCCGGACTCGTGGTAAATGATTTCTGACTAAAGCGAATTGCAGTGGGACAAAAAGTAATAGGACCACTAAGCCTAACCTAATTTGTAAGATTGCCCCCTGACCTGATATTTATTGGTTTTGGGTTTTATGGTAAAGCTGAGTATAAGTATTTAAGAAATAAACAAGATTAGCAGATCATAGCCCGCGAACTCACCCTAAGGTCGAACGCTGGATTTTTATGGGATTATTAACAACCCTTACTTATAGAACATATTATCCAAAAATGGCGGAGTGGGTTTACTAATGTTTGGTCAAAAATCTTTTCCCGAAGTATCACTTCCCAAACTATTTTACTCACATTATCATTTGGCAAAAAGTCATAAGTCAAAACAACTTTACGCAATTTAACAGTTAGCAAATTTTTTTTAGCAAATTATTGTTAAACAAATAATTACTTGGTCAAGTTTCATTTTATCAAATTTCATGTAGTCAAATGTATCGTTTGGCTTAACATACTTTTCCCAAAATATTGTATGGCGTACGATTTACATCCTAATCTTGTAGTGCATAGGATAAAATTTAGGGTATGATTATCTTTCGTTAAGGGGTTAGTTTTCTTCCTGCGTGCTGGCGCATAACCATCGTATTTGCGCAAACTTGGTATTTGTTTTTACTGAAAGTAGATACGATGGATGGAGTTATTTCCGTGACACAGTCGACGAAGCCCCCCTACGCGGGGCTTCTATTCTGCGTAGATTGGCCCTCCGGGCCTGATGAACTCTAACCTAACCTACTTACCTAATTTCACCCTAAACTAACCTAACTGGACATGCTATAAATTGAGTGTGCGAAATAACAATAAAAATAATAATAATTGGAATATAATAAAGGAAAACGTTTGTCTTAATAAAACTTGACTAAGTAAAATGGTGCCAAATGATAATTTGATCAAATTAATAAAATGCGAAATGTAAATGTGCTAAAGATTCACTTGGGAAATGAAAGTACTGCGATAAGTTTTTCGGGAAGTGAAATTTGGCCAAAAATACTTTGACCAAACGGCAGTACACCGGCGGAGTGGCTTTTGCAAGATACATTTATAATTTTACTGCACTTGCAGTGCCACTCTATGAAATGATTCAGTTTCGTCACGTGCGAAAACATGTTATTCATTGTGGTTAAGACGCGGCGCGACCGCGAATAATAAAGTTAGATAGCTGACGATAAAAACATTTATTTGCTATAAAAATATTAACATAGTAATATGTATCTTAAAACGGTACATTATAATTATAATAACAACCGTATTTTTGCACCGTTTGGTTCTTAAGACTAATTGCCCAGAAGTTCCTGCCCCCAGTTTTCGTGCTAGTAGAGATGAGGAAGCAGTTGAATCCAGTACACTTGTAGACTACACAGAGGGAGAGCGAGACCTAAGCCAACCTAATTCTGACACATTCGGTACGATGGCACACATGCCCTTGTAACGCCAGACAGTCACAGGTGAAAAATATACATTGCGTTGCTTATATTATATTATGTGATGTAAGAACTCGATGATGTTGCAATGCACATCGAATTGTCACCTGTAAATGTCAGTTTTGTGATACAGGGACTTTAGCCTTATCCCATAATACTTTACAAGTGCACAAGTTGACAAAATTATCATCTTTTCTATGAAGGATCGTACAGTTTTATCAAACTATACAATTGTAAAGTTCTATGGTATAGAGGGCAGGTGTCTCAAAATTACATATATTTATTTAATTTGTACAAGTTGAGTTAGTTAAACTAAATTTAAAAAATAAAAACCACGTGACCGCACTATGCTAACCAATCTAGACAGGCTACATATACAAAACTTTCGGGATAAGTCGGATATGAAACAATTAGTTCATCTAATGGGAAACTTAAAAATAGGAAAATCAGTCTTTGAAAATGAGTATATAACTTAAATATGAAGTAAAATGTACTTTATAATTTAAGTAAATAGTTTTATTTTATTTTCTTGCAGTAGTTGGGAAAAGCAACTGATAGACTCGTACTCTATGAGACTCGTCCATAAATTGCGTACTTTCTATCCTCGGCAACTATGTCCTATTTTATTTGTGGTCCGTCTAGATTCGTAAGTATAATATAATACTAATAAGACTTAAGCGAGTTAGGTTTGTCGAGGGTTGACTCGGACACGGCACCAAAAGCCAAGCGCGCACCACGCTCCGCGGCACGGAGGGCCAGTTCACTCGGAGGCGGAGTCCGGGTCCAGGTCGTGCGCCAGCAGCGCGGCGGGCCAGCGGCGCGTGTCGGGCGGCAGCAGCGCCGCGGGGCACAGCAGCAGCTCGCGCACCGAGCCCAGCGCGTAGCTGCCGAGGCAGTTCAGCGCCCACTCGTAGTTCACCGGCACGATGCCCAGCTCTAGCGCCAAATCTAAAACCATTACCAACATCCTAACGGGTCCCATCACGCGGCTATAGCTAGGGTAAGGACTTTTGAACATATCGTGGTTCTGGAATCATGGAGTCGCTAATTCCTAATTTTTATAAACATACCTATTTGATTTCGGCCTTCAATATTGTAAGATATAAAAAAACTAAATACATTTTTAGTTTATCTATACCTACTAATATTCGAATATTTGTTTGTTTGTACCGCTTTCACAGCGCAGACATCCTCTAAACCAAAATTCATTTAAATTGGTTTAGCAAATAAACTAAATGATGAATTTTAGAAATATGACAATACTGCAGGTCAAAATCAAGTTTGATATGTTTATAATCATTAGAAATAGCGACTCCGTGAATTCTAGAACCACGATATACTAACCTAACCTAACCTAACCTAACCATAGCTTATATTTTGCATAACACTTACAATTTTTTTTAGACATTTAACCTACATATTAGGTTAGATTTGTTTTATAACACTCCTGGAAAGTTAAACGGTTTCAGAAAAAAATGCACTTCTAACTTATGAAAATTAGAGCAAATGAAACAGTTTTTAATGAATATTCGACCTTGGGATACGTGTTATTTAAGGGGATTCCGTTAGACAAAATAAAGTTCAATTCGATCGTCCTGAATACCCAGAAGATCTTATAAATTAAAATTCTGTCTCTTCATTCTGTTAGTAGGCACTTTTACATGTCTAATCTACCAGCGCTTCCCAAGAGGAAACTGTTTAGGAGAAGCACCGCAAGAAACCCAACGATTTCCCGTTTATTCTCTTAGTGGATCATACCAGTTCAGAGGATAGTGTGACCATGCGGTTGGCACTGTTGGTAGTGACACTGCCTACGATGCTAGCAGCCTCGGATTGTATCCTCGATAAGGGCGAATATTTTGTGCGATTAGCACAAATATTACTTTCTAAAGGCCTGTTCTTTGATCAGTAGTTTATTTATTTATTTTTATTTGGGACATCAACAGCATTACAGTTTAATGTGAACTATAAATAGGCACTATAAATAAAGCCAATGACAGATGACCACAATAATACAAAACATATGGAACAATGTTAATGTGAGGAATAACAGTAACTAGAAAGAAAAACCATTTAACAATTCAATATTATGAAAGCGTAATAGCGTGTATGTGTGTGTGCGTGAGTGTGTTTGTGCGTGTGTATGTATGTGCGTGTGTGAGTGAGTGTTTGAATTTACAGATTGTGTATGTGCAGGGTAGCCATAACATTTCTGAAAGTAGTTTTAGTATACGATTTTTTAGTGCAGGTTTAGAGCAATCGAATAAATCAATTGAGTGAAACATTTTATTGTAAGTGCGATAGTTAAACTAACTAATCGTTAAAAACAGTAACAAATGGTTAAATCTCAGGGAAATGTGACAAATTTTCGATTCCTTTTCCGAATTTTAACAATTAGTTGAGTTAACTACCTACTGATCAAACAAATCTTGAATGTTAACTTTAGTCGATAGCTACTCAAATTGACGTTACAAGGTTACGTCAATGTTTGTAAAATTAAGTACTAACATCGCGACTTCGTCGAAAACACTACATCCATCTTAGTATAGTACGATTTGTTTGTACTGGAGCGAGTTACTCGTGAGCCCGAGTTTCAAACAAATACATTGTCTCCTATTGTATTCACCAGCAACAAAATCCTCAGTGTATTAAAGCAAGTACCTGTAAGACAAAATAGCTCAACGGAATAACGAGTTTGTCTAGATTGAATGCGACTCGATCGCTTATCTGCTATTTTCTATTTCACAAAGTATTATCTCCAAATAAGGTTTTATTTAAAATGAGCCATAAGTCGTTATTGCAATAAGGAAATTGGTTTTGTACTTGCTTTTATTTTAAATTAAGATTTTTTTGGTTTCTGGGTAATGGGCTACTTTCAAAAAAAACAAATACAAGGCTAGAACTACTAGATTTTAGTGGGACTTCAGCTGGCGTTGCGTATTTGTGTATATCGGGCGTCCGGGATCAGTTTGACCTTGTTGCAAATTACCAACAGAACCAACTATGCATGGATCCCAATAGCAAATGTCAAAATTAATATTTAATATATCTATGTGATGATATTGACTATGTCAAATGAAAAAAATACCGGTGCTTAGACAACGATGCCGTTTACACGTTCCGATTATCGAAACACGGTAATACGCAACGCTGAGTGAAATGCCACCATGGCATCAGTAGCAGAGTGGTGTCGCGACTCACAGGTGAACTGGTTCTCCTGCGTGTGCTCGGGCTCGGCCAGCAGCAGGCGCGGCGCGGGCCCGGCCACGCGCACGGCGCGCGCCGACCCCGCCACCGTGCCGCCCGCGCCCTCCAGCATCGTCTGCGCACACAACCGATGTCGGATGTTGACTCGTGTTCAACTTTACTATATAATCTAGATTCAAACAGCTGACTGTATAAGAAGGATAATTAATTGCGCAAAAGATACTACAGGATCAAAGTGCATCAGCACGGCTAGCACATGTCGCTCGGATCTCCCTTTCCATTTAGTCTGATACGATAGTGACGCACTGAGCGTCAAGCGAGAAAATAAAACTTGTGCTACCCGTGCTGAGGGTAACCTATACATGGCTAGTGTCCTAAAAAAATCTAATTAGTCCGTCTTTTACATTATCAAAAAATATTGAACACGTATTTTTGTCAATTAAACAAAAAAATACGAAAATAAAGTGCATTGAAGTTTCGCGTGACGTCACGCCGTGGCACACTTTATACCACTTTGTGACGTCACGAGCCCCCATTCCCGAACTTTGATGCGCGTTATAATTGTGAATTTTGATTAATTTGAAAAAGCAAAAAATACGTGTTCAATCTTTTTTGATAATCTTACTGACGGACTAATTAGAATTATTACTTTTTTTACCCAGGACACACCCCTATTGTACATAATAAGAAAAGATGCGCGAGCAATCCCGTGGTGCATCCCCGTAAGAAGCGGGGGTTTACCTCAGGGTTATCTGTGGGTATTCTCGCCGCTATGCGTAAACATATTATACTAACGCAAATAAATACCAAAGCAGTTAAAGCTTGCTCGCCTGTACTGCTATGCTTTTGACCTCCTTAACTGCCGAGTGCTGACACAGCTGCCTGATTGGAACGCGGTTTTTAATATTTAGTTTTCTTGATCAGCTATAATTTCCTTACGACGTTGCCAGTGTTGTTAATTCAAATATAAAGGTTCGGTCAGGGTTGATTCGCTGTAATATCGTGTCAGATGAATGTGAGATTAGACTTAATGAAAAGGTTACTTTTAAGACGGCCTCGTTGAGCACAGTGAACGGCGGCTTGCAGAAGAAGGTGATGCCTTCGAAGAGCTTCTTGGTGGCGATGCGCGCACGCATGGGGCCCGGGTCGCCGGTCCAGTCCAACGCCTCGAACGACCACTGCGCAAGACCAACGATACATCAACACAACGGTACAGGTGTAGTGAATAATCCATAGAATTTAGTCGGAAAACTTTCTCAAACACTTGAAACTATCTAAATACTAATAGTTTTCAAAAAAAGATTATTTGGGTGAATTGCAAAAATATTGTACATAGTTAAGGAGTTAATTCAGATAACGTTCCATATGATTATATGACTAATCTTCGCTACACAAAGGAAAAAGTTAAGGATTGTTAAGGATTTTTTAATTGAGCCCTTAACTATGTACAATATTTTTGCAATTCACCCATTTCTGAATTTGTCCAAAGCTTTTTACAAATACTTATAATTATGTATTTGTATAATTTCCTCGCGTTGTTTGAGAAAAGAATTATAATATTCCTCGGCGGAAACGCAGATTGCCTGTCAGATTTTAGCAGGCCTCGCTAAGGCTCGGCCCGCCGACCACCTCGTCAGGCAATTCCCTACGTTCCGGGCCTAAGCAATAATGATGCTGTTATTTACCATTCCATGAAGCACTATTGGAGATGGAACGATTTTTTTAGATACTTTAAACGGAGGTACGAGGGGTGATCCATAAGTTTTGAGAATCAGTAAGAACCATCCACATAATTATATTCTTTTAATGTGGGCTATATCATGGCACTAATGAAACTTAAATTAGAGAAAAAAAATGTATACATTATTCATTTGTTTCCCTGTGATAGCTAAACAAAAAACATCAGTATTAACAATTTTACAAGACGGCAAAAATAAGAGTTAGTTTTGTAATAATTTGGAACTGTGTGGAAAGTTATTGAAAATGAAACCTTGATTTATCATTATGATTTAAAGGATAAATAAGTTATCATTGCAGTGGATTTTTTTATCTCCAGCTCTGTCACCAAAATTTAGGGTGGTTTTTTTCGGCCTTTTCCAGGATTATTGAGGCCTACAAACAAATACTGCGACATTAGTTTTTAGCAGTTGAGTTGATAACATTATTCTATCCTAATTATGGCAAAATATTAAAAATAAGCTGAAGAAAGAAAATTACGAATTGGCGGCAGGAATTGTGCTTCAGAGCCTTCTAATTGATAAGGGTGCTGCTCGTCGACCAAAGATCAGAACTGATAACCGGTCTCCCCGTTATTTAGCCCTAACTTTCGACTACTTCTCATTCACTAATGTTCAAAAACAACTACATAAAAATCACGAACTGGTGATGACTTAGTGAAGGTAAAATATTTGACCATTTTGACCTCCAAAAGTAAAAATATTTTGCATGTTGCATGATGTTAATAAGTGTTCGGAAATATAGAAAATGTGCTCATTCCAATTAAAATATAACGATTTACATATCTCCCATTTTTAATACCGATTATCAAAACTTATGGATCACCCCTCGTATTAATTGATCTTTAATTTGTATCTTACAGTTATTTTACAGTAAAGACATCATTAGCCCACCTTTTTTATAAAAATGCTTTATACGACATTTAATACTAACTGGACACATAAACAGGGAGACAAAAGAAAATTGTATCAAACAACTGCATGCCCAGTATATAAATAAAATATCCACAATTTATACAAAGTAACAAATACTAATGTATTTTTGGCTACTGTGAATAAAAAGTAACAACTTTGTATTGGCAAAAAAAAACATAAACTACAACACAATTAGAACATGGCAAAGCGCCACCTAAGTCCTAACTTCCACATAATAGCTTGATATTTTTAGTCCCAGACGATGCGTGTGCAGGCGACACGAGGCACATTCAATATAATATGTCACAAGTGGTAATGTGTATGTACTTTCATTAACTTTATTTGTTAAGCCACCATAGAACTTTGTCGATGAAACTCAATAACGATGAGTCAATAGATACACACTCAATGGCAAAAAATGGCCTATTCTATCCGTCTTCCGATTATACAAATGCCAGTACGTAGAATGACCGTCGCAAAATGACCACATCGCTTGCAGCCAACTTATTAAAATGTTGAGTCTCAACATGACCACTTAGGTAACTTCAAATGCCCGAATAGCCCACCGTCCACTTTGCTAAGACCGACATGAAAAAAAATAGCAATGTGGTCATTTCGCGACTCGGACATTTTAGATGGTGGCTACAAGCGATGTGGTCATTTTGCGAGTCGGTAATTTTGCAACCTAGTCATTATACTACTAACCCATGTCAAAACATATGACTTCTTACAAAAGACGGTAACGCCAAGTTGACGTTGTTACCGTGTGAATTAAAAAGTTGTATTTGTTAACATTTGTATAAACAAAAGACGGGTGGCCAATTTTTTTGCCTATGAGTTTAATATGTTTTTGTATTACATGTAAATGTTAAGTTTTGTGCGGATGTTTGGATATCTGTATTGTATTTCGATCATGTAGAAACGGCACATCGGCACATGAGTAGTCCATGTCTTGATTTAAAACAGGGTACTATTTATCTAGGAAAAATATATAATGTTGATAACTTAAACTACGCGTACGAAATCGCGGGTAAAGACTAGTAATGAATAATTTTTATTTGCAAACTTTAAATGGATATGAACCTAAGTAAGTTACCGATCACGTTTATCATTATTATATTTTGGTAGTCTATCACTGTGTGGTCGGTCTAGAATCGAACCCACCTCCGGTGCCTTGACACCCAGCTGCAGGCACTGCTTCACCCACTCGTACGTGACGATCCACTTGCCAGCCGCCACCGCGCACATGAACTTTACAGTCCTGCAAGTACTCAAAATCTTTATAATAAGTAAATATAGAAAAAAAATCACGACAGTGCACATATGTGGTAAAAAAGAAATAAATTAAACTACACAACATTGAAGAGTTGGTGTAAAACGGTCCAAACTCAGCATGTGCCGGCTGTTAGCCAGCGCTGGTCTTCCGTGGATGGATGAATAATATATTTTATAACATGGAGAAAGCAAACAAGCACACATGCCACCTGATGCTAAGTGGGATTTGAAACGCATGGTCATTTGCAATCTCAAGACTGCAATCCTGAGACTGCAAACGTTTGCCAAGACTGAGGACTAAGATAGAATGCCTCTATTCTTGTTATTTCACCGGTTATCTTATCCTCACGACGCAGCGGTGTGCACGTCACTAAGCGCGTCGACACTTCTCAGCCGAGGTCGTGGGTACAGTCGACAAAATAAGTGGTCACTCAATTTTGCGACAATTTTCTAATAAAAACATTGCTAAAGTCGACATTCGACCTTAATGTTTAATTGCAAAAAAATACAACCTCGTAGAACACATATTTGGCCGAATGTACCTTTCGCCGCGTAATGCTTACGGGCACATGGATCACGTTACGATTGTCGTCGAGATGGTATATCGATATCATCATAGTAAATTCGTAATAAGATGTTACCTTTGCGACCTCCCGTCTTCATCCACTCCAACGACTAAGTGTGTGAGGTCCTTAGTGAACTCCCTCACAAACACCCACTTCCTTAAAGTACATAGCTTCTCTACTACTTTCACCTCGGCTGCTGTCAAGCATGAAGCCGCTAGGCAGAGCCTTTCAACGTTTGGTAGAGGCTTTGCGAATGTCCTTTGTGATGGTTCAAAAGCTCTTGCTATAATCTCCTGTTCCTGTGTGTTCTTTGCTAACATAGATATGCTTGCATTCAGTGTCTTGTCTTGATTTGATACAAAGTTGAGCGATTTTCTCGCCACAGGAGTAGAATTATGTTTGATATGGTTATAGAACTGATTTATTGTAGAAGGAGTCTCCAAGGTTTGCTTTGGTTTAGACTCTATTACTGTTACGTCTTTGTCTGTTTTGGTGTTGTCTGTGTCGGAAATATTAATGACGCTTGGCATGGTTCGAGATTCGTTTGGTATCTCATTTGGTGATTTCGGTTTTGCGTTTATTTTCACCACCAACTGGTGCTGGCCGCCGCTTATTCCCGATCCTGATTTATTGGACGGTGGTTTTTTAGTGAAAGAAGATCTGTGAAAGAAAGAAAATAAATTTAGCTTGACTAGTAATACTAAAGTTGTATGGGAAAAAATACAACTATGGTCTAATAAAACAAGGTCTTCTCTTCCGAAAATGGACACATCTACGTCATCACACAGTTGCCACTTGATCAACAACTACCAAAAAAAAATTATTCAAGTGACCTAACTACTAAATTTAAACAAATCTTTCAAAAAAAAAAACAACAATCCTAATTTAGATATTTACTTTGATTCAATATACCATATTAATATAATGAATGCATTTATACTTTAAAAAATTGGGCAAGAGCGTGTCGGACCATACTCAGTGTAGGGTACCGAATACGGTTACAGAAAACAAAGCGGGTTACCAAATGAAACTGTTGGGAAACGATACATTTGGCAAACATATCTCGCCGAAACAAAGGTAACCCCATAAAACAACATGTACGAAGTAATTATCAATTTCAAGTTATTTGGTGCTGTCTTAGATGTTTTTTAGTAGGTATTAGTTGCTTGTATCTCAGGAACTAATAAAGTGTACTAAATCGTGGTAATTAATTTCGTTAAAATGTGCTTTTTTCAGCATTTTTCAGATATTTATTACTTGTAGTTTTGGCGGTAGGGGACGGGGACGAACACGTGATTCTAGTGAATTTACACTTTTCGAGTTCAATATTTTCTAAACGGTCCCCCGAATCTAAAATTTGATAATTTAAAAGTATAATATATACCATATATAATGTTTTCTTAATAGCTATCCAATGATACCTCAGTCGATGCCATTCATAAGGTAAAAAAAAAATACGTTTGCTTTACTGTATGGGAGGTAACCTAAAAAAAAAGCGGTCAGGCCGTTTCGGAGGATTTCGACCACAAACACCGAGACACGAGATTTTTATACATATCTATAGATTTGTTAGCTTAAAGCGTCCTTCTGCTGGGCAAAGGCTTCCCTCTCGTCCTTCCATGTCTGTATGTGAACACAATTTCAGTTTTGTAACTTTGATAGTTTCTTAGAAAAAGTCAGTGTGACATACAGACAGACAGACGAACATGGCGAAACTATAAGGGTACTTTGACTTCGGTACCCTAAAAACAAGCAGGATTTTTTATAATGAAAAACGTTAAATTACAATGAGGAATTACAACCTTAACCTACTGATTTTGATTTTGACGTACTTTTTTGTTATTCCATTCGAACTTATGTAAATAGTATATTTCGCTCTCCCTCGGTATCATTATCATTACGCCAATGATTTCCAAACTATCACGGTCAGATGCTCCATTCAAAATACTAACAGTAGAAAATGTTCAGACTACGCCAAGCGTCCAGTGGCGCCATCATTACTATTATTGTGTTTTCTAATAAACTAGTATTGTCTTGTAATCGAAGGATTGTTATTTGTTGTACGTGGTAGTAAGATGGCGTCTATGACGAAGAAAATGTAAATGGTTTGAATATATGACTGAGACTATCGTGCAGCGTTGCTTGCGGCGAGCTTGAAATGTCCTAAAGTTTATTATGGAGAAGTTGACCTGCATAAGACACAACCACATAACAGCATATTATGATCACTCAAAAGTATAAAATAAAAATACAACATTTTGAAAAACTATGAACCGCCTCCGTAAAAGTAAAAATTAATTTATTTTCGGTTCATTATTTAAGACTTGTTTTTATAAATTAAATGCTTTTTTCGTTCTAGGCACAATAGATCATAAGTTAACAGTAAATATATACATATATAGTGCATGGACATCCGACATCGTATTTATTTGGATAGGTTCGTTTTCGTTTTGTTTTCTCAATTAGCTTATCAATGGGTATTGAAGCTGACAGAGAAAGAAAGATTCATATGTTTTTTCCAACACAAATATGATGTCTTATGATTATTAACTTATGATGATGTCCATGTCTTTCAAAACCAATATTTTATATACTTCTGTGGTGTATCTTCATATATGCTCATATCCGAATCATCTTTATCTTCACATGGCGTCGCGTGAATTTTTTCGTCGTCTTGCTCAAGTTGAGATACTATGTGACTGGTTGACGCCAGGTCTCGACACATACCTGGCGTCAATAGGTTTTCGATGTGAGCCTGAGTTTCAGGCCCATGCTTCTGAAATACATTGATAAAAATACATTTGAATAGGTAAGTAAATAATTCGATCATTATCTCGTGATCGCTCTCGCACCCTTATTATAAAAGGTATATACTCAGTGTCCTCTGTGATGAACTAGAAAGTCCAAAATTTGCTAGTACTTAGTCAGATTTGATGCAGCCTCTTTAAACTAATATTATAAATACGAGAGTGTATTTGTTGTTTGTTCTATCTTCATTAATCAGACCACATGAGATCTACATCGCACTTGGTACATAGATAGGTTATAGATCTAGAAAATTGGAGTTCCCAAAGGGAATAGCGGTAGCAACTTCCGTATGCATGGAGTTGTGTGCAAAAGCTAGTTAAATGCGCAATTTAAGATCATGATGCTTGTCTTGAAAAATAGAAGGTTTTGTAACATTGGAATTTTAAGAAATGTTAACCACAAGAGATAAAAATGCACAAAGGATAGCAAGAAGAAATATAATAAAAAAAACTAAGCGGACAACTTCTATATTTTCTAATCTATTTTATATATTTTTTGTCTGTTTTGTATAATAAATAACGAACACATAACCCACAGTAGTAGTTTTAATTCAATGTATGTATAAGAATAAAATAAATCTTTGAAATTGATATTATTAATTTTACTTTAGAATTAAAAAATCATATTACCTGCTGATGAACATTTTGAGTTTCTTTGATAGAAGGTGTAAACAGATGTTCACTGTCCTTTTGCCTCAGGGGATTTATGCTCTGTGATAAATTTGCCAGTTTGCTTGGACCCAAAGTTTTCTTTTGTGTTAATTGCGTCTTAAAATTTTGTGAATGTTGTAATACAGTAGTGGTATGTTTCTCAATTTGAGTCTTACTCTGATTATTTTTAATAATGCTTTGACTTTTATCAACAGTGTCCATGTCAGCATCAATACTCGCAAACACTTGCCCCATTACTACATCGTAATTTATTGAGGAACTCTGATTTTCAATATCTTTGTTTTGATTATTTGAAATTTCTTCAGTATTAATACTACTATCAATTTTAGCAGAAACTTTCAGTTTTTTCTTACTTTGGTTATCTTCTTCATTTGTTTCTCTATCTCTTTTATCTGCCTGCCTTTGCGTTTGAGTGTGCTTTTTGTTAAGCTGCAGTGTAGACATCAATATTTCAGAAGGTGCCGGTTTCATAAACTGTAGAGATTGAACATTGCTTTCTTTGACTGATCCACTTGCAAAAATATCTTCATCAACTTCCATTACATCAACATGTACTTGTTTACCAGATGCTTCAGTATCAAATTCATTTGCATTATGACACGGTTGTTCTATTTGTGTTTGGTGACTTTTTGAGTTGCTAGCAACATTATCAATTGTTTTACCATCACATTCCATAATTTTAGACAGCTCTTTCTCCACACTTTCTGTAATTTCATACGGCACAGTTTCTGCAGATGCTGTGTTTTTCTTTGTTGATTCCGTTTTATCATGTTTATTAGTTAAGTCATAGTCTTCACTAACTTTTTGTTGAGTAACAGCACTCACTACACCTTCACTACCAATATTAATTTCAATGTTCTGTACATCAATGTCTTTAGGAGCTGATGAAGGACTATTGTGTGCAACCATTTCCTCCATGCACTGAGAAGTTTGAACTCCCTGATCTGTATTGAGTTTTACTTTAACATCATTTTTCTTTTTCTTGATAAAAATATTTGTTAAAGTGCTCCCAATTTTTATTGTTATCTGTATATCATCCGAATCAGCAGATTGATTATTGTCATTGATAATATGATTTACAGTTTCACCCTTTAAATCATCAGCCATACCTTTTAAATCATCAGCTATTTTATCCTTCTGTAAAGCTCCCTTCTTTAAAAATGGTATATTTTTTTTGGATATCACATTTTCAAGTAATTCTATAGGCTTACAAATACTTTCATGATTATTTAGGCTTTTTGAATTACAAATACTGGAAGAATGTTTATCCTTATTAATTTGAATTTGTTCTTCATTATTTTGAGTGTTTGTTACTAGTTGACAATTAGGTGCACTTTCAGGAGACAAAGTATCATTTTTATCATAACATTTTGTATCATCATCAATAGTTACTTTATTCAAAGTAAGTGTTGGATATATTTTGTCATGATTGTCATTTGGAGTACAATCATCAATTGAAATAACTTGTTGAGATGGAGCACTTTCTGCAACAACAGTTTTGCTAATGGCACTTTGAGTTTTTTTACACATTTCTATAGACACATTTAACTTACTCTTATTCTTTTTGTGTAGCTTACTAAACTCTTTTCTCATTTTTTTTACATTACTCCAATTTTGTTTTACTTTGTGCAACTTCTCTGTGTCCACACTTACATTACTATGCTTATCCATGGAATTGTCACTTGGATTTGACCTTTTTTTCAACTCTCTTTTCCTTGAGCTCCTGCGAGGATGGTCTGTAGTGTATATGTCACCTTCAAAGGAAAACAGTTCTGTGTTACTTGGACCAACATTTTCTTTATTTTTATTGATATCTTCTGTGTCAGGGGCAATTTCTATTTTGTCCCAATCATCTTGGGGTGGTGGAGGTGCAACTATTATTTGAGTTGGACTCACAGGCTTTATTGAGCTAGTATGAACTTGGATTTCACAAGTGCCCACTTCAACCAATGGGCCATCTACCTGTGTGGACTGTTGAGATGATACTGGTGCTGAAAATTGGTTTTGTGAGTCAGCCAGCCAGGCTTTAACATTTTTATTTGGATCTTTTACTGTGTTTTTAGTTTGGGCTGCTAATTCCTGTGTGTGTTCATCCACTGAAAAGTAAATTAATATTTTTAATAAGAGTCTATTCCATTTCGATTACATATGGATATATAATATCAGAGAGAGAGAGGATCAGTTGGACCGAGAGAGTAACAAAGTGCAGAAGTACTGGAAAGAGTGGAGAAGAGACAATTGATGGACAATATAGAGAATAGAATAGGGAAAATGATAGGTCACCTCGTACGACATGACAGCTTTCTAAGAAATATAATTGAAGAAAAAATAGAAGGAAGGCATGGAAGACTAAAAACCAACAACAACAGACAGAATAAACTATATCAAACAAATTAAAAAGAATGTAATGGTCATGTTGTATCAAAAAATCAAGGAGGCGGCCTGGGATACACCGACAAGAGCATAGCTCTTAAATAAGAAGAATAAGAGAGGCTTTATATTACATTATCATAATACAAAAATCAAACCAAAAATATTTATTTTCTGAACACAAATGTTTATTTACTGTAAGGAATTGTTAACATAATAAACCACTTACATTTTATGTTGAACAACTTTTCAAAAGATGTTACTAGTGTTTGAGCACAGTCTGAATATATTTTAAGTACAGTATTTGATTTCAATGTTCGGCGAGTAAGGGGCAAGGCGCAAACTGGACATGTTTGCCTCCCGATCCAACATCCATGACACAGCGTGTGCCCACACGCTGCCGTCGCCGGCAGTACATAATATTTACAGCTGGAAACAGAATCATCAATCGATCATTGATTCCCAAACTCAAAGCTAATTAGTTTGACTTGATGCATGACAATGGCTCACCATTCTAAGCAGGTCACATTTTCAACGATTCGGTTCAATTCCTTCGCAGCGTGAGCGGACTTTACTCCGCCCAAAAAAGTCTTTTCCATGAATGAATGCTAGGAATGAATGCTTAAGAATCCGAAGTCAATTTGAAAGTTTAACTTTCTAAAGGCATTAATATATTAACACTGTAAGAAACTGAAATAGCACATAAACTCACGTCTATTTATTAAACTTCAAAAATATGCTAATAATAAAGTAATATGAGAAAACAACTGCCTGGCGGCAAATTATTTTGCGTCGAGTGAAATAAGTGACAGTTCGCGCGGTTTTCTTTTCTGTCACAAGTTCTAGTTCATTAAATATTATCTATGATTAGGATTGTTAAAAGTCCTAGTTGTATTTTATTAACTACTGAAACGAAGCGTTGCTGTAGAATTCAAACTTACAGAAAGGGAAGGTTATTTTTTTATATAGTCCGCGTTTTCAATTAGGACCGAAATCTTTAGTACGTATGAGGTTAATTGATAAAATGTAGACACAACTTGAAATGTAGGTAACCAATGCAATTTGTTTTAACATTTTACAGGTTCCTAAAATGCAACTTTCGAATACCTCGAACATAGATTATTATTATAATAAGAAAATAAAATTTTAGATGGTAGCATTACGATGACCTGTCAATCCTGTCATTCAATTCATGTCAACGAAAAGTCACTCGGGACGGGGGTGCGTGCTGTTCTGCCGAGCGAAGGTCTAAATAACTACCTTCGCCTTTTGTAATCGCATTGAATTAGCAAATAATCTTCATTAAACGTAAGTTAATATTTTCTCCATATGTTCGTGATGTGAAAAAGATAATGAAATATTTTTTACAATGGTGCACTTTTGACAGAAAAGCCATTACATAATCTTGTGTTAGATATTAATTTTATAAGGTTGTGTTTTAGAACTATTCAGTTGGGAAGTGCCGGTATACGCCAGATGTAGCTGTCGTTTATAATTTCAGTATGTCGGCGGCACTTCGTGGGTTGTTGAGGGGCGCGGCAAGGAGGATTCAAGTTCGTGGCTATGCGGAGGCTGCCCCTCCTGCCGTCAAGGAAGGCGAGATGGCCCTTACCTTCGCCGCCGGTAACAAGGTATAATAGAACTTTTTGATCCTGTCGATATGTGAAAGCGTTAGAAGCTTAAAGATGTGGTTCATATGAATGTTTCATCTACTTTAGGTTTACGGCTTTTTAATAAATAATTTTTATAGTTATTGTAAAGAAGTTCTTATAAGAGGATGATTGCCCTTAAAGTTTAAACAATAACCCTGTGAATGTTGTGAAAGTACTTTGGTCAAATTCCAGGGACCACTTTCCGAAATAATTGAAATAAAGTCAGAAGAGCAAGAGCCCAATTTGATACTCTGTACAAAAATAGTTATTATTTGAAAACATCGGTTCACTAATGTTTTACCAAATCATAATTTTACAAACTTTCAATTCCCAAAGTCGTACTTCCCGCCACATTTAATTTTATTTTTTTGTCTTCATTAATCTAACCTAACCTAATTTATTTAATAAGCCCTTGTAACTTATGTAATATGTAATGGTTTAAGCACAATTACATATTTGTAAAATTAAAGTTAGTAAAATGATATAGTTTGTCAAATGAATATTTGGTAAAAAGTCAGGATACCGAAAACTCATCATATTACCGTCAAATTATTTATTTTTCTATGATTAAGACAGACTAAAGCATTCCTTTTTATTTCCTTTGACCTTTGTAATTTGTATTGTTCAGTTGAAAAAGGACCAATTTTTGTTGTATTCTTGTGTATTTTTTTGTTTTAACATATAAATCATTTGTTTTTGTCACAAAAGTTATTAATGTATATGTCAATAAAAGTATCTCAACACAGTAAAGACAAAAAAAAGAGAAAGAGAAAAAGAGAGAAAGACTTTGGAGTATTAACTTACAAAGGAAAAGATTTTTTTCTACAAACTCCATTAAAAGAAAGGTGCAAGGATAAAAAGCACTGCGTAAAATTGGTTATTAAACCCAATATTATTTTTACAACTGGTAACAGGCTGGCAGTGATAACATCAATAGGATTGGACCTTTGACAAAAGCAGGCGCGGATCCAGCTTTCAGATTAGGGGGTGGTCATTAACTGCTGAACGCAGAAGTTCGGTCAAGTGCGAGGTAATGCCACACGACTATTTACTTTCTGACCCGTATCTACGAGTGCCGAAGGGGGTGGTCATGACGTACTTGACCACCCCCGTGGATCCGCCACTGGACAAAAGGAACCAAAATTTCCTATTATGTGAACTCTGTCATAAAATTACCGTGATATATAACCTCTGTTTTTACTGTACCTTTGATCTGCAGGTCTTCTACGACAAGGTTGTTGTAAAGCAAGTTGACGTGCCATCTTTCAGTGGATCCTTTGGTATACTGCCCAAACATGTGCCCACACTTGGTAAGAATACTTTATGCACTTAGTACTTATGAATTATGATGAATTATCACTTAGGTTGTCTAGATGAGATTGCTAATCAGCAATAAGAACTGCTGTTGTTTACTTGTAGAATTTTAAATTGGGCTGTTTCTTTCATATTAATGTTTTGGGATCACATTATTAACGAGGTTTATGTGGGGGTATGTCATGGTCTATGTCTATTGAAACAAGGTCTTCTCTTCCGAAAAGCGACACTTTATACATCATCACACAGTTGCCACTTGATTTTCATGGCTTTTACATCACAAGCAATTGAAAGAAAATCTTTGGTGTTCCTAAAAAAGATGTATTTGTTGTTACAGATGCGTCTGCCCTTAGTTTTTAAATCCCTATAAAATATAAGGTCCGTTTTAACAGAGCTTCATTGTACATCAACTTAGATCTAAGGGCCTGTTGTTTGATCAGTAGTCAAATTAACTAATCGTCAAAAATCACAACTAATGGTTAAATCTCAAGGAAATGTGTAAAATTTTCTATTCCTTTTTCGAATTTTAACAATGAGTAGAGTTAACTACCGATCAAACAACGGGCCCAGAGTTTATAATAAAAGTATATTAATAAAATTGGTCAAGTAGGTACTTTTTGATTCATGGTCAAATTCGATAAGTGATTATTGTAGGCAATGGTATGGAAAAATATGTTTCTAATTATGTGTCTCGAATGTATATAATAGCTACAGACTGACGGCGCGCCAAACTTCTAGGAACACCGCAATTCAAGGTGCAGTACTTAAACTGAGTTTGTATATGAGCAAACCAACTTCACAGTGTACTAGAAATATGGGGCGATCTGTACCTGTAGGAACGAGTCTGATTTAAATTCCAGATTTCCTTGTAAAGCTTGTAAAGGTAGAACTATTTTACTTTACTCATTAACTACTCCTGATTATTGACTATTGTTACAGCTGTACTTCGGCCCGGTGTGGTGACTGTGATGGAGAATGATGGAAAGCTGAGCAAAATCTTTGTTTCTTCTGGCACAGTGACTGTCAATGATGATTCTTCTGTTCAGGTATATTTATTAAGCAAGCTTCCATCCAAAAATAGTTTGCATACAGTTATTATTATTTTAGACGTTTATTTAATTTCCAGTTAATTATGTTTTTTAAAATAAGTATTTCAGTATAAAAGTAAAGTAACAATAGGTACTAATACAAAAAATAATAATCATAAAATACCTAACCTACGGGTCCTGCCGGCAGCGGGGCAGGGCTCAAGCTGCCTGTGGTAAGGGCTATATAGAGAAGAGCCTCCTGACAATACGTATTATGTATATTTTGTGTAGGTACAAGTAGAAATCGGTTGATATGACACGGGTGATCTGTATACTATACAACAGTGCGTTTTCAACCTTAGGGCGTTTTTGCACCGCATAATTGCTATATTAAAAATATTCAAATCGGTCTCACCATTCTCGAGTTATGGCGTGACAAAGGGAAACAGGGATTCAATTTTATATATACAGATAGCCAATGTGATGTGAAGAGGTTCCAAGGTAGAAGGCTATATTTTCAGTATGCTGAGACATTGTCAGTAGGATGTGACATGTTTTCAAATGCTGGGTTTGCAGGTGCTGGCGGAGGAGGCGCATCCCGTGGAGGACCTGGACCGCAGCGCGGCGCAGGACACGCTCAGCAAGGCGCAGAGCGCGCTGAACTCCGCCCCTAATGATAAGGTACCGCATTCAAACCTTACCATTACACCGGTACAGTCAGTTACAAAAATATACCAACCTATCTATAGTCACACCAACACATCATGAATACGAGGTAGGTTTAGGTTATGTTAGTTCTTCAGCTGGCCCGAAGAAGAAATAGGAGCTGTGGGAGAGTTTGCTCTGTCGATTCCGTTATTATTTTGAAACAAAAAAAATTGGTTACTAGGACAACAGGCAAAGAACTGTGCCGCGTAGTTGTGGCGTGGGGAAGTTACTAAACAAAAGACGAAAATAAGGTGAACAGTGTGTTGGTCTAACTATGGATAAATAAAATTAACCATAGACACTAGTGTGGGAATTAGGTGTGACTAAAATCTGTTGAATAAAATTGGTAGCTAAAGTTCCAAAAATGTTTTGACTATCATTATCATCAGGAGAGAAGATAAGGTTGTGAATATAAAGAATTTCGGAACTTCAGTAGTACGCTACTTTCTATATTTGTACAGCTGACTGTATCAACGATACAAGAAACTGTCTGGCTGGCCTAGGTAGGTACATATTCAACATCAGGGTGTCCTCAGTCCTGTATGTAGGTCGACAAACTTAAGGGGGGGTGGGTCACCTACCAAATGTAGAAAAATGAGGTACCTTAGTAAAAATTACACCTTTTTTAATTTTTTTATATTTTTCTGTTTTTTTTGGAAAATTTACACCTTTTCAGGGTTCCGTACCCAAAGGGTAAAACCGGGACCCTGTTCTAAGACTTCACTGTCCGTCCATCTGTCTGTCTGTCACCAGGCTGTATCTCATGAACCGTGAGAGCTAGACAGTTGAAATGTTTACATATGATATATTTCTGTTTCCGCTACAACCACAAATACTAAAAACAGAATAAAAATAAATAAGATAGGCTCCCATAAAACAAACGTGAGTGCGGTTTTTTGCTAATGTTGTATAAATTCGGAACCCTTCGTGCGCGAGTCCGACTCGCATTCGGCCGGTTTTTTACATATCTTTTTTTCGCAAAACAAGAATTAATCATGAATCTTAAATAGTATTGTAGTTTTTTCTAAATTTAAATTAATATCTTGCCGTTTCTACTCAACTTTAGCCAAGCTTTGACAGAGGTCAAAACCCAGGAGGCAAGGAGAACCTGGTAAAAAAAAAATAACATGCCCGCTGGTTAGCCCATTAATTTTATTTATCATTTGTTAATTACGTGTATGGTTCAGTTAAGTTAATTTTGGGATTTCTGGTTTATGCTAATTTTTTGTGTTCATTGGTATCGGATACGTAAAAGGATAGGACTATTAAGTTTCGGACATAAAAAAATGCGGTTAATTCGGAATGTTGAAATTAGGACTAATGAATAGTTAGGAAAAATAAAAGAAAAGGGGTTTTGATTTTAGGGCTAATGAAATTAGGGGTAGTGAAAATAGTGAGAATCATATTAGCACTTTTTCTTTAGTTTTAATTGCTCGTAATATACCTTATTTCCCTTGTTTTATCGACACTAGCTAGCAACCTGAAGTGGCAGTTTAGGATTACAGAAAATAACTTTAAATATCTACTTTTACAAAAACTCATGTCCATAGTCTTAAAGGTTTGTCGAATATTAGTAGTTTCTTATAAAGTAATGCTTTTTCTTAAGTTTTAATTGCTTGCTTGCTAAGTATCTCAATTAAAAACGGTTTTCAACCTCTGATTATCTTGTTTACATGAATAGGGAATATTCATGGATTTTTTAAATCGCATTTCTCAATAAAATATGAAAATACCGTAAAAGAGATCACCAAAAGTGAAATTAAAATTAAAATCGGTCAAGAAATACGGATGATACAAGTTTTAAACTGCTAATTAGACAGTTCCGAAGTGCACCGGTGACGTCATTGTGCAGTTCGGCCATATAAACTCCACGTAAAATTCTGTTTTGCTAGAAAGAGATAGGAACAAATCTTTTTTGGCTTATATCTTGGTAATTTTGTTCAAAAAATGTATTTCCTCACCTGTTTGTTACATGAATCAGTTTTTATTGAAGCTGTAAAAAAAAACATGCATATTCCCTATTGTCTTGATATAATAATGAACTATAGGGTAATTTGACATGTCCACCATGCAGGGTCTCTATTCTACTGAGTAAAACCATATTGACTTTGACATGTTGTCGATTTTTTTTAACTCGGCCGTCATTAGTGTCAATTAAATAAGAGCTATCGTAACGTTGACAATACGATTGCCCATGGTCCACCTATGTGGATTACGGAGAGTAGACTGGCCTAAATTAACAGGTAGGTTTAGGTTATATTAGTTCTTCAGAGGGCCCGAAGCTCAGTTCAATTGTTGGCACCCTATCGATTGTTGATACTTTGAACTTAATTTCTATTAAATAGATGTGATTATTTTATAATCGCCAGGTGTAATGCATTGGATGCCAAACAGGTGCTACGTGAAGCTAAAAAAGGTAGTTTGTCGAATATCTGCCATATTTATTTGACAGAGAATGTTTCGTTTCAGGCTAAGGCCGAGGCAGCGATCGCAGTGGAGGTCGCCGAAGAAATAGTAAAGGCAGCGTCGTAGGGCGCAACCTTAGTCGTAACAACTAAATATTAAATTAACTATGTATGTACAATAAACATCATCTCTGTAGAACATGCTCCTCTGTTGTTGTTATTTATTATCTGATGATTGAATCAAATTTTTGTCGAAATAAAACAACATTTTTAAGTTGACATTTGAGTAGTTTATTCAACACAAATCAAACACTTTGGTACAAACTGTTAGCTGCGGTTAGCCAGTGTCGCGCAATAATATAAAACATCTGCTTTGCGTGGCAAACACAGACAAGACAAGCAACTCACCGAACACTTTCAACGAATAAAACACCAGAGACACAATTCATTATGCTAGCATATTAGTATAAGTAGTATATTCAATTTCCATCGAATCAGCGTCTTAATATGGAATAAGCTACTATATAATTTTGAATAATTTTATAATCTTAATTTGTTCATAATTTTAACTAACATCGTTAATCCGAAACGACTAATTGGAAGGTTATTAGAAGATTTGGTTGCTAGGAAGTCGCGGGAACCTAACTACTACTACGTCTCGCGAGCGTCACGAGGGCACAACACATAGTGAAACATCTAGAAAACGACGCGCGCGCGTCTTACAACTAGTATTGAATAGTATAGAAGGATAAAATTACGACTATGATTAGTAAAAATGCACCTTAACACACCTAGAGTAATATTAAAAGCATTTTAAAATCCGTGTTGGTAGTGAAGTGATCGTAACAGTTGTCAATTTTAGTTCACCTGTAATTTTGTATAATTATGATCCTGTATATGATTTTATATTTTAGTTAATAGTGATGATTAAAATAGTGTATCTAATCGATTAGGTTAAATTTACTTCATAATAATATCGTGTAACACATACGTTACTAACTAGCTACTGATTACATACGTTTTTTAAAGTTGATTATTATTTATAAAGAAGCTTACGTCTAGATTTAACCTACGTAGTTGCTTAAATGCAAATTAAAAACGATAAAAACATAATATAATTTACAAATTAAGACTTGGCAATAACGTAAATGGTAAAAAAGCATCACAAAATCCATAACATTAAAGGAAGCATTGGTGCGGCCGCAGCCGCGTCGGCCGCTCGTACGAACCAAGTACGAGAGCCAAGCAATAACGCACGAGTTAGCGTCCCGTACGAACAAAAAATGGGATAAAAATACAAAATATCACATTATTACGTGTTGAGCTTAATTTAAATCGTTCATTTTGAGTCACTTCACCCCAAACAAGCAATCGACGTACTTTCTTTAAATTAAGCTAAACAAATAAGACTAAAATAAGGATAACTACCTCAGTATGTACCTACTGTCGTACATGGGCCTGCAGTAAATGTGCTCGAGTTGGATAGAGGAAGGAGGATGGTACGATTTACGCATCTATTGGACAGGTTTATTTTCAATACACGCACGTCACTTTCTATTAAGCGAATATATCAATTTGAAATAACTACCACAACCATGATTTTCTGCTTTTATAATATGGTAACACTAGATGTGACGTGGAAGAACCTACGCGGGAGATCACCCAACTGCGCAACTTTACCGCAGGCGAATTGAGCCCGCGATGTGTTTATGGCACAAACGTGCGTACATCTAAACTTAGACAAAATAAATACTAAATCCAGCCAACTAAGTTGGGATAAATTTGAAATGAACTGCAACACAAAATGCGACACACACAATGAATTATTGTGAAAAATTTGGCACATGTATTACCGTTTTGCTGAACAGTACGTTGCTAAATAATTTTGGATCTAATAAACTGAAATAATGAGCAACTTATCTTCACTCAACAAAAGTGTTTATCGGTTCAGCAAGACGGTAAAGGTCCATGAGGTGAATGCGAGCTAAAAAAAGGAGGAGATGCGTGTCGCCGAGGAGTCGTGGGCCGTGGCCGGAGAGCCGAGCAGCTTACAGGTTACACTGCCACAGTATCGTAGGCTGTGAGTCCCCGCCCGTGGACTGCTTGCTGGGGGATTGGGGTGTTTGCTTCTGGTCTGAAATGTTAGGCACACGTTAACATTGCGTTCATGCGTTCTTCGCCGGTCACAATCATAAGGGTCAAGGGATTTATTATATGACAACAAACATTATTCCATATACATAGATCAAACGCAAGTAGGCATGAAATGCAAATAGCTACTCCTACAAAATGGTTTAAAATTAATAAAATTTCGGGAATAGCACAATTTTGATAGCGGGGCATCTATTTCCTTTAAATGGAAACTATGCAGGTTAATCCAATCCGTTGGATGCTGGCAACAGAACAATCAATAGGAAAAAATGGTCACGAAAGTCAGAGAACCATCATCTTACCATTCTAACTGCAAAACAAGATATGATATAGTGCACAATAGATCGGAAGTGTTAGCGACAAAATATTGTTAGGAACAAAAACCAGGCAAATTAGGAACACTAAATATACATATGTTCGTTTACATACTTGACTTACTGTTTCCTGTAGACCGTGGATGCAGAACACAACACATGCTTAGTTACGTACGAGCAGGCTAGAGACTTATCTTACAAATGCTCTAAGACTAACGCACACGCGTTCCAGCGCACACACAAGGATCCGGCTAGATGTATACTGTTAACATTGTTTAAGTGTGACTGGAGTTATACACATCGGACAAGGGGCTCATTTAAAATCTGTATTATACATTGATCTCTTATAAATAATAATTCTCGTCTGGAACAGCCAGTTAAGTAGTTCAATTTTGATAGTGTCCTGAACTAGGCAGAGTGCGACTAATGGCTCAATTACACTAGTTCGTGCGCCTTACATGGTGGCGGCCGTCGTGAGAGTCGCGAGAGGCTGAAACGGATATGTGGGCTTAGACAAGATGCATTTTGAGAAAATTACCGTTATTAAAAATGTATAGGATTAACGTTAACTGCCGGACAGCGAAGTCGAAAATTGAGAACTGCATAGGCCCGCTCACCGACTTACAATCTCTTTAACAAAAAAAACGACGGAATCCTTTTGCAACAGTTAATATTTTGCGGAACCCCAAAATAGGCTTTAGGTTCGTTTAAGTCGGATCCCTTGCAGAGGCCTTACGGGCTCCGCGCAGCACACTGAGAATGGCTGCACTAGTCCATTTGTCTAATAATAAGGTAATTCGAATATTCCAGTGGGTCGATCGCTAATAGGTGTGGAAGCAACGAGCGCTTTACAGTGATCTCATCAAGCTGACTGATTCCGTCATAATAGTACTTCGGTTACACGTTTATTTCTGAAAAACCTACTATGCTATCTCCGTATCTGTCGCTAACGAGTTTGCCGGTCTATAGTTTACTGTTAGGTTATCACATAACCGCATAGGCCACGGGACTAATGTAATTGTGCCAAAACATAACATTAAATACATTTTTTACCTAATACTTACAGATGTTTTCTGCCAACACGAACTTAGTGTGGACAGTTTTACATATACACCTTTGGGATTTAATGTGGTCAAAGTGAGTTTGCTTTTTGTATAAATTTAATCAATTAAACAAGTGTTGTGTGTGTATAATATAATAAAATAAATAAAATAAGTCGTCAATGTATACTGCATTTTTTGTAAGAGATTCTATTTAATCATTTGTAAGAGGTCAATGGACTTATCGTTCAACTAAAACAATAATGTTGAGTGCAGTTGTTAATTCTAAATCAAACGATTTTAACAAAGTGGTGGTATTGTGCAAGGTGTGTGGGGTTTGTCAGACTGACCTGTCAATGAGTTTCCTCATTTCCTCGCTGTGCAAGCCGTCCTTAGCAGTGTGGGCCCTCACTGCAACAAACACAAGTCACGACGCGGTCTACGCTACCTAACCTACCGGTCAAACAATACTCACCCCTTTATACCCTCTACCTTTGGAACTTTAAATCTGGCAAGTTTATTCTGTCGGGCCTACGGCCTCAATTTATTCAAAAGGTATTAAAGGGTGAGTGTTATTAGAGCCTCTTGGAACATTTACTAAAAATAATCTACACAATTTAAAATGTATGTTATCACAACCACTTCTAAACACATAATTAAATTATTAAAATATGTACTCGAAGAAAGATTCCCATTTAATCAGTTAGCGATTATAAACGATACCAGAAATTATATAATGTGTAAATTTGTTTAATGTCGCTATCTGATCGAAAGATAAAGTAAAGACAAAATTTTGAAAAATAGTCTAATAAGCCAATTGCGGAACATTCTGAAGCATAAAGTAAGTATACGAGGTTCCAATTGTTATAACTGAGACAAATGTTGCATGCGGTCAGTCACAAATTATTATAGACACAGAACTAATTTAGCCAAAATAGTTTTACCGTCTTCTGTTCAGGTGACACCCACGTGTGCATAAACCAATTCGAGGATAAAATTTAATTATTATGATATTTAATAGTTTGTATGATATGGAGATGGAGTTATTTGCCATACTTATTTGATATTCTGAGCTTTTTTATAGCGTAGTTGCATTTAAATAAAACGTATAATAATGTATTTAATTAAAGCTTATTGGTAGCAATACACTACTTATATGCGTAATCAATTAATAATTAAAAGTATGACAAATATAAACACAATGAAAGTTTCTGGGGTCCTGTCAGAAGCAGTTGTGCGGGTGCGGGTATACAATCACGCGTGATAATTTTGCTTCACTTCCAAGCCTACATACTCGAGCTTTATTGACCTGATAAGTATATATGTGTATAATATATAACTGATTATCGAATGCAGTCGATAAAAGGCAAAAAACTGGCGCGGCGTATCTAAATAGCTGTTTTTTTAAATAATGTAGTTATTGGGAATGCTAATGATTTTTTTCCTCGTGAGACCCCATGTGCAACAGGATGTACATAATCAAAGAAATTTAATTTAAACTATGTAGCAACACTGTGTTGTTATTTTTTCCGTTTTAAATTTGAAAATTACATGTTAGAGCAAAGGTAATTGAATTTTATTTCCTTGCTAGTAGATTCAAACTCCCACTCAGAAAAATCTCTCCATTTGAGTCTCTCGAGGGTATATGAGGGTGTGTGCTGTAGTGCGCATATGATTAACATACATTATATCAGATATATTATATTGTATCACTATAGTACGGTAAGGGCTGATTTCTCAATCTCCAAATAACAGATCTTGTTAGATACGTTTAAGTCCTTTTCTTTGTACATACATGCATACATGCATTCATACAATCACGCCTCTTTCTCGTACGGGTAGGCAGTCCCTCCACTTGCTACGATCCAGACAAACTTCCCTCGCTTCCTCCAGGCTCAATAAGTCTCAAAGTCAAAGTCAAAGTCAAAGTCAAAGTCAAATTCTTTATTGCATGACTATAGGTACAAAGATAAGATGTTAAGTAATAATGACAAATTCCTAAATCTATAGCCTACCATTATCAATGGTGTACAATATTTTAAAGTCTTAACCTAAATCACTATCAAAAAATTTAAACATAACAATTTAATATTTATATTTTTCCTTTATTATTTAAAAAGTCAGATATATTGTAAAACATTTTATTCAACAACCATTCATTAAGGGCTTTTCTAAATTTAGTATCGTCTAGGGATTTGAATATGTCAGGTACATTATTATATATCTTAATTATCATGAAGTAAATACTATTTCTATAAAATGCTGAGCGAACAGGATGAACATGTGTTAATTTATTGTCATGACGAAGATTTTTTTTATATTTATCACCCTTTTCAAAGAGAGTCATGTGTTTCCTAACAAACATAGTTACCTCCTTGATATATAGGCACGGGAGTGGTAGTATATTGTACTCTGCAAATATGGGTCTACATGAGTCTCGTTGAGAGGCGCCATTTAACGCTCTTATACAACGCTTCTGCATTTTAAATGCTTTTTGCCAATCTGTAGAGTTGCCCCAAAAGATGATACCGTAGCATAAAATTGACTGCACGTAACCAAAGTACGTCATTATTCCCGCTTTCTTTGATGAGTTTTGCACTATGCGGCGTAAAGGGTAAATGAATTTAGACAATTTAGAACACATCCCGTCAATGTGCATTTTCCAATTACAGTTGTCATCTATCATGAGACCTAGGAATGTTGTGCTTTCAGCTTTTTTAATAGCTTCCGTTTTATATGTAATATGTAGTGGCATTGCCGGTCTTTTTACAGAATGAAATTGAACTAAATGTGTTTTTGATAAATTTATATTTAGTTCATTATTATTTAACCATTCAATAATATCGTGAAGTGTTTTATTAATGTCTAATTCGTATTTATCAACAGTGGAAGTGCATTTAATTATTGCCGTACTATCATCGGCAAACAGTACCATCTGATTACTTATGCATTTTGGAATATCGTTTATGTAGAAAAGGAACAAAAGAGGGCCCAAAATACTTCCTTGAGGGACACCTCTTTCATTTACCTTATAGCCTGATCTCATAACTTTCATAGTCTTAGTTTTATTACAATAGAATCGGACCTCTGAGCATTGTTGTCTACCAGTAAGATAACTTTTCAGCCAATCTAGTGCTTGCCCTCGCACACCGTAACATTCTAGTTTCTTAAGTAGAATGTTGTGGCTTACACAGTCAAAAGCCTTGGACATGTCCGTAAATATTGCTGAAACGTGGTTTCTACTTTGTATGCATTCGTATAAAGGCTGTAGAAGTTGAAAAATAGCGAGATTTGTCGATCTATTTTTACGAAAACCACATTGCTCATTAGTAATTAACTTAAATTTATCGGCAAAGACTGTCAGCTTGTTATGCATAAGGCGTTCAAACACTTTTGAAAACACCGGTATCAACGTAATGGGCCTATAGTTATTGAGATTTTCGGTGTCTCCCTTTTTGTGGAGAGGCTTTACAACTGAAGATTTTAGTCTCTCTGGAAACTCACCAGTTTGGAAAGAAATATTTATTATATGTGCTAGAGGGGCTACTATTAGGTTAACTGATTTTTTAATTATTTGTGTCCCGACTTCGTCAGTTCCTACCGATTTTGTATTTTTTAAAGATCTTATTGTTTTAGCGACTTCATTGTTGGATACTGGGGATAGATATATACTGGTACATTGGGTCTTTGTAACATTACTCATTGTTATTTTTGTTTTTGAGTTTTGCGCTTTTGGTATAGATTCTATAAAGAAATTGTTAAATTGCGTAGCAATGGTCTCAGGGTTCGTAATCAAGTTACCCTTATACTTTACTTTTTCAATTAGATTTGGCATTTTGTTCCTTCCAGTATAGTTTTTAACAATGTCCCAACATGCTTTGCACTTATTTTCCGAGCGTTCTATTAATTTGTGGTTCGCCTTTTTTATTGAAGTATTTACACATTTTTTTAACAAGTTCGAGTAATTATTGTACTGACCTAGTTTATGTTTAAAGCCCCTATACTTGATGTCCTTATACAGACATCGTTTCTTTTTGCTTGAGACTTTGATACCATGTGTAATAAAGCTACTTTTACTAACAGATTTAATCTTAATTCTATTTGATGGAAAGCATAGGTTGTAGAATAATTTGAAAATATCAATAAAATTATTATATGCAATATTTACATCTGTTGCTTCAAACACGTCAGCAAATGATAAGGAATTTAAACAATTCAAGAATTTCTGCATGTTTTCTTTGCAATAGTCACGTTTGCAGATGTACCAGAACTTGGGAATTGGTTTCCTTTTAAGTTTAAATGTAAGGCTTTGTGCAGTATGGTCAGATAGACCCAAGTGGTGTATTTCAGCTCTCCCGTCTTTAAAGTTACAAATAATATTATCGATACACGTTTGCGAGTTTTGCGTTATCCTTGTCGGTAAATCAATTCGTGATACAAGCTGGTACGAGTCTAATATGCTAACAAAAGTATTAGGTATATATTTTTTTATCCTATCAGCTGAGAGATCAATATTAAAATCACCACATAAAATCAATCTTTTGTTCTTGTATGATATTTTCAGTAAAAGTTCTTCAAGCTTATCAAAAAAGATATTAATGTCACTACCTGGATCTCTTCATACACGTGCGTCGGTTTAGGGTACTCCTGAACTGGTCCTTTCTTAATACATCCCCGATCTGATCATGGAACGTGCGCCTTGGCCTTCCCCTTCCAAAATTCCCATTTATTCTTACCTCATATACATGTTTTTCTAATCTCACTTCATCCATTCTCTCCACATGTCAAACCACTTCAGCATTCCTTTATTAATCCTTGTCACTACACGTAAGTTTCACTGCCAAACATTAGTCTCGGAATTAGCACCCCGCTGTCAACAGCCAAACGAGCCTTCTTTGACACTTTCTGAATGTTCACAGTGCTCAATTTACCATGTTTCCAGCATTCACTCGTCTTTCAATGTCCCAATGTCAATGTTTCCAATGTTTTCTTTCTAACGACAAAGAAATGGAAAGTAATAACTACCTGTGAGATATTTTTATCCGGGGATTATAAAAATCGTCTCTAAATGAACTAAGGAGGAAAGATAAGGAGTAAATCTCGCCTATGCTCACTAGGTTAATCTATAAAAAAATTACGCGCGGATCGGTTTTTTCTGAATTGTTCATGTCATCGTGACGTGTGTGCTTGTGTGTGTTTGTGGTATTGGTGTATGTGTGCGGACGCACCAGGGTAGTTGCGCGGCTGGTCGCACTCGGCCTCGGAGATCTCGTTGGAGTCCTTGCTCTCGTTGAAAGAGGAGGAGCAGTTGTTGTCGGTGTTGTTGCGCGGCGGCGGCGGCGGGGGCTCGGGCGAGCTGCCGCACTTGCGGGTTCCTGTCACAACCAATCGCTATTGAATTATTTGGTATAAAAACACCTTATTTTATTTTAATAACTATCTATTTACATGCTTACCTACTCCTGTTAAATTTTGAGTGTTAAATTGTGTCGACGTCGCACATGCTACAGATGAGAGATGTTGGCATTTGGTTTAGCAGGACATTTAAGGATATCGGCATACTATACATATGTAAGTAAAGGTACGCTTGATTAAATCACACGATGCGAAGACTTGAGATTGAGAAGAAATTGACTTAATCGTACTTGCTATTTGTTCAACTTCATTATGACAAGTGCTTTTCATTTCCTTCAAGATACCGACCGCACGTCAAAGAAGAATAGTAGATTGTAAACCAAGGGATGAAAGGCATCTATTTTATAAGAAATATTTCGAGTGTGAAATAAATGATGACTTTCATCAACACTGCTTGAAATGACATGACATGAACAGGCTTTATACATATTGCTTGATGGTATGTTTGGCAGCTCACCAATGCTGGGGCGCGAGCCGTAGTGGTCGGAGTAGGGCGTGCCGTAGGCGCCGGTATATTGCTCGTCCTCGGGCGCGCAGCAGGCGGGCTCGTCGTATTCCGGTCCGCACGCGTACACGGGCCGCGAGTAGCGTGCGCGCTGCAACATGACACATTTGCTTTAACACTTAAACTTCAATGACACATTTGCTGTTACGCTTTTAAAAAGTAAAGTAAACATTAGTGCAGAAAATTGATCACACAGGAGAATTTAAGCATATTTAATGAAAGCCTAATTCACCTGGATGTTAAACTAAGTTTAGTTATCTATGCTAGTAGGTTTTGCTTAGGGGCAAACTACCCAAAAATAGAAGCTCCGCAAAGCGGGGCGCTAACTAAGTCATTATGTGTAACTCAATTTAACTCAATCAACTCTGGGTGCATTGTGTTTACCAAAAGATGATAACAACTTCGACTATGATTCTATGGTGTGAGGCTTACATATTGGTCCTCTTCAGCGCAGGTGGCCGGGTCGTCGTACTCGGGGGCCGTGGAGTAGATGGCGCTCTGTCCGCCCTGCGAGTTCTTGCGTGCGTAGCGGCTGTTGGCGCGGGGCTGTAATACCACCCTAGTTACAAACCGCACACAGCGAGACATTTGCCACGGTGTTTAGACATATTTGACTGATAAGTTCGAGCATTTTTAAATCTAAATAAATAATTGCTACCTAGGGACTGGCTGGACTTGTAGTTGGAAGTTCATGTGCATGTTCGAGATGGTTGGATGTTGGGTGGTTGGTTAACCCTTTAAGTAAGTTGAAAATTTAAAAAATAATTGAGTTTTTTCTTTTTTCGTTTGTTATTTCTGTTCACACAAAAAGGATCATGGGCGCTTTTGCATAGTCTGAATCAAGAACCAACAGAGCCGAGTTCTAGCTGCGAGCTTTTTCATCCCTAACGACAGAGGTCATTAAGGATGAGTGGGAATACGGTTGTACTTGGAAATTTTACCTCCTTACCCGGTACAACCCCATTTTCAACTAAAATATGGATCTGCAATAGAATTTAACTTGGTGCACGTCGTAAAAAATTAAGTTAACTTAACGCGAAGACCTTTTTAATAACCTAAAACTTCGTTCCGTTGGTTGTTGGACTATTTTGGCGCAATTATTTTCAATTAAAAACTCCTTAAGGCTACACATACGTATAAAAGACAATTACTTTAGGGTTACATTTGGCAAAAAATATATACTTTTTGTTGTGTTGCAGTGTGTGATTGTCCTATACATATTCTCTAACTTCAAGTTTAAAAGGTGTTCCACTGACCATGCTCTGCGAGCCGGCGCGGGAGTGCGCGGGGTGGTGCGGGTGGGGGTGCGCCAACGTGCCGGCATGCGCGTGCGCGGCGTGGTGGTGGGGGAAGGCCAGCGCCTTGCTTGGGTCCATCTCCTCGCGGAAGCCGAGCAGGTGGAACGTCGCGTACGGGCAGATCTCGTCCTCCATGCCTGCGATTGTACGAGTAGATTAATTACGCGCTTACAGTCCGCTGTTCGATCCAAGAGAAACGCAATAAACGAGAGCTTCTAGGTAACGAATACGTGTAAAGTACCTAACTAAATAAGATTATTCACTGGCTTCGATAACGTTTTCAATTTGTAATTATACAAGAATAAGCAAAGAGCAACAAGATCTATATCACTCATAAAATAAACTTCCGTGGCAGGTATTCTCGCCATCCTATTTAGGTTCTTTGAAGGGTTGTTCCAGCCATGCCGTTGTTTTAGTTAATTTAATATTTTAGTGGGCCAAACGTACCTATTAGATATTTAACCAAAACCAAAATGGTTTTTTTTTTCAAGAATAAATTTAGAACTAGATGTTGCGCGCAACTCCGTTTGCGTAGAAGACGTCAATCGGTATTTCTTCGGGAAATTTAAATACATGTATGCTTAATGTATTTAGTGACTACATTCTTTTTTTGCATAGGTATTTTCTGTTCTTTGTTGTTGTTTGTTACTAATAGATGTTTTTCCTGCTTTTCTTTCTCTCTTTCTTTCTTTCTGTCTTTTTCCGGGGTTCAAGTTATATCCATAACAAAGGACAACCGCACGGAAAGTATGGAAAAAAAAGTACGGTGAATTTTGATAAAAAAAATATTTTTCGAGTCTTGGTCAATATATAAAAATACTTGGTGCGCAATTAAATCCTATGACTTTTTGAGAAAAAAAAATATGAAAAATTATGTGGATATTGGTTCCATAGAAAAAAGTATGGAGGAAAAAAAGTGGCCTGTTTTGAATGAAAATATTTTTTAAACTGTCCATAGAATATGTTTGAATTTGAATCATTTATGTTAACAATAAAACAAGTTATGAAATATTCAAAATCCACAACTATTCACCGATTAATTTAAAATAAAACATGAAAAACCAAGTATTTTTCGTAAAAATTCATTTCTTATCTAAATACTGAAGAATAGTGGGCAGTGACATCAAACTTATATTAATAAAAAATATGCACAAAGTATCTCTTTAGTTATTTTTACTATTGCAGAAAACAGAAATATCACGATTATATAAAAAAAAATAAAAAATGCGGACTAATTTTACTTATTTTTATGAAGCGCTACAACTTAACATCTAATCACTTTTTATATCAGTTTTTTTTGATGAAGTTGATTAATTATATGGTCCCTAAAACAAATATTTTTTTGTTCAAAACTGGCCACTTTTTGTTCTTTCATACATTTTTCTATGGGACCAATATCCATATGATTTTTTACTAAATATTTTTTTCTCAAAAACTATTCATACGATTTTATTGCCCACCAAGTATTTTTATATATTGACCAAGACACTTAACATATATTTTTTATATCAAAATTCACCGAAGTTTTTTTTTCCATACTTTCCGTGCGGAGTCCTTTCATTAAAAACCGGTTTAGCGGTGTAAGTTCAAAGGATTAATAAAAATAATAAAAATACTGATTACTTGATTAGAACTCCATATTGCGTAACGTTTGTATAGGTATATGAAAATACACGACAAGTACAACGGCTGAGGTTTCTCACCGCCAAAACTATTGTAGAAATCGACTTGAAAATCAATTGCTTGCTAATAAGTTAGTTGTATGTAAGTATTTTACTAAAACATAGACATTATTTTCACAATTCACAACATATTTCCCTGTTAAATAGTGCTCGTTTGATAAGTGTTTATTTACTTAAATCTTAAATGTTTTATTCGTTGTAAAAGGTACATATCTGAATTTTTTTCTTTGCTACCAAACACATGCTCTAGATACGGAAGTAAAGCAAATAAGAAATAACTGGGTTAGAAAAAAGCAAACAGGTAAGCAAACTTGCAAAACCATAACATAGTCTGATCAAAAACCATAAGACTTATATATTTATAAGTCACATAACGGGACTTACGAATATATTATAAAATTACTAAGATATTTCATCCCCATTCAATACTTGCAACATTTTCGATCACACTATTTGTAATAAATAATCGTTATTTATAAATTATAACATGTAAATAAGTCTAGGTATACTCACGCTGCAGGCAGTGTTAGTTGATACTCCACTCTGTCAGAACTTCAATTGTCGCAATATTGTAAACTGTCGCAATGACCCAATACTCTTTTCTGCTCTTTTGATCGACTAATTAAGATTTTAATGTATTTTCATATTATTATGGTCATAACAACAATTTATAAACTGTTCGAGTTAGTTTATAACAATTTAATTTCCCAGGACGAGCCGTTTCACACAGAAGTATTAAGTGAGAAGCTCACTTATTATTATTATTACTAATTGTATACTACCTAGTTAGTAGTATTTCAGTGATGGGTACGAGTAACTGCTCTAGGTAATTAGAGTTATTCTTAACTATACCTCGATCGTACTCATTTCAGTGACTTTATTGATTTTCCTTGCTAGTAAATATTTCGCAAGGTTCTAGGCAATACATAAATTAAATGTAGGTCGGTAACCTCGAAATGGTTTAAAATGACTTTACATTGTAAAAATATGGTGTACAACATGCTTATAATAACACTGGCCCGCAAAACTAAGTAGGTATCACACTTTTAATACTAGCTAGTATTAAAAGTGTGATACTTAGTTTTGCGGGCCAGTGTAAAGCCGAGACGTGAGTCGTATTAGTTAAAACTGATATACTGCCCTGCTAAGCCAATTAGCAGTATCTGAAATAAAATTCCTGTAGCAATCACACTCTTACTAAGATGAGAGGATTGAATGTACTTAGGCAATTTAATCTAAGATACTGTTCAGGGGGCGGCCATTAATTACGTGAGGCGTTTAGGAGGGGAGGGGGTCGAGCCGAATCCCATCTAAACTTACTATTGGTAGGTGTCTCGGCGAATATCACGTAAATTTTTTTTCAGCAAAATAACAGAGTAAAATTTCGAAAACATGGTTTAAATTAAGTAAAACATGTTCCTTTACTAAAATATGGGAAAATATTACACAATAATATTAATAGTGTTTTTTTAAGCATAAATCCAATACATTTACACTAGAAACACACGTTTTGAAAATGGGGGATGGGGGAGGGGGTTGTGCCAAATCTCACGACATCTCACCATTTTCGAAAATCCCCAAAAACGTATCACGTAATTAATGGACGCCCCTTTAATTGCTTAGGAGGGCAGTATAGAGTTAGTTAGTTTTCGCAAACATGGTGTGAAACAGCAGTCCGGGTGTGTGCATGCTGTCACCTGTGGAGCTGGTGTCGACGGAGGGGTGCCGCTGGTGCGCGCGGCGCACGCGCTCGTAGTGGTGGCGCCGCGGGTCCCACGTCGAGTGCGCGCCCACTGCGCCCACAGCCGCGTCACTCACCGCACCATCTCACTTCAGCCCGATCCACCGAGCGACATGCAGCAGTAGCGAGGATAGGGATGCTGACTGACACCAATCACCTAAGATACTCCCAGCTTCTTAACGTTCGGCTGGCTATCGCTAATTCACTTGCACTCGCAACTTACAGTATATCTGTCATTCGTGTTTTATAGAAGAACGAAGATTGCCGATAGCTATTAAGAAAATGATAGTACTGTACTCTTTATGAAGTATCAAAACGATACGAATACAGCGCTCTTTCTAGCCTTTACAGTTAAAAACATTACTAACATAGGTAAGTCATTGAAAATAATGAATCTGTACTTCTGTCAACATCCCCATTGTACGTTTTTTGCTGCATCCCTCTCGGCTGTAACTATCGATCGCGATGGCCTTACGTCACATGCTACTACCACCGAATAAACTATTCTATACCGTCAACTAGTGTGGATTTGCGCCTATGCAAACAATGTATACGTAATTAATTTCTAAACTTGTTTAATAAGCAGCTAGGGAGAATAAGTAATTGGAACTGAAATTATCACCGTTTACCTTTCGACATTTAAGGAATTTCATAAACCCTTTATTAGGTACGACGTTACAATGAACTGTACTTCGTGTCGTTTGAAGTATCCAAACGGTATAGATATTAAAAAGATTATCAGTGATACAGTCAGTAGGCAACAGGATTTAAACAAAAGTTTACATTTGCGTTAGGTTTCTTAAAAAAAATATCATGGAAGCTAACACGTTGCCTTCCATCCTTCCATGTATTGGTGGTAAGTAGCAAGATCAAAAATAATTCAAGTTCATACACATTCATGAATTCTAATAGCGTAGGAATTTAGTGAAGTGAGATGGTGTCGATTTGATCACTTGTTTAAGAAAGCATGCCCGATGTACATACAGTAGAATCATCGAACAGACAACAACAAATAAATTAAATAGTACAGCTTGCACTATGGCTAACTTAAATTTAAATTATGTTTTTTTTAAACGATGTCCATAATGACGACGTGAAAGGTAAATATTTTGATAATTTGATTTAGCCATTTTGCAAATAAAAGAAAAAACACAGCACACAAACAACTATATGTTATACATATAACATTGAAAACGGTAAAAAAATATCACAGTTATTAATTTACCATTCTGTTAATTACAAGTTCTGTGTTTATTCTAAGCACAGCAGTGCGAGCAAGGTTTAAATAAAAAAAGGGGTTTACATTTAGTGTATCTATTTATTTAATGATTGTTCGTAGCTTGACCAGAATAAACCTGCTGCTGCCGTTATACCTATATTTTAAGGCATTTTGCTTTCTCTCTTAAGGCACCTATCAAACAATTTGTTCTGATCAGGATACTGAACTGAATAAATGGACGTCACAAATGACGGACAGACAAGATCTACGGAACTATTGCTGTAAGCCATCACCCACCTTGTCACCTTATCCAAAATGATAATAATATTGTAAGAATAGGAGATAGGTAAGAAATAGGCAGAAGATAAAAATTCGTGCAAATAGAGTAATGATTAATTTAAGTTTGGTACTTACCAAGCTCTATACTTGAAAAACCTATACATGTTTTTTTCAATATGTGAAAAAGTAACGAGAGAAGTTTTAAAATGAGTGATTTTTAAAGTGTTGTTGCGACAATAAAACGTGACAAAGAGGTGTGTAATTAAATGACAAGTTGAAACATGAAGCAGTGAAAAAACGATTTAGCGATGATTTTTCCGTATATATGAATAACCCTGGTATTTCAGCTTCACTAAAAATATGAATAGAAGTGAGCGACATAACCGCTTAAGCGGCATACAGATACGGTGAGGCATCGCAGCAGGAGCTATGCATGGACGTCGGCGTACACCGCAGCGACACAAGACCAAACACAGCACCAGCTGTGTGTTGGGTATGAAGCTATGAGGGGTTGTCGGGTTTCGGTTCGGGGCGGGTACTCACTGATGACGGCCTGGCGCTTGACGCGGTCGCAGGTGTTGTAGTTGGAGCCGGGCACGGGCGGGAGCTTGCGGTTGGGCGGCGCGATGTAGCCCAGCTCGTCTCGCAGCCCGCCGCGCTTGTCCAGCGTGCCGCCGCCGCCGCCCATGGCGGCCTGCGACGCATTGTACACCGCGTCGTCTAAAAATATCAAACATTATCTATTAGTTTTAAGTTACAACCCGAGGTAACCGATATTAACCGAGCAGTCGTCCGCTCCGTGTGGCTTTAACATCTGTGTTGGTGTCGTAGTTGCTGGAAAAACCCAAAAGCGGCAAGCGCTTCGTGGATTCACCGTGCAATCGAGCAGATCGATTTGGAGTTTTAGAAACTGTCGATCGACGTTGGTAGCCCTGTAAGTTCCGGAAATCCCGGTTCTTAAACCCAATATGTACATTGGGTTTTGGGACTGCAAACCCTAATAAAACCAAATTATTATTGAATTTTGCCGCTACTACCGACTTACTTACCATCCTGGCCTGGCCTGGTGGCCTGTGCTCGATTGATTTCCTCATGTTATAAACACGTGTCATTTTGTGAATTGTGCATTGCGTTTATAAAATCTCAAGAAATAAATGTTCTTATATAATAATAACAAAACACAAGTCACAAAGTGATATCCGACATAAAATTAACCTTAATCAAAACTGAAACTTGACGTATTTAGTCCATTACAGATCTCATATATAACCCGAAGAAATAGTTATATTAGCAGCTCCCGACTATAAAGTAGCCCATTCGCGCGTTTTTGTTTTACAATAACGCGTACTTATTAAGCGATCATGTTATTGCAGCTCAACAATCATTCATGTTGCTGCAAAGCTTAAGTTCTCTGCTTCAAAGCGAACTTGTGCTAAATATTATAAAAATGATTAAATCAAGCAACAACGAACGTATAGTTTAACATATAGTAATCGATTATGCAGAACGACTTTAAATAAACAGCAAAATATAGAAAACGATGATTAGAAAATAATTTTGGAAAAATGAAATGTACTACGTCGAATAATATGATTCCTACGTGATGAGTACTTGATGACCTAACACATTTAAAATGATGTAATTTGCAGTAAAAATAAATGTGTAGATATCAAATAGTAATTAAATAAATTATATCGTACGGCATGGTGCTGAAATTTTAGATAGGCACTACCTAACGTCAACGATTGCAGTTTAAAATGCCGTATAAATAAACAAAATTAAACAAAAAAGAAAACACGAAAAATGAGCGTTAAATGGATTGTATAATTTCAAATCAAATTATAAGGTTATTCGGGCAAGATATATTTCGGTCAATACATTTTTCCCTTCGTAGTAATCTCAATTCGAGCCGCGCAATGTTAACAAATTTCAGCAGCAGCCGTGAAAATATGAATAAAAAGAACAAATGAAGCTTCGCTCCATGCATACATACAGTCGTACACGTCCTTCTGACCTCGCAGGCGGCGCGGCGCGTTGCGGCGCGCCAGCGCCAGGCAGATGACCACGACGCCGACCACGAAGACCACGACGGTGGCCAGGATGGGCACCAGCACCTCGGGCTCCAGCCAGGCGCGCACCCACGGCGGCAGCTCCTTCTCCTGCGCGCCGCCCGGCAGCGGGGCCACCGTGCCTGCAACCCGAGCGCTCGTCACCTTTGTGCTGGTCCCGGGTCCCGCGCACCACGCACACCACCACCACGGCGATGATGATCACCAGCACGGCCGCCACCACGGGCACGATCAGGTTGAGGTGCGACAGGATCAGCTTGATGGTCTGCTCGGTGGTGAGCGAGCCGCCCCCGACCTCGCGCGCGGGCGCGATCGTACCTGAAATGCAACGCGGTGTTTACCCTGGTTGAACGCCAAAGCGTATTGTCCGTGGATCGCAGTAAACTTTGTAATATTAACGAGTGTGGATGGCGATGCATTTCAGGTACGTATGTGTACATGTGATTTTATTAAAGTTCTACTTCATAAAATTGACACTGAATTCTAAATTTCAAAAATTGTACACTCTATACTGTATTAAAAGAAGAATAATGTTAAACATGGATTTCAGTAACACTAAATACAGAGAATGGGTAAAACGAAAATAAGTCAGTGAAGACAATGATCCCGGAGTGATAAACTTACCTCCAGTCATAGTAAGGGTTGCGAACTCGTACTCGGCGACATTAAACCCGGCGTTGTTGTGGGCGGTGATCCTCAGAACATACCAGGTCGCAGGCTCAAGGTCTGAAAAACGCAACTAACTTATATACAAGAAGTTGATTTTTTTATAAGTACGAAACGGTGTAACGGCATAACGAAAAAACGTGCAGTGCAAATTAATGTTTAACAATAAATAGGAACTGTTTTCAAGCCTATTTATGTTAGGGATCAATCAACCAGTGTTCACGTATAACCTTTAACTGTAATTGTTCAACCACCATCCATCCCTGTCATAATGACAGTGTCGAGTCACCGATAGAAAATACATTAGCTTTCCGTGACAAGGGCCCTATTGCATAATAAAGTACAAGCCCATACTATTAGTAAAAATCCATACAAAACCACTAATACTGCTTGTACTTTATTATGCAATCGGCCGCTGGTTGTACTATAGTATAGTGGCTAAACAATTTAACTTGTCGACCGTACGTTAGAGTTAGACTACAAGAAGTACCGAATATTAAATTCATTTAAAAAACATACCGAGAACGACGAAGTTTCCGCCGGGTTTCACGGCGTTCGAAATTTGGTTCCATTCAGCGGCGCCCCTAAAATCAATAAATTAAAGCATTTGAGAAGCAGCCACGGTTAATATACGAAATTTAAACCTTGAAATAAAAACCTTGGGGTATAAGAGAGTGTAAGAAATTTTTGAACGGTATGTTGGCTAATATATTATTGAGGATAAGACCGCGGAGGACAGACATCTGCTCAGCCAAAATATGAGCAATCGTTTATGGGTGTATCGTGTGTGGTGTGCGTGTGATCGTACTTCTTCTTGTTCTCGACGACGAAGTGGCTCATGGGGCAGCCGCCGTCGAGCCACTGCTTGAGGTGCAGCGTGACGGACGACGAGCCCACCTCGATGAAGTCGGCGGCGCGCGGCACCGGCGGCTTGGAGCCGCGCGTGCGCGCGATCACCACGTCCGACGCCTCACCCGTCCCAATGCTGCAACAACGTGCCACCAGACATTACACAAACTTCTTAACACGCGGTACTGACGATGACCTTAACGTCAGTGGTCGATGGCAGGATTAGTCTTGACTTGCGAATATTACGGCGTTAAATTTAATGTGGTAATTACGGAGCGTAAAGTAAGTGACTAAAGATTGTAAAACTCGTCTACACAAATGAATGTGCGCGAATCGGCGCGTGTGTTATTTACACTCGCGCCGAAGAACAATATATTTAGGCAAAGAAATCAACAAACAGGTCAGGTCATATTTATGTTGATTAACACTAGTCAACAAGAAACTCGATAATTAACGATCCTATTATTAGTGAAGTTTTATTACGTTTCACTGGGCATGAAAAATACTACTTACCCGTTGTAAGCCGTAACATAAAGTTGGTATCGTGAGCCGCAGAATAAGTTCTCCAAAGTGTAGGTATCAGTACTGCTGGGGATCTGAAAATAAATATTGGTTTAATAAAATGGCAACACTACATGGGATCATGTGACGGTCGAATGAAGACACGCGTCTGATTAATGTCTTGTCTAGTCCATTTTTAATTGCTAGAGAAACAGAAACACATGTTTAATAGTTACATATGACTCCACATCCCAACTAACATCCCAACATTTCGATTTTACGCAGGCGAAACAATAGAAAAGCAAAGAAAGCTACCTGCACGGTCTCCCAGTCGCCAAATTCTTGCTTGTAGTGGATGGTGTAGCCAGTGGAGGGCGACTGCTCTGCCGCTTCCGACGGCTTCAAACGCAGCGTCAGCGACGAAACCGACGACGACGCGATGCTCAGCTGCGGTGGGAACGGCGGCGCTGCACACATACGCCGTAACGATAAGATAAGATTCCTTTATTTGTAATAATTTTAATTGTCCTGTTGGTTTCTGTTACAGTAAGGAGAAAAAGTTAACAAAACAGCAGTTTATTATAAATGAATTTTGTGAGAATTAGAGAAGTTGTCAACATGGCGCGGCGTTCGCAACGAGCCCTCGGCAGGTCTGCCCTGCGTCAATGCGCTACACGTACCTAGCACGGACAGCGTATGTGTGACCGTGTCGGTGCCGAAGGGGTTGTCGACGTGGCACTCGTATTCGCCCGCGTCTTCGCGCGCCACGCCAGCAATCTGCAGCGAACCCTCGGGTAGTTGACGCACTCGCTCCGATGCCTCCAGCGGTTGTCCCTTGATCTGCGACCAAAACATTCTTTACAGTACTTTGAAACAAGTAATGCATCCACAAAAAACTACTAGTCTAGTAGTACGAACTAGACTCTCTCTTATTGCACAGTCTTTTCTTCTGCTTCTTCTTTTGTTAATTTCACAAAAACAGCGGAATGATGTGATGCACGTACCTTCCAGATAATATTAGGGGGCGGTACGCCAACGGCCAGGCAAGGCAGTTTCACGTCTTCCTTGTACGTAGCGGTGAATGATTCGTCAAATGAAGCGATTTTGGCGGGTACTGTAAACGAGATCAAAGCATTAACAGAAGTTAAAATCTTTCTTTGGTTTAATGGCTACTGTTGTAATGGTTTCCAGTCACAAAGTCGCGCCCCACCACTTTAATCTATATTAAAATTAAGTAGTGGGCGCGACTACATGGATTAAAACCACTATACTGTCCCGTGAAAGTGCAGGGTCAAAATTACCTTTGTCGCTAGCGCTGCAAGAGGCGGTGGCCGAGGGCTGTCCCTCGCCGATGATGGTGGAAGCAGTCACCCAGAAGTCGTACCGGCCGGCTTTGAGATCCGTAGCGGAATAGCTGGTTTGTGATGCAGGTACCTGTCATAAGAAACATTATTTACATCAGGCGTGTATTAGTCTGGTCAAACGAACCATAAGCAGTGTTTGATTACATATAAACACACTTATTATAAAACGCAGCTTAGAAAAAACTGGTGTACCGCAGAACAGTTTTTTAGGTCTAGTTTTGTTCTTATTGATAAATCTTGAATAAAAATAAAACATGTAGAAGTTATTCATAAGGTTTTGGATATGTCTTGTACAACACTTGATGTATATGCAGATTTAACAAATACTTTTTGGTAGAAATGACTGTTTTAGCAGAACTTTTACTCATTTGATATTAATATAGCTACTCCATAACGTCACCAATAACAATTCGATTTAGAAGCAAGATGCAAGGGCCTCATTGTTAACTGTATGATAACTCTTATTAACTTGTTAGTAAAGGCGGTCGATTGTTTATGCAATTGCAATAGGGGTAAAAACAAAATAGAATAGTCGAATGCGACAGACCTTATTGGGGTGCGGCTCAGCGTTCTGCGCCTGCGTGTACACGTTGTAGTGCGTGACCACGCCGTTGGGATTGGCCGGCGCGCGCCACGACACCAGAATGGACTGCGGGCCCATCACCAGCGCCTTGGCAGCGCGCGGCGCGTCAGGCACTGCGCACACAACACCCTTTTTTTGTTACTCGTCCTTTCTTGCTAGTTAGCGCTACATTATTATAGTCGATTATACATTTGAAGAACGCAAGATCGATCGTCAATTCCTATATGCCTATACCTTGGGTGTATCTTGTGCTAAACTCATTTGCAATCTTCAGGCTGTATCAATAAACTTTTCATGCATTACAAGCCAAAGAAACGTCAAGCATTTTTTTATTATTTTTTAACTCGCCTTGAGACGGCCATCTTAGCAAAGATCAGTTTAGAAATAAGGCCTCTAGGATTGACCTCTTGAGATTTTAAATATTTTGTTCTTGTTTGCCTCTTCCATGTCATTAATACAATACAATACAAATATTCTTTAGAACGTCACATTAACAGCATAGAAAGTAATTTAAAAAAAAATACAAAGTTCTTACCGCTAAATTGCGAGCTATTTCAGAAAACTTACAAAGACGATTAGTTAAAGGATAAACAAAAATAAAACAATAATTTCACGATATAAAATAATATGTAACTTGATATAAGTGGGACTGGGCTTGTCACGTCTACTTCATGCCGAACGACCTGTACCCACACAGTGGAAGCCCAACAACTCAAGACGCAAACGATGGCAGGATGAGTTAGGGAAACCTGAAAAAACCAGTTAAGGCCTTTGCATAACCACTGCTGGGCCAATGTTGGACACAACAGGTTCTTAAATAGATAATAGATATATGTGACGCACCGTCCTGTTCGGTCTGGCAGTGAATGGGCACGGAGCGCACGCCGTCGCCGCCGTTGGTGGTCGCCAGCACCTCCATAGAGTAGTTGGTGAACTTCTTCAGCCCGTGTAGGATCGTCTCGCTGCTCGCCGTGATCTTCGTGTCCTTCGTCCTCTCATCTGCAAGGATTCGGTGCGTTACTTTATAACTGGTTTCGGTGACACAAACCACCAAGTGTTCACCAACAATTAATAAGATATGAATTTTGAAGGCTACTAAAATGAATTGATGAACAACTGATTTAGATTTCATATTTATTGTATTATTAATTTAATAAGAATGTGTAAAAGTTCACTTACCGTACCAAGTGTCGCTGGGTCCATAGACCACCTTGTAAGCTTTGATAAGTCCATTAGCGGCGGCGAGCGGAGGTGACACCCAGGATACGCGGATGGTCTGCGCCGTGAGCGTGGTGCACAGGACGTCCTGCGGCGGCGCCGACGGCGTGCCTTCCGCTGTGTACGCGCGCACCTCGCTCGATACCGGCCCCGAACCCATCTTGTTGAACGCTTGTACAACCACGGCATACTGGGTGTAAGTCCTGCAATCAAAATGAATTATTAGCGAGTAGCAGAATGTTTATGTTTGCACATAAACGAATAGTGTCTTCTATGCAACGTGCTCGTGTGGATGTTAATTTAACTTTCATTTAATTGACACGAAAATGTCAGCAATACAAAACCGATTGTTTATTAACTGTTGAGAAATAAGAACAATTGCGCGCTTACTTGCTGCTTTGCAAGTAGTACATTTTTTTATAAAGATTTTCACTTATAAATAACCCACTACTAATTCCACTATTTTTAATATTCATAGGGTCTGATAAGTACTTACTTAAGATTCATGATGTCAAGATGGTGCTCCTTGCCAGATTCCTTGGAGATGTCGACGGTTTCGAAAACGAAAGACTTGTTGCTTGATGCCAGCTTGTATCCAACGTAGTATCTATAACAAGCACGAACAAAGTCAAGCTATTATTGAAATCTTACTACAATAATAAACTAAGATGACCGACTTTTATGTACCGATAAGGCCATATCCGTATTTTTTCCGAAAAAAAAACACTGAATTTAATTGAAAATACTCCATACAATTTATCTGGAACGAATTTATCTAACATGTTCAGTTATGCCGTTAAGCATCGACATCGAGATGTATGGTAGTTATATTTACCCCTGCAGCTCGCCGTTCCAGTCCTGGGGCGGCGGCGGCTTCCATGTGACTCGCAGAGTGTGTTTGTCGGCGGCTTCCACCTTAAATAATGTAATAAATAAATAAAGGTAGGCACAGTCTCACACAAACTGACCTAGTCCAAAACTAATCTATTGGCTTGTAATGCGATTACTTAAACAACGATAAACATAAATCAATAGAAATCACCCAGACATAAAAACATACACTGATATTAGTTCAGGAATTGGGCCTAGGACCGCTAGCTTCGTAGCCAGGGTCAGTTCCAAGTTGGCTAACCTTGACGTCTTGCGGCGGGCCCGTGGGCGCTTCCTCGGCCGTGATGATGGTGACCGTCTCGGATGGCTCGGACGTGCCCAGTTCGTTTTCAGCCACGATGCGGATGTGGTACGCGGTGGCGGGACGCAGGCTGAATACGCCGGCTTCAGTAGCGTCGCCGGGGACCAGTACCCTGTGATTGAGTATAATGATGAAACATTTCTACGTATAATGGTTGCAACATAGGTTTATCGAACTATTAAAGGACGCCCGCGAATTCGTACGTGTAGAATTACTTTCCCACTACTGCCCCTTATTTTAATTCCTTAGGGGAAGAATTTCCAAAATCCTATCTTAGTGCACCCCTAAACCTCATAAGGAACCTACGTGCCAAATTTGGAATCTCTAGACCCAGCGATTCGGGCTGTGCGTTGATATGTCAATTAGTCACTCTATCAGTTTCTTCTCCTATAGGTACGAGTATATTTACATTTTCTGCACTTATTTAAAAGGTGAAGGTGAGGTGTATTCGATATCATTATTTAGTGTAGCTTGCAGATTCAGTATTCTTAACATTATAATCCAAAGCGTTGGAGCTTATTTCGAACAATTTCACTGATTTGAGTAATCTTACCTGTCGATATCCTTATCCCAGTTGGTCTTAGCACGTTTGTACTCGATGAGGAACTTCTTGATAGGAGAGTTGCCGTCGTAAGGAGCTGCCCAGGAGAGCTGCACAGTGCGTCCGGATTTGTCTAGCACTTTCAAACCGTATGGCGCTTCGGGTACCTCTGTTTAACAAGTTTAGCATAGGTATCTTACAAGGCACAAAACTTTCTATGTTATTGGTGGTTTTAAAACCTGTCGTGATATGGATTTCAACCACTTTATAAACAAAACACATATAACATAAGTAACGTCATATTTTGAATGTAAAAATGTGTTCTTCTTCTCGCTTCTCGCACTTACCCTGAATAATCATGTTGATGCTGGTGTCATCAGATCCAAACGCGTTTGTAGCGACGCAGGTAAAGAGGGCGCTGTCAGATCGTTCGGTCCTCCTGATGCTAAGGTCAGACACTACTCCTCCGATAAGGATCTCTTCGCGAATGGTGTAGCGAGGGTCGGATTTGGGTTCGAGACGTTTGTTGTTCATGTTCCAGATGATCCCAATTGGCTGTGAAAATGATGAAGACACACAATGTATGACTATGTTAGACCTTTTTTTTTGATAAACTTACCTTAGTTGTACAAAATTGGTTTGTTTTGATGAAGGGTTTATCACATTTACGTACCTTTTCTCCTTTGGCTTGGCATTGCAGTACAGCAGGCTCGCTTCGACGCGCAGTTTGGTTACGCATTTTGATTTCGAATTGGGGTGGAGCTACAAAATACCAATAGTTAAGCCCACGCCAAAGTCATACTAAAGTATAATTCTGTTTATATGTATAAAAATATTCATATATGGTTGAACATATATCGCTCAAACCTGAGTATGTAATCCAATTAGAAACAAATACAAGTTGGGATTCTAAATAAAATGCCAGAAACAGACAGAAACCATTTAAAAAAACCACGTCTAGGGTAGCCCATTAAACTCACCTTGAACACTGATTAGGATCACAGCCGACAATCCAGAACCAATTCCGTTAACAGCTTCGCATAGGTAATATCCTTCATTTGTCTTCTGTATGTTGGAAATCGACAATGCTCCATCCTCAACTTTAACATTTGGGTTATTGGGCTTAAGGTCTTTGTAATCGCCAGGCGTGTCTCCTAAAATGTAACGAGAGCTACAACAACGGTTCGGAGCTTCTTTGGTAAATCATGATAAACAAAGTGTTAAATGCACTCTACCGACTGTTAATGGTAATTATTAAATAGTTAATAATCATAAACGAAACTTCCATAGTAAAAAGTATGTACACTAGTTGTTAAATTGTGGTAACTTACCTCCAGCCCTCTTCCATGTGACTTGGGGCTTAGGGAAACCATCGGCCTTGCATTCAACCTTAGCGTCTGAACCTTGAGCAAAAGCCTTGTCAGTGGGTTCCAGAATCCAGCGCGGGGGCACTGAAATTGTACCAATGGTTGTAGCTAGTCGCCTGGGTAGAGATTTTTCATGCAATTATATGATATTGATTGATTTTAATTAACAACAAAGATATTATTTTAATACATTGAAATTGAAAACTGAAAATCGTTTATTCATTCAACAATTTTTAAGTTGCAAAAGTTGTAAAGATCTTCTAGCAGGTCTCGCTTTTAAATTAAATAATTTTACTTTGAAAATTACTTTTATTTGCATTAAATATATACCTAGGCAAAAAGGTATTTGAGCAATCTGAATACTAACAAAATGGACCAATTATATTTTATATTAAACTGGTTCACACAATTCCAGATAAATGCACCGGCACTTTTTTGTTGGTTGATGTTACAAAACCAATTAACCATCAAACAAAAGTCATGTGACCGGACTAAAAATAGATAGACAATCACATTTGGTTTGGTCGTCTCTATCACTTAGAATATTTAATTTGCTTAAGTCTGTACAAAGTCTGCCATTGATTTCACTGAAATTGTCTACCCCAAGAAATTCGTATACAAATTGAATTATTGCAATTCGTATCTTGACAATTACATTCCAAATACATTTGTAAAACCGTTTATAATATAGACATAAATCACAGTGATACATCAATAATTCAATAAGTACAAACACAAGTAGGAAAGCTTCTATACTGATTGATTTGTCAAACTAATATTTAATAAATATACATTAAATATATTTTCTTGTGCATGTTCAATGAAGCTGTGGCGCAAAAAAGCGCATGAGCCAATTTATCAAATATGCAATATTAAGTTATAAAATAACTTTCCACTAATCCTTATCATCTGCATCGATCTATATAAACGCATAGAAGCTTTCTACTATACATTTTCAAATCCACGTAATATATGATGCAAATTAATGTTTTTATGAAGCAGCTAGCTACAACCAGAACAAAAAACATAAAAACAAATGCTTCACTTGTTATTAGCATAATGCAAAGAATAATTACATTCCTAGTGAAATATTTTTCAGACGTGTTCTTGCTTCTTCATTTATTACAAAAATGCTGCTTAACAGAATTGTTTTATAACTTAAGCTTTAAAACATACACGTCAAACCAAAAGTATTTCAGTAGGTTCGTTTGTAAGCCAAGCTGTTAGCGCTAACCCAGGCAAATAACGCAAAAAATACAAACAAAAAATAAAGAGAGGAGCCGAAGGAGAAGGAGGGAAAATAAAGAGATGCGAGGAGGGGAACAAGAGAGGTTCGTCGATGATAGCCGCAGCCGGATCCTACAGACGACATATAACGTGACTCACAGTCCTACTCGATGATTCACGACATTGCAGCACTGGTGTTCAATCGGATACCATCTACCTACATTGTGCATATTGGCAACATTCACACCTCAAATAATAGGTAAAAGCCACCCTTTGATTACATTGAGACCGATATTTTTTTCTTAAAATCGCTCTATTAGTATATTGTAAACTATAAGCGAACGATATTGGAACTAGACAGGTATACAAAGCTCTCGTGCTAGGAATTCATATTGTACCGTGAACTTCGAGTGATGCTGTATAATTGGAGAAACCAGCGGCATTGCGCGCGAGACAAGTGTATGTTCCGCTGTTGGACCACCCCGCCGGATCAATCAAAAGCAATGAGGCTCTTTGTCCTATTTTAGTGGCCGAAACCGTGGCTTTTTCTTTCAAAGACTGTCCTTCAAAGTACCAGTGAATGTCTAGGGGTTGGTCCCCTTCAGAGACTAAACAAGTGACTTGAGTCGCCTGCCCCGCGAACAGCGGTGTCTCGAAAGAAAATGGAACTATGCGAGGTAGTACTGCGAACAATCATAGAAATTTAGGGTTAGATCGTTCAATGTGCAGGCTGTTAGCGACTTGTGTTATGGCGGAAAGAGTATAGTGCCTGTGTGGAAATTAACATTCGAATTAGGTACTCGGTGTGGTTAGTCCCTGCTGTTACCATCTCCGATATTATATGTATTGCAACTAGTACGTGCCGTTGACGACGAGCGATACCGCGTGTTCGGCTCGTCCACCCGCGTTCTGCGCGATGCACGTATAGTTCCCTTGATGGTTGGCGCTCACAGCGCTGATCGTTAACATAGACGCGCGCGAATTGAGTTGCGTTGTTGTGATGTCTCGTTGTTGACTAGAATCTATGGTTTCACTGCTAAACGTCCACGAAATGTCGAGAGGTAGGTCTCCTTTCAAAACCATGCACTGCAAGAGCACCGGGTCCCCCGGGTTGATGGGCACTTCCCCGAAACTGAACGGTACTATCAATGGCGGAACTAGGACAATACAAAACTTTTAGTGAAGCAGTATATTTGTAATGGAAAATGTAAAGTGTCTGAGGGCTGTAAATTAAAATTTGTACTTGTTCGGACCCTTGACTACTAGTTCGGTGGTGTGCGAGGCGAAGCCCGCGGCGTTACTCGCGGTGCAGTTATAAAGACCCGCATGCGTCGCGTCCACCGACTCTATTGTGAGCACGCTGCTTCTTCTGTCGACGTTACTGACGCGTGTTCCCGGAACGGTGTTTGCCGACCTATTGTTCACGGTCCACTCTATTACGACGGGCTGATCGCCGTGCGTTATTATGCACTGAAGCGCAAAGTAATCACCGAGAAAGGCTGGCTCTTCGCCAGCAGCAAAAGGTGCAATCTTGGGAGGAACTGAAATACAAACGTCATCTAGTAACTAATAAATAATAGTTTAATGATCAAAAAACTAACCGTAAACTACTAGTTCGGCAGAATAAGATGTACGTCCCGCGTGATTTTCTCCGATACAAACATAAGAACCGGCATGCTTTGCGTCTACCGACTCTATTATGAGTATGCTACTGCGCTTGGAATTAGTAACGAGGTAATTGTTGTTGCGCTGTGATACGGGCTGGCCATTGAATGTCCAAGCAATAGTGAGTGGGAGGTCACCGAGGTTGGCAGTGCACGCCGCCTGCAGGTACTCGCCGACGTTCGCGGGTCTCTCGCCAAACGTAAACGGCAGAATGTTAGGGGGGACTGTAAGCATCATCGGTTAATTGTGCGTCGCTAGCCACATCGAAAGATAGAACAGAATGAAAAAAGAAACGAAACGAAAACGAACGCTACTCAAATTTTACATTAAAATATAAGTACTAATTTGTCAACTTGAAGAAAATTAAGCACCATTTATTATTAAGATGGATGAATGCGAACTGATCCCAGCCTCATTCTCCGCAATACAAGTGTAGTTCCCGGCGTGATTATGAGACACGGAACCGATACTAAGGATAGCGCTTCTCTCTCCGATATTGAACACGGTCGCCCCAGAGCGCGGCTTGATCGGTTCGTCATCGAAGAGCCAACGGAGCCGCAGCGGGTGGTCGCCCTCGATAACCGAACAAGGAGCAGTTACTACTTGGCCGGAATTCATGGCGACTTCCCCAAATGAGAAGGGTTGGACGACGGGAGGAACTGAACAGAAAGCAAGTATCATTCGAGCTTTAGTTGGCAGTACCGATAACGTTGAGCAGGACGGAGTGGGTGGCGCTGCCTGCTTTGTTGGTCGCCGTGCACGAGTAGTTGCCGCTATTGGCGCCCATGGCGGCCGGGATGTCAAGCACGGAGACGCGCGCGCTCAGCGCCGTCGTGGACACGCCCATCCTACGCGACACGGGCTCCCCTTGAAAGCTCCATGTTATATTCAAAGGGGTGTCACCTTTCGATACGTGACAGTCGAGATGTACCGATTCCCCCGCGAACACGGCTTCGTCCATTTCAAAAGGTTTGATGTGGGGGACGACTGATAAAAAAATGGAACAATTATTGGCGCAACTTATAAAGTGCATGCTGCAACAATCAACTAGGAATACCCTTAACGTGGAGAGACGTAGAGTATCTGTCTTCTCCGGCTGTATTTTTCGCTATACATGTATAATTTCCGCTATGCGCTCCCGTCACTGCCGCTATGGAGAGAAAGGAGGTCTGTTCCGCCATTTTCATGGTCTTGACGCTCATGTCGTTTGACAGATCTTGTCCTTCGAAAGTCCACATTATAGTCATCGGCCGGTCACCTTTACTGGCGTGGCAGGTCATTTGCACTGATTCTCCATAGTAGACTGATTCTTCGATCTCAAATGGCATTATGTGAGGAGGAACTAATTAAAAAAAGAAAACAAAAAATCTATAGTTAAGACTAATCGTGCATTTGTAGGGTTGAGGGGTCGGTGGGCGGTACCGTGGATGTTGACTCGCGCAGCGTGGTGAGCGCGGCCGGCGCGATTGCTGGCGGTGCACGTGTAGTTGCCGCTGTGCTGGCCCATGGCCGTCGGAATACTCAGCACAGATGCTTTCTCCCCTAGCTTTGTTGTTGTCACGCCAATGTTATTGTGGTACGGAATATCTTTATCGTTGAAGCTCCAAGTTATTTGAAGCGGCTTGTCACCTTTCGATACGTGACAAGTGAGATGGACCGACTCGCCAGCGAAAATTTGCTCCTCGACTTCGAACGGGATAATGTGTGGCCCAACTTGAATTCGAAATATCAATGTCAGATACGGTTGCCGTGGACGGTGGTAAGGAGGAAAAACAAAAAAGAATACTACCTAAAACAAGCCTAACATATTATAATACCGATAATTTTTAATATCGTCGAGTAGGAAGCGGTTCCAGCGCGGTTGCTGGCCACGCACGTGTAGTTGCCGCTGTGGGCGCCGGTCACGGCCGGCAGCACCAGCACCGACGACCGATCGTTCACCTTAGAGGACGTCCCTAACTCCCGCGACAGCGCTTCATTGTTTAACTTCCAGTAGATATCTAGTGGAGTGTCACCCTTCGATATGTGGCACATCATTTGAACGGACTCCCCCGCGAACAGTGATTGGTCGACGTCGAAAGGCAAAATGTTTGGTGTTACTGTATGAGACAAATGAAACAAGTACAAAAGGTAGAAATAAATTAATGGCAAAATAAACAGTACTTAGAACTTAACAAGCGTACGCTGTAAATGCGTGGATAGAATTCATGCGGATTCTATCAACACATCTAACACCGATGCGCTGCGCTTCTGTGATGAACATGAAAACTCATAATGAAGATGAATAAATGAAACTGACCCTGAACATTTAGGACAGTGGTATGATTAGTAGAGCCGGCGCTGTTGGTAGCTACGCAGGTATAGTTGCCACTATGGCTGGCGGTAGCGGCGGCGATCGACAGAAATGAGGTTCGCGAGGTCATTTTGGTCGTCATGATGCCGAGTTGTGATGAAGTGTTTTCGTAACCATAAAAATGCCACTTGATGTCGATAGGCAAGTCACCCTTAGAAACGTGACAGTTGAGTTGGACCGTTTCGCCGGCGAACACCGACTCATCCGCCTCGAAGGGAACAATATGTGGCAGTACTGTTAATACAGAAGGCCGAGATTATTATTGAGGCAAGCGTGCAGCGTGCGGTTTAGCGGGGGTAGCGGGTGGAACGGGGGGATACCGTGGACATTGACCGAGGCGGAGTGGGCGGCTAGACCGGCGTGGTTGGCGGCGTGACACGAGTATTCGCCGCTGTGACTCGCCGTCGCACTGGATATAGTTAACAGCGAAGTGCGCTCCCCTATCTTCATTGTAGATATTCCTTGATGGGAGGACAGTTCTTCCCCGTGAAAACTCCAAGCGATCGTAAGGGGTGTATCGCCTTTAGATACGTGGCAAGTCAATTGTACCGATTCGCCGGCAAACACGGGCTCTTCAGCCTCAAACGGAACAATGTGTGGAGGTACTGGAGAGGGAAAGAACAAAAATAAACCAAATATCAACAATGAGTCTACAAAAACATGTGTGTACCCTGAATGTTTAGCGTTGCCGTGTGAGAAGCGCTTGCTACTGTGTTAGATGCGGCGCAAGTGTAATTTCCAGAATGTTTTTCTGTTGCTGCCGGAATTACTAATACTGAGCTCCTGTCCCCGAATTTTGTGATAGTAACAGAGGCTTGTCTTTGCAGTAGTACTCCGCGAAAATGCCACGTTAGATTTAGAGGGGTGTCGCCCTTGGGGGCATTGCACATGACCTGAACGCCCTCGCCATAAAACACTGCCGCGTCGAATTCGAAGGGTGAGACAATTGGCGCCACTGTAATACAAACGCAAGCTTAACTCTACACTTAAATGTTAGTTTAATCTTCTCGTTTCTCTTAGATTCGCAATACGAATTCATGCGAAACGGGGAATGAAACGGTTAATGTCATCAATTTGTTTTTTCAGTGTCATATTTATTTGTGATCGCCATCATGACCCGCTAATGTTACAAGAGGGAGGATAGGAAAAAGGCAATACTATCGCTACAGAGGCGGCAAGGCGCGGGGCAAATTAAAAGTGTACCGTTCACGAATAGTTGCGCAGTGTGGTTGACGGAGCCGGCATCGTTGCTCACGACGCACGAGTACGACCCTTGGTTCTGATGACTAACGGATTCAATGCTTAATTGACTCGTACGCTTCGTATTAAGAAGAGTCACTCCCTTGTCTCCCGATTTTACTTCAGTACTATTGAAATACCATTCTATCTTCAAAGGCTGATCTCCTTTTAGGGCCGTGCAAGTAACCAACACCATGTCTTGAGCGTTAACCGGTTCCTCGCCGAACTCAAAAGGCATTATCTGCGGAGGGACTAACAGAGGAGAGGAATCAGCGGAAAGCATGTGCAAAAAGGAATTTATAAATCTACACGAGGTTTTACTAAGTACCATTAACATAGAGCTCGGCCGAATGATTGGTCGTGCCAGCCTGGTTGCTGACGGCGCACGTATAGTTTCCTTGGTTTAAATGGGTGACCGCCTCTATTGTGAGTTGACTGGTCCGCTTTGTGGTTATGAGCTCCACTCCATTACTATCAGACTTAACAGGTTTTCCGTTGAAGTACCACATTATAGACAGAGGCATATCGCCTTTTGTAGCGGTGCAAATAACTACGACGAGTTCTTGGTCGTTGACGGGTTCGACACCAAAATCGAATGGCATTATTTGTGGAGCAACTAAAGAAAGGTAACGTAATAAATAAGAACTAATATTTTATCATCAACAAGCTAAGATTTAGAAAATTGTACCGTTGACATGAAGGAGAGCGGAATGCGACGCTGAGCCCGCATCGTTCTTTGCCACACACGTGTAGTTTCCCCTGTGGGAGCCCTGAATGGAGTCGATGCTCAACATTGATATTTTACGTCCGCTACGCGCTATGACGACGCCGTCGCCGCTCTGCATCGGCTTTTCATTGAATAACCAAGACATCCCAACCGGCATGTCCCCCTTAGTGACGGTGCACGTTAGCGACACGGTGTCACCCGCGTTATAATTGTCTTCCCCGAAGTCGAATGGTGCTACTTGAGGGAGCACTGTTAAGGATTTGTAAATATATTTAACATAAATGTAAGAACATATAAATAAGAGTTAAAAGTATGTCGTGCGAAAAAGCTAAGCTGATTGAGAATAGTGATTTGTGTACCATTGACGTTGAGCACTGCGCTGTGGCTACTCTGGCCGGCTTCGTTTTCCGCTATACAGGTGTAGTTACCGATATGTTCATGTTGAACGTTCTCTATGCTCAGAATGGAAATTCTTTTTCCGTTTCGATTAATAAACACTCCATTTCCAGAATTTAAAACTTCATTGTTGAGTAACCAATGGATCTTGAGAGGCAAATCCCCTTTTCCGACAGTACAGGTAAGAGAGACAGTCTCGCCTGCATTCAGGATATCTTCGCCGAAATCGAACGGTGTCACTTGAGGTGCAACTATAGGACATTTAAGTACGACAAATAGAAAGGACTTTAAATAAGTGGATGAGGAGGATTAGGAACCAAATCGTCGAAAATCAAATGCAAAGTGCAAAATAAGCTTATAAAACGTATAGGTATTATGCTGTGTACCATTGACCGCGAGATCGGCAGAATGATTTGTGTGCCCAGCAGCGTTCTCCGCAAAGCAAGTGTATATCCCTCTATGTATCGAAGACACAGATTCTATGGTGAGGCCACTTGCCTTTGCACTCATTTTCATAATTGAAATACCGGGAGTCTCCGATATGGGTCTGTCGTTCAAACGCCAGGTGATGTTGACGGGTACATCCCCTTTCACCACCATACATTGCAATCCGACTGTGTCACCGGCATTGGCAGGCTCGTCTCCAAATGTGAAAGGGTTGATTTGGGGGAGGACTATAAAGTATTAAATACAAAATAATTAAAAAAAACAACGTAATGGTAGCTGCTAAAGAGGATAAGGAATGCATTCTTGTCATTTTTAAAAAGATTACTCGACTCGTTAAAAATTACCATTTACAGCCAGTTCGTTTGAGTAGTTAGCATGACCTGCTTGGTTGGAGGCGAAACAAGTGTAAAGACCCCTGTGTATAGAAGCCACAGAATCTATAGAGAGACTGCTGGCCTTGTGACCAATCTTCGTCACAGTTATTCCTTGAATTCCATTTAATGGTTTTCCATTTAATTGCCAGGTAATGTTGATCGGAGCGTCACCTTTTGTGACCATGCACTGAACACCGACCATGTCGCCCGCGTTTGCCGGCTCATCTCCGAAGGTGAAAGGATGGATTTGGGGTAAAACTGTCACAGGATTATTAATTGTAAAAAAATATTATCGATATCATAAATCAAAAGGACCAGGAACTACATGTGTTTATTCTAATAGGGTATATTGATGGAAGCCCTTTTAAAATTACCGTTCACAGCCAGTTCGCTCGAGTAGTTAGCATGGCCTGCTTGGTTGAAAGCGAGGCAGGTATAAATGCCTCGATGCACAGAAGCTACAGAGTCAATGGACAGGCTGCTTGATTTATGCCCGATCTTTGTGACTGTGATTCCTTGGATTCCATTTAAAGTGTGCCCATTTAAATGCCAGGTTATATTGATCGGAGAATCGCCTTTCGAAACCATGCATTGAGCGCCGACTGTGTCTCCTGCATTAGCGGGTTCATCTCCGAAGGTGAAAGGATGGATTTGAGGTAAAACTGTTACAGGATGAATAATTGCCAAAATTTACTATTAAGGGTAAGTATACAAATATTATGTCTACTCAGATACTACAAAGATAGCAACAAGGAAAAAGAACCGTTGACTTCCAACGCTGCGCTGTGGTTAGCTGAACCGGCAGCATTTTCGACTCGACAGACATAAATGCCTCGGTGAGTGCCGTTCACAGAGTCTATGTTGAGGATAGTCATCTTCCGACTCATACTGCCTATAGCGATGCCCATATTTTTGCCGCTGTTTAGTTGCCGCCCGTTTAAACTCCACGTAAAATTGGCCGGCAGGTCACCCTTGTTCATCACGCATTGTACGGAGGCGGTATCACCGGCGTTGGCGGGCTCTTCGCCGAACTCAAAAGGTAAGATTTGGGGGGGAACTGTGGCGTAAAAAGCGAACATTTGGAAATTCATCTACGTAAAGAAAAAAGCGAACCGTTGACGCTTAGGAGGGTGGTGTGGTTAGTTTCGCCAGCCGCGTTTTTGATCTGACAAGTGTACGCGCCGCGGTGGACGGAGCTGACGGGCTCGATGTTGAGGATGGAAGTTTTCTTGCTGATGGTCGTGAGCACGATGCCGAGAGTGTTGCGAGGCCGGATCTCGGCCCCGTTAAAGCGCCACGTAAACACCACCGGAAGGTCGCCTTTGCTCATCACACAAGATACGGACGCGGTCTCGCCTTCGTTCAGAATTTCCTCGCCGAATTCGAACGGCGTAATTTGAGGTGGAACTGAGGAGTGTGCAAAAGGAATTCTAATGGATGGAACTCAGTTTATAAAGGGAGGAAAAGCGAGGCTCGTGTAATATACCGTTGACGTTGAGAGTAGCGCTGTGGTTGGCGGAGCCGGCCCAGTTCGCCGCCACACAGTCATAAGTGCCTCTGTGTACTCCGTTAACAGAGTCGATGTTCAAAATCGAAGTTTTCTTATTGATGTTTACTATAACTATTCCTAGGTCGTTGCTTCTCGCGAGAAGTTGTCCGTTGAAATACCAGGAAATGTTAAGCGGTTGGTCGCCCTTGCTTATAGCGCAGGATATGGAAGCCATATCGCCCGCGTTAGCGGGTTCTTCGCCAAACTCGAAGGGCAATATTTGCGGGGGCACTGCAATGTCTCATTCTACTTATACAGGAGCTAGGCATTGTTAAACCTAAGGAAGGGGCGTGTGTGGCAAATTGTTTAGCTTTGACGGGCGGTTACATCTTCGATAATTTGACCGTTATTTTCATAACGGAACATTAAAATTTGATGTAAATCCTGTAAGAAATATTATTAGTAGTACACATTGCTAAATAATGCTATTGTCGAGTAAATGTGTATTTTTATTAGATTCGATTGTCCTTTACAAAACAAAAGCATTACTACGCAATAAGAAGAGATCCTGAGTGTAAATAAAATGTTTTATATGTTTTGGTTATAACTTATTTATTAGTTATAAATAAGGTACCTTTTATATCAGGAATATTCTTCCACTCATTAATTATACTTACCTACCAAGTATTCTCATCAATATTTTCTGGCACTTAAAAATACATTATTATCAATCTGTTTATTATAAAACATCAATCCAAATAGGTGTGGCATAGAACATAGCTTCCAAATCGATGGGTTTGCGCCATTTATGAGTTATCAGTTATCAGCTTTAAAAGTAGGGGTCGCAATTATGTCGTGTTTTTATATCTTTAATAGTTATTTTACTGACAATAATTCTGATTAATTCAGAAAGTATATTTTAAATAAAATAAGTATTTAATGAGTGGTCGACTCTTCTTTTTCAACACAGATAAATAAGTTTTTAATTTTGTATCTAGATTGAAATGTTTTGAATGCATTCCATCGTTACTTCCTGTGAGTGGACATTGAATGAGCTAAGTACATTTAAAGATGCCAATTAGTTACGGTAACAAACTAACTGTAAAATTACGGATTACAGGGCCTTCGGAATATTTTAGCTATTGTGCTACAATTTAATATTATAAGGTCAGCCTTAAACTCATCACTAGATTAATTTGATAAGATTTAACGGCCACCGTACCCGTGCATTAAGCTCATTCAATGTCATCTCATCTCAGCAATGAATTAAAGAGGACAGGATGCCTAAATCATTAGTTGAACCTATTTATAATGTGTGATGAACATATTTTTGCCTGAATTTCGGATACTTATTTCTTCATACATATGTATAAGTATGCTTATCGTTATCTAGTACTGATAGAACCAACAAAGAGCTTATTTTGGGGTTAGGTCAAATTTTACACTTTGGATTTATTGATTTTTTGTCATAACTTTCCTTTTTGTATTTGCCATTAAGTACAGTCGTTGATTACTTGAACGAATAATTTAAGCATCTTGTCCTGCTACAACAGTAATGTGTGCCAATGGACTGTATGGACTCACCCATGACCTGCAGTTCAAGACCGCCGCGCGCGCTGTAACCCTGCGAGTTCTTGGCGACGCAAGTGTAGGTGGCCTGGTCGCTGAGCCGCTCAACGTTCTCGATCACCAGCGTGCCGTTGGGGAACACCTTTTGCTTGCGGTTGATCGGCAGGACACTGGAAATTTTCAAATGTTAATTACCCTTTTTAAAGTTGTGGTTTTTTTTTCGGTTAGAACATTAAAATGGAAAGTGTGTATTTTTTGCAATTTTGTGTGTATAGACATGCACACTACTTGGCGAATACGACGCCGAGCAACATGCCACGAGCTAGGCGATTCATCGACATTCGGCGAGTCCCTGCATGTCTAGCCGCGGCTTAAGTTTGACGGTTGCCAGGGATATCAGAACGTATGCTACTTGTTATAAAAGTTTTGGCGGCCAGTAATTTTTTGAAAAATTAAGTAGTTTGATTGACAACGTCATTTAGACTTTAAAAAACACAAAACTGGATAATAGGTAAGTAGTGGATTTTCATACGATATAACTACCCTGATAAATCTCGGCAGTTATGAAATTCCATTCTATGCGACACTCACGCGGAGTGACAGGCGTAATGGGAGACGTGAAAACCGCTGAGCACGCGGCACGTGCTTGTGCCCGCTTCTCTTCCCCGCTAATGCCTAAACTAAATGCCTCATCCCTTCCAACGTCTGTCACCCTGTGACTACATAGGTTGTATCATAGCACTGACCGTCCGTCTCGCTCCCACACTATAGAGTCGATGGGGTACCCGGCGACGGGGCAGTGCGCGACGAGCGTGTCGCCGGCGACGACGGGGCGTTTCTTCATGGGCCGCACGTATGGCAGCCCGTAGACATTCACTCGGGCCGAGTGCGACGCGCTGCCAACCTGGAAACGGAACCAACCAAGGATTTATTAGCTGTCTAGGGCCGCTAACAATATAGAAGCCAGGTGAACTCAAATAAATTTATGTGTGTGCTGCATGTTAGCACTTGGAAAGCTATTTATTCTACATTACGGGAGGTAAATCAGATGTAGACAAAAACAGTGAAATTGGAATGTTTTGTCGTCTATTTTATGCGCTAAGTGAGTAAAAAACAGAATACTCAACGTAGTTTACACCGGATAACTACCTACTACGCACAGTGACAATGACATTGACAGTGACACAAAAGTGCTTCTCCGGCAATCAAACTGTCACATCCACGACAACAAGACCAAAAACTTTACGGTATATTAGATACCGTTTAAGTATTACTAGACTAGACTACTTAAAACTCGTTTTGGGTTATTCCCTCAGGAACTACAAAATTTCCCAGGATAATAACTTAATAAAAAGCAAGCTTTAAAAACCCGACTGTGTCTTTTGATGCTGTTGTCGATATATGTTAAAAACATACTTCGACTTGACGAGAGAATGTATGACACTCGCGCCATCAAGACGAATCTAATGACGTATCATTTATCAAAATCGGTTGACACACATACAGAACCAAACGGATATACATACATACAGGTCAAACACATAACCCTCCATTTGGTCTTCGCCGCAGTCGGGTAAAAAGTACCTACATTATACGTGCTAATTCAGTAGGTATTTGGACTTCCTCTTCCACCCAAGTCTGTTATAGTAGTTTACGTGACGGTTGCGTAATGACAGGCATTACAACATGAGCGTGGTTTATGAAACGAGCCGCAAGGCGAGTTTCATAAATAATAGATCACACGAGTGTTGTAATGCTAATTACGCAGAGTCTCGTACAATACTTTATCTACACACTTAATTATTATAAGTACTATAAGATGGGTGCAGAAGCCGAAAGGCAAATGACCAGCATTACCTTGTAGTGGTAGTGACAGCGATGACAGCTGTAACGTAATTTCGAAATTACGTTATCGAATATAGTAAGGTATTGAGATCCAAATCTGGAACATCTTCCAAAATTAACAGCTGTCATCGCTGTCACCTACTACCACAGGTAATGCTGGTCATTGCCTACGGGTTTTGAACACATAATAGAGGACTTATGATATGAGTGCAGGTAAAGTTAATTATACGTATTGAAAGAAAACCATCCTTCTATAATGTTAAGTGTTATTAAAATTATTAACTCCTTGTAAATTACGAGAAAAAAAAGAAAAAAGGACAAGGAAAATCATAATTTTACCTTGCTTGACGCAATGCACGAATACAGTCCTCCGTCATTCGTGTGTACGGACGATATGTTCAGATGCGATTCAACGTTTCCTTCGGTAGTTCGTCGGCCAATCTGCAAGCGTTCACCGCTAGACAACTTTTCTCCGTCAAGCAGCCAGGTGATTTCAGGGGTTGGGTTTCCGGACGCCACGCATTTCAGACGTAGGAATGGGCCCGATCGCAGAGTCTGCTCGCCAAAGCTGTGGCGGATTAGCGGCGGTTCGACTGAAAACAGCGAAGGAGTCGAAGCGTTAATAATATGCCTAATAAACAAAGCACAAACCGTTATCGATCAATTAGTTGAGCTTCAAATGAAATCCTAAATTAGTTGTAACCGGTGATATCTATAAGTGGAAGTTTAGTGCAAGAACCGAATATTTAAAAAATAACTCAATATTATTTCAAGTCCTTATTGTTCCCCAGGTTACGCTTCCTTTACCAAGTTAGGTATTAGAAAATACATATATACTTATACATATACGTAATATGTATACCTACATATAGATTGTAATTTTATGACATGCAAATTATGCAACTTTGTCAATAAACGATTGGACACTATACTACAGTGTTGGATGAGAATTACCCTCTTTGTCTGAGGAGGTAATAACTCAACGTAAGTAAACATACAAAAAAACCACGTGACTCAGTTTGCTTATCAAATCTGTGGTCTATCCTGAGCGGCTAACATAATCATTCACGTGTTTTTTTTTAGGTACATTTACAAATAATAGTAATTGCTTGAGATAAAAATCAAAGCTTACATCTTCCTCCAAGCTTCAGTTCAGCGCTGGCTCCTGCACTCTCTTGGTCGTTCCTAATGAAGCACTGGTACATTCCCTTGTCTTCCTTCTTTACCGACTCAATCCTAAAAATGAGAAAAAATAAAATATTTTTCATTCAATATTTTTCATGGATCAACGCATTGTTCACGGGTACCGGTGATTCCTTCATCAGATTTCACTATAGCATTCTTAGGGCACTTAGCACAGGTATATCTAAGGTACTAAAAAAGCTAGCCAGCCAAGGTTACCTTTAAAATTTCAAATCGTCGTTATATAATATAAAAATAACAAAACAAAAAACCTACAGGCATCTTAAATCGCAAGGCATTCCGCGAGCTTAAGCCAGCTGCATAAATTGTGATTTACACTTATTATTATATATATTAGACCAGTCTATAACGACATCATAGATCGCAAACGCGCATGTAACTACGATTTTTTTATATTTTGTTAGGTCCCTTGAGAGTAGTTAACACCCAAGTTTGCAACCCTGAAAACCCCTGAGAACCCATGGTGCTCGAAAAACTACGAAATTTTGGCACTAGTTTCAGTTTTTTCGAAAAAAATACCCTAAGGAAGCGTTTTTCAATGATATTTGGTTACACTTTAATAAAGATAACTACATTGGCTACAATTTGACCCTAACCTGAGCTCACCATGTCCATTGGTTGCGGAGATACAGCAAGTCGAAGATGGGCGAATGTGCGCAGAGCCCGCTCCTCAGACCCTGCTTAAAATGGTGACTTCCAAATCCAAAAAGAGGTTGCTTAGGGTCGTGCACTTGCAGACAGGCTGGGCTCAGGTGCTCTATCCTATGTTCCTTTTGCCACGGGTGAAACTGCAACAACGCCATCCCTATCGTCCTGGACGAGGAGGACGAGGATGTGGACGACCCAACACCATGAGCCGGCCCGCCTCCACTCCAGAAAACGTTATCCCTCTTCCCCCACTCCTCCCCACTGATCTAGACTGGATGAGACCTGGTCCTTCCAAAAGGACCAAAGTCTAAACTGTTTTTGCTTGACCGTGTAAATAGTATTATTTTATAGTTTAAATATATGTTTGTTGTGTTTTTTTATGTTTACGTTTATTTGTTTTGAAACCATATGTTACATCTAAAATGTAAAATTTACACTTTTTGATTTTTTTAAAGAAATACATTCATACATTATTCAGAACAATGTTTTTATCATTTAACCAAAATCAGATATTTTAATAGTTTTATATTTTTGAGCGAACTATGAAAGCTAGAGGCACTACTTAAGTATTAAATTGAAGCTAGTTAAATTGTACACTAATTCTTATCTCAACTTTTATTCTAGGAGCATTAGTTTAGCCAGTACGTAACTTGGAAAATTACCATAACACGAAATTTTCATTTTGTTAAAAAAAAACCTCAGTCTTTGACTAGCTGTATCTCCGCAACTTATAATAGTCTTACAGTACTCAAATTAGGCTTAAATTGTCGCCAATTTTATTAAAGCTTAAAGCTTTATTAAAGTATAGACTAAAGATACTCGTAAAACGCTTCCTTTATATAATCATTTCGAAAAAACTGTTACAAGTGCCTTGAATTTTCGCAGTTAACGAAACAACGTGGAGGTATGTTCATTTCTTTAGTTTATGTTTATTCAAGCCATAAATTATACATCTAAAACGGTAAATTAAATATTTACACTTTTTTAATAAATAATAATAAAGAAAATCTTCCCAAAATTATTCAGTACAATGTTTTTATTATTTAGACAAAATCCGATATTTTACTATTTTTTATTTCGGATGAAGGTATGAGGCCTATAGGCACCATTTTGGTATTAAATTGAGGCTAATTCAATTCTCTACAAATTCTTTTGACATGACTATTACCTAGGAGCATTAGTTCAGCCGGTATGTATCTTCGAAACAACCCTACCAACACATTTTCACTTTTTGAAGAAAATTGCCCATATTTGACTTGCTGTTTCTCCGCAACCAATAAACATACTGTGCTCAAATTAAGCTCAAATTGTAGCAAATTTAGTTATCTTTCTTAAAGTATACGCAAAGTTAAACAAGTGCCAAAAATTCGCAGTTTTTTGAGCACCATGGGGGTAGCACAGGGTTTTCGGTGTTGCAAACTTGGATATTAAATACTCTCAACGGACCTAACAACATATAAAAAAATCGTAGTTACATGCGGGTTTGCGATGTTTGCCTTTTTTTTGCGTTGTTATAGACTGGGCTATATAGGCCATTTCGGCTATTTGCACCTGTCTCGTTTTATTTTCTACACGGAGATCTTAGAGCCTGAGAGTGGGCTCTGAGGCCCATGAATATTTACAATCTGATGATTCAATATGCCCATCTTAAGGACGGCGAAAGATGCCCTTATGTTGGTTTTTTCAACGTTTGTCTTACCCTCAACACCGAACCACAACACTATTACTGCTACTTAGTGTATAGAATGCACGGGCCAGTAAAAGCTCCTGCCACCCGCTAAAGCATTTCCGAAACTCGAATCATACCTAAGCTGAGAGTCGTGATGCTTCATGTCATTGCCATCCTTGAGCCAGGTGATCGTCTTGACGGGGTTGCCTTCATACTTGCAGGTGAACACAGCAGGCCTTCCAAAATCAACAGTTTGGGTCGCAGGCTCCACCGCGGTTTTCAGAGGGGCTGTCACTGTCAGTACTGTTTCCACAGACTCGCCTGAAAAGTTAGGACAAGGAATTAGTGGTTTAGATTTATTAACCAGATGGTAACCAAATTTTATTAATTTATAGGGCACGCGGAGAGTAGTACACCTACACAGTTTAGCGTAAGCAGTTCATTTCGGAAAGCCGACTGTTTGAACTCCACAAAGACACGCTTGCAAAGGAGGAGGGCTGCGTCTTTGTGAATTATAAAGTCAATTGTCAAAGATATCATGACGCTAACATAAAGCTTTGTTTTATTATATTATATCAATAGGGTAAAAAAATAACATAATACTTTTTACATAAAAAACATTTGTTGTATCGTTAACTCACCTCCAACAGAGTTGTTCACCACACACAAATATTTTCCAGAGTCCTCAACTTTAGCCTCCTTAATAATTAGAGTTCCAGATACTTGTTTCACTCTGTCGTTTAGCGTCACGAGTTGCTTCCTAGTCGTGCCATCAATGAACTTGTACCATCTGGAACAAAGGAGATCATGTTCAGAAACTATTCGAAAAACATTCAATGGTTTTATTGACATTTAGAGAAAAGGTACTACAACAATATACGTGAGAGACCAAAATATTGCACGCTTAGGACCGCTGTCACCCACCTGAAAACAGGAACCGGATATGCTTGACCCAAACAAAGAACCGCTCCCTTTTCACCGACACCCAACACAGACTCTTGCAATCGACCACTAGACAGCTTGGGAGGAAGACTATTCGTAGGTTCTTAAAGAGAAATATATAATATTCACGTTGGCTTGCGAAACTTAAGGTACCCTACCACCGCGACTGACGTGGCTAATGAAATTAAATCACAATTATCAAAGCGCGTAAAGAAAGCACATTGACGATTGTCATGTGCAGCTACGGCGCGAAGCACAAAGTAAAGATTAAAGCGTTTAATAAGCAAGAACACCCTGACACTTACCGGCAGGTGTCTACGCTGGTCAATCATTACTTTGGCTGGGACCGTAAGGTCGCGGCCGGCCGCGATCATCACGCCTTCATATCACGCGGGCGGGGCGGCCGCCGCAACAGACTGCAATAACAACGCACATCAGTACATTGGAATGGGATGGTGAGGCTAAGTGATGGATGAATGCGTGAGACGTCGGCGGCCGGCCGTGACAGGTTTGAGAACGGTCGTATTAACTTTCAAACAGACAATAAGGGATACTTTTCATATGATCGATATTGACAAGCCCGGAATGAGAAAACTCTATAATTATTCCTAGATACCTATCACTCACCTAAATATAGGCGTAGGGTACGCGGCAACTTGGCACGTTAAATACGCTATGTTCCCCTCAGATACGACGAAAACCTCCCAACCCTCGAAGTGTTTGGTTGAATCTTTCCTAGGTGCGATCTTATTAGTCGGTTCTGTAATTACGGATGGAGACATAAAAACCTATATTTCAGGGGAGTCTAACACGAGACTTCATGAAAATTATCACCTGGTGGTAATCGTAATGTGTTCATAATTTAATTAATATAAGGGAACTTACAAATTCCTCGCGAGTCGACTTGAGATTATGTAAGTACATACCTAAATATTGGTGCCGGATAGCCCGATACTTCGCAGGTAAGAAAGACTGATTCAGTCACGGAAACTAAAAATATTTGACCACCTTCAAATTTGCGGGTCTTTTCACTTCGCGGAGCAATTTTGTTTGTTGGCTCTGCAATAGAGTAAGGAGGTGAATTCAACGAACCTTGATATCGGGACAGGGAATCCTTGCGCTGGGCACAAGAGAGCAATTGAGAAGTTTTGTGGAAAATGTACCGCAGCCTTCGGTGTCGCAGTGATACTCGGGGCAGCGCTCCCGATGGGCTCTATTAAAACATTACTTATATAAGAATCGTGAGTCGTGACTTGCCTGTACATAGGAGTAGGAAACGCCTGCGCCTGACACAGCAAAGCAAAATTTTGGCCTATTTCTTTGACGAACGTGAAACTCTTAGAGTCTCCCGAAAAAGTTGGTGCTTTCGCGCCCACTGGCTCTGAGAAATGGGATTACAAAGTTGTTAAATACTTACTACCACTATAGCCTGAACTAAAGTGAAAACACTTGCCTGAATATTGGTACTGGAAAAGCTTGAGCTTGACATAATAGTCCAAAGCCCTGTCCGATGGTTCTTATGAAAGTAGAACTACGTGCGTCCGTTGAGAAGGTAGGAGCTTTGGAGCCAACCGGTTCTGTTATTCAAAATACACGGCTGATAACGATAATCATGATGTAAGAATACTTGCCTAAATATGGGGGCGGGGTAACTTTGAGCCTGACAAAGAAGAGCGTAGCTTTGTCCAATCCGTTTCCTGAATATACTTCCCATTGATTCCGATGAAAACGTTGGTGATTTAGCTCCCACCGGTTCTATATAAGATGTCCTTACTTTAAATACGAGTATAGACTAAAACACTTGCCTACTCAGTAATACAAATTGCATTAAACTTGCCTGAATATTGGTACAGGGAATGCTTGCGCTTGGCAGAGGAGTGCAAAGCTTTCACCTCCGTTTCTTTTAAGAGATGAAATATCAGACTCAGTAGAAAATGAAGGGGCCTTGGAACCGACGGGCTCTGCACACAACAACAATATCTATTTAGTCCTTATAAAAGATACATCATGTCGAACCTAGCATTATAAACCGACCGAATAGTGAAGCAAATTGTCGCGGCGGATTTTGTAAACGCACGATTAATCGAAATATTTTTATTCACACTTGCCTGAAGATTGGTAAGGGAAAAGCCTGGGCTTGGCACATCATTGCGAATGCATTACTCTTGTGTCTCGTCACCGCCGATAGAGTGAAATCATTGGAAAACGTTGGTGGCTTGGAACCCACTGGCTCTGCGCAAGAAAATAGGTTCAAGGTTAATTGTTTACTTAAACAAAATGCTCAAAGGTGTGTTTGCGCTTTATTGAGCTGTACAATTAATTATATACCCTATTTCACTAACACTTAAGCTTTCAAAGTCATCTAGAAACGAAAAGCTATTTGAAGGTTGTTAGAATAAGGCTTGTAAAGTTGTACAAAGGCTAGGGCATGAGCACAGCCTGGGATAGTTAGAACTGGTGGGCCCGACTAACGACAGCAAAAGACCAGATCTATTAAACCTTAAATACACAGCAATAGAATTGAAATTGTAATCGACACTTGCCTGAATACTGGTATGGGAAAAGCCTGAGCTTGGCACATCATTGCAAAAGCTTGACTTTTTTGCCGTATTACTGCCGATAAAGTTGAATCAGAGGAAAAACTTGGCGGCTTGGAACCCACTGGCTCTGTGCAAGAAAATAGATTTAACGTTAGCTTACCTAAACACTGGGATAGGAGATGCCTGCGCCTGGCAGAGCAACGCGAAACTATTTCCAATTTCTCTTACAAATATACTGCCTTTGGAATCAGTCGAAAAGGAAGGAGCTTTAGCACCAACCGGTTCTAAAAAGGGAATTATTCATATTACAAATATGAACCTACCTGAATGATGGTTTAGGGTACCCTTGCGCCTGACATAGCACGGAGCCCACAGAGCCTGCTCCGATTTCATAGTTAAAAGATGCTGCGGTGGTATGGAACGCTGGCGCTCGGGCAGTGATGGGTTCTAAACGTAAAAATAGTAGTCGTTTAAGACACTGACTACTCACCTGAACAAGGGAGAAGGGTGCGCCTGAGCCTGACATAGCAGAACAATCGCTTGTTCCGCTGCTTTTGTGAGTGTCGTACTTTTATATTCAGACGAAAATGTTGGAGCCTTCGACCCGACGGGTTCTGCCAATTGAACGTAGTTCAATTTCAATTAATTTTATTTAATTTATAAAAGCCTTACCTGAATATTGGGATGGGAAACGCTTGCGCCTGACACAGCAATGCGAAATCTTGGCCCGTTCTACGAGTTATGCCAGAAAATTGAACGTCGTTTGAAAACGTTGGGGACTTTGAGCCGACAGGTTCTACAATCGAAAAATGAAGTCCATTTTATTTACCTGAATATTGGAACCGGAAAGGCTTGAGCTGGGCATAGGAGGTTTAAACTCTCGCCTATCTTCCTCACATACCATGAAAATTTGTTATCGGTCGAAAAAGTAGGTGATTTTGATCCGACGGGTTCTACAATAAGATAATGTATAAAGGAATACATAACTAAATCTACGTTGCAAGATTTGATTGTTAAAACTAATTATATCTTACCTAAACACTGGGACAGGGAACCCTTGCGCTGGGCATGTGATCGCAAAGTGATGCCCGGAATTAATTTCAAACCATGCTAATTTTGATCCGCTTGAAAAAGAAGGACTTTTGGAGCCGATGGGTTCTATAACAACACAGACTTCTTAAGTACCTGAATACTGGGCTGGGGTATCCCTGCGCTGGGCATAGCAAAGCGAAGCCCTGCTCTACATCTTTCACAAACCACGCCATTTTAAAATCCATCGAGAGAGTAGGAGCTTTTAGGCCTACCGGCTCTAGAACAAACGCGACGTTTATGAGAAAGCGTTCATGACTCACCTAAACACCGGGACTGGATAAGCCTGAGCTAGACACAATAGCGTGATGCTTGAGTCCAGTATGAATTCCACAAATTCGATTGTTTTGGTGGGTACTTTAGGTGGGGCGCTATTAATTGGTTCTAAAAAAAAATAGCCACATGTCAATGATACTTTACCTGGATAAAGGAACTGGAAAGGCTTGAGCGGGGCACAGTAAAGTTACGCTTGAGTTAACAGATGTACTAAATCCTCTGACACTGTCCAATGTGGGGAACTTCGGAGGAACTCTGCCTACGGGCTCTAAATATGGACAGATGTATGATGTATTCTTCTACAGTCCAGGCAAAGATATGTATAAAGTGCAAAAATGTATAAATATATTTATACTCAACTGAATATATGACTATAATTAATTACCTGAATATTGGAACAGGGAAGGCTTGTGCAAGACAAAGCAATGTGACTGTGTTATTTGTTGCCTCTTCTGTGAGATCGATCACTTTCGTAGCGACTTTTGGAGCAGCACTGCCCAACGGTTCTATAAGATAGTTTAGTCGATATATTATACCTGAAACTTGGGGCCGGGAACGCTTGCGCGGGGCACATGAGCGTGATGCTTTCACCGCCATTAGCGTCGAAGGCGCGACTTTTGTCACCGGTCGTAAATTTAGGTTGAACGCGACCGACGGGTTCTAAGAATACATACAAGGATTTGACTTGCCAGCTACTTATTGATTACCTGAACGCCGGGACAGGGAAAGCCTGCGCCGGGCATAAGATCGTCAAACTTGAGTTGAGGCTAGCGCCGAAACTTCTCGAGCTATCCATTGAAGGAAACTTGGGTGAAACTCGTCCCACGGGCTCTAGAGGGATAACAACAATATGCATCAATGTACCTGAACAATGGGGTGGGGAACGCTTGTGCTGGACAGAGCAATGTCACGCACGAATTCGAAGAAAAGGTAAAGCTTCGTCCTGTCTCCGTGGATGGGAATTTCGGTGATACCTTGCCCATCGGTTCTGTTTGAAAGAAAATTTTATAGGCAACTTCGAATTACCTAAATGCTGGCGGAGGGAAACCTTGTGCAGGGCAAAGCAATGGGACACCATTACCCATGTTTGATATAAACGATCTGCTAACGTCTCCAGTGGCGAATTTCGGGGAAACTTTTCCCATGGGATCTATGAATTTAATGTTATGATTTATTTAGATTAAGTTAGAGTAGTGTATTTTAAGTATGACTTACCTAAACATTGGGGCGGGGAAGGCTTGAGTAGAGCATAAGATCGATAAAACTTTTATTGCTTTTATATTGAAAAGTGGTCCTTTATCTAGACTCGGAAACTTTGGAGATACTTTTTCCATAGGTTCAGTAGTAAAACTAAATTGTTTTTAATTTACCTAAAAACCGGGATCGGGTAGGCCTGCGCGGGGCACAACAGGGTGACGCTGCGGTTCTTCTCATAATCCACTAGGCGACCCTTATCGAGGTTGGGGAATTTCGGTGAAACCTTTCCCAGAGGCTCTATGCACGCAATACATAATTTGGATTTAGTTAGACCAAATTAAATAAGTACCTGAAGATTGGAACCGGGAACGCTTGCGCAGGGCATTGTAATGCATGCGAATTGCTCTTCTTGACTCCGATCATAGTGCTCATCACTAAAGTTGCAAATTTCGGCGGCACGCGTCCGACCGGCTCTATGGAAAGGAGTGCGAAATATTTAAGATTCTGTACCTGAACAGTGGTGTTGGAAAAGCTTGGGCAGGACACTGCAGCGCATAAGAATCGTTTTTCTTGACCTCAAACATAGTTCCGGTCAGTACGGTCGCAAACTTGGGAGGTACTCGTCCAACCGGTTCTAAAATATGTATGAAAATGGAGGAAGCTTGATATATATAACGCTTTACCTGAACAAAGGTACAGGGAACGCCTGAGCGGGACATTGCAACGTATACGAGGAAGCCAGGGTGGTTACAAACATTGCGCCGACCTGCGTAGTAGACAACCTCGGAGGCACACGACCTACTGGCTCTGAGAAGGCAAAAGTAGGTACGTTTATGAGTTCTTACCGGTACATGGGTGCGGGGAACGCTTGGGCGGGACACAGCACTGCCAGATTGTAGCCCACGCTAAACTGGAAGCCGCTAGTGGTCTGGGCGCTAGGGAATTTTGGGGGAACCCTGCCCACGGGCTCTGCGCATGTTGGGAGAAGGCAGGTTCACGAGGGTTGGACCAGAACGCGGTACAGACATACCAGAGTTGACGTTGATCGACTATGACACCCCTATTGTACACTATGCGCCTAATTTTAAAATCGCAAGTCAAGGCTCTGCAGGGTACCCTATCCCAACATTCAGGCAAGTCGTTGACAATTAAAAGTTTAGGAACACAATTGTATGTGTGCATAAACTTCATTATATTGACAATCAAAATTTAAAATATCTTGTTTCAGTTCAGCTGATAAGGTGTCCATTCAAATTCGTTTTAGCCCATTTTGCTTTTATGACTTTATGTAAGTATTAATCAATTAATCATTTGGCAGACATTAGCTCTTACTATTAAGAAGATAAGAATTACCTTACCGTCAACAATATTTTAATGATATAGAAGCAAAATGGGTAATCGAAGTGGTATACAGACCAAGTCAGTAAGTTAATTGGTATCGAAATCTGCCAAGATATTATGAATTTTGTACAAAAGCAATTTAAAAAATCTACTTTTTTATGCAGAATATTTCTTTGAAATATTATCTTTTTTTAGAAGCAACTATTTTCAATTTCAATTTTTTTATTTTATTATCATCATAAATGTTGTACCTTAGCTTAATCAGCCAAATTCAATAGAATAAAATAAGCTAAACTAGTAGGCATTATCTTAAATATTATAGTTTCTGAAATAAACTTAGTTAAAACTTGACATAGAATCGAAAAAAGTAAATATTCTGCATTAAAAATTAATTGAATTTAAAAACATGAATGTGAAAATTTTAACTCTTTTAATAGGTAGTTACCAACAATGTCAATTTTTATATAGGGGATTATAACTAGATTGTAAAATTTACTAACAATAAGACTCTGTAATTTGACTGAAAATAACATTGTTGTTACTAACTGAACACTCCAAATTCATCACAGAAATAAAAAATACTTGTAAGTATTTGCAAAAATGGAACATTAGAAGAACGCATAAACTAGAATGAATTTAGAGTGTTGCTAATGGCATAATGAAAGAAAACTCACCAGTAATGACGAGTCGCCCCTTGGTAGCGGAAAGGCGAGTTTCTCCGGTAAGCCTGTGCTTAGTGCGGCATTGGTACGATTTGTATCCGTCCTCGGGTCCTACATCTCTTATATGCAATTCTCCGGATGGCAGAACTAAGTATTTTCCCTCTGAAAATTAATAAACATTGTAGAGTTCTGCTCTGTCGTCTATAATAAGGCAAATATATATTTTTCATTAATCGGCAACGCAACATAATGTTGTGATTTACTTACAAATTTCAAAGCATGCAGGAAGTAGGATTAAGGAGCGAGGTAGGCCGTGAGGCCTATGGATTGGCGGAAAACATGAGGTCCTACCCATAAATAAACTTAATCATCGGTTAGTTGAATGGATCGGGCCAAACACGGCAATAAAGTCGTACCTAAGTTCTGATCAGAGTCTAAAGTGACGTCGAGCTCTTCTTCATCCTCGCTGATTATCCACGAGATAACAGTAACGTACTCTGACACAAAGCTTGGAATGTGACACTTCAGAACAGCAGCATTCCCTTTTAAAACATACTCCTCCATTAGATTCACCGCGTACGATTGAGAAACCACTGAAACAACATGCCTTTCGTCAAAAAATTGTTGTTAGTAGGGTCTCTTACTTCGACCTAGTAGACCGGATTGGACCTATACCTTCACGAAAGTCAACATTTACAATCAGACGACAACGATTTAAGGAGTAAGATGGATGGATGGATATCAGGAAAGGAAATGATGAAAGAAATTCGGCTGAACCAAGTACCTAAATCCGATGAATTATTGATATCAATCTCCTGCTTTTCTTCGTCTTCAGAGACTATCCAAGACGCAACCGACACGTATTCGGAAACGAAGCTGGGGATCTGGCATTTTAAGATAGCAGCGTTTCCACGCAGGACATACTCTTCCCAAAACTTCACGTCATACTCTTGTGATACGACTGTAAAGGCAAACGCCGAAAAATTATATTGACCAATTATAACTATAATTAATTAGAAAAAAGACCCACGACGTAATCACGACCCTACTTTAGAGTTTACTCTGAAGCGGCCCAACCGATTTTCTTTAAACTTACCTAACAACTACCCTGATTAAACTAGCCTTATATCAAAAAACCGGATGTGTAATGAGTTCCATAAAAACTAATAACTAATTTTCACTTTGCATAACACAAATTGCATAATTTCGATCTCTCTAATAAACCAATGATTTATTAATTATTACCTATGGATAACAACGAAATGCATAATTTCTTAAAACATAATGTTCATCGGCAATAAAGAGGACATTTCTAAAGTCTTTGATTACTACTAATTTGATCACGGTTCCAAACTGACCTAACCTAACTAGTAAGAAGAAATTGACGTAAAATGCATAACAACAAGAAAATGATCGTTACGGTAAATACGTGTTAGGTTATTTGATCGTATTCCTGATAAAATTAATCAATTTGTTTTTAGGCTAAACGTTTATTATGCTTTTGGAACGTTAACTACGTTTTTAACTTTTTATGAAAATTAAACGACACCCCAAAATAATCGCGACCAAATCGGTCCATCCGCTTGAGAGCTGGCTTTTGGGAGCTGCCACAGACAGACACACAGAGACATATGGTAAACTTATAACACTCCTGTAAGCGTCGGGGGTTAAAAAACAATTAATAACAAACTGCACTTTGTTATTTTATTGTTGCATCATTAGTTCTATAATGATGAATCGTTTATGAGAAATATATCCGATTTCATCCGATCTACTCCTTAATTCGAACATTACACAAAAACTCAATTTAATAACACTAACATAGGTACTGTAGTGAAACCAGTTATGAAGTCAATAATTCACCCAAATTATTAAATAAATATTCGACCAAACCAAACCTTAACAGTTTCAAATTAATAAATACTTATTCATCTTGTTGCCATGACTAATAACTTTGACACGATAGGGAAAGGATAGTGGTAGGAATGAACACGATACTATTTTTATTTACCCAGGTCAATCTCAGAATCTAAATTTATCTCCAATTCCTCATTCTCCCCCTCGGTTACGATCCAGGAAGTGATCGTGACATATTCGGTGACGAAACTCGGAATATGACACTTCAGAATCGCAGAATTTCCGCGTAGAACATTTTCTTCCCAAAGATTTACGGTGTATGACTGAGACACCACTGCAATAAATAAACTTTTTAGTTTATGGAAAACCAAAATAAAGGTTTACCTAGCCGAAGAAGAGCTTAAGAGTATGACTGGTACAAAAAAAGGAATTCGATGCAATAAAATATGACCCGTAAATACGACCTGAACAGGGATTCGGGATAGGTGCGTCTGCAGCCTAATATAATTAAATACCTAAGTTAGCTGAATCATCTACACTAATTTCACTTTCGACGGCTTCTCCTTCGGCAATTATCCACGACGATACGGTTACATACTCCGTGACAAAGCTTGGCAAGTGACACTTTAAGATCGCAGAGTTACCACGGAGAACATTTTCATCCATTAAGTTAATGGTATATGCCTGAGATACAACTGGAACAACATATTCGTTTAGTAAAGTGGATAGAATTTATTAGGTAATTGCAGAATACATGACGATAAGGAAAAGGAAAGAAGGCAAGTAGCGAAATCCGTTTAGAAATACCCAAGTTATTTTCTTCAGCACCAGCATTAATCTCTAACTCGTCAGTATCTTCTTCGGATACAATCCAAGACGAAACGCTTACATATTCGGTGACGAATGTAGAGATGTGGCATTTTAGAACAACGGCGTTCCCGCGCAATACGCTCTCTTCCATGATATTGACCGTGTAAGCTTGTGTCACTACTGCAAGTAATATCCAAAAGTCGGCTGTTATTTAATTACTCTACCACAGGAATGGAGGTTGGGATATATGGCAATGCAACATATTGACTTTAAAATACCCTCGTTGTTAGAAATATCGGTTGCTTTAATTTCAGTCTCCTCATCGCCTTCAGAAATAATCCATGACGCGACTGAGACATATTCTGTCACAAAACTAGGGATGAGGCATTTCATGATAACAGCATTCCCCCGCAAAACATTCTCTTCAACCAGGTTCACCGTGTACGCCTGCGATACCACTGCAATTATGATATTTAGTGTCGGATAAACCTATATAGTCACGAAATCTAGGGGAAAGGACTTGTAGGACGTATTTATTCGACGAACTACAAAATAATACCATCGTAAGTTTCATTCTGGATATATTCTCCTCCGTCCGTATCATGCCATGAGACTATTTGCACGTGATCAGACACAAACGACGGGATGTGACATTTAAATACCGCGGCATTTCCACTTATCACATACATGTCGTACACTTGCGACTCGTAGAGCTGGTTGACGGCTGGAATGTGTGACGCGTGTTAGAACGACCTCTAGAGCTATGGTTAACGCTCAGGATTTAGTGGAGAGCGGATAGGGACAATTGGGGTCGAGCGGGCGCTCTCGATTACCGTAATTGCCGTCAGAGCCGTTTAACGAAAACGCAGAGAGGGACTCCTCGTCAGTAACCCATTCTATGACATTGACGTAATCTGCTACGAATGACGGGATCGAACATTTAACGATAGCAGAGTTTCCACGAAGGACGTCCTCGTCAGTAACGCGAGGTTCGTAAGACTGATGCACCACTGTGGAAAACATAAGCGTAATAGTGTTTTCTATTCGTAATCATCTTTAGGGTAAGGGGATGAGGAAAGAAAGCACTTCAGTTTTAAACTACCCGACTGAACATCAGCGTGATCCTCCGCCGTAATAGTTTCGTTGTCCATAGTCCAAGACACGACATGAACAAAGTCTGCTACAAACGATGGCACGATGCATTTAACAATGGCCGTGTTGCCCCGCAAGACAAACTCGTCGTTCACTCTCGCTTCATACACTTGAAGAACAGCTGCAGTGACATTAACATTGAGGATTTAGGAAGGAATGTTTAAATTGAGGAGTTACCCTCGCTATGTCCGGGGAAGTATGAACCTCCATCGCTGTCTGTCCACATTTCGACAGATACAAAATCGGAGACAAAACTTGGGACTTCGCATTTCATTATAGCTGCATTGCCACGAATGACGTATTCGTTGTCAGCCTCAGGTTCATAGGGTTGTGATATCACTGTTAACATTTTGCATTTATTTTTGTATGTCGTTAGAGGGAATTGTGGAGGGGATAACAAGAACTTTAAAATAACAAAGGTAAAAAAAACGAGGGAGGAATACCGTCCGCAGCATTGGTATTGTTAATCGTGAGTATCTGCCCGTCATCCATTATCCATGACTCCACGTAGACGAAGTCGCTCACGAAAGAGGGTATCTTGCAGCGGACTATTGCGGCGTTGCCTCTAATTACGTACTCATTTTCGGCTTCGGTCACGTAATTCTGTGACACCACTGAGGAATAACAATGAGTCAACTAGATGGAAATGAGCGGGTAAAGGTGCGGGACAGGGCCGTTTAGTGCGGCGTCGGGAAGTGGTTACTTTATTGTTTAGCGAAGTTATTGTTACCGAGGTCATCGGAATGGGTTATCTCTGAGCCTTCTTCGTCAATCCACGACTCTACCTTCACAAAGTCGGCGACGAAGGAGGGAATAGAACATTTAAAAACCACGGCGTTCCCCCGTATCACATACTCGGTGAGAATCTCTGCTTCGTATAACTGATTTACAACTGGAAAAGACATGTATTTTAAAATATTTTTCATCGTATCATTTATTTTAACTCAAGTGACTATACATACAACAAATATGATGGCTAAGTGCTGAATGATCTAATAATGGAGTCAGGAGGTGAGCACAGTTAGAGACCCGCTGTATTCAAAACGTCTGAAACTCGGTGGGATATTAAACACTCGTTGTATTTCTAAACGAGGCAAAATAATCACCGCAAGACGGTTATCAATAAAAGAGGTTTTTTTTTTAATGTGAAACGATTCCTTGTCTTAATATAAAATTTCTTACAATCGACTATGCATTCAGTTAAAGTCCGAGAAGCGCTCTAAAGGTGAAGGTAATTTGACAGCGGAAATTTAATAATATTAGCCATAGCCCTCGAGCCGCTACGGGTGACAACAGTAAATTCTTTTGGTTAAAGGTTTTTGGTAGGGAACGGAAAGTTGGCGAGTTAAGGAAACGGAGATATGTTCTGTACATATTTATAAGTGATACCATTGTTGTTTTTGGAATCCTCAATTGCAAAAGTGTTCTCGGTTTCGTCATGCCAGGAGACAACGGTCACAAAATCAGCTACGAATGAGGGTATGGAGCATTTAAGGATAGCGGAATTTCCGCGTATGACATATTCATTGTTTACTTCTGATTCGTACTGCTGCTGTACCACTGCGGATATAAAAACCCGTAAGGATTAGGAAGAAGGATTGCTGATCTTTTGGCAAGGGCAAGCAATTAACCATAGTTATCGCCAGGGAAGAAATCTTCATTGTCGTCGGTGTGCCAAGAAAGGACTTCTACGAAATCGGCGACGAACGAGGGAACTTGACACTTCAGCACGATGCTGTTGCCCATTATAACGTATTCCTTGTTAACGTCAGTGTCGTAATTCTGGGCGACCACTAAGATAACACACTTAGTCAAAATAGCATCGAAAAAGAATATTACCTAATATTACCTGTGTCTAACGTATAAATTTACACTTATTTATAGAATTTGAATCTGTGGAAGAACCATTTTAACAAATAGTATAATAATTAGGTAGTACAAGGTATCAATGAGTAAACAAGTAAAAATCAGTATTATGGTAATCGGTCATCAATAAATATAGGTACAATCCGTCAATATTATTTAGTATGTTATAGTGGATTGGATAGTATACTTTGATCACAATAACATTAAATTAAAATTTGACTGAATTACCAATACTAAAACATTGTTACCTTGCAAATACCTACGCAAATACACCTGCCTATATGGTCGTGTCTATCGATAAAACAATAAAACGTGGATAAAACATCTGTACGTAAGTGCGAGAGCGAAGGATACTTTATCCACCGCGACAAAGACGGCCATAATACGGACCCTGCAAATTATTAAGGCGCTTACTTCCTACGTGCTGGCCAAGTTTTTTTAATCTCAAGCATTTCTTAAAACAATAATTAATGTAATAAAACTGATTTAAAAACGATTTCTCAGGTATCTCAATTAATATCAGTTATTGCAACTGCCTCGTTACTATGATCATATGATGCACCAGTTGAAACAAGCAAGGTGTATAAATCTGTCAAAATGTATTGAACTGACTTAGGCGGACGCGCATTCCACAGTCTCATATAGTTCCCATGATGGTAATTTGACTGGACGAACTGACGTAAAAACATACGCCGCATCATATTATTAATGTTCATTATTAAACGAAAGCAACATTAATACGCGTTAATAAACCGATATTTTTTCTAGTAACTATGTAGTTACCTGATGTTTTATCTGTAAATAATAATGCTTCAAATTACCAAGTTGCCTGCTCTTAGAATAGCCATCGCCTTAACAAAGCAGTATATTTACATATATTCAAATAATAACATAGATAGACAATGCATAATACACAACATAACTGTTCAGCTTAGAATTTTCAGCAAAGCCTTAGGTTGAAACCAAACGAGCGTAATGTTTTGAGTTTTGAGTCCCGTAATATCTGCTTCATTCGGTTTCATCCAAAACTCCAGTTTGGTTTACACGGCGACTTTTGTATTAAGCAGAAATTATGCGACCGAAAATATGCGACTCAACTCAAAAAAATACGCTCGTTTGGCTTCACCCTTAAGCTTGTATTTCGACGCGGAGTGAGAACGCCTTGCGGTATCGCAACAGGTGGCTATTACATCAGCGAATAGGTAAACATTGTTTGTACAATGCACTCCGTTACACAATACATGGACAAGTAAAATCTGCATTTATTTACATGTTATATTCGGTAAACTGTTTTGGGAATAACTAAATGTAAATATCAATTAGGAAAGTGCCTGTATGACATACCTAAATAATCTCTGCTAATATTATATTTATAGGAGGCCCTAGTAAAGATAAATAACGCTAAGTTAGCGATTTTCGAAAATCTAGAAAATGTTTAGGATTGACGTAAGCTGATAAGTCATCAGTGATGACATATCACGTCAACCGCTTATACAGATGTAGTGAAATATCCTTTCACATCGTATTTTCTCGGAAATGTTCGTATTTTTCATGCTACTTCAGTCTCAGTACCCATCAAGACAACGTGGGGGAACGTCGCATCGCAAGAGTGATAATCGATATAGAGTGGTTAATACCAGAGTTTTTTTTTGTTAATTAAGATTAAGTTTGTTTTCAGTTCGTTTTAATAGTCATGGCGAAGCATAAGCGAGCAGACCTGGCAAACGTTTAGATCGACAAGCCTATGAAATTATTTTCAACATTTATTTATATTTCTTCTTGTTTACCTACACCTAATTTCTATATATTTGATCGTGGTGGTTTTTACATCTCGGTGGGATATACTTCAAACTCGTGGTTTGACATTTGACACTGATAACTAAAGTACTCTATTTATTTAATACAAACATGTCACTTAATAATTCAATAATTCATAGACACATTGGCATCATTCGGAAGTAGACGTGAGTTCCGAGTTTTCAGAATGTGAAAGGATTATTCACTAGATCTTGTACATTCCGAATGTGTAGAAAACAGAAACATTAGAAGCGTTTGCATCTTGCCTAGGCCTAAGGATACTAGTTACGTACGTACCAAAAACTTACAAGGATGACTTATTATCATTTTACTAAATATTACTTCGCGAGTAAGATTCAATTATGCACACCTATAGGAAAAATTCAACGCATGAAAGTTGGGTGCGAAGAATTAGACAAATGTTATTTTTGCCTGAATTTTGAACCTTAAAAAGGAAGCTATCCGTGACGCGTAGTAAATCAAAATTACCCTGAAGAACTCATAATTCGCAACGTATTATAACAATTATTTCATTCTATGGCCGATTCTTCATCAAATAACTTTTCTACCAACACACATTGGTAACTCTCGCTTTAATGATTGGCTCGATCTTTCTCTTCGGGCTGATTATTTAATTGACTCCATTGCCCTCCGCGTGAAGGGCAGCGGCCTGTGACTTATTGCTGGGGCAACTCAATAAAACGCATCAGCAATTGTTATCTCATTTCATCGACAACGGAAGACGGGTTTATCGTAGCCACATTCAATGCCTGTAGAATATAGATACATTACCTAAGTTATAACTCGTTATTCGACCAAAGATAAATATTGGTTTAATATCAAATCATATAGAGATAATATCAGGAATGATTATTTATCAATTCCATATCACATATGGGATAATTACATATTTTCTTACTTCCATGTTCCAATCTGGACTATCTGTCTAAAATCTAATTTATTTTATCTCGTCTCAGCAGTATTAGGTTACAAACAAGCGGAGGGCATAAGTCAACAGTTCAAGCAGCACGTTTGAAGTGATAAAATCATCTTGGATGACAAATGGACGCTTTATTTCCGCGTAGAGTTACTAAAAGTTTGTGGAGTGTTCAGTTACTGGTACGATTTAGTAAGAAGTCGTTAAGCAAGGTATTTTCTGGAAGGTCTTACAAAAGAGTTTACCCTAATAATGTTGTAAAGTGTAAAAGTTCGTGAGCTGTTATGAAGACGGAATTTACCAAAAAATAGCCCATGTCCTGGATTAGAACATACGATAACTTTTTGTCCCGCATAATTTGATTGCGTTTGAGTGAATAACTATAAAGACTTCTACGCGGACGAAAACTAGTTTAAATAATTAATGAATTACGACCATATTACACTTAAAATGTTATTTTCCAGAATATGATATTCAAAAATCATTGTTTTTATTTCCAGTTTGTCTCATTAATCGCATTGCAATTTCCTTGGTGATTTTTCCTATGCTGTAATCATGAATACACGACGAACAATGCAGACCAGGGGGGCTTATATGGCTACGTTTATCGCGTGACAAAATGTGGATAAAACATCTGTCACTTTCTGACACTTACAAGTACGAGAGTGACGGATGCTTTATCCACATTTTGTCTCGCGCTAAACACAACCATACTAGGCCCACATTGAACTGCAGCGCTCTGTGTTCGTCGTGCTGTGCAAGTCTACTCATGATTAGGGACTCCGGACGAGCCCAAAACATTTCGAGCGTTTTTCGACATTAGGTATTTACGTGAGTAACCCGTTGTGATATCTTTAACATGCCTTTCATTTTAGTAAATGGTAATCGTGTTGTTAGCATTCCAAGTTTAGTTTAAGGTTTGTTGTTTTCTCTAAAGATTGTCACAAACCTAATATCGGGTGACCTGTGCTCGTTTTCCATGTCCATGTTATAAAAATAAAACTAAGGTGTTTAACATTTCCTTTGGGGTACCGTACGTACCAAGTGATCAGAGAATAGAGTCGGGTGTCCCTCGGAATCCCTAATAACGTTAGTCCTAACGCATCGTTTGTCCGAATTATTGTTTGTCATAAAGAACAACTAACCGGTATATAACAGGTTAGGTTAGGTTAGCAACACTCCTCCCTTAAAGACGCAGATGGTTTGCCGCTGCGGTTTTAGTGGGTATTCCGGCCACTATGGTTGGTGAGTCCCACATAGCCATCCCGGGTCCCCCTGGACTTGGGTGGTATGCGCAAAAGCATTTCCCAAGAGAAAAAAAATTAAAAAAAAATCAGGTGAACATGTCTTTAGATAAACGAAAATTCGTACAAACGATGGTTTAGAACAAATGACGATTAGGGATTCCAATATAGACCCAATAGTGTGATGTTTTTCAGTTTTATTACCAGCTCGCACGTTGACGTCGCGGGAGTGGATGGAGCCGAGCGGGTTGCGCGCGAGGCACGTGTACACCTGCGCGTGCACCTCCTGCCGGTAGTCCTCGGCGCGGAACGGCGGGAACACCAGGTTGCCGTTAGCTAGGACCTGCAAATAGTTGACACATGATAAGCAGAACAGTTGAAGGTTGATATTTAGTTACTTTAAGCAAAATACACACCAAAGTCGCGACCCGCCGAGGCCGACACAGCCCGGTGCGGCCTTAAGGCTCGGACAGACAGCAGTGTGATATTTCCATACAAACCGCTAGCGTAGCCTGTTTGACCACGCTAGCGGTTTGTATGGAAATATCATATCGCGATGCGCGCCCGTCGCCGCCCGAGACGGTGCTGTCCTGCTGTCTGTCCGAGCCTTTAGTTAGTTAGAGCAATAGAAAATCTTGTCGGGCTGTGCCGGCGGGCCGGCGCGGCTTTGATGTGTATTGCACATTAAGTCAGAAAAAAATATATAACTAACCGGATTAATTGAGAGCTTTTCAGCATCTTCTTTCGGTGACTAGATTATTTTCGCTGTCTAAATAAATAATTTATAAAATAAAACTTAAAAAAAAAACAAAACCCGCCTTCAAGAACGCTACTAACTTCTTTTAAAATGGTAGGTAATAGGTCAGTCCAACTGAAGTCTGCTCTTGGTTAAAAATATTTTTGGACGCCCACTTCAGTAGACTGACCTATTTATTACCTACCATTTTAAAAGAAGTTATTTTTTGCAAAGCCTGTTTTGGTTTTTTTAAACATTTATTTTATTTTATACTTCTTAGTGATCATAATTATGCTGTTATGTAGTCCCACTTCTCAATTGATAAGAAACTATAGAACAGTTCAAGCTCGCCGCAAGCAACGTCGTGGGAAAGTCATAATCATATATTTAAACCAAAATATGCCAGTGCATAGCCGCTCAACTATCTTAATCAAAATATCTTATCGCCACCCTCGAAATAGATACCGTTTAGGAGTTCCGGTGACTATCTGTGGTTTTCATCATCAGTTCCACTTCAACAAATAGTGCTTTCCAAGAGCAAATACACGAGTTACAATGAAAAATATCGAAATCGTTATAGGTGTGCCTATAATTTTTGAGGAGTTCCGTCGATTTCTCATGGAATCCATCATCAATTCATCGGATCTCTATTTTGATAAGAATAGGACCAATCTGAAAGTACATATAAGCATTCGAATGAAATAAAAAGTTTTCGAAGCGGTTCATAAACGTCGAAGATCTTAGGTAATAAATATTTTAAAAAAAACAATCGAATTGAGAACCTCCTCCTTATTTTGAAGTTGGTTAAAAATGTTAATAATGTGGTCTTGTGTGGATCTTCTCTTCTCTCTTTGTTTCTTTCTTTCTTTTCTACTCTTATAATGGTTCCGTTTTTCAGTATTTGTTACAGAACCCTAAAAAGAGACGAATGTTGCAAAACTTGTGGATTACTATAGTTTCCATAATTTAAAGCACATGGTTACGAGTAGGTACTATAAAATCCAACACGAAAGTCTAGTATAGTCATAGTTAAGTTTTAGCACGCGAGCTAAATATAAGACGGTAACGTGAGAACATCGTATCATCTTTATAGTATTTCCTTGCACAAATATTATGAATCATGCAGCATCAAATTCACTAAGATTTAGCAATATGACATGTGCTAATGCTAAATCATAGTATCATAATCTTTCCAAACTCGTAGTTATAATCATGTTTCAATCAGCTTTTAAAGTAGTATCTGATGGTTGTTTAGGCGTCCGATTTGGTATCTTTTCCGCCGAACCTTAACCGTAATTTTTATAGCTACAATCCCATCTCTCGAACAAGGTTTATAAATCCGATAAAAAACTTTATTTGTATTCCTTTTACACTTGTTTACGGTTTAATATCGGTGACTGACCTGTCGTAAGCCAGGGACGTCTCCCACGGCGGTCCCGTCAGCGCGCACCCAGAACACGTCGGGGGTGGGGTTGCCCCGCGCCGCACATTCCACCACAGCCCCTGTCGTGTTGCTGAAGTCCACTCGGTTCGGAGGTTCTTTCATGAAGATCGGGCCGTACGTCTCGTCCTCACATAGCACTGATCCTGCGAACATAAAAAAACACGACTTTATCAATTTGTTTTCGATAAACAGACTCACATTAGGTTTAAAATAACATTTTAACGATTGACGTGTCTTTCATTTATATTCGGAAAGCCGCAGTGATGGTGGTTTCAACGCCAGAAAGATCCAAATAGATGTACGTTGGATCGATTTATGTGCGTGACTTGTGAGGCAATGCATCGTGCGTGAGATTATTTTCGTCTCTCACTTTAGCTATAACGAGACAGGAACAGTGAAACAATCGTATATGCTCAGAAGCTAATGCGATTGCTTCCGTTTCACGTTAAGAGTCCAGTGTACGCATATTATCGGTATTATTAGCTATCCGATATCCGATCTAACCACATGATTAAGAGAGGAACAGAGCATGATCGTCTAAAATTGCGTTACAGCGTAAAGCGCGAATTAGACTGGCAATAGAAATTGCAGAAGTAGATTGCTATATTAATTAAAACTTTTATAAGTTAATGTCAGACTGCAATTTTTAATACTAGTCTTTAAACCTCGCAAACTTGCTTATCACCCCGAAACGAATCTGCAGATACTCGTGAGAAGTACATTTCGCAGTTGGCATACTTTTGTTTCACAACACAAAGCTTACACTCGCGCATAGCTGGTGAATAGCGAGTCAAGAGTCTCTAGCGCTCCAGCTGACTCGCGTAACCCGCCCGACACCCTTTGCACTAGTTTCTCGACCCAGTTCCTCTAGCAGCGGGGAAAATAATACGCCACAACGGCCTCGGAACTAACGACTATTTCGAGCTCAATATGGCGAGCTTGCGAGATGATGACATCCTACGACAATTACTCGTTCGTAATTAACGCGCGAGCTGTGGCGGGAGCAACCTCGTTCACTAAGTGTGTTTTATTCATGTTTCCTGCTCTAATTGGCCGCTAAGCATGAGGCATGATTAAACGGGTTTTTGTGTGCTTTCCAACCATCAAATAAAAGGGCCTGGGCTTATTTTACATTAGCCTTATTGATTCACACTTCGTTAATCCGCGAGCAAACCAATTAAGATGAACATGCTTGACGCGTTAATTTCACTCTCTGAGTGCTACTAGCGGTTAAACAAATATATAATTATTTGTTTTGTTTAATGGCTGATTTATTAGTAAGGTTTTAAATTTAGATCAGACTTTAATTTCGAAGTTTTGATCATCCCTTCGCCCTCATCCACTTGAGGAGCACAAAAAATAGCAACAAAGAGTACAAAAGGACAAAGACACGCGGGTGTGCGCATGGGCAGGCCGACAGATGCGCGGTCGGGCACGCTCCTGATTGGCCGCCGCTACGACAGATGTTCGGATGCGCTCGTAGAGTAGACCAAATCAAATATGATTTACAGCAACACTTGCAATAGTTGCAGTGCGTGGTGCAGCAAGATTGTATTAATACATATAAGTCAGGTTAAAACCAGGGATTTTATGTTTTGTTATTGCTATGATAGCCATAATCGAAGCGTTTCAATCAATGTTTTAAGTGATATTATGCATTGCCATTATTACCTATGTGTTTCGCTTATATTTGATTACTTTAGCTTAGCCTACGTTTAATATTATATTATATAAAGCTGGCCGCGACTCCGTCCGCGCAGAAGTCGTTTATGGTAAGAAGTACCTTATCCCTTGGTCGGGTTTCAAGTTATCTTTATACCTAATTTCATCGACATCGGTTCAGTGGTTTATCCGTCAAAGGGTAACAAACAGAGAGACATGGATTTATAAGTATTTCGCCTTATCGCGGTACTGAAAATCAGTTTTTTATCATTGTCAATATCTGATGATAATTTTACGATAACACGCGCTGCATAAATGACGTTATCGGATGTTAATGCCTGACGTCGCGCATGAGTTGAAATCCATTCAGTTTATCAAATTGACCTAGGTTGTTATTAGCTACAATTGAAATCTAGGCATATTTGGACCGATATGAAGAGACTTTCTTCTTTATGTTTTTATTTGAAGAGTTTCTAACTAAAAGTTATCAAGCTTATATTTAAGAACTTTTAGATAGATTCCTTGGATTCCTTTATGTGAAATCGGGTCGGACCAAAAGTAATATTAAAGACAAAACAATAAAAAAAACGTAATTTGTTATCGCTTTTAAATCAGTTTAAACCTCCCCACAGTCAACAGTTAAGAATAGGTAAGACCCTCCATAGATTATATTAGTTTAATTGTTATGTTAATTCCTCCCAAAATATTAATAATTATTCATTAGGAATTAATAGAAGACGCCCGCGACTTCGTACGCGTAGAACAGCGTACTCCCTCTATTCGAAGTTCGGACCCCTTAGAGTGGCTTAGAGGATGAATTTCCAAAAATCCCTCCTTAGTGCACCCTAGACCTCATAAGTATACCTAAGTGCCGGAAAGACCCAGTGTGGTTTGGGCTGTGCGTTGATATGTCAGTCAGTCGCTCTGTCCGTTTCTTCTTTTATACACTAGTATTTATATACTTAGTTAAAGGACGCCCGCGACTTCTTACTAGTAGAATGAGTTTCCCGCTTCTCTCGCTAAAATCCGGGGGTAAATAGATGTTTTCCTACATTTTGGCCATGTACAATTGTACATACAATTTGATAAATAGGTATGTGTCCTTGAAATAACTAGGGAAAGCTAGTCAATTCCTTGCCGTTTAAAAAATATTCCAATTATTCAAGATTTTTTTTACAACTTTGTCGACGTATACCTAATTACAGCTTTGTATTGTAATACCAAGAGTCTCTGAGTTAAACCGCGGAGAGACGGTCAGACGGATAGACGGACCCATGGACATAGCGAAACTATAAGGGTTCCTTGTTGACTACGGAACCCTAAAAAGTATATGTATACCTACCCGAATCATTCTTTCCATATCCGGAGTATAATATAAAGCTCCTGATTATTGTAATTAGGATGAACAAACAATAGACAATCGTGATGGCCAATAACAATGGCCGGCAGGTGTTACAAGCGCTGTCTTCCAAACGACGCTTTTCTAGCTATTGTTTGTTTAACTCATAGGTTCCCAAAGTGGTCCCTACCGCCCCCCAGTGGACGTTGACGGCATCATTGGGGGGGCACTTGTCATTGTCATAATATTATTGCAAGGGAAAATCGAACTTGTTGTGTCATGACGTGCAAATGAACTTCAACCGTAGGGTGGTAGACCACATTTTTGGCCGACTGTACCTACCTAAGTAAATATTATGTAAATCGCATCTGAGGTAATTCCTCTACCGGTATAAGCTCAGTTAAAAATCAAGGTACCACTAAGTTTGTCGTATTTGATCGGTATGTTCAGCAATAGCATGGCATAACTGGCATACGAGTAGCATGTCATTATCGACTCTTCTATTCAGCCAGAGCAAGCGAGCTTCGCTTGGACATAGAACACAATAGGTACCTATAATATAACTGTATGCATGCTGTCTTCCTGTACTAGAATTCACTTTTCCATTATTCATTACTTGCAGACAATACAAACTTTTGGTCGAACTAAGAGTTCAAGTATCGTAACGAATAGTTAAGGGCACAGCTTCAAATGAAAGTTTGAGATGTTCATGTTTGTATGATTGAATATTTATCTGTTTATTTACTAAAAGATAGGTATACATATTTGTACATATCACTAAAAACAGGTGTAATAATCATATCATTCAGTCAGGTGTAGTAAACAGGTGTAATAATCAATGATTTGTACATCAATGATTTAACAGAGATTACAGACCATAGAATTCTTCTTTTTGCTGATGACTGTTCAATAGTGATACGCAGTGATAACACTAATCATTACGAAGATGATGTCAACAGTATTTTCCATGACATTAACAAATGGCTAGAGAGAAACTGCCTTCAGGTTAACCTTGCCAAAACTAAGTGCATGGAATTTTATGCTCCCCAGGGTAAACCAACACAAATCAAAATCGTGTACAAGGGATTTCAATTAGAGAACGTTCATACAATTAAATTTTTGGGCATGATCATTGACTCCCACACCAATTGGCTTCATCATTCGGAGTATGTAATGGCTAAACTGAGTAGATTCGCGTATGCTTTAAAACGACTTCGTGAGGTCTCATCTGAAAAAACGGCTCTTCTAGCATTTCACTCCTATGTTATGTCAAATCTACGCTATGGCGTTATTCTGTGGGGTAATGTTGGCAATAAAGACCAACTGTTTAGATTGCAGAAGAGATGTCTACGTGCTATATATGGCCTTAATCAAACAGAGTCAAGTCGACCACTCTTTCTTAATAACAGAATACTCACACTACCTGCACTATATATATACGAGGCCAGCTTGTTTGTAAAAAAAAATCTAAACATGTTTACGAGTAGAAACCCACGGCCAAGATTGCAATCCAAATATGGGTATGATGTTGTATGTCCGAAATCACAATCTGCGTTTTTCTCAAAGAGTGTCGTATGCATGAGTACCAAAATATATAATAAACTTCCAGTAGACTTAAAAAAGCTACCACCTGCTAATTTTAAAAGGAAGCTTTTTAATTGGTTAGTTATTAAATGTATTTATAGCGTGTCTGAATTCTTATCGGTATAGTATAATAGTATTGTTGAAACCTGTTACGTAACTCCATTTTTTTTTTCTGATACTGCGACGTCTAATCTCATACTAACATAATTATGTGTCAAATACTAAATTAATTAATTAATATTTACTATTAAGCTGAAATATTGTACGCCTCTCTGAGGCAGGACATGATGGACTGGAACACAAACGCTATAAGACCTGTATAACTCATGACCATGCAATAAATATATTTGAATTTGAATTTGAATTTGAATAGGTTTTTCATGCAAGGTTTTTTTATACACTTGGATCACCGATTACAAATCATTATCCATCATCATTAAATAGCTATTTGCTAGTTCTTTGCTAATTCTAGGGCAACAGGTCTATTTGACATGAATGGGCAATGTATAGTTAATATACTGTGTGTGTGTAAGTATATATAGGTAGTAGTAGTAAATCATAGAATTGGACGAATGGGGCACAAACAAAGCAATCAGGTGGTCTATTGCCTACTTTTATTCCCTGGAATTTTGATAGTTTCCGTGGGAATAAATAAGACGGACGAAGTGGCGAGCAAAAGTTTAATTTGTGTAATATAAAAAGCACCTTTATTTATATCCACATGTGGAAATCTTATGTTATGTTCTATTATTGGTAGGACTATTATTATTATTATTTTATTTATTATTTATTTAATAAGTAGGTACAATTTTATTTATTTATCATTGATACTGTAATGTAAAACTAGTAATTGTTACCTATATGTTTTACGAATAAATAAATTGATTGATTGATGGATACTTATTCAAACAACTTATAGTGGGTAAATGAGCATCAAAAAATTTATACCTAGTAGATACCTATTATGGCTTTGCCTAAATAAAACAAGACGTAGTATACTGAATTGTAATTGGCTGTATGAATTTATCGTTATCCTACTTATTTATGAATGATTATTGAATGATTAATGAACAGATTATTTGAAAACAACGGAGACGAAAAAGATGCATTCAAACGTAATTGTATAGTAATGCAGAGTTAAACAGGAACTGGTAGCTGATATTACAGTGTTTGGATTCCGAAGAACAAAGCACGCTCGAGGCCGGCGCGCGCCCCGGATTCCGACGTAAAGTAAATACCGAAGGAAGGGCCCGAGGTTAAAATAAATTTTATAATTTTGGAACAAACTCGTATCAAACAAGCGTAAGCGACTGGACGAAACGGTTAAATGCCGGTTTAGTAAGAGTCGGTTAAAGTTTATAAATAAAACCTAACCTAACCTCCGTATGTTAATTAAATTATGCATTCAAATGAATAGGTATAACTGCAGCATAACGATTATAGTTTTCGGAAAAATTAAAATTTGGACAAATTAATATTCGGTTAAAAATAAGTCGAAATTTTAAAGTGTTCCCGAAAAAAAAAACCAATGGAACAAAAATAATAATGAGATTCATGACACCACGAGATGCTCGAACTGAAGCACTGCACTTGGGCTTATTAAGCACACACTTACCTAATCAACTTTGTAAAACTTTTCGTTATCACTTCAGCTTTGTTCAGTGATGCAAGATACAGATAATATCTTAGATAACGTGTTTTGGTAGCACCGGGTGAATGGCCGACTTTAACGAGTCTAGCACGTGCTCATCGCTCCGATTACGTTTCGCTTCATCAATTAACGGTCAAATCTCATTACGTTTTGTTTATAAGCTGGTAATTTGTACCTACACTCGTAAACAGCGAGCGTTTGATAGATAACGGTCTCTGCGTTTTATCTGTTTTTCAAGCTTGCACATTCAAATCTTCCAAGTAAATTCTGAACCACTTCCCGTTATCATAATATCACAGTATAATGTGCTGAAAAATTCATAAGTTAACCCGAGGGCACACAGTGGGCTGAAAATCGCCTTTCTTAGAAATAGAAACCGAAGTCGTAAATGTTTTTTTTTCTTTCTTGAAATAGCTTCTGTTTGCCATCCTCATATTAGAAAATGAGCCTGAGATAATTTGGATAGGTAAATAATTAATAATAAATATATTAAAAAAAACTTGTACGGAGAATATATTCGAAATTTCTCCACCAGGTACACTTTAAAAAAAAACACGGCTATTTTATCTGTAAAAAAAAAACATTTTTTTTTATTGAAATTGCTTACGCTTGTAATTTTAACCGTGGAAAGTTATTTTCAGTCAATTCGAAAGAATAACTGATGAGTTATTAATATTTTTCTGAAAACTTTGTATGGAGCCAATATGACAAAACAATATTTCTCGTAAATTACTAAAAATACCGTTATATCCATTCAGGCAGTTATGGTACCAATTATGTTTGAATTGCTGACGTGCTCAAGCCTTAATTAGTAAAAAAAAAAATTTTTATTTCATTGTACCGGCTCCATACAAATACTTCAGAAAAATATTAATAACTCATCAATTTTTCTTCCGAATTGACTGAAAATAATTTTCCATGGTTAAAATTACAAGCGTAAGCAATTTCAATCAAAAAAATGTTTCTTTTACAGATAAAATTTAGGTGTTTTTTTTTTTTTAAAGTGTCCCTGGTGTAGAAATTTCGAATATGTCAAAAAATCTGAAAAAATAGTAACTATAACCATCTGCGAGGATATTACGATTTCGCGAGTATTTTCAGAGAAATACCCGTTTTTCTTATATTCTCCATACAAGTTTTTTTAAATATATTAATTATTAATTATTTACCAATCCAAATTATCTCAGGCTCATTTTCTAATATGAGGATGGCAAACGAAAGCTATTTCAAGAAAGAAAAAAAACATTTACGACTTCGGTTTCTATTTCTATGGAAGCCGATTTTCAGCCCACCGCGGGGCACCGCAATATTATGGTCTCTAGGAGCTGCTGAGGGACGGTGGTCGCTGCACTTAACATAGCACCACTGACTTTTAGTAGTATGGTCTTCATTCGTTTTATTTTTGGTCCCCGTAAATTTGACCATTCTTCATATTTTCGGCGTCTAATGGCCTGTTGTTTGATCGGTATTTAAACTAACTAGTGGTCAAAAAACGTTACTAATGGTTAAAATCTCAAGGAAATGTGCCAAATTTTCCATTCCTTTTTCGAATTTTAACAATTAGTTAGTTAAACTACTGATCAAACAACACGGCCTAAGCTAAACTGGCTTTCAGTTCGTCAACCCTTATGTTCGTAGGTAAGTCCTTTAGGATAACGCATTCACTGCCAATGAAGCATATATGCGTCACCGTGAGTTCCACCCAGTGCCCTCAACGCATATGTGCGTTCTTACAAAAGGCAAGCTCCGTATAAAACAAAAGATGTGGCACCTGGCGAAAGTTCAAAAAACAGTACTTGCAGTGAATGCGATAATGTCCACTCTTTTATCAATAAGTTTTGAACCTTCGACCCCTCTTTATCCTCAACGTAAATTTAACTTCGCAACTCCCCGTCCAAGGGTGAACTGCATTCCTCCCGCTCTCTTAAGCTCGCTATTTCTTTTCACCACACTGGTTTATTTGGTTGACTGGTAGAGAATGCCTTTAGGCATTAATTCTGCCATTTGAACTTTTTTGTTCAATTAAGGTTAAATAAATAAATAAGCAGATGACTGTACAAATAAAAATCTGTCTGCAACAAAAAGTTGTCTAGAAAATTAAATTAACACGCCGTATAACGCTTAGATTCGGTATGTAAATTGTTTTATGCCAGGCTAGTCCAATCCAAGCAAATCGCTCGCATAGCTACGGTCGATACGAACCATGTAATGTTATGAAGCGCGCTCCGGTTTCCTACGCCCATTTTGTCACCGTCTCGTCTGTGTGTATAATTCCATTGCATAACAGCTGAACATCTTCAAGCTTTACACCATGTTGCAAGTAATGTTTGACATGCAAATATGGTTCTTGATGCTTAAAGGTAAGGTAATGTACCTATTGTACATTATTTTTGAGTTAAGCAAGGAATGAGTGGGAGAGCGTAAGGCATTCCTTTTATAATATAGGCACCTACCTAACCGCATCGCCCGCGTGAATTAGAAAATTGCTTCTAAATGAGTTGATTGTACGTTTTGATGCGGGTAACGATCTAACGATCATACACTTGCTGAGATTTTGAACGTTATTTGCAGTGGGATTGTCTGAGTTGCAATTTGCACAAGAACAACATATGTACCTAAGTAGGTTTGTACTTAAGATCCGAGAAGAGTTTTAACTTTAATTGAAATTGTCGGCCAAGCGCAGCGTGTTTGAATGACCGTAAAAAATAATGTGTTAGTCCATTTGCCCTTCAACGCGCCTACACTACGGCCCTCCAATACACAAACAGGTGGTATACCTATTATACCTACACTGTTCCAATCCATAATGCATTCATTGACGGGAGTTACGTTATCGTATCGTAATAAATTTCATTAATCAATGTGTTTAATTCAAAGAAGAATCACCAGTAGGTACAATTCACGAACGACGCGATTCATAATAGTAGCGATTGTCGCGCTTCGATATCAAAACTTTAGCGGCACCGTAGTACGGGCATCGCGACGTCGCAACGCTGTGAGATCAACATAGAGTCATAGAGCGACGCAAGTGTTTTAACGCATCGTGTGGTATGTGGTTCTAATGTATGTGTAGAACAACGCAACTCACAGGCCACGCTCGCGTGGCATCCCTCGTGCTCTAGTTTTGCGTTGCAGTAGCTTTACACAACCTTGTAATAAAAAAATATTTTGCTCTTTCAATATAGGTAAAAAAAGTAAGGCTAAACTACTAAAAACGGCCACAACGTTATGCAGTCCGAAAAATGTGTTTCGGCAGTAGTATGTATGAACAGTCGAGTTCATAATTACGTGTACACTTTTGTACCTTGTCACTTTAATCGAAGTGACAATTCATATATGGCAGTTTAAACATGACATTAAATAGACAAGGTACTAAAGTGTACACATATTTATGAACTCGACTGTATGTATGTATGTAAACTCTTTATCACACATAAGAAATTACAAAACATCAATAGTCAGACTGAGCTCGGAATAGTCTTCGAGAAAGACTTTATTAATAAAAGTAAACCGGTCTCTGACCTTGCAATGGATCTTTTATGTGCATACGATTGTAGTACTGCGCCTGAGCCAGTAATCATAAGTCATGCCTGCGCCTATCATCAATTTATAGCTACCTGGAAAATAAGTTAGTTGGAAAGTAAACTTAAATGTATTAAGCCTTTAGAAGTTTAGAGTAATACAGTCAATCCGGGAAATCCCGCATTCAATAATAAGAAATAATTATTTTTGGTGGTTGTAACCACTCTTAGTTCCGTCCTCCCGCGAAGTTTAGGTAAATAAGCACTACCTATTCCGTGCTCTGATTATAAGTAACCAAAAAGGGCATTGGGTAAGTTTATATGAAGAAAATTGACTTTGTTTTTCAGCGGCTACGTATTATTTTTGCATAATTATTTAATGGACCTCTAAATACACATAGATATATATAATTTCGACACATGCAAGGAACAACATTGTATCTCAAATTTTATGTTAGCTTGAGATACAATTTTGTTCGTGTTCAAATACGTTTGAAATTAGAAGTCGCAGTAAATTGAGATACGATGTTTTTCCCTGCATGTGTCGATTTATGGCGTTACATAATATCGGAGCGGAGATATTAAAGATTTAAGAATTCAGTTTTTAAATAGAAATAGAAATAATTTATTCAACGCATACACAAATTTGAAAAAACAGATGACTAAAACAAAAAACATTAACATGGCGTTGAAAAGCGCTCCTCTCAGCTTTTGGTACAAAAGTACGCCAATGTATGAATATTTAAATACCTCGGCTCCGATGCACTTCAGTGTATTACATTACATAACAAAATATGTTTATTTTTAATAATTCTATCATAATATACCAGTTTTACGAATGGCAGCTCACCTTGAAAATGTATGACTTTTACAAATGACAACACTTTTACCCAAACCCCTTTACGAAAAATTACCGAACCAAAAACGGTCGAATTATGGTATAATCGTCATTTTTATATCTTCATTTTTTTTTAAATAATAATTCTTAGATCTTATTTTACAGTAAATTAAGTAGGTATAGTAGATTATATGTATAACGATTATGTTTATATTCTTTCAATCATTGGGTCATGTTAAATACTATTTAAATACAGTTGCTCGAAATTTTTTCAAAAAAAAGTACAATTCCTATAACGAAGAACATTTAATTGTTTAAATATGACTATGACCACAAAATAGATAGGTATCTGTTTTGTGCTATGAATTTCCCCCGGCATGTTTTAAAAAACAAAAAAACCGCCTTCAAAAACGCAAAAAATAACTTCTTTTAAAATGGTAGGTACCTATAGGTCAGTCAAACTGAAGTCGGCGACTCACAATATTTTTAACCAAAAGCCGACCGTTTTTATGTTTCTTCATTTTTAAAGAAACATAAAAACCGGGCAGGAGCATGTTGGACCATGCTGAGTGTAAAATTAACACGTTATTTTGTGTTGTCGTTAATGTTTTTTTGAACGCCTGTATTTCAGAAGCCAATCAAATATAAAAAAACATAGGAAAGTAAGTAATCTGTGGTTAGCTGGAAAGTCTCGTAAAATCAAAATAATCTCTCAATCACACTTCCAGAGTCAAATTTACATACATAGGCAAAATTTTATGTGGTGAATGAGGGCCGTCTTAGCATTCTTATTCTATCTTAGCATCAAATAAGTACTAGAGACTGCAGTATCCCGGCTCTCGGGCTAATAACCTAATAAAATGATTAACATATTTGCCGAATGATCGTTCGGAAGAAGCGCTCTGCTTACAAGTATCCGCAAAACGTAAACATCTGGCTTTCAACTGCGAGCCTTGCTCCTTTTAACTGTCGTTTTGAATAGGTACCTATGTTATTTTTAACCGACTTCAAAAAAAGGAGGAGGTTCTCAATTCGTCGGGTTTTTTTTTAAATGTATGTGCCCCGATTACTCGATGACCACTGGACCAATTTGAAAAATTTGTTCGTCATTTGAATGGGTATACTTTCTAGTTGGTCCCATTGTCAACACGTCACGATCTGATGATGGGATCTTGGAGAAATCAAGAGAACTCCTCAAATATTATAGCCACACCTATAGCGATTTTGGTATTTTTCACTGTAACTCGTGCATTTGCTTTTGAAAAGTACTATGTTGAAGTGGAACTGATGATGAAGACCACAGATGGCCACCGGAACTCCTTAACGGTACCTATTTCAAGGGTGGCGATAAGATACTCGTATTTCGATTAAGGTAGTTGAGCGACTATGCCGAAGCACATTTAGGTTTAAATATGACTATGACATTCCCGCGGCGTTGTCTGCGGCGAGCTTGAAATGTTCTATAGTTTCTCATTAATATTTAGAAGTGGAGCTACGTAACAGCATAAATAGGATCACTAAAAGTATAAAATAAAATAAATGTTTAAAAAAACAAAAACCCGCCTTCAAAAATGCAAAAAGTAACTTCTTTTAAAATGGTAGGCCAGTCAAACTGAAGTCGGCGTCCCACAATATTTTAAACCAAAAGCCGAATGCAATTGGACTGGCCTACCATTTTAAAAGAAGTTATTTTTTGCATTTTTGAAGGCGGGTTTTAATAAAAGCTATGTTAGTTCACATCTGGTTATTGTTGATTTAAGGGCATATCATCGAGAAACGTCGTGGTAGCAAAATACTAACAAGATTGGCCACTTATTTGCACCCGTCCGTGACCTTAGCGAGAGCATTGAAAGGCCAACGAGCCGCGTGTTTACTCTATGACCTAGCGCTGGCTCGGAACCTGACGCTTCGCCCACGCGATTTGAAGCTAAATACATAGCATATTCTCCTGTATTTACTATCACCACATTATCATATAGGTACGACTGTCAGCTTGGTTGACAATTAAATTAATTCACCTAAGGCCCTCTTGCACGTAAATTTAACCCTAGGTTAACCCCAGGTTAAATTATTAAAGAATGTCAGATTCATATAAGAACTGTCAATTTTAACAAATTAACCTGTTAACCCGGGGTTAACCTAGGGTTAACATTAACGTGCAAGTGGGCCTAAGTCCTTACAACGATTGAACATTGTAGATGTTTTTTTTTTCAATCAATACATCGATCTAGATTATGGCCAATGCTCTAACAGCATAATGTTATTTTCTATGTAAGTCAAAAAAGATAGTAAATAATGTAACATAAACGGCCGTATCTTATAGAAGATTACATTATTTTATGCGTACCTCCTATCCTAAATCCGAGGCCTGGCAGACCCTAATATTGATATTAATTCCAATTTTATTCCCCTTTCGGTTCCTAAGTAAAAGATTTTAGACAGGCGAAAGACAAACGAAATCAATACAGTGATCAATGTGATGATCATACAAGGATTCAGTTTCTCTTTTGTTAAAATACGAAATCTTATGGTCACGTGACGCCATCGCATCGTTCGGATGAGAAGGCGTACCCCGCGTACCTACTCACATCACAACCCAGCTATGTAAATCGTCCAGATGTTCATATAAAATAAAAAATCGTGACGTGCAGATTATTATTACTTAGTTCAGCGTCCGGGCGGAGCTGTATCGACCCGCTACGTCACGGGGTGGTTCCCATCCTACCCCGACGCGTAAATACGAGTGTGAACGAAGTCGTTCCATTCCCTTGGTAGCGTTCAAGGTTCAATATTTGACGTCAGTTGTAAATCCATCTTAATGTTCACAGATGCTGTCGTACCCAAGTTTATGTATTAAGCTGAAATGTCTGCTTAAAAAGCTTTACACAAATAAATTAAGCTTAATACATAGTAAGATTAATAAGTAGCAAACACATTTACTTGCATTGCAATTTGTAAAGAGTACACAAGAGGTGTCAAAAATGAACACCCTAGTTACGGTTATAGGTGTATAATATTTTTTACTTTTTAATATGATCGCATTTTTTTTACTCTTAGTATGAAGAAAATGTCCATAAGTGTTAAGTAACCATAGAACCCTTTCAGACCGAGTGACGTAAAACCAAATAACAAGGAAGAAATTAAATCAAAATGAATAACTAACTTCAGCGTTTTATAGCGGATTAAAAAAATGAGTTTTTTTCTTCAAAAAATGTGTTAATTTAATAGAATTAACCAGGATTTCGAGAATGGATAATGGATACCTATTCATGAGTTTTAGCTAATAAAATACTTTGTTTAATGGAGTTTAATATTTAAGTTAAGCAACTTAATTAAAAGCTACCTCGGAAATTGGATCTCAATTTGTAAGTGTGAACAGAAATAAATGCTACGAGGTTTAACCTATGGTTTAACTAATGGTTGGAGTGTCTCAGGGATATATACTTGGACCTTTATTGTTCATGATATAGGTACCACAAAAATTACATACGTAACATTTTAATACATTCAATGAATACGTAGTAAATCGTCAATAACCGGCCACTTAAGGAAGTGTCATTTAGTTACTAGCCATCAAATTTATTTACTGACGTTATTAGTAAAGATACTTGGACAGTACTCCGGGTATTATTTCAGGCCCTAGGTATTCTAGTTTAATCACAAAATATCAGCATATCTCATGTTTTATACATATTATTGCGCGATTTACCCTACATGGATTTACTTAGAATTCGAAATATGTTCCTGATCTTGTTCCGGTCTTCCCGTGACATTGGCGCCCAACGTGGGGCGCCAATGTCACGGGAAGACCGGTATAACATCAGTAACAGGGAGTAGTATGTTTAAGAATACCAGAAGTCCAGGGCAGGATTATTTATTAAAGATCTCCAAACGGTTAATATAATAAAACAAGGCACCTGGGAACAATACAGAAGGGGAAACTTAGAATATATACATATATAAAATTAGGACTAGATGAAGGGATGGTCTTAGATATAAAGGTATATACTTACAATTAGTGCCATAAACAGTAACCCCCTTACTAATAAACGTTGAGTAACGGTGGTATACCTATACAGTGTTTCGTGTCACTTTGATCCTTATCTGTCAAATTCAAATGTGACAATGACAGATAAGCACAAATCAATGTATAGCTATACTACCGTTACTCAACGTTTATTAGTAAGGGGGTATGTATTTAGGTGAATTGTTATCCTTTATATAATTCTCATTTAACTGTTGTAAGTATTATAATTATGTATTTGATTTGATTTATACCTACTGTTACTATGATTGAAGCTCGCAAAGGACGCACAACGTACTGCAGCGACGTTTTCAAACGTAACACGACCAACACATCCAAGGATCATTATATCATCAAGCAACAAGTACCGACTCATGGGAAACTTACCAAGACAGATCAGCACCGCGAGGGCGGCGAATCCAGAAAACATCGCCATGGCACTGTCACTCGGACACTTCACTACACTTGACCACTTCAACTAAAACTTTAAAATGTTGGTAACAAAACTAACACGGAAACAGTGCCGCGACGCGGCCGGGCGCAGCCCGAATCTGAAACAATGAAATACACTTTGTTATGCAAATAACACTGAGAGTGAGAATTCCTGATGCACTTACTAATTCATGGTCTAGTCCACACATATTGCAACGGAGCCGAGACGCTGAACTTAGAAACTTTGTCCCGAGCGCTAGTTTAGCATTTTCAATGCGTTTCTCTTCCACCGTTTCGCGTTTGCAACTTTCATTTCTTATTATTTTTCTATCTATCATTAAACCAACTAGAGGATATAAGTATAGCCAGCTACATTCAAGTGGGTCGACATACGAATGAATATATCAGTATATTACCTACACAGGTCTTTGTCCGAATCCATTTAATTATGTTTCACCCAAATACAAACCCGTGAAGTGAACGACGACAACGCGTACCGTCACGCTAACTTGTTTATTTTGAGTACCACCGGACGCTCCCCCTTATTTTTCTGCTTTGTTAATGGACTATAGTTGAGCTGCGGCAGGATATTGCTTTTCTAAGTACCCTACGGTAGATTACAACAGTGCGATATTCGTATTCCGTGTATTTTGTAATGAATTAAGTAGTTAAGTTACATGGAAATGTGGACAACTTTAACAAAGATAATTCTTAAGAAATTTAATTTAATTATATACTGTAAAATTACCGGACGTGATTCACATATTTATCTTGACATGAGTAATGTTTTTGAATTGATCTTTAACGTAAACAGTTAAATATCACACAAACTTGCAATGTACCTACCTATTTGCCGTTGCATCAATTAAACGTTGGCAATGGATGACATCATTCGCTGCTATGGCTGCTAATGTCTAGGAAAATTATAATCGTAGTCTCGCCGCAGTGTATCTATATTTTTTCTTTATTTCCAAGAGTTAAACCCAAATAAATTATTCTATCCCTTTTAATATCGCGTAAAAATCTCTCGCGATTAAAATAGATGTGTGCCGTTACATTACCGTTCCCTAAGATACCCTATACCTAGGTACTATTCAATTATTCATAGGTATCAAGAGTGCCTCTAGGATCTAGCGTGCGAGAAAAGTAACTACCTGTAATACGCCAGCTTTCAATTCGTACCTACCTAGTCTATTTTTACTAGCCCCATAAAATTGCACCTAACTAATAAAACAGACACGCGAGTTCCGTGCGTGAGTGACGGAAGGTTATTTTTGGGCATCCATTATCCAGGAATGGAGATGCCTGTTTATGTTCCACGGCGTTTGTGAACGTGGTATGGAAAGTAATATTATTTATGTTTAAACGCCATGCGTTGGGCTTTACCTATACTGTGCAATACAGTCGTGTAGTTATTCAATATAGCTCGTTCAATTTAGGTATTATGAAAAGGAGTTTACCTCCTTAGGGGTGTGCCTCGTGAGATATCGACTCGACAAGCCGTCTGGGCCGAACACATAGCAAGTATTCTGCGCCCCTGGGCCTGGCTATGCGGAAATCTGTTTATAGCAGTTATACAGAGTAAGGCGGTAGGCAAGTAGTTAAATGTTTATTTTATATAAAGCCCCAAATAGACTAGCAATAAAAAAGTAGAAGTTGATTGCTGCCTTACTTTAATTCAGCTCTAGAGCAAGAAGCACCATTTTGCTGTTTTTCTCTAACTTAAAAGCTAAAAGTTAGAGAATCACAGCAAAATGGTGTTTCTTGCTCTAGAACTGAAAACTGAAGAAGTTAAAGTAAGACAGCAATCAACCACCACGCTTAACGAAACTCTGTTCCATGTTTTGCTATGGTTTCACTTTCAAAATTTAATGATAGCACTTGGTTGTTATTTGTCAAATATTTAAGTTGCACCTCTTTCAACCGGTATGTCAAATGTAAGAAATGTAAGATCAATATTTAGCAAACACGGCCAAGTGAAGTGCTACTTTAAAGTTTGATTTAGGCCCGATTTAGACCAAGCGAACGAACAAGAATTCTATGGCATTATCTCTTACGTTTTCTTTGTAAAAAAAAAAACCCCGACGAATTGAGCACCTCCTCCTTTTTTTGAAGTCGGTTAAAAATAAAGACAAAACGTGTTCTAGAGCATTCGCTCGTTTGGTCTAAACCCACTCTTAGACTTCGACACTATCTATACACCGAACTATCAGGGGCCTGTTTTATAAAGCTACAAGTTACAATTTTACAGGTCTAAACTGGCAACACTGCTCAAATGGCTGGTCGTCATTGGTCGAGGTTGTGTCAAATGGAAACTTGTAACCTGTAAATTGTAATTTGTAGCTTTATAAAACAGGCCCCAGTAAGTAGGATACACAGATTGTCTGTATATAAACGCGGCGGTCTCTTGTGTACGTAGGTACTCTAGGTATACACCTAGTGTCTAGACGTTTCACTAGAGACACTATGGTGTACGTTGGCATAGACTGAGTGTACGGTGTAGTATCGTAGGCTCAAGGTGGTGCTGGTGTCAGTACCGGTGGTGGACGGTTTTTATTGTCATGTAACGAACGTGCTACCACGATGTGTGACTAGGGTTTGCAATATTCGTCCAATTTTAGTATTCGAATAATACGAATACTTAGATTTTCAATATTCGAATATTCGAATATTTCGAATAATACGAATATTTTTGAAAATACAACAAAATAATGATTCTGAGTTGTGTAATTGTAAAATTAAAATGTAATTAAAAAAAAACCGGCCAAGTGCGAGTCGGACTCGCGCACGAAGGCTTCCGTACCATTATCTATACAAAATTAGCAAAAAGTCACGTTTGTTGTATGGGAGCCCCCCTTAAATATTTATTTTATTCTGTTTTTAGTATTTTTTGTTATAGCCGCAACAGAAATACATCTGTGAAAATTTCAACTGTCTAGCTATCACGGTTCATGAGATACAGCCTGGTGACAGACAGACCAACAGATCGTCAGACGAACAGACGGACAGCGGAGTCTTAGTAATAGGGTCCCGTTTTTACCCTTTGGGTACGGACCCCTAAAAACAACATTTATGGTATCTTCCACAAATTAAAAAATATTCATTGATAAAAAATATTGAAATAAAATAAATAATTTAATAAACCAATCACACACAGCTGCACAGTTACAATATAAATTTACTTTGGTTAATATAAGTTACAATAAACACAAATCAATAATGAGCACTCGTTCCGTATGTACATAAAGAAATGACTAACTATCACCTTTTTGGCAATCAACAAATTAAAACTATACTCAGCGGCAAATCTAACCGCCCACTCTACATACATGTTTGTAATCTGAGGTAAGAGAGAGAGAGAGAGAGAGAGAGAGAGAGGGCGGTTAGATTTGCCGCTGATTAATAATATTACTACTTAAAAACCACCACCACCATCACCACACCACAAAGATCATGAACTAATCGTTAATGGCTCATGGGCTAATGGTTGACTCAGGATTTTGGCAAGAATGAATAAAAATAGGTAATATATTGCTTGTCTCAGATTTGAAGTCATTTTTAATATTTAAATCTATTTCCAAGGAGTTGTTAATGTGGAGGATATTATTCCTGGCATTTTGTTATATACTCTTTCGCTAAGGCAAATAATAACAGACATTTCTGCACTATTCGAAATATTCGTTTTATTCAAATAATGAATATGGTCGAATTCGAATAATACTTATGGCGAATAATTCGAATATTCGAATATTCGCATTGCAAACCCTATGTGTGACCCATCCTGAGCGCATGATTGATACACTGCCCACATTTAGCGTAACAAGTCCTGTAGATTTGTCACGTAGTCCGATCCGATGGAGCCCTATACGTAGAGTGGACCCAACTTTAACCAAACTTAAACATTCGCATCTATAGACGCCCGGTGTGATAGACACAGAAACCTATAGATGAAATTGTGTAAAAAAGTAGCTTAGCTACATGGACTAACTTACTACTGACATTTTACATCAGCATGGTGCCTGTCATATCGCCATGTAAGTAGGTAGGGACCTCCAGCAATAACAGACAATCTCAGCATCGCCTGTTCAATATTAAATTCGACAAAGTAAACAGAGGCCCTACTCTTAAAATCGAAGTTACGATAGCTCCCTTTCTCTCGGATTTGGCCTCGAATTACGAGTGACAGGGATGGAGCTAACGTAACTTCGAACTTCGATTTTCAAAGTAGGGCCGCAGGAGCTGATTTCGTAAGACGAAGGAAACGCAAGGGTCGTCTACCTGCCAGCCCGCACAAAAACCGCTTTTGAACATTTTGCACCTGCTCCAAAAGCACGGCTTGTTAAAAGCTACCATATGTTCAGATGAATGGTAGAAGACTTCGCAGGTAACGTACAATACTTAAATTTTATTTAACTTTCTTTTGAGTCGGTATTCGAAGCTGAAAATTCAAACTTAGTGTTGATGATTTCACTTATGGTGCGTTCCTATATTCAAAACCGTGGATAGAGTTGTGAGTGTTGTGACGTAAAATTTGACACATTTTGTACTTAAAAAAATTCAAATTTTAACGACACATCACAACTCTATCCACGGTTTTGAATAATTATAGGAACGCACCATTAATTACCTAGGTACTCAAAGGAGTGTTTTTAGGGTATCGTAGGTACTCAAGGGGCGCAAGACTTTAGGGCAAAACAACTCATGTTTTATTTTATAAATTGACAAATAGCAGAAACAGGCGATTTACCCATTTCGCGTCCACAAAATCCAGATGGCGTCCGCCTGTGGACCAGTTAGCGTTCACCAATTTAGAATAGCAAAATAGGCAAGACAAATATTTAATAATTGTAAATATTTATCCAGGTATTTAACAGTGAATAAAAAATATTTGTCTGAGTTGATCACACCTAAAAATAAATTATTTTGTTTTAAACTGGAAATCCATATTTGGAATTGTTAAGAAGCCTTAATTATATCTTATTCATATTTTTCTTACCTACTCGTATATCCTTTTGTTAACCATCTAGGTACTGCTAACTCCAAGAGTCGCAAGCTTGCTATCGTTCGGCATCTTTTGGCGAAAAGCTGGTAAGGCCAATAAAAGGCATTATATGTATTGGCCGGACACGAGGTTAGTTCCCGATTCGCCGGATCCTTGTTTCTAAGGATTCTCTTTTCGCCGGAATTTCATATAAATGTAACAGTCAGAACTCTTAATCGTTGACAAGAATCCGGCGAAACAAGAATCCTAGGAAACAAGAATCTGGCGAATCGGGAACTAACCGGACACGACAATAAAAGGCCGGATATGTTCGGCTAAAGCCGTAACCCCTAAACTAAACCCTAGTTCTGTGGTCTCTAATTGTACAGTTTTCGACATCGTATCTTTTTCTACGAGTATAATCGTTTTAATGTGGACGCAATTTGACCATTACAATTATGCATGTAAATAATGTAAAAATATATGTAAAACGTTATTTGTTTCTCATATTTTATGGCATAAACATAACACCTTTGTAACTGTACTCCAGCAAATAAACGCATTTTGATTTTGATTTTTTGATTTTAAAAAATAGAAGGAGGCAGTTAGACCAGACCGCAACCACTGCGAGCGAAAGCAATGCGGAAGTTTTATAAATTTGGTATAGCAGTTCGCGTCCACCTTAGTTTAAGAGGTCATAATAATATATGCTGTCGGTAGTTTTCCGCGATCTGGATCTCAATAACCATAACGCCTATATATCTATTCTTTGGAAATATTAAACTAATCATTTTCCCTTGAAACTGTTAAACGTATACCTACCTGTCACACATCCAGGCATTCATAGAAATGGCTTTCGTTTTTGTAAATTGGGTGATGGACGCGAACAGGCGAATTTACCCTTCCTAGTCGTAATGTAGTAGGTAAAGGGCATTCCAGATGAACGATTCGCTACACCCCATGACGGCGTGTTTAGGCTAGTAAGTAATGCCGGTAAATAGGGGAAGGTCGATGTGCCAGGAGGGCGAGGGTCCCAAATTTTAATCGGCGCATTCGATCTCTTTTCCGCTTTACGAATTACTATAGATAGGTAGAGCGATTCTGGCCCTAGGCTTGAAGTAATTTCCTTAATCCTATTAAGAGTCAAATCCTCGTCACTGGCATAATGAAGACTAGGTAGGTACGGTCGTCCATATAAGTTGCTCACTTTAGTGCTTTGTCACTTTAACGTGTTTAATTTAACCTTCTGCACTAATCTGTCAAAAGCGTTTAAGCGATAAGGTGCATAAGTAATTATAAGACCGACCGTACCTACCTAGGAGCTACGACATTTTTTCAAGAGATCTGGATGCAGATTACGGACTGGTTTTCTAAACTTAGATGTCGTCTAACGGCTTGTTAGAAGGTACTTAAGTAGGTATAGGAATCGTACCTAGTTAGTGCTGGTAGATGAAAGTTTAGCGTAGGTACTCACCTAGGTAGCTAGGTACCTACCTACTAGTTTAACTAGCTAACCGGTCAAACATTATTTATTTACAGAGTTCAATTTCAGACTAGATAGGTATAGTACCTACTACCTACCAACCTATCTTGGCTACTATCAAGGCGTGGCTGATTATGATTAGGTAGGTACCTATAATTGTCCAATTCGCTTCGGTTGCAAGTTGCAAACATGACATTAGGTATTTAATTTTTATTACTGCCTTACTGGAAGGCTTCAAGTTAAAATTCATCCGAAGGAAAACACATTTTAGTGAAATGCATTGTGGATGGACCGGTCAGTTAACAAATATAAGTAAATCCACCTACTTATCTACTAATTGACAAATAAATAGTACCTTATTCCTAGTTTAAACCTATCTAGTTAACTTGGCGTAGAGTAACTTAGTTACGCTTCTATAGGTAGGAACACTGTCAAGGATTTTATGAATGGATGAATCACTTCCTAATCGGTAGGTAATACCTATTTATAAAAGATTAGGTAGGTACCTATATGATCATTCTTCGTTAAAACTTGAACTCTACTTTTCATCCATTGAAACTAAATTCTTAAGCTTTTCTTGACTTGTAACCACCTAAACGAATTTAAGAACCAATCAATTGCGAAATTTTGTCCGACTCGCCGCATGTCTCAATATCCTACACCCACTGTTGTTTATAGAGTAGAGCAGTGTATATCCAATTTATGTTGACGTTTTCGGCATTTGTGCTAGTTCTTAAAGGCTATAATATATACCTTACTGTTAGAAGTCTTAGTATATAAAATTGGGATTGCTGGAGGCCCGTTGTACTACTGGAGTCCATCGGAGTTACTATAATGTATAAGCCCAGGTATTAAAAAATGATTCTCGAAAAAAATAGTATAAATTCTTAAATCGCATTTTATACTATTGATATTGATACGGCAGGCCTGCTTGGCTCGGACAAGACAACATCGTTATCGATCGTGTTCGCGCATTCGCCCGGCCGGCTTTATTTGCGAAAATATTTTTGTCACACAAAAGGTCTTTGAAAGAACTTCAGACGGCATCAAAGATCATACCTGTGCGAATGGAGTGATGTATCACCGTAGCGCACACAACACCTAAGAGCACAACACACGCGATAGGACGGCGGTAACAGCCGACCCGCCCGAGTAACCGACGCGGAGTGAGTAAAGTAGGTATTCCAACGGCCAATGACACTCGATGAGAGAAGGACGGGTGTAGCCGATCGCTCGTTCTCGCAGCGATATCAAAGGACGATCACTGCCGAAACAATCCGGCGATAGCCGACCACAGGACCCCTTGATTTGCGCGCGCAGGATTCGAGCAGACTACTATTTTAATTGTTTTATCGTTCCGTTGCGTTTGCGTGCCGACGAGACGAGACTACAAGATGCTTAATGGTCCTCATTCACGTATACGGACAGTCCACAATGAAATGGAATAGAATTTCATTGCTATGATTGGACGTTCATTTGGAGTATTTGGGCTAACCTTCAATTCGCTAACGAAACTATTTTTTTCGGTAGACTGTCCATAGAGTACATTGAGACTGCCGACGGCAGTGCAGATTTGCAGATCGCACGCACGTCACACGGTGACTGGAACAACGCCGCCTAGGTTGACATATTTAAATTAAAAGATGAAAGGATAAAGTATGTTTTGAATAATAAAAAAAATTTAATGTTAATAGTTTATTAAAAATAAAATTGCAGAATAAATGCAAGCGCATATACCTAACGGATCAGCAACGCAAACTACTGGTTGAGGCGCGGCGGCGTGGTTTCAAAGTCAAGTCACTGACCATGTATGGCTTGGCAAAAAGAGTTTGACGTAGAGCAGGAAGAAGTAGAATATTCTTAAGTAGGAGCCACCGCATAAACTAGCAGTTTTTGGATCATATAAAAAAATGGTCCATTTTGCCTGTTTCCCTCCTAGTGACCTACATTTTTTCAAAACTTTTTTTTCCAAGCTCTAACCCCACTGCTGAACTGCAATGTCTTTAAATTTAAATTGATCAATGCGCACGTTAATGAGTACCTACATCGAGAGTGGCAGTGACGAATTGGCGTAAACGACGACTGGGTCGCACGTCGCACAAGCATCAAACGTTGCTCTTTCGAAAGACACGCCGCGCTCCTGTCTGCTCACACCGAGACCCACCCACTATATGCGCTTGCCCAAACATAACAGCACGAGGAACAATACATAATATGGCAGATTTCTTTACAATATACTATTTAAAACTTATATAAATCGATAAATAACCTTAAATATATTATTATGTTATGCCCTTACAATTTTGCTAATAACGATCTTAATTGATTTAAATATATAAGTAAAAACAAAAACTGTATAACAATTTCATTACTTTCATAAATAACTGTATTAATGCATATCTTAAACCCTTTTAGAACCCATAATCACGGGTGCGGGTTGTTTGTAATTGAAAACGAACTTTGTTGAGCGACCAAATACAAATGAAAGTGCCCCATAAAAATAAGAGTCCTACTATCAATTACAAAATTTTAATATTAACCGTCATTTCATTATTTATGGTAGCAGATTCTGAAAGGGTTACATATTTTGCCCAAAAATAAACGACCACAGTTTCTTAAATGTTTCAGGAACTACCAAGATATTATTTTAGGTTTTTTACTTATGGCAAGAAACTGAATTCGATTTATGAACACATTGTAACAAACAATAAGCCTCTTATTATTCGAATTCTATTTTATTTAGTAATGAAGTAATATAAAATCATGGTTACTATCAAAAAAATATATAATCTCTAAATCAAAATAATCTCATGCATTCTTAACATTAATTCGCTTACATTTCATCTACACGTAGAGGACCAATTCAATAGCTACCAGTTATTATTGCACACTAATGGTTGAATGAATGTAATGTAAGCATAATCCTACACCTAAACAAGACACCGATATAGTTAGGACTAGGATAGACATGGCCAATAAGTGTCAAGGTAAACGAGACTGGAGAGTTCACTCTGAACAGTAGGTTTACCCTATTTTATTCATAAATGTGCACAGACAAAGACAGCATTATGTCTTTTCACGCCAAGCACGACCCAAGAGCCATTTCGTGGGTTAAAATAAAAAAATATAGGTCTTTTCACAGGAGCTGCCACGAACGGATCGAATGGGTAAGGTAAATGAAAGTATACCATGTGTGTAAAATAAATACAGGCTTTTGGGTTTCAAATTGGAACGTTTAGAAGAACGACACTTACACAAGCACAGCTTAGTTTCGTTCGTTCCATTCCTTGCAACATTTTCGAAAAGAGATACAATGACTAACTATAATTCAAGGGGTTTAAAGTAAAAAAGGCAAAAGGATAAGATAGATAAGTGACAATAGTTGACCTTGTCTACTGTTGGTAAACTCATAAATATGAAGGAGAGCAAATCCGTTTAATCGAACGCAAGCACGACCACTGTTAACAGAACGGAGATTTAATGTTCTATCTAATAAGAGACGAGTAAAACATTTATTGATACTCTAATTGCACTACAGTTTAAAAATAAAAGTAGCGGCACTGGCATTCCCAACTAGGTAGTTAGAGTAAGTTCAAGTTAAGTTTAAGTGGTATTTTTTTAAATTTGATTTTAAACGATTGGACGATTCACTCCCCACCATTCACCCTAGCTAACTCGCCTCTAGCACGTGGTTATATAAACTGCTTTAGTACGCGTCTTCGATTTCCACCAAAAACGGCCAATTATAAACCTACAAAACTATAAGTAGACGTCAACGCCACGTACGAGTAGAAATTGCAATTATGTAGGTTCAATAAATCAGCTCCGATTCGTTTTCAATGACGTCGCTAGCAAGAGTGAATGTCAGCGGGTTCAAGCCCACGCTGTGCTAAGGGTATTGATTACAAGGGACGCATTACGTTAAAATAATATCTCTAGTGCAGCATATACGTGCGTCCCTAGTCGGCCCCGGAGCCTTAGACCTCTTGCGGACCGGGCAGCTTCGCCCACGAGGGCTCGACGCCCCAGATCTCGCGCGCGTACTCCGCGATGGTGCGGTCGGACGAAAACTTGCCAGACGTCGCGATGTTGTTGATGACCATCTCCGCCCACTTCGCCTGGTTCTGTGAAGAATACAATTTAGTCCGGTGTCGTTATTTGTGTACGAGTATAACAGTTCGGTGTAAGGCGAAAACAAAACAAAAGAAACAAGTAATGTCGAGCTGAGAAATGAAGAGCTGAACTGATAACTCTTGCTTGATTGAGTAAACCGATCGATATTCATAAAACTAACCTAAGAATCGACTTCGAAATTCCACCGTAGAAATAAAAATACCGATTGAAGTGCGTGCGAGTCGGACTTGCGGCCCTAGGGTACTAGTTATTTCAGTAAAATTAGAAATATTTTTTTGGCTATGTATCAAAATTTGCAAATTGAATTTTCTGCTGGCGATCGTTGGTCGATAGCAGGGTGCCATACTGACCCCCACTGAAACCGACAAATTACCTAAACCTAAAGCCTGGTTCACGATGTAGTATATTAGCTTGATGTAAATGGCCCCCAAAATGAAATTCTAGAGCCGTCATTGATTGGTTGAGGAGAGTAGTAACCTGGTAAGCGTCGGAGACGCGCTGCTGCGCCGTGATGTAGGCGTCGAAGTCGGCGAGGTGCAGGAAGCGGTCGTGCTGCAGCAGCACGTCGGCGAGGTGCGCGAAGCGGCCCGGCTCGCCCGGGGAGAAGAACCCGCTGCGGACCTGCTCCACGCACTGCCGGAGCTCCGGGCTGCGCTCGTAAAACTCGTACGCGTTGTACCTGAACGTTACGTTACACAAATCAGCGTTCGGTCTTGGCTAGAGTATAGGGTAGGTTAGAGATTGTAAATTGCAGATAATATATCCAATTTTGGAAACATTTCAATGGCAACTTTTACTTGACTTGCAAATAAATAAGACCTAACGCACGTTATGATTTTATTAAGGCAATATTTGTAGTAATAATACAGTCCCTATAAAAAAATAACAACTGCTTGTGTTCTTGATACTTTTTTTAAACTTGCCGACTTGTGCCTAAATTATATAGACATTTTAACCTAATGCAAAAAGACAGTTGTAGTAAAATAATTAAGCATCAGAATCTAGAATCAACTCATTTTCTCACCCTCGCTTATGCAAAGCGTCAACGTCATCAACACGCATGCCGAAGATGAACAGGTTATCCTCGCCGGCCTCCTCAGCCATCTCGACGTTGGCGCCGTCCATGGTGCCGATGGTGAGCGCGCCGTTGAGCATGAACTTCATGTTGCCGGTGCCCGACGCCTCCGTGCCCGCCGTCGAGATCTGCTCGCTCAGGTCGGCCGCCGGCATGATGCGCTCGGCTAGCGTCACGCGGTAGTTCTCCAGGTAGATCAGCTTCAGCTTGTCGCCCACGTCCGGGTCGTTGTTTACCTGTAGTACACACACTTTCATTTTAATTTCAGTATGATAAAGTAAAGGTTTTATGATGTTATGGATTTTTGGCTAAACTTAATTTTTAATTGAAGAGGCCTGTGCCATTTGTTTTTAAGAAAAAAAGTATTTCGAATAATTTTCCAATTATGCTTTTGTTGTACGTAAAGCAATTTCTTATTGATGGTAAATTGAGTTCCTAAGGCACTGGTCCCACCGAGGGTGAGGAAGCGACTAGCTATCGGCGATGTTCTCGCCCAAGAAACGAACAAAAGATAAAGATCCCCTGTCAGTAAAAGAGACACGTATATTAATAGTTGATCGCTGGCTGTTCACACTGCCGGCGAGAACACTTTCCACTAGTTTGTCGAAACAAAAAATTTAGATCCCGTGTCAAGAAAAGAGACACAAATATTAATAGTTGATCGCTGGCTGTACTCGCTTCCCGCTCATCGTCGGCGGTGGGACCAGTGCTTAAATAGGCCTTATAACAGTTATAACTTACCGTGTTGCCGACGGCGCAAGCCAGCGCAATGATCTGCTTAGCGATGTAGTATCCGGGCGCGGCCTTGCCTCCGATCATGACCGTGCGTGGCGTGATGGGAGCCGAGGGGTCGCGCTTGATGCGGTTGTACAGCGTGATGACGTGCAGAATGTTAAGCAGCTGGCGCTTGTATTCGTGGATGCGCTTGACCTGCACGTCGAACATCGACGCCGGGTTGATCTGCACGCCGGTGTCACGCTCGATCAGCGACGCCAGCCGGAGTTTGTTCTCTTGTTTCACTTTCATGACGGCGCGCTGGAAGCCCGGGTCTTTCGCCCAGCGCTTCAGATCTTGCAACTTCTCCAAGTGGACGATCCAGTCTTCCCCAATTTTGTCGGATATCAGGTCGGACAGCCCCGGGTTGCACAGCAGCAGCCAACGACGGGGGGTGATACCGTTAGTTTTGTTCTGGAACTTTTCGGGCCACAACTCGAAAAAGTCGCGGAATAAGGTGGCCTTGAGGATCTCCGAGTGAATGGCGGCGACGCCGTTGACGGCGTGCGAGCCGACGACGCACAGGTTGGCCATGTTGACGCGCTTCTCGCCCTCTTCCTCGATCAGGGACATGCGGCGCATGCGGTCCTTGTCACCGGGCCAGCGCTTCTCGACCTCCTGCAGGTGCAGGAAGTTAATGTGATAGATCAGCTGCATGTGGCGAGGGAGGCAATTCTCGAGCATGGAGCACGGCCAGCGCTCCAGGGCTTCGGGCAGCACCGTGTGATTGGTGTAAGCGCAGCATTTCTTTGTCAACGTCCAGGCTTCGTCCCACGGCAACTTTTCAACGTCGATTAGAATCCTGAGGAGTTCGGGGATAGCCAACGCGGGATGGGTATCATTCAGTTGGATGGCGACCTTATCCGGGAGGCTGTCGAAGGTGGTCCTCACGGCCTCGCGGGACCCGAACTTGGAAGACTTGTATCTGCGGAGGATGTCCTGCAGAGTGGCCGCACACATGAAGTACTCCTGGCGCAAGCGGAGCTCCTTGCCCTCGAAGAAGTTATCGTTGGGGTACAGCACGCGCGTGATGTTCTCAGCCACGTTGCGATCCAGCACGGCCTGAATGTAGTCGCCGGAGTTGACTGGGAAAGTTTAACGTTCCAATAATTATTTATGGTTTCTTAACAAAAGAATAAGTAAACTGATAATGCAATATGGCAACTGATTAGGACTGGGTCTGAGGTTTGCAGTTTTTCATTTCGTAAACAGTGTTAACGGTTTAGCGGTAATAAGTTCAACACTATTATAAATACCACAAAGCATTTTATCGGCGTCTAACGAACGAAGCAGGCTGCTCCCTGACTCTGCAGTGCATTGCAGTAAAACACGCGTTTGGCATAATCGCTGCGCTACGGTAGTATTCTCTTACGGATTCCGTTTTTTACTCCAAGTATCCTACCAAGTGAGGTAGCGGTTTTAGTGATCCTTCTTCTTTCCTAACTTTGAAAATAAGATATTGATGTATTGATATAGTAAACATTTCAAGAGAGATATGGTACTGACAGAATTTAAGGTTGAAGTCGATAGGGCTCTTGGCGGACCAGAGCCGCAGCGTGTTGACCACGTTGTTCTGGAAACCGGGGATGGGGTTGTCGTACGGCATCGCGTACACCACCTAATAAAACAATTTTAATGTTAAAAAATATAATGATTTTCAATTGTTAGAATTGGCAGAGCATATTGACCTACTAAACAAATAATAATAATAATAATATAATTATGACCGCAGGGCAGCTAGTGGCGAGCTGTTGGTGAGTAACGACACCAACGACCCGAGTGCTCCCGAGGGTAGGTCCTATTCCTCGCCTCACGCTTGCCTTCACCGGCAGGCCGGAGTGTATGATGACGAGGAACAGACCCTCACCTCAGGCTTGCCTTTACTGGCCGGACAGAGTGAAGTCGCAAAATCTATATGCTTGAAGGGCGGATGTGTTGCATAAGTGGCGAGTGGACACCTTATAGTCGTTTAAAGTCCAGACGGATCTCTCCACACTTAGCTAATCTGGAACAGTTGCCTCTCTGCTGCTATGCGTATGCGGCTATCTCGGGAGGCCCATTCCATTGATTTGGCGAATCACCGCCTGCTATTTTAACCAAAGTAATTAGCATTGGCCAGGCAGGCGCCATACTTTCATCAGTACCCTAGTTCACCAATCCATATCAGTTCATTCATAGAGCCCTATTATTAATGTTCCCATCCTTCTTAAATAGTCCTACACTAACCGGTGGTTGTCCATGGGAGGATACTTCTGTAGTGTGAACTCAGGGTTAATCGCCGGTTGGTGTCCCATCACTTTACTATTAAACTCGACTAAAGGGCCTCTGCGTGTTGGCTTCGGCTCCATGTAAGCCATACAAAGGTCGGAGACTCCCATAGTCCGGGTATTGGCAGACATATAATATACCGTGAAACCGTGTAAGTTTGCCCGATTTTCTGATATTATCTTGATTTTCTTTAAAACTAATAATTTTTCGCTGTGCGTTTTCATTTAAAGGGTGCCCTTTTGACTATAGAATTGTGTTACCGTTGTTAATTCAGTTTTATTTATATAACATTACGAGCAATTTATAATTTTCATGGCTGGCAAACTTACCTTCACTAGCGTCCATGTTTGCCCATACCCATTATCTGCTAAACTATAGCTCTTACGGAGTTCTTGTTTAAGAAGGAGTAAAAATTTAAGGCCAATATTGTCGTTCTATCATAATATCTAATGCGTACTAATAATGGATTCGTCTAGAAAGTAGTGGGCAAATTTACCTTCCAATATCCACTTGTTTTCGTACAAGCAGTTTGTAGTTGTTAGGGTTGTCAACTGTGTTTAACAGCTTAATAAAAAATAGTACTTTAATAAACGTTCATTGTGTCCACAGATCTTTTATATAAATATCTCAGTCATAAATACGTGCAACTATAGTTACGCATCATTGCCGACTTCCGAACTGGTTTAATTCAGCAAAGAAACGAAATCTTACAAACTAAGTTTAATTATTGTACAGTTAAAATTGTATTATTTTCGTTACTAAAAATCTCTTATAAAACGTAAAACATATTTGAAGAAAACAATACCACAAAAAAAAAAACTCCTTCCTTCCTCTAAAGAAAGAAACTCCAAAAATATAGGTGTGTATCTATTTGTGATATACCAACATGACAGTTTTTAGTTTGAGTTAAAATAATTGCTTAGTTACGTAAGAAAACAGTGACAACCCTTGCACACTTTTTTTGGCGGGCAAAATTGGCAACATGGAGGAGTCACATATGCGGCTTAATTTGCCCACCGTCATAATTCTTTATTCAAGCTACTTACAGCATAAAATGCACAAGAGAGATGTTCTAAAAACTCTTTTCTATACCATGTAATCCTAAAAACTTACCTTTGTTTTCGCCATAAAGCAGGAGAACAGAACAACTGAATAAAAATTGTTTAAAATAATTAGCCAATTTTATTCATATACATACTTCTTTTATGGAGCGTTTAACAGCGGTTTTTTTCACATGCCCAGTTACACGTATAAGTATATTGAGTAGTTTTAATTAAATTAACATCTGCTTATTTTAATAAAATTAACTAACAGATATTTTTTTACCAACTCTTTTTGTTTAGTCCAAAAACCTTACACAAAATCCGAATCATTACTCTAGTTGGTTGGCCGATAAATATAAATGTATATCAAAACAATACTACCTTATTTCCTCAATAATTAATTTATGTAATATTATATTACATAATAACATTAATAACTGATAAGTTATCAACAACAAAATACTCTCCTCATCACGACCGAGTGCTGACCATATCATTATTTATCACTGAGCGTCAGCATGGAGAGATAAAGGTCGTTGGCTTATAGTAAAAATAGCCGTGCATTCACTCGTTATTTTACGAGTGAAATTTCTTAGTCTGAATTACGTTCTTTATAGCCGGGTTCGTCCAAATTGCCCTCTACGAGTATTCGTGTCTATATTGCTAGTCGGTTTACCTGACTTACGACCTAAGAAGAGTTACTTACATACATACATAATCTCACGCCTTCGTTCCCAGAGTGGGGTAGGCAGAGCTACAGAATTACAAACATCTCTAAAAACTTGTTGATAATTCTATAACCACAACCACAAGAGTTACTTGTTTATCAATAAAGATTAGAACACTCTTTATTGATTACGACTAGTGAACACCGATATAGGGAGCCTAGCCAAGATGCAAACGCGTTAGTAGCGTTTGGATCTTGGCTAGGGCACCAGGTAACGATTTTAGCAAACCCAAAAAAGACTTTACTTACAGAATCGTCAACATTTTGTTTTCTTCATTTATACGTTTTGTTAAACACAATGAAACAGTAAAACTCTGACTATATAGGTATCTCTGCTTTAGGTCGGTGGTGTATTATTTTATTACACTGTAATAAGTAGGAAACATTTTCAAATTGTATAGGAATTCATCCTCAGGCGCGGCAGCGCCCATTTTTAAAGTCATGTTGCCCTACGGTGTTGCAGTTGCGTTTCTGCAATGTAAGCCATAAAATATCTAAAATGCCAGCAACGCCTAAAATGAGAAGACTGAGCGTGACCTAAAATTACTCATGATTCAGTATCCACTCACTAGGTTGCCTTTATAATTAAATAATAATAATAATAATAATAATAATAAAAAAAACTCTTTATTTCAGACATAACAGTCCATAGTAGGTGTTAGTATACATAAATGATCTTAACAATAGTGTTAGTAGGTACAATAAAATAGATTTAAATTAAGAAATTACCTGAATTGCGTCATACCATCTCCCAATGAGCCCTATTTGATGGCAAATTGAGCAATATTTTTAATTTGCCCCACCCAGTGTGCAAGTATTGGGCAGTCAAATCTGCTGGCAATCACCTTTAGTATGCTGTTGTGACTGGCCCTTACTCGGCCAAGCAGCGAAACAATCTTCTTGCGGATTATCGCTTGAAAACTATCCGTGCGGGATTCGGCAAACATACCTGAAGCGCTGCATCGGCTAGGCAGCCCCAACAACATTCTAAAGGCATTGTTATATTGAATGCGGAGGGCGCTGTACGCGCGTTTCGTATACCGAACCCACAGGCTGCTCGAGTAAAAGGACTGAGTATACGCTTTAAATAACGTTACCTTAACTTGATGTGAGCATCGAGCAAACCTGCGAGCCAGCATGTTACTCCTCACCGCCAACGCCCTACGCTCCCTTTCTATATCAGGGTCATCATTGAGATCATTGGTAATGATATGACCCAGATACTTCACTTTTTGCACTACATTAGAACAATGTCATTCAGTACCACTCGAGGTATTAATTTGGGCTTAAAACTGGATTTAAAAATCATCAACTCACTTTTACTCGAGTTGTACTGAAGGCCATGTTCCTTCACGTATTGCTCACAAGTAGCTAACAATGTCTTCAACGCACTGACCGACGGACTCAGCAGCACCATATCATCCGCATAATTGATGCTGTTGACACACTGCCCGTCGATACGACATCCTGCATACAGGCTACTAAGTTCGTCAATCAGTTCGTTGATGTACAAGTTAAACAGCTTAGGGGACGTTAATCCCCCTTGCCTTACACCACATTCAAGCCGGTACTCGTCTGATGTTGCATTCGCCCACCTCACCTGGTTCTTTTGGTGCTTGTACCAGTACTGAAGGATATTAACACACTCATTTGGTACGCCCGTTCTACCCAGCTTTTGCCAAAGTATATCGTAGTTGACACGATCAAATGCCTTTGACAAATCTAGGAAACAGGCGTACACCGGTGTTTTCCTAGCAGTGTAATACCCGACAGTGTGCTTTAAACTCAGTATGGCGCTTTCTGTGGACAATCCAGCCCTAAAACCGAACTGGGCATCATGAATTTTAAGGTGCCTGTCCAACTGAGTATCAAGAACACCATCAAGTATTTTGGCAGCTGTAGTTGCCAGTGAGATAGGTCGATAATTATTCTTACTTGACAAGTCACCCGTTTTGTTTTTAACAATTGGAATAACGATCGTTTTCATAAGGGCCTCAGGTAGGTACGAATGACATAAACACAAATTGAAAAACAGAGCCAGTACCCTCGGCAGATGAACTCCCGCGAACTTGAAGTGCTCAATACTGAGACCGTCGTGTCCAGGTGACCTGCCTCTCTGCATCTTGTCAATAATATTTCTGATGCATTTCGCTGTGATAAACAGGTCACGCTTGACCCCGACGGCCCCAGCATCAATCACCTGGCTAGGAGTTGATCGCGTATCCAATAACGGCTGCACAGTAAAGTGATCCCGGAACAATTCAGCTATCTCCCGGGGATCACCCTTATCCTCGACACTCACAGGAACGCCAGGCCTCACGTTTAAGTTCCTTGTAGCTTTCCAAAAGTCTTTGAATTTTTTCTTATTATGTGTTTCAGCAAGTTTATCCATTTTAAATTGGTCCTGCCTGTCTTGACACCATTTTAATCTAGATTTAAAAACCTGCCTACTCCGAGTCATTTCTTCAAAAAATTTCCCTTGTCTCGGCTTACCAGCAAGTACCCATGTCTTAAAGTGAAGTCTGGCCTCCCCATGAACACCTGCAACATACTTGTTCCACCCGGCTATATGACCAATCTTCCTACGTTTCTTACATTTCTTATACGTCCGAACAGAGGCGCTAGTGAGGGCGGATATTATGTCCGAGTACATAACATCAAGAATTATATGGTGATCAAAATCACAACAAATACCATCACAGCAATCACGTAAACTATTAGGTAAATTGATGAACTTTAATTTTTCACAACACAACTCTCGATACCCTTGCACCTGGTCATCACTCCTGTCACCCCACACAATCTCATTTTTGGCACTAGGAAGTGATTCTGTCATGATAGGTTTTACAATATCAACATAACACTCGATCATAATAGGAAAGTGGTCAGACCAAAATACGTCATGCATAACCGTAACATTATAAACTGTATCCCATGCACATTTAGTGACTATACAATGGTCCAACCACCTTCTACATCCATACACGTCACTAATGTACGTATAAGATTTAGACAGAAGACCTAACTTTTCTATGTCAGCACAAATCCAGTCCTGTTCAGAAATAAAATCCAGCATTTCATTGCAAAATGGTTCATTCGGGTGCGCATTAAAATCGCCTAGGATGTAGACAGCCTGAATATCACTATTGTCCATTATTGTCGACGATATAGTGCTAAGACATTCCGTGAACACAGGTAGATTCTCAGCACAATCTGTTGGCATGTAGACACAGAATACTAGTAATGGTTTACCACCAGACACTAACCTAACTACTGCTACTCTGTCATTTTTAGAGTCTATAACTGTCACTGACTGAAACGCAGTCTTACGCCACAAAATAGCAACGCCTCCGTACGGCCTCCCTTTAACTAATCCCGACGAAATGTCCACTGCCGATTTGCCCGTCCAGCCAAACTCACTGCTCACCGTACCTAACAGAGGAGTATCAAAAGGCATAAGCCACGTCTCCTGCAGCGCTACAATATCCGCACTACAATAATTAAAGAGAAGAGTCGCGAGATTGCCGCAATTTTAAGCGACCTTGACATTTAAACTCAATGATATTATACCAATGTTTTCACTGCCTAATTTATGCAGCGCAGAAAAACTTCTTAACACACAGTCGTGCCCAAATCATAGATAGATGATCCGGTGGCGCCTCGCTCAGCCTGGCTAGGCGTCATTATTGCGAACTATAATGTGATTTCTCACCTGCGTGTCAATCCACTTCTTCCCTTCCGGCGTGTCCTCCACGCGCCCGTAGAAGTTGACGGGCAACATGAACTCGGGGCGCGCCTTCTCCCAAGGGTTTCCGTAGCGCAGCCAGTCGTCCGGTTCTTCCTTCTGCTCGCCATTATCGATCTTCTGCGTGAAGATTCCGTACTCGTACCTAAGCCCTGCCGACCAAGGATATAGTAGCAATTCAGAACCGCTATGTATACAGAGAAACAAGGACCCGTGAGGAAAGGGAGCCCTCCGTAACCAACTAGCTTACGCCACCCCGGTCTAGTGACAAGAATGTTAAATTTCAATCATAGATTGGATAAAACAGTCTGGGTGTATTGTATTCTATACAGGGTGGGAAAAACGCATGCCACGTGGACGGCAACTACCTTAATTATTGGAAATAGCAAATTCTAAGCAAAGGAGACTTACTTTTATTTTTAACCGACTTCAAAAAAAGGAGGAGGTTCTCAATTCGTCGGGTTTTTTTTTTATGTATGTTCCCCGATTACTCGAAGACCACTCGGCCGATTTGAAAATTTTTTTCGTTGTTTGAATGGGTATACTTTCTAGTTGGTCCCATTGTCAACACGTCAGGATCTGATGATGGGATCTTGGAGAAATCAAGAGAACTCCTCAAATATTATAGGCACTCCTATAACGATTTTGGTATTTTTCAGTGTAACTCGTGCATTTGCTTTTGAAAAGTACTATATGGTGAAGTGGAACTGATGATGAAGACCACAGATGGCCACCGGAACTCCTTAACGGTACCTATTTCAAGGGTAGCGATAAGATATTTCGATTAAGGGCGTTGAGCGACTATGACGAAGCACATTTAGGTTTAATGTCATATGACTATGACATTCCCGCGGCGTTGTCTGCGGCGAGCTTGAAATGTTCTATAGTTTCTCATAAATATATTTAGAAGTGGAGCTACGTAACAGCATAAATAGGATCACTAAAAAGTATAAAATAAAATAAATGTTTAATAAAACAAAAACCCGCCTTCAAAAATGCAAAAAATAACTTCTATAGGTCAGTCCAACTGAAGTCGGCGTCCCACAATATTTTAAACCAAAAGCCGAATGCAGTTGGACTGACCTACCATTTTAAAAAAAGTTATTTTTTGCACTTTTGAAGGCGGGTTTTTGTTTTTTAAACATTTATTTTGAAAAAAATAAATCCTGCATTTATGGATTTTTGAAAATTCGTCCTTTTAAACCGGGAATCATACTGGTCGAATATGAAAAAAACAATAAAGTCGTGCACTTTTTACGGTCTTTTTTTAGTTTAAAGGTGTATGTGTGTGTAATAGATATAAATGATCACTATCAATGACCATTTGAATTTGAATCATAAAACACGACTATTGTTTTGTCATATTCGACCGCAGTTCGATTCCCGGTTAAGGCAGAAAAAAAAACAAAAATCTATAAATGCAAGTTTTTTTTTTAAATAAAAGTAAGTCTCCATTGCGTAGAATTTGCTTTTTCCAATATTTAAGGTAGTTGCCATCTATGAGGCGTTCGTTTTTTTCACCCTGTAGGTATTTATACTTGACCGAAAGAGAGACAACACATACATAGCCTAAACCGCTGGACGTAAGTTTGTATTAAATATGGACTTAAAAAACCTTAAATATTTTTTAATATGAAACACATTGCAAACTTTCAATCACTTTGTGGCAGCTTTTGTGATTCGATATACCTATACCTACCTAAATCAATCATTTCGGATTTTTTATTATCCTCTTTAATATTTCCATTTGAAACATTACTATTACTATTTATTTTAAACACTACCAATGCAAAATAATGACTTCATGAATCATGATAATATGATGTCATAAATATAACGATTTATTGCCTTTGACCAATGTCATTCCGACTTTGGTCAAAGGCAATCATAAAGGGTAAATATTAAATAAACATAAACATGATCACAGCTCACAGCCTGTGTAGCATAGGCCTCTTTTCATGATAAAAATAAATGATAAGTAGATAATCACAAATAGATAATATAATACAGAAGCTTTTATTTAACAAACATGGTGTCATTTTGATATTTTAAGATAATATTGGCTTCTATTCAATTTGAAAACAAATATCCTTTCTAAGATCAACGTGGTCGACTTTGGTAACACCAACTGAAAATGCATAACTTTGAATGTTGTAGGATAAGGGGATATTATAGGATAGTATTTAATAAACAAATACACGCCCCATTGCTTAACTTGATGTTGCATGATTGCGTAATTGTATATTAAATACGACAGTGATGCGCGTCTTCGCCTCTGCTTGAATTGAAAACACTATAAACTAACATAAATGAGACCGTAAATGAAATTTTAATTTTGAGCAATATTGTCTTGCATACATTTCAAATCATTCCTACCATGAAACCACTACAAATTTTACAGATGTTCCTGCCTTGCCTTTAACTAAAGTTCGTACAATTAAATTGGCGAGGCGCCAGACGCGGGTTGACAACCGCGACAATTAGTTTATACTCGTGAATGTCAACTATTTGTGCAGCATTTGAAGCTGCTAAGTTAGCAACTAGGCAAAGTACGTACACTAGAGTCATGTTTAGAATAAAATCAGTTCACATCGAGTTACCTACATGTTACTGATTTTTTAATGATAAATAATTAATTAAGATCCTTAGAGAAATGTGAATAACTACTATCACTTGTACTTTCTTGTTTCTTACTCAGTTAATCTTTTTATTGTACATAGCTTCTGCCTGTGACTTCGTCTGTGTTGACCATCCCACAGAAACAGTTATTTTTTCAGATGACCTGTGTGTTATTCAGGGTAAGTAAAATAATGCCCATTGTAAATGACATCTAAATCTGTCCAGCTATTTTAGCGTGTTGGGGTATTTTTTTTGCATGTATAATATAAGTGAGATGTGATTGCACTGGTTTGAGGAGAATTTAAAATAACCTAATCTAACCACCACCATACCACCATCTACTTACCATAGCCATAAGCAGCAAGGCCGAGTGTTGCCATGGAGTCTAAGAAGCAAGCAGCAAGTCGGCCCAAGCCACCATTACCGAGGCCAGCATCTTCTTCCAACTCCTCCAACTCCTCAATGTCCAGACCCAGCTGGTACAATGCTTCATCTACTGTGCCCTGGATGCCTAGGTTGATCATGGTGTTTTGTAGAGAGCGGCCCATGTAGTACTCCAATGAGAGGTAGTATACACGCTGGTGGAATAAAGGTTTAGAATTTTTTATTTATTTATAGTCAACAAGGGATTTCTGTTTAATTTCTGCTTGTAGCCTGATATAAAGTCATGTATTATGAAATAATAATAATAATGCTAAATGTGACCAAATCTGTTTGGGTTTCATTATAAAAAAAGTACCTACCTGAACCAAAAATTGAAATTAAAAATTGCTCATCTCAAATAGTAAATACTGTCTATTTACTTGGAATCAATGCTTTTCAAGGATAGTCACTTAATGCATTCACTGCCAGGGGGCGTGGCCTAGTAACAAACTTGTATGACAGTGAATGCATATATGCGTCGGTGTCAGTGAATGCATTAAGGAATTATCCTTAACAGCAACACTGCCAACACTGGCAATCAAAATGAGAACCTTGCCTTGATGACATTGTAGGGTATGAAAGAAATTATTTATAATGAGAAAATTATCAATTTAATTCATATACATATACTTACTTAACAATTATGGGAACAACATCGCTGTGCCAATCAATTGAAATAAAATATTTTCAGATTTGAATAGATTAAATTTAAAATAAATAAGAGGGTAGTTCTGTAACTACTTTATCAAGGATTCGATGCCAACTTGTTGTGTTAATCAGATAACCATTGTTAGGGAATAAACAAAACACAATGACTAAGCAATATCACATATAATTCACATAATCAATCAAACTCACCTTGGGGTCTTTTTCATAGTAGTACTGTTGTGTGCGGATCCAGCGAGAGACAAGGTGGTCGCGGACAGTGTGCGCCAGGGCAAAGTAGTAGTCGCGCGGCGTCGCCACATTCCGGTCCTTTACCAGCGTATAGTGCACGTGACGGTTGAAGGCCTTCTTCACCTCCGTAACGTTCTCCACGGCCACGATCCCCCTCACAGAGATCTGCTTACGCTTATCGGAATCCGACTGGACGCTCATCTTGAATCAACTTGACGACACAAAATCCACACGCGCCCAAGACGCGGTTAGATCCTGACTGAGAGCGAACGAACCAGCCCGCGGTATCGGTCACCTTGAGAAGGTCAAACCGCAGTACCAGAGTGTTATGTATTGCCCGCCCGGCTACTGACGTCCCTTGTGACTTTATTTATTAGAATTTAGAAAAGTCATGAATGAAAAATCAGTCAACATTTATTTAAGTTTTCAGGTGAAATTTTTGCTCGAGGTAATTGTTGTAAATACTTTTTGTTAAGTTGAAAATAATTGAGTAAATAAATTAAGCATTGCTTATCGAAACATTATCTATTTCTACGTTTCTTAAAATGTGATTCAGTCCTACGCAATTTTGTGTTAATTAACGTCAAACTTAAGTTTGAAACTTTATTCTAAATAATTAAATCGATCTTAAACTCTTAACAGAAGATTTAATATTAAGCTTTTCAACATATTATTTATCAAAAAGGGTTTTTCCTTTATTTATATTACTATTGAATAATCCTTTTTAACAGTTACTGTACTGAGATTGAAACAAAGACGTAACGAAACGAAACGAAGCGTGTGAATATCTTCTAATTTGATTGACGTCTATATGTCATTTTTGACAGTCAGCTGGAAATAAGTCTGTTTGAGACATTTAAAAAAGTGCTCACGGAGGCCGTACTTACACTCTTTTTCACCTAAAACTGCGTCCCCACAAAGCGCACTCGCTCGCGCGGCAGCCTCGCGAGCTAAATGCTTGGTCTGTGTGGTGCGGACGTGCTTCGGGGTCGAGCATGGGTCGAGCCGTTGGCTGTCGGTAAATATGACATGCTTAAAGGTGCCGGTGCCTCAGTGTGCGCTGTTCATTCGGTGTGGACGGTGCAATCATATTTTATATTTAGATACGTTATGCTCATACTAAAAGCATTTAAATCCCGTCGCCAATTACCGACAGTTGCTACGTTGCCATATCTCTGCACAAAGACGGCAATCCGTAGCGAACGCTATTGTTAGTAAGAGATAAATACATGGTTGTTTCAAATTGCGTACCCGATGTCACCCGAAGATGAAAAATAGCAGCAGCAGAAATAACACAACTATCCATCGTGAATTGGTTCGGATTTCTGATGGCTCGGTATGCCTCGCGAGGCTCGCCCACAGAACTATATCGATATAGTTCTGTGGGCTCGCCTCAGTGTCTCCGGGCTGATCGCGAAGCCGAGCCACGCCACAGATTATAAGATATATCTAAAGAGCGACGCATCCGAGGCTGCCACGCGAGCCCGTGGGCTTGGTGGAGACGCGGCTTAAGATGTGTCCTGTGACAGCCGTACCTATTTCGTAATCCACATCCACATAAAAATAGGCGATTAATTATTTAAGTTCCTGAACGGCGTCGCTAGGTGTGTACCAGTGTATTTTTTTTGCGCGCTCTACATTCACACGCATTTCGCACCCTCGAATTGCGCGTTTCCTCGTTCCGGGAATTGAGCGTCTAATGCGCGCTCTACATTCACACGCAATTCGCACCCGCGAATTGCGCGTGAATCGAGGCGCGAATTACGCGTGAACTCCACAAGGCTCCACATTCACAGTGTTCACAATTGTGTTCACAGTATAGTTCGCGCACTCGACGATGGAACTAGGTCTAAATTAAAAGTAAAAAACAAATTAAAAAGAAATGGAGGAAACGAAGATGGTAGATGACGAGTATTCATCGTAATAGAATATTTTTTATAATATTTTGTCCAGTATATGTGGTATTGGGCTAATATTTTATAAAAGTTGCGCGTGAATGTGAGCCTTTCGAGTTCGCGCGTTCGCGGCCCTTTGACACGGGCCAAAATACCGACACAGGGTGGTTAACAAGGGGCGAACCATGCGCGAACCCGCGAACGCCCTCCATATTCACACTTTCGCGCTTTCGCGTACCTATTGCGTTCGAGCGTTCGCGCGTGAATGTAAGTGCGCATAAGGCCCTCTTGCTCGTAAGTTTAACCCTAGGTTAACCTCAGGTTAAATTATTATATTACGGGCCGAGTTCACCAACAATTAATCGGACGGTTAAGTCTTAATCTGCTGTTAATCAATACATTTGACACCCGTTAAACCGCTAATCGTCCGTTGAATTGTTGGTAAACTTGGACCTAAGTAATGTCAGATTGAGAACTGACAATTTTAACAAATTAGTGAAATTAGTACCAATTTCACCATACGATGTTAACCACTTAACAGACGATTAGAGCGTTAACAGCTGTCAAAATGTATGAACTAACAGTCGTTTAACATTGATTAAATTTAACATCGTATGGTGAAATTGGTATTTATAACCTGTTAACCTGGGGTTAAAATTTACGTGCAAGTGGGCCTATAGATATAAACTTACAAAATTCGCACTCTCTCGTTATAATATTTAAAAAAAAAACACATTTCTAATGATCAAAAATAGCCCTGTGCAATATTACACAGCAGTACACTTACCTTGCGAAATATCAAAATAATATAGGGATATTATTGACCCTTACATATTTTTGATGTATGTGATACGTATACCTAGGACGTATATATGTTGGAAGTGCTTGAAATAAAACATTTTTAACTTATTTAATAATATATGAAGCTAAATAAGCTTACATTGTAACGAGAATATTTTAATCACATAATTGTATACAAAATATATCCAAAAAGTCAATTCATCACGTTCTCATCACGTTACGTTTGAATTAATACGCTCATCTCACTATTTTTATCGCGCACCTGAAGCATTTACCTTTTTGAAGAGTTTACAGGTGAAAGGGGTGCTTCAAATGCAAGGTAAAAATTACCCAGCTCCGAGGAGCTGCTTACTCTATCATTTCAACCAACCTTTTGCATTTCAATCATTTCATTAATAAACATTTACACGTTTGGTATATCTAGCGGTACCTATTTACCAACTTAATTCATATCTGACATCGCATTACTTAAATTAAAATGCATCATATTAAAGGTATCATCATAACAATATCCAAACACTTTTTTATGTTTGCTGCGCAACCCGGTGTAACTGGTGTAGGTAATATGGACACTAAACCTAAAGGTGCTTTTCCATCGGCGAGGCGAAGCGAGGCAAATCGAGGCGGCGCGAGAATTATAATTTGTATTGAAAAATTGATATTCCTACACCGTGGAAATGGGCTGGATTGGTAACGAATGTGCGTGCGAGGCGAGAATTGAAATATTTCTTGGTGCAATATTGAACCACAGTGTTTATTAAACTCTCCATCGTAAACACTATTCATCGCAGTAGGTACTTGCATGAAATTTACGTAAATAATTGCAGGGCTCTTCAGTCTATTTGTAAATTGTAAAATCACTATACGTAGCCTAATGGCGATATCGCACAAGCTCGTGATATGCGATAGTTTTTGAGGTAAATTTTTGGTGCATATGGGCCGGCACGATTCTGTTTCTCGCGCCGCCTCGTCTTGCCTCCTCGCCGGTGGAAAGGCACCTTAACTCTGTTAACCGTAAAACTTAGCTACGCCTCATCGCCACCGGGTCATGGCATGCTTTATATATCTCAATGCATTTGTTTGTTATTGCTCGTCGCCACGCAACAGAACTTGTGCTCGCCGCCGCTGCCGCCGTCGCGCAGCCTCGGCTAGGCCTATAGAGATCCATTCCGACTGCTCACATTGCTTTAGCAATAAAATACACTATTACAAAGATTTCCCTACCCTTTCTGAATATTAGGAATTTATCAGACGCACTGAGAGTCATTTAATGACGATTAAGCAATTCTTTACAATCAGATTAAAGTCATTTTTAGTGACGACTTTTCATACACAAATAATTATCCCTAAAATGTCTCTGAGTACGGCGGTATGAGTGAACCCTTCGTTTACGATCATTTGTAATGCGACACCTTTCTTATTTCGTTTTTGCGTCTTTACTATTAAGTATTTACCTACATTTGTGACAGCATTGCTTGTAGTCAATTCGATAATTTAGACAAGAACATCAGACGAGTTGAGAATTTCGTCCTCCTTTTATAATTTTGTAAAAAAGCATAGTAATGAGGCCTAATGAGTTTAATTTTAATTAAAAGAACTACTTAATACATATTAGACATGCAACGGCGGTAGCTAGCAACGCGAGTAGGTAGGTATACTTGTTTATAGCGTAATATGACAATTAGCCTAAGAGCAGTTGTTGCCCACGTACGGGGTCCCGTCTTCTTTCACAAAGTTATTCACAAAACGGTGCGTGTAGCGTGTTCTAGACAGTCGTAGGTGACGGGGCACATTCTGGCGAAGGAAGGTCATCGGAGGGGCACACGAACAGCTGGTCAGGGAACAGGTCGCCGCGCACGCGCAGCGCGCGCGCCAGCGCCGGCGCCACGCGGTGCTCCAACGCGCCGATCTGCAGCCCGTCCGCCCACACCACCCACTCCGACGGCCCGTGCACGATGCGCAAAGAGCACTGCGAGGATATCAACATATTAGCGCCTTCGAGCAATGTTAGCGCTCTGGGCTGCTCTGCGTAGTGATAGCTTTGAATGGTGAGAAGATTCGATCATTATTATCACTCTGGAGGAGCCGATAGTATGTTGGCGAACGAACTGGGCTTTTGGTTAATAAAGCATGCGATTTTAAGTTCAGCAGTCCAGCGCCTCTATCCTAGGCGGTAAATTTCAAATCGTATTTGACCTGGGCCTCTAGTCTAGGCGGTAAAAACCATATCGTCTTTGACCTGTTATCGTATCTATTGTCAACGTTTTGATAACTCCTATTTACTTCATAATAATGGCGGCCGAATTAAAAGCAATAACATAACAGGTCAAAGACGATATGGTTTTTACCGCCTAGAATAGAGGTCCTGCGCGATTGTCTGTACCCAAATACACAAAGGTATTTTTAGTCTCAATGATACTCGTGGTAATCACCAACATTACAACGTTAGATATATTCACTTTTTTAAAGTAAATTACTAGATGGCCACTAAGTCGTAACGACGAGTTAATTCACTGTGTGGCACTGAGCGATCATGAAAGTACAGCAGTAAGTTGACGACGTGCTAGCCTAGTTGGTAGTGACCCTGCCTACGAAGCTAGCGGTCCTGGGTTCAAATCCCGGTAAGGGCAGATATTTGTGTGATGAGCACGAGTATTTGTTCCCGAGTCGTGGATGTTTTCTATGTATTTAAGTATTTATTTCTCTATATAAGTATTTATATCGTTGTCTAGTACCCATAGTACAAGCCTAGAGCTTAGTTTGGGACTAGGTCAATTTGTGTGAGATCGTCCCTTGATATTTATTTATTTATTTATTTATTTTAATAATATTAAGCAAATGGACCCGATTTCCAGTTTGTGGCACTAAAATGCCCGTAGAAGAACTTGAATCCAAGGCCAAGAGGAACAAGAATATCTATATATTTGTTAATGATATAGAAAAAAAAAATAATTAATCTCCAAAATCTCCTCCTTTTTTGACGTCTGGTAAAATTGTCATACCTTCGTGCCTGGTACGAGTGCGGCGGTGCGCTGGCGGCGCTCGGCGCCCCACATCGCGTCGCGCGAGTTGAATATCACCAGCTGGCGCGTGCGCGTGCTTTCGTCGTGCGCGCGCACGTTGACGTGTAAAGGCGTTCGCGGCGGCGGCCACTCGCGCGCTGCCTCCTGCAGGTTAATCGCGAAGGAGTGTAGCACGGGCCGCAGTCTGCGAAAACAAAGAGAGGTTTTCACAACCGTCGTTTACAAGCAACTATACTTCAAAGGTGTAATTTCGCAGTCGACCGCAGACGGTAACGGCAGATGGTAACTTCAGGCGTCCGGCGCCTGCTCCTACCGTCTGCCGTTGCCGCGTCTGCGGTCATGATTCCGCACCCGACCGCACGCAATAGACGGCAATGAAGTCCAAAAACTTCGTGCACGACCGTTCCGCGGGGTTTCTGATATTGGGAGAGGCGAGTCAGATGATATTACGAACGTGGCAACTTGCCACTGGCAATAAGGTGAGCAGTGCGCGTGATTTCTCCTGCTACACCGCGCGCTAGTCAACGTTTCGATGCCTAGGTAGTTCCCGCCATCGCACCGCCTGACAGCCCGCGGAACGGTTGCACAGGAACATGTTGGACTAGCAAGGAGTGTATTTATCTATAGATGTATTGCTAGTATAACTGAAAATTTTTCACTATACCAAAAACATTAATATATTGCCATATAGAAATATATTGTAGGATTGATCATAAAAATACATTTACCAATTTAGTATGGGGAGTGATAATTATGCCAAGTATATCTTCGAATAGTTAATTATGCCAAATAAGATCTCATATCATACTGCAAGCTTTAGGGCATGCACGAAAACACACAGCTTAAGATCTACTATTCAAATTTAGCCCGTTATGAGTAACTCTAAATAACAGTATTCCTCACAAATATTGGTAACAACGTACGAAGGAAGCCCAATTAACACAACTACATAAATGATGTTAAATGAACCTATTAGGTACACAAATGTGTGAAGGGCAACTAGGAGCAAACCAAGTGAACACCTACTTAGCTCTATACCTATGTGTCAATAGTATTTACGAGTAGAAGCTGATATTTATTTGTCATACCTTCCGTGTATTACTAACTGGTGTCCCGGAGGAATCCCGTTAGGCAACAACGCTGAGACGTTGGGATGCCAGCTCGGTTCCTTGTCCAAAGGCGGCGCGTCTAGACTAGCCCTAAATGGTACCTGCAAAAATATAACGAAATAACACAAATGTCTAAAAACCAAATATTTTTAAGAGGCCACTATCATAAAGTCGGTAGTTCCGCGATCTGGATCTCAATAACCATAACGCCTATATAGATGTGTCTGTTCTTTGGACATATCAAACTTTATCATATTTTCTGTGAAAACACGATTTGAAACAAAGTTCTCGATAGTTTTATTTTTCAAACATGAAACAATACGATCTTAAACAAAGATTTTTGATTCCATAGTTGAGTATTTATAACTTTTTAATCCAGTTAAACATTTTTTTAAATAAATATTGTGTTCAGATAGCAAGGATCACCTCATAAGTTATTCAAGTGTGTCCAAAAGTCACGTCGAATCGAACGCATCAGCCTGTCGATAATGTCAACGGACCGCAATTTTCCGAAATTGTACGTCTTCCGATGCGTGCCGCCATTACCCTACGACACTCTTCCTATCCACGCTTGTATGTTGTTTTTTAAGCACATACCATGAACATCGCACGGCTAATTACAACTGTGCGTCACGCTAGCAATGATTGCTTTATTTGATTGAAATTTTTATCCGGCCAACACCACAAACTAATTCGATCCGATGCGTACGATGCAAACCTGCGGAACTTACGTTCATTCATATCTGAACCTGAACCTGCAAGTCGCGCTCGCATATTCTCGAGGCATCTTCGCCTTGAAAAAACCTCGTCTCGTCAAACAGCGTTTCGGTGTGCCTCGCCAGGGTACACCTAGAGCCCTACAGCCAACATGACGGTCTGGAGTTTTGTCTGGAAACTAACCTCCTCTGGCTGCGGGGCCAGCATGGGATACGCCTCAGCCTTCTGCACGCTGAGGTTGGCGTCCCGCATCCCCGTGACCTGGAGCCAGGTGCCGCCCAGCGGCTCGGGGCTGCGATGTGCGAAACTGCAGTAGTGCTCGCCGTCCACCGCCCACAAAGTCTCCGTTTCCGCCACGACGGCCTCTATCGTGAACGGACGACCCATCTTAAAGGGAAACGACCTGGAATTAAGTCAGAATAATAAGTAGGTATTAAGTCTTGAAACTATGTAAGTAGGTACCTATGCAGTAAAATGTGCGTGAGACATGAACGCGGCGCGTTATACGGAAATGGCCTTTTGCCCCGATTTAGGGGGTGGGAACATTATGGCCCGGAACTAAATTAGTATAGATTTTATTTAACAGCTACGCGATTTAAGCGTCGGTTTACAATTCTCAGTCAAGAAAACATAAACAACGCATGCATAAAGTGAATTGGTACCTCTTACAAATCTAAAGATTATTAGATAAAAAGAATGATATTACTATAAGTACTACGAGTATATTAGTAGTTAATTTACGTCAACCAAAGATGAATTCACTGTGCCGCCATATTATGTACCTTACCTACCACTTAATTGTCCTCGACCCCGAAACCTGGATGCTTGGCTCTTAATGGGCGTCTATTAGCTAGTGCGTTAGGTCAATGTTAGTACGAGTATGTACGTGTGTTAGCACCTTAGCACTTCATAAAGGAGCAAATAATTTGCAGATGACCTTAAAAATCGGTTGCTATTATTTATTAGACGTTTGTATCTTAGTGTCTAGTCCCACTGCTGCACGGGTAGAACAAGTTGTATTTTCTCGCTTATCGTTCAGTGCTTCTCTATTGTTACTGACTAGATAGAAAGGGAGATCCGAGCGATAACCAATAAGTCGCTGACAACTTGTGCGAGCCGCACTGGGCAAACGCGACATGACTCCAAAGGTTTTTATCTTATCACCTCCAAATACAAGTAAGTAGATACTTACTTGTATTTTACACGCGTTATCCTGATCAACGAGGTTCAAAGTTTGCATAGGATCTACATAGATTAGATACTTATGAGATATACCTGCCTATAGTCGGTGCGTACGGGGGAAATAATATCTGCGGCGGATAAGTAGCAAAATTAGCGGCACGAAACGGCGGCGACGGGTTTTGGCGTTTACCTATGAGCCATATGTCAATGCCATACCTGTTGGTTTTAAAATCACCTTTTATTCTACTTTTTGTTTTGATATTTTTATAAAAATGTATATCAGTATTCATGTATGCGTTATTATATAATACTTTTGTCACTAAATTATATAACTCAGAATAAACCGGTATTGGTATTTTGGAGCATCTATAGCAATATAGTATAGTATAGTATGTTTGTACAGCGTTCCGTGAGTCACAAAAACGGTACTGGCTGAAAATCAGCGCTGTAGGTAGGTATCTGACACCTCAGCATAATGCTGAGCCAGTGTCCGATTCGCTACCGCGAGGACACACACTCCGTGCTGTTTCTATCACATTGTTTGTTTTCTTTCATTTGTCTATTTGTGTGTCTTCTGTGTAGTGAATAAATGTATTTCTTCTTCTTCTCATAGGCATGTCAATTCCATACAAATTGTCAGTTTTTGAAAATCGTATACGTTAGCATTATGCATCTTGTCTAGCCTCTCAGGGCCTTTATTCTAGGCGGTAAAAACCATATCAGCTTTGACCTGTTATGGTACCTATCTATTGTTTCTAACTCAGCCGCCATTGCTGTCAAGTAGATAGTAGCTACCAAAACGTTAACAATACAATAACAGATTAAATACGATATAGTTTTTACCGCCTAGAATCTCGGACCAGGTGGCTCAGTAGACTGGGACACTTCATACAATTCGTACTGCACTATAATACTCACCTAAAGGCCGTGGTCTCCTCGGGCCCCCACTTGCCGAGGCGCCGCGTGTTGCGCACCACGTAGCACTGCGGCACGCGCACGTTGAAGTGCACCGCTATGTCGGCGTCGGGACCGGGCGCGCCGGACCCTATGTTTATCGCAAACCTAAAACACACATATAGAATTGATATAAGTAAGTTGGTAGGAATTATACAAGTTCTTCGAAGACCGACCCACGTGAAGATTGACGAGGACAAGCGGGGGCGCTTTTCTCTTAAAAGACCCGTTAAAAGCGAGTCGCACTCTCGCACTGAGGTTTCCGTACCGCCGCTAGGTATTATATTCGATTTGGTTTTTTTTTATGGCATGGAGAAAGCATGCGAGCACTCAGGCCACCTGATGGTAAGTGGCATCTGAGACCCATAGACATTTGAAACCTCAAGACTACAATCTCGAAACTGGAATCCTAAGACTTCAAATGCGTTGCCAACCTGAAGACTAAGATGGAATGCCTCTATGCTAGTAATTTCACCGGTTGTCTTATCCCAGCACCGGAACACAGCAATGCGCAATGCGCAAGGCAATAATTGATAATTGTATTGTATGCAATTATTTTGTTGCAATAATAGTGTTTAAGAATTGTACCAAACGTAAGGTTTAGACTGAGCAATTTTTTATTTCCTCAATTTTATTGTATGGAATGTGCAAGAAAGTTGTATAATGTAAATGGGCCTTTAGGATGATTCGGGAAAAGGTTTGGCTTGTCTATTATTGCACAAAAAAAATACTGACCAGTATTATAAATAGCTATACTTTTTAGTACCTTTGTTGCTTTAACGCCTTTGACATATTCGTACACCTACCTAGTTTTTCATTACAATCATTACACAAAGTCAAATTTGTTCTTAATGCTGACAGTAGGTACAGTCGAGTTCATAAATATGTGTACCTACACTTTAGTAACTTGTCATTTTAATCGAAGTGAAAATAAATCTATGGCTGTAAAAACATGACATTAAATAGACATTATGGTAGTAAAGTGTACACATATTTATGAACTCGACTGTACAAAGGACGTTACGTAGATACCTTTAAAAGGTACCTATTGGGTACTTATCCACCGATATGAACGTAAAACCATAAAAACGCAATAATACAGGCAAGTAAAAATACAAGTCAAAATGATTTCGCTTTATAGCAAATCCAAGATATCATTATCGCGAAACCTGCAATGGCAATCTAGCCAATTTGCAAATGCAACTAACGTTTTTCTTTTATGTCGTTAAAAAAATATGGAATGACAGTTGACCGTGGTTTATTGTAACGCACCCGAGAATGTCATCCCACAATCCACTCCCAATCCCAAACATTTAGAGCGATAGAAAAGAAAAACGTTAGTAGTAGCGTTAGTAGTTAGTAGCGTTACCTTAGCGTTTACGTCTTAGCTAGGGCCTCAGACTTCAGAAACGAGTCTTACGAGACTTAAGAGTCTTACCTCTTTTTCTACATTTTGACCCGATTATTACTTGTATGGTTACCTTGTTGCAGAAAGTCAGTGACAATAAATTACTATCTTATGAAATTATTATGTTAGGGTATATTTTGTTTATATTTTGTTGTAAGTCATGACGTGACGTAATATGGCGGCACAATAGTCAATATTACCATGGCAAGTCTTCTGAGGGCGTGCCGGTGCAAAGGATGTGTGAGCCCACTGCCAGCGGCTCGGTCAGCACTTGCTCGAACCGCACGTCGCGCGCCTCTGACAGCTGGCACTGCAACAAACGCAACCGAACCGTAAACATCAGCCCAAAACAATCATTTAGGTACTCGTTCACATTCCTATATCGTTTTAATTTTAGCGCACTTGTTTTGACCATGCTCCGCAACTCTTGTTTGTGACAGAGACTTGAGCCGAAAACGCTCTGAGATTAGAGGCGGCGCGGTGCGGCGCGTTCTATACTATAAACGCCTTCGCAACGCTTTTTAGTATGGGAACGCGCCGCACCGCGCCGCCTCCGGTCTCAGTGCGTTTGCTGCCTTAAGGTTACAAATGTTCCAACGAAATTGACGCGAGTGGAGCTAACCCCCATGTGCTTCTGTTTAGTCCACGAGAGTAATATACTCCTTAATCGATTCTCTAATAAGTTCATGGTGATTGTTTAAAACTCGACTCGATTTTTGAAACTAAGTCATTAATTAAGGAAAAAATCAATAAAAAATTCGATTAGGTACACATTCACGAATTTCATTCTCAATTGTGGGATTGTAAAGTTATTTGAGTATCAAAAATATGATTCTAAGATTAAAATTAAATTACAGGATAAGAATAATAAATATAAATATATTTACGCGTTAGCTTCTATTTCTATCATAAACTATGCCAAGGCAATCGCCTTTCACGCTGGTGCGTCCGACCGATTAGATAAACCTGCAACGGATTTTAATAAAATTAAAGAGTGTACATAAATGGCATCCTTGGCTCCGAATGACTACAGTCATGAGTGTCATGATTACCATGACAATATATTTCCTGGTCTTAAATACTGAAGGTGTCGTCGTTCAAAAAATATTAGTTTACAAATCCAACAATTTGTGCAACGGGCTCTATAAACATATAGGTATTTATGAAAACATATTTATGCGACGTTCGTCACTTACGTTTTATAAAAATCATACTTAAGTCACAAATCACAATCGCATTCATACCGAATTCAAGATTATAATAGGGTTTTCACAACACTGCTCGGAAATATGGCCATAGATGGTCTTGTTTGGGGTCACAAAACGTCACTTATAAGGACAGACCAAGAATGTTTTTGTCGGCGTGTTTGCTGATTGGTCGAGAACATTGTTGTCCAACTTTAAGAACCAATGAAGATCAATCAATCAATTTTTGTGTCATAGCTCCTTAAAATGAAAAATTGAAATCGACCAATCAGAACACACTATTTTGTGTCGTAAAATATTAGGTGTATTTTTGCTAAAAGATACACAGACTAAAAACTATGTCACTGCTTTTTTTTAAATGTAATTCAAACTTGGCCCCTAATCTCGAACCACTAGAGATGAAATTACATGGGAGATATGGCGAAACAAATACAATTTTATATGGAGTTGACATCTTCATCTCGCATGTTAGTTTATTAATCTCGAGTGTGACCAGAATAGGGGTCCAGATTAAAAAAAAAGTTATCTATGGTAAAATTGGCGGTGATGTCACATGTCAAATTAACATGAATTCAAATTTGAGTTTTGAATATGAGTTTTTATTTTATTTCCTCTCAGTAGTTGTGAAAAGCACTATGTCTGCCTCGGTAGAAAGTGCAATTTATGGACTCGTACACTAGAGGGCCTCAACTACGTTTCAGCCCTCTATATGACTCGTCCAAAAATCGCGTACTTTCTATCCTCTGCAACAATGTACTATACCTACGTATTTGAATATCGAAAGTTAATATATATCTAAAGTTAAAAATATCGAAGTCCAACATATCGAAAGTTGAAACATCGAGCGGTTACTATGCCGATGTTTGAAATATCGAACGTACCTGCTGAGTACCTAACTTTGTATTTAAATATCGAAAGTTGATAGGTAAATCTAAAAACAACCCTCTATCTATAACCATCCATTACGGTTCAAAAGATACAGCTCTTTAAAGTTAGGACGGACCGGCAGCGTAGGCATATCAATAAGGTCCCATTGGGCTCCCTTTATGTACGGAAGTCTAAATAGAAGAAGGCGGCCTGAATAACGTACACACAGAGTACATACGTAGGTACGACGTTAACTGTAGAGACTTAACGGCATGTTTACGATATTCGGGCTTGGCGATAACTGAGTCGCAACGTAAATTGCCTCTTGTTACAATTATAATGACGAATGCACGACTCAGGAGCTTTGACCTGTGCCGTCATTGTTGTGGTGGGCAGCGGGCACCTAACTTTATGATCTCATCCGGACAATGAGACCTGTTAAGGAACAATACAGGCGACTTATAAGAACAGTCAATCTTATACATTGACGCGGCCAGAATTCTTAATTCGATTCGCCATCCAGCTGAGGTTTAATCCAATAATAAAAATAATATAGGCCAAAAAGCCCCTAGGTATAGGGCGTTAACCAGGTTACCCCAAAGCTTTGCGTGTTACCAAGTAATCAATGGTATGGTATGGTAATAATAGTAGGTAGCGTTCCTTTTGGGGAAGAGCACAATGAACTGGGTCGTAGGTCACCCCAGCCCGCCTTATTTAAGGCCTTAATATTGTTGCTGACATGTATTTGGAGGTGGAGAAATCGCATTATTGCTAATGTTTATACTCCCTGGGAACTAGGCTACTACTTATACCTTTGTATAGTATAGGCTAGACAGTATGGTTAATTTAAATGATAGTATAAGAACTACCAATCAACTAGCTTTATTGATCATAGGTACGAACGTGTCTAATTCTTCAAATCTTTTTAAGTCTGTGGTTAGGTACCTACATGTATTTTATTTTAATTTACAATTTATTTATTTATGTAAGTACGTATTTTTTCTATATTTAACTGCTTAGTTTTTTTTTTCTCTTATGCAACGGTTTTCCCGTTGCCCCCCTTAAAATTATAAATGTGGAATGAGTCAGATTCACAAAACGAATGAAATCTCAAAGCGGACGCAGTCACGGGGAAAAAAAACTAAAAACAAAACTCATCATTCGTTCAAAAACATCGAGCATTTAGTGACATCATTTTCCTCCTTCGTCGTCCAAATCGAAGAAAAAAGCTGAACGAAAATAATGTTGTGAGTTGTGTGGGTTACGAGTATATAAAAACAGTAACTATTTTCGCCCAAGTCCATGAATATTCTGAATGCTGAATGTTTACGATTCGCATCGCTCGCTAAATGTAGAGTTTAACGACTTCTTATAGGTATGTTTTGAATGATCTCTCATTGGCCCCTATCAGAATTAAGTATATGTAGATTACATGTTATCACGACTCCGTCCGCGTAGAAGTCGTCTATCGCTACTTGTGGTAAGTACCCATCTCCTCTTGAGGTTCAAGCTATCTCCATACCAAATTTCATCGAGATGGGTCAGCGGTTTAGCCGTGAAAGCGTAGACAAAAGTTACTATTCCAAACAAGCCAAGTAACAGCCAGCGTAAAGAAAACATTTAAGTGTGTAGATACTAATCAGATCATAGATCTATGGGCCTAAGCAAGAAGCATAACGCTTACGTTGGCGATTTTCGAAAACTGTCATAAATCATAATGTATGCAATTGACTTAAGGGCGGCCGACGTGGTGGATCGTCAACGTTAACATTATGCATATTGTCTAAGCTCCCTGTTACAATATCGCATGCATACGAGTAGCTCTTCCAGATAGAGACCCGTAATGATCATACGCATAAGTATAGAAATAGAGAAATCCCTTACCCATACCTATTGGGCATTTTTCTTTTATTGTAGCTTTACCACTTCATTGTATGGACCAATTGGACCAAAGTGTATGAAAAGCCACTAATTCTACTGAATTTGTTATGTTATGAGAGGCGTAACATACGTGTAGGTAGGTTGGCAAATTTAAGTTTTGTCGGCATTTGGCGGGTAGGTACCTACTATTATGAATGTAACGTATGGAAACATTTTATTGTACAAAACACAGAAACTCAAATAAAATATTTACAGAATAGGAATGTACAAAGGCGAACTTATCCCTACTCCTAGTCCTAAAACTTGATAGCTAAAAAATGTATTTAGGGTCTCTCTTCCACCTTGACAGGAAAGGCAGCCGTATTGATAAGATAACCAACCATAGATAGGTAGGTATGTTAACGATATGTTATGGTATGTTTAGGTATGGGGTGTGGTTCTTTAAAGGCCCAGGTCAATATTTAAATTCCGTCACCCTTGGGAAACCTTTCCTTCCTTAGGCTTGGTCCTTATCCTTAGTGCGATTGATCTATATCTCGTCTAGAAGCTTTTAAATAACATTTTGATAGCGAAATAGAACTTATCTTTTTTATAATCTTATAGATAACTATTACGAATAGGTACCTTTTACCACAAATAAAAATAATAATACCAATTACTGTCAGTTGTAATTTACCAGAGTGTATGGCACTTGGATCTCGGAATCACTGTCGTTAGATGGCGGGCGCGCACGGCAGAAAAGCCGTCGACAAAACGCGCCGCAGCCGCACCGGTCTCCGCACACCATCGCACTTCACCGAAACTACACTTTATTACATAGAATACAATTAGATTTATTTCGTTTATTCGCTCGGTCGTCCGCCGACGCTGTTGAAACCAAGACAGCCGCTCGCACACTAAAATATCCGCTCATTCAGCCGCCAGTCATAGCGTTTACCACACCGACCGCTTTATAAACATACCAAAAGCATTGAAATAACCTGTTGTCGTCATGTTTGTTGTTGTGACTCAATAATCTCATGCTAATTATGATGCATTATTATTCCAGTATGTAGGTAGGTACTCCTAGACACAAATTTTACAAAGAAGTTAACGAATGTTAGTCAACCTAAATTTATTATGCCATCTGTACCATTTGGCGTCACGTAACTAAGGCGTTTCTTGGTTAAACATACTAATTAACTGATGCCACACTGGCGCCATCTTTTGACTGACACAAACAATAACTTTAACAACACAATCAGATGTTTTGAGCTTTCCTCAAATAAAACGCACCTAAACAAACCTAATTTCCATATAAAAGATGAATTTCAAAAGATAAATTACATATTAACCGGCTTTCCACTTATAGCAATCACTAAATATTATGCAAATAGCCGTGAAACACAAACTCATATTTATTTGTTTACGTTTTATTACACCCACTTCAAAGGTATTTAATGGTTTAAGGAGTCGTTTAGGCAAGAAAGTCTGAATACAAACTAATTATATTCCCGTATTGTAGAGGATTCTATGACAACATAAGTAAATTTTCCATGTTAGGTATAGATTCGGATTTAACACTAACCTCAAAATCAAAGGCATCCTCAGCAAAGTCGTAATCAGAAAATTCGCTTGTTTTATAACCCTCCTCAACGTGGCAATCCATTTTAACACAATTTACGCATTTCAGAGAATCCACGGGCATTGGTAGTTAAACACTTATCTCCTTAATTTTGACATCGAACTCGACGTTCTTGGTTAACGTTTATCACTGCCTTATACTACCTATAGCGTTATAGGCATGTCAGCGATGGCGCAATGCGGCTTCAACGAGTATAGGTAGGCAACAGGTTTTGTCTCTTTTGTCACTACAACGAATAACAAGGACCAAACATAGGTGTCTTAATAACAAGTCAACATCGAATCGGCCCGCGCAATTAGATTAAAAATGGTGGTGCATTTAATGGGTTATTGATGATTATATTTTAAATACCTATAGCGTTAATGTGTTATCACGGGTGATGTTCGGCGGTTACGACGGACCCGATATTAAACAATATTTTTAGTTAGTACTTCTGTACAGTCTAATAAAATTCAACACCTTCTTACATGCATATACAGGTGTCCCAGAACTTGACGTTTTCAATATGTTATTTAGTTTATTTTTGGATTAAACTGACTTTACAAATATCTATCTTAAATAGTTCATGTCTGTTTATATCTTGATTAATTTTACTACTTTGGCTTGTATTAGTCGACTATTCTTAGTAGTTTCAATCAACCTACTATGGTGGAAACTACTATGATGTTTTCCCACTGTTTTATTTTACATTTTTTTTAATGCATTACCATATTAATGATATAAATGCGAAAGTAGCTAGCTGAACTGTCAGCTATGCGGTACGATGCCGACACGGTTAAACCCAATGGTTAGCACGGATGCATTAAAAACGTTTAGATTGGTACCAATTGTTAATGGAATTTTCTATGGTGGATCAATCTTGATCCCCGGGGCCTTAAGATATGTTTTTTAATACTTACTGTCCTCGAAGACCCCTAAGCTCTAGTGGGACTTGTCTGGGCGTGTCTGTCGTATGTGTTCCGGTAAGACAACCGGTAAAATTATCATAGAGCTGTCATTAAGGCATTTCATCTTAGTTCTCGGGGTTGTTACCAACATAACTGCTTTGAACGCCACTTACCATTTGGTGATTTTCGTTTGCCATTTCCATACAAAAGCTTCCTACATACTTTTTTGTATTTCGATCTTAATAAAAACTAACGGAACATTGAGTTTTTAAACGCCAGGGAGATGATAGTATGGAAAATTGTTTCTTAAACAAATAAAAGACCAATAGATATTTCCTTCTTTTTATTTTGCGTCGGATATAACGTCGGATTTATGTTATTGCTCCTCAGATTCTTCATCTTTTACGTTTTTGATTGCATAGGTATAATATTACTGGTGATGCTGCTGTGTTTCTGGAACCTCCGGGAATAAGTTCAAGACTTTTGATCCAAAGAGATAATATTTTTATACTTATAATTGATAAATAAGTAAATTACGTCCCATCCTCAGCATTGAAAATAATCCCATTATCTTCTTACTTCTTCTCATATATGATCATTTGGAAGACCTCTTCATTGTAACAGGCGGTGCCTGTAAAAATGACGGTAAAGTTTATACCAGAACTTAGCTTTAAATTGGTTTATGCTATCTAAGAAAGCATAATAACATTTCATTTTTGCAGTCGCAGTAGGCCTTTTTACTCAGCTGCTCAAATCGTAGATTAGTTTAGTTTATTTATTCATCAATGTAATGTTACAATATGTGGAGATTGTTGAGAAATGCCCATGTCCAGGAATGGACGTCCTTCGGATGATATGATAGTTGCATTGCATTTCAAAGTATACGAAATTAGATTGAGATCGTCAACAACATCAACATTATTAAATATCAAATAAATTGAGAATTTAAATGTCGCGATGATCGATCGATAGGTAGCGGATAATAACCACGCAGATTTTTGAAGACAAAGAAGGCCTTTCCGAGTTGAGGTGAAAAATTAAATAACATACTTCATTTGAAAATTTGTTAAATTTTTTGTTCACATTTTAATAATTATAATAAATAAGTGTATGCTTTGAAAGTAAGTTGGCGGCTCGCCTAATTGGAACATGTTTAGCGTAAAATAGCATTATGTAGTTGAAAGCGTACCAGGTGGGGATGCGCGGCGCGCACGTGCTGCAGCAGCTTGGCGCGCGTGGCGTACTGGCGCGGGCAGGCGGCGCACGCGGCCGGCGCCACCGCGCGCCGCGCGCCCAGCAGCGCCGGCGCGCCCGCCAGCGGCGTGTCTGCACACCACACAGGGCTGTTACAGCTTGCAGCGTTCAAATACTACATATTGTTCATTCTAAATACTTGCTTTTGAAATATTGTGGCACATTTACATGTGACAACCGCTGAACAGAAATATTTAATAAAAAAGATAAAGAACCTCCTAATTTTTTTGAAGTCGGTTGAAATTACAAATTACATCTAGGTCCCTATTTCACCATCTTGACAATGTCAGGTGACAGGTGACAATTTGGTATACATGTCAAAGTTAACACGCTGATACATCACTGGGATTCATATAAGCTGTGCCATGTACACTGAAATGTCACCTGTCACCTGTCATTGTCAGTATGGTGAAATAGGGGGCAGGGACCCGTTTTATAAAATCATGTAACTTGTAATACAAGTGGAAATCTCTTTTTAATACGTATTGTTGAAAGGAGATTTCCGCTTGTAATACAAGTTAAAACCTTACGTGCAACGGGCCCCTGAACACAGGTTTTGTCAGGTACGTAAATGAGTTGGGAGAACTCTTTAGCCCCGCCAGCTCCGGTACCAGTCCTCGACCGTTGACGCTGGCTACTTTGACTCTATGATGAATGCTCCACTATCCGGAGAAAATTGTTAAAAAAAAATAATTAAAATGTGCGTAAAGCTGCGCGTCCACGGAATCGAAATCGGAACGTACAAAGCGAATGGATTTGTTGTTTTGTATTGATTTCTATGAATACTGACTGAAATCAATAAAAGCAACAAATCCGTCGGCTACGTACCGAATTCCACTTGAGCAACTTTAGTATCCGATATTACGGCAACCATCAAATATTTGGCTGCCATGTATTTTTAACCGACTTCAAAAAAAGGAGGAGGTTCTCAATTCATCGGGTTTTTTTTTTTTTTTTTTTTTTTTTTTTATTTATGTTCCCCGATCACTCGAAGACCACTGGACCGATTTGAAAAAATTTTTCGTTGTTAAACTGGGTATACTTTCTAGTTGGTCCCATTGTCACCACGTCAGAATCTGATGATGGGATCATGGAGAAATCAAGAGAACTGCTCAAATATTATAGGCACACCTATAGCGATTTTGGTATTTTTCACTGTAACTCATGCATTTGCTTTTGAAAAGTACTATATGGTGAAGTGGAACTGATGATGAAGACCACAGATGGCCACCGGAACTCCTTAACGGTACCTATTTCAAGGGTGGCGATAAGATATTTCGATAAAGGAAGTTGAGCGACTATGACGAAGCACATTTAGGTTTAAATATGACTATGACATTCCCGCGGCGTTGTCTGCGGCGAGCTTGAAATGTTCTATAGTTTCTTATTAATATTTAGAAGTGGAGCTACGTAACAGCATAAATAGGATCACTAAAAAGTATAAAATAAAATAAATGTTTAAAAAAACAAAAAACCGCCTTCAAAAAGCAAAAAATTACTTCTTTAAAATGGTAGGTAAATAGGTCAGTCCAACTGAAGTCGGCGTCCAACAATATTTTAACCAAAAGCAGACTTCAGTTGGACTGACCTATTTACCTACCATTTTAAAGAAGTTATTTTTTGCTTTTTGAAGGCGGTTTTTTGTTTTTTTAAACATTTATTTTACAACAAAACGCAATTTAACTATAACAAAAAACTAATGGACACTGAAAATTTATTTGACATTAAATTCACGTGATCATTGTATAACTATAAGTTGTAAAGGGCAAGCGCAGCGTGGAACGACCGCCTGCACGACGGACAGATGAACTAATAAAGGTAGCAAGAAGAAGGTGGATGCAGGCCGCATAGTTCTCGCTGGAAATCAAAGGGGGAAGCCAGTGATGACTACGGGCTGGAATAATGATGATATTGATGATGATAAGGTTGTATGTTCAGTAGTTACCGGGGTGGTGCGCGCGCATGTGCCGGTCGCGCTTGTCGGCAGCGCGGTAGAGCTTGTGGCAGGCGCCGCACGGGAACACGCGCTCGCGGCGCTCCAGCGGCACGCGCGCGCCCGCGTCGCCGTGCACGCGCCACAGGTGGTTCACCAGCATGCCGCGCCGCTAGCAACAATCACACACATATACTTGTAGGTCGAAAAGAGAATCGCCTCCGATCAGGGGAATTTAGAGAAGATTAATACAAATACTGCCGTAATACTCTTACCAAAGAAGACGTCTAAGTGCATAGTAATAGTAAAAGCATTTTAAAAATGTGATGTGGTTACCAATACAGCATAGAATGCTTCGACTACTACATTGCATAACCGCCTTCTGCATTGGTATTACGTCAGTAAAGGTATTATGAAGTCGCGATTAGAATGGGATTCGGAAGTACCGTTAGCACAACAGTACTTATAATATAATTAATAAATATAATCATAAGTTAATCTATGATATCTTCATAAGTACTTTCAGGGCAGACACAGACAACATTTCCCAAGAATAGAGTTGAAGTATGTAGTGTCTGTTTATGGTAAAGCATAGTTTGTAAATCTATTATCTGATTTACAAACTATGCTTTACCATAAACAGACACTACATACTTCAACTCTATTCTTGGGAAATGTTGTCATTTGTTTTACTTATAATACCTAATATCTAGCCATATTTCACAAATCTGTCATTATTTTTCACTATTCTCGTTATCGAATCGCAGTACCTATCAAAAACTACATTCACACTACATAAATCCTGTTAAAGTATTTTAAACGGTCGGTGCCGAAAAATTATCTTCATTGTATTAACATATTTAACGAAAAAGATAATACGAAGGTTCTTCTTAAAACTTATCGTACTAGTATTAAACACTAATTTATTCATTTCTATTTTAGTCGTGCCAGGTGATGATTCTGATGATACAGACAGCTCTGATAATGATGGTGTTATGAGTGAATTTTTGATAGTGTTTCTAAAAGTAATTACAACATTTGTATTTTATTAAAGTAATATAATTTGTGTTTTTTTTCAAGCTTTAAAACATCATTGTACTTAAATAAGTATTTTAATTTATATGCACACTCTACGATTGACAATGTCATTTCATGTATTAATTCAATAACGACATATGTGCTCCATCCCATTCTACACGCGGTTTTATAATACATTGGACCGTACCAACACTGCAGTTCATTATAGTAGCTGTACTGACAGGTATCCTATACGGTAGGTACGAAGTTTTGTTTCCCAACCGTTTCAATTGTTCCAAAAAATCATGTTAGATTTTTTCTTCTGAATCTCTTAACCTACAGAACCTGAAGTTTAGGTTAGATTAGGTTAGGTACGAAGTTTTGTTTCCCAACCGTTTCAATTGTTCGAAAAAATCATGTTATTTTTTTTCCTTCTGAACCTTTTAACCTACAGAACCTGAAGGTTAGGTTAGGTTTGTTTTATAATAATCCAAGAAAATTAAACGGTTCCAGAATAAAATGATTTTCAAAGTTGAAAATTCAAACAAACGAAACAGTTGGGCAACTGAAATTCGACTGTGGTAAGTAACCCTGCTGACAATAGCAAGTAAATAAATAAATAATTTACTCATGTGAATGAAATCGACGATTATTAAAATACTTAATCGGAAAGGGGTTTCTAACTGGGCCGCAGTTTTCTGTAATTTGTAGGCATCTTGCCTTAATTTCACAGGCTCATATATTTCTCCCATCTATCTAGGTAGCCCACACTAACCCACTGCAAGGCTTAACCTTTTGAACGCCATACGTCGAATATAAAATGTGCCACCCACACGCCAAACATGTTTGCTATGCTATGCAAATTACACCTTATTGCTACCAAACAAAGTCTATTTTAATCTTGAACTCTTGTAGGCTGTGGCCGACGTGGCGTCAGTGGCACGACTTTTAGTTGACGGTCAGAGCCGACTGTGGCGTTGAAAAGGTTAAGTCTCTCTCTCTCACACCAAAAACCGCATTGCCCTGTTCAGCTATTTCTCAAAAACGTAACTATAGAGCGGTTAGCACATCTTGTATTTTCTCGCTTATCACTCAGTACGCGTCTTTATCGTTATAGACTAGTTAGAAAGGGAGATCCGAGCGACCAAGAAGTCGCGGACCACATTGCAAAATGTGGCCCATTTAGAAGCCCCTAAAGCATAAGGCTAAAAATATTTAGTTATAATAATCCCAGTCCTTTTCTGGGAGCACTTCGAGCTTACCTTAAATGCGTGATTGCATGTTTCGCACTTGTATTGCAGATCTTCAGACTCTTTCGCGGCCTGTTAAATATAAAATTCAAATGTTTACACACGATTATTAGATCTAGTACAAAAGACATCAAAGGCAACAAAGCAAAAAAGTGTTTTTTTATGGCAAGGAGAAGGCACGCGAGCACTCAGGCCGCCTGATGGTAAGTGGGATTTGAAATCTCAAGACTACAATCTCAAAACTGCAATGGTAAGACTTCAAATGCGTTGCCAACCCTGAGGACTAAGATGGAATGCCTCTATGCTAGTAATTTCACCGGTTGTCTTATCTCCACACCGGAACATAGCAATGCGAACACTACTGCATGGCGGTGGGTTAATAGATAAGATGGTGGTAGCGATCTGGACGGACCCTGCACAAGGTCCTACCACCACTGAATGCGAGTAGGTTAAGTTTGTGTGTTAAGGAAACATACGGATTGTTTCTGTTGTTTGGCCGATGGATCCGCATTAGCGTGGTCGATGTGTCGGTGCAGCGCCAACTTGTCCTTGTACAGAAACGATCGCCCGCACTCGCACTGGAATTTCCTTCCGGGACAGACCCTGTTCGAGCAAGCGGAAATATGTTTGATTTTACTTGTTGAAAGGATGAAGCTTTAGTTTCATAGATATTGTTTCTTTAGACAATGTTATGCGTAAAATATGTATGAAATTGATACGCATTTGTATTATTCTTTAGTAGCTTTATGTGTAAAACATGATATGATTTTGTCTATTATATCAACGCTTAGCATTCACTATAACTACATTTGGCATTTAACTACCGTTCGTTAACGCTTTAACCTTTTGAACGCCATACGTCGAATACAAAATGTGCCACCCACACGCCAAACATGTTTGCTATGCTATGGAAATTACACCTTATTGCTACCAAACAAAGTCTCTTTTAATCTTGAACTCTTGTCGGCTGTGGCCGACGTGGCGTCAGTGGCACGACTTTTAGTTGACGGCCAGAGCCGACTGTGGCGTTGAAAAGGTTAATTCTTTTAGCGCATTTGTTATCTACTGTCTATAGTGATAGATAGCCTCGTGCCTACATCCTTCCTTTGGAAAGGACATAATAAACAAAGCAAACTAATCAAGCAATTTAATCTTAAAGTTCCAAAAATATATTTCATAAAAAGTACCCCTGGCAGGCACGAGGATAGAGTCTATAATTTATTGAACTTCCACGGTGGTTGTTATCCATTTTCACTGAGTGTTCATAAAACTGTGGTTCACCAATGCATTGGCTTTGTTAAAATACAATAGAGTTGTTTAGCACGAACCGGAGGTGCTGGCGCTGGCGGCCGCGCGGCACGGGCTGCGCGCAGCGCCGGCACGCCGCCGCCGGCGCCGGCTCCTCGGCGCCCGCCGGTATTACCTGCCACACACAAATCGCTTAGAACTTGACAAACGTATTGCACGTCTCATTCAAAATTACTATTATATGTATGAGTATTATACATATATGTTATATACATATATTTATTGTAGTAAGTATGTGTTTTAAGTTTTTAGTTTTATCTCTGTCTGTCTTCTGTTTCTGTTCACACACTATGTAAATTTCTGTTTGATTATTGGTCGATTGGTAGAGAATGCCGTTAGGCATTAGATCCGCCATTTGTACTTATTTCTGTGCAATAAAGATTAAATAAAAAAATATATACATTATTTCATGTTTTATTTGTTGTAATATAATTTAAATTATAAAAAGATTAAGGACCACTTTCACCAAAAAATTAACCCAGGTTAAGACGATAACTCGAGTTAGTAAACGTCAGATTCATACGAGAACTGTCATTTTAACTCGAGTTAACACGTGAACCGAGTTTATCGTAAATTGATCGCGTTTAATTTCATTGGTGAAATCAGCCCTAAAACAGTTTCATTAATCCAGAAAACAACTCATACGACAGACACTAAAACTAGCTGGAGGTGTTATTTGACAGTATTATCATTTGTTATTGGGTTATCCATAAGAACACGAAATTAAGGTAATGCTGAAAACAAAATGAAACAAAATACATCAGATTCATTAGAGATAGTTATCCATATCATATTTTATACGGACCGTAATCGCATTCACTACCATCCCTTTGCCCAGGTCTTGCAGGCACTGGGTGAAAATTTTGAAAACGCTTATGATAATATCAGTATTAAAAACTACCAATAGAACTTATGACTACAAATTACCTGGTGATTTATTTAAAAGTTTCATATTAGGTACTTACATTATTTCGACTATCGCAAGGTTCAGCTTCTACTGGGAAATCAATGGAGTTCACCAGCCCAATGTCATCTTTAAATCCCAATACATTCAGGTTAAATTCAGTCTCCGACCTGGAACTGCCCGATATGTCCAGGTTGGGCATTCGGTCGGTGTCGAAGAGTGAGGTGGAGAAATCCAAATTGTTGGTGAGGGTTTGAAGGCTTTCGTCGGACGGCAGCCTGCTGTCATCTGGGTTTGTAGTGTTCAGGGACAATTCTGGTAATTCTTCAGTCTTCGAACTTTCCCTAAAACATTGATAACTTTTTAATAATTTACACGCATTTATGTTGCCAATTTCTGTACTTGTATCACCCAATACTAACTCACTGCTAATAAACTCGTCAAACGAGTCAAAATTCGACGGACCTACTGGTACCCATTGAGGACCTTCCTACGGCCACCTTCTGGCGGCGTTCTAGCTTCGTGGTACCATGTCATATCCATATCATATCATGTCAATCCTACCTGACAGTTGACAGTAGGTTAAAAAAATCTTCCAAGATTTTATTAGAGTGTTGATTGAGATAATAAAATCGTGTTTAGATTCCGACGAGTTGAGAACCTTCGAACTCAGGAAAAAATAGGCTTAGAACAGTACAATTAAAGAACAGGATTGTTCTACCAAAAGAAAACTAAGGCTTGACCGCACTGCCGCGTGACAAGATATGTAATACTTACAATATTGAACTCATGGACTCTCTAGATTTTTTGGTTTCCTCTTCAATTGCCTTTTTTGTACAATGCCGTGACATATGTCGTCTCAAACTGTAATGCAATACAATGAATTATATACAGGCTGTCCCAGAATTCTGCCTTTAACAACAGCACGGAAATGCCAAATTAATAACGGTGCCCCCTGCGTCTAGACAGGATGATCGATCGACGACTGGCCAAGTACCAATTTCATCATACGATGTTAATTTTAATCAATGTTAATCGACTGTTAGTTCATACATTTTGACAGCTGTTAACGCTCTAATCGTCTGTTAAGTGGTTAACATCGTATGGTGAAATTGGTACTAAAAACTGTCAAAATGTATAAAATTGACTTAAGACTACGCCGAGCGACCAGTGGCCCCCTCATTACTATTATTATTTTTAATATCAGGGGACGATCTCACACAAATTGATCTAGTCCCAAACTAAGCTCTAGGCTTGTACTATGGGTACTAGACAACGATATAAATACTTATATAGAGAAATATATACTTAAATACATAGAAAACATCCAAGACTCAGAAACAAATACTCGTGCTCATCACACAAATATCTGCCCTTACCGGGATTTGAACCCAGGACGGCTAGCTTCGTAGGCAGGGTCACTACCAACTAGTCTAGCACGTCGTCATATGTTTACTAATATGTTTCCGTCATTATGTTTTCTAATAGACTAAAGCTTAAAGTATTGTCTTCAAATCGAAGGATGTTTTTTTCTTTTACAAATGAATACACAATGTATAACATATATGAGAAAGTTTAATAACCTATGATCTTCGTGTAGTCAACTTAACGGATAAAGGTGGCCACTTTTTTCCGTTAAGTTAGTTAATTACTCATAGTTCAACTATTAATAACTCATGTTATATACCCTATAAATTGTGTATTCATTTGTACCACAAAAAACCATCCTTCGATTTCAAGATAATACTTTAGTTGATTAGAAAACACAATAATAGTAATGAGGGCGCCACTGGACGGTCAGCGTTGTCTTTAGCGCTCGACGCGACCGTCCGGCAGCCTACGTCTTTCCTGTACTTTTTCAATAACAATAAAGTTCGCTGATTGCATTTTGTCTAGGGCCACATAATGCGTTTAGTTTATAATATACAGGGTGGAAAGTTCGAATGCCACATGGAAGGCAACTACCTTAAATATTGGAAACAGCACATTATGTGTAAAGGAGACTTTCCTTTATTTTTAAAAACTATAAACTATGCATTTATGGATTTTTGAAAAATCGTCTGTCTCAACCGGGACTCGAACCCGTCGTTCAAATGCGGTAAAATAACATGCCGTATTTTGTGATGTAGATCGAAGGGGTTACCGATATGGTTCATTTATCTCTAAATAACAAACACAATAAAAATAACGGAAGGCCATGAATACTAGCAATTATCATTTAACTTTGTTTTCACCCGTCACGGGAAATGTACCGCAACTACCTTAAATATTGGAAATAGCAAATTTTACGCGATATAAGTATTTAAATTTGTTTAATAGTTTCGCCATTTAAATGACATTTAACGTACCTAACGGTACATTTGTCTACACATTCTATAACATTCTAACATATAGAACGCCTTACGTCAATAAACAAATGTGTCACTTACACGCCAAACATGTTTGCTATGCTATGCACATTACAACTTAATTCATACGAAAGAAAGTCTCAGTCTTTATGTGCCAAATAAATTATTTTTTATATCATTTCATTTCACTTCAAAGGGTTCCCTAGCTGCTATTTAAATGCTAATTTTACCTTGTTATAAGTAATAAAACAATATGTAAACGTGTTTTCTGTTTTTCCCTCGCGAATAATCAAAAGTTCCGGGACCTTAAATATCCTACGATCTTACACCTTAATCCATTTACTCTACTATATTTTACTTGATTAATTTCATGTTTATTTTCAGCTGTCAAAAGATAATATTGTAAACAACTAACGTAAACATCCTGGTAAAAGTCCTCGCGCAGTGCCTACAGCGATGCCGCCGCCGAGACCTCTGCATCTCCTCCTGCCAATAATAAAAACCAACAATTCTTCTATTAGTTACATATAACGTAAAGATGACAATTCATAGCTTCACACGGGCTAAGGGAATCGTCTTTCCCACATAAAATCTACTCTATGGTACCCACTTGTATTTTAGTACCTAAGGCTGAAACTCTACTGTGACGTGTGATCTGTCAGCTTGGTTAAGGGGTAAGTGAGGCCAAAGAGTCAAGGGTGGCTCCAGAAGGCTCCAGAATTCGGTCCAGGGGGGGTTATGGGTGCCCAAAATACGAGAAACACAACCTTGTTATGGCACTTATGGCTCAGATCAAACAGGTAATGATCGACAACAATGTCCCCCCCCCCCCCTCCCCCTTCATAACCCCCATGACCACATGGGAGAGCGGAAAGTTAAAGTAGAACATGTAGAATCGCTAACAAATAATTAGCTAAATATTGGAGCATACAAGTCTCTCCTCAAAAATGTCTGAACATGCTCTAACCGTCTAACGTCTTTAACAGTAGCAGTCGAGTTAAGTTTTTTTAAACACCATGGTCATGGTCAAAATATAGTTCATCTAGAGGTCATTATAGTACTTAATTACGTAAGCTAAAAAAGGAGGAGAGCGAACGATCAACGGGCAGTGTAATATTTAATGTTTTATAATTTCCTTAAATCATTTTGTAAGCGTGTGTATGTGCGTTTGTGTGTGTGTTTGCACGTGTGACGTGAGACCTGTCTGTGCGCGTCCAAGTGTCGCTGCAGCAGCGCCGCCGAGGGCTCGGCGCGCCGGCACGCGCCGCACCACCAGCGCCGGCGTCCCGCCAACTCTATACACACATAGTATTATATTTTTAACCAGGGGAAGAAAGTGATTAAAAGCATGAGATATTGAGGTTATACTTCGAGGGTGCAATTGATACTTTTACCCGAGTTCAACAATATAATTTTCGTTTTGACGTCCAGGCTAGGCTTGTCTTTTCTCCAACGTATACTCAGTTGGAAAATGACAGCATGTCAAGTGCTGGCATCAGACGAATCTACTAGGTCTTAATTGTCATTATTCTTAAGAAGATACTTATACTCGTATACAGGCATTACGATGCACCTTTGACTTTTTTCAGCCTTAAAAAAGTCTAATATGGCCAAGTGTTTGACCAATCTTGTTTATCATTTTCCTCTTGAGGGATGGAATTGCAATTTTCATTTCGCTTTTAATATATGGAAATCCTTACTTTCAGAACAGAAGAGATAAATAACATAACCACTCCATACCTTTCACTATTTAATTCTATGATTTGTCAATCTTGTTGATCTAATTGTTGAGTTAAACATGTGTCACTTTACCCACGTTTATCCACAGCGATAAAGGGGTTAGGTTATAAGAAACATTCTTACATAACATACGTCATATTGTTAGTCCCGTTACGGTTGTGGTTTCGGCGAGATTTTTAGCCATATAAATAAAACAATACCAGAATTTAAAAGCTAAGATAAGCGCAAACCTGCGTCAAGGTCTAAAACCGGTTGATCCACTGGGAGCCTGTGGTTATCCACGTACTGTTTGCTATAGCCGAGGGCCAGAGGAACCCGTGCGGCTATAGATTTTGTGGTCACTGCATACAGTTTGTTATCTTCCTGGTACAGCCACACATTCGCCGAGTTCTGGTCGCCCAGGGGTAATAAGCCAATCCAGTTTGATTTATCTGTGGAACAAACCAAATTTGAACTTTCTTCACGAATCATCAAATTTAACAGGTAAAATGGAAAGACACTAACAGAAAGTTTAGTTCTTATTTCTCAGTGTTTATTTGAACTTCATTTCATTTCATTTGTTTTATTCAAAAGGTGACAATAACAAGCCAAAGTCAGGTAAAAACCATCACAACTTGGACCTTACGGGGTTGTGCACTAAGGTGCATGTTGCGTCGTCTCTTGTGACGGATTTAATTTACCCGTCGTTGGCGTTGAACCTGTGCTCCGTCATCGGTGACGTTGAAAAGGTTATGTTAACTATATTGACAAAGATAATAGGTGTATAATTTTCTCTTTTCTGGTAGTAGTATGCAAACGAGCAAAGAGGCCAACTGATGGTAAGTAGACTATAAAGCCCTTAGACATTTGCAATCTTATGTTGGCAATCTTATGACTGTAAATGTGTTGCCAACCCTAAGGATAGACCATAAGTATAATCCCATTATTATTCAAAGGTTAAAGTTTCCTAAGCTATACTATACTGCCCTCCTAAGCAAATAAACAGCATGTCAGATTCAATTGCCAGAGTAGATTCAATCTTGTCCTCTTAGTAATGAGGTTGTGATTGCTACAGGAGTTTTATTTTAGATATTGCTATTTGGTTTAGCAGGGCAGTATAGTAATCTGATGGCCATACATTGACGACAGTATGTATTTCATCTACTAATGGCCTGTTGTTTGATCGGTAGTTAAACTAACTAATGGTCAAAAAACGTTACTAACGGTTTAAATCTCAAGGAAATGTGTCAAATTTTCTATTCCTTTTTCGAATTTTAACAATTAGTTAGTTTAACTACTGATCAAACAACAGGGCCTTAATGTAACAGATATTTGCCAAATAAATACCCTTATCTGAGACATCCATGTGGGTAACAGCCCCATCATCTGCTTTTATCAAAAATATCGGAAGATTTGAACTGGTTGAAGCCAAAACTAAGCTCTCAGCTTCAGGAGGACTCAATGCGCGACTGATTCCTGAAACAAATAGAGGCAATGTTCAATTGTTCACACCTTAAAATCCCGTGGAATAGGGACTATTCATGACTTTTTTAAAGCTTGAATAAAAGCTGATTCATGTAACAAACAGTTGAGAAAAATCATTTTTTGAATAGCTATAAATATAACCAAGATATAAGCTAACAAAGATTTTTCATATCTCTTTCTTGCAAAACAGAATTTAATATGGAGTTAATAAAGGGTGCCTCTGACCTTGGGGCTTTAAATGCATGGATCGTGTCTACTCCTGAAACTGAACTTCTTTTGGTTCTGTAAGTTGTTAAAAATATGTCCAACTTAATTATTATTTTTCATACATGTTAAATGTAATTTTCAATGTATGTGATCCAATTCTCCATTTTCCTTTAGCTCTCGTACCAAGGAAATGTTGCCCCCGTACCATGAGATCGTGATTTTATGGCCATGATGTAAAACACAGATTTTACAACTAGACTTGAAGATAACTAATTGATCTAAATTTACAAATACAAAAGTAGTTCAGTTTAGCGAGTAGAATCGATGGTTTCGAGAATCGTAGAATCGAGGCACCCTGTATGGCTGACCTGCTACATGACGTCACAGTGCATATCGGATCTCTTCTGTCTAATCGCTGTGTAATTACAAGTTTAAAGTGCTTGTATCATCCGTATTTCTTGACCGATTTAATTTTAATTTCACTTTTGGTGATCTCTTTTACGGTATTTTCATAATTTGTTGAGAAATGCGATTGTGGTAGCTATATAAATATTAGACAATGTGGTGTAGGTACCTTCTACGGGGCCGAAGCGCGCGGTGGCGGGCAGCGCGCGGCGCGGCGACACGGCGGCGCGGCGCAGCTGCAGCGCGGCCGGCAGCACGGCCTCGGCCCGCGGCGGCGCCGCGCGGTCCGCAATGTGCACTGTAAACAACGCACACCGCACGGCTAATCAATCGATCACTTGTTTTCATTTTGCACTGATGAAGCAGACATTCAGAAAATGAGGCAAAGCGAGGAGCTCGGGCCGTGGCTTCGTAATGCTTCGTAACAACGCAACAAAACCTCTGGATTTTGCAATTATGCCACCAAGTAAGGGCAAGGGAAAATTAGGCAAGGAAGCGTTACTGCGCTTTCAAGTTATACATATCTTAATATATGTATATAATTTTTCTGTACGTGTCTTTGTCACCTATCTCCTCCTAAACGGTTGAAACGATTTGGATGGAATTTTGTGTGTGTATTTCAATGGGTTCCTGGATGATTTGAAAACAAAATAGAGAATGTCAGCCAGTTTAGATCTTTGGCACCGTATACTTCATTAAAAACAATTTTTTGCTGTAAAAAAATATTTCGATACGCCAAATAATTTTCTGAGATATTGAATTTTAAACTTCGTATGCGGCGCTCGAATCCAGGCGTCGAGCGCTCACGGATGATGACATCATCGATTAACAGCGGTGAGCGCTCTTAGGTATATGATTGAGTATGTTCACAGGGCTATATCTTTTTAACCGTAATAAGTAACCAATTGAATTTTTCACAGAATACGTCTTATTATAAACTCTATCGTTTAAAATTATTAATTGAACAATAAATCAAATCCCAAGAGGAGTCGCCATACAAGAAATATGAAAAAATACCATTCTTTTTAGCATTTTTATATGGATTGTATTTTTATAATGGCTTCTTATTTTGATGCTATTTTAAGCTTATTAGTTAGTATTTACGACTAAATAGCAATCTCAAAACTGCTACAAATATGTGGAAAAACTGATTCTATCAACACAATGTTTTAAGCGGTCACCCATTCTGTTTTAGACTAAGCTTGTAGTTGCTTAACTTTGGAAGTCGTTTTGGAAGAGTTAGCGTAATGTAGTGTCATGATTAAATAGATAACATTAGTTCTTGATTTAAGTACAGGCTACTAAAATGTTTATGCTACCTACCTATTGAATATTATTTAAATTTAAGTTTGTCTTTGTAGTAACGGCGACAGAACCCTACACTGAGCATGTTCCGACATGCTCTTGCTCAGTGTTTAAAATGATACTTATGTCCCATCATACAAAAACACCACAATTTACTGCCTGATTCAGGAAGTCATATTTGTAAAAAGGCCCAAATATTTTGCCTGTGAGTGTAATTCATTGCCCACTCATCAAAACAAGAAGTTGGATAAAGGACGAAATATAGGAAGATCTAAGAAAGGTTTAATTTATTTTTTGTTTTACACAACTGCCCAAAAAAGGAGTGTAATGTTATGTAGGTATTTCAACATTAAATCTGCATAGTTTATTGCTAGTAATACTTATTACAACAAGAACTTTTTGTACTATGTTAGCTGGGGTATTGGCAAACCTTTATTAATCTTAATTTAACTTACCATATTTCTGAATAACTTTTGTGCGCTGTCCAACCTGAGAGCCCTTGTTAATACTATTTGTATCTTCATGATTGCTACACTTAGATATGGCGTCAATTGGCAACGGCTCAGATACTGCATCGTTTTCACATTCAGTAGGACTCTTTAGCTTGTCAGGTACTACAGTATTTAGATTATTAAATATTTGTAGTGAACTTGAGTACTCATTATTAATTAGAGGTTCGGGTCCTGTAATTTCATAGTACTGGCTATTTCCATTGCTGACGTGCCCTTGTGAATCTGAAAAGTTTTTAAATCAGCTTAATCAAAGTAGCTTGCATAAGAAATTAAGGCACAATTTACTGTGATGTTATTATTTGGCATGCAGCGTTCGTGGTGGAGGATCAAATGAGAAGATTCTAAAAATAGCTTATCCTGTGTTTGATAAAAGCTTTTGTTTTTGACGAAACGGTTAGCCTAGTTGGTAACACTGCCTACAAAGTTAGCAGTCCCGGGTTTGATTCCCGGTCAGGTGTGTTATGTGATGAGCATGATTTTTCTAAGTATACTATAAGTATTTATTTCTCTATATAAGTTTCTTTATTGTTACCTGGTACCCAAAGTACAAGCCTAGAGCTTATTATAAGCTATAACTATAACTATAGTTTGAGACTAAGTCCATTTGTGTGAGATTGTCTTTCAATATTTAAATGACAATGTTAATGTTAGCATGATTGAGAGTTAATATCATATAATGATAACATTACTATGCTTTCAGTTTAGTTGCCTTAGAAAGGTTAAATAGCTAAGAATAATAAATACACTGTACTTAGTTTGGTTTACCAGCTAATTTATAATTAAATTAACTTCCATGATCCATTTCTAAAAAGTTTCCTATTTCAATCTTCTTCTATCTCGGACCCTCACTGCTGAGCATTACGACCGCAGGTCATGCTATGCCAAACTATGTGATCCTACGAAAAGTGGGCTGCCTGGTGCATGCTGCCGCCCACTGCCATCTTGATGATGTCAGGTCAGACCATCTTGCCGGTGCTCTGCCTAGGGATAGTAGTATAGTATAATAGTAGGGATATTATATTTACCAATAAAAAACTGCAACTGTTTTGCTTGTAAAACTGATATAAGGCATTGCTCATTTTGAGAATTCTGGTCCTAAAACAAATACTGTTGTACAAAAGTAAATTGCCAGTATGTTAACGCAATGCATACAAGAAAATATTCTTACATTGATTAGCACTTGTAGTGGAAGCTCTTCTGCCTCCAAAGATCCTTCTGAATTGGTAGGTTTAACTTGAAGTAAATACGTATTTCTTGTACGAGATTTTGCATAATTGGTGTGGCTTAGGTTGCCTATAAATCATAGATTATATTATAAGCGTACACACATGTCTAAAGCTATAATTAGAATGAGTTATTTTTATCAAATTTTTGTGGTTTTACTTTTGTTATAACTCCAAGTTCAGTCCAGTTTAAAGTGTATCAAAGTTGTTAACAGTTTGGACAAAAACAAATGAATGTTCAATTTACTTAATTTGAATTAAAGTAACTAGCTTTTCCTTTTTTCCCTTTGAACTTAACAATCTAATTAAGCTGATGATATTGCTTCTAATAAATTATAAAACGGAACAACTTAAAAAAGTAAAATCAATTGTAAAACCTTCAACAATATGATCCATTTCTATCAACGCGGTCAACTATTATACAAAAATAAAATAAAACAAGCAACAACTTTGCTTAGGTATCAATATTTTGTATACAAAAAGAATTATAATCACTAGGTACGTATTATTTGTATACATGAATGAACCACAGGTTATGACTAAACGATATGATACGGTTACTATACGAAATTACGAATAGCGATAATGCGAATTGCTAAATGCGGCTAAATGAATGGATAACTTTTTTTTAAATCGAATCTTTGGCTTCTTGGCGATGATGGTCTAGTTGAGTTGCCAAAGTGCTGCCATTTGTTTCACTTAAAACATACAAATTTTACCTTGAATAGGTACCAAGTTAAAAACCAAACACTAAACACTTAAATTAACACGAAGTCACACATTTGACATAAAACAATAGGTATTCTTTTTGTGTCTAATGTTACTAATATATCTATGATCGGCACGACCGAGTATAATAGGGAATATGCATGTTTTTTTTACAGCTTCAATAAAGCTAATTCATGTAACAAACAGGTGAGAAAAAACGTTTTTTGAATAGCTATAAAAATAACCAAGATATAAGCTCACAAAGATTTGTTCTATCTCTTTCTAGCAGAACAGAATTTTACGTGGAGTTTATATGGCCGTACTGCAAGATGACGTCACCGCTGCACTTCGGATCTCTCTGTCTAATTCGTCTAATTAGCATTTTAAAATGCTTTTATCATCCGTATTACTTGACCGATATTAATTTTAATTTCACTTTTGGTGATCTCTTTTACGGTATTTTCATATTTTGTTGAGAAATGCTATTTAAAAAATCCATGCATATTCCCTATTGTATCAATTCCTCAATATGAATCTACCATAATAGATCTACAGGGGACGATTTACAATTTACAAGTTTCCATTTGACATAACCCCGACCAATGACGACCAGTGGCCCGTTTCACGAAGCTACAAGTTAGAAATGGAAGTCTCTTTCTAGCGAAAGGGGTTAGAAAGAGAGTTCCGCTTGTAATTTGTAACTTATAGCTTCGTGAAACGGGCCACAGCCATTTGAGCAGTGTTACCAGTTTAGCCCTGTAAAATTGTGATTTGTAGCTTTATAAAACGTGCCCCTGTTGCTGTACTTGCTGTATAGAAGAATAGTTCAGTCAGCGTTTTAAGACTTTTAAGTAGCACATTTTAGTACTTTGTCGCTTTAATATTTTGACAGATTAGTTCTAACATGACGTTTAAGTGTCAAAGCACTAAAATCTGCAGCTATTTTTTATATTTTAAGGCCGACCGTATAATAAAATTATACATTTTATCTAGCAAAAGTGGTCCCTCTTTTTTGGATATGTTCTACAGGCATTTACCTCGTGCCGCCCAAGAAAAAAAACGCGAGATGAGGGGAACGTTTTATAAAACTACAAGTTACAATTTTACAGGTCTAAACTGGCAATACTGCTCAAATGGCCGGTCGTCATTGGTCGAGGTTGTGTCAAATGGAAACTTATAACCTGTAAATTGTAATTTGTAGCTTTATAAAACAGGCCCCTGAGGCCCATTTCACGAAGCTACAAGTTACAAATTACAAGCGGAAGTCTCTTTCGAACTCCTTTTGCTAGAAAGAGAGTTCCGCTTGTAATTTGTAACTTGTAGCTTCGTAAAACGGGCCACAGCTAAACGCCCAGTGTGCAATGTATGTATGTATATACATACATTGCACACCGGGCACTGACCATGCCCGGGACGTCCCCGAAGGATTTTAACCATCGATTCTAGACCCTATTTGGAGTATATAATGTGGTATAAATAACATGTAGACAATAATCGCATAATTTCCAAGAATTTTATTATTTAAAAAACTATTCCATAGTTAATTTAAATTGAACTCTGTCACCTTAACTTAAAGCATTATTTACTAAGAAATTGATTAAATTAATTTATGTTGTACGTTGATGATATTGCTACTTACAATATTAATCTTTCTTTCTAAAGGGTTCCGTATTTAAAATAGGAACGTTTATGTTGACCACCATAACCGTCTGTCTGTACCTATGTCAAATACTTAGTTAGTATTGATTTTAATCATTTATTGTTTCTCGTACACCTTATTTTATTGGATTAATTAATACAATGCAGGTACAATCGAGTACAAAGATATATGTACACATATCTATGTACTCGATTGTATCTGCGTATCTACCAAACATCATTGATATCTATTTCGTCAGTTTTGCGTAAAACTTAAACACAACCACTAGCTTTCACATTTCATTTTATATATTACTTAACTAATATCATAGCTAGAAAATTAATTATAACATAATATCATAGCATAATCATTATGCGGTAGAAGTGATCCAGTCAGTATATCTGGAGACGCGAGCGCTGACACTGGGAAAGTCAAGTTCGGCGCAGACATTTCCCCAGGAGGTGACACCGACGAGCACGTTTCCGTGGTGCACGAGCGGTTCGCCCGCGGTGCCCGGGCAGGCCTCGCCGGCGCCGTGCCGAAGCCCGGCACAAATCATGTTGTCGGTGACGTCAGGCCAGTTCCCGAAACCGGCTTGAGTCTTCAGCCAAGCGTAACGCTCTTTGCAGTAGGCATGACTAATGATGTCGATAACTACGTGCTGGAGCTGTTCTGGGGATTCGCTTCCTGGCTTAAAAAAGCAAAAAATATTCTCATATTACTTGACAGCAATATAAAACTCTTCTTAAATACTAAATACTACGATTAATAAATAAGTAGATAAATAAATAAATAAATATTGGCCTCTGCGTTAGTTTCTGTTAAGTGAGGTTTAGACTTGCAATAATCATTGCAGCACTTGACAGCTCTTAAGTACCTAACTTTTAAATTAAGAATAGTCAGCGAAATTGTGCTTCTTGCTCTAGAACTGAAGTTAAAATAAGAACAAACCACTTCTGCATTTTTATTGCCATTCTAATTGACGCATTACAGGTAAACTACCTTGATTTATTTGCTTACGTTACTATTACCTACTCATGTCGAATACTTAATTAATTTATTATATTTTCTACCGATTGACCATTCAACTCGTTATTAAATGGTGTATCTGCAATTAAATGGATTCGTATAAATTAACGCATCACACCTTACACCCTCATTAAATAAGCAGTGGAACTCACATTAAGAGTGCCCCATCCAATGGCAGTGACTTTCGTTCCGTCGGCCAGGCAGTAGTCGGGGCCGGCGACACTAGCAACGCCAACACTGACTTCGAAGACGGCAGCACGCGCCAGGCGCACGATGGCGATGTCACTGTCGAGGGTACTGCCGTCATACTGCGGATGCAGCACCAGCTGCGATACGGCGTGTTCGGCACCGCCACTGCCCGCGACCGACGAACCCAGGCGCACGCGCCACCGTGAAGGCAGGTCACCTCTTCATAGAAATACTCATAGACTTAAAGATTTTGGATTTAAAGATTTTTAGAAGCTTGTGCCTTGGATTGAGGTTATTATCTAGCAACGCCAAGGGGTATTTAAAGGGCCAATAACCCTCTTTGAAGAGATTTGGGAAGAAGGGATACCCCTCCTGAAAAACAATCTCGCTGCTCCGGAACCTTCAGTGGGGCCAGTGGATGAGAGGCCCTCATTGAACGACTCTACATGTCTTGGCAGACGGTTGTTAGCGTTATTAATCTTCTCCTTTGGATGTGGCTTTTCGAAGGGGGGGGGCGTCGTTATAATAAACTGCTTATGCGATCGCAAAACATCGTCCCCAATAACAACAAAGAGGACAAACGCCACAATGCTTTTAGACAGTAGTAGTTAGGTTCAACACTTCCAACCTCTAATCTTGTGTAAGAGTGGGGGAATCAGATAGTCCGTCATACCTCCCTATAACATGCATGGCCTTCCCTAGGCCGCGGGATGATGTGTATGTGCAATGCATTCCACTTTGTCAAAAAAAGGGGTGGCAGTTACTAGTAGCTTGGCGACATGAAACGTTGTTGCTTTCTATACTTCTTTTTTTGACATTAGAATAATAATAGTCAAATACGCACGAGTTTCCTCTAAACCTTTGTATGTTTTGTCACAGATTTTCGCTAAAAATTTGGTTGTCTTTTTGTATATTTTAATATTTATTTTGGACTATATCATGGTCCGAAGAGGCTAGAACTTGGAACTGGGTATTTTTTCACCTTGGACTTAAGAGGGGTTAATAACGTTGATAGATCTGAAAAATATTTGTCTAAATCTTCAAATTCTGGTTATTATTTACATCCTACTTATAAATATCTAATTTTAATGTTTGAAAACAATGGTTAGTACAGTCGAGTACAAATATATGTATACACTTCTGCACCTTATCCCATTGAACTAAGGTTTAAAAGCGTATACATACCTTTGATCTCGACTGTACTATGCTATTTTTCGTTGTTCACGTTACATCGTAAAAAGCATGTTCGCGCTGTACTACAAAATGTCGGATGGACTTGTTTAAAAAACAAACCCCACTCACGCATAGCAGTGAGCAGCCGAGAGCACGGAGGTTGCGGAGAGTAAGGCGCCCCCGCAGGCCTGGCGCCACCAGACGCCGAGCCAGCCGCGCTGCATGCTGCTCATGAACGGGTAAGACTGCACGAGCGTGGCAGAGCCTCCCTCGATGGGGTGGCCAATTTGTGAGAGCGCTGCTATCGCAGAGAGTTATTAATCTCTAGATGTTCCTCGTGGTAATAGTCACGTGACTCATTAGCCATTCTTGACGGGCCACTGATACTACGGATTTTCCTTATTGGTGTATAGAATAAACCGAATAAAGCCTGACCAGAAAAATAAAAACCTGTAACGGGGTCGCCACTAAAACTTTTTTTACTTGTATTTCGTGAATTGCTATAGAAATGACAGTTCATATAATTTTCTCAAACATGCTCGCGTAAAGGACGGTTTTCCGATTGAAATATAAGGACGGAAAATGCCTCTTTTTACTCCTAGGAGTAAAAAAACTATATGAAAACACTTTCCGTCCATGTCCATATTGTTTTTTAAAAGTGCTCTCTATTGCGTATAAAATCGAAAGGCCCATGAAAAAAATCCCGTACACCCAACTTGTGGGGGCGCAGTGAGGGGCGGCGGCGCGGCGGGGCACTGCGGAGCGGCGGCGGCGGGCGGCGGCTCGTTGTGCGTGAAACTATCTTAACTAATACTCGTGTGCCGTAAACAAGCATTCTCTCCGATTTTGTCAAAGTTTTTTTAAAATACTTATAATCATGTATTTGTATCATTTCCTCGCATTGTTTGAGAAAAGAATTATGTATGCCGCGTCGGAAACGAGGATTTCCTGACTCGTATTTTAGCAGGCCTCGCTATTGCTCGGCCTGCTAACCACCTCGTCAGGAAATCCCTTACTTTCCGCGCCTAGGCAACAATGTACTATTCCGCAATATGGCGAGGTTTTTTATTTTTCTGATCAGGCTTTACACTGAAAACATGCAATAAAATCTGTCCCAGTGGCCTGTCTTAATGGTTTGCATACTGATTCACATAATTTTCTCTGTTTATGTTTAGTCGATTACCAACTCAGACTTTTGCGACTTTAAGATTTGTTTAGGAGTGAGCGAAGACCGCTAATAAATGCGAGGTTGCGAGCATGACTTATTCCCTTCACCAATAAACCGGGGCTTCGAATTACTAACGACTTATAAGTATGACAAGTATGTTGTGTTTGTGCTACAACTAGGGTTGCCAACCGTTCTATAATATATAGTACTGTACTATATTTCGACTCTGTGTACTATATACTGTTGAAGAAATATATAGTACTCAAAAATACTATATTTCGGTCAGTCCTTATACATATGCGGTTGGGATTGGCCATTTCAACCTGATTTTAAGTAATAATGTACCTAGTTGGAGTGAAGAAACGGGCTTTTTTCGGCTCAGATAGTTCTCCCAATAGCAGGCAGAATGTTAGTAAGTAGTAAATATTGTGCATTATATTTAATGCATAAAATTACACACTTTTTAAAAAGTTTTTCTTCAAAGTGGGTACCTACTTTATTTCTGTGTACTATATTTTTTATACTTTGGACTGGAAAATACTATATTTGCCCAAGAAATAGTTGGCAACCCTAGCTACAACTAGTATAGTATTATTTAGGGTTCACTAATGTTTGACCAAATCATCATTTGACAAACTATATCATTTTACAAACTTTCAATTCGCAAAGGCGTACTCCCCGCCACATTTATTTTTTGTGTTTATTAAACCTAACTTATTTGATAAACCCATGTAACCTATGTAATATGTAATGGTTTAAGCAAAATTACATTTTTGCGAAATTAAAGTTTGTAAAATGATATAGTTTGTTAAATGATGATTTGGTAAAAAGTCAGGATACCATTATTTAGTGTATTTTGTAATGAATCATAATAATACAGGTCGTCTATGGGACAATTTCACACAAAAGCCCTAATTCCAAAGTAAAGCTCCAATACAATATTTCTGATGATAACTTACTACGTTTGTGAAATTTAGTGGCAATAACCGCAGACAATATTTTATTAGATGTACAAAGTAAACGTCATAGCTAATAAAATAAAGAGTTCTCTTACCAACAGCAGTGCCGAGAACTGCGAACCAGCTCAGAACACGCATTGTGTAGTTTTAATTATTACTTACTAGGTATGTTAGTTGTAAATATTACATTCATTCATTGCAACACTACTTACACGCTCATAGATTTTCATTGATATCGACTAGATCATCTAAAGATAAAAGAAACCCAGTCGAACAGCTTTAATATTAACATTAAAATATTTTTAACATCAAGATAACCGGGTATTTGGGACAGACTGATAAGAAAATTAGACAATACTAGATATTATAACCTACCTACTCTAGTTACGAATTTTAACAAAGATGACCAGTATGACCACTTGACAGATCGATTTTTCACCCCCGTAAACCCCTATACTACAAATCTCATCGAAATCGTTAGAGCCGTTTTTGAGAACGTGATAACAAATATATATTCTACACGTCACGTCACGACGTCAGCGACACGCCTGGAAAAAAACTGATCCATAGGTGTTCCCTAATTTCGCAGACAAAAATGTCATAGAATTTTGTTTCGCAGAAAATGTATTATATAAGATTTGGTTCTTGTATTATTATTTACAATATTATTGTTTCAACGACTATTTACTTCAATTAAACATATTTCACAGAAACATAATTCGAATAATTTTATAATCTCTTTTTTTATTTAACAAACTAATCAAACAGTAGTTTTTTTTAAAGAACATTGTTTGATCGGTGTATTTTTGTGGTGTCCCCTTGGGCACGTTTTATAAAACTACAAGTTACAATTTTACAGGTCTAAAGTGGCAACACTGCTCAAATGGCCTGTCATCATTGGTCGAGGTTGTGTAAAATGGAAACTTGTAACCTGTAAATTTGTAATTTGTAGCTTTATAAAACAGGCCCCTTGTTTCACCGACACTCATTTCATAGAACGTATCACTTCGCAGATAATGGAATATAATGCCGGCGCCACACTTCGCTATTCGCTATTCGTTATTAGGCTTATGCGCCTACATTCGACGAAGTGTGGAAGGTTTATTCGTCTATGTTTTCTTTACTCGCACGCATAACGCATAAGCGCTATAGCAAATATTTTAACAAATACGGCGCAGCCGCATATTCTAACAAATAGCGAATAGCGAAGTGTGGTGCCGGCATAAAACACCGTTTATATCATCTCAATAGACTTCATATGAGACGAGATATTTCACTTTGTTCCAATAGGATTCACACACAGCAATCAAAGTTTTTTAAGTCTTTAAAAATATGACACCATTTTTTATTGTTTTGTTGCTGAAATTGCATCTAGTTTCATCCTTTTCGTTTGTGCACTTTATTCCATCTCAATAGACCTCATATGAGGCGAGATATTTCACTTTGTTTCGATAGGGTTCACAGCAATCAATCTCTTTTTTTATTTCTTAAAAATTAAATAAAGACACAATTTTTTTTTAAAATTCGGTGAAATTGCATGTATTTTCATCCCTATTCGTTTGAGCACTTTATCCAAGGACACACTGTATGTAGCGTGTACAATACGTTCGTATTATGCGCTATGCAATGGAATAAAACGAATCTTTAAAAAACTCCAGCGCGTTTTTAATTTTTTGCATTCGTGTCCAAAAAAAAGAAAGTAGAGCGATGATATTTCTTTACCCTGTGTCAATCTTGCTTGCTCTGCCATTGGTCATTGATGTTATTAGATATGTTAGATATTTGATAATGATTTTGCTATGGACAAGCAAATATGTAGATAAATAAACTCGTATCTTGGCAGTAGTTCAATTAAAAAGAAGAAGAAAGAATTCCAGTGGCCCGTTTCACGAAGCTACAAGTTACAAATTCACAAGTAACAACAGCAAAAAGTTACTATTTACAATACAAAGCAAGTACAAGTGTTTCTCGAACAGCATTAGTTTATAAGATAAATTGCTAACTTTCCTCATCATTATGAAAATTCTTTCATTACGTTATTGTCAAATTAGCTCGTATGATTAAAAATATATAAGGACAAATTCACAACCATTTTCATAGCATTTTACATTGTAAATCCACCTTTACGCATAATGATTGATACTCGATCGCGTAGAGGGAGAATAAATAGAGTGGGCATTGGACTAGTACCAGGTGGGAAGTCTGAGATGCGTTTATACATGATTACGTATGTATAAAAGAGATGCACTTACTGTTACCTGTCCCTCTCGCGCGTATACGTTTTCGAGTTGTTTGCCACAATCATTGTGGCAAACAAACCCTGACAGCGGATGCGAGTCGCATGAGTTTTTAGTCGTTTTTAGCTGCTTTCGGAGATTTTTTGCAAGAAACAAGTGTGAAGTTTACGTTTAATGTGCTAAAGAACAATTTGGTAATGGTGAATTGTAGTATTTTAGGCTGTAAAAGCCGCAGTGAGCAGAAATATGAGCACATAACCTTTCATTCGTAAGTGGATACATTATACTATTATTATGGTATTTTAAATCCTGATTGGCAATGTAAACAACTAATTATTTGAAATAACTTCTCCTAGTTACATTTTAACATAAAAAAGGATCTGTTTTGTGTTCAAATATATCGTATTTTTCTTCCGCTAACCGTCCGATTTGTGTTGATAACGATAATACACGGTAATCCGTGTGATTGTTGACATTTAAATTTAGTCGTATAAAACCAATTTCGTGTTGTCATCCATTTAAAATTCATTTTACCCAACAAACGGGGTAATATATAATTATGATATTATTGGGTATTTTGTTATACTAATAAATCAAAGTTTTGTTGAATTGACATAGTATTTTTTTTACGAATTAACTCTTATAATCTGTTAAATTTACCTTTTTACATTTGCAAAATTTTAGAACATTTTTTTATAATTTTTCAGATACCCATTTGATACTGAAAGAAGGAAGCTGTGGATTAAAGCTACAGGTCGCATAAATTGGCTACGAGTACCAACGAAGTATTCGCGGATATGCTCAGAATACTTTGAAGCACATTGTTTTTAAAAAAAAACTAAAACGTTTATGATTTTTTACTTTTGGTCTTACCTCAATTGTTCCTAGCAGGTATTTGTTTATTTTTCCAAAATCTTTATTTCTCATTAGCAGAATTTACATTCGCATTTTTTCCCGAATTAAGTTTTCACAGTCGTGTTTTTCCACTGACGCGTTTTTTCCTGTCGCTTGTTTTATCTCCTATTTCTGGGTGGTTTGACCCTTCGAACCTGCTGCAAAACTAACATGCCCTTAAACTACCTAGTACTGGATCTATTTCAGTCATATCTAAGTGAAAGAGAACAGTATACTGAACTAACTCAGGTATGTTTACGCACTAAACAACAGATTTCGTACAGATCTGAGAAACGAAAGGTAGCGTATGGCGTTCCACAAGGGAGTGTTTTAGGACCGTTATTATTTTTATTATTTATAAATGATTTACCCAAGCATATTAAATACCCCATGATCTTGTTTGCTGATGATAGCACTGTTATAATTGAATGTAATAATATTGATGAATATGAAAATGAAATTAATGAAACCATACGAAATATAATTACATGGCTAGATATTAACAATTTAGTAATAAATTTAGATAAGACGAAACTTGTACATTTCTTTCAACGTAAATTGCCCTTGCCTATCATTTGTAATTATCAGGGATGTACTATTGAATCTGTTACGGTCACTAAATTTTTGGGAGTTCAAATTGACAACAACTTATCTTGGAAGCCTCACACGGAACAAGTTTGTCAAAAATTAAGTCAATATGTATATGTTTTACGCAGACTTGCCAAAATAGCTAACACTGACACAGTTTTAATGGCTTACCATGGTTTGGTGGCGTCAACACTACGTTACGGTATTATGTTTTGGGGAAACTCGGCAAACAGAGATACTGTATTTAAGGTCCAAAAGAGATGCGTCAGAGCAATGTGTGGTCTACAACAGACTGATAGTTGTAAGCCGCACTTTATTAATTTTAAGATTCTTACAGTGCCTTGTCTTTTTATATTTGAAACGGCAATCTTTGTAAAAACGAATCCATATTTATTCAAGAAGGTTTGTGATGTCTCCAGTAGAAACCGCCGTTTTAATGAGAATCTGTGTACAACATTCTCCAATACAGCACTTATGCATAAAAGTGTATTCTGTTTAGCAAGTAAGATATATAATAAGTTACCCTTGACATTAAGAAACCTACCAGCAACGGGAATGAAAACTAAATTATTTAACTTGCTTGTACAAAGATGTTTTTATTCAATCTCAGATTTTCTGCTCGAAAATTTCGATGCGTGATAATGTATATTAATTTTTATTTTATTTTTCATTGTTCATAATTTAATATTGTTTCTTAGCGTAGGAGAATAGTATAGTATGTTTGAGACATTCTCATCATGTTTTTGTACGCCACATGGCAAAACATAGTGTTCGCCCATAATATTTTTTTCCACCACTATTTTTGTTTTACCTATGTTTACAAATAAACACTTTGACTTTGACTTTGACTTTACCTACCTATTTCGGCCTAATTTTAAGTAGTAAAATGCGAGTGAAAAATAGTAAAATCGGCAAAATTTTAATTCTGCTACTCAGAAATAATGATTTTGCAAAAATAATGTAACAAAGCCTAGTGTGTCAAAATCAAATCACGCTTCAGTACCAATTTCACCAAACGATTTTAAATGTTAATCAATGTTAATCGACTGTTAATACATTTTGACAGCTGTTAACACTAATCGTCTTTTAAGTTGTTAACATCGTTTGGTGAAATTGGTACTTAGCCTTCTTAACCTAACATAACACGGTTCCGCATTAGATAGACGGTCTCCGACTCTCCGCTGCGCTCGCTCACTTCACTAAAACGGCTTTGTTCGATTTTGTAACTTTCGATATGCTAAACGCATTTTAATCGTAGGCATTTCAGACCCAAAAAAATATTATTATTGTAGATATTTTCCGACCGTTCGTTATTGTAACTTTCGATATTCAAATATACGTACACACATTTGGAGGTTAGGTGGTTGCGAATGTGATTTAAAGTAAGCAACGCCGTATGAAAATTATAGTGTATTATGTTCTAAAACCAAAGTCACACGAGGAATTTATTTCCGACTCGCAATTGACCGGTTGTTGAAGTCGGGTAAAAAGTAGCTATTGGGGAAATTTAGCAAATTGTTGGCAACTCAGAATTGATTGCCCATACTTATATGTATAGATACTATCTCCATCTCAAAGGTATACGCGCGGCCAAGTCTATTCTATACTCTGTTTACGCTCGATCGTGTTCGTCTTGTAAAATTTTCATCACTAGCAACCATTTTGCTGTCAAATTATCCACGACAGTTATCTTATCTGTGACTTTTTGGCTTACAGTAGTAATCGAGCTGGCAACATTGTATGTTGTACTCACTCACGACTTTATGTTTTTTCTTTCATAAATCTCATTTCATTCATTCGTTTTTGTGTTTATGAAGACGTGTGTTTGCTTTGAATTTCATATACTTACTGTGAAATACTATCTCCATCAACGATTTGGTGCCTATTTCTATTTGTTAATTAGTGAATTTAACGGAAACTTACTGTGTTGATTGTAAAAGTCACTCGCTGTGTATATTGGCTAAGTAATTCGTGGTATTTTAGAATGTGTTTTAATTGACGGGCAGTTAACAGGCTTCTGCTTGGTTTTAATATATATTGACAGGCGAAAGCGAAATTGGCACTCGAAATATGCCATGTTCGCTCCGGAACATCTCAGACGGAAGGAAGCCAGGGATGTCATGTACCGCAGTAACTCGAGTCTCGACTTGATATACGGCGAACATCCGTCGGGAAACGGGTTGCGGCGCGAGTATGGGAGTCACGGTTCGATCGACGTGATAGGCGGTGCGAGCGAGAGACTGCCTGCGATGGTTCACAACTCCAACGTCCCGTCGGACAAGGCGGCGGCGCGCGACGTGCTGACTGCCGACCACGCTGACGGGCCGCGCGCTGGAGCCAGCCCCAAGCCGCGCCTCAAGTTCAACAAACTATGGGGTGGTGGACCTGCTCTCTCGCGACAATTAGATGATACTTTGACCTCCACAGAAGTAGTCAAAAGGCAGCAGTTTGCTCACTATGACTGTCAGTCCCTCATGGCCAACTTAAGTTATGCAGCAGAGATCAGAGGGGAACTTCTGAGCCGTCGTCGCAACACTACAACAGGGGCATCAGCGGCATCCCTCTCAACCAGGGGGCCCCCTCTTGGAAAAGACACAGTTCCTGACACGGGAGACGGAAGATCTAATGATCTGTTAGAGTGCTGTCCATTCTTCAGAAATGAATTGGGAGGTTAGTAAATAGTTATTAATCAATGAGTCTTTCTTTTATTGTTTTATGTATTTGTATAACTTTGATACAGTAAAAAAATGTTTTTACCTACTTGGTAGATGATGATAGATAGATAATGGTTGCTCCTTCTTTCTCTTTAAATGATGGTTACAAGGCTAACATTGTTCTCTGATTAGACTAGATGAGTAACTTCTTTGAGCTCATTTCACCTTAACCTCATAACACCAAAAGCCTTTTAAAAGATCAGTCAAACATCTTTTGAACTAATCTGCTCCAATTTCAATTAATAAAAAATAACCAGCCATGATAAGGTTAAAAATACATGTGAATGAATTTCAACAAAATCCAATTGATTTTGAATAGTATGTGATTAGTTGAATGAAAATCCTATTGAAATATTGACTCATATTTGGTTTTCTGTTGTGTTAGTTACATTGTCATGTGTATAAATTGTATATAGCTTGAACAAAAACCTATTTTTTATATTTTATTCCAAATTAAGTATTTTACTTCCATAAATACTTATTTGCTTGATAAATTTATAGATTCAAAGTATAATAATTAAATGACAACATTAGGTTTAATTTTTAATTTAATTTACTAACACTAATTATTATGATCCAAAGATGGTTGAAATAAAATGATATTTGATTTTATTTAAATTGTTACATGTTTTTCATACATCTTTGGTTGTTTGTAGTGTTAAGTTTTCATGACCTATTTGTAAAACTAAAACGATTTGTAAATTTTAATAAACCTCATTTACTATTCAATGGTGGATATATAACATTACTTGGCAATTGTGTAAAGGCAGGCTTACTACGTACTATGGAATGACCATTGTCTGTGCTGTGAATGAGGTGACACAAATTCTGCTCTCACTTGTGGCATTATTTTCCCAGAGCAAATACTTATGACTAGGCAATACTGCTTCAGTTGTTTAAAAGTTCAAATTGGATGATGGATTCATGTTTTTATGGTGGCCTGGACCATACAGAATTCTACCAGATTTATTTAAAAGATTAAGAAAACATGGTGCTATGCTTTTTGCAGCTTAAATTATTACATGTACAGTAGAGTTCATAGATTTGTATACACTTTAGTACCTTGTCACTTTAATTGTTGTGAAAATTTGTATATGGCAGTTCATACATGATATTAAATAGACAAGGTACAAAAGTGTATACATATTTATGAACTCAACTGTAACACAATTTTGTAATCCTTAATGTGTACAGCAATAATTATTTAAAAACAAAAGTTACTCTGCAACTTTGAATTACCATACTATGTATGTGCTTCCATTGAATAACAATTTAATTCATGGAATAATTACTGCTTAGTCAGTCAAGCATCACAGTGTGCATGAGCTCTGACTCAATAATATATTTTCTTTAACATTCCTTCTGTCTTTCATCAGAGTTTAAATAAGCATGCATGTGAGCCACCATGTGAAGGTGCCAAAATTGGTGCATTTTTAAATATGTCCTCAACAATTGACTGACTTTTCATGACAAGTACCTATAAAAAAGTAATTATATGTATAGTTTGTGCAATGTGCATACATATTTTTTTGTATGTTTTCCAGGTAGAATGTAACAGGAAAATATTTTTACAAAAATCATTTAAATGTCGTAGGAATGATCCTCATTTTCGACAACGGATAGAAAATGGCAGTAACATGAGTTTTATGCTGTAACATTACGCCTACAGGCATATTTTTACAAGGTTTATTTTACTTCATGTGTATGTTGGTAGTTTCGGTCACATCTTGAGAGACAATTTTGAACCAGTTACGGTTATTGGGATGAGATACATTTTGATTATTATTCAATTTAATAACTCACTCTTCCAGGAATGTGGTTTTGCAATTTAGTTCAACAAACAATTGTGATTTACCTACTACCTATATTATTTCTCTTAAAACAGAGAGGTGTCATTCATTATATTTCATTGAAGACATGTTACACATTCATATCTACCTAGTACCTATTGAGTCTTATATAAAAATATAATCACATTTACTAAAAATCATGCTAATGTTTACTGATTAACTTTGATGATTGATCATGCTGTACGTAGTAAGAGGCAGATCCAACTTTGCCCTGCTCAGCTCAAGCCTCGTTTCCTTTGTTTAGCCCAAGGTCTTAAGGCGACGCAGCCGTCCATTAGGAAGGGCATGGTCCCAGGTGGTATTTCAATGATTTCAGCTAGTAGCTTGGTAAAACGTCTTACGCGTGGGTCAAGGAAACCTCGCTGGCCGAGGCGGGCGCAAGCGCATCCGCAGTGACCGCCCGCGCCAAATTTACAGCCATGCTTAATTATATACAAGAATCCCATGGCGCCAAACTATCGCGCTGTGAAGCGGCCTTTTTCGCTGTTTTCGCGCATTTGTCAGTGAAAGGAATGAGATAAACTGCGCTAGTACCTACTCCTATTCGTAGGCTCTCATTTTCCTTTTCTACTTATTATTGGTGCTAACATTATTATTTTATTTTAACATTTATAATATTATGTTATGACGTACAGGTATAGTATACCCAATGATAGGTATTTGGAGTAATAATTAATTGGTCTAAAATCTGCTTTTTAGCATTACTTCAGTATAAAAGATCATAAAAACATATATTCGGGAATTATATTTACGCCATGTATAACCCTAACCCTAATAGGCAATATAATACCTAAAAAAAAATGTGTTAAAAAAGATACAATTAGGTAAGTACTTTACGATTGGCATAAACATCCCACGCATTGAATATTTCTTGTTTATATTAGGGGAGGAAGAGCGCTGCGTGTCCTTGTGCTGGCGGACGGCCCGCGGCGCGGTCCCGGGCGGGCCCGGCTCGTGGCACCGCCCTCGCGCCGCCTACGGCATCTCTGTGCTGGAGTTCCCGCCCGGACAAACGCACTGGCGACACGGGTGCCCCTTCGCGAACACTCTGACTCCCCTGCCCGTCGAGAGCCAAGACCAAGGCGCACTCTACTACAGGCACTACTTTCACACTCATCGTAAGTTACGACGATATCTGTTTAAAAACATCACACTCGTACGCATGCATAATAATTTGTAACAGTACTCTCACATGTCCTGTATACGAGTAGCCCACACTAAGATAATCAGGACGTGTTCTTTGAAAACACTGACACTATATTTGACTTATAACGTACCTAATAAAGTCATTAGTCAACCTTTGAGAGCACGATTCTCGTAAAATAAACCCCGACTGACTTTGGTCGCAGGTTTCTTTTCTTCGTCAATAAAGGTCGGAAAAAGTCGGTGGGTAGGTACATACTTGCCTTGTACGCTAACTTAAAGGCACTTCAGCTCCCTGGTTAATTGTGTGCCGGGCACTAATATTTGTTCCTGAGTCTTAGATGTTTCCTACACATTAAAGAACTGTTAAAAATTACTATTTATTTATACAAGCATGTTTATATTTCGCTGGTACAAACTTTAGTTATAGGGAATAGGCAAATTTATGTAAAATTATTCCTTGAAAAAAAAATGCAAGTAATGCAGGAAATAAATGTATCATCAACAGCTCACCAAAACTGGTTCGGTATGGACGAGACGCTGGGTCCCGTTGCGATTTCTATAAAGAAGGAGCGGGTCGAACTGCGGCGCGGCGGCGGCGACGCGGCAGGCCCGGCGACCCAGCTGGCGTGGCAGTACCGGCTGATCGTGCGCACGGCCGAGCTGCTCACGCTGCGCGGCTCGCTGCTCGAGGACGCGCTGCCGCTCGCCAAGCCCGGCGCCAACACCGCCTACAACACCAAGGAGGTGTTGGAGTACGTCGCTCCGGAGCTGCAGTTAGCTTGTCTCAGGTGACTGTGTCGTGTGTGTGGGGCGATGATGACCCTCCTTCGTTCAAATTACCTAGTCTAATGTAGGAATTTTGAATAGGAATGCATTTTGTGCTTTCTATTTTAATTTAATGGTTGTACGAAAACGATAACAGTAGAAACCCTAGAAACCAGAAACACACATTAAATAATATTAAGTATAATAACAATAATCTTAGTCAAATTTGTTTTGTAATAAATTAAATTATATAAAAGCAAAGTGTATTTAATTTCACTAGTTTCTCTAGATTTCTAGAATATTAACAGGAAACATACATGAATTTTGGAGCCAATTCGATCCATATTATTACTTGATAATAGTGTATTGTAGGAACATTTAATGTAAATCTGGTAGTCTATCAAAGGAATTCACTAATTTCACATATTTGTAGGCTCGGGACGAATAGCAGCGGTGCCGAGGAGCAACTCTTACGGCTCGATGAACAGTGCGTCACGCGCCATTACAAAGTCGGCGTCATGTACTGCAAGAGCGGCCAGTCCACCGAGGAGGAAATGTACAACAACCAGGAAGCCGGTCCAGCCTTCGTGGAGTTCCTCCAAATGCTGGGGCAGACAGTCAGATTAAAAGACTTCGATAAATACAAGGCGGGGCTCGACAACCGCACCGATTCCACGGGGCTCTACTCTGTTTACACGACGCATCAAGGCTGCGAGATCATGTTTCACGTGTCGACAATGTTGCCCTACACGCCCAACAACCGGCAACAGTTGTTGAGGAAGCGTCACATCGGCAACGATATAGTGACGATAGTGTTCCAAGAGCCCGGCGCGGCGCCGTTCACTCCGCGGCACATCCGCTCGCAGTTCCAGCACGTGTTCGTGGTGGTGCGCGCCATCGACCCCTGCTCCGAGAACACGCACTACAGCATCGCCGTTAGCCGCGCTAAAGAAGTGCCCTTGTTTGGACCCCCGATCAAAGATGGCGCGGTTTACCCGAAGGGAGAGGCGTTCACGGACTTGCTGCTAAGCAAGGTTAGTTTTACTTGTCATGACCGCTATCTTTATATTTATTGTCTATATTACACTCGTAAAGAGGTAAAATTATTTATAGGCTGCTGCTGCGATTGTAAAAATTCTTTCATTGATGATAAAAAGCTACGTTTTTTCAAGTTACAGTTATATCGGAAAATAAAGCCACAGATGAACCAAATATAAAACGAACCAAACATATTTTATCAATTGGATGACTGTGTTTCTCTAGTGATGTACTTATTTATTCTAATGATTCGTAATGATTTTTGATGAAATCTTTTCGAATAATATGTTATTTGTAACTGACTTCAAAAAAGGAGGAGGTTCCTCAATTCGACCGTAAATGTTTTTTTATGTGTGTTCGCGGATAACTACGTCGTTTATGAACCGATTTCAAAAAAATCTTTTTTTTGTTTGATAGAGTATACTTCCGAGGTGGTCCCATTGTCACCACATTAGAATCTGATGAGGGGATCCATGAGGAATTGGGGGAACTCCTCAAATATTATAGGCATACATATATAAATTTCAGTATTCATAATATCAAGTCCAGCATTTGCATTCAGAAAGTTTCATTTGGTGAAGTGGAACTGATGATGAAGACCACAGATGGTCAACTGAACTCCTGAACCTATTTCAAGGGTGGCGATAAGATATCTCGATTAAGATAGTTGAGTGACTATAACGTAGAACATTTAATTGTATAACCCCTCGTACGCGGGAGGTCAAAAAAGTACCAAGTTCTAGTCTCTTCTGATTACGACATAGTCCATAAAATTAAGCTTAAAAAAAAATACAAAAAGATATCCAAATTTTGAGTGCGGATCCGTGCCTAAGCATACTAGGGGATAAATATGAATATGACTTTCCCGCGGCGTTACTTGCGGTGAATTTGAAATGTCTTAAAGTTTCATATCAACTAAGAAGTGGGACTACGTAACAGCTTATTATCATCAATCAAAATAAAACAAATGTTTAAAAAAACAAAAAATCGCCTTTAAAAACGCAAAAATAACTTCTTTTAAAATGGTAGGTACCTAACCTATAGGTCACAATATTTTTAACCAAAAGCCGAATTCAGTTCGACTGACCTTTTCTGATTATTCTCTGATTATTTATTTATTATTATTCAGTAAAAAATACCTGATTTCATTGAAAAACTTTTGAAGTGATTGGGCATTTTATTTTATTTTCCTGATGTGATGACCACTTTAATACTAAGCTTTTCCTGTATGCGCTTGTGCCTGTTAAATACATTTCCGAACTGAGTCGAGCACTGCAACAGCACGAAAAAAAATAAGGAAAAATAAAAGCATAATTATTTACAAAGTTAAATATATTTTACAAAAGTTATACCTAGCTAGAGAATTGATCACAATTAAGTATAACTTATTAATTAACATTAGGCCCTTTTTTAATGTGTTTTCAGCTATATCGTTTTGGTTCCTACGTTAAGTGTATTTACAGTGCAACCATTTTCTTAATAGCGATCGGTAATCATCGTTTTTCTAAGTCACACGAGTGACAGATATACTGTCAGTTACGAGTGCAAGTCGTGATAGCGATAGCCAGCCGAAAGCTATTAAGAAGCTGGGAATACTGTAACGTCTTACGTCTTGAGTATGTCATGTATTGAGAACATTACGATTTCAGGTGATAAATGGCGAAAACGCCGCTATTCAGTCTCCGAAGTTCAGCACGATGGCGACGCGGACGCGGCAGGAGTACCTGAAGGACCTGGCGAAGAACCACGTGACCGCCACCACACTCGAGACTGGACAGAAGTTTTGTATGTATTACGTCTCTTTTTCTTTAATGTGATGGTAACATATCGTAGTACGTTATATGAAGCCCAGTGATTATGATACTCAGGGTAAACGCATACATAGGGGCCAGGGCTTTATTAATTGTCAAATCCTGGCTAGTTACATGCATTGAAAGAGACGGACATATACGACTGCTATAGTTGTAACCCTTTTCACTGACTTGAATAGGTTTTCAATCGACTTAAAAAAAACAGGTTTTCTGTTAGATACGTATTTTGAAACGGAAATATAAACTTCTGAGATGGTATATAATACTTCCGTTGCTTGAGTTTAGAACGTAATAGAATTCGCGTGACTGTGCGTATCTTCGGGATTATCTCAATAAGAACAGTGCATAGACATATCGTCGGTGAAACTGCAAACCCGCGCGTAAGTAACATTTTTAATGAGGAGCAAAATGCACCCTTTTTCTAAGATGTTTATTTCGCTCTATAATAAATTTGTTGGTTACGCGGTTTTGCAGTATCACTGGCGAATTATACAGTACGATAGCTCTTACAAGGTGCTTCGGGTTGGTACTTGTCTCTCACTCGCTCTAATACGATCTTATTAAGAGCGAGTGAGAGAGAAATACAAACCCGAAGCACCTTCTAAGTGCTCACAGACTGTACTACTTCATAAGAGTTTATAATAGAGTCCCAGATCAGTATGCGTGTTGTTGCAGCCATCTTCTCGTCGCTGCTGATGAAGGGCGGCGCGGCGGGCGCGGCGCCCCCCCGCGCGCCGGCCCGCGCGCCCGGCTCCGACCTGCTCGTGGGCGGCGCCATGTGCTTCCACGTGAGCATACCTCTTATAATCTATAGCTGTTGCCGCGTCTCCGTCCGCTCATTAAATATAGCCTATGTTACTCAGATACTATAGCATTCTACTTGTGAAACAATTTTCACTATAGCCTTGTAAGGCCCACCGTACTAAAAACAACCTAGTATTTGGTCTGTGGGACTTTGAATCTACCGTCAAGGCAATAAAGTTCAATTAAGTTTGTTCGATAATGCCATTTTCAGTTTATGAAGATAGGAAAATAAACCTTATTATCCTTGCAACACAGTTCAAATTAAATTGTCTTGATTATGTACATTCTATTGCACTCTGGGCCTTACGAGGTCAAGACCAATAGTTTTTGGGTATAAAAATCTATGGTCTTTATAATAATTAGTGCATATTAATGTAATTTTTTATATGAAATGTTAAAGTATAGTTTTTTTAATGTTTAATGTTTATTTAATCTACTGTAAAAGTTGGAAAACCTACGTTGATTTTGATTCGACCCTTACGAGAGTACGAAGTGACTATTTGTGATTGTGTTTTGTTTTGTACGGCTGCTAGCAGTCGCTCAGCACATCTTTATCTTACATACAAGCGACAATCAAGTCTCGGACTCAAGTCAAGTCAGGTCTTGGCGTTTACTCGTCTATAAGTATATTCTTCTTTATATGCAAATGGTGCATTGCAGGTGCAAGTGCAAGACGAGGGCGCGGGCGGCGCCGTGCTCGAATGCATGCTGGGCGTGTCGCCCGACACAATCGTGTGCATCGAGGACTCGACTCGGCAGATCATCCTAGCGCTCCCCACCGCCTCCTTGCTAGGTACGACCATACTTTATTTCTTTTATACTACACTTACTTAGTAAGTGTATAATTACTACGATAATAAAAGGCTTGAAAGTGGTTCATTAAACCCTCTCAAAATATGCGTAGTTATATTGAATGGTATTTCATAACTGCCCTGTTATTGCGGTAGTAAAATTTTTCTCATCGCTCCTGTTCGGCAAGTTTAAATTTAATTGGTAGATAGTCAGGTGGAAAATTGCGTTTTCACCTCTAGGGTGGAAAGTAATTTTTTTTTTAATAGTTACGATTGGCCACGGAGGCTAAGATAATTGAGCTATGTCATATTATTAAAATAAAAGCTTTTCATGTATGTAAACTCGGCTATACGTTAAACGACGTATTTATTACGATCTATAGGTTCATATTAAAATCATTTTAAGAGTGGTCTTTTTTTTCGCAATTACAGAAAATCAACATTTAAAATTATTCCTCTATTCTGGTTGCCCGCCATAATGGCATGATAGCAAAGCATGTCACTTTTTTTTCACGTTTCGGCATTGCCATCTAGAAAATACACATAGGTACTGCCAACATTAGAAAAGTTTAATCGAGTTGGTCACGACCAAGGAGCTTATATACAACACTGGAGGTTGAACGCCGAATATCCGTTGGAAAAAAGAAATCTGACCTTTATTACGTCACGAATATATTCCATCTCTTTTATAAAATGTGCGTGTAGTATTTTATTACTTTTCTGACAGTCGAAATGAAAAGCGGAGTGTCTAACTCGGGTGAAATTACCCATTTCCCCTCGAACTATTGGCGCTCTCACTTCGTTCGAGCGCCAGAAATTTCTCGGGTGAAATGGGTCACTTTCAACCCTTGGTTATCAATCTACTATAAAGTCTAGTTGATGTCGTTCATCATTAACGCGCACGCAAGGGGGACCCTGCGAATCGGGGCGTCTTCATCTGCTCTAAATTCTTTTGGCGAGCAAACTGTACGGCGCGCTAAAGTTAACAATAAAAAAAAGTATGTTGTTAGTTGATGGCGGGCTCGTATTTCTTTAAGAGTTTTTTTTGTTGTTACTTTTGTATTTAAATTCTTGGATGGAAAAAACGAACGCCACATGGACGGTAACTACTTAAAATACTGGAAATAGTAAATTCTACGCAAAGAGGGCTTACTTTTATTTTTGAAAAAAATATCTGCATTTATGTTTTTTTTTTAACTTTACCGGGATTTGAACTGCGTTCGAATATGACAAAACAATAGAGTGTTTTATGATACAGATCGAAAGAGTTATTAATAGTGATCATTTATATATATTACAAATACACCTAATCACCTAACTAAATAAAGACCGTAAAAAGAACACGACTTTATTCGGTTCCCGGTTAGGGCAGACGAATTTTCAAAACTTCATAAATGCAGTATTTATGTTTTTCAAAAAATAATTTAAGGCTTTTTTGGGTAGAATTTGTAGTTGCCGTCCATGTGGCGTTCGTTTTTTCCACCCTGTATATCACTCGAGGGTAAGAACAGATTACTAAACTACCATATTACTAAAGAAGGTGGGTAAGTACAATGTTGTAGTCGAAGCATTTCGTACTTTATTACTAACCACATTAAATTGAATGAATGATTGCACTAAAGCGACTTTGAATCGATCTCCTCGATATCGAAGCTGTGTTACTGTTTAGTATAAGGTGTAACGGCATATGAGACAGCATGACGCGTTGTCGGCAGGCTGGGTGGCGGGCGGCTGGACGCGGCTGTTCTACCACCGAGGCGAGTCGGTGCGGCTGCGCGGCGGGCCGGCGCTGCTGCGGCGCCTGGCCGCCGTCGCGCCGCCGCTCGCCGCCGCGCTGCCCGAGCTCACGCTGGAGCGCGGCGCCGCCTCGCAGCTCGGTGAGCGGCACACACACTCTGACACACTCGCATTGTTCAGGTGTACGTGTGATTGATGATGGTAGCGGAAGGTGGCAATAGAATCTCCGCTGTACTTGTTGTACCGAGTTAAACCTCTTTAGATCGGCTTTTTTCTTTATTATAGAATATAATACTTAATATAAAAAATATATACTTCAGCCCACAAGGCCTCATTTTAATTATATATAGATGAAATGATTAACGACAAACGACCTCTACTCGGACGGAGTCGCGGCCGACGGCTATGATACTATAAACGCGAAAGTAAGTAATTTTTTCACACAATCATCGCTAAACCGTTGAACAAATATTAAAACAATTTGGTAAGGACATAGTTTAAACCGCGGGGAAGGACATGGGAATTCTAGACCTCTGAGAGTTGCAAACAACATTACCAATACAAAACTTAAAACGAACACCGAGGTAACATAACATCGTGATCAGAACACTAATAATTATTACACGGTTGTGCGTGCAGGGTTCCACGTGCAGCCGGACGGGCTGGTGATCGCGGTGGAGGGCGGCGGCTGCGCGGCCAGCGCGGGCATCAAGCGCGGCGCGCGCCTGCTCGAGGTGTGCCGCGCCGCCGTCGTGGCGCTGCCGCACGATCAGCTCGTCGACCTGCTCAAGACCTCCGACCCCGTCACGGTGACTATCCCTTTCTACATAAGGCTGCGTTTCCACCAAAGCTGGGCGATGCAGCTAATCGACGCGCGAGGAAAAATTTACCAATAGAATAGCGGGGAAAGTGAAAAAAAATGATCCTATTGGTGGATTTTTTCTCGCAACACCTCTTAGCTGCCTCGCACGGCTCTAGGGGAAACGCAGCCTTACCTTATCAATCGATACTGAAGCTTGAATAGGAAGTAGTGGTCGCCGCAGCCAAAGAAACAAATACAGCTGTAAAGAGCGTACTCCACCTGGTATCCGCTGGTTGCCACCACATACATACATTCTGCCTCTGGTAGCGCCGACTGCTCTAATAATCTACCATCGAAGATTTTAATTGTTGAAACATTGTAGAGCTCCGTTATAAAAATCAAGCCAATACGGACAGCGCTATAGCAGTAAACCATTTGCGTCCTATTTACTGCTGCTTGTACTTGACAGATTTAATTTGACACGTCATAATGACCTTCATACTAATACAGAAGAGGTTCTGTGGTAATTGGTTGTTGACGTAATGTTTTGTGGCAGGTGACGGTGACGTTTGCGGGGTCGGGCGCGTGCGCGTGCGCGGCGAGCGCGGCGCCGGCGGCGCGCGGGGACGCGCAGCGCCCGGGCCGGCCGCGCCGCGCCTACGAGCGCGGCCACTCGCCGCCGCGCTCCGACAGCTCGGGCTACGGCACCGGTGAATACTGATACAGTAGTCGTAGATCAAAGTTACATAGCGGAAGATAGCTGACTAACCTTCAGGGCGCGGATGTCATAAATCTGGTCCATTGGACCTAATTCACTCCGTCGCAATCCGAGTGTCTTTCAAGTCACACTCGGGCGTGTCGACACTTTTATGATTTTTGGCAAAATTAAGGTACGACAATGCCTTCGTGTGCTTTTAATGATTGTACAAATCATTTAAGATGAAAAAACAAATTACACAGCATTACTTATCATTCGTAAGTACATGTTTCTTATTAAATATGTCTCGGATTATTTCTTTTCGTTCGCGCAAGCATTCGCCATTTTGCAGAACGGGACAGAAATATACTATACGTAATAGTGCGACAAGTTAAGCGCTTTTAATTTCACAGTGGCGTCTGTAAAAAGAAATTTTTTGACATTTGCATTATACATACATAACTTCACGCCATTCCCAGAGTGGGGTAGGCATATGCAATATTTAATATCTACTTTTTAAATCAATGTTATTGTAACATCAACAAAATAATGTTCATCACGCAATTAACATTAGATATCCTAAGGTATTTTGTAAATTAATAGATAGACATGTTTAAATAAATAAAACTGACGAATTGTTGTAATTTGTTATTAAGTAGTTGTTAAAAAAAATCTGTACTCGTACTTACCTTTAATAATTAAAATTTGCAAATATTCATTATTATTAATAAGAAGGTAATTGTTATAGAAATAAATAAACCGAACATATTAACACATACTTTTTTTGTTGACCCTACTAAGCGGCGATAAGTCATTTGGTTAAATAACCTCGCCGAATGTTGCCGAAAGTGACCGAATAACAGTCTACACGAGTCACAGCAGCAGGAGTTCGTCTTGCTCGTCGCCACCTATTTGCGTCTTTCTGTCTCTTTCTCTGTTAACATTAACTTGGTTTTTGTGAGTAAATGTATTTGTGGTAGTATCAGATCCACTATTCGAGTACGGAATATATGAACGTCGCCTATCTTCCGCTATTTTACTTTCATCTAAGACAGTAGTACTACAAATATAAGTTACAACGGTGTACCATTTTTAGCAGTAAGCAGTAAGCATTTTTAGAGAAATCTTAAGTCAAAATCTTAAGTCAAATGTTTGGCAGCCATTGCGGGGACGCAAGGTCTGTATTGAAATGTTTACGTTCGTTTATTCGTCAGCACCTGTCTGTGTGGACGAAGATTGCCGATGCAACTTATATTATTTGTTTTTTTTTTTACTGTATTTGCATTGTTACAGTAGCCAATAGATGAGATTTGTGGAGGGTTCGAACGTTTATACGGTGACTTTAACTGATTATTTTGATACTGTTTTTTTTTATTCTATATCGCGTTTATTCGTTGTAAATAAATATATTTTTTCCTTTTTATTTACTTTTTTTTTTAAATTTTCCCTTGAAAAACAGTTAAATTATTAACGAGAGTCGGTGTACAGTTGGTCAAATAAATGGTTTTTTAATTTTTACTTCCTACATAACGAGCATTTCGCTTTAATGTACCGTTCAAATTGACAAACGCTTATTATTAAACGCTTTATTTTTAACAAACCAAACTTCAACCAATTGCGTATGCGGAATGAAATCTGGACAAAGTTCAAAACAATATTTAATGTAATAAATAATCTGTTTTGTTAAAAATGTTTATAATAAATGATAGTATTATTAACAGTAATGCAATTTACTCCTTTGCGAGCTGCTTTGCGACAGTTCCGTGGAACTTTGTCCATGGCTGACGTAAACGCAGATGTCGGCATTTTATTCTATTCTAATTTAATACTTTGAATTTATTTTTGTACATTCAGCGAAAATGATTCTAGTAGATTCGCCGTTTCAGATTTGCCCAAAAAATTTTCGATTGGGCGAAGTTCTAGGGCGTTTTTTGAGTAGTAACTGGAAGTCAAATCTGGCCAAATCACCAAATTATGTTCCAATTTTATAAAATCCCGCACAATTGGCAAACATCGCTCCATGCATTGAGGTATATTAACTAGAGCGGCAGTAAACACGCATAACCCTACCTGCAAGCTCATGTCGGCCATTTGTCAAGTTAGTTGTCAAACAGAAGCCAACCGTAAAAGAAGCTGCGAAAAATGGGGAAATGCGCGGTGAAAGAGTGCTTATCAAAGTCTGAAAGACACAATAAGGCACAAGGAATTACTTTTCACGTGTAACTTTATTCTTTCTGTATCTGAATTAATGTAATTAACACGAAAACTTTAATAAAATAGCAGATATTATTTTTGTAGGCCCAGTGTTGCATTGCTTCATTACCCCGAGTTTTCGGGGGAATACAATATTTTCGGCCATCCATTTTTTATATCTGGTAGATGGAGAGATGGTAATGAACTCGTTTTAAGCTTTTTGCGATGCGTTCCCTGTAAAATATCCATAGCGTCAAAATGTTTTACACAAGCGGAGCCATTTCGAAAGTCTGACAAATATAACAATATATACCATTTTAGTAAGAGCATGTAGAAAAAAAATACGAGCATTAAAAGCTTTCAAACAAAGTCTTGTATCAAGTTGTCATTCAAGTGTCAATTTCGAGAGTTATAGGAGACTACATATCGATTTTGGAAGCAATCAGTCGAATAACTAAAAAGTTCAAAATGGTGGCTACTTTTTCTCAATCTGTCAACGGATTCGTTGTCGGAGACCACACAAGTCTCCAGATATCGATTTTGAAAGAAATCAGTCGAATAAATAAAAAGTTCATGATGGCGGTTACTTTTACTCGATCTGTCAACCGATTGGTTGTCGGAGATCACACAGATCCTCAGATATCGATTTTGGAAACAATCAGTCGAATAACTAAAAAGTTTAGGATGGCGGCTACTTTTTCTTAATCTGTCAATGGATTCGTTGTCGGAGACCACACAGATCTCCAGATATCGATTTTGGAAGCAATCCGTCCGAGAAATGAAACAAAATGAAATATTAACCTTTTCAACGCCACAGTCGGCTCTGGCCGTCAACTAAAAGTCGTCACGTCGGCTACAGCCGACAAGAGTTCAAGATTAAAAGAGACTTTGTTTGGTAGCAATAAGGTGTAATTTGCATAGCATAGCAAACATGTTTGGCGTGTGGGTGGCACATTTTGTATTCGACGTATGGCGTTCAAAAGGTTAAAACAATATATTAATTGTAACGATTCATATTATCAATGACCTTCTATACACAAGGACTTCGCATCAACGCGCAAAACGCGGGACGGCACAACTGTGCTTAATGACGGTTTAAGCACACTTCTTACCTTAGTCGTCTGTTGGTCGCCGAAGGCGTAAGATGCCGAAGTGTGTCATCAAAAAGTGCCGAAATAATACCGTGACGACTCAAAAAAAAGATGGTGTGACTTACCACCGGTTATTTTATTTTATTTATGAAAGATGACACGCGAAAAAGAGTAAAACCATTTAATTTTCAATAAATATTATAAATGATTGAGAAGTACTTTCAAGTATTCCATTGAGTAATTCCATATCTTTCTCTCACGCGCGTTAGAAAGAAACAGGCGAAAGGACGTGACAAGAACATAGTCAGAAAAGAAAACAATAGAGTAGCTTGTTTAAGGGTTCCAAAATGGCAAAACACGGAACCCTTATATTGGCGGTTTTTTTTAGCTTTCCTGTACACGAGATAAGGAGGGAGAATTAGCGCAAGTTAGTAGCAAGAGAAAGATCCGAAGTATTTTACAAACCAGATAATTCAAGCGTCATTTGGTCAGATACTTTTATTGAATATAATGTATATTGCACCACTAAAAGATATAAGCGTTTAAAATTACAGTACTTCGGCATATTGAGGTTAGTATTGAGAAATGTTACAACCCGTCCCGTTAAGAGTTTTGCCGGTCATTGTATGTAGTCGTAACAGCGTCAGCTAGCAGTAAACCGGAGTAGGACGGGTTTTATTTGGCGTCTTCTTTCAAATATTAATAAATTTATTCCAGGGAACTTAGCATTAATTAGATTTTTCGATTCATTTAAGTAGGTAAATAAAAATAAAATATATGTTTAAAAAATGTTGGTTTCCCATGCATGTACAAAGCTTATATCCAACGTTTTTTTGGAGTATGAACAGTTGATATGTTTGCGGTATCAGAAGGATTAATAAAAATTTGTTTATATTTATGGGAAGCATCACCCTCTGCCCCCTGAAATATCGTTTACTGCGATTATAAAAAGTTATCCTACACTAGCTATCCACATAATTATAATACCATAAATAGTTCAAAATATAAGTACATTCGAAACTATAAAAATATTCTCTCAAAAATAAAAAATAAATCGACTGTGACAGACGGACAAACCTTGAGTGAGCTTTTATAAGCTCACCCTTATAAAACCCCCTTATGGGTTCCGTTTTTCCTGTTGAGGTTCGGAAAACTAAAATTAACAGCCCGTTTCTACTCCACTGCTACCTTGTTCCAGCTTACTTCTAAAATCAACATATAGCTTCGACTGAGTAATTGACAATATTTCAAAAAAAGAAGTATTTTAGTTTCTTCGCGTTTATAATAGCTGGTTAAAAATTAGACTACCCGTGTTTCTCGGTTTTTCTTTATTTAACTTAAATTCGTCGTTAATAATTTATTAAAGAAATAGTCATTAAAAAGACCGTATGTACAAAGTTAGGAATACTGATGTCGTGATCTTAGCATGATATAAAATGAAAAAAAAAGTGTCTTTAAACAGAAACCAAACTGACTGTCATGTCACGTCACTTGTCATCAATAACAACTGTGACAACATACATTCGTCGACTTTGGGCAGATTGCGGCTATCCGCTTTTACAAATCCGTTAGTCACTTTCATTTTAAATAGCGTATATCAAAACAATATTATTACGAGAATCGAAAGCGTGTCGTTAGAATCAAGTAATCCGTCAGACGGATAAAAAATTGTCATGACAGTTGTATATTTTTTTCAATTCCTATGGTAATAAATGGACTAAGGGCACTATAAGTGTATTCCTAACATTCACAATCCAACTTTTTTTACTGTTTTTCCTAAAAATAAAAAAAACTACTGCATACAAAAATCCAAAAATATTTTTACTGTAATCAGAGTGTAAAATCTACAAACGGTATTTTAATTTACTACCTTAGCACATATGAATTGTTGTCAACTGATATACATTACTGATTAATGACCGACGATATTTTAAAGGAATGGTGTATCAACGGCAATGTATAGACAGAGCAAGTCGAAGCATTATAGGGTGAAATAAGATGCAGCGCCATGTTTGGGCATTTGTGTTGTATGACGTGATTTGTCCATGTGTATAGAAGGTCATTGCATATTATCAAAGAATTTACTCGATTTTTCGGTGGAAATTTTCATGTTGTAGGCAACACTGAAATTTTAATATCAGGTGAGCTCGCCATCTTTGTCTATTCCAGATGACTGCGTATTACTAGCGTATTATTGTAAAAGAGATAGATATCGTTTTTTTGTTCAAATATTATTGGTTTCAAAGCAACGTCGCTATTATTATTATAACGTGCAACTAGCACGTTTTATGCGTCACTTTTGATTGACATTTGCTTCTCTAGTTAATATACCTCAATGGCTCCATGTATCAGTCAGTCGGCATTAACGGCTAACCCAGATAAAAAAAAACTGCCTTAGACATACCGCGAGGGCTGATCGCAAGCCACAGTAAAACTTTTTTGGAATCTTCGTAGGCTCCACATATTTCACGTTTTCTTCAGTTGTTTGACGTGTAGGGTGTTTTTGAAATAATAATTTCCTTGCCATTAATTTCCTTCTAATGTGACAATTTATCATATTTAATATGATTCGTCGTTCATTACGCACAAGAAGCGTGGAATGTATTTTTGACCAATTTGCGAAGGCGGATTTTTTGAGTAAATTTTTGATTTTCAGACAGTCGTCTTAACTATTCTTGATTGTTTTTCAATACCCATGTGTTTAAGATACTTTTAAATGAATTTGCAGTCGCATTTGGATTTTCTTCCGAGCTCTATGATTGATATTTTGCGATACGGCCGGCGGTCATTTTCTTTAAACAACTCCTCTCAGTAGACTGGCTTAAACTGGATAGTCTTCCAGAATCGGGTTTTCTTGTATTCGTTTTTCTGAGTGGGTAGGACGCTAAAATACACTCAATAAAGTCTGCTTTGAATCTAAGTAACAATTTCACCGATCACGATGTTAAATTTCATCAATGATAATCGACTGTTAGTTCATACATTTTGACAGCTGTTAACGCACTAATCGTCTGTTAAGTGCTTAACATCGTACGATGAAATTGGTACTAAACCTTTTGTGTAAAATGTGTGGATGTGTATCGAAGAAATACCAAACAGTTTCGCGACGAATTTTTTCTCTATTTATCATAATTATTGTTAAAGAAATCCTACATTCATGAAATTTGTCGTAATTATTTGAAGATGAGTTGTTAAACAAAAGACAACTCACTTTTGTACTTTATTAAGGAATTTAATATTTAAAAAAGAGGTTCGAACTTTGTCCAGCACATCTATTCTAGGCGGTAAAAACGATATCGTAGTTTGCCTGTTATGGTATTGTTATGACGTCAGCCGCCATTACTGTCAAGAAAATAAGAGCTATCAAAACGTTGACAATACGATAACAGATCAAATGCGATATTGGTTTTACCGTGTTGAATAGAGGCACAGATTTCATCGCGCATACGTTAGCAGACCATATATTTGGCATCTCGTATGCTTCAGTTTTCCGTTGTGTTTTGTTGTCGATCGCAGCGTGTTTAGCACTGTGCGTGTCCGCAGGCGGGTCGGGGCGCAGTGCGCGGCGCTCGCCGCCGGCGTCCCCGGCCGAGGAGGGCGCGCCGCGGCGCCGCGTGCACGACGCGTCGCCGCGGCATCCGCGACATAAGCGGCACAGCGGACACGCTAGCTCGCTCACGGTCAGTACCATTCGGCCCTTACTCGACTTTCTACCAAAAACATACGGACTTGAGTCTCGTATAAGTGTGGACGTAACCTGGCCAGATTGAAGCTGGTTTTCGTCGCAGCCCTGGATAATAGTTCATACCGCAGCTCGTCAAGGTTGTTCGAAATTTTCGCGGTTTTTTTTTATTTTTGACAAAGTTGCGTTCGGCGCTCGAGGTCACAAACTTGGATTATTCATTGGGTCAACATCATAAACAAATCTGCAAAACATCAGAATTACCGGATTTGACTCATGATTAGAGTATTAATATTAACGTTTATTCCTCCTGTATGTTAGGAAGAGTTGATGCGTCTTATGGACGCGGAACTCGGTGAGGGCGACAGCCCCGCGACGCCGGCGTTGCCCGCGCCACCCGCGCCACCCGCGCCACCCACGCCGCCCGCAGCCGCGCCCGCGCCGGGCCCGCTGCCGCTGCCCGACGCCTCGGCGCTGGACTGGGCCGCGCTCGTGCACACGGCCACCAGGGCTATGCTGCAGGTCACTACTTACACTCCTGACTCTATACCCTACCCGCCCGCGCCGCCCGCGCCGGGCCCGCTGCCGCTGCCCGACGCCTCGGCGCTGGACTGGGCCGCGCTCGTGCACACGGCCACCAGGGCTATGCTGCAGGTCACTACTTACACTCCTGACTCTATACCCTACCCGCCCGCGCCGGGCCCGCTGCCGCTGCCCGACGCCTCGGCGCTGGACTGGGCCGCGCTCGTGCACACGGCCACCAGGGCTATGCTGCAGGTCACTACTTACACTCCTGACTCTATACCCTACCCGCCCGCGCCGCCCGCGCCGGGCCCGCTGCCGCTGCCCGACGCCTCGGCGCTGGACTGGGCCGCGCTCGTGCACACGGCCACCAGGGCTATGCTGCAGGTCACTACTTACACTCCTGACTCTATACCCTACCCGCCCGCGCCGCCCGCGCCGGGCCCGCTGCCGCTGCCCGACGCCTCGGCGCTGGACTGGGCCGCGCTCGTGCACACGGCCACCAGGGCTATGCTGCAGGTCACTACTTACACTCCTGACTCTATACCCTACCCGCCCGCGCCGCCCGCGCCGGGCCCGCTGCCGCTGCCCGACGCCTCGGCGCTGGACTGGGCCGCGCTCGTGCACACGGCCACCAGGGCTATGCTGCAGGTCACTACTTACACTCCTGACTCTATACCCTACCCGCCCGCGCCGCCCGCGCCGGGCCCGCTGCCGCTGCCCGACGCCTCGGCGCTGGACTGGGCCGCGCTCGTGCACACGGCCACCAGGGCTATGCTGCAGGTCACTACTTACACTCCTGACTCTATACCCTACCCGCCCGCGCCGCCCGCGCCGGGCCCGCTGCCGCTGCCCGACGCCTCGGCGCTGGACTGGGCCGCGCTCGTGCACACGGCCACCAGGGCTATGCTGCAGGTCACTACTTACACTCCTGACTCTATACCCTACCCGCCCGCGCCGCCCGCGCCGGGCCCGCTGCCGCTGCCCGACGCCTCGGCGCTGGACTGGGCCGCGCTCGTGCACACGGCCACCAGGGCTATGCTGCAGGTCACTACTTACACTCCTGACTCTATACCCTACCCGCCCGCGCCGCCCGCGCCGGGCCCGCTGCCGCTGCCCGACGCCTCGGCGCTGGACTGGGCCGCGCTCGTGCACACGGCCACCAGGGCTATGCTGCAGGTCACTACTTACACTCCTGACTCTATACCCTACCCGCCCGCGCCGCCCGCGCCGGGCCCGCTGCCGCTGCCCGACGCCTCGGCGCTGGACTGGGCCGCGCTCGTGCACACGGCCACCAGGGCTATGCTGCAGGTCACTACTTACACTCCTGACTCTATACCCTACCCGCCCGCGCCGCCCGCGCCGGGCCCGCTGCCGCTGCCCGACGCCTCGGCGCTGGACTGGGCCGCGCTCGTGCACACGGCCACCAGGGCTATGCTGCAGGTCACTACTTACACTCCTGACTCTATACCCTACCCGCCCGCGCCGCCCGCGCCGGGCCCGCTGCCGCTGCCCGACGCCTCGGCGCTGGACTGGGCCGCGCTCGTGCACACGGCCACCAGGGCTATGCTGCAGGTCACTACTTACACTCCTGACTCTATACCCTACCCGCCCGCGCCGCCCGCGCCGGGCCCGCTGCCGCTGCCCGACGCCTCGGCGCTGGACTGGGCCGCGCTCGTGCACACGGCCACCAGGGCTATGCTGCAGGTCACTACTTACACTCCTGACTCTATACCCTACCCGCCCGCGCCGCCCGCGCCGGGCCCGCTGCCGCTGCCCGACGCCTCGGCGCTGGACTGGGCCGCGCTCGTGCACACGGCCACCAGGGCTATGCTGCAGGTCACTACTTACACTCCTGACTCTATACCCTACCCGCCCGCGCCGGGCCCGCTGCCGCTGCCCGACGCCTCGGCGCTGGACTGGGCCGCGCTCGTGCACACGGCCACCAGGGCTATGCTGCAGGTCACTACTTACACTCCTGACTCTATACCCTACCCGCCCGCGCCGCCCGCGCCGGGCCCGCTGCCGCTGCCCGACGCCTCGGCGCTGGACTGGGCCGCGCTCGTGCACACGGCCACCAGGGCTATGCTGCAGGTCACTACTTACACTCCTGACTCTATACCCTACCCGCCCGCGCCGCCCGCGCCGGGCCCGCTGCCGCTGCCCGACGCCTCGGCGCTGGACTGGGCCGCGCTCGTGCACACGGCCACCAGGGCTATGCTGCAGGTCACTACTTACACTCCTGACTCTATACCCTACCCGCCCGCGCCGCCCGCGCCGGGCCCGCTGCCGCTGCCCGACGCCTCGGCGCTGGACTGGGCCGCGCTCGTGCACACGGCCACCAGGGCTATGCTGCAGGTCACTACTTACACTCCTGACTCTATACCCTACCCGCCCGCGCCGGGCCCGCTGCCGCTGCCCGACGCCTCGGCGCTGGACTGGGCCGCGCTCGTGCACACGGCCACCAGGGCTATGCTGCAGGTCACTACTTACACTCCTGACTCTATACCCTACCCGCCCGCGCCGCCCGCGCCGGGCCCGCTGCCGCTGCCCGACGCCTCGGCGCTGGACTGGGCCGCGCTCGTGCACACGGCCACCAGGGCTATGCTGCAGGTCACTACTTACACTCCTGACTCTATACCCTACCCGCCCGCGCCGCCCGCGCCGGGCCCGCTGCCGCTGCCCGACGCCTCGGCGCTGGACTGGGCCGCGCTCGTGCACACGGCCACCAGGGCTATGCTGCAGGTCACTACTTACACTCCTGACTCTATACCCTACCCGCCCGCGCCGCCCGCGCCGGGCCCGCTGCCGCTGCCCGACGCCTCGGCGCTGGACTGGGCCGCGCTCGTGCACACGGCCACCAGGGCTATGCTGCAGGTCACTACTTACACTCCTGACTCTATACCCTACCCGCCCGCGCCGCCCGCGCCGGGCCCGCTGCCGCTGCCCGACGCCTCGGCGCTGGACTGGGCCGCGCTCGTGCACACGGCCACCAGGGCTATGCTGCAGGTCACTACTTACACTCCTGACTCTATACTTCGTTTCCGCCTATGATGACGCGGCGCTGCGACTGTTCCCGAGTATTTGTTCCTGAGCTTTGAATGTTTTCTATGTATTTAAGTATGTGTGTTTATTGTTGTCTAGTACCCATAGTACAAGCCTTGAGCTTAGTCTGGGACTAGGTCAATTTGTGTGAGATGGTCCCCTGATATTTATTTATTGTTGTAGATATGCGAAGAGCATCAGTACCCGTCCATCGACGCCGCCGAGCCCGGCGAGCCGCTGCCGAGCGAGCCCACGCGCGACTGCCCCGAGCTGCCGGTGCGTTTAAGTTTTTTTTTAATCATATGAAATAATCAAACAAGCACACATGCTACCTGATGGCAACTGGGATCTATAATAATTATTGGTATCGTACGGCCTGAGAAGACAATCTTGCGATTATTTTAGGTTCCGGAGGCGGCCCCGGCGGAGAACGCGTGCGGCTGCGGGCTGGCGGCGCGCGCGCGCGCTCTGGAGGTCGAGCGCACGCAGGCGCAGCGCCGCGCGCACCAGCTCGAGGACGAGGTACGCACGCCCAGTCGACGACTAGCCCGAGCTTCCACGCAACTATAGTCTGTGACGATTAAAATTGGCAAAGATGTAAACACAACCACACGAACCAATTTTTCATTATTACTCGATCATCACGCCCTTTTAAAAATCAAGCGAGGTCTTAGCAATCAATTATACACTAACCCCCTTACTAATAAAAGTTGAGTAACGGTGGTATAGCTATACAATGTTTTGTCCTTATCTGTCAAATTCAAATGTCACAATGACAGATAAGGACAAAACTTTTTTTTTTATATCTATACAACCGTTACTCAACGTTTATTAGTAAGGGGGTCAATCTTTACTTTCTCATTAAGTTTAAGATTAAATAACTATTCATTATACTATACGTTATTTTAAATAGAAACTAGCTTGATGAATATTTGAGGTTAAGTTAAGTGTCAAAGGGTACTAATTTGTTTACATCTTTGCCAATTTCAATTGACACGGGCTATAGTCTGTACGAAGAGACGCACTTAGGGAAGCGAGAAACAGTACATTACTGCAGAGACCGGGATAAAGGCCGTTGCAGGATGAATGCGAGTAAGCGTGTCTGAGACGCAGTCAAGGCCGCGCTATATACGAGTTTAGCAACCGCTTTTCTCGGCCGAGGCTCGTATAGTGCAACAATGCGAGAAAATATAACACAATCCCAAAATTGACTTAAAAGTAAAATAGACGTGGACGAACTTTGATTGTACGAGTGTTGTGCTGTTTGGAGTTTGTTATCCTAGTCCAAACATGGTTTTAAGAAGTATAAAAACGCGGTATCGCTGCATTAAGGTACAGCTGGGTTAAGGTTCCATTTTACCGATTGCTCATTGAAGCAACACTGTAACGTCAAATTGAGCGATAGGGTGCGTTTTAATGGGTTGAAAACACTTTTAACATGAAAGTGAATCATTAAACGTCTCGTCGAGCTCATTGAGTTTCAGTTTCGCCGTTGCATCGTGTAATATATCGGCATAACGTGTAATGTGTAATGGCAGGTACGGCGGCTGCGGCGACACAACGCGCGGCTGCGCGAGGAGAGCGCGCGCGCCGTGTGGCAGCTCCGGCACTTCACCCAGTGGCTCAAACGCACCGTCGAGCGGCAGTAACCACCCGCTAACCTAACCACCGTTTGTAATGGCCGAACACATGTTAAATTACATGATGAAAACAACGACGGTAGGAACATTACTGCATAGAGATTACCGTCGAGGATAGAGAGATAAAGAGCTGTTAATAAATAATATTATGAATATTGATAGAGCAACACCGTGTACCTAGCAAATCAATAAGGTGGCAAAATAAGTTGTATTCTTATGTAAATTACAACTTACTTGCTTTGCTAGTGACGCGGTATTGAACTATCTCCGACGTTATTGTTTTTATTTTTAGCAATTAAGATTTTTAAAGCCGCAGACGTACAGAGAGCTGAGGCAGCATGTTGTATGTAACATGTAAGGTGTCGCACGGGTAAGGCGTGGCGGAGGCGTTTTTAGAATGGGAGTGCGCTGGTCCGCTCTCTGTGCGTATGCGGCTCAAGGTAACATTACGTATTAGTTACAAAATTGGCAGCGCTTATTGCGTTATTGCGTTACGGGCTAAGGATCTAACTACACATACTGTATATCCCGGACAGGCGTACTCAAAAATGACGAAATGTTTTCTTCAGCATTGATAGTGTTATAAATTTGAACTTCCGACAGTTAGGGTTAATGGGGGCAACAGCTGCTTAATAAATATCTTGAAGAGCGAAGGTAAGTTGATTGTCTGCTCGTTTTACAATGTTTGAAGGTCTGGCCCATAGAGTTCCTAGACCTTTCACCACGGCGCCGTTGCCTCGCCGCTCGAGTTATAACTAATATTTCTTATGGTGCACAAACTTTGCTTGATTAATAGTACAGTCAGCTGCAGAGAAAAGTAACCCCTCTTGTAAGGTGACTTCTATGAGGCAATGACTGTACAGAATATTATATACAGTTTTCGGACAACGACAAACGGCGGTGCTTGTAACTATAAATCGTGTTGTATATTATTATGTCTATTCTATATTTTATTCTACCCAAGGTATATTAATCGTGATTACCTCTGGAATAATATTTATTCAGTGATAGTGTATTTTATCAAAAAGCAGAGGAGTTTTGAGCACTTAGGCTTCAAAACCTTTATGAACCGGTTTTATTTTATTGTGTAATAATCACAATTAAGACTAGACTGGGCGAACGTGCCCTTGTAAAAGCCTAGCGACGATCAGTAGCCAATTCTCGCAATAGCGTTCAAAAATGCTGACTTTAATAAATTAAATCCTTAAGGATCCCGTTTATAATTTTACTATACAATATTAAGTATGGATCGGAGATAAAAGTCACCGAATTGATACTAAATTTGGTTCTTTGTCGTGTTTATTCGTTATCCGGCTTGTTCTGAAATTGTTTTAAGAAAAAAGAAAAACAAGCTTTTACCCGTGATTCCGTCCACATAGATTTTTTTCACTGTTCCTACGCAACGGGTTAAAACACAAAAAATACCGACTAATTAACCATCTCCGTAAAAAAAATACACCAATCTGTTCTGCATCGAAGCGAAATAATGACAAAAAACGCGTGTTTTTTAGATACACACGTACAAAAGTGACAAGATAAACACATCAAAAAATTTAATGTATCTCAATGGTTTGGGAAAATAAATATTTTTCTACTCTGACACGTGGAATACCCATTAGGTATTTTTATGAGAATGTAAATTTACAATATTTGAATAACTTCCCTTAATTTGTTTCAGTTAATGCTGTATTGTTATTTACTAGTCACGATTATTGAAATGCTGTCTTACTGTGGTGTTTTACGGTTCAAAGCGCTTATATTCGTATCATCTAAAGTGTTGAACTAAACAATGCTTAATACGATTAGCTTTGCTTTCTCTTAACCTGTCCCGTTCCTTTTTACACCAGATCAATGAGAATAAAATACTCTTATTCACAATGGTTTATTTCAACCGTGTGTTTTAATAATATTTTCTTTTCATTAGCTATCTCATTTGAGAATTTTCTATACATCATAATATAAACTAAAGTACATAATAAGTAAAAAAATACTGCCCTACTGGGAAAAGACAGTGGCTACTTCGAATATTCGTAAAAGTATGCCATTTACAGTAAAATTGTATGATTATAAAAAATCTATAATTAAAAAATATAATTGTCGACAAAGTCATTGTCTCGAAAGAAGAACAACCCTAATCTGATTAAAGCTTCTTGGTTTTGTAATACACATCTTAACAGTGAATGCGCATTGCGCTACCATTGTTTAATAAATCTTTGAACTGAAAATACGTAGGTTAGTTATGAGCCTTAAGGTCGAGGAGTTCGGAAGACGTTCCTGTTCCGCTCTTGTCACAATATGAAAAAGACAAAAAGGTAAGGTTTTCAGTTTCCGTCACTGTAAACACTATTATCTCTTTTTCAACCATGCTTCGACCCGCCTCACATATATTAGTGATTACTATTATTAATATTAAATTCATCGTAAATACATAAAGCGTTATCACGAACTACTCATTAGGATTAATCTTATGTGGTATGTAGAACATTGTATCTTATGAATTTCGTGCCTTTTTGTGCTTCAGGGGAAGCGTTTGTTTTTGCGCTCCGAGCGGCCAGCGTGACAAGTCAAATCCGTCCCAAATAAATCTGCTCGTATAGTGGTCACGTACAATCAACCTTCATGATCGCCCTGGAACCTACAGCCACGTGTGTGTTTTGCATTTCTCAATGTCACATCTATCCCACCGACGTCGGCGTCGTCTTGTCATTGATTGCAATCTGTAGCCGTCACACCATTCGCTCATAAAGCACAGACTAAAGACTAAAGGCATAGAAACGGAACTAAATAAGCAGATAATACATTATTGTTCACTTCTTTATACTTATGGTTTTCATAGTGAGTTGGAAAGAGATGAATCTATAGCTGTTCTTTCGTTATTTGGTACATCGTCACAAGTAACGCGTGATTTGGACCTATAAACACCTATAGTATTTGGACCTATAGACAAGGAAAGACAAATCCTTTCTATCGGAAGGACAAAGAAGTCCCGGTGTAAAACCTTGTGACAATGACAGTTAAAGAAGAAAAACCTCTACTTTTTAGATTTCGCATGTAATACGTAATCTAAAAAGTAGAGAAAGATAGCTGACGCAAAGTACGTCTTATAGTCCGGTTTCTATGCTAACTATATGTTCTTATTCTGTGTCATCAAGGTAATTTTTAAGATTTGAAATTAAAACAACATTGTGGCGTATTCTTATTTTTTTTCTTATCCGAATCATGGTACGGCCCACACAACTTCATATCATGTAAAAATGAAAAATGAAAATATCGCTTAGGTCGACACTCAGCACACAACCCTATAAGCAGACCATTTTTGATGGACTGTAAATGTTAAGTAAAAGAAAAACGGCTCGATGGGCATTATTTTATTGTGATTGCAAAGGTATTTTAATATTTATAACCAGGGGGCCTAATATGGCTGCGTTTATCGCGTGACATAATGTGGATAAAACGTCCGTCACTTTCTGAAACTTATGCATGTACGAGAGTGACGGATGCTTTATCCACATTTTGTCACGCGATAAACGCAACCATACTAGGCCCGCTGGGCGCTTATCTCCTTTAGCTGTACCTATTCATCGACTATGATTGCTTTTGGAGTCACATTTTTAACCTCCTAAAAAGCGAGGACATTTTAATGATGACCATCATGCGATTTGTTGATGCGCCGATCATCAGCAGAGATGTTTGCTTTGAGATTTATTTGGAACGGACTAGACAACCGCTAGTTGCTCCGATGACGCAGTTGTGATGGCGTTAACGTGATAACATGTTGTTATGACCTGGTTTGAAGATTTACATTGATAGTCTATTCGGCGTTGCTATTTGTACCATTTGTTATATTCTTCCATCAACTACGGTAGGTGTGTAATTAATTATTTCTGAACAGAGCGGCCAAAATATTTAAAAAAGCCAAAGAAAGGGCCAATGTTCAGCTACGATACAATTTACATGTTGGATAAAGTGGAATAATAATAAACAATTCTTCAATAAAAATACCTATTGTAACATTAATTTCACATCGATCGTATCGCACAAGTTGGAAGAAATTTCATCACAAATCACGCATAGCGTTTATTTGTTGCCTTCGCGATAAAGGGCAGTCACAAATCACTTTCCGCTCGGTTCAATAATATAGTATTTTGAACAGCGGTCTATGATATTTTGAACCCTGAGTGTATATATTAATGGTTCATAATATTAATACGATTAGCAATAAGGATATCTAAAACTGTAAGGAGAACACCAATTTACTGTAAGATTGAAGTCGGTCATGATATACCATCTTTTCACTTATTTTTTGAGATGATTTATTTATGGTAATATGATATTTGTAAAAAAGTTGTCATACTTTCAACATGACCGACGCTTCTGGGGGTTATTTGTGAACTTGTTAACGGCTAGGAAAAGCATTTAAAACATCTTAAAATGTTTTTTTTAAACCGGGCTACATGATCCAAATTAACCCTCGCTTAGTGAACTAAGATTTAAAAATAAGTAATTGTAATCGTTATGGATTTTGAACCTGCCAAAAATACTGTAAGTTTCAAAACGTGCACAACAACTAAAGTCCATTATTAGTCCTTAATATCCGTTATTGACTATACTCTGGTTTTTTTGCTATGAAGTACTACGCCATACAAGGTCTATGCAAGAAATAAATGAGCACCACGTAGTAATTACTATGGGCAGTACTTTATTGTTTAAAACAGAGTATAGTAACCAAACAACACAGGTGGATTAAATGAAGCTGAACCTTTGATTTGTGTATTATACTACTTAAATGATAAAATTTACTTCAGTAAGCTGGGATACTAACTCGGCAATCATTTTGTACAAGCCACGGAATGAATAACTAAAGTACAGAAAATTTACTCCCTTAAAATATCAATCTAAACTCGATCCCCGTAACTCGAATGCAACCTTATTGCTGTTCGCTCAAATTACGCACTGCGCGCGGGTGGACTAATGCCACTAGAGTGTGACTTTTGCGGAAGTGATCTCCTCTTGGTTAAACCACACGGATTTGCCTGCCGGAGTAATTGAGCAAGTGTGTTTATTTTATATTCGGGCCTCATTTCTTCCGAATATGGAACTTATTACTAATGCAGAAATTACCATCACACAGCAGTCATCACACGTGAAACTATTATATTTATTGTTATTTATTTCAGCGTGTCTGTTACCTTTTTTCGGGCATCCAATCTCAATTATAAAATATATATGGTACTTTAATTTTATAAATAATGTTAATCTAGATATATTATCATCGTAAAATGAAAGCTTTATTAGTGTAGGCCTTGTAGACGCATTACCTAGATTGTTAATGAAGTTAACAGGCGTAATTATTCTATAGAATAGACTTTAAATAAGTGCCTGAATTTAGTTTAATTTGTCTTTGTTTGATTATTATTTTTGTAATATTTATTTTTGTATCATAATGGTTTTAATTCGGTTTTGTTTTGAATTTATATTACCGGCTTAATTTTTGTTTACGTATTTAATACTCAGCGGTAGGAGATTTACCCCAGTCCACTATTACATGTATATGGTGACTGGACCGATCATTTAAGAATCAACCACATTAGAATTAAATAACTTATTCTTACCTCTTAGGGCCACTTGCACAGATAATTTAACACTGGGTTAAGACACTTAGGGCCGATTTCACCAATGAAATTAAACGCGATCAGTTTAAACTCGAGTTAGTAAAACGTCAGATTCATACGAGAACTGTCATTTTAACTCAAGTTAACAGTTGAACTGAGTTTATCGTAAATTGATCGCGTTTAATTCATTGGTGAAATCGGCCTTAACTCGAGTTAGTAAACGTCAGATTCATACGAAAACTGTCATTTTAACTCGAGTTAGTGTCTTTAACCCAGGGTAAAATTTTCTGTGTAAGTGGCCCTTAATGATATAATAATCGCTAGAACCTGTTACATAAAATTGTGGATTTTTTCTGACACAAGCATACCTCCCTCCTTTTGGCTTTGTCAAAATCGGGTTTGAGAGTAATTTATCCATTTGCTTCTTTGGCTTAAATATATTCAAATTTAAATACTTACGTAAGCCGCAGTAAGTTTAGGATTTAACAACGTATTACTACTGTCACTCGTATTCTGCTTACAGCAGCCGTGCTGTTCTTTTTTGTAGTGGTGCATGCCTGTTTCAGTTTAATAAAGTTACGTTGCTCTGATGGAATTGTCTAAAACTGCTTGAAATATATAATAAAACATCGTTCCAAATACGTAGGAATAAATAAGATTCAACCAACAAAATCTTACATAATACATACATAATCTCACGCCTTCGTTCCCAGAGTGGGGTAGGCAGAGCTACAGAATTACAAACATCTCTAAAAACTTGTTGATAATTCTATAACCACAATTTGCACAATTAGGCTAAGATGTTTACCAGCGTATTAGTGACAGGTTGCAAGCCCATCGCCTAACAGTACTACAAGCCTTTATTCCCTTAGTCGTCTCTTACGACATCCGCGGGAAGACATGGAGTGGCACTATTCTAACTCGGCAACCACACGAGGCACACAATCAAAATCTTAATGTTTAATATTAAGCATGCTGGAAATAAAATAAATGTACGAAAAGACACAAATAATAAAGCGCAACATGGAAATTAATATTTGTAACAAATATGTTATCATGTAACTTGTTTTTAAATGCCTTCAAACATACTCGTACTGGAGAATCGGTTTTTAAAATATGAGCATCGGTTTACACAGTACTCGGTGCAACCGTTAGCATAAATCTTCTAGAATACGTAGCGACGACGTCATTAGGAGAAAATTATAGTTTATTTGTGGTTGGTTCTACACAATGACTGCGTTGTGGTTATCAATTTCTAATGAATCCGCCTCTGTATAATCGAAGGGTGGTTTATTTTTTGTGACTAGAGATGATCCAGAAGAAAATGATAATGAGTAATGAGCAAGTCAATATTAAATAAGCAAATTTATTTCTCAATGTGTATGTGTTTTACTGATGGCACCCTAATGGTTCTGAACGTTTCCACAAGAACAAACCTGACATTCCTGTCTCCAGAAATTTTCCTAGCATAACTAGAGCACAGTCCGACATTTTTTTTAAATGTCTCGTCTATAACGTCGATACACTTATGCACGTTTTTAGTATCGTTTAAATTATCGAAAATGTTTTGAGCAATATGATTCAACTGTCATTATTTTGGATCATCTCAGTATATGTATAGCAAGCGAAGTCTATTATTGTTTGTATTTGTATACAATAAAATAGGTAATTTTTTGTGTAGAATGTAAGAAAGATAGAAAAGGGGTAAGATACTTTTGTTCATTTAAGTATTAAGTATTGCCAGGCGTTGTCATCTAATCATGTTTGAAGTTCTGTATGTACTAGCTTCATAACAAGAGTTCATGACTTCCACACACAATAATGAGGTCAAAAGTAGCACTAGTTGAGAGTTGCTTTGATCCTGACATGTTTTTAGTGTGCGAAAGCCTTAACCAAGTTATGGGCAGTGAAGTGCCGATAGTATGCTTCTCTCGTGTTCTAATGTACGAACTTCCGGTATTATTGTTTTATTCTTAGACGTTTTCCAGTAAATATTTTATAAGCAGATTATTTAAAGTTTTTGATGCAAATTTTTAGTTAGATAATTTTACAAGATGTTAAGCGACTGAATGTTATGATGAGTTACTCCGTTTGTACAATGTAATGGATTACGTAAGTCCTTCCCACCACTTGTGTAAGCGTAATTTATTCTAAATCAATCCTTGGTTTACGTATTATTAAGATTCTTTGTACTAATAACCAAAGCGTTAACTTACAGCCATAGTTGGATGATGTATCTCGTGTAGATACAGGGAGACTCTGAAAAACGAAATCCGATAGTTTCACTGGACCTTGATAATAAGAACGTCGGATAGGACTTACGAAGTTTCGGATTTCGTAGTTGATGGCAAATGCCCTAGCTGTCGGCTAGGTGCTCTTGAGTAATCTGGCGTTTTTTTACATTCCAATTGAGTTAGGTAGGTACCAAAGGACTGTATTAATATTCTTAAAATCTTTCTTACCTCATTGGTTTTTTCTTGTTGTGCATAAAAATCAACAAATAAATATTATTATTTTCATGCGAACATGACATGTGTTTTTATTTTCCTGTTACCTGTCTGTAGAAACGAAAATCTTATAGCAAGACTAGCTTTGAATTTGACAGAAAGGGACAAGAAATACTTTAACTAAAGTATATTTATTGTGCATTTATGAATAACGGGGTAAGGGTCTTTCCATACATAGAACGTTATCGTTAGATTCTGCTGGGGGACTACAAACTAAAAACTACGAGGCAACGTTCCAGTGAGGTTAGACAAGTTGCTTAACGCTAACGTAAACAATTTCTGAAAACTGGGGAAGTGTATGGACTTGACGTAAGCGCTCGACGAAACCGTCTGACAGCTTACGTCAATCCTACACATTTTGGATAACGATAACGAATTCCGAATGCTTTTTGTCTAGGGCCTATTTTAGCTAGACAAGTTGCTTAAAGCTAACGTAAACAATCTTCGAAAACTGACAATCTGTATGGAATTGACGTAGGCGCTCGACGGAGCCCTGACGCGAGGCAATTTTTTGGCGGTTTGCCCTTCGGGATAGAGATAAAAAACGAACCTAGCTTTTGCGGGGTTCCGGACTCTTAGTAAATAATTTCTGACCAAAGCGAATAGCAGTGGGACAAAAGTAATGGGACCACTAAGCCTATCCTCGTCAATCCTATACATTTTGGGATAACGATAACGAACGCCTGCAATGCATCTTGTCTAGGGCCTCCGAGGCCTGTTTGACTAGCTATCGCTCCAGAGCGCGCTGCGAACGCTACATCGTTCGTCGTTTGACGGCCACGGTCGCAGTCGAGGTAGAATTATTGTTAATGACGCCACTAACCGATATTCCGGATAGAGTAAATTAGTGTACTTGTGTTTTCAATCCACAAGGGCGCGCTCTGACATTCAAATTGACGTTGGATAGTCGCGCCAATATATGAAAAATGAAGTAGTGTGGCGGATCGTTTAGTAGTGCCGCTAACAATGAACTCACCGAGTCGATTAGCTGTAAACTATACTCTGGGTATTTGGCAACTGTTGATCAAGGAATAAAGTCAATTTGGAAAACCTAAACCACCTTTCCACGCCTGGTGTATTTTCCAAATGTGCTTATAACTCGAAGAACAGTACCTTTGTTGGCAAAAATAAAAAGTAATCAATAATGCAAGATAATAAATCATTATAATCGATAAAACAATATCTGTATCCTACCTAATATCCGCTACTAAAGCGGTCGTTAACTAAAATAATATTGCTTCTAATTTTTGCTTCAGAATTTAAAGCTCCGCACGTCATTTCAAAAGTATTTTTGTTGTAATTAAAGCTATAAGCTAGTTAGTCTTTAACATTGACGTACGGATCTTTGGTGACGCAAGGCTTTCTGTTTAACACATTGAGCACCAACGACCCGCTAGTCTGGTCCGTATTGTATGGGAATCAGAGCGCTTGACGTTGAATGTTTTAACCCTTGGCGGGTTTTTATTTTGTGCACCGTCAGGTTTGTCAACAGCATTAAGAGTCCTGGGTGCCTTCGCCTTGTTCTTTCGGGTCGTGAGTACTAGGATTGGGATCACTTTCTGCGGTGCGGCTAGAAACGCTAAGCCTGTCCCCACTTGCTTTGCTACGCTTGCTGCTTTCCGTATGAATGCTAGCTATAGAAGGTCTGCTCTTCATGCTGTGAGTACTGACGGTCCCAGCTAAGCTTGAGGGTGGCATTGAGAACGTAGCCTTTATTGAGTTCTGTAAAAGCATATTATTTTGATAACAATTTCATAGTAGTGAGAGAATAAAAGACACGTCGTTGACTAGTTATCGTATCGTATTGTTTTAACTCGACCGCCATTACTATCAAGTACGTAAGAGCTATCGTAACGTTGACAATACAATAACATGTCAAAGGCAATATGGCTTTACCCAGTAGAATAGAGGCCCTGGACACTTATTACAATGTTCGCCAGTAACAAGTGATAACTACCACCAACTACCACTCATTGTCCTTTACGGATAATTTGTGTACTTACCTACTGTTATAAGTCGATACGGCTATAAGAGCTCATGAGAGCGAGTGAAAGGTACAAACCTGAGGGTCATTTTAACAGCTATTGCGCTGTAGTATGTAGTACTATAAAATTATACGTCTTATGCAGAATCCCTCTGCACGCTTAGGATTCTGCTTTTCTTGGGTCGCTCATTCCCAAAATACCAGAATTTCAATATACCAAATTACTCTTTTTATCAGATTCTCAAAAAACCAGATTCGAAACATTGGGTGAAGATAATAAACAATACCCTAATCTGAATGTTTAGTTTTGGGATTCCGATATATTGATAGTCTGGTATTTTTAAATTCTGGTATTTCGGGAATGAGCGTTTAGTTTAGTCTCGCTCGGGATGGAGCCAACGTAACTTCTAGCTTCAATTTTCAAAGTAGGGTAGAGGTACAGAGGTACTCGTCGTACTGACCCTGCCGTACTCGAACTCCTTCTCGACCTCCTCCCTCAAATCCTTGTTTTCCTCATCGGTAGTTAGCTGCGCCTTCAAGCACTCGATAGCTATAGCAACTATCACTTCTATTTCTTTATCAGGAGCCGAAAATCCGCAGTCTGTAAATCACATTATTTTTTATTGAAATCGTTCCGCTGCGAATCCGTGACAAACCTCGGAGAGTATTTTGATCCACAGTATTCATATTCATAATTTTATTAATAATATAAATTACAGGTCAAAATTAAAGTAGGTATAATTATAATAAACACTATAACAGTGCAGTGACGTTAACTTAAACGTAATTCATCGTAAAATAATAATAATAATAATGTCATAGTATAACACAAAAAAATATAAATTGTCTATTAAAACTAAAATTAAAGATACATTTCTTTATGGTCATAGAAGGCCTGCTCGACTAGCCATCTTTTTAGTTTAAATTTAAATGCCGATGCACTCTGTGCAGCAACAACATCTTCGGGGAGATGATTATACACCTTGGGGCCCATGACGTGTGTGAGCTTGTCTGATTTGGCTCAGAGGCCCGAAGGGCAAACCGCCCAGAAATAGGAGCCCCACAGCGGGGCTCCGTCAACTTGTTGTATTAGAGAGGAATTTTTGAAAGTACATAGGGCAGTTGCGTACTTAGATCACTTGCTACATAAGACCAGCTAAGTTTTAGACCAATTGCTACTTAGACCAGCTGCGTTTTAGACCGCTTGATAAATAAGACCAGCTGCGTGCTAAACCACTTGCTACTTAGACCAGCTGCGTTTTAGACCGCTTGATAAATAAGACCAGTTGCGTGCTAAACCACTTGCTACTTAGACCAGCTGCGTTTTAGACCGCTTGATAAATAAGACCAGCTGCGTGCTAAACCACTTGCTACTTAGACCAGCTGCGTTTTAGAACACTTGATAAATAAGACCAGCTAAGTTTTAGACCAATTGCTACTTAGACCAGCTGCGTTTTAGACCGCTTGATAAATAAGACCAGCTGCGTGCTAAACCACTTGCTACTTAGACCAGCTGCGTTGTAGACCGCTTGATAAATAAGACCAGCTGCGTGCTAAACCACTTGCTATTTAGACCAGCTGCGTTTTAGACCGCTTGATAAATAAGACCAGCTGCGTGCTAAACCACTTGCTACTTAGACCAGCTGCGTTTTAGACCGCTTGATAAATAAGACCAGTTGCGTGCTAAACCACTTGTTACTTAGACCAGCTGCGTTTTAGACCGCTTGATAAATAAGACCAGCTACGTGCTAAACCACTTGCTACTTAGACCAGCTGCGTTTTAGACCGCTTGATAAATAAGACCAGCTGCGTGCTGAACCACTTGCTACTTAGACCAGCTGCGTTTTAGACCGCTTGATAAATAAGACCAGCTGCGTGCTAAACCACTTGCTACTTAGACCAGCTGCGTTTTAGACCGCTTGATAAATAAGACCAGCTGCGTGCTAAACCACTTGCTACTTAGACCAGCTGCGTTTTAGACCGCTTGATAAATAAGACCAGTTGCGTGCTAAACCACTTGTTACTTAGACCAGCTGCGTTTTAGACCGCTTGATAAATAAGACCAGCTACGTGCTAAACCACTTGCTACTTAGACCAGCTGCGTTTTAGACCGCTTAATAAATAAGACCAGCTGCGTGCTGAACCACTTGCTACTTAGACCAGCTGCGTTTTAGACCGCTTGATAAATAAGACCAGCTGCGTGCTAAACCACTTGCTACTTAGACCAGCTGCGTTTTAGACCGCTTGATAAATAAGACCAGCTGCGTGCTAAACCACTTGCTACTTAGACCAGCTGCCTTTTAGACCACTTGCTGCTTAGACCAGAGGACCCTGCCAAAATGCATTGCGCTAACTAACGTTTCTACTCGTTTCGTTTTTAAACCAATCGCGTCACTGGTAGATCACGTGATTTTTCGTATCACGTCATCTACCAGTGACACGATTGGTTTAAAAACGAATCGAATAGAAACGCTAGTTAGCGTAATGCATCTTGGCAGGGCCCTCAGCTGCGTTTTAGACGAGACGATACTAACCCAACAATATACTGTCTCTTAACTTCAACTTAAGTAGCTACTTAGATCTAACTAGCGACCCGCCCTCGTTTTGCTTCCGTTTATGTGAGTTTTCTGCAACACCCGTAAATAAACCAGGACTTATTATCTTATATCTATCTATCTATATATATAAAAGGCAATTTCCCGGGTGACTCATCATCGCCCAGCCAAAACTACAAATGCTAGAAATATGAAACTTGGACATTATTTGTTTTTTGTGATGTAGAGATCCACTAAGAAGGGCTTTTTTGAAATTCAACCCCTAAAGGCATGTAAGGGGTTGCAAAGTTTGTATGGGAAAGAATATTTTTATAGTCCAATTTACTTGAAACATGGTAGAAATGCTCTTCAATGCAAATAATAAGACACGTATTTAAGCGATTACTAAAATTTAATCCCTAGAGGCATGAAAGGGGGTTGCAAAGTTTTTGTGGCAAAAAATATCTTGATGGTCAAATTTACTTGAAACTTGGTAGAAATGCTCTTCAGTGAAAATAATGAGACACGTATTTCAGCTATAATTAAAATTTCAACCCCTAGAGGGATGAAAGGGGGTTTCAAAGTTTGTATAGAAAAAATATTTTAATGATCAAAATTACTTAAAACTTGATAGAAATGCTCTTCAAATAATATTTTGCGATACGTTTTTCAGCGATTACTAAAATTCAACCCCTGGGGGGATGGAAAGTAGTTGCAAAGTTTTTGTGGGGATTACTTTTATGGTAAATTTTACTTGAAACTTTGTAGAAATGCTCTTCAATGCAAATATAATCTACCTACAAAGGCAATATACATATAAAAAATATTACTTTCGGTGATTCAGAAAATACTACTTCTTAGGTTGTAAAATGAGGGGTAGAAAATTGTATGGAAAATATACAGTTTTGAAGTGAGAAACGTGGCTAATGAATATGAATTAAATATACTGCTTTTAGCGAATAAATTGGCGGTAGAAGTTTGAATGGGATTTTAGACATGTTTGAAGGGAGAAATGTGGTGAGACTACTGTTATTATAAAAAGAATGTTACTTTCGGCGATTTAGGAAAAACTACCCCAAAGGTTGTAAAATGGGGGGGGTAGAAGTTCCGGACTTTGGTCAATTTTAAAGTTAGAAATGTGAAAATTAGTATTCAGGCTACTACTTATCAATAGGAAATACGATTTTAGCATCTAGCGAAGTTAGTAAATAAGCGACTTCGGTTATTGTTTAGGTGAGAAACGTGTAAATAGGTGTCAGCCTGTTAGGGCTATTAAATTGCTTTCGGAGATTTTGGAAAAACTATCTCTGTAAATGGCGGTTGTAAATTGGCGGTAGAAGTTGAAGTCGTGTTTTAAAAGAACTGTCGAAATATGTTCCGCACGATGATTTATGGCGATTTTTTTTTCCTCAAAAGCCACATGCCGCAGTGCCCAACCTAGAAATATTTATTTTTGTTATTTCACTACCAAACTAAGTAGCGGCTTCTACAAGACACCTATTCCTACTCCAAATTTCATCAATGAACCTCTGTAGTTTTCGAGTAAAATGCTTGTGACATACGAACGGATGGACGGACATGACGAAACTACAAGAGTTTTTGCCATTTTTGCTACGGAACCCTAAAAAGGTGTCGGGCGACTTCCCCAAAGGTGGATAAATTAAAGAGAGTTTGGCCATTTTTAAAATGAGAATAGTGAACCTCGTAGTTTACGACATAAATGAAAAAAATATGGCATTATCGGAAAAGGGGGTAATATGGGGGTAGAAGTTGTTGTGGGAATTTGGTCATTTTTGATGTAAGAAATGTGGGCATTATTTATTAAGGTTACTGTTTACCTATACATAAGAATTGGCAAGTTAGATACATGAAACTTGGTATCAACACCATTAGGTATTAATAAAATAAAAAAACAGGTTTTAAAATAAGCCCTTAACAGTGTGAAAAGCGGGGTGAAAGTTTTTGAGGTATTTGAGTTGATTTTTTTTTCCAGTTACATGAATGTTAGCATCTAAAAAAGTGCAAGCTTCAGTTTTTTTTAAACACTTGCCCCTTAAAGATACAAACCCATCATCAATAAAAAAAAACTAAAGGGAAAAACTTGGGATCTTAGACTACTGATACTGACTGTAAAGTTTGTATGGAAATAAAGTTACTTTCAAACGTATATACCTACAAGATATGAAAACGGGTATTGCGACTAAATACTGTAACATAAAGAAAATATCCAGCTTTGGTGTTTTTCGAAAATCTTCTGCTAAGTGGGTTAATTGTTTGTATAGAAATTTAGTAAATAGATGAGATGACTAAATTATCAATCTATTAAATCTAGGGTTGATTAAAAAAAACCTAATGGTGAAAAAGGGGCAGTGAATTTATTTTGTATGGCAATTTTGTTGTTTTAGAGTCATAAAATAAAAGGTGTTTGTGAACCGCTTACTTAAAATTCACGTTATGGACTTTTTTTCATAAAAAAACTCTTTGAAGGTGATATAAACTATGTCTGTACCATAAGTTCTGACTCTCCGCAGACGAAGTATACATATAAACCTTCCTCTTGAATCACTCTATCTATTGCTGAAAAATGCATTAAAATCCGTTGAGTAGTTTAAAAGATCTAAGCGAACAGACAGCGGAAGCGACTTCATTTCATATTATGTAAAGATAAAGATAATGCGTTTTGCCATTGGCCTGACGTTGGTTGTTAATCTAAGATTTACCTTTTATATCTTCAACGACGTCGAATATTTCAATTTTATCTATCGATTCCTGAGTGAGTACATGGTTCTCGTCCACTAAAGATTTGACCAGCGATACCATAGTTTCAATCGTTTCTGTAAAAAAAATGATACTGCATTTGTCATTCTTGGGAAACGCGGGATAGTCGTACAATACAAAAAGCTTTTGATACTGTTGCGATGAATAATTTATATGGTAAATATATGGGACGAAAGGGAGCAAAATGGAAACCAGTGCTTCGAAGTTGTGCTGTAAGTCGGGCTAGCGCCAAGTAAATAACGGCGGTCCATAGCAAAAAATGAGTTTATACATTTATAAGTAATCTACATAAAATTCTCTAGCCCAGCGAAAAAGTGTTATCGTCATCTCGTCTATGTGTGTAATCTTTTTTGTAGAGAATTTTATGTAAACGAATTATGTATAAGATATTTTTTTGCTATGGGCCACTATTTACGAGTTATTTACGAAGGACTAAAAAGGCACCTTTAAAAATAGCTTCATCCCCACCCATCAGTATACTTTTAGTATGTTTTTAAAACACCATTCCTTATTACTATGCCTAAATGTGCTTTTACACGAATTATTTCCCCTATTTGACAGTTTTTGGGCTTCTTTGGGTGCTAAATAGGCGTACAACTGAATTGAGAGCCGGGGTAGGCATAAGGTGGGGGGTGAGGTACGATAAAGGTCGACTAGTTACCATAACCCTCTGTCCGCAGCTCATGCCTGCCCACGATCTCAATTAACTTGTACGCCCATATTAGGCATTGCTAATATTTTAAGTTATAGGAATTACCCAAATCAGCGAACTCGGTAGTAAGACACAAGGCGGCGAGAGCGGGTCCGAGCCGCTTATGAAGTGGTTCCTTTTCTCCAGCGATGTCTGTAAGAGCGGTTTCGAGGTTCTCCATCACTTCGTTAGCTTTAGCAGGAGGACCTTCCATCATTTGCGACTGAAATATAGATAATTTATTCAACATGGTCACATAAAAACCAAAAAGTCAGAAAAAAATTACTCTCAGGATTGTTTTAGAGGAGCTAAAAGAATTGACATATAGGGTAAAACACCTAATAACTGGCCTCTTTAAATTCCAGTTATTGGCACCTAGTGATCGTTGAATTATTGTCTCTATCACCTTATGTTAAAGTTCATGGGGTCAGTAATCAGTAGGCGGCCAACAATAGGGCAGTTTACCCTACGGCTCTTTGGAATTTATATACAGTTCCTAGGTCAGATCACAGTCTAATAAAACCTGCTAGGGTGACCTGCCCTATTGTTGGCCATCTACCAATTATTGGCCCCATGAACTTTAACATAGAGACGATATTTCAACAATCACTAGGTGCCAGTAACTGGTTTAGAGGCCAGTAATTAGGTGTTTTACCCTAGTCGGCAATTGAAAACCAAACGCAGACCAATCGTGAGTCGAGGGCGGGACGAGACGGGGGAGGAGCGCAACCGAACTTTTCGCCGACATCAAAGGAGATTATTACCGACTGGTATGTAAGTTTTATTAGACTGTGGTCAGGTATAATAGTCAGGTATAAGGTATTATATACTAAACAAAACAAAATAGGGGCCAAGGTATGTTCTGCATACAAAATAACTGTTTTGTTTTTATTAGTATATATCACTTGAGCTAATAAAAACATAAGCAGCACTTGTACCAATGCGATATAGATGCTGCTTATGTTACAGCTCAAAATATGTAGGGTGTTTGTATCCTTTTGGTGTGAAGTGGGATCCTGCTGTACACATACATAAATACATTTTGTTTATGTATTTATTGAACATAATTTACTCGTAACTTGGTCAAACTATCACTTGTGCGACGTCGAGCGTTACGTTAAACTGTGACCAAAGCAGCGCGCTTAGTCGAGCAAGTGCGCCAAGGGAGCGGCCAGCGAGGATTAGAATAGCCCTTTTTATTTAAACGATGTATCAAATATAACTGAATAACTGTGATAATATTATTTCTATCTTCTGCACTACTAAGGTAATGATGCAAATCATTTGCTGTATTTTATTTTTGGCTATGTATGTTACGCTAAGCGAATCAATCGATTAATAACAATATAGGTTAATATCCAAGGATGCATTTGCATATCGTTACGATTTTTGTTTAGCAATAATTGTGTTAGGAAAACGATAACCGGTTTAAAAAACCGGTTGGATACATCAGAATGAAGTATTAGATTTTGGGCGGTTCGCACAGCCAGGCACGACACCTACTGTTAGGGTGGTTTACTTCGGCGCTGTGCCGATTTTAAAAATAAGAATTGTATTAAGAAAAATACTCGGTTTACAAAAAAGGTACAATATCTTGTGGACCCCAAACTAGGCTGAGCCTGTATCTTGGGACCCAGGGAGTCGGTTTACATTAAACACAGGAACCACTTAAAATAAACAATGATATAAAAACAAAATTAATATAATAACAATAGAAAAGTAGACTATTTTATTTACATTTAACAAAATTATTTGGTACTGCTGGAAACTAAAATGGAGCTTTATTATTATTTATTAGGTACATTATAAAAGGAATGAATGTTAAAGAGTAGGTAGTAGAGTGTGGATGTGGATTTTCTTAGTGCGGCTGGAATCCATATTGGTGATCAAGTCAATAGGTTTAGAGTGTTTCTGAAAAAAATATATCTGTCTGTGGATCAAAGCGCTTACGTGCTCCCGCAAAAGCCGTTCCGCGAGGGCGGCCAGTGCGTCAAAGGCGCGCGTCTGCTTCTTGTACAGGGCGGGGTCGCCGCCGTGCTTCACCACCCACCTCTTCACCATCTCGTCAACTATGTCGTACCGGGACTTGGCTCTGGCAAGGTATTCAATAATACACTTGAAAAATATTAAATTTATTAAGTATTGTACATACATCGTCAAAGTTAATAAGATAAAATAATTAAAATAAAGTGTTGCTGACAATACACAATAAAGTTAAGTACCTACTTATTCACGAAGGAATTCCTCAACAGAGTAGTAGCCTTTCCCAAGCAGCTAACATTTTAGTTTTAAGGAAAAACCCAAGCAGGTCCTACAATCTTTTATGCTTGTAGGAATCTTGTTACAAATTTTGTTAACTACCACGTGCGTGAGATTTGCCGTTTATATCAACCGGTGTCTAGGCTGCTCAAGATCATGCCCTCGACTATCTTCAAACCTAGCACTGGCCCACTTCCTTTTGGGAAAGTCATTTGAATTATGCCTAACGAGTTTTTTTACCTCAAGGATAAACATGGAGGGCAGTGTCATGACTCGGAGATCAACAAACAGTTGGCGGGCCGGCGTGTCCGGCGCAACTGGGCTCGGGCCATTAGGGCCTCACAATCTTTTTTGAATTATAAAAGGTCGATCCCTGCCAGCGGCCAAGCCCCACAGGTCCAAAACGTACGTCAGAATAGAGAGAAAGTAAGCATAATATGACTTGAGTAAGTTTTCTTGGGACAAAAAGGTACGAGGCGCGCTATGATTGTCGCGACGAACGCGAAACGACGCGAAATCACACGACGGGAAACAGCTAGTCTGACAGGCAATTTAAACACTGGCAACATTAATCATTCCCTATAATCTGGGGTGAGCGCCTTTTGTGACTGACATTCGAATTTGTGGGAAAGAGTAATAACCCTTTAAAGTAGTAGTGTGAACAGTGTGTGTAGTATCCTGTTTCATTAACCGGAGGATAATGAAAGCTAAGTACCTAGAATAAAGCCACTATCCTGTATAGTCTTGTCGAGCGAGTGAAGGTTTATGGCTCAGCGAAACTCTACGAGCTGATTGAGCAATTTACCTCCATCTTGCTAATCCAATTCGCTTGTTCCTAATTTACAGGTATGATGCTATTACAAGTCAAGCACGAGGCTGTAGCGCCACCGCCTAAAGTATCTGGCTAACATAAGGCTGTAGCGCCACCGCCTAAAGTATCTGGCTAACACAAGGCTGTAGCGCCACCGCCTAAAGTATCTGGCTAACACAAGGCTGTAGCGCCACCGCCTAAAGAATCTGGCAAGCACAAGGCTGTAGCGCCATGATCCCGTTGTGGGAATATGTTTACCTCTATGCGCATAGGGAAGATCTTATTTTATGTGGATATGTTTCCTCCTAGATATTAGGAAAGATCCCCTCGTGAGGATATGATTCCCCCTAGTTAGTAGGGAAGATCCTTTCATGTATGGTATATGGGAATGTCTTCTCATGTACTGTATGTGAAGGGATGTGAATGTCTTGGGCAGATACCTACATGCTGATGTTATATTAGAAATGTATTATAATCATGATGTTGATAATATATAGTATAAGGCTGCTAGGTGCTTGGGACATTGAGTATCAGGGTCATGGTACTATAACTTCAACAGGAGGTGACACAATCCTGGCAGCATTAGGACAAGGAGCGAAGCAGTTGTAGTGCGAGTAGATGGTGGAAGGAGCGAAGGAAGTTACAATAAAGGGATAATAGGTATGTTATATTGATATTACTAGACAAATCACGATGCCTCTATTTACCCCCAAATATTGTATCAAGAATGATAACAACAGCATGAAGTATATAAACATAGTTTATATAAAGGTTGTAGCGTTTAAACCGAAGCACAGCTTAGAGGCATCGCGACAATGATGAAATATGCTGAATTTAGTTTGGCACAGAGTTTATCTATATGGTCATGCCATTGCAGACCGCTATCAAAAGTGAAGCCAGCAAAACGGATAATATATTTCAGGATTTATTTCTGTACCTTCGTGTAGACCCTATAGGATAGGTTAGGTTAGTTTTTATAAAAATCCTGAAATATTTACAGTTACAGAAATAAAAGCGGGTTGGCAAATGAAACGGTTGGGAAACGATACATTCGACCAAACGTTTTTCGGCCAAAAGGCAGAGAACCCTTGCACAGACATTGATGGCAAGTTGTTAACTAAGTTGTACTTTAGTCTAAACTCAAGTAGGTTGGTTTTCTCTAGGTTTAGAAACATTACACATCACTAGGGTTAGAATGTTGGTGGCATTTTAAGACTAGGGGCGCAAAGGAGTTGCTTTCACATAATTTTACAATAGGCCCGCCCGCGTTTCCGTCTTTTTTGGCTAATCCATTAGAGCTAATTTATTAATCATTATTCTAATATCCTTATTATAAAACAAATACATCAATTATCAAGGGACGAACTCATACAAATTGACCTAGGCACAGACCAAGGTTGTATTGTACTATTATGAGTATATATTAGACGACGTAAAAGATAGGTTGTTACTTATACATATAGAGAACTAACGAGCTAGAGGTTTTAAGTCCTTCGGGTAAGTCGGTTATACAAGCATATGAGAGCGAGTGAGAGAGAAGTAGGTATAAGTCCGAATGTTGTTTTGTGTAATATTGTACTGTACGTGTCATATCTACTTAAATACATAGAAAGGTTCGCACTCGCGGAACTCTTTTTTGAGGAACTTTGAAATTATCAGCTGTCTTGAGAAGAAGGGTTTTATAGGTCGTACAATAAGCATATTAATAATTTAATTATGTGAGTCACATTTCATCGCAATTAATGCATGATTGAAAGACACGACAACAAACACGTAAGTAAGAAAATAATAAATAAATAAATACTCTAGAATGCTTGTGTTTTCGGTAATAGGCAATGATAAACATACCTAAGTAGAGAAATAAATACTTGAATACATAGAAAACATCCAAGACTCTGGTACAAACATCCGCGCTCATCACACAAATACTTGCCCCGACCGGGGATCGAACCCGGGACCGCTGGCTAGGTAACCATACTAATAGGATAATCAAGCAATTTAAATGTTACCCGCTCAAAACATTAGGCAGCTGATCGGTGAGATCACGAAGCAGTAGCTCGGCGTCGTCGCGCGTCACGCGCATCGAGTCCAGGCAGTCGTACAGCAGCTTCATTATGTTCACGTCGTGGACGTGGATCGCCGACCCCAGCGGAGTGCTGGAACAATACGCAATATTCATGGATTTTTTCACATCTTCAACAAAAGCTGATTCATGTAAGGTCTGTTCATTCTTATTTGTCTTATATAGTAAACAACTTTCTAACCTCAAAATGAACCTTTTTTTGGCTAAAACAGCTCTTTTGTCGTAAATAAAGTAAACTGAATAAACATTTTGGACATCATTTGGCCGATGTATTATCTGTGATTGCTTTATTTTATTTAAAATAGCGGTTTTAGCCTAAAAAGATTAATTTTGAGGTTATAAAGTTGTTTACTAAATAAGACAAGTAAGAATGAACAGACCTTAAGAAACAGTTGAGGAAAATCATTTTTTTTAATATCTATAGAAATGACCAAGATATAAGCCAACAAAGATTTATTCCTATCTCTTTCTAGCAGAACCGAATTTAACATGAAGTATAAATGGCCGACAAATGGTCAGTGAAATTGCTGTATAGCAGTTTATCATGATTCATGATGTATGTATTCCTTGGCCGATTTAATTTTAATGTCACTTCTCTCGATCTCTTTTACGGTATTTTCATGTTTCGTTGAGAAATGCGATTTAAAACGTCCATGTCTATTCCAAATTGTTGTATTTAAACTGCAATGAATATATAATGTCACATCACATCATTCATACACAGATAGATTTCGAGCACGCGTTTACGAATGGAATGAGGAGTGTCTTTACAAAAGTGCTTATTTCCATTTTTCTTCTTTTTAAACTATAAACGAAGTTCTGCTTAAAACAGAAAAATACATATAGTTACTCTGTGAGGTAAAAGTTCTAAAAAGTCTCTTCTTGTTCTCTTAAAAAAAGATTCAAATATCAAAGTTCGCATCAAAAGGGCCTATTTCTTCCTTATATACACTTATTATCTATGTTGAATTAGACATTTTTGTAGGAATTGAAGTAGTACATTTTGTAGGACTTGAAGTAGGAATAGAAGTAAATTTGAAGCTGGTCATTAAAAATAAACAGCTACAGAAAAAATGCATTTTGTACCTTTTTCTTCAGCTAGAAATGTCATTGGAATAATAGTAAAATAGGTAATTATTTTCATTATGGCACCAAAATCGCGTTTAGATTTAACAATGATCATAAGAGTTTAGTTCTGTAATGTAAAAATTAGAAAGGTTTATTTCCCACAAGGCCACAACAAAACGGCTTAATTCCAAAAGTTCGAATCAAAAGAGCTTCACTCTGAAAATGTATGGTAATTTAGATAATTATTCAGGTAGATAAAGCAATGTATGTAGTGCCATAACATTTTATGTTAACTTAATTTAATACAATATCGAAAATAAAATAATAATTTCGAAATGGAAACCGTGGACCATTGTTTTCCTCGATTTCCCAAAAAAATTGAAATAAGCCCTTTTGAAAGACACTCCTCAAATAGTGTTTTCAATGCACGCCCGCCACTGTTCAGTTGCGTTAATGAAGGTACGTAGATTAAGTAGTGGGCGGGATTTCTGGATTGAAAAGATATAGCGATTGAGGGCAATACTCGTGTTGCGTAAATAACAGAATAAATAAAAGTGGTCGCCGAAATATACCGTTGTGACACTTGTGACGGACGGACTGCTGGACGGGGACCTGAAACATCTTACAACCGGACGAGACGATGCCATTTTATCTGTTTAAAAAAACTAGGTACATTTTTGAATTATAAAATTTACCTTCTTGTAGCGGAACCCTTAAAAGAATGTGATATGCACATTTCACAAAGATAGACTGACGGACGGGCAAACGGACGTGGTGGATGCTGCCTTTGCGATTTGGACACGAAACCTCAAAATTTAAATATGGCTGCTTGTGGCGATACGTAATCCTATAAGGGGTACCTATTATTTTATCGTAACAACTTTCAACGAACGTATCATTACATAGAATCATTACATTTCATCGAAAGGCATTTCTCGCCGCATGAGTAAATTTTTTTTGGTAGTCTTTTGTCTAACCAAACCTTTATCGTACCCGTAACTACGTAATTCATGTATTGCGTGTGCGTGCGTGCGTGCGTGCGTGCGTGCGTGCGTGCGTGCGTGCGTGCGTGCGTGCGTGCGTGTGTGTGTGTGTGTTTCAGTTTATTGTATTGTGAAGAGCGAACAAGGCGTAGGTACCTACGTCATTCAGTTTCCCATTATTTATACTATACTGACTTAGTTATACTATTGGTCTTAAACTATTATAGCCTAGCGTACTTGGTCGCGCCCACTACTTAATTTTACATACATTGACTGAACCGTGCAGCCACAATTTAACTCTTCAAACCCTTGTAGCATGTAGAATAACATCGGTAGAGCGTATCGACTTACGTGGGGAAGTATTTCGTCGCGGGTCGCCACGGAACCCTCGGCGGCATGAACAGGTATATTTCGTCGCGCTCCTCCACCGGCGGCGAGCTCGTTGGCAGCGGTGGCCGCGGCGATAATGGCTTCAGTTTTAGAGAGACGATCTCGTCGCGAAGGGCCTGTTTAGGTATTAGATAAAAATAAATAAAGACTGTCCACGATAAAATCGGGCCGTGCATGCTCTGGTGTATTTTTTTAATGAATGCTAATTTTCAAGCAGCACCTTTTTTGTAATAGTCAGTGGTTATGAAACTACATAATAAAAATACAATCATGATAAAATGTTACAGCGTCTGTGACTAAGAGACTATAATAATCCACAGTACCAATATTTTTTTGTACACGGTCTACTGACAGTCTTTTCTGAATTCTCCTGTTTAAAACATTTTATTATTTTTAATTATGCAAGCCAAATTAAACCTTATTACATTATCTTTTCCCAATAGTGAAAACTTTTCTAATTGGATTTAGATTGAGATAGTTCTGAGGTTTTTTAATTTTGGCGAATTTGAATTCTTGACAAATAAATGCCTCCCATACAAAATCAGCTTTCAGTGCTTGGAGTAAAAAGTCTTCCTGACTACTACAAATAGAAATGAGTTTCAAAAAGTATTTCTTTAGGAAGACGACATTCTAATGTGTGTTAAACAGCTAGTAAAAATATAAATCCAATTGCGACATTGTAGCAGGAAGCGTGGGAAGATTGTCAAAAAACGCTGTTCGGGAGATGAATGGTATGATAGAATATACTCGGCGAAAACTCACACATACCCATACATTATGATACGATTTTATTTTATTATAATGTTTTATAATTAAACAAGTAATTAAAAAAAAACTGTTTGAAAATATGCATTCATTGCAAAGATACACCAGAGCATGCATGGCCCGATTTTATCGTGGACAGTCTTTATTGGTCTCATCATCATCATCATTATGTCAGCCGAAAGACGTCCACTGCTGGACATAGGCCTCCCCCAAGGCTCTCCTCTCAGACCGGTCTTGTGCTGGTCTGGAATTTTATAATTTGTGTCTTGTGATCAGCAAAGCTCGAGATAATCCTTCGTACAAATCATCACATGTTGTGAGTGCTGCGTAAACGATTCGAATAAACAAAAACAAGACCAAGGTGCGGGTAATTCGAAAAACTCACACCAACACCACCCGCAGAGGTCTATATTGTCTGCCATAATGTGTTTTAGGTTATATTTATCGCAAGTCATAACGTATTTTTCAAATCACTGTTCCTTTTGAGGATTTTTATAAATCGAACCTAACCTAACCTAGCCTCGTCTACACATTAGATATTTAAGAAATTCTGAATCGTTTACGGTCCCAGCGTTATAAAATTTATGACGTCTTAATCCATCGGCGTAACACTATTCTGCATTATTTACCTTGATTTGTTTCAGCTGTTGCGATCGCACAATGCGTAAGCGCACCACGTCCCGGTAGTAAACATCAGTGTCATAGGGGCCCACTATATCTGAGGCAAAATAAGTCTGTAAAAGAGATTATCCAATGATAGGTATTATAAATGTATAAAACTATTACACATACTTTATTCTAGTCTTCAAAAACTATTTACAGATTATAGCCGTTAATGGAAATATAATTTTGTAGTTTTGTCGACTACACGATTTTATTTTAGTTTCAGGAATTCACAACATTGACAACTTTTCAATGCAAAACATTTAAATTATAACTATTAAATAGATAGTCCATTTTTATAATTGCAACAACTTTAGCTGATAATTCTTAAGCGGCCAAACCGATGTTCATCAACATAAAGAGTGGTCCGGAAAAAAGTAGCAGCACATAATATGGATTATTTGTTTATTTTGTGGTAATTTTTAAGCAGTGCATTTGTTATAGTAATCTGTAGATACTATTCAATAAAATAAAAAATAACAACCGTAAAAATGAACGGGCGATCTAAAGTTTTCGCCTTTTATATTACATCTTACCTAAAAATCTTCTGAGAGAATTAATGAGGTGTTTGTCATAAACATAGTTTTTCCTTAAAGTTTGATGGGCTACTTAATACCTTATTAAATTGTCTTTTGATCAATAGTTAACTTTTTTGATTTGACTTCACTTTGAGGTAGTTACATGGAATTTCAACATTGGTGTATTTACCATTTTTATAGAAATTTGTCTCCCATAGCAAAACCTCTGTCAGAGGTTAGATTGGAGAGACTTCCTTACTACCCAAAGTAAAATCCAGTTTATTGGTATAACTTATTCGTAAGATGATATTCCTAAAAGCATAAAACAAGTTGTGAAAATGGAAATTCAATTATGGCATGGTAGAAAACGGCAAGCGAAGATTGTCAAATTGTGTTGTTCATAAGGTAATAAAGTACCTGCAATAAATATTGAGAAAACTTAAAGAATCTCATACATTTCAATATGATTGTATTTTTATTTTATTGTATGATATCTACAGATTACTAAAAAAAAAACTGATTCATAATTAGCAATAAATAAAAAAATATATACCAGATAATACATTGCTACTTTTTTACTGAACCACTCCTTAGGTAAAAATCAACCCAGTTCATATAGTTTTCTATTAAATAAACCGCATCTAAATCGGTCCATCCGTTTGGAAACTTTGAGCGCTACATAAATACACACATTAAATTTAAAACACCCCTTTGCTTACATCGGGGGTTAAAAAAAGGCATGTAAGAACCGATTACCGATTTGTACGACCGGTGATGTTTTTCCGAGAAAAAAAGAAAATCCTCTTAATCCGGTGTGAATTCGTCTGAAGCAATCATTTATGTCTGGAATTGAGGTCACGAGAAGTTGCCCGCCTTATTGAGGCGTAATACCCGCAAGTGAATTTGGCAGTTTACATCGAATTATATTCGTATTTTATTACAATAACCACACGTATATGTGAGTGTAGCGATACTATCTAAGCGAATGGACTATACCAGTGGTGGGCAAACTTTTTTCATGGGGGGCCAGAAAGTAAAAGAAATTTCTGAGGAGGGCTAGAATTGCAGCAAAAATGCATTTTGATTAGAAATCGATTATTTAATATATACAATTAAAGTATAATCATTATTTATTTGAAATTGTTTATTAATCATATTACAAATGTTATTATAATTTAGCTTTTATTCGATGGCCCTGTCGTGGTAGGTGTGTGAGACATATGAAATTGTTTTTGTTTTGCCATAATATCTTCGAATACAGGTTCGAGCTGCGATGAAGTAACTTTCAGCAGCGAGAAAAGGTGTTCACAAGTCGGTTTCTGATTGAGTTTTTTCGCAATTTCATGGTAGAAAACGCCTGTTCACACACATACGACGACCCAAACATCGCCATAATTTTCTGCGCTACTCCCTACGCGCCCCGCGACCCGCACTCGACACATGAACTACGTGGGTAGACTAGCTGGCTCCTTTACTTGTACATCTATTATTGTACTTAATATGGCTTAACCGTCAAAATATAATTATCGCGGGTCATCAAAATATATAGGTACTAATTATTTCAAAGGACCGGCGGCGGGCCGGATAAAATCCTTTCGCGAGCCGGAGCTGGCCCGCGGGCCGTACTTTGCCCACCACTGGACTATACACTATAGTACGTATTACCTTGTGTGGGAGCACATCAGCTTGCAATGCTGCAGCTAAACGAAGGCGATTGGAATTTTGATTCAGGATTTCCATATATTTCTTCTCCAATTCACTGTAGCGATCCTAAAAAAACAATATATAGAAGAAAGAGCATGTCATAATACCGGATAAACAGCGAGGGTGATTTGAATGTGAACCGGTGCGAGGCACGGAAGTGGGGACTAACCCCTTCTGCATGCGATCTACAAGTCCCACTTCGGTGGACAGCTTCCCAGGGCAGAACACAACAGTATTGCCGGCTGCCTGCTGAATAGTTGAAGACCTACATTTTTACTATTCAGCAGGCGGCCGGCGAAAGTCCGCTTCACCGGTTCTCCCTGGGCCCCGCACCAACCCTTCAAGCCTATCGGTTACACCAATACTTCCAGCACCGCACGCTCCAAGCTCTACCCCGATTCACTAAAAAGTGAACATGCGATAGGAGCTGCCACCCTGCCCTTCCGTCAGATTCTGATTCTTTACAAATATAATAATATTTTAAATACATGTCAAAAAGGTAAGTCTCATAAATTATATCTTTAGTATCTATAAAATAATAACAATCATCATAACATCCGGAATACATTGCTGCTAAGCAGGCGGAATTAGGCAGGGTGGTACGTACCCGCTAGAGCCATACCGGCTACCACCAGTGTAGGCGAAGGACATCATAACCACCGACATGGGAGTGCGGCTAAGGTAGGTTTTTTAGGGTTCCGTAGTCAAACTAGGAACCCTTATAGTTTCGCCATGTCCGTCCGCAGCCTAACTCAGAGACTCTTAGTATTAGAAAGCTATAATTTGGCATGAATATACATATTAGTCACGCCAAAAAGTAATAAAATAAAATCTTAAAAAAAATTGTTTAGTGTACCTCCCCTACACGTAACGTGGGGATGTATTTTATTTTCGTCTGCCCCATAGTGAGGGGTGTCGTTGGACAGCTTTTTCAAAAATATTCCGGGTTTGTGAAAACAATTTTTCGATGAAAAGATCCATTTATAAAATATTAAGTTTTAAAGCGCTAATTTTTGTTACAGTCAAGTAAGTGTCCCAGCCAAAACTACAAATACTAAAAACTATCACGACTAAGTAGACTTGATTGGTTCCTGAGATACAGGCGACTAAAGTATTTATACCTACTAAAATCATGTAAGACAGCACCAAATAACCTTAAATAGAGAATTAGTTACATACTTGTTGTTTTTTGAGATAGTTTTAGTGTATTAACGGCTTCGGAACCCTACAGTGAGCATGGTCAGATATGCTCTTGCCCAGGTTTTTATTATCGTTACTGGCAATGCCGCCCGTTCCTTCCTCTCCCTTTTTATGCCAATGAAGAGAGATGAAGCATTTTCATTCTAGATGAAATAAATATCAACCACGAATATTTTCTCATGCATGTAAGTATTTTGTTCGACACGAAAAGCGATTAAATATTCGCCCCCTTACTAATAAACGTTGAGTAACGGTGGTATAGGTATACAATGTTTTGTCCTTATCTTGACAGATAAGGACAAAACAAATGTCAAATTCAAATGTCACAATGACGCTATACCACCGTTACTCAACGTTTATTAGTAAGGGGGATAATGAGTAAAACCCGCCAAGTTTTTATTTACCACACAGATCCCAAGATCCCTGATCCCAAGTGAACTCTGAAGCCCGTAAATATTTTGAATCTCATGATTGCAACCTTACGAGAGACTGCAAATGCGAGGATGTACGGGTTCCGTACCGCCGTGCAATATTTAAACGTTTGATATATTGGGGCACCCTTTAATTGTTTTTTCTTTGTTTTCTCTTATAGTGGCAATAGATAGAATTCTCACAGAGTGTGTACACTCTGTGAGAATTTCAACTGTCTCGGTTCATGAGACCGCCCGCTGACAGACCGACAGACGGATGGACACACGGACAGCGAAGACTTAGTAATAGGGCCCCATTGGCACCCTTTGGGTACGCAACCCGCACCCGGCCGGCCGTGAAGTACACTTTACCACTCACCCGCCACTCTCTAAGCTGTTGGAGCATCTGCGGAATGGCCCCGAGCGTGGCGCCGAACTTATGCCTGCGCGCCATGAGCCGCAGTAAGTCGTCGAGCGTCTTGTCGACGCGCCGCGGCTTGCCCAGCTTGCGCGTCAGCACGTCGCGCATCTGCGCGCGCAGCTCCTCGGCCTGGTCTGCCATGGCGCGCAGGTCGATATTCATGCGAAACAGGTGGGTACGGTTTACTCTGAAATACATCACCACTGAGACCTAGCTGACCTGCAGACCATTGGCAATATCGGGATAGTAGTCTTTATGACAGTCAATAGGGAATATTCATGGCTTTTTTCACAGCTTCAATAAAAGCTAATTCATGCAAAGAACAGTTGAGAAAAATAACTTTTTGAATAGCTATAAAAATAACCAAGATCCAATAAGTCAACAAAGATTTGTGTCTATCTCTTTTTAGCAAAACAGAATTTAACATGGAGTTTATATGGCCGACCTGTTACATGACGTCACAGTGCATATCGAACCTCTCTGTATAATCGCTGTCTAATTAGCAGTATATAATGCTTATACCATCTGTATTTATTGGCCAATTTTAATTTCACTTTTGGTGATCTCTATTATGGTATTTTCTTATTTTGTTGAGTAATGCGATTTAAAAATTCATGCATATTCCCTATTAAAAGATAATGTACCTTGGACCGCTGAACTCACTTTTGTCGTTTCTTCTGCTGATTAATTTCATCTTGTAGTTCCAACACCCGATTCCGCAACTTCATGAGCGTCTTCTCAGGAAACACGATCGTGTTGGAAAGACCCTGAGAGCCGGTACACCCGTGGATGGCCGCAGCCCTGATTTGGTCGTATCGTAGTACTATCACTTGGTCCACTTCATTCATGCAATTTTGTTTTTCTAGCTAGAATTTTTTATGATTCTATGTTACGACTATTATGATTTAACAGGAAATTTATTTAATACAAGTCCGAAGTTTCGTTTCCCAACGGATTTTTTTACCAAATTTTCATGAGTTAGAAGTCAAATTTTCATAAACTCCCTTAGTTTCAGTAGTTATATCTATGTTAGTCGAGGTTAGGTTTATTAAAAAAACTATCTTAAAGAATTATGTTGTTTCAGAAAAAAAGCATTTATAACTTATTTACTTTACTTACTTTTTAAAAATTCATCAAAAAAAACAGTGGGCCAACAAAAATTCGGACTAAGGATAGGTAACCCATTTTACATTATGAAATGTATTGTTAAGTGCTCGATGGTAGATTAGAGGGTAATATTTAGAATATTACGAAAACTATAAAACTTCAGCACAAATAACCTGGGCAATAGGCGGAGAAAGGTAAGCTTAGCATGTGCCTTGTTTTAGATCACGGGGTGAACGTCATGTCATGTGTTGTTGACTTAACGATAAAAAAAAACTCCCGATAGGTACTGGTTTTGATTTTACGAGCTTGCGTCTTAACTGGATTAAGCTATAGTCAGAAAATAGTACTCTTATGTACCGTAGTTACGTACACTCAGGAAGTCTCTCTCTATGCAGGCTTCGCTTGAATATAAGGAATTATAATGAACATAGTTGTAGTATTTCGTGGTAACATTGACTTGTAACATTACCATAAACTCCCTTAGTTGGTTCTTTCTCTGATCAAGCTGTACTGAAAGTTTCCGCTTGACTTTGTTGTGAGCGTCGATGTCCTTGCGCAGTAGTTCCACCAAGTGGTTCTGTTCTATCATTTCCTGTTCGTGCTTATGTCTGTATCAAGAGAAGATTCTTTTTGGAGTAGGTCAGGAAACTACCAGGAAATTTCAGGTCTTTTTTGGAAAAATCCTTAAGGATAGATAGTCTTTAAGGAATCTGTAAAGTCGCTCTGTTTCGCGCTTACTGCACGTCCTTCTATACGAGTAATCTGTGGATGAACTACACGCAAAAAAGCTATAGCGCACTGCGCGTGCAATATAATAATGCGTTGATGGGGCTGCCCTGCTACTGCAGTGCGTCGGCCATGTTTGCAGTGGCGCGCACGGACGGTTTCGCCGCCATCATGCGCAAGAAGGCCGCCTCGCTGCTCAGCCGGGTGCGGGGCAGCCCGAACACCATCCTGACAATGTTTGCGAGCAGGCTGGATGGGGCTTATCTCAACCACTGCAGTGCCATACATTTTAGTTGTTAAGATTATTTATAAACTTAGCTGACATATATGTGTTTTTGTGTGTAATTTGATTCTAGCCTAGTTAATTTATAATTTAATTTAATTTATCAAATGTATTTTTATATGAATCATTGTTGTTCGAAATAAATGAAATTATTATTATTATTATGTATCCATTGATACGGATTAAGATAAAGTAGGGACATGTTCTTTCCCCCTATGGTCCACTATACTAGAAAACATATCAAGAAAAGAAGTTCAATTTCAGCAGCCCTAAAATGCCATATTTCAATAATTTTCGACTTTAAAGCCAAGGAAAAGGAACTTAATTTTTTTATTAACTTGTTTTGATTATGTATAGTTGACCAAGAAAGTCCTTTACGTCTTTTGGACCTTAAGGTCATACAAATTGAGTCGAAAATTCGTAAAGGAGTTTCCCGTCGACTATTTATTTCTTTGTACCTCTATACTTCTGCACGGCTAGCACATGTTGTCCGCGACTCGTTTGTCGCTCGGATCTCCTTTTCTACCTAGTCTGTAACGATAGAGCCGCACGGAGCGACAAGCGAGACAATACAACGTGTGCTACCCGTGCTGTGGGAGTTTAACATGATACATGATATGTCTTGTTTAGACCAAAACGATTCCTGCTAACCGGTTCTATTGATTCACACGTTTGTTTACTTTAATAAGATCTTAGAGAGGACCAAGATCATGCAGAAATTAAGAATCCAACTTGAAATTATCAACATAAAAATGACGCGTTAAGTTTGACGCGCAACCCAAATCTCTAAGTCCTTAATAATTTACTTACCTCGTGTTTCGCAATTCATACGTCTTTTCAAAGACTTCCGGGTCACAGCCTTCGGGACACACGTTGGGGTCGAGTCTTATGGGGCCAATGTCGCGGCTGTCCAAGCTGGCGTCATCTTCCTCGCTTGATGACGACGATTCTTCTGATTCCGATGACTCTGCATGCACATTATAAAAAAGATAAAAGATGTCTATGCAGTAAGTAGGCGGCACGGGCCCATTTACACGTCATAAATCTACCAGCGCTTCCCGAGAGGAGACCATTGCTGAAAAGAAGCCCCGTAAGAAACTCATCAGAGCGTTTTCTCAGCAATATGTCTATAAATATGTAATATGTTGATATTATTTATGATAATGATTGTACAACTTAATAATTAACTTCGAACTATTACAGTTAATAAATAAAAAATAAAAGTAGGTATATACCTATATAAATATGACTAGACTGCAAGACAACCACAAGTTTTGATATGTTTTACTACATAAACGTTCTCCCCTAACATTACATCATTAACATACATTGTTACCGGTTTTTAAGAGTAAGTTATTATTTATTTAAAAGATACATTTTTTTACAATAAATTTCAAATAATTTTAATAATATTATTTTTTTAGTTATTATTAAATTATTTATGGTTCAGGTTATGTTATAATAGGGAATATAGATAACTAAAATATAAATTAAGTTAAGGCTTAATAACTTTGTAACACGGGAGATTAGTAAGTATATGCGACACTATACCAAAATTGAGTGTAGATTGAAAATATTTTTTTACTACAAATATAATTAGTTAATAACAATTTAAATTATGGCTTTACATGGTTGGTAATATGTATGATCGAAATTATCTAGATAAGTTACGCCCCAATTACCACGTCCGCCGCTCAAAACTGTGGTCGGGCTATTTAATTTCCAAGAGTCTCCGCGAATACTTTGCCATACATAGGTATACAACTGAATAGCGTATTTAGGGCAACTTGTATTTTTTATTAAAGCTATTATGTGCTTGCTACACTTAATTACATTTTAGCAATTGGTGTCATATAAATTAAGAATGATGTTAAAGCAAATAATTTTGAATATGTAGGTACCTATTCCTTAAACCAGTCCTTGGGAAAAAAACGAATACCATATTGTTTACACATTCATTTATTTTTATACGTACGTAATTATGAATTTAAAAAGAAAATATATCAAACGCAATTTCTGTAGAGTGACTGATTAAAGAAAACGGCGGTCGGAAAGTTGGCGACGCCACACATGTTGTTTTCCATATTTATTTTAATATAGCCGTCGTCTCCCCATTGACGGCCGAAGGAGTTCTTGATGATCCAATATCTCTGCCCTTGCTCCCTGCCATATCCTACGATAACGGCGCCGTGTTTGCGGGCGTGCGGCGACGAAGAACTGTGAAAGTAAATCAGCATTTTAAAATATATGTATCTTAAGCGTAAAGGATTGTACCTACAACTCTACTTACCAATCTGTATCGTTGTAGATGCCGCTCGAGTAATAGAACATCGATTTTGGCGAGTTGATGAGTGCCAGCAACGGTCCATTAGTACGAATCATTTTCTAAAAAAAAGTGATAAGACAGTAGGTACTTAATGTGTGCATTTAAACACAATACAAGAATTATCAACAATTTTTTAGAGTTGTTGGTAATTCTGTTGCTCTGCCTACGCCACTCTGGGAATAAAGGTGTGAGTTTACGTATGTTGTAGGTTTGTATGTACAAGCATTACACATATTGATTTGATTATTTATCATCTGTACTTATACACATATAGTAAGCGTTTCTTTAATAAAAAGCTGATGAGCTGATACTTATATAATTTTATTAGGATTGTTTGCAGCATTATTTTACCTTCATAAGATGTACATCTCTTGGCAATATTGTATAGTTTGAAATAGTAGCAAGCTGCGACTGATTCATGTGGCAATATCCCGGCTGAAAAAAAAGTATCACTGGTCATTCTATCTTATTAGGAGTTCCTACTAATAACGAGGAAACAATTAGGTATATTATTTATACAATTATTTTTTTACTTCTCATGCTCGTAAAATGTTACTTTAGTCACTGCACATCGGGACTAAAACTCCTTATTAGTCTCTAGGGACTAAAGTATTTTTTTTTATTTACTTTGGAAACCCCTAATCACGGTGTTTGTGAATGGAAGATTTTCGCCATTTTCAGTGATTATGTATAGACCATTTATAGGGCGTAGAAATATCCTCACAATGACAACTGTGCAAAAATATAAAAAAAAACGATTTAATTTCGAGAAACACGATTAATGATTAAGAATATGAATCTATTCAATTATAATAAGAATGAATTTATTTTATTATGCATGGCATTAGTTTTAAAATAATTTTCAAGCGTCACTTTACAAAAAAAAAACAACCGCGGAACAAATTTGTAAGAAACTTTGTTATACCTAATAAATATTGTAATTTTGTATAGAACGTCGTTTCCTCGCATTCAAAGTGAAAAGTAGAGTGTTTAACGCGAGACTAAACAACCATAATGACACTCGAACTATGGTCACCCCCGCTCAGCTCGCGTGGCTAAACAGCTTTTGTCATTATGGCTTGTTTTAGTCCCTCGTTGAACAATCTACTGTTATACAAACTTTACATTAATTATTGTCAAAATTTTCATTAATCATTTACATTTATTTGTGAATTAATAAAAACGGCATGCTTTTCGTACAGTTGACAGCAGCAAAACAATGCCAAATTTATTTGTTGAGTGTGAAAGAATAGTAATAAATAATAAACATGGGGGGACACTCTCACACAAATTACTAGGTTATACTATTTCAATATCAAAATGGGGTAAATTAAAGGCTGCTCTCACCATGGCTAGATATGGGCCGTAATCCCGTTTATAAGGTACTCCGTGATCTTTAATCCATTGTAATGTGTAATCAAGTTTTCCCCCTTCACAGCCATTGTTGCCGAAGGAGCCGTACCTTAAAATATATACAACAATAAGGAGATTATCAAATTACAATAACAAAACCGTAAATAACAATAAACGATAGTTAATAATGAACAATAGGTACCCAAACAAATGAACAGTCTGTGAGAAATTGACAAGAATGATATATTATGTATGTATATGGAAAAAAATGAAGTTACAATTGACGCCGTCGCCTCGGATGGTAGAATGATGGGTGATGAGTGAAGGAACATTTTGTTCGCTGTGCTGCGCCGATCCCGGATTAATAAAGGGTAAGGAGATGAAAACAGTTAAGTATTGTTTCTTATCGAAAATGGTGGTTGTTAACTTGATACGGAACCCTAAGGCTGGCGCCTTCACGAGCGAGTGTGTGACGATTCGTGATGTATCATCGTCCTACGAAATCGTTCTTTAATCAACTCTACGAATACGTCTACACTCTTAACCCACGCGAGCGACCGACTCGTTCTTAGGCAGCAGTTTGTTTGTAAACAGTTTTAATTTACAGTCACACTTAATTTGTTACAGTGCTAAAAAGTGTATTTAAATAAACATAAATGATTAATATCAACAGAAGCATAGATATTCGTATAGCAGTTACTTACTGCCACGAGCAGTCCACGAGGGCCTGCTCGCTCACTTCATTCTGATCTTGGCAGCCCCGGCTGATGTAACCCGTCGACTCCACGGCAGCAGCAGCCGCAAAAGCGTAGCAACTGCCGCATAATAAAGTTTGATCTGCAAAATAAATGAGGCAGTAGATAAAACGACTCAACCAAACTATGATTAAAAAATACAGAGCGACAGTATTATACCCTAAATAATACAATAGGTACATAATTCAAAGAGTTTATGAGGCGTCGAATGTGGAAAATCACTTGCCTTTCACAGATGTTACAGCACCATCGATGGCACGCCAATCAAAAGTATGTGTTTGTTGGCTTTTTTCATCTTCTACATCGTCAGCGAATTCGCTCATCGAATTAAATAATACTTCTGAACCTATTTCAGAGCTGGTGAACAAAGGCAACTCATCTTCGGTCATGTCAGAAAATTGGTTCACAGCTAAGGTGTAAGATGTTTGCTGACGATTTATAGAGTCGATATATCTGCAAATTAAAACCTACGTTAAGTTGCAAGGATATGGATATGTTAAACGTGGATATTTTATAAGGACACTAGAGGACGCCCGCGACTTCCTACGCGTTGTAACGGTTAAGCGTTACTCTTATTAAATTAACCTACATATTTAAACTTAAAAACTAGAACTATACAATTAATACTAATAAAACAATATCATACTAAATGTATTCATAAAACTATTAAACTAACTTAAAATATCAAAACACTATAAACAAAATAAAAAGAAACATTTTTAACTTACAAACAAACAGAATCGAATCAACGTATTTACTATTAGTTAAAACTGGACGCTAATACAAAGGACTACGTCACCGCTGCATCTAGCGATAAGGCGAGGTTGCGCCGACGCCGGGAGCGAGCGATGCGCCCGGCCGACATTACCTTTACGACAGTGACAGCAGAAGGTCAAAATTATATATTCTAATTTGAGATTTCCTGTAGTACTTCTTGTACAGTTAATCATGTATCTACATACAACTATAAAGTTTTAATTTAATTAAGTGCCTGTGTTTCCCCGAATCGGGTGAGTGTTGTGAACATTTTTATTACGTAGATTAAGTAAATTTAGCATCTTAGTTACCATTTCATGTAATTTGAACATTTATGCTTTTAGTCATCATTTATCATCATCACCAATCATTTTAAATGCATCATTTAAATAACTGTAATTAAATCTGCTTATATTGTACATTTCCAAAATATTCTAGAAGATTCACCCTACCCTCAATGTAAAAAAGGTAACATGTAAAATTTACTTTATTGCTTCTTTTGTCCTCAAAATAACTAATTACAATATTAACTGTTTTACATATGCTGTTTCCCCAGATTGTAATCATTTTCTAGTTTCTATTCTATTTGATTAGTCTAAAATTAATTGTAATTTCAAATCTTTCTTTCTCACTCTTAAAGTTGATTTTGTTTGTGACTGCCACATCATGGATCACCATTTAGTGCTTGGGGTTCACCTAACCAGCCTTCCTATAGCATCTGCCTAAAAGTTCATACCGAAAAATCCCGATGTCGTAGTCACTAACATGAAATTGGACTTTTCATGAAATGGCAATTTCCCGGGAATTTCAGGGACCAAGTCTGGGGTTCAATATAGACCCACTACGACCTGTTGCGCATGCTCCCGCACATTCCCGGCCAGCCCCGCGAATCCCGCGATCTGGACCAAGGACCCAGGAAGCGTCACCAGCGGCCCCAGGAACCGTGCAGTGCAGGGAAGTGTCCCCTATAAAAGGATTTGTTTCACGTGGACGTATGCTCAGCCAATAATTTAAATTACCCGCGACCCTTAGTAGTTTTTTTAAATTATAATAAATTAATTAAGTATATTTTACTCCGGCATTTTTAATTTCCTAGATCATAACCTACTTGTGATCCTAAACGTCACAATGGCGCCCACTCCAGGTATTTACTGAGCTGAGCATTACAGAAACAGGTCCTTTGCATTTTTTTGGTTTTCTTTGGTGTTGGTTGTTTTTCTAGTTAATATTACAATCACTTCTATTTTATCTCATTGTAATCTCATCAAATGTAGTCATTTCATAGTTGAAGTTAATTAAGTTGATTTGAGCAGTTGCAGGTACGTGGACATAAATTAATTCTATTGTTGTCCTACTCAAATTCGTAAATACTATGTCTACCCATAGTGTTTATTGTGTAATTTCTTATTGAAACACTGTTTTCCACATACTTGGCAACACTATTATAACTGCTTTTCAATCGTTGAAATCGCAACACACACCCTATTCTAATTTTAAATATTGTGAAACTAGCACCATGTCGTATCCGATCAAATTTTTGTCGCTCCAAAAGTCCGAACTCGAGTACGAGGTCATACTTAGAGGCGGTACAACTGGATCTGTACAAGATCTACGTAGTCAAATTGTAAAACTAAATATACCTTCTGAAGATATCTTGGAATCTCACTTAGAACCTACGGTTGACCTTCTAGCTGTCAAAGACAGTCTGCTAAAATCACAAACTATGATTACGGCCTTAAAAACCAAATTTGAAAAGAACTTGTTTTCGCGCACTGAAAATTTACTTCATCACATATACCACAGAATTAATAGGCTGTCTAGTATTGATCCTACAATAGCTGAACAACACAGAACTAATTGCGTTAATTTCAACAACCAGTACAAAGACATCACAGCTCTGAGACCAAATTCGAATTTAGGGTCTAGCTCAGAACTAGAAACTGGTTTAGTAACTTGCGATCGTAACCTGACTTCTGACCTATCTAAGCTGAAATATTCAGGTGAATCCTGCGTGCTGTCTTTTATACAAAAGGTGGACGAATTTGTGGACGCGAGGAATATCTCTAAGGATCGGTTGTTGAAGTTTGCTTACCAAATTTTCACGGATGACGCGTTACATTGGTTCCGCTGCATAAGGGAGAAAGTTCATACTTGGGAGGATGTGGTAGTTCTACTAAAACAAGATTTCAGGCAACAGAATTACGACTACCGCCTTTTGGCTGAAATTAGATCTCGCACTCAAGGTGAACAAGAAAACATATCTATCTACCTGGCTATAATGCATGGTATGTTTTCAAGATTGTCTAAGCCGCTGTCTGAAGGTGACAAGCTTGAAATCATCCTGCATAACATCCGGCCTTGCTACGCAAGTACCCTGGCTGTTTCATCCGAAATCAAGGATCTAGACTCGTTAAAAACCATGTGTTCTAACTACGAAAGTATCCAGTCGAGAATTTCTTTGTTTCGTGAACCACCCAGGGCTTCTTCAGAAACACTAGCTCCAGAATTTGCTTATGCTAAGCAGCATAAGTACACTAACTATACTAATAAAAACTACGCTACTACAAGTAATAATGAAAGATACAAAAACTACAACACATACAACAAACAACAAAATTATTCAAATAATTATAACTACAATAAACCTAAAATTACTCATGAAAAATCTAACACTACGAACGCTGTGCAAGTCACACCTAGTTGCTCCAACCGTGTTCTAGTTACACGCAGGTATTGCCCGAGATGTCGCTGTGACACGCATACACTAAAAGAGTGTACACAAGCACATTTCCCTATATGCTTTAAATGTGGAAAAAAAGGTATTCGCTACCCTGACTGCACTAATTGTAACACAAAAAACTAAATACAGTGGATTGTAGTGTCGAAGAAGCTAACAGTAAGTCTAAAAATAACTTTGATAAGGCAGAATGGAAATCTTGGCTTGATTTCGTATCAAAATTTATCTCATGCTATTCGGTCACTTCAATCCACGATTCACAACATAAACATGAACATTTCACTAGCAGACCATACGTAGCTGTCAACATTAATGGTAATACTATAAATGGACTATTAGATACTGGTTCAAGTGTTACTATTCTAGGGAAAAACCATCACAAGCGTTTCTTAGATGCCGGTTTTGCACTTGAGAATAATGAACCACTACACTTTGTTGCTGCAGGAGGACAAAAACTAAAAAGTGCTGGTATTATTAACTTGCCTGTCTCATTTATAGATCAGCTGCATATTTTGAGAGTTTATATTGTACCGGAAATTCAAAACCCATTGATCTTAGGTATGGATTTTTGGCGACTATTTGACTTATTTCCTAAACATTTGGACTCAGTCACGATGGTTAGAGACAATGACACCCTATGTGCTATGTCATTTGACTCCCCTATACAGATATGCGACTATGACCATCTATCTACCGAACAAAAGGTTACTACTGATCTCATAATTTCACAGTTCCGTGAAATTTCATACGAAGAGCGCGGTCTTGGCCGTACTTCTCTAATAACTCACAGTATTGACACTGGAAATGCCACACCCCTTCGTCAGAGATACTACAGAATGTCTCCCGAAAAACAGCGCGTTCTGGTTGAGCAACTCGATGAAATGCTACGAGAAGACGTGGTCGAGTCGTGCGAAAGCCCTTGGTCGTCTCCCGTTCTTTTAACGCCTAAGAAGAACGGTGAATTACGTTTTTGTTTAGACAGCCGTAAGCTGAACGCCGTTACAACTAAAGACGCGTATAGTATACCGTATATTTCGGAAATACTCGACAATCTGCGGGACGCTAAGTATCTGTCTAGTTTGGATTTATCCAAAAGTTTTTGGCAAATTCCTATTAAAGAGGAAGACAAGTGTAAGACCGCTTTCTACATACCATCTAGAGGAACATTTCAATTCACTTCAATGCCGTTCGGTCTTACCAACGCTCCGGCAACACAGCAGCGTTTGGTGGACATGTTGTTCTACGGTCCAGAGTTTGAGCATAAGGTCTTCGTCTACATCGATGACATTATTATAGTTTCCCCAACCTTTGAACAGCACATCTCGCTGCTAGTTCGTGTTCTCGAAAAACTGAGCATGGCAAACCTTACCATTAGCTACAAAAAGTGTAAATTCTTCCGAAATAAGCTAAAGTACTTAGGCTACGTAGTGGACTCTAATGGCCTACAGCCAGATCCGGAAAAAGTAGAGGCGATAGTAAACTACCCTACGCCCACCAATCGCAAGGAGGTACGTCGATTTACTGGAACAGCCTCTTGGTACCGGCGATTTATCGCCAATTTTAGCTCTATTGCTGCACCTTTAAACAAGCTGACATCTAGCGCAAAAACTTCTCCCCCATTTCGTTGGTCTTCTGAGGCTGAAAAAGCCTTCCGCACTCTGAAAGAAGCTCTAATATCTTCACCAGTCCTCTCTTGTCCCGACTACACTCTTCCCTTCCAAGTGCACACTGACGCAAGCGACTTTGGTGTTGGTGCCGTTCTAACGCAGGTTATCCAGGGTGAGGAGAAAGTGATTGCCTACATGAGTAAATCTCTTTCTAGCAAGGAACGCAACTTTAGTGCTACAGAAAGAGAAGCTTTAGCAGTCCTTACAGCTATCGAACACTGGCGCTGCTACGTAGAAAATGGCCAGAAGTTCGTAGTCTACACCGATCACTCGTCCTTAAAGTGGTTTTTAAACCTAAATAATCCCACAGGTCGTTTGGCTCGTTGGGGTGTCCGCATGTCCTCATTTAACTTTGAGATCAAGCATCGACGTGGCTCAGAGAATGTTGTCCCTGACAGTCTGTCTCGTTCTGTTCCAATAGCTGCAATAGATCAGGGCCCATCTAACTCCGATCCCGTCTATAATACACAGGATGGTTGGTTCTTAAATATCTATAATGGCTGCCAAAATGCCCCAACTTCTTTTCTAAATTATAAAGTAACTAATGGCAAATTGTTTAGGTACAAAAAGAGTTTAAATCCACTAACAAGAGAGTTTGAATGGAAGGAGGTCATTCCTCTCGAGTTCAGAATGGAATTGATTACCAAAAACCATTCTGAACCAACTTCTGCCCACTTTGGAGTTTTTAAAACACTTAGACGTCTCTCTTTAAAATATTTCTGGCCAGATATGCATCGTGATGTCTCTAGTTTCGTGGCAAGCTGTGATATTTGCAGTGCCCACAAACATGCTACTCATGCCACTCTTGGACTAATGGGCCGTCCTAAAGACTGCTCTCGCCCATTCCAAATGTTGAGCATGGATCTCGTAGGTCCCCTACCCCCCTCGAGAAATCAAAATACGTTCATTTTCGTCGTAACATGTTGCTTCACAAAATATTGCCTACTCTTTGCCATTCGTCGTGCAACCTCTGAAAGGATAGCTAAGATACTGGAGGAGGATGTATTCCTTATACATGGCATTCCCAGTACCGTTCTAATGGATAACGGGAAACAATTCGTGAGTAACGTCCTAAAACGGCTATATAACAAGTATGAAGTCCCCAAAGTACAGTTTACTCCTAAATATACGCCCCAGGTGAATAGTGTTGAGCGGTATAATAAGACTATTATGACAGCTGTATCATCCTACATAGAGAATGACCATAGGTCATGGGATACTAATATCGCAAAAATACAGTTTGCCATAAATACATCGGTCAATGAGGTTACCGGTTTTACACCAGCATTTCTCGTATATGGTAGGGAGCTGGTAAGTAGCGGCTCACATTATATCGACGCAGACGTCACTAACGACATCATATTTATCCCTAGGGACGAGTACGCCGAAAATCTAGGTAATCTGCGAAAGGTTTACGATAGAGTACAGTCTGGCCTAATTAAAGCTCACTCTCGAAATAGCGGGCACTACAATCTACGCCGTAAGGATATTGATTTTAAAGTGGGTGATATTGTATGGAAAAAGACTTTCTACCAGAGTGACAGAGACCGCATGTTTTCGAAAAAACTTGCTCCCAAGTTTGTTAAGTGCAAAATAGTTGCCAAAAAGTCAAATCTGGCCTACGAACTTGAAGATATGCAAGGCAAGAATATAGGAGACTGGCATGTTAAAGATTTTAAAATCACTAACTATAAATATTAATTCCGCAATACTATCTCTACCAACTCCATTTGTCTAATAATCAAACTTCCGTTCAAGATTTCTTAATATTACTGCTATCGCTTTCTAATTTACGTCTGCTTTCTTATTTTACTGCCCCTACCGGACAGTAAAGCACTTCCTATCGTGAGTAGGATCATTTTTAACATACATAAATCTTCTACCAAGATTAATATGTAACTGACAGTAGGCATACCATCTTTGAGATTGGGAGTGATTATTAGAATAACTTAAGATCCATTAATAGAAATATGAGAGTATTTTAATTTGAATTCTATAAAATACTCAGTCTGAATGGCCGCAGTTACACATATAGTGTTAATTGCCAATTTAATTGCGTGATGTATGAATGAAAGGTGGAGGAATGTTATGATCGAGGCCTGAAAGTTATTAGTATTCCAATTAAGCAGTGAACAGAGATAGCGGATTTTACTTTTGTTAGGAAAAATCCTGACCTAAAAGAGGGGGTATGTAACGGTTAAGCGTTACTCTTATTAAATTAACCTACATATTTAAACTTAAAAACTAGAACTATACAATTAATACTAATAAAACAATATCATACTAAATGTATTCATAAAACTATTAAACTAACTTAAAATATCAAAACACTATAAACAAAATAAAAAGAAACATTTTTAACTTACAAACAAACAGAATCGAATCAACGTATTTACTATTAGTTAAAACTGGACGCTAATACAAAGGACTACGTCACCGCTGCATCTAGCGATAAGGCGAGGTTGCGCCGACGCCGGGAGCGAGCGATGCGCCCGGCCGACATTACCTTTACGACAGTGACAGCAGAAGGTCAAAATTATATATTCTAATTTGAGATTTCCTGTAGTACTTCTTGTACAGTTAATCAAGTATCTACATACAACTATAAAGTTTTAATTTAATTAAGTGCCTGTGTTTCCCCGAATCGGGTGAGTGTTGTGAACATTTTTATTACGTAGATTAAGTAAATTTAGCATCTTAGTTACCATTTCATGTAATTTGAACATTTATGCTTTTAGTCATCATTTATCATCATCACCAATCATTTTAAATGCATCATTTAAATAACTGTAATTAAATCTGCTTATATTGTACATTTCCAAAATATTCTAGAAGATTCACCCTACCCTCAATGTAAAAAAGGTAACATGTAAAATTTACTTTATTGCTTCTTTTGTCCTCAAAATAACTAATTACAATATTAACTGTTTTACATATGCTGTTTCCCCAGATTGTAATCATTTTCTAGTTTCTATTCTATTTGATTAGTCTAAAATTAATTGTAATTTCAAATCTTTCTTTCTCACTCTTAAAGTTGATTTTGTTTGTGACTGCCACATCATGGATCACCATTTAGTGCTTGGGGTTCACCTAACCAGCCTTCCTATAGCATCTGCCTAAAAGTTCATACCGAAAAATCCCGATGTCGTAGTCACTAACATGAAATTGGACTTTTCATGAAATGGCAATTTCCCGGGAATTTCAGGGACCAAGTCTGGGGTTCAATATAGACCCACTACGACCTGTTGCGCATGCTCCCGCACATTCCCGGCCAGCCCCGCGAATCCCGCGATCTGGACCAAGGACCCAGGAAGCGTCACCAGCGGCCCCAGGAACCGTGCAGTGCAGGGAAGTGTCCCCTATAAAAGGATTTGTTTCACGTGGACGTATGCTCAGCCAATAATTTAAATTACCCGCGACCCTTAGTAGTTTTTTTAAATTATAATAAATTAATTAAGTATATTTTACTCCGGCATTTTTAATTTCCTAGATCATAACCTACTTGTGATCCTAAACGTCACAGCGTAGAATTAGTTACTCCCCCTACTTCTTCCCGATGATGGTAGATTTTCGGGAAATCCTTTATCACTGCACCTCTACAGGTCATCAGGTGATAAGGAACCTATGTACCAAATTTGGAATCTTTAGACTCAGCGGTTTGGGTTTTTGCATTACGCCAAGCTTTTATGTGAGTACAAACTTTTTTGAAAAAAATCGGATTGAGTTTTCAAACATGTGTTACAGGGGATGAATTTAAATAAAATACGAAACACGTCTTCCATCAATTTTGTTAATTTTGTTAAAGAATGTTTATGCAAAGTAGAAGTTTGAAGTAGATTGGACCAAGGAATCACGTTGTCACATACAAAATTTGCCCCCCTTTTTCACCCCCGGAGGGGTAGAATTTCGGAAAATCCTTTCTTATCGGATGCTTACGTCATACAAAGAACACACCCTCCAAGTTTCAGGTCTCTACGATCAACGGTTTAGGCTGTGCGTTGATCCGTCAGTCAGTCATTCAGGACAAAGCATTTTATATGTATAGATTAAGTACAACGGATCGGTACAGTCAGCGGAAGAAGTAGCTATGCAACCGAAGAGGTCAAAATGATCTGCACTCAACTCTATTTTTAAGAGAATACGCCGTGTTTAGATACGTTTGAGCACGTTATTCTGCTTAGCTACTTTTGATGCTGACTCTACAGAATTTGTGTCAGCTTATGGAATACATACATCATTATTTTTTTACATGATTTATATCAGATGTTTTTGATGATGATTATGCCATTAATTTTTATTTACTCTCGGGGTTCTATATTTTCCGATCCTGTTATTGATTAAAAGTAGACCGCACGGATTTTCAATAAGTAAGTTGAATCCGTGCTCAAATTATGGATACGAAAGGGATATAGTCCGAAGAGACTAGAACTTGTCGTGTTTGTCACCGCCCATATATAATTATGAGAAGTTAACTTTGAAACCAGCGCCTCTATTCTAGGCGGTAAAATCCAAATCGCATTTGACCTGTTATGGAATTGTTTCTAATTCGGCCGCCATTACTGTCAAGTAAATAAGAGTAAAACGTTGACAATACGATAACAGATCAAAGATGATATAGTTTTTACCGCCTAAAATCTCCGCCCAGCACTACTAATTTTGAGTTTCTCTTTTAGTACGGCAGATAAACATTCTTACCTTAAATTGTCTTTGAAGACCTCTAACCTCATGAAGTGTTCATCTTTGTTCTTATATACTTTTTTATGGTTTACCTTGAATCTGTAAAATAAATATGATAACTTATTTTTTTATATTTCTTATAGGTCACTATCCGCATAGTCACCAAAACATACTACAGATGTACTTAAATATCCTTTCACATCGTATTTTCTCGGAATGTTCGTATTTATCATGCTACTTCAGTCTGACTCAGTACCCATCAAGACAACGTGAGGGAATGTCGCATCGCGAGAGTGATAATCGATATAGAGTGGTTAATACCAGAGTATTTTTTTGTTAATTAAGATTAAGTTTGTTTTCAGTTCTTTTGAATAGTCATGCCGAAAGCATCAAGACCTGGGAAACGTTAAGATCAACAAGCCTGTGAAATTATTTTCAGCATTTATTTCTATTTGTTCTTGTTTACCTACACCTAATTTCTATATATTTGATCGTGGTGGTTTTAACATCTCGGTGTGATATACTTCAAACTCGTGGTTTGACATTTGACACTGATAACTAAAGTACTCTATTTATTTAATTCAAACATGTCACTTAATAATACCTACAATAATTCATAGACACGTCGTCGGCATCATTCGGAAGTAGACGTGAGTTCCGAGTTTTCACGATGTGAAAGGATTATTCACTAGATCTGTACTTACCTTTCAAACATTTCACGAATTCTATAATGTTCTAAAACTGGATTCAGATGCTCGGAAGTTAATTCGCGTATATCATTCTTCCCATAATATCGACATTTCATCCCTGAAAATATCGAAAAAAAAGGTCTTCAGATACTAGTTGGTTCTCAGTCTAAACAGAAAATCGTCAAGTTGAAAGGTTGACACATAACCCTAAAATAAATCTATCAATAGTCATTAATGTCATCATTTCCGTCATATCATAAGTAAATCAAGACCAAGGTGAATGTTATTCATTATTAAAAAGGTTCAATTTGCATTTGTCCAAAGTTAAATTTGCACAAAGTAGATCTAAACTGAAAAATAAGAATAAACATCAAAATGTGTATAGGTAAACAACTTAAGTAAAGCTCTTCTTGCATGTTGCAGTAACACATCTGTATAGACCGTTCGACATTCTATATTTTGGGTCTTTTATCTGGTGTCCGTCAAAACCGCCAAATATAGCATTTTTCCTAAAAATTGCCACAATTTTTTTGAGTAAGTGCATTTTTGATATAGCAACCGTCTGATGCTATTTTGATGGCTTCAAAAACATAGTACCTATATTATATTACAATGAATGACTTCTTCTTCTTCAGCGCATATGCGCCCACCGTTAGGCATACGCGTCTCCAATTTTCCAATGAATGACTATTTAAAACAAAAACGAATATTTTCAAAATGAATTAAAAAGCAAGCTTTAAAAAACCCGACTGTTGTTGCTAACCAACTTTAAATCGTTATAAATCCTAAATTACCGTTCAAAATTTAAAATTATAAAAGAAACCTAAATATGATTTTTAAATACCTATTCAATGATACCCCATTTGTCATAGTTCGTCGACTTTTTTTTCTTTTTTACAATATGGCGTATAGTTGCCGCCATGTTAAATTTTAAACACTATCATATCTTTAGTGACACTCACGAGATTAAGACAAATCGATTGACATAAGAATCATCAAAATCGGTCCACGCGTTTAGTTTCTAGAACGCCACAAAGGAACAAACATACATATATTATAGGCTGTGAAACACAATACCCTCCGGCAGTCGGGTAATAAAAATATAAGTAGCATGAGAATTTTAAATCGTGACTTCAAAAAACCTCACCATTTGCGAGATCAAAAACTGCAGGGTCCAGCATGTTGGCATCAAATTGGTGGTAATCAAATTGTACGAACTCGAGAGTTGTGGAGTCGTGAAGAAGCCGATGCACGTACCTAAAGGAAAATACAAATTATAAAATCACAATGATGTGGGTTCGTCCAGAAAATTACGCCTTAAAAACGTTAACTTCGGGTGAGTCCACAGGAAAGACGATAACCTAAATCTTTGTATGATCCTTAAAATAGACAAAAATATGCTTACTATAAAAAAGTTATAATTAAGTTAACCCTTAAATGCATAATAATGTAGATTTACATCGTATATTTTAAAGTTCATTTTCAAACACAGATTTTAAGTAAATTTCAAACGTATAATTTATGCAGTAAGATTTGTAGCTTTGTCAAAATTCAAATTTGGAAATGAACTTTAACGACGCGTTTCACTTTCGACATGCTACTCATTAAAGGGTTAAGTATCCTTATTTGCCGTAATTATTTAGTCCCAAAACATCTTCAAAGAATCGTCTAAAGTATGGTGAAAACGGCATCAAAATTCATGTTCGAGATTAAGGCGTGCAGACATATTGACACACGTGGCGGGTTACTTTAATTCATAATACGCACCTTCAAAACAATAATGACGTAATTCAGAAATTTTAAATTTCGAATTGGGTCTCTATAATAATAAATTTATGACTTGAAGTTTGAAAGCAGAAATTTTGAATTAGGTCACTATTGTTCTGAAGGTGCGAATATGTAGTGATGTTTAGAGAGTGCTAGACAACACTTACCTTATCGGCCTCCAAACTCTTTCGTTATTGGCATCGAACCTTTCGGTCTTTGTCCACACGATATGTTCGAACGAAGCATTGTACTCCGGAATATTAGAAGAATACCTCCATCTGATAGTTTTTTTGCCTTCTAAATCTTCCCTGTCTGTAACTCAATATTATCATTACGATTTGGAGTTTTGATAGCGACTAAAGCGAGATATGGAGTCGTTATTAATATTAAAACCTGCATCATACTGACACTCATACCTACCTTATTAATATTATTATTTATTGCATTCGACAATTTAATTATTTAAATAATTAAAAATAGTTTTAATTGCGAATTTTTAATTGCCAGATTAAAAAAAGTAATAGGATCAAAACAATGAGTAGAATGTAGGCTCGCGACTCCGTCCGCGTAGAAATCGTTTATTATTATTACCTCAGAAAGTATTAATTTTGACCTAAGGTGTTTCTGTACCAGTAGTAATATAATATAATTGATATACTATGATTCTAGGACTTATATACACTATAGAAGTTGAATGACTGAGATGACAGCTTCCTAGGGTTGACCATAATTTCTTTTTTTTGGGCGTTTTTGGAACATGTTGCACATAGCTTCATACAATATAGAGCTACAGCTTCTCCGGTAAGTATTAAATAGTGAGTAGGCACTTTTAATTTTAAAGTATTTTCTACGTTTTGATTTTACATTGTGATTTTTAATGTTATCATTATAATAAAGAAAGTTGAAAAAAAGTTGCATATTCTAACCACCGTATAGTAATTAAAATAAAATGAATGCTTAAATACTAAATATAATGTACGATTATGAATAAGAGGATGGGAAGGGGAGGGGGAATATCTGTAGCAGTAACGATTATGGTACAGTCGGCCAAAAATGTGGTCTACCACCCTACGGTTGAAGTTCATTTTTCCATGTCATTATCAGAGCTCGGAATAGGTAGTGCTTATTAACCTAAACTTGACTCATGTTCATTCATGCGTGAGTGACACAGTAATACGTTATTGAATGAAGATGCAACAAGTTTAGGTTAATAAGCACTTCCTATTCCGACCTCTGGTCATGATACAACAAGTTCGATTTTCTCGTGCAATAATATTATGACAGTGACATGTGTAAGCCTTAGCTATAATTAGATTTCACAGAAACTTTCGTCAAAACTGGTAGACCACTTTCTTGGCCGGCCGTACCTACCCTAAGTCAATATTGCGGACGCCGACGACGACGAAGAATAGCGTACATTGACCTTTACTGTAGAGCGCGGTATTACTAAGGGGATCTCGCTATCCACGTACGAGTGCGATGGCAATATCATTGTTTGCGAGAGACCAAAAACAAGTAACATCCGATCTTAGTAAAAAAAAGACCTTGCAGGAATTAATGTTGATAATCTAGTGCACTAACCTATTTGCTTCAAGTACCCTGAAAGCGGCAATTGTGCATTATGTAGAGCGCGTGCTGCGTAAGAATGCTTTCCATCGAATTCACGACACAACATCTTATTCTGATAGGAATCCGTCGTTTCAGGGCCCACCTGAGCAGGAAAAATAAGAATTATATTTGTAAATATATCTATAGGTTAGCCAGCTGGGAGCTGGGACGTTGTGCATAAACTTGTATTATGCTGTGCTAGTGATTAAAATTCATCATTACCAGAGTAATAAATAATACAGGGTGCCTCTGACCTGAGGGCTTTAAATGGAACGATCGACTCTACTCGCTAAACTGAACTACTTTTGTACTGCAATATTAAAAAATAACTTAAGTTTAGATAACTAATTGATGTTAAAGTCTAATTGTAAAATCAGTGTATTTTAATCATGGCCATATAATCACTATCTCATGGTACGGGGGCGACATTTCCTTGGTACGAGGGCTAAAGAATAATGGAGAATTGGATCGCGTACATTGAAAATTACATTTAACTTGTATGAAAAAAATTAAATTTAAGTTGGACATATTTTTAACAACTTACAGAACAAAAGAAGTTCAGTTTAGGAGTAGAAACGATCCATGCATTTAAAGCCCAAAGGTCAGAGGCACCCTGTATACAAAAAATACCTTACATTACCAAAACCACCAAAATTTACAGACGAAGTATTACAATTTATAACATTTATAGCTCGTAAGTTTGCTCGCTAATATTTGGTACTCATTTACTACATTTAGTCTTCTGAGGCAATTTATCTGATGGTCGTTTTCTAAATTTGGGTCTCAAAGATTCTTTTGGTAGTCATTAATTCATTATACATATTTGTTGCCATTAAAATTACATAATAATAATAAAAAAAAATGTCACGCAATAGTTACGCATTATGTACTAACCATGTAGAACGTTGGTATGTCAACAATCAGCTTTTGGATGATGTTTGTTGTGCCATTGTTTATAGCAACTCTATAATTTCCACTCGTAGTATCGCCCCTGAAAGAAAATAAATGTTCAGAGTAATTTTGATTATTACTTTTTAGCTTTTGACGTGCGTAAAGTATGCGGCAGGTAATAAAATATATACTGGCATTGAATAGTAAATAATAATAATATCAGGGGAGAATCTCACACCAATTGAGCTAATCCCAAACTAAGCTCAATGCTTGTACTATGGGTAACGATATATAAATACTTATATAGAGAAATAAATACATAAATATATACAAAATATCCAATATTCAGAAACAAATACTCGCGCTCGTCACACAAATATTTGCCCATACCGGGAATCGAACCCGGGATCGCTAGCTTCGTAGGCAGGGTAACTAAGGATGTATATAACAAAAAAAACCAATGATGTGGCATTGGCTATATGCTAGTGGCAATATGCTAATCAAAAAATAATAATTCAACTGTTTGTTTCATGAATCAGCTTTTATGGAGGCTGTGAAAAAAAGTGTTCCCTAGTCTTCCCTATTCCACGCTAAAGAAGTCCTCTATTCAGTAATACGGCTAATACGAAGGCACTCACCAGAATTCGTACGGCTCCGTTAAATTCGCAGATGGTATGGTCATAACACCCTTGTAGTGATATGTTTCAGGCCATGTAAGCCTAGCTCCTGAAGGTATTATAGGAATTTATGTAATGTCCATTAATGTTAAATTTATCAGATAATATAATGGACAATTTAAAAATACTCACCAACACACTTCAATCCAAACAAACACAATAAAACACATAAATGCTTCATGGTTACAATTTAAAAGATGAAAAATGACGCATTCCTCAGTATAAATAGGATTTTTATCGCATAAAAATTAAGCGATAAGCTTCATTATGTGTTATCGTTTTTATGAACTTTTATGGTTTCTGTTATAAGTTATAACAAAGCTTTTGTAATTACTGTTATCGGATTTCATGGTCTTTTAATTTGATTTAAATACGGGGTCAATACCCGACTGCAGTCATGTTTTTAGAATTCCGTTGTCATTTTGCTTTAAATCTAGAAGTTTTAATGCTAATCACCTAGACCTTCTTTTCACCATAGTGCTCGATCTAGATTTTTATCGTCAAGTTCAGGATTGCATCTTTATATTTATTTTGGAAAAAAACTAGTAAAGTTTGTTTATTCAGTTTTTATACATATATCAAAGCGCATAAAACTGAAACGAGGTGCGAAAGACATTATTTTCATTCAAGTTGCGATTATCTCGTAAATTGTAAGAGTTTTAATGTACCCATTTTAGGCCGTTGAGATAGAGCAAAGGTTCATCTATACTCTACACTAGACACAGGTTTTGGATATCTAAATACAGCACACCCTTTATTATGATTTATGATCGCTTCGGCGTTGTGCTGAAAATCGAGACAATGACGTCCTGATCAAGGGTAAATCGGGATATGTCCATAGACCCCAGAAAATCGGGACCTCCCGTCGAAATCGAGACGTGTGGCAATACTAGTGAGACCATATACAGTTATGTAATATTTTAATTCTTTCCTCGTTACCTTAGAAATCGGTCACAATTGGCGACCCTCCGAGGTTTTAAGTAGACATTGCCTCAGGAGTCTCATAGGGATCACATTAAGGCCTGCTTATCTTTTAAATTTATATAGATGACTTAACAAAATTGTCTCGAAACTGACAACCCTTAATTATATAAAGTTATCGAGAACAGCGGTGATGAGAGTCTACTACAAGATGATTTGGATAGAGTTTCCGACTGACTGGGGTGTGATATCAAAATAACGGAAAGTGCTACCATTTCAAATTTAAGAAGAAGAAGAAGGAAGGAACCACCTCGAGATACTTATAGTCGAAACGGGTCTCCATTAACCGAGGTAACCATGTTGGTAATGTTATTATACCCTGACATTTCGAGAGCATATAGGGTTGCCAACAAAAGCAGCCTAATTGTCAAGTTTTATAAACAAGCAGATAAAATGTTTCATAACCGTAAAGTCCTTATTACTAACGTATCCCGAGCACAAACACTCCAAACATAATATGAAGGGGTCGCACTATTGGTGCCGGCGACGTAAACATATACAGGGTGTTATGCAAAAGGTTGGACAAACTTCAGGGACTAACTCTGTAGGTCATACTCATCAACTTTTATTATGGGACCAACATCCAAATCGCGAAAAAAAAACAGCTGTTCCATACATTCGGCTGTTTAGCCCTCAAAGTTTGTATGGAACAACAACCTTAGAACAAATAAAAGTTGATGAGTATTACCTACAGAGTTAGTCCCTGAAGTTTGTCCAACCTTCTGCATAACACCCTGTAGGTTGATTAAAAATTAAAGACTAGTAATAATTTAAAGTTGGAAATTTGGTCGGAGTATCGTAAACCGGTTCTGCATAACCTTTATTAAACTTTCCAAGTTCATCGATAGGTACTACATTCAGATGGAGCGGCAACATAATCAAGACAACATTTAAAAACACTTTGTTATGTTAAAACGTCCAATTATAATACGTATGATGATGATGAATGATCGGCGACCGGTAGCAATTTTTCGACGAAAGTATGACATGAAAAATGATTTTCTGTAAATTTCGTGCACAATTTATATATTACAAATGTATGCAGTTTTACTATCGAGGTTTTAACATGTCTTAAATGCTGAAATATCGGTTTGTAACTACACACCTCCCACATCTGTTCATGTAGAAAGGTGATTTTCTTCATATAAATGGATCCTCAATGTTAAAAGGAATCAATTGAGAGTCTCAAACATAGAAAAATATGATAATTTACTATTACAAATTAAATTCAGTGAGTTCTTCACAATATAATTATGGTTTTATTTTTAACAACACGGACTTATCCATATTAGTCATACAATGCTACCGGTTGCCGATCATTAATCAGTACACATCTTCTCAAAGACGATACGATACGTTAACATTACCTACTTACTCTATAGAAGGTAAAACTTTGAGTTGAGTTGAAATAATGTTGATGACAGATCAATTCCAATAGAGCGTAGCACGATCCTTTTCGAGAACTGGCGCTGCCTGTAGGCCTAGCCAAGATGCAAACGACGTTAGGGTTTTTCCATTACATCGACTTGAAATGTATGTACTTATAGTTCTGCACTTCGGACTCAACAAAACCCTATTGAGGAGCAAGTTGCTGATAGATAATCCTGACTAGGATGTAAGTCTGTGCAAGTACTCGCTGTTGGCCAAATGCGAAAAACCGGAAATTATTATGTCAGAGGGACTCGTTGGGGCGACGGCACGGCGAATGTCGACCGTACCGTACCTCAGAATATTTTTCCGGTAGTTATTTGTCATTATGACCTTATTATGAATTTTACAGAATAGACTAGAAATCTTTTATTTCAGGCAAAAAGGCATACAATTACAGATACCCCGAAGACTGACACATAAAACTTGTAACCGCGCGAGTTGGCGTTGTGGTTGCTACTGGTAGGCTAAGTAGGTAGTTAATTGAGAAAGCAAGACGAATACAAACTTATTCGACAAAACATGGTGTCGTATGTTTATGCACTATATCTGTAAATCGACTTACCATCATCATCCCGATCTCGCGGCGGGCGGTACTTTTTCTTGAATATCCGACGCAGAAAGTCTGCGAACTTGTTATCCTGGGCCATCTTCTTGAATTGCCGCTGCAAATCTTCGCACAGTACTTCTAGATTCGCCTTCTCAGCAAAGTGTTCCTCTATTCGATGCTCGCAGTCCGTTATTTGGTCTTGGACACCGCGTACCTTTAAAACACTAAATACTTTAGCAGCTGGTTTAGCTGTAGGTACCGGCTGTCTTTTTTTGTATCCGCTTTTTATGTTTGTCATCAAAAGCTTTAGAAAATATTCGCACTTTCCGCGGGATACTTACTGCCGTTTAAAATAAAGACAAGTTTTGTTCATATCCATACATCGGGATTTTCGGTACGGGAAGGATTTAAGAAAGAGTAGAGATAAACAGATAGGTTAATCTGAGAAAATATATATTATGCCTAATGAATAACTACCTCTCTGCGAATTGTATACACACTATAATGCAATTTTATTTTAACTCATGTATTACAGCTTTACTACCAAGGCTATGAGTTAATAATAAAAATAACTTTGATTAATTTCCTGTTGTAAATTTAGTAGTTGATACGATTTTCAGAATAAACTATTAATATTTTTCATTTCATCATTTCATTTCATCTTTCTACGTCAGCAGTTGTATATAAATGTCGGGTACACTACATAATCTCGAAATATTTTTTCCGAATTTGATAAACACGTATTTCAGAATTCCGACTTTGAAATTTCCGAATCATCACTATTCCGAATTTTAGTTTCACGAAGCATCACAATCACGGTTTTTTAAATTCCGAATGTTCACATTTCCGAATTATTAAAATCCCGAAATATATTTTTCCGAATATCACAATTCCGAATATTCCTATTCCGAATCCCGAATATTTATTATTGCGAAAGTTTAGCAGCCCGAATGCTCTAAGATTATTTATGTATAAATTTACAGAATTTAACAATTATACAATTAAAAATTAAAACTAAACGTATTTAAATTAAAATAACACTAAGCTACTCAAATATTAAAGATATAAATAATAACCACCACTTAGCGCCTGATTAAATATTGTATACCGTATAATCTTTGACTTGCATAATGCTCAAAAACTGTAAGAAATGTCCTCCTATTCCGCGTACTTGATGCAACTCTAACCTACCCTAACCTACCGAGGTGAGACTGCCTTAATTTAGCAATGTTCTCGTCACCGCACCTAACTTTTGTTTCAAATAGAATACCTCAATTTAATTAAAGTGGTTAGTTTCATAGATCCGAATTTTACATTACCGATCTGGTTTGTGAAGTTTCGGAATTATAATTGTCGTAAAAAAGAAAATTTGGAATTGTCAACATTTGTAAATGTAATATTCGGAAAAACGTTTTCGTGATTTTAATATTGGGTAATATAAAATTCGAGATTCTGATAATTCGGCCTTATATTTTTTCGGTATTGTAAAAATTCGGAATTATGAAATTCGGTATTTTCAAATTCGGAATTAAATAATCCGAGATTTTAGGGTGTTCCCATAAATGTCACATAGCAATCTTTACGCGTCTGATATCTGTGACCTATTTGCTTATAAATGAGTTGGGACTTAACTGAAGAGGTTGATAATGACTGACCATTTTATTTATGAAATACTTATTATTTTCTCAAGTTCTTTTTTTAACCGACTTCAAAAAAGTAGGAGGTTATACGTTCCACTGTATGTATTTTTTTTTTTATGTATGTTCACCGATTACTCCGTCAATTGTGGACCGATTTTAAAAAATATTTTTTAGTTTGATAGAGTATATTTTCGAGGTGGTCCCATTGTCACCAAATCTGTATCTGATGAGGGGATCAGTGAGGAATTGAGGGAACTCCTCAAATATTGTAGGCAAACATATAGCGATTTTAGTATTTTTAGTAACAAATCCAGCATTTGCATTCAAAAAGTATCATTTGGTGAAGTGGAACTGATGATGAAGACCACAGATGGCCACCGGATCTCCTCAATGGTACCGATTTCAAGGGTGGCGATAAGATATCTCGATTAAGATAGTTGAGCGACTAGGGACAACGAATAATATTTACTTGTTGAAATATGACTATGACTTTCCCACGGCGTTGCTTGCGACGCGCTTGATATAAGTTAAAGTTTCATTTCAACTAAGAAGTGGGACTACGTAACAGCGTATTATGATCACTAAAAACTATAAAATAAAATAAATGTTTTAAAAACAAAAAACCGCCTTCAAAAACGCAATTTTTCAATGAATTATTCATTAGGTAGAAATCTGCTAGAGTATATTCTGTTCTTTAAGTCAATACCTACTCTTTGGCTAATGTCAAACATTCTCGCACCGAAAACCCCGATGTATGTATCATATGGCACTTGATAAGAGAGATCAACGAGATTTCTCAAATACATTCATAGGCGTACAGGTAAATTAGTAGAACTGATGACTTATCGATCAGGGATTTGTCGAAGCGTTTCCTACCTGCATCAGCTTGGCGTAAACCCTCTCAGCGAGTCTGTCTTCGTGGGCCTCGAACCGGTTCAACACGTTCATCTCCCGGTGGAGTTGGTATAGGGACAGTTCCAGCAGTTGATTCTTCTCCTGCACTCTTATGCGTTCTCGCTGCAGCTGAAGCAACCGGGAATCAAACTGCTGGATTGACATTTCCGCTTCCGCCACCAACATGTCTTGCTCATATAAATGCCTATGAAACAAACAGAACCTAGTTAGTAAATATACAGGGTGACTCCTAAGTCATGAATACCTGACCTAAGGGCCTGAAACTTTACGGTTTGGGAAAAAAAGATAAAAAAAATATTTGACCTTTCAATGCGCCTCTCTCGCACTTCATTTTCGATGGGCGTAGCCTCTTGATCTGGTCTTGGTTTCAGTAGCTCCCAAGAGACAGCGAGGGGACGTGTGTCTGTAAGCAACAGTTAACGTAATGGCACCAATGATCGACACTTTAAGCTGACATGCGGCAGTAATCGACACTTAACTCTTAATTCAAAGATCATACGGTCATAAATTGAGTGTTACAAAGCAAATGAATGACCCTTATCTTTTGTAAAATAAGAATCAAGTGTCGTTCATGGGTCCTTGTCGATTACTGGTTCCATTATGTTATTATCTAATAGGCTAGATGACAACTTTATTTTATGTTTCCAATGGATCCAGATTTTTGTTAGGATCAAATGTATATATGGGGGAAACTGCAATCAGATCACTGAAAAATTCAGAAATTAGAGTCAATGACCGCCATTTTCTACTAAGCGTTGAAAACGCCCCATAAAATTGATATTCAACTATGACGTCACAATTGAGTACCTAAATATCTAAATTATTAAATTAATTAATGGGGTGGACCATCTCACACAAATTTACCTTGTCCCAAACTAAGTTCTAGGCTTGTACTATGGGTACTAGACAACGATATAAATACATACTTGTATAGAGAAATAAATACAAGATTCGGGACTGAAAATAAACTCTTAGTCGGGACGCCTCTAGTATATCATGGTTAATTTGACAATTTCATTATGGTGCCATCAGTGTACCTACCTACAATTTTTATGAATAGAATAAGAATACTTTATTTGCAATAAACATTACCATTGAGGTGTTACAGTTTTCAATTGGTAGGTTTACATGTTTAACCATGTTCGGTATGCAAAAATTACAGATTTGTCTCTTAGCGTAATACAAACTATTCATAGGTACCATTCGTATTTCATCCATGTCACGGTTATTACATTAAAATTATTATAAATGTCATATTAAGATTTTTTTATTAGTAAGCCATGGTGTAGTTGCTTTTTTAATTTTATAGTATTTATTGTCTTCATTTCATTTAGTATTTTATTGTATATTTTTATACACATATTCAGGGAGCTTTTTTATACTTTGCCAGTCTAGAATGCTCTGGGAGTAATCTACCCGGATTTCGACAGGAGCGTGGATGCCTATCACATTCTTTTTTAAATATTAATTGGTGTTTGTGAACGAACACGCACACTTCGTATAAGTATATAGAGAGCATGAAGTGGCAATAAACCAAGCTTTTTAAACAGTGGCCGAAATATTTCGTCTGGTCGCATTCCATGCATTGCTCTAATGCACTTTTTTTGTGCAATAAACGCCCGACAGAAGTGGGTGCTATTGCCCCATTTTAGTAAACCGGAGCGCAAAACTGATTCAATGAGGGATTAAAGGACTTAATTATTTCAAATGTATTTGTTACTTGATCTCGCGCCACATCGCTAATCCAGACAATTTCCTCCAAAGATACGTAAAAAAATACGCCATTCAATACACCGCAATCTACTCCTCTGTTCGCGTCTCCGATGGAAAAGTACCATTAAACCATATAACAAGATGATGATGATATTCAACCTTTTTAATTAACTAATTAGTGATAACATTGTACCTACTTTTTGTATTGTGCAATAAAGTTTAAATAAATAAAAAACATTATTTCCATCATTATTTCATTCTCAATGTAAAGACAATTACAGTCAGGTATACTTGTTATTAATAATTGTCAGTCCGAATAGAACCCGGGTATAGTTAGGTTTCAAACTATATTAAAGCGAAAAAAAAAACCATCGGTCTTCGTAACAGACGTTTCTGTTAAATTTAAAAAGAAAACTATAGTTAGGTTTGTTCAAAAGTCATTTCAATGGGTTGCTAGTTAGAAGATAAGCTTTAATTAGGCCATATACAATGACCTTATTAAAACTTATCTTTCAACATTCATTAGTATGCTTTGTTTTCATTTCTGCGTATAGGACGTACTTTTATATGCATTTATGGTTAAGCAGTATTCATTAAAATTGTTAATTATCGTTATTTCGGTGGAATATTTTTCGGTGGATTATTAATGACGTTTTATTTTATACAAAATGAACTAAACATTGTTATACCCGCTGTACAAGTAATATTTCTAATTATACTTAATAATTGTTTGCAACGACCGTGCGATATAAAATACATTATTAAGTCGGGAATTATGGATTTTGAGATTAATCTGACTACTTTTTAACTTATTTAAAAGGAATTCACTGTAAGGGAATAAATCTATATAAAGGGGACGAGCAGAGTCAGCGTGGCCGAGACGCAGTCGAGGCCGCGCTATATACAAGTCCAGCAACCGCCTTTCCCGGTCGAGGCTTGTATAGTGCTTTTCACCAACAACGTGAGGAAATTTAACACAATTGTTATACATAGTAGTTTATGCAACAGTTGTATAAGTGAGGTCAATAAAGGCGAGTGGCGTGGGTTACGATGTGAGCTGAAAGCGAACATCGTAAAGAGAAAGACGCCACGAGCGTTTTGTGACTTAGTTATACACCGTTGCATACAATACTTTTTCTACGACTAGGTTCTAAATAAAATGTAAAATTAAAGAAAATGTTATTAAAAAAGTACATGTCTATGGTTAACTTTGTTTTTAATTGATGTCCACTTGCCAGGTGATTATATTAAAAATAAGATACTTCATAGTCTTTGTTTTTTAACTTATGTTTGCGTTCATAACCAGAGTAAAATGGCAAATTAACTTAAATGTGGTATATAGGAATTATTTATATTCAGAATTTTTAAATTTAGATAAATTTTATTTAAATATGTGATTTTATTTAATGGTAAAATTCAGTTTTATTCTTGTCGCGCCTATTATTTCTAAACGAAAATGTCATTGTTGTAGGTTTAGTAGCAGTCTGTGGCAGCTAGGCGTATCGTTTTAGCCCAAAAAAAGCACAAGTGCTGTTTTGGGGAATAGACTAGATAGACTTTTCTAAGGATTATTCTGCTGACATATTATGTATGTTCTTATATTAGTGTTCGTGACTATATAAATGACAGATAAAAGTACAGGAGTAGGAAAATAATATTAAATACAGTCCCAAAATTTCCTTGAAAAAAAAAAGAACAGAAAGGTACGATTTAGTATTACACAATAATAAAGCATTAAATAAAATCACACATTTAAACGTAATAAATACAATTTGAATAAATATAGTATAAGTTATAACACTTATTACGCGTTTATGTTATTTCGGCAATTTATTTTGTTTACGAACGCAATTTAAAAAAAACGTCAAACTATTTGATACACTTTTAAATACGCTGTAAACGCTGTTTGAAAATGTTTAACTTTTTTAGTCTATGACGTTTAAAAAGTAAAATATACAAGGAAAAGTTTTGATTGCCCGAGTGTTTGGCTGTTTGGAGTTAGTTATCCTAGTCCAAACATGGTTTTAAAAAGTAAAACACAAGGTACGTAATGAAATTTCATACATTTTCGCGGTAAATAATAACCTAGTTTAAAAAAAAAAAACCTGCACCTGGAACTCAGAACGTCGCGGGCTGATTTTACAATAGTAAGGTTAACATTTCCGAGCATGTGGGAGAATATTATAATGGTTTTCCGATTGAAACACAAGGACGGAAAATCCCGTACCCAACCCAACTTGTGGGTGGGGGCGCAGTAAGGAGCGGCGCGCGGCGGCGGGGCTCTGCGGAGCGGCGGAAGCGGCTACGGTTGGCGGCTCGTTGTGCGTGAAACTAAACTATCTAACTCTACTCGTATTTTGCAAACAAACATTCTCTCCGAATTTGTCAAAGGTTTTTAATAGTAGATTGTTAATCAAGGGATGAAAGTAATCAATTGCAGCTCGAGATATTTAGGCTGCACGAGCGAAAGCGAGTGCGCCTATAGTTCGAGGGTGCAACTGATACTTTCACCCAAGTTAAACACTCTACTTTTCATTTCGATTATGAGGAAAGTAACAAAAAAGTTATTTATAACATTTTTGAGAAAAAATTATAACGTCAAATACTAGGAGTGTATAAACATTAAAAGTAACCTACAGGGCTGTAGGGCTGTGCATTGCTGTGACGTGTGGGAGACAACCGCGCTGTATCGTGTGCGCACCGCTCGCCCGCCGCTGTATAGGTTTCTGCTACTGCACAGGTCTATAGGCATAATCCTTTTTTCAAATTACTTTTCTTCCCTAGGGTGGACATGTATCACTTTCAACCCGCTTCTAAGATAAACAGTGGCCTACTTTCAGAGTATGAGACATGAAAAAATACTTATTATCATGTATTTGTATGATTTTCTCGCATTTTTTGAGAAAAGCATTATGTATGCCTCGGCAGAAACGAGGATTTCCTGACTCGTATTTTAGCAAGCCTCGCTATTGCTAAGTCTGCTAACCACCTCGCCAGGAAATCCCTTACTTTCCGCACCTAGGCAACAATGTACTATTATCTACCTTCATCATACATAGGTCCTAAGAGTTTTGATTTGGACGTAGGCAAATAAACGATATATTTTTTCGTTTTTTTCTTTCTTTCTAATATTATCATTAAGTTTTACTGTAAACCATCATTTCGGTGGCGCATTTTTCAAGGTTTCATATCTAATAAAGTAGGCATTGGCATTAAATCTTTGCCTCATGTATTTCCAATTTAAAACTACGTCATAACAAAATTCCAAATTAAAAAAAAAAATGCCCACCGAAATGATGAAAAATAAACGATTTCAAAAATCCACCCATGTACTACTCACCTATAAGAGGAACGAATCTACTGACTCTAGGTTGGCGCACCCTTGGTTGTGGGTAGCCTGTTGACTTTCGGTCTTGAGCAATCGTCGATCTTCTATGACGCATTAAATGATGTTTATTAACCTCGGGTTTTATCTAAAACGATAGCTACTTAATGATTACTTTGTTAGTATTAATTTAGTGAATTCTCCACTTATGAATGTTGAGATGGATGTGTGGTATAACAAGAATGGATAGGATAATGAACGATTATGTAAGAGGAAGTTTAAAAGTTGCGCCAGTGAGAGAAAAAAAGGAAGGGAGTAGATTGTCATATAATGGGTATGTCATGTGGAGGAATAACGTGGAGGGTTATAGTACTTATAGTGGAAGAAGAAGACCTAAGAAGGGACGGTTGGAACGTGTGAAGACCGATATGAATAACAAGGGAGTGATACTGAGTTGATGACTGATGACGCCGACCCCAAACGATCGGGATAAGGGCAAGATAATGATGATGATGACTAGAGTTAGAACTATTGGTGACAAATCGTGGTTCTAGAATACATGGGGTCGCTATTTCATATTTATTATAATACATACCACTTTGATTTTGACCTTCAGTATCTTAATACTTCAAAATTAATTTATTCATTAAACTGCTAAACTAATTTAAATTAATTTTCGTAAGGAGGATATCTCTGCTGTGAAAGCGTTACAAACAAAGCAAATATTAGTAGGTATGGAATAATCGAACTAAAAATGTATTTAGTTCATTTTGAAATATGACCATACTGAAGGTCACAATCAAAGTGTCATGAATTATGATAATTAGGAAATAGCGACTCCATGGATTCTAGAATCACGAAATGCCACCAAAATCCTAATCCTAATGATGATGAATACCGCACTTCGTACTTGGTGAAGAGTTCTACTGAAAACCAGCGCTGTAAAAATGTATTAGTTAAGCCTAAAAATACAAACAATTTACTGCTAACACATTTGATTTCGTTTTAAACCAGCCTTTATTTATAAACAAAATAAAAGTGTACTTTTTATTATTATGTATGCGATTATGAATGTATCTCGAAACTCGCCTTCCCCCCTCCTTTGTATAACACCGCACTCGTGTTTTACTGCCAATTATTATGCAACAGTCATAATGATTTAATACGAGTACATTAATGAGTATATTACATACAGGTATATATTTAACTTTTATCTCGTTTATTACAATATGAAGATAAGATAGCAACTTATTTCCAAGCAGTGGGGGGAGAGGTGGGTTAAAATGATGATCATGAATGACATTCTCATTTACTCTGTGAGACTTTTCTTCAGCGATCGTTTCTTTATTATTATTTACCTCTAAATTCTTTTCCGGGAACTCGTGTTCTTGGTCTATCACAGGGATGGAAGGCGCTGGGCGCACTAATTTAGCAGGTATTTCGATGCGGATCTCGGCAAGTCTCTCACCAATGCGCGTCATTATCGTTACCAGCTCGAGTTTATGCTCTCGTAACTTCAGAACTTTTTCGTTGAATTCACGTTTAGTTTCGTATATCTGAAAGGAACGATAAATCAACGTTACTGTAACGAAAATTACACTCTTTGAGTTCAATATTTCCTAAACGGTCCCCGAAAGCTAATTATAATAAAATAATAATAAATAACAGGGAACAATGTTACACCAATTGACCCAGTCCCAAACAAAGCTCTAGGCTTGTACTGTGGGTACTAGACAACGATATAAATACTTATATAACGAAATATATACTTCAGTACTTAGAAAACATCCATGACTCAGGAACAAATATTCGCGCTCATCACACAAATTTCGGCCCTTACCGGGATTTGAACCCCGGACCACTTCGTAGGCAGGGACACTACCAACTAGGCCAGCGCGTCGTCAAAAATGGATGATAAAATGTTCTATCATTCCCATGGGACACTGACCTACCACATAACGGTGTCACAGTGAAATTATAAAACAATTTGGCACTTCTTACGACTTGAATATTTAATCACAACGTCACTGTGACACAGTTCTATGGGGTGTCAGGGTTCCATTGGGAGACAGTACATAATGATTTTATAAGAGCTATCTAATGATACGAGGGCAGAGTGAGAAGTCTGGTAAAAATCATATTAGGGGTATTTTTTTCACAAATTCATTAATGTCAAGTGGTAATGCAGCCTTTTTGGAGGTAAATCGTATAGTTTCAGCCAGTTCGGACGCAGTTTTTTTGAGACCTATGAGAAACAAAACAATCACTTCGGTGTTTGCAAACATGGAGAAAAGTGAGTTTCGTGTTCTGATTAAACATTATTTTTTGCGAAAAAAAAACAATTACGGAAACAAAAAAAAAATTAGACAAATACTACGGGAACTCTGCTCCATCGATTAAAATGATCCACAAGTGGTTTACGGGTTTTCGTTGTGGCCATACAAGCACTGCTGACGCTGACCGACCCGGACGCCCAGTTGAAGTCACTACACCAGAGATGATCACCAAAATCCATGACATTCGGTATTGAACGACCGAAGAGTAAAGGTCCGTGAGATAGCTGATATTGTAAGCATTTCAGACGAATGGGTTCGTAATATCCTTCACACTTGATTGGATATGAAGAAGCTCTCCGCTCGTTGGGTGCCGCGATAGCTCACAGTGGATCAAAAACGCACTAGGGTGACCCTGTCAGAGGCATGTTTGGCGAAGTTTAGGTGTAATGAAAAGGACTTCTTGCGTTGTTTCATAACTGTTGACGAAACCTGGATTCATCATCATACACCAGAAACCAAGGAGCAGTCAAAACAATGGATTGATTCAGGTGAACCTGCACCAAAGAAGCCCAAAGCAGTTTTATCTGCGAATAAAGTTATGGCTACTATCTTCTGGGATGCTCGTGGTGTAATATATGTTGATTACCTGCAGAAAGGTAAAACGATTAACGGCGAATATTATGCCAACTTGTTACAGCGATTTCATGAAGTTTTAGTGGAAAAACGACCCCATTTGGCGAAAAAGAAAATCATTTTTCACCAAGACAACGCACGGGTCCACACTTGTGCCGTTTTGCTATGGCTAAAATCCACAAGCTGCGCCTTATTCTCCTGATTTAGCCCCCTGCGACTATTTTCTTTTCCCAAACTTGAAGAAATGGCTTGGTGGAAAAAGATGAAGGAATCATCGCAGAAACCAATGCATATTTTGAAGGGTTGGAGAAATCGTACTATACGTAGGGAATCGAAAAGCTAGAAAAGCGATGTACCAAGTGTATTGAGTTCCATCGGGACTACGTTGAAAAATAAATATTTACTTTTACCAAAAAAAAAATTGTTTAAATTTTCCAGACTTTTCACTCTGCCCTCGTACCTCACTCGATGAAATAATGTTATAAAATATGCTTTCCTAGTTGGTAGGTATCGGAGATACCATAAAAAAAAAACGATTTATTCTTTTACTACTATTTCGGCGTGACTTTGCCGTTGACTACGGAACCCTACAATGAGAATGGATAGATATATAAGAACTAAAACAACTGTGAGCGACTGAACAATTAATTGCATCATTCGTTCACCTCCTGCCTGAGCTTGCAGACGCGCAACTGCGTGTTGTGGCCCGGCGGCGCCACGTAGTCGGGGTGTGTCTTCAACACTTTATTGCCGATGGACGTCTCCGCTTCCTTCATCGCCTCTGCGGCCCCCGGCGGCATGGCGTTCGGATCAGGCTTGTGCGATAAGTGCTCTTGCCACTGTAATGCGTGGAGAACTTTACTGATCCTCACTAACATTATAAACTATATTCTGCCTACTGTCTTGCAAAGCATCAAAATTAAATTTTAGGGAAGACATCAATTAATTTATTTTTATTAATTTAATTTAATTTTTGGAGTCATGTCCCCACTATTGCTAATAAGTGAGATTTGAAAGTGTATTCGTTTGTAAGTTCCATGTTTACGGTTTAACTCCTAAACTAAATTGGTAAAGGCAGCGATATTTACTGATCGGATCCGGACATAGGTTAATTTTTATTCCGGGAAAAAGGAACAGTTCCAGAGGGAATAACAATAAACGACGCCTACGCGGACGGAGTCGCGGGCAAAAACTAGCAAGGTATACATAAGTATGTATGTATGTATGTAAACACTTTATTGTACGAAAAACAGCAAATCAAATACAATATTACAGAATTGGAATGTACAAAGGTGAACTTATCCCTTTAAGGGATCTCTTCCAGCTAACCTTTGGCCACTAACCTTTTTTTTTAAAGTATTATCACTGTTAATAGCAAATAAATAGTTATAGCCTTTGCCCTTGAAATTGTCTGCGTGGGAGACGAGTACGTCCCTGTTATTTTTTTCAGGATAACAAATAGCTGCGACTATCAAAAATTACTCTTGCTCTTTTTTGATGTTAAAGAAAAACATAAGCACAAGCATCGATCAACCTCGTAAGGCCCAGAGTGCAATAAGATGTACATAATCAAGTCAATTTAATTTGAACTGTGTTGCACTAAGAATAAGGTTTATTTCCTATCTTCATAAACTGAAAATGGCATTATCGAACAAACGTAATTGAACTTTATTGAATTGATGGTAGATTCAAAGTCCCACTTACAAAAAACTCCCTGTTTGCAGTATGGCCTTATCATTTACATATTCTCACTAGTAATATACCGATATTTTAGTTTAAACATACCTCAATAAATTGTGCATGGTGTCTATGCAACCGCTGATAGTAGTTCCTTAGCGCTTTCTTCAAGGGATGCGGGTGGTTCGGCGGCAGGCCGAGCAAGAAAGACGCGACCCTCGGCTGACCCCACGAGGAACGCCGAGCGGCGGCGCGGCGGGTTGTAGATTCAGCTCGTCTAATAAAGTTTTAATAACAGTATGAATCGTCACGGTTAATATTCAACCATAATTTTAACTTTTAAGTATTCGCTGTAGCATGGTGCGTGTAATTATATGACCACAAAACAATTGCGTATATCAGGTTACTGAAGCAGATCATAAAGTAGCAGCGGTTTCCAAATATTTTCATAACAATAAACAGAGTGTTATCCACTATCACGTTAACATTTTCTTATTATAAAACCCTTTTATGATGTCTTTCTGGTCCTTCTGTCCGTCTGTCTATCAAGACCTTTTTTTAACCGACTTCAAAAAAAGGAGGAGGTTCTCAATTCGTCGGGTTTTTTTTTTATGTATGTTCCCCGATTACTCGAAGACCACTGGACCGATTTGAAAAATTTTTACGTTGTTCGAATGGGTATACTTTTTAGTTGGTCCCACGTCAGGATCTGATGATGGGATCATGGAGAAATCAAGAGAACTCCTCAAATATTATAGGCACACCTATAGCGATTTTGGTATTTTTCACTGTAACTCATGCATTTGCTTTTGAAAAGTACTATATGGTGAAGTGGAACTGATGATGAAGACCACAGATGGCCACCGGAACTCCTTAACGGTACCTATTTCAAGGGTGGCGATAAGATATTTCGATAAAGGTAGTTGAGCGACAATGACGAAGCACATTTAGGTTTAAATATGACTATGACATTCCCGCGGCGTTGTCTGCGGCGAGCTTGAAATGTTCTATAGTTTCTCATTAATATTTAGAAGTGGAGCTACGTAACAGCATAAATAGGATCATTAAAAAGTATAAAATAAAATAAATGTTTAAAAAAACCAAAACCCTCCCTCAAAAATGCAAAAAATAACTTCTTTTAAAATGGTAGGTCAGTCCAACTAAAGTCGGCGTCCCACAATATTTTAAACCAAAAGCCGAATGCAGTTGGACTGACCTACCATTTTAAAAGAAGTTATTTTTTGCATTTTTTAAAGGCGAGTTTTTGTTTTTTTATTTAATGACTGCAGCTGTCGGGCTTGAATTTAGTACTGAGTGGTATTTGGTGTAGTCCGCATAAAGCCTCTTCATTAAAAAAATGCTATTTAAAATGATTTATTATGGTAGTGAAAAAACAGAGCCAAAATAAATAATAAATTGTATTGCCACTATCCAACCTGGTTGGGAGATGGCACTATGATTTCCCAATATCTAGCTTGGGTTGGATGGCTAGGTTGGAAGATGGGAATCACTCAAATCATTAAACACAGAGTAAAATACCACACAAATAATAGCCTAAGTAGTCCTGGCAACGAAAGATTGTATTGTGGATGGAATGGCCGAAAGCAGAAAGTTTGACTCCGGAACTTTGTTTAGACTAGTTAGGAGATAAACATACTAAAAGTACCCACCCCTCGGAGGTGAGCCTTAGGGGGAGGGGGAGGGCACAAAGAAGGTCTCGTTTTTTGTTTTTTTTTATTATTACATCTTGAAAAAGATGTGTGATAGGAAATTTAGTTGTATCGCATTAATAAAGCTGCTAAAATTCTCTACAACTTTGATTCTATATATTTTTTACCTATATTCAATCGTTGTCTAGATATGAGCTCCGAAAAACGGTCGGTTTTCTAAATAGGGCCTAGGGCTCACCTCCGAGGGGACTTTTAGTATGTTTATCTCCTAACTATATAGTCCAAACAAAGTACAGAAGTCAAACTTTCTGCTTTTGGCCATTCCATCCACACCCACCTTTTGAACATTTATTTACCAAACCAAGCTAATGATATTCCTAAGATAAAGAGCAATCCTGCGATACCTCGAATTTCAAAATCTAATAACCTGTAATTCAACACCTGAAAAATATGACTCTCCCAATATGGTCGTAAAAAAAGAAAATTCCACATTATTGATCATCTATCGAAAGTTAAGAAAAAAGGTGAACATAAACGGTTTCCGCTGCCCATCGACACCCGATACCAGATTACTACTAGTGGAATCACACGTGCATTATATAATAGACCATTCAAAGGAACGAGGGACTTCCAACTAAGGAGGGTGGAATTAAGGGAGCGAAAACTGCAAGGCAAGTGAAAATCACACTAATATTACAATTGCGAAAGCTTCTGTTTTAATGCATAGAGAAGGCAAAACGAGCACACAGGCCATCTAATGGTATGTGGGATCTGAGACCAATACACAGTTGCAATCTCACAATCTTAAGACTAAAATCCTAAGGGTGTGGCTCCACTGAGGCGGAGACGAGCGGAGCGGGGCGGAGCGGGGCGGAGCTGTGCCAATATTAACCAATAGAATATAAACTAACGTGCTCAAGGCGCGCTCGACATGTACCGCTGGCACAGCTCCGCTTCTCTCCTCTCGTCTCCGCCTCAGTGGAGCCGCACCCTAAGACTGCAAATGCGTTGCCAATTCTTAGGACTAAGATGGAATGCCTATATTCTAGTAATTTCGCCGGTTGCATTGTATAATCCCCACACCGGAACCCAACTATGCAAACACTGCTGTTTGGCGAGATAAATAAAAAGATGGAGGTGGCGATTTAGACGGTTTGTGTGTTAGTATCTTTGTTATTTCTTTACGCTTTACGTACTTGGATAAAATTTTAAATGGAGAGTGACTCTGACTACCTTTCATCCCGAAAATAAACACTCTTTCTGTGAAACGTGTTACGTCACGTATGTATGCGGATGAAGTCGCAAGCAAAAGCTAGTACTTATTTAAATATTTTTAACTTAATTTAGTCCATATCATATAGCCATGCGTTACCACAATTTAAAGGAATACGTGAATATGTTTAATCACTTACTTTGGCCCCGGCTCAGCTGATAATATCTCGTCCAATTTCCTTCGTGAATGCGTGTAATTAATATAAGAAGACAGTAAACCCAGTGTCATTTGATATCACCAATGACAAGTTAAAATTAAAATCAGCCAAGGTCGAGCAAGTAATAACATTGAACTGTGATATTTACCAAGAAAACAACAACCACGACAAAAACTTTTAATTAATTATAAATAGACAATCTATCTAGCCAACCAAATCTCTGAACTTCTTTTTCAGGAACATATAATCATTTGAACAATTCAGGATAAAATTTGTCCTTGAAAACTGCCCTTGGCGAGAAAATAAATCATTTTCTCGCCAAGGGCAGTTTCACCATGCTTACCCGGCTAGACCCTTTGACATAATATTTTGTATCTACAATCATGACAAATTGTAACTTTTACTGGAATATTTACCTTAATGTATGATGTAATTTTACCAAATATTAAACCTGAAATACTTGTGTTTTTTGAAAAAAAAAAAAGTGAAATGATTTTTTTTGCGTTACCAATCACCTGATTTTCTTGTAATTTGGATATATTGTACATATAACTATGGTCGTTTTTTAAAAAAACCATGACGCCTCTATCTTTTTTGGAAGTGGTTAATATTTGAGTTATAATTTTACAAGTATTTTTTTAATATTTGCGAGGTGGTGACAGCTACCTATTTTTATTATTTTATGTGCTATCTAATATTCTATAATATATATTTTTTACAACAAAATTCACTTGGATCAACAAGGTGAAAAAAATGAATTTGTAACATCTCATACTCCACCGACGTAATGTAAGTAGGTACTAGGGAATGCAAACCGGTAATTCTTTGTATGGGAATTACCGGTAATTTACCGTTACCGCGGTAATTCCTATACGAAAAATTACCGGTATGCATTCCCTAGTATGTACCTACCGGGTGTCCCATAAGCCGACGTCAACCCGCCTAGGGCTTTAACGATGTGAGTATTAACGTTCAGGGATTTTTACTAGTTTCGGTCAGCGTTTTTAAAAAATATTTTTAAGTAATCACATAAAGTTTGTTTCTCCATACTAGTTGTCCCAGTGTTTGCTTTTCACTTTGTATGGAAATAACAACTTTATGTAATAACTTAAAAATATTATTAAAAATCGTTGACCGAAACTAGTAAAAGTCACTGAACATACGTAGGGTTTAAATCGGTAGCTTTAGCTGCTCTATCAGCCCTATGCGGGATGACGTCGGTTTATGGGACACCCGGTATTATGTACCTACTTACATTACGTCGGTGTAGTATGAGATGTTACAAATTCAATTTTTTCACCCTGGTGATCCGAGTGAATTTTGTTATAAAAAAATTTATTTTAGAATATTAGATAACACATAAAACAACAAAAAATGATAACTGTCACCATATCGCAAATATTAAAAAAAACCTGAAAAATTATAACTAAAATATTAACCACTTCCAAACAAATAGAAGCGTCATTTTTTTTTAAAAGCCACCTTAATTATATGTACCTTAATTAAAGTATAAGAAAATCGGGTCATTAGTTTCGCAAAAAAACAAACCTTTTTTTTATTTTTTCAAAAACCATTTGAGGTTTAATATTTGGTAAAATTACATCATACATTAGGGCAAATATTCCAGTAAAAGGAAAACCAATTTCTCGCCATGGGCAGTTTCACCACGCTTACCCGGCTAGACCCTTTGAACTTGAAGTAACTTATTCTATAAGTATGCAGGTTCAATAGGCAATTTGAAAAAAAAATATGCTGCCATTTGATTTAGTTTTTTCTCAAACATGCTCGGAAAGAACGGTTTATATTACACGTTATATTTTTTGTTCTTTTTCACTTTCTTAATATAATTTCCAGTTTTTCAATCCATACTACTGGATTCCCTTTTGAACCTTATTTCAATGGGATAAGGTGCAAAAGTGTATACATATCCTTTAACTCGACTGTACAATAAAGTATTTTGTATTGAGTTGTATTGTATGCCTTGTAGAAATATATTTCAGTATTGTTTTTTATTAAAGGGTTATAAACTGTGAATATAAACGATTTTGTACAGTTTTTTGAGATGTTCGGTCGGCCTTATATGTAGGTAGCTTAAGCTATACTCTTTAGTACCTTGTCACGTTAACGTCATGTTTGAACTGCTGCACTAATCCATTATAGGAGTTAAAGCGACAACTTACTAAAGTGTGCAGCTACTTATAACGCCGACCGTACTTGAAACTGTATTTAGGCAGTTTTTTCTGTATTTTGAATGCATAAAATCGGACAGCAGGGTAGATGTTCATTTACCTTCCGCGCAAAGCCGCTTCAGCCATTTTTTGATGAACCTCTTCAAGCTGGTCTTGAAAAGCCTTAGACAAATTCTTCTGTCGCAAGGGTCTTATAATTACCTCAGGGTCTCTGCAAGTCAATTTGTTATCGGAGCCGTAACTGTTTGTTAACACAATATGAGCGAAGACAAACATTAACCTAGGGTGATGGCACCGGTGTTGGACACTTTTAGCTGACAAGCACCAGTAATGGACACTTAACTCTTAATTCAAATTTCATACGGTCGTAAATTGATTGTTGCAAAACAAATGAATAACCCTTATCTTCTGTTAAATAAGAATCACGTGTCCATTATTTTTTCTTCATTGTTTTTCATAACTGGTTCCATCACCCTACGTCAGTACACTTATTTAAAGAAAAAAACTAAGTTTAACGTTTTCGGTTTTAAAAAAATTAAAAAGAAAAATATTTAAACGTTGCTTACCTGATAGCTTTGAGAATAAAAGGGAACACATCGAGCTGTATGATGTTTCGCGAGTGCATCTTATACAACGCCAAGTCTGAGGCCTCGAGTTGATGAGCCAGTTTTCTTATAGTCAGCGCCTTGGCCACTTCTAGCTCGTTTTCTTGTACTACTAGCGGTCTAGGGTCTAGCGTGACATCGATTTGTTGGGACACCGGCAGTAATTTGTTTCTGTAAATGATAAAGATAAAAAAAGATAAAAGATATTTATTCAGTAAGTAGGCCGCACGGGCACTTTTACACGTCAAAAATCTACCAGCGCTTCCCAAGATGATCGATCGATCTGATCGATCCTACAGTCAAACTGTGCAAACGGTTTTGTGGGACATATGTTCCTATATATGTTGTAATTTCATATTTTTAATAAATAAATAAATAAATAAATAAATAAATAAGAGGTAGACCACTCCTGAGAAGAAACGCCGCAAGAAACTCAGCAGTCAGTCATTTTTTAAACATATTACAATGGTTACGTAAATGGTAATGTAAATTATAACTCAATAGTGAGTACTGAATATGCTATTGCGATTTCTTGCACATTAGTAATTGCAATTTAGTAATGTAATGTATTGTATTGTTTATAAATTGTATTGTATTGTAAAAATTTAACTTGATTAATGTAATTTAAAAAAAATCGTGGAATTTATTTTGACATGACGTTCATTATGGTAGTAAGTTAATTATTGTACACCGGAATCGGTTGATTGTGATGCGCCCAATGTTGCCATAACAACTTATTGTACATACAATCAAACAATAAATATGATTCTGATTTGATTAAAAAGAATCGCAATGCGCTCATTTGTTTGCTGTCCCAAAAGCCCGTTCCCGTCCGTGGGAAGGGGAACATTCTCTGCCGAACTTTATTCCACCTGTAGAAGGACTTCCACCGGATCATTCATTCATTACCGTTGCGCACGTGGATGTCGCTCAACAGACTGAGCGGGAGATGAAGAGATAACTTCGTAAAGTAGGGTTACACCGCCGAGGACCACTGCGACACTTGCACGCGGCAGAACCTATATATGACGCCACTAGCAATGCCGTTCGCGTGCCAGAATTAGCTCACATCTAAACACGCCGTCGTCGACATGCTAAAAAGAAGAATTTGTTGCCGTTCGCCGTTCGTTACCTTCGCATACTTTAATTTTACGAGTTGAGACTGGGGTAACTCTTGTGTGGGTACGACTCGAGTACCGACCTGTTGACCTATTTTAAGGAGGAATGCTGGCCGAGGGGTATCACATTTTCGATTACAATTCCGTGGCTGCTGGTAACCGCCAATAAAGGTCCTTCTTTATACAGAGGAATTTAATACATGGAATGGCTATTGAAATGCTACCAAACATTGCATGAAAGTTGCATCACTTTTGCGCGCTGTAATCCGAGAAATCACTTGTTTACAATCGTTTATAATCGTTAATCTTTCCTGTGGATTTCCACGTTAATACTCAGCCATTTTTGAATCCTGACTAGACCATAGAAGAATCCTATACAGCCATTTTAGGAAAAAGGTCGGGTTTCTGCCATTTTTTATTATATTCTACAAGTAGAGGTCTTTATATAAAGATATTCAAGGTAAAATATAAGATTTTATTGTGGTACCAGGATTTATTCAAGGTCTCTTTTAAACAGTGTCAAGAATAAAATTACCCTTATAATTTTTGAATGCTAATATAAGACAAAAAAAAACATTTTCCTCTCAGTCGAAATACTTTTGCACTCGCTACTTTCCGTGCATGTCGAACTACTGTTGCACTCGCTACCGCTTAATGTTTCGGGATGTAATTGATCACTTTCATCCCTTGGCTTACGATTACTATTCTGTATTTGGTAACAACGTTTGTGAATATTTGCTTGGCTTATCATTATGTTTGCAAACACACTTGCGGACCACCTGCATTTCATGAGTACTCACGCTTTGATTAGCTTGTTGTATTCGAACGTGAGCTCAGCCAGCTGATCCCGTACGCGTTTCTTGTGCGCGTTGGCTATCGCCATCATTTTATCGTACTCTTCCTTCTGCTTCAGCTGCTCGTGCGACATGATCTCTCCGTCGACAGTGCTTGGTTCTTTGAACTTCTCGGTTTTCTGCAACGAAGATAAGCCAATTCCAGAGTACGATTACTGTAGAAATCACTCATTAAACTGTTAATCGTTTTTAATGAATATATACTTTGAGAAGGTGATTACTATTATTAGATCCTAGGCATCATTAGATAATATAAATAACTTATATCGATCAATGCAATTAACAGACAGACAACGGTTTTCTATAGGCTCCATAAAAAAAACTGGTAGAGAATGCCATTAGGCATTAAGTTCACCTTTTGTACTTAAATTCGTATTTAGTATTCGTATACAGTAAAGATTAAGTAAACAATAAATAAAACACCGTGTGTTGTTTCCGGCCCGCTACCACTGAGACCTTCAAGGGAACGTTTTTAGGGTTCCGTAGCTCAAAAGGAAAAAACAGAACCGTTATAGAATCACTTTGATGTCCGCCGGTCCGTCTGTCTGTCAATCTCGGGAATGCGTGGAGGTGTCGAGTTTAAATTAAAACCATTTATTCAGGTCTACAGTCTATTGAAGCTACTGTGATAAAATCAAACTTCTAAGTTAACGTACAAAAGATACGGCCGTTTATGCCGCAAATAACGTATTTTCCGACACTCTCAAGGGAATCAAAATGTATAGGGTATTTGCCGTTGACCTAGAACTATGCAATTTGGCAAGTAGTTAATACCGTCTTATACTACAAGTATAGGGAAAATTCTGAATACTATACATTTTTAATTAAATCACAAAAAAAGAGTAGTTACGTTATCATATATTATCATCATTTAAGTAGGCCCAATTCTAGTATCTGTTGAAACGTCAACTTGGTATATTTTTCAGTACAATATCGTACGACATTTGATTTCGAACGACAAGAGAATAAAGACTTCATTAATTTGTCTATGATTAAAAAAAACATGCGCATATTCGTGACACCAATACATCACTGGTCGTTCTACCGCCATTTTTGTCGTCAAGTCGTCAGCTTCTGAACTCATCTTAGAGTACTTATAATATGTGTGTAGTAAAGTACCTAATGTATGCAATTGTACGTAATTAAGCCTTAAAACACTCGTGTGATCTTATTACAAAATTCGCCTTTGGCTTGTTTCATAAAACCACACTCGTGTTTTAAGGACTCTCATTATTATGTATAATATACATAAACTACTATTAATTTACATACACATTTCTAAAAACGAACAATATACCGATGCCTTCTCCGAAATATACCGAGTCAATCTAAGCTGAAATAATAAATAAACAAGTCAGGAAAATGACATAATAATAATAACGTGTTTAAATAACGTACTTGAAATTCAGGAAGCTCAGGTAATTCCAACGGTGGAAGCAGGGGTTCTTCGAAATTGATGAGGTACGAGAAGATATTGCCATCTGACCCGCAAGTAAATAACCGTCTGAAATAAAAATAAAATACCCCATATTCTATAATGTGTTGTCCATGTATGATCTTGTCACGGATATATGATGTCTCCGTGACCTGAGGGCCCTGCCAACATGCATTGCGCTAACTAGCGTTTCTATTCGATTTGTTTTTAAACCAATCGCGTCACTGGTAGATGACGTGATACGAAAAGTCACGTGATCTACCAGTGACGCGATTGGTTTAAAAACGAAACGAATAGAAACGTTAGTTAGCGCAATGCATCTTGGCAGGGCCCTAAGATCATACATGGACAACACATTATAGAATGTGGGGTACGCGCCAAAGTATAGTCGGGCGGGCGCGACCTTTTCATTCCGTCACTCATATAAACCAAACAATTTACCATTATTACTCCATATTCGCGTACCTTTGAACGTTGAGCATGGTCACATTATTTATTTATACCCTTAATCATTGTCTTGATGTTTATTTTTAGGTAGTAATTTCTATTTAATCATGTATTTTTGATGAAAAGCAATTTCGGTGAAAATACAACTGACTGACTGATCCTTGTCATATCATTACCTACCTTCATTTTTGTTTTTCGAAATATATTTGATATTAATTAATTTATTTATTTATTGATAGGTACACTTACAGCAAGTACAGAAAGAATTTATATCATAGTAACAGGTTAGGGTATTATGTCTAGTGTACAGTCAACAGCATAAATAAGTGATCATTTATGTACCTTGTCACTTTAATGTCGTGTTTGAAATGTCATACAAAATTGTGAAACGATTGAAAGCGACAAGGTACATAAATGATCACTTATTTATGCTATTGACTGTACAAGCCAATTACAAGTATATACCTACAGCCTTTCAAATCATATGCAAATTTAGTGATAGATTTAGTGATTTGAGAGGTTTTCCTCTCTGTCGCACCCAGCATAATTAGTTTCGTGATCCAGTCACACCCCAAGGTGAGAAGAGGTAAACGAGGGTAGGTACCGGTTATCCCGCTGCCGACCGCCGCCCATCATTGCGGGTTAATGTTGGTGGTACCGTTTGGCTCTTTACCCTATTGCATGTTTTCAATCTCTTCTTCCTTTATCTGTGTTCAGTTGCCTTCCTTTTTTATTTTGTTCGAATTATCTTGACCGATTTTTGTACCTATTTTACTCAGTTTTCATATTAAAAAATTTATTTAATTTATTTATTATTATCTTACTTGTGAATCTACTACTATTTATTATATTCTTTAATTAAACACTGTCTCTTCGTTCGTGTGTCACGTTGGCGCCACTGAAAACCAGCGTCGCGGTTTATGCTGTGACATAGTGCTGAGTGGCGTCAATTTCGACGGCACAGAATCACCCATGGCAACATTATTCTTTCCTTCTATATTGTTTTTGTTTTTATTTTTGTGTTGCCATCCTTTTTTTTTTTTAATTATGTTTTTCTCTGTTCAGTTTTTTTTTCTGTGTTCGTCGAATAAATGTTTCTATTTCTATTTCTATTTCTATTTCATAATAATACGATGATGATGATGAATATATATTCAACCTTTTTAATAAACTAATTAGAGATAACATTATTCTCATCACTATTTCATCCTCTATCTAAAGACAATTACAGTCAGGTGTCTAATTGTTATTCTCATTGGCAGTCTGAATAGGAACAGAGTTTATATAATTATGTATGTATACTCTTTATTGTACAGTCACAAAACGGCATTGTTGAGCCATCTTAACTTGGTTGTGTTACACGAATGCCGCCGATTTTCGTTATTGAAATGTTACCATAGCAACCCTTTTGTAACGACCAATAAAGACTGAGTTCAGTTTGAACCAATAGTGACTGTTGTTTAAACGTGACCATAGTACCTAATTATCAAAACAATATTGACACCAGTCAAAAACTGCACTGTCTTTCCATCTCGAAGGTTTGGGCGCATAATGTCCCATACGCAGAATGTACCTTTGTTTCCCCATTGCCATAACGGCCCTTCTGCAAAATATCCCGTTCTCAAAATGTCCCTTCACATAAATTACGTTATTTTCGCAGATGGTCCGTTTCACGATATGTCCCGTTCGCAAAACCTTCCTTTCGCAAAATGTCCCGTTCGCAATACGTTCCTTTGGCAAAATGTCCCGTATAAAGTCGTGGTCAAATCAGTTTGGGCTCTTTAGTCTACGTTTACTTCTGCTGTCTATGCCTAGCTGACTATACTATTTACTGTAGCGGTCAATGGTAGGAAAATTGTAAAGTAAAAATGATAAAATGTTGCTATGACTTCAAGGAAAACCTAACTTAGTTTTATTCATTGTTCAGCATCGTAAGTAAAAAACAATTAATAAAAAAACAAGTAAAAAGGCAAACTTATCCCTTTATATATTTTATATTATATTTATCTTACTAATATTTTAAATGCGAAGTTTGTGAATGTTTTACTTTATTACTTCTTCACGCTGCAACGGCTCGACGGAGCTCACGCTTAATATACCCTGGATTAACACATAGGCTACTATTAATTCCAAAAAAGAACAAATCTACGCGGACGAAGTCACGGGCAGAAGCTAGTAATATCCTACGATAAGAGCCACAATCGCAAAATACTTACTTTTCAGGAGAAGCATTTTTGTGTTTCTTTGAAAATAAACATAAAAAATAAATAATTTTGCAATTAGATCATGTAGAATTGTGTTCTAGGGTCCTACTGAAATTGGATTTAGGTTCGTAATAGTATTTTATAATAATATTTTGTCCCTTAAATCCTTATTCGTCGGAGTAAATAGGTGTAAGAGAGCCATTACCTACATTGTGCCTCTTATCATCGGAAAATTCAGGGCCACTATTGCCGTTAGGACCAGTTTTTAAAAATCGCGCTTCGAATACATATACAGGGTGTAACAGGAGGAGTGGATCAAACGAAGCACGTCGATAGAGGATGTCAAGACCTATCGATTTCACCCCCATGTATGTTCAGCGATTTTCTACTGTTCCAAAGTTATTTATTTTTGCTAATTTAATCTAAACGATTGAATTTACAACTATGATTTTTGTTTTTTAGGTAGTGGAATAGTTGATCTTGAGTATCCAATTAAAAAAGTGATCAAAAAACTTGCCAATTTTTAGAAAATCGTACGTGTACTTGGATTTTTCTGTAAACTTAACTTTAACTTGAACTTTCGAAGATGTTTGTAAACAAAATTCCCATAAAAAAAAACTTAAAATACCTCTAAAAACTGCGCTAGTTAATGATAAATCTCCTGTACAAAATTTATTGTGTTTGGTTTACAGGAAAATGTAAAAAACCAAGTTAAACGTCAAAAGAGCGACATTAACGAACGTCTGCTTCGGCATCTACTGCAACACTTTCGATTATAAAAATAACAATTAGATATTATGTGAATATTTTGAAGGAGCTAAGAATAGTTAATCAGTTATCAATAATAACCTATCTGGTTATTTAATTCCCAGTAACCAACTAGATTTTTCGGTGTCAAATATTCGTGTTAGGATAAGGTTACCAAATTTAAGAGTAATCTTATTTATTGATGCTATTAAAAGTCCCTGCTTACCGGATCATTGCTCGCTACATGATGAGTTGAATAAAATTAAAAAAAGACGTTTAATTAAGACGGCAATTTGAAGATATTTCACTTATTGATGAAATTCAGGCTCAACAACATACTTTATTTTCGTTTTACACGCAAGTTATTACTTTAAGAAAAATTGTTAATTTCACACTTGTTGACGTAATAAACTAAATTTTAATTGATCCTGTTATTTGTAATAAATATATACCGAAGATTTATCATTAACAGGGGCAGTTTTTGGAATAGTTCGTAAAAAAAAAAAAAATTGGCTTATGGGCCCGAAAGTTGAAGTTTTAAAGTTGACTTTACGGTGATAGTACAAGAACTAATTATTTTCTTAAAAATCGGTAATACTTTTGACCGTGACGTTAATTGGAGACTCAAGATCAACTATTAGACTACCCATAAAACAAAAATCACAGCTGTGGATTCAACTATTTAGATTGTTCTAGTAACCTTAGATGGTAATAGAGGGTGTCAGTAAAATTTAACAAAAACCTAAATAACATACATGGGAGAGAAATCGATAGGTCTTGACGTCCTCTATCTACCTGCTTCATTTAATTTTGATCCACTCCTCATGTTACACCCTGTATATTAGTCACTTAATTAAAAAAACTTATATTTAGTTGAATATATTATTTATTTATCACAAAATATTAAGTACGAACAAAATGTAACAAAATAGATTGTTTATTTCGGAACTTATTAAAAATTGCTTCATTTTTAATTTCGTTTATAAATTGGTTAGTAACAAAAAATATATAACTTCTTGCCTCGTTCCCATAATGCAAGGGATGGATACTCTTACGTGTTCTTTTCTCTGCAAAATAAAAATAACAAATAGTTTACTTATATACTAATATTATAAATGTGTAATTTCGTCTATTTTTGACGGCGTAAGTCGTCTAAGTTGAAGGCATGGATTGTGATCGTTGGACGAACTAGAATTTTATCTGGATGATGTCACGGGAAGAGCTTGTCAAGAATAAAAATCTCAGCTGAGAAAATATTTAGAATTTAAAAGAACCCATTAGCAAAAACTCGTGCAAGTTCACATACTGACATAACAAACAAAATAACAGTTTTAATTTGTCAGAATCAAGCGTTTTGTATACTATTTAACGCATTTTATACAGGAAAAAAGCCCCAACTGCCATTAGAGCCCAAAAATAAAATACGCAAACGGACAACTTTAAAATTCACATTTTTATCAAAAAGCAATAAAATCATTTCAAACATTCGTATAGTTTGTAAGACACCCAAATTATATCTTTAAAAAGCTAAAATTAAAACAATAACAAAACAAAACACAATTTGAAAGTAGAAAAAGGACACACAGGTCATTGTGGCCACACATTTGCCATACAATGGAAATTAAGCAATTCCGTAAAATAGAGCCACAGTTACCGTTCGGGCTTTAATCAACGGAATATACATTAATTCATTAAATTGGGCTAGTTTCTGACCCTAATTATTTATGTTAAATAAATATTCTTTAAAAATTAATTGTAAATATATAAAGTTAAAAAAGTACTAAATATTACTTCAACAATGAAAAGAATATTAGAATCCATTTAATTTAACTTACTTGGTACATTCCGTTTGTGTTCACCATCGTTTTTTACCACAATTTTTCCTGGTCTGTGCCCTCGACGATTCATTTTTTATTTCGAACATACAGTTAACGAATAAAAACGATCTTCCAAATGTAAATTAAAACTGTTAGAACGCCAAAATACTCAAGGCCGCTGTCCGCCGAGTACTGGAGAAATGGCGCTTGCGCCCTCTCCTTCCGCACGCGCCGCTCGGTATCGCACGTTGAAAAAGGACATTAATATATTAATGGCTTTACTCCGCGTTAAAAGTAAGTCCAATGCAATAGGGTATTTGCCTGATATTTAATTTCATATATTAATTTGGATAATATATACGTACGTACGTAATACGTAGTATGATAAAATAATTTAAAATCAAATTTTAAATTGGTATTAAAATAAAAAAGTTATAGCCTTTTAAAGTTTTTTGTCTATCTCTTTCTCACGAAACGATGTTTTGCGTGTAATTCATATGGCGGTTGAGTAATATGACGTCGTAATACTGTTTTTCCCTCTCCGTCTAAAAGCAAGTTTTAAACATTCATATCTTTCTTATTTTTAAAGATATTAAAAAACTAATTATACTAGGCTATTCGGAAGGTAAAAAAGCTTCAATTTAAATACTAATGAAAAATTAGGCAAATACCCTATTGTGGCTTATTGAAAAACTCAATTAACTATTGAATAAAATATGTTTATACACAAATTTTTGATGTCATCTTATATAATTTGAGACGTAAAATTCAATTTTACAATAAAAACAAAAAGCCACTGTGGTGGTTGTGGCTCTTATCGTAGGATAGGACGGTATGTCATAGGTGCTTAGTACAAGTTACAAAAGGCGCTCCTCCTATTATAAAAAAACAGCGTTAATGTAGGTCGAACGTGCCTACTCTGTGGTTCACTTCGCATTCATTCGCACGCAGATCAGCCAGTAGCTGCAGCCTGCAACTACTTGCCAAGAAAAAGTTACGGGTTTTGTAACAACACGCGTCGTATTTCAGATACATAGAACACGCGTGTTAATAATCTTCGCCAAACATTAACACAAATACTCGTTTTGTAGCTTGGATGACGGTTGCATGACGATTACGTGGACACACCTAGGACGCAAAATACGCCTGTCGTCTTTTGTAGGATGCGTGCAAGCATCAAATGACGCCGCTGTGGACAGTAGGCCTAAAGGGGCTTCTAAACGGGCCATATTTCCACTGCAATATGTGGCCGGCAACTATTGGTGTCTTTCTCTAACATACGAGTAAGAGAAGGACACCAATAGTTGCCGGCCACATATTGCAGTGAAAATATGGCCCGTTTAGAAGCCCTTTAAGGATGACCACTCGCTATCGATTGTCGCTGATGTTTGTGTCGTCATCCCTTTTTTGTTTTTAGACATTTAAGTTAGTTTTTAAGTCGGGGTCCAAACCAGCGCTGCGGCTTGCTGCGGCACAAAGCTGAGAGGAGCCCTTTTCAACGCCATGTTAATGTTTTTTTGTTTTAGTCATCTGTTTTTTTCAAATGTGTGTATGCGTTGAATAAATTATTTCTATTTCTATTTCTAAATAAAAGGAACTTGTATTTTTTATTTACTGTTTCTGTACCTGTTAAAATCCAACTTATTTAGTCCCATTTAGTACAAACATACATTAAATCACGCCTGTTTCCCAGACAAATCTATTTCGCTTCTTTCATATTCATACATCGAGTCATACATGCACGTCGGTTTCAGGTACTTAACATTCGGCCCTTTTCCAGTATTTCTTCGATTTGATTTGAAAAAGTACGCCGAGGGCGGCCCCTTTCGGCCCTTTTGCACTTTCTCATTCGTCAATCTTCTTTCATCCATCCTTTCATAATGACCGAACCATCGAAGCATGCCCTATCCAATCCAATCTTAGTCACTACCTCTTTATTTAATCCACATTTCTCTCTGATCTTTTCATTCCTTACTCTATCAATCAATTTCACACCACACGTATGTGTATACATAATAATAATTTAAAGACATAATAATTTAAATAGTTAAAATGTGACTTACTTCCCATCGCTACTGAATTCGAGGCAATTGATGGCTCCCGAGTAACGGTCGTGCATCGGTAGGTAATAGTTATCATAAAAATCAATTCGCGGGATGGGTTGGGTCTGCAAAATAATAATAGGGTTCAGGTGTACTGTTGACTTGTGATCTCAAGTTTAGAAGTCAACGTTATAATTCTAGCTGTGTCGCCATGTACCGATATACGTATTTCTAATTAACTTCGTCGAAAGTCGCCGGCACACTCACGTCAACTTTCTCACTGCGTTTTCATTTTAAACAACATAATCTAAGTGGAGTGAAACTTTCCTAACACAATGAGATAGCAATAGTTGATGTCTTTTATATTTTTTCAACCAAATCACTACAATAAATTGGTCAAGTTTTATCTTCATTGTAGAGGTACTAACAATTCGAAAATTAAGTGAGTTTATGTGGAGATGCGAGCGTTTTGGCAACTCTTTAAATCATTACTCTGTACAGTCGACGTCATAAATATGTTTACACATTGCCACCTTGTCTATTTAACGTCATGTTTTAGCTGCCATATGAAATTGTCATAGCGGATAAAGTGACAAGGTACTAAAGTGTAAACATATCTTCGACTTCGACTGTACAGTATTCCCAGCTTCTTAATAGCTTTCGGCTGGCTATCGTTATCAGTGTTATCACGCTTGCACTCGCAACTGACAGTATATTGTCACTCGTGTGTCATAGAAAAACGAAGATTGCCGATCGCTATTAAGAAAATGGTAGCACTGTACTTTATTGCAATTTCTACAATGTGACTTCATCAACTATGAGATCGATAAAAAAGCTCTAGAGGGATGAAGTTATCAACAAATAATGAAAGTATATAATAGTGTAAGATTAAAACAAGGATTCTCGCCATATTGGTTCGTCTGCCACAAACTGTTCACACACACCTCCTCTTTAGCCAGACGCCTGCCTTTCAGTTTTTTAAGCAATTTCGTCATAGCCTCCATCCAAGTCACGTAATGGTGTTCCGGTGTATCCTCCTCTTCTACTGGCATTCGCACCATCCGGATGTAGCCCGTATTTGTACCTATCACGAGGTAGCGACCGTCGCAACTTGAAAAAAGTGATACAAAATACAAGATTATGTAAGTCAGAAATACCTACTTATTAACTAGGGATCGGAAATTGGGATGCTTTTATACCTACAATTAGCAAATTTCCGGAAAAAGCTCAGCAAGTATGGAGTCAGCTATTTAAAAATAAAATTTTAATTATTTAAGTTCCGGGATTCCAGGATTGTATAAAACATCAGGAAATAGTGATAACTGTCAAAATATTTAAGTTATGACTATTTTCAGCAATTTTGGTAACATACATACACGTTGGTAAATAGTTTTAACTACAAAGAGGGTGTAACAAAAAAATTGTGGTGAATTGTTTATCGGCGTAATGTTTTGATTATGGAAAATTAAGAGAAACTCTTTTCAAACGTAAAAACATTTCATTTTTGTATGGGGCAGGTACGGCTTCTTATTTCAATGTAATTTTTTTATGTAATTTCTGTTTCCTTTATTCTTTTCTTATCAGAAAACGATCGACCAATACTTTTGTTACACTTTGTATGTTCTTATTAGGTATACTATATCTCCAACAAACAAATAAAAACCATTTCATTTTTCAATAACATATATTTACACAAAATCTTAAATACGTATGTGTCTATGTATTCTAAGTTCCGGTATTCCGGGAAATCCCGGGAAATTTATTAGCAAAATTAAATTCAGTCCGCCTCCATACTACTTAACATCAATACAACAACAAAAACAAAACAATAAAAACATCCGAATTTCCGAATTAACTTATAACAACACCAACAACAAATAGTAATAATCTTTTGAATGAATATTAAATCTAAATGGCGTATTACGTTCCTTACAAGAAATTTTATGACTGCATGCTGCTCAATTTTAATCAAATTCGTTTTTTCAAGAGACATGTTCCAAGCAACGACGTGTAAAAAACAAATGAAAAGCAACGAACAAATGAGCGTTCAAAATTTTGAAAAAAGAATAGTCAATAAAGATGAGTTCATAGTGGCCAGTATTTTTTTTAACGACATATAGGCTAGGTAGATTACTTTTCAGCCGCCCCTCGTACCATACCACCCATGCTAATTGGCAATGCTCAACTCAAATGTGTACAACAAGTGTGTGCATTGCATACAAGGTTTCCAAATAGAAAAAAAATGAACTATTTATAAAGCGTAATGAGAACAAATGGCTAGTGTGAATAAATGAAGGCATGTCCCTACTACTAAGATGAATATGATGATACTACTTCCCTACCCCTTATAAACGACACAGCCAAACCAAAGCAACAACCATCGATCGATTCTAAGAAACGTATTGATCTAAAAACTTACACAAATTTTAAAGCTGTGATATCATCGCACCACGCCCCGGAAAAAGGCGCGTACTTATATATCTTGTTGCTACCAGGCTTCACAAGTAGCAAGGATCCAGTTCCCTTCTGGACCACCCAGATGCCTTCGTCGCAGTACTGTGCCCAAGTGATCGGGGTCCCTAACATGCTTTCACTTTCAACTGGAAGTTAAATACGCATTGAACTGTTTAGATTTCAGGACTATTTACTTCTTCAAATCTATATACGAGGGCAGAGTGAGAAGTCTGGTAAAAATCATATTAGGGGTATTTTTTTCACAAATTCATTAATGTCAAGTTGTAATGCAGCCTTTTTGGAGGTAAATCGTATATTTTCAGCCAGTTCGCACAGCTAGTTTTTTTTGACAGATATGAAAAACAAAACAATCACTTTGGTGTTTGCAAATATGGAGAAAAGTGAGTTTCGTGTTCTGATTAAACACTATTTTTTGCGAAAAAAAACAATGACGGAAACAAAAAAAAATTAGACTAATATTACGGGAACTCTGCTCCATCGATTAAAATGATCCACAAGGGGTTTACGGATTTTCGTTGTGGCCGTACAAGCACTGCTGACGCCGACCGACCCGGACGCCCAGTTGAAGTCACTACACCAGAGATGATCACCAAAATCCATGACATCGTATTGAACGACCGAAGAGTAAAGGTCCGTGAGATAGCTGATATTGTAAGAGTTTCAGACGAACGGGTCCGTAATATCCTTCACATTTGTTTGGATATGAAGAAGCTCTCCGCCCGTTGGGTGCCGCGATAGCTCACAGTGGATCAAAAACGCACTAGGGTGACCCTGTCAGAGGCATGTTTGGCGAAGTTTAGGTGTAATGAAAAGGACTTCTTGCGTCGTTTCATAACTGTTGACAAAACCTGGATTTATCATCATACACCAGAAACCAAGGAGCAGTAAAAACAATGGATTGATTCAGGTGAACCTGCACCAAAGAAGGCCAAAACAGTTTTATCTGCGAATAAAGTTATGGCTACTGTCTTCTGGGATGCTCGTGGTGTAATATATATTGATTACCTTCAGGAAGGTAAAAAGATTAACGGCGAATATTTTGCCAACTTGTGACAGCGATTTCATGAAGTTTTAGTGGAAAAACGACCCCATTTGGCTAAAAAAAAAACATTTTTCACGAAGACAACGCACGGGTCCACACTTGTGCCGTTGCTATGGCTAAAATTCACGAGCTGCGTTAGGAATTGCTCCCGCATCCGCCTTATTCTCCTGATTTAGCCCCCAGCGACTATTTTCTTTTCCCAAACTTGAAGAAATGGCTTGGTGGAAAAAGATTTGGTTCCAACGAAGAAATCATCGCAGAAACCAATGCGTATTTTGAAGGGTTGGAGAAATCGTACTATACAGAGGGAATCGAAAAGCTAGAAAAGCGATGGACCAAGTGTATTGAGTTAAATGGGGACTACGTTGAAAAATAAATATTTACTTTTACCAACAAAAAAAAATTGTTACATTTTTCCCAGACTTTTCACTCTGCACTCGTATACATATATATATATATATATATATATATATATAAATTAACCCCTATTTCTCCTGGTCACGCTGATTGAGAACGGCTGAACCGATTTGGCTGATTTCTTTATTGTTGTGTTCGTTATTGTCAGGATAAGGATTACAGGTATGAAAAAAATTGAAAAATCCAATGGGTCGGAAATTTGCAGCGGGGCGAAGCCGCTGTCGGGCGCTGACCGCTAGTAACTAAATGAAAAGCAAGATTTTTTTATATTGTCGTCGATATACCTATGTTAATAATTGACATTTTTCCATTGTTGTTATTTCAATTTTAACAGTTTAGGTATCCTATGTCACGAAAAGGAAAAGAGTTTAGAAGTTATGGTGGAATAAAGAATCATACCTACATACATACCTACCTAGTCGGGTCATAAGTTCTGTTACTGAGATTTATTACAATTTAAAAAATAAATTAAATGAGTTTTTTATAAATCTGTATATTAATCAAAACATTGATTTATATAGAATAAAAATAAAAATAATGTATTCTAAACTATTGCAATTATTTGATGCACGAGCTTGAAGTATTCCCATTTCGGACTAGAAAATCATAGTTCAATTTACGCACGACGATTATACTGATAACGGCCACAATTTTTGTAAGAGTTCTTGTAGAGAGTTCAAATTTGCGTGAAATATTGATCAGACTTTTAGCTTTAAATTCTGATACAAATGTATTTCAAGCAATTTTTCAGAGCCGCTTGTACACCGGTCAATCTTGATGTCTCATTAAATCGACTTTACGATTTCGCATGAATTCGCAGCAATACGAAAACACACCAAATCTCTTGCTTCATAAGTTGGAATTGAGTTTTGTTGAAAAATATAATTTTGGTCTCTAAACATACACAGGAAGTTTTATAATATTAAACAAAAAAGTTCTTTGGTAAACAAAAATTAACTTTTAAGCGTTTTCAAAAATTGAAATTCACAGAAAAGTCATACGTAATTTCATCGTTACCGGCTGTGAATGTTAAAAAATCGTCTCGGAAATTGCGGCGACTATTTAAAATGATTATTTGTTCTTCAAAATGTACATTAATTGAGCTTTTAATTTTTATATGTATTGAAATAAAAAAAATAACATTAGTTAGTTTTATTTGACTCAACCTTAGTAACAGAACTTATGGCCGGACTAAGTACATACATGAACCCTGAAAACATTACACTCCTTTCTTTGGGCAGTCATGTAAAAAATGTAATAATAGCTTCTTATTAGACCATTAATTCCAAAACTATTTAGTATATTTTTATTATTATTAAATTCTCATTTATTTGGTACACTTCGGCCAAAGCTGTCTGGGGTCAATGTTGTAGGTATCCACGGGTACGGGGTTATTAAAATTATAAGGGGTATGAAGTTTGGTTCACAAGAATGCTTTTTTTCCATAAAAAAGGAGGAATCTTTTTTCCATTTTCAAACTTTTCCACTTGCATTGTGCTAACATGATTGTTACTGATGTGACCCTAGAATCTTCAGAAAGATTTATCTACCGAAGACCTAGTTAATGTTCCGGTAATACACCAAACGCGGGCAAAAGTTTACAGAAATTGTAGTAAAACTTCATTAAATTAGATTATGTATTTTTAAAGGTATTATTTTTATAATCACAGCAACCATTTCATTTGTAAACACCAAATTATTTGTTTTTACAATTAACACGACGGTTATAAAAATTGACCATCGTCTTAAAAAATACGACTAGGTACATACTTAGCTGTACATCTCCGCGATATTCTTCGTCATCGTCCCTATCGTCCTCTGCTTCAGCTGCTTTCTTCAACGCTTCCTCGTCGATACTGGCTAGGTCTTCTTCAGTAGGGAAAGGACGTTGACGCATACTAAGTATAAAATATAACTTAGTGATAATCAGACAAATTAATATTTATCCTCGTGTGGTTGCCGAGTTAGAATAGTGCCACTCCATGTCTTCCCGTGGATGTCGTAAGAGACGACTAAGGGAATAAAGGCTTGTACTACTGTTAGGCGATGGGCTTGCAACCTGTCACTAATACGCTGGTAAACATCTTAGCCTAATTGTGCAAATTGTGGTTATAGAATTATCAACAAGTTTTTAGAGATGTTTGTAATTCTGTAGCTCTGCCTACTCTACTCTGGGAACGAAGGCGTGAGATTATGTATGTACGTAATATTTATCTATTTATATTAACGAACTACCTTCATTTATCAAAGCAACATTAGCCACTATCCAAAGTATCGTAGGATAATTTGACTACAACTTTTTTTCCGAGACATTTGTGATAAGAACTAATTTGCAAATGTCTAATTTATTTAGCGATTTAACAAAGACCATAATAAACCAATCAGCAACTCGATACTACGATGTATGATATAGGAATAGATAGGTGGTAAGTACTAATTTGTCTTAACGTGGCGGGTGAGTGAGATCCCGATACATTTTCATTGATGTAAATATTGCCAAAACTATACGAGCAGAACACGCTTAGAATACAAATCTATAGTGTTATTTTAAATCAGAAAAAGCTGGTATCTTAGCCTAAGTGTGCAAAATGTGGTTGCAGAATTATCAGCAAATTTTTAGAGTTGTAGGTAATTCTATAGGTCTGCCTTTTCATACATTTGACAATCGGAGCGAGGTGTCGCAAATACACATTAATGCGCATCTCTGGTGGAAACGCACCCTTAAGCTGGCACGAATGGAATGAACAAAAGTAATGTCACCTATCACTGTGTCAGTGCCGTACTTTGAACCGATGTTCGAATTTCAAACCGAAGACCTGTTATTATTTTGTTTACACACTTGTATACTTTCGTTCACTCATTCAATCCATTAGTGCCAGCTCTTGTGAATCGACCTGTATGTATGTATGCATGTAGAAAAGTAAAATCTGACTAAGTATTCCTACGGCGTTAGCATAACAGGATTGTGAAAGTAAAAAGGCGAAAGATAACAAAAATGTACATGCACTGTGATAAAACCTTAATATTAACCAACTTACTAATGTTTCTTGACAAGAACTTCTTTGTAAGATTCAAATTCCAATTTAAAAGTGGTGATGTTCGAATATTTGCGCACTTGAGCCACGGGTAATAACGCTTCCATTATGAAACCCACTTGGCCGCAAAGTAACAGCCGGTACTCCTAAACAAGGATAAAATATTTTTTGTATAAAATAATGTATCTTTCCTTCGTCACATAGAGTTATAGGTTTTATGATCCATACTTAACGAGAGTAAAAAAGTACTTATTTACAGTCAAAAAAAAGTCACATCGTAGGTACAGTGCCTAAGAACCGAAAAGGAAATAAATTTCTAAGAAAAAAAAAATGATATGTGCAACATGGTGTTGTAATAATATATTTATACCATTAACCAGGGCCTCTATTCAACACCTCTCCATTCTCATCCTCTACTAAACGGATAAGTTCGCTTTTGTACTGCTATTATTAATTATGAAACAAAGAAAACTGAACTTTATCTTTGTTACAATATACCTAGTTTAAACTATTTTTTTTTCAATAATAGTCATAAATACATTACGTGTACATATCGTGGTACGGTCAGAATAATACCGAAAAAGTAGGGTTAAAAAAAGTCACAGGCGAATTTATCCTCCTACGGCCCAGCATACAACGAAATTTGTCAATGGAATATGAATCTATTACGAATGACATAAAGTCAATTTTCCAATTTCATCTTAATGTCATAAAAACAAAAGAAATTACACTTTACTTTCTTTGCACTAGATCTTTATTTGAATGGCCGTATTTTGTACTAGTTTTAGTACAAGGAACCTCAGGAGGATAAATTACTTACTTGTAAAGATCTTATGGCAGTGAAAGTACGATACATTTGAAACAAAAAAAAAATACTTAAAAACAATCTAGTTTTTAACATGTCAACTTTGTCGAGTTAATATTTTTAGCATTCGGATAAATTAAATGATTAAATTTTTCAAAGGTATTTAATTCCAATTGCTGATTATGTTCCTCCTTTGGCACAGCAGGTGTCACGAGAATAAAACATTTTTTCTAGAATTGCTGCTCCTAGAAGGGCAATCAAACGAAGCTAAAGGTACCGTATCGTACCTCTTCAGGTTTCCACGTCATATATTCTACATTATTCGGAGTCTCAATGAACCCCAGTCGGTCCAGCGTAAATGGAGTGCCCAGTGTCAGTTTGTACATGAATATAGTGCTGTCTCTTCCAGCTGTTACTAATAGACTTCGTTGTTCGTTGATTGATATTTGTACAATTGCTTTTGAATGAGGCTTGAGTAGCTAAAACGTTAAATGATTAGTAATTAATACACGATGAAACATCATCTGCTAGATATAGGTCTTCTTGTACCTTGGGCCGTGTCATTGTAGCGAGACAAAATAAATATAAACCAGGGGCACGTTTTATAAAGCTACAAATTACAATTTTATAGGTCTCAACTGGCAACATTGCTCAAATAGCTGTTCGCCATTGGTCGAGGTTGTGTCAAATGAAAACTTGTAACCTGTAAATTGTAATTTGTAGCTTTATAAAACAGTCCCCAGTTATCAAATTAATATAATGTAGGATAAGTATATTATTTTACACCATTTCATACATGGTATTTTTATTTGAAGTTTCGGACATCTGGGAAGTAAAAAGTGTAATAAAGAGTAGAAGTAGGCATATTTGGATTTTGGTTTATATTGGAAAAGGGTTTTTAGGTTGTGATAATTCCACACAAAACGTAAAGGACAAGAAGCTTAGTATTGGCAAGTGTGCTTAATTAATTTTCTCTTTAATCCCCGACCAAACTCCGCTCGTGTTTTAAGCTTAATCCCATCGTCTGTCTTTCTGTGGCTTTGCCATGGCTTCTTTATTTGGCACAATTAGCTCATTTGGTCGAGATGGTTATTAATAACTTTGATGGATAAGTATCTGTTGGAACGCTCACCCAGACGTTTTTACGAGGGGGATATTGGACTAAGTTAGAGTTTTTAAGGACTTATTGACAACAGGATTTTTTAGAAAAGATTCTGACAAAATCATGCTCAATTTTTCCAATTTTGTTTGCCTGTTATTTACTGAGAAAATGGTTAGGTTTCGTTACACAAAGGACTAAAAGACCTTTTATTAATTAAATCCTGAAATCTTTATAAATTAAATTATTTATTTTTTAATTTGATTAGCTTTTTTTGCGATTGTAGTGTTCAACTTGAACTTACAGAAATCATATCAATAACATCTGGGTGATCAGAATCGTCACTGTGTATAGTCAGAGCAGAATGCACGCGAATGTCGATCAGATTCGCTTGCTTTTGCAGTCGTTCTGGGTGCAGCAACAACGTCCGCATTATTCCGTCCCCAAATCCAACTATTACTATACGCGACGTCGAGTCCACCTGAAAATCGTTTAAAAAACAAGTACAACGTAGGGTAAATCGTCAACAACTGAAAACTTAATACTATGCCGCATCGTCCAGTGGCGCCCTCATTACTATTTTGTGTCTTAACATAGCTTAATAACAATTGAACAATGGGTGAGTAATTTGTCAGAAAAAAGGAGGCACCTTTTTCCGTTAAGTTGATTGAAAATGAAAATGGAAAATATTTATTACATGAGAACTTAATAGACTTTGCGTATAATCATTAGGGATCGGAAATTCGGATGCTTTTATACCTACAATTAGCAAATTTCCGGAAAAAACTCAGCAAGTATGGAGTCGGCTTCTTAAAAATATTATTTTAATTATTTAAGTTCCAGGATTCCGGGATTGTATAAAACATCAGAAAATAGTGATAACTGTCAAAATATTTAGGTTATGACTATTTTCAGCAATTTTGTTTACATACCTACATGTTGGTAAACAGTTCAATTTTGTATGACTATGTATATATGTTTTAATTTGGTGATTTAACAAATTTAATTTAGTTTGATGTTAAAGAACAGTGTGTGTGTTAGTTAAACAAACCACATATTTTATAAAAAGAAACAACTAAAATATGTTATTTAAATACGTTCAAGACGTATGTGTATATGTATCCTAATTTCCGGTATTCCGGAAAAAACCCAGGAAATGTATTAGCAAAATTAAATAGAGTCCGCCTCCATACTACTTAACATCAATACAAAAACAAAAACAAAACAATAAAAGCATCCGAATTTCCGATCCCTAATAATCATATTAGATGCTAAACATTGTGTATACATTTTTTTGGCGAAAAACCATCTTTCGATTTCAAGACTTTAGAATTCAAGATTCAAGATTTCGTTTATTAAATAACATAATAATTGTAATGACGGCGCCACTGGAATGTTATAGCCACAAATTTTAATAACTATACTTGTATGTAAATAACTATTTATTATTACAGTCGACGAACTCGTCTGCAGGGCGTACTATCGCGATCGTTAATTTGTGACCCATTTCAAGAAAAATAGGCTTGAAGTCGTCAATGTTATTAGAGATGCCAAATCATTTGTAACTTATAGGAGACTCAACCTTATTGTTGTAGAATGTCAGAATGACTTTGGACCTAAAGTGGGTCCCAAATTAAAGTTCGTGACTGTACTCTACAGAATTCCGAAGTCACAATGATGAAATATTTAAAATCCAGAAATGTCAAAATCTCCAATAAAAAATTCCATTGAATAATTTATTTCTAGCTATTGCTCGTAGCTCTTACCTTATTTTACGAGTACCTAGACAAGCAATTAAAGTATGCATTTATTATGCTCATAAAATAACTGAAGCGTATTACAACTTTAGGAAAAATGAAGATTCGGACCAATAAATATTTGAATAAAAATAATAGAAAGGACACCGCACGGAACGTATGAAAAAAATATCTGGGAGAATTTTGATACAAGAATATATGTTACGTGTTCTGATAAATATACAGGGTGTGAAAGGATTAGTGGATCAAATGAAACAGGTCGATAGAGGACGTCTAGACCTATCGAATTCACCCCCATGTATGTTCAGCGATTTTTACTAATTTCGGAGATATTGATCATTTTAATCTGACTTTTTGTAATTTTTCCTTATGTCCATGTCTCGAAAAATCATTAATTTCATGTGTTATTTCATAAGTTTTTCAGTGGTATCTTACATAATTAGAATCATTACGAATCAGCGAAGTTTTAAAACCTATTTGTCCGTTTTTTTTCAGTATTTTTTTTAAGTAATCACCTAAAGTTTGTTTCTCCATACTAGGTGTCCCAGCGTTTGCTTTTCACTTTGTATAGAAAAAAAACTTTAGATGATTACTTGAAAAAAATACTGAAAAGAAACGGGCAGATAGGTTTAAAAACTTCCCTGATTCGTAATGATTCTAATGATGTAAGATAACACTGAAAAACTTATGAAATAAAACTTGAAATTAATGATTTTTCGGGACATGGACATAAGGAAAAATTACAAAAATTCAGATTAAAATAATCAGTATCTCCGAAATTAGTATAAATCGCCGAACATACATGGGGGTGAATTCAATAGGTCTAGACGTCCTCTATCGACCTGCTTCGTTTGATCCACTCCTCCTTTTACACCCTGTATAAAAAATACTTGGAGGGCTATGTTATACTTTCTGTGCGGTCCTTTTAGGGTGTTCCTTTTGCTGTATTGCCTACTACTTACATCTAAAGGAGGATACAGCATTGAAGTCACAGGTTTCTGGAATACGTATCTGGCCAGCAGCAAGTGCGACTCCGTGCTGTACGCCTGCAGCGCGCCATCGGCCCCCGCCGTCACCAGGATGGGGTGCGTCCGCAACATAGCTATGGACACGACTGCACCGGCGTGACACGTGAACACTTTACGGTGGTTGCACTCCAGCTTATCGATTTCAATGTCCGCGCACCATAGACCGCCATTTCCATCCTCAAAGGAAAGTTATTGAGTAATACTTTTGGTGTTTCGTATCTATCCAAAGGGTGATGATACGAGTAGTCATATTTCTGCCATTCAATGCAAAAAGACACTGGTATGCGTAAGTAAGGAGCTTACACTCTATGCACTACCTTTTTCTTTGAAAGGGTAGATTTCTTAACCTACACCTTCGGCCTGTCCGTTCGTTCTTTTGAGCCGTACCTACTTAACTTTATTGTATGTTTTAAGTGGTCAGCTATCCTGCTATGGTTTAACTTTGCTAGCGTAACTTTGGGCTTTGCCGGTTGGACATATATTTTAAATAAATCCCATAATTACCTAAAGCAAAGTATAACTGGCCTAGGCCCTTTAAGAGTTTCTCATACCTATTGCCGCTCGGGCGCTAGAGTTGGATCGATGCGCGTGAGACAATTTTCAATACGCACGCTACCAAACGTGGCGACGACTTCGCGGCCTCGACTCGACTCTCTCAACTAAACTGACTTGGTGCGACTGGTTGAGTTTGCGTGTGGTCGCTGCTCGCGGCACATACGGCCGAGGCACGCACACATGCAAGCCGCGCGATATACCTTTGTTTGAAGATGAACTACTGTGCTACACTGCCTACTTTCTTTTTCCCTATTATACAGGGTGGAAAAAACGTAGGACCACAAGGACGGCACCTACCTCAAATATTGGAAATAGCAAATCCTACGCATTTATTTTTGAAAACGAAAAAATACTGCATTTATGGATTTTTGAAAATTTACCTGCCTTAACCGGGAATCGAACTGGTCGAATATGACAAAATAATAAAGAAGGTTTGTTTTACGCTCTTTATTTAATTTAAAGGTGTGTGTGTTATAGGCAGAAATGACCACTATCAATGTTTTCGATCTGTATCATAAAATATGACTTTATTGTTTTATCATATTCGACCAGTTCGATTCCCGGTTAAGGAAGAGCATTTTTTCAAAAGTCCACTAATGCAGTATTTTTTGTTTTCAAAAATAAAATTAAGTCCCCTTTTCGTAGAACTTGTTATTTCCAATATTTAAGGCAGTTTGTTGTTTAAATCATTGATGCATTTGAAATGTTATCGAAAAATGTATACTTACTTGAGCATACCAATAAAAGTCCTTCTGATGTCTTAGGCACATTATTTGGCATCCTGGTACCTGCCGTAAAAAAATATATGTAGGTACGTGATTTTAGACAGGATAACGCAACCAAAGGTTTTTGTTTTTCTAATGATACCACTTCCTTACTAATATTATAAACGTGAAAGTTTGTATGTATGCATGGATGATTGTTACTCTTACACGCTGCAACCACTGAACGGATCGGGATGAAATTTGACACACATCCACCGTGCCCGGGACGTACCCGAAGGATTTTAACCATCGATTCTAGACCCTATTTGGAAGAATATAATTTGGTATAACATGTAGTCCAATATCGCATAATTTCTGAGATTTTTATAATTTAAAAAACAATTCCATAGTTAATTTAATTTGAACTTTAACTTAAGGATTATTTACTAAGAAATTTATTAAGTTAATTTATGTTGTACGTTGATGATATTGCTACTTACAACATGAATCTTTCTTAGTAAACAATGCTTTAGGTTAAGGTGACAGAGTTCAAATTAAATTAACTATGGAATTGTTTCTTAAATAATAAAAATCTCGAAAATTATGCGTTATTTACTCCAAATAGGGTCTAGAATCGATGGTTAAAATCCTTCGGGTACGTCCCAGGCACGGTGTATAAGGTTAGGTTAGGTTAGGTTAGGAGTTTTTATCCCGGAAAAATGGACCGTTACCGAGGGAGCAGTGATAAACGACTTCTACACGGACCGGGCCAAAGCTATTTTCCACTAATTCTATTATTGCGAGTATCCTACTAATCCTACTAATGAGACTTATCTAATATTAGTCATATTACGTTTGACGTTAAAGTGACATAAAATGCTATCGGTATGATAATAACTGTAATGTTCTGGGAGTAAGTACAGTTGATGATGTTAAGTTTTTTTTTGACCGAAATTAAATGCACTAACTATTCTTAGTTCTTTAAATCATATAATTCGTTCAGTGTGAAATTGTGCGAGTTTAGTTTATACATGAAAGTACAGCGCTGCGATAAAGTTCTTCGCAGCGTCGTGGACGCCGAGAGTTTAAATAGGAGCGGCAAAGCCCGCTCACGCTCAATGCGCTCATTAATCGAAGAACTTCGTCCTTATTGCTTTGTTTGGGATATTGTCAGTTTGTATTTTCAAATACAAAATTGTGATAAAAAAAATCTGCAAACCATTTTTTTTTTTGTTGTATCGTAAAAACGATAAAACACAAGCTTCAAAATTTGGTATGATTATACATAGTACAAATCCTAAAAAAACAACAAATACTGAAAACCGGTCAAGTGCGAGTCGGATTCACATACTGAGGGTATTTTTATCGACTACAATTTGAGCCAGAGCGATTTTGTGCGCTGGATGTACCTACCTATTTACATCCTATACTACATTAGTATATTATAAATGCGAAAGGTTATGCGTGCGCGAGTTTGTTACTTCTTTGCTAAAAAGGATGGACGAAGTTACATACAATTAGGAATAGAGTTTTCTTATACACTGGATTAACACACAGGGGTACCTTCACTCCCGAAATAAATCACTGTTCACGTGGGATGGCAAAATTACTAATTGTACATGGACGAAGTCGCGGGCAGAAGCTAGTAACCTAATGTATACATAGAACTATATGCACGCACACTGCCTAGGCCTCGAAGACGTAAACTATTACCGTGCGACTGATATAGTCACAAATATTCCGAAATATAAACAACATCACAAACTATCTCATATAAGGTGGAAGTACTAGTACTCGTCGCTGTACTAGTACTCGTCCCCATACTTTGACTTGCGATAAATAAAATAAGATTAACATCAATTTTTTTACCCCCTCATTTCAGCGATGAGAAATGTTTGTGGCTTTCATATTTCAAACACTAATTTTTATAATCAAATAAATATTTTCTGTTCGCATGTCGAGCACTCGTACGTTCACCTTATAACATTAGTAGGAATAATATTTTAAGTGAAAGTCAAGTTTGACTTGCTTAATGAAATCAATGAAAAACAATGGAAATTTTTAAATTATTTATGTCTTAAATTACTTATATTCGCTCGGAAAGTACCATTCACCGCATGTTTTTTGTACCTATATAAAATTTTACAAGGAAACGCGTGTCAAATCACTTCTCGCATTTCATCTGGGTAAATCATCAACGTACACATGTCTCAGCAACCGGATTAAGTTCCACGTAAGGATCCTCCTCAGGAGGGTCAGCCTGCTCCACAGTGTCCCAATACCACGCGCGGATGCATCCGTCTCGAGCTATAGTCGTCACCTCATCACCCGCAGGACTTAGCATGAACTGAATCTAGAACAAAAAGGGATTTGAATAGAACTATCACATTCTGTTGATCATGAAGTTATTAAGATAGTCATACAATTTGACTAGGTAATAGAATTTGTGATAGATTGGACTGGCTAGTCTACTCCAAATGCCTGCGATTCCACAATAATACTAACAATAGGCGCCTTGTGACAAGTCTTTCTTCCCCGCTGAGTCACTTCCACTTTGACCAATCCGGCTTCCCAAACCAACACGTTGCCCCATTCGCAACCTGAGAGTACCTGCAATGTTACTTAAAACAGTTATCGTGGTAAAAATTTTTTTTTGAGGTTGTTGAAGATAATTTGTTACCTTATAAGTCGTGTGTCAAATTTCCCCAATATAGTTTTTAAATGTTTAATTGTGTTTATGCGTAGGTATACTCTTATTTTGCGGTTCAAAGCCCAAACAATAAATCGTTATCCCTATTTTAGGACTCTGGGCAGATATACAATGCCATTTCATGAAGCTACGAAGGATTTAAACTACAACATAAATAAATCAAGCTAGCTGAGTATTTTTACTTTTTTCGTACTGAACGATTCACTTGTTTTTAAATTAATAGCGTAACCATTATTAAGTAGGTAGATACTCGTAGATACCTAAGCTACTTAAAAATTTGCTTTGTCAATCAAATATATATAGGTTAAATTAAATGTAAGTAAATCTTTTGGATTAGCTATAGGTAGGTATATATTAGGTAGCAAGTACTAACCTTTTCATCTGGCATAGGATACACACCGAGTACATCGCAAATTTCTGTTTTACCAAACCTACCAAGTTCACCTTTAAGTTTAAGTCCAGTGAACGTTTGGGCCATTTTCCAAAATTTTATATGAGCCGCGCCTAAAAAAAGACAACACCAAGTTGTATGAGCACGAGCAGTTAACAACCCTTTGAATGGGTTACTATCAAAATTCCCTTTTCGCCAAATGACAATATAGCTCACACGTCTGGATTGTGTAATGTCTTTGTTGCTATATAGACATGAATGCTTAATGTATCTTTAGCAAAACGTCTGGATCTTAGAATGTTACAAATTAAAATACACTAGTAGCGAAACGTCTTTATCTTAGAATGTCTTTATTACTTAATAGACAGAAAAGCTAAATGGCCCGGTAGCGAAACGTTTGTATCTCAAAATGTCTTAATTACAAATAGACATGAACGCCAAATGACCGGTTAGCAAAACGTCTGGATCTTAAAATTGCGTATTGATAAGACACTCGATAATTAAAATCTACAAATTTTACTTTCGACGAATTAGGTTTTGCTACTAAGTCGTTCTGTGTTCATGTCAATTAACTAATTTTACTTTCGGCTAATTAGGTATTCTAATCATACGGACTATTTATATTTCCAAACGTTTGGCTACTTGCTCATTTTAATTCTGAGCCGTCCTGCTTATTTGACACTTTGCTGACTGAGTATTCTACTTTCATGTCGTCCAGCTGAATTGACTATTTGCTGACTGTGTATTTTACTTTTATGTCATCTAGCTGAAATGGTCGTTTGGCGATAAAGACAATTCGATAGTAACCCGCTTTGTGCGCGCCGCGGCGGCGTCTTTGTAGTAATTGTACGGGCACATCAAAGCATGCTAACTATTTGAACGAACGAACTGTAGACGTATGAGTAGGTACGTGATTCTCAACTACTCGCTCTTGAACTCAACGGATTATTAACCTGCGGCGGTGACTTCTCTCGCTTGATCGCTTGTTCGACTGAGAGTCGTTTTCAAAAGAATAACACCCTATATTATCATAATGTGCTTATTAATTATGTTTTTTCGTATAGTTTGGATACTTAGTCTTTGAAACTATATGGTTTTTAGCGACATTTTTTAGTTTAATAAGCGTCTACTATTATTAATAAATAACTTCCCAAATAATCAAAAACTATTTTTAGGATTCCGTAAATCTGATGAAAATCCTTAGAATTGTTTTTTGAGAAAAGAGAAGTTATTAGTAATTTGATGATGTTTCTATATTTAAACACGTGGGGCCATTCAAGTAACTACTTACACGTTAGTTTAAAAATAACCATGAATATTACATTACGTAGTTGACACCTAGAAATGCAGGCAATCCAAGAGAAAAATAAGTTTGACCCCTAAAACGGTAATTTTTAGATGCGCATAGTAGGAGTAACGAGGCTAAATAGCTCCAGCTGGTTCCTTACAAGACTGTTCATACATTATAAAGCCTCTTTATATGAGAGCCTTGTTTATGCTGGTTTCACATGGAGGCAGAATAGTTTGGCAGAACAGAGGACAGCAGAGTACTGCTTCTGTGTGAACGCACTGGTCGAGGCAGAACAGTACTGTTTTGTGCGTTATAACAGTAGCAGGGGTTACTACCAAATTTACCTTATCGCCAAAGGACAATATTGCTCAAACGTCTGGATTGTGTAATGCCTTTGTTACTATATAGACATGAACGCTAAATGTCTTTTTAGCAAAACGTCTGGATCTTAGAATGTTACAATTTAAAATACTCTAGTAGCGAAACGTCTTTATTTTAGAATGTCGTTATTACTTAAATAGACATAAACGCTAAATGGCCCGTTAGCGAAACGTTTGTTTCTCAAAATGTCTCAATTACTCAATAGACATGAACGCCAAATACTTGGTTAGCAAAACGTCTGGATCTTAAAATTGCGAATTGATAAGACACTTGATAATTAAAATCAACAAATTTTACTTTCGACGAATTAGGTTTTGCTACTAACTTATTCTGTGGTCATGACGATTAACTAATTTTACTTTCGGCTAGTTAGGGACCTATTGTAATTATACGGATAATTTTAATTTCCAGACGTTTTGCTTCTAAGTCGTTCTGTGTTCATGTCAATTAACTGAATTTACTTTCGGCTAATTAGGTATTGTAATCATACGGACTATTTATATTTCCAAACGTTTGGCTACTTGTTCATTTGAATTCTGAGCCGTCCTGCTTAATTGACACTTTGCTGACTGAGTATTTTACTTTTATGTTATCTAGCTGAAATTGTCGTTTGGCGATAAAGACAATTTGATATTCTGCTTCAATGATCTGCCTCCGTGTGAAACCAGCATTACCCGCTGTTGTCAGCTGTCCGGGGCAGTATGGTGAAAACATGACTGTATTCACGTCGAAGGTGAAGGCACTGGTACGGAGAAGAATTCTGTGCCGCTTCCAATTCCATATGGTAAGGTTGTAATCAGGTTCCATCCCCACTGACGCCAGCATTTCACCATCAACACTGAACAATTAATTAATTCAAGTTTTAAAAATGTATGTTCACCCACAATTAATATGTTAAACACGTAGCTTTGATTGAGTAAAGATTAAAAAAGGGCTCTTCAGCTTTCACACAAAGTTATTTTTAAATCTCTATAAAACAAAACGTCTGTTTTGAACTGTAATATATACTAAGCAATAAAATTGGTCAAACACTTTTTGATTGGTGGTCAAATTCGATAAGTTATATTTCTAGGTAATTGTGTGGAAAAAACGTATTTTCATCACCACTGTATTTCCAGAAAACCTCGATTTTACGTGTGTGAGTAACAAATCGTCCCACAGACGTGAAAGTACGAACACAATACAAAGCATAGGTACATAGCCCAACATAACTAGAAAGCACTTAGGTATTTAGCTACTTACAGTAAAGGACTCTAATTGTTCAGCCACTATGGAAACCTGTCGCGTAACGTTAATCATTAATTTAGGCGTAATTTCTTTCATGTGGCTTGACGCTGTCATTATGACAGGGTTCCATAGTGGCTTATCAATTAAAGTCCTTGACTGTACCTATACCTAAAATACTAAACAGATATGAACTCAATTCTGACACGTTGCACAATCATGAAGTTCTTGAATATTGATAATGTTGACAGTAGTAAAACAATGCTAAAGGAACCTATTTGTTGCATAATAACAGCATTTTGTTACTGCTGTCAACATTGTCATTATTCAGAAACCGAATAGTGTTGGGCACTTGTCGCACTGCAACTATAGACTATTTTCTTGTTCAAGAAACGAACAAAAGATATAGACCGGTTCTATAAAAGAGACACATATATTAATAGTACATCGCTGGCTATTCACACTGCCGGTGAGAACTCTCTCCACTAGTTTGTCGAAACAAAAGATATAGGTTCCGTGTCAATAAAAGAGACACACATATTAATAGTTGATCACTGGCTCTACTAGTTTCCTGCTCATCCTCGGCGGTAGGACAAGTGGCATTGGATTGACTTCTTATCCGCCTAGTACAGTCGAGTACAAAGATAATGTATACACTATTTCACTTTATTCCATTGAAATAAGGTAAAAAAGTGTATACATATCTTTGACCTCGACTTTACTGTAATTATTAAAATAGGTGTGGGTTCACCATGTAGCAACTTGAAAATGATGATGTTAAAGTAGGAGATCCCAATATAACATATTCTACAAAACAATAGACCTACCTAAAGTCAAGTTTGGAATATGAATTACTGGTGCCATCGCGCAGGACCGCGTCTAACTCCATCTGAGGCCAGGTGTACAGCATTATCAAGGGGTCTCTGTCACCTTCTCGTCCTTCGGCGATGGCTATACGATAGTTTGGATCTTGTCTGAAGGACTGAAAATAATAAAAAGATTGTAAATAAGTTAGCTGTCTACCTAGTTGTTTATATTAAATAAGTGGATTGGGTGAACAATGTGTCATTATATTCAGATTATTTGTTTTAATTTAATGAAAAGCACTATACAACGTGGCCTTGACCTCTGGATAAATAAATAAGGGTAATAATAAATGTATAAGGGTGCGATGTAGTGAAATATCCATTCACATCGTATTTTCTCAGAAATATTCGTATTTGTCATGCTACTTCAGTCTGACTCAGTACCCATCAAGACAACGTGGGGGAACGTCGCATCGCGAGAGTGATACCAGAGTATTTTTTTGTTAATAAAGATTGAGTTTGTTTTCAGTTCTTTTTAATAGTCATGCCGAAAGCATTAAGACCTGAGAAACGTTAAGATCGACCAGCCTGTAAAATTATTTTCAACATTTATTTATATTTCTTCTTGTTTACCTATACCTAATTTCTATATATTTGACCGTGGTGGTTTTAACATCTCGGCGTAATATATTTTATTTGACACTGATAACTAAAGTACTCTATTTATTTAATTCAAACATGTCACTTAATAATTCAATAAACCATAGACATGTCGGTATCATTCGGAAGTAGACGTGAGTTCAGAGTTTTCACGATGTGAAAGGATTATTCACTAGATCTGTAGAACACGATAAAACAATCTACCATAAATGCCAGTGTTTAGCATGGTAAGTTTCTATGTAACCATATCCCTCTAGGCTCCTTTGTCTAAAAGTACTCACTGTAATATTTCCAACAGATCCTCCTGTGGTACTCCTCCGGAACCAGGTCTGCTTCGTGTTGACGTCCATAAAAGTGATAATGCTGCCCGACGCCCAGCACACCACCGTATCGTCGCATGCGCATAGGTTGAAGTACTTGTGACAGTTGTAGCTATAAGAGTGTCTGATTTAGAGTTAAGCCTATGTATTCATTTAAACCTTTTTCATTGGATTACCCTTGTTTCACCGACACTCATTTCATAGAACGTATCACTTCGCAGAATTTTCGTTTCATAGAAAGTTATTTTCTGCTTTACCTGTGTTGATTTCAGGGTATCTTGTGATGGTTACAAGTCTAACCTAACCTAACCTACGTGAATCATATTTAAGATAACCGGAAATCAACACGGGTGCAGCAGAAAATAGCTTTCCATAAAACGAAAATTCTGCGAAATCATACGTTCTATGAAATGATTTTCGGTGAAACAAGGGGATACCCTTTTTCATTATATCCAGCTAAAAACGTCTATTAATGGACATTTAGTCTCCCCAAGATAAACTTAGAATCTCGATTAGTTTACCCAACGATAAAAGATAGAATGCCGAGCTTTTATGGCGCCCCTCCTAAAAGTAGAGAATTTACGAATACGTCTTTGTTGTTCGTACATGTGAATATGTTGCTATATACCTGGAGATGGAACAATGGACTTTGATCTGACGTCAACATTACTTACCTCTATGTATGGAATAATAATGTATTATAGTCTGGCCAACACCGCTGTACCGCGCCTGGTATGCTCACTGCGAGACGGGGCGGGGGGCAGAGCAGCCGTGCGTTTTGTCATTCCGCCGTCGTCGCTCACGGCGGCCAGTAGTGTTATCTGTTCCGGGCTGTCTATGTCAGACGCACATGAGATAAAATATCCAAAGATGGGTCTTGCTTTATCTCGAGATGTCAAGGCTGTCGTTTTCAAAGTGGCCGAATATTTTAGGAAAAGAAAAGCAGACAAAGATATTTTTGGATATAAAAGTGACGCAAATATCGCCAAAATTGTGGCGGAACCTACGGGGTACTACGAAAAAACCGTAAGAAATAAATGTAATAACCGCCGAAAATTAATCAACTGAAAATCTGGGCCGACTGCATTTTAATTGATGATTTTGACTTGGGAGTGATCAGAAGAAAGATTCATGAGTTTTACGAGATCTTAAAAATTGTGCCAAGCATTCGTAAGTTGCTGTCAAGTTTGAGACAAGATGGCGTTTTGAATTGTGGACGAGAATATCTGATAAAACTTTTACACAAAATGGGTTACCGTTTCAAAAAATGTAGATCGAAAAGACATCTTCTTATAGAGCAGCCTAATATTACAGAGTGGCGGAGGAAATATTTGACAGAAATAAAAAAATACAGAAGTGAAAACCGCTATATATATTTCCTAGATGAGACATAAATTAACGCCAGTCACAATGTTAGCAAATGTCGGCAATCATCGTCGGAACCTGGAATTCACATGGACATTAGGAAAGGACGACGCTTGGTAATTGTTCACGCTGGATGTCGAAATGGCTTAGTGCAAGGTGCATTGACTATATTTAAATCAGATGCTAAGACTGGCGACTACCATGGTGGCATGAACGGGCCTACTTTTTAAGTGGGTGGATGAAAAGTTGAAAGATAAGCTGCTGCCGAATTCTGTAGTTATGATAGATAACGCGTCTAACCACAGCGTTCAAGTTGATAAGAAACCGACCGTGACAAACCTCAAAACGACAAACCGGAAAACGAATACTGGGATCGCGACAACCGTTTCGAAAATATTATTGACCCCGTAATAATAAATTTGCAGGATGACAATGATTCAAGTTCCGGTAGCGAAATGGAAGATGAAGTTGAAACAGAAGCTATGTCAGAATAGTCACTGTAGTTTTATATAACTAGTAGCTTATGTTTTTTTTGATTTTTCGAACTGATTCTGTTTTTAAATTCTCGAAACGTTTTATTTTTCCAATAATTACACATTAATTTCACTTATATTGATTTTTTTATTTGTGCTTACCTAAAAATCGTATTGAACCATAATAAGAATTGGATATATATTGTACTTCGATATCTTAAGATCTATCCGACAGTATGAATCTCTAGTGAGTCCATGATCTTTCCTGCCCGCATCCCGCCTCCCCGCGCATACCCAAGGCGCGGTACAGCGGTGTTGGTCTGACTATAGAATAAGAATGGCTAATTCGCACACATTTCTGTAAATTTTAAAATCGCTACACTTCACTAGGTACATAATTATTATAAAACAAAGTCCCCCGCCGCGTCTGTCTGTCTGTATGTTCGCGATAATCTCAAAAACTACTGAACAGATTTTCATGCGGTTTTCACCATCAGTTAGAAAAAAAATCATGGAAGATTATTATGTATAATAATTACTGGTTAATGATTTACGGGTGTTACAAAAAACTCACATAAACCGAAGCGAAGCGAAGGCGGACCGCTAGTGTTAGATAATACTGAAAAAATATTTGTTTTGATGATACATGTCCAGAAAAATCCTCAAGAATTAGAATATCCACTAATTCTTGAGGATATTTATCATTATCAGATTAGAAACATTTTAGCTCTATATTTTTCTATTAGAAATGTTTTCTGGACATGTATGAAATGACGTGAAAAAATATCTTGCATGAGTTCAAAATTACCTTGAAATACAGATAAAAAGGATACTCAAATTCAAATATATTAAGGGGTATGGTAGAATCTAAGGTATTCACAGCCCCCGAGAAGAAGTCATCGGCATCATATTCTGTTAGTATGCTTTCTTCTTCCACGTCCTCGTCTTCAGCCTCAGGTTCCACTCCCCCTTCTTCTTCTAAAACGGGTAGTTGAAGAGTGCATTTAGAAATTATTATCATAATCTATATTAAGAAGTCAGAAACAAATTTGTAGGAGGAGATATTTAGTATCTATTGGCTGTTCTAACAAATTGACGAAATGTCTGGCCTAGTTGGTAGTGAGTCTATCTGCCGAAGCTAGTAGGTATTCCTGAGGGCCCTGCCAAGATGCACTACGCTAACAAACGTTTCTATTCGTTTCGTTTTTAACCAGTCACGTCACTGGTAGATCACGTGACTTTTCGTATCATGTCATCTACCAGTGACGCGATTGGTTTAAAAACGAAACTAATAGAAACGCTAGTTAGCGTAGTGCATCTTGGCAGGGCCCTCTGGTACGTTTCCCAGTATGGGCAAATATTTGGCCCCGAGTCTTGGATGTTTCCTAGGTATTAAAGTATGTATTTCTCTATATAAATATGTTTATTGCTTTATAGCACCCCATAGGACAATATTGCACTGTTGCACTTGTCGACACGTAGAAAAATTGTTGTCATGCTCGCTGTAGGTATAGGTAGTCTGTCCCAATTGAAATTGGCAAAGATGTAAACAAAACCAAACGAACCAATGTACCATTATTACTAGATAATCACGTGCTTTTAAAGATCAAGTTTTTTATTTTTTTTATCTATTTATAGAAAAAATAAATGTAATTACATAACAGTTCCAGCGGGCGAAAACTGAACACAGTTTATCTGCCGCTGGGGTCACACGGTATATTCTTATATTTCTACTTGATGTGTGTGTTGTGTGGTCTTACGAATGATTTATACACTTGATCTTTACTTTCACATTAAGTTTAAGATTAAATAACCATTAATTACACGTACGTTATTTTAAATAAAACGCGCTTGATGAATATTTGAGGTAATGTGTCAAACAGTACTAATTTGTTTACATCTTTGGCAATTTAAATAAATAAATAAATAAAATAACTGTGTGGTTGCCGGCTTAGAATAGTACCACTCCATGCGTGGATGTCGTAAGAGTCGACTAAGGTAATAAAGGCTTGTAGTACTGTTAGGCGATGGGCTTGCAACCTGTCACTAATACACTGATAGGTAAACATCTTAGCCTGATTATGCAAAATGTGGTTACAGAATGAACAATAAGCTTTTAGAGTTGTTGGCAATTCTGTAGCTCTGGCTATCCCAAACTGGGAATAAAGGCGTGAGTTTATGTATGTATGTATGTAAATAAATAAAATAAAATAATATTGCCTTACACAGATACACAAACAAGAGAAGAGGAGAAGATACAATTATATAAAGACTTAAAAATATCCAGATATTAAAACCCTGACATACATCACATCACACATTCTTTAGTACATTCAATCGTCCAAGTACATTCAAATTTAGAGGTTATACACAGTTAAGATAAAACTAAAACTAAAACTAAAAAATATTATTATTAAATGAAATTATAACAGCACAAACACAACACAAAGGCAAAGGGCTCGGGCTCAGCATTGAGCTGTGCTTGTGCTTTAAAGACTTGTATCTTTTGAACCGTAGAAGATAGCGTGTAGCGCGGATTTAATGACAAATTAAAAAAGGAAGTGAAATAATAAAAAGGGTACCCATACAATAAACCTTTTAATACAACGCATTTTTATTTTTGTTGTATCGTAAAAACGGTAAAACATACACGCGTCAAATTTGGTATATAGTACAAAAAATCCTGAAAGAAAAAACATTTATTCACAACAATAACACACATAAATATAACATAAAAAATAGGTGTAGGTGTTGCGAAACGGTCTCAACTAAGCATGTGCTGGCAGTGAAGCCAACGCGCTGGTCTTCCGTTGGGACCGCTCGGTGAAAACACGTAAGCTGATACAGACATTACAAGTAATTTAAACAAACAAAACAAAAGCAAAATAAAAATAAAAATGAAACTACAATAATGAATAATAACGTGTATCAGTGGTTCATTAGAACAGGCAGCAGGGTAGGGTTGCCATCTCTAAAATATGGCAACCAGAACAAGACGCGTGAAAACCCCGGATTTTGGAGCCCAGAACCCGGACATGTCAACAGGTTTTTATGAAACTTAGTACTTATAATTAAAAACAGTTTAAAATGTCGCTCAGCGGCGCGGCGGCCCAAGACTTTATTTTTTTAAACCCGGACTACAAATGAAACCCCGCCCGGACGCTCCCCGGACGCCCTCTAAACTACGACAAATCCGCGGAAACCCGTACGGATGGCAACCCTAAGCAGGGGGGAAGGAAGGTCAGGGTGCTGGGAAGAAAAACAACAAATACTAAAAAATGGTCAAGCGTGAGTTGGGCTCGTGCTGATTCGATTCGAAATCAAATTCAAATTGGAATATAATAATACCTATTGTGCGGCCGTACGGAACCCTTGGTGCGCGAGTCCGGCTCGCACTTGACCGGTTTTTTAATTCATGGCGATTCCATAATGACTTCGCCAATGTTTGTACTTGTTTTTGTATATATTTGCTATCTAGACTAAATCCATACCGTTAACTGATAATTCCTCATCTGCATCAGCCATCGCCCTTTTTAAATTTTCGTACTTTCTAGAAAACCACGGTCACACCACAGCCAGCACTCCTAATATCACAGATTCTTTTAATATTGCCTACTAAACTATTTAATGACAAAACAATATTTACGTTGCTTGGTAACCGGATTGCCCGAATTTGGCGCCTCTTTTAGGGGTTGCTATATTAAAAGCAAATTATGGGCTATTTGCAATAAAAAGTACCTACTGCTTAAATCATCACCATAAAGCGGCAATTACACTGAGTCGTTCGCCGCATGTTGCATGCGGCGACCGCAAAAGTGTTAAGAAAACGGTAGTCGGCCGCATTCGCCGAGCGACAGCTGCAACCGCCTAATCAGGTGACCGAAGTAGTGCAAATACGGCGTCTGCACGGGTAGCACAAGCTGTATATTCTGGCTTGTCGCTCAGTGCGTCTCTATCGTTACAGACTAGAAAGAAAGGGAGATCCGAGCGACAAACAAGTCGCGGACATCATGTGCTTGCCGTGCTGTCGGCCTAATTAGGTCACCAATTGCGGCGAACGCAGATCATTCGATAAAGTAAAACCTGTGTGCAAACGTACTCATGATTATCGTTGGCATTGGCCACTTATATTTGAAGTTGTCATAAATAACAAACGTCAGACGTACGTACAGTCAGCATCAAAAGTAGCTAAGCAGAATAACATGCTCAAAATGATCTAGACACGACGTATATCTCTTGATAATAGAGTCGAGTGCAGATCATTTTGACCTCTTCGGTTACGTAGCTACTTCTGCTGCTGACTGTACATGCTTATATGTACATAATTATAAAGTTAATATGGTTAGGGTGTATATCTGTAGTTTTGAAATAAGGCAGTAGGTACCTTACCTGTAATATTGAATAGATAAGTACTTATTCGGTTTTTCAAGAAAGTTTATTCGAGAAGTTACCACCACCGCCACCGTAGTAGGCGCGGACAGACTAATTTAAATACGACGTTCGTTGGCCGAAGTAGTTTAAACAAGTTCGGCGACCGCATTAGGTGAACGACTCAATGTAATCGGCGCTTAATCATCATTTCAGGCGAAAGACTTTCCCCAAGTTCACTTACCGGTCGATACAAATTAGAATGTCCCTGTCGGCCTAGTCTGGCCTATACCTACTTAGTATTTATGCTTACATTTAAACCAATGTGGGACCGAAAGAGATTGAGTGTGAGACCTCCATGAGTTGCAATAACGAAGCAAATAGAACAATTACCTGGAATTCGGGTATTATTCGGGATGTATTGATTCTCTGTGCCTTTATCGCGAGCCACCTTTCCACTGCAACTCACGGGCAGCGTGGGTCGCGGTTGTGCTTTGCCCGCCACGCGCGCTAGCCTGTGCGTGGCAGGCACTTCGGAACAGACCACGCGTGTATCAGTGACGTCATTTCGTGCGCAGCGTGCTCCTGCACTACTGTGGAAGTATCTACCTACATTTTCATACAAAGCGTTTTTGTACCCACGTGTGTAGCTTGACCGTGCGCAGCAGTGGGGCTCCGGCTTTATGAATCTAGTTATTATAGTAGTTTGCGTTATTCCAATTTGTTTAATAGCGTATAACTTAATATATTTATTTTAATTATTTTATGTCAAAAAAACGCCATTAATATTTTTGCTTGAACTACCTACAATAAAACAAAACGAAAAAACTTTTTTATTTGTTTAATTCTGCAAAATATTAAATAAAAGGTTCTACCTTACATATAGTAGGTAATTAAAGTTATCCTGTTAACGATTTAGCCTTAAATTTTATTTATAAAAACGCGTTTTTATTTTTTTTACCTTGTTCAGGTCATGGAAAGTGTTTAATTGTTTGGAAAGCTAATTTCAAATAGGTGACATGATTCAAGAAAAAACCGCTGTTTAGATTTCTTGCAAGGTTCAAATCTAAAAGCCCCCCACTAAGGGCCGAATTCACCAACAATTAAACGGACGATTAGCAGTTTAACGGGTGCCAAATGTATTGATTTACAGCTGATTAAGACTTAACCGACCGTTTAATTGTTGATGAACTCGGTCCTAATACTCGTAATATCATATTTTCTCTTTTGGGGTTCGCGATAATGGTGAAGGTGCTGGAAACCATTCTCGTTTATTTTAAATTAGGTCTATTTCGAGATGATCTCGGGGCCAATTCTTGTGATTTTGAGATCGGTTCGAATTCGAGGTAATAATAATAAATATCAGAGACCCGTTTCACGAAGCTACAAGTTACAAATTACAAGCGGAAGTCTCTTTCTAACTCGTTTTGCTAGAAAGAGAGTTCCGCTTGTAATTTGTAACTTGTGGCTTCGAGAAACGGGCCTCAGGTGACAATGTCACACCAATTGACAACAATTCATAATTATGTGCTAAGGTAGTAAAATAAAATACCGTTTGTAGATTTTACACTGCTGATTACAGTAAAAATATTTTTGGATTTTTTTATGCAGTTATTTTTTTATATTTAGGAAAAACAGTAAAAAAAGTTGGATTGTGAATGTTAGGAATACACTTATTAGTCCATTTATTACCATAGGAATTGAAAAAAATATACAACTGTCATGTCCATTTTTCATCTGTCTGACGGATTACTTGATTATGGGGCATTGTTCAATCCCCCCTCTGTCCATGACATGGACTCCATGTGGCCTGGAGGAAGGCACCGCTGACCACATTATTTTGAACTGCCCGATCAGATCGGTTTCCCTATATGACATCCTACCCCCCTGTATTCGCAAGCCCATAAACCTTAAAACCCTCCTTTTCCTCTCATCATCTAATAAAAAAGTTCTACGTGCATTAATTAAATTCATAGGTAAAGAAAAAATTAAACTCTAGTTGCTTTGACCCGCTTTTGTCTCTCCCCAATTTCCATCTGTTCATTCGATCTGTATTGTCTTAAGTGTTTTGTTTTGTCTATATGTCTTGTGTATGTCTATTCCAGGTACACAACAAACACATGTAACTACAACCTCCATTTAGGACCAACATTTTAAAAATAAAAACTGGTCAAGCACGCTTCACACCAAGCTGCTGTCAGGTGTCATTGGCAGTAATGGTTGCTAATCTAAAAGCGACCGGTTGCCAAAAACAAAAAAATAGAATAGAATAGAATAGATTACTTGATTCTAACGACACGCATTCGATTCTCGTAATACTATTGTTTTGATATACGCTATTTAAAATGAAAGTGACTAACGGATTTGTAAAAGCGGATAGCCGCAATCTACCCAAAGTCGACGAATTTATGTTGTTACAGTTGTTATGGTTGACAAGTGACATGACAGTCATGACAGTCAGTTCTGTTTCTGTTTAAAGTTACTTTTTTTATTTTATATCATGCTAAGATCAGTATTCCTAACTTTGTATATTCGGTCTTTTTAATGACTATTTCTTTAATAAATTACTAACGACGAATTTAAGTTAAATAAAGAAAAACCGAGAAACACGGGTGGTCTAATTTTTAACCAGATTTTTTATAAACGCGAAAAACATAAATGCTTTTTGTTTTTTGAAATGTTGTCAATTGCCCTAGTCCCAAACTAAGCTTTAGGCTTGTACAATGGGTACTAACTAGATAACGATATAAATACTTCTAAAGAGAAATATATACTTAAATACATAGAAAACATCCATGGTTCGGGAACAAATATTCGCGCTCATCAGATATTCCGAAAAAATTGCGAATCTCGATTAAAAGTCATTTTTCGTATTCTCGTTATCTCACTATGATATATATGTTTGACTAGACAGCTTGAAGCCTTGAAGAGCCACCAATGAAACAGTGACTTACCATGTGAATTACAGTCTCGACTACTAAAGACCACACGTTTATTTGTCGATTGCTGTGAATAGACATAGGTATCTATAGTGAGATAACGAGAATAAGAAAAAATACTTCTAATCGAGATTCGCCATTTTTTTCGAGATATCTCTAATTCGAACCTATCTATCTCGAAGTGACGAGAGTTGCCCCCCACTATTGGCCCTACTGTCTATCTGTCACAGGTAAATGTCACTCTAAATGTCTGGATGTCGCTGTCAATCTAATGACTAGTAATGACACAACACATCTGCAATCTGCCTGCATCAACAAGTTATGGACTATGGACTATGAACTCAAAAACAATGACAATCATAATAATATTGCGGATGTAATATATCTTTACTTGCTAGTTTTTATTTTAACTAAAATATCCATATAAGTAACCAAGAAAATGTCTCAACCACACAGAGCAGCCGTGTTGAATCTTTACAAAACGGTTTGGTGCTATTCTATATTTTTGTTGAAATAAAATTTACTTGGATGTATTTTGATATGTTAATGTTTACTTGCAGTTACTATTCCTGGGTCGCGAGTGGCCTCAGGGTTATGATTTATTTAGAAAACGTCTGCACAAAGTATTTACGAAGAACAGCTGCGAAACGGACACGGCAAAAATTGAAACGATGGTCAAGCATGGCGAATTCGTTGTGAAGGAAATCGAGGCTTTGTATAAACTCAAAAAGTATCGTACAATGAAACGTAGGTATTATAACGATGACTGAACTGGTATTTGCCTATTATGTATGAATTGCTGTAATTATTTACCATTAGATGTAGGTGCTTATCAAATGTACTTGTTTCATAAATCTGTAGTATTCTTATGTCACCTAGATATTATTTTCTTTAGTTGCACATTCCCTAGTTTGTATGTTCAGTATACTTACTACTAGTATGAATTGGCCGTCTGTAATCTTCACTAAGATCTTTTTGTTAATACCAAACAAAAGGTAATTGAAAACTGCCCTCGTTCTTCAAACAGCACAGTGGGTTGAAAGGTTAAGGTTTAGGTTAAGTTTTAATGCAGAAAAGAAGATAGCAAAGTAGATAACAGATGGCCAAATCATATTTCCTGAACTATGGAATATTTCATCTGAGGCACAAGCTTTCTTTCTTTCAAGAAATTTACAAAAAAATGTACTTATGTATAAATAATGAAAATGCAGTCAGTCAGGATTTCTATTTTTGCCTTATGGCCTCCATACCTAGCCTTCTACAGTGCAGTTTTTAATTCCTTCATTTAAGGTTAGCCTAGGTGTACCTAAAAATGATTAATCTTTGCCCGTTCAGCATCTACCATGTACAGCGCTGCACTTATTTTAGTTGCTGCAGATTTAGTGATGTGAATATATTGTTGATATTGTATATTTTGATTAACTTTAAGAAAATAATGAAGTATGTAACTTATAGTCGGTATGTACCTCATAGTTAAATAATTGCATTGCTTTGGAGACCTTTTATTAGTTTATGTTTTGCTCAGCTCACAGCCAAATTGAGTGATAAAAAGCCTATAAATAAGATTTAAAGTGTTGAATAAACATGTAGAATTGATTGATAAGGAAGTTAGATAGATCAACAAGAAAAAACAACATATCTATGTAATTATGTATTATAGACATTCTTTATAGCTTACATAATTCATTACTAATATAAACTCTAGTTAAAATTATAATAGGTTTTAACTTTAACAAAAATCTAATATTTCTATAAACTGACATAATGCAACTTAACTCAATGAAGTTTTTTTAAAGTGGCGAGTGATATGACAAGTTTTATCAATTTCTATAAGTAATATACTATTGTATATATCTCATTAAATTATCATAATAACATGTTGATGAGTTTCAACAAACTCAGCAAGGAGAATACAATATGCAGTGCAATGATGAATATAAGGTAAACCCTGCTTTAATTTAGATCCAACAAAATATTACTTAAAAAAATAATATTTAAATGTTTGATTACATTTATACAATCCTAGTTCAGCAAATTTTAGTTTAAATTTTTTAACAAACAGCAATGAATATTACAACTGTTCAACACACCAATACCAACATGTACAATATTTAATTTTAAAGGTATTGAGAATAGTACACCTACTCGAAATAATGCAGACGGTTATAAGTGTCTACATTTATATAAGAAGAGACCAAAGACATTAACAGCATTGAAATATATATGTCTTGTCTATAGTCCCAAAAGTGTCTTTACATATTCTAGCGATTATTAACATATTTTGTGACAATTTGCCATAGGATTATAAAATTTCATTATTAAATAGCGCTGAATGTCCATATTGTCAATACTACTGAGCCGCCTGGTGGACTGGCACGGCGTCGCAATTATATTAGAATGGTTTCAACAGATTCACAAATTCATTATTGAACTAACTAAAAATATAGACAATGAACATTAACTAATCAAATTAACAGACACGCTCCTGGGTTATTTGTGAACAATGAATCTGTTGAAATCAGCTGTACACTATATTTATTGATATTAACAATAGTTATACTTATTGTTCACTGCTGAACAAGTCTATCCCTACTTGTTTCGTGTTGGTGCATCGCTAATGTACTTCAAGCCCATCTCGTTACTCCTATACATAGATATAAAGTGATTGTGAAATTTAACATGTGATTACATTATATACACAATAACACATACGTTTGAGATCAACAACAGTCAAGCTTTAGCTGAGTATAGTTACTTATATTTTGATTCACTTAAAATCAGAGAGTAATCTTAATGTTATTTTTAAATGTATACAGTCCGAAACTCAATACAATATGTAATTTACGAATTAAAAAAAAACTATCAATTCAAAGTTTAACCAGTCTAATAGCGTTTTATCATAAGGAATCAAAATTCTAACTATTTAACAATATAATATAATGTATATGATTGTGGTCTATATTAAGTTTGACTAGTTTCGATGATAACAATGTATTTGTCCTTGCCATATCCATCAGATTAAGAAAAAATTTGCCAAGAAACAAATTAAAAAAAAAATACGTAATCTGAAAAATAAATGATAAGGGATGGACGCCAACTCCGAATAGCACTTGATGAAAATTATTTCATGTCTTAAACTTAAGATATTCAATAGGCCTAATTGTTTCTCACAGAAAGAGAAATATTGAGACTAGGTTCTTTACCAATCAACGCCAATAATAAGCAAAACGTCTTTACAGCAGCTGGCCGAAACGTATGTTAAATGGGATTTCAATATATACTTTCTCGTCCCTAGAGGAACTTACAATAAAAGGGTATCAATACTATAACACTTACGATAGTAAAATAGAATGTTGTAAATTTAACATGATGTAACTTATTTACATAGTACGTCATAAAGATTTAAGTTTCTGGGCCGTGGGTCTCAGACCTGAATAAGTTCTCGCTCTTTTAAAAATACTTTTGTGTTGTAGGAATGTTGCGTATAGGTAGGTAATAACTTTCTTTTCTTTTAGAATATTTTTATTTCATAGAAATTCGAACCAAAATTTCAAAAAATGAAATGCGGTTTTCATTATGTTTTATACGCAACGAGATCTAATTGATCAACCTAAATTTGTCTTTGTTAAATGTTATTCGTAAAATATACGTAAAGAATATTTGTTTGTATAATTTGGCCATTAGCCAGTCACATATAAATTAAAAACCCCACGAAGCCCAGGAAAGATGGGCGATAATTTTTCAGTGCCGATGAAAACCAGGCTGAATTCCTATCAAAGTCAGACACATTTAGATTATATATTTCCTTTTGGATTAATGGAACTCTGGTTTGAACCGCCCCCGAAGAAGATAGTTTTGTAAAAACGCATTATACATATGCAGCAAAGATGTAAGATAATACATTTTACAAGTGCTTCGACCCGCAACGCAACCTGACAAACTAAGTAAATTAACTACTTACACAAAATTAATAGGTGCAGGCGTCATAAATTTAAACTGGGGGTGTTATTCCATAACACATACGGCGATAAGTTTCTACAGAACCACCTATAGAAAACACATTGGCCATAGAAGGAAGCAAAGGGAAGTACCGTCTAACAAACCCTACTCTTCAATCTACCCCATCCCTTTTCACGACAATTTACTTAGACGAGTATGTAGGAAGATGACTGAAAACATTTAGATATTATTTATAACTTAGCGGCTGTCGCCCTCGCGACTAGATATTGTTTTATTTAGTACCTAATACCCTCTGTCATGTCGCCCCTTTGAATTACTATGTAATACATTTGAATAGCTAGAATTCGAAATTAATTTAACACCCAAATTGTTCGCCGCCATGGGCATAATAGTTAATAAAAATTAATAATTCTAATATTAGGTACCTACTTTAGTTATTTCCGATTCTCGTGATATTTGCGTAATTAGCAAAATAGGTAAGTACTCAACTCAACTTATTGTACGAACTTAAAATACTCTTCGACTTGTAAGATGTTGTTCTAGTCTTCTTTTGAAAGTTGCAGTTCTTCATATCACTTTCACCGAACGTGTAGAATTGTTGAAATTCTGTAAAACAGTAAGCGTTCATTAGTAGGGTATTAGGTATCTGGAAGACCGAGCGTCTCTCGGGTTGACATGACTAGTTTTCTCGAAGATGACAACTTGACAGATCGATGTCTTGATCCGAGAAACCCCTAAATTCCACAATTTTCATCAAATTCTTTGGTGAAGTGGAATTGATGACGAAAACCACACATGGCCACCGGAATCTTACTGGTGTCAATTTCAAGCGTGGAAATAAGATTTCCCGATTAACATAGTTAACGATGCGACTATGATGAATAAAATTTCAATGGTTTAAAATATATAATGCACATGAATCTCCCGCAGCGTTGCTTGCGGCAAGCTTGAAATATCCTATAGTTTCTTATTCATTGAGATAGCGGGACTAGGTACATAACAGCATATTAAATACCATCGCTAAAAAGTACCCAACAAAAACATTTTTATGTAAAATGTTGCCAAGACGACCATATAGCTCGCACTGTGAAAAAGTTATCCGATTTCATGTAGACCCTGAGAGTTAGGGCGTGTAGGGTTAGAAGATTAACCCTACACGCCCTAACTCTACAAGCTCTAACTTCACAAATTCTACACCCTAGTCAAAATATGAGGTTCAATAAATCTTAGAATCAATAAAATCTAAAGTATAAGAGCTATAATATGCAATTAAAACTTTAGATGTTTAATAAGTTTAATATTGACACCATATCCCGAGAATTTCGTTTATCTGATATAATCCAAACCCTAGTTATGAGGGTTCAAAAAATCGATGAAGCGCTTCGAGAAAAGGTAGGTAGTGCCCGTCCGCTTTGGTTGACTCGTCTTGGCGAGGGCACGACCGTGTCCCCAGATAAAAATTTAATGATTTAAAAAACAATTAACCGCTTACAAAAATAAAACAAATGATACTTATTTATTTTTCTTTTTTATAGGTCAGTCAGTATCCCACAATATTTTTAACAAAAAGTAGACTTCAATTGGACTGACCTATGTGAGAACAACTTTGTGAGAACAAGTGACAAAAAATGCCCTCTACAGCAGATAAAAGGAACACTCACACCTGACGCGACACCTGACACCTGGGGCACGTTTTATAAAGCTACAAGTTACAATTTTAGAGTTCTAAACTGGCAACATTGCTCAATAGCTGGTCGTCATTGGTCGAGGTTGTGCCAAATGGAAAATTGTAACCTGTAAATTGTAATTTGTAGCTTTATAAAACAGGCCCCTGTTATCCCAGTTTAAATTATAACCCAGGAATAGGTAATTGTACTTCGATGAAGGATGTCCGGATGACTTCTCATCTTCCTTTTACTGTAGTTAACATTGTGAACAAGAAATAAAAAAATGTACCATTAGTTTAGTTTAGCCCGGCTTACCGCGTCGTCAATATAGGTTGGATTGTATGTACCTGTAGCGCCTTAATCCTTCTTTTCTCCATCATCGGGGTCCTTGAGCGTGTGCCACTGCGCGATGGGGCGCCGCGGGCTGGCCAGCATGTCGGACCAGTGGCGCAGCTCGGTGCCCGAGGCGTTGTAGCCCAGCACAACCTTCCCGATGGGCTCCGATGTGCCGATGCGGTCGTAATCCACCACCGTTACCACTAGATTCACTTTCTGCAGTCCGATCAACAACAAGTTTGATACACGGCAAGCATTGACCGTTCGTGCAGTCTGTTTTAGGGCAATTTCCATTAGGTACTAGCTACCTACCTCGCACACTTTTGTTGCCACTTTGAACTTTATTTATCAGCATAGGATTGGCATAAGCTGACGATCTATCGCGTCAGCCGCTTATCGTTGGTTAAACTAACATTTTTAACACTTAAGTAACTTTTGTAATGAGGAGCAAAATGCACCTATATTCTAAGTTGTTAAGGTTTATTTTGCTATATAATAAATTTGTTGGTTACGCGATTTCGCAGTATTATCGACGTTATGTCATTCACTCATTCATTTCATTTTTATCTATTTTCTAAAATCACTAACGTTAGCGTTATGCATCTTTTCTACGCTCCCAGATACCAAAAGTGTGAGTGGTTGATTACCAATGGAAATAGCACCTGTATTGCGCAATATGATTATAGAAGCGTAGCATGACATGGAACCACACGCGATCCCTTGAACTATCCAGTTTATTAGGATGCAGATGACGAAAGAAAATATTCTTAGTTTTAGATATAATCGCGAGAATGGGTTACAGAAATCAACGAACCGGGTGTGGTATGTAGGCCATAACTAATAAAAATATTACTTCATCTAGAAAATAAACAATGGCAATAAAAATAAAATTAATGTTAATATTATAATAACTATCATGTGATTTACATGTGAATTTGCATTAATCCGGTAAAATTTATCGAGCGCTGAAATTCAGTGAGGTTGTTTCGTTACTCTACCAATGTAGAGTAATCTTATAAAAATGATAAATTATATTTGACAGTCAAAGTAAATATAATTAGGTATTACATGAAATCGTTATAAACAAAAGCTTATTTATGTTCAAATACTTTAGGCGAAATAGATAATATGTTATTATAACACTTGTTTATGTCTCTAGGTTATGGGACGATTCAGTCACTAAATTCCAGCGCAGGATCACTAGACGGAGTTAATAAAGGTAGGTAAGTAAATGAATTTATTTGTGATACGAAAATAAGAAAATGCTACTACCTAATTGTATCACATACCTAGGTATGTTGCTATCATTCATGAGATTGTAAAATGATAGATTGACCACTAGACTTTGTACAAGTATTTAACAAAAAATAGTAAAATATATCTAGGTAAGTCAAAAAACTTGCTCATTCGACTTACCGGTGGAACACGCAAATTAAGTTCAACCAGTAGATGACACGCAGAATTTAAAATATAAACATTTAAAATTTGTACTTGTGGTAATTAATCATGTTAATTCGGTGCCCGTTGTGACGTGTAATAAACACAAACAAACAATAACTGACCTACACGTAATAAATGTATAGGTACTGTGACTGTATCTAACCCAATTTGTTTTAACGAATCTTGCTTTTATGTCTTACGTAGTTAATCATTATGTTGACGTTAAATTATTTTTTACTAATTAGTATAATTAGAGCAACTATAATGGGCTTTGTTTTACAAACTGAAATAAAGAGAGGCCATTTTCAACTTTATTGAATATATACCTATTGAACTTTTACGTTAGGTTCAGTTATTTACCAATTGTTAGTATAACCATATCATGCTCATGCAACTACTGGTGTGTGTTGTGAGAAAACTTACCGTAGGTAAAAAAACGTATGTTTAAATATTATATAAGAAAGGATTAAAGTGTTAAGCTGAAAGTAGATGCAGAAGAAGTACGAAGGACTGGATTCCTTAAACCATAAGTTATTACAATTTGAAGTCACCAAATTGTAATGCAGTTACGAGGGGAGATTAACACCACTTTTAGGTTACAGTATAGACAAAAGAGATTAATATTTAAAACCAAATTGTTTAGACTTACGTGTAAATGATACCTTTATCTGAGACTCCTGTTACAAGTAAAGGTGGACATTTTTCTGTCAGTAATTCTAAAAAAATGGTTTTAAAAGAAGGACCCAGGTATTAGGAAAAGAGGAAATCAAGAGGACTAGGTAAGATCATGAACGCATACCAGGATATAGACACAAAACATGTAGAGATTACTACATCAATCTAGCTAGCATCACAAGCAACATCATTAACAAAGTATGTGTAGTTAAAATGCAAGTCACAATTTTCTTTTTAATCTGAACATAAATTTGTATAGGGTTGTAAGGCGATGGCTTATACATATGTATGATAGTTATTATCTGCATAGTTGTATCATAAGCACGTCGCCAAAAATTTACTAATTGTTGTTATTCGTACATAGGTACTTATATCAAATTTGCATTGTCCATTGTTTTTGTTAAGCATATCTTTGTTCAGTATATGTTTATAAAAAGTACAATGCTTGTATAACTTAGCAACGAAATACGTAAAACAAGTGGAAAGCAAATTTAGTCAAGTCCATGTTAGGAGTAGGATTGGCATGGATGCAAGTGGTGTGTGTATCCGTATTCTCACAACAATGACACAACATCAAATTGCGCACGGACGCTTAGACAACTTATTAATGCAGTAGTCTGGGAAATCGACTGGTGGATGCATTTATCATAAATTGTCTAAGCTGTAAGCGCTACGACATCGAATTTCGTTCCAATCTCGGCTCGCACCTGTATTTGTTCGAATGGTACTTCAAAAGTAAATGACTCGTTGTAATAGGGATTCAGTGTGCATTTCTTGATGCTTGTTTTCTTCTTCTTGAGACGTTTGCCATTTTGCATGAGTGCTATCTTTACGTACGGATCTGTAGCGGTCGCCCATTGATGCAGTATATGGAAAAGAAAGAAATTGCATTACAAATGTTGATAATTAATAATGTATCACTATCTAGTGATTTGGTGGGATGAAAGTACAAGTAGAATGCAAAAGGTTATGACCTTTGTGTTTCCAAATGAAATTGCAGATATACTACCTACTTTATTGTATAAAAGCGTGATAAAGTTATTAAATGTAGTGTAAATGAAGTGTAGCGTCACTATTTTTCTAATGGAACGTATGTAAATACTAGATTGTAGCGACATGAACACAAAAATAGTTGTTTTAGGATCATGCTTAATTGAAAACCATAGGTATTTTGAGGTCTATCACAAGTATAATTGTTACGCTATTATTAAAAGCACGAAATATAAAATTAAATTTACCCTAAACCTCCTGTGGAATTAGATGATGTATCAGTGCTTGTCGGTTTAGTCTATAACAATGTATAGGTACATAGAAATAGTATTAAAATTTCGTTGACGTTACCTGATAGGCCACCGACGTCCATTTTCTTTAAGTTCTTAGCTTCCAAAATAACCACAGTGAGTTTGCCAGCCGTCGGTACATATCGCAGGGAGAAACATATGTCTCCCAACTTGTTGTCCTGCAAAATGGATCGGCACATCAGGAAGAGAACCCCGCCTTAGATTTATATTTAAAGAAATATTTATAATCATGAAAAGACCAACAACTTTACTGTTCGTCCCTTATGGGATAAGACGCAATATAAGAAAAATGTAATAACGATGTAAGTGTAATACTGATGCAAAAGCTCGAATTTACTGCACTAGGGTATTTCCGAATTGAAAAATAATAAACACACATTGTAGGTACTTTCTGTCAGAAGTTGGAAATATTGGTCAGTTGGATGTGAGTATGGAAGATAAACGGAGGAAAAGATGTGTTAGGGATATAGCATCCAGAGATTGGGTTTGAAAAGCTGTTTGATTAACACAATAACGTATACGGCCTTAAACACGCGGCAAAGGGGCTTTACACTTTGGTATACATTCAACCAAACAAACGGAACATAACAGTAGCTTCGTGTAGTTACCTAGAAGCGTTTAATTCATGGTTTTGGTTCATCGATACAGAATTTCAGAACAACGAGTTATTTGCTTCAATTCTTTGTAAAATGCCTAATTCTATTTCTAAAGACCTTGATGTAATTACTTAGTAGGTAGTTTAGTTACGTAGTAATTTACTTAATATTGGAAATTACATTATTCAATGTCATATAATCATAACGAATTCACATTATGATTGTCAATATAAAGTATCTTGTATATGGATATGCTATGATATTTATACTGTTAAGCAATATAACTTTAAACTATTTTGAAGCGTATTTTTGTTACACTCAGTAGAGTCCCATGTAATACGCCTTCGGTATTCATTTTAACGTGGTTAAGTAATTTTTTTAGCCTGTGTACGTATTATCATACGTGCAGTAGGCTTGTAAAGGTATTATTTTTGATTGAAATGTATATATATAACAACGATATCAAAGCTGAATTAAAGCAAAACTCGTGTGTGCCTCAAATGTTAGGCTCAGTGTTATACTGAAAGGCTGTGTCGACGGCACGTGCTTAGGACGCGGCCTACACACGGCGGAAATGTAGCCTCAGAACGGAGATTGCATCTAGTCATACGGACACGTACTTGACGAACACTCTCATTGCGTTACATAATAACGTTTTGGCACATATAATTCATCTAAGGTAAAATAAAAATAAATAATAGGTACATATATAATTAGTAACATACTCGGGACTCTATGAGACAAAACACAAAACACCAACGATCAGAGCAATACATGAAGCAAGGAATCCGCTGAAATAATAAATAATACTTATATTCGTAACAAGTGTAGGATCTTTATTACGATCTGTTGCCGAAATGAAGCCAATAGTTATTTTTGTTAACACCCAGCTCAGACCAAAATGTGACCTACTCACCTCAACTAACGCATCCCTATTAAATTGTATCTTGTATCTGTGTTGACTAATCTGTTTGAAAGACTAGCCATTTTAGAAACAGATCGCAATTAGCTAAGAAACTGGTACAAAACATACATAAATATACATAAATTACAACAAACATACACACAAGAAAGAAACTTTGTAGTACAAATTAGTCATAATTTTAGTAATAGGTAAGTATATTAAGAAAATATAGTAGGTAATAATAATGTACGGACGTTTCTTTCTTTAGTTTAGAACAGGTTTTCAGGCACACGTATTTTATTCATAGCCACAGTCATATACGTGACTCTATCACGCTTAGGCGATTTAACACAAATAGCGGAGATCTAATCTTAAAGCTCATTAGAGACACGTGCGTTTGAGGACAGTTTCAGCAAAAAGAAACGTTTGAATATTATAATTGTAAAGATGTTTTGAAGTATGCCTCTTGGAATCGTTTCACCCCAACTTTGATGTCGGTTGAGTGTCTTGTTTTACATTTTTTATTGATTCAATTACTTTATTATATCCACAAACACACATGGCGTAATGCACTACTAAATATGTGAGGAAAGATCAGGTACAAAGTCGATTGACAAAACAGAGCTGGTACTCGAGAAAAGTTGTTTATTGTTCAACTTGCAACAAACAAGCAGTAACATCACATCATCCGAGTTCAGTCATAGGTAAATAATCGATTTAAGTTTATAAATTTTAGGTTTCCCTTTTTACGGTAGGAAAGATTCGAAAAGCTTTTGGCGCTGTTGTTTGTGAACAAATTATTAACATTATCGTTGCTTTGAACCCGATCCTTATCATATTCATGCACATTAATACTTATATAAGTTGGCATTGTGTAAGACATGATTCCATCTTCATCGGATAAAATGGACCTGTAACATAATATTTGCAGAATAGTTTAGGTTATCATTCGATATCTCAATTTGAAGGATGATTGCAACACATGTAAGTTTTGTTATTTTAAATGTAAAAAAGTGTTGCAACGAGGGTTTATACTTCTTGCCGTTTACTTACACTTTTTACATAGTGTGTAAGGGTAAAAAAATATCTTAAGAGTTTTTTCTTCTGTTAACTTTTTTGACAAAAGAATGCAAGTTAAAATAATAATTTAAGGGGTTGTAATATAACAGCAATAGATATAATAAATATTTAACGACATAGCCAATTATTTTAGTGCTAATCGCAATTTTACAACACAACGTTTGCCATTTCCCGTCGACTTGTTACATTTCGGGATATACCTAATAAACACTACAATTTTAAAAATTTTGTTTTTTAAATGTAACATGTCGTCGCGTCTAGGCAAAATATTTCAAAATATTCCAGCCACAAGTACAATAACAGAAGACGAACATGCAACATTCCCCAGCCGCAATACAAAACCAAAACAAAGTGTTGGATGGAACAAATGAAAGAAAATAATATGGTACGACGGGTGATATCAGGTACGGGTGAATCTTACAGAATTAGAGGTGTGGGTAAAATGTAGGTAACGATGCGCCCTAACGTCTTACAACAAACCTAGCGCCGAACGATCCGAAGGTGTCTCTGGCCGAGTCTCAACGATTAGTTCAATGTACAAGTAACAATATTTATATCGCTCGAGTAAAAACGTGTTCAAATTGCAACTCCAAATATATTTTGATGTGTTTCAAAATAATACTTACGTGAATGATCATTTCGGTTTGAAGCGGCATGCAAGATTGTTCAGGACACAATCAAACACAGCCAAGCAGAGCAGAGAAAATATGGAGAAAAAGAGAAAAACCAAGTAAATACATTTCTGCTGTCGAAATCAATTTTATCAGAAAAATAAATGACGAATCAATCCACGGCGAGGTGCCTTGACTCTTCGGCAGTGACAACGGTTAAGCAAAAATGTTTTTGTAAATAAATTTAAGTAAGAATTGCTTAATGAAGTAGGATTGCTCTGTCAAGGTTCCTCTTATAAAAAAGTGCAGTAAGATTAAAAAAATGTAGATCATCCTTTCAATGAGTAATCGGCGATTTATTTTTATTCTGTAGAAACTTAGTCCATGTGTATCCATGAGTAGTAACTTATGCCACACTCATTAAAAGGGAATAAGAATTTAATAAAATTATGCCATTCTGTCAAAACACAATTATTTTTATAATGTTTTGGCAGTCTAGCCTAAGCTAAGAAAAACAATAAAATAATCTCGTTAATTGTCGTATGATTACTGATGAGATGTACCTTGTATTGGTAAACTTATTCCTATTTCAAGTACGATGGCGACCTGGCAGATTTATGTGTGCTAACATGTCGCTATGTGTATCCTACGTCAGAGTTGGCTGTTGATGTGACCTGGGTGTAGTGGTTAACTTTGTTAACTTGACCAATCATTTTCTTTTAAATTGTCACAATGAAACAATGTGCCTATTGAAAACAATTGCTTTCAAATCATTATACAAATATATGAACCCCCTTGAAATACCAACATAGAAGTAGACTTAGGCGGACTTGCGCGGACCAGAGTTAACCCTTAACCCAGAGTTAAGCGTCTACTTTTGTACGTGGTTTGCCGCCTAACCTCGGGTTAAGACGCTAACTCCGGTCCGCGCAAGTGGGCCTTAGATATGTAACACGGTGTCTGCCCTCTGCATTGGACTCTATATCTTCTAAAAGTTCAAATAAAAGAAGTCATTTCCCTGTGGTTAAGGGAAATGCTGAAATAATATTTCAGAGACAGGAAACTTTAGAAAACTTAAAATACCTGTAAAATAGAGAAGAGCGGAAATTAATGTTAAAATCAATCATTATTGATCGAATGAAAGAGGTCATAATTGTAGCGGTGTTTTCCGTTGTACGGATCGTGATCGGAATGTTCAGTTCCTAGTGACACTTGTGTTATTGGAACGAGAGTCACGGAGGGTGATCGTCTCGGATGGGTGGTGTGAGTGCGCGCACCTGCCCCCCCTCGCCCTCCACGCTCTGCAGCTCGCGCCACTCCTCGATGGTCTGCGCCAGGTCCACCTGACACAGCGGTACCTTCACTTCGCCGATCTGGTCGTGCTTGGAGAACCGATCGAAGTCGAAGATTGCGAACACTAGCGTTTTGTTCATTGCGTCGGCATAGGGTACACTCTGGATAGAAATACATTTAGTTATTTATAAGCGATACAGGTACACGATCTTATTATTAAAATGTTTAAGATTATAACATTATTTATGGTCACCCACGCGCTTTGCTATTTATATGAAAACTATAAATAGAACAAATTGTTGATTTAAAATAATAACTTTGCTTGAAATGCTCTATAATTTTGAGTTAACAATGTTAATGAATTAAACATAAACTGCCTCATAATTTTCCTTGTATTAGGAGTTTATAGCACCGCGTCCAATTTTGAGTACATTAATTATAGTAGGTACCTTTTTAGATATTAATAGTTTTTTGGATTTCGTGCGTAATGGTTTTCTCAAATAGACATCAGATTCATAACTAAATAAGGATGTACTGGCCATCTTAAAATCTCGATTCCTATATTGTCCACTTTATCCTAAACGGATGCTGAACGCGAATGCTCTTAATACATTAAGGATCAGTAAAGTTTGTTTAAAACGTCCACATTACATTACATTGACTACCACTTAATCGTTTATTCCCCGAACGTATTCCTTTCTTATTCCTACCTTAAAAACGAAGGCTACATATAAACGTATTCCTACCTTAAAAACAAAGGTTTCATTGAACACGGGGCTGAGAGTTTTCCGATGGACCTTGGTCTCAAACTTCTTCTTCTTGTCAGGCAGGAGGTAGACTTTGACGTAGGGGTCAGACGTACCCCCCATATCCAACGCGGGAAGGTCTTCCGCTTTAATGACGGTCACAGAAAGGCTGTTGCTGTTAAAATCGTACTCCAGCTGAAAAATAAAATATGAGTTTACACCTATCGCCTTTTAAAATAGATGCAAATCTAAGATAATCAATGAATCAAATTAATTTAGGTAAAAAAAACGTATAATTTGATTACGCTCATAGTGTCAGGTTTCGTTGACAAGATGAGAGCTTACTTACTGTAAACGTCATTGAATACAGCGATAAAATGAAATGTGACGTGATCACGAACTTCGTTATAATGTTAATGTAGGTATACTCGGGTTTTTCATGAATTATTATATCTCAACAAAGATGAATCGGAACGAAATGCCATGGTATGTATGTACATGAGTAACATTAGCATCATACCACACCGCAGCTACCAGACCTCGCTCCGAGCGTCATCCCGCGTCACGCACCTTATAGAGTAGTTTCCCTAGCTTCTGCTCTTCCTTCTTGGAGTCGCCGTCGTCGGGCTCCTCAGCGTTTTCGGTCAGCTCCTCCATGTCCGGCTGAACCTACATGCACGTCCCGCGGCAAATTTCACATGAAAATCATATTTCTTATAAATAGCATGAACCTTTTGATGACCTGTGTTGCGTTGCATTGGATAAATTCATTTATTATTACGAGTATCTATAATATAAAAGGTTGCTAATATAGTATCATCCTAAATAAAATGAATAGGTACGTATTCAGCGTGCAAGGCTAACCGAAGATAAAATTTAACAGTTGATAAAATAAAATGATTTTACATTCTTATATGTACACCATCATCATCAATCATAACTTAAGAGGATTGTGAATCTGAGAATTTCAATACAAAATACGATAACGTTCCTCTCCCCTTAAACCAAGTCCGATTTTTGAATAAGGTGTATTATGAAAAATTTGATTTGTAGTTTTGTACGTTTTCCTTAAATGAAATATTTCTTGGAAAAATAGCGGAAAATATTCAAAAATCGGACCATAGAAAATGAAAAGACTAAGAAATGGGACTTTATTTTGGGGATGAGAAACGTTATCGCCCGGTGATAAATTTGTAAGAATCCTCTTGAGGTGTACGCGCTTGTGGAGGCGCGCCGGTCCTCCCCGAACTTTGCTAGATTCTTGACATCTTGATATGGCGCAGTCTTAACTTAGGTAGGCCTAGGTATATTATGTAGGTAAGTGATCTATACTTCTATACTAATATTATAAAGAGGTAAAGTTTTTGACGTTGTATATAGGGGGTAATCTCTGGATCTACTGAAACGATTTTGAAAATTCTTTTACCAATAGAAAGCCACGTTATTTGTGTCATAGCTATAGGTATATCAACCCAAAAAAAAATTGCCCAAAGAAGTGGAAACGGGAACAGCTAGTTTAAAATAAAAGTGTCTTGTATTGACTCTATAATAAAACCACCCGTTGGTTAATAATAAACAGTGATCGGACATTCGGATGCCAATTGTCCAAAAGTTGACGAAATCCCGAAAATAGCTAAGTACTTAAATTTGGAGTCGGTTTCTTAAAATATTATTTTGACCGTGTATGTTCCGCAATACGGACTTTGTTTATATCATTACGAGAATGTAATAGGGCCGTTTCCAAAAACATTGTACATAGTTAAGGACAGTTAAAGCCTTAATTAAAATGCTTAATTTTTTTCCATTTCGTAACGAAAATTAATATATTTAAATCATTCGATTGTTAAAATGGCAATTGGCGTAAAGGACAATTTTACAGTACAATTTAGTTGTCCTTTACGCCAATTGTCATTTTAGCTTCGATTATGGTTAACTTTCGTTACGAAATGGAAAAAAGTTAAGGATTTTAATTGAGGCTTTAACTATGTACATCTTTTCTGAAAACGGCCCAATAATAGACATCAGTCAATTAGTAAATTTACATCCGATTCTACGATCTTCTTTAATTGAATGAAAAAGAGGTAAAAAAGTATAAATAGTACATAATACGCATGCTACATAACAAAATAGTTAATAAAAATAAATATCCATTTAGTTAGGTTGGCAGAATTTGTTAAACAAAAATTAACAAAATACATCAAAAGATTTATGGTTTATTACATTGTTTACCAACTGTGAAATTTTGTCTTTGCTAAGCCTTGCGTGAGAAAAGGATAGATATTGGCAGTTTTTGGCAGTTTTAAAATTATTTTAAGTAAGTACGACAAGGTTGGTAATGATATTTATAGTAAAGAACTTTAATTGTTAATTCACTTTTGAATCGTATCGCAGGAAGCAGGGTGAATATCGCAGGGAAACAACAAAACGCTGTAATTTCTTTTGTGTAACGCAATATACATTTTATGACTAATTTTTGTTACGCATTGGACAATGTTGACGTTTTCTTGATAAAGTTCTTAACTACGTATGTACCAAAATGAATCCAGTCCCTAATGAATATTGACGCAATTTCATTGTCGTGACTTGACTTTAAGTTATTGACTATTTATTGTAGATAGTAAACCCTTTCCTACGATTTATGAAACAATAAGTAAGAAAGAAGGAAATACAATTATTACAAATTAATCAAAAGAGCGCCTGCACCAACTTAATTACTCGTAGGTATCTTAAACTTGAGACAAACGGAACACAAGCATTTTGGTGGCGCTGCACCCTGATGCCAATAGGGGTCCACTTAGTGGATCCTTAATTAGTTATGATAGATGATGAATTATGCACGCTACTTATTCTGTTCTTAGAAAAAATTAAGCCTCCATCAAAAACAAACGGCTTGCGTTTTATTTTACAGTTAGTTGGATTAATTGGATTGAGAGTGCATAAATTCTCTCAACTGTTAAAATTCAAATTAAGAAAACTTTTACGTGATTTTTATGTATATTAAGAAGTCCGGTTTGGAGTTAAGTTGAAACAGATAGCGTTTACCTTCTCTTTGTACGCTGACCCGATGAGCTGGACGGACTTGAGGTCGACGACCCCCTTCATCCCCTTCTTGCCATCTTTGGAGCGTCGCTTGCGGAAGCATCGTCTGATGCAGCAGAAGCATACTCCGAGAACTACCACGGCCACACCTGTTTCACAAAGTTTGAGATTATGGAACGGAAAAATGGACAGAAATTATTACTTTGTGCTGCTCAATTCGGAACGTATCTATATCTAATATTAATAAATGCATACCAACGAGGATGGCAACCAGTTGCCACGTCTCCAAGTTCATCTTGCGAGCTAAATCCTTCGTCTGGTCCGAGAGGGACTCCGCGGTGGTGGAGGAGGCAGGCAGCGTCGGCTCGCCGGTGCCTCCCATCGCTGGAAAATAGACGATCAATCTTGATACGGTAGCTCATGGTACTATCGGTTATATATATTCCTGTAATATGTCGACGCGCTGGGCTAGCCTGGTAGTGACCCTGCCTATGAAGCTAGCGGTCCAGGGTTCAAATTACGGTAAGGGCAGATATTTTTCTGATGAGCGCGATAATTTTTTCCTTAGTCATGGATGTTTTCTATGTATTTAAGAATAGGTATATTTCTAGCATTGTAACGCGTGAATATAACACGCTATACATTAATATATTATTATAATAAACATTTTATATTATGTAAGATTCTAAATCTTATCATGTCGCATGCTTCGAAAATCTTAGAATTCCCTTCACAATATAACGTCACAAACATAGAAGCCGGTTTTGGGATTTTTGACTCCGCAGCTGCAGGTCATTTAGATACATTTCTTTTATCTTAATATTTTTTGCTAGACATAGTGTTAAATAACACTTTATGACGGGGTTTTCACAGTTCTTCGAAAGGAATGGTCTGCCTGCACGCAACATGTGCCAGAACCATTGTCAAGTGAGTAATAGCGATAAACTTAAAACAATATTTTATAGCCTTCTCGACCTTAGATTAGTAGATAAAAAAATAAAGGACTATCATCTTAGGATGCAACGAAATACAACCTTAAAACCATAGAACTTGGGGGCGGTAACATACATTTTCCTGTGTTATTATAGTTTGATTGGTTAAAATTAAGATAGTAAACTTAAGGAAGGAAGGGATTTTGTACCTTCGAGGAGAGTATCTGGAAGTTGAGAAGGATAGTTGATGACGAACCTAGGGACGAGACAGCCAATAGAGAAGCTAGTAAGATAGCTGTTGTGAGTAGTAGTTGTGAATTTAGTGAGCGGAAGGTTGTTTGTCTAGAACCTAGGGACAAGATAGTGTCGTGTATCAAGGTATCTGGAATACTCCCCAACTCCATGTGTCAAATTGACAGCAAAGGCTGAGGGAGATTTTGTCGGGGACACAACAATAACGACGCGTCCACGTTCCTAAGATATTATAAGGTGTTAGTTAAGATAATAAAAAGGTGTTAAAAGTTATAAGTGTTTCAATACATATTAGATAGCTAGTAGAGAAGCTAGGAAAGTAGTTGTTCAAGGATCTAAGTACGGACGTGTTTGGTTATACAAGTAGCTAGGCAGTGATTGTTTGAGTTTAGAGATTGTCTTAGTTTTATTGTTTGTCATTATAGTAAAAAATAGTTATGCGTGTATTGAAGATATGTGTGTGAATTGAAGAAAGTGTGTGTTAAATTACTAATGATCAGACAAAAATATTCATTGTACGACTGGATTAACGCGTTATCAATTTTCATTATTATTTCATATGTGTAAATGAAGGTGGAGTGCTACTTTTATCAACACTGTTATTTATTATTTATTGTTACATAACCGAAATACTTGGAAAGGTGGGAAGGAGGCCTTTGCCCTGCAGTGGGACATTCCGGGCTAGCAAAAAATATCTGTTTTTGATCATATTATTGATGAAACTAAACTACTATTTACTTTGCGCAAATTGTGGTTATAGAATTATCAACAAGTTTTTGAGATGTTTGTAATTCTGTAGCTCTGCCTACCCCATTCTGGGAACGAAGGCGTGAAATTATTTATTATTATTTTTATGAAACTAAATCTGTCAAAAATCATTATAAAGTTTTCCTTTATTGGCGAATCAACTATTCTTTGTAGTTACACTATTTTTTTCAAGTTTGTATGTCTTTTAACTATAAAGAAAAACTAAATGGACTTCCTTTAAAATATTGCGTGTTTTTACACAGATAAACAGTGAATTCTATGACCCGGTAGATATATTTATTAAACAATTAAAATGTCTTCTTTCACTGGTAACTTAGTGGACCATGTTGTCCCCGGTTTTGCATGAAAATAGTGGTTTGTCCCCTAAGTTACCAGTATTTTTGGCAAAAATATTATTCTGATTTGGATGGCACTGACAAAGATTTTTTTGATTAAAAATATAGTTTATACCGGGCTTTGGTTTAACAGTGTTGTATAATTAATACATACTTAAATGTACAAAGAATAGTTGACCCTTATTTAAGGTTGTTGCTAAAATAGCAGCAATGTTTACATTTTTTTTGTAACTGCTTGTACTAAAACGGCCTGACGATTTTGAAACAAAATGCGGAATCAATTTCTCGACCCGACCCTTAGGTCGCTCTAACTGTTAGAGTCTAACACAATCCAGAAACTTCATAATAAAAGGATATCGGATAAAATGCTTTATCTTGTAGGATTATTCTTTTAAACAGCTGCACCGAACAAGGTGCGACTTGCGCCCAAAAAGTAAAATGTCATTAGTGCGAGCTGACGGGTCAACCAGTGTATCTTGACGAGTTCGCCAGCGAGTTGTTTTTGAGAATACATATAGATTCTTCCACAGAAGAGACTATAGAACCCTGTCGCTGAAAACCGATGGTTAATTTTAGCGTTCCGAATTTCTTTCTCGTGACTGATGCTCAGGGCCAGATTATCTATAAAGCAGTGTAGGTAACTGCCCCCGCATTAGGGGCCCTGCGCAACGGAAAAAATATATTTTAGGAAGTTAGAAAGAAGCAAAGGGGCCCTGAGAATTGCATTGTCTAGGGGCTCCAACATGGCTGATCCGGCCCTGCTGACGCTGTCATTTTCTATGATAACTCAAGGATTAGAGCTGATGTTGTAGTATTATTAATCTTACATGTACTTTCGACCGACGTCGGCGTCGGCGCCGGCGATGGTGGGGAGGGCTCCACGGCGGCTTCGCCGGCCGCTTCGCGGCGCCATCGCTGCAGCAGCCGCTGGAGAGGCGACATTCCTGAAATAAACCCAACAGGTAAGAGCGAGTCAAGGCAAACCCATAATACTGTTAGAGGACGCCCACGACTTCGTACTCGTAAAATTAGTTTTATACAGGGTGGAATCGATAGTGGGATCCTAATAATATAGTTATGTAGGTGTTTAGATGTAGTATTCATACTGAATCACGCAATGATCAAAATTAAGTAATTTATTGTAAACTGTGTGGTCACCCTAACTGACAGAAAGAGATTTTTTAATATCCACGAAACAATTAAATAAATAATTGACAATGTCTGACTTGAATTGTCACTGTAACTGAAGTGTCATTAAAGTAAAATAATCTGAATAGAGAATATGATTCTAAAAATTGGGTAACCATGATTAACTTAATCGGTGATTCAGTTAGGGTAAAATTAAAAAAAAAATGCTTTTGTTTATTGTAACTAATACTGCTTGGAAATGGCCATCAATAACCGAGTCTGAAAAACTGGTTACTGATCACGTCTTCCGTCACGTCATCCTGTATATTTAGATTAGAGTTTTTATTTGTAATTTTTTTCAGACATGTATTGACAATTATTTATGCTTAGTCTTATTACTACAGTTACCTAATTAATGAATAAATGAAATGAATGGATTCACCAACCTTCTTAGGCAAATACTAAGTTTGTAAACCGTATGTTATATCACATAATTATTTGAAATATCCCACATCTAGTCGTCTATTCAAACAGAGCCTCTATTCTAGGCACTAAAAAACATATCGACTTTGACCTGTTATGGTATTGTTTTTTACTCGGCCGCCATTACTGTCAAGTAAATAAGAGCTATCAAAACTGTGACAATACGATAACAGGTCAAAGATGATATGGCTTGTACCACCTAGAATCTCGGCCCAGGGCATCTATTCGACACGGTAAAAACCATATCGATTTTGACCTGTTATCGTATTGTCAACGTTTTGATTGCTCTTATTTAAAAATAAATAAACAAATATCAGGGGACAATGTCACACTAATTGACATAGTCCCAAACTAAGCTCTAGGCTTGTACTATGGGTACTAGACAACGATATAAATATTTATATAGAGAAATATGTACTTATATACATAGAAAACATCCAAGACTCGGGAACAAATATTCGCGCTCATCACACAAATATCGGCCCTTACCGGGATTTGAACCCAGGGCCGCTAGCTTCGTAGGCAGGGTCACTACTAACTAGGCCAGCACGTCGTCAAATTTATTTACTTGACAGTAATGGCAACTGAGTTAAAAACCATACCATAACAGTTCAAATATGATATGGATTTTACCGCCTAGAATATAGGTGGACTGTCACATGCAAGAAGAGCACTTCTTAACTTTTTACCACATAGCTACCGTTGCATTCACATATCGTTATTACTTTAGAAAAAACTCGTATCTGATATTACGAGATGTATGACTTTGAACTTAATTTTCGTCACGTTTAGGTTTAAAATCGTCCGTCACGAAATATGTGAACGAGGTTTTTTCAAAGTAATGACGATATAGGTGTGTATAGGTGCCGTTAGATTCGCTGACATAGGCTATACTAATTAAGTCAAAGATGGTTAGTTGGCCATGAGAGGGGGAGGTTCATTTTATTATAACTTTATATAGCCGAAAATTTCAAAATATACTGTCGGGTTTTCAAAGCTTGCTTTTTAGTACACTTGTATCGTTAAATGAAATAGCTACCGATGTTATTTAATAAAGGGACTTTTAGAGGTTTTTTTACAAGCTCATAAATTATATCTAACTGACTGATGAATACTGGGTTGGGGCTTCAAGTGATGACAACAAACCAGTTGTCCACCAAATACTACTATACTATAAGTAAATATATAAGACATACTATTTCCCAGCGGTAATGACAATTACAGCCAATATGGATGAAGCGTCTAATAATATCGCTGTGAAACTTTGGATATCGGCCTTCGTTTAGCGAGTGACTGGATTTAAACCTATTTCTCAACGTGACGGAAATAGGTCTGGCTGGGTCAGACTTATTTGTTAACTAGGGTGATGGCCCCAGTTTTGAACACTTTAAGCTGACAGGTACCAATAATGGACACTTAATTAGTGAATTAATTAATGAAATAAGTGTATTCAGCATATAAAAAAGAACATACAAATCTGAAGAATAACACAACTGGGCCATTCTTCTTTTTGATGCCTAAGAAAACGTCCCTTAACGTGAACGTTTGTTTAAAGTAATAATTTTCAACAAAATTAGATGACATTAGAAATGCACACAATTTTCAGATATTGATCTACGTACCTGAATAATGTTTTATTCCAAATTGTGTGGGGTTGGCTAAAAAAAGGCTAAGATAGTAACGCAGTGGTAGTTATTTGCAAGGGGACGTGGGGACTGGTAACTCAGTGGTAATTTGAGCACAAAATTCTTGTTTTATATAAAAAAAGAACAAGAATAGCGCGTGAATTTACAGTAAAAGGAGAGACCTGGTTAAGACTTATCATGGGGCTCCTGTAAAATAATCTCAAGATATCTACGAATTTTTTAAATGGATCTTGAATTTTCATTTCTATTTTAGGCATCGAAAAGTAGAATGACGCAACTAACAATTTGCTAAAAAAGGTCGCCACTCAGCTTAGTGCCACGAAATATGCCAATGATATTCCATGACGCTGATTTTCAGTGACGCCTGAAGACCGAGGTGGTTGTTACTTATACATATATTTTTACATATAATTTACTGTTTTTTCATATTCGAACAGTTCAATTCCCGGTCAGGGCTGTTGAATTTTCAAAAATCCATAACTGCTTTATTTATTGTTTTCAAAAATAATAGTAAGTCTCTTTTGCGTAGAATTGGCTATTCCCAATATAGCATTCGTTTTGGCAGTTGCAGTCCATGTCGCATTCGTTTTTTTCCATCCTTTATATAAAATCAATTATTCTATGTAATCACTTTCTCGAAAACCGCGCTAACGATTTCGACGAAATTCGCAAAAATAATTGTGGGCGAAAAATCGATCTGCAAGTTGTCACCTTCGGGAAAATTCATTTTCAACCCGAGCAACGCTCGGTCTTCCAGGTACTAATTCTCTAAACATAAAAGTATGTTTTTCGTTGCCTAGTACCCATAGTACAAACCTACAACTTTTGGGACTAGGTCAAATGCGTTAGCGCTCTAACACAAAAATATTTTTAAGCTCTTTGTACGTACATAGGTAAAAAGTACAATAGTTCTTAAATCGACCATCGCCTTTGTATTTCTCTTTCACTCGCCGCTTTTTACCGAACTCTACCCGAACCCCAGACACTGTCAAGAGCTATTGCATATGTCCCGGTATAGGTATTTGATGGCGACCTTTTCACCTTTGACTAAATATACATCTGATCGCAGAAGCGCGTTGCTACGATCCGTTAGCGGCCTACGCCTGCTACGGTAACACTACGCGTAGGCCGCTACAAGATGAACAAAAATGAAATAAAGATGAGAAAGCATAATTCATGGTGGGCATCTTTTTTAGGGTTTCGTACTTGATAAATAGTCATCAACAGAATCGGATTATAAAATAGCTATGTTGATGTTGTCGTATGTCAAACCTTCAAGCTTCTTTGAATCGAAATTTAAAATACTTAGATATAGTATTTAAAGTTTAAACAGACTTTTAAAATACTTAGATATACATATTATTTAGTAAAAGTTGAGATGAGAAATGAGCAGCTAATTTAAAAATCAGCATGTTGCTACACCCGATACTGGACAGTACAATAAATTTATACGATATAATTTTTTCGATTTTGTTTTGCCTACCCCTCTGGGAAACGCGTCATTTAATGTATGTATATGTATAATTTGTTAGAAAGCGATGCTTTATGGATGATGTATCTTAAATTTTATTGTTTGGCCATCCAAAAGTGGTACGAAGTAAAATTTTTAATTTTATATAATCTGTACATATGAACTAGAAATTAGAATAACTAACTTGATAATTGCCAACAGGCTTCAAAGCAAACTAGACGAATTGCCTTGTCCATTTGAGCTTTCTTCGGAATCAGTAATAAATTTCTCACGAAATACAGATGCTCATTCTTCATGAAAATTGATACAACCAGCAGGCCTTTCGCGTAACTCACTCGCGATCGCGACCGGCTTCAAAACAAAACAATTGGTTTCATTTTGTATGCAGACAAGCCTTCGATTTTCAAAATGAAAACGATTCTGATTGCGAGTGTGTTACGCGAAAGGCCTGCTGGCAGCCAACCTACTGAGGTTTGACAAGTGTTGCGTATTGTCATAAAAAGGAAACTCTTTCAAGGTCATTTCATGTTTGTATGGCCAAACTCTAGTGACTCGCATAAGGTCTCGCTTTTAATTTATTTATTTTCGCAGTGTAGAATATCTGTTTACCTATGAATACACATTTTTCAAATAATTTGATGGTGCATTCATGTATGTAAACGCTTTTTTTTGTATTGAAGAGTATGAACAGTTTGAAATACTTACCCAATAATAAAAAATACTAGAAAAAATACTAGATGCAGTCTTCTAAAAGCGTGTTTGATACCTAATAGAAAGGATTAGGATCATTCTGAATGTTTTATGACAGTGGTTTGATCTAAATTTACATTTTCAACACAACAATTCTCATAAATAGAAAATGTATTTACTTAATATATTTGTACAAATTTCCCTTAATAGATTTTGAATACCGCAAGGCAGGAGAAAAGTAATTATCGTTCGTATTTAAATTATTGTATAATGGTTTACGAGATCTTATTTGTAACGATGCGAAGATATTTCATTCTTACTATTGAGACAAAGAAAGCACAAAATGAACATAAAGTGAAATACGTAAGGTGCTTCAACATCGACGTTACAAAGTTTAGTAGAAATCAATAATCAATTAAATCAATTGGTTCGTTGCAAAGAACTTAACGCGAGCCAGTTGAACGCTAAGTTAGAAACACGTTCGGTATGCGAGCACGAAGTTTTTTCGAGTTAACGTTAGCGTTACGTCAATTTGTAAGACAATTAAAACAGCGCCTCTTCGCCCTAAAACGTTGTACCTACTAATAGTAATAGTAGTAATAGTACTAAAATTTCCTAGCTGTTGACGTTGACTTTCGTGTCGTCATCGAATAGTAAAGGTGAACTTTACGTAATATGTATAGAAACGTGAGTGCGTTTTATGAGTTCGTCTACCGATAGATTCTGTAATAGTGTGTCTAGTTTACGTTTTCGAATAGTAAAGGCAATTCTATTCGATGACGTATGATTGAAATGTTCGTGCTCGAGCTACGATTGCCAATCAGGAGTTTTAATCCAATTTGCTCTTACATCGTCAGTTTTGTTGGCGATATGAAAGCTCTTGTCCACTTGACAATAAGAGCTACTATCATCCAATTAATTGCTACGGTAGATAAATGGTTAAAATTAAAAATCGTACCTCGCCCGGGACGATACGACTTGTGAGTACTTGAGTCTCCTATTTTTGATAAAATTACTTTTGGTTACGTTATTTTTGGCTACGCGCCTGTTTAAATGCATAATGATTTTGGGTTTCATATAGTTTACTACAAGAACTACAAGGGAGAGACCTACTTAGACCTACTTACGTCATGTCCGTCTGCCGGTCCGTCTGTCTACGTAAGTACTACGTCAAATCCATGATGACCTATTCGGATTACATTTAATTCAAATATAGATATTTAACTATAACTGCTATAAAAAATGACATAAATATGTCCTAATATTTTAGAAATAATGTTTTCAAGGCTGCTCTTGGTTTTATAAAAGTTTTTTTAATGATGTCCTATTAAATATTTAGTTAGGTTTGTGTATCAGACACAAACCTAACTAAATATAGCTAGTATATAGTTTGTATATCTTATACAACAGAACAATAGGTTGGAAAAAACCTACTTGTACCTTTACGTATAAAATTACTTTTTAAAATAAAAAAGGTTCCTAGAGTTAACTTCCGAAGTAAAAAGAGATAAAGGTAAAGATTAAATAGATGATTTATAAAGATTACATAATTTGTTGCAATTATACATTACCGATTACAATTACGGAACCCTACATTAAGTAGGTTTTGCCCGACACGTTCATAACAGAATTTTATTTGAATACTAGCTGTTCCCGTGCCCACTTCGTAGGGAAATTAACATTTTTTTGGGTTACTATATAACCTATGACACTCACAAATAATGTGGCTTTCTCTTGGTTAAAGAATTTTCAAAATCGGTTCAGTAGATCCAGAGATTACCCTTACAACGTCACAAACTTTACCTCTTTATAATATTAGTATAGATATTCATGGCTCACTTATCGTCATCCGAACCGTAACTATTTGATCATTATCTCGATACATAAATATTTAAAAAATGAAATGAAACAAAATATAAAGACAAATGAGATGGGCTGCCTATTCGATAATGCAGTTTTATGGTAAGAAAAGTGGTTTGGTACTGGGATTTCCGCGATAGTACTCAACAACAAGAAAATTTAAGACAGGAGTAGGTAGTAAGTACATGAGTTTTTTTTTTGTTTTTTTTTACACACAGCATTATTCATAGTTGGTTTATTCTTCAGCGTGGAAACTACGACCCAAACCGTCTCCGTGGACGGTGGCCCGAGCCAGTAGTGGCAAATAAATATAAACCTTAGTGGAACAGTTTAAGGTAGAAAGTTCAGACAGTCGATATGCTTATCGACTCTCGTTATCGAAAGTTCATATACTGGCGTGGTAAAACCAAACGCTTATTTTTCAACCAATTAAAAATGAAATATCACTGATATTGGAGTCACTAAACGGTTATAAAATATCATTATCTACCGCATTAAGTAAGTAGTAACTACACTTAACTACCTCAATGTACTTTTATGTCTGACGTCTTCATGCAAATCGATCGTAAATTTTATTACTAATCTCGAATAGCTTACAGTTAGTAAATAAACAGCCAGGTGCTTTGACTAACAGGCCGCAGTGAGAAAAATCGAAGTTCGAATTCAAACTATCATATGGTCGACTATACTTATACATATGAACTCTTTTATAACGGGATCGAGGTAGCGGAGTGTGGCCACTTATCTAGAGGGTACTAATTAATCGTCATAAGACCCGCTTTGAATAGCGTCAACTAAAGGTTTAATCTCTGTAAGTGACTGCCACTGAAAAATAACTGAAAAATAGGTACACCGACGGTGTTGGTACAAATATTAGCAGCTGAAGACCACTGACCTTCGTTTTCTTTCTCCACGCGAGTCAGGTAAGTATCTAGCGATCAATTCCTTATTGAGCAGCCACTGTTCACTCGAGTTTGGTTCATTTCTGTCGAATTAAATATTCGACTTGAGGCTTCGGTCGGTACTGAAAGCGGAATGGCGGAGGTGCGCGCGCAAACGATCGATGGACCTGCGCGATGCGCGGCCGACGGGTCCCGCGCCTCGCGACGTTTACGTCACACAATGCGTACATTGAAGAGTATGTTAGCCGCTGAATGGTCCTACCTGCTGACTTGACGTCGATCCAAGCCTAATTTTACAAACCTTGCCATTTTGCAACCTCAGTGGAGGTCCCAAGTGAAGTAAAAACACTGGGAGTATGTCCAGGAAATAAAAACGTAATGAGATTTAGGTCGGCGGAGGTGACTACTTATTTATGACTCCACCAATTAAACATGCTGTTCTTATATCAACTCCTGGTTGATGCATTTTGACAGCCGTAAAACCGCTAATCGTCAATTTATTTGTTCGTGGTTGCAAAAAGGCCAAATTTTTAGATCGCTAGTTAACTCGAATAATAGTCCAAATCTCTAAAAAATATTAACATTCATAATTTATTAATTATGTCTACTGCTATTATTATTACTAACTTCAGAAAAATCTACTGTTTCCTATCATTAACCCATGAAGTCCCTTCCTCCTTCCATACACCTAAATGTATTTTAACGAATCTTTCACCATATTATAAACAATTTATAGGCATAAAACATAAAACAAAAAATTGGAAAACATTCCACTAGAACAGGACAGCAAATCAAACTGCGAAAAAGGCAATTTTTCACCGCCTCAAATGCAAATTACATTATTCCGGTTAGAATTCAATTTGAGCCGCTCTATGGTAAGCAGCTATTATCGCCTAAGCATGAAACCCTTGATGAGCGAGTCTCACCCGCACTTGACCGGTATTTTTAATCTTCAGCGCGCATAATTATGGCGGTTTACGTACCCAAAGAGTGCCAACCACTTACCACTCTCGCTAAGGCTACGCCGCCCGTCCGCCCGTCTGCCTGCTTTTATGTCAAAAGCATTAATCTACCTATACGGCCGCATCGCGCCAAATATAATTGCAAACAAAAATATTTCATATGTAATCTTGGCACCTTACAATAGGGCTCACTAGTAGTTAGTTAGCAGTGATGCTGCTAGTACCAAATACTGAAACGGCTCAGGCTCGTTCTGTCTGTATCCTAAAATGTCTGCTTCTCAAAATGGCCCTCTTCCCACATTGTCAGTTTCCTGATTTATATTTCTTACTTTGTCTGTTTCCTCAAATATTTATTTCTCTTATTTGTAAGTTTCATATGATGTCTACTTCTTACATGCCTGTTTCCTGTAAAGTCCGATTGACATATTTTTCATTTTCCTAAAATGCCTGCTGCTCGTACTGACTTCTATAATGTCTGCTTCTCATATAGTACGTACGCTTCCTAGAGATCAATTTCCAACAACTTTCACATAGTATCTGCTACAGCTCAATAATTCTAACCATTTTTAATCCACTAAAAACAGGGCATTATGATAAGCGGACATTGTAGGAAAAGGGTTTGTAGAACACAAATAGTGGACATTACTTATACGAAACATACAATGTGGGAATTAGATATCATAATAGCAGACATTAACCATAGGAAGCAGGTTATTTTTGGAAGTGGACATTATAGGAAGTGAACATTTTAGGAAAGTGACATCATAGGGAACAAATAGCAGACATTATAGGAAAGGGACGTTTGTTGGAAGAAGGCCATTTTGACAAGCAGACATTTTAGGAAACGACAGAACGAACCTCAGCCTACTGAAGGTTCACAGGCACGCACGTCAATGATTTATTTAAAGCTAAGGTAATGATGGAAACAGATGGAAAAAGTCCTAGTAGTTACTACTGACAACAAACAGGTGGGAAAAGCCTGAATTATTCAAAAACTGTTCGATTTCTAACTTTGCACGTGTTGCAGTTTCATTTATAAATAGAAGACTCCATGAAGCCGTCTCGAGAGGCTGCGCCGCCGCGCCGCGGTGTCGCCGCCGCCCACGCACCGGTTTTAGCCCGTACCTACCGCGTCTAATAACCGAGGGCAGCGCTATAAACAACACTTAACACTATATTAAGACGCCTGCTCAACTAATTGTATGCTATAATTTGTTGGCAGCCTATTACCTTGGCCTACTGATGCTTTGCAGGACCAATAAACAATGAGAACCTAATTCTATCAGCTATTCGTTAGAATTTTTCATTTCTTTCTTTTCAACAGGTAAATTACAGCCCAAATTATAAGTCGATATAGCTCAGATAAATGTACTTAATGATAAGGCATGATAACGAAGTAGCTAGGTAATAAACGATGGCTAGAGTTGATGAGATCTTTAAGATGACTGAGAAAGTCAAATGAGTAGGATTGTATGGAACATAATTAAGACTTTTCGCTGTTCCTGTAGCAACTTTATACTGTATTCTATTTCGCCTTGAAATTAAAGGAAGTGTCGATGCCAGCAGCTCGATTATCGCTGTTTGTCGCAGCTCAGTCTGGTTGTTAATCGCTCCGCTGCTAAATTTAAGTCTGACATACTTTAGGTATTGTTATTTATCCTCGTAAGGCCCAACGTCATAAGTTTAGGATATTTGTCAAAGTGACTTTTGACTTCAGTTGAGCGACACAAGATTATTTTTCGAACAAACGAAATTTGACGTGGGCCTTCCGAGGTTAAAACCCCCGAGAAAAAGAGGGGTATTATATTATAAGTTGAACGTGTGTATCTGTGTATGTGTGTATGTGTGATTCTGTGTAGGTCTGTATCTGAATCTGCCCGTGGCATCGTAGCCTGACGCAGCTTTTTGAAAAGAAAGCTAGTTTAACCTTTAACTGACGAGGTACGTCTCACATACGTCATGACGATTATTTTGAACTCTATGTCGGCATGGCCTAAGTATTACTTTGAGAGTGCTGTGAAACCATGTCGTAAATTAAAGTTTAATCAGGATGGTTCTTAGCTAGGTTTTTTTAAAATCGGGTGAGCTGTTTAAGAGATATTGGCCCTGAGGGCCCTGCCAAGATGCATTGCGCTACTAACGTTTCTATTCGTTTCGTTTTTAAACCAATCGCGTCACTGGTAGATCACGCGACTTTTCGTATCACGTCATCTACCACCGACGCGATTGGTTTAAAAAATAATCGAATAGAATCGCTAGTTAGCGTAATGCATCTGGTCTAGGGCCTCTGAATGAAGGGATCGCCCTTATATCGGGGGTTTGTATCAATTATCTATTGCATCTGTTTTCTTTGTGGTAACTTAAAACTTTGAATAATAGTAGGGGAGCCGAATAGGAGACGACCTTCACCGGGCTATTTATTCAATAAAAAGTATTTTATATCAAATTTAATATGTTAAGTAATATATGGCGAATAGGTAGGCTGAAAAATTTCAGTCCAGTATATAATTAATTAAAAATTTAAAAATCAGCTTTAAAACCAAAAATTGCAATTGCTTGTTTAATAGACAAATTAGCAAATTACATACCAATCGAAAGCATGCAGCCTATAGAATATGCAAACTTTAGGTTGACTATTTTTTCCCATCATAACTATTTGGTAGGTTAGGTACTAGGTAGGTATAATAACAGGTAAGTCGGTACTAACAATTTGCACTAAACCTCACGTTTGCATATTCTATAGGCTTCATACTTCCGATTACTTAGTATGTAATTTGTCTATTAAACAAGCAATTTCCATTATAAAAAAAGATAATTTTAAATTTTTTTTTTTAATTATATAAGTGAACTGGACTGAATTTTTTCAGCCTTCGCCATATATTATTTACCATATCGAATTTGATATAAAATACTTATTACCGATTAAACAGCTGGGTGAAGGTCGTACCTATTCGGATCTTAGACCATAACAAAAAGCAAGCTTTAAAACCCAACTGCTGTGTGTATGATGTCGTCAATATAATGTTGGTTATCTTATCTTACTAATACTATAAATGAGAAAGTTTGGATGTTTGGATGTTTGTTACCCAATTACGCTTCAACCACTGAACGGATCGGGATGAAACTTGGAACACATATAGTTTAGGTCCAGGAATAGGACATAGGCTACTTTATATCCCGGAAAAATGAATAGGTCCCGAGGGAATACCGACAGAGGACCACACCTAGTGATGTATATTTTATTTTATTTTATAATACACATTGATACCCGCGACATTGGGATCCATAATGTTTAGTCATAACCCCCCCCGTCCCCCCTTTTCTGCTGTGACTATTTATTTATGTATTATAATAATCGTGCATTATGACTTGTATAGTTAGGGCACATAAGATTAGGTATTTAGACGCTTTGGTAAAGTCAAAATATGGTTAATGATGTTTAGGACAAAATAACGTTATGCGAAAACATTCATTATGGCAAATGTAAGTTATACCACAAATTACTTAGGGCAAACGTGTTATGCGATATGACTTTAGGACAAACGATATTATGAATCGCGAATGACACCCACCCGCTACGCTAAGACGAATCTAACGAAGTCTCGCTTGTCGAATTCGGGCCATCCGTTCTTTTACAAGGGAACAAAGCACCATACATACCTACATACAGGCATACATACAGCTCAAAAACATTACCCTCCTCCTTCGGCAGTCGGGTAAAAGGGAATAAAACGTGGCTTGCATGAAAAATACGTGACTATACGGATTATTATGCTACATTACTCGTTTATTACCATTTTGCATGACAGTGATGACGTGACGAATGTGAATGGCAATTGGTATTAATGTTGACGTTGACTTTAGTGTCATCGAGTACCTAGTAGATAAAGGTGAGGTATTAAAATAATGTATGGAAACGTGAATCTGTTTTAGAGGTTTGTGCTATCGAAAGATTCTGTAAAAGAGTTCACGCTTCGTAAAAATATATCCATATATTGTCATATGTCACATGCTTTGAGTTTAAGGCTTAGAAAATTTGCCTTAGCAGTTAAAAAAACTCGTAGATCTTCTAATAATTCTTAACATAATTTAAGAAGTAACGTACTCTGCGTTCTTGTTTTCCTCCCTCTCTCTATAAAGGTCATAAAGCCTATTTCTTTAATAACTTTGTGTTCGACGCAAAAATCGGTTTTGTTTTAATTGTTATAAAATTGATGAAGAATTACGCTAAACAAGTCTTTATATTTACTATTAGAATCATCATGCAAGAAGGGTACACACAGACTACTCTAAACGTTATTTTTGAATAATTCCATCCGAGCTATATGTCTGTTTGTAGGTGGTGGCTATGGTTCTTGATGAAAATAATTTAAGAAAAAAAGTATTTTGAAGGCCATGGTCGGAAATAAAGCAATTAAATATTTGGTTACCTATCCAAACATTCACAATTACAAAAAAAAAACTAACAGGTAGCACTGCAAAGTTGGTAGTACTAACGTGTATTACAAAAAAAAAACAATTACATTTCAGATAAATGAATCCTTAATTTGTTATTTATTGTTTATTGAATTGACGACTCCAGTAGCTTAACGTTCAAGTCTCCAACATTTGGCTACTAGATGCTAATTTCAACACATTTTCCATACCTAGTAAGTAAATTCAAATTTGTAGAAATCAGCCAACGGTACACACAATATTAATTGTAAATTCCAGCGCAAGACATTAAAAAAAATTAAAATCTGAAATTAACGGTCTTGTTTAAGCCAACATTAAGTTACATACAAATTTTGTACGTTGCCATTATGAGAAAATACCTGTACCTCTAGTTCTTTGCTGGAAAACTTTGAATATATTATGGTGAATTTATTGTACTTATTTACACTCAAAGGTGTTTTCTCTATCCTATAATTTAGTTTAAATGATTAGGTAGGGCATTCATGCCCCTATTACCTCTATATCCAATTGGTTTTACATTAAAAGCTCTACCATACCATACCATAAAAGTTATAGGTACCATGGCTAATGTATATTTTATGGCTAATGAACGTATCAGACCATGGAGGAATCTGCGTCTGTGATTCAAGACACATACCTGTTAAGGAAATGATTTAAATTTGAGAAATAATATTAATAAGTATAATAAACAAAAAACGCATTTGTTTATAAAAGTTAGCCTGCTTTTTAAAGTCTGGGAATAGGTAACAGTAGGTAGAACAATACTTTTGAGGCAAGGTACGGTACACACTCAAAATAAGCGAATACAAACATTTAATGTCCGAAACGTGAACTAATTCCAATTATAGATCTATTCCAATAAACCGGTAGGAAAATAAACGAGAATAGGTAAAGTAGGAACATGTGCACATCATAATAACATGATAAGGAGTTCTGGTAAGCCTCCTAAAATATTTCAAGATTAGTAAGTTTTGGTTTTGGAAGTCACTAGCATTATTTGCTAAATGATAATGATAATACCACTATTTGCAGATAAGAACAATGTCATGGCTGCTGCGCAGTCGCCGAGAAAATCGCTCTTTGGCTTTTATTTATTGTATGCTAATAAGCTATCGTGTCATTTTTATAAAAACAAACTAAACGGTCTTATTAAATAAAATAAGGTCACCTGGGTACCTCACAATAAGCAAATGTTCGTCCATATTTAGATAACTCTACGACTATTCGTTGAAAAATGTTTGTTTTTTCTTTAATTGGCCCAAAGGCTCTATCTTCCATTACTGCTCTACCCACAATAATATTTGTTCGATGTTATAATTCGCGTTGATACAAAAAACATCTAAGTATTTTCAAAACGATTTGGTTTTGTTTACTTTCATTTATTCATAAACTCCCGCCTTCATTCCCAGAGTTAGGTAGGCAGAGCTACAGAATTACCAACAACCCCAAAAAAACATTGTTGATAATTTTTCATTTTTTTTTTAAAATTAAAATCATTTATTATCAGATAATTAAAATCCATATTTTGTTAGTAATAAAAAAGCTTATGCCCTAAATTAGAACTTTTCACACCACAATACGTAATTAAATAATATATAACACTGCTTAATTATTCCAACCATTTTTATGTTTAATTTATAATAATTTATTTTACGGTCAAACAAAGTGATTTTATTTTTATTGGACTCAATTTTGTTTTATTTTATTTTATTCAAAATTGGCCCATTATAATTTAAAAATAATAATGCCCATCCAAGCTTTTAGGAAGGAAGAATCCATCTTTCCAGCAATGACCATGATGATGATTTTGTAATTCCACATTTTGCACAATTAGGGCCGAGTTCACCAACTATTAAATGGACGGTTAAGTCTTAATCGGCTGTTAATCAATACATTTGACACCCGTTAAACCGCTAATCATCCGTTTAATTGTTGGTCAACTCGGCCCTTAGGCTAAGATGTTTACCAGCGTATCAGTGACAGGTTGCAAGCCCATCGCCTAACAGTACTACAAGCCTTTATTCCCTTAGTCGCCTCTTACGACATCCACGGGAAGACATGGAGTGGCACTACTCTAACCCACTAACACGGGCATCTAACCCGGCAACCGACCGGGAAATATTTTTTACTTAACAGTTTTTTTAGGCTTCAATTTTTGGGTACTAACTTTGTATGACTTAACTACGTTCATGTAGCTGTGTCAGTTATGAAAAAACCAGAACGTGTTGACCTTCTTCTAAAGTGGCGTCTTTAAGTGTGATTTTCTTTGTGACACAATCGGTACAGTCAGACCGCTACGATGAAACATTCCCACCCACATAATATATTCTTACATTAATACATTGTAAAAATCATAACCCTTCCTTTTCGGCTTCCCATAGTTGGGTAAACAGAGGGATGGTCGCATCTATGAAGGTATTTCTCTTAAAATGTCAAAGGTGAATCTCGTGGGCGCCTTTGCGTTGTTGTTTACTTAAGAGGCCACATAATGATTAATTTCTTAAATAATTATAACGCCCATTTTGTTATTTGGATATATTATACTTGGCCATATTTCCTTGAGACTGTTTAACGTGAAAATACGATTAGAAACAAAATCCTCGATAATTATATTTTTCAAAGTGACACCTTTTTTGTACGTTTTTGGTTGAATCTTTGAAATCATACGATCTTTAACCATGATTTTTAATTCAATAGTTGAATTCTTTTTACTTATAATATAATATTTTTTGCAATTTGACGCTGTTTTCAAGGCGCGCGCAAGATATCTTACATTCTTCGTGCGGAAGCACATAAGGCCATCCCGATTCTTGAGTGCAGTATGTGGCCTCTTAAGTAAGGCTCTTGAGTACCTATTTGTATTCATGAGATATCCACGTCTCAGGTGCAAGCATTAGTGCTTAACTCCTAGCTGTTATATGTACATTAACTTTTTCAAAAAAACATTATTATTTTGTTAACATTATGGTTTGTTATGTATTATGACAGTAAAGGCGCCGCGGCTGCGTCGTAAACAGTATGAAAACGTTAAGGTTAAAAACAATTTGGATTTGGTATAAATAGCAGCCATCAACTAAATATGCGAGAACGTGTAAACTGCCCAAAAATACTTAAGCTCGACTGTATTGTTAGCCGCGATAGTGTGAGTTAAGATATTTTGAGCATCTTGTATGCTCTAATTGCGTTGATAAGGAGGCTTCGTTTTATTTCTTTAGTCATACGAATGAGACGTAGCCTCCTTACCGATGCAGCTAGCAAAGTATTTACTAGCATAGTATACATAGAAAAAGTAGTTGATAGAATAGACCCTTTGCTGGACGAGTATCTCTTGAATCTTGAATCGTAATAGTAAACATACTCGTACATGAATATTTTAAAACGTGAGTAAAAATATTGACACAAAAAAATAATAATAATAAAAAATAAAGGGTTTTCCGTGTGCGAGTCCGACTCGCACTTGGCCGGTTTTTTATGATTAGTACTTATAGGTCCATAATAACGGCCAATTCGCGCGAGTTTCTGCATAATATGTAATAATAAGTAGTACCTGATCAAATAAAATTTACCAAGTAGCCTAAGGTACTTATGCAAATTAAAGATCATTAATAAATAATACAATATTTTTTGTACTAGGTAGGTACACCAAGTGGTTTCAAGTACTTTAGTATCTTGTTGATCTAACGTTAAAATAAATCTATCCTTTCTTGGCAACTAAGTAAACCCTTGTACCTATACCACTTTAATTTAACCTATCTTCGAAACAAATTTGCCACTAAACTTTATGATACAGCCGCCTTTATTGTCATACAACAGCCATTATATCATAACGTTAACAATGTTATAACGATATGGTTTAGATAACTGGAATATAGCCTCTGAATCGTTGCATGAAACGGCTGAATCAAAAAACAAAACAGCTCGATAAACTCAAAGGTCACCAGTAGTATCGTTTGCCAGATACGGTTAAGGGCTCTTATATCAAAATACTTACTGTGTTTCACAAAATCACTAACACCTAACTTCACTGTTGCTTCGCATCACGGTTTTGGTGTGTTTTTGGTTTTGTGAGTCGGTTTGTAGCGAGCGACGGCAGCGTAGCGAGCGCCTGAAGCGAGACTGGCCGCCCGCGCCGCGTCGTCGTAATACGCCCTCGGAGCAAGGTTGCCGCGATAGGGAAGGCCACAGCTAGCTCAATCCTGTTTCTGTGTTAGCTCCTCTGCGTCTCCTTTTTAACGGTACAACTTAATTCGTTTTTAATTTGAACTCAATTAAAATACACAATAAAAATGGTTTATATCTTAGGTTATGCAGAAATATTTGATAACGCCATGATATTATAATACTCACATAAAAATACAGTTGGGTAAATTGTAGGTTTCTCCTCGTTTTTCACAAGTTAAAATAAAATGGGAGGGGTAACTGTTACTGACAGATATAATAGGATATCCCTGTCTATATGGTGGACCCCTCACTTTTTTCCAGGCGAAATATATTCTACATAACATACATACATAATCTCACGCCTTCGTTCCCAGAGTGGGGTAGGCAGAGCTACAGAATTACAAACATCTCTAAAAACTTGTTGATAATTCTATAACCACAATTAGCACAATTAGGCTAAGATGTTTACCAGCGTATTAGTGACAGGTTGCAAGCCCATCGCCTAACAGTACTACAAGCCTTTATACCCTTAGTCGTCTCTTACGACATCCACGGGAAGACATGGAGTGGCACTATTCTAACTCGGCAACCACACGAGGATAGATTTTCGACTTTATAGAGGTAGAAGTAAACGTTTAACAACAATAGAGTATTTGACGTCTTTAAACAGACACGCAGGAACACAGATACACAGACACACATACAAATAGATACACAGAATCAATGCTTTTTGAGTCGGGGCTAGAAATATAATTAAGCGACCGAAAAGTAGAGTAGTTGGTTCGGGTGCTTTCCCGCTAAGCGACCTACAAACGCTGCCAAACCTAATCGATTTTCGTTACCGCATATCTTGAAATTTCACCCTAGCCTTATCAAAGTATGATTTACAGATTTACCCCAACTTCTATTTTTAGGGACACGAAGAGCACCACGGGACCCTATTAAATATGCCTATACGATGTCCGGGTCCGTCCGTTCGTCCCAACTCTACAGAGCGGTATCTTTGAACCGTAATTGATACCGGGTTGTTATATTTTTCAGAACATGTGTTATTACGGCGGATTTACAATTAAATAATAAATAAATAAATATCAGGGGACAATGTCACACAAATTGACCTAGTCCCTAGGCTTGTACTATGGGTACTAGACAACGATATAAATACTTACATAGAGAAATATATACTTAAATACATAGAAATAATCCATGACTCGCAAACAAATATTCGCGCTCATCACACAAATATCTGCCCTTACCGGGATTTGAACACAGGACCGCTATCTTCGTAGATCAATTTTTAAAATACAAAAATATACTAGAATCGGATGGTATTTGAACCGCGGCACCATGGCGTCATAGACCTACCTCTCAGCCGCTAGGCCAATCGTAACTTTTAAGTATGGACGAAAATGGTAAACGCTATTTGATCTTACCTGCTGAAGTCACCCCGTATTGCGTTTCTAAGCATAAATACTGTTGACAGTGAGCATATAACCTAAAACTATCACCGTTTTTGAAAGTGATTAGTTTAAGTTAGTTATTACTGGTTCGATTGTCTTGAAAATCGATATCTGAGGGCGCCTTTGGACTACAAATGCGAACCCGTTATCAGATTTTAAAAAAGTGGCCGCCATTTTGAACTTTTTTGATACTAGTTCGATTTTCTTGAAAATCCATATCCGAGGATCCGTCGGGACAACAAAATGCGAACCCGTTATCAGATTTTTAAAAAGTGGCCGCCATTTTGAACTTTTTTTACTGGTTCGATTGACTTGAAAATCGATATCTGAGGATCCGTGGGGACTATAAATGTGAACCCGTAATCAGATTAAAAAAAGTGGCCGCCATTTTGAACATTTTTGTTACTGGTTTGATTGTCTTGAAAATCGATATCTGAGGATCCGTCGGGACAGCAAATGCGAATCCGTAATCAGATTTAAAAAAGTTGCCGATATTTTGTACTTTTTGAAGGGATACCTTCGTATGGTAGGGCAAACCGCTTCGTTACGTAACGCGTTACGGCACCAGTCTGTCTGGCTTCCCTTTCTCTCACGCATACGGCAGCGGCAGGCAGGCTCTTCTTCTCTCACTCTAACGGGTTGGCTTAAAGTAATGAGAATTACGTTTTTTTTATTTATTAAATCACTTGCTTGTTAGGGTTATATAGCTTTTTATTATATCAAAATAAACTAAATTCAGTATGACAATCAATCATTACAATATAGCGAAAGGTCCCCATCTTCAATTTTTCGTAGCTTTCTTCTTACCGTTTTCATCATACGTTGGACGACATATATTTTTTCATTTCTTAGTTAATTAGTTGTTTTTGTACCCTGCGCTTCAACTGAGTCTGTGATTTCGCTTCCCGCCCCACACTGTAAACTAGTCTACTGAGAATTACCAAAAAATCCTCCATTGGATGAGCTATAGGGACGTTCGGAGGGTTTGAATCCTTCGGTATGAAGTGAACGTCACGCTCTTTTAGTCAATTCTGGGTGCTCCCTGCATAGTGATACTTTCTTTGCAACTTCCTGCACTTCTTTGGAATTTCTTCAAGCTGTTTGTCGGAATATTTGGGTGCTTTTTGACGCTTTAAGTGTTGAACATTGTATTTCTTTAAAATATTCCTTACTCAGCCAAGGGAAACATCATATTTTACAGCTAACTTATCTGGGACTCACCCACTTTGTTCTGTGCAAACTTTGCCACTTTCCTCCGGCCTCGATCATTAAGAATGGGTGGTCTTCCCGTTTTTGGTAAATCTTTATTCCTAATATCAAGTTCCACCGCTAGATCAGACATTAAATTGCAAATGGAGGTACATTTTCAGCTTTGAAGTGAGAGACCACTTCAGATTTTTCACGCTGTCCAAACCGGCGCTAAACATAAACACGTTTACGTAATAACTTCCTCGCGGTATTTTTTTATTAAACCAGCTAATCTTTTTTTTCCTTTTTAACAATATTGACATATTTTCTATTTATTATAGCTGTCAAAATTATTTTTGTATTTTTTTTATTGCCTTCTATTGTCAATTGAATACCTTCTCATTACTTTAAGCCAACCCGTTAACCCACAGATTTAGATTAGTTATCACTTCTGTCGGGCGTCCCGAGACGCACACGTTTTTTTTTTTGTTTATTATAGTGAAAAAATAAGCATTAAATTGATTTCTCCCATAGATGGAGGTCTAGTCAGTGAAATTTCAATAAATTTGACTAATCATAAGCAAACAGCGGTAACCTTTGCTGAAGGAATCGCAGGAAAAAAGTTTGAAATAAATGCAAATAAGGTGCTGCGTAGAATACTAAACACTCAAATAGTGGGCATGACTAGGGATGCCCTAGTTCACTTGACTTAGTTTTAACTATTTCATGAACAAACTGATGGCTAAACAACAAACCTTGACCTATTTTCGAGACGTGACGATTTTTGTAGCTATAATTGATATAATATAGCAGTTTTACTTGGCCATGTTTGTTACTTAATCACGCTTCAACCACTGAACGGATTGGGATGAAACTTGGCACACATATTGGTTTGGTCCTGGAATAGTACATATGATAGTTTCTATCTCAGAAAATTCAACAGTTCACGAGGGAGCAGCGATAAACGACTTCTACGTGGACGGAGTCGCGGGCAAATGCTAGTAACAAATTATTTCCAAAAATATCGCTTTTAGTATGGGCTTTAAAAAACACATGGCTAAAGGGGTTCCCGGAAGCAACCCGTCTCGTCTCTAACTTTTAGTTAAAGGTTGGCTTTCCCATTAATTATCCAGTTTTGTTAAAAGTAACCCTTCGGCTTATTTTTTTTGGTAATTTTGTCCTTTTGCGTTCTTCGAAGGGTGAAGCGTAAGCTTCTTTAAGGGTTTGTACTTAAAACCAAAAGGCTTTCAAATCACTAGGCCACTAAATATCGAATTACATAACCTACATCTAGACTAGAACATCCGACCGCCGTTGCGTCGTTGACTACGCTAGTTTTAAAAATTATCGTCAGATCCAATATCGTACTATTATTATCAATGTGAATCAACTCGTCAGAAGGATAACATTATCCCAAACCTCTATTTCTGGTAGCAATCATTCCATTCGCAAAATTTACCTACCTATTTCAGCCTAATTACAATGGGAAAATTTTCGACTGGGAAATATCCAGAATGGAAAATATACGACCAGGAAAACTTAAGAATGGGGAAAAATGCGATTGGGTAAAATCAAGAATGTTAAAAATCGCGACTAGAAACACTGCTACGCGGAATAATCGAGTGTGGGAAACAAATTGATACACCCGTGCCAACCAAAAAAATACAATTATAATTGCTGAGGATTCCCAAATGGGTTTTTATTGTTTGTTAATGGCTTAGAATAGGTACTAGCACAAGACCGAGGGTATAAGTTTTATTTTGAATAATAATTACATACATACTCGTACATACATTAAATCACGCCTGTTTCCCAGAGGGGTAGGCAGAGATCACTTCTTTCCACCTGCTACGATCCTGACAAATCTCTTTCGCTTCTTCCACATTCATACATCGAGTCATGCATGCACGTCGGTTTCGGGTACTTAAGATCCGTCCCTTTTCCAGTATTTCTCCGATTTGATTCGAAAAAGTACGCCTAGGGCGGCCCCTTCCGACCCTCCCACTCACTTTTGCTCTGTATATCTCTTTCGTCAATCTTCTTTCGTCCATCCTTTCCAAATGACCGAACCATTGAAGCATGCCCTTTTCAATCTTAGTTACTACATCTTCTTTTAGTCCACATTTCTCTCCGACCTTTTCATTTCTTACTCTATCAATCAGTTTCACACCACACATACTACATGAATAATAATTTCACTCGCTATTTACGAGATAATACCTAGGCGTCCATGTTTATTGTTTAAGGTTCAGGGCAACTAAATAACTTGTATGGGAAAACCGAAGAACAATTGTAGATATGGCCAAGGACATGCATTGCTCTTAACCGATTTTTGCAATATAAAGTATTGCTTCGTTAAAGTTCCAAAGGCCCTCTGGTGCTACACAAAGCCATCACAGAGGTTAAATTGAGACGTAGCTGATGTTAGCGCAGAACTAAAGCATAACTTTGCCCAAAGTGTCCGCTAGATGTCATTGCATAGCCAAGCGGAGTAAGGTGCTCTATTTAAAGATATTTCTCATTTTTCGCTAGATGGCGTAACATGATTCGTTTGCATTTTACTCACACCACGAGTTTATACATTCCGTAAAAGTGCTATTAATGTTAACACATTTAATTATTAGAGAACCTTTATGCCCACTGTACTGAAATTCTTGCATTACCATCTGCTGTCTGTCTTCAGCTCTTAGACACCATAAATAATATTGTATTGACATCAAGTTAACAGCGCAAACGCTCTTCAAAATAACCTTTGAGATTAAATTTCTTTTTCACTTCTTCCAAACGCTTTTATGCTAGTCTATCCGACTTTACCCAAATCCGAAAAACTTTTTAAGAGCTATTGCACTGGTTATAATTGTGTGTAGGTACTTACCATATTGTAGCCCATTCGGTAGGTACCACTATAACAGAAACTGATTCAAAGTTTACTTGAAATATTTGAACTGGAAATAGATCCAAAGGGAAAACGTCGGTATCTTTACCTGTTCAAGTACCAGCATTGCAGTTTTGTTCAAAATAGTTTACGATTAACATCGATGAGTATGGCTTGAGAAGATTGATCTGCTGCGCACCAACTTATTTGGTTAGTCTGATAGAGTCATTTTAGTGAGCCTTTATACACCGTGCCCGGGATGTACCCGGAGGATTTTAACCATCGATTCTAAACCCTATTTGGAGTAGGGTAAATCCGGGATAGATGCCACACTTTTTGAAAAGGCCTCCTAATTTCAAAACTATCAATTTCCCATGAATATTTCCTTTCGATATAGCTAGTTTAGTCTTTAATCTTACATTACGGCTTGTTTTTGTTGACCTAATAATTACTGATTGTGTACAAATTGAGTTTTTTCAGGACCCTTCTTTTTAGGATAGATGACTACCTATATGGATAGATGCCCCACCATGAAAATTCTAAGGAGGAGAGTTGCCCTTTGGAAAAAAACAATATACGCTAAAAACATATATGCTACGATTATTTATACAGGAGTATGGGGGGCATAGATGCCCGAAGGGCACGTATACCCCGGCGACTATCCTTTTTGATATGGAACGGTGCCTTTTTATTTTTTATCTAAACCAAATACAAAAGAGCGATAATTAATACATAGTTGTACACTTAATGAACCAGTATATTGATATAATAAAAACAGAAGTTAATACTCATTATACGGTCATTCTCCAGACAGCCATTTCTGTATGTCCTCGGGCTTAAAAAATATAAAACTATTGAATTTGGTATAATTTATATTTTTTGTTCCTAGAAGGTACTCGTATTGAGGTGTACATGAATTTTCAAGTAAATATTCAATACCTTTCTAGGAGAAAAAAAAAATCAATACCCCATTCTCCTAATTAACACCGCGCGTCCCACTTCCAAAATCACTAATATAACTATTTTCCCCGATCATATACAAGAGGAAAGATGAATGAAAGTATTTTTATTTAATGAAAGATAAGATATCCAAATTACAAAAAAAATACCAAATTTATTTAGTAATATAGCACTGAGATATAAAATAAAGAAACTTTGTCCCGATACGTGTACTAATTCACGCGCCGCTTTCATTCTTGTCCGTGCAAGGCCATTGAAGAAAGAGACAGATGTCTGTAATGCATTTTGCGTGAGCAGACACTCATGTCAAGACCCTCTTGAGAGAAAGACGTGTTAATGTTGTGTGGATCGCACACTACAAATGTAAGTATCTAATTCGCATGTTTTGGTTCTCGTAAATTCTAATTAACACGTTCACGTTTTTAAAATCAGCCAATAACTCTATAGCTTTGTAAATTATTGTATACATTAAGAACCTCAGTATTTAACAGTTACTGGATTATGTAGTTTATCACATGTACCTAAAAGAAGTTATATTTTTTTTATCAAGAATCCCTAATACACACGTCTAATTCACGGGCCAAAAATGAACGCGTTAATTAGTTTAAGAGTAGTAAAAAAGGTTTTTGGTACATAAAAGTATTTTATTTCTAATTGCTCGCTTAAGCTAAACCAGTTTAAATTAATTTACAGGAATAATTTTTTTACAAAAATGTAATTCCCGGAAGAATGATGGCATGATTAGAATGACATATATTATGTCAAACTGGTGTTATTAGAGGGGCCCTAACCTTAAAATCATCCTTATGATCGTATCTGTGTGCTTAAGTGTTTGGACAATATGTTTTTTAGAGGTTATTTTATTTTTCCTAGCATATTTCTCTTGGAAAACATGAAAATTTTGCTGACCGCATTAAAAAGTTGCATTTTGACAATAAGTGACAACTGTAATTCTAATCATGTAAGGAAAATCCTAGGGACCCGGCATCATTCTTCATATTTGTATAAATTATGTATTAAAACCACCCGCAATAATTAAACTACATACTTAAAGTTGAATGTCTGTATGTTATGTTACATAACTTATGTATGTAAAGCTTAAACGGCTCGACGGATTTTAGCATTATGAATTATGAGGTGTCCTTAGATTCAATAAAATTAACTAGTTTATTTATATCCTTTTAGTTCATCGGGTTTTTAAATTTTAAATTACTTTTTTTAAAGATAGATAAGGAATGTAAAAAGTAGGAGGAAGAAGTATTATTTTTTCTTTAGCAGATACGGCAATTTATTTGTTATCGTTTGTTCATAATACCTAAGGTATAATATAAAGTTATTAATTCTGATTTTTTTTATCGTTTTCATTGTTGATTATAGAACGATTATTTCAGTGAAATATTAGTTAGCTTATTATGTATGTATATCGTGATGGATATTTTATGTTCCTAATAGTTTTTGTCTTATTTCCTAAAAAAAATATATTTGGCATGAACATTTATCTAATAAACGCGTAGTTTTTTTAATTCGCAAGCAAGTAAACCTAATTAACGCATCGCTTTTCTAATTCGCGCGTCACGCAAATATTAAAACCCTTCTAGTTAATTAACCGCTAATAATAATTAAGTGCCCAATAAATATTAAAGTTTGAATGGTCGATATGTTACTACATTTTGCATAAATTTTATCAAAAACCAAGTGGAAAAAAAGGGCGGTGTTAATTAGACTGAGAACACAATTCTGGAGAATGACCGTATAAAGTTATGAAACTGCAAATACTTCCGTTTGAAAATTTGAGGCACTTTTTGCGCTCATCGCGGAGATTTTCACACACACAAGCGAGACGTGTGTTTTCCTCGCAACGGCCTGCGGGGGCTGAGGTGTGTGGCCCTTGAGCTCCCTATTTAGACTATTATTTCTTTGCTGCGATTTTGGGAAGTAAAGTTTTTGAAAAATAGGCGCCTATCCCTTTGCGGCATCTATCCCGGATTTACCCTATACATATAATGTGGTATAACATGTAGTCCAATATCGCATAATTTCCGAGATTTTTATATATTTTTATTACATGTTATACTACATTATATACTCCAAATAGGGTCTAGAATCGATGGTTAAAATCCTTCGGTTACGTCCCGGGCACGGTGAATACTCATTTACCTACGGCCACATACGGTATACTGAAGCAATACAGCTCCTGCCTGGTGACCGCATTTTCCGCACAGTTGCTCTAAGTGCCCACAACCAGAAGATTTGCCCACAATTGAATACACTAACATTGCTTAGGGGAATTTGCTTCCCTGTATCTTTTACCGCATTTATCAAGGTGTCAGTGCTTCGAAGAATTGTTTGTATTGATTTCAGCCACTGAGTTCCACCAATGCACAATTCGTAACAAACCATTCCCATTCTCCATTCCCACAATCTGTCATATCTAGATAGGTAGTATGCTGTCCACTACCGATTCCTTTTTACGTCGGTATTTCGATACCGATGCGACTTAGGGACCTCGGAAAAACGAGTGTACCGTACTAATTTTTTTTCAAGGCCGGCAAGTTCACCTGCAATTCCTTTGTGTTGCGGGGTGGTTCATGTTTCAAATAGCATCATATAGGTACGGTGTCCCCTTGTTTCTCTGACACTCGCACAGAACGAAATCAACACGGGTTCTGCAGAAAGTAGCTTTCTATGAAATGAAAATCTTGCGAAGTGATACGTTCTATGAAATTGATGTCCACGAAACAAGGGTAAACCCATCATACCAATTAGGTGACCCACCTAAGAGTAGATTTTTGAATTTCAGCCAGCTTAACGAAATGGCCGATTTTTACTGATTTCTAGGAGTTCATATACTTATTTGAATCTCACCAGTATACTTACACCTATGATAGGTTTATGAAAAACTTATGAATAGGAGTGATACGCGCCCTAGAATTGGTAAACAAAGTCACCGCTTGAATTTAATTTCATTATCACAATCATCAGTGAGATTCAAAAATCGTAGTCGACCTAAGGCCTGTTCATCCTTACTTGTAACAACTTTCTAACCTCAAAATGAACCCTTTTTGGCTAAAACAGCTGTTATCACTACATATTATAAAACAAAGTCGCTTGCCGCTGTCTGTCTGTACTTATGTATGCTTAGATCTTCAAAAGTACGCAACGGATTTTGATGCGGGTTTTTTAATAGATAGAGTGATTCAAGGGGAAGGTTTATATGTATAATACATGCATAGTATAGTAGAGAAACATTGATAATTTTAGAGGTTTCTAAAGTGATGTCGAAAATAAACACATTTTTTTGCGCTTACATTGCAAACGCTGGCTAAACCTTAAGAGATATATCAAAATAATGTACGGAAGAATTGTAGTTCTTCAAAAAACCTAAAGAAAAGTCCGCGATAGCATATGTCTATCTCCTAAGGTTGACTCACAGTAACCATTTATATCTTTAAAATTTTATTAAAAAATATTAGGTTATTTGCGAAGCTATTTTCTCCAATTCAGTATTTATTCTTATCCATATAAATACGTTACTTACCTTGGGCATTTAATGTAGATTAAAATTGTCATTTGCACTATATTATTTAAATAAATACTTTAGAAGATATGGCAGATTTAAAATTACGCGCAACCCCAACCGGTATTATCGAAACGCTTGGCCAAGCAGCCGCGTTTCGCCCTTTAGTAGGTACAGTGGCCTTCATAAGTGCATGGACACCTTAACGTCTATAATGCTGTGAACACGTGAGCCCGCTTTCGTAAGAAACAACCTAGATGGCGTTGTTAACTGAGGCAGTTCGATTATTGTTTGATACAACTATTTGACGTTTTAGTATTAGAATCAATAATTTCGCCAGTTAACCCTGAAGGGCCGCTGGCGTAGTTAGTTGATATCCTGCGATCGATTCTGTCTATTGGTATTTTTTTAATTTATGAATGTATTCTTTTATTTAATCATTATCGTTTTCAAAGAATGATACTTTTGTTATTCAAAATAAAAAATCTTTATTTCTTATAAGGCTCATATTTAATTCTTAAAAACTTTACTTACTTATATTTATATTAGGTAATAAAGAAATACAAGCTTTTCAAATTATTAAATTAGGGAAATGGGTAGGTAGTTAGATTGAGTTTAGGTTTTGATTCAAAGTTAGTTTTATGTTGTTTTTCATATTTTTGAATACAAAGTATATTATCTACATCTACATCTTCATTAATATTATAAAGAGGAAAGATTTGATTTTTTGTTTGTTTGTTTGAATTGAATAGGCTCCGAAACTACTGGACCGATTTAGAAAATTCTTTCACCATTAGAATCCTACATTATCCCTGATGAACATAGGCTATAGAATATTTTCAAAAAAGTTAGGGATCCGTGTGAAAAAAAATACCAAAAAACGCGTACGCTGCGGAAACTGACAATAGAGCAAAGTGATGTACTACAGTTTTATAGAAGACATCAATGTCTACAAAAAAGTCCGTGATACCATATGTCTAACTATTAAAGTAATGTCACGATAACTACTTTTTAATGTTAAAATATGCAATAGTAACGCCGGTACTAACTAGGCCCCATTATTCGTACCTTGGTATTAATCCTTATCCAAAAAAATCACTTCGTTTTCAAGGCTATATCAGTACCTGTAAATTACTTTTTGAATTATTCAAATCGGACATCCCATTCAAAAGTTATCATGAGTGTAAGTAATAATTATCAAAAATGAAATTAAAAAAACAGCCACCTAAATTACTTAATTGGTTTTATTTACAACAGAGAATAGATAGACACGTAAAATTTGGCTAATGGTTCCTGTATATTGTGTAAATGAGTGTAACATGAAGCCTATAGCCCTCAGCAGAGCATCAAAGAGTGTATGTACATACATACATAGGTACCTACATTAAATCACGCCTGTTTCACAGATGGGTAGGCAGAGGCCACTTCTTTCTTGACACTTTCAAGAGTGTATGTGATCACCAGTGATCAGAATTAGGTGAGCCAAAATACGTACTCTTCGCAAGAGGACATAATATAGAGTAGTAACAACCGGGTAGAAAAATATTTTTTTCTTGAAAACCGGGTATTCAATATTATCCGGGTATTAGTTGTAATGTTAAACATACATGTTTTTACTTACAGTACGGGATATTTTATGTTAGTTTGTAGTAAATGGGCTAGACATAAGGTTTTTATGGAAGGAAGGGAAAAGTGTGAGGTATAATTATTGTCTTTATTATTTTCACATGGCACAGTGGTACGCAGGTGATTTCACCCAAGCACGGAACATATTGAAAGATATAATATTTACACTTTGAAGATAAAAAACAAGTAGAAATAGTTACAACTTTTAGATTAACATAAAACATCCCGTACTGTAAGTAAAAACATGAATTTTTAACATTACGACTAATAAATACAATGATATTTTATATTAAGATATATCATCTGCGCGCAAAAGTACTTTTTATCTATTTATCTCTTTCTAACAATAGCGCTTGCTATGGATTGCCGTCTTTGTCTGTAGAAATATGGTTGCCTAGCAACTGTCAGTAATTGGTCACGGGTTTTGAATGCGTTTAGTGTGAGCATAACGTATCTAAATATAAAATATCATTGGATAAATACCGAATACCCGGTATTCAAGAAAAAAACTATTTTTCTACCCGGTTGTAACCACTATACATATATTGTGTCCTCTAGCGCTGAGTACGTATTTTAGCTCACCTAATCCAATCACTGGTGATCACGGAAAATAAAAAAAAAGTGGAAGTGCCATGAGCTTCGCTTAGTATCAGACCTGTTGTCGCCAATACTCAAACTATCATTAAAACAACACGCCACCATGGAAAATGTTTTTGGTGCGGCTATCGTTTTTACATTCCAAAATAGCACAATAAGGCATGCTTCTGGATTTATTTCCTTTTTAGAAATATCGAAATATTGACATAAGTGATCGCGGCAAAAGTATGGTAGGTTGCGCGGAACTCTGCATAACCATGCCACACGTTACACGCCCACTTGACACTTCTACTGATTTTTCTGTTCTGTGTATGTGATGGTGAGAAATCTATTACTTAATTATCTAAACATTTAATTAAACGTAACCGAAACCATGCATCTCTTCTCTAAATAGTATAAATTAACCTGTCTGCCTGTTTCTCCGCTAACTCGTTCTAAAACACGCAACGGATTATGATACGGTTTTCACTGTCATTTAGAGAATTTATTCTAGATGGTTTATATGTACATTTCATTCAAATCAAGTTTTAATATAATTGAGAAAACTCAATGTTTTCCTACCGAGTCGTCAAAAATCGTTTTTCGGGCCCTTACATAGCTAATGCTGATAAATGCTGGCCTTAACCTAAAACCTTAAGAGAAGTGTCAAAATAATGTACTGAAGAATTGTAGTTCTTTAAAAAACCTAGAGAAAAGTCCGCGATGGCATAATGTCTATCTCCTAAGATTGACTCACAGTAACCATTTTTATGTTTATGATTTTATTTTAAAATTAGGGTATTAGCGAATCTATTCTGTCCGATTCAGTATTTAATAACCTTATCCAGATAAATACTTGGTTACCTTGGGCATTTAATGTAGATTAATATTGTCCCGTACAATATATTATTTAAATTAATACTTTAGAAGATATGGTAGATTCAAAATTACGCGTAACATAGATTAGAAATCAAAACAAATATGACAGTTTCGTTGTCTATACGTATGAAAACCGGCTCTTTGCAGAGTTGTTGCTCAAAATAGGAAATGGACAAATGACCTACCATAATAGGAGCATTAATCTTCAAAATGAAAACCTTTGCGTATTAGTAAAATAATTAGTCGACAAAAATGGCTTAATTATATCGAAGATCAATGCACCGACACACACATATTACTACTCTGTAGACACTGTGCTCGACCTGGAAGAGGCTGTCCATTTCCCAACGGAATTTCTCAATTCCTTGCAACCTTCTGGATCGCCCCACATAAATTGGTTTTGAAAGAAGGGAGTCCTATTATTTTACTACGGAACCTTAATTCCCCCAATTAACATCTTTAAAAACGTTCATAATAGAGTGCACAATACTGACGTCCAGATGTGCAGCTGGAAAAGTCTTTTTAATTCCCCGGATTCCATAAATATTCCTTTCCAGTTAAACGACTGCAATGTCCCGTACAATTATCGTTTTTAATGACAAATTACAAGTCACAACAATACATTCAAAGTTGCGGGCTTAGACTTGATCGTTGAGAGTTTTCCCATTGACTTATGTAGCCCTTTCGCGCGTCACTTCCAGGCAAAGTTCGTTTGTATTGTGCAATGAAAAGTCCGCTGTAAACATTGATATAGAGAGATTCTATGATAACTGGCAGTCACGATTTCTAATAAAGTCATTAAATAAAACCTCTATACATATGCACCTATCTATAATTTGAAAAGTATGTTATTCCAGATGAACTGGGATTATTTTAACTTATATTAACCGAAGCGAAGCGAGGGCGGGTCGCTAGTGTCGTAAATAAAGTAAACTGAATAAACATTTTGGACATCATTTCGGCAATTTCGTCTGTGATTGCTTCATTTTGTTTAAAATAGCGGTTTTAGCCTAAAAAGGTCCATTTTGAGGTTAGAAAGTTGTTTACTATATAAGACAAGTAAGAATGAACAGACCTTAAATAGTATTTAGGAATAAGTAAGATCAAAATGTGGTGAAAGTGAAAGTGGGTAACAGAAATCTGAAATTTAATTATAATGCTACATCAAGCTCTGAAGTGAACTTATCGTATTATATTTTCCAAATCTTGGCGATATTTCTACTCCGAGCTAGGCCGGCGCTCGGGCCGCGACAAAGGACCGGAAAGGAAAGGAGCCGCCGTCACGACTCGCACTTTATTGATAAATATTTTTAACCCTTTTACTCATTTTGCTTGATTAATGGTTCGGAAGGATCATGCCCTAAATCAGCGCAGCAAACTTCTACGAGGGCGGCTATTCATTAAGCAAGGACACTGTACCCGCTCAAACTTTTGGGTAGATTAGGCCACGGGTTTGAACGTGAGGTCCAAGTATCCAAACATGGATTTTAAAAGTGATTTCCGGGCGACCAAGTTTTGTACAGAAGTTACGTGGCCCCTTACGTTTACAAAAGGAACACTTTTTCACGGCTTTACTTAGTAATGGATAAATCTAGAAACATCATCTAAGTACAGTCAGATCGATATAATGCCTAATCGCATCTTAAACAAAACACTCCATACAGGTTCTTTATACTTGTAGACAATAATATTGTCGTAATTTATTTACAATTGCTAACCGCGCGGTATTTTTTAACAAGGCATTATTGGAAAAATAACGAAATTGTTATGTTGTTGTTGCCTGCCCCACTCTGGAAATGAAGGCGTGAAGGTATGTATATTTTAATGTTGTTATAATTAAAGTACGAGCTTTAATTTTTTAAATGCCTGTACTTATAATATCACGAAAATATGGATAATTTAAAAAATAGGGTTGAGTCATATAGAATGCCTTAGGGAATTAATTTTCTGCAATAAAGATTAAAATAAATAAAATTTAAATTATCTACATTAATATAATAATAGGTACTTCATGGTTTGTTGATTTAATCACTATTTACAATGTGCAGTTTTTTACGTATTTAAATCGCGATGACGATGTATTTGAGGAGTATAATTTCATGACACTTTATTTTAAATGAAAGATACGAGTTTGAACAAAAGTGATCGAAACATGCATCCTGTACGAGTATTATCCTTATTTTAAATCTTCGTTTAATTCATGGAATTGCATCTTCTATCTATCACTCTACATACTACCGTAATAGCTTCGAATTTTTAGAAACAAAATTATTTAATGGAACAGATTTTTTGTTTCATGGTCAATAAAGTAAGTAGGTACCTACTAATAACATTTAATTATTCCAGCATCACTTTAAAGTTGACTTTCGTATCGCCATCGAGAAGTAGAGCTGAAGTAGGTATACGTAAAATAATGTATGGAAACGTGAGTTATTTTAATGGAAGTCCGTGCTCCGGATAGATTCCGTAAACGTAAAGTACCTACACGTTTTCAAATAGTAAAGGCGATTCGAAAATGTCACGTGTGGATGAAATGATCATTGTATTGTGTTGCCAGAGCCGTTACAATCTCTTTCTGCGTACACAAAATAGGTTAATAAAATTGCACTCACCATATTGTACCATACCACAAATTCTGATAATATTAGCCATTACAAACAGTACCTAAACGCAAGTCTTATTACATTGAGATAATATTGTATCATGTACCGACTTTAATCGAGATAATATTTACAGAATTCAACATTAATACAATTAAAAATTAAAACGAAACTTATTTAAATTAAAATTAAACCAAGCTAATCAAATATTAAAGATATGAATAATAATCACAACTATAAAAAGAACACCCCCTGTAGCAGGTCCACTCGTGGCATGGTCCCTATGACTGCATTACCTCTCTAGATAGCTAGCCCAACCCTTTGGGAGAGGTAAGCACCAGCTCTAGGATCTCCGGAGGAGTCCATGAGCCGGGATGATAGGGCCTTAATAAAGCTTTTCATGTACCTATTTATATCAGTTATCATGTTAAACACGAATTTAATACGGATAAAACAACAAGATCTCATGTTCCACGTTTATGTAAAACGATGATCATGAAACACAACTGCCTTGAGGCACTACATATGCAAGCATAATGTTACCGGGCAGGGGCCGCATTATAAAGTGTCCGTCTAACTACTGTAGCGCTGTCCCTTTCTCTGACTAGAACTTGGCAGGCTTTGACACAATACAGCCTCAGGAGCACGCAGTGAGAACACAATTTGAGGTGCTTAAAACTGTGATCAGCGGGATTAACCATCGTGACAGGAGCAAGATTAACCATTTTAAGATGAGGAAATCAGCATCTAATACAACACGACCTACAAATACAGATTTTTCTAGAATGTTGATTTCTTCCAATGTAAATCATCATGATCATTTTCAATGGCAAGTTCTAAGGAATTTATTAACAGCAAAAGTTCGATAATATCAAAGCTCTGGTTTTGACGTATTAGGCATTCTTATCGAAACAAAATTGGTTTATCCCTTACCCACATTTGTTAGCGAAATGGCACCGATTTATTTGTCCTTTGTGATCCAATGGATAGTTTCATCTTCTGGGTCATTTAGAACTTGAGGGAATAAAGGCTTCCAATTAAGACGAGTGGAAAGGTTTGTCCACAAAATTTGTAACTAATATTTCTAAACTAATAATGGCAATAACCTAATAATCCAATAAGTTCGTTGTCCTCGTTGTGTTCATTGTCAAAGGTGAAATTTAGATTAAATTATTAGAAACCGTAATCTTTATTTGGTAAATCGATGCCTTAGTGCACAATCGTACTAAATGATTTTATTTTGCCAGTAAAGTTACGAACTTATTATTTGTGCACAAACATTCTAATTACAATAACTTTTCAAATGTAATTAGTATAATTGTGAACTAAGGTATCGAAATATGCTGTACCTATATACCAGCGTTGTCAGAAGTCCCGATTTTTAAATCAAAATTAAATGTCCCGCGCGGGACGGGCTCAGTCCCTCTTTTCGGGGATAACTCGACCTCAACTACCTAGCGATAGGGTAAATATGAATTGGTATAAATTTCTATTAAAATACATTTTCTACGGCTATTTTTGGTATCTATTGTCACGTAAACGTAATTTAAAAACTCAAATAAAAAGATAAATATTTAAAAACTTCTGATTATATACGTTTTTTTTACTATATCCCGCTTTCGACGAAATAATCCCACGTTGTTCACTCAAAAAGTTTCAAAATCCCGACTTGGTATAAAAAAATCTGGCAACGCTGCTATATAAATATACAAATGAGAGATACATTTTACACAAGATTTATTGTAGGCTCAGTCTTGTCTTGTTCTACCCTGATGTCAGAGCTTATAACATTATTCTTAACCCAACACCTCAGTTGTTTGGTCTAAGCAATATGTTTGGATTTGGAGACAATCCTTATCTACACTTATATAAAAAATAATAAAGAGCAAAAGATTTATATTTTTGTTGGTTACCAATAAACTCAAAACTCTCGATTTTTAAAATTCTTTCACCAGTAGAATGTTATACTATCACTGATTATCATAGGCTATGTTTTTTTTTCTACGTTGACGGAGTCGCGGGCTATAGCCAGTGAAATATACACATTATTATAGTTGATATTTGTTTTTATCTACTTGCTATTTATTATTTTCCATTTGTATCTTCTATCTTTTAAGAAACGTGTATGATACGAATAAGCCATAACTAAACTATTTCTTTGTTATTTTTTTATTAATGTACAACATTAACCGTATAACGAAAAACAGATTTATAAATTAAGTACTACATTCCTGTATTTAGTAGGTAACATTAAAACAGTAAAATTGGGCCTACACTATGCCTATTAGATTATATGTATGTTAGTCTCTTGTTTGCCGGCCCGACCATTTGTAAATTCAGTTCTATGATGTGAATATCATTGGCGTGTTAATGACGTTTGTATTCGTTAAATGAATAATAATGAACACTGAGGGTGTCTACCTACTTTTATTTCTTATTTATATCTTCTTGGACGCAACGAGCCTTTGCGGTGAGCTCGGCACACAAGGCCCATCTTTACCCCCGAAATAATAATAATACTCTTATTTGTTTGTTGCAAATCTCCGACTTTCTCGGTGGTTTTTTATCTCTTCACCCAAACTTTGCCCTGACAATAACAAACACAACAAAAAAAGAATTATCCAATTAGGTGTCGTTCGGAATTTATGCGCGTTATCTTTTAGAAACCACATCACAAAGGACATACTTATTTGCAACTCTATTAATAAAAGAAATACCGCAAATACCATTTCTGTACGTATTTTATGCAGTTTTGCTAATCGCAATACAAAGTTTGCTTTGCAAAATCTTTTAGCTTTATCCTTAATAATTATAAGTGTCAGAGTAACTCTTTAATTTTTCCTGTACTTAATATACAGATTATTTTCTGGTTAATGTAATTGTTTTGGGTTTTAATCATTAATACATCAGTGGACAGACCTCAGCTAGTTGGCCCGATGACACTTGGCAGACGGTTGGAAAAAGATGGATGATTCGATTTGAGGAAAGGACTCACTGGACCTAACAGAGTGGCGTGAATAAAGGCTTGTAGTACTGTTAGGCGATGGGCTTGCAACCTGTCACTAACACACTGGTAAACATCTTAGCCTAATTCTGCAAAATGTGGTTACAGAATTATCGACAATTTTTTAGAGTTGTTGGTAATTCTGTAGCTCTGCTTACTCTGGGGATAAAGGCATGAAGATATGTAAAAAAATATTTTTCTACATAATATGCAATATAATATAATACAATGGTCATCTTATTTAGGCTCCTTTTATCAGTATTCTGTACAGAAACCTGAAAGTGATTAAACTCTACTAGCATATTTCACTGGTTTTTTGCGGTAAATGTATTTAATTACTACATTTGCGTACTTGTTGCGCTTTTTAAAATGTATGCAACGTTTTTCCGTTGATGAAAGACAAACAAACTCAACGAAATAAATAAAATGTAGCACGTTTATACTGTTAAACTGTAAAATTTTGATTTAATGTACGAGTAATATTGGTTAAGTTAGTGAGCATATAAGTTGGTAGAATTGACTAACATTGTAGATTTCGAGTCAATTATAGCCAACATACTTAAGAGGCCACATAATATGTTCCGCGATCAGGTTCCAATAACCATAACGCGTAGTGTGTGTTATTTCGATATATTAAACTTGATCATATTTCCTTGAAACTATTAACCGTGAAAACACGATTAAAAACCAAATCCTAGACAGTTTTATTTTTCAAACATGACACCTTTTTGCATGTTATCGATTAAATCTTCGAAACCCTACGATTATCCTACGATTTTTAACGATGACTACAGTTTTAATACGTTGAGTACTTATTACTTTATAATCCGAATCCCAAATTGTACACCACGTAAACCCATATTACTTATGACATATATCGTATTGTTTTTTTAACTCGGAAGCCTTTACTGTTAAGTAAATAAGAGCTATCATATCGTTGGCAATACGATAACATGTCAAAACCAATATGGTTTTACAGTAAAATAGATCGCACCTTTAGAATTATAGTGACCTAATTCACCATTTCAGCTGTCGACTTTGAGACATATATTTATTACTATAGAGATCTAACTCGAAATCCAACATTTGTGAATTAGGTCACTATAATTCTAAAGATGCGAGATCCCCGACGCGATTGTGTGGTCTTGGCATAACACATAATTATTACCTACGCTTTTCCATGGCCGTAGGAATTCCTTTTTGTTAAATAAAGATAGCATTCAAAATTAACAGGGCGTATCGTAGGTATAATGAATATTCGAAATATTATTATTTCCACAGCCATTAAAATTTTCATCAATCACACTGTCAAAACAAAAGAATTATGCTAATCCTTAGAGCCTTTAAATTCTTCTGGTTCTGCAACAAATAAGGCGATTAAAATACAAAACCATACTGCTGAGACTAAAGTATGAAGATTAATTGTGATCCCAGTTCTCTGGTAGGGGACCAAAACTTAATTTTGTTTCTTCAACTTGCTACAGTAAAGCGCAGGATTAAACCTTTAAACTCTGAGAGAGATTAAAATAATAAACGCTGAGAACTACTTAGCTGCTTGATTAATTCATCGTGATCATTGCTCTTTGTATATTCCGGGACATTATAGAATGCTCTGCGTCTGTTTACACGAGGAATTCATTAATTAGGTTAATGACTTTACGCATCTTTCATGTCAGCAAAATGTTGGAGTTTTAAAGGGGCAAATTTTAATTAATAATTAGAAAGGCTTTTTCTTGTTAGTTTGATTTTACGAAAAATACTAATAGCGAAGCATAAATAGTGATAACAAAACCGAGATGCGACCTTGTAACGCCTTTACAGTCAAGTACAAACAGATTATAGACTTTTTGCATCATAGTAATGGAATAATGTGCAAAATTGTTTACATCTTACTCAGTTTCATAATTATAATAAACTTTTCTGTAAAAATATCTACCAAAATCGATTTGAGTCTAATTTCAAAGGTAGGTAAATATTTCAACTTTTGGTAAAAATAATATATTTCTATTCTCTGCAGCATTAAAATAGACGATTTTATTTATTAATTCATTAAAGTCAACAACATGATACAGAGATTTCAATCTTTGGACAGGCTCTGGAATTCTGATAACGGCCGTATTATTATTTTTAGGATTGACAAAAAAAATACTTTGTGGAAGTTCATAACTACTTTATGAGAAAGAAATATTTAACTGACAAATATAGATTAAAGATGTTATGGAAATAAAATATTGCTTTAGTGTCATCATAACTCCGGGAGATAACCGAGAAATACATTTTGTATGGACGGGACACGTCCATGCCGCCACACATTTCCTCTTAAAAGGACGATGAGTGAAAATTTTCGCGCAAGGAATAGTAAAATATTTGAAACTGAGATGGAGTAAGTAGTGAAGGAAGTTGAGTTGTGAGTTGTGCGTAAATCGGAGTTTGTCTCAAAATACATTTTGCATAATCTTGGCACAGAATAAGTAATAGTACAAGTATCTAGGGCAATGTGTGTAACAATCGCGTTGATTGTCCGTCATTGCGGGGCGCCTAATTGTTTTCTACAATACGTATTTTGATTAGTTACAAAGCTGTTGATTTGTGCAATTCAGCAAAATGTAACAGTTGGTGATTTCAGACGCGAAGGATGCAATCAAGCTCGCTTTAGCCGTCTGTGAATGGCGCCCGAACGAGCCCTGGCCGTGCACAATGAGCGTTCTCTACACGGGACTATGATTTCATTGCATACCGGTATTTACGGTTTAGTGCTTGCCATAATACATGGTAATTAATTACTAGAATTTCGCACCGCAACCGCTGCGAGTATTAAACGATTTGCAGTTTTGACATCGCTTGAACACGCTCCCTGTACAGAAACATTGCGATTATGAGTATGTAAGTTTTGATAATATTAAGTGTTATTGCTAGGGCAAACAGTAATCACTGTAAAATGTAAACAGACGATATAAAATTAGGTGAGGCGCAGCTTATTGCATTACTTAATATGCAAAAGCAAATTAATTCATTTACCTAGGTAGGCACTATACTAATTCAAATTTTAAATAATGAGTTTTACAGGAGTCAAGGTGGCTATTGGAGAAATAAGTTCATAAATACACACACACACACACACAAATATATAAGGTATCTTTAAAACTTTTCGCGTCGAATCGGTAACTCTGTCTGAAGTATTGGTTACCTACGAGACAGGCTAAGCCTAGTGTAGGGGCCGAACTATCTATATTGTTAACTCACATAGTTCTTTGTTAAATGTTACACCTACAACATTGATATGTATTTATTTACTCCTGTTGAATGAATACTGTAAGGCTGTATATTTAATTAGAGAATAAATAAATTTGTATTTATATTTGTATATCACATGCGAGTACAATTGTTCGGTAAAATACCTAGTAGGTATTTTCTCTTGCGGACTAACAGAAGTAGATGGGGTTAGCTCCACGCGCTTTGTCAAGTCCCTGCCTAGGGTACTTTCGGACTTATAAGCAAAAACAAAGACTTATAAACCTTAAGTGCTTTAACGTCATGTTTGAATTGCTGTACTAATCTGTCAAAGGCGTTAAAGCGACAAGGCCGACCGTACCTCTTAAAATTACCTACATTTACCTTAAGCGACATTATTGCCTCTTAAATTTATTTAAAAGTATAACCTTAAGTTATTAAGTATATTTTACAAAATTGCATAAAACATAACAAATTAATTTATGATTAAGTATTTAAAAATGTTTTTATGCGGATGTGGTGCAAATTTACTACAAATTCAATTTGTATAAGTAACGATATTTTTAAGGAGGGGAAAACGATTACGTAAAAATTGATGGTGCGATTTTAATAAAAATTCAAAGTTAACGAGGTCAACTCATTAATATTTTGATTAAAATAGCATTTCAGCTTCATAAAAGTATGTAGTAAAATAATTCGTAAAATTTTGACCTCTTTTACTTAAGTGCAACTGATGCAATGCTCTCAAAATCCCGATGCAACGGAATGCGAGTTGAGAATTCATAATAATTGTAGATTAAATATTAAATCCTTTACAGTTAAACTTTAATACAACGCACCAAATAAGGAGCTACCATAGCGAAGTTTGGGCAAATCAACTTGTTTCATTATTGTCTTACCTAGGTATAGGTATATCCTACATACTTATTAAAAATGGACAGGTTAAACGCTGCCTACATCTTAACTGTAAGCTGTCAGAAATATTTGTAATAATATTCTTTTGTCTACCATTTTAGTCAGCAGTTTAGTTTCAAAACCTTTTTATCTCATTGGACAAGAACCAACCAACAGATTTTATGATTTTATGATTGATATCAAATGATTGGGTTACCCTAAATTAAACGAGTACAACTTTTTTTTGAAAATTGGTTCTTAACTATATTCCGTGCCTCTAGTGAAAAAACGAGATTCAGATGAAAAAAGGTCATTATCATGAATCATCTGTAAAAGATCAAGTTTTTCATTCAAATCATGTTTATGTATGGGTCGCAGTAATAAACTTATCTTGGCTGATCTCACCCTATCTCAACAAACGAGTTATCAGTGACATCACTCATCAGAAATGAATTTTCTATGACATAATATTTGACATATACCTGAGACGTGTTGTATCTCAGCTAGGATCAGTTTAATACCTACGGTCCTTAGTGTAGAATAATCTTGTGAGGTTGTAAGGAGTAGCGCCACCCGTGAGGCAGCTCTCGAGCTCTCGCGCTACACCGGTGACTAACAGAGTTACCAACTTGTCGCGAGCGAACAAAATCTAATTGTCAAACGCGGCTGTATAATAAGCTTCTGCTTAAGCTGCTTAGCAACTTAAGCAGATATAATTACGTATAATGACAGAAAACATTGTTTTCTAATGAAGTTTTAATGTAATTTCATGAAAATTATGCTAATTGAAGCGAAAGCATTAAAACATTTGTTGATTTAAGAGTGAAGTTCATAATGAGATTAATGAGCGTCTGAGTATATTCAATTAATATCAGATACAAACAACTAGTCATTTCAACTCTAGTTAAGAACCATTATGTATGTATAATGTATAAAAGACGCTAAAGCAAATAATATTACGGCTAACCGAAATATCGCAAAATAAAAGTACAAGCGCATTTTACAAACTAATTCTCAAATAGCTAAAAGCAATAAAATACCAGAAATTTATTAAATGTCCCAAATGTACAAGTTGAAACAATGTCAACTTACAAAACTTTGGCCATTTAATAATTGAAGATGCAGTCCACGGCTTGCTTGCGTGATGGCGAAGTTGCGCCAATTCAGTGGGACCAGGCCAAACAAACAGCGAGTGCTAAGTTAATCCCGAGTGGCTGAACTTATGGATTCATTGTGTAAGTTTATCTAACTATTGCATACCTAAGCGAGCTCTTTATCTTTTAGAGAGTTACCTGTTACTTCTCATCGGTCAAGGAATAAAGAAAACACATTATTACCTTAGGGCAGTGACCCGAAAATTTCTTCTTTCTTTCATATTTCTGCTGATTACACGATAGCAATAATACAAACTTATAATGTAAAAACCCCGAATGGATAAAGTTAGAATTCAGTTAAGTAATAATTAGGTATATCACGAATACGATTAGGAGTTGGAAATTGTTTTTTTTTTCATCTAACATGAAAGAGCTTCTTTGTTCAGAACTTGTTTATATGTGACACTTTTAGTTAAAAGGCACTTGTAATAGACAATTAAAAATTAAGGATTAATATTGTTTTATAAAAAAACTAGTTTACTAATCGACTGACAACTCAAAGTGTTGGCTATGGAACGCAGTAAACAAATACTCATAATGAAATGTATGTAGATATGTATTTATTTTACAGCACACAATTAAATGGTTGTAGTTTAACTTCTCAATGAATTTCGTACCGTCTTTCACAATCAGTCAAAGGCCATCTCGGAAAAGATCTCTCAAAGAAACACATTTACATTTTGTATACGTAATAAATAGAGTGGTTTGTATTCAGGACAGCTAATGTATTGCATTTTGTGTCTTTCTTTGGAGTTTAAAATTGAATTAAAACTTCTGACCTCAGGTCGCACGAAAATGTAAGTCATAAAGTCACGGTTTCGATTCGCTTTTACTATTCGAAAACGTCTTCTAAATCTATCCGTAGCACGAATCCCTCATACAGACTCACGTTTCCATGAATTATTTTACCTTTACTATTTGACGACGATACGAAAGTCAACGTCAATGACAACGTGCTATCAAATCTTAGTACTAAATACGAACTTTTGGCCCTTGGGTCTAATATGGCTGCGTTTACCGCGTGATAAAATGTGGATAAAACATTCGTCACTTTCTGACACGTATATAAGTACGAGAGTGACGGATACTTTATCCACATTTTGTCACGCGATATACATAACCATACTAGGCTCGCTGATTTCAATCGCTATAATTATGTAGACGACGGTATGCTAACGTTACTTATTCGGTAAAAGTTTATGCTCGAGGTAGAAGTCCGAATGTGATTATTTTTATTGTTAAAAAGGATGCATACTCAGTAAGTAGGTTGACACTGTTAATCAGGTGTTTTTATTTGAATGAGTAACATATATATTATGACTTATAACATATACCTATAGGTTTTATTTTTCAAACTAGCTTTTAATGAACTGACCAGACGCTAAATGACGCATTTACAATAAATTAAAGAATTTGAACCACACAGTTCAGTTAGTTAACACATGCACATAAACCATTTGGGCTTAAAACCTTTCAAAATTGAATGAGGTAATGATGGTGAAGAGAATCATAACAGCCCACTAATCATGGCCAAGATAGCTATGAAAAAGGAAACACGATTACTTAAACATTTTGAAACGAGATAAGATAAAACAATTAGGTACTTATCAAAGTCATAAAATCTATTATAAAATTCTGATGTTTTCTAAATTGTATGTTGATCGATCCAAGACAAATAAAATTAGGAAGGAATCTTATCACGCTGGAGTTTCATAAACTCAACATCAATTTGGGATGAGAGACAAAAATTTCGCTGAAAGCCCGTATCCGATTACTTATGGGATGTATTCCGAGCGCGTCTGCCGCCGGTCCGCGGGGCAGGCTTACGCGGTTTTAGTTATTAAGGATACTTATTGTGCATTATCACTACAAAATAGCTACTTAGAGGAGAAAATAATAAAATAATCTTACCCTGCCGCCAAGCAACAGTGTTCGCATTGCTGTGTTCCGGTTTTGGGATAGGATAACCCGTACAATGACTATCATAGACGCATTATGTCTTAATGCTTAGGGTTAGCAACTCATTTGCAGTCTCAGGATTGCAGGCCTGAGATGGTAGTCTGTGGGATGTCCCTAAGGGTTCCTGATTCCACTTACCGTCTCGTCTGTCTCAGATTGCCCACTTTTGTCATAAAAAATTATTTGACGTTTTCAATTCTTTGCTTTATCACTTTTTATATTTCTTAATTTTGACATAGTTTTTCAGTTATTTTCAATATAATGTTTTCAAGTGACTCAATTTTATAACAATAAATTGGCATAATTTCAAGTATTTCGCCCATGACTAATTTGGTACTATCAAGTAAGACAAAGCAACTTTGTTTCTTTTCTCCTTTTTAGCTTGTAGATGCTTGTCATTTGTCCAATATGAAGTGCAAAATATTACTTGGGTTACCAAAGAATTAAGTACCTACTTGTTTTCATGCCTACCCTTGTGTTTGGTTAATCTAATTCTATAGGTAATATTTTATACATAAGTTCCGTTCCCAGAGTGGGGTAGGCAGAGCTACAGAATTACAAACATTTCTAAAAACTTGTTGATAACCACAATTTGCACAATTAGGCTAAGATGTTTACCAGCGTATTAGTGACATTTTATAGTTTATTTAAATTTTAAAGTAACCTTTAAAAACCCGACTACACATTTTGATTCGGTACTTCAAAATATGTAGTCACCATTATATTAGTTATCATGAGTATTTTCTTATAATACCGCCATTTTAGCATTTTACAGTTACGAGGATAAGTCACCTTGCTTGTCGAAAGAAATTAGGCGATCCATCCAGCCTCAACGTGGGAACAAAGACCAATACATACATACATACAGCAAAACCAGTGAATTAATAGTACTCGTCTGTCTATCACTGTCATGCTTTCTAACATGTGTCAGTATTGTTATGCCGGAGAGTGAAAGCGATAAAAAGCCGAGTACTATTAATACTTTAGTTTTACTGTACATCTATACTTACTTACATACAGATCAAAAATATTACCTACTTTATTCAGCAGATAATAATAATCGGCCGGCGAGTCGATTTTTTTCGCAATGCTGCTTATTGCTCCTAAATACCATAACTATTTCAAATTCCGCATCGCTTTTTATAAAAAAAAATACGTAAAAAATATTGGGACACTTTGCAGATCAGTCATGAATTATATTACAAAAACAAATAGACATGAGTTAAACGGTGGAAGATAAACAAAAAAACATTGAAATAATCAATATATCCTTGAACGTATTTTGATAAAGACGGTGTCGCTCCTAACTTACACCACACTCGACCGAATCGCTTCTCGCGAATCCCGCGTGATAATCGACAGGCGACAGCGACCGGCGCGTCTTGGATTTATGACGTAATATCGAAGACGACCCGTGGAGCGCTAGGGCTGGCAAGTGACGATCTTAAACCCCGTTCTTCATCTTTTTTATACTTTCGTTGTGTATGAAAAATGGTAAGGTCTTGGAATTCACTCAACCGAATTATTGTACGTATGAAACAGTGATTTATCGATAAAACCACTGCCCTAGACAAAGATAAATCCTTCGCTGCATATTAAAAATGAGATCTCTTCTTTGACGAATGTATACATCAGTCGTTGTAACAAATTTTAAGTTATTACTGATTGTTTTCCAGAACGATTTAAATCCTATCCTTCTAACATTCTAAATGCGAAAGTGTGTGTGTGTGTGTGTGTGTGTGTGTGTGTGTGTGTGTGTGTGTGTGCGTGTGTGTGTGTGTTAGTTTGTTACTCCTCTACGCTACAATAACTAGACGGAGTTGGATGAAATTTGAAATAGAAATAGCTTATACCCTGGTTTAACACAAAGGCTACTTGCCATCCCGGAAAATTAAAAAGTTCCCGTGGTAATAACGATAATCGAAATCTACGCGGACGAAGTCGCGGGCAGAAGCTAATTGAATTATAAAATACATGGCGACGTTTAATATTTTGCGTTTATACGAAGGTTAGAGTTACTGATGTGTAAACTTATGTTTATTTTATTACTTTGTCATATACCTGCAAATTAAGTATACCACAGTGATATCGTTTGATCCGTGAAGCGGCCGACCCTCTACTCCACTTTGACTTAAATCATTTGATTCCGATCGTCTTCATGTTGCTTTGTGTTATCTTTCTCTTTATTGTCAAAGCAGGATTGAAATAAACCTTACCATACCATACCATACCACCACCATATAGAAATATGTCTAGTCCAATGCAGGTCCAGCGCTGCAGGAAACCTCAGATCACAACCAGTCACGAATGACAAATTAAATCGAATGTTAATATCACAGGCAACAAAAATGATGGAGAGATTACAGAGACATTATTTATAATGTAATTCCTGAAAATATGATACATATATTGAAATAAGCATTAATATAGTACGAGTAAAGCAAAAAGTTAACTTGTAATTTTGCAGTAGGATATACCGGCAGTTAATTATAAAAGTTAATCAAAATAATGCGTAACTTTAAAGGACGCGCTCAGTGAATTTGCTGTATATATTTTGTCTGCTTTTTAATCAGAACACTATAATCTAGTGAGAGATTTTGGTCAGTTTAACAGAAGAGATTCACTTTTTGCCTCCAGTGATATACCGCTCACTTGAAATGCAATATTGTGGTTTGTAATCAATTCAATTTATGAGCACTAAGTGATTTTTTTCGTTCGTGCAAGAAATCGTCAGAATAACCATGGATAATTGAAAGCAAGATAAAAATTATCTGGGAATAAGTTGGCTTTAAAAACTCGGTTTTATCTTGTTAGCAGTTGTGATAATGATAATGACATACATTTATTTAGGCTAGAGTACATTTGAGATATAGTTTTTAATCCAGAAACCAGAAACAAAATATTGTTCCGTTGAAAATTTTCACATTATTCCACAATCCATAATCCACAATATTTGCTGAATAAAGTTTATAAAGATATAAATAAAATATACGTACTTACAGTATACCTTTACGTTTTCTTTCAAGTATGGAGACCATGGTACCCTCCGTATTTCCCGGTCGGGCAGCGCTATAAATCAATCATAATAATATGTTGCAGCGATGTAGTGAACTACGCTTCTCTCTCGGCTCTTTTAATATTTAAAATTTTACGTGAAAATATAATAATACTTGTACGGTTTATGTTCTTGGTCTTGCTGCTGCCAGTTCAATTAAAAAAGTCAAACTGGTCTTAACTGGTTGAAATTACTACGAGCGATTTTAATTAACATCATGACCACTGGTCTAAGATCCGAATAGGAGACTACCTTCACCGGGCTGTTTATTCGATAGAAAGTATTTTATATCAAATTTAATATATGGCGAATAGTTTGACTGAAAAAATTCAGTCCAGTCCATATATGATTTAAAAAAAAACAACGGAAAATGAACTTTAAAAAAAAATGCTATTGCTTGTTAAATAGACCAATTACATACTAATCGAGAGCATGAAACCTATAGAATATGCAAATGCTAGGTTTAGTGCAAATTATTAGTACCGACAATAGTTATAACGGGAAAAAATAGTCAACCTAACGTTTGCATATTCTATAGGCTTCATGCTTTCGATTAGTAGTAAATATAGTCTATTTAACAAGCAATAGCAAATTACAAAAAAGTTAAAGTTAGTTAGACTGGACAGAATTTTTTCAGCCAACCTATTCGCCATACATTACTTAGCACATTTAATTTGATATATAATACTTTTTATCGAATAAAAAGTCCAGTGAAGGTCGTCTCCTATTCGGAACCCCTACTACACCTTTGACCCCCATCATCGTACCAACAATGAGCATCTCAAAGGCCTAGTAGTTTCGAATGACTACTCGTAATCATAAGGTATCGTGTTTGAGCTCCAGCTTTCGTCTTGTGTACCTAAGTGACCTTTTCTTGCCTAACTACATTGCCCGATGCCCTGGCGGTTAAGGAAAACGTCGTGATGAAACCTGCCATTTTATTTTAACTTTTTTGCTCATTACAATTTCATGTGTAACGTTCAAATTGAGGACTTATAAACCTAATTCTAACGCTAAAAGCGTAAGAAGGGTAATTCCGCAAAATAATCTACATCTAACGTGGCCTTGGCCTCTGGACAAATAATAAAACCCTGTGTAACGGCACTACTCAGCAATATTGTGAAATAGTTTCTTTTTGAATTAGACAAAAACAACAAATATTTTTTTACGCATTCGTCAACAAATACAACATATCTACCTACTGTATCTATCAATCATTGACTAAGACAAATCGAATGGATGAAGTGAGATGCGAATAATGTGTGTGTGCGTGAGTTGTGCATTTATTTTAGCTTAAACTGTGTGCCAGTTAATGCAGGCACACAGGTTTAGCTAAAATAAATTCTGTCAGCTAGCGAGTCGAATGCTCTGTCCCTCACACTCTATAAGAATACTGCGAGGTCTGCGAGGGACAGAGTATTGGAGTTCTCGAGCAAATCAAACAGTGTGATTTGTTTGAGTACTTCCTAGACTATGTATACAGGCTGCTCAAAAGTGATAAATTTTCGGTAAATACTCGACCGATAGTTATTAAGAGTAATATTAAGTAAGTTTAAATTAGTAGTATTCCTACTTGCCCAGAGGATAAGAGCATCTTGTATCCTAGTAAAGCACAACGTCCTAAATTTAGGACATTTGTCAAAGTGACATTTGACTTTAGTTGACCGACACAAGATTCTTTTTCGAACTAATGAAATTTGACGTGGGCCTTACTAGGGTAACTATTGTTGTATTTTAGTTCTTAGTGTTATTTGAAGTTATTTTTCTTTCATTATTCTCAGACACAGCCCACGCTAATGACTTAAATTTTGATATCCTAGCAGAAATTGTGTTTTTAAAGTACAAATATATTATTTTCAAATCAAATGAAAATATTGCCCTAAATAGAGGATGAAAGTTTAAAAGTACAGAAAAATAGAATTTAAAAGGATATGAACGGTAGGTACCCTATAATTTAGCCATTCCAAATCCCACTTTTAACTGACTTAAAAAAAGGAGGAGGTTCTATGTTCGGCTGCATGTAGGTAATGTTTTTTTTGGATCCATACTCCATTCTAATATAACAAACGGGAAAGTGTTCCAAAAATAATAAAAACAATAAACTGTTCGTATTCAAGCGCTGTCAACGGACGTGTATAAGAAAGCTAAAAAAAGACATTTAAATACAAAATCAGAACTTGGTCCAGTTTTGCAGCAGGCGGGTACCGCGGTAGGTTTTATGAATCCTTAAATTTGGTCAGAGTTTACCCATCCGGTTTTCCTTTTGCGAGTTGCGGGAAAGGGAAAGGGACAACCTCTTGGATTTATTCTTAATGAAGTATTTGGAAAACTTTATAAAGTACCATATCGCACTGAAAGGGTCCAAGAAATTTGGTCGTGTTATCTTAAGTGACCGCGTAATGCCGCGTATTTGTATGAGCGGTTGCGCTTCCTCACACCCCTGATGTTATCAGATAGGGATGGACGCTCTCACTGGTTTCTTGTTATCACTGGGCAATACCGCCGCCTCGTTCCAGCCGCTATACGTAACGAGCTTAACAGACCCTAGTGGTCAACTTTATTATACTACTTAATTCTGACACATGCATGACAATTGCACGTTCATCAAGTATCTGACTATTGACATTTTTGACAGCAGTAAAACAATGCTAAACTTATTTGTTGCGTGTGAAGCAATAGTAATAACAGCATTGTTTGACTGCTGTCAACATTATCCATATTCAGAAACTTCATGGTTGTGCAGTGTGTCAGGATTAACTTCTTATTGGCCGGGCACTACAGAGCCTCGTATTGATGAACTACAGGAAATAACTCGATTAATATAATTGAAACTTCAGCTGAAACGTAAAATATGATACTAACTATACATTAATATCATACGGTCGCTTTAATGTATTTTACTCGAATTGAGTTTACAGAGCACATCATTATTCCTTCCATATTAATATGTTAATATAATCTGGGCAGTATTTCATTGAAATACGTATTTGGTATGTATATTTAAATTACTACCTAAAAATATAACTAGTAATTTGTATTTCAAATACATATTGCTTCAAAATACATTTAGAAGTCGTATTAACGGTAATGAAATGATAAACTGACTCATGCTTCTGCCCGCGACTTCGCGTATATTTCGATTATAGTTATTCCCTCGGAAACTTTAATATTTTCCGGGATAACAATTAAAGTACCATATGTGTTAATCAAGGTAAAAGCTTTCTCCATTTCAAATTTCAGCCAGTGTGAAAGAGTAACAAACTAACACACACACACAATTTCGCATTTATATTATGTAATTTACAGTGGGATATCAAGTGAGTGTCGCTTTTCGCGGTATTTATTTCCGTTAGTTTAATTCTGTAATTTTTATTCGTTCTTCTATCTATTTATTTAATCATTATTGCACCAAAAACAAGTAGGTACAAATGGTAAACCTAATGCGTAATGGCATTATCTATCAGTCGACCATATAACAAATCAGAAATTTACAGAGTGGGTGCACAGAATAAGAAGTCAGACAGAGATTAAAACTGCTCTATGATCTTAAAACATTACTAACCTGCACTTACTTACTTATTACAGTAAATATTATACGTTATTAGATTAGTGCACCTACGAAAATTTATTGTGATGAAAGTGTCTGAATGCAGTTTGTAATTTGTATTTTCATTTTAAATATAAAATGCTAAAATACTGTATTTTGTACTTTATATTTCAGTCATACGAGTATTTTTTAATTTGTATTTTAAGTAAAACAAAGCGTTTATTTTGCTCAGCCCCGAATATTTCCTTTCTACAGTGTAAAGTTTTTATGTGCGATAAAATAAATTTCATATTGTTTCCTTGGTACCATTGCATATTGCACAGAAATGTTTTTTTTCGTAAATAAACTATTATTACTTTCAAAAAAAAAACTTCAAATAATAACGTGGCAGAATATAGAAGGTATTACTTGTTTAAACAGGTCACGTTAATTGATACGCAACCCATTTTACTCGCATGAATTATCTGCTCTGAACTAATGCAGCATTTCCGTATAATGGATTAATTTTGACATTCAGAGGGACGGCCTAAATTTCAACCGCTTTTTTTGCACAAATAATGTGACATTAATAAGCCGCCGACCCTTTTCGGCGACCGTCACGTTCGCATTAGGCCGCTATTCGTTTTGGCGATGTGCACAACTTCGTGCTCACCTTGTTTGTACTTTGCAGGTAAATAAATTAGCATCGAGGACTTTGTGCTAAAGGTTTATTTAAACTGCCACGCTGTATATAGAAAAGAGAATAATTATGTTGTTCGCTTGTTATTAAAAAATATATATTAAGTACTGTCTTTCCATTTTATCTTTAGTCGAACTCTGTCTGGCTGTAGTAGACTAAGGACCTGATTCACAAACTACAAATAAGTACTATCAGCAAGTAAATGTTATTGCTTTCCTTTTTATGAAAATAAAGGACAGAGCTACAATTTATCCGTCGGATAGTATTATATGTACATTGTAAAGCAGGGATGTGATTCTCTTAAACGTATCCCTTTCAACTCGACGCATCTAATATTAACCGGCGAATTTAAGTAGTCCCGTCAGGGCGTACAAAATTTCAGGACCGGCATTCTCAATTAAGTAGCTTGATACCACATAGAACTCGACTTGATTGTGATTCTCTTAAGCGCTTTATTTTAACCGGTGAGTTTAAGTAACCCCGTCAGGGCATACAAAACACATTTCAGGACTTGCATTCTCAATTAGGTAGCTTGATACCACATAGAACTCGATTCACGTCTTACTTCACGTTACACGTCTTTAAAGGCACTCGGGAAGTAAACAAGATTTTCCAAATGTGAAACGCAAGCAAGATCGACTTATCGCTTCTAATAATTGTAAATATTTCTAAAACGTTTAAGCCGTTTTCGAGAACGTTATAGTTATTATAAACGTTGGTAATTTAATAGTACTAACATTTTTAACGATTTATTTACCTAGTAGTGGTAGTTAACACACCTTAAGTAGAAAAAGGTTTTTAGTGAGGTTAATGAGAAAGCTATTGATGTGAGAAAGACATTTATTATACCTAACAAATTTATTTATATTATTGAAACTTTAAGCAAAGGGAAAAAAGCAGTTTTTGTTGACCACTTCATCCTCTGAAATTGACATGATGATTAACAAAAAATAAGGTCAGGGAAAGGGTTCTTCCTTGGTAAAGAAAAGTAGGTACCTACGCTGATTCAATGGCGGCCTTTACACGTAAAGTTCGGACCGCGGGAAACGCCACGCACCAATTCAGTCTTCGTTCCGAACCGCACGTGTAAATGCAACTGTAATAGTTAAATAGTAAAAAAAATACGGTTCGGAACGAAGACATGTGCAGGCCGCTAATAACAATGATCTATGCAAGTAACGCTTAGCAATTGTTTATTTACAATGCTTGCAAAGAGCTCATTGATGAACTCTTTTTGCTTCTGTGCGATAAAATAAGAGAAAAAAAGCACGACTATGCGGTAATTTTTTAAAAGTTTGCGCTGGAAGGTATCGGGCTCAGAAGTAAGCTCATTTATTATGAAAACAAAACCTTTTAACTCTGGTTAGCTAAAAGGTAAAAGAAAACAAGGTAATAACATAATGCATTGGGTGTAGCGGGAACCCGATGAACCAGGAGTTTTTCTTTTACATACCATATGTAAAATTTACACATACTTAAGTTTCGGTACTTGAAACTTGGACTTGAGTAAATATAGCGAGTAAGTTGTTATACATTTCTAAGATGTCATACAACGCAAAATTTTAAAATTTCACGCAATTCTTACATAATAACAATGAAAATCTTTACATGAAATTGTAACAAGAGCCTAGTCTCACATAAATCAACGACGTACTTGCTGAATATATACCGCACAATGCAAAAATATAAGTAGAATCGAAATGTTCGCGAGAGGATTTCCTCTGCCGTTTATTCGAACAGCCTTTATTTGCATTCGAGCGAAAATATTTAATCAGGCGTAAAATCTTAGCGTTATATAAGCGTTGAGGAGCGGGTGTGTGTGCGTGCGCGCGGCTGTGCGCGCCTTTGTTGTTACACGGGGGTACACGGCGGAAATCCGAAAGTACCAATTGCGACGTACTTACTAATTTACGTTAGCATTGACATATTGCTTACGAGTATGTTGATTGAAAAGGGCGAGGATAATATAAATATGTAATGAAAAAATTAAGGTCGATTCGAGGTGATTTGAAAGCAGCGTTTCGTTCCTTTGTTTGTTTTTTGGTCGTAACATTGTTAGAGGTCCAAACCCAACCAAAAAAGTGCCATGGTGCCAACGACGGTCTAGTCGCCTTTGCTGTCCGTCTGTCTGTCTGTTTGACTGTCTATCAGCGGGCGGTTCTCATGAACCTTGATAGGTAGACAGTCGTATTTCTATTGCCGCTACAACAACAAATAAAAATAAGAAAAAAAGGACAATTAGCCATAAAATACTAAAAATTATATTTGTATTGTACTTATTGATCCCTAGACAATTACACCCAACTCGCTCTCAACTCTGCTCTATTTGCTTGTTTTCAATGTAGGTATGCACCCAGGGAAAAGACATATGTAAGTTCCTACTTAAAACTTAATATTGCGTTTTGGAACAAATTAAGATATAACAAAATAACAAAGTTTCAAATCTGTGACTGCCACACGTAAGAAAGGCGCGGAAAACAACCCGATTTAATACAACATAGACTTTTACAGAGGCAGAGAGGAGATAAGGTCAGATAAAACTGCATAAACGTAATTTTTGCTAAACTCCCGTCGTTGTCAACATAGTATAAAATATATTTTGTAGGACGTAACACCGCTATTAACAGTGTTCCTATTAAATGGAAACACGCCGGGCGTGCCATGCGTTACTTGGGTGCAATCTATTGATACGAGTCACCGTTTTCGGGAAGCAGAACTTTCCCGATTTTCTGCGCCATTAGTGATGTGACAAACGGGCGTTTGTACTCGCGATGTCGTTTTCATCCATTACGAGATTCCAAAGATCGTACAATCTTATTCGCCCTTTTAGCTTCAATCCGGCGTCACACTTATCTTCCGCCTTAACTCTGAAGTGAGGCGTACGTTGCATTTTGCGTTTCAACCGTTTTAAATATTTTTCCAACATGAAATTTTATTCGTGAAATGTTTTTGGTCAAGATTCCCTTCCCAAACCAATTTTTGGCGTAGGTATATTTACGTCGCATATTTTGATTTGGTAAATTTATCACTTTTTTAGAATATTACTTGAGCAACTTTCTTCAAGGCGGTTACCAATTTTTTATGTATTGGGGAGTTATTTAAGTAAATTTTCATGTAAACGCAATCTTGTGTAAACTTTATATCTGGGTAGGTAATACAAGGTAGGTACTACCGGTTTTTAACCGTACTAGTTAATTAATTAAATAAATAAATAATTAATTACTAAGATTGATATTTTAACCAACCGTGTGACGTTGACAATAAGCCTCTGCCTTAAAAAGGGTTAACTGAACGATAACCATACTTTTAATATAGTGATATGTTATTTTGGTGAATTTGTGAAATTAGATTATTCGCATATCCAGGATGGTTGGGTACGATGACAAGCGTAGCGAGGAGGAGTGTTAGGTTGAATTGTGTTCAAAACAGCAGTGCGCGAAGCCGTGCCGTCAGCCGGCGGCGAGCGACGGAATAGTTTTTTACGTAAAAGTTGACACACTATGCTTGCAGAAGCCGATTTAAAAAATATTTCGCCCAAACGTCAGAGACCCGATGCAGTCATTTGCTTTTTTTTTGTCTTTGATTTCGTACATTTGCTTACCGAATACTCGTAAATGTACTACATTAAAATTGGTGAATCAACAACAGAAACTCTTCTTTAAAAGGTGTCCTGAAAAAAAAATGCTTAAAGAAGCCTACTTCTTTTTTTATTTATTATTATTTACTGAGAAAAAATAATAATTATCATCTGTGTTTGCTACACTCGCTTTCGACTTGGGCGGAATGACGTCAGTTCGTTTGTAACAATTGTAACCGCGTTACGTAGTAATAACCATGTGGCGTTTAAGCTCTTTAGCAGAAATTTGTTGATTAATTTTCTCAGTAAATAAAGAACACCAATAAAATATATTCTATGGTTTGGAGACAAACCTCTATATATCGTCATGGCTTTGAAAAAACCTCGTATCTCATAATTCGTGACGTACTATTTTAAACTAGAACATGCAGAGAATTAAGTTCAAACTCATACATCTCGAAATATCAGATACGAGTTTTTTCTAAATTAGTGACGATATGCGGTGTGTGTACATTGTGTTTGTCTAACATTTGGTTCAGGAAAAAAATGGAAAGCTGGAAAGCGTTCAGTTGCCAAGCGAGTATGTGCCGAAATTTTACGATAAATTGTTCGGGAAGTGATAATTGGTGAAAATAAATTCGCCAATACCTACGTCAGTAACCCGTTTGGGATAAACACTCTCCTATGTATGTGTGTATAAATCCGTCAAATTTCAATTATGAAATTTGATATTGTCTATACATGTCATGCAAACGCTACTTCATGTGAGAACATCATAACGATTGCAAAATCGTCAAAATATCAGGATCTCATTAAATAATTTTAACCGTGGTGAACCCGTTTATTATTCAAACAGTCGACGCAAAAACTCCCAGTACCTACTTAATTTAAGTTCCTTAAAACGATAGGAGCTGCAAAAAGCCCTTTAAAACCAGCGGCGAACTTAATAATAATAAATGTATATTCTATTTTTTTTTATAACTTTAACACGTCGTGTCAGCTATGGAACAATATTTTATTTGAATGTTGGGAAAAAGCGCCACCGTCCCGCAAAAAACACAAACCCTCGTGAAAATAAACATGTAAGGAATAATTGGAATTACAATCGATAATAATAAAAAATCTGAACATAATTTTTGCGGTAAGTATTATTGTTTTGTAAATATGATCTTTGCTTTGTTTTCTGTCTTTCTTTTTCTGTGCACCACTTTTGTTAGTTTCTGAATAATTATTTAGTTGACTGGAAGAGAATGCCATTAGGCATTAGTCCCCCATTTGTAATTTTTTTGTGCAATAAAGGTTAAATAAATAAATAATTTACGATGTGGCAAAAAATTCAGTAAAATCCACATTATTAAGATACGTTAATATGTTTACACTAATATAATTTATTCCGGCCAGTACAAAGGTCTGCACTGAAATATGTACTCGAACTATTTTTTCATCATTTCAAACAAGAATTTAACGTACTCGTAACAAAACCTCCATATATTTTTCACGCGCCTCTAAAAGTTTTAAACAAAAGTTCAGCTTGTGGAGAGAGTAGAGTCCGCAGTGTACCTCTAGTGGTACTACGTCAGTTCATTATTTCCATTATTAAATATACACCTAGTTTTATTTATAACTAGCTGTTGCCCGCGACTCCGTCCGCGCAGAAAAACCAAATATAGCCTATGTTACTCAGGGATAATGTAGCATTCTAATTTACATAATTTTTTTGAAATCTGCCCAGTAGTTTTTGAATTTATTCGTTACAAACATACAAAAATACAAATCTTTCCTCTTTATAATATTAGTGTAGATATAGTGTAGATACATACCTACAAGTATAAATGTGTATTATTTTCTTCTTTTCAGAACTAGAATTTGTTGCTTTACATTAAATAACAGCTTAGAAAGGATAAATAATAGACCAAAAACTCGTAAGCTCTTTATAAAACTTTCGTATTTTCGTTGCTGCTTAACTGGTTTTTAAGCCTACGCCTTACATGAAAAGTCGCCGCTGCATTACAATTTCGCAAGGAAAATTGTGTGTCGCAAAATGGGCAAACCAAGAGGTCCATTCCACGAAACCACTCGCGAGTATATCAGCCGCGTGCATGGACTCGACAGCAAAGAGGTTCAATCTTTTTGAAGGAAATAACGGCGATGCTCGGATAGTCGATTCCACGAGCCTTTGTTAGTGTTCCAATCGAGTTCTCACGAGGATAAATCCATCGCGCCATGGAAATTGCACGAATGATAGGGTTATTCTTTTGAAAGACTCGATGTTTTGACTCATGTTCGAAGTAAGTAAGAGATATTCATTGTTTGGGTTTTCCGGAGTACCCTGACTCTTGCTACTGACTCAACTGTGCAGAAGTTGTTGACTGCTATTTTATTTATTTAAATAGGAAAATGACAATAAATCGTCATTTTTTTAATTCATAAACGATGGGAATTGATTAATTGGAAACAGGAACTTTTTAAATAGTGTTCTGAAAAAAATCAGATTTAGAAGTTTATCTTAAAAGCATTAAAAAAAAATGATCATTATTAACTGAGAAAGTGGGATCCCCTTGGAACGCATATTTTTTTTACGCATATTTACTTTTCGCGTATATTTTTATTTATACTTTTATTCTTACATAAACGTTTTTTTTGTAGATTAGGTTAGGTTACGGTAGGTTAGTTTTTTATAATAATTAAAATAAAAACATTTCTATTGTAAAAACCGTTTTAGGTCAAACGATTTTATGCGTAAAGATACGTTATGCATAAAAAAATTATGCGATCCAATAGAGACCCGAGAAATACATAAACAAACTTAAAAAAAAATGCGGTTACAAACAAAAACAAAGCGCGGTTATTCTCAGTAAATAATAATAAAAAAATAGAAAAAAAATAGTAGGTATGCTATTGAGACGGGATCCCTTTGTGGATAAGTAAACGCATTGAATCTAATTTTGAAAGTAGGAAATTGATTTCCATATTAATTATCCCCAATGTTAAACATTACTTGTAAATCTTATAATATTCTAAAGTTATAAATTAGCTACCTTTCTATAACGTTCAACGTCCTTTCGATAGTTATTCAGAAATATTTTGGGCCATATATTCTTACTTAAGAAGAATTAATTTTTAGATTGTATGACTACATAATAAAAAAAAAACATACCATAGAATGGCTACGGCAGCTACGCTATACTCCCACCTTAGCCTGCATAGTGAGATTTTTTTAAATATTTACAGAAATATTACTGCTATAACATCCTTGCAAACTTTAGGTATTTAAATAATTATGTTTAACTTTAGTCCTTAAAATGAAAAGTAATTTACCTTTAACAATATGAAATGTACCTCATTACGACGTTGAAAGTTATGAATATTTTTTTTTAAACTTTCGACAAAAATTACTCTGAAAATCGGAAATGCAAATATTATCCTTTCTAATGTCATGACTTTCAACATTATGACTAACGCACAACTTATGATGAAAAACGTTATGCACAGTAAAAAACGGAACTTAAATTTTATGACACACAATATATTTTGAGACTTATCTCTATACTTACTTAAGACATTTTTTTTTCAAAACACCTTTTTATAAATACCCTATGTTCTCATTATAATAATATTAACAAACTAACCAATATTTAACTTTTATTTCCAATATACATATATTAAGTAAAAGTAAAAGGCCAACGCGTCGTCTAAGAGAAATTTATTCTATCTGAGAATTGAATTTTAAGAACAAAATTTATTCTTTCCTGAAACTTAACTGTAATTTATTGGAAACAGTTTCAATTACTAAGGAATTTTCGACTCGTAAATTCTAAACACAATGATGAGAATTTATTTTGGTATCTTTCATCATATGCTGGAAAGGACCTCCCGTTGGGCCTCTTGCAAAATCTAAATATTCATTATAGGTCTCTTTAAGATATATATACAGTGGTGGTCACATAATTAGGGACACTTGTTTTTTTCCCATACAATTGCCTACAAATATGACTTTTCAATTTTGACCACCATTCAACTACTAACTAGCAATAATAGTTAATTAAACGACATACTGAAAAACGGTGTCGCACCATAAGCCACAACGGTTCCGTTTTAGTTTTTACGGAACCCTCAACACTATTAATCAATAGTTTGCGAACGACAGTGAATCTAAAATGAAGACCTAATCTTAAGCAGATTCCGTTGAAAGTTTCGCGCTGCAGTTAATTTAGACTTAGTTTAAGCTGATTAGCTATGAGCTTGCGCTAAAGAAGACCGCCGCAGAGAGTCATTGAATTAAATCAGTAGCCGTAAGCATGTCAGGGGGTAACAACCCATAACTCAGAAGTGGAGAGCGTCTCGCGGCCCATAACATTCAATCGTCCGCACGAGGGGCGAATTCCGATGACCTCAAGGAAAAGTTTGCGTCTCGAACACTCTGTATAAATCCGGGAGTCATGTTGGGATTTCGTAAATCGCCCTTTTTATTTATTGCCTGGCTACCACAGTGGGCAGCCGTTTAGGAGTGACGTCGTGTTACTTGTACGTGATACTTTTCCCCAGGTCAGATGAAATTATTATGGCGGGGGCCATAAATCTCCCTGGAATTGCTTCCATCTTCCTTTATAAAGAAATATAATAAAATTCAGGCGTTGTCTTTGTTTCGCTATTGGAATACATGTTTTGAAATGAAGAAACAACTGTGCCAGTTTTTACGGACGTCTCAAAGGAAATGGACATTGTAGGTATATGTAGATGTTTATTTTCTGTCAAGTTTAAACATAAAAAGGAAAATGTAAGATGTCGCGAACTTAAGTAAAAATACCAGAACAATATGTACACGTAGACTCATAATAATTACGACATTGAGTAATCTTATAAGATACTAGATTTTAAGATATAGTAAGAAATATTGCTGGTTTAGCAAATGACTAAAGATCCATTTACAACAAATTCTACCAAAAATTTGCTAGCGGAGGGGATGCTCAAATATCACGATGAATAAAGCCCTCATTCACTGTCACTATCTATTCAATCCAGATAAAGCTTGAATAGATATAAAATTGTATGGAAAGTAATATTACTAATGCGCTTCCCTTTAGCTATATGGAAGTCTAGTCTGAAAAATTGGAAGACCCTTAATATAATTGGTAAGTGCTCGTGTCAGCTTTTACTGGCGTTAAAATAATTCCCCTCAGAGCGGATGTGACGATGGAGGCCGCCGGCGGAAGCGGGCTCCGGCATTACGTCACTTCCTTCCGGCTTCTCCGCTGGGTCCCCGGAGCCTCTCACGGAGCCTTTGGATACCTAGTCACTTTACATAAACCACAACTTAGGCTAATTTTGCGTATCGTTGGCGGACATTGGCTCCACTTAACCGCTAAGTTTCTGAATACTTACTTTATATAAGTATCTTTTGTTATTTATGTTGCCACCCGGATGTAAATAACAGAACCTAAAAAAATACAGTTACCCCGTGCTTCGTTATTGATAAGCACAGTTCGATGTGAAAAAAGAACTACTTTTTTGAAAAATTAAATAACGTGCATTTTGCTATTTTGAGCGTAAAATAACTGCCCCAATCCTTTAGTAAATTGTTATGTAAAGTGGTTTCACACCAGAAAGTTCAACAATTTTGAAAATTAATATCGAGGTACCTAAAAAAGAATGTCGCCGGACATGTAGTATATTGTGAACTAAAGTTAATGTTTCACTAAACCATCATTTGGCAAATCGCATCTACAAATCCACATTTTGGGGGAGTACAAAATGTGAATTTGGCAGCATTATTTTGTGCTCGTTACTTTATTTAAACTATGTAATAAGAATAAGCCCATGTTTGCCTATTAATTATGTGAAGGTTTATGCATAAATAAATACGAGTGTGCAGTGTTTGTAAAATACAAGTTTGTAAAATGATACGTTTGCGGGTGCCAAACGTACTTTAGGACAAAGTTTGAGTTCCTGAATAAACTTAGTCACCTTTGACACAATGTTTTGTTCTAAATATAGCAATAAAATAAAAAGGGCTCCACTTTGCTTTGCCGATTTTGGTTAACCGTTTCTTTTTTCCTTATTCTTAACTTTTATACAAAATGTAGGCAGGAATGCGATTGACACGCACTTCAAGCGTCAGACAGTTTAATTATCCATTTCGATATATGTTAAAATGTTCGCAGTTATTGATAATACTGAATTGAAACCATTCTGACGTTGATATATTATAGCGACAAGGTACTCTAATACTACTACTACTAGTACTTCTGAGTTCGACCGTACACAGACATACGTTGCATTAAATGTCCAAAATCAACACTTGGCCGGCCACTCTTGCTAACACGCATCGAAATGGATATGTAATTAAACAGTCTGGCGGTCGAAGTGCATATCAATCGTATCGGTACCTATATTTTGTATAAAATTTCGATTGTACCTTAATTTGTTGGTTCATTAACAGTAGGTGTTATTGGTAAGGTTAATCCGTCTGTCTTTGTGTTAATATGTAGTTACGAGTATTGTTAACGTAGTTTGTACTCATATGGATGTGAACAATCGTTAGGACAGAGAATACCTAATGCCTGGCTGGTCTGACTAGTAACTCCAGTCATTAAATGCTGCCTTTCCTTTTTTTGAAGTTGGTTAATAAATATCCAATCCAATCAAACTAATAAATGACCAATGGAATGAGTATGTTGTTTTATACATACATTCACACACATGTTTTCATACCTGTCTGCCAATGGGATAGGCAAAGAGTATGGAACGCCTGATGCACCAGTCTGAACATAAATTTTTCGCTACCGCTACATTAATAATAATTAACCTCTTCATGCACATACGTCGGTTTATTTAATGGTGATTATTTCATAAAAATCTATTAACTCGATAACAACGATAATTTACTAGTTAATGAAACATTCTAATATAAAACTGTCTTTTTGTATATAATAAGTGTCAATATTTAATCAACTTGATAGCATTGCAGCTGTGCAGGTTTAAAATGTAGTTAATACGAGACATCTTACATAATTTAATTAATGGTTTTCACTCCTTTTTTTAACGAGGTGTATTTCGCCAATGTCAAGTTTTAGACAATCACCATGAACTTATTAGAGAAATAAGTCCATGGATATCACACGCGAGGACAATTGTTGGGTTAATAAAATAATGTTCATTGGTAAAGAACATTATTTTGAAGGTAAATTTTTCAAAACTTGAAAACGTCTAAGGATAGTCATGAATTGTGTAGCTACCTACAAAAGCTGTAAGTGTTTTCCGAGATAACGGTCTAAATTTCATCAGGTCGGGTCAAGTATTCAATCAATGCTGCCGCCGCGGCCGCGTACCTGCTCGACGACGGATCCCTCCTAGAATGTTGCAAATTGACTGCTGAGATCGAACGCGATCGTAATTGGGTTGTCGACTGATAAAATCTTCAAATTACATGAAATGAATGTTACCTTTAATGTTAAAATCAGCCAATCCATTATGAAACAAATAAAAGTATTCACCCGTACATTGCTCGTGTTGACTAAATTCATGATGTTCGAAAATTCATGAATTCACATCACACAACGAATAAAATTATTTGTCACTCTGTTTAATTTACAAAAGATAAACAACGGTTAAATTCAGTTAATTAATCAGCAGCGATAAAACAAGACAGTTTCCGTTACACCGTTAAATTCAACCTATTTATTTAAAATACATTTGACTTTTGATTCAATAATATAAAGTATGATTCTATAGCAAGAATCTACAAAATATAATCATCATCATACCTTCACGCCTTCATCCCCAGAGTGGGGTAGGCAGAGTTAAAGAATTACAAACAGAATATAAAATATAAAAATCAAGAACTTCCTAAAGCACTGTGCAGTCAATAGATGTGATAAATACCTATACATTTTACAATCGAATGCAACGGAAATTCAGATTTTCCTTTAAATTACCCTTCAGTAGAGCCGTGGTATGAGCCGGCTCGTTCATAAGTGGCCTCGTATCGCGTGATTTGGTTTGCTAACCGCTAGAGTGAGCCATGAGCCTGTCAGCCCACTGAATGTATGTAGCTCTCATTGTACCCGCTGCGATAAGACCAATTTATACACCTACTCCACACGGACATTAAGTCGTGATAGCGTTCGTAGCTGGAATTCATATTTTTCGAGCTAAAATGAACGTGAGGGAAATAATAAAATGCTTGCGTAGTTTAACGAGGGTGCAGTTTCTAAGAACATGGAAAATCCTAGGCCGGTGTAGTAAAGTAAGTATTAAACGGTCAATATGACCGGTTCAGTATAAAACCACCCGTCAAACTTGACCGTGTTTTGGTATTTTTTATAAATTACTTATTTATTAAAAGTTCATTCTTGTGAACTAACAATTAAGCCAAAATGCTCAACAAGATACATACGATTGTAACAAATAGGTACAAATGACTAATAAAAACAAAGAATAGGTTAGAAAAAATATAGAAAATACCAAATTTTCGGAAACTTATGGCGAAACATGTTGCCTAAGTATGACTACGAGTTAAAAGTGGACGACGCATGGCTCTATGAAACTATTACGTATAGTTTTCTGTGATCGGCATAGGTAATTATTAGCATTTATCCAATGAAACGTTTACATTTATTTTATTTCTATGCTGAGAAGAAATAAGGCTATCCGTCCGTATTCACTCACACTCTATACCTAATACTTAATGAACCATAGTTTATTTATGTAACGCTACCAGTTTAATTAATGTACCTTTAATCTCTACAACAGATCTGCTTAATTAAACAAAAGGATAAAACGTGAAACTACTCCGCAACAATTACTACTGCACGAGGACAAATTTAATTGGATGCTCGAAAAACGTAACATTTTCACTGCGCCATTTCTTTGCAGTATTATCCGAAAGAGCATTCAAAATGACTAGACGCCAGATTACATTGTGATTGGACGGATTTTCCACCGCATCGTGCTAAATTAAGTTTGAATTATTGGCTAAATGGTTAGCAATTTAGATTTGACACGTTATTTATGGTAATTGCCTCTGCGTTGTTATCCTAATGGACTTATATCAAATTGATTCTAATCCTGCACCATGCATTTGTCAATGCACTAGACACCTACGATTGATGCAATTCGTATAAACATCCATCCTCGCCTTAAAGCAGATAAATGATATATAAACAAATCAAGTAGTACCTACATGGATTGTAATGGTACATTTTTTCTTTATAAAAACCCTATAAAATTCCAATGCCTTCAATCGTTTTGGAGGGTGAACCGCAGTAATTAACCCCTCCTGTTTATCGCGACCCTGATATCCGGTAACAGGCTGCAGCACCAAGATCGGCCGGAACCGAGTTATTAGGCAGCCGCAAACAATATAAATTGCTTGGAGCACATGCATTATGGTGGGACCCGGATAAGATAATTACGTCTAATATTTATAAATTAATATAAATTTAAATCCATGAAGATATTTGTATTATGCGGCTCATTTAACAGAAACTTGGTTACGGCATTTAATGCAAATTATATACCTACCTCTACTTTCTATGAAGCCTTAGGTTGCCAGTTTTAGGAAAACGCTATTTATAGCGAAACTTTTTTTGTTTTGCTAACCTTGTTTCAATAGAAACGAAACTGGATCATTTTAAAACTCAATATTTGACATATAATTTAAAATTGTTGGTTCATAGCTTTTTAAATGGTAGTTGGCTTACATAAAACTGTTAAAACGGCAGTTGATGCATTACCTTACCTACGATAAGTTCTCTTAAGAATCACTACAACACCAGCATTTCGAGTGCATCCTCTAAAAGTGCATTAAAATAATACGTATTAACGTAAAACCAGATGTTAACGCGATTGAAAACTAACGACAGGTAAAAAATACCTTCTTAATAATCTAATGTATAATATAAATATGCGAATGTTTCAAAATATCTAGCTATTGAAAGTATACTTCCAATAGTATATTATAATATTAAAAAAAAGGTTTTAATTTCATATGTTCGACAGACCTCCCTCTTAGATGAGATTGGATTTTGAGAGGAATCCGTTTCTCTTAAGCAATTCTTAAGATCATGCTAAACTTATAATTATAATTAAAGACAACATTGGATATCTGTCCCCTCGGGCTATCTTGACCTACATTTTAATTAAAATTCGTGAAGTGCGACTTCAATAAGGAAATTTTAAAGCTAATTTTCATGAGTACCGTCCGCTATCTACGTCCACTTTATTAGATTCGGTGGAAAAAAATTTAGCAAGCATTAGTAATTAATAAGTACCTATACAAGTAAATAGCATATTGGCAGAAGCGCCTTGATAAATGTAAGGATATGTAAACTAATAGCCTTTATTTAAAGTAGTACTTACCTACTAAACCCGTTTTTATTAATCGATCTACTAGTGGTAAAACTGGTAAATTTTCAATGGGAAACGACGATTTATTATTTTAAATATTTTTTTGATTCACGAAAATATAAAGGATAACGAAAAATGGTACTTTTGAATACACATACATTTTTTCGTTCTTCGTTTCTTGATCATTTGGCAAGTAATGTACTTATTCCTGCGTAGTGTTTGAACTTTTTAATAGTAGTTGATTGGTAGATGCGGCTGCCGAGTTGGGAACTTCGGTGAGAGCCCTGTGTTCAACAAGGCGCACTTAGGATATTGCAGATCAGTTAACTCCCGAGCGGATTCACCGTGAGATATTATTTTCCTGTGGGTATACATAGTAGTGAAACTATAATCAATTGAGAGAAATGAGCAACACGAGACGCACTCCAGACTTAGGGCGCGTTCATATAGAACGTCCGTTTTACAGGATCCGTTTTAACGGATCTTTTTACCTTTTAATCTTCTTTTTTACTGGATCCAGAATACTGTTTTGGGTGTGAACTCGCTCATATACCTACATACACCATCAAGATCCATTCCCACCACCTAAGGGCGAGGCTACCTATCTAAACGTTGTTTTGCTATGGAGAGCGCCCTGTAAGTACCTGAACAATTAAATATTCTGAGGTCTCTGAAGTCTCAATCAATATACGTAATAATATCTCTCCATTCTTATATATTTAGCTTCCAAACGATAAGTAAATAATAAATAAATAAATATCAGGCGGACAATGTGACACCAATTGAACTAGTCCCAAACTAAGCTCTAGGCTTGTACTATAGGTACTAGACAACGAGATATATACTTAAATAGAGAAATATATACTTAAATATATAGAAAAAATCCATGACTCAGGAATGAATATTCGCGCTCATCACACAAAGATCTGCCCTTACCGGGATTTGAACCCAGGACCGCTAGCTTCGTAGGCAGGGTCACTACAGGCCAGCGCGTCGTCTTGCAGCCAGAAGTAGTGGTCTTGCACCCGTGAAATTTTGAAATGTGGGTTGGGACCACTACCCGCCTCAATAACACTAGCTAGACTGAGACGCGGGTACCGGTTATTTTAACAAAACACCTTTCTAAGGTCAGCAGGGCTAGACAAGTTGCCATCGAATACAAACGCTAGCGTTAGGTGATCACCTGTCGCCTTGAAAAATGTATGGAATTCACGTAAGATAGTCACGTGATATATCACTCGTTACAACTGACACCCTGTTAAGTGATCACTATCACTCGCGCTAATCAAATAGTGATAGTTTTGACAACTACGGTCGTTACCCGGTACTTCTTGAAAGATCGAATTCAACACGAGCACTATCACAATATAAACGTCGGTATCCAAGAGCGGTAACTATGCGAAGAAACTGTCAACTGAGTCAGTGTCATCACAGGTGTTCACCTAACGCTAGCGTTCGTATTCGATGGCAACTTGTCTAGCCCCGCTGTTCATCCTTACTTGTCTTATATAGTAAACAACTTTCTAACCTCAAAATGAACCTTTTTTGGCTAAAACAGCTGTTTTGTCGTAAATAAAGTAAACTGAATAAACATTTTAGCCAATGTATTGTCTGTGATATATATGATATATTTTAAACAAAATAAAGCATTGTTTAAAATAGCTGTTTTAGCCAAAAAAGGTTCATTTTGAGGTTAGAAAGTTGTTTACTATATAAGACAAGTAAGAATGAACAGACCTTACGAACGTACGTTATGTTAACGTTACGTTTTTCGGTAGTTACAAGGCTAACCTAACCTACGTAATTAATGTTCAAGATATCCTGAAATATCATGTGTGTATTGTTAGTACTCGTAAATGACTCGTAACTATTACGAGTAGGTAGGTACGTCTCAAATGTTGCTAGGAGAGCCAGATTATGATTAGAATGGCTTGATGGTTTAGTGGCATTGAAGCCTGCACATGGTTGACATGAGTGCAAGTGTTTGCACCAGACTTACTGATGTTTTATCTTAATATACTCGAATATGCCCAAGACATAATTTATTTTTATTATCTAGTGACAAAAGTAGGTGTAAATTGAATAAAAATCCATGTATCTATTGGTGTATAAACGTGTCCTGTTAAGATAAATTACTTATACTTAGATGTTTCGAAATGTGTTTAGGTTCAAGTTTCGTATAAATTACATTTTAAAAATTCCTTCCATGAAATTACTTTTTTTATCGCGGTTGACGATAAGAGGGTATAAGCAATTTGACGTTTGGAGCCGCAGTGTCGGTCGCCCGGTGATGGGACCTATCTCCGATCTTCATCTTCGAGCGCCGCATTTTCAGATTCAAATATTTTCTATTTGGCAAATTGGTATAACTCAAAAAAGGCAATTATTTGATATCATAATATTAAAATCGGTACATTGCTGGTTAAAGAAAGAATCAGGGCACAAATAAAAATCACAAATTATAGCTGTTATAGGGAGCCAGAGGTGTACAGCAACTTAGCGTTCTTTGCAAGTATCATTTTAAACCTTAATAACTCCTAAGGTCATTAACATATTGGAATGGTAAACCTATATTCTGAACCGGAATAGAGGGGGCTTTCTTAAACCATGTAAAGTATTGGGACACCCTGTATACCTATATTTCCTAGTAAATCTCGTCAAATTCTTTTTTTTTTGGAGAAATGTGTGCAGATTTCTAACTTAAGTTTAGGTTGGACGTTAGTTTTGACCAGGCCCTCTATTCTAGGCGGTAAAAACGATATCGTACTTGACCTGTTTTGGAATCGTTTTTAACTCGGCCGCCATTACTGTCAAGTAAATAAGAGCTATCAAAAACGATATATCTTTACCGTGTTGGAAATAGAGGCGCAATAATGTACGTATGTCAAGCTTCAGCAGAAATTTCAATGGATAGGTAACTGTTATAACGAACGTTAAAGTTCACGGAGTTGGATCTGTAGTTAAAGTTTGAGTCAAGTAAAGCGCTTCTGAATATAAACACTGAGAAGTTGGCCGGTCAAAACTTTTTGAAACTTCTCGGACCATTCTCAGTGAATTTAGAACTTCTATTTTTGTCAATTGCCGAAGCTTAAAACACGTACACCTGGCACGAGGGCAACGCTTGGTGAATAGATTTACTTAAATTCTTACGATATTCACACATACATACTTTAACGGGATTTTATCGCGTAAAATGAACATTCATAATTATTACTTTTAAGTTTCGTTCGTACTGCAACGTGGTTTCGTAGAATCTTCAAAATAATCAAGATATTACTATATCGGCAGCTTTGTCAGCAACCTAGAACAGAAAAGAGCGTCGGTGGCCTAGTTGCTTAGTGGGTTGACTCGTGATTGTAAGCTACCGAGTTCAAAACCCCGCGGTCGCCTTGTATAGTAGAAATTTTATAAGCTGGTCGTTATCAAAACAAATATGCAAACAAATAGCTACCGTCTTCTACAAGTCACAAGGTTGAAATTACGAATAAACTCTCAAGTGGATAACGACCAGCTTATAAAACTTCTACTACCTGTTCCCCTGAACTGTAATGTACCTCTTAAGACGATGGAAACACAGCGTGAAGATTCGTGTGTATCCAAAAGGGCCCATCTGCAAGATAAGATAAGAACAAGAGGATAGCTTAAAGCTAGGAAAAATATGCCACATGTAATGGAAATGGGAATAATTAATATATGAGGTAGTACAATCTCAAAATACTGTACATTTTTCTGTTTACGCTGCGACCTACTTTAGGCTGTGAGCAATTTTTAATAATTATGTAATTTTAAGTAGTGCATACCTAACTACCTAACGCGCAGCCAATAAACATCAAGAGAAGAAATAGCTTACTATTTGTTTTTTTAAGAATACTTAACTTTAATCTTTAACGTAATAAAACGCCATAAAAAGTTCATTATTTCCCATGTACGTTTACCTAGACAATTACTATATAGTGTTTACAGATCTAACTCTACTGTAAAGGGATTAAGACTTCAACAGCGCATATAAAAAGGGATGTCTATAGGCTGAAATTATTAAGATGAGCTTTTAGAAATATCATCTTACGAATAAGTTATACCAATAAACTGGATTTTACCTTGGGTAGTTAGGAAGTCTCTCCAATCTAACCTCTGACAGAGGTTTTTCTATGGGAGACAAATTTCTGTAAAAATGACTAATACACAAATGTTGCTATTCCATGTAACTACCTCAAAGTAAAGTCAAATAAAAAAAGTTAACTATTGATCAAAAGACAATTTAATAAGGTATTAAGTAGCCTATCAAACTTAAAGAAAAAAGTATGTTTATGACAAACACCTCATAAATTCTCACAGAAGACGCTGTTCAAAAAGTTCTAGGTGAGATCTAATACGGCGAAAACTTGAAATTGCCTTTTAAGTTTTACGATTGCTATTTTTTATTTCATTTAATAGCATCTACAGATTACTATAATAAATGCAATGCTTAAAAAATACCAGAAAATAAATAAAAAAACCATATTACGTGCTGCTCCTTTTTTTCCGGACCGCTCTTTAATATGCTGGATATTTTTTCTTCATAGGGTACATAAGTTAATATTTAAGCAAATTCTGCAATCTATGTCTGTTGTTTATTCACCGAAAGTATTTCAATTTTAGACGTAGTTATAGTTACCCGCGTGCAAGTTGAACGTGGTTCACCTGTCCGCTGCAGTGAAGAGAGACTTCCTGTCGAGGAAATGAGTCGACGTCGTGATCGTGACGCTTCGCCGTGAGCGATTTCGCACCGCGTCCGATCTGGATCCGAGAATTTCGTTTGATGATATCCGTATCCAAAGAACCCGTAGAATTGTGTGATTGTTGGAGCGCGCTAGATCAAGGATTTGGATAGTAGGACTGTCATCGACAAACAATATGTGTAATCTGTCATGCTAAGATCTGCTGCCTAATTCTGAAAGCACGCGCTAAAAAAAGATTGTACGCTTTGACGGAACTACAGAAACTCAACGGGTTATATGAACTGCGTCGATTCGAAAAGTACCCTTAAGGAGAATCACACCCCTGGAACAGACGCGTTGCCAAAATTATCCAAGTACCCTATCACCATTGTGCTACCAACTCAAATCAACTGTAACAAATAGAGTAACATAATGAGACATGCAATTCAAATGCAGAAAATAATGATACTTTTAACTAATTCTTTTATCCAGGATACAGAAACTATGTAAAATGATTTTATAAATAAACCTCGTACCAAACCATATGCAGTATTTTGGTTTTAACATCTTATCTACACTAATATTATGAAGAGGAAATAGTACAGTCACGAGATTTAATTTGGTACCCACCTTAGGTCCAAAGTCAATCTGACATTCTACAACAATAAGGTTGAGTTTCCTAAAAGTTACAAATGACTTGACATCTCTAATGACATTGACGACTTCAAGCATATTTTTCTTGAAATGGGTCCCAAAATAACGCTCGTGACCGTATATAGATTAATTATCATTTTTATAGGAACCTGTTAGATAAATACATACATTGAAAGCCTACGCGATACATTCGAATAAAGAAATAAAGATGTAATCAAGCGAAAATGCTTACTCGCTTCCGTGCGATTGACTCCGCAGCTTAACGGCGAAACTAGAAAATATTTTCTTTTACGTAGGGACGTTTCCAATAAGTAAAGCTATACATGTTTCTATTAAAGAATCAGAAATATAGGTCAAATGAAGGAAAGCCATTAATGTAACCTTATCATATATATTTCGTGTTTTTATCGCTTCTCTTGCGTGATTACATTTTACTAAAATAAATTATACACTTTAGTTTTTATAGTTTCATACTAATTATAGATAAACGGAATTCTAATACAGGGTTTCTTAACCTGTGATCCATGGACCCCTAAGGGGTTCATGTAATGAACGCCGTAGGTCCATGGTGAGCCTACCTTACATCACAAGCAGCAGCAGCCGTCACACTAACTATCCATAGTAATATGTAAAGTTTAATCGCCAAAAATAAAGCTGGAAAAGTTAAACCTCTTTTCTTTATCTTTTCGGAAAGAATAAGGTTAAGAAACGAAAAAAATAAAGATGACTTTGTTGTCCGTCTGTCCGTCGGTCTGTCAAGACCCTTCTTCTCTGAGGCGGCTAAAACGATCAGGCTAAAATTTGGAATAATTGTAGTATATGCCAGACAAAGCCTCAAGATTAGAAATTAGAAATGAGAAACAAGAAATTAATTATTTTAGCAGTGAATAAATCCAAGGCACCGAATATAAGTATTATTATTATAGTATGACATTATGTCTGTCACAGGGCAAACTTCGTATTTAAGGTTGGTAAAGCGAACAGAAACGAAAGTAATGGCTTCGTTTACTTTAAAAGCGCTAAATATTTCCTGTTTGGTGAGGGTTATACAAGATGAAGACAGCAAGCAGCAGCAGGACTTTATTGGGTTTCTAATGTTTCTTATAATTAATAAGTAGTGTGGACCCTCGGTGCTCGAATCCGACTCGCTCGTGATCGTTATAATAATTAAACAAAAGACACAAACCAAAAAATAACAAACAATCGCCAAATCCAATCCCATCTACATACGTGCCAAGGTTTCACAATTACGTTTTTTTTGATAAACCTAGTTATTTGGGGCCGTAACCTACAAACATTTGATTAGACGAATTTATTCGCACGAGTACATACCTACCTACAAGCGGTTTTGCGAAACCACGTTCAAATATTTCTAAATATCAAAGTTTTTGCTGGCAAGCAAAATTCGCATGAAACATTTTTACAATTATTGTCAGCATCAGCGAGAATGACATAAATCAAATATAACATGAAAAATCCACATCGAAATCTTTTCAGAGCGTGACTAATAGGCGCACGTCATGGTACAGAAGACTTGAAAGTAGGAAAAAATACGCACCAGCTGTTTCAATGAAAAATAACGTGTCATTAATCATAAAGACTAAAGGACGGCGCGACAGGGCCGCGACAAATACCTTCCTGGAGGGAACGCGAACGCCGTGTTTGCACTTACGCGCTCTGTGCGCCGCGGATGTGATAAGTGGGGCTATACAGTGTACAGACCATAAAGGAGCTATTAGGACCCGTTACACACCCATTTTACATGCACAAATTAAATTATCAATATGGTTAGGAAGAGGGCTGCAAAGTGCCTTGGATCACGATTTTGAAGGTAACAGTAACTGTTGGTGTTGATGGTCTGTTCCTTCTTGATTGTTTCAATTTGATGTGATTAAATAATAGTGATTTTAGCAAGTTATTTGACGAAAATTTAATAAAGAGGTCGAATAGTTTGAACAATCTGTTGGGATAAAAATAAATGAAACAATAATACCTAGCACTTTCACGCAACTTACGAAGACAAACAATAATGATGTTAATGATCATGATTAATATTGATTTCTTACCTACCGTAGTTTTGCAAAATATTTTGTCCAGTTACAGGTAACGTGCTTATGGTTGCCAGTAAGAGAAAAAAGAAAATAAAATACTACCTACTTGCGAGACCATTGCAATTTCTCAATGAGGCGAGTTAACTGAGCAACGCTAAAATATTATCAAATTTCCATTTTACTGAAAAAACTCCTTAACAATTATGGCTAGTCATTAACAAGGCGCGCGGCCCATCAAAAACAGTGTTTTTGAGCTGGTATCAATTTTCACTCCCGGGATTTAATAGCCGTTTAAAAACAACAAATCCCGGTTGAATCATAAAAAAATAAATGTTCTCTAATGGTTTTATTTCGGTGTAAACCGGCATTGTAATAATAATTGCTATTAACTTTATGAGTTAGCAACGGCTTCGCAACTTATTAACGAGAGTTGGGAAGTTCAGCGGTACCGGAGGCTGGTGAATGTTAATGGATGTTTGAAAGGTTTGCGGCTGGCTGGCTATGGACTGGACTAGATCAGGTGGCACGCTGGCCCTAGGGCTAAACCTACATGTACCTGGCAGGCTAGGATAACGGTTGCGTGAGCGACGTCGGGACTGATTTGGTTATTTACCAAGTGCATTCCTATGTTAGTCCTGCAGCGATTGTTCACCTTAAAAAAATATGTAATATACATTTTTTCTACTCGCGTACTATGAACCGCTAATATTGATATCGTTAATGGTAACAGAATACCATCTATAGAGTAACCGAAACGGGAAAACAATTCTATAATGAGCGTTGCCATGGTAATAACAATTCTATAATGTTAAAAGATATGTTAGGTCACTTCAATAAAAATAAACTGCTTAACAGTAATCAGTTCGGCTTCACCAGAGGACGATCCACAACTGATGCAGCATCTGTACTCATTAAATATATATACAATATTTGGGAGAAATCCTGTGATGCAATAGGAATTTTTTGTGACCTTTCCAAAGCTTTCGATTGCGTAGATCATGCGACTCTTATATTAAAATTAGAACATTATGGTCTGTCAAATAATTCTCTAAATCTTATGTCTTCATATCTTAGTGATAGAACACAAACGGTTGTTGTAAACCAAACACAGTCCATTGGAGCAACTGTAAAATTAGGTGTGCCTCAGGGCTCTATATTAGGTCCTTTCTTATTTCTGGTCTATATAAATGACTTACCACCCACGGTAGATAGCCTTTGTGATATTGTGCTATTTGCTGATGATACTTCATTAATTTTCAAGGTGGACCGAAAATCCGTCGATTACAGTAGGATAAACGCCACGCTGGTTAAAGTACTTAATTGGTTTACTATTAACAATTTGCTACTTAACGCTGAGAAAACTAAATGTGTTAGGTTCGTTTTGCCTAATGTTAGACCGGTACAATCTAGTATATTTCTAAATGATGAGTGTTTGGAGATGGTGGACAAGGCGCTTTTCTTAGGGATAACTATAGACAAAAACTTGCAATGGAGTCCCCATATAGCAGTACTAGCAGGTAAATTAAGTTCGGCAGCTTATGCTGTTAGGAAAATCAGGCAACTTACCAATGTTGAGACAGCTCGCTTAGTTTATTATAGTTATTTTCATAGTGTTATGTCGTACGGTATTCTGGTTTGGGGAAAAGCTGCTGACATACAGACTATATTCGTGTTACAAAAAGAGCCATTCGTTCCATATATAACCTAAACTCCCGTGATTCCTTAAGATTACTATTTAAAGAAATTAGTATTTTGACAGTAGCGTCACAATTTATTTATGAGAATATTATTTATGTCATTAAAAATCAAGACTCTTTTGTTAAGAATTGTGATATACATAATTTGAATACAAGAAATAAAAATAAAATTGCTATTAAAAAATTACGTGTCCGTAAGGTATATGTATAAATCATTTGTTGGTCAATGCATTCATTTCTATAATAAATTACCTGACGAAGTTTTAAAGCTATCATTTCCAGCACTTAAAAATTACTTGAAAAAGTCGTTGATGTCGAAAGCTTATTATAGGGTCGAGGACTATCTAACAGATAAAAATGCTTGGCCTAAATTAAACACCTAAATAACTTAGTAATAGCTTAGTCAGGAAAATATCTAAACATTGTAGGTATAATTATTGTCTAGGGGACACGGTTTCTGTAGGAGAATGTATCAAAACTATGTGGTTGTTTTGCACCGTCATGGGTAAGTATATGTATATATATATATATATATATATATATAATTATTATTATTACTATTTAAGAGTTCATCTGAACATACTGAGTTTTGACACATTTTCCTGCTCAACTACGCATGATATATATATTTTAATGTTAAATTCATTGTTTTATATAATAATTATTATAGTGGTCAGTCCGGATATCAGTCTTGGCGTGCCTTGACATCCTAATTTGTATAATAAACCGTTAATTTTTTTGAATATCAATTAAAATTACGTATAGTATTAAAAAAAATATTTTTAGACTAATTATTATATTAATTACATTTTTACTAAAAATAGATGATTAATATCCATCGATTTGTTATTTGGTTACTATGGTTACGCTCAATATGAATATCAACAAAATGGCGTTTCGTCTGGCATTCCAACTTTTATGATGAACTGTCAGAACTGATTTAGTAACTATTCTGCATGAAATTAGTTAACATTTAACAATACAATTGACAAACTATTAACGCCAATCGGAACAATGATAATGACGTTGCTGACAAGTAATTTGTTAGCAGAAAAATCGAGTAAAGTATACGAGAAAAGTTAGCGATTGTTTATTTTTGTCATTATCATTCTATTTAAGCTTTTTGAAAAAGTTATTTATGCAACGGTACATAATTAGCTCTAGTTAGGTTATTATCTTTTATAATTCGCTTTATTTATTTAAGGGTCACGTTCCAGTCAGTGAAAGTATGAAATATTTTAAAGTATTTATATGAGTTTTTCCAATATAAGATTGGCAATTTACAAGATAAAAATTTACATAATTAAAAAAAAAAATATATACATTTTGCAGTCGTAATTACTTAAAGCTAATTTAACCATAATAATACCAAGTGAATTATTATAACGCTTTGATATTTTATTTTTCGTAATACGATGTTAATTATGATTTGTTGTTAAATCGTTGCTCATTCCTTACCTATAAACAGAAAGACCCACCTATATTACCTATAAAAAGTGCCTACACTGGAACATAAGTTGTACTCGTACTCAAGCTAGTCAGTGACAGCGTTGCTGAATAGCCGCTTTATTTCGTAGACAGCTACAAAATACCCTCTTAGGTAAGTGGGTCGACATTCAGTTAAACGAATGACCTAATCCTGCAAACCGGGCACGTGTGTCCCGTCCCTAACGCGCTCTATTAGTTGATGCACCTCCTAGTGCAACTTCATCTATAATTTTAACTGCAGCTACCGAGATGTGTACCGACGTTACATCCTAGCGCTAGAATATATTACCCTGTAAACCCAGTAGTGATTTAGTGCAGCGGAAAATAAAGTTAAACTCTAACACGTCAAATTTTACGTGAAATAGTAGACCAAACTACGAATGTACAGTATACTTTATAGCATCCTATGGTTTGATTAGGAATGGTTTACATTTTGAGTTTGCGTCTCCATCTCGCATGACCTGCTGAACGGATCTGATGTCCAAGTCCGTATTTAATCGAAACACTTTCAGTCGTTCATGCGTTATTGTATAAAAAACATCTGAACATCTTACCATCTTCCATCAAAACTTTCAGTCATTATATTAATTGGATAGTGCGATAGGATAGTTTTTATATTACTATTTAAATCTTAAATAGCGATGCTAAGATACACTTGTTTGAATTCTTTCAGTAAAACGGAAATAATCCCCGATGTGTGCCTTCAAACGGGCAAATACTTTAGCGTCTTCATTTCACAGTTAGACAATGTTGCTGACGTCGCGGGTACGAGTAACCGCGTAAAGTTAATATTGGGGAGAATTTATCATGATCCGGAGGAGGCTTTAAACATACCCCGAGTCTATAAATAATACACAAGGAGCGCACAGACGCGGAATATCTCACTCAGGCCGATGTTTAACATATAAATTGCTATCAATTTTTTTAGATTTATATTTTCGGAGCTGTTCGTAGGAGATAAGGCGGTGGCATCGGGGTTTTATTGCCCAAATACAGAGTGATATCCGGGTAAAATGGCGTTCACTGAACGCCCTAGTGCTTAGGCATGGCGCACCGTAAGCAGTCGATTAGTTTGAGTTTGATGGATTGAAGGGTAATGGCGTGGTGGAGTGCTCCGCGGTTTAATGGAGCGACGCGTTCTGCGGAACGACAGAGCATGAAAAATATATTAAACACACTAAGTATATGTGGAATATAGTATTGATGTCAGATTCATCGTTGACCTTATTAGTAATTTGCATTATACTTAGCGTATATTTGCATATATTATCGCATTGATATTAAAGCATGCAATTTAGTTTAAATGCAATAATTTCTTCCTAACTAAGGGAGGGGCTGGCTTCTAAACTAAGTGACAACTTACTTAGTCTCGAATCAATGCTAATACCGTACCGTAACCACATGCGTTTGTTTTATTAGTTCCGTTCTTCAAAACAAAACAAAAACGATGTCGAATAAATGAACAAGTGTGTGTGTGTGCGGATGCGTGGAGTGGGGAGTTCACTTTCTCTGTGTAGGTACTAGCATGTAGTATATCATTGAGAACGCAAATGCAACACTCCAAGTAGTGAGTGCTTAGTTCTTTCCAGAAAAATCATCCGTGAAAGCCAGCGCAAGGAGTTAAATCTGTAGCATTCGTGAATAATAACGAATTCAAAGACACCTTATTTTCCTACACTTCCCAGTAGTTTCATAGTCAATACTCAAATGTTTATTGCATTTTACTATGTAAGTTTACAGGAAGAATCCGTAAAATAACCCTTATTTTTCGGCTTCATGACGTTAGTAAAAATAACATTCGCGAGACCACCGCAGTTATATTCCATCTCATGCATCAAAGTTTATTACAAAAACAAACCTACATGTTTTAATGTCATGCCTACTTGTGTATATAGCAAATGATATGATCGTATAAACAAGTAGGTACGAGAAAATGTAAATCCCTCCAAGTATTCCGCAATAATGACAAGTGTAGTCTGTCATTATTCTCGTCAGCACGTTCCCCGCGGTACGTCGAAGACACATTTTTCCATTGCTCTGTGTAGATATCGTGTCGTCAAGGCCCGTCACTTGCACATATTTTTTATGAAATCGAAGTCAACCGTGGAGGAGCTAAATGTGCCGGCGCCGGGTGGCGGCGTGCTCGCGAGTCGAGAATTCGTTTAGATAACATGAATGATCGGCAGCCGCTCAAATTGCTTCTAAAATTTCAGGATTGTTTGACACGCCCTTGGGAACAAACGTTTACTGAATAAAACGAAGTCTTTTGTTAATATTTATATTATTTCATTCTTATCCATCGTTTCTTTTCGAGCAACGTTAAAAATATTCAAATACTTTCAGGTTATCTCGCGTGCAAAATAGTCACTCATCGAATCCCAAAAAGTGCAAACAAGCCGTTTATTACACTTTTTTCTTTTTTTTGTAAACTATCTAGCTTTGTGATGTTCTCGTTGGTTGTCCACAATTTTCTGCTCTGATTTAATTACTTTTTCATGCTGTGTTAGTCACAAAGCTTTTTGAGCAAGCTCACATGAACCGTAAAGTTTTGTTACTTGTTACATACTAAATTCATTCTAAACTAAATTCTATTTTATTTCATTAACTTTGTAATTATAAGTGTAGACGCTTTTACACTTTCATTTGTGTTGTTAAACTGCGCTGACCAATTAAAAGAAGATGAATGATTTTAATACAAAGTTTGGAAATTAATTTATTATTTAAAATTACCAATAGCATGTGGTAGCATTTACCAGAGGAAAACGTAACTCCACCGAAAATTACACTTTTCGAGTTCAATATTACCTAAACGGTCCCCTAATTCAAATAATTGATATTAATCAAATAGCCAAATAAATATTTTCTTTTTTTGAACAATCATACCTAATTCGATGTTATAATGTAATCAACAAATAAAAATATTAATGTGTTGTTTTTTCCTCGTTCTAGCTATTTATCCTTTGCGCGATAATACGAAATAAGACTTTAGGATGAGGGGTTTATAGGAACACAAAATATGGCGTTAATTACTAATTAGTGGCCAATTTATACCAAATATAGGCTAGTAATTACCGGACTGAATGCGCTTGCCCTAATGAGGTAGGTTTGATGCAGGTAGGTAAATGATGATTATTTGCTCACGCCAATTCAATACGTATCCGGGTGCAGTTTGCATTACGTATGAGTAAGTATTTTACAATAATAGCGCTATTCAATAAATACTAATACTAGAAAAGTGAGTTCTAATTAGCTGGCTTATAATTTGATTGTCATTATTATAATGAAATGGACTTTTATTTGTAATTTACTCATAATGTGGTCAGGTTGTGGTTTTTAAAGTGTCGTTCAATAGGCAAATTCATTTAGAAGAATGTTAGTAAAAAAAGTTTCTGTTAAAAAAATTATAACATTCTATTGTAGCCGACTAGGTTTTTTTTTTGAATAATTATCATCAGCTTGAAAAGACAAAAGTAACGAGTATGAGCTCGGTGGGTCTACGTTAAGTATAGCGGATATCCGAGCGTCATCTTCCGACTCCATCATCAGATCAGCTCTTAGTTATCTACCATGATATTGTATTGTCATCGGGTTTACCGCGGTGCTCGCACGATAAGAACACAACAATTTCGTTTTCATGAGAAGAGAAGGAATAATATCATCGTGTGCTTCTAATTTTTCCCGGTGTAGAAACAGCTTAGAATACACAAACAAGGCATTCGTAATTACAGAGGTTAATATTTTTTTAATACTATATCGATGTCAACTTAAGAGGCCGTATACGAAATTTTGCTGGTTTTGCTTATTTTTGTGATGTTACAGTTAAAATACTGCTTTTCTATACCTAAGTTTTAATGCTTAACATTAAATGTAATTTTAGTTATGATCGAGTAAATGAGCTACGAATAAATGAGCCACTTTTTAATTTTTGTCGAGTATTATAATGCGAGTTTTAGGTTGTTTTAAAACATTATTTATTGCCAATTGTTTTAAACTTTTTGGATATTTTTTTTAGGTAATGGATTGATTTTGAACTAAAGTTTATTTCTGTTGTTTTAATAATATGAACGACAGTTCTGAGTAGCCGAAATCAAAAATATTTTTTGCCCGTTTTATATAATAAATTTACCAAGTTTTTTTTTTTTTTACTCGAAAAATTTATATGAAAGTGGTAAAAAGTAACTCATACATTTTTTAGACGACTTTCACAGCAATATATTGTATTTTTTTTATGCAGTTAAGACGTTAAAACGATTCATGAATATGTGACATTCTAAACCTCTTCCAGCAAAATTCACATAATAGTCGCCGGTGTCAGGTCGATTAATCAAAATAAAATAATAAAAACAAAAAAGTAGCTCATACATTCGTTAAAATTAGAAATTGTCTTTCGTTTTGTGCATTAAAACTTGTAGAAATACAGTATTTCAACTGTAAAATCACGTCTGTAAAATCACGTAAATCAGCAAAATCGGAAAAAAATCGTATATGGCCTCTTAACAAATTCAGCGCCAATAAACTCGATAGTCGGGTACAATGTTCGTAGCAGATTTTCACTACATAACGGAAAAATGCTGCTACGGGCTACAGCGTAGCACGCGTAGCAGTGGCCGGCGGTGATATTTGTGTAGTGAAGCTGTTTTAGCGTAGCCAAACACAAGAACCAGTATGCATAATATTTCAAGTTTACAATTGTTCTTAAATACTGTCATTACAAGTTTTTGCTCTCACTTCACTTTATCACCAACAAGAACATCGCAAACAATGTCTTGCGTTATGCCAATCTGGGCAAAATAACAACTGCATAGGTATATATTTTTAACATCTTGCATGTTAAATAAATAAATACAGTTTTTGGCCTTCGTTCTATTATGTCATAAAACCCATTGTAAATAAAACTGAACTAAAATTCGACCTCGAGCTATTAAAAATGGAACACACTATCTTTTTTACTACACTTGAAACAGAATATACCAATTAATAGTAATATTTTTAACGTATTGTAAACTGTGGTTTTAGTTATATTTATATATATATAATAATTCGATTTTGATGCCTTTGTGTTCAATACATATACAACTGTCTACTATTTTTTTGGGTACGGAAACCTTAAACTAAGTTCATACATTGTTGATGGCCACACACACATAAACATGAAGTATCTCATATATTTAACATATCATTGCAGAATTGCTTTCAAATGAAAATACACTTTATTCAAATATGGTTTCAGTTTCTTTTACTCACAGTACCCATAAAGCTAGCGGCGTGAAGCGGTTATTATAATTTCTGTTGTTCAACAAACGTCATTAGAATGATTTCCACGTACAGTACATTAATAATAGAAAATGGTTTCGGGTAAACTTGAGGATATACTGCTTCAAGTTATCTGGAGCACAAAATCCGTACAAAGTAAGCTTCGCGGCGGCGTATCGTAGATTCCACTTCAGCAAGTAGATGTTTTGACACTGATTACGATGTTTGCATAAATTATTGAAGGTATAATTAGTGAAGCAATATTAACATTATCGAAACATTATAGCTGGTTGCAGAAAGTAACCTACTGTAAACAAGTTAACGGTCTAAGTTTTCTTATACCTACATTAATTAAAGAAAATAACTATAGTAATGATAGTTTAGTGTTTTCTGCTACATTGCAGGTACTTCATATATTAATTAGAGGACAGAATCTTCCAGAGTTTTTATACGAATATTTAACAAGATATTCTAAGAAACTGGGTCACAGTTACCTGGGTTTACGGTTCTTTTAAAATATGAACAAACAAGTTTTGAAACAAATGTGCCCGGTGACTCTTGAAAAATTCATAATTCGTATTGCAAAAGTTTGAAGGATTTAAAGCAAAATCTGGTGGTTTTGAATGAAATTTGACACACAATTTATTTCCCGTATAATTTGTACAATCATACCAAAAAAAAATAGGAATAACATGTATCTGCTTCGTGCTATTAAAGAGTTATGAGTTATGTATGAGTTGCTAAAATAATAGTTACATCATTGCAAAGATCCATCTGACGACTAAATCAAAATGTGAGCTATATTATTTTATAATGACATTCCGTAACGTAATAGCTCGTGACGACGTGAGCTTTAGAAAATTAGTGTCATCCGGGCAGCACGCCGCGCCGCTTGGTTCAAACCGTGATGTCGTCGATTGATGGATTTTACCACACTAAATTCTAATTTAAAAGCTTTAATTGCAGCGTTTGAAACGTGCTCAGATATTTTCCAGCACCTTCTCTGCCCTTGTTAATTTCTTGTTTCGCAACGTTTTGTTTAAACCAAGGTACCTAAAACTTTTATCTTGTTTCACATTTTGATTAAGTTTAGATTCTTTGGTTAAATCATTGAATAAATAAAAGGACGAATATATACCCCCTTACTAATAAACCTTAAGTTACGGTGGTATAGCTATACAATGTTTTGTCGTTATCTGTCAAATTCAAATGTCACAATGACAGATAAGGACAAAACATTGTATTGCTATACCACCGTTACTAAACGTTTATTAGTAAGGGGTTAGAAATAAATATCCCTCACAAGGATCAACTATGAAATTGCAGAGAAAGCCTTAAGCGAGGTTTAGACCAGCAATAAAAACTGCCGAAGTTCATTGCTGTCTTACTTTAACTTCAGTTTTAGAGCAGGAAGTACAATTTTGCTGTCTTTTTCTCACTTAAAAGTTAGAGTAAGACAGCAGGCACCTTCTACAATTTTTATTGCTAGTCTTAACCTCGCATTCTATACATGAAATTCTCGAAAGGAAGAGGTAACTAAACTCTATGAATGTAATATTCAATGGAAATGGATGGATCATCTCGTCGAGCACCTTTGGTACAATAATATCTCAGAAATCGTTTTAGTCAATCTAATGCATATGTATCAGATTTGTTATTTAGAGTTTGAGTCCTGGTATTTCATTGTGTTTAAGTATTTATTTATATAAGAGTTGTGTATTTGTATATTGTCTAGGGGAAAAGAGTTTCTGTAGGAGAATGTATCGAAAAAAATTATGTAGTTGTCTTGCACCGTCATTGGTAAATATAATGTTTATTTTATTATTATTATCGACAACTATGACCGCACTAAAGTCAAACGGTCGACTTCCGCGTCGCCCGCTACTCCCTCAGTGCGGCTTTGAGGCAACTTTCTTGAGACGTAAAAAAACCTCAAGCCGCACTGAGTGAAAAAAATATATATCCAGTGCGTTTGAGGTCTACTTAGACCTCAAACATTTTTTCTGTACCAACGACTCCGGGCTTGAAAAACATAAAGAAATGTAAATTTGACTTTGTCTTTGACTATCATACGCCTTGTAAGTAAACGGTGACAGCTCCCGCACGAGAGAGATAACACGAACTTTTAGCCCTCCACCAGCGTAAAGTCGGGCTTGAGGCGGTTTTGCCTCAACCCGCAGTGAACGTTTCAAAGGAAACTGAACAGACAACGCAGATAAATGGAGATTAATTTTTTGAACACAATTACCCTACCTGCCTATTCATCATGTCAGCCGAAAGACGTCCACTGCTGGACATAGGCCTCCCCCAAGCCTCTCCGCTCAGACCGGTCTTGTGCTTTTCGCATCCACCGCGTTCCCGCGATCCTTACAAGGTCGTCTCTCCATCTTGTTGGAGGCCTACCTACAGCTTGTCTACTACCTCACCACCCACCCACCTACCCATTAAACTACCATTAAAAACTGAACAAAAAGGGCAAATAAATGTCAAACTTGGGTTTGGCTAAATATCTGTAATCATTAAGTATTGTAAAAGCACAATAACTCATTTCATTGAAACAGTTTTCAAAAGAGGTTACATTAAGACATAAACATTCCCAATTTTAATTCTTCCATTATTTTCAGTAAAGGAGGAATCCACGACAGTACCTAGATAAGTGTTTAAAAATGGTAATGCAAGACAATGGCGGCGGCTTAACATTGGTCGGATCGCGTCAATTTTAATTAGAGCTGAATGTTCCGCATCCTTTTGTCGTTGGCTCTAGAACCCAGACCATTAAACACGCTCCTCAGTGTTCGGTTTCCCTATCGACGCATCGGGTTCTCCAACTCAATTTAATGGAAAGCCCCTATACACTTGTACTAAGCGGGGTCTTACTAAATTTTAATGCATATGGAATGAGCGTTGCTGCCCCTGATTATCACTTAGAATATTCTTCTGGTTTTTATCTTAAGCACAAAACCTTTTGCTGTTTAGGGTTCCGTACCCAAAGGGTAAAAACGGGACCCTATTACTAAGACTCCACTGTCCGTCCGTCTCTCTGTCTGGCTGTCACCAGGCTGTATCTCATGAACCGTGATAGCTAGACAATTGAAATTTTTATAGATGATGTATTTCTGTTGCCGCTATAACAAAAAATACTAAAAACAGAATAAAATACATATTAGGGGGGCTCCCATGCAACACACGTGATTTTTTGCCGTTTTTTGCTCGATATTAATAACGGCAACAGGTAGATGCTTGAAATATTCACAGGCTATTTAGTTGTATATTTATATTAAAAATAATAATTAAGGGGGCTCCCATACATAAAATTTGTTTTTTTTTATAGAAAATGGTACGGAACCCTTCAAGCGCGAGTCCGACTCGCACTTGGCCGGTTTTTATTGCATAAAATGACAACGCATAGAGGGTACTTCAAGGCAAATGAGCTTTGAAGCACATGTACATTTGCAATTTCAAGATTGCAAATGAGAAGCCGAGCCTGAGGTGGAATCTATACTAGCAACTTCACCGGCTGGTTTACCTCCACACCGAATCACAACAGTGCCAGCACTGCTACTAAGCGGACGGTGGCAGGTTAAAGTAAAGTAGATGTAGCAATCCGGACCAATTTTAACCGACTTCAAAAAAGGAGGATGATCTCAATTCGACTGTTTTTTTTTTTATGCAAATGCTGGATGGGAATTGACCATGTGGTTTATCGCTACGCACGAAAATGTCAAGACATAGGTACATTTTGAGCGATAGAAAAGAAAATCGTTAGTAGCGTTTGCTTCTTGGCTAGGGCCTCTGATCTCGACTGTAATGCCTCTCTCAAGATGCGTCAACAATGACAATTTTCCTGACGATTGCTTTGACGTATTTGTGACGGGTATTTCAGATGAATGGAGTCGGAAGGTGGCGACAGGATCGTCACTAAACTTATCTTGTTGGGACTCATTAGTTTGGTCTTAATAAGCAGATGATGACCAAAAAAAAAGTACATATAGTCCCAAAGCTTGTCCCAAAAAAAATTACAGATAATTATGGCAGTTAAACATTGTTTGCGTGTCATGCATACTCGGAAAATCAAATTGGTATGCTTGGTTATTTAATTATATAAAACCCGCGTCAACAGAGACTTAAAAATTCAGATGCGATTTAAACTCAATTTGAAGGGGCGTTGAAATAATTAAATTAAACTTGTATGTCTCTAATTCGGTGCTTATTCGGCTTTCATTTGAAATTAGGCCAGCGTCAGGATCCCTCGAGAGTTTTGCAAATAAATACTACGGTCCTTGCGCAAACACGCTCCGTGATTGCCGGGACCGGGACACTGTACACTTGCTTAGGCTGCGCAAGACGGCTACAAGCGGCACGCATACACAGACAAGGACAAGTACGCATGAGCACAGCCACACTATGGATGTGTCGTCGAATCAGTTCTATGAGACACGAGTGACAAAATATGCTGTCAGTCGCGAGTGCAAGTGTGATAGCGATAGCCAGCCGATCGCTATTAAGAAACTGGGAATATTGTAATTACGTTTATTTAACTATTTGTGCTGTGATGCTACGAGCTTAAAGGGTTTTTGTGAATTAGTAAGAGTAATCTCTTTTATGTCTTAAGATAAAGGGTTCCAAATCCTAACGATATCTTGCTGTAGGTACAAAGGGGCTATCACGTAACACACTCGCAATCACAATCGTTTTCATTTTGAAAATCGAAAGCTTGTCTGCATACAAAATAAAAACAATTGTTTTTTTTTAAGCTGACCGCGATTGCTAGTCAGTTACGTGAAAGGCCTGCAGATTTGAATTATTTTGAATACACTGAAATTAAAACAAATAAAAAAATTCAGACATTTATTTTAACGATGTGATATAAAAATACCTGTCGTATATATTAGGTAATAAAAATAAATTAAATAGTAAGTTAATTATATATATATATATATATATATATATATGTATATATATATGTACATTGACGCAGTCGAGCAACGTTTTGTTAGGTGGTGCGTCGCGTCTCCTCAAAAAGTAAACACTTAAACACAAGGGCCCCGTGACCCCCCTTGACTTGTAGTTTTTGACTATCCAACTTATTTTAGAGTTCCGTTCGCAAGTCTGTTTATGTCAACGAGTACCATTACTACCAGAATGCAAACAACATATACATATACATATATTGTTGTAGTCTTGACAAACTGAGCAAGCAACCAAGTCTGGCAGTTTTTTATACAACCGAATTTATGTTTGTATAATAAAATCGTCAATACCTGTTTATAAACATACTCTGTCAGTTGCACCAGCATGCAACTAACGTATTATACTCGTAATTGAAATAACAACATAACCTAGTGAGCAAAATTCTGCCTGGGTTCCCGGTCCTTCCCAGAAATTATAATTCAAGCGACCTCTACTTCACCTTGTCATGAACACGTTGAAGCCTCGTAGGTACTCCTACTCGTATATTAAGCTCTAGATATTTTAAGTGATTCTAACAAGAATATGGGCCGTAATATGGTCGCCTTTATCGCGGTGGATAAAACATCCGTCACTTTCGAACTTACGCACTGGTCAGAAAGTGACAGATGTTTTGTCCATGTTCATATACATCGATAACACGACCATAATAGGTCTACATAAACGATAAGTCGTAATTATGATAAACTGAGCCGTTATCTGTTAAATAACGGAGTAAGTTGTGTTTGAATTACTCTTTGTAACATAAAGGTGTTGGTAAATTATACGAACATTGTCTGTAATAAACGAATGCCAATTATATATTCTGAAATATGTTTAAAACTACTTGGCGATGAACACAGCAAGGGTCGCGCCCATAGCGCGGTTTCCCCAAAACCCAATGATTCTCCAAATCGACAATTTAATTTGTCCTCCTCCCGTCTTCGCCCTAATTGAGCCAGGGCTTTAAGGGTTTGTCTCATGAATAAGGTTCCACGGACCGACTTGGATAGGTATATTTAGGGGATTGCGATTGAATATTCTTTGTTGTATTTACTACTAACCTGAGAAAAAATTATGTTTCTATAACGTAGTTCGGAGAACCTTTGTCGTACACGTGAAAAAATAACCGAGTTACGTGTAAATCTATTAAAATACTAAAAGATTGTTGGTTTAAGTTCTGTTTTTACCTTGCATCTGAACTAAGAAACGTTGAAACTACATAAGTAATATTTCTACGGGCATATATAAACCTAACATCGATTCTGAACCTAACCAGATTAACAGAGCCGGTTTTGCATTGGTAAGAGATGAATAAAAACAATTATGACTTTGAAATATACGCCTTTATACAGTGTGTTACCGGCATGAGGTCTTTCCTTGATATAGAGTAACAATGGGCAACTCCTTAATGTCCCTACATGTTTATTTTAATTAAAACAATAAAAAATAGTACACACTTGTTTTCTAACAGAAATTAAATTGCAAGCAATGTACACTATGCGTTTAAGTTAATTAATACAGCAGCAGCCCCAGTTTTGACGTTTGACTTGTTTTGCCCCTGTACCAATGTATGCCTTGTACCAAGTAATCACGATACTGATTACGATACTTACACATAGCTCCAATACGTAGATATGGTAGTTAAAATCTACGAAGTTAAATTGCAGCGTTACGTTAGTTAAGTTCGACTTAATTATACCTGCAAATAATTACTTATACAACATATTATCGTTAGTTAAAGCAGAAGCCCTCATGCCAGTAACACAGTGTATATTTCTGAATAATAATCGGTACCTATGCCTTTGAACGTTTTGGATATCTATAACTTGAGAAAATTATAACATTTTAAATTATGGATCATTAACTTCAGAATTATTAACCGTTATGCTTTTAATTTGTCGATGACAATCGACACTTATGTGCATAACTAAATGAAAAAGAAGCTTTACAAACGCGACATTTTTTGTATTGTCGTCGATATAACTATGTTACTAATTGTCATTTTTTCACTGTTGTTATTTTAATTTTAACAGTTTAGGTACCCGGGGTGGTGAAAGGATTCTAACGATATCACACACATCTAAATCAGCTCAAGCGATAAGAAGTTACGGTGGAATAAATAATCGTACGTACAGACATGAACTCTGAAAACATTACACTGCTTTTTTGGGCAGTCGTTTAATAAATAATATAAAAGAGATATTTTATAATTAAAAAAATCTTATTATTCACCAACATCACTCACTCATTTCTGTTTTATAAGTTTTTAATTGTTAGTAAGTATTTCTTATTTAAGTATACAATATTGCACGTGTTTCGTGTGTTGGAGTAAATGTGAATCCTTCTTAGATAATAGGACTGAATTTATAATACGAAAAACATTCGTTTTATTCAATGTCAGTATGTCTCATAGTTGATAACTACATACATACACATACATTACATCACGCCTGTTTCCCAGAGGGGTCGGCAGAGACCACTTCTTTCCACCTGCTACGATCCTGACAAATCTCTCTCGCTTCTTCCACATTCATACGTCGAGTCATGCACGCACGTCGGTTTCGGGTACTTAAGATTTCGCCCTTTTGCAGTATTTCTCCGATTTGATTCGAAAAAGTTTCCCTAGGGCAGCCCCTTCCATAACCCTTCCACTCACTTTCGCTCTGTATATCTCTTTCGTCAATCTTCTTTCACCCATCCTTTCCAAATGACCGAACCATCGAAGCATGTCCTTTTCAATCTTCTGTACATTGTTTTTTTTATTGATAACTAAAAAAATAAATAATGAAAACAATGTAAGAAAATCAGAAAACCTTCCGTTCTCTAAATTCTGACGGTGACGCTATTAATTTGAACTATTTCCGGCGCTTGCGTTATTGCCACCGGCTCAATAATGTGATAGTCGACACAAAACCGGAGGGTCAAAGATGAAGAACAATTAGAGGAACTAGTTTGTTCGCTACGGACGATTAATTTTAGTTCCAAAGCTAAATTTGCAACGAGCGTCGCTCCAACTTAGTTCCCTGTGCGCAATGATTTATTGGAGTAACTTGATCTCATCTGGCTTAGTAGAAATAACTGTCCAATTAAAAATAACTGTTGCTTCACACAAAACAAAGTCATTTGTTCACTTCATTTGTCTGCGATGGTTGAAACTAGGCTGACGAGCGGAACACTCAACAATGAAGGTGCTATCAGAAAACTGTAACTCTTTATTAAAATCACAAAAGCAACCGTCACCAACTCGGAAGTGACAGAAAGCAAACGTTTTTTTTCCTTATTATTATATCCTTTTTCAGTTTATTTAGTTTTAATATTTATTGTAACTTACTTTACGTTTTTTACTATTGGTTATTTCTTGTGCTGCTCCTTATTTATTAATAGGTACTAACAAGGAAAGGTACCCAACTGTCCGGCTCCGATTTGGTTTATTTTGATATATGTTAGAGAGTAGGCTAAAATAACAGACACGTATTTTTTTTAGCTGGTTAATCTCAACCTTTTGGGAGAAATTGTCTTCCAAAGTATTGAAAAGTGACTAAACCCTCTGACTACTGTAGTATTTTTTTTAAAGTTGCTATTTACCTTCTGGTTTGATTATACATGTTTAAGAACATAAAAAAATAATGAGTACGTGTTTTGTAATTTCGGCTAAAACTAATATTTAAAAAAAATACCAAGGAAAATGGATCTTCGATGAGAAATATATTATAACTTTGAAGGGTTTTAAAAAAAAAAATGAGTTTTAGCCGATATAACAAAAAACGTGCTCATTATTTTTTCATGTTCTTAAACATACAATCAAACCAGTAGGTAACTGGCAATTTTTTAAGTTCTCTGTAGAAGTTAGAGGGTTTAGTCACTTTTCAGTACCTACTTTGGAGGACAATTTCTACCAACAGGTTGAGATTGGGCAGCTAAAAAAAACACGTGTTTGTTATTTTAGACTACTCTCTAACATATATCAAAATCAATCAAACCGGAGCCGGACATTTGGGTACCTTTCCTTGTAAGTAATAAGCATTAATAAATATGCTCACCTTTTATCCGTAAGTAAAACAAGCCAACCAATAAAAATCATGTTCATGTTTTTGTCAACACCTCAGCACCGTTTCGATTTCAATATTAATAAAAATAATGAATTTACTAGTAGTAGCCGGTGAAAGGTAAGAGCATGTCGGACCATTCGATTCTGAGAATGCCTTAGTAAACCACGCACCCTCCCGGAGTCGTTGGCGTCGAGGCACCACGCCGAATGCGATTGCTCGTGGTCGCGTGGCACCTCAGAAGGACGCAGATGGTTTAAAAAATAACCGACCATGCTCAGTGTAGGGTTCCGAACCCTGGTTTTCTACATTTTATTTTACAACTTTTCCGGCGTAATTTAAATGTAAAATAATGCCAAATTGCAGCTTTGCAGTACCAAAGTTAAGTCTTTTCTCAAACATGCTCGGAAATAACGGTTTTCCGATTGAAGGACAAGGACGGAAAGGGCCTAATTATACTCCTAGGAGTAAAAAACCATATGAAAACACTTTCCGTCCATGTCCATATTGTTTTTTTAAAAGTGCTCTCTATTGCGTATAAAATCGAAAGGACCATGAAAAAATTCCCGTATACCCAACTTGTGGGCGAGGGCAGTGTGGAGCGCCGGCGGGGCTCTGTGGTGCTAGCGGCAGCGGGCGGCGGCTCGTTGTGCGTGAAACTATCTTAACTAATACTCGTATTTTGCAAACAAACATTCTCTCCGAATTTGTCAAAGGTTTTAAAAAAAATGCTTATAATCATGTAATTGTATAATTTCCTCGCATTGTTTTAGAAAAGTATGTATGCAACGGCGGAAACGAGGATTTCCTGACTCGTATTTTAGCAGGCCTCGCTACTGCTCGGTCAGGAAATCCCTGACTTTCCGCGCCTAGGCAACAATGTACTAAGTAGTATCGAGAGTTAAACCGCGGACAGACTGACATGACTAAACTATAAAGGTTCCTTGTTGACTACGGAATACGGAACCCTAAAATCGACATTACTGTTTCCGTTATTACATTAATGGATTTTGCCGGATGAAAAGGCTACCGAGTCGATCCCATTTCTCTTTTTATAAAAAAGTGCATCGTTTTTCATCTCATTCTAGCTCAAAAGGCCAGTGTCTATGACAGGCGCTATTTTCCAGTTCGTTATTAAAACGCTTATTAACTTATTGTGCATAGGTACTTATTCAGCTCACCCCCACTAGACCGAATATCATAAAAGCTAATTTCATAAGGCATACCAACGTTTGATATAATTTTCATTAGCCGTAATTTCATGACAGCTAAACGTATATGTCCTAATTGTAGACCTAAAGTTTTATATACCTACTAAAGTTTAGTTATGCTCTAATGTTACTAAAACTAATAATGATTATTCCTTATGGTTAAAAGTTCTCATAGTCATACATGTACAGTCAACAGCATAAATAAGTGATCATTTATGTACCTTGTCACTTTAACGTCATGTTTGAAATGTCATACAAAATTGTGAAACGATTGAAACCGACAAGGTACATAAATGATCACTTATTTATGCTGTTGACTGTACGTTCTAATGACTGTTTGAACTAGTCGTTGTTCGAACGAAATATAATTTACAAACAAATACTCTATTAGGTCAATCCCGCATGTGTTAGGTTAGGTTAGAGTTGCATCAAGGCGCGAAGTGCCTCACCTACGCGGAATAGGAGCTGCGCGCAGCAAAGCTCCGCTCCGTCGACTTTAATTACGGTCGTTTTTTAATCTATATCAGCGGGCCTAGTATGATTGCGTTTATCGCGTGGCAAAGTATGGATAAAGCATCCGTCGCTCTCGTACTTCCATAAGTGCCAGAAAGTGACGGATGTCTTATCCAAATTTTGTCACGCGATAAACGCAGCCTTATTAGCCCTGTTGGTTATAAACTATACCTATAGATAGTAATTTTCGGTGTTAAGAGGAACCGGGTAAGTAAAAACAGGGCTATTAAGAATTCGGAAATAAGAAAATAGGTATACCATAAATTTGTAATGCTAAAATTAGGACTAATGAATAGTTAGGAAAATTAATGTTTGAGGTTTTTTGATTTTAGGGCTAGTGAAAATAGGGTTGAACATTTTTGGGCTACAATAGGAGAACCACCTATTCACCCGAAAACAATGCAATAAACGATACCTACTGTCAAACTGGTGATAGGTGGCCATTAGAAATTGTCTTTGCAAAAAAAAATAGTAAGTCCTGTTGACTCACTTTTATTTTCTTGTATATCCGGTACTTGGCATATGTGGCGTTTAATAAAGTGTTTTGTATTGTATTGTATTGAAAGTCCATCTAGTTTAGATTTGTTTAACTTTTACTTATTGAAAAGTCAAAAAGTAAAAGTTCATTTACGCAAACATGTAACGTCAAATTACCTGAAGTGCATGAAACTTACACATTTAATTGCTACATTATTATGTAATAGATAGGGATATTCCCCCTTATTGGTCAAACGCTTAGGCACTGTAGTAGTGAAATATGCGTTTTGCTAACTTACCATAGGTACTAAACCACCCACATTTTGGCCTTGAATACGAATTTAAATTTGAATATAAATTTACGTAATCTGCAAACAAATAGAATGAGGGTTTATTCAGGCTTGGATTACAATCGGTAACTGTTACTTGCGAAATTGCTTTAAACTATGTATGTTCGAGCTGAAACGTTCAACTTTCCTTTCCTCCTCCCTTCCAGCAAAGTTCACTGGTTTCAACTATTTACTCGTACTAACGTACTGTGTACCAAACAAAGCTTAATGTTTAGTTTACGTTCGATAAACAACCTCTTTATTTCTTTTAACAACCTTAAGGTTAAAAACGTAACTACCTACATTAACTGTATAGACCTTTTGTCACTTCTTTTTACTCAACTACGGCGAAGCATAGGGTAATGATTTTGACACCCTATGTATGTATATGTATATATGTATTTATGTATATTAATACCTATTTGAACGATTTTTATAAATGAGGTGTTTATCGATTCGTTTTTATTGTGCGATCGTTAAAGGGTCCTTTGTTTTTTTTTAATAAATTAAACATGGCGGCAGGAAATTTAAAAAGCTAGGAGACGAAAATAAATATTCGTTTTAAATCATTCATTTTGCTGTCAGTATTGGTGGGTGCGCCAAAGTTCATATAAAATTGCAAATTAGATTATTGGAACTCCGAAAATGTATCTCATATAATTTTACAACCTAATGATCACTCTTCATAATATTCATATTTTTTTTTAATACTAATGATCGGATCTTATAATCATCTGAACTTATAACGCTAATATTCATGGCACTGTACACTTTTCAGAATTTTTTAAATATCTTACGTGTAGATAAATTTAGATGTTGTTTTTTTTAGATTTATAAAAATCTAAAAAAAATAACAGTTTTTTGAAAAAATGCATTATAGGTTGCGATTATTATGACTTAAAAAAGTATGAATAAAAAAGTATAAGCAAAAATTTTCGAAGAAATGATGAGTATAGACACAACTCGTTATTTGTGTAAAAAATCTAAAGACCAATTTTATATGAGCCAATATGGACCCAGTATTGGTACTATCCAATAAAACCTAGTAAATACCGAATTATAAATATACAAATATTATAGTAGTTATAGTTTCAATGTAATTAATAAAAAGTCCCCAAAAAAATGTGTTAAGTACTATAGACATCTAGCGGTTGGTAGCAAAAATATTTCCGATAGTACTCGCATAAGAGAATGCTGTTTGTTATGCCGTATAATAATGTATACTGTAAGAATAAAATTAAATAAAGTGTTAACCACTATGCTACTAGCATTCTCTAACAGTTAACCTGCTTTGAATTGCAATTATACGAATAATCTTAACAGTGCGATGAAGCCGCCATCTATTGAAATAATTGGATGTGACGTGCCCGCGAGTAACGTGTCTTTCTAGAATATTTAGCGCTACTTAACTGAATCAAAGCATATGTGCTTCACTTGACCTGTAAATAAAACAAATTTTATTACAAGGTCACTCACTGTCGGACTCACTCAGGAATAATCAAACACACTCACACACACGCACACTTACGTTAGGTTGGCGGAGTCAACGGTTAATATAAAAATATATATATATATATATATATATATATATATATATATGGCTATACGGGTGTTACAAAATTGGAAGATGTTGACTAATGTTGATTAATTAATGTTTTAATTTTTAATGATGTCTACAATATTTCATTGCTACTACAAACACAACAGTATCCTATTTACATTACATATCATACCTAGCAGCTTTTCAATGCTAGATGGCCCTATAATGTATGGGCCTTTGTTTCGGCGATTATTTTTTTGCCATATTCATCGTTTCCAACCGTTTCATTTGCCAACCCGCTTTGTCTTCTGTAACCGTAAATATTTCAGGATTTTATAAAAACTAACGTAACCTAACTTATAGGGTTCTACACGATGGTACTGAAATAAATCCTGAAATATTTACAGCTACAGGAAAAATAACGGGTTGGCAAATTTAAAGGTTGGGAAACGATACATTTGGCAAACATATTTCGGCCAAACGGCAGGCTCCCATAATGTACCTATATGAAATAAGTTTGAGCAACTGTTACTACATCCTATGCTACTACTGAGTGTAGTTATGTTGTATATATATATTATTATTTTTACTTTTGGATATGCAATACTTTATAAATATTACCAATAAATAATCTGAATCTGAATCATTAATCAAGCTGACGGCATCCGCATCGCCATTCTTTTATCTCACGATGAAAAGTAGAACATATTTTCAATACCTACTCGTACTGTGAGAGGTAGAGAACACGTTATTAATTGAAAAATGTATTATTTTCTTTTTTACATGTAATTTTATTCAAAATTACCATCAATTTTTTACCGAAAAAGGTGCAACATAATTATATCTTACACATATCTTAAATTGTTGCATTAGAAAGATCAGATCACAATATTTATCCGGGAAGAACAACATCAGCGGTGTGTAGTTTACGGATTCACAACGCGCTTTATGCCTACTGCGTTAAGTATCTACTAGAATAGTGCCACTACCCCTGTTTACTCGGGTAGGAGCAAACGCAGTCGATTCAACACCGCAGTGCGTGTATTTACGCGCCTTTTGAAAAAGCTGATGCGTTGGTTCGCGCCAGTCAGAGAGCTACTTTCACACCGTCTCTGTTCCTTTAAATGACTCGCTTGAAGATCACTGCATGCTCAAAGCGAGGCTGATTAATAACAAGCATCTGTTTATGTAAGGAAAGGCTTCAATTCATTGAACGGCGTGTTTCACGAATACGCTGTACGCACTTGGCATTAGTATTAATATTATCATAGCCATTTCCTAAATTGCCTTTTGAATAAAACTTTAAACTTTGACAATATTTTTTTCAGGCGTATCCCAATTATTTTAAACAGGTAAAGTATACTAGCTAATTGGTCCTTGCAGGACATAATTATCCGTATACAGAATATGCTTAAAACAATAAAACCCCTTTACAAACCAAATAATCAACCAGTAACGCGGTACCTTGTAGGTAGATAGATATACGAGTATTAATGCAACCCGTAGGCCATCGCATAAAGTCCCTCGCATGCGAGCGATTCAGAAGGCTTGCTTCGTTTGCTCCTACTTGCCTGCAATCTTGTATCTCCGGAGTTTTAAGTGTTTGACCTCCCTTTGCCCAAATGAAGCTCACGAGCGCCACTACTAACCTATCATTTCTATCATATGAGACTCGTATCTCAAGGCACTAAAGTTCGTTTTTCCTCGCCTTAGCGGTACACTGAGCCTGGTAACCTTATACTTTTGTATTTCTTTTTCCCATTTTGCCGTGCTGCGAGAATTAACCAGCTTCAATCCTAGTCTATGCTCCGTGTATGAAGGGAAATGGCAGGTGAAATTTTGAAAACGTGTTTTATGAGAGTATTTTCGTGGATATTTACCTCATGTTTTCGTGAATTTGTAACTCACTGGCCGTGCCAGATTTAAACACTGTATTTCGAGTTACAGAGTTTTGTGCTAACATCAATAATCGAACTTCTCGGATACCTTTTTAATATATACACGCTTGAAGTAGAGTATTTTGTGTTAAAAATATCGAGATAAAACAGCAATTTAGACTGTATCTCTTAAAAATAGTGTTTAAATTTGACAAACTACTGTATTAACAAATACAGTGTTTTTTCAAATCACAGTCACGTTTTTTTCGGCCGCTAATAATATATGCCTACAGTGTTTGTCCAACAACCCCACGAGGATAAAATTAAACAGGGTACATTTTTTGTAAGTTTTCGTTATTCAAGGCTTGGTGTTCGCTTAGTTAACGTATTTTATTGTATCGGTGTCAATAGCAATAAAAAAATAGTCAGGAACAAAATGAGTCAATGTTAAACTTACCCGAAGTCAAAATCATCGGTATCACTTAAATACATCGGTAAATTTTAGTATTAAAATCCAGTAAGCCCTACCCAACTACCAAAACTAACTACCCAAGTAGTAACAATTTGCAGTCAGTCTACACAATGAATTTAACGTGGCTGTCGTTGTAGGTAGTATGCATACTTATTTATAATTAATTACCTAGGTACTTAATTCTAATCAAGTAAAACTTGTGAATCAAAACGACGAAATCATCGATTGCTTCATGCCACTTTGTTGTACAGAATTAATTACAGTACCATTTTCAGCGATATCAAGTCCAGCAGAATGCGAATTGCTATCAATATCATTAGTAACAGACTTGTTTTACATATAGGTATGAGTACTACATAGCCAATTCATCATGGGACATACATCTGATTTGTCTGAGTTACATTCATTACTAATTGCTACACGTCGAAGCGATTTTACTGAAAATTTTACTTCTACTTACATATTTTTAAACGAATCTTAGAGCCTACATCTAATATATCTAATCTACAAACAGAAAGTGGGTCACAATCAGCAGTTTTACCTTGTGTGTGTACAACAATTGTCCTGTTTTTTTCCGAAGAAAGCATTCCATGTTTACTTCGTCTGATAAAATCTGGGAATGAGTATCAATAAAGTAGAATTAACTGCTTTCTTGCACAGTATAGTAAAGTCAAATATTAATTATGAATTCAACGCGAAGAAATAAGAAATGAACGGGAAAAGTGAAAATATTAAGCTACCTTAATTCTTTTAACGTGGTTTGACAATGATGTTATAGGGCCATTATTGTATCCATTTTACTAGACAGTAGTAAGCTACGAACGAACGGCCAAGATGGTCTAACAAACCTTGTCGTACTAGTATAAGCCTGGTAAAACAATTATCTGCTACACAAAGGAGCGTCGGTGGCTTTTTGTCGTTTCCAATATTCAATAGGTACATCTCTTGTTTTGCTCTCTTAACAATAGAAACATTCATTTATCGTTTCAATAAAGTTGTTTACCAAGGAATTGAAAGATGTCTTTAAAACTCTAAATACGGACGCGGCATCAACATAAATGAAGTCTTAAGTCATCTCTTACGTGTAGAGGTATGCTTCGTCCAGGGCCCGTATTATGGTCGCCTTTATCGCGGTGGATAAAGCTTCCGTCACTCTCGCACTTACATACTGGTCAGAAAGTGACAGATGTTTTATCTACGCTCATCTACGTCGATAAACACGACCATAATTCGGGGGATGTTGTTGTCATGGCAGAATCGTTACAACTGAACAGCTACCGTGACAGGATCGTTATAAGAGCCACACGAAATGCTGTACAGCCAGAATACGGTTTCTTAACGGGTCCGTCTTCAGGTAAATATGAACAAGATTATATTCTTATTTAATGACCTCCTAGCAACGAGGCTACTCATCGCTGTTGGGGACGCTTTTCGAAGTTGTTAAGGAATATATCTGGGGTAATTACTACAACAGCAAGAAACAACTTCGTAGGGAACCAGTCGACAGGAGGATTAAATTGTTTCCTTAATGATACCGCAAAAAAGTAAAACAAAACCAAAGCGCTTCGTTCCCGTTACGACCTAGGGAACCTAGACGTGAGAAATCTCTGTGAGGCTGGTCATCAAATTAAAAGTTTCTCGGCATGATATGGACATACAATAGCGAAACTGTAAGGCTAGACAAGTTGCTTAATGCTAACGTAAACGTTTTTTCGAAAACTGACAATGTGTATGGAATTGACGTAGGCGCTCGACGCGACCGTCTGACAGCTTACGTCAATCCTATAGGTACATTTTGCACAACCATAACAAACGCCGAATGTATCTTGTCTAGGGCCTGTGTAGTGGCGAACGATAGCAGGGTTCCGAAGCCGTTACTATTAAACACAAAACACTATCTCAAAAACATGCATCAAATTTTCTATTTAAAATTTAAATTAAATTGGTGCTGTCGTAGGCTTTTCCTTTTAAGTTTGTTATGTGCTTTCATTTAAGATACTTTTAGATTTTTATTACTTGTAGTTTTGGCTGTAGGTTGGGGGAATACGTCACTCTAGCGAAAACTACTTTTCTAGTTCAAAAAAATCTAAAAAAAGTAATGATACTCCACTATCTGAAAACAAATATTTTCCAAGATTTTGTTTTACAACTTTGTCAGCGTCATTTCAATGTATAACTTTGTCAAATTACAGTTTTGTAGTAGGTACCAAGAGCAAGAGTCTCTGAGTTAAACTGCGATCAGACGGACAGACGGATTTGGCGAAACTATTAAGGTTGCTTGTTTACTATGGAACCCTAAAAACTAGCGATCTGCTAGAAAATCAATTTTTTTTATTACGCGGAGAAGGTAAACATACTCAAACGTCACCTGATACGTTGTCATTAACTTTAGGGACTGAAATGGGATGCTGGACGCATGCTATTAATTTACTGATTTTCTTGGTAGAATAATACAACGCGATAACACTACTGCACAGATTATACAGGGTGGAACTCGATAAAGTGTACATATTGAAAGGGATGAAATTTTAGGTCAATTTATAGGTAAAACATTTTTTTTTTAATTGTAGTCACTGGTTTATTTTACAGATTGTCAAACTTTTTAATAAAGTTTGGGTAGTACTACACTTACTTGTGACGGTGTAACTTTTGATCTAATAGCCGAAAAAAGATAAAACAAAATGCATAGTATTGACATTAGTTAGGTTTATAATAATTGATAACAATATTAGACCAAGAAAAAAAAACTGAGTAACTGCTTTTTTGTGGAAAATTACTGCAAAAATATAACTTTGTTTTCATAAAAACACGTTTTTCTCAAAATTTTGCAGATATTTTTTTAACGTTTTTAGATCTAAAATTAAAAGAGGAATAAGCAAAAAAAAATTGCGAAATATCTACAAAGCTTTGAGAAACTCGTGTTTTTATGAAAAAAAAATGACAGTTTTGCTGTAATTTATTAAAAAAATTAAGCATCTGTAAAAAAAAGTGGATAAATAAAATTATAATTTATTTGGGAAACCCCTAAACAATCAATCACGGTGTTTGTGAATGGAGGATCATCGCCATTTTCAGTGATTGTGTATGGACTAGGACTACTTTTTAGGCCGTGGAAATAACCTCAATATGACAATAACTGTTCAAAAATATAAAAAAAATCGATTTAATTTCGTGAAACACTATTAATGATTACGAATAAGTATGAATCTCTTTAAATATATTAAGGATAAATTTATTTTTATAGGCATGGTTCCAATAATTTTCAAGTGGTATCTGTTGGCTAAATATGTAAGCATTTGTGTCACTTTACAAAAAACTGACAACCGCGAAACAAATTTGTCAGAAACTTTGTTTCATATTTTGTTCAATATTATAATATTGTAGAGAACTTCGTTTTTTTCCTCGCATTCAAAGTGAAAAGTAGAGTGTTTAACGCGAGACTAAACAACCATAATAACACTCAAAAAAATGGGAGCCAACAAAGAGAGATTTTCTCTTAGTTGACAAAAAATGAATACAATAGTTAAGATATCAGTTATATCAACCAAAGCTGAGAGTAACAACAGCAATTTCTTTAGTGATTCAACTAACATCTTATTTGATGCATCTAACGTCTTAGTTGATGTATCTAACGTCTTGTCAGGCTCGTATATAATCAAGACGCGTATGCACAACAATCACAATCTTGTTAGAAGCGACCAATTATTTTTTTCAGTGAACACTCGAACTATAGCCACTCTCGCTCGCTCACTCGCTCGCGTGGCTAAACATCTCGTGTCATTATGGCTTGTTTTAGTTTCTTGTTGAACAATCTACTATTTATACAATATATATTGAACAGGCGTTTTAAGTAATTTCATTATTTATTTATAAAAAAAGTCAATCTTCGAACTTAATGCCTTAAGGCTATCAGATACCACACAACCAACTGGCCAAACGGAATAAAAGGGTTGATGCTTTAGTAACCAACTGAACAAATTCGCAGTATTAGGGTAATACAAAAGTAATAATCTTGAATAGCAACAACACAATAATGATTGCAGTGGTAGTAATTAGTGCTATGGCTTGTTTTAGTCCCTTGTTGAACAATCTACTATTATTTATTCGCATAATTATAATGATTCTCCGATTGCATCTTTCTTCGTTTACAACTGTAAATGTTGTCGGCAAACAACTCCGCCACACCGGGAGTTTGAGAGCCGTTCCTCGCCGCATGGCACTTGCAAATAAAATCCGCGCATCATCGGGCCCACCTACCTACTACGAGCGTCTACCAACCGAACTCAAACGCGAACAATCTCACGAAACGTTTAGGCGCCCGCTAAGATATCTTTTGTCGAATAATCGACTATACTTATGCAGTGAAAGAGTTTATGGAACTTGATAATTCAAATTCAAATTCAAATTCAAAACATTTATTTCGGGTAACCTGACCCATATTGGTTAGTATACACTAATTATCTTACTAATAATGTAACTTAAGGTCGACTTTAAATTACTTTATTTGTGTGGGCCTCTATTGTTATTATTATTATTTTTATTTTGATTTTAATACATTAGATAATAATTATGATGATCCTGAATGGATACTTAACTTTATTTATTCTGATCACAATGTTTGTTGCCCTATATTTTTATTACTTATAATTTGACATGCCGTGTAATTTATACTGTAACATTATATTGAGTAGTAACATTTAAAATCTGAAATGTAAAGTTAAATGACAACGATTTAATTCCTCTTCAAACTTATTTTTCATTAAAAAGCCTAAGTTTTCGTCGCTTATTTTTCGCAACTTGTAGCGTATTCTTACCAAATCCAATTTAAGCTGTACTTTATATTGAATCTTTCCGATCCGCAGGCAACTGCCGGTCGCTGATTCTGCCTACAAAGTGCTCAGAACGCAAAGGAAAAGATTTTGTAGAGGACGACAAAATATTTTTCCTTTTTATGAACTTCACAGGTCGCAACGGATTCAAAACGGATCAGAACGGGAGCAAAAACGGTTTTAAAAAGAAGTAAATAGAGACAACGAAAATGACGAGTAAGCATTTTTGTAAACTTGAATTAAGATATTTAAAAATTAAACATTTCTATTAAATATGGGATGGGGAGGTTATTAAAGGATTGACAAACCCCTTTGGATATACTAAATATTTCGTAGTCGGAGAAAGTTTTATAAGTACCTAGCTGCAATACATACAAAGAGTACGTACACAAGTATGTACTTACTCCATTGGGAGACATAAAAAGACAGTTTATATTTAATTTATATTTTTCGAATAAGACCAATCTATTATGCAAGCCCATGGACTAAATTGACATTAAATATTTAAAAGGAGATGTAAACTGCACCTTGATATTACTGTGGTTTAGTCCATCTTACTTTGATGTCATTATAATTTATGATAAAACATTCACTTAACAGTGAGAGCTGTCATATCGTTAACAGTTTGGTTATGATATCGAAGTAAAATCGGCTGAACCAAAGTAAAATGAGGGCCCTGGTCAACTACAAGCACGAGTTGCGTTGGTACCTACAGGTTTCCACAAGGGACACAACTTATTTTTCTATTTGCCCTATTTGTCGAAGGCATGTTTACGTGGGAAAGCAGCGTGACATTATGTATGAATGTATGTTTATTTTATAAAATATATTTCGGTGTATTTGCATATATTACTAGCGACCCGCCCTTTCTCCGCTTCGGATTATGTGAGTTTTTCGTAACATTCGTAGATAAACCAGAAATTATTATACATAAAAACTTTCCGTGAAATAATATCTAACTAATGGTGAACACCTCTTGAAAATCCGTTTTTTAACTTTTGAGATTATCGCGAACATACAAACAGATAGACTCGGCGGGGGAATTTGTTTTATAAGTAATATGTAGTGGTTTATTCCGTCAGGTGATTGACTGACTAACCAGCAATATAAGTCGGAGAATGAGCATATTTCCTTTCCCATATTATAATATAAGTAAGGATCCCATGTCATACTAAGTCGGCCATTTGTAACAGCAATGCGACGTATACGTTCGTAGTGAGTGTTCCACAAATGAGTGTAACATAACATATGGAAGTATTTTTTCAAAGGCTTGCAAGATGTTTTTCACATTTTGTTCACGTAAGAATGTAAAAGTAACCCGTGGGAATAAATAACGTTGATGAGGAAATATCGTCGGTGCTTTATGCTGTCTCACAAATCAGAGCAAAGTGGGCTTTTTTGGCAAGGCTGAGCAATGTGGCTCCCTCTGACGGGCCTAATCTAAACTCAGGCTATGTTTCGGCATCCGTAGAATGATGGATAGAGTAGAGATAGGATGTTTGTACAGAAACAGTGCAGTTCTGTAAACTTGGGTAGTTTTAAGAACGATAACCAACATTTTTGTATAAAAAAATATGCTCGTAAATGGAAACGCAAAATAATCAATTGAGGGTATCAAGTATTTATACTCGTTCACATCTAGTCATCAAAAATTTCACGTTTTCGAAAATATTAATTTATTTTGGGATGTCACTTGTTTGTTTTATTTTGGTTTGTTTTGTGTGAAACATAAGTTGAGCTTTATTTATAAAAGTCGTTGTGATTGAAATCATTTTATTGCTAAAAATATATTTGAAACAAAATACTCGTAATGGATAAAGATATTGCGTAAAGATTCAGGTGACAGTTGCAGATTACATGCATATTATTTTATGACTCATTTACTAAAGGGCGGCTGACGGATGAAATATGGTAACGAAAGCATGAGATGGGTAAGACTTTTAATAAATTTCGAGGACTATTTATGTATGAAAATATATGTAGTTTTTGTTGTAAATCAGTACATATTTTGTACGAGTATATTAAGAGAAATATCACTTTACGGCTGTACCCCTTCTATGTCTGCAGATAGGTAATTTTCCTATATAAGTATAATTATAGTGACCTAATATAGAAAGAAATATGATTATTTACTTCAACATTAATAAGCTATAACTGCCATGCTTTTTTTTAAAATCAACTATAGTCATATCCATATTACGGATATCGTTCGACATTATTTTGGAGTAATTTGCGTCCGTCAGCCGCCCATTATTTATTACTACCCTAGCGTAAGCTAATCGATTTGGAAATAAGACATATTAGGAGTCAATCTTTTGATAAACATAAATCACTTAAAAATAAATATTAAAGATGGGTTGGGCAATATTACCCCCTATAGGGCTAAAGTAACCCTTAAAAAGATACACACCATAAAACTAACGAACTACTTAATACTTAGTACAAATAAACAAAATGAAACAAATTAAACCTGTCAATGTACGTCACAGTACAAAACGTACCTACGTTATCTTATATAAATAATATCCCATAAATAGTACCTAATGGAAATTTGAATAAAATAATCGTAAGCAAGTACTGTTTGGCAATTTGTTAAAGTGATCTAGTTAGTGATTGAAAAAACCCAGAGAAAAGAAACTATAAGGAGACTGAAATCTTTATTTAGATTACCATAGCATTTATATGTATACAGATTCCTCTATTCCTAATCGTATAATTTATTTCATCGTTTAAAAATAAAATACGTATCTGCAATGCAACTGAACTCGGTGCATAGGCAGTAAAAAATTACCTACAAGTCATGCAAATACGTATTTAATGACCTTACACACAGCGCTAGCAGGTGATTCTCTTGGCAGATTTGCAGTTTGGCATCCATGCTGCATGATGGACATGATAGCATTGGTAGCAGAGGTAAACCCAAAAGCAGATGGCGGAGTGAACGCGTTTATGAGGAACAGGAGTTTGTTGGCAGGAGCGCGCTCTGGACACCAAAACGGGACGATACCAAAACGAGCTGAAAAAAGGCCCTTTTAGGCTTATCACTTTTTTGCAATGGCTATGGGGGGGGGGAGGACTCTCACTGGACCAGTTTTTTGTATCTACATACATAAATTATTTTTTAATTCCATATTCATACATCGAGTCATGCATGCACGTCGGTTTCAGGTGCTTAAGATTCGGCCCTATGCCAGTATATCTCCGATTTGATTTATTTCGCTCTGTATATCTCTTACGTATAAGTATCATAAAGCAATCATCTCTCAAACACTTTGTTAACCTTAACCCTTAATTCGCCAAAAATAAAAAAAGTCGGGAATTCAAACCCTTTTTGATTTTAAATCAGCAAAAAAATAAAAACCGAATCCAAACAAAAAAAGTGAACAGTCATTTCGTTTAACTGTTAGAGTCCGGTTTTTAGTTTATGATTTAAGTATGCTAACTAACTACAAGTATTTAAAATTCTGTCATTAATGGTTTCAGATAATCTCTTACCACGCGCTTGTCCCGGGTCGGAGCCACGGGTAACAAAGCGGCGGATAAAATATAAAAGTATTGTGATTCATGTCCCGCTGAATATTCAGGAATATTCATGGCTCGTTAGTGAGCGGGTCGAGCATATTTATGTAAAATATCCTTCCTATTAACACTTAACAGAATTTATATATTGAAATCAGAGACTTTTTAATTACTATTTTAGGCGACTTAAGTAGTTTTTAATACCCTATAGGTAGTGAGACATTATTTAGATCACGGCTAATGTTCCGAGGAACTGTTTACTACCCGCAGTGCCACATACATAATATGTCTTTATAACATTAGTGTATCAAAATAATCAATTTACACTGTACAGGTAAATAAATGACTCACCCATACGAGAGATTTATGAGTTGGTACCAAAGGCCACCGCCTTTGTGTCAATTTGTAATGGAGCTCTGTAGTATATTTACAAGAATGTGAGTTGGTGCACCGTTTGGTGAAATATTAAACTGTGCCGTACTTTGCCGCCTTATGTACCTTTGCTTGCAACAATATACATGCAGCGGTGCTAGCGTCATTTTCTCATTTTACATACCAATAAAAGTACACATGTACTTTACAGTTACTGCTCACTACACTTTATAATTATTGTAAAGTAACTTTTAAAGGCTATTTTTATTGATTGAAGAAGTACCGTAATGTAAGTATCATTCTATGTACATATATAGGTACATTACATGACATTATGTGTGTATGTATTTTTTTAACGTACTTACAAAAATATTACAATATACACGGGAACTAAGCGGAAAAACCGATATTAAAGAAACGATCTTATTGTCCTCTTATAATATAAGTATATATTTTATTATAATAATCGTAGGTATTTGTTTAAAATGATGTTTCAAATATAGGTGTAAATATTAACAACCTTCTATTTTTACTAAATGTACATTTAACAGTTATACGAGTAAATAAATTGTATGATAATTAATAATTATTTTTAGTTATTTATTTATTTATAAAATGAACTTGCAAGGTTAATAAAATTAATTGAAATAAAAAGGAAACCAAGCTACTTCTTTACATCTAGTTTAAATTGAAGTCGCTTCCGCTGTCTGTTCGTTTAGATCTTTTAAACTATTCAACGGATTTTAATGCACTTTTCAGCAATAGCTAGAGTGATTCAAGAGGAAGGTTTATATGGATAATAAAATCTGGTTTATGTACGGGTGTTACAGAAAACTCACACAAACCGAAGCGAAGCGAGGGCGGGTCGCTAGTAAATAATAATAGATAGAAATAATAATCAAACACAACTATATACAGAGCAAATTTTAAACAACTAAGTATAAATTGTATATATCTATTTTTATATTAAAAATATAAAAAAAAAATATTCATCCTTCTCACCACCATCCTGAAATAGTTTTTTTTTTATACAATTTGTTGACTGGTACAGTATGCCTTAAGGCAATTAGTCCGCCATTTTTTACCTACATTGTGTATTGCGCAATAATTATTCGAGTTTTTAATAGCCTGCATAGCTTTTATTAGAGCTATAAATGTCAGGATAATCATTTTTGGTAACGGTGGTACACGGTGAAAATATTGGTAGCCAACAAAATAAGTATATTTTCACTTCTCATGCTCTTAAAATTTTACTTTACACATCGGGCCTAAAGCTCCTTATTAATCTCTAGGGATTAAAGTATTTTTTTTATTTACTTTGGAAACCCCTGAACAACCAATCACGGTGTTTGTGAATGGAGGATTATCGCCATTTTCAGTGATTGTGTATGGACTATTTTTAGGCCGTGGAAATAACCTCAATGTACAAAAATATAAAAAAAAAACGATTTAATTTCGTGAAACACGATTAATGATAACGAATATGAATCTATTTAAATATATTAAGGATAATATTATTTTATTAGGCATGGTCCAAATAGTTTTCAAGTTGGTATCTGTTGGCTAAATATGCAAGCATTTGTAACACTTTACAAAAAACTGACAACCTCGAAACAAAGGGCATTGGGTAAATTTGTTTGAAGAATATTGTCATTTTTTTTTTCAGCGGCCACGGATGATTTTTACATAGTTATTTAGAGGACCTCTAAATAAACAAAGATATATATAATTTATGGCGTTAAATAATATCGGAGCGGAGATTTTAAAAATTTAAGTATTCAGTTTTTACTACAAAAGTACGCCCAAGTATGAATATTTAAATATCTCGGCTCCGATGCACTTAAGAGTATTACATTTCATAACAAAATATGTTTATTTTAAATAATTCTATCATAATTTACCACTCTTAGGAATGGCCGCTCACCTTGAAAATGTATGAATTTTACAAATGACAACACTTTTACCCAAACCCCTTTGTCCGAAACTTTGTTACATATTTTATTCAATATTATAATTTAATATAGAACTTCGTTTTTTTCCCTCGCATTCAAAGTGAAAAGTAGAGTGTTTAACATGAGACTAAACAACCATAATGACACTCGAACTATAGCCACTCTCGCTCGTTCGCTCGCTCGCGTGGCTAAACATCTCGTGCCATTATGGCTTGTTTTAGTCTCTTGTTGAGCAATCTGCTATAAAATATATATTGAGCGGGAATTTTAAGTAATTTCATTATTTATTTATACAAAAGTCAAATTTGGAACTTACGTAATGCCTTAAGACTATCAGCTACCACTCAACCAACTGGCCAAATGGAATAAAATCAAGGATGATGCTCAAGAAACCAACTGAACAAATTCGCAGTATTAAAAGTTAGGGTAATACAAAAGTATTAATCTTGAATAGCAACAACACAATAATGATTGCAGTGGTAGTAATTAGTGCTCAAAATAATCACAATGTTAAAATGGAGCATAACCAAGTACTGCAGGGCGTTAATAAGCACCGGCTGGTCGCTAGCCAAGGTCATGACAAACCCATTGCCTCTAATTAAGAAAATAAAAAGATAAGAGATAGGTACCTAACAGCTGCAGAACTGGCAATGTTCCAAATGATAACGGCCTGGCAAGATAGAGTCTTTACACCGTGTTGTGGCGAAAAAACATTGTCAATTTTGTACCGAATGTAATGAAACGAACAGCAGGTATCAGAATGAACCCCGCCGGCCGCCTGCAAAGTAGAACGGCATTATTGGATTAAGTGCTTACCGGGGAGTGTTGCCTGTAGTGCAAAGTGCATTTTTTCTGTAGTCACATATACGCGTGTTTACAGCTCTCCTACTGTATTTTTTTTACGGGAGTCTGTGTGTTTAATAATGAGCAGGGGTTGAATTTTTCGTGTTGATGACGTCAATTTGCATACAGGATGATTGAGAGATTAGTAATGAAAGGTTGAAATTTGGTTCTACATAAATCCTTATTGAGCTTTCTGAGTTCGGATACTCACATTGAGAAGGACAGCAGCAAAAATAATCGAGAAACATTATCATTACAAAAACGGTTCTATGTCGTTATAACGATTTCCATGATTACATAAATACAATTCCATCACTATAATTATTATTTTGAATGATAATCGCCAAATTGAATTTCAAAATAATATTCGCTCTATTTGCCATTTTTAGTAATAATGTTGAAAAATGCTGTGGCGGTGTTCCGTATTTTCATTGCGATTAAGCTGTATTTAACTTTGAGAATTTTACCTTAATTTTATTTATTTGTCCTAGTTAATACCTAACCAGTAACCACCTACTAAATTCTCTTTCCTATAATTTTGTTAGTTTGTCTATCCTTCTGCATTGTCCCTGCTTATTCTAATCCAGGGTTAACTGGGAGAGATCCCATATGGGATAAGTTCGCCTATGTACATTATCTATATTGATGCAAACATGTCTTGTACTTGTTTATGTGCAATAAAGAGTTTACATACATAAATAAGACCACCCTGTGTGCAAAATTTCGTCATTTTGACATCATCGGCATCAAAATTCCGACCCCTGATAAAGAGTTTGTACTTATATGAATATATGATACTTTTTTTAATTAAGTATAAAAGTTATATTCATCATCTTCGTCATTAGTGCGCCCACGGAATTTGTTTGATATTTTCTTTGAAGCTATGAAAATGAGTTAAAAAATATTTTCTGGCTAAGACTGGCTTAATAAGTTTTCAGAAGAAGAATTTTACATTTGTCTTAGCCTTTATAGTCGTAATAACATAGGTTTGGATTGGTAAAGGATTCATTACAAAAAACAGTTTAGTGCGAGTCGGACTCGAGCTCTTGAGGGTTCCGCACTCATCCGGAGTGCTGTTCCCGTCATATTTATATAAAATATTGTAAACCAAATTAAGTCCTGCTGCAACAGCAGCAGCTTGTAGGCATTATAATTCAGGAGACACGCCACACAGGACACAATACACAGCTATTTTAGGGCCAGTTGTTTGATCCGTAGTTAAACATATTGGATAAAAATCGTAGCCAATTGTTAAATTCGAACCAAACGTGACACATTTTCAAATCAATTTTCGAATTTTAACAATGAATACAGTTAATATCCTGATTAAACAACTCGCCCTTAGTAAATGAAATCGTAACCAGCATTTTAACCTTTTTGCTTCTTTGCCGATAGTCTATTTTACCAACCTCAATTCAATATCCCTAATACCAAAACCTCCCCTATATACATATTAAATTTAATTATCGATTTAGAGCATTTTCCGGATAATATAGATTATTTTATGGTAAGTACAATAAGCCTTATAATTAGCTGCACTCTTTTTTACCGTGTCGCTTTAACGCCTTTGACAGATTAGTGTCGCAGTTTACGTAACAAAGCACTAAAGTCTGCAGCTTCTTATTAGGCCGAACGTACATTTATTTTTAGGTTAAAACCTTTTACAATATCAAAAATAGAAGGAGTGAACAGGGTGTTTCTTTTGCGTTATTACCAATATATAAATCCAAAAAAATATGATTAGGTATCTAATAATAATAATAGGTAATATTATTGAAATATCTTTAAATAATATTAGGTAGTAAAAAAATTGTGTGAACCACTAAATACTACGCCTATTCTAAATTTCAACTCGAGTGCTTAACTATTTCGGAGAAAAATGGGTCTTAACACACTGACGGACAACAAAGTTATCTGATTAGTGTTTTGTTTCTTTTATATTTTTAAAGGAACTCTAAAAATTAAAGAGAAATCAAAATAAGAGTACAAAGTTATCAACCTAACTTAATATTCTAAGTAAGGGCCTTACAACGGCGTCAACCGCATCGTTTATCATTGATCAACTCCCAACATAAGTTTTTGTTCCAAAACGGTGTGATGACAAACAAAGGCAAGTATCTTTTATAACCTAATTAATTTTGTTTTAATAAAGACGCTAAAGTTTATTCGTCTGTGTACTCTCTAGTGAAAGAAAAGTTGCCAACTTTCCTAAGATTTTGCAATACGAAACGGTGCGTGTACAGACTTGACGTACGAACATTTTTTAAACAATTTATTTTACCTATAGGTTTATGATTTTTACCTGAATGGTTTGTATAGGAAAAAGCAAAAAAACAAATGACAACAGAAGAATTAGAGTCAAGAAGAGTTAGAGGGTAAGGTATGTATAATTAATTGATGGATGAGTTACATAACCGAGTAAAATGTATGCATTAAAATGCTATTTATTATTAGGTAATATATATGATTGTACTATTTTTGTGTGCTTAAATAATTATTACAACGTGTGAGAGTGAATTTTTGGTTTTAATTTCATTTAAGCTTTATTCAATGTTATCTCTTGCTTTCCATAGGCATTGGTGGAATAGATATAGAACATAGAATTGGACGGTGATCAAAAAGATCTTGTCAGAATATTTTTTTGTTTGTACTTAATAAGCGCTGTTTTAAAAAGTGTCAATAAACAAACTTTTCTTTAATTTTACTTAGTCTCCCCTGTTGATCAACTGTAGCATAAAGGTATCTCTGGACAGTTCTTGTGACAAGCCAAGACGTAATTTTTTCTACCTGACTATCAATTCGTGTTTCTAACTTGTAACACAACACACATAAAGTAATTAAAAAAAGTTTGTTTTGAGGAGTAAAAAAAAAGATTAATTGCTAGCATGTTTGGTAAAATGCTGCAAAGTTCATTCTTATTTTTTTATATCTAGAGGTAAGATTTATTGAGGTAAGATTTTTATATAAGCTTAGTTTTAGTTTTAATTTTCAGTTAAGTACTGTTTTATACATTTTGTATTATTTTAGTTCGTTTGTCAAAGAGAAATTATCGTCTCACTTATGATTAACTTCATTTCTTAGTCAACTAGTAAAAAGGTTATACCTGGTATTTAGTAGTTTAAACGTTTTATTTCTTTATTAAAAAATAAAAAATCTAATCCAATTAAAAGAGGACTTTGAACTAATACGTAAGCGATTTACATATAACGATACTTAGTCGGGATTCAAATCGTGTAAAAAGTATTCCTACCTATGTAACAAATTACAAAAATGAATGTTTTCATTTTAGCGTAGGTATGTCAAACAAATTTTTAACACAAAACAAAATGAAAGAGAACAGTTTTTCGATCAGATTTGACCTCGGGCGTTCGTATTAGCAAAGCATCTTTGGGCACATTTTTACCATGCGAACCTGCTAGGTAACGGTGAAATTTAGCAATACATATTACATTTACAAGAGATTTATCGTTCAAAAATAATTAAGCAAATAGAAAATAATGGAAACTTCTCGATATCTTTTTCGATAATTTCAACCTTCCTATCGCTAGGCTGTAAGTTCTTCTAAAAATATGGATAGAACGGAGCTAAGTGTGTACGCGCCGTTTTCCGAGTGACAGGCACAATCTGTTTTCAAATAATTACTTCTGAAAGCCGAGACGGGCAGAATTAATTTCTTTGTTAGGCATTCAACCTTGTTGCAGTAGGTACGTACAAGACTTCACGCCTGCTTGGTTGCTACCCTTTCCTGTGGCAAAAGTTTTCCGCCTGGTAACTGACGTGTCTCAAATGTAACTCATATTTTAATTAAATAGCTTGTCTCAAATATTAGGTACAAATATTATGTTATAAATTACCCAGTTAAACAATTGTTCTCGTAGCAGTGCCTAATTTTTATAGAAGATTGTAGTTTTTATGTATTAAAAAGTATATTACAACCGAAACTTGACAATCATTCATGTGACAGAAAAGTTATAGTTTTTTTTAAATCATATTTTTTTAAATAATTAATTTATAAGGATGTAGATACAGCTAAATTTATTCAAATTTAAATATTCAGGTATCTTCTGGTAAATAAATTAACTTCTTTTCTCTTAAGATTCTGCGACATCCAAACAATGAAATAATTAAAGGTCGTGAAAGGGTTCGCTCATAAATATTAAATGTAAATCTACAGAGCGTCCGTAAAAGCTTTTTATAAAGACAAGTCATTCCTTTCTCGTAATAAATAAAGAATGATTCCTTTGCAACGCAGGTAAACTATTTAATTCTTATTTAAATATCTGACGACAAAGAATAGACACATTTTTCAGCTGGTCGCAGAGTAGATTTTCAACTAAGCGTCACCTTAAACCACCACTTTAAGTGGTGGGCTGTCTGAAATCATAATGTGGTTATTATTTCAACGGAGCTCGGTGCAGAGGCGCTGCTGTCGACATGGCAGCCATTTTGGCAAAATTATAGCTACTCGGCCGAGCCGCGGAATCGAGCCCGGCCCCTCGCCTAGCACGCGCATTAACGGGGAACGTCTTTCCAAGAAATACTCAGCCGCGAGCTAGACTCATGGTGCGGCTAACTCTGTCAAAACATGATGCAGTTGCTTCTTCTTTGCCATCTTCAGTAATTAAATGACAAAAATCTAAAATTAGAGTTGATAATGTTTAGTTAAAACTAACCCACATTTTAAAATTAAGGATTTAAAAAAGTACCTAGTGGATAGTGTAATTTTAGTTTAGTTTTGGCGTACATACTCAAATTACTAGATATTTAAAAATGCATCAATGTGTACAACCAAAAAAATTTAAATCAGATTTTGTATGAATTTAACCACGTTAAACACGTTAATAAATTTTAATTAAAGCAAACTGAACTATAGAAAAGACATTACTAAATTTAAAATGTATTTTAATTGATTACCTATTTTTTATACCCAATTCATGCGTTAAAATATAACTTACTACACATTACTTCAAGCCTTTTAAAGAGCAAGTTATCTTTGTCTTACTTGGTATGATTGTCATAATGGTAGTACATGTAAGAATGAAAAAACTGTTTGAGGCCGTAGATTTGTTTTTAATACGGTACTTATAACTATAAAAAATGCACACTGGTTTTTATCAGGACATTTAGTAATGTTAAGGAAATTCAGTTCAAAACGTTGGACGCTTTGCCGCTTTTGCTCAGAACTAATTGGTTCTTCGTTTCTAGTGTTTTTTCACTCATCATTACAAGCATAACATGAAAAAAAAATACACTTAAAAAACCAATACTATTATTTTTCAGCTCACGGTTTAATTTGAGCTCAGTGGAGCCATCGAAAAAGAGCCGGCAAGATTTAGAGGTCCATAATGACAAGAGCAGCGACGGGGGAGGGCCGCGCTGCACCGGCCCCGGAGGCGTCTTGGTAATCATTAACATAAAATATTGTCGTTGGAGGATAATGCTAAAGAAAATAAGATTTACTATAGGGGAAACGCAAGCAATTATATAAGACTGTTTAAATAAAGTACCTCTAGTATGTACGGCCGTAGAGCTCTCAACAAAGTCAGATTATTTGTTAACGATTGTTTCAGACAAAAGGATTAGTTTGGAATTATAAACTAAATTTAGGTAAATTATACGAGCAACTTACATTTAAGATTTATCACAGGACACTCTGCACTTGATGGTAAGTGGGATCGGGGGGTTACCATGACAGACTAAAGCAGTTCAGTTTAGGTTGAGAGAAAGGGACAAAGCTATAGCAGTCAAACAGCTCCGTCCCTTTCTCTCAGCCTTAACTGAACTGCTTTATTATGCTATGGTAACCCCCCTGTAATTCATAGATAATTGCTTTCTCCAGACTACAATCTGAAAACTGCAACCCTAAGACCGCAAATGCATGTAAGATGGAATGTCTTTATGCTAGCAATTTCACCAGGTGTCTTATCCCATAACCGAAGCTCAGCAATGCAAACACTGCTGCTTGGCGGAGGGTTAAAGGATACCATTGGGAAAAAAGGCCATTATATAAAACTGTTAAATATAAATTATCTGAAGTATATATCAACAAAGGCTGATTTTTTGTTAGCGCTTGTTTGTTTAACACAAAAGGATTAGTTTGGAATTGGAAACTAAAGTTATATTAAACGAGTGACTACTTCTCACAACTTCTGTTTTTGAAGAGTTTTAAATTGGTAACAGTTTTATTGTATCGCTTTTGGAACTCATCTTCCAACTGCTGAAACTTCGATCACCTCTCCTGGAAGACATCACCCAAAAACTTCATTAACCCAACTGCATTATACATAGTCGTCCCATAAGTTCTGTCATTAGGGTTTAGTCAAATAAAACTAACTTACTTATACTTTTTTACAATTAAATATGTATTTTAAGAAATATATTTCATTTCAAATAGTTGCCTCAATGTTCAATACCATTTTTTTACATTTACGGCGGCATAGTTAGAAACACGTGGGACTCTTTTGCAAATTTTAGTTTTGAAAAGTGGTTCAACGTCAATTCTTTATTAAGAAAAAAACTCGCTATATTTTAAAACTTCTTTTCTCAAGCTATTTTAAAACTAGCATTTGATATCTTAACGAGACTCAATCCCAGCTTATGAAGCAAGAAATATATCTCTTATTCGAAATCTCTCTATAGAGATTGTGAATTTCTGCAAAATTGATGCAAAATTGTCAAGTTAATTTAGGGAGATATGAAGATTTGCGGTTTTAAAAGATCTTAAATTTTTTTGCAATATAATACACGGTATTTAAAGGAGTAAGTCTGTTTTACGTTGTTATACGTCATGCAAATTTGAACAATCTACGACAACATACATACATACATACCTTCACGCCTTCATTCCCGTGGGGTAGGCAGAGCTACAGAATTACCAACAACTATAAAAATTTGTTGATAATTAAAACATTTTGTACAATTAGGCTAAGATCAGACCAATCTGCGACAACTTTTAAAATAACAGCAACCGTTATGAGTATCATGTGCGTGTTTTTAACCTAGTTCAACCAGCCCCTTATAGAAATACTAAAAGTTTCTTCATCAACCTATTGCAATAATGTAGCATAAATCATGTTTTTAATTAAATCTATATTAATTGAGTTTTCGATTAAGAGGTTTACAAAAACTTCACGTACCACTCTCGCATAAAAATGGCGTTCAGTTGAGAGTACTTTAGGACTGTGCAATTCGATCCAGTGGTTTGGTCCTGACTCTAGCAAATGGTCGGCGATGGAGGATTTATTCACCTGGCGGTTTTTAACAGCCGCGATATGTTCCTTGACCCTTTCCGCGATGGTCCGCTTCATTTTTCCAATATAGGAACTACCGCAACTGCAGTGTTTGGAAAGGCAACACATCCTTTGGCGTTCTCACATGCCTATATGCAATATTATGTTTAATAACCCCACCTCTCATTACTTTGATTACAATATTATAGCCATATCACTTCCGCAACCAAGACGAATCTAATGACGTGTAGCATATAAGTTATAACGAATCATGTGTAAGCTTCGTAAAATCTTTCAAGCTGACATATACGGGAAAAACTAAAAACACGTATCTACGCAAAAAAAACCCGGACAAGTGCGAGTCGGACTCGCCCACCGAGGGTTCCGTACAAATTTGTAGGTATGTATCGTAAATCGAAAACTACTTAATCATAAAAATTAAATGACTAGCATGGAGGCATTCCATCTAAGTCCTCAGGGATGGCAATACATTTTCATTCTTGAGATTGCTATCGTAAGATTACAAACTTAAGATTGAAAATGTCTATGGGCTTCAGAGACCACTTACCATCAGGTGGCCTGTGTGCTGGTTTGCCTTCTTCTTCTTCTTCTTCTTGCGTGGTAAAACCAAAAATAATGGCAATGATTTCTAGTATTACCTTGATGTAAAATGGTGTAACTTGTATAATCTTATATTGAGTGATTAATAATCTACAAGAATGTAGTTAAGGCGTTTTGTGAACGCGCGACTGCATCGCTACAAAATGTCGCAGTGTGCCAACTGGCCAGCTCCCTTATAATTGTAATCTTGTGGAACTCGTACGTTCGCTACAACCACAATAATGCCATTATTTATTAAAGTCAGCCCAAATTCTGGAGCTAATGTGTAAGGTACAATTTTATTTACTTAGACTTACCTGAATACGTAGACTATTCAACTAAATACCCTACTTTTGGCTTTACGAAGTCAAAACTAAGTAAAAACCAAATATATCGGCAAGTAAACTGTTTGCGGTGAAAAAAGAAGTAATCCCTTACACAAATTGAATACATGATTTTGTTGGCTTACAGCCTTGTTTGCGTTTACGTCCCCCACGTTTCTTCCTAACCATTCCGATTTCAATGAAATTGTATTCCATGATTCGAATAAAATTCAAATTCACCAAGAGAGACGCCCGTACCGGGCTTGTAAAGCGAGATTCAATCATGGAAGGATTCCACTGTACTCGCTGTTGTCACATTTAAATGAATAAATGGTCCGGTTCCCTCCTACATAATTGTATTACGGTGTGTACAGGACAATAGGATCCCAGCAAGTTGTTCCCTTTTTACTACTGTAATATTGCCAATACTTGCCTGGACAGTTTGTGTATATTGTTAAAACTTAATACTATTCAACAGCATTGAACAGACAGAAAATAAAACAAATCAATTGCCTTATAGTTCGATTCTTGGGTTCAGTTTTATTTGAATGTAGTGGTAGCAGGTAAGTCTGAATAGATATTTACATAATAGGATCCGAGACTATATAACTTTGTATTTTCCCCATTATTATCGTATTGTTAGCATTATGACAGCTCTTATTATCTTAATAGTACAGGCGGCCAAGTCGTAAAAAATACAATTGCAACGAGTAATCTAAGAATGATTTTCAAAATGGCCCGATTTTAAAATATGACACCGCTACATTTAGTCGCTGCCGGGCTCAGCAATACCTTTTCTAATTATACAATAAAATAAGGTTTTGAAATATACTGAACAATGACATGAAATAATCAGTACTTGAACAAATATAAAATTGAGTGCTGGCAAATATGCCTTACTATTTCTGACAATTAAAAGGAAATTTCAACAAAATAAATAACAAGAACTGGATTTAAAATCAAAGTAGGCACCGATTTTCATTTGATTGGACAATTTTCTTTTGTAGATTCGGGGTTGTTCTAAAGAAATTATTCCGATTGAATACATTTACAGTCATCGAGTTGAAGACAAAGTGCCTTTGTGCCAGTAACAGAAACAATGGTGGTTTCACGAAAGTCCCTAGTTTCCTTTAACAAGCAGTTGGATGACAGCCAAAACAAAGAACGTTTTTTAAGCAGCGCATAACTACCGTCACATCGGGAGACGCTTTTGTCCTGTTATTTGGACGATCTATTTTCCCTAAGTAGGTGTACGAATTGCGAATTTTATTTTGGTGCATCATCAGGTTTCATACAGACTTTTAGTAAATATAACTTAATTTTTTGTGCGAACTCTTGCGGCGTATAGAAGCTACGAGTAACATGTGTTCTGATTCAAGGCTGAATATATACCTAATAACGCTGGTAGAAGAGGAACTTAAATTAGTCCTTAAATAGATGGTTTGTTTCGGGTACGGATTAAGTAGGATTGTATAATTAATTATGGGAAAGTTAGTTTGTACTTGTGGACATTGTAGAGACATTTTTAATTAAAATATAATCAGTTGTCCTCGGTAATTCGTGCTTATGCATTGTTTATGTATCACTTATATGGACGAATGATTTTTAGTAATTAAGCTACGTTTAGATAATTCAAATTCTAAATTCAATGTTCATTGTTAAGACTCTCTGAAGCGAATTTATTCATTTATTGCAAAGGACGAAAAGTATTGTATTAATATATCAATAATTGTACAAAAAAAGGCACGTTATTGATGGTTACCATACCTAATATTTTGTACAATACTTACGGTTTATTTTGTGGAACTCGACCACTACTCGACTAAAACCCGATTTGATCTATAAGAGCGTTGTTACTCTTAAACACTAATATTAACCGGCGAGTTAAAGTTATACCATGGGTAGAGTTAGGTACCTACCGACTATGGCCGAGTTGTTTCGCCGAGGAACCAAGCAACCATGTATGTACCTAGTTCTTATTATGACTTTGAGCAGAAAATAAGTTGCAGACAAGTTCGTCATCCAGATGTTAAAATCACAGCCCACTTTTGTATACAAAGTGACTGTTAAAAAAACGATAGGTATCTACAAAAGTGAATCGCTTTTACAAAACATATAAAATTTACTGTACCTAGTCAGCATCTGTTACTTAGTCGAAGAAACCTGTACTGCAACGGAAACTTATAGAAATCTTTGTTTTTCGCAAAAACTTTTACGTTTTTTGTCCCCATTTAAGTACCTAACAAATGTGAACTAAAAAAATGTATTGTAGATAAGTCACAAGTTAATTTTGTTAAAGAATGAATGAATGAATGAATGAATGAATGATTTATTTATTAAAGAGTGTGCATTTCCGCAATATTAACAATATATTTGCGCTACCTGTGCACTATGGCCCCGCAAGGAGAAGACGTGGCAAGGGACTTCACTTGTAGTTGCCAATCGATAGTAAATTAACGTTATCGTATCCTTAATCATAATTAATACAAGTAGTGATCAACTCCGTCTCACGCAGCGCCAAGATGATCGATGTGGAGCAATTGACAAGACGTAGGAAGTTCCGTGGAGTCCCTCGAGACGAACGTCTAAGTTTGACCGCGGTAAATCTCAGCCCACATTGGACCCAGAGGTCTTGTAACGCGGAGACAGTTACACCCGGCGGGCTCAACCCTATTTGTTGCTTCAAGCTTTTAGTGGTTATATTTGTCCTTTATTTTTACTGTCTTTATCGTGTTCATAACCGTTGCAATTTGTATAACAAAGTTGCTACATTATATTTATATTTAATATAAAACGCCAACATAACCATTGCTAAAGTGCATTGGCGTGTTTTATAAATTATACAAAAACTTCATAATAAAATGTTTTCAGAGTTCCGTACCTGAAGGGTGTGAAGTGAGAACCTATTACTAAGCAGACGTCCGTCCGTCTGTCTGATTGTCCTCATTTTAAAGAGCTAAATCTTTTGGACCGTGAAGAGGTGTCGGTTTTTTTCAGGATACATTATCCCCCTTACTAATAAACGTTGAGTAACGGTGGTATAGCTATACAATGTTTCGTCCTTATCTGTCAAATTCAAATGTCAGAATGTCAGATAAGGACAAAACATTTTATAGCTATACCAAAGTTACTCAACGTTTATTAGTAAGGAGGTCGGTATGTGTTAATACAGCGGACAAGAGTTAAGTAATAATAAGGAACGAAAAAAAACTTCAAAAATAAAGGGCGCCCAGCCCTGAACAAGACACTTTTTTTAACGTATTTTTATTTTCGTTGTATCGTAAAAACGGTAAATGATATAAGCGCCAAATTTGGTATAATTAGTAAAAACCCTAAAAAAAGACCTCAAATACTAAAAATCTGTCGAGTGTGACTTGGGTTCGCGCTTATGGTTATAAGATCTAATCAATATTAAGTCCTCTTGTATTTATTTGGTAAACACGTAACATTCAAATAATTCAAGTTATTTGACGACGCGCTAGCCTAGTTGGTAGTGACCCTGCCTATGAAGCTAGTCGTCCTGGATTCAAATCCCGGTAAGTGCAGATATTTGTATGATGAGTATTTGTTTCTGAGTCTTGGATGTTTTCTATCTATTTAAGTATTTATTTCTCCATAAAAGTATTTGTGTCGTTGTCCAGTATCCATAGTACAAGCCTAGACCTTACTTTGGGACTAGGTCAATTTGTGTGAGATTGTTCCTTGATATTTATTTTATTTATTTATTTAAATCGAAATATAATACCTACTGGGCTGTGGTACGGAACCTATGGTGCGCGAGACCGAATCGCACTTGACAGGTTTTTATTTCACCAATGGATTTTAGATAAAATCTGCTAGAGATTAAAGGGATAATTTCAGCTTCATACATCGTCTTTATGTAAATGCATAGTTATATGTAGAACACATTATTTTTATACAATAAAAAATGCATCCATACTTCAGTCGCAGTTGTTGGGTACCAATTACTATTTTTTTTATCATGCTCTACTCGTAGTACTATGTGCCCCATGAAAATCTGACCCACCATAGAACGGTGTCACAGTGACATTATAAAACAATTTGTTTGACACTTCTTACGACATAATCATAACGTCACTGAGACACAGTTCTATGGTGGTTCAGAGTTCCATTGGGCTGATGGTAACAAACCATGATTTAAATTGAAATATTTCTTAACACGTAGTTTATAATTATTAGGAGGTACTCTTTAACGTGTGGTTGCCGGCTTAGAATAGTGCCACTCCATGTCTTCCCGTGGAAGTCGTAAGAGGCGACTAAGGGAATAAAGGCTTGTAGTATTGTTAGGCGATGGGCTTGCAACCTGTCACTAATGTACACTGGTAAACATCTTGCCTGTTTATGCAAAATGTGGTTACACATTATCAACAAGTTTTTAGAGTTGTTGGTAATCCTGTAGCTCTGTCTATCCCACTCTGGGAATAAAGGCGTGAGTATATGTATGTATGTATGTACTCTTTACTTTAACATGATCAGAATTATTCGAGTAGTGACCGATTGACGACGAATACCAATGGTATTGTGTAACGAGGGGCCTTAATCTATATTTACTTTTCCCCTATCGGTATTGTTAACGTGTTAACAGCTTTTATCAACTAGACCGTAAAGGCGGCCGTGTTAAAAACAATACAATAACAATAACAAAAATAAATGTTTAAATAATACAGAATACTGGCCAAGGTCACGCGCTGCAGTCCTGCGGTGTGACAAATGGGGGGGCCGAGGGCGCTTCCCTTCCCCACCACACCCGCCTGCCCCCGCTAACACCTAAAATACTTCGTCCCCGCCAAAGTCAGTCTCCCCGCGAAATGGTCGCGCACAAAGTAGATTGACTATTATTATTGAGAAGGCAAAGGAACACACAGGCCACCTGTTGGTGTTATCTGAGCCACATAGACATTTGTTATCTCAAGACTGCAATCCTAAGCATTCAAATACATTGCCAACCCTGCTTTTCATTTCACCCGTTGTATTTTCCGGACCGGGGGTATTATTCTCTTAAACGGCGCTCGGTCGGTCGACGAGTGACCGAGTGAACGTGCCACACCGGCGAGTTTAAGTAGTTCCGTCAGAGCGCACAAAGCACATTTCAGTTTGGCAACTGGGCTTCTTTCGATAAGATCGAACGTATGAGGCTGCCTAATTGAGAATGCTCGCGCTAAAATGTGTATTCTGCGCTCTAATGGGATTACTTAAACTCGTCGGTGTGGCGCGTTCACTCGTTCGACCGACCGAGCGCCATTTTTAAGAGAATAACAACCCAGTACAAACAATGTAAATACTGCTGCTTAGCAGTAGGTTATCGGATAGGACGGTGGTAGTGATCAGTGCCATGCACAAGGTCCTGCCACCATAAAATATATAAAAGTGGATCAACCTGTAACCACTTTTATAAATATATTTTACTCTCCTCCTTCACAAATTTCTTAAATCCGGATTTATAAACGTACATTTTTATTCATACCACGTACCTACGTCGCCTCGGGTCACCGCATAACACGAGCACAATTGAAAACCTGCTAACGACATGTAGGTAACTAGGACGGCTCGGTTGACTGAATCCCCCGCGGCGAAAATGTCAAGTTAAAAAACGTATGTAGGTGCGTCATAGAGAGTAATCTCTTAGCCTACGTACTTAATGCAGCAAGCGTAGCTAATCTGCAAGTTGCACCGAGGCTTTTAGCCTGTTTTCCTTCCGTAGCTGTTAACGCGCCGCGGAACTAAATGTAAGGGCACTCCGGCTTAATGACGAACACCGCCATTTTGGCGAAGACGACTCGGCTGCCGCGACGACCTATCCTTCGTTGAACAGGGCCTCGGCACGCGTCGCCAAATCCACGGCCTCTTAATTGTATAAGGTTTTAAAATAACGTCGGATTACGTTTTTAATGTTGTTTAATTTTAGGGTTATGATTATTTGTTTCGGATGAGTAAACATTGAGGCAGCATGGTTTAAAAAAAGCAATTACGCCCTCGAGCTGAACCGTGCCCTAAGAGTCATGATTAAGTATGACATTTATGAAATACTAGCTTCTGCCTGCGACTTCGTTCGCGTAGATTTAAATTAAGTATGGTTATTCCCTCGGTACCTTTAACATTTTCCGGGATGAAAAGTAGCCTATGTGTTAATCCAGGGTATAAGCTATCTCCGTTTCAAATTTCATCCAAATCCGTTCAGCCATTGCAGCGTGAAGGAAGAACTAACACACACACACACGCACACACGCACACACAAACTTTCGCATTTATAATATTAGTAGGATTATTATTATGTTATGTGAAAATTGTATTATTAATAAGTTAATATTCCATTTATAACTACTTTACGCACTAACCACGGAGGCGGCGCGTTCCCATAGTAGAAACGCCTAGGCCTCGCTTGAGGAACGTCTTTAGTATACCTAGGAACGCTCCGCTTCCCTCCACTATCTGACCCTTTGTGACTTAATACAGTCATTATTTTGATTCTTGCAAAGCAAACGCTACGAACGCTACGCCTCCGTAGCCCGCATTCGCTACGAGTACGTAGCTAAGATCTCCTATAAGCACTATGCGTAGCATTGCTGTATTATTCTACCGAGGAAAATTACATTTATTTCGACTTGTTACCGTATTGTAAACGTTACCGTAGCTCTTATGGGCGCAACACTCTATTCTACTTGGTAAAACCTAAATTGCTTTTGACATATTATCAAAATATATTTTTCACTTCTCATGCTCTTAACATGTTCCTTTTGTCTCTGCACATCGGGACTAAAGCTCCTTATTAGATCCTCTAGGGATTAAAGCATTTTTTTAATTTACTTTGGAAACCCCTAAACAACCGATCACCGTGATTGTGAATGGAGGATTATCGCCATTTTCAGTGATTGTGTATAGACAATTTTTAATGCGTGGAAATAACCTCAAAATGACAACTGTGCAAAAATATATAAAAAAAGATTTAATTTCGTGAAACACGATTAATCAATACGAATATGAATCTATTTAATTTTATTAAGGATGAATTCATTTCAATATGTATGGTCAAATTAGTTTTAAAATAGTTTTCAAGTTTGAATCTGTTGGCTAAATATGCAAGCATATAAAGCGTAACTTTCCAAGTACGTATGAGTAAGAAGAATCATTTAATAACTTACATCTTTACGTTCCTATCTGTCCGTGATAGGAATGTTTAATCAAATCAAATAAAAATCATTTTTCACAACACTGCTCGGAAATATGGCCATGGATGTTCTTGTTTGGGGTCACAAAACGTAACTTATAAGGACAGACCAAGAATGTTTCTGTCGGCGTGTTTGCTGATTGGTCGAGAACATTGTTGTCCAACTTTAAAAACCAATGAAAATCAAGCAATCAATTTTTGTGTCATAGCTCCTTAAAATGAAAAATTGAAATCGACCAATCAGCACACATCATTTTGTATCGTAAAATATTAGGTGTATTTTTACTAAAAGATACACAGACTAAAAACTATGTCACTACTTTTTTTTTTTTATGTAATTCAAACTTGGCCCCTATACTCGAACCACTAGAGATGAAATTACATGGTAGATATGGAGAAACAAATACAATTTTATATGGAGTTGACATTTTCATTTCGCATGTTATAGTTTATTAATCTCGAGTGCCACGAGAATAGGGGTCCAGATTTAAAAAAAAAAGTGATCTATGGTAAAATTGGCGGTGATGTCACATTAACATGAATTAAAATTTGAGTTTTGAATATGAATTTTCATTTTATTTCCTCTCAGTAGTTGTGAAAAGCACTATGTCTGCCTCGGTAGAAAGTGCAATTTATGGACTCGTACACTAGAGGGCCTCAACTACGTTTCGGCCCTCTATATGACTCGTCCAAAAATTTCGTACTTTCTATCCTCTGCAACAATGTACTATACTTTCAGCAATCTTTGGACTACAATAAATTGTGTTAGTAAATTAAATTAAAAATTAAACCTAATGTTAGTAATGTTCTAACTATGCACAGACCTAAGCTAACCTTACTTGGCTTGATGTGCCAGTACGTAACGGCAATAATACGTTAAAATTGACATTTAGAAATCATAGTTTTATAGTCGTAACGTTAGATTAACGTCAGATTTACGGTACGCATTAAATTTTAAATGTATTTATAGATAGATTAGTACGACTAGGTATCGAATTTTCACATTAACATTTTTCCATAGTAGAAGCGAATTTTTCTTGTTCTCTTTTCTTCATGTAGTATTTGTAGTGATTTTCATAAAGCGTTATTAAATGTTCGTGTTTATTTTAATCGCTGAAATTACTAGTAGATTATTTTATTAATAGCATTTTTCCCTAATCTAATTTGACAAAGTCGACGGAGCTCCGTTTCGATCCTATTCCTGGGTTGATTTAGAATTCTTGGACCTGATATAAAAACGAACCTAACCTACCTACGTATTACAATGTACCTAATTGCTATTGGGAAACATTGCGACGGGAAATATTGTGTATAGTAAAAATCACCGGACATTTAATATTCGGCTATATATATACGAGTTTGTCATACATGAAATAAAATTATTAATCCAAAAGTAAATTTATCAATTTGTCCGTTTGTAACGCCTTTACGGCTAAATTGCATTTTAAAAGCATTAATATGAGAGGACTACCATGACAAAGAATTTACGCCAGAAAAAGAACGCTTTCAGCCTTAACTAGTCTTGCTCAATAAAATTGAAAATTAATGCGCTTCCGTGCTTGTTTCTCTTAATACATTCTTTAAAAGAGCTTGCAGCTTAAATTTGTAATATCAACATTCTTAGAAAGTTGAGAATTAACGCTCGAGGAAAATAGCTCGATTCTCGCGCTCCCGATAAATCGAATAAACCTCGATATTTCCTTCGCCGATAACACTGTAATTGGAATGTCTTTATGATAAAATAAAATTATAGAAAAGGTGCATTCAATAAAAAAATGAGTCGGTTTACGGTCAAATAAAGCTTTTGAATGTTGTGATAAGCAAAGGCAAAAAAAACACTGCACAAATCTACGCCATTATTATGCTTATAGTCGAATTCTTGTCTACAAGCACTATCAAAACTTTCTGTATAAAATACTAGCGGCTGGTTAGCTGCAGCTTCGCCTACACGTGAAAATCACATTAAAATTCTTTCCTGTACCTAATTATTATACAAAAAACTATATGAATTAAAATAACTTTTTTGGGGTTCCGTAGTCAACAAGAAACCCTTATAGTTACGCCCGGTTTAACTCAGAGACTTCATTCGGAAATATTGAATTTAAAGTGTAATTTTCTCTAGACTTTCGTGTGGACTCTTACAGCAAAAAGACGTTTTTTAACAAAAGTACTCATAGGTAAGGAGCAAAATTAACAACGGTAACTTTTCCATTCCGTCACGACAATCAACTATGCTGCTATAAGAAAAATAATGTGTTACTGGTAGAGAATGCCTTTAGACATTAAGTCCACCATTTGTACTTTTTACATCTGTATTGTGCAAAAAAGTTGAAATAAATAAATACTGGCATCTTCTGTAGCAAGTGCGGGCATTTTATGTACTAACGAGTGAGGATTGAAACTGCTTCTCTCTCTCTTTTACACGTACGGTTCGGAGCGAAGATTGGAATAGTGCGTGGCGTTTCCCGCGATCCGAACTTTACGTGTGCAGGCCGCTAGGTATTGAATGTGAGATACCGCCTATTGGCGTGTGGGGGCAGTATATAAATGTATGACTAATTATCGTGACGTAATGGAAAAGTAACCGTTGTTAAATTTGGTCCTTAAGTTACCCGAGTTAAACTTATTCAGTCGTCATCAATCAGGGCATTTTTGTCATGAAATTAAATTATGCCGACCATATTTGTTAACTCTGGAAAGTTAATAGTAACATTTCATTACTTTATTCGAATAGCTCCCACGGTTAGACGAAATTTCCCAAGAAAAAGCTAGAGCTGAAATGTCTCCTTTCTCGAGTTTGTTTTTTTATCCCGACAGGAATAATTTAGACTGGGAGCGGACTACTTAATGCCACAATCGTTCTGAATTTAGTCTCTAAAGCTATAGCCGTTGTTCTGAAAAAAGGATTTCTTCTTTATTTAGTTTTTGTACAGAAAAGTCGCTCTTGGTAAATAAAATTTCTTTATAAAATTTGATTTTCGACTTTATTTATTTTGCTACATTAGTGATGCCTTAGTAAATACCTATGTTTTGAAAAAACAAGTAATAAATAAATTAAATATTTCACAAGTAAGGCAGCCCCTTAGCCTCTTAGCCTTTATTCATTTTACATATGTGTTGGCATGCTTTGCGTTGGCCTACACTCGAAAATCTAATTAAAGATCAAAATCCTAACCTCAACGGGCGCACATTCGCTGTGATTACCGCATTTTGGTTTAAGTGTAGATCTTTATCAATAAAACTTACCCTAATATTACTACTAGTTACACGAGTTCTCATATTTTTTTTTTTAAATAATGTTAAAATAACTAAATAATCAAGATGGGAACTGTCAAATTTTGGTCTTTAATTAGATTTTCGAGTAGGGGAAGATGGGGTGGCTTTGTACAAAGGGAGAATTCGTACAGTGGTCATATCTCGACTATCCAACATGCTGAAGCGTTCATATGTGTATGCGTGACTGTCGCTCATATGCATAGGCTACCCTCAAAAAGCAATGGCAGTGCGGCAGCAGATTTCGCTAGAAATAATTAAGTGTTTTCGCGACCCGAAAGTAATTTTTGGTTCTCCATTGAATGCGTGTCTCTAATAAGTTTTACTCGAATTAGTAAAAATATATTTATATAGTTTGTAATTACATACTTGAGATTAATCTTATCCTAATTGCCTAATTGTGCAAATTGTGGTTATAGAATTATCAACAAGTTTTTAGAGATGTTTGTAATTCTGTAGCTCTGCCTACCCCACTCTGGGAACGAAGGCGTGAGATTATGTATGTATGTATGAGATTAATATGTAAACAATGGTTTTGGGATTACTTTAACGGTTATTTTTTATTTAGTTTCTTTTTCGGATAGTTTTGATTGGGGTACCTTCGTACAGTCAAAATGTATGTAATTTTATACTGTACGAAAGCACCCCATGTAAGTTAAAAAATTGTATATCAAGAATAATTATAATTACAAAACCAGGACAGTAAGATATGCCTCAAAGGTTGCTGAAACAGGTGAAATAGCTGAAAATCCAATGAATCCTGGGAAAAAACTAATAGTGTACGAAGCCACTCCTCGTATGGGGTGCATTCGTACAATTCCCACTTTTTGGGAAAACCATTATATCTTGGCTCAGTTGCTTTGTATCCAAACTGAAATACACAATTATTATTTTGTTCTTCTCTTGAAAGTGTATCTGTGTAAGGCAATATATTTTTTTTTTTTTTTTTAGCCAAATAAGTGGAAGATGAAGTAACATTCATCTCATTTAAAAATAGCGGTTAGTTTTTTTTTTACAAGGCTTAGAGTAAAAAGTGTACGAAGCCACCCCATCTTCCCCTATAGTTGGTGATGACCCTGCCTACGAAGCTAGCGGTTCCGGGTTCGATTCCCGGTATTGGTAAATATTTGTGTGATGAGCGCGAGTATTTGTTTCTATGTCTTGGATGTTTTCCATGTATTTGTGTATTTATTTCTCTGTACAAGTATTTATATCGTTGTCTTGTACAAGCCGAGAGCTTAGTTTGAGACTAGGTCAATTGGTGTGGGATTTGTTCACTGATTTTCACTTTTATTTTTATTTGTATCGTTATGTAGCCGGGCAAAATATTATTGTTGTAGAAATAAGTTTGAAGCGAATAGATGATTCGCTTCAGACTGTCCACATCGAGCGGTCCAAGTTATATCTAATCAATCTGAAAGGACTGAGATTGGATTTGACCAGTTTCTCAAAAGAACTTTACTTGGGAACGATAACTCATTTATTGATTGTGCTTGCTATTCAACCAGGACTTATCTTCGTTTTCGTTTAATACTTGAAGTATCAATTTTGTACGGCTAGAATGCGAGTGGATATTTAATGATTTAATCCACTGTATTTAACTTAAAGGACAGCACCATAGATTTGGGTTTTGTAGATACTTGAAGATTTAATAATAAAAAACTCCGTGAAAAGACATGGAGCTGAACTCGATATCTTTATCGATTTACAAGTACTTTCTGTGCCTTTAGATCTTTATTACCTAATGCTATGTGATATCTGATATTTGGCATGTGAAGTCGAGTTTACCTTATCATAAGGTAAGTATATACCCAAACACTTCAAGCCGTATTTCAACGTCGCTATTAAGTTAGTAGGTACAGGATTTAGATTTCATAAATAAGGATATAGGATTTAGTGTTGCGAGAACCTTGTGCGCGGTCCGTTCGGATCGCCTCCACCATCTTATCCTTTAATCTACCGCCAAGCAGCAGTGTTCGCATTGTTTTGTGCCGGTGTGGGGATAAAGCAACAGGTGAAATTATTAGCATAGACATTCCATTTTAGTATTTTTTTACATAATGTAATGTACAATATCTGTCTTTTTATAATTTGATTTTACTATTCAAGTTTTTGTATGTACCTACATATAATAAATGTATGTCTCTTTCTTTCTAGTCCTCAGTGTTGGCAAAGCATTTGCAGTCTTAGGATTGCGGTCTGAAGATTGAAGTCTTGAGAATGCAAATGTCTATGGGTCACAGATTCCACTTATCATCAGGTGGTCTGTGTGCACGTTTGCCTTTACCTGCCTAAAAAACCTTCAAGTAACTCAAAAAAAAAACTAGTCAAAAAGTAATGCAAATCACAAAATACATGGTAAACATACACTTTTTTTTACTGATATCGAATATTCCCCACGCAGGAATGCAAGTACGATTTTTGCAGTTCCGCTATTTGCATAGATAGGAAACTGAGTGATTAATTAGTAGTCGTTCCACTGAGAAATGAGGCCTACGTCTGACCACTTCATTCTCCTTTGACAAGATTAATGGCATAGCGTCACGCAACCGATGTTGCTATCTGTCAGGGCAGAAAACTTAATATCACATTAATAGTTCCGGTTTTTTACCAATTTGTATTCCCTGTCCGTAGACTACCTGCTTTCAAGATAAGCCGATATTACTTATAAAAGGAAAAAAGAAATAATACAAACATTATCAATTACCGTAAAATAATCCTACTTTGCTCCCCCATGGGTTAATATGGATATTGTTCGTTACTTATAAGTCAAGGTAGATGAATTTGCTAAAAATAACCAATAGGTACATCCAGCCACGAAGTCAATAAAAGCAATAGAATGATTTACAATACAGATTACCTCAATATAAGTAACCATGGAGCATAATTACCCGTGGCGGAGCAAAGTAGGAACATTTTACGGTACATTGTAATCACCTAGGCAACTTTTATGATAAAATACAGAGCATTTACGAGCCTCTCCATTTTTTTCAACCATTTCTTCTCTCTTTTACTGCTTCCAGTAAGAGTAATCTCGCGGAGCCTGTAAAAACTACTCCTTTTTTTACCAGTTCGACATCGTCCCTCTTTTTGTCTGTCCTCGTTGACCCAGAGGTCGGCGAATATTCGTGTATAATGATTGAAAACCGATTAGTGGAGTAGTTTCTTTTTCTGTGCAAGAAAATAATTGATACGTCCCAGATTATATCGATCGCATGTTCGTGTAGAGTCTCGCGCGTAAGTAATTATGTGCAATCAAGTGAGTCAGAAAATACGTTAGGCGGGGCGCGGTCCCGCGACGCCGCCTGACGAGGGATCGCCTCAGACGCTAGATCTGACAGTTCAAATTATTGTTTCCATGTCACAGTTTGTCCAGTGGGATAAAAACGCAACTAGTCAATCCGAACAGAGATTTGCAGATACGAACTTTGAGAAAAGGACAGAAAAACAACATTGAATTGCAACAAACAAAGTACGTTACAAACACACATTTATTTTGAGGTCTTAGCTCACTTTTATAAGTGACTAGGTGTTGCCCCCGACTCCATCCGCTTAGAAGTCGTTTATTGCTTTTCCCTTGGATTAAAATATAGTTTCTCAGGGTTTAAGCTACCTCAATACCAAATTAAATCGGTTTGGCGTTAGCTGCGAAAGTATAATAAATAAACAGAGTTTAGGATTTATAATTATTAGTATGAATAGATAGTATATGCATAGATTTGTTACATGTCTTCATTTTTAAAGTTTTCTATCACAAATAAATGCTATTTCTGCGTGTAATAGAGTATTACGTATCATAAATTAACTTGGCATTGTAATTCGTTTAATTTAAGGGTTTCATAGTCAAAGTCAATAACTCTTACAGTTTGCAATATCCGTCTGTTCGTCTGTCTGTCTATATATCATAGTTAACTTTTTTAAGCTGAAAGTTTGTACATATACTAATGATTATACCGCCCAAGGACCAATAATGAGTTAAGTAAAACCATGTTTTTTATAGTACCTCCCAAACATGTAAACCAAGGGTAAACGTTTTTTAATCCTACAGCAAGTAGGTCTTAAGATTTGGTATCCGTTTGTTGTTATCGATTGTAAGATTGGTGGGACTATCAAAAAGTGTTTATACCTACTTAAAAATTGTAACAATTGCATAGTACGGTCGAAGTCAAAGATAATGTTGACATTTTTTCACCTTATTTCATTGTAAACATATCTTTGACGTCGACAGTACACGGTCTAATTAATTTAAGCAGAAAATATTAAAATAGGTAATTGCCCTTGTTGGGAACAATACACTGATCATGGCCTGACATGATCATAGCTAGTTTTTTTATAAATTCAAACTATGCATCAAATTAGACCACCCCATTGTTTGTCTAAGTTAACTATACTATCGTAATTCATAGTTATTTATTCAGTGAGGATTATACATTGTCATTCATGTTCAGTACATAATTGCATTAAAAATAAATCATAAAAATAATTATATCAATAATTACAAAATAAATACAATCACTAAAGTTAACGTTAGTAAATAATGTATCGAAATAAAATGATTAAAGGTCAATTTCATCAAGGTACTCATTGACGGAATAGTACGCCTGATCAGGAAACTATTACAAATTTCTATAAAATAAACCATTTAACAGAAACATCTCCCCAACACTGGAGAAATATTTGAATATACATCAACAGCAAACTTTTTTTAACAGGCTGGGTTCGTGTTTGAATATATTTTCGAAAGGCGTGGCTGCAATATGAAGCCCCGAGGGGGTGCTGGTATTTAATTTATATAACAAGTACAATTACTGCGTTTATACAGACGTTATAAAAAAATATGCAAAGCGAAAGACTGTTTAACTCCACCCACGATTGCTTACATAAACCATACAAATAAACTAATACAATATATCCTTTTACAAGCTGAGCATATAGATTTTATTTTTGATGTAACAAGCCACCAGTAAAGTTCTAGGCTTGTCTAAAAGCCAGTATAATTAAATAATTTTGTTAAATAAAAGGAAATGGCTGAAAGAGAAGTACAGCCATAACCTACTAAATTTTATAAAAATGCGAAAGTTTGTTTGTGTGTTGTTTTGTTACTCCTTAATTTTTTCTATGACACACGAGTGACAAATATACTGTCAGTTGCGAGTGCAAGCGTGATAGCGATAGCCAGCAAGCTATTAAGAAGCTGAGAATACTATACACGCCACAATGCCCCTGACAATAAGGTTTATGAATACATACATTTGGCGCGATTACCGTATAGATATTAGTGCTTTTGACTGTACACAGTAGGGGAGAATGGGTAGCAGTGGATCACGGGGTACAGTGGATTATTTGCTATAACTTAGCATGTGTTGCGCTTTAGTTACGCACACAAACAAACGCGTTATTACTGCGCGTCCATACGCCTCTCCTCCGCGCTACTCACCGCCACTGTATCAAAGCGGCAGGCCTTTCGCGTAAACACACTCGCAATCACAATCGTTTTCATTTTGAAAATCGAAGGCTTGTTTTGTTTTGAAGCCGATCGCGATGGCGAGTGAGTTACGCGAAAGGCCTGCGGGTTGACGAGCTGTCATACTCCGGTCACATGGTAAGTACGAAAGTATATTTTATACGTGATTTAAAAAATTGTTTTATTTCTAAGTGAATAAGAAATGTAAATACTAGATTTTTGTTTTATCCTTGTTATTTCTTAAATCTTTTGTAAACTATGTTGATTTATCTTTGGGATAGGTAGTTTATTTTTAGTTATATGTTTTGTTTCACAACGGTCTATGGATATTTTCGTTGGACAGTGGATAATTTCGTTTTGGGTCACAGTGGACTGATGATCCAGTGTGATCCGTGAAGCTAAAATTAATTCTTATTTTGTGCTAAAAATGCCTCGCAATCGAGTTAGGAAAACCAACATTGGACTTCACACTGGAGAATTGTTTGTTTTTTTTTAAGTTTTTTTTTTACTTGCGTTAACAGTGATATTTGCTAAATATTGATGAGACTGTTTCGATTATATAATAAAAGACTGTCTAATAGTACAAAAAAATAAGTAATACTATGAAAATTGTTGTCTTTTACTGTATGTTTTTCTATACATTCAGTGTGCCCCAGTCGTGGGTCACAGTGGTTTTTTTTTTTTAAAGTGGCTATAACTTGAAAGTTTATGTAACATTCGCCAATAAATGCATTTCTTCGCTGGATGCCAAGCTGGATGGAACTGCCAGCTCTTCGGTCTCCCGTGACGTCAATGAGCCTCTTCGAAATTTATTTGAAGAGACTTTGAGCGCTAGGACCCCTCGGATCAAGGGTCACGACGTCGAATGAAACAAACATAGATTCTGGGCCGAGACCACTGTATTTGCCTACCTTTATGCTTTCGGCCGCTTCAGCTGCCGCACCAGCTATTTCACATTGAGTTTATATAGCCGACGTGTTACACGACGTAACACCGAATCATACGGCGTATCGGATCTCTCTGTCTAATTAGCAGTTTAAAATGCTTGTATCATCCGTATTTCTTGGCCGATTTTAATTTAAATTTCTTATTTTACTGCATTTTCATATTTTGTTGAGAAATTCGATTTAAATAATCCATGTATAATTATATTCCCTATTGTTCCACCTAGCTCACGTGTGTAGTGTGAAAGTGCGTAAGGCGCGCGGCAGTGGAAAAGCGCCTTTATTTCATCATTGTTAAAGGTGTAAGTAAGACACCGTAGATCACAATGTTCCGGAAAGTTAACTATTATCCTTATAAAAATATAGCACCAAGTAAAACGGGATCGTTTTATCCCCAACTGTCAACTTGATCTTAAGAATTACGAGGAAAACAATAAAACAGTAAATACGATTCATAAATTGCTTTTTTTTACCAAAGAGGAAAAGCTTAAACAATTTTTGTTTTTTAATTTAACATTGTTTAATAAAATTAATATTTAGAAAACCGGGCAAGAGCATTTCGGAACATGCTGAGTGTAGAGTTCCGCAGCCGTTACTACAAACAAACAAAAAATAACGAGTATTAACGAGATTTAATGTTATTTGGTGCTGTCTTAGACGGTTTTTAGTGAACACTTTCGTCGCGTGTATTAGGATCCAATCAAGTCTTCTTAGTCGTGATAGTTTTTCTTAAAAATGTGTTATGTTCTTTCATTTAAGATATTTCGTACACATAAATAATAAATATTCCGCTCCGAAAGACCGATAGTGTTTTTTTTTTTTGCATAGTATCGCTACTTTTATTCGATTTAAGAGACCGTTTGGGGAAAATTGAGAGTTGAATGTCATAGTTATTCGGTAACCGTACTGTGCGAACCGATTTAGATCTGAAAAATAGACCTTGCAAAAGATCGGGTATCCGCTATTTTCGTATAATGTTCTACAAGAACTTGATTTTCTGTCAAACACAAAGTTGAGAATATATTAGATAAAAACTGAAAAACCGTCACAGCTTTCGTATTTTATGGAAATGGTAGAATCCGCGTCAGCACCCAAAGGTAGAAAACTTGGATTTTTTAATAAAGACCTGTCGATCATATCCAAAAATGGCGGACAACCGAACTTTTATAAGGTAAAATGTATAATTTTACTGAACTATCAACAACACAAGTTTCGCTTAATTAAAAACCGTTATTCTTTGATTCTATTTGAAAAGGCAAAACGAAGTAATTTGTTAAGCTTACAAAGTATATTAAAAAATAACATAACACCATATCAAAAATTGTATTTTCTGTTAGGCATTTTTCGGATACTTTTATTTTCATAATATAGGTACATGAATATATTCTGGTATTGAAAATATAAGACCGGTAGCGGTACCTTTTCCAGAACTAGGACTAAGTTACCTATATATCAGACCAAATTCTGACAGTAACCGCGTCAATCAAATGTAATATGATCGAAATAGGTCCCTTGTCCATTACAATAGGATGTTGATATTACATTCGCTAGCTAAAGGTTTGCGAGTTTATACAAATACTCAAGTTTCTACGCTAGTGCGCGACTTGTTTGTCGCCGATATTCTTTTGTAACTAGTTAGTAACGAAAGTCGCAGCGAGCGACAAGCTAGGTTTCACATATATGCTAGCTGCGGTTTTATTGAAATATCTAGTCGTTCAAAGACAATACAAAGTTAAAACAATACCTACTCTGTTAAGACAAAACAATTTAATTTTCCAATCCCTAAAATCCAATTTCTTAATTGCTGGGCTTTAGTTGAGCCTGCGGACGGCGTCCGTCGCTCCCACAGGTGGCCCGGCTGCGGCGGCACAACAGCCTAAATGAGTAAGCACTCCAAGCCACGGACCATTAAATGGAATCCATACGTTACCGCAATGTATTACAACGTTGTGACTCGACACAACATTGATATTAATCACTGCCGTGCGGCGACTGGTGCCACAGTAAGGTTTACGAATAGTTTCAATCATTTTGACAATTTTAATACGTAGGTTGTAAACGCAACTCACCTAAAGGCTCTTATGATACGGGTCGAGGTCGAGGTCAAGAAGTTCATCGAGGTATTATTTTAGAACACTTATTTTGGCCGGCTTTGTTTTCGTGAGAACCATTGTTTCTCGTCTCTTTCGCAGTAATTGCGAGCAAAACCATAGGATCGGCTTACCAAGCGTGAAGACCCCCGTCAGTCAAGTAAGGCTGGCTAGTCAAATGGCGTCTTTGCTTATTAAGAATAGGATCGTAGCAGCTGGAAACGAGTGGTCTCTGCCTACCCCTCTGGGAAACAGGCGTGATTTAATGTATGTATGTAGTTAATGTTTTGATGGAAACAATAATATTTACCTTCCCAAATAGAAAAATATATTTGGACTTAACCTCTTGAGGCCTAAATTAGAAACGGTATTTAATGAATAAACCATTGTACAAAATTAGAACTAAAATGTAAAGAACTCTAAAATTATACATTAGAGAACCGGTTTTTTTCTTTGTTGCCCGTGGCCCACCTATGTTGTCCACCTGGGCATTTTAGCAGACCCTAACGAAGTCGACGGAGCTCCTCTTCGGGCCCTCTAAAGAACTAACATAACCTAAACCTATCTGTTGATTTTGTCCAATCTACTCTCCATAATCCACATAGGTGGACAACATAGGTGGACCACGGGCAATAGGTACACCGTTTTTCACATATTGATTCCTAATATTAGAGCATTAGCTCTTCTTAGAGTACGTACGTACGTACTAAGTAGTATTAACTACAACTAAGGTTGCCATTGCGTACGAGCATCCTTTGTATTGTTAATTACTCCGAGCGGCTTCCCGTCATCAGCCTTAACCGCTTGAAACTAAATAAACTACGGGACAACATTTTCTGCGCCTAAATTGAAATCCTGCTACTGATCATTCAAATACAAACCCGCCTCTGGAAAATTCGATTATTAAAAAATATTGAACAATACTTTATACAGTGTTAAATAAAATATTGCTCTCCGCTTATTTAATCAAAATGATGTTTACTCGAACAAAAGATGTAATTATTTTCGTTACGTGTAACGCTTAGGTCCGCTCAACCTTTTTAACTAGTACCTTACCTATTGTTTTGTTGAGCGGTATTTAATTTCGAGCTTGTTAAGGGCCTGCCACTCTAAATTAAGTATATGAGAGTATTAATTGTACCTAACTACGTAAAATGTATCTGCAATTTATGATGATTATACTTAATTTCAGCAACCCCGCTATAATATTTAATATTGTCTATTGATTAAGGAGCTTAAAGTTCACGTTTGGTATTAACGATTTCCGTTTACTTATAAGAGCTGTAGATAGGTCCTGTGAAGTGTGGCTTCTAAAAGAAAATAACAGGACTTTCTAAGGTTTCTAACATTTTACCTACATATAAGACGTGGGTGTGGAACTCTCAAAGCTCGAGTCCGATTCACGCTTGACCGGTCTTTTTTGCATCGAAATACTTAAAAAACTAAAAGTTTAACTAACGCGCTCCAAGTGTTCCGTACAAACTAAACCAAATGCTTTTTAAATAGTCCATTCATCCGGCAATCAAGAGTCTCGGCGATTTTTGCCTGTTTAAGATGTTTAAACTTAAAAGTACGTAAAGGTAAGTCTGATTGAAACTTAAGTTTGCAGTGAAGAAGCTGTTCCTCCATACATCGGTTAACATCAAAGTCGATGCTCCAACTGCATGTTGGCAATCGTAGAAAAATACTATTCAGTGTAACGATTTTCCTATAATAAATAGACTTTACCTATGCTGTTTGTCTAACTTCTTGCCAAATTTCATGATTCAAGATTAACGTAAAGTATTTGATAAATTTGTGAATTTGCTAGTATAAAAATATGTAGCATAAATAGATGTACTCTACGAAGGCTCTGTTTTTTCTTACTTGGTAAAACCATATTGCTTTCGACATGTTATCGTTTTATTTTTATCTCAGCCTCTCTTACTGTCAAGAAAATGAACAAACATGTCATACGCAATGAGGTTAAGCTTGCGTAGAATTAGAGTACCATTGCAATAGCTTTTAAAGTATTTCGGACTCGGGTAAAGTTGATAAGATTAGCATAATAGAGTATGAGAGCAAGATAACTTTTAAAATTTAAACAACTTGGTATCTCTTGTTCCTGAAATAAAGGGTATTGACAGACGTTCATGCGGAGGGACGAATAAAAAAGTAGTCATCAATTCCTCCGACTTTATATAGTGACAAATCGGACTATGTCTAAGAATAACGTTTTCCACCGCGAATAATTGAACCCTAAAAAACGAATGACATTAAGAAGCCGCGACGCGTGTGCTATCATCGCGGCGGAGCACCGCGGGGGGCGCGGGGGACACCGGCACTGCTCGAGTAGTGCCTAAGCACCCTTCAGTCCACTGCCTCCCTTCTTGCATGTGTCTATTTAAAAGACTCCTCTGTTGTCTATACGTTAAAACACTTATTTCTGTTGCGGATTGGTGATTTTTCAGACAGAAATAAGCGTAACAGGTTTTTTTTTTGTTACAACTAACGCTAGCAATTCAAACATGCCCTCGGTTACGATTACGTCGTTGTTCTGCGGTTAAATTAAACAAACAAACCAAGTAATAACACGCATCGACAAACTTTGATTGTATACATATCCGTCTAAAACTAACTATCTGTCGTTGTATCACGAGGATTATAAACAAACAGATGGAGTAATCCTAAAGTAATGATAACTGAGTGTACGATATCAGTGGAACGAATAATAGGTACAGTTCAGCAATAATATATTATCAAACCTTGCGCTCAAAACAGGTCTGTAACCGAAAAAGAAATTGATTCAGATAGAGAAATTACTTGGCTGATTGGAATTCTCACACTCCTCTTGGAAGTGTTTTGGTGCCTTCTTGCTGTGCCACGTGTCGTGGTGCCCCCTGGTTTTGAGTTCAAATCTAGCATGAGTTTATTTTGAATTCCAGTGACTAAATTGACAGCTCTAAACTTGTTATTTCTTGAGAATTAGAAGATAACAACCGTACACTGGTCCATTTATAAATTGTATCGCCACTTTAATACATAATTATGCAACAATCTTTGCCTCTCTTTAGTTCGTAAGTTGTTGGTGCTTAGTTGACGTTTGATTTCTTTTGACTTTGTTTTCGTAGCATATTTCTATATCTATTTATGTAGATATTTGAATGTATTTATTTTGTATAGTTAGGTTTTATTGGTTAGTTTAATTTTTATACTCTTTTCCTAAATTAAGTTGTACACTTGCCTACTTGATGCACAACCTTCACTTCTCTCAATCTCTCAAGGGTTAGCTGGAAGAGATCCCTTAAAGGGATAAGTTCGCCATAGTGTTTTTTTTTTAAATCTTCACTGTATTGTTTTTGTTTTGTACAATAAAGTATTTACATAGGTACATAGACATACATACAAAGTACGAAGAAGGACCGGTTTTGGAGAAAATGGCAACTTAGTGAAATTTGGTTAAAATTAACATAATTTTCCATTTTTTATGTCATTTCCATAACTTACGGATTCGAATTATGTTATTTAAGAATAAATTGCTGATTAAGTAGTTGCACTATGAGATGTATCACATGTTTTAATACACAAAAAAGTACGGTACCTTCGTTGTGAATACATTTAAAAAACGTTAATAAATATAAAACGAACAAAATTATAGCGTTTGTAACTTTACTAAGTTAGGCACTTGGCAACTAACGAAACTACTGAGGGCTATACGGCGAACTGATAACTTTTCAAACCATTTTAATTTGCTTCGTTCCGGTTTTGCCGGTAAAAAATCCGATGAAATAAATTTCATTTGGCACAGGTATGCAAGCATGGGAATAATTAATACGACGACATCGCATTATATCGGACAAGATTTAAACCTATCTTTCTTTCTCAGTTAGCTTATACATATGTCAGGAGACAATCTCAGAAAAATTTACCGAGTTAACCTTGAAAAAGTTGTAGATACGATTATGACCAGTGAAGTGTTGCTTCTAAAAGATAATAGCAGTACTTTCTAATGTTCTTTATCACTACATATTATAAAACAAAGTCGCTTGCCGCTGTCTGTCTGTACTTATGTATGCTTAGATCTTCAAAAGTACGCAACGGATTTTGATGCGGGATTTTTTAATAGATAGAGTGATTCAAGAGGAAGGTTTATATGTATAATACATGCATAATATAGTACAGAAACACTGATAATTTTAGAGGTTTCCAATGTGATGTCGTAAATAAACACATTTTTTTGCGCTTACATTGCAAACGCTGGCTAAACCTTAAGAGATATATCAAAATAATGTACTGAAGAATTGTAGTTCTTCAAAAAACCTAAAGAAAAATCCGCGATGGCATATGTCTATCTCCTAAGGATGAATCACACTAACCATTTTTATCTTTAAAATTTTATTAAAAATATTAGGTTATTTGCGAAGCTATTTTCTCCAATTCAGTATTTATTCTTATCCATATAAATACGTTAGTTACCTTGGGAATTTAATTTAGATTCAAATTGTCCTTTACACTATATTATTTAAATAAATACTTTAGAAGATATGGCAGATTCAAAATTACGCGCAACCTAAATCTGTATTATCGGAACGCTTGGCCGCCGGCCCTATAGCCACGTATAGCCACGCTTCGCCCTTTAGTACCTACAGCCTGCAGCATCACAGAGTATCAAACACCGGAGCTCTCATGTTAGTTACGTAGGTACTTATATTTATATTAAGCATTTCGAATTGTTAAATTAGGGAAATGGGTAGGTAGTTCGATTGAGTTTTGGTTTTGATTAAAAGATATTTTTATGTTGTCTACACTTCTACACTTAGAGGTATTATAAAGAGGAAGGATTAGATTTTTTGTTTGTTTGTTTGAATTGAATAGACTCCGAAACTACTGGACCGATTTGGAAAATTCTTTCACCATTAGAATCCTACACTATCCCTGATGAACATAGGATATATTATATTTTCAAAAAAGTTAGGGATCCGTATGAAAGCTTCGATAATGTAACCCAAGGTGTGAAAAATATACCAAAAAAATCCTTATATCGCGTACCCTGCGGAAACTATTGACAATAGAGCAATGTGATGTACTACAGTTTTATAGAAGATATTAATTTCTAAAAAAAAGTTCACAATACCATATGTCTAACTATTACAGTTATGTCACAATAACTACTTTTTCATGTTAAAATATGCAATAGTGACGCCGGTTCTAACTAGGCCCCATTATTCGTATCCGTATCCAAATAAATCATTTCGTTTTCAAGGCTATAACAGTACCTGTAAATTACTTAATTGAATTATTTAAATCGGACATACCATTCAAAAGTTATCATTAGTGTAATAATTATCAAAATTGAAATATAAGAAACAGGCTGAAACAGCCCTCTAAGTGTCTTTAATTGGTTTTATCTACAACAGAGAATAGATAGACACGTAAAATTGGCTAATGGTTCCTGTATATTGTGTAAATGAGTCAGCAGAGCATCAAAGAGTGTATGACATACCTACATAGGTACATTAAATCACGCCTGTTTCACAGATGGGTAGGCAGAGACCACTTCTTTCTTTTCACTTTCAAGAGTGTATGTGATGATGAGAAATCTATTACTTAAGTATGTTATAATTTAACCGAAATGGTGCATCTCTTCTCTAATCTCTTCTCTAAATAGTATAAATTAAAGTCGCTTCGCGTTGTCTGCCTGTTCCTCCGCTAACTCCTTCTAAACCACGCAACGGATTACGATACGGTTTTCACTGTCATTTAGGGAATTTATTCTTGATGGTTTATGTACATTTCATTCTAATTAAGTTTTAATATAGTTGAGAAAACTCAATGTTTTCCTACCACGCCGTCAAAAATCGTTTTTCGGGCCCTTATATAGCTTACGCTGGCTAAACCTTACGAGATGTGTCAAAATAATGTACTGAAGAATCGTAGTTCTCTAAAAAAACTAGAGCAACGTCCTCGATGGCATATGTCTATCTCCTAAGATTGACTCACAGTAACCATTTTTATGTTTATGATTTTATTTTAAAATATTAGGTTATTACCGAAGCTATTCTGTCCGATTCAGTATTTAACCTTATCCAGATAAATACGTTGGTTACCTTGGGCATTTAATGTAGATTAATATTGTCCCGTACAATATATTATTTAAATAAATACTTTAGAATATATGGCAGATTCAAAATTACGTGCAACATAGATTAGAACTCAAAACAAATATGAGTTTCGTTGTCTGCACGTATGAAAACGGCTCTTTGCAGAGTCGTTGCTCAAAATAGGAAATGGACAGAAGCCCCAAGATAATAGGAGCATTAATCTTCAAAATGATAACCTTTGCGTTTTAGTAAAATAATTAGTCGACAATGTTTATTCCGAAATTAATAATATTAATTCTAAGACTGTACTAAGGAGAGAGCTATTTTATCACCAACTAATAGTCAAGTAGGTATAGAAAATCAATGCACCGATACAAACATACTACTCTGTAGACACTGCTCGACCTGGAAGAGGCTATCCATTTCCCAACGGAATTTCTCAATTCCTTACAACCTTCTGGATCGTCCCGCATAATTTGGTTTTGAAAGAAGGGTGTCCTTTTATTTCACAACGGAACCTTAATCCACCCAAATAACATCTTTAAAAACGTTGATAATAGAGTGCACAATACTGACCGGATGTGCGGCTGCAAAAGTCATTTTAATTCCCCGGATTCCATACTTTCCAGTTTAAACGACTGCAATGACAATTTACAAGTCACAAGGTCAAACATTCAAAGTTGCGGGCTTAGACCTGTGGGCCTAATATGGCTGCGTTTATCGCGTGACAAAGTGTGGATAAGGCATCCGTCACCTTTTGACACGTAAATAAGTACGAGAGTGACGACGGATGCTTTATCCACATTTGACGCGCGATATTGACGCAGCCATGCTACTAGGCCTGAGCGTTGAGTGTTTTTCCCATAGAGGTATGTAGCCCTTTCGCGCGTCACTTCCAGGTAAAATTTGTTTGTATTGTGCAATGAGAAGTCCGCTGTAAACATTGTATATATATAGAGAAATTCTGTGAAAGCTGGCAGTCATGATTTGAATTGAATTTAAAATCTAACGGCATCAAAAACTCAATTTCGCAAAATTGAACGTCTTTCTAAAATCGTCATGAAATAAAACCTCTATGCGCACCTATCTATAATTTGAAAAGTATATTATTCCAGATGAACTTGGATTATTTTAACTTATTTTAACCGAAGCAAAGCGAGGGCGGGTCGCTAGTATTTTATACACATAAGACTTAGGTGCAGCACCCTCTGTGCTCGAGTCTGAATTGCACGCCACCGGTTTTTTCGCATTGGGATACTAAAAAAACGAGAGTTTAAAAAACGTGCTCTAAAGGTTCCATACAAACTAAATCATGTAGAATACTCCCATTTCTTAATAGCGATCGGCAATCTTCGTTTTTCTATGACACACGAGTGAAAAATATACTGTAAGTTGCGAGTGCAAGCGTGATAGCGATAGCCAGCCGAAAGCTATTAAGAAGCTGGGAATACTATACCTAACTACCTATAAACAGTTAATTTATCCGACAATCAAGAGTCCCGGCGATTTTTGGATGATTTTAATGCTCAATCAAACATTGCGCCTACAAGGTATTCATTATGCGAAGACATTGCATTATATCTGAGAAGATCATATCCCATTTTTATTCTCGAATGCTTATTTTTGGGTTCTGAAACTAATTAATGTCCGTTCGGAATATTCAAACCACGGATAGATTAAACTTGGATTAAAATATAAAATTTTCTGCATACAAAACGTTTCGTGTAATATCGGGATAAATTGGAAACCGGAATAAAAGAAAGCAACATAAATATGTTTTTCCTGATAAAATATGATTTTGTTTTATAAATTCACATCTGTTGGCAAGTCAAAGGAAATCTGGAAAAAAACTTTTTAATTTCTCATTTTGTTGAAAAGCATACCTACCTAGGTACCTAGAATTTTAATACGTTATTTGTATGACCATTTTATTATATAATAATTTGCTACTGTAAGCTATATTGGACAAAGAGTGCGTTTTATTTCATTTGAGAAAGTAAAAAACGAGATTATTCAGCTGCTGATAAATATAAATAAATAAATAAATAAATAAATATCAAGGGACAATCTCACACAAATTGACCTAGTCCCAAACTAAGCTCTAGGCTTGTACTATGGGTACTAGACAACGATATAAATACTTACATAGAGAAATATATACAAAGAAAACATCCAAGACTCAGGAACAAATACTCGTGCTCATCACACAAGTATCTGCCCTTACCGGGATTTGAACCCAGGACCGCTAGCTTCGTAGGCAGGGTCACTACCAACTAGGCTAGCGCGTCGTCGATAATGTTATATTTAAATAAACATCATAAAAATGTATAGGCGTTTCGTGTTTCTTTTGTGTTATCAGAATTTAGCGCAGGTATGCATGTTACAAATACCAAAAAGTACTTCACGTTTTTAAACTGTACGGTCTAACCTCGGGAGATCTGAAAGAAATTCATTTAGCAGTAAATTGTAAAAATATTCAAAAATATTTTATTTGATAATGGAATCTGCCCCGAGATGGAGAGCGCTTTAATGATAATTCAATTTCCACACCAGAGAAACCGGGCGAAATAAATCACAATCAGGTTTAAGCTGTACGTGTACTGAAGGGTGGTTTCTATGTGCGTCACTCTTAAGTGTAATGAACTTAAGTTATGTTGCGTTATCGCTTGAATAGTGTTTCTATTTCCAATCACTGTTCGTTGGTTTTGCTGCAGCTGAGGTTAAATAAATCACATGTAGGTTTCTGCTAATCAGGCAGCTCCCACAATTCGGTTTATGTAATCACTTTTGGCCACAAGATCATTGTTAATAAACACTTGCAGTTTACCAGTGAGGTCGTTCCGTACGAACGTCTTAGAGTGGGTTGAGACCAAGCGAACGAACAAGAATTCTATGGCATTATCTCTTAGGTTTTCTTTGTAAAAATAAAGACAAAACATGTTCTAGAGCATTCGCTCGTTTGGTTTTAACCCACCGTTACAATCATACTTACATCGCGGTGTAAAAACCAGATGAACGTATCTACATTTTTATTATTTTACAGGAGAGCAAAAAAACGGTGCGAATTCACGTCTTCAACTTTCCAATATTAGTTTTAGCGCTAATACTATGATTTTCGAGACCAATATATTTATTGATGCATTCTTACATTGCTAAAGATTTGAAAAAGTTCAACACTTGCGAATGTTCACGTACATATATAGGCGGAATATATTATTTTTCTCGATTTGGTTGACACGCGTTGTTTTGGCTCTTTAAATTTAACTTAAAATGAAGTATTATTTGGCAGCCAGACCTGTGCATAAGCTTTTCAGTTGTTTTGGTTCTACGTGTTAGGTGACTTAAATGATATTTTAATGGTAAGATTAATGTTACTGTAAAATATACGTCCATGTGTCTCTAATTGATACGAAAGTGGTTAAAAGTAATTTAACGAAATTCGTAATACGCTCATCTGGATCGATTAAAATTGGTTCTTATGATAAATCGTTTTTTTGGAATTAGTGTAATATTGACGGTACCGTAACGTCCATTTGGCATTTCATGCAGGAGCACATTCCGAACCGTTTTATGCAAAAAAGGATTTTTGAATTTTTTGTAGTTACGTTCATCTGGTTTTTACACCGCGACATATGCATTGACATTAGAATTACAATTCCGTATTTTGGTACTTCGCGTAATACACACCTAAAAATGACATGATTGATATGTGAAATCTCTTAGCAGCATGAATGTTCGCCGTCGCGTTGGTAATCGGCCAAGTACTTAGCGTGCGCTCGCACACTATCCGCTGATTAGTTACGCTTAGCTGTGCAGAGAGTCTCTGCAAGGGAATAAATTTAACATATTGAGCAGTCACCCATGGTAAGGCAATGCACAAAATCTAGCTCTTTCATTGGTATATTATTTGGATAGCTTTTACTATTTATCTAGTAAATTAACGGTCGTTGTAGCCAAAATCGGTTGAGACCAGAAGGGGATGACGAAAGTAATTAATAAAGTTAAGTTATAAAATATTTTCAATTTAACATACATACATAATCTCACGCCTTCGTTCCCAGAGTGGGGTAGGCAAAGCTACAGAATTACAAACATCTCTAAAAACTTGTTGATAATTCTATAACCACAATTTGCACAATTAGGCTAAGATGTTTACCAGCGTATTAGTGACAGGTTGCAAGCCCATCGCCTAACAGTACTACAAGCCTTTATTCCCTTAGTCGTCTCTTACGACATCCACGGGAAGACATGGAGTGGCACTATTCTAACTCGGCAACCACACGAGGCAATTTAAATTATCTCAATGATAAAAACACAAACACACACTGTACCTAAGTAATGCAAAACAAAAAGAAAAAACCATTTTCTTATCTTTTATTGTTTTTAACGCGTGCATTCTCCTTGCAAAAAAAAAACTTAAAGAAAATATAAATTCAACCACATATTATTTTAACGGCAGGTCTTCATGTAATTTACGAGGCGGCCTATTGAGCCATGCGTTGTTACGAAATCATTGTATCGAAATGGGTTCTTAGTAATCTTACCTCAGTTTAGATTCCATGGAGGGTGGTCGATATTCTGACGATGGTGACAATTGTAACGTGTAGTCATCACAGGATAGATGGAATTTCAAGGTTCTTGAAGATACTTTATTGATTTCTACCTGTAAACTCAAAAATCAATATTTGGTTTAAATCAAAACCAAGAAATTCGTGAAATAAGCAACTTTTTCTATGGTATGAAGAATTGCCTTCTTCCTACCATATACCATTCCTGCCAACAAACTCACCGCCCACCTTAACAGAAGCGAGCACTAATGGCCTGTTGTTTGATCGGTAGTTAAACTAACTAATGGTCAAAAAACTTAAACTTAAACTTAGTTAGTGAAAACTACTGATCAAACAACAGGGCCTAAGCTATCGCAATCCTATTTCCAACCATATGGACCAATGTCCGCTTGCCCAATATTCAAACCGTGGATAGATTACGTTACTTTGGGTTAAAATTTGACATTCACCTCGTACAAAATGTAACTAATTTTAAGTATTAAATCTATCCGTGGTAAGAACATCAAGTAAAATGCTAGTTTTTACCACTTATACAAATACAGACGTAATGAAGCAGTCGAATAAACTTGCCAAAGTTTAACAAAACCGTGTCAAAAACGCTCCCGGGGACGAATTACCATGGCTGACAACCAGAATAGAGAAAGTTTAAAAGCACATTTGTTAGCTACCCTTTTGTAATTATACCTATTCCATAAGCCACGTCGGTCGGCGGAGTGGACGGTGCTCGTTACGCGCGCGCCAGAATTAACGAGATTAGCTCTGTTGCCGAGCAGTACACTTGTTTATTGACCTCTAATCTTGACCATTTACATTTTGATTTAGATTTTTTCGAGAAATCTTTATCTTGCTGTTTTTAGAAAAAATATAAGGTTAAGTAAGCATTTAAATTAAGTTTCTGTTCAAACGTTCCATTGAATATGTTTTCAAGAAAACAAGCAAAAAATTTTAGAAATGTTAAGTTCTAAAACCCCTAAATCCCTGAACTGCTCGAACAAAATACCTTAGCTTGGTTGAGTAATTAAACCTACCATGAAATGCAGCTGTTTTTTACGTACAATGCGTGTGGCCATCCTAATTTGTCGCTGAGAGAACTTAAGCATCATACAAATACTTACCAACAAGTAAGAAAGAGCGAACGCCGAGACTCCGTGTTCATTAAGGCAATTATACCTGTCTACTCTGCTAAGCTGTATTATGTTGAACCTCATTCCTAACAGAAAATGTGACATCTGCTTTAGCATATGCCTTGGCTATTGAATTTGTGATACCGCCTTTTAATTTCGGATAGCAAATATATTAAATACACTGACACTGTTTTGTTTTTGTTTTCCCGCTTACGCTTTATTAACTTAAAGGTAGCAAAAATATTATTTAGTTAACATTTTAGAAATCATGGCTTTTCCTTTTTGATTAAGAGAAAATATAGTTCTAAATAAACAAACACAAAATATCTAAACATTTGTTTTTCACCATACATTATAAAACGCGACAAAAAATCAGTTTTGAAGTAGGCCTTCAAAGAAAATTCCAAATTTTTATAATTTAGGTATTTTTTTCGAATCATTGCATTCGACGTATGGCATCGTTACCGAGAATGTATAGGATTAACGTAAGCTACCGGATAGACGGACACGGCGAGCGCTTATAGTAATAATTCCATGCATTTTGTCCCTTTTCGAAATTTGAACCTAAATTATAAAATTTAGGAATAGATTTTAATGTTTTTCCGAATTGGAATAATTATGTTGTAACACTGAAACCGCGATTCATGCTTGCGCGTCTTTTAGCCCTCCGCTCCCAGCACGCTTGCGGCTTGATGCCGGTACGCATTAATTTGTGTACATGCTCTTACATTTTGCCTATAACTCAGTTCTTTTATGTTTATTATGACGACATCACATTCATTCAGCTATGTACATATTATCATGAACCAAAATCAAAACAGTAGTTGTAACAAATTCAAAATTCAAATTCATTTATTCTGTAAGTAGGCCCTGTAGGCACTTTTACATGTCTGAGTCTACCAGCGCTTCCAAGGGACTCTGTTGAGAAGAAACGCCGCAAGAAACTCAACAGGAAGTCTTTTTTTTTTATATGAGTAACTTATTACTATGATAAACTTAAGCTAACTAATTTAAATGTCACAGGGATGTACAGGTCCCAGGAGCAATTATGTTCGATCTTTGCCAAATGAGGGTAGATGAATTTATTCCCCACTAATTTGACGGCGCCTGTCACTCGCTTCTGCGGGTAATCTTGCGCTGGAGAGGCTACCGTGCGGACGTTCCGTTTCTGGTGTGTGCTTTGTGTGAGTTTCCGAAGGACTAGACCCTCGTTCTGGTCTCCGTATTCTCAAAGAACAGCCGTGCTGTACTGTGTTGTCGAGCTCGTAGCTCCAAACCTTCAAACAGGAGCAAACCCCTGGATTTATACGCCGCGCTACTCGCGCTGTGACCCATTTGCTGAGCTGGTGCTGGAGCCGGAAGGTGAGTGGAGACTTTCATACACTGGTATTTGGTAAGGGTTTGTGCTGCTCCTCATCAAAAATTTACAGTCCACATTTACATATATATTAACCAAAAAACCAGTGACGTTTAAGTTGCATCGGCAATTATGAGACTTAAAGTATATTCAATTTAAATTGGAAATGTAAAGTCTCCAAATTTCAGATAAAAATTAAAAATAGACATAGGTAAGGAGATGTAGAAAGTCTCCACGGTCAATAATACAATTATGGAGATGTAAAGAGTCTCCAAATGTCAAATTAAAATTAAATTTAAGACATCCAAAAACATCCAAACAAACATCCATAGGAGATGTAGAAAGTCTCCACGGTCAATTATGGAGATGTAAAGAGTCTCCAGATGTCAAATTAAAATAATAAGCATACAAAGGAGATGTATATAGTCTCCACGGTCAATAATAATTGTAATACAAACAATTCAGTCCCAAGCATTGTTATCATTCATATAATCTTTGATACTATAATACGCTTTAGAAATTAGTTTACGTTTAACGTAACTTTTAAATTTATTTACTGATAGATGAGTAACACTACTTGGGAGCTTATTATAGAACCTTATACAATTACCCGTGAAAGAGTTTTTTATTTTATGAAGCCGTGTAAAGGGCACTGCGAGCTTATGTTTATTTCTAGTATTAACATTATGTATGTCACAGTTCTTTTTAAAATTAACGATGTTTTTATGAACATGCATAAGGTTTTCATAAATATATTGACTGTATACTGTTAATATATTGGTTTCTTTAAACTTATCTCCAAGAGAGTCTCTATGACCCATCTTGTAAACAGCACGAATAGCCCTCTTCTGCAGAACAAAGATGCTGTGAACAACTACTTACTTATGCTGCATCTTGTAAACAAACAATATTAATTAAACTTAAATTCACATTAGTAACTTAACTTACATTGGTTGTTTACTAACATCTTGGTAGTACCCTACTCGTAAAATGGTTTACGTTTAAAATCAATTTATATTCTGAAAGTTTCCCTTCTCCAGATAATATTTTTTTCATTCCATTTTTATCTGATGCGAGTTGACGCAATTTTTAACAAAGTCGCGGCACAAATACAATTGAAAAGTTAGCAAAGAGAACTTTCTGGAAGTTCCGTCCTCACAGTATTGCCGTAAGTACTTAACCAATCGAGCGTAAATTTGTGAAATAACTTTCTGCATTTGAAACACTCGAGATTGCATTCGATGAAATAAGTTTCATTAGGATGAAATCACTCGGCGCCGTACTTTGATTAAAATATTTATTTTAGTAACCACCTACCTACACGAACATGCTGACTGACTGTAAATTAGTGAGAAATTTGCAAACGCTGAACTAACTGCGAAGGCAAATATTAGCGCATTTTCTCGGCTTTAATGTGTTCGATTAAGCGAAAATTTTCAAATCGCTTGTTATATGAACCACTTTGGTCAAAGATTGTACAAATTCAGTTCATCTTTTTACAAAATAAATTGAAAATATTACATTTACCATAATATTTACTTACTGTAACATCTTTTGGCTGTCACAGGGTGATTTTAAAATACTACATTATCATCCTTTCACTTGCTATTTGATATTTCTAGCCGTATAATAAGGAATCAATTACAAAACTCTTTGTCATAATATTGTTTGTCTCAGAATCAGTTCACAGTTAACTTTTTTATAACAGGAGCCTTATTAAAGTTTAAATACCGGTATATTGTACGCGCCGCACATTTATTTAACTGAAAAAGAGATCATTGACACCCACTCCCCCACTGATGTCAATAAAAAAATATAGAGAAGTACTCGAGCGCGGTCGCGGTAGGCGTTACATTGAACGGCGCGGCGGCAATAAAACCTAATTGAGTGTATGTCCATTAGGGGGGGATCGTCACGGACCCTTCTATAATACTTGTGTGCGAGTTCAACCTATTTCGTATTTAGTACTTCGTGAGTCCCTAAAGCTGGCTCGAGACACGCTTGAGCTTCAAATATCCAGTGAGGCTAGACAAGTTGCTTAACGCTAACGTAAACGATTATCGAAAGCTGACAAAGTGTATGGAATTGACGTAGGCGCTCGGAGTGACCGTCTGACGGCTTACGTCAATCCTATATTTTTTTGAAAACGATAACGAACGCCGAGTGCGTCTTTTCTAGGGCCTCATATGTCATTCATTACTATTAAATGCTATGTTACACCCTTATTACCTACGTAAGCAAACTTTTTTATATATGGTACTAGTGTTTGGTACTTTTTAGCTGTCACGCCCCAATTATGTATGAACACAATAAATTCAAAGATAAATAAATAAATTGGTTGTTACAAGATAAATGTATAACCCTTACATCTCCTTTAAAATTAAAATAAAGTGTCCAACATTGCTTCTTGTTCGTTAGTTTCATTACTAAACAATTATTATAATTATTACTTATAATTAAATAATAATTATAACCCGCAATGTACTTTAAGCATGTTTTAAATGGCTAGATTTATTATGCTAATTACTACATAAGCATATTTCACAAATACCTACCTACTTATTTGTGAGTTATGTAACTTAAACCAAATTCGTCCTGGAACACGGCAGTGAATTGTAACAACCCTAATCTAATTTACCCTAAGCCTTTTTTCCTAATTAACTTTCAAAAATTGATCTAGTTTTCCAGCGTTTTCCGGTTTGTAGTGAAAACTGTCTACGAACAGGGAACCCGACTAGCGGGTTGCTGGCACTGAAAGTCATATACTATGGGTGATTCTTGAATTGTATTATATATATATACAATTGTTATTGGGTTGTTACCACCCAAATGTCTCTGTGATAACTAAGTATTTAATTAATGTTTGGTTGTCAACTTGTTATTGTACCTAATTTAAATAAATAAATAAATTTATATTCCCCAGAAAAAATCGGAAACATTTCATAACCAAAATTTTACTTTTTTATGACGTGTTGCAAAGATTTTGCTTGGCATGAAATTAAAACCTTTCCTTCAATGTTTTACAAAAAGTGACATAATTATAATGACGGCGCCACACTATCTCTAATTGGAATTCCAGTTATTTATGCACTATTTCAATAATCTTTTATATTTGTGAAAGGGACGGATGGCTTAGGCAAAGTCGTAATGTCACAGACTCACCACAGTCCCACCTATACAAAAACAGGATAAATGAGAGTCGGACTCCATCACTAAGGGTGCATGAGGTATACAATCTACCTACTGCTCTTTTAACTGAACAGAAAACCTTGTCTTTTGTTTTTTTATATATATATTTCATGTTGTACAGGGCGTCCCAGAACTTGACGTAAATATTAAAAGATAAGAAAGCCCTTTGCTTACCGGTCCAGTATACAGTTTTAACAATCCATCTTTTTTTTTTGCATTCTCCATTTTTATTAATAAATGGTGAAAAAATATCCTGCTACTGCTCCGTATTTTGATTGTGATGTATGAACACCTCCTAGATAAGAGCACCCTGTGTTAAAATTACGCAAACACCTATAAAATAAATTAAAATTTAACTTGACAACATTCAAAGGATACCTCACAAGATAGGTTAAACCCACGTTAAAACAAATAAGGTATAAAAGGTTATCTTGCAGATGCAATTAATATTAGTAATTTGGTATAGTTTGAATTAACAATGTTGGACAGCTCACTGGCTTCGCGGCAACAGCGGTTGACCGCAGCGCCGGCTCCTCGACCAGCCACACCGCCACTGAGTGTCTAATGCCTACCTCAGCACAATTATATCGGAGATTTCAATAAAATACTTAAAGCGAAGGCATTATTCTGACCCCACTTGTTATGTGATTAATTCATCCACATAGAAGCCCCTTATCTCTTTGTGTGGCCGCTATTACATTGCTCCATTCATCCATTACCTACGCTATTTAATAACTGCGCTGTACGGTCAAATTAAACAATATGCATATTAAATTTCGTTTAAAATTTTGAATGTAGAGCAGTTTAAATTCGTATTTAAACTTCTCACTATAGTAAATAAATAAAAATTGTATCCACATAAATATTTTAAAACTTCGTGTGACCTATAAAGCTTGGGTGGTGGGTGTCAGGAAACTCGGCATTGTTTCTGGGCTCAGGGCTATCGAAGTTTTCTCATTTAGGGCGATCTGTTACACTACAACACCGCCTCAGAGTGATTACGCGTCGGGATAACAGATTATTGTTATAGCCCCTATCAATACTGGGAAACAATGTGACTACGCTTGACCTTATCTTACCTTTCCTTTCAGCTCCGAGAATTTGTCTCGGAACCTTTGTTTAAATTTCCCGGTTGCAATGTAAAGCGGCGCCAGAAGCATTAATGGCGCACCTATAAGAGGACTGATGACTGATGAACATTGTTATTAGAGTTTAAGCGTACTTTACAGTCCTTGGTGGATATTTACAAACTTCCTTATCATAATAGTAATAAACATTGCAGCTTATGGCAAGCTGTGAAGTAGCGACACCATGGTTCTGACAGCTCTCAGTAACTGTCCGTCATCTCCGCTTGCCTCTTTTACAAGACAACTGGACTGTATAAACACATATTTAGCGCCATCGACCCGATAGCCGGGTACCCTGTTCGTAGCAGATTTTTGCTACATACCTAGTGGAAAATTGTTGCTACGGGCTACGGCGCAGCACTCGTAGCAGTAGATGGCGGTGAATGTGTTAAATTCAAATAAATATTTAGTCAGCGAATTGGCTACATCAAGGTTCTACACGTGTCGGTAGTTATGTTGTGAATCTTCTAGCACAACTACAAAAAGGAGCAGATTCTTTTCTGTGTTTTAGCTATGTTAAGTTTGTATGAATATTCCTAGAACCCTTAATCTTAATTAAGTATTTTAACTATTAAAAGGTTCGATATTATTAATATTATTAATGGTGATCTATCTTGAACTCAATAAAGTGCTAAAAATTACGACCCAACATTAGCTCGTAAATTTGTGGTTTTTTATTGTAGCTCATAAACGTCGATTTCCGAATGATCTCCATCTTCGTAAAGTGCTTCTGAATTATAATTCTAAAACTATAACATGATCGAAAGATATCTTAACACAGCAATGAGATTTTTTGGTGCGTCGTCGTACAGTCGAGTTCATAAATATATGAGCATTTCCAAGGCTTCAAAAATAAACGTACATAGAGAGGTACATATATATCTGAACAGACTTGTCGATCAAATCTATGTACACATATAACCCGTCATATTAATCTGAACATGCATCTCAATAATATCTAAGTAATGGAAAACTAATAAATATCTGTACTAATTATTTTTCAAAATTATTTAACCAAGTGAAAGTACATAAATATCTAAGCAAGTTTTTTTTTCAAATATTAATAAACATATAGTGGCACAAAAAATTTTTTTATACGAGGGCTGCTACTTATGTAACCGGAATAGAAAAAAATAACAAACGTATATGACTAAATATGGTTTTATTGTTTTTCAAAATATTCTCCCTTATGATCGATGCACTTTTGCATACGTTGAAACCAATTTTTAAAACATTTTTTCCACTCTGACTGAGGTATCTCCAGAACGTGCTGTTTGAACGCGTCGACTGCATCTTCACGGGTCGAAAATCGTTGACCACGTAATTTATTCTTTACATTTGGGAATAAATTGAAATCATTGGGTGCCAAATCAGGGCTGTACGGCGGATGACCCGTTAATTGTATATTTTGACCTTCCAAAAATCGAGTCGTTTCGCGTGATGTATGACAGCTGGCATTGTCATGGTGAAGAACGATTCTGCGTCGCTGGTTGTTTTTACGTATTTCTTCAAATACCTCCGGCAAACAAATGGTCGTGTACCATTCCGAATTAACCGTTTTACGATTCTCTAGTGGCACTGTAGCCACATGGCCATTAATACCGAAAAAGCAGGCGACCATTTGCTTCAAGGTGCTTTTTGCACGAGTTACTTTCGTAGGGTTCGGCTCATTTTGAAACACCCACACTGTTGATTGTTGTTTAGTTTCCGGATCATACGCATAGATCCAGGATTCGTCACCTGTGTAGATATTATAAACAGCTTTTGAGTCACCACGAATATATTTTTTTAACATTTTCTTGCACCATTCGACGCGAGCCTCTTTTTGATCCTTAGTTAAATTGTGAGGGATCCAACGGGAACAACTTTTTTTACAGCTAAATGATCATGTAATATGTTATTAATGCTCGTCATACATAATTATGCCCAGAGTCGCCTCTATCTCGCGATATGTAACATGACGGTCATGCATTATAAGTTTTCGCACAGCTTCAATATTTTGTGGTACAACGACCGATTTCGGGCGACCTTCCTTAACTTCGTCCGTGAGCATACTACGTCCACGATTGAACTCACTAAACCAGTGGTACACAGTGCTTTTCGATGGAGCTTCATCACCAAAAGTCGAAGTTAATTGATCTATGCACTGTTGTTGCGTTAAACCACGCCGAAAATCATAATAAATCATAGCACGAATATTTTCACGAGTGAGTTCCATTCTTGCAGCGAGATGACATTTTGATCCCGCCAAAAACAAAAGAATAGCGTACATAAGAAAAAATTTTATAGCGGCCAGTATTAAAAAAAAGTTCAAATTTTACCATGGAGGTCAGATATAACGTTTATAAATGTTGGAATCCCAGATTCCGGATACATAAGTAGCAGCCCTCGTACAGTCGAGTTCATAAATATGTGTGCACTCTGGTACCTTGTCTATTTATCTTATCTTATCCTGTAGGTGGGGTCCTTACGGATACACTTCGACCCTATGGGATCTTTTGTGTAATTACCCCTCTTTTAGCAATTAGACCAATGCAGCCTCCATCCCTTCCAGAAAGCGGATAGTGGAGTGCAGTGGCAGTGCCTTGAAGTCGTTCGGTTCTGGGTAACCACAACCGAGGATTTTCATTCTTACTCCGGCGAGGGCATCACATTCGCACAGTAAGTGTTTCATTGTTTCCTCCTCTTCGCCGCATAATCTACAATCTGTGTTGTCGTAGAGGCCCATCTTTGCTAGGAGATTTTTAACCCCAAAGTGCCCGGTAAACGCTCCGATAATATATCGGAGTTGTCTTCTGCTGAGTTTCCAAAGTTTCTTGGTCCAGCACTGGTCCACTCTTTCTATGAAGAGCTTTGCATGCCCTAAGCCTACCGTAGTTTTCCACTCTTTTTGGTGGTGTTCTAGGGTGTTATTGTTCAGGGCTGTTTTTATGGTGCCCAGTGAGGGTGCCACAAATGGTTCAGGTCCAACATATACGCCCTTGGACCCTTGCCTTGCCAGTTCATCCGCGGCTTCATTACCGGGAAAGCCCTCGTGTCCTGGAATCCACATCAGTTTCACTTTGTTGTGCCTACCAAGTCTGTTTAAGGCTTGGATTCCATTGTAGACTAGTTTCGAGTCTACTTTTGGCGCTGTCAGCGCCTTAAGTGCCGCTTGGCTGTCGCTTAGAATATATATAGTTCTCTTCTGTAGAGGCCTACTAATATTCTCCTGCGTGCAGGCAATTATCGCATACATCTCCGCCTGGAAGACCGTTGCGTAGTTACCCATACTTATACTACTGTTATAGTCATTGGCATGAATACCCGCCCCCGTACCGGAGCTCATTTTAGAACCATCCGTGTACCATATCGCGTTGTCTTCCTCCGCTAGGTGCAACCCATCCTTCCATTCATCCCTTGTCGGGATGTGGATATTGAAATTTCTCCGGAATACATACTTGGGTTGCATTTTATCGCAGCCCATCGTCAGTATTCTTTCTAGAACTACATTATGTGTAATTTTAGTGTGTCTGGTTCTAGGCGCGGCGTCATTCCACAGGCCAGTCTCTTTCAGCCTCTGTAGTGACTTGCACGCCTCAGACTGAATGGCGATGTGCAGCGGTGGGAGGTTTAGGAGGACCTCCATTGCTGCAGTCGGTGTCGTTCTGAACGCCCCTGTCATAGCCATGCAGGCCACCCTCTGCACCTTAGTTAGAGAGTCCTTGCATGTCCTTAGTGTTGTTCTTGGCCACCAGGCCAGGCAGCCGTACATAATGATGGGCCTTACCATCATGGTATAGATCCACTTCAGTACTTTAGGGTTAAGGCCCCATGTCTTGCCATACGCTGATCTGCACATTCCAAACACTCTCAGCGCTTTTGTTATCGCGTTGTCTACGTGTTTTTTCCAGGTGAGCTCTTTATCTAGTGTGATACCTAGATATTTTACCTCACCTGACAATTTTAGTGCCTCGCCAAACAGCTTAAGCTGCTTGATCTGTTTGAGGTCCCGTTTCCTAGTAAATGGAATTACTACAGTTTTGCTCGGATTGATGGATAGTTGATGTCTAATGCACCAGCTTTCCACCTTTTCCAAAGCTTTCCCCATGATTTCCGATACTGTTCCCGGAAACTTCCCGTTGATAAGTATCACAAGATCATCTGCATACCCAACAGTGTGTAGTGGGCCAGTGTTGAGTTCCTCGAGGAGAGAGTTTACCACCAGACACCACAGGGTTGGTGAGAGAACTCCCCCCTGGGGACATCCTTTTGTCGTTGTGGCGTATAGCACGTCGCCCAAAAGACTTGACTTTATTAGCCTACTGTTTAACATGTTGCCTATCCATTTACATATGGTTGGTTCAATGCCGTGCCTAGCAGCCGATGTGCTAATGGCTTCGAACGTAGTCCTATCAAATGCCCCCTCCACATCGAGAAATGCCGCAAGACAGATCTCTTTGTTCTCAAGTGCATTTTCAGCTTTGTTCACTACAAGATGAATCGCAGTATCTGTGGATTTACCCGGTTGATACGCGCATTGCATTTTATGAAGTGGATGCCGCCTTAGAGGTCCGTCTCTTATGTGCCTGTCTACCAGCTTCTCTAGTGTTTTCAAAAAGAATGATGATAGGCTTATAGGCCTGTATGCTTTGGCATCACTGTAATCTGCCTTGCCTGGTTTTGGCAGGTAGATCACTTTTACAAGCCTCCAGACATGTGGAACGTGCCCGAATGCCAAGCACGCTCTGTACAGCCTGCTTAGGTGCGGTACAATTACATTTGCGCCCTCTTGTAGTAGGGTTGGATATATCTCATCCGGGCCCGGCGCTTTGTACGGTTGAAAGGTAGACAATGCCCACCTTATCTTGCCGTCGTCGACTACCTTTTTGGCGGTGTCCCAATTGTACCTTGTCGTCCGTGCTGTCTGCTCTGACACACAAATTGGTACACTGGCTATTTCGCTCTCACGTATGATGGAGCCGGGAAAGTGTGTGCTGCACATAACTTTCAGGGTATCTAAACCCGTTTCTGTCAACCTTCCCTTATCGTCCTTTATTGACGTTAATGGAGTTGACCTTGCTACTGCTAGAGCTTTTGTGAGCCTCATACCTTCAGGTATCGAGCCTATTTGGTTGCAGTGGTTCCGCCACGCACTCCTTTTTGCTTTTCTTACAGCTTTATTATACTCCGTGAGCTTGTGAGCGTAATTGCTAAAGTCATTCGTCGCTTTCGCGTCATTGAAGATCGCCCTAGTTTCACTTCTGATTTTAGTTATCTCAGGGTTCCACCAGGGTATCTTCTTGGCTAGCACCCTTTTTTCCGGGCAGTTATTGGTCCACGCAGTGTGTATCGCGCGTACCATGTTGTCCGCTTCAAATTCAATGTCAATAATAGAATTGAGCTTACCTTTTGGATCCCCTAGTTCTACCTTTAGGTCACGTTTAAAGGATGACCAATCGGTGTTCCTAGGATTTCTTTTACGCACAGATTCAACTGGTATGTCGGTCCTGTACTTAAAGCATATGTACCTATGATCTGAGAGTGAGATTTCATTGGAGACATGCCATGTGTGAATATCTTCGTAAATGTGGTTAGACGCCACCGTTATGTCAATTACCTCTCCACGCCTAGCATTGACGAAGGTCGGGCTGTTCCCTTTATTAAGTAGTTGTAAAGAAGAGCTCACCAGAAAATCCAGTAACTTCTCTCCCCGCTTGTTGACATCTGAGCTTCCCCAGATGACATGGTGTGCATTGGCGTCGCAGCCGATGATCAGGTCGGTGTTCGCCTGACTTCCAGTTGCGACTAGACTCCGGAGTTGAAGTGTGATGGGGTCCGTCGCTTCGTATGGGAGGTAGGCAGACGAGATGATGAGAGTCTTGCCTACCCTCCTCTCCTGGATCTTTACAGTGGTAAGATCCCTGGAACAGTAAGCATTATAAGGCATGGCATTTATGCCGTTTTTGACATACACACAAGTCCTCATGTTGTTCTCGGGGCAGAGGTAATGAATAACTCCTCCCGTGCCGTTTAGTCCCCTGATCTCGCCCTTGTACAGGTATGGTTCTTGAATCAGGGCGACATCGAATTTATCACTCTTTAGCTGCCTCGCCAGAAGGGCTGTGGCCGCCTTATTATGTTGCAGATTTATCTGTACGCACCTTATGCCTCCCATGGCTTCGTTACTCTTCTTTGGACTTGGGCATGCTGAGGTCAGCAGCCTCCGCCGGCGGCATGTAGTCCTCGGACATGGGTGAAGAGGGGCTTCCGAGGTAGAGGGCCGCCAGGTCCCGCAGGTTTTCGGATGACGTCACCGATACCGGTGACGGCTCCCGACACCCACGCGGCCCTACGTCCACTCCAACCCCGTCCACCTCATCCACCCCTTCCAACTCCTCAGCCGCTGCCACCTCAGTAGCCTCGGTCGCTGTCACCACAGTAGCCTCGGTCGCTGCCACCTCAGCAGCCTCGGTCACTCGGGGAGCCTCTTTAGGGTCGACGCCAGCACCCCTCTTCTCGGCGTCGTCCAAGAGCTTAAAGGTGCTGACGTCGATCCCCGTTTTGAGAACGTAGCCGGCCTCCCGGATTACGTCTGCTGACTCCCGGTCCATTAGAATAATGCGCCGGGTGCCAGCCTCCGTCTCCGAGGTGTCGACCACCTTCCATTGGTCAGTGTTCAGCCGCTCGTTGAAGCGTTGGAGCAGCTGAAACACTACCTTCGCATCGGGGATGCCAATGATCCTCGTCTTCCAGGCCATCTTCACTGGTTTTGGAAGATCCTTGGCATCCACGACCTTGAGGCTCATGCCTGCAATCTCTCCCTCGCTGATGAGGGAGGTGAGCCACGTGGACGACGCCTTGTCACCGCAACTGATGTGCAGGGCGCCTCCCACAATGTTCCCGAAGTTGATGTCGGGAAACGGCTTAGGGATGACAAGGAGGCGTTTTATCACCACTCCCTGTATAGCCGCCATGTGACAGGACAGGATCTTTTTGGCCGGGAAAGTCGTTGGTATCACCGCCACCCTAATGGTAGATAGCGCCTCCGCATACGACCCTACCCTCGTCCTCTTGGAGTCGCCGCTGGCTGATGGTGATACCAACGGCCTCTTCTGCGTCCTGGTCGTGCTCGCTACAGCGGTGTCGTCCCTGGACGGGCCGGCCGCAAGATGCTGGAATGCCACAGCCTGGGCTTGCCTCTTCCTCTGCCTCCTGCTCCCTTTCTTCACACTCCCTTCCGGCTGAGAGCTTGCAGGGGGTGGTTTCGGGGAGGTCAGATTTAGAGGAATAGGGAAGCCCTCTTTCCTGCAACCCGCCTCGGTTTCGCCGTCCGCCCCGCCAGCACCTACGCTGGTCTCACCCTTGGTGGGGAGGCCAGCGCGTCCTTCCTTCAGCCCCGAGGGGATAGGTCGGCTCATACTTTTGGGGTGTACGGTTACGCCTTGGCTGTTGCCCTTACCGGCGTTAAGCGCCCTATTCGCCCTTGCGGGCCCGCGTGCTGCACTGCTACTGGATCCCGCGTCCCTGTCTGCAACAGGTCGGCGTCTCACCTCGCAGTCGTCTTTTGCGCTAAGCGCTGTCGCCTCACTCCTTGCGGAGGGTTCGGCTTTCGTCGATTTTGGTTTGCTGGTATCCATAAAATCACATCAAAAATTTCGTCCAACTCGTTCCCCACCCTCCTTGGAGCCCTCCTACTGGGGATGCTTTGACGCATCAGGGATACGAGCCGGATATAGCGTTCCGAGGTGAGCTGCCAAGTGAGCCCGCACGGTGTCAAGCCCTCCGTCACTTACCACAGCGACTCGGGGCCGTACACCGCCGGCTACTGACCTCAACACCCCAGAACACTCGCCCGCGGCCAGACTACTGTAAACGCGACAGCCGATTGATTCTGACTGGCTAGGCCAGAACCTCCCGTGTGAGATGAATCCCGAGCCAAAGTGGCGTGTTGCTATCAGAGGGTAACGACTCCGACTCTCATCAAGCTCAACCTACCAGGATCTCGTTCTCCACCCGTACGGGTCCCCGCGCACGGCACAAACACGCGGGTGGCATTTTACCGCTACCTATCCTATTCTGTTGGATAGGAGGCCCGCAGCGACATGCCACGACATCGCTTGCAGCTGATTGGATAGGACATATGGGAAGCATGGATGGGTGAATATAGGACGATCAGGAGTTCGACTGTTGTTTCTGTGCTACTGGTTTTACTACGGGGAAACCGAGTAGTTGACAGGCAGCAACCTCGGGAAGGAACACAACTAGTCTTGCCTAGGGTATCAGCGCAACTATGAGCTCCACCTTTGGCCATTAGCCCAGCCAACTACCGGACAAGTAGATTGACATGGGGACGGACCCATATCACCTGGCGACCGGTCGCAAACTAACGTTGATTTGGACACGCCCCTGCCCCAGTACAGTCGAGTTCATAAATATGTGTGCACTCTGGTACCTTGTCTATTTAATGTCATGTTTAAACTGCCATATATGAATTGTCACGTGCAGCGATTAAAGTGACAAGGTACTGAAATGTACACATATTTATGAACTCGACTGTACTAAAGTGTACACATATATATGAACTTTTTATCAGTGAACCATTAAAATAATGAAACGAAGACGTACAATAAGAATGCATGGAAGAAGTTACGTCGCGTTCATAAATATGTGTACAGTCGAGTTCATAAATATGTGTACACTTTAGCACCTTGTCATTTTAATCGCTGTGAAAATTCATATATGGCTGTTTAAACGTGACATTAAATAGACAAGGTACCAGAGTGTACACATATAAATTTAATGCAATGCATACGAACACGATTTGTGTATGTGATTGACAATTTGAACATTGACTAAACTTCTAGAAAAGGTTATGATTTAAAAAATTGTAAGTGGCAAGTTAATAAATGTTGATAACAACCACTTTTAAGTCGATTGTAAATCGAAAGTAACAACAATAGGTAAGAAGCTGCAAGCAAACACTAATGGCACTTCTATGACGTCACACTCAAAGTGAAAGAGACAAATGTATCATTTGACAGTACGGTACTCTTTTCGGTGATTGTCATTTTTCAAAACTCGAAGTGTTGTTTGTTTAGCTATTTATGAACTTCTACTTGTTCACATAAAATTGGAATACGTTAGTACAGATATTTTTGAGCCACTAAATGCTTATAAATATTTGAAAAAACACTTGTTAAGATATTTATGTACTTTCACTTGGTTAAATAATTTTGAAAAATATTAGTACAGATATTTATTAGTTTTCCGTTACCTTGATATTATTGAGAGGCTTGTTCAGATTAATATGATAGGTGATATGTGTACATATATTCGATCGACAAGTCTGTTCAGATGTTTATATACATTTCTATGTACATTTATTTTTGAAGCCTTGGAAATGCTCATATATTTATGAACTCGACTGTACCATAATATACCTATAGACGTTATACGCACGTCACTAGCACATACTTACACTGTATTACCAACAAGATATTCACAAAATTACATTTTATGTTCGAGCATGAAACAGCAGCGAGTAATTAACATTTCAGCCAGACGTTTTAAAGGTAAAAATACAGGCCAAATGGCTGCAGCACGTACTCGCGGAGCTCATTTCCTTAGTAATGGAGTTATATTCCGCGCCACCATTTTCAATTTCCTCTGCCCCTTTCTGCATTTTAGGTAGATGTCCGTTTGTCCGGCTGCTACAGCGCAATATTGATTGACGTGTTTCTGGAAGTTTCGTTGAAAATTTTTTTAATGTTGTTAACAGACCTCGTCTTTAGTTAAATAACCTTTATTTTACTAGTTATGTTCTGTGCACAAATTTTTGATCTTTTTAGTAGCTGATTATAAAAATAAATCAAACAAAAAAATACTTAACACCGTCATTCCGAAAATACTTGACAGATTTATTTGTACGGCTCCTAAAAGATAGAGATAATTAGGTCTTTATTCCAACCAAATTCTTCACATTCTTCGTCATTTTACAATAATACTTAGGTACATAATTATTATTGAGTAAATAGAAAATAAACATAAATCGAATAATTATTAAAACGAAAGTATATATATAAGTAGGTATGTGTGTGAGTTAAGATGATTTTCCACCGGCGAGGCGAGGCGAGACGAGGAGAGACGAAAATACAAATTCGTATTTTTTTAAAAATTCACTCGTGCTTCTTCACTGGAAATTGTTTTTTGAAAAAATAAATTCTCACGCAGCCTCGTCTCGCCTCGCCCCGACGTTGGAAAAGCGCTTTTAGTAAGTATGTTTGCTACTCCAAAATGTGGCTAAATGGATTTGGATCAAATTTGAAAATAAATAGGTACGAGTAGCTTGTAGCTTAACTGGAAGAGATCGCCTGAAGGAATAAGTTCGTCTTTATACATTCATCATCATCATTATGAGTTCATAATTATGTAAAACAAAATTATTTAGCGCCTTATAGTGTTTACTTACTTACTCTTATCCTAAATTAACACAAAGCTCCCCGAAAAAAAACTAAATATTATTTTTCTCGCATTGTAGGAGAAAAGCAATATACAAGCCTCCGTTGGGAAGGGCGGTTGCTGGACTCGTATATGGGCGCTTTCACTAAAAAGTGTACCCAATTAAGGACTGAAATTAAGGAACTTTAACTTTGTCAGTTTGTGACGAAAATTAGCCATACATTGACGTCTTGACTGCGTCTCGGCTGCGCTAACTCATACTTGTCCAGCAACGGCTGGACTTTTTTGTACGCTATTCTTTTCCTGGTCTCTGCAGTAATGTACTATTATTTACCAACTTTAATCCAAATCGAAATTAGATTTCTTGGACTACTTCTTATTCGAAGCTAAATTTTTTAAGGTTGGTGTAGGTCCTGGCACTTTTACACGTCAAAATCTACCAGCGCTTACCAAGAGGAGACCACTGCACTGCTGAGAAATACGAGTATACGCCGCAAGAGACTCAAGTTAGTCATTAATTACGACACTACCTGGCATTTTATAAAACAAGGACTATAAAATAAAACTCAGATTTATCACAAAAGCAAATATATATATACTTACCTATATAAATATGACGGCGCAAGACAACCACATAAAAAATATAAGATAAAATGTTTACCTGTTAATATGACAAAGTTCTTATAAAGTTATTTAGATTTCTGGTTTAGGCCAAGATTTTTCGTCTATTAGATAGAGTTCAAGTAATTTGTTAGTGCTGAAGGCAATTTACGATACAAACGAATGCGTTGACCTACAAACGATTTAAACATATACTTACACGAATTTTTTTAATTTCAATTTTATTTATAATTCTAGTAGGTACCTATTCAAATTATGTTTATCAGAATTGTCCGTCCGAGTCACGAAATCAATTTTAATGTGTGGTGTTTTGCATCCTTGATAAAGTAAGTATATATAGACTGTTACTTCACTATGCAAATAACAGTGAAACTTGGAAAAGCTTACGACGAAATTATAGCTTAGGAAACTAATGCTGATGCAGGTGTTGCAACACAACAGCGTGTTCGATGGTACCACTTTATTATGCAATGGCGGCCCGTCCCAACTCCAACCCGGTTGAATTGAACAATAAACGTAATATATGTATATAGCCTATGTCCATTTGTAATAATGTATCTTGTAAATGGTATAAGATTTTTTCAAATAGGTTACGTGGTTTCGGAGATTACCCACCCCATATACCTACCTAATCAAGCTTGCAAAATCTCTCGCTGTCTAAAATGATATAATTATTATACACTATATATTTTTTATATTATAACAGAGTATCGTATTACAGTATAGATACAGATATAATTTGTTTTGTTAATCATTTTCCTAATGATAGTTAGAAGCAACTTTTTATACATTGGATAATGTATTAGAACATTTATGTTTTTAATCATACCATTAAAGTAAAAAATACACCAAAAGGCAAATGAGTAAACATTAATAACCTATATGTGTATAGTTACCTCTAAATCCACTTGCAATATTTGGCGTAGGTAAATATTTATTTCATTAATAATTTAACTGACGTTCAGAGTTAAATAACTGGTTAACGGTAGTAAATGTACCGGTAAATGATGGTCTACAATTAATTTTCTGTCCGTTTAATTGTTGGTTAACTCCGCACTTAGTGAGGTTTTATCTCAGAGGAGTTTTTCCATTTCGCAGTAAAGAACGTTGAATCTTAATGTCGAATGGTTGTTCATGCAGTAGTCCACTAACACGCCATTAAATCTTGATTACCAATTAGGTTTTTGAGAGCGGCTTGTAATTATTATGTGCCGTTTAATTTATTGCTTCAACCCCAAAACTTTGCTCGTAAAAAGGGTTCTTGCGTTTCCTTATGGGAATCTGACAATATTTACCAGAAAAAGTATCCATTGTGATTCTGAGGATAGATTATAGAATAGAATTAAAAGCCAAATTGATTCAAATCAATTTGGCTATTAATTAAGGCATTGAAAATATTCTCTATATACCTAGTTTATTACAATTAAATTGGTTACCAAATATTAAATGGACGTACGAATTTTATTTTTCAACGAAAAGCACCAAGAAAGTTGTCATTGATCAGAATTTAAAACTTCTATTGCCCTTTATTAGCCACTCTATCATTACATTTTATATGCACACGAATGTAGCTGTTAGGGATCCCTGCAAAACGAAAACATAAACAGACGTAGCATAAACTTGGATTAGCCAAGTTGTATTCTACAAAAGCTAAAGACTTTAGAAATCTATTACGACATATGTGATGCAGACGTATGTAAGCGAACGAACGACAGCTTACGTAAGTCTTATACATGACGGTTAAATAAATCTACGTAATAGATAAAAATATTTTGGACTAAACACAAGGGCCGTAGCCAAGATGCAAACACTACTTACCGTTTTTCTTTTCTATCGCTCAAAATCTATGAGATGACATTCTCGTGCGTTAGGATAAACCACATTCATTTTGAGCGAATTAAATGAAAGTATGCATCTTGGGTTGGGCAAAAATAGGATGCTCTGTTATTAACGTTTATGATACATATTTTGGGATGATCCCCGAACCAAACGTAAGACATTCATAAAAGTCACCTCAAAGTCTATGTGTGCCCCAGTCTGTCGCATCCTCACACTAAAGTTGGCCCCGGATCGTCCGTCGGGCGTGGCCGCAACCATACTCCTACGAGCATAGCACAGCCGACACACTGCTACTGGGCCTGTATTCTACAAGGTATATATTGACATGACTGTTATAGTATTGTCAACGTTATGATAGCTCTTATTTAGTTGACAGTGATAGCGGCGAGTTAAAAACGAAACGATAATGTCAAAGGCAATATGGTTTTACCCAGTGGAATAGTGTCCGGATCTTTGCTCAAATAAATGTTGTGCTCATGAATTGAGTGAAACACGAAAGGGGACCGGCTTTTAAACAACGTACGCTCTACTTGTCGCGTACCCGTGCATAATTTTAATTACCTTAATGTGTTTAAGTAAATTTCGTAGGGCAAAAATCAAATCACAAACTGGGAACATCATAATAACAAGCGAGCTGTCTACGAGCCAAATTAAACTAATTTTCCCCGCAAAAGCAGCACTGATTCAGGGCACGAATGTGGTGTTAATTCAGTATGTCGCTGAATAGAAATTTATTTTGCTACAGAACGAGCTTACTCCGTAGCTTTGCCTTTCTATGGAAGGACTGTCTTGTATTTTTTCAGTTTTACAACTTTCTAAAAGTACCATGAGCAAGAAAACGCAGCGATGTAAAGAATACGATTTAAAATATAATTAAACGTTATGATATCATAATGAAATATATAACTAAGGGCATTCTTAATATAAGCAGAAAATATTACTTATAAACGATAATGATATGACGCCGCAAAGTGACTGAAACTTGGTTTATTACTACGGAACTCTACGTTCTTCAAATATTTATAAGGTAGTCGGGTATATAAACGCCAATCGCAAGCGTGAGCGTCATTTTGTCTACAAAACCATGGCTACATTCGTCACTTTTGAGTCGAATTTCCAGGAAAGTTATGCAATCGTGTTAAAATATTTCAAAAATAATATGATTGACATTTTAGATGAGTCGCCTTGGATGAGATGGTGCTCATGGTTTCAGTTCCTGGTGTATATCATAGCCGTAATGAGTCACACGGGCGGAGCACTTGACAGAGTTGCTGAGGGTGCTGACTTGGTCCAGCTTGCTACCGATTTGTCTGCAACCCTGGTACTTTGGCAAGGTAATTTTTCACCAAAATATAACTTTAAGGTTTCTATGGTAAACAACTCCCTGAGTTTTTGTTCGTCGGTCCCAAGAAATAGACAAGGCGTTCGTGTGTATGTTGATGAGTATGTTTGATCGACTGAATGACGGGCCTCTATTCTACACTGCAAAACAATATTGCTTTTGACGTGGTATTGTATTTTTAACTAGGCCGCCATCACTGTTAAGTAAATAAAAAAATATTTTATTAAAAAAATAGCTAATCGTAACGTTGACAATACGATACTACACGTCAAAGGCAACAGGGTTTTATCTAGTTAAATAGAGGCCCAGAACAAAGGTTTACTTTCAAAAGGTACCTGTAGTCACACATACTACGGTCTTTAATTATGTTATTCTGTAATGCTACTAAAACAGTGGTGGACAATGGAAATTGTAATAATTACACCATAATTTAAAAAAAATCTTTTGAAGAAGAAAACATGCCACAATAATCCCAAATAAACAGGATAAATTAAAATGTTATAATTTTATATTGAAGTACTAGGGCTATGGCCACATTCTAACTAACAACAATAAAGATAGGTAATGTTTATACAAATAAAGTAAATTCTCCGAGGTCCAGAACTATCCTGAGCATTTTTACTAAGGCTTAATTTGGTTGACTGTAACGGAATGACACAAAATTGACAGTTCTTAGGTATTTACCCTATATTTTGTTTGTTTTAGCTAGTTTCTTATACATACAGATTCAAACTAACAGAAAACTAATTAAGAAACTTATTATGAGTCTCGGGGAAGAAAGGCGCTCCGACGAGCACCTGCGTCCAGAAATGGTGGTATTAAAACAAACATGTGCTAAATCACTTTGCACCTGGATCCCAAGTGAGTAGACAATAAAGAAAAAGAGAAAATAATAATAATCAATATGTGTTCTAAAATAAATGTACTTTATTTATAAACAGAAAGTCAACACATTTTAACAACTGTTTATTGTTCGTAAATCTGGCATATTATTCTAGCGCTACAAAGCTTATTGTTTACATACAGAATGGATTCGATATTGAGTAGTCAGCGCAGACTGAAAGATTGAATTTAATATTGTTTATTCAGAAGTGTTTATTTCTTTGTTCTCTTACGTCAAAATAAGACTATCTTGACTTGATAAACGAGATTATGAACTAAGAATTATTTTTAAAGGGCCAAAATTTTATAGGTATATTATTAGTAGGTATTTATAAATTAACAAAGACTAAAAAGCCAACAATTTCTAAGGAGGTAGGGTATAATACTTTAGGTACAAAACTAGATTATTAGTAACTACACACAAGTTCTTGCTAAATAAAGTTATGTCATATTACTCTATAACAATAATTTAAAAAATAAAATTTACCTAATTCAAATCTACGTGGGAATCTGGCGGCAACAACTAATTAGTAGAGACATGGCAGAGGCGTGTCTGAAGGAAAATAACGGTTTCTCGTATTTCCCGGAAATGTCGTGAGATCTTCATATAAATGGAAAACGTAACGTCGTCGAATCATGGAGTCAATCAATCGCGCCGCCCGCGTGTGAAGCGGCAAATCGAAAAATCTTCAAAATGTCTCCGATTCATTCTGGGATTGAGTTGCCGTCGGGGAAATAACAAAATATTATACTTACGTATCTTGTTTTTGGTCCTTCATTATATATGGACGTTATGGACCCTACCTAACCTAACCTAACAGGGTCTTATGAACTGTAACACCTTGTGTACCATGAGTGCAAATGTGAAATTAATAAATAAATAATGGTCTAAGATCCGAATAGGAGACGATTAGCACCGGGCTGTTTATTCGATAAAAAGTATCTTATATCAATTTTAATACGCTAAATAATATTTGGCGAATAGGTAGGCTGAAAAATTTCAGTCCAGTACTTATATCATTAAAAAAATTATTAAAAATGAACTTTTTTTAAAAATTGTAAATGTTTGTTTAATTGACAAATTACATACTAATCGAAAGTTTGTAGTCTATAGAATATGCAAACGTTAGTGTTGGTGCAAATTATTAGTACCGACTTACCTGTTTATACCTGCCTACCCAATAGTTTGACGGGAAAAAAATAGTCAACCTAACGTTTGCATATTCTATAAGCTTCATACTTTCGATTGGTATGTAATTTGTCTATTAAACAGCTACTGCAATTTTTTAAAACAAAGTAAGGTTTTAAATTTTAGTTAATTATATACTGGACTGATTTTTTTCAGCCTACCTATTCGCCATATAGTGGTATTACTTAGCATATTAAATTTGGTATAAGGGTTTTTTTTTTGATAAGGGTTATTCATTTGTTTTGCAACAATCAATTTAGGACCGTATGAAATTTTAATTAAGAATCAAATGTCCATTACTGGTGCCTGTCAGCTAAAAGTGTCCGTAATTGGTGTCGCCACCCTACCCGTGCGGGTTAGAAAATAAATAAAATTATACTACCGATATATAATGATGTATATCCCTGCTGTCCGGCTAGGTTGAAAACGAGTTTTTTCAAAGATGACCTCATGACAGACCGATTTCTGAACCAGAAACCATATTCCGTTTCCATAAAAACTCAACGGCTTACTTAAAATCAAGGATACTATCTTGAAATAAGTGCTAACTAGGTTACTTACTTATCCCATTCACTTATTGTTTAATCTTCCGAAGTGTTTTAATTAGTCTTTCCTAAAAAATTATAAAAGCATGATTTATTTTACAGAGCTCCACAAAGTGCTGTGTTATTTCACACATTTGTACATGGGCTTGCCTCTTGTTTACGCCGCGGTTAAACGCTTTGTCCTGAAAGACAACGCCCCTTTGACGACTCCTTTTAGGCTTAAAGTGCCTTTTCAATACGAAGATAATTTTCTGGTGTTTTTTATCATGTACATCATGGATTATGGAACCTGTAAGTTTTGATTTGATCTACATATCTATGAAAACTATCAACTACGCTGTCATAGATTGCATGTAAGTACTTTGGTTTGCTCAGTGTCCCATCTCTATTAAAACGGTCGATTAAAAGTAATTCCTGTGCCAGCTCATATTGCTCACAACTTGCCTTAATCTTTTTATAAATTAATAAATTTAGCGAACGGTAAGCCGAAGTTGAAAAGGTTTGAAAGTTTATCGACAGTATTTGTTGGGTTGGTATTTGAATGCCGAAAGTTAATTAATGACTCTTATTTACCTTATCGATGTTAAAAATATCGAAACTAACAATAGGGGCGGCTACCAACGCGGACGTTTAAAATGTCAAAAGTATTATAAATATCTATGTATTATTAACATCGTTATTTATACATAAGATATATGGGGACCACACACACACACACACACACACACACACTCACCGCATACGCACACGTACACGCACACGCACACGCACACACACTAGTAGAATCCATAACGTAAAATTTTGTACCTAGATACTTAAAAATCTTACGCGTAACCGCGCAGTTCCTCGATCTATTTGTACTATTATATTAGTAAATAAACCCAAAAAAACCTTTTTCAGTATACAACACCGGCTTTTTTATAACTTCTGACTTATTATTGATGAATGTCAGTATGAGCCATCTTCGAGTACTGTTTCTAATACTGCAGGATGATCTCAGAAATATTGTTCATTCAGCGGAAGAAACTTATGAACAAACAACTATTAGAAGCAGATTAAATGAGATAATAGAAAAACATGGGACTTTACTGAAGTAAGCAATTTATTGTTTATTTTAAACTAGTTTAGATGCCATCATCTTAGATTTATTCAGAGTTATAGGCTAACACAGACGAAACCAAAAAGTGGTCAGACGATCAATGCAGACAATGTTTGCATTCACTTAATAGACTTACCTTAAGCCAGTTTTAAAGTTGATTGATTATTCGATTGTAAATGGATGCAATCAAATTGCTTTTCAGTTGATTAATATTTCTTACAATAGAATAGTATTGATCAACTTGGGCCTGTATTCCACTTTGTTTAAGCCAAAATTGCTTTCATGTCGTAGGTAAATCGTGAATTGACGTTTTGGTAGCGTTTTGTGAAATAAATTAAAAAAGCCTTTTATTATTTCATACATTTTTACGGAAACATTTGCGCATGCCATTTGATAATTATATATTAGATTACATTAATATTTGAACCAGAAATTAAGTATGATTTACGGTTGAGTACAAATATTTCAACATTAACATTTTTTTTATAACTAGGTAATATAATAAATTAATATGTTGCGCCGACCCAAAATAATTTGAGATAAGAGCAGGAGACCGATGATGATGATTATAATAAATTAATAAATTATATTAATTAAGCTTTGGTGTTTTTTTTCATGTAAACATAAGAATTGAATAATATGGATTGAAAACGTACATTTTATTTATATTTATATCTATATCAATGTATATCAATAAAATAACGATGTAATAATTAGAAGCAATATTCAACATCAATATACAAGATTTTTAAGTAAAGTTATTTACTTCTGAGCCTTTAGTGTAAGTTGTTTAACTATGCAAAAAACGTCTCGAACGCGTTTGCGTTTCTCATATGAATAACGTGGACAAAAACGCGTTTGAGACGGTTTGCCATGTGAAAATTAACGTCCTCTACCAGTAACGATTGATTTGAAAACAAATCGAATAGAAACGCTAGTGAGCGCAATGCATCTTGGCAGGGCCCTCAGGAACTTATACTTAAGGCTCAATTTGACATGCTTCGTTTTCTTGCAGGTTAATGGTCGAGCTGGCCGAGGCGTTTGGGGCTATATTCTTGATCCACCTCGCGTTTTTTTCTGGAACCGTGTGTTTTTTTGGTTTTGCCGCTCGAGTAAGTGCCATTAATGTCTTTTGTTATGTCCAAAACTAGCTGTTGATTACAAAAAAACGGGCCAAGTGCAAGTCATACTCGTGGCACCTAGTTTTTTGTATACAGATATATCCGAAACATGCGGCATCGTTATCTTTTAGTAGATAACCTGGCCTCGTATTTATCGCTCTTTTAAGAAAACAGATGCCGTAATTCCATTTGTGTGCTACTTTGCTTTTTTTTGCCGATGCACTAAATTGCACCCTCAAACTGAAGGCACTCGATGACGCTCATGCAGAATCAATTTAAACCCTTGATTGGGAACCTTTGGGATCAGTTCATTGTACATAAAGATATATATTTTTAGGTCCATTGCAGTCCTGAAAGTATAAAGAACCTGTTTGCAGCATGTTTCATACTGATTTGCATTTATAGCTGTTGTTCCTACGGACAAGACCTTACGGATGCCGTAAGTAACATTAGCGTAATTTAACACGCACCTGTCTGACCTAACCTAGATATGTTAACGTATACAGGGTAGTAGTAGTGCTATAGTATTGTTTTTAATCGGCTGCCAATACAGTCAAGTGAATAAAAGCTATCATAACGCTCACAATCCAAAAAAAAAAAACCAAATTGTCCAAAGCAATTAGGTTAAGCACGAATTGCCGGATAAGTTCATATTCGTCTTGTTTTTTCAATTAGCTTATAGAGGGTTACTAAAAGGAATTAAATAATTAGGATAGATACGAAGTTTTCCGGCCAACAACAAAGTTTTTTCTGTTTATTCACTACATTTTTACATGTCTTTCGTGTTCAACAGATTTCGTATTTTCTGTTTATTTCAGAGCCTCGACGTGGCTACTGCAGCTTACGAAGGACCCTGGACTGACATGCCCCAAGATTACAAAACGTGCATATTGCTTATCATATTAAGGCAAGATATTTCTATTACCTCTGTATTTGAATAGCATAATCATCACATCTTATTTTAAATTAAATTTAACTTTTTTTTGGTTGATGTTTTAGGGTTCCGTGGGAACAGGGAACCAGAACCAGGTACAAAACTGTAATTTGGCATTATGGCAAATACCTAAATCGCTATAGGTGTGCCTATATTATTTGAAGAGTTCTCTCAATTTCTTTAGAATCCCATCATCAAATTTAATCTTGATTATATGATAATGAGACCACTTGGAAAGTGTAACGTTTCTAACAAAAAAAAAAAAATTGTCGTCCATAAACCTTTTCTTACGCACACAGGTCCCAGAAAACCTACTACATCAAGTCAACAAGCTTCACTGATATATCACTGGAAAGTTTCACAAAGGTACGTAGCACGTGGCACTGCTCCAGGCACCTGCTGCCAGAGACAAATCATGGGGATGGCAGGTTATTCCGAGCGTCTAAAAACTCATTAAGTAATAACAAAAATAACAAGATTCGCTAAGTAGATAATCACAACTTGCGATTGGGAAACGAACTAATTTGTTGCAAGTTTCCAATCGCTTCTTCTTAGCAAGGGTTTTGTTCCCAACTTTGGTATAAGTTGGACCGCTTTGTTTTCGACTGGAACCGCAACTCCGCGAACTATGTTGTGTTAATATTATAAATGTTTATTTCTCTTCAAAGTAATTTTAAATTTAAACCCGAATATTGCTTCAGATAAGCAGGTTATCCCTTTTACCTGCTTACTCCTAAATCGAAACTTACATTTTATTTAATCTTTCTTAGAGCACCAAAATAAATAGATGGTCGGAACGTGGTCTGAAGTAGCAGAGGCCCTAGTAAAGATGCATTACGCTAACTAGCGTTTATATTCGTTTCGTTTTTAAACCAATCGCGTCACTGGTTGCTCACGTGATACGAAGAGTCACGTGATCTACCCGTGACGCGATTGGTTTAAAAACGAAACGAATAGGAACTCTAGTTAGCGTAATGCATCTTCGCTAAGGCCTCAGTAAATAGTACACAATTAAACGAGCGGTTTAACACTATAGATAAGTACATACATACTTCTTAATAAAAGTCCCCTTCTATATTTTTTGGATAAAGATTAAAGGAGGGACGAGGCGAGATGCACACTGTTGAGATATCGATTTCATTTCGCCTTTTGATACCATTTTTCTTGAAAGCAATTTCTACAGTAGGTACCTACGTTACGTAAATAAGAATGCTGGATACTGGGAGTATTAAAGAGCACGGATATCGACGCCCCGAGCTGTTTGCGCTGATGGTTATTAGTTAGTTTAAGGAACTGTGCAAATCAAAGCTACTAAAAATATCTATGTGTAATTAATACGAAATAACGAGTACTATCGATTGCTTCCTTTTTGGTCGTAATCCTGATACGTTGTATTCTTGTTTTGACACATTCTTGTTTCGTCCCTTTCCGTTTTCGACATAAATGATTACGTAAGTAAAGTCAGTCTGTCACTAGTTAATATGGTTAAACGAATGGGCTGTATCAACTTATGAGTATGTAAGATTTGTGTTTCCTAGAAATAAGTTTCATGTTTATGTTTTTTGGTTTATTTTATTTCATTTCATGGAAATAATAATCTTCTTTTTCACTTCTCATGCTCTTAAAATGTTACTTTAGTCTCTGCACATCGGGACTAAAGCTCCTTGTTAATCTCCAGGGACTAAAGTTTTTTTTTTTTACTTTACTTTGGAAACGCCTACACGGCCAACGCTGTTTGTGAATGCAGGATTATCGCCATTTTCAATAGTATATGTATTGTGTATAGACAATTTTTAGGGCGTGGAAATAAATTCAAAATGACAACCGTGCAAAGATATTAAAAAAAAAATTTCGTTTCGTGAAACACGATTACTTAATGATTACGAATATGAATCTATTTAATTATATTAAGGATGAATTCATTTTATTATGTATGGTCCAATGGGCTTAAAAATAATTTTCAAGCTGGAATCTGTTGGCTAAATATGCAAGCATTTAAAGCGACACTTTACAAAAAAAACAACCGCGGTTTTTTTGTTGTTGTAAGAAACTATGTTAGGTATAAGTAATAAATATTGTAATTTTGTTTAGAACGTTTTTCTTTTTTCTTCGCATTCAAAGTGAAAAGTAGTAAGTGTTTAACGCGAGACTAAACAACCATAATGACACTCGAACTATTGCCACTCTCGCTCCGCTCGCGTGGCTAAACATCTCGTGTCTTGGTGGCTCTTTTTAGTCCCTTGTTAAATAATCTACTATTACTAATAAATCTCTATATTTTTATTATGCAAGAAACGTCACAGGCATTTTATAGTATTTATAACTTGGCAGTTCCACTATGTCCAAACAAGAATAGTTATGCCGAAAACGGAAAGCAACGGAACAAAAAAACAAGATCACTACGAATCAGGATTACGACCAAAAACTAAGCAATCGTACACTCAAATACTAAAATGTGTGACCCGCCTGCGGTACAAAGTCACTCTGACAGTCTACAGCAATACGGTTGAGTTTCCTAGAAGTAACAAAGGACTTGGCATCTGAAAAAAAAGTAAACTGTCACAGGGTAAACTTAGTACTAAGGTTGGTAAAGTTAGGGCTCTGTTTACTTAAAATAGAAAACTTAATTATGTCCTGTATCGTGGGGCTTCTATTCAAATAAAGTACGAAGACAGCAAGCAGCTGCAGGACTTTATTGGGTTTCTAATATTTCTTGAACCGTCAGTGCTCGAGTAGAACTTCCACTTTACTGGTATTATGCGCAAATAAGCAAATAAAGAACTTTGTTTTTTTTTTTAACCGTTGAAAATAAGTAAAAACAGCGGCCAAGTACGAGTCGGACCTGCATACTAAGGGTAACGGATTCTATTGTTCTGGTCGAGCAAATAACCCCGACTTTTTGTATGGGATCCCCCATTGGTCATTTACCTTAATTCATTTTTTATTATTTGTTGTTAAAGCGGCTATAATAAATATGCATTATGTATTGTAACCCGCAGACAGACAACGGAGGCTTAGTAATAGAGTCCCGTTGGTACCCTTTGGATACGGATCGGAACCCTAAAAATAAAAAATGCTGTTATTTAACACCACCACAACTCGTGCCCATTCCCTTTTATTCGTTATAACATCAAAAGTCACCGCTGAACTGCTGAACTGCAACTTAACTGCAAACTCTATATCTGTAACAAAATGAGCATACCAAGAGGTCCATTCCCTGAAATCATTCACAAGTATATGCACTCGTATTGCCGCGTGTGTGGACTTGATTCGACATCGAAGAGGTTCAATCTTTTTGAAGGATTTCCTTGCGGATGCTTGGATGGTCCTTTCTGCAAGCCTTTTCCTTTCCAAATGAGTTCTCCTTTATTATTGTAATATAACTCCGTCGCATCATAGACAAGTTAAAATTGCGAAATAGTAAAATATTCATTATAATTAACACGCTTTTTTCCACATCTACTGTCGCGAAAACATGCCGTTGACGTTGCGTTGTCAACATTGCTTTACTTTATAAAACGTACACTGTAGTTTTTTATATTAATTATACTTATTACTACATATACATATACTTTTATACTCATACATATACCTCTCGTAAGTACCTATTTGTGTTTCTATTGTTTTAAATTGAATATAGATTACCTCGTTTTTAGGGTTCCACAAGGAACCCTTAGATACAGCTTCGTCCGTCTGACGGTCTGTTCTTCGTTTAACAAGAGGCTCTTGGTACTACAGAGCTGTATTTTGGCATAATAATACATTTAAATAAAACTGCAATATATAATTTAGAATATAAAATACCAGTACCTCCCATATTTATAAGGTAAAGGTATTTTTTACATATTTATATATAGTAGGTAATAATAATTGGAGGTACTTACTTGTTGTTTTGAATTTTATAAACAATTGCAAAATAAAAACTTAAATTTTAAATAAGTTTAGAATTAGTTTCCCGCTACTCGTTATTTTAATCCCTCAGGAGATGAAATCCAAAAATCACTTCTTAGGCCTCACGTACCTACTAAACTTGGAATCTGTATACCCAACGGTTTGGGCTGTGCATTGATATGTCAGTCACTCAGTCAGTTTCTTTTTTACATAATTAGATTGTTAGATAAAAACACAAAAATTTAAAATATAATAAATAAAATAAAATAAATACAGCAATAACTTTAGTAACAACTTGTGCAGTAAAAAACCACCCGACGTATATATGACAACGGCGGAATTAAAAGAAAAGTTAATGATTTCGAACACCTTTTAAAAGAAGGACTTTAAAACCACTTATTTTTCTGGAACGCTACCAGAGTTTCCTCTTTGAAGTAAGAAAACTTTTTCTTAAAAAACTCGTTATAAAATTTACCTCAATATCAACGTTAAAGATATTAGGTATGTCTTTCGCATTTAATATTAAGACCTTAATACTAAGATATTTTTATCAAGACCTGTTAGAAGCAATCACAGATGTGTAGGTATTAGGCCGAAGCAGAGGGCATTTTCTTCTTCTTGTATGTTTTTGGTTATTTTCATCACAATGGCGAGAAAAAAAACATATTTAGGGTTGATGATCATTTTAGGGAGTGGTTTCTTCTATCCATGAAAATTACTAGCATTTAGCGGTAATTTCGATTCGATTCAAAGATCGGCGCCGATTGTCGGCGGCACCACCGTGCAAGTAGAGTCTAAGTGCACGGTAGTGCTGCCCCTAGACTTTGGTACTTATTTAGTGTGTTTCGTTCCTAAGATACCAGCAGGCCTAGTATGGTGGCATTTATCGCGTGACAAAATGTGGATAAAGCATCCGTCACTCGTCATACGTGTCAGAAAGTGACGGATGTTTTATCCAAATTTTATCATGCGATAAACGCAGCCATATTAGGCCCTAGGGCCGAGATTCTAGGTGGTAAAAATCATAATAATATAGCCTTTGACCATCGTTTTCTCAAATTATTTTTATATTCGTTTTAATAGCTCTTATTTACCGGACAATTAAGGCGGCCGAGTTAAAAACAATACCATAACATAACAGATTAAAGACGATAAATGGTTTTTACCGCCTAGAATAGCGGCCCAGTGGTGTTCTGGGAGTTACGGTACGAACGCCGGCTTGAATGTTATCAAGTATTTGGAGTTGCGCGTGTTCTTTAACCTTTAACCTTTCGAAAGTACATTCAAATGTTTTTATTTTTTCAGATTTTGAACGTGACGTGGTCATTCCTTTCCCTTATTAATAAAGTATATGAAGGCTAAACAATTAGTATTATGATTATTGGATTATTATCACGTATAACACTTTACAATTAAGTCACGGCGCAACTTAACAATATTAAATAGATACATACATACAAACACGCTTCTTTCCCGTAGGCAGAGACCACTTCCCTCCATTTGCTACGATCCACACAAACTTCCCTCGCGTCCTCCACACTCATAAGTCTATTCATACACGTGCGTCGGTTTAGAGTACTCCTGACCTGGCCCTTACTCAATATTATTTCTCCGATCTGATCATGGAACGTTCGCTTTGGCCTTCCTCTTCCAACAATCCCTTTTACTCCTTTATTAATTCTTGTCACTAGGTGCATCTTAATATTAAATACTTAAATGAATTAAGTGATTATATACGTATTATAACAATAATGGCAAAAGTTTGCTATGCACTAACATACTTGTGGCCCTATACAAGATGCATTTTGCGAATGTAATCGTCAACGAAAATTTACGAAAGCAGCCAAACAGTCGCTTCAAGCGCTTATCTCAATTCCATACATTTTGACAGTTTCCGATAGTTGTTAACGTAAGCGTTATGCAGCTGGTCTAAGACCCCTGTTGTAAATGAAAGTGACGAATCATTATTGCGTTTCGTATAACACTTTTAGACTTAAGTCACGAAGTAGGTAAGTACGGCAAGTGCGTCAAACCAACAATATATTCTAAAAAATATATGGTATGTCGTACTTGAACCGTTGACGCACTTGCCCCATCTGACCTAAATGTTAATTTAATAAAATTGTATGATTATAATAATATCAAAGAATTGCTATGCAAGTACGCAATATTATTCTTACTGATAATTATAAAGGAAGAAGTGTGTATTTTGGCTAGTCCTTTTTTAACGCAGCGGTGGAGCAACGGATGTCTGGGGTTGGTGGCCCGGGAGGCGACATAGACAGGCTGTTTTTTGTCCGGAACAATAACACAGTTCCCTTAGGAGTTGCAACCAACTATCCTACGCCGACGGACCAACGGGAAAACGCTAGATGTGAACAATTTTTGAACTATTATCGCGTATTTAAATTAAAATCGCGATGCAACTTATCGATGTTACATCAAGAAAATATTATTTTTTACATAGTGTTTTTATAAAGGCACGGATTTATTGTTGTTACCTAACGAATGAGTCCCTTTTATTCATAAACGCGCAATAGCTAAAGTGGGCTTTAAATATGCTCTGTCCTTATCTGTCATTATGACATTTAATTTTGACAGAAAGGGACAAAGAACACTTTAGGTAACTAAAATAGGTTCACTGTGTGATTTTGAACAAGGATAAATCTCTTATTGAATTCATTGATTTATAACAGTTAAATAAATACTTATAAAATGGATTGCTGTTTTCTTCTTTTTCTTAGTCGTTTGTCAATAAAATTTAAGATTGAAGTCGAAAAAAAAAACTTATATCTGTACTGGAGGGTTATTATGACATAGCAATGCAGTTCAGTTAACGCTGAGAGAAAAGGACAGAGCTATATATCTGCTATAGCTCTGTCCTTTACGCTCGGTGTAAAATGAACTGCATAGCTACCTATGTCATAATAACCCCCCTGAACGTAAAAAGGTGATAATTATTTGACATGTATAACCCTCTCTGTACGATTGGCAGTTAAAAGGTGAACTTAGACGGGGTTTTTAGAAAATCAAACCCTATCGGGAAGGGAAGCACTGTAGGAATAGTCGAAATCTATGCATTTAAAGTGGCGGGCATCCTCTAGTCATCAAATATAATAGTGTAGTATATTTTTAGCAACTTAAGCAAAATAAATAAAACTTACACTATACCTATGTGATTATTCACTAGGTATGTCTGTATGCGTTTGAATCTGCAGTCTTTACTATTGAACAGTGATCAACATTTAAAACGAACTGATTTAAAATACTTTCGAAGGAAAAGTGGTAAGTAAAGGTAAATAAGGAACAAATATCGTATTAAATATTTCACAAAAGCTTTTATCGTTATACGGCACGTTACAGAAATTACGTATTAATTGGTGTATTGTGTGAAACTTGTATCGCAGTGCCAAGTCCGAAGTGAGGCGGAAACGTGTCAACCCACGTCAGCCCAAGTTGCTAACTTACAAATGTCAATTTTCATGTTGCCAACAGACACGTTTAGAATCACTGTAAATAATGAAGTTACAGCATCAGACTGTTAACACTTCACTTCGAAGTAAGATTATTATGATAAGTATTGTTTATTGATTCGTTTTTAATAACTTTGTGGTTTTACCAGATTGCGCAAGAAGGAAGGTAATGTTTTGACTTCTTGTATATGTATAAGGTCCGTTCATTCTTACTTGTCTTATATAGTAAACAACTTTCTAACCTCAAAAAGAACCTTTTTTTTGGCTAAAACAGCTATTTTAAACAAAATAAAGCAATCACAGACAATACATTAGCCAAGTGATGTCTATAATGTTTATTCAGTTTACTTTATTTACGATAAAAGAGCTGTTTTAGCCAAAAAATGGTTCATTTTGAGGTTAGAAAGTTGTTTAATATAAAAGACAAGTAAGAATGAACAGACCTTACATGGGTATGTATGTATGGTTCTTTGCTTCCTTATACAGACATGAACGGATGACCCGATTTTTTACTAAGCGAAGTGCCATTCAATTCGTTTTAATGCCGCAAGTAGGGTTGCCAGGTGTCCGGCTTTTTACTGCCGTGTCTGGACAAATATATACAAGTCCAGCCTGCCCGGTTTTTGCTAGGCTTTTGATCAACCCCACTGCGCCAAAAGATACCGAACAAAAGCAAGCGAGCGAGTAAGTGAAAAAATAAATGTTTTTCCCAACGGAGAAGCAAAAAGGAAGGTTTTCTAACAGTCTATGTACCTACGTGCATTTGTTTGTTTGATTTGACACTGTTTTCTCGAAGCGAATTATAAAAAATACTTCTACTCTAAAACTACATAGAATAGCGAGGGTCTATAACAGTGATCCCCAAAGTGGTCTATATCGACCTCCAGGGGTCGATAAAGACCTGCAAGGGGTCCATGAGAGCGGAAAAAATAAATGGGAGATGAAAATGGGGGTCCACGATAGTGTCCCATTTAAGCAGGTCTTGACTTTAATTTTGGCTTTCCATTTAAGGAATAATCTATATTCATACACAGATAGTAAATACCTAATTACTTACGAAATACTTTCTTATATATGTAAATTATAAATACATAAATATTATCTATAGTTACTAACAATTTATTTACATCCAACTAAGTACAGAATTCAACATTAATACAATTAAAAATTAAAACTAAACGTATTTAAATTAAAATTAAACTAAGCTACTCAAATATTAAAGATATAAATAATAATCACCACTATAATTCAAAATTCAAAATTCAAAATATTTATTCAGCAAAAGGGCCACATAAGGGCTCTTTTACACGTCGGTAATAGGTATAGTGAATCTACCAGCACTTCGGACAAGACCATCATTGCGGAGAAGAAGCGCCGCAAGAAACTCCAGCAGAAGGTCATTTTTTCAAGCATAAAACATACTCGTACAACAACAATACTTAAGAGTAAATTACATTAAGTAATAATAAGGCAATAAAGTAATAAATAATAAATTCTTAAAACTACCAAAAATAAACTTATTACAAATTTAAGGTCAATAAACCTAAACTAAAAATAATGAATATGAGAACAACACGACGAGTTCTCTTCGTCAAAAGCTATAACTATAATAATTAATTGAACAACGAGTCCTTGCAAACATGAACAAACCATAAAAAAGAACACCCCCTCTAGCAGGTCCGCTCGCGGCATGGTCCCTGGATAGCTAGCCCAATCTTTTGGGAGAGGTAAGCACCAGCTCTAGGATCTCCGGAGGATTCTATGAGCCGAGAGGACAGGGCCTTAATAAAGCTTTTCATATCAGCTGACCAAGGTCCCATGGTTTCCACTGCAAGCGCCACAAATTCGTAATTATTTAATAATGAAGAATATTTGCGGCGCTTGAGTGTTTGGGCCTGATCAGCTGCTGCACCGGCCCAATTACGGGTTGACTGGACGTGGGAAAGGGCGAATATGTCAACGCACTTCGTGTCCCACACCAGTGCCCTACCTAGTTTCCATGGCACCAATGTAGCTCCGTCTGGTCGCTTGCCATCGTCTCTATGCAATCCTGCTTTTCCAGGACAGCTGGTACAGAGGCAGTGGCAAGCGAACGACTGATCAGATCATTAATTGTGCCGTGACGGTACAAACGGCCGGTACTTCTGAAGCATGAAAGGCCATGTCGTCCCAGCTCACTCACTTCCTTCCCGCACGCGCAAGTATGAGGTTCACAGAGTCTAGCCCCAAGCCGCAAGTTTATTGCTATGCGCAAGCTGCTTGGGTCCAAGACTGTGCCTATATTGCGGGAAGGAAGGAAGAGTGACCTGATTCGCCTGCTGAGACAGCGAGGAGACGGGCGCGATCTGAATCTAATTTATCTATATAAATTATGTTTCAGTTTTCTCTGTGTGTAGTTTTTTGCTTTGTAAAAAATATTTTTCCGCGCTGAATTTTCATTGTAGTCTGTATTAATTTTTAGTCGGTTAGACCTCTAAAGTTATCCGTGCAAAAAATCCCTAAAATTTTTTGCTTAGTTTTTACTTGATAACGTAATATTAGGTAGGTCCACCCAAAACTGAAACAAATGCCAAGTGGTCTACGCGACAAAAAGTTTGGGAACCTCTGGTCTATAATATCCTCTGCCATCATTATTTTTAGTCATAATGTATTTTAGGTTATAATTATTGCAAGATTAAGAAATTGTTAGTTTGAATTGAGTGTCAGGCATCCGAGGACGATGTTAAGGACAGAGTGAAGTGGAGAAGAGAGATCCTGAAAGCTAGTCCCACCACCATTTGGGATTAATAATAGCTAGGAAGAGAGAGTAAGTTATTCAGGATTTTTATCAGTGAAACCTAACCTAACCTAGCCTATGGTCCAGCGATATAAAAATCATGACTATTAATAATTACGTCAACAATGACATGACCAAAAATAATTATAGGAAACAACGGGCTCCCGTATGGCGACGAAGAAGTGACATTTTTTTAAAATATCTTTTATCTTAATTAAATATGCGTCGGCACCATGTACTTACGTCGCCTTTAATTAGAACTAATTAGTCCCTTGTTAATTAATAATTGCTTTATGTTCTTTTGCTTTGTTTGAGTTTATAGGTACCTATTTAAATATTAAATCCTTAGCTACCTACTTAAATTATGAATGTTTTGGTTTTACTGGGTCCTAATATATTTTCCTGCTGAGGAACGTTATGCTTAATGGTTTTTATTACTTTTAACATTTTCTCCAGTCTCCTAGGTCATATAGATAAAGTCATTCATGCCTAACATGCTTGGCTATTCCTCGGTTTCATTAGGTATATGTGGTACATAGGAGGCACAGACGTTATGCAAATATGATTCGACAGTAATTACACCAGTACTGGCAAACCGCCAGTCAAGAGAAGTCTGTTTAGCTACGAAAATTACCGATGTTGCTAAAAACACCCTTGCATTTTCGTACATTACGTATTAGTAGTAATATTATTTTTTATCTTATAATTTAACCTATTGTCAAGCAGCAGGGTTCACGTTATCGTGTTAGAATTCTGGGCCTCTATTTTGCCTTTGACGTGTTATAGTATTGTTTTTAACTCGGGCTCCATTAAAGTCGTGCAGTCAAGTAAATAAGAGCTATTGTAACGTTGACAATACGACAACACGTCAAAAGCAATATTGTGGGCATTCACGGACGTGCCGTTTGTCTTGGCGACAGATAGAGTGCATACAACTGGATGGGCATATTTTGACCACATTCACGGGCGCGCCAGACTGATTAGAAAATAGCAGCCAGAGAACACATTCACGACGATGCCATTTGACTTCGAGAGGTAGCGTGGCGTGTTCAAACGTTGAATTTCGACATTCACGATAGTTCCATTCGGATGGCGCGTTGGCGCGACGCGCTGGCTTTCCGCTCATTTGGAAATCCAACGGACCGCGCCAAGTACTTTTAAACGCTACAGTTTTGACATTCACGGGTCGTTTTTGGCGCGACGCTACTCTATTCGGCTTGTTGGAGCGGTCTTGAATGCCCAGCTTTAAATATCGTAGAATCTCAACCCCGCAGGCCTTTCGCGAAACACGTTCGCAATCACAATTTTGAAAATCGAAGGCTTGTCTGCATACAAAATGAAACCAATTGTTTTGTTTTGAAGCCGATCGCGATTGCGAGTGAGTTACGCGAAAGGCCTGCTGGTCTATAAACAACACAGGTGACTAGCGTAGAGGCATTCCACCTTTTACCTTAAGGTTGGCAATGCAATTGTAGTCTTGGGATTGCAAATTTCTATAGGTCTCAGATTCTACTTACCATTGGTAACCAGAGAGCTCGTTTGCCTTCCCCATTAAATAAAAAAATATGGTAAAATAGTACAGTACTTACCCTCTGTGCACCGCACGTACGGTTTTCAATGTAGGTGATATACTTAAGCAAGATAAGAACGAACAAGTAACTAGTCTCATTTACCTTCATAAAGCTGGTCACGCAAATCAGTACGAACCCTCCTCACGGCCCATTAGGAAGTGACCAAGTACATCCCATTACTGCCACCGTTTCCTCGCTCCTTTTTATTTAGGTATTTAAAGTAGGTACCTACTATTGTATAGAATAAAAAGGGTTTGGTTGAAAATACTTCGCGTATTTTCGATGTCGCCTACGAGTTGTGTTGTGTAGTATTGTTTTCAAGCTACTATCTTTATTGGAGACCATACAATAAAATGTTTCTGTATTGAATCCAAAAAACCGGACTAGTGTGATTCGAATTTTTGTGGAGGGCGTTTCGTACTAAATTACCGAAAAACAAACAACGATAGAAATCTTTACTCTTAGGATTTTAGTTCTACTGTTAGTCTGTTATTATAAAAAGGGTCACCTAGTTAATTTAACATTTTCACTTCTATTCGATTCAGAGATAATAGGCAGTAAAATAATGACAATATTACCGACTGACTGGCGATTAATCCTTAATAAAGGTTTCCATGTTCAATATACAGAACCCATTCAAGTAAATAAAACAATATTGTTCGCTTGATTCGGTTTTATAACGAGCATTTGCAAGGATATTTGAACTTTGAAACAAGAAACTTGGCGTCAGAAGCGCAAACTTTAATAAGAGCAGTGTCAACAATAAAACCGGCTATGTAAATAAACATTAAGTTTTAAACTACGCGCTGACACCGGCTTAAAGAAAATATAAAGTTTTCACATTATTTCTGTGAGCAGGATACCTACGAGGGAAGTTTGCGACGCGGCAGAAGCGGACACGGGCCGCGTTTTGAATTTTTGGATTAGATTTTTAGTTATGATCAAACAGAGCCATTTTCAGGGCTAACCTATCTTCAGTGATGCTTTTTCTTGAAGGTGTTGTATAAAATGAAAGAAAGCACTGCATTATTTTACAGCAATACCCAAAAACTGGTTCCCAAGAGTATCATCTTAATTTGACCAGTCAGAATTTAAATCTATATTACCATTAAACCATTTTTCTAATTAAAACTTATCAATTGTTGCGATAGATTATTTTTAACAACATATTAATTATAAAAGCAATAAGGTTCATTCTATTTCACATTGTCTAATAATAAAAAAAGCTTTTAATGAAATATCCTGAAACTAAATAATTACGCAATAAGTACTAAAATATCATTAGATTTTGTAATTACACCATAATTTATATTCAAAAATTGAAATGAAAATAATTGATGTCACATCATAGCATGAATAATTTATTACCTGAAATGCGATACGTTAATTCGATAGACATTTACTAGGTAGTTTATATAATAGTAAAGCGGTCCTTTTTTGTTGTGATTACCTAAATGGCTTGTATTCGAGATTGTAATAGCCCATCTAATTTCTTTGTCATTATTGTTGACCTCGTGACAGCGCTTATTCAGTTGACAATAAGAGCTACTGTAACGTTCAAAATAACAGTAGGATATTAAAGAAAATAGGCTTATGACGATCGAGCAAGCCTGTTAAATCCCAGTTAGGGTAAGGGACAGTTTTAACGTTTATAGCAGTCGACTGTGCTATCCTCTGATGAAAAATGGCTTCAAACATATGCTTTTCACACATTAGATTGATTATTTTTGAAATCAAATGTTAAGCGCTGCATATTAGTTATAAGAGCTCACCTCGCTCCCGAGGAGCGCCGCGAACGGCAGCAGCTGCGCTCCTTCCTTGCGACGTTCTCTGAAACGTACAAATTGCCGCAGCGTTAACCCCCTCTAATGCAATTTAGCCATTTACGTATAGTACTGTGCTTAAGACGCTTAGACATGACCATGTCAAGTTAATTAGTTGGACTCGGAGCGTTCCCGTCATGGGGTCTTGCTTTTAAACTGAAAAAAATAATTGGTCGCTTGTAATAAGATTGTGATTGTTGTGCATAAGCGTCTTGATCCCATACGAGCCTAACAAGACGATAGATACATCAACTAAGACGTTAGATACATCAACTAAGATGTTAGTTGAATCACTAAAGAAATTTGCTGTTGTTACTATCAGCTTTGGTTGATATAACTAATATCTTAACTATTGTATTCATTTTTTGACAACAAAGTGAAAATCTCTCTTTGTTGGCTCTAATTTTTTTGAGTGTAACCGGTGAAAAATGAGCTCTCTAAAATATAAATCGATGCAGGAAAGTTGCGTAGGTTATGCAATGCGGCATGAGAAATACAGTCTCCAGTAATTTATTATGATGGACAAAGTTGGCAAGAGAAACGCCACTAGAAGAATTCATTGTTGAGAAATCTTCGGGAGGGCCTAAATAAGAGATAAATTAACGCACCTGATTGCCAACTTTCGCTATTGGAAAAGGCACATTAAGAAGAATTAGAACGTTCTGGCCATATTACAGGAATAAAAATAAATAGGCTTTAGCTTTATAAAAGATGGGCATAGTAATTTTTTTATCGATGTTGTTAAGGACTTCTAATAAAAATCGAAGATTTCGCAAAGGGGACGGAGAGGCGCCAGCCGCCATCTTTAATTAAAGGTGCCAATATTATAACTCTTCAACAATTGATTTCACGGCAAAAGTGTCAATGAGAAGAGTAAAAACAAGACAGAACACGGTTGCGCGTGCTATTTTTTGTATGTTTTCTTGGTAAACATTTACAAGTAGTAGAAGTTTTTTTTACAGAAATCGCTCAACTCATTTCTCATCCTCCAACGACGCGAGTAAAGAAAACGGATGTATTATCATTTTTATACTATAAGCATAATTATATGATTATGTAGAGCAAAAACACATGCTGGATTATAATGTTGGAATACGTGTTTACCGCTTGATCTGAGACGTCTGAGATGTCTCACAGAATGTAGTTAATTTCACTGCGTATTGCTTTTCACCCGCCGTCCCGTTTCTTGCTCACTCCAAGCCGGAAATACCTGCGCAATTACTCTGGAATTGAATAGCTCCAAGGACAAAAGTTAAAAATACGTGTATAAAATAACTCTAATAATCGACGAGCTCATCTGCGACTTGTTTAAGAAAATAAGACGGTTGGAGTCCGACTGCTGGGCTAGGGATGTATTATTTATAATTTGAGCAATATTATTAAGACATTAATGCTACACGTCAAACCAATGAGTGGGGTGGAACGATGCCAATCATGTGTCAATATTTATTTATTGCGCCGCGTTTTTGTTTTTGCTGCTAACGTCCAAACGCGTATCATTAATGGTCCTTTCCGTAATATCAGTAGGAAATATATTAGCTCATTCAAATAAATTAATCGAGGCTTTGTTTTGACATTTGATATAAATGAAATGATATTATTTATTCAGTAAATTGGCCACATCAGGGCTCTCAGATAATTATGGAGTGTATATACCAGCGCTTCATTGCAGAAAAGAAACGCCGCAAGAAACTATGGCAGAAAGTCATATTTTTAAGCATAAAATACTTGAAAGTATTATTACTTTAGTTTAGAATAAGTAATTATAAGTACGCACTAAAATAAGTTTATTAAAAAAAAAAAACATATAAAAGGACTATTGAAACATAAACAAATATGTCCGTAGGTACAAATCTATATAAAACGCAGAGCTCAAACCTCTGGCTCTAGGGATTTCAAATTTGGGACGTAGGTTCCTTATGAGGGCTAGGGGTGCACTAAGAAAGGATTTTCCGAAAGTCGACCCCCAACGGGAAGAAATAGGGGGAGTAGTGGGAAACTATCCTCTAGTTCAAAAATATAATATTTTTTAAATGCGTTTTTTTTTTGGAGGCGGTTCATTGTATTTTTTGCATTTTATTTTTATTTTATACTTTTTAATGATCATAATGCTCGTATGCTGTTACGTCTTATGTAGTCCAACTTCTCAATTAATAAGAAACTTTATAATATTTAAAGCTAGCCGCAAGCAACGCTTTGGGCAAGTCATTAGTGTATGACTATAATATTTAAACCATTTGAATCGGTTTATTCATAGCTGCTTAACTATCTTAATCGAGATATCTTATTGCCACTCTTGAAATAGGCACCATTGAAGAGTTCCGGTGGCCATCTCTGGTGTTCTTCATCAGTTCCAATTCACCAAATCATACTTTTTAATGCAAATCTTTGACTTGTTACTGAAAACACCAACATCGATTCGTGTATGTCTATAACATTTGAGGAGTTCCCTCAATTCCAAAACAAAAGGACAAAAGGACCACCTCATATACCTATAGACCTATACTATCAATCAAATAAATATTTTTAAAGTCGGTATACAACTGGCGGAGAAATTGAGTGACCTAAACACAAAAAAAACAGACAAATTGAATTAAGACCCTCCTCTTTTTTTTGAAGTTGGTTATAAATAATAAATCATTGCTCTGTATTATCATTAACGACTTCGAAAACCACACGATAAGGTCTCTACGTCAAGAACGATACCTTACTAAAATATACTAGAAAACAAGTACCAGCAAGGGTAACATTTAATATTACTTTATAAAAAATATTTTTTTTTCGCATGTTCATAGGATTATCTTATCTTATCTTACAGATGGGCCCTTTCGGATACACTTCGACCCTTTAGGGTCTTTTGTGCAATTACCCTCTTACACACTCAGCTGTTCGAATGTGCAGGTTTCCTCACGGTGTTTTTCCTTCACCGTAAGAGCATCGGGTAATGCACTTAAGTTAGAAAAACTCATTGGTACATGATGACCGCGGGGGTTCGAACTCGGTACCTTACGATGACGAGTCGACCCCCTAAGCCACTAGGCCACCGACGCTCTCATGTTAGAGATAGCCAGCGAACTTTGCTATCTGGCTGCGGACGGACGGACGGACGGACGGACATGGCGAAACTATACCTAAGGGTTCCTAGTATGACTACGGAACACAAAAAATATCTCAAAAAAACAACATATTTGAACAAATTTTCTACTTTAAGTTATTTTTAGGGTTCCGTAGTCAAACTAGGAACCCTTTCAGTTTAAAAACTTACACCTAAAACTAAAAATTGATAATAACATGTACCTACACAGTGATTTTTTAATAACTACAACACTACATACTACAAAAATACATATTGCTTTGCATATACTCGAAAAACCGGTATGTCCTCGAAAAAGAAATGTTTTCATGATTTTATTTTACAACTTTTTCGGCGTCATTTAAATGTAGGTATAATTATGACAAATAACAGCTTTGCGATATAGTATCTCGACGTTTGCTCTTGCTAATCACCAGATTCCATGAAATCGGAATATGTATCCAACACCCCGGTTGAAATTCGTGTAAATACACATCAGATAATTATACGAGTAGGTAATTCAGATTTCCACCCCTTCACGAGTAACACAGGAATTCAAAGTTGCTTTACCGCTTAAGACCATTATCGTAATGGGCTGAAATTCGGAATAAATAAGTTAACCCGACAAAAATTCTATGTTATGGCACCTAGTTGCTGATTTGAGGATTGACTCAGAAGGTCGCAGCAGGATCTACACATTAACGTAGATCCAACGAATTGGGATCACCACTTGAGAAAGGCTCGGCCGATTTAGCTCGTCGTAATTATCAGGAGCAGAGAGGTGTTATTAAGGTACGTCATCACTGAGAGCGAACATCGAGTGGTGTGTAAGCTTCGTAACAGAACTTTTTTGCACACAACTCGAACCCGAATGCTCTCATTGAGGACGCTCCTTTATTCTCTTAAAAACGGCTGTCTGTCGAATGGTCGATCGAGTGAGCGAAGTCGTACGGGCTCGCTCACTCGTCCAGTAAAGCCGACATGCTGAGAATGCACGCCCTTAAATATGTTTTTTACGCACTGATGGAACAATCTCAACTCACCGGTTAATAATTGGTGACTAGAATTTCAAGAGCCAGTGGTTTAAGAGCATTACTAGGTTGGTATGAAACAAGAAATTCACCCGGGCTGCTCCAGGTACGCACAGCTATGTTTAATTATTTTATTTATTTATAAGTTAAGTATTACTAAATAGGTAAATTAAGGATTTACTTTATTTTCTTCTGCAGACCAGCTAATTAAAAGCTGTTTAATATCAATAATCAACAATTAGTTTAGGATCTAACGTTTTCAGATAGTTTTATGAAGAGCAGCCTCATATAAATATAGCCATACAAAATTTTATAAGCGACAAGTCGACCAAATTATGAACATTTTCTATGAATTACCGTGCAATTTTGTTAAATTATACACTAACCGTTTCGTAGAGTAGATGTGTATCAGTAATTATGAAACGTTCAGCATAGAGACGCTACGACGTGTGGGTTATGTTATATTCTCCATTCCTCGAAGAGCTAAAGTTATGCAGTGTATTAAATAAGACCTCACTCATTTGAGTACGTCCTGGGATATATAATAATAAAGTTGAATTACACGGTGTCAGTTATTTGGTTCCTATTATGTGACTTTGTTTCGTGTACCTTTTACATTAGTGGAAAAAATGGTTTACACATTTAATTAAGTTTTTGAATGAAAAACGATTATAAACAGCATGTTTTTGTTAAACGGATGTTTATAATTATTGAGTAATCCTTAGAGTAAACGACGGTTTTGCATCAGTTCTTTTTTTTCTGTAATTAGCCAAATTTTTAGCCATCTGTCATGGTTTTAATGTGTTTTTAATATTACAATTCAGCAGAAACTCTTAAAAAGCACTACCATGCCATGCGCTAAGGTTATGGATACCTTTAAAAAAAATGAAATTTGAAACTTAGTTTACCCTTCAAATTTTAGAGTTAAATGATAAAATACTTTTCTCTTTAGTCTTCCCTTGACTTTTCAAAGTAAGTAGTAAGTGCTCGGTAATTTGATATATCTATGATCGAGGGTTGCTTTAATGATCTATTTCATATTCACACCTGCGTTTTACGGCCGCGGCCAACTATCAGGCCGCTAATTACTCCTGCCACGGTGGACTTTATCTCTGGCTGGAACTTCACGGTTTAATGACTCGGAGGTAACTGTGTAGTTTCCGCTGGTTGAAACGCTAAAAGTGAAGGAAGTTAATTGCACGGAAACAGGGATGAACGTGCCTTGTCTAGAAGGTAAGAGAAAATTATGACTACCATTTATTTTACATTACATTTATGTTAATGAGAAGTGTGTGTACTAATCATAATGAATCTCTGTTTGTTTTGACATCACATCTGTAAAAGCACTTAAAAGTATTTTGGTTAAATTATAAAAAAAATAGTTTACACCCTTGAAAAAGACAATGTTTTGCATTAAGAAATTTTCAAATAGATATCATGTATCTGGAAAATACTTGAAATGGAACAGGTAATATTTGCAAGTCCTTCTTATTGTTACTCTATTAATCACATATTTAAATCTTATTTAATGTAGGGTTCACTAACATTACCTACTGCAGTCAAAGCCTTTGATAGATAAGAGTTATACCTGTGACTACGTAGTTTAGTTCGAGAGTCTTCTTCTTGTATAAACGACACCTATTCAACAGTGTCAAAACATTACAATATTCTAAAGCACGGATATATAAACTAGCCAAGTGGAAGTCAGACTTTCATCCCAAGGGTTTGTTTCTTATTAGGATTTACAGTGTCGTGTTACGTGGTCTTCCGATAATTCGGAAGACCAGGTACCAGACGTTAATGAAAGATCAGAGAAAAAGAGAGGTAGATTAAAGAGAAAAGGACAGCAATAGTAAGTCAGGGTCTGGGTATTTATTTAACACTTAGGCTTTCTTCACACAGATAAAATAATTATTACACATAAATTAAAAAATTAAATAAAATTAGTCCCTAATATCACCAGGGTAAAGTTAGAGATTTAGTGGTGAAGGTGAAGGTAGTTCCTCCGGGACTTCCTTTAGTACGCGTCCCGGAGTCGTCGGACCAGGAACACCGCTGGCGCTGTAATGAGGGGCGTTAGAGGCAGCGGCCCTGGTGGTACACGAAGGTAGGTGGGCCCGAGGTGGGACCCGTCAGAGTGAGTAGCGGTTCCCGAGGAAAGCAGGAACTTCGTAGATGAAGGACTCTTGAAGCGTAGGGCCCGACTTGGCCACACACAAAGTCGACTTTTGGTATGAGGGAGATAGAGGCTTCTAGGGGTCCGACTTGACCCTATCTTCAGAGTTTCTAGTCACCACTTAAGAGGCTGAGGGAGAACTGATCGCTCTAGTCCGAGCCGCCGTTTATATACCCTGGTTTAATTTTTTAATTTACAAATTCTAAATTCATAAAATTTCAAAGTTATACATGCCAGATATTAATTCCATGGTTAACCATCGTTTTAACTCCATGGTTCAGTATAAACCTAAGATATCGTCTCTGCCCGTTGTCTAGACAACAAAGATAACAAGCACTGTCAAATGAATGAATGACACTGGCAGAATTGTCCCACTGGACAGTAGCCATATATCAAAGATTTGAACTTGAAATGAATGAAAACAAACAAATCATTGAAATTTTAGCTATAAATATAAAATAATACTGTTAAAAACACATGAAACAGAAAGGAAAAATACAGGTGAGCGTTATCAAAGTTCGTTCCGCCGTAGATTTTAATATATATAAGAAATAAGCGTCCCAAAAATCGAACTGTGAACTAAATTTTAATGCGTTATAACTATTTTCAGAAATAGAAATATCCAAAAAATGGACCGTGTCTGCAAGTAAATGAGATATACGCAATAAATTAGAAATAATCAGGACTCAGAGCCGAGTAACGCAGGTACGATGTTACAACAGAAGTCAAATTAAGTCTTATTTCTTGCGTAAATAGAGGATCGACAAATAAACCAAGGGGTGGACCAAGTCGTACAATAAGGCGGTCCAATTTTACTTTTCTCGGTACGGAACGCTAATTGTAGCGACTCGAAATAACTTACATACTTTATGAGAAAAATAAGATAAACTTATGGAAAAGGATTTTTTGAATAATATAAAACCTCGCATTTGATTTGGATGTGCTCGTACAGTTACCGTCTACATTGCTCACGTTTTCTTATGAGGAAGAAAACAGCGAGGGATGTTGCTTAAGATGGGAGAGGAATTTCGCATCCGGCACTCACGCTTCCCAAATACAACTCGACAATGACATGCATTACGTCAGACAATAAAGATAACTTGCCATTTATATTTTTCGGTAATCTCGATGCCGCTATGAATCAGCACGAAAAAAGAAGTGTAATTTCGAATGTCACAGCTTTTCCAGCGTATTCGTATAAGAAGACGTCACTGTACTTTCAAACCTTTTATCTTCATATTAAGTCCAGTTTTCTCCCCGATACGTTCTGGCACTGGTTTTATAGTCGACCCTTACATTGTAATAATAATCACAATTGCCATCTGACCGTGATATAAAATCAAACCAATTAGATTGAATTGGATCAGTACGAGTGGTATATAATCTTTCGTCTTTGTCACAGCAAGCGCTAACATAACGTTTGCGAACATTTTACCTAGCACTTGATTAAAAGGCTTTAAAATCTTTTTATAGAAAACCTCCACAATTCTGCCTCGAAACTCCGATTTGTCGAGGATTTGACTGCCACAGATTCCGCTTAACTTTAGCGCTTGATTTTAAATGCAGTGCTTCAAACGTGCATAGAATGGGCTCCGACCATTCTTTTATCAATAACATACTGTCATTTTCTATTTAATGCTAAAATTTAAAATACTTACTTTTATTTCACTAAGGCCGCATTTCACCAATTTTGGAATAAGACTTACTCCGAGATTTGTCTATACAAATTCGGCGTTTAATCTACATAGGTATAAGACCTTATTTCAGTTTGGTCGAACGCAACCTAAATGTGTTTCATTAACCTCGTTCCTAACGTTTTTAAAATTGATTTTACATAGGTTTTAAAAAAAGTCTTTGGCTGAAAGTAAAACATGCATCTTATTCCTACTGTTATGTTCCTTAAACAAATGTTTTAAAGATTCTAATAAATGTATGCACATAAACAGAGCCTGAAATTTAATATAGAGTGCCGAATTCCACCTTTAGGCACTATTTCCTCACAAAAAACGTTATCCCAATTGTAACATTAAAATAAATCGTTCTGATAACAGTGGCGATAACGTCCCTCTATCCGTATCTATGATTTACCATCGGCGCTGGCTCTCGGCCGCAGGAAATGGTTTACCGATCGAGTGGCCGCCGGACTCCGTAACAAACTAACTTTGTTCACATTTTAGTCTCTCAACAAACTAATTCTACGGGGCTGAACTCGTGCTTTAACCAGCTTTATTTAAATTCCCGCATAAACTTAAAAATCGACTAATCAAATGCGTTCGATTTATATGCTTGGAAAGAGGTTTAGGGAAAGTGTAATATTCGAACAATAAACATAATACATGAACAAGTAAACTATTCCTAGAATCAATCACAATCACAAACAATCTAGGGTAGAGAAGGTAAAATACACGAGATCGATTTAAACGTTATCCAGTGATCGGGGAAAACGATGCAAAACTTTAACAAAACTTACATTACAGCCATGAAACTTAATATCCTTATACCAAATCCGAGACTCTGATATAGAGTTATATTTAACACTAATCTGCCAATAATATTCTTACTTTTCAATAACATTCGTATTTTTCTTGGTTACTAGTTCTCCTTTATGTCAGCTTTACAAGTTTTGTTAAAGTTTTGCACCGTTTTCCCCGATCACTATGTGGGGCGTTTGAGTAGATGCTTTTTCAATAATTAATATTTGTATTAGAAATTTGTTGTTTCCAATATATAAAGTAGGTACTAGTATCTATGTAGGCGGACATCAAGACAATTGATTTACCAAACAAGTACTTATAAGACAGCTACACTTTTAAATTTATCGTGCCACATGTGTAGGTGTACGTTAATTGCGTCATCGTATTATATTGTATTGGATCCGGTTCAAAGTAATAAACTCAATAAGTAACGACACCAGTGTTCGACACTTTTAGCTGACAGGCACCAATAATCGACAAAAACTTTTAATTCAAACATCATAGGGTTATAAATTGATTGTTGCAAAATGAGTAACTCTTATCTTATCTTTGAATAAGAATCAAGTGTCGAACATTGGTCCTCGTTACGTACCCCATACCAATTATACTGAGACTCTAATCTTCCAACATTATAACTTAACTATCCACCCTAGGTTGGAATTGGGTACTGGTATACAGTGATAGTTTTTTTTTAAACCCATCTTCCAACTTATACTTTTGTAATTATGTACTTAAGTCGAAAATTAGAAGTTTTAGTAATAACCTCACAAGTACTCAGTGAACCGTGCTAAGAAGATCCTGCAAGAAGCTCGGAATACATTAAATGTACCCGTGCTTGTCGTCAACGCTACATTCCCACACAATCACAGCAGAATCAGTGTTATTTTGCGCCGTAAATAATTCTGATTGTGCAACGCAATATTACTTGGAGTGTATAAAGGAGAAATATGCGGTCGCTTGTGTTTTGTTTTAGCGTTTATAAAGCGGGGCGCTTTTATGGTTTATAGCTCAATAATAAAGGCCGTAAAAACCCGCAGACCCTCGTTGTAACTTCCTCTGTGACACAATTGAGACATAGCGAGTCCCTTCGACTGCCTCGAACATCCTACTTCCTTAAGGGATGGATGAAGTGCTTATGTTTACATAGTTTTTTCCAAACCCTTCTCCATATTATTTTACGCTCTCGCGTTGAGTTTCATTAGGTTCACAGAATCCAGATAAATTTGCGTTCCTATTGGATTGGCTCCCTTGCTGAGCTGAGCGGAACAGAGATATTTAGTCTACATTCAGAACGTTTTCGTAATGAGAAGAAATCCTAAATGTTTATTTTTAAAGTAAGTAGTTTTTGTACCAGACTATGGCGAAGCGACACAGTATAGTAACGTTAAGTACCTACATACTGGTACTTATTTCGATAATTACGAAAATTACCAAACCCCTCGTGTGGTTGCCGAGTTAGAGTAGTGCCACTCCATGTCTTCCCGTGGATGTCGTAAGAGACGACTAAGGGAATAAAGGCTTGTAGTACTGTTAGGCGATGGGCTTGCAACCTGTCACTGATACGCTGGTAAACATCTTAGCCTAATTGTGCAAATTGTGGTTATAGAATTATCAACAAGTTTTTAGAGATGTTTGTTATTCTGTAGCTCTGCCTACCCCACTCTGGGAACGAAGGCGTGAGATTATGTATGTATGTATGTAACGAAATAGTCTTATTTTTAGGTCGATATCCACAACAGTTTTTGAAAAAAGTGTCAGCACAGAAGGGCGGATATCAATGTCATATTATCGTGTCTCACTATAGTTTTTTTTTCGATGCAGTATTTCAACCTTTTAAGTAATAAGCTGCGAATTAGGCCGCAGCTATTGTCTATGGTTTACTTTACATACATCTTAGACATACATACATGAACGTAGACTATGTAGAATTATTCCAGTTATGGATTTTGACGTAGAGACCTCGTCGTGTTGTTCTCCTAGTCATTATTTTTAGTTTAATGTATTTGACATGTAATGTTTTTAATTTTTACATTTGTAATGTTTTTTTTGTGCTAGTTCTAATATTTAATTTTTGTTGCTTAATTACCTTGTAATGTAACTTACTTTTAAGTATTATTGTATTTTATGTTTGAAAAAAAGATCTTCTGCTGAAGTTTCTTGCGGCGCTTCTTCTCCGCAATGATAGTCTTGTCCGAAGCGCTAGTAGATTCACTCTATATTACCGACGTGTAAAAGAGCCCGTATGTGGCCAATTAATGAATAAATATTTTGTTTTTGTTTTTTTTTTAGAAAATGGTAATAAAACCAAAAGTCAAAGTTACACCTAATTTTCATTATGGACGGAATAAAGAGGTAATGACACATATTAGGTAGGCAAAGAAAAACACAGATAATCATGATGAAATAAAATATTACCGACCCTGAATATCAGAACTTGCCGATCACTGAAAACTTATATAAGGAATGATGGAAATTATATGTACTTATAGGAATGAATGTTTTTTATTTATTCACTTTTAATTTACACTGATAAATGTAAAAAAAAAAAAAAATTGCTAGGAAGTAGTAACACTATTTGTATCCTAGTCATGAAAAATATCGTATATCATGGGCATTGTTTGCAAAATCGGTAGCACAAGAATTGCTCGGGTTTAAGAATGATTGAACAGAACTCTTAACAGCGGTATCGGCCGCAATTCACAAAGGCCGTCACAAATTACAAACTAATCATAGCCCGCCAATTGGGTTGCTCGGAAGAGGTTAATTTTCCCAATCCGAGCGAGCGCGTTAACGCTGGCCGTAACTACCGCCCTGCCAATTAGCTTTACTGGCCTTGCGGTCCGATAACTACTCCACGAGACTTATCTATCGGGCGGGTATCACGGCCTGGTAAACACTGCCCTAACTGCCTTTTACTAACCCAGCCTCCAAACCGGTCGTGTGTCGGTCTCACAAATTCACATGATGGTATATTCAGCTTGATTATTGACGTGATCCTAAAGAAATAAACAAATGAAAGTTAAATGAATCAAATGCGCCAGGACTTCACCATTTCCTCCCAAACGGGAAAAATAAATGTTATGAAAAGCTCGGTGTAGTCGATGCTGTACTGGCGGAAATTGTGGGGAGGAAATTAATTTATTTTTATCTCTGTAGCATTCAAACCTGGAAAATTAAACATAAATCAGATTATAGCGCCTTCGTTGGTTCGAAAATAATAAAGGCATAATACAATAAAATACTTACTTAAAAGCCAGCCACGCGCTGGTTTATTAAGGCGTATGTAACTTCGATAAACGGTTTTTTTTGGCATGACATAGTTTGTCTTATACTGGTTTTTTTTAATATGCTGACAGAAAGTTTTTGGTCCATATTATTAACATTCTCTCAGATCTACAGATTTCACGTTATTTTTGGTTTATTGAGTGCAGTTAATGTTAATTGTTTGATAAATATAACTTTACAAAATGTAAAGGTCCATCAGACCCGAGAAGTAAAATATTAAAATAAAAATAGTTCAAATTTCCATCCAGCAGCACGGCAAATTGAGGCAACCCGCTCAACAACGATTCAAGAATAGATCTAGTATTTCTGCAGAGAGAAATTTATTTAAAGCTCCTGAATGATTGAAGAATTCTTACTTCGAAGATTTTATTGCCATGATACCTACCTAGATATTATTTATAGACATTTACATAATGGGGATTGATAATAAGCCCTTATAAAATCTATCGCAAATTATATTTCCAGTGAGATATCTGTCAGACTACAAATGTACCGTGTGAGTATAATTACGATTCAAATGCAGACAGCGGGGGCTTGTAATAATAGGATTGTTGTTGTGCAGCTTGTCAACGACATAAATTAGTTATCGTCACAAAAGCCAGCCGGCGCTGGCAAGCGTCTGCAATAAAGTTGCACGTTGCGAGATCTGACATAAGTACATTGTTTAAGTTTTTCTCGCGAGCGACACATAAACTCTTCGCAAATCCGGCAGAGGGTTTGAGAGCGTCGTCTCTGAAATTTTCCAAGCCAGCGAAAGCAAGAAGCGACAATCTCGTCGACCTACGTCTTATTTTTCAGGGGAGCCGACCCGTTACAACGACAGAGATTTACATTTGAAATAGGCTGAGACACTTTTATTTGGCTCCGTTTTATTTTTTCCCTCAGCTCCCATTGCAACTAGGTATATTTGACTTTTCCTATCCTTTGCTTCGCGTAAAAGAGCATTGATTTTTTTAAAATCGTTTTAAACCAATGTAGACTTTGAGGGTATTATTTTTAAAGAATTTAGAGGGAAATGAGATTCCATTTAAAGCGCATATTTTTTTAATTTTCGTTGTATTGTTTTTCTATTATATACCTATATATTTCTCAAGTGGGTTTCAAATGGTTTCAAGCTCAAAAAAATATTAGGTCATATTTAACTCGAAGCATTGATACCTTACTTACTTATATGCGCTTCCATAACAAACAAATTCGTGTTATACCTTCCATAAATTTTGGGGTAGTACAATCCATCAAATGGCGCAAATTCCATTTTCCCTTTAGGTCCTAACGCTACGTATAATATATGTATTTTTATTATGTAACATAATTGATGAGATGATCCTACGTTAATATGTAAAGGAACCACCGCGCATAGAATCTACCTTGGGCTGACACAAAATGTTTCGATATTTACATTCGCGGCTGAAATTGAGTAACTTCCTGGAACGGCGTTGTCCTGGGGCTGATCCATCTCTTTCTTACTTACCCCACGAACGGAGGGCGATATGTGTTTGAATAGGTTATGGTAATGGCATAATGGATACATATAAACCACACTTATCGTTGGCCTGTTAAATAAAGTAAACGTGTAAAGTCATCGTGACTCATTTACCCACTAGTGTAGTCGTGCAAACTGTATCGACCTAATTTATAAGCAGTTAAGGGGTATCACATGGTTGGATGCATGCGAGTAGTATGCGAGTGCCACGTTGCATTAAATAAATTTGAGTTTTTTTACCTTTATAAATTATAATAAAGTGACACTATATTTCCATATTTCTAGTTTAATATTTCTATTATGTCATAGTCATAGCTAACACAATACGAGAAAATCCTCAAATCTTCATTTAATTACGTCATTCATAAACAGAGTTCCACATTGTCGTTAAATCATTTAAAAGTTCCAGCGGCACAACACTCGTACGTCTGCGTTTAAACGTAGCTGGCGAAATCTAATTAGCAATTCCTTTTCCGATGCAGCTTTTGTTCGTATGGGGTGACAACGACTCGGTCCAAAACAATTAACGCATTCTCCAAATTAAATTATACTACGGCAGAGTTTCCCACGAGGATCTTTTAATGTCCCACTCATAAGATCGGGCATAAATTAACTCCCCTATTTGTTATGCCGGGCCACGCGCGTATAATAATTACGAAACGTCACTCTAACACGGAGCTGGGTGTACGAGCAATTTATGCTTGCTTATGTTTTATTTAAAATGTTCATTCTAATTGAATTCTACATCAGGCTAGGTACTTTAAAATTCAGGATGCATAAAAAATGTCAGTGACATTGCCAAATTCCCTAAAACCTGGGTAATTTCAGGTCGTTGAGGTTTTTTCGAGGTTCGATGTCACTAAATCTATTTAGGGGATTTTCTGAAGGTCTCTCACGATTCTTACTAATGGTGTTTTTATTAAATCAGATAGAAACGAACTAATTTGAAGGAAACTCTTACGAATTGAAGTTAAGTTCAATGTAAGTACCTAGATTACCGTAAAACCTTATCAAAACTTTATATCAATTTACTATTTCATCAACTGTCAATATTATGTATATTATATGTAATAATTCTGATATTTTAGATAAATCTGATGAACAAAAATCTCGAAAGGTTTTTTATCAATCTTACTCGAGAAACTAGGGGTTTGTTAAATACATCTGGAGGATAAAGTGGAAAAAAAACTGGCAACACTGAAAAATGTGTCTCATTAGATAAGACTTGTAATACGAAACCCTTCGATGGTATGCAGTGTTTAAGGCGAGGGGATAGGCAAAATAAATTCATCCTTACTTTGTGAAGGTTTTCCTTTTTCCCCGGTGGTTATATTTTTCATTTTAATTGTTTTTCGCTTCTGTTAGAGCGTCAACGTGAGTTTTGAATTTTAAGAACATATTGTTTTTCCCAACATATTATATTGTTTTAAAGAAAAGCACGAAATACTGACATTGGTCCCTATCCCTGGCGATATCTCTTTACCTGAAAACCTCGAAGAGGCTTGACGCCAAAAATGCTGAGAAACTATGGTAGGTACCTACTTTGATTTACGGGGTGACTTAGCAACTACCATTTTACACAAATATGTTTTTGAGGAGCTGGAAAACATCTTAAAACGTTCATGGACGCGCATGCTATAGCAGTCGTTTATCGTACCGCGGTAATAAAGACGGCGGTCCAATTTAAATGGTATGACTGTCCATGAACGCGTTAATACCTCTATTTATTATTATTTTCGCCAATGGCAACACCGATTGCTCCGTTTTAAGTTAAAGTGGCACGTGTGGAACGGTCTTCTTTCGTATAGAAAAAAATAAAATGCTAAGTGTGCGTATCATCTCGATTTTCGAGGTAAAAATAGCACTTTTCAGTACCTATGTTAACCTAAAACCTATGTGATGTGTATGATGTCTTATGATTAGCAAACCCAATTGATGATATCGATAAAGGATAACATCTTTTTTTTATTACGAGATTTTCAGCGGGTTAACTTGAGATATTCATTCAAATATTAAGTTTCAAATAACTTAACTTCATTCTTAGTTCAACTTTGATCATGGTGTTTATTTAATAGGATTTCTTTTTTCTAATTTGTGAAGTCGAAACCTCAAAAATCGCAAAAAAGTTCATTTTTGGTGATTATTCTGGTATCTAAATTACATGACACATTACATACGTCTTTAATTTTCATTTGTTTAGGTTTTAAATGAACAACTTACGACTAAGTTTGAAGTAATAAGTTTCATGTGATATTTAAAAAGTAATTGCAGTATGTGTTTGGCCGAGAGTGGTGACCGAGATTAGGTCATAGATCGGTGGGCCAGACCATCATCGTCTCGTTGGTCTGATGACATTTGGGGGACGGTTGGGAAAAGATGGATGGCGTTGGCGCGGAGACCGGACAAAGTGGCGTGAAAATGAAGAGGTCTTTACCCCGCAGAGGGTGGATGTGGGCTGAAATGATAATGATGAAGTTTATGTTTCGGTTCTTTTCTTTCTTTCTTCTTCTTTCTTTCCTAACTTTCCAGGTAGTTCATCTGCCTGTTTGCCTGCCTCTGGCAAGTAAAAAGAGGTTTTTGTATACGTAGACCTCTTTGCCTGTTAATGTTGATGGCTTTGTTAATCAAACTAACCATTTCAACTGATCTTGCCAAAGTTCAGAACAATACACTTTAAAACTTTCCACAAAGATATTCACTGATTTCAGCCTTTCGTAGGCAATAAACAAGCGTCTCCTTCTGTTTTCTGCGAGAAAAATCTTGATCTTTTTTTGATCCTGCGCCTTTGCGGGCTCAATGCCTGTATACCTGCTAGTACTGAGCATAAAATAAAATGCAAGTTCGTAAAAAAAATGCTCTAAGAACTAATCGATAACAACAGGCCAGCGAAATGCTCACTAACAATTAAACTCGCTAATGAGCTTACTTTTGCTAGGCGGTGCTATGCTTGTTTTTCAGGCACCAAATGTTCTCAATCTCTCAACTGTCGGACCTAAACGTAGTCTTTTTTATGTACGTATACAATATACGGAGTTGCGATAGCGGTTAGTTAGGGTAGCTACGCGGGCCTAGACAAGATACGTAGCGCTAACGTTAATGATTTTCGAAAACTGTCAACGATCGTATTGTCAACATTGCGATAGCTCCTATTTACTTGACAGTAATGACTGCGGATTTAAAAACAATACGATAACATCTCAAAAGTAATATGGTTTTTCCGAGTAGAATAGAGTCCCTGACGATATGTTTAGGATTGACATAGCTGACGATTTATCGCATCGGCCGACTATATCAAATGCATACAATTTGTCAGTTTTCGGATAACGCTAACGTTAGCGTTATGCATCGTTTCAGGCATCCTGGAATCCTTGTCGCCACGTGAAAATGACCTTAGGAGACCATTCGATTCCTAACAGTTTAATTTATCGTCAATTACAGATTTTTGGGAAAAATTACAGTCTTCTAGAAAAACGTCAGATTTAGAAAAAAACGATGCCTATTGATACCATTTCTATCAAGGATCAAAATAATTTTTAAGAACAAACAAGGAGGAAAGTTGCAAATTTAAAAATATTTCCCGTTCAATATAATTGGCATCCAAAAATCTAGATATTGCAATCTGTTTTTGAAGGATTGTCACCACTGACACGGCGATATAAGGTTCAACTGCCCTTAATTGGGGCATTCTTGTTTACCCTACCCTTTCTTTACCTTAGGTAATTAGTTTTCTTCACAGACTGTATTTTTTTGTAAATTAATCGTAATTTTCGATTGAGATTAAGAGAATTACTCTTACTTAGCAACAACGCATCGTGAAATAAGGTCTTTTAATCGACTTACCACAGCCGCAGACATTATATAATTTATTACTGTGGAACGAGTGTGACGACTGACGCGCCGCCACAATACGTCACTTAATTACTCTTCTAGCGAGCAAATATTCTCATCTGCTTTTACATTTCCCAGTTATGTGTTTGCGAGCTTACAGACGACTTCAAAACGCAAAATTTTCAACTGAATTTGAATAATTATATTGTTTTGTAACATTTGATTATCTAATTTTAGGCGATAGGTACAATGTTAACTTTTTTCAATTACTATTATTCTTATTCTTAAAAAATCAACTATTCAAAATAATTGTAAGTGCCGTTTTATTTGAAGTAGCCCTAAACAAGATGCAAACGCCGCTATCGTTTCTGTTTTCTATCGACTCGAAATGTATGTAGTTGACAAAAACGTTTGACGCGATCTGCATCAGCTTGCTTCAATCCGATACTAAATTAAGTAAATTTTTGAAAATTCGTATCTTAGCGTTATTTACTTTAATCTTAATTCCAGAGGGGTTTATTTGCGTTACCTAGTTTTAGAATTAGAACACCATTTTAAAGTTTCTGTGGTTACAAAATAAACTAGAAATTTACAAGTAATGAGACAAAATATGGAAACCTTGTCATGGAAACCCCCTGTGTAAATAGTGCATCGGAATTGCAAGCAGCGCCTCTTATCGTCATATGAATTCACGATATCGCTCCGACTGCGAGAGCCTTCTGAAAGATCGAGAATTACAGGTGATTTAGTTTGCATACCTCTACTAGCTAACCAGCAAACTATGGTTTGTTGTGCAAGTTTGCATACTTATGGCATCACACTTGGCAGCGGATCAATAGACCTGGGGCGGAAGAAAATCTCGCCTGCTAACGCGAAACCACGTTGCGCTCCCCAAAGGGAAGAAAGCTATTAATAAATATATTTAACCAGATTTATTGCCCGAGCAAGTTTTTCGTACATCTCTTTAAATTCAGTCCGTATGCTGTAGAACTATGGTTTGTTGATAGAAAGTCCCTCTTTTGCTGTCGCTTTTCAATTGCCCGCTGTTTACTCGCGCCACTGGACTAAGGCCTCTCCTCTTGCTTGAGAGGATCTTGAGAAAAGGACCCAGTGTAAATTAATAAATTCACACATCGTTAAATTCTTGCACAGCTGAGGAAATTCGCGTCATTGAAGGAAATATTGTACTTTATAAACATTTATGGAAATAACACTAGTTTCCGAGGCATGTGAAAGTCTAGAATAACGCAAGCAACGCAATACACTTTGCATTTTACTATGCAATTAATCATGTCGGTTGTTCCGTTACTTAATTCTGAGTTTCTGCAGCGCTCCGAGGCAGTTTCATTTATCCTTCAAGTTCCATTGTTTTACTTTCTTCAAGTTTTCTCAAACTAACGATAATGCTAATACATCATTCTTTTGTTTCTGTTTTGGTCTTAATATTGTACTTGTATTATAAGTGAGAAGTTTAACCAGGCAAGCGTGAAGAGATAAAATGTTACATGATAAAATGGTAACAGAAAGTATGTGACCTGGTAACATGACATACACTTCCGTAATAAATATATTTTATCGCGTTGATATATCAGTTATTTTTTGTAATAAAAAATCTGTCAATTTTGAATTTGTTTTAAACAACAAGATGGGGAAAATTAAGGGTACTTTTATAAGTAATAAAATCTACTGTAGAAGAAACACAAATAATTAGGTACCTACTACTAAACTGCAAATAATCATAATCAAGATGCAGTTATTATTGACAAATATGATGATTGACAAATAGACACCAAACTGAATAAAATTACATGACAAGTTTCCGCCCTACGAACGTCGACTTCTAGTGTTTTTAATCCAGGAAGGCGCGTCGTTCGTCGGCCGTCCGCGTCGCTCAAATTGACATCGCATGGTTGCGTTAATGTGAAAAATGAGACTCGTAAATTGCATACTGTGTAAATCTTAATGACGACACTAACTCGGATTGCAGCACTGATGGACATGGCCGCTTCTTATTTCTCAAAGTGTTGTGAAACGGAGGTAAGGTAAAAGTTTGCCTCTTTTAGATTCCAACCGAAACCAAATCCTTTATAAAACTTTATCCAAATTTCTTATATTTCGGTTGAAATCTTCATTTATCCATACACATAATAATCTAAACAAAAACACCCAAAGTACAAGCCGGAGTGCGCGAGTTCATTGTAGCGTCATCAGTCTCGCGACAGCGCATATTCGGGGATAGACAAAGAGTGTGCGATGAAAGAGCCTTTCATCCCGGCGTGTACAGCCTCTCAGGCAAGTGTGTGCGACGTGATAACGCTTAAACCGGTTACAAACCGGCTACTAGGATGAAAACTTTTATTGCTGGGTATATTAAACTTAGTAGAGTTTTAACATTAACAACATGGGATTCCTAGAAATGTTGTACGTAAACACATTTAAGAATGTTGAATTCGTTTTCAATTCTCACTGGTATCTTGAATTGGAATACGGTAGTATGGTCAAAATATACGAAATAGTAAAACTGATACGAGTATTCCTAATTTGCCAGTGAGAGCTTTACGAATAGCTCTTTACTAAGTGCGGCTGAGGCGCCGCCTCCTAGGTGTCCGAAGATATAATGGACTAACAAATATTTACCTAAGTGCGCCCTTGAACCGGGTGCCGATGGTAATGTTACAAATTTACAAAATTGACTATCTCTACCACTAGGTGGAAAATGTTATAAAGGCGGATCTAGCAGGACACAGTGAGACGAAATCCTGATACACTAATTGTAGTTTAACCAGAGTTACATTACATTTTAATAGTCTGTAATTTATTAAAAAATACGCTTAGCATATCTTCAATTGTTTTTTTTCCTGTGTTTATCGTTATAACCAGTATCAACGTGGTTGTTCCCTCCTCTTTACTTTTGTTGTTTAACCATCAATAGTCGATCGTATCCATTACATACACTGGCTTCCTTAATGTTTTACGGTTTTTAATGCAGAGGTAAGTAAGTTCACACAATTTTCTGTTGGCCCTGGTTTCAAGTTAAACTGCAACACGGTGCAAACTTTTTCTTAAGAAACTTTAACTACGAAACTAGAGTAACGGCAAATATTAAAACACCCTTTTGGAACAGTTCCTTAAAACTTGTTTTATTTTTCACATAAATCTTACCATGTTATAAAATATTTTATCGTTTTAAAGACACTGTACACTACAGTATTTTTTTTCGGATATAGGGAATTCAATCGGACCTTTCTCCTGCCATGCGGATTCGTTCATGCACAAGGAGTGGTCACGTGTGTGCGTGGCACCCTCGATGCACTTTAACGTTAATTGTGGTACCTACTGGATGTAGTCCATAAATATAAGACATTGTGTTTTTTCGAAAAAGCTGTAATTTATCATGCTTCCTCAGTTGGCTTCAGTCTTTTTAAATAAGACAGTTAAGGAAGGAAGATGAATAAGTAAGAACTTATTCGACAAAATACAACGACGTGATCATACGACAATCCCGCAATACAGATGTAGTGAATAATCATTTACTTTATCCGTATTGCGGCCTGATCCCGCGTGCGTAGCCCAATCCACATGATAGAAATAACTTTCGCTTGCCATTCTTCGTTGAGTTCGTTTAACGCTGACTCCTAGAAATATAAGAATTTTCGGTATAAAAGTCTATATCAGACTCTTCCATTACCTATTCAAGTACGTAGCGAAGTACTATTTAAAATCACGTCAATCCATTGCTACGTGACGTAACGTTAAAATTGGCAACATTGATTGTAAATAAACCTCATCAAACCTAACCTTTAATATTATATTAAAGAATACTCATATTTTTGCCTACACTCTGTTTTTTTCGATACGTTAAATAAGTAACATGCAAGAAACAAATGAACGCCACGTAGTCATTTCTATGGCTGTACTTTAAAGTAAAAAAAAAACAGAGTATAGCGAAGTTGGAAATAGCTTTGAAAAGTTCAACGTATTCAACAAAAGACATCACTTACAACTGAAATGAACCAGAAAAGATCCTAGACATACGACGGCGCAGACATTGATGTGGAGTATTCCCGTCTGGTTATTTGCACTGCCCGACTGTGAGTCGTTTAACAAAATGACGGGCCCTTTTTATCTTAGTCGAGCTGCAATTTGTAGCTCTCTCTATTTTCCCCGGACCGCAAACCGACGGTTGCTATTTTGAATATCCCTTGCTGAAATTAACTATAGCGGGTTATAACTTGAACAGGAATGTTGATGAGGTTCTTCATTTTGTTCACTTCAGTTACTTCTTGTACACTGCGGAGACGTCTGTAAGTTAGTACCTAATTATATTCGAGAATCTAAACATGCTACAGAAGCACTATGCTCACTGAGCGGAAAGCTGTCAATAGTCAAAGGGCAAAAAGCCGCCATCTTGATCTGCAGTAGTTCTAGTTTGAGTGCTTTGAATAACTAAGTAAATTTAATAAATAATAAGATCTGAGGATCTGGACTGTTCAGGTCCGTTGGTTTAGAGATCACAGATAAGGTATCTGTGCGACGACCTAGTAATAATCTGAATTAAGTTAGGTAGCTTTTGTGATTGTATCTATTCCATACTTGAGTTTCATAATTTGAATTACCCACTTAACTAACCTTTCAAAACACACTATAACTGCCTTAGCTACATGAGAAATATATTATTTCACTTAATAATAGCTAGAATAGCTAGATGAATTAAAATAAGTAAAAAAACCCAGAGTTTCAAATAAGTTTTTATTCAGCGCGTGTCACAGACGTTACGTACACGCGACAGATTGACTTGACATTCCAATCAATCCATTCTAGCTCCAGCTTTAGTTACAAACGGGTATTTCAATATTATGAACAGAGTTTTGTCAGACTGCAGCAAATACAGAAATATAGTTTTAATGGGAAGATTTTTTTGAATAGTTGGTATAAGAGAAGAGGTATCGCTCAGGCATAGACATATTAAACAATTTTCGACCTAGCATATTAGTTTTTTTGTCTGCCATAAAGGTTATTTGTACAATTAAACAATTTGTACATCTTTGAATTGTGAGTCCGTACGACGCGAGAAGGGAAGTGTGGATTACTTCCCTTTTGTATGAAAACCTATTATTAACTTAAAGTATTTACGTCACAAGTTTCCAACTCACCGCAGTAAACCAAGGACTACCCGCATCTATAATTCCATTACCCTTAATAAAAACTGGAACTTTTTCAGAGCAAGCTTGTTCCAACGTCAACTTCGTCAAAATTAATTATCTAGTGAAAGGATCATAAAACTTATGGCCGTTCATTGGCCGTTAAAAAATGGTCACTAGTATATTTAACAAAAATACAAAAGTCCGTTTTTGAGCTGGATGTAAAATATTTTCTCGTCTTTTCAGATAATTTGTACTTTTATAAGCAGACTCCCTTTCACTGCAGAATTAAAGCATCCTTTCTTCGCTGAAATCATCTCTTAATATTAGCAAATTTTAAAATGGTGTTCTGGAAAACTATTTTTGAGCGTCACTAGCTCGGCGTACAAGGGAACTCATTACCGAACTCCTTGAGGTACTATTTCGGGTGAATGGGGAAGCGGAGCTCCGAGATAGCACGGCTTATGAGCGATATCGCGACAAACGAAGTACTCCCCCTCCCACTTCATCTTACTCACGCTAGATTGAAGATTGAAGCGGGCTGTAGCAACCTGTATACAGACCTTATCCTTTCTTTTCCTTTCACTTTTTAACTTTATCAGTCAGTCAGCCAGGTAAATCAAGATCAAGCATTTTTAGGTTATCTGCATATATTCATTATCGCACGTCTCGTTGGTATACATATTGTTTATTTTTACCACGATGTTTGTTTCGAAATATTTTTTTTGGTTCCCTTTTCATATGCTGTTTCTGATACTTATCAAAGAACGGCATTAACTACATACAGAAAGAAATCCGACTCCCGACTTTGATATGTTATAAATGTGAAAATTTGTGAGGGTGAATAAGTATACATAATTCTTTTTAGGTATTTTGTAACTTTTAGTTTGTACAATGAAGTGTTTTACTTATGTTCTATTTCATTACAAATACGCAGCTAGTAAACAGATTTAAATTACATTTGACCCACTGATAGACCCCTGTGTTGTACGTAAATAATTACTTTTTATCCCGATTTTTTTAGTGCTAGCCAGACAAAGTCGCAGGCAGGCCCCATGTCATTTATCTGTTTTCGTGCTAATTTTGAAGAAAACAAGTCTTGAAAAGCTCTGTATAAAAAGTGGAACTCGTGGAAATGAAAGAAACACCGTTATTGCCGTTGCGGGTGGCAAGAACTCACGAATTAGGCAATTAGTGGATTCTACGTACTTTTTCCCTGAACCTATTCTCACCCGACTCAGCTGACTTACACAATACTCGTGGTACGTTCCGGTACTAGCGTGTTTATTCCGGCAAACAGGTAATTTCAAAATAGCGTGCTTTCAGTCATAACGGAACAAACACTATTTTACTTATCAATAAAAAGACATCAGCGGTTTATAATGATAACGACAACATTCATGTGATTGCCTAGTATATGTTGATGTAATAGTTTATCTCAATATACGATTGTTTCAATTCTCAGAATTACCATTTTCATGACCATTTCCACGTCTGCTTGATTGTATGCAAAATATTTTTGTGATATCGTAGATGAAAATTAATGTTACATGGCAAATAAGCATGTCGCTTTAAGTTGATTATACGAGCTCTAAAATCATTAGTGACAATCGACGATTCGAAAATCGACTCCCAGGAGTAGCATGTGTATGCAAACGTACGTCCAGGTCAAATGATACGTATTGAAAATTAATGTTTTCGAAATATAATAATTAGTAAGTAATATTACTTACCATTTAAAATTCATTGTTATAATTTTAAGGTCTATTTGTTTTTTGTTTTTTTTACTACTAATGTTCGAAAATTTATGCATATATGCGTGTGTGTTTGCGAATTTATATATAATATGTACGCTTTTTTACATGTTAACCTAGGTTAAAGTTTAAGTAGGTAATAATTTCACCATACGTTGTTAAGTGTTAATCGAGTGTTAGTTCATACATAGGTTGACTAAATATACCTAGTTAGCCCTTCTAGATATATGTTACTGTGCCCTTGCAGGGTGTCACATGTATACCTACCTGTATTTCCACCTGTATTTTTGAAATGTGATACGCAATGAACAATTTGAATTTGAATTTGAATTTAAGTTACAAACAATGTGTACCTATTGATTATTATTGTAACTTAATTAGAAAAAAGTGTTTTTTTTTACATTTTTGGCCTCAAACTTTACTTTTGAACAATAAATATCTTTCCTACCCTCAGTTTTTTTATTCAATTGCGTAATTTCAGTTCCAAAGTAGTTTTAGTAAATTATAAGCTATAAAGAAAACCCATTAGCATTTTTTTCAAGTACATAGTAATGAGACTACTATATTCTTATATTGACTACAATAATTAAACGATGATCTTGATTTTTATAGATAGCGAACTCATTCTTTAAAATTTTACATTTCATGAGCGTAACGTGCTTATATACTTATACCTTACCAACGTTACATAATATTTAAATAAATATCGGCGTTCCAATCAAAAACCTGCTTAGCTCGACTAGTCCACTCCACGTGAGCGCCGCACCCGCAGCCCTTTTCATTAGACCGCCACAAGCTCTTTACTAAATGACATCAATCACAGTTTAATAGCGAACCGTCACCGTTAGTTTCGGTAATTTTCCTCCACTTTGGCCGGTCCGCAGCCGGCGCTCGGACTAACTAAGGAAGGCAGAATTTACATAGCAAACGAGCAAAATGCTGTCTCTAACAGTCCCCAGTATCCTGGATGTATTTGCTTTTCCATTTCATCGGGTTAACGGTATAAATCACGTTGGTAACGATATCTCGACACTGTTAATCAATAGCTCCGGCTTAGACTCGAGCGCCCCGATTCTTGGATCGGAGATTTGTGTCGTTATTATTATTACATTAGCTAAAGGTAAGGTATTCATGTAAGTTCTGGAAATTTACATTCAAAATTTTAATATGTTCAGTAAACGTTATTGGTATGAATAAGCGAAATTGTTTTTATTATGCCTTACAAAAGTATCGTAGGTATGAACTTTTTAGAAATTATTTTTAGAAGTTAATTTTACTTTGGTGACATTACGTAATACCTACTTTAACATAAATAACAAAAAAGATATGTAGAAAAAACGCGAATTGTTATCAGCTTAGAAGTGAGGTAATGATACGCATCAAAAATAAGCATGTTTTTGGCGTGTGGATTAGTATATACATACATATGTGCGTAGGCTATGCTTATATCATTTCATTATAAAATAAAGCAGTGTTTAATAATTATTTTTGAAGTGTAAACTAATATGAAACTTTAATTATGAAAATCCATATTAACGCTCTTTAGCGATAGGTATAGATTATTATAATGTTTTGTTAAGACTACGCGGAGCGTCCAGTGACACCGTCATTACTATTATGTATTATGATTTCTAATAAACTAAAGTATTGTCTTGAAATCAAGGATTGTTTTTTGTTTTACAAATGAATACACAATTTATAGAGTATAATTATGACATAACTTATAACAATTGAACTTCCAGTGAGTAACTTAACGGAAAAAAAAGTGGCCTTTTTCTGTTAAGTTGACTACACTAAGGTTAAACGTTATTTAACGTCGTCATATATGCTATACATTGTGTATTCTTTTGAACAATAAAAAAATATCTTTCGATTTCAAGACAATACTTTAGTTTATTAGAAAACATAATACATAATAGTAATGAGGGTGTCACTGGACGCTCCGCGTAGTCTTAAATTCAAGTAAGTATGTAGTTAGGGTTTTTTTAATTGTGTGTTTATTTTTAATACCAATTTATGATTATTATGTGCAAATCCATTATTCAATTTGAATGTATGATATTCATTTTCATGCAACCCGATATGGAATACGTAGTCGTATATGTCTGAAACGTTTTTAACACAGACCTCAAATTTGGTGTGACTATACTTAGTGCAAACCGTACAGAAAAACAACAAATAACACAATACGACCAAGTATGATACCGGCGTTACGAAACCCTCTGTGCTCAAGAGCAACTCGCACTTGACCTTTTTTAAAATATTATTGACGATGCTTACTTTTACTACAATATTTTTTTGTATGTATGTACGTACCTATATAGTGTTTTTGAATACCTACTTATAACAACAAAGTGTGTTTCTTGCTTCCAAAGATTTAATTAATTTGTACAAACCGATTTAATGTTATTCTGAAGCCTATTCAATTCCTACCATTCTAACGTCGTCAATCTAACAAAACATGGAAAATAAAGGAAAATTAATTGCTCTTCAGATATCTTCGTCTTCAAATCGCTACGGTAATATGGGTACTTCGCGGAGACTACGCTTGGGATATCTTTACGCCATCTTGCTAGACATTATTACAGTTTATGTAAGATTCAACAATGATACTATATTACTCCGCTTATTCAAGAACGTCGTAAAACTGTATCATTCAAATCTAAATGCATTGACATCAAAATTTAACGTCTATCTATCTAAATATTTATAGGGAACGAATTTTAAATGTGGTCGGGGTGCGCGTTGTATCGCAAGTAGAGATCGTCAGCAACGAATTGCGGTTGGTCGAGATAAAAAAGGTCCGTCCGTCATTTTGTTAAACGAGCGGTCGGAGGACGGGCGGGATGCGGTCGAAAAACGACTACGACCCGAGCGCGTTCCCCGGCTCGTCTTGGAAAAACACGCGGCCACCAATTACATTCCGCATGTACTTAAGAACCGACTTACGAAAGTTGCTGTGTCGGCAACGTTAAATTTTAGTTTTTTGAAATTGAGTAGTTCTCAAATGTCTTGATAATATAGTCTTGCGATTGAAAATGTCTATGGGTCTTACGTATGTAATTTACCATTGTAATGGTAATTTGTATAAATTACCATTAGGTGGCATGGTGTGCACGTTTGCCTTCTTGCCTGCAAAAAAAATCGTGCATCGGGTGTAACTGAGTACTTTAATATGTGTACCAGCCGACTACAAAGAGATGTAGGTATCCAATTTTGGCCATTATTACAATGCAGTAAGCTGAAAAAGTGTATACATTTCTTTATACTAATTTTTTTATTCTTATTGTGTAAATATAAAAATACAAGGCACATCTTTACAAAACAAGGACATACACAAATTAAAATATCCGCGAGATACTCAAAGCGAGCAATTCGTTTTAAGACTTGAGAATTGAGAATTCCTTTTAATTTAATTTCAATAATTCAGAAACACCAAAAATACGACGTTAATTAAATTTGCAAATTAGTTTCTAATAATCTTCACCAAATTACACACATATCTCAATTTGTTCCGATAACCTTTAGATAATACTTAGACACTTTATTCCGTAGTCTTATTTAATACTTGATTTATTTTCGAGAAATTCAAACTAAACCCGATAATAACTGCCAAAAATAACCGGGTATAAGACACTTGATGAAGTTTCTAGCGTGGAGGCATTCTATATTGATCCTCAGGGTTGGCAACGCAATTGCATTCTTATGTTTGCAGTCTTGGGAATGCGAATGTATGAGTCAGACCCCACCTACCATCTGGTGGCCTGTATGCTCGACATCCTCTCCTTGCTATCAAAACATTTTGTTAAATAATACTTTCGCAGTTAGAAGTCATTTCGCAGTTACAGCCACAACCGGTAAACTCCAGCCACACTGCCGCCCTCGTTGCCGAGTAATAATTACCCAAGTTTCTAACTATCGTTGAAAGTTCACACGTAACGTCAACCCAAATGAGATAGCTTATTTGAAAAAAACGAAATGGAATACTTTTTCGTTGGCTTGAAATTATACCCACGATGTATCTAATTAGGACACCCGAAAACCGGTGGAGCAACGGTGGCCTAGTAGAACCTAGTAAATTCAAGCAGTTATGTGTTAGAAGGGAGATTCCACCAAGGACCCTGGGAGCGCCAAAGTTCAACTAAAATTGCAACTCCTATTATCGGAACTCCGAAAATGAATTTTTTATACCGCTGGAACCGTAAACTTTTCAGAAGTTCTGAAATATTCAATGTGTAGATAAGACTAGGTTAGGTTAGGTTTGATTTATAAAAATCCTGAAAATGTAACAGTTGCTGAAATAAATACGTTAGGAGTTGCGATAATTAGGACTTATGAGTCGTTATGAGTAAAAATAATTAGGTGAGCCAATATGGACCCAAGGACCCTACGAGTATATACGACCTATAAGACGAAAGCAGCTAGGGGAATACATTTTATGTCCCTAACTTAATTATTCGATTTTAATAATATTTATTTCATACTTATTACCAATCCAGATCCAAAATAGTGAGATCATCCGTCGGAATATCTACATCTTAAAACTTACAAATATTTGCGTAAGTACTAAAAAAGGGTTAGTATTTATTAAGGTCAACCCCAAATCTCTTACAGGCGTTTATTAACTTATCAAAACCGCACCTAACAGACCAACCGTCACTTAGATTACTTAAATATCTCTTTATCTTTATTTTTATATCTTTAAATAAATTATTATGCAAATACTATTGAAACAATTTTGGAGCTTTTGAAGGTTCGAACCCTACTGTGGGCAAAATTTAGTAAATTATATTTAGAGACAGTTTCAAGAACGTCATAGAGTATTATACAGTTAATAAGAATAATTATTTGCACGGAATTAATACTCATTTAATTCCTGTTATAGTGGTGGTACTTAAACGTGTTTTCGAACAACTTTGCTTCCTATTAAAGGCACAATTACAATATTCGAGTCGCCATACGGCGGCCGCATTAGTCTCAAATGGATCAGACCGAGTATGTCATATTTATAGTACTTCGTCCGCCGAATACGGCGGCCGTATATGTTTTAAACTGTTCTGGCCGACCGAATTTGTGTCTATACTAGACCGTCCGTTGACTAGTCTGGCTACTTGATGCGGTAGCCATATAAACCTTATGATAGTAGGTACGGTCACAGTGTACGGTGGTCTTAACCGGCCAAATGACTTCATGTTCACACTACTTCTTTCTACTAATAAAGCGACCGTATCCAGTCCGGTCGACAGAGGTCAAATCAACCAATGGCATACAGCCACTAAATTACTGTAACTGTGCAATAACTGTTGCAATTTTTGCCCGTAGTTTCTGACATAAATAGGTACGTATATAAAAAAAGAAAGGAAAACAAACAACAACAAAGAATAGGGAAATACGCAAAAGAAGAATGTAACTAGTCACGAAATGGTTCCAACTCAGCGTATTTAATGCTGGTATTTAAGCAAGCGCTGGTCTTCCATTAGTACCATCGGGTAAAACCACAAAATTATTCCAATACAAAAAAAATATATTATTATTATGAGCCCATAATGTCCCACTGCTGGGCAAAGGCCTCTCTCCCCCACAATGGTTCAAACTCGGGGTTTGCCAGAGAAAGATGGAGCGCAGCATTCTCGGTGTTCAGCTTTTAGACCGGATTCGGAATACTGAGCTGCGTTCCCAGACAAAAATAATAGATGTAGCTCAAAAGGCTGCCCAACTAAAGTGGGACTGGGCCGGCCATGTTGCTCGAATGCAACCTAATTGTTGGGCCAGGAGAGCCATAGACTGGCTCCCGGAAAATGCTAAAAGAAAGCGTGGCCGCCCAATAAGAGATGGAGTGATGAGTTGAGATCATAGGACAAGAACTGGAGGGAAACCGCTCAAGATTGAATAGAGTGGAAAAAAAAATAGCATGAAAAAAAAGCAACCTTTTATGTCCTACTTTCTTTGGCAGAATGGGCAAAGGTTCCAACAACATATAACAACTAAAATTGTTTATTTAATGTTTTAAACTCAGTAATTTTATTAAAGACTTACGACACGACGAGTTCGCGAGCGCTCAAAAAGGAAACAAACCGTAACGATAAACGGTCTAGCCACAAAATATAATTAATAGCCAATAATTCACCCTCTAACGCTGAGAAAGTACAGGAAATAGCCGTTAACAAGTTCGGGAAGAACGTAACCTGGTATTGGCTGCAAAAGGTTACTCGAGATAAAAGAAAATCCATTATGTTAAACGACCAATACTAAGATCACCCCGCAGGTTAGTCCGTCAAAATAAACAAATTTTCTTAGCAGATATTTGAGTTGCTCTGATTTTCTGACGTTAAGTCTACTATGACGTCTTTTCTTCGTTGCCAAATATACTTTATTTAAGTTTTTCTTACGTTTTATCCATAGGTAGGAGGTTTTAGTAAGAAATCAAATAATTTTAACACAGTAAAACATAACAAATTACTAATTTGTAACAATAAATAAAATTTAAATACTAATACATAAACGCACTATAAACCTATTAGTTACAGTATGCTTTTTCACTTTTTCTCAGATACAAATATCATAATGACAGATATTTTTAGCAAATTTTAGCTATTGTGCGTTTATAAATAAGAGGGTTAACATCTAATCTATAAAAGGCTCCTACAGCAGACGCGAACATGCTGTCATAATTTCCTCGCTGAATTCTAAACTTAAGGATCGAGCGTGATAACTGACAGCTTGATATAAAATATGGTGAAAATATCTGTCTGTCTGACATTTGAATCTGAGAGAAAGTGACAAAGCAAACTTTAACTAGGTATTAAGTTTATACATATTATAGGTCTCCCGTGAAATTAATGAGCCTATCCGAAATTTCTATGACCCAACGGACCATGGGTCTTGGCATTGCAAGGCCTTGATGCTTTCAGAACCTACCTTGATGCTTTCAGAAGCTTCAGCTGTCGAACCAACCTCCGTCTGTTTTATAAATGTAATTAGTTTCGTACGAATAGCTAGTCAATACGATATTTGTTATGATTCAGCAACTGACCAGGTCGATCCCCTAGCTAGACTTAATTCTGAGATGTTTCTCCCGCACTGTTGTCTTCTTCATAATTTAGATTGTCTTAAATCTTTCACCCTGCGAAGAGATATTGCGTCTCTGCTTATTTTGCGGTTTTGACGATGTATTTTTCTTAGGAACTTCCTAAGATGATTCCTTTATCATCTGTCATTTTCATCTATGGATGCCCAAAGTGTTGCTGTTCGTATTACGTAATTTAATGAAATATTTGTCATATCTTGGGCTTTTTCTCAGCAGTAGGACACAACTGGCTCTTAATAATAAACATCATTATCATCGTCATTACTCCAATAAAATAAATATTTTATACACCTGTGTCAAATTGAGTGCAACTAGTATAAAAACAATCGCATACCTAGTCTATTTAAATACTTTATTTACATCCAACTAAGTACAGAATTCAACATTAAATAATACAATTAAAAATTAAAACTAAACGTATTTAAATTAAAATTAAAATAAGCTACTCAAATATTAAAGATATAAATAATAAATAAAAACGAAACCTTTAATCGATCGAATCGAAAACTCTATCTAAGTCTCTGTCAAGAAGAAAGTTATACGAACAGCGCTTTCAACATGCTTCTATTTTCATAGCCATACCAAAGAAGAAAAGATGTTTTGATTTCAAAGGAAAACTTCTAAGTTTCGCCGGTATTACCGGATTTCCTGCGACTTGCAAATTGCACTTTATTTTTCATTCTTAAGCGCTCGTCGCCGGCTCCCTATTTTTTAAATAAGTGCATCTTGCAACGGAGCCATGCCCGTTTTAAGTCACTCGTAAAAACTTATTTTCGTTCTGGTTTAGCCGGTTTTGTCTGGTTATACTCTGGTTACCAGTAATTTTAACCGAGTGAATTTGGTTGCTTTTTTTTAACGAGTATTTAAGTATACTCTTACTTTTAAGAACTTTTACCCGAGAGGGGAGATCTGAATAAATTTAATTGAACTTTTTCACAACAAGTTACTATAATATTTGGACACATAAAAATTGATTTATTTCTAAATATACCCGTCGCACTATAACCTAAATCCAATAAAGTTCGAGTGACGTACGTTTTTTAGGAATATTCGTAAGTAATTTATTTGTTCCGCCGACATGTCTGCCGGATTTGCTGGACAATAACAATAAATCGACTTAAGAGTCCGTGCCTCGCTACTATTTGAACTGCGAACCAAATTCATTTGAACTTGGAAAATCCTGGTGTAAGTAAAATTATAATATTCTAATAGTAAGTATATTTGTGTGATGGGCGTATTTGTTGGTTGTTTTCTATGTATTTAAGTATTTATTTCTCACTATGTATATTATATCGTTGTCTAGTACCCATAGTACAAGCATAGTTTGGGACTAGGTCAATTTTTGTGAGACTGACATCTGATATAATAATAATTAGTTATTTATTTATTATATATAAAGACTAGGTTCCGATGTTAAGTAGCAACCCTTGAGAATTTTGTTTTAGATTAATATAAGGTTAATAATAGGATTTCTGCATTGCAAATATAAGGTCGGCATAATAATATTTGTTTCAGAATAAGTATGTTATTTATAAAGGCTGTTTCGGACCCCTCAAACAGCTTGCTGTAATTAAAATATTTAGTGAAATAAGTGTTTTTTAAAGAAAATACATTTAGCAACATATGCTTACGACAAATTTCAAGCCTACCTACTAAAAGACTGGAACGAGGTTAAAATCGACTTCCAACATCTTATTACAAAGTTACAAGTAAAGCTAATAAAAGCGTGTTACATAATTAAAACGACCGCCTTTCCAAGAGGTCCGTTTTGCACTCTGTTTTATTCAAAATGTGATGGAACATAGACATGGCATAGAACATACCCTTAAATTCTGCAACCTCTGTGGCCGGCTTCCTTGTATTTTTAGAATTAATATTCTTGTCTTGGTCGCAACGATGGCCCTTTAAAGAGAGACCGCGCGGACGCGCAGCGGGCACGCAACGACATCGCGCCGACGGAATTTACAGCCACAATAAAAGTATCGCTTTTATTGTCGAACACAATTCGCTTGGACAGCTGTAATTGCGAACTCTCCCACTGTCTATTGGTTCGCAAATTAAACCCCTACTACTTTAGTTTTACGATTCTGCGGAACTAGTAGCGTGATTCTAATGGCTAGTTATATTAAAAGAAAGGATTTATGGGTGTGAAGAGGTTTAATATCGAAGTGTAGCGAACTACTTCAAGTTATAACGCGAAAAACACGAATTCAATATTCTCAAATGTAAACCTATAAATGGATATCCTTAGAGAAAAATCATTCTTACACAAATTTCAGCGCGTGCTTCACAAAGGGATCAACGGGAGTGGGCCGAGACATTGAGGATTTACTATTCAATGTACAATATTCCATTTAAAGTAAGTATGTAAATTATTTATTGGATAAGGTATGTAATATTTCACAAAGAAATTGGGAACGTTGCTGGGCGTTTCAAAAGCCTTTTATACCTAAGTTATTTCTAGTTCTAAAGCAATCTGTAGATAGGTACCATTGACTTCTCGTCAAGCTAATCTAGCTATTATCTAGCTACTAGTTTGGTAGAAAATTCTGCGGACAAGAGGGTTTGAACTTAAGGCGCAACGGTACGGTTAGGTATTCCCATAAAATAAACTATGAAAGTGTGAGTCGGATACGTTCACTAAGAGCCGCATACATTAAATAGTAAGCATGGCTTATTTTTATGTTTATCGGGAAATTTTTATTCTACTTCAAGCTCATAAGTGGTAGGGTATAGCGACTTCTTTTTTTTTAAGTTACGTTACAATTTAGTTACGTTTTAATATCAACATGACATGACCTTTGAATAACAATTTCCATGTTTCTTTGTGACCTCAGGCTAAACTAAAACACCAACTTGGATACATTATTACAATCGTAAATACATTAATTTATCCTACTTTGTAGGTAGTCAGGTGAAAATTGCACTGAAACGAAACGAAAAAGTTTTACGAAAACGCCATAGTGGAAATAGTTAAAAACCGCACCATAATTTGAAATTGAAGTCATATACCTATTAAGTGGCTTATGAAGCAGAGAATTTTCTTTTATTTATCTCTTGAGTACCTAGGTAGATAAAAACCCCCAACACGAGTATAATAGCAACACCTACTTTCAGAGGTGCGTAATCAACTAAACGGCTGAACCGATTATTATGAAACCCGTAGTCCAAGTCCATGAGACCATATGAATTTATTATTTCAAGAAACTAATTTCATCCATTTTGCAGTGCATTGCAGTGCCTTTCAAACAAAGTTCAAAGACGTATAAATATTACGTGTCTATTCCTCGTTACCTATGAGGGATAGCATAGTATAAATATAAATTTCTCTGGCGCTTTACGAGTCTCAGTTACCTATTTGCGCTCGGTCGCTAGGGTTGACTCCATATGCGTTGCTGGATGCTTAATACGGACACAAGTTCTATCGGGCGACGGCGCGACCCCGACTAAACCGGCTTGGTGCGTTCTGTTGAGTTTGCTTGTATTTAGTCGTTGGAGCTGCGGCGCGATCGTTTTAAAGCTAACTTTCTGAAAGCAAACATACTAAGTACTAGTACAAATTGTCTACATAGCGTATATTGAGAAAGGGTCTAAAAATCCAAAAAAGTTTCTAACTGAATGTTCAGGTTTCCTTACAAAAAGAACCCGAGTGTTGTAGGTACAGTCGTCTACAGACACTGTATCCACTTTCGTGCCTTAACTCAAATGAATAAGGTGCAAAACGGATACCTATTTTTGTTCCTTAGCTCCATGGGATAGGGTGCAAAATTGTATACCTACATGTCTTTAGTTGACTGTACGTTCGGAAAACTCATTGGTACATGTCGACCGCTGGGGTTCGAACTCAGCACTTACCTACTTAAGATCTCGATTCGTCACATTATATGGACTGATACTTATTTATGTGGTTTAGTGACGGCAGAGCCACACCGCAGAAGTGTGGCTTTACCGTTACTAGTAAGTGCAAGTTGCAATAAAAACGTGTTTGCCTGATCGGGGTACTATCTCTCTTAACCGCCGTGCTAAGAGACATTTTAAAAACAATCTTGTACAAACTTGTTTAAGAAAAATCGTCACTAAGGAACTACTAATCATCATTAACTGACTCTGAGTGCGGCCAATTTACAAACACTGGCGTGAAAATAGTTTCACTACCAATATTAAGATCGTTTAATTAGTAGGAAAAAGGAAGGCCAAAAATACTTACCAATCGCACCAGTCTTACCAGCTCATTCCAATAGACCGGCAACGGATATTTCACTGGTAGAACTGGACTGACTCGATGTAAGATAAGGTGGGGCAACCGCGTCTATGGGGCAAGTCCGTATAACCAACAATATCTCTTAAAAAATAAGTATATAGTTTGTCGCACTTCCCGTTGACGCTCTTACCCCACCTGACCTTACCTGTATCTTCTCAACCTGTTCACTCCGCTACGCGCTAAATTTGTGTGAAAGATATCTATATGTGTTTAGTAACAGAAAAATGGGGATAAAACTTACTATGATGATAAGTTGATTAGATTATAAAACCGTTTTTGAGTTATAGTAAATCATGTCCGAGAAGTCCTGTTCGTCTAATGAAGTATTGTATTTGTATATGGTTGGTCGCACTTACCTGACGGGCAAGTGTGTCTACGGGGCAAGTCCGTCTAACCAACAATATCTCCTAAAAATATAATTATGGTTGGTCGCACTTACCCCGTCTACGCTATTACCCCACCTGACCTTACCTGTACCATCTCAACCTGTTCACTCCGCTACGCGCTGAGTTTGTGTGATAGATATCTATATGTATTTAATAACGGAAAAATAGGGATAATACTTACTATAAATAGGTTAAATAGGTTATAAAACCGATTTTGCGTTATAGTATATTTATGTCCACGAAGTCCTGTTCGTTTAGTGAAGTATTGTTTAAAGTAATTATTCAGCTATAAAAGTATTCGCATTGTTGTCCAGCAGAATCCTTCTAAAAATCGTCCGTCAGATAATGACAAACAATGTAAAGAAATAAAAGATATCATAGAGGCTCTAGAAAAGATGCATTCGGCGATCGTTGTCGTTATCCAAAAGGAATAGGATGGACGTAAGCTGTCAGATGGTCGCGTCAAGCGCCTACGTCAATTCCATACACTTTGTCAGTTTTTGATAATCGTTTTCGTTAGCATTAAGCAACTTGTCTAGCCTCACTGATACTTACGTTTTCAGTGATAGCTCATCGAATTTATGTAGATTAGCTGATATAACGTACCATCAAGGACTTTAAATGTTGACAGCGTCAAGTGACGAGATAGAAATAACATAAGAATTAATCATTGGTTTTATGCGACAAGATTCTATAGTGGTTCATCAATTAAAGTCCATGACCATACTTCAATTCGAAGCTTGTAGAATGATAGTTTGAAACTAACAATTAGTTTGTATGAAAGAGTTAAATAAGTTATTACATAATTGGATATGATTTCCTTAAATGTTTTATTTCAACGTTCAAAGAATGTTTTACAAACATTTATTTACTTATTACTAACATCAGTTCAAATATTAACGCTACATATTTACAAGTTCAAAAAGACTTAATTGCGATAAAGTAACGTAGTGAGCCACTCGGGCCGCGGCTGGTGCGGCTTGTACTCGGGCGGGCTGAGAGCCAGCGGCGACGCCGCGTCCGCAAGCGCTCCCGACGACATCTCAGTCACCGCCACACTGGGCTTACCTTTCAAAATGGACCTCAGCTCATCATTATCCACCGCTCTATTTCGCTGTAGGTTCTCTCTTGTCTCTTTCATTCTAGACAACTGTTCACGTAATGTACGGTACTCCTCCAAGAACTTTTCAAGCTGTGACGCACGGAAATCGAAGTCCTCCATCGGTTGGTCCATACGCGTGTAATTACGAAGTCCAGAGAGATCAAGAAGGGGCGTGGCGGATGGCACGGAAGGCTGCTCCCTCGTGGGAGAAGAAGGGAGACTGGGATTGCGACGCATACGAGTACTGCCCGATGATAAGTCAAGGAAGCTATTTGAACGCCGCCCAACGTTCCTGGGCTGATTTTTATCGTAAACCCTGTCAAAAAAAGTTCCGGAGTCACCACCAGAACTGTTTCTCCGGCTACTTAGCAGTGGGCTACGGCTCTCTCCATCTTTTCGTCTGGGAATAGTGTAGAAGTAGTAGGGGTCATGTTTCATCTCGCTTCTTAGGTAGGAAGAGGTGCCTAACGCGCTCATTTCGATTAGATCGGGATAGTTTTTCTCGCTGTCGCTGCCAGAGAGGTCATTGTCGAGACGTTCGGGGCGCAGGCGCGGGCGCGTGCGCGGGTTGTTGTTGAATCGGTTCTTAGAGGAATGTTCTGCGTGAGCGCTCAACGCCCCTGTAGAAGTGGAACTCGCCATCGAATCTGGCGTTTCATCGGTTCTGGAACAAATACACAATTCAGTTAACAAGGTACCTATACATGCAGCTGTGGTGTTTCGGAAGAAGGTAGATACAATTTCAGTTTAGTTAAATTACTTATTAATCATGTCAAGTATTTTAATATTTAGTACTTTATATAAGCCTAGCTATTTAACATTAGTCAGTGATCTGGTACATTACAGCAAAATATTATTTAATTTTTCATACATGACTAGATCGGTAACTTTCAATTACTGTGCACCAACTGCATTGAGCTTTTTTTGGACGTGTCTCCTATTATTAAGGTTGCCTGGAAGAAATAGCTATATAGCGGTGACATTGCCCGTTGTTTACTATGTTACATAAAAATATTACTATCTTTTTCAAATTTGTGGTGTGTATGAATGAATTAAAAATAATACACTAGCTCTGTATACCACTTAGTGCAATGTATCAGGTAATATTTCGTATAAGTAAACGTGCTACACCAGTCTTGAGGCAACGGGCGCATTTACCCTGCGCGCGCGCACCCGTACTTATCTATCCATCAACAGACCATTGTCTTAACACCAATTATGCGATTTTCGGCCTTGCATGAAGCATCAAATGTGTTTCCTACTCTATGCACCGTCACGCATTTTCATGCACGTCACTTCGCTATGTTTGTTCTTTCGAACGTTGGGTCCTCGCATTTATATTAAATTGGAATGTTAGGAATGTTGCCAGTCAAAAATGTTTTAACGATGAAAGTGTTTTTTATCGATTTTACCTTTAAAAAAAATAGTTTTGATTGTTGATTGCGTGACTTGTGCTTGTTGTGTTGAATTTGACTGCAGTAAACATAAGTTCGCTTAATTGCACATGGCTCGTTCGCACAAGTTATGGAAAAAATTTATATGTGTACAATGTTTTGTTGGAATATAGGGGACGGACGGGCAAGACGGAGAGGGCGTGGGCAAGAAGAATAGTTGTTCTAGTTCGATATTTGATCGATAGAAAGAGACAGAACTACTGGTGCTCGACTCGTTACACACATACACTTACTGATTAGTAACCACATGTTCTTTGTAAGCAAATTGTTTTTTTGTAAAAACAAAAACACCGGAAGTACCTTGTGTTAGTTTTATTATATGCAGTTTTATTATATCAAAATATGGCTATTTTGATATTTTAGTAGAGTTTGATGTAAATAGACTTGTAAAAAACATATTCATCTTGAGCTTTTGCTTCACCATTTAATTTTGAAGTTAGCTTACATAAATAAAGTACGAGACGGGCAAAATGAATCCTTTACCGTAAGTTGGACAGTGTGGCCCAATGACATATGTATAGGTTAACTGAAATGTATTCCATATCGTGTCGGATAGTTCAAAAGGAGAAAAATAGAGCACCCGTGGCGATACCGCAGACCCCCACCGAGTTCGGGCTATCTGAATTATTATTTTTCGGTTCATCTAGACTCCCATTGGAAAGGTTCCCAATTTAACCCTTTCCCTTTACGAATTTTTCAAAGAAACTGAGTATAAACTTGTTCAGTGTATCCAGGCCGAGGATCATATTTTTGTGACGATTAAGACCTATGTACCTATTCATTTTGCCCGCCCTAGATGGGCAACACGGATAATCAGTCTTTTTTTTTAAAACAAGTATAAATCAAACAAAGATTTTTATTTTAGAATTTTGATCTCAATTACTAATATAACAATATCCAATGATTTTAAATATGAAGTTACGAATAAATATAATAAAAACATATATTTATTTATTTATTTTTAAAATTAACGTACTTTTCTTGCCCGCCTGTCCCCTAGTGATATTTTATTTACTTTATAAAAGTCTTCTTTTTTAAATTCTGACACCAAATATTCTAAATAGACTACTAACGTAGAATTGAAATCGGTGGGTCTCCTTCTCCTGGTATTTTTTAACGGTTTGTCCGCCGAAAAGATTAACATTATAAATAGGGGATGAAAGTTTATATGAAAGTCGGTCATGAATCGAATGCTACTCGTAACTGAAATGTTGCTGACTGAAAATCCCATCGCGCACTCGGATAGTAAAATAAGTACAGGTAGGTTCACTAAAGCTGGCACGAATGGAATGAAGAAAAGTAATATCACCTATCATTGTGTGAGTGCTGTCCTTTGAACCGATTTTCGAATTTCAAACCCAAAACCTGTTATTATTTTACACACTTGTATACTTACGTCCACTCATTCAATCCTTTCGTGCCATCTCTTGTGAATCGACCTGTAGGTAAATGCCCACATATTACGGGATAGGAGAAATAATGAAAATGTAATTATTGATTTAGTTACTCTCTAACATGGTTCAAGTGTCCTGTTTTTATTTACTTTGTAAGTATGCAAATAAGGATGAATAATAATGATTACCTCTTACTGAAATCCTTGAGTCGCGGTATATGCAAATCTCGTTCTAGCGCGCCATTTCTGTTTGCTGGGTTATTGAACCCGGCTCTTCGCCACCCAGCGTCGAAGGACGAGGACATAGGGTCCCTCTCCTGCCGCACCTCGTCCCCTAGGTACCCGGCGCATTCGTCTTCCGGGTCATGCGATGGAACGTTCCTGTAGTCCCCTCGCTTACGACCGTTATCTAAAGGCAGCACTCGCGGAACTTCCACAGTGTTTTTTATATCAGCTTCAATCTTTTCGTAATTGTCATCACGGCGATTTGTAGTTACTATCTGCTCGTTCCACCTATCCGACTGCCGTTTCTTACGAGCCTCATACGCGCACAATCCTATTAAACATGAACTTAAAATTATCACAGCAGACACTGCCATACCAGCCATAAGAGCTCGGCCACCAAATACTTTGCCTTGTGGTTTCTTCTCTATAGTCAAACTTAAGATGGCTTCAGCTTTTCCAGCTCGATTTTCAGCATTGCATGTATACGAACCAGCATCTTGCATGTCAGCTGCTTTAATAGTTAGGTTGCTAGTCTTTCCTTCACTACGTAATATAAAAGATCTACCAGAATTTACATTATTAGAACTAGAATTGGCAAGAAGGCGGCCAGCGCGCACCCAGCGGACTCGCGGAGCTGGAACGCCACTTACTCGACACACTAACGTTATTTCGTCACCCTCCTCACTTTTGTAGTTTTTAGATGCGGCAGAGACTTCTGGCAGACAAGCAAAATCTTCCAGATCAAGGCGGTCCCAAGATTGAGACATGAGCCGTGGGGGCCTTGCACAATCAGACACTACCGTAGCGGGAACATTTCTCTTGATCATCCAATCCCGCAGCGGTCTTAGAGCACACGTACACTCCCACGGATTATTAGCAAGTTCTAAACCCTTTAGTGATCGGAGCGGAGCCAATACAGCCACGTGAAGAACTTGCAATCTATTTCTATCCAGCTCTAAATATTCTAGCGAACCCTCTAGTCCCGTAAAAGCCCGTGCTTCTATTTCGGCAATTTTATTTTCGCTAAGGCTCAGCCTCACTAAGTGGGGCACTGATTTGAAAGCGTCGTCTTTGACTTTTAGTATGGAATTTTTAGTGAGCCTTAATTCTCTGAGTTCGGATATTGAATCAAACGCATGTGACGGTATCGCCTCTAGGCGGTTTCGTGATAGATCGAGCTCTACCAAATTAACGAGTGCTCGGAAGGCGTGCTGGCGTATCGTTTTTACGTGACAAGATGATAAGTAGAGACGCTGAAGATTGAGGAGGTTGGCATCCTTGAATGCGTCGTTTTGTAAGGTTGGTAATTTGTTGTCGGAGAGGTCGAGGAGTTGCGTGGTCGGGTCAAGCCGCGGGGGCACGGCGGAGAGACCGGCGTGGCCGCAAAGCGCGGACTCCTTGCCGCTGCGCCACTTGCACTCGCAGTGGCGCGGGCACTCGGCACCCGCGGCCGACGCCAGCGCCAGCACCAACAGCACCCACATGCCGCGCACCAGCCACTCAGCCCGCGCCGCACCTGACGTCGCCGTCACTAAACGTCATTCCCGAGATGTTGGCCTTCCTGTTAACAAAAATGCATATTTCAAAAGGAGCTATGTTTTAAGACGTAAGTAAAAAAAACCAGCTCTCGAAGAAATAAAGGATATCGTCTACAGATAAAGTCGCAAAACAAATACAAACAACCTTGATAGGAACATGCATGGACTGTGGGACTTGAATATTATACAGGGTGACTGCGGGGTCGTGATACAAATGATCACCTCTGTATTCTACCCACGAATATGAACAACTCTCACTATGGGACCAACACTGAAATCAATCCGCTGATTTATAGAAAAGTTCAATGCGTACTCGACCAAAATGTATGAAACAGCTGATATTTTTTTCCTGATTTCAGAGTTGGTCCCATAGTGAAAGTTGTTCATATTCATGGGTAGAACACAGAGGTGATCATTTGTATCACGACCCCGCAGTCACCCTGTATACGCGTAAGTATCAATACAAAAAATAAAAATAGAGATAGATAAAATAAAAATAGATAGTAAAAATAGAGAAAAAGAATCCCTCGAGTTTTGTTTGGTTACTCCCTATTTTACACTCTCAAAACAAACATTTACGTACCGCAATACAAGCTTAGTAGATAATTATTTTATTCATTTGTAGTTTATACTATTTTATACTTCATATCGCTGAAATGCACAATTTATTTCACAGTTCAAACAATAAATTACTCATTAGCTCAATACATGATTATTAAAAATGTTTATTACTCTTATTACATCTGAAAACAATTGAATCGGCGCTCGCGACCGAAGAACGAATAATACACGTAATCACGTACATAATGAATCAATTTCGATTGTACGGAAAATTTATTCATAAATCCGTACATCGGCTTATGGACATTGCCTAACGATGCGTTGTTCCCGATACGAGGATTCCAATTAGTCCGCTAGCTTTTCCGGCCCCGCTCAGTCTTGTTTGCGAGATCGGATCAAATGGTAGCTTTACTATCTTAACTTTATTTAACGCGCGCAAGAAGGACGGATGTTTTAAATCGTTTTTATCGAAAAAGGTTGGATGTTACTGCTTTTGACAAAATAACAAGTTGATGTTAACAACACAATGTGTTTTAGCGAACGTTATAAGATCGTTTAAATTAATTATGTGTTATAATTATAATATAAAAATACAAATAGAATATAAATTAAATTAACGTATTATCTTTCATCTGTTGTCATTTTACGAGGGAGGGATTGGGATACAATATTGATAGAGCTTACTAAAAAAATATGTTACCTAGATACCTATTACCCTGTTAGGCAATTCTCTTGAATGATTTCCATTTTAATTCGTTGTCAAGACATTAACCAGCAAGCCTAAGTTGCCTCGTGAGAGCATTTAATTTGGTCGCAGGTCTCGGCGAAGAAGCAGCTCATCTAAAGCGGTACCTAACCTAGCGGTATCTCTACCTAAGAGCCTACGAGTTCGCAAGGAAACTTTTGGTTTATCGGCAACACATCGTTGAAGAGTTAAAAAGGGAGGCGTTAAAGAAAATAACACTCCAGGGCTTCTTTCTTTCTCTTGAACAATTTAATCGCTGTCCGTAAGAATCAGTGCAATTTGTCTTTATAATAGTAACGACAAATTGGACTGATTGTTTGATTGATGTCGTTATAGTAGTAGTTTAATATGTAGTTTCCCAAACATGTTTAAACTTTATCATTCCATTTCTGCGGGCAATATTAATAACTCTTATTTAACACATGCAATAGACGCCTAAAAATGATATATTTATCATCTAGTTAAAATAACTGTCTTGTTTCAAACATGCTCGGAAACGTATGCGTTAAATATCACGAAATGAAGAGAAGAAGTTTCTTGTTTATGGCTCCCTACCATTACTTTATACATTACTTGATGGCCTAGGCCAAGAAACCACATTATTGTCCGCTGCTCTAACTTTCTAAATTTGCTTACTAACAAAAAAATGACAAAGGAAATTTATAGGGTTGCAGTGTTGAGAACTTGAGATTGCAAATAAAATGGTGAAATCTTTAACTTGGTAAGTTTTATTACAAATAATGGCTTAGCTTATTTATTTTTAGTAAATTACAAAGAGGACACTTCTAAGCACAAATGTTTACTAAAGTTGCTGAGGGTGTTCCATTGTTTCATATTAATTTTACATACTTCGTGTTTACTTCAGGCTCTTTCTTATAAAATGGTATATAATAATATAATTTTAGAAATAACATAAGCAGTGCACGCCCATTCTCACAGGTCCCAAAGATATAATTGCACTGATTCAGCATTTAAGCAAATTCTCTCTTAAATCAGACTCATGAGAAAATAATCTCATATCCAAAAGAAATACCAATTGCTCCTCCGCTAAAGCATACTAATTTACCTCCATTTTGTATACAAAGGACCCGACTACCTTCATTTATGGGGTAAATTTCCCTTTGAATACATCCCGAGGTTAAATGTCCCAATTATTTACGACCACGCTTTCACACTCCGACCTTCCAAGCTTCGAAGGAAAATGTAAGCGCTTTTTTATTGCGCCTCTTTTAGTGTAACGTTAAAATTAAATTGCACCTATGTGCTCCGCCCGTGCTGGCCTGCCAGCGAACATAATTTCCTCTCTCCTTATATCGACACTATAGGTTGGTAATACAAACACCTAAAATTTAAATAAAATCCAGCTATAAATGTGAAACATTCCGTGGATAATTGAATGTTTGTACGTTTGTCTAAAAACCATGTCACTTGTTCGTGGGCTTAGATTAAATTTGGCGCGCAGACAGTCCTTGTCCAAGAATTGCACAAACTGCTGGACCTAGGAAAATTTAATATTCCCAGAGGAAAAACATAAAAAACTAGAAAGCAATTCTCCGCCGACAAAGTCGTATGTATTTATGTATGTAAACTCTTTATTGCACATAAACAATTAGGTACAAGACATGTTCAGAAAAATGAATGTTCATGTTCAGTCGTTTGCAAAAAAATAAGTATACCTATCAGTAGAAGTCAAAACTTATTTTGTATTAGGCCTTGCAAAGAAAAACCTCGGTTTTTTCAACTAGTTTAAATGTCTGGTATTTTTTCTTCGTAATTTTTTTTTTAATTTTGTAACATTAAATTTAATTTCCTTACACTTTATTTAGGTAGCATTCAATTTAATTTCCTTACACTTTATTTAAACTACTCGACATAATCATTGATATCTCCCCGTTTTCTTTGAAAAGGGATTTATTTTTTCACATGGATTGAAACAACGAAAGTATCTTAATATCAGAGAACAAAACAAAACTTAATACTTAAGATAAATTCCTAATTTTCCGGAGACTTATTTCTGTATTAAAACTTGAATCATCGATTTTAGTTTATTCATCTCCTCTAATCGTGAATATAAACAGTCAATTAGAAATAAATACATACCTGATACGTCAAAAGAAATTATGAAAAGGAATCAATTTCCCCTAAAAAAAGTAAAAATTAGAATAGAACGTGACTTATTGACTAGTTATAAAAAATTTGAAGTGTTCCGTGTTTGGATGAAAGTCATATCATATAACCACCTGTTCACACCTGGATACGTGTAAATTTCGAACATCGCGAGCACGTGCCGGGACACAAAGGAATAACGCGCCGTACAACCACACTGGCTCACGCACGTACGTACGGAACCATTATCTGTAGCCTTACGCACCCGTTTCCTTTTTAACTTATACCCGTACAACATCACATAGGCGCTTAGATTATTTTTTATCAACAAGGACTATCTTTTGACGCTTTACAAATTTTCACATCTGAATTCAAAATGAAAACTCACTTGGTAAATACTTTTGGAAGTTAGAGAACCATAAGGGTTGGTAAAAATATTTGAAATGCACGTAGGATCGGAGCGATCGGAGATAATGACGTGAGCGACACGTCTGTTGGTGCCTGTGATATGTTATACGCCGCGCCTATTCTGTCATTGATATTTCATACATCATTTTACTTAGATTATTGAAGAAGATATAAGAATAATCTTAGAATATGACTTGTTAGATAATTATAAGTAGCAAGGCAAATAATTACTATGGCTATGGTTGCGAGAAACGAATGGATGCTAAAGGAGCAGGACCGGTCCTAGTGGGCAATGGGCGTCTTTCGGCTAAATAAAATCTTTCAGATAATGATGAAATTATTTCTCACCACAACATGTGTTTTGTTCCATTTTGTCGATAATATTTTACCATCCATAATATCTGAGTTAATTTTACTGACAATATCGAAATCAATCTAGTTATCCAATTATACTAAGTGTAAGTGACAGTAAGTGTGTGTAAACTACGCCTACGTTCCGAATTGGCCCATTTTTGCCAAATTAATTATTCTAATTCGTATCCATTCCGATAAGTAATATATTTTCCTATGCAAATGTTGCATTGTCATGCTCTGGATTTACATATTTCCCAATAGCATATTATTTACAAATCATTTACTGGTTGCCTCCTACATAAAAATCACTCAGGTTGACGTGTAAATGACTTTGAACAGATATACGAAGATAAAAATATATAAAAGGGCAGAATCAACTTTCCGGTTCCCCAGCCTTCCCTTCCCCACTACGCACACATACACGCATGCCGAGCGAGGGCAACACGAATGATCCCTCATACTACCTTTATGACAAGTAATCCTCCGAGGTAAGGTAGTGGCAAAAACAACATTTCATTATACTTAGCCACGGTTCTTGCGAGATTTATTACACCGATTGTCGGTGGCTTTTGGATTCATTATTTTTGTGTAAAAAATAACTTGTGTTATGCAGGGTATCTTTTTGACATTTATAATTAAGAGGATATCCCAGCTATTTTATTTAAAATAGGAATCAATATAATTAACAAAAAGCAAGCTTTAAAAACCCGACTGTTGCTAACCAACTTTAAATCGTTATAAATCCTAAATGATCATTCAAAATGAAAAGATATGAATGAAACCTAAAGATGATTTTTAAATACCTTTTGAATGATACCCCACTTGTCATATTTCATCCCCCATCCCCATTGTTCATCGACTTTTTTTTTTCTTTTTTCTATAGGTAGGTATGGCGTCTGGTTGCCGCCATATTTCGAAAACTCCGCCACATTTGCAAAACATTTTAATATTCCTTCCCTTAGCAATCGCCGTATTTATTTAGGCGTTATGTTTATGTTTAAGCTTATTAAAAGTGTTATTCAGCGTCCAAATGTTTTAGAAAAAATAAACTTCAGTGTACCGCACCACCCTTTACGTCCTAGACCTCTATTTCATGTGCGCTTTGCCCGCACAAATTACTCCCGACATACCTTTTTCAGACGAGTTCCTAGATATTATAATAAGCATCTGTGTAATATTGATCCTTTCCATGTTTCTCTTACCAGCCTTAAAAGGTTATTAAAATGTAATTTGTTTTAGTATCCTATATATATTTTGTTTCATAGTATGTTATATTGTCATCTCTAGTGATTCTTCACTTCATTTCCATTGTTAGTTTAAACTTGCGTATTTGTTAATTATGTGTATTCATTAATGAACCTCCAGGTCTTTTTGATACTTATATTCTTTAGTAAAGTGCACTTCTATATCGCATTCGAATATGACTGTATGTGTTCTAAATAAATAAATAAAATTAACTTTGATTTCTGTCATATCTTTAGTGACGCCACAAAGGAACCAACATACATATATAGGCTGATAAAAACATTACCCTCATCCTTCGGCATTCGGGTAAAAATATCATGCTCTTGGCAACGAATACATTACGTTGCTTTCAGTGTCGAACCGCTCGGTCCGTAGGACCCATGGTGCTTATGAGCTTCCAAAACGCTCCATCAAAGAATTGGATGACAAAAGAGGTGGCAGCTTCCTCGCTCAACGTATTAACGCTGCTATTCGCGAGAAAATGATATCAGCAACTTTTGCACTATTCCACGAGGGACTTAGATTATCCTCCTGAGGTTCCTTGTACTAAAGCTAGTACAAAATACGGCCATTCAAATAAAGATCTAGTGCAAATAAAGTAAAGCGTAATTTCTTTTGTTTTTATGACATAAGGTGAAATTGGAAAATTGACTTTATGTCATTCGTAATAGATTCATATTCCATTGACAAATTTCGTTGTATACTGGGCCGTAGGAGGTAAATGTTACTTAGGTTTAATTTCAATTTTTATTTTATTTTAATGTAAAAGTAGTAATCAAGTCTTTATGTTCATAATTGTACGATGTAAACATTATTTGCATGTACCTATGTTACAAAGTATTTCTGGTTCATGCTTCTTTAACATCGAAAAATGTATCTTTTTAATTAAACAATAGCAAACATAAGCAAAGTTATCAACCAAACCTCAAACCATGGGGATCATTGTTGAGAACGGAGTTTCCATTTTATACCAATGGGATCACCTAGTGAACCTAGTGAAGCATCTAAAACCGCATTGTTTGCAATTCGGCTAGTTACTGTCAAGTTAACAATACCTACCATAACGTAAAAACATAGTTTCGATTTTAATAACGTAAGACAAAATGGAATTGAGGACATGGCTTTTTTCAATTTTATCTACATGGATAAAACAAACTATTATTCCATTGTTTTAGGTTTTATAAGCAACTAAAGCTAAACTCCGTTGTAAGATACCAGTGTGTTGAAGCGAGATTACGCAGTACGCATGCATTAAAACTGTGTTACCCATAAACGTCGATGAAGTAATGGTGATGCGTGTAGAAGTGCCACGGTGTCGCGGTTATGAAAACGAAATGTACTGGCACAATATGTAGGTACGATATGTTGATAAAAATAATGCTCTCTAATATTCTCAGAGCATGAAAATATATTCGACGCTAACACGCCTTCAATTGCAGAAACGAGAAGAACTGCTAATAAGTTTTGAAACTAAATCATTTACTACTTTTGGAATTTTGTTGTTGAAAAGAGATCTGTACTGTTTTTTAACGACTTATTTTTTTAACAAATACAACATTTTAAAGAGTAACTTTCCAGACACGGTTGGGATTTTTCGATTGAAAAAATATAGCTGTTTTATTATAACAAATAAAAAGTTGAAAAACTAAAATTTGACAGCGACTGACAGTGACTGCTAGAAAGTCGCAGTCTTTTAATTTTCATAAAGTCAGACACAAATAATTGTGTGTACACAATTATTGAGAAATCGTATTTATGACACCCCATTTATTAACATCGGATTAATGAATGTAGGTCAAACGCTAGAGCGGAGCATCTAACTTTTGATCACATACACACACGACATATCGTTTCGCGTAGTTTGACAAAGAGGATTCAAATCCAACTGTTAATGTTAATGTTAAAAGATATGTTAGGTCACTTCAATAGAAATAAACTGCTTAACAGTAATCAGTTCGGCTTCACCAGAGGACGATCCACAACTGATGCAGCATCTGTACTCATTAAATATATATACAATATTTGGGAGAAATCCTGTGATGCAATAGGAATTTTTTGTGACCTTTCCAAAGCTTTCGATTGCGTAGATCATGCGACTCTTATATTAAAATTAGAACATTATGGTCTGTCAAATAATTCTCTAAATCTTATGTCTTCATATCTTAGCGATAGAACACAAACGGTTGTTGTAAACCAAACACAGTCCATTGGAGCAACTGTTAAATTAGGTGTGCCTCAGGGCTCTATATTAGGTCCTTTCTTATTTCTGGTCTATATAAATGACTTACCACCCACGGTAGATAACCTTTGTGATATTGTGCTATTTGCTGATGATACTTCATTAATTTTCAAGGTGGACCGAAAATCCGTCGATTACAGTAGGATAAACGCCACGCTGGTTAAAGTACTTAATTGGTTTACTATTAACAATTTGCTACTTAACGCTAAGAAAACTAAATGTGTTAGGTTCGTTTTGCCTAATGTTAGACCGGTAAAATCTAGTATATTTCTAAATGATGAGTGTTTGGAGATGGTGGACAAGGCGCTTTTCTTAGGGATAACTATAGACAAAAACTTGCAATGGAGTCCCCATATAGCAGTACTAGCAGGTAAATTAAGTTCGGCAGCTTATGCTGTTAGGAAAATCAGGCAACTTACCAATGTTGAGACAGCTCGCTTAGTTTATTATAGTTATTTTCATAGTGTTATGTCGTACGGTATTCTGGTTTGGGGAAAAGCTGCTGACATACAGACTATATTCGTGTTACAAAAAAGAGCCATTCGTTCCATATATAACCTAAACTCCCGTGATTCCTTAAGATTACTATTTAAAGAAATTAGTATTTTGACAGTAGCGTCACAATTTATTTATGAGAATATTATTTATGTCATTAAAAATCAAGACTCTTTTGTTAAGAATTGTGATATACATAATTTGAATACAAGAAATAAAAATAAAATTGCTATTAAAAAATTTCGTGTCCGTAAGGTATATAAATCATTTGTTGGTCAATGCATTCATTTCTATAATAAATTACCTGACGAAGTTTTAAAGTTATCATTTCCAGCACTTAAAAATTACTTGAAAAAGTCGTTGATGTCGAAAGCTTATTATAGGGTCGAGGACTATCTAACAGATAAAAATGCTTGGCCTAAATTAAACACCTAAATAACTTAGTAATAGCTTAGTCAGGAAAATATCTAAACATTGTAGGTATAATTATTGTCTAGGGGACACGGTTTCTGTAGGAGAATGTATCAAAACTATGTGGTTGTTTTGCACCGTCATGGGTAAGTATATGTATACTATTATTATTACAATTTAAGAGTTCATCTGAACATACTGAGTTTTGACACATTTTCCTGCTCAACTACGCATGATATATATATTTTAATGTTAAATTCATTGTTTTATATAATGCTAGGTTAAGTTCTATAATTGTACAAGTAATTTTTTAAAAAAACGACTGACTGTTGAGTTTCTTGCGGCGTTTCTTCTCAGCAGTGGTCTCTTGCGAAGCGCTGGTAGATTTTTGACGTGTAAAAGTGCCCGTGCGGCCTACTTACTGAATAAACATCTTTTATCTTTTATCTTTTTTAACTGATAGAGAGCTTATGAGATATAGATTTGTGAGTAATCATATGAATATTGACTTGTGTTTTTGTAAGATACATTCGTTATCTATCTTCCTTGTTCAATTAGCTTCATCACTGAGAAAGCAAAATAAATGCCAAGTTTCCCGACAAAGTATATGTCGTATGATTAGCAGAGGTCGGAATAGGTAGTGCTTATTAACCTAAACTTGACTCATGTTCATTCATGCGCGAGTGAGATGGGAATACGTTATTGATTGAAGATGCAACAAGTTTAGGTTAATAAGCACTACCTATTCCGACCTCTGATGATTAGTGACTACATTTGTTCACTAATTGACAGGCTAGGTACACATTCTACGTTGTCAATGTGAGCATACAGTATATATACAGTATAAATGAAAAAATGCTACATTAAATGTCCATTAAGGTCTTTTTATACCGCCGAGTCCCCAACGTGATGGATGATAGACGTCTTAATTTCCCAACTCACCTCAAATTCTCATTATCCCCGGCTTGAGAGCGCTCCGCTGAATCTGTAACCAAAAAACATAAGCTTATAATTTCGCTGTAACAAAGGAATAACGAATAAAGCATACTTTCATTGTTGAGAACGGAGTTTCCATTTTATACCAATGGCTTTATATTATAATCTTTAAACTTTGACGCAAATAAGGTGGCGTCTCAAGTAAAATGTTATACACTCAGCATAATAGAAATGAGACCCTCGTCCGGAGTGAAATATATAAAGTAGTACAAGGGAAGCGAAATCATAATAGACTTTCTTGGCAGAGGTAGTGGATTGCGCGGATTTGCCACGGTCAGGCGGGGCCCGTTTCTATTTCGTAACCCGCCATGTCACAAACAATACTGCTGACTTGGAAAAACTAAACAAAATCGGACGAGCGTACGCCGCGTACGTGCTTGAACATAACAAAAGTAATGAAAAATATATTACACGGTAAACACGACGTTCCTTGTTTGTAAACTTTTAATTAAAACGTAATTAACGGCGTTTGATTATAATGACTTTGACGTCGACGTCGTATTACCCACAGTTATTTATGTTTATTGACATAAAAGGGATTGTAATCAACTGAAAATAATGAGTATACAACTTAATATTTGCTCTGCTTTGATGCTGAAAAGTTTAATGGAACGGGAGAGTACATCTCATCCCTAACCCTATTTAAAAACCGTTTCGTTTTTGTTGTTAAATCACAAATGTGTTTATCATACCTAAGTAGGTAAAAGAAAAAGTTGAATCGAAAACTGATATTTTTATTTTCCTTTGCCGTGCCATAAGCCTCATTACTCGTATTGCCAACGTCAGGGACGTTATGGTGGCTCGTATGTTGATAGACTAGCTTAGATCTATTCCAAAACATAACTTATGGTCATACGTATGAGTAAATAAAATAATAAATATCAGTGGGCAGTCTCACACAAATTGACCTATTCCCAAACTAAGCTCTAGGCTTGTGCTATGGGTACCTACTAGACAACGATAAATAGAACAGGGTATGTCTAACTTTTTACATTCGGATCAAAGCGTGCGCCGTCAGCGAACGTATAAGTGTAGTAGGAATTCATGGATTAGAAACACTAAACTAGGTACAGATTAATTACCGAAACGGTTGAAAAAATGTGGTCCGAAATATGTCGAGTAAAAGCGATCTGACAAATGCATAAAAAAAATTACTGATACTAATTTGAGTGAAAATTGATTTTGTTTATTTATTATCAATTATTATTGACCCTGGCACTTACACACTAGTCAGAAACTGATAGATGTTTTATCGACGCTTATCTACGTCGATAAACATGTAAACATAAAACATGAGCAGAAGTTAAACAAGTTTTCAAAATTATGACATACATATGCATACATAGAATTTTGAATTATAGGCTAAAAATAAAAATAGCTGGTTTTAATCGTAACAGCTTCAAGTTAGAAAGGCCTATACATAAGCCTCATCTTGGTACCCATCGCTTTGCCTCAATAAAATTTATCTCAACTCGATCGTACGTTTAAATAATACTAAGTAAATAACGTACTCCGGCGCCAACTCGTCTCGGTTTAAACACGTGTCCTGTATAAATAATAGGTACCCTTTAAACATATAAACATCATTAACCGCATTACTTACTTTTCAGTTGTCATCATAAGTTTAATTAGATTTGTACATATAGCATTACGTTCTTTAGAAAACACAACAGCTAGGGTGCGGCTCTACTGAGGCGGAGACGAGCGGAGTGGAGCGGAGCTGTGCCAATATTAACAAATAGAAGACGCATGCGGTCACGTCGAGCGCGCCTTGCGCACGTTAGTTTATATTCTATTGGTTAATATTGGCACAGCTCCGCTCCGCTCCGCTCCGCCTCAGTGGAGCCGCACCCTTAATTTGTGAAATAGATACCTACGCATATTGTGATAAATAATGTAAGTTACGGCGTTATTACATTTTATCATTGATCATAAACTATCTCCGATTGAGTCAAGTATTATTTGGGTCTGATGATAGGTAGTACACAGCATGAATAGCGATTTGGATCGTGTTCGGCGGCTCAGAGACCAGCATAACGGCGCCGTAACACGCTGTTATCCTGTGCCCATTGTGCTCGAGGTCTAAGCCAGTCTTAGACTTGGCTATTGTGATTGTCTTCTGAAATTGAAATAAAAATAATAGAGCCAGCTAATACACCTTTAAAGATCGAATTTCGGGCTGAGGGAAGATAAGTTAAAAGAAAAATAAGTTCCCATTGATCACACACATATTTTATATTTACACTTTAAGCTTGTCAATCAGATAATAATATCATCTAGTGCGCAATCTAAAAGCATGCATCAACTAACTGTTTTCTTAAACTTTGGCCGCAATACCGTTGCAAAGATTTAATAAACAAAATAACACGGCATATAATAAGAGAAGTTTTAATCGGCTTCGTGACACTATTATTGTGTCATATGCAAAATAAGTTTTAGCTCACTATAAAAGGAACGGGAGATCGTTCACAGAAGGACTCTTAAACAAGTTTTATGTTCGAGTTGTGGAATAATCAAATTTAAATTTACATTGTACCGTATCGTTATTAAAGTTTTCCGAGTTTACGATATTTTTACTGCGTCTATCGTCCAGTGTGCCGATTTACGAGCAAAGCCGTCGACCAACACACAGAAGCAACTTTACAACACGAGGATCTAAAACTGTTTGTGCTTTCTCTGTCACAAGACTTCGTCCCGGCTCGCCAAAGAGTGGGACAACACTAACAAAGTTCCACCATTCATTTTTGTGATGGCTTTCCTGATTTCGCTAACGGCCCACGGTATTTATTTTCCATCCAGAAAATCCTCAAACTGGTCTACCCTTGTTTTAAATTTATAACTGTTCGTTTTCTTAGTAAAATGAATTGTAGAAACACTAATGTACCTACGCAACTGAATTCGTCGTGAGTACCTAAGTACCTAAACAAAACATACAGTCGAATTCAACATTGCATTGCATTATTTAACCCAATAGCCGAAAATAAATACGTGTACAAAAATAAAACATGTATTAAACAATCGCTTACCTTTTTAATAAGTATATGAGCTGTGAAATTCGAGAAAGGAATGGAAAATTTGACACATTTCCTTGAGATTTTAACCATTAGTAACGTTTTTTGACCATTAGTTAGTTTAACTACCGATCAAACAACAGGCCATTCATGACACACCAAGGCTTAATTACTTTACCAAATACGCGTTCTATACGCATTCAATGCTTATTCTAGAAAACGTAATGCCTGAAGACCAATGAAGCAGTACCAATAGAAGAAGTATACATGTTTTCGGCTAGATTTAGGTTCGTGCAAAGTCAAGGCTAACTTCTTCTATGTTTTTAGTCATAATGCCCTTTGTTACCTGATTTTTATGCCAGTTAAAGTAAGTAAGTAAGTAGTTTTGTTTTTAGTGGCGACATTTGCGTGTGGAATGGCGGGGGCCGACACGCGATCGCGTGACCGCGGAACTAGAGGCAAGGAAAAATTCACTTTCCTGCACTTACACGTAATAATGTACACGGATTGTTGGAGCCCAATCTCTGGTCCTCGTTGGTTTATAATTATACCTACAATCAAATAAAGAAAAGGTCAAGTAAAAGTTGGGCTCAAGGCGCTGGGGGTTCCGTAGATCTAAAAGTTTCAAAGTTTTCAACTAAGAAATTTACTTGTTCTTAGTTGTGTTTTTCCTCATATAAGTAGATAATATGCATTCAGCGTGGTCGTGACAGCCAATTATGTGGTTTCTTTAATCACACAGAAGGGTGCCTAATCGTAGTTTGATGTGGTAACGCACATAATTACTCAATTAATTATGTACTATTAATTAATTGCATCAAATTTTCGCAGTCATTATGCATCAGCATTCACCTGGAGTGTTCCATAGGTGTAATTCGGTGTGAAGATATAAAAACTGGAAAAAAAAATCCAGCATGGTGTCATTCTGTCCTACAGTCTTGTTATCGCAAGTGTCTACGGTATCTGTCTGTCTGCCCAAATTTAACAATAATTTCTCCATTTTATTAGGTCTTATAGTAAAAGCATCGAAAAACAATCCATCGTTAATAAAAGCATTATGCATTTATAGTCCCTCAAACAATAGTAAAATTAATTCGAGGTTTCAGGCTTTTTTCCAGAAAAATCTATTTTAAATATCAAATTAGATGAGTCCGCTGCTAAGAAGAAGCGCTGCCAGAAACTCAACAGTCAGTCGGTTAGTAGGTACTAGGTCTGTATTATTTATCATTTTTGAAGTACCTAGCGTTAATTCTGCATAATGGTAGGGAACCCTTGATGCGGGAGTCTGGCTTACACGTAAACCGGTATTTTATTATAATAAAGGAACAATATCAAAGGATCGGGAAAGACCATTTCTCCTCGTAAATACAGTCGCAGTAAATTTTATACGATTCAGCATAATTGCAATGCATTTATTTTCAGAAAAATACTTAATTCCTGTGCAAAATGCGACACCGGGCTAAAAGCAGTGGTGTACAGTTATACTGCTATCTGAATTATTCCAGGACCAAATTTTCCAAGCTGCGGCGTTAAAACAGAAATGCACTAAATGTTTTGCGTAGTTTCCTGATCGCAGGCCGCTGGCTCTCAGCGCGTCGAAAGTGATGGGGCTAAACGGAACACATAAGTGTAAGAGCATTCTTTTTGTGTAATTTTATTCGTAGTTTTTTAACCAATTAGTTATCTTAAGATGTTTTGGTATTTAAAAAAACCGGCCAAGTGCGAGTCGGACTCGCGCACAAAGGGTTCCATACCATTATCTACGAACGTTTGTTGTATGGGAGCCCCAATTAAATATTTATTTTATTCTGTTTTTAGTATTTTTTGATATAACAGCAACAGAAATACATCATCTGTGAAAATTTCACGGTTCATGAGATACAGCCTGGTGACAGACAGACAGACAGTGGAGTCTTAGTAATAGAGTCCCGTTTTTACCCTTTGGGTACTGAAATCCAAAAACTAACCAGATGGCGTAGCCAAGAAGCGAACACTATGTAACTTTTTTCTCTTCTATCACTCAAAATGTATGGGGTGACGTACTTGAATACGTTACGATAAACCACGTGGTCAACAGTCATCCCATACATTTTGAGCCATAGAAAAGAAAAACTTTAGTAGCGTTTGCATCTTGGCTACGGCCACAGAGACAATTAACTCGTTTCTTTTAAATTTTGTGCATGAAAATGACACTATGGAACGACTTTATCGTCGCTAACCGGCTCACGAGTGAGGCCGTAAGAATAAAAATATCCTACAAAACTTAAGAGACGAGAGAGTGACTATCTTACATTATAGGTTGAAAGTTACTTTTTCGGTGTCTCAGCTTTATTCACTACCTGAAATAATTATTTAAATACTATAACTAAGTTTTCCAAATTTCAGGTCAATAGCTTTACCTGTTACAAATAACAAAAATGACAGAGCGACGGATATTCGGACAGACGGATAACAAACTTACTACGTAAATATCGACAAAATTAATAATATACAAGGTGAATTTAATAGAAGATAACATTGGAAAATTTAATAAAAAATGGCCACTTGATTAATATAAACGAGTATTTATTGCAACTAGAAGTATGTTAGACGAAAAACATAGTTACGTAAAATTGACCCTCGCTCGCTACAAAGTTAGCCATCCCGGGTTTGATTCCTGGTAAAGGCAAATATTTCTGCAATGAGGGCAGGAATTTGATCCTGACTCTTGGATGTTTTCCATGTATTTAATATGTATTTCTTATTAATGGTTATCGTTGATGGCTTGTACCTATACCATTGGCAAACAACTGAGTTTGGGACGAGGTCAAATTGTGTAAAATTAGGTATCCTCTGATAATTCTGATATTATATATTTCGTTTATTTATTTATGTCCCATAAACACGGCACTGCTTATATTACACGAGGTAGCTTAATACCTACTTATAGCTAACTACGACATTTCCAGTATTTACCGTATACCTACTCGTATTTTAACGACACGATTCTCTATTAAGTGAAAAGAAGCAGTAATTTATTTCTTGTTGTTACTCTGAATTGGTGCTATCGTTATACATGAGTATACCTAAGTCAGTTTTAAAGTTAGATTACAAAATACATGCCTTTGCGGGCATTAATAATTGCGGAATGCCATTACAAAAACTGCTAAAACTAAAACAACTCGCATAATTGAGACAAAGACATTTCTCGAGTTGTCTGCAGCAAACTTTTTAATTTGAGTCAAAAACAATCTCGCGGAAAGTGCCCGCCTGCCGAACTTGCGTCTGTCACGAAACTTCAGTGCCGTCTTAGAGCCCTCGTTAAGCTCAAGCAAGTAAAGAAATCGCCTTCAAAAGAAACGCGTAATTTTGTGTAATTTCTAAAAGAAATATGACCAAGAAGATGAGTATAATTATTCGGGTGTATGTTTGTATGTATCCATGTCTGTTTCCTTGTGATCTCGTTTATTTTTATTGCTTTTATTGATTGTTTTACCTCACCAGGGTTCATGTTAGTCCATATTCATGCTCTTTTACCGACTTGTCGAGTTTTTTACCTCTACAGTCCCACCATACAACGGAATATGAGCCTATTGTGAATACCATAGAGTCAATTTTCTAATTCGATTGTTAGTCATAGAAACAAAGGAAAATCTACTTTATTTCCTTTACAATGGATCTTTATTCCATTGGCTGTATTATGTAAAAAAAATTGTACGCGGGGCCTGACATATTATACAGTTTGCAATTAAATATTTAAAGAAAAACACTCAGTTGGGTTTGCATCATGCCATTCATTGCTAAGAATTTGTAGATCAGTGTGGATAAATGTGGATAAAACATCTGTCACTTTCTGACAAATTCGTAAGTGCGAGAGAGACGGACGCTCTATTCATATTTATCCACCGCAATAATTGCGACCATTATATGGGGACTTGGGAGTCTTACACTGAGGGAGTTAACGTCTTGCTTACTCGAGGTAATTCTGACAATGATATTTGTATTAGGCAAGCCTCCGTTTTAATGGATCATGTTAAAATAAAATTAATTAATTTAGTACCAATTAAATTCGTTTCTCACAGAAGCTAATGATATATTATGTTGGTGTTGCATAATGCTTTTTAAATAAGACAACTTGCCAGTAATGTATGTAATGTAAAGTAAAATAAGACAAGTTCTTCGAAAAACTAACACCAAAGCACTGTTTTAAATATCTTTCTACCTCAAATAAACCCAATTCTATAATTATCCGTCACAACTTTTTCTTAGGCCAAAGCTACTATGGAGACCTGGCATCCTTTAGAGAACATTGAACATTCAAAGCAGCGGATTCGGTGCTGCGCTTTCGAGGCCGAACTATGCTATACTATACTATGCCGAGCTCGAATCGTGTCGTCAGCTCATAACTATTATGTATTCAATTTATTTAATCACTTTCTATTAGTTTCAAGGAATTCGACATATTATATTACGTTTACCTATTAGCGTCACTTTTAACCACGTTACCATGTAAACAAAGCTAGTTTTTTTTGCATAGGTACCTTCTTATGCCATTTTTATGCTTACACAACTTTGAGTGTGATAAGACGGAGGATAGCCGTAGGTTCATCAAGTTTGGACTAGTTTATCTTGTCTTTGAATAGTGAGTAGTAGTGAGAGTAGTGCTGATATTTATATCAGTGACACAACTAAATTATAAAGACAATCCTCTAAGCACTAAGTACAAAACGAAAATGAAATTCTTAGAATTTAAAAAAACAGCCAAGTGCGAGTTGAACTCGCGTGGAGAGGGTTCCGTACATAGGTACATTTTTTTTATAGAATTATTGTAGGTTTTATTGTTATCTACAAGCAATGAACTATATTTTGTATTTGTTTTAAAAATTTTGGCTCAGTAGTTTCGGAGATCAGGGGGGAATGAATGGTCAATTTTCGTCTTCTTTCATGAATAAAATCAAAACTATTTATTTCACAATAATAACAAAAATATATTTGAGATTATGTTGTACTGCGAATAACTAAACTATTTCACTTATTCTTGAACTTCTACGACGAGTGTTCATTTGATGTAGCAAGTCTTTAACTTTTCAACAAGTACTCCCACAAAGTAACTGACATCAAAAGGAGCTATCTCGTAGTGATTTTTAATGGCGCGCGTAACAAACTGTAACTAAAAAACCACTGAGGGCCCTGCCAAGATGCATTGCGCTAGCTAGCGTTTCTATTCGTTTCATTTTTAAACCAATTGCGTCACTGGTAGATCACGTGACTTTTCGTATCACTTCATCTACCAGTGACGCGATTGGTTTAAAAAGGAATCGAATAGAAACGCTACTTAGCGCAATGCATCTTGGCAAGGCCCTCTGGCCCATTTAAATCGATAGTCTTGGAGTAACTTTAGCTCTAACTGGGATTTTTATTCGGCACGGTACAGTCACCAGCAGTAATGGTATCTATTATTCAACATTGCGCTTAAAAATATCTGATACGCTTTTAACCCCTAGTAATAAAAACGTTTTAGATAGGTACTTTTGAATATTCAGCCCAATGTTGAATATTGCTGGCGACTGATGCACACATCGCCGGTATGTAAATCCGGACTTATTTCATCTAAAGTCGCCAATAAATCCATGATAAAAAGAAAAATATATATCTAACACGAAATTTATGAAATTGACGGACACGCCATGGTTTATTTAAAAAAAACTCCTATAAGATATACTGTCTTGTTAGAAGGTGTATAGAAGAACGAAAAACTTTAAGAGTATTTCCTTTTTCTCGGTCTCGTGCTAAACGAAAACTTTTCAAATTTATTGGGATATTATTACACATAAACGTATACAATGCCGTCCTTCAAATTTGCGTAACAGATAATGAAAAAAGTTTACACTGGTCGGAAGCTTTATTATGATTACGATTCCTTGGGGTTGTAAATATGCCTTTAGTATTTATGATTTAAAGCTTAATTCAGATTTATAGATACATTCATTCTTTTATCCGATTTTCGGGTCTTCTAAAAACAATTTGTCGGCGTAATCCGTATGCTTATAAACTCAAACTGGTCAAATACCAGTCAGACTCACGCACTAAGACTACCGTAGTCTGTACCTTCACATACTTAGTATGAACACTCATTAAATAGTTAACAATACTACGTACGTACTTAACTAAAAATACGAGTAGATACTCAACCAAGCAAGCCACAACAGCGAACCATAGCAGGATGGGTCTACACTGAAATGGTTATTAAAACTATGTGGACTAAACTATCATTCAACTTAAGCCACCAGGAAATAGTCTATACATAATTGCATGAGTTTTCTTGTATAGAAACGTCTTTTTCTTATTAATATGCTTTGCTTTCGTTCAAAAGAGGCAGCCCTTTCTAAAATGGTAGGAGGTAGGATGGATGACGGACGATGGATAGATGGATATCCCGGATGGCACTCGGGCGGTGTAGGCTTAGAAGTAGCGTCCCTTTGACACCCTTTAGGTACAGGGCCCTAAACAGATCTTCTCTCCATTTACATGGTGTTTCATTATATAAATAATTTAATAGAGCAGCACCGCGCCGAAATTGATCCGTGAATGTCAAAACAGTAGCGTTTAAAAGTACTTGGCGCGGTCCGCTGGATTTCCAAATGGACGGAAAGCCAGCGCGACGCGCCACCGCGCAATCCGAATGGAACTATCGTGAATGTTGAAATTCAACGTTCGAACACGCCACGCCTCCGCGCCGAGCCAAATGGCGTCGTCGTGAATGCGTTCTTAGGCTACCATTTTCTAATCAGTCTGCTCCTTAATTTCGCACCGTTGAGGTGTGGCGTGCCGCGCCCGTCAATGTGGTCAAAATATGACGCCCATCCAGTTGTATACAATTCATCTGTCGTCGAGACAAACGGCGCGTCCGTAAATGCCCAACTTAAGCCGCTAATTTTAATACGAGAATTAAAAAGCACCCAAAAGATATATTTTTAACTTAAAAAGAATGTTTCATTATAATTGTATTATTGCATGACGGTTAATAAAATTTGAATCGAGCAAATTGAATCTTGAACGGCCTTAGTGGCCGCATTTCACCAAACTGGAATAAGACTTAGTCCGAACTTAGTCTGTACAAATTGGGCGTTTAATCTAAGTACAAGACCTTATTCCAGTTTGGTCGAAAGCAACCTAAGGTCTGTTCATCCTTACTTGTCTTATATAGTAAACAACTTTCTAACCTAAAAATGAAACTTTTTTGGCTGAAACAGCTCTTTTATCGTAAATAAAGTAGGCCGAGTTAACATTTTGGACATCACTTGGCCAATGTATTGTCTTTATTGCTTTATTTTGTTTAAAATAGTTTTAGCCAAAAAAGGTTCATTTTGAGGTCAGAAAGTTGTTTACTATATAAGGCAAGTACCTAAGGATGAACCAACCTTAAATATTATGGATAAACCACATGCCTAGCTATTAGTCGACTACGAGTAAAGATCGATTATTCGAAACCCCAAAATAATTATACACGTAACTCGGGACAAAGCTAGACTTCAGCTTCCCAAATTTGAGCCGACATTAGCGCCTGTCATCGAAAGGCACCCGAATTTATAATGTTGGGACATCAATATGAGCTTCAGACTGTTTAATAATACCATTGATATACAACACCCCTATGACGGATTTCATTAGTAACTAGATTAAATTTGTTAATGTTAATGTGGTTTATAGGGTAGGTACGGTCACGAGCGTTAATTTTGGACCCATTTCAAGAAAAATATGCTTGAAGTCGTCAATGACATTAAAGATGTCGGGTCTTTGAAACTTTGAGGAAACTCTACCTCATTGTTGTAGAATGTCAGATTGACTTTGGACCTACTAAATAAAATCTCGTGACTGTACATACTCGTATTTGAATCCCGAATGTTAATATATCTTAACTTAAAATATCGAAGTCCGAAACATTGAAAGTTGAAATATCGAACGGTTAGTATGCCGATGGTTGAAATATCGAACGTAAGTACTTGTTTGGTATGTAATCAAAATATGGAAAGTTGGTTCATCTAAAGTTAAAATATCGATGTCCAAAACATCGAAAGTTACAAAATCGAACGGTCGACTTATCTACAAGCGTATTAATCTACGTCACTAATAAACACTGGTAAACATATTAGCCTGATTGCACAAAATGTAGTTACAGAATTAACAACAAGTTTTCTTTCTTCGTTCGTTCGTTCGAACTACCCCACTCTGAGAATGAAGGCATGAGATATATATTTCGATATCGTAACACAAAGTTCAAGTATCTGTAGATATTTTGATTATTCGATATTTTACCCGTGTGACATTTTAATCGTCGGCATTTCAGACATAGATACGAGTACTATGACTGTAGATGATTTGACCGTTCGATATTGTAACTTGACATATTTTGGACATCGATATTTTAACTTGATATATGTTAACTTTAGATACTCAAATATGTACCCGGTTAATAGACGCACTAGCTTGTGCCCGCGATTTCGTTTGTGTTGACTTCAGAATTTGGTCTTACCTGGATAAATAATAAGTTTGTGCTAACCGAACCGAGAACCAAATGTAAAGCTTATAATTGCGCTGTATAGGGAAAATCGCTTGAACACCCAGTGAGTTTGACCACACCAAGGCAACAATTCGATACCGAGTTTTAAATCAGAGCTAGCGCCATCTACTCGTAGTTCGAATATGGAGAACTAAAAGTGTCTTTCTTCAGTAAATTTTGTGTACGCATACATGAATGAATACAAACTGGAAGGATTTCAAAATGACAAACGTAAACCGAAATAAAAACACACTACCCTAACCTATGAGTGCCAAGGTTCATCCCGATCCGTTCAGTGTTTGAAGTGTGATTAAGTAACAAACATCGAAACATCCAAACTTACTCATTTATAATATTAGTAAGATTAAGATAGTAAGATAAGATTGGATTAAAACGAATCAGTGGAATATTAATGATCAAATATCAGAGAGGTAAATGCATGTCATACTACTTTGCTCTGCTTCCACAGACAATGTTGTCTAATGCGGATACAAATTAAAGCTGGAAAAGACTTGCCGAGACTAATATAGTAGAATACTTAGTGTCTATCTTCACACACAGTCAAAAAGTTAAAATTGACAAACATATTTGCTATGTGCTATGACTAAATCCGCAATAAATATGCGTTTTTATTATAATCGCTTTGGACAGTTGTATTAAAACTCGATTATTATGTCTATTTAATCGCAAACTCGACGGCGCGGTTAATACGCTATAAGGTCTCTAAACATAAGCATCTACAGGGTGGTTGATTTAAATCTCATTGCGCCCCCGATGGCTCCATCAGCCCCTGTTGATTCAGGCGTGGAGGAAGCGGTACGGTAATGTCAATATTTTTTTACCGCTCTAACAAAGTTACGCCTTGCGTATATTACTGGTTGCTTTCTGTTTAACTAATAAAAACGCTGATTCATGTTACAATTTATTTGTATAGCTGGGAAATTTGGTTCACAATACAAATTCCCTTCCGTTTCAAACTTTAAGTGAAAACAAAAACCAAAGTTTCATAATCAATTTGACATGTTATTAATCTCTAATAATATCTGAGTAAAAATATTGTGACTGACTAATTAAACAACAATAATGAACACTTTGTTTTAATTCATGGCACTAATTAATAAACGGGTTGTTACGCGGTTTGATTAATTAATAGGGTTTCTTACAAATATGAAAAAACGGAACCCTTATAGGATCACTCGTGCGTCTGTCTGTACGTCAGTCTATCACAGCTAATTTTGCTCCGAAACTACTGGACAAAATCAGGTGAAATTTGGTAGGATGGTGCAATCCTATGACCCATACACAGATGTGCAAAGTATATATATTTTTTTTTTAATATAAGGGTCATTTTTGTGGGACAAATTAGGAAATAAAAACGAAATTGCGGGCCTTATTCATTATCATATATTAAATGAAAGGGCTCGTTATGAAGATCTCAAATATGTTTTTGTTATTATTGTAAAATAAATAGTTTTGATTTTATTCATGAAAGAAGACGAAAATTTACAAAAATTGATCGGGGGGAGGGGGGCCTGATCTCCGAAATTAGAGAGTCAAAATTTAAAAAAAAAATACAAAATATAGTTCATTGTTTGTAGATTACAGGAAAACCTATAAGAATTCTATCAAAAAACAATTTTAAAAAAAATTGTATGTACGGAACCTTCTCCACGCGAGTTCAACTCGCACTTGGCCGGTTTTTTTAGTTTAAAATATATTAATAACGAAAATTTTAAATAGCTAATTTGAAAATCCGTGAACAAATTTGATAACGAAAATAACGTTTTAAAATCGCTTATGGAAATAAACTATGACTATGGGTAGTCGGTATAAGTCAATAGGCAATTAACTAAATGGAAATAAACGAAAACCCTATATTCTTCAATATCTTTATAATTTAATTAGTCAGCATTGTTTTATTTGTTGACATTTAGTTATATCTACCTACTCGGACATACTGTACACTAGTAGTATACACTAAATCAACATAATTTTCAATCGGCCGGCGCAGCGTAGGTACAAGCAAAGCTAATAAAAATATCTGCAAGAATACTCTTTCTCGTCGAGAGCTCTTTTCGTTGGAGATATTTACCGACTACGGGGTGCGGTTTGTCAGGATAGTCTAAGAGCCCACGACACTAAACCTAGTTCGATAAGACTACCCGATGATAATATATACATGGTGCCTCCAACCTTGGGGCTTTAAATGCATGGATCTTTTTCACTCTTGAAACTGAACTTCTTTTGTTCTGTAAATTGTTGAAAATATGCCCAACTTTAATTTTAAATTTTTCATACAAGTTAAATGTAATTTTCAATGTACGCGATCCAATTCTCCATTTTCCTTTAGCCCTCGTACCAAGGACATGTCACCCCCGTACCATGAGAGAGTGATTATATGGCCATGATTTAATACACTGATTTTACAATTAGAATTTAACTGATTCCTCGTGTGGTTGCCGAGTTAGAATAGTACCACTCCATGTCTTCCCGTGGATGACGTAAGAGACGACTAAGGGAATAAAGGCTTGTAGTACTGTTACGTGATGGGCTTGCAACCTGTCACTAATACGCTGGTAAACATCTTAGCCTAATTCTGCAAATTGCGGTTATAGAATTATCAACAAGTTTTTAGAGATGTTTGTAATTCTGTAGCTCTGCCTACCCCACTCTGGGAACGAAAGCGTGAGATTATAAGTATGTATGTAATTTAACTGATGTTAAATGATGATGTGTGATTGTTGTGTTAATTGATATTAGTTATCTAAACTTAAGTTGTTTCTAATCTTGCAGAACAAAAGTAGTTCACTTTAGCGAGTATGTAGAATCGATCGTTGCATTTAAAACCCCAAGGTCAGAGGCATCCTGTATATAATTAGTCACGTCATTAATAGGGGAACACGAAATGGCGACGCTGCAATGCAAAAAACCTGGCTGCGCGGAGGCCGACCTTCAATCGCTGCAGCAACCACTTTCTCCGGCTGTTTGGAAAATGCAGCAGTGGTTTTTCTTACACAGAAATTGATGATCTTTCAGATGAGCTTTGGTTTTCTGAGGAGATCGATCATACTTACTAGATACTTAAGTACTAGGCATCGTATTATAATGCTGTTGCCACTGATTAGGCCAGTCAGGTTTGCAGCACTGCATTGTCGTATAGTCCTACCCCTCCGAGGAACAAACGAAACTTGGGAGTCTTATTATACTAGATATCGGACCTTTGCCAGGTTTTTCGCATTGCAGCATTGCCATTTTGTGTTCCCCCATTAATGACGAGACTAATTATATATTTATATAATCTGGTAGTCTTATCGAACTAGGTTTAGTGTCGTGGGCTCCCCTACTAGGAGATTCGCACGCGGTAATCCAGCTGCGAGTGGGTTAGGTAGGGCTCTTGTCCACTTTCTTTGTTTTGATGTATATAGTTGGCTCGCCGCGCTCGGAGGATGTCCTTTGTTTCGGCTTTGTATTGAAGTATTAGAAAAGTAAGTTGACCAGCAGGCCTTTCGCGTAACTCACTCGCAATCGCGATCGGCGTCAAAAAACAATTGGGTACATTTTGTATGCAGAAAAGCCTTTGATTTTCAAAATCAAAACGATTGTGATTCCGAGTGTTGTTACGCGAAAGGCCTGCTGGGGACTGTTTTATAGAGCTACAAATTACAATTTACTGGTTACAAGTTTCCATTTGATACAACCTCGACCAATGACGACCAGCCATTTGAGCAGTGTTGCCAGTTTAGACCTGTAAAATTATTACTTGTAATGTAGTTATGTAGTTAAAATCGTTAAAAATACGTTATTGACAATTGGGATATTACAAATAATGAGCATTAATTATCGCTACAAAATCGTTAACATTAATGTCATTACAAAATAATCAGCGTCAATATAACGGACTTCCGTATTGGATCTGTGTGGTGGTCGGAGCACTTGCTCGTCGCGTGATCGTAAACAGAGATATCGGTCGAATGTCACGTTTTACGGTCGTTCCTGTGCTGGCGGCGGCGTTTCTATTTACAATAACGACGTCCTGCGACGTAATAATGATAATGTGTATGTATAATATGTGTAATATTTTTTGAGTTCATCGTACATCATTCAGATGACTACGAATAGAGTGTTGTATGGTTAAAGGGACGGTCCACCGAAATTGGAATAGCTGTTTTTAAAATAAAATAAAAGATCTTGAAAATTTCTCTCAATCTTAAAGAACGAATTGTTACTGATCGTTTTAAATAAAAGTGTAAAAGATTTTTTTTCAAGTTCAATAATTATTTTTATGAATGAAGCTGTTTTCCTGTCAGGAATTTCAATCTGCTGACGTCAAAAGAGCTTAACTGCCGCTTGGCCGACCGGACGTTGACAGTGTTGCCACGCTTTGCACTTAAAGACAGTGAAAGTAAAGCTTATGTCTCGTTACACTGGTATTTTTGTAATGCAAGCAAAGTTTGCTTATTTATAGCTTACTAGCTACCCGCCCTTGCTTCGCTTCTACTAACACAAACTTAAATTTATTGTTCATAATAACATTTTGAAAATAATTATCGAACTGATGGTGAAAACCGCATCTAAAGCTGGGCATTCACGACCACTCCAACAAGCCGAATAGAGCAGCGCCGCGCCAAAATCGATCCGTGAATGTTAAAAATATAGCATTTAACAGTACTTTGCGCGGTCCGTTGGATTTCCAAATGGACGGAACGCCAGCGCGACGCGCCAAAGCGCAATCCGAATGGAACTATCGTGAATGTCGAAATTCAACGTTGTAACAAGCCAAGCCTCCGCGTCATGCCAAAAGGCGTCGTCGTGAATGCGTTCTCTGGCTGCCATTTTCTAATCAGACTGCTCCTTGTTGTGGCGCTCCCGTGAATGTGGTCAAAATATTACGCCCATCCAGTTGTTTACACTCCATCTGTCGCCGAGACAAACGGCGCGTCCGTGAATGCCTAGCTTAAATCCGTTGCGTGGTTAAGGAGGAGTTGTGGATATGCAGACAGACAGAGGCGGAATGCGTTGTATAAATACTATGTAAAGATTAAATAATAAGCTTTATTCAAAGTTGTAAAACTCAAGCCCCGGGCTCATATGCGTAAGTTGATACTCTTCTTGTACAAGTTATTAATATAAATAAATAATAATCGTAAGACAATCTAACCATACTTAACTAGTCCGAAACTAAGCTCTAGGCTTGTACTATGGGTACTAGGCAATGATAAACATACTTAATATGTAGATAAATAAATACTGATAGTGATGCAAAGAAAACACTCGAGACTCAGAAATAAAAACTCGCGCTCATCAGCATTACACAAATATTTACCCTGAATGGGAATCGAACTACGGACGGATAACTTCGTGGGCAGGGTCACGACCATCTAGGCTAACTGATCAAGTTGATTTATAAGTTTAGTTTGTTTTGTTCAACGAAACCAAACGAACAAAAACTTAATGGTTGCAGTAATGATGTTAAAACTGTATAATAATCTTTTTTTAGGGTTCCGTACCAAAATGGTAAAAAAGGAACCCTTATGGTGAGACTTCGTTATCTGTCTGTCTGTCTGTCTGTATGTCACAGCAGTGTTTTTCAGATCCTATAGAAGCTATCAACTTGAAATTTGGCATAGTTGTATAACTGGCTTGCCCGCATCTGTTTTTAGTAAAAAGAGTATGAAATTATTTTTCTAAATATTTGTTAAGGGGTCTTGAATGGGGGATTGAAAAATGAAAGTTATTTGATTACAGCAAACGGGATGTCATATGAAAGGGCTCAAACTGCACATTCCGTTTTTTTTTTTTTTTATCGGAACTTGTTTTTTATTTATAGCCAAAAATTTACAAAAACTTACATTTTCCCCCCTTATCTCCGAAGTTTATGGACCAAAAAATCTGAAAAATTCCCTATTTAAAGATAATTACTTATATTTTACGGGAAAAATAAAATGAAGTTGTGAGTACAATTTTGGAAAAAGTATCAAAAAACCTTTGAAAATCTGTATTAAAATTTAGGCTAGTTACTTAAAATGGACCGCGGAATGAATGTTGCATAGATAATAAAGTTCATAAGAAAATGAGTATTTACTTTGCGTTTTCCAACCATATTATCTTAAATACGGAACCCTCGGTGCGCGAGTCTGACTCGCACTTGACCGGTTTTTTTAAGGTAATCTATAGGGTTTCTTTACACTTACGTTAGGTATACATTTGAATAAAACTCACAACGAAATAAAAACATTTCGCCCGATTTCTACATGCTGACAATATAATGTTGGTTTGGCCTGAAATCTCCGTAGGTATTAATTATAGAAAGATCACGTGTGGAAACTGGTGAGTTTGGGAACGGAAACGTGACCCGGTAAAACGAGGCGCAACCCCTTTTATGAGAACGCCCTGTATATACAGAGCATCTATACATTTATACGGTCCTCAGCAAATAAACATTTATTTGTTCAAACGATATTTTGTACTGTAGCTTAATATTGTCGAAACCACCGTTTAATTACCTACAGCTTGCCATCACGTTTGTTTAAAAAGCAATTGATGCGGTTCTGTTTGTGCCAAAGGAAATTTGCACGAGATTGCATTTTAAACAACTAAACAAATCAAAAGGCACTAGACTAGAATTTCAAAGTGAAGTGTAATTCTCAAATACTTGAGTCGGATTTAATTAAATACAATTTTGGTCTCGTAGAAACGGTATATTAAGTGGTTAATTTTTTAACATGGTATATATCGAGTAACGAAATCAACGTGCATACTATAGATCAGTGATCAGTGAGCCAACGACGACCTGCAAGGGGTCCATGTAAGCGGAAAAAATAAATGGGGGAAAATGGGGGTCCACCATAAGTTATCCTATTTAAACAGGTCGTGACTTTAATTAACTCAGATATTAGGCACCTACTTACTTACGTAATACTTTCTTATAAATATATAAATATACACATATTTATCTAAATAAATATGTTTTAATTTTCTCTGCGTGTAAGTTTTTATTTTATAAAAAATATTTTTCCAAGCTACATTTTAATTGATATATGATATGATATGATAAGTTTATTGGTAAAAAGTAATATTTTACATGTCACGTACTTAACTAAGTTACAATTTTATTTATAGTAGCCTTTGTCAATTTTTAGCCGACTAGACCTCCGACGTTATCCATGCAAAAATCCCGAAGATTTCTTGCTTAGTTTTTACGTGACAACGTAAATATTAGGTAAGCAGGGGGTCCACCCAAAACCGAAAAAACTGCCAAGTGGTCTATGAGACAAAAACATTTGGGGACCTCTGCTATAGATAGACAAGTTTTATAAAGGTTAAATAAACTTATGTATAAACTTTAAATTTATTCTTATTAAAATAAGGTGGTGGTTTATAAAAGTTTAATCAAGTTGCAGTCCGTGCTGTACAGCAGTTATGTTAATTTTATGTTTTTTACACGACTGCCCAAAAAAGGAGTGTAATGTTTTAGGGTTCATGTATGTATGTATGTACGATACTTTATTCCACCATAACTTCTAAACGCCTGAGCCGATTTAGATGTGTGTATCGTTAGAATCGTTTCATCATCCCGGGTGAAATAGCACTAAACTGTTAAAATTGAAATATTAACAACGGCAAAATGTTAATTATTAACATAGGTAGGTATATCGACGTCAGTATACAAAATGCAGTCGGGTTTAAAGCTTGTTTTTCATTTATTGTAACAATGGAGTAAATGAGTGATTAGAAATATACAAAAAGCAGAAATCAGAGAAACGTTCATGTCAATGTGCAAAGAATTCAAATTTCATACAAACTTCGTACAATATTATAGGCACAAACATAAATATTCCCCCTTACTAATAAATGTTGAGTAACGGTGGTATAGCTAGATAAGGACAAAACATTGTATAGCTATACCACAGTTACTCAACGTTTATTAGTAAGGGGGATTACGTATAAGTCACACAAGTTGTTATTATAGCAGAGCTGCTACTAAAACAAGTATTGGGTTCGAATTATAAATACTGTTACTATAATTTTTAAGACCTCCTAGCAGAAGTTAACCAAACTTGTAATCTTGTAATGAAGGTGTGTGCTGCAACTTAAACAGAATGCCAAGCAGAAGTTGGCCCACCTGCAGTACAAGATAGGTCAAAAGTAAAATGCGTTTTTATTTCGTAAATAAAAGCGCAAGCGGTACTTTTAATATGTTTCATCAGAATGTGCAAGTTTGATGGTCTAAAAGCCATGCGACCAACACCTATACTTTATGTTTGTGTTTATGTTCTACAGAAACTTTCTTAAGACACAATGAAACCTTAACATTGCAAATCGATGATTATGTTAATAAAAAAGAATTATATTAATATAGAATGTATTGAAAAAATACAATTGAAATACATTAGGAGGTGTGTGGTGTTTTGATTTCGGAGATATAAACTTTAAGGTGTGCATTGACTGAACCACAAACAGTGACCTTGAACTTTTTACTAAAAATATAAAACGGGACTTAATTGCGTAGTAAAATGAACATTTACCTCGACGTTTCGACTGTGTTACAACAGCCGTGGTCACGAGGAGACTGATGAACTTGAAGATTTTATGGAAAAAAATTAGCTCGTTTTATATAAATTAATGATAATGTTCCGAGCCCGAAATTTACAACAGAAAATATTCTTAGCAGGCGATTTCAACATAAACATTATGTACGATGACAATGCATCTATAATGTTTATGTAGACATTGGCAAAGTTTAATCTCCGGCCAACTATACATGAACCCACCAGAATAATTAATCAGAGTCAGTCATGTATTGATAACATTTTAACTAACCAACGCCAGTAGACCGCTGACGTCATAAATTTAGGAATATCGGACTATACAGGACAAATAATTAAAGCACCCACTATTTTGAGTTTTCATTAAAGTTTTTGTTTTTTTAAATGAGGAGAATAGATACGACATTAGAAATATTTATTAAATACTTATCCTAATTTTATTTTGCTCGTGAATATCAATACTCAGATGCCAATTAAGCTTATGAAAATGTTATACCTAACTTCATTCAAATTAATTTACGACCTATGTATACCTCTTGAAAAAAACAAAATTACGCATACCAGAAAACCCGATTGGAAAACTACAGGCATAAAAACATAACTCTCCTTCGCGCAGTCGGGGAAAAAAATCGCCAGACTAAATGTAAGATATATCAAGAGTTAATAAGATGTAAAATAATTATAAAAATGCTCAAAAAATATCGTAAGAAGTCAAAAATCTTTAGTGTTACGAGTACATTCATAAATAATTCTAGTAATAAATCAACAGCCGCACGGGGTCTTCTAAAAATACACACGACCTTAACCTTTAAAATTTTATTACTACTTTATTGAACACACTTATTAAAAAATGTGGTCTCGTAAATGTGAACCGATTCAAATAGCAAGTACACTCACCTTGAATATTTTTGTTATAGGTAAGTCAGAATATTGCTAATGCTTTGTCTTGCTCTGAATGTAAATTAATTGCAGGAAAAGGAAGCAAAAGCATTTTCATGTATCCGATTGACGCTTGTGAACTTAAAGAAATTATTAAATCTCTCAAAAACAAAACAAGAAGAGACTCATTAAAGCAAGCATTGATCTCATTGTCAATTATCTTTTTCATATAGTCAACCTGACTTCAGAGACTGAAGTATATTACCTGAAGACCTTAAAAAAAGCAATCATTAAACCACTGCACAAAAAAGGACCTACGGATGACATGAACAATTACAGACCTATATTGCGGTATTGCCAAGTGTTTCAAAAATGCTCGAATAGATTATTTATACCAGATTAATACATTTCTTAAACTCTAATGATATCTTAAATCCAAACCAATCCGGCCTTCAGAAAGAAAATCAACTACATTTTCAATATTTCAAATCTTTCAAAATAATATATAGAATAATATTAATGAAAAAAGCTTTGCGTCTCTCTCTTCCTTGATATAAAGGCATTTGACTGTGTTTTACACGATTTAATCCTACGGCATTTAGAAAACATCGATATAGATTTATTTAAAAAAAACGAATAGGAAGCAAGCAACGGTCATCGTCAAATATTGTAGGAGTAGTAAAACTGTAGAGCAAGTGCATTCATAGTTTAAGATGGTTCCTATAGGGGTTCCCCAAGGAAGTGTCTTAGGGCCTCTTTTGTTCATGGTCTATATTAATGAGCTTCCGATGGCTATTAAAAATCTTCATTTCAAATCATTTACAGGAGAAAAGTCACCACTCCTACTTTATTTTTTTTTAGTAAAATTACCCTTAGAAATTGGTAGAATGACTTCGTAGACTTTATTTCAAGTAAAACTATTACAATTTAAGAACTACAGAACGCCTCCCATATAACTTGTAAATGTCAATGAAGCCGATGTGTCTTTGGAGGAATTAAATAATTTATGAGCTTCTTATGCGTGAAATTCCATACCCATTTAAATCGGAAGACTCACATTACAAAGATAAATAAAATTATTTCTAGTAACTGCTACGCCTGTCTTTATTTTCTGGAGCTTGTTCTGAAAACAACTAGAAATGCGCACTTTGGAATCGTGTACCTGTAAATGCCCACTCAAATTGTTGTTTCAAAAAATATGTGTACGTACCATATACTTCTTGCACGGTGGTCAACCACTTGTAAGTATATTTAAAAAAAAAACCTCTTACTCTTACTGGCATTTGAATTATGTCTATTCGTTTAGAGAATTACGTCTTAGCGACATTGTGGCTTGAAATGACCCAGTGCTGCCTAGTGCGATAGCGTTTAATTATTTATTACATACATAGGTACATACATAAACTCACGCCTTCATTCCCAGAGTGGGGTAGGCAGAGATACAGACTTGCCAACAACTCCAAAAATACTTGTGGATAATTCTGTAATCACATTTTGCACTATCAGACTAAGATGTTCAGGTTTCAAGCCCAAGCCTAACAGTAACTCAGCCTTTATTCCCTTAGTCGTCTCTTACGACATCCACGGGAAGACATGGATATATTATATATTATATTAACAACAAGTTTTTAGAGTTTTTAATTATTCTGTAGCTCTACCTACCCCACTTTGGGAATGAAGGCGTGAAGGTAAGCATGTATGTATTCCGGAACAACAAAAATTGTACAAAAGCTGAATTAATAAGTTGGTACCTAGTGGCATTCCTTGTGTTTATATTTATATTCGTTCAGTTAAAGAGTATCTAAGACCGCTACAACAAGGATTGAAGTACGTAAATATACGACATTCTTTTGTTAACCAGAAACTGATCTGCGTATACGGCGTTCAAAGTTCCTTCCACGTTGTGGGCAGTTTGATTTGATTATCCTTTCCAAATTATACGAGAACTCTCATTTGAGTGGTAAAGTATGAATACATAGCGTAAGCCTTGAAACTTTATAGAACAAAGTTTTAATGAAGGATTTATTGAATGAAACACGTACCCATACTGTGTTCAGGTCACAAAAGGTAAAATGTTCATTAAATTAGTAAAACGGGAAAGGACTATAGAAAAAATAAAAAGTACAATTATTAAATAAAGTACGTATTTTAATTGGTTTTCGCCAAATCTAAAGGGAAAGTACAACGATTATAATCTTAGCCAGCGACAAACATACGTAACGAATGTCACATAATATAACTAACTAGCTGCCCGCCAGAGGCTTCGCCCCGCTGCCACCTTTAACCTTCTCGGTGGAATTTTACATTTTTGTTGTCATACAAACCTCGTCCTGACAATAACGAAAACGGGTGTAGGTATATCGGTTGGTTTAAAATTGTTTGGCCTAAGTATTTTGTTTCGCCACATATTTTTTGCATACCAACGTTTCGTCTAATGATTTAAATGTCGAAAATTGTTTGATCGAAATTGTTTAGCATAATATTGTTTGGTAGAAAAATTGTTTAGTATAATATTTGTTTGGAATTACTTTTTTTGTCGAATGATTTTTTGGTATAACGCTGACAGTGAGTCGAAGTCGACGGAGCTCCGCTTAGCGGAGCTCCTATTCCACGTAATAGTGACACAATTCTAACCTAACCTAACCTATAGATTAGTTGAGACCTAGGTGTTTTAAACTTGGGGCTTCGACCAAACAATATTATGGATTTAGCCTTTTAGTAATTAAAATTTTAGACCAAAAGTGCTTTAGAACAAAAAATATGTATGCAAAAAATATGTTATGCTAAAAAAGAAGAATGCCTAATTTTAGCACATAAAATTTTAGTCACAGTCTAAAACTAGGATTAACATTTTATACCTAAGTTCATTTCATATACTACCATGAACTAATAACATAAGTATTTTAACTTGGAAAAAATGAGGTCACTGCTGCTAGGGTGTAGATATTCCAATTTATAGATAATCCCTGCAGCTTAATGTGGCGGTAGCCACGTTTAAATATTGTAAAAACGTCGCATTACCAACTGAAATAGAAATATAAATAGAAATAGAAATGGTTTATTCGGTGCTAAAATAAAATAAAAATGTACAAACTGAAACTCTTGATGCAATTTGCAATTATCAAAACACCCGTTATACATGATACAGTACAAAGCTTCATATATTCCTTTTTTTTTTTTTTGCAGTATGACTATATTGCGCAAAATCCCGACACGACACGAGCCTTGGAGGGATAGATTTTATCCCAGCTCAATGAATTCGAACAAGAAGAACAAATCGGTGCGGGCCGAGTCGACCGATGTAAATGAGCCCGGTGAGGCATCCACGCTGTGACAAATGACAATCGCCACGGAATCGATTGCTTGCTCTTTCCACGTTGTGTCGTGGCATGGGCAAATAAACGCGACTATTTACCTGTTTTGCCACCTGCGAACTAGGTCAGCGGTGTGGCTGCGGGTAGAATTTATCGCAGGCGCAACTATCGCTTATGTAAATTACATACAAATTCAAGATACACCTGAGTATTTTAAGTATTTTAAATTACTGCTAAACTAGTACATACTCGTACTGCTAGTTTTTAATATCTACTCGATTTTATGTTTCTATTATAATATGTCAAATACACTGGCCCGCAAAACTAAGTATCACACTTTTAATACTTAGTAGTATTAAAAGTGTGATACTTAGTTTTGCGGGCCAGTGTAATTATCTATAGATACAAGTATACCTACATATATAGTAAACCACTGAATGACTGACTGACAGCACAGCCTAAATCTTAAACCTAGGGACTTGAAATTTGGAATGTATAGGTATTCCTTGAGTAACTAATAGTAATTCAAAATCAACCCCAAAGAGAAGAAATAGGCGGAGAAATGGAAAATAATATTACTCCTACGAAGTTGCGGGCGTCCTCTAGGTTTTTACATACAAACATAAAATTGCTCGCACAAAATAAAAATCAGGCCGAGGCGCTTAAAATCAGTCAAACAGACTAAACTGCCACGTTGAGGCACAGCAGACCAAGTTTTTCTAGCCATACTAGCCATGTATATCCATAGCCTTATGAACAAAGTCAGTACGTTTTTTAGGTTCCGTACCCAAAGGGTGCTAACGGGACCCTATTACTAAGCCTCTGCTGTCCGTGCATCTGTATAAAGCGTAATAGTAAATTTGGGGGACCGTTTAGAAAATATTGACCTCGAAACGTGTCATTTTCGCCGGAGTTGAAACAAAAGCAAAGAAAGAAAATACTTTTATTCCCAGCAAAATTTTTTTTTTTTTTGATAAAGTACTAATAAAGTAATTAATAAGTAACACTTATTTTATAATAAATACCGTTGTGCGTATGTGTCCCAGCCAAAACTAGAATTAACAAAAATCTGAAACATATCTTAAATGAAAGCAAATTAAAAGGTCAACTGGTAGAGAATGGCAATAGGCGTTAACTTCACCTTTTGTACTCAAATTTGTATCTTTGTGCAATAAATATTAAATAAATAGCTAACGAATTTTAAAGGAAAACTATCACATCAAGTAGACTTGATTGGTTGTTGAGATACAGGCGTCTAAAGTGTTTATACCTATAAAAATCATATAAGACAGAGCCAAATAACTTTAAATAGCGTTCATGCTTCTTGTTTTTAAATCGTTTTTGTATCTGAAGTAACGGCTACGAAACCCTTCACACACTGAGCATAAGCTGCATGCTTTAGCCCGGTTTTCTTTTTAAAGGAGTGCAGAGCGCGTGCTAAACACCGTTAATCTGAAGAGATTGCTGGAATGACCCTTTTATCTCATTATCTGCGCGTTGGCCAGGGCGGCGGTCGCGACAAATCCTTTAATGCTTGACTCAAGCCTTTGTTTTACGAACTCACTAAATTATACAAAACAAGTGCGTGCCAAGCCCAATGGGTCGGTATTGTATTCGTTTTCATACCAAATTATTTCACAGCATACACATTTTCAACTAACATTCATCAAAACATTAACAGGCATTTAGGCGTAACACAAAATTGTTGACTTTTCATCGATATTGTAGGTAATTAAGGTTACGTCATGTTAATTCAAAGAAGAGTGTCTGAATGTATGACGTAATTTGTTCCAAAATCGATAGGTTACAAATCTGATCAAATTATCAAATAATCTTACTACTTTGTTGCCTACTACTAAATACTTATAATTGAGAAAGCAAGTCACCATTTAAAAGGTATTTTGCGTGTTTATAAACTTTTTAATATAACACCGTTATATTACGTTAAATAAATTATTAATTAGTGGTGTATTTGGTTTTCATTCATAAATAAATAAAGTTTTCTCTAAAAAACCCGCTGAATTTCTCAGCATTTTGGCTAAAAATATATACCGAATTCAAGATCAGCGAGAATACTCAAGAAGATAATCCCTTTCCTCACAGGCTGAGTTTATTAAATATGTACTCTTAAAACCTTACATAAACACACTGAATACCTGCTAACACTCCGAAGGGATTCGCGGAAACCCCAAAAAGTTGCTTGTTGCTTAATCCAATTTCCACCCAATCTGTAGCTGAAATTCCTTTTAAATTGGTTCCGCGCCTTCGTGGATATATTTAACCTATATTCCCTTACGTAACGTTTTTACATACGGGTAAACGATAAATGAAGTCACATAATTCATTTACGCATTACAAAAATATGTTTGGGATAAGATAAAATGAATTACTTTTCGTTCGAAACGTCATTTTGTACGTTCATTCGCCTTTCGTTTATTGTGTTATATTCAAAGCGTATAAAAATCAGGACAATAAAATATTAGGAGAGAAAAACGGACGATTAACTTCGTCAACGTCCAAAGGAGAAACTAAAAGTGAGCTCCAACTTAACATGATTTATTCGATTTGAGTGGATCCGAGCCGCGGATCAAAGACTAAGGCACCCTCTTTCACCCGGACCCAAAATGTTACGCAGCCAACCTGTAATATTAATGATGAGTAATAGCCGCTCCGGACTCGAAATTCTTTTATTTTATAAATCTAGTGGTATTCTCCATTGTACAGCTGTCAAATCAGAAAAAATGTTAACTATGTGTAATGGATATTACTAGATATGTGAAAGAGAAAAAATGAAGAAGTAAAAAATGTCGTCACCCTGTACGATAAAGCCATTGTCCACATTTTCATTTAAATGAAGAGGTTATCAAACTACTCGCTGTATGATAATGATCTCACTTAAGTCGGAAATTATGACGGTTAGGAAGGCACATTGGCGCCTAATTAATACTTAAATACACATCTAGTGAATAATCCTTTCACATCGTGAAAACTCGGAACTCACGTCTACTTCCGAATGATGCCGACGTGTCGAATTGTTGAATTATTAAGTGACATATTTGTATTAAATAAATAGAGTACTTACGTTATAAGTGTCAGATGTCAAACCACGAGTTTGAAGTATATCATACTGGGATGTTTAAACCACCACGATCAAATTATATAGAGAACTAGCTTCTGCCCGCGACTTCGTCCGCGTAGAATTAGTAATTTTGCCATCCCACGGGAACAGTGATTTATTTCGGGATTCAAGGTAGATTCTGTGTGTTAATCCAGTGAATAAGCAAACTCTATTCCTAATTGTATGTAACCAAATTCGTCCATCATTTTTAGCAAAAAAATAAGAGACCCGCGCATGCATAACCTTTTGCATTTATAATATATATGTAGTACAGGATGTAAATAGGTAGGGACATCCAGCGCACTGAATCGCTCTGACCGAAATCGTAGTCGATAAAAATACCCTCGGTATGTGAGTCCGACTCGCACTTGACCAGTTTTCAGTATTTTTTGTTTTTTTTTAGGATTTGTATTATGTATAATCATACCAAATTTTGAAGCTTTTGTGTTTTTTCGTTTTTACGATGCAACAAAAAGAAAAATTGCTTGCAGATTTTTTATCACAATTTAGTAATAATACAAACTGACAATATCCCAAACAAAGCAATAAGGACGAAGTTCTTCGATAAATGAGCGCGTTGAGCGCGAGCGGGCTTTGCCGCTCCTATTTAAACTCCCGGCGTCCGCGGCCCTGCGAAGAACTTTGTCGCTTTACTTTTACGTATACACTAAAGTCGCACAATTTCACCCTGAACCAATTATATGATTTAGATGTTAGTGCGTAAAGTATTATAGTAGGTGTAAGTGCCCAATTCGTTTTTAAAGAATAAAGAATAGTTAGTGTATTTAATTTCGGTCAAACAACCAAATATAGCTATGAGTTTTTTTAACTTCGATATACTACTTCTATTTTCTATTTCACCCCCTTTACGATTGTTTTTCAGAATTCCCAAAAGTAATACCTATTTTTATTTATGCGTAGTAGCCTAAATGCCAATTTTCACTTTTTTAACCACAAACATGACTAAATTCATACAAAATTCTTCAATCCCTTACCCTTATCTCAAAATTCTTCAATCCCTTATCTACTTTTATCCCTTAGTGCTAGTTTTTCCAAAATCGCTGAAAGCTATATTTTTTGTATACCAATTTTCACGTTTCTTCAAAAATGACGAAACCCGCATACGCACAAAATTCTACACCCTCCTTTACCCCTTAGGGGTAGTTTTCCAAAATCGCAAAAGTTACTTTTTTTTAAATAGCTTCTGCCCGCGACTTCTTCCGCGTAGTGCGATGATGTGTTTATCCGGGCTCAATCCGGGTTACACCTAAGCTATCTCCATTTCAAACTTCATCCAAATACATCCATTCGTTACAGCGTGAAGAAGTAACAAACTAACACACAAACTTTTGCATTTATAATATTTAATGATCGGCGACCGGTAGCATTTTACGTCACTTTAACGTCAAACGTAATGACTAAGTCATAAAGATAAGTCCCATTAGTAGGATTAGTGGGATACTGGCATTAATAGGATTAGTGGATAATACAATAGCTTTCGCTCCCTCGGGAACGGTCCAATTTTCCGGGATAAAAACTATCCTATGTCCTATTCCAGGGCCTAACCTATATGTGTGCCAAGTTTCATCTCGATCCGTTCAGTGGTTGATGCCTGAAAGACGGACAAACATACACACTTTCACATTTATAATATTAGTATGGATAGGTGTAGGTAAACAAGGAGAAATGTGATTAATTGTTGAAAATAATTTCACAGGCTTGTCGATCTAAACGTTTCCATGCTTTCGGCATGACTATTAAAAAGAACTGAAAACTAACTTAATCTTAAATAACAAAAAAATACTCTGGTATTAACCACTCTATATCGATTATCACTCTCGCGATGCGACGTTCCCCCACGTTGTCTTGATGGGTACGAGTACTGAGTCAGACTGAAGTAGCATGACAAATACGAACATTTCCGAGAAAATACGATGTGAAAGGATATTTCACTACATCTGTACCTACTTGAATACTAAGAAATATAAACCTTCTTTTCAATTTAACCTATCTTTAAAAAAATAGAGGTAAATAATTAATTTTTAATATTATGTTCTATCCCTTTTACACACGAGCCGATTGTGAAGTTAAGGTAAAAATTAAACCATATTAGAGCATTTCTAAAAAAGTTTGTACATTTCATTTACGACTTCGATTTGCAAAAAAAATGCAGTTTGGTGTTTTTGTATGAAACTTTCCTTTTTTGTTACTAATTTTCTTTGGTTCAAAAAGGAAAGTTTCATACAAATGTATGAGGACATTTTGGGAGACTATGTTATTTAGGCTCAGCTTCATTCACCCTACCAAGCTGCAATTTTTTTTGCAAATCGGAGTCGTAAATGAAATGTACAAACTTTTTTAGAAATGCTCATTAACGCTTCATACTCCTATGGTTGGATTCAGCCAATACATTTTTTTTAATTACATCAATATTAATATAATTTCTTTAATTTTATTTTATTTTGGGGGTTGACGCACAAAGAGACTGACACTTCGTAGGTATCTGTTTTACTTGTTACTCAAACAGTTCATTTTTTTTTTTGTTTTTTGTTTTTTGTTTATAAGGTTCAATTCAATCAGAAAAAACCTCACAATCTTATCAGCTCAGGTGTAAAGGGCTATGAATAAAAGACAGTTGAGAATAAATAATCTTCTTCACAGAAACACGAAATTAATTTCTAGCCGGGTCAACTTAACTATTCATTCAACATGAGAGTAGAATGATCCATAATATTGATATTCATTTCGTGCACAAGAAACTGTAACTATACATACCTTAACAAGTCACCGCATTGTGTTTCAGCTCCGTTGCAACAATTCAGGTCGAACAATCAATAACTGGCAGCCATAACCTTTATTCGTTTTGTAAGGAAAAATATTACTAACGTTAGATTTACATTCGGCACACGCATCTAAGGACGTGCTCCGTGTGCCGATACTTGAAACAATGCCAACTTTGACATGGAAACACAAATCAAACTGTACCCAACAGCCAACTGATGCTACAGACTTTAGCAGTTAAGTTCGATTTGTTATTATTTGTGATCATCTCGAAGATTTTTCGACTTGTGTCGCGAGTAGCACGCTGCGAAAATTAGGTATTGTTAAATAAACGTGTTCGCTAACGCTTAGTTATAGACGCCGCTTTTTAAGCATTCAGTTCAGTAGCAAAGCATCCTGTATCATTATGAAAATGATATAGGTAAGTATTTTGACGCTGACGGCTATGTTCAAATAGTACGTCAGCGACTTCGTACCTACACGAAATTAGTTTCCCGCTACTTCTCCCCGTTGGGACTCGATTTTCATAATATCCTTTCTTAGAGCGTACCAACCTAGAGTACTCAAGGAATATTCCCTACAAATTTCAGGTCCCTAGGTTCAGCGGTTTAGACTCTGTCTGTCACTCCGTCAGTCAGTAACGAAAGAGTTTTATTTGTATAGAATATAGATATAAATATATTATCAGGATTATAGTTCTACGTAGTGTTACTTTATAGTGGAGTAAATTTATATTTTTTGGCGAAGTATAGTGAGTGCTACACTTTTGATTTTACTCGTAAATGACAAGGTGCGCGCCAAGTGCAGGTCCCTCGCAAATGTGGCAATATTCCAAACTAGGGCTCCATCCGACATTAGTTTAGCTTATAAAGTAGACCGAACTGGGGGATTTCTTTCACCATGCTAATGTTAATAAAGTCCCGTATCATAGTGATCAGTTTAACGTAGCAACATACGGGTTAATTTCAATAGACAAAGTGCGCGGGTATTCAATAATGAATTGGTAACTCTTAGTAAGAAAAACTACGTTACATTCCAGCACCCATTTAAACATTAAATAGCTTCTGTTTTTGACTTCCGCCGCGTAAAAAATATATGCATTACCGAGCTTTACAAAAAGATAAAAGATGATTATTTACTACACAGGCCGCGCCTACAAATAGTAATGTTAAGAATATTAAGTTGCAACGCAATATAAATAAATACGTTTGCAAACAGGCTCAGCATAGCGTTCTCTTGACTAAAGGAATCAAACATTACTTGAAATTTGTACGGCGAAGTATCGTTACCCCAAAGTTTCTTTTGGGCGAAAGTGATTTTCCGCTTAACCTGTTTACTTTTCAGGAGTTCGCAAATGTTTCGTAAGTATTAATAACTTTCAGACGATACGAAACAATGCAATAGTCGACTAAGAAAATCCTTTTCTACTCTTGAACCTTAATGGAGTCGATATATGTGATAACTATACCTAGAGATTTTCCTAGCACGAACGACGTGTTGTTAGTGCTTGACATAATAAAAACATCGACAATCCTGTTATCAATAAGTACCAATTCATTGTAAGAGTGATTTTCACGGAAGTATGTAAAATATTAATAAATTGATAGTTTTGTTATTATTTCAGTTGAGTTCAGTCAGTCAGTCATTTTGGTGACTTTTAGTCACCGGATAAGGTAGGAAAATCAACCCTCCAGAATAATAGATTTTAACCGTATGTAAAATACCTATAAGAGTAGTTAAGCGTACAAACGATAAAATAAAGAAGTTAGCGGACGCAGTATTTAATGTAGACATTTTAAATTTGACATAATCCACGAATAGTACCTACATGCCGTATTAGCGTACCTTCCGTTCCGCACTAACATATTTCTAGGAGTTCTATAATTACGAGTTAGTGTTAAGGGAATTTGACAAAGCGTGTTGCCAATGATCATACCTATGTAAAAAAAAATGACGAAGCCTATCAATGATAGTATGTTAATGTATTATTTTATTACGAGTACGTATATGGACCGATTGACTTAACAGGACCTACCTATTTGTGATGAACGCGTATACTTAGAAACGGATCAAAACAGATGATACAATAAACCCATACCCGCAAGATGTAAGAATAGAAAGTGTAATTACATAGTTAAATTTTACCGAAAAGAATCGTAGAATCAGTTAGCAGTATTCATTATTGTAACAGGCTTTTACATCCGTCTAAAGTTGTAAATTTTTTATCCACTGGTATTTGGTATTAAATCACCCGTTACATTGTAAAGGAAGGTTCACGCCGGCTTTGTTGTCAAGTCACGGAAATGACAATGGGTTATCGTAACACCTCCTGGCGCGTATCGGCCTAACACAACGTTATTGCAAAGCGCCGTGTGATGCCCGACGGAGATAGCCTTTATAGTCAAAGGGCGCTGTGGCAGTTCGTTACCTTTACCGGCTACCTACCGGCTAGAAATATAGATCAGTGACAATTATAGAAATTTGATAGTAGATTGCAATCAATTCCAGCCGAGATATTCAGGCCAGGGAGTGCGCTAAGAGTTCGAGGGTGCAATTGATACTTTCAACCGAATTAAACACCCTACTTTGCATTTCGATTGAGGATAAAGTAAAAAAAATATTCCATGTTATTATCACGAATTTGCCTTTTCTTTATTATTGTAATACAAAAACTATAAGTGTCCTTTTATTTTTGACATTTAAATAGCCAGAGTTATTTCGTAATGGCTGGTCTCTTTTCAGAAGCCTTTTCCCAAATCCTTACTTTCCGGTCAGGAAAGAAGACAAAAAATATGAGACCTCGTGTTTTGTTGTTAACTCGGCTGTCATTACGGTCAATGACAAGTAAAGAAGAGCTATCGTAACGTTGACAATACGATAACATGTCAAAGGCAATATGGTTTTATCCAGTAGAATAGAGACCAAAAAGGTATTTTAACCTCCTACGGCCCAGCATACAACGAAATTTGTCAATGGAATATGAATATGGTCATTTTCCAATTTCATCTTATGTCATAAAAACAAAAGAAATTACACTTTACTTTCTTTGTACTAGATCTTTATTTGAATTTCCGTATTTTGTACTAGTTTTACTACAAGGACTCTCAGGAGGTTAAAGGTAGATAAACCCATCCTGAGAGTTTCTCTTACTTTTCTAAACGCAATAGCTATTGTTTTTTTTTACCATTGACTATAATCTAAAAAAGACTTAGCTCCTGCAACGTATTACAGAATCAGCCAGTGGTACTAATAGCACGCTCAAAGTTAATGTACGGTAACTTGTGTGTTGATAATTATAGTATCCGCACCGCGCTAACAAGTCTTAGTGAATTTTTACACTACGACTTGTCATTAGCGCGCTGTGGATACTATACTAGCCTCAGTATTGATCTTAGCTATTGGCATACGTAATCTGCATGGGGTTACCAGTTGAATGGTCCATCACTACAGCGTTTTGTATGGTCTTTGACTTTGACAAAACATATATTGCACATATAGCGTGAGCAGAAATGATCATGTACTTACAAAATTGGTGCATACAGGGAGCAATTACGGGATAAGTGTATGGCATATACAGTCTTAGTTTTATTTGTGTTTAATACAAAACTATATTAATGGCTTTCACTCCTTGTGTTTAACAAGGTGTATTTCGCCAGTATCGAGTTTTAGACAATCACCATGTACTTATTAGAGAAACAAGTCCATGGATATCACACGCGAGGACAATTGTTCTGTTATAGAGATTTACTCTGGTGGACTAAACAGAAGCACATGGGGTTAGCTCCACACGCTTCTGTCAAGTCCAACTATAATATTGGTCATATCTAATTGGATCTGTGACAGATGTCATTTGGCAAATTTAGTGATGCTACGAATTAAAGTCGCATATTTTTTTTCGATTATCGATAAGGTTTATAAAGAAAATGTAATCGATTTAGTTTCTGTTATAAATTTGTCAACTTACCTAATTTAATTTACCTTTCTACTATAAAATAAGGTATCAAACATCGTCGTACATCACGCTAGAACTATTGCCATCGTATGGTAGTCTAGACAGGTGTTTTGATGTGCTAAAATAAAACGCAATGACATTAATGATTAAAATCGTATCAGCGAAACGATTTGGTCGAAGAACGAAGTTATTGTCAAACACTATTAACGGTTCGTTTCGCATAAAGGAAGTAAAAGTAGTTTAATTTTTTATCTAGTTCCATCAAATATGTGCATAGTTTTTCAAAATCTGTTTATAAAACAATAATATAATAAACGAACTTAATATAATTTCGTATTTTTTTAAATTCAGGTGACTGCTAGGAGCAACGTTTGCGTGAAATGTAAAATTTCAATCTATCACAGGCACAATAAGACATGAAAAATATTATAAGCCGAAGTCATGAGGTTACTGGAGGTAGACAAAGCTAAACTGTTTCATACGCTCGACACTTGCGAAGTCTCTATCGCAACCAATATACAGGTGCCATCCGCTACACAATACAGTTACCCGGCGGTATTGCACAAGCCATTGACATACAAAAGGTATTCTGTTTGCCCGGTTATTAACCTTGTGGCGTACTGTACCTTTGATTGATACAATCATGTAACTGTGCGAGTTAAAACCAGAGGGCCCTGCCAAGATGCACTACGCTAACTAGCGTTTCTATTCGATTTGTTTTTAAACCAATCGCGTCACTGGTATACCACGTGACTTTTCGTATCAAGTCATCTACCAGTGACGCGATTGGTTTAAAAACGAATCGAATAGAAACGTTAGTTAGCGTAGTGCATCTTGGCAGGGCCCTCTGGCCTCTATTCTACGACGAACAACGATGCTTTTGACCTGTTATCGTATTAGCGGCCTTTACACGGCACAGTTTGGACCGCGGGAATCGCCACGATTGGAATGGCGCGTGGCGTTTCCCGCTGTCCGATCTCTACGTGTGCAGGTCGCATTGTCAACGTCTTTATTGGCGGCCGAGTTAAAAGCAATACCATACCATAACACTTCAAAAGCATTATTGTTTAAAGTCGTACAAAAGAAGCCCGGTTCAACTGCGGCACAGTATAGAGAACAGTAGATCGTCTTCCAACAAAGGTACATCGCGCGGCTTGCGGCTGTGGGCGGGGCGAACCTCCCACACGAAACGAAATCTCAAGATATTACAAGGTAAGGCCGCGGCGTCATTGCGTTAGGTCACGTTAGGTTGTAGTGCGCGTAATTGCCTATCGAGCGACAATGTCTTTGCCGAAAAGTCCTAAATATTGTTCTGTATACGGATGTCTAAAAAAAGTACCTATACAAAATCCGAAGCTATCCTACATAGGTATCTATTTATATGTTGTGAAGAAGGCGGTTTTGAAATTTATAGTTATAGCCCGCTGCAGCTTTTGTTAAGTCTATTTTAATGCGAGCGTGACATTTTCATTTGTTTCAAAATGCCTAAACCTAGCTTAGGTAGTTACAACTATATCCAGATTTAATAAAAGCTGCAAGTGATTAATGTAAATACCTACGTAATTAATTAGGTATTTCGTACCGGCCTGCCTATAGTATACCTAGGTGAAATACGTATTAAGTAGGTAATTTAAATTATTGAGTGTGACGTGACAGGTAACATGTAACATGTGACGACGTGGATGGCCTAGGTAGTTCGTAGTGACTAAGTAGTGACCCTGCCTACGAAGCTAGCGGTCGTGGATTTGATTCCCGGTCAGGGCAAATATTCGTGTGATGAGTGCGAGTAGGTACTGGTTTCTGAGTCTTGGGTGTTTTATATGTATGTACCTATATAATATTAATTTTTCACTACATAGGTATGTTTATCGTTGCCTAGTACCCAAATTACACCCATAGAATCTAGTTTGGGACTACCTATGTGAATTTGTGTGAGATTTTCCCTCGAATTATTATTCAGATATTTATTTAATTTTCTGTACATTATTATTACCTATAAACATATTATTTAGTGTCAACAGTTAAAAAGGTATGTAAGTAGAATTATTTAAATTTGGTACTTACCTAACAATATTTATACTTACTTTAGGTTTGTGTAAAATTACTATGATTATAAATCATAGATCAAAGTATGGCCAAGTAGGAGATTAAGATTGAAAAACATGTTTGGATAACCCTGACGCCCGAGCTGCAATAGGTATCAGAATCTCCTAAAGGGCCGGAGTCGAGCTACTTTTCTATTTATACTATGACTGCGGTAAATCTATAAGCTTATGAAACTGTCTCGTAGAAGAGTTACGTTATATAGCTTTTGTGCGTACGCACAAACAAATAATTAGATATAAGTAATTAAAACATTTTGCTACTGAGGCAAATATTGTACTCAATTTTATGGTAGACTGTAGCGGAATTAACTCACATAATAATCTATATCATCTCTGATATGTACACTCTAAGACATCAATTTGTGACCCACCTTAGGTCCAAAGTCAAATCAAATCAAATCAAAATATTTATTCAGTAAATTGGCCACATACGGGCTCTTTTACACGTCGGTAATATAAAGTGAATCTACTAGCGCTTCGGACAAGACCATCATTGCGGAGAAGAAGCGCCGCAAGAAACTCCATCAGAAGGTCATTTTTTCAAACATAAAATACAATAATACTTAAAAGTAAGTTACATTACAAGGTAATAAAATAACAAATATAAATTATTTGAACTATCACAAATAAAATAAAACACAAATTCAAAAATTAAAAACATTACAAATAATTGCAAAAATTAAAAATATTACATGTCAAATACATTAAACTAAAAATAATGACTAGGAGAATAACACGACGAGGTCTCTAGTCAAAAGCCATAACTGGAATAATTAACTGAGCAACAAGTCCTCGCAAACGTGAACAGACCGGACCCCACAAACAGCACCCGTTCACGAGTATGACGCATATCTCAGCCATCGCCTCCCTCAACCATGTGTTCGGGAAGGTGGTGTCCCGATCAACGACGCCGCCGTAAGCAAAGACCTTTGAGCGAGCATGACGTGCTCATGCTGCCGGACAACATAAAAGTAATGTTGTATGATATAGCTGTCCGGCGAGAAACATCACAGTGTGCTCTCATTTAAAAGCGTCTTGTACACACAAGAACTAATAAAGATAAAGTACAAAAGTAAACATACAATTTCGTGTTTGAATACACAGTTTGCTTAAAGGCATTTTTATCAAGAAATAGAAATATCAGAAATAACCTAGACTTAAGAAATTACCTTAAATAAGTAATAGCCTAGACACTACTTAAATACATCTTGGTCACCAATGAAGTCATTTACAGTATAGTATGCCCTACCCAACAAGCAGCGCTTGATGTGAGACTTAAATTTATTGAACGGCATATTGACGATAGCAGATGGTATCTTATTGTAGAAACGTATACAGGTCCCCGCAAACGAAGTGCTTACCTTACGGAGACGGTGACCTGGAAGAGCGAGCTTATCCCTATTTCTTGTATTTAAATTATGAACGTCGCGGTTATGCCTAAACTCATGTATGTGTTTGCGTACATACAAGATATTCTCAAAGATATACTGCGACGCGACTGTAAAAATATTGATTTCTTTAAATTTATCCCTAAGCGAAACACGAGACCCCAATTGATAAATAGCACGTACAGCCCGCTTCTGTAATACAAAGATGGTCTGGATGTCAGCCGCTTTTCCCCACAGTAAAATTCCATAACTCATAACACTATGAAAATAACTATAGTACACAAGTCTCGCCGTCTCGACGTCAGTAAGATGTCGGATTCGCTTTACCGCATAAACCGCTGAACTTAGTTTACCTGCAAGTGTGGATATATGCGCACTCCATTTCAGTTTTGAGTCCAGAGTGACACCTAGAAATACTGTTCTTTCCTCGAATTCCAGTGTCTCATCCTTCAGTCTAGAATAAGACTTTCACTCGCTTCACATTGGACAATGAAAATTTAATGCACTTGGTTATTTTGGCATTTAAATGTAAGTTGTTGGCCGTAAACCAGTCAACAATTGTGGATAATGCATCATTAATGTCATTAAAATTATACTGTTTCCTATCCGCTTTAAATATAAGTGAAGTATCGTCAGCAAACAAGACTATTTCATGTTTATCGCGAACTACATATGGGAGATCGTTAATATAGATTAAAAACAAGATCGGACCTAAAATAGAGCCTTGAGGCACTCCCATAGCAACAGATGACCCAGAAGATTGTGTTTTGTTAATGTCTAACCGCTGAGTTCTGTGAGCAAGGTAAGATTTAATAAGATCTAGTGCAATGTTTTTGATGCCATAGGTAGCTTAACTTCCGCACTAACGTAACGTAAAAGCTTTGGAAAGATCACAAAAAACTCCAATTACATCCAGTGATTTTTCCCAGGCATCAAAGATATGTTTCACCAAAGTAGAACCGGCATCAGTTGTAGACCGTCCCTTGGTAAATCCCTATTGACTGCAATGAAGCAATGATGCAATGATGCTTGGTATTGATTAAAGTGTGAAGATATTTGATTAAGAATTAATTTCTCAAAAACTTTACTTAATGCTGGTAGTATCGAAATAGGTCTAAAATTTGTGGGGTCTGATTTTGCTCCTGACTTAAACAAGGGAATGATCTTACTGTGTTTCATCAGATCAGGAAATACTCCAACATCGACACACTTGTTAAAAATAGTAGCTAGGTAAGGCGCAATTGACTCTATAATAGTACTGAAACAGAGAGGGCCCCAAAGATCTTCAGTCTTTTTGATATTAAGGGACCTAAACATTTTAATTACAACTTTTGAGGTGACATGATAGAATTTAAACAAATTTGTGCATTCCTTAACATTGGACTTTAATAATGTTTCAGCCTTATCAGGAGATGATAGTAATGATTTAGTGGTCTCCAAGGGTATGTTCGTAAAAAACCGCTCAAATTGTTTAGCTACATCGAGGTCCGAGCTTACTAGAGTATCTTCAACTTGCAGGCTGTAGTGCGGGTCTCTAATTCTAGTTCTACCAGTTTCAGTGTTAATTACATTCCAAACGGTTTCAATCTTGTTGTCAGAGTTACCAATTTTATTCGAAAAATACTTAGACTTTGAGGCAGCACAAAGCTGCTTGAACTCTTTAGAATAATTTTTGACGTACTCTAGAAAAGGTTGAGTTGCCTATACATTAAAAAGACTTGGCATCTCTAATGACGTTAGTCTAAGTTGATGCAATTGTTGATTAAGCAACGATGCGGCTGACATAGTCGCTAAAAGCGACTCAAGTCCCTAAAAATAAATGAAAAAAAAACTCTAATGACATTGACGACTTCAAGGCTTCAAGCACATTTTTTTAAACGGCTCCTAAGTTCACGTTTATGACCGTACCTAAAGTTAAACCATATAATATTATGCATTTTTTGTTTTTTTTTGATATGGCGATACTACAGTGACCCTACATAGTTAGAGAAGCGAACCCTGAGAAGGTAGTATGTCAAAGCTTGTATTCAATCCCTTTATTTCATAACTTTACATATAGCGCCTACGCCGGCGCCGGCGCCGTAACCCGTAGCACATGGAATGCTCAGATTCAGATTCAGATTCTTTATTTGCAATAAACTTGGTACAAATGGTCTTAAAGTCTTACACATAATCCGACACATTTAACCGTCGCTGACAACATGTAAAAACATAAACATTAAAACTAACAATTTTTGCATAATCGTAACAAGTTAGTAATAGATTTGCTACGAAATTGGTACCGTGCCGTAGCAAACCATTATACGTAGCTTTTAACTAACGTAGCTTATTCATACATGCACTTTCAACCTATTTTAGTTAAATTATGTTTTCACTTTGTCAATTTAAATTTTACAGTGAATGATAAAGCCAAATCATATTTTAGTATACGAGTAAAAGCTATTGTGAGTATGAATACGAGGGTAAGTAAGTACATGAATATTTTAGCAGTATGTACTTACCTTAAAATGTTACGTTATCAAAATATATTTTAGAGTATAAGTTTACATGGAAAAGTTAGTGAAGTGTTCTCATCATAGCGATTCTATTACATCGAGCACATTATAGCCAGAACACGGCAAGTGGCAATGATCAGTGTAGGGAGAGACATGGAATCAGTATAATGTTTTCAATACACTATTATTTTTTTCTATACATTGATCGAACCGTGCAGCACCTATATGACTGGCGGGGCGTGCCGTCGTGAATTAAAAACACTACTGTCATAGTAGTTTTTGAACAACTACCATGATGTCTGTGCAAAGAAGTACAGTCATCAGCAAAAGCCTGTCTCAAAAATATTTTTGGACTGAAAGTTATTTTAAGTCGTTTTTTAACCAGGTGATTTCAGGTGAAGATAAAACATTCATCATGGTATTTGTAGTGATTTACTGATTTACGGTCATGTTAAAGAAAATATAGTCATAAAGAAAGTGTTTTATTTAAGTAAGCTTTTCTATTTCAAATTAAGGATATTTTATTTAGCAGATAACTCCCTCAGCCTCTATTCTACTGGGTAAAACCGTATTGCCTTTGACATTATCGTATTGTTTTTGACTCGGCCGCCATTACGTTGGTGATACTGCAAAACCGCGTAACCAACAAAATTATTATATAGCAAAATAAACCTTAATGTCTTAGAAAAAAAAGTGCATTTTGCTCCTCGTTAAGAATGTTACTTACGCGGTTTTGCAATTTTACCGACGATTACTGTCATGTAAATATGAGCTATCGTAACGATGACAACACTATTAAATGTCAAAGGCAATATGGTTTTAGCCAGAAGAATAGAGGCCCAGTACCCTTACCATGAGTTACAATTACCGTAATCTCTAGCGAGTCCAATACTCTGTCCCTCGCACTCTATAAGAATACTGCGAGGTCTACGAGAGACAGAGCATTCGACTCGCTAGCAAGTTCGGTAATTGCTACTCATGGTAAGGGTACTGTACAATTATTTTTGTTCACGGTAAAGCAAAAAGAATATGTATTCGCTGAAAAGAAATTACCGCGGACGAACTAATGAAAGCATATAAGGTTTCATCCTGTTATAAAACTAAGAATTCCTAGCAACATCCTCCTCATACCTTCGCGTTAAATGGGCCTCTCTTTTAAGCAACTTAACCACACATAAACAATACTAATAAAGTGTATTTTGCTGTACAAAAGACGCGCCCGCCGCAAGTCACTTAACGTAATATAGCGTAAGTACGATGTTACGAGTAGGTACGTGCCGTGACGCGGCCGCGGCTCCGACGCGTGCCTCCGATGTAGAACAAACTGCGACAAAATAGTTTGTCTTGTATCTGGGGATATAATGGCAATTAGGTTTCAACTCCTTGCGTCTGTATTCTCGGAATCGTATAACCTTGGTGGTTTCAAGGCAAGAGTGAATAGGTTTTTTTCTGAGTAGGCGTGTATCACCCTTGACGTCGTAGTCACTTAACATCAGGTGAGACTGAGGTCAAACGAAAACCCATTTTGGATTTAAAAAAAAGACGAGTGAACAGAGAGTGTACGAGTAATTTTGGTTGTTTGGAGTTACCTTAGTCATTATATTTCAAATATGGTTTTAAAAAGGATATTTAATGAAATTTCATACATTTTTGCAGCCGCTGTCATTGGTAAATAATCACATTTAATTTTTTAATATTGCCGTGGCCATGAACGCAGAACTTCGCCGGCTGTTTTTACAACATTTTATTTTATGGATGGGAGTAGGTAGGTACCCATAACGCCTCGCTTTGGACAGTAGGTTATTAAAAAATACGGAAGCATATATACTTCGGAGATAATGGCGTGCCTTCTAATAATCTTCTATTAATTATAGAATCATCAACAATTTCCAAAAAACGATTCATTTTGTAATACTCATACTCGTATGAGCGCTACACATAAAATTGCATTAGGCACCTTAAGTGTTTTCAATCCGCAAGGTGCACTCTGCCAAGCAAATTGACGTTGCACAGTTGAGTCCATGTAGGTAGGTACGTAATATAAAGTATTAGTAGATAAAAAGATGGAGGTATAGAAAGAGTTCAGCTTTAATACTTTGGTTTTGTAATTTTGACGCAAACGAAGTAAATTATGCCGATTTTATAATTTTTCCTTCTTTCTTAAGGTAATGCTAGATGTATACTAATTTTCGAGTTTGTGTGTAGGTCAACTATTTATAAATCCCCTTTAAATTAATGATGATCATCTGTCAGTGTATAACTGGGTGACGTAATAAAGTAATTTGGATAGAATATTATAATTTGTGAACTATTTGAGTTAGAAACTCGTAGTTTTGAAAAAATATTAGGAATGTTATGCAACAAAAACTTCAAGCTTTTCTGGCCATGCGTAGACAAGATATAGGGGTCTCGAAAATGCCTTTTAATGCTCCGAAGGATGTTGGAAAAGGAGGTTCTCGTACCGACCTGCTCGCTCGGTTTGGCGGTTTCACTGCCGTGCCTCTTAATACTCTAAGAATTTTAACTGTCTACCTGTTACGGGTCGTGAGAAACCGCCAGACAGACAGACGGACGGACAGAAAAGGCTCAGTATTACGGTCTCGTTGTCACCCCTTTGGCTACGTTAAGTCAGTTACGTATGAATAACAATCACTTTGCTGGCAGAAAAGGACACATGATAGTCTCTGTGTATGAGACGGAGCGCAATCTATTTAGTTTTCACTTTGAAATATGGCTGCATTTATAAGGGTGCGCCAGACGTCTGATGGAGCTATTTCTGTTCCGGTTTTTATTAGCAAAATGGTCGCCAGCATTTTCCCAAGTTTTCCGTATTCCGCTCGAGGTTCTAAAGAACAGCACATCTGTACAATAAGTCGTCTATCTGCCTCCGTATTTTTATGTGTACAGTTATTAAGACACAGTTATTTAGAGTTACAGTTATATAGATAACTACTGTATTTGCCTCATCATAATGAAGAGGCTATAATAGCACCATGGTAAAGACTTACTAGTGTTTCTTGCACGGAATGGAAAAAGTCAGCACGTCGTCGTACGAGGCAATATTGGAGGTTAAATCCTGGAAGACATTTTTACATTAGATCTCAAATAGATAAGTGATATACTCGTAACTGATTAGGTCGGCTTCTCTCTGACACATTATTAAAAAAATATTGGTTTTTATTTTTGTTTCTTGCTAACATAGTTTTCAACTTAATAAAAAATTGTTTTTCGGGACCATCAAGAGACGAGTACACGTTTCTCAAAGACTGGCACAGAAACTGTGATTCTCTTCCTGATACTAGGGGTGTCCAAGGCAAAGATGATGAGATTATTTTTGGGTGAATTTCAACAACCGTTAAATTATCCTAATTTTGGTGGTATTTTTTATTTTGTTAGTAGGGTTCACAATTATACGTTTAAGAGACGTCATTTAGTCATAATTAAAATAGTATTAAAACGGCCCTTCATTATACCAAGTGGTTTTTAAGATATAACGATTTTACTAATGATGTACCACCAAAATTGCTATTATCCACCAAAATTACTTTTCTAAGAAACACTAACAATCAATAATAACATATGGGGCTAATTAAAATGTAATCGTTAAGGAATCTTTCTTGTTATTTATTAAAACTAAAAACGTATATTTCTTAATATAATAAATAATGATTATTTGTTGTTTAAATAATTTTGGTGCAATCCAGAAATTATGACAATTTTGGTGTCTTCGGAAAAGCCACCAAAATTAGAAATTCAACTATTTTTTATTATTAAAAGAAAATCTTTTAGTTTAACACAAATTTTCCTCAATACAGTTAAAAAGACACCATAAACATACTTGAAATAACTATCACAAAATAAAACATTTTGCGAAATGCTAAATTATCTAAGTTATCACAATTAAAAATTTGCATTCTATACCACCAAAATTAGAAACATATGTGCTAAGCGGGAAGACGCATCAAGATGGTACAAATCTTTCACCATCTATCCCTGGACTAGAACTCAACGAACAACTGACGCCATATTTGTTTGTTTAATCGCGTTTCGTTCGATCATAAAATCAATTTCAATATTCACCACCAAAATTGACTATTTCGCTAGGACAGTTTTATTTACACTGCTCCCAGTTTCTTTTTATTTGCAAATGCAATAATCGTAATATTTTAAAATACCTTAACTAACAGGGAATACAGATAACTAAAATATAAATCTATTTGAGGCTTAATAACTTTGTACCACTGTATATCAGTATATACGACAAGTACAGGACACGACACCAAAATTGATTTTGGATTGAAAATATTTATTTACTATAAATATGATAAGTTAATAATAACTTTCACATTGGCTCAACATGGTACTTTGTGTAAGATTATCTAGAAAATAAATAGTTGTGCAATACATGTACTTTACACCCCAATTATCACGTCCGCCGCTCAAAAAGGTGGTTGGGATAATTACCCTTTTATAAAGTGACCCAAAAGATGGCTTCTTCAAAAAAAAAAAATTAGATTCACAAAGCATCATCCCGATTTATTATTTCCTAATTAGCCCATAACTACTTTGTTAAAATCATGGAAAACCAAAGTTCGGGTGCAGCATAATATTATTATTTGTTACCCCCTCGTAAAACATACAGTTTCCACTGTAAAATATATATGATAGAATCGGTGGAAGTCTCGCTACACGAAGTATCCGGGCGACGATGCGAGGTTCATTTCAAGTCTTTGTCTTATATAAACGGTCCAACGTGTTTCCTTGTAAGTTTCTCTTTGTATCACGAAACGATCCCCAATATCAATACAATACAAATATTCTTTATTGGACACCACTGATACAATAACAGCTTGGAAAGTAAATAAATAAAAAAAGATACTAAGTGAGTCAACAGGCGGTCTTATTGATCTCTTCTAGGCAACCTGACAAAGAAGAGAAGTTAAAGATAAACAAAAATAAATTGTGGTTTAAAGTAATAAATGGAATATTAAAACAAACAAATATATAAGAAATATACATAAATAAATAAATACCTCATAACTATATTGTTCTTCTATATATATTATTCTAAAATAGACTAGGACCAAAACTGGAAAACGCGTCTCTAAACAATGCAAGCGGCAAATCATGTAACAGTCGGGAGGATGATGAGAGGGTTTTGATCCTGCAGAATACGAATCTGTCTGTCGCCATTCCGAAATTTGAACCGGAAGTACGCTATATTGGAAAAGGTGTAGCCCATTCAAAAAAAATCGTCGTACATATTGTACATCGTCGTTCCGCTACCCTAAAAAAGGTCCGATTGTAATGTTTTTTTGACATGTTTTAAGGACAATTAATAGTTGTGGTACCCCTAATTCAGATTTCGGAATCGCGACAGGCAGATTCGTATTCTACAGGGTCAAACCCCTCTGATAACGCTGTCCTCTGTTATATTTTTTGGTAATTACTAATAAGTAATAGAGATTCTAAAATAAAAAAATATCTCTGATTTATACTTGTTTTAAAAAAAACCGTTTATGCGTTTTGCCCACCTAGGGCAAAATTAATACTTACCTTGAAGTTTCTTTGAAAATTTGGAAAGACGAAAGGGTTCAATTGGGAACCTTTCCAACGGGAGTCTAGATGAACCGAAAAAAAAACTGATAGCTGAACTCTATTTTTCTCCTTTTGAGCTATCCGACACGATATGAAATACATTTAGAGGCCCTTGTCAAGATGCATTACGCTAACTAACGTTTCAATTCGTTTTGTTTTTAAACCAATCGCGTCACTGGTAGATCACGTGACTTTTCGTACCACGTCATCTACCAGTCAGTGACGCGATTGGTTTAACACGAAATGAATAGAAACGCTAATTAGCGTAATGTATCTTGGCTAGGGCCTCTGTTCACCTATACATATATATGCCATTGGGCCACACTGTCCAACTTACAGTAAAGGATTCGTTTTGCCCGTCTTGTACTTTATTTACGTAAGCTAACGTCAAGCAAAAATAGTGAAGCACAAACTCAAGAATATGTTTTTTACACGTCAATTTATTACATGAATTTACATCAAACTCTACTAAAAATATCAAATTACGGCTAGCCCTGCATATAATAAAACTAACACAAGGTACTTACGGTGGGTTATTTTTCTTTACAAAGAAACATTTTGCTTACATAGAACGTGTGGTTACTAATCTATGCTACCGGACGACAATTAACACTAAGTGCATTTGTGTAACGAGTCGAGCGAAAGTAGTTCGGTCTCTTTCTATCGATCAAGTATCGAACTAGAACATAATTATCGTCCGTCCCCTACTCTTTTTTATCACGAGTTAATCGACTTATACCCTTTTTCACCAGGATTTCAGTGCTTGCTCGTATATCCGTCAAAGTGTGGAATGCAATGAAAATATTAAGTATTTGTTGTAAAAAAAAATGTTAATTAGAAATAAGGGATATAGAGGTAGATAAGTATAGAGAAAACTAAGAGAGCCTACATAAGCAAGTTATGTCTTATAGACATCATTCGATTTCAAACAAATATCCTGCGTGTAATAAAATGGAGTCTATTTCAAGAATGGTCTAAGCGATCTTCAAATTAATTCCAGCTGATACTTATCACTAAATATTGGTCTAAGGAGAGACTTCACTAAATCTTCATTTTAATTTGACTGTATTATGTACACTACGCGGAATAGAGTTCTAGTGTCTCCAATTAGCTCAAAAACACAAATATTCGGAAAAACATCCCAATGTGGCATTGTGTTCTAGACTCTAGCCTTAAACATGACGCGGCAAGAAATTTTTTTTTCGTCGTATTAATATTTTTGTTGCATTGTAAACACGGTAAAACATACTTACAAGCGTCTGTTATGATTATAGGACAAGCCTTAAAGAAGAACAAGAAATACTAAAAACCGGCAAAGCGTGAGTTGGACTAGCGCCCATTTTTACTTGACATACCTACACATAACACACACAAGGAGTTCCAGCAGTGAGACACTCCGGGCTAACAAAAAAAAAACATTCAAAGAGAAATATAATAATACTTACTGTGTGGTGAAATGATACGGAACCCTCAGTGTGCGAGTCCAACTCGCACGTGACCTATGTTTTAGAGTTTAGAACTTACGTAAGTAGAAATCTGCCCTGTTTTTCTAAAAGTGCAGCAACCAATCGCTAATTACTATAATAATATGTTAACTTACGAATGTTTGTTGCCCTGCTTTCATGTTCTAACCTAGAAGTTATTTTTCACCAATGATATTTGAATAGTAATTTGGTCAGTTGGTTTTCTTTCGTACAGTTAAGTAGACACTTTTCATAATAAGTAACAAATACTGGCAATACGAGTATCACTTCAAATACATATCGCACCTTCAGAAAAATAGTGACCTAATTCAAAATCACAGCTTTCAAACTTCAAGTCATAAATTTATTATTATAGAGACCTAACTCGAAATTTAAAATTTCTGAATTAGTTCACTATTGTACTGAATGTGTGATATAATAAAACGCCCTAATACTAAACGCGCATAATAATAAAAAGTGCAAAATCGCCTAAGTTTCTCTTGCATGTATCAATATACCATAACATCATTGAAATTAAAGGATTCATGAATAACGGTCTTAAGCTTTGCTTTTTCAGCCCTCTCGTTTTAATTGTACAAACAGCTTTAGATTGAGTAAGACATTATCCCTTTTGACGAACATTAGGCCGCCTCGTGTAACGGAAAACAACGGCCTCCCTCGAATTAAAATAACTCTTCGTCATCCAACACGTTACGTATAGGATTTTTTAATGAAATTATTCATCTTCTCGGATAAAAAAGGGTCACTACATTTACTCGATGTAAGGACGTACCTTTACCTACCTATCTAGTAGTACCTTTTTGTATAATTATAGGAAAAACGTTTCGTTCTCGACTTGCTACTTTTAAACTTTTTCAGAGTGTTTACCAATTTAAACTTGAACAAACCGTCACAGTTAAACTCCACATAGATTATAATATCTATTATAAATAGCGACAAAGCTGCTTTATGACCCCATTTACTCGTACAAAAGTAATAATTTGGAAATCCAATCATTCAAGATTTTTAGTTATTTAAAAACTTTAAAAGGTTTAAGGCGTCCTTTAAAAGATTTAGGGTCAAAAACTAATAAGGAGTTGCGTAAGTATCTGATAAACACGTATTTTCATTTCTGCGAGCCTATTATGGTCGTGTTTAACGTGTGGATAAAACATCTGTCACTTTCTGACCAGTATGTAAGTGCGAGAGTGACGGATGCTTTATCCACCGCGATAAAAGCGACCACAATAACATAAACATAACATACCGTCAATATTTTTTGCGTTAGCGAAAACTGAACACTGTTAGTACCTACTAGTATACAGTTTTTAATCCGCAGCCCACCAATAAATAATCCATCAATCTTTGAGCAAAGATATCTGACACGTCTCTATTACTAAAGGTGTAAGAGCATGTCCGATTTTTTTGAGCACATGATGGATCATTATTGCTGGTAACTATACATTAATGCAACAGTGCGACTTTTATTTGATAAAAAAGATAAAAAAGATAAAATAAATTTATTCAGTAAGTAGGCCGCACGGGCACTTTTACACGTCAAGAATCTACCAGCGCTTCCCAAGAGAAGACCACTGCCGAGAAGAAACGCCGCAAGAAACTCAGCAGTCAGTCATTTTTTAAACATATTTCTTATTACAATGGTACTACTTAGTCTAGCATTATATAAAGCTATAAATATTAAATTAAATATAGTATTAAATAACATGCGTAGTTCAGCAGGAAAACATGCCAATTAAGAATCTTACGGGAGAGATAGAGAAAAAAAAAAACACATACTTATGTGTATATAAGATGGTGCGAGACGACCACATAAAAGTTTCGATATGTTTTCCTACATCAACGGTGTCCCCTAGACAAGATAAAGATTTTGCATTTGAATAAATTATTATTGACTAAGTTTCGGATTTAGGCCATGCATTTTTGTCTGTTAGATAGTCCTCGATCCTATAATACGCTTTAGACATTAACGACCTTTTCAAGTAACTTTTAAGTGCTGGAAAGGGTAACTTTAAAACTTCGTCAGGTAATTTATTATAGAAATGAATGCATTGACCAACAAATGATTTATATACTTTACGGACGCGGAATTTTCGGATAGCGATTTTATTTTTATTTCTGGTATTTAAATTATGTATATCAGAATTTTTGGTGAAAGAATCTAAATTTCTAATAACGTAAATAATATTCTCATAAATAAATTGAGACGCTACAGTCAAGATATTAATTTCTTTAAAAAGTTCTCTTAAAGAGTCACGGGAGTTTAAGTTGTAAATAGAACGAATGGCCCTTTTTTGTAACACAAATATAGTTTGTATGTCAGCTGCCTTACCCCAAACCAGAATACCGTACGACATGACACTATGGAAATAACTATAATAGACTAAGCGAGCTGTCTCAACATTGGTTAGTTGTCTAATTTGAGTAGCAAGGTGCGAATTTTTGCATTGAAAAAACCAAAATGTTACGTTTTCTACGATCCGAGGAAGAAAGACAAGATGACAAGACGCTATCGTAAATGTTTTTCGAAAACTGTCAAAATGTATGGGATTGACGTTTGACATGACCATTGACATGGCAGCTTACGTTCTCGCAATGCATCTTGTCTAGGGCCATTTCAATAATTTAGATACGGATTTCTCACCGAAACATTGCAGAAGTAATTAAGGAGACAGTAACGTTAATACTTACGAAACATTTTATGGAACTAAATTCGCCTTATCTCTAAAATTGTGCTTAACCGTTATGCACATGAAGCAGTTCAAGAGGCGTATTTTAAACCCTAAAGACGGTAAAATTTAGGAAACGTATGCAACGAATACACATAGGTGAATAGGTAACCAAAACAGATATCTTTAAGCGTGACTTGTTTAGAATACTCAGAAATAAAATAGTCAACGTTTCCTTTACAATCATCATCATCATCATCATCATCATCATCATCATCATCATCATCATCATCATCATCATCATCATCATCATCATCATCATCATCATCATCATCATCATCACCATCACCATCATCATCATCATCATCATCATCATCATCATCATCATCATCATCATCATCGTCATCTAAATCGTCATCGTCATCATCGTCGTCGTCGTCGTCGTCGTCGTCGTCGTCGTCGTCGTCGTCGTCGTCTTCATCATCATCATCATCATCATCATCATCATCATCATCATCATCATCATCATCATCATCATCATCATCATCATCATCATCATCATCATCTTCATCATCATCATCACCATCATCATCATCATCAGCCGCCTATAGGTACTAGTCCACTACTGGACGTAGGCCTCCCCCATTGCACGCCACCGAGCACGATCTGCGGCCACTCTCATCCAGCTCTTGTCAGCCACCTTGCGAAGATCGTCGCTCCACCTAGTCTGAAGGCGTCCTACACTGCGTTTGCCCATCCGCGGTCTCCACTCATGAACACGATTACCCCGTTATCTTATCTGTTTTACGGCACATGTGGCCGGCCCACTGCCACGTCAAGCTGAAAAGCTTCCGCTAAAGCTTTTTTACTATAGGTATTAATACGATTGTTTACAATTTGACATTCGTAAATAGGTAACCTAAGTAAATACATCGATAACATCGATTTAGGAAGGAAGGATAGGAAAACTGCCTTTTGTCTTGAGAACTGTCAATCTATAGCTTGATCAAATTTTTGACACATTTTTATTAGCACGCTATTTGGGGTTCTCTACCAAATACTGAAAAACGTGTGAAAAACGAAACCTTTGTTGTCCGTCTGTTCGTCTGTCTGCCAACACCCTTTTTTCTAAAATGGTTGAAACTGAAACTGTTCTTTACAAATTTTGCAATTTATTTTTTTGACGAGCTACGAACACTTATTAAGTGAAAAAAATAGGTTAGAAAGAAAGTAGGTGAATATTCTAAAGCATTTTACATTTTTGTGTGATATAAAGAGCATTCTTTAGAATTTGATACTTTTACCCATTTTACGGTCGTTTTATTTACTATATTTAATATTATCACAGAACGGTGTAGTTTATAAATTACCTTATTATTGTAGGTACATTTGAACTTTGTAATAAATAAGAAGCCAAAAATTGTACTTAGTTAAATCCAATGAAACAATTGACTCAACTGGTTTTATTCACATTGCGGTACGAACCGCTCAAAATGACGGACGGACGCGAGTATCACTTCCTTGCGTAGTAATAGTACGTAACGTAACCGACCCAACTGTAAGCGTGTTAGGGATCGTGTATTTAGAGCTGTCGGCGAGCCCGCTGCAGGCGACTGGCGGCGGGCAGTGATGTTAATCCCTTTAGTGGCTAACGAACTGGCGCTGTGCCTTCCTGCTATACCTACCCCTTTGCCTACCTTTATGACACCTATCGTTAGAAATGTATAAGCATAAAAAAACTGTTTATACATTTCATCTACGGGATGATAGATTTCGCAGTAACAGCACGACTATAAAAGCATTACTTTAACATTCATTTGTTTTTTATTAAAATATAAATGGAAAATTATGATTAGCATATTTAATTTTTTACTTCGTATAAAAGAAAAAACTGACTGGTTTACCGGTCGATCAACGTACAGCCGAAACCGCTTGACCTAGGGAGTTGAAATTCGGAGGAAATCTTCTTTGGATATCCCAGGGTTGCACTGAGAAGGGATTTTTGAAAATTCATCCCCTAATGGGTTAAAATAGGGGGAGTTGCGGAAAACTATTTATTCTTAAACATTATTTAAGATTAAATAAAAAAGTTTACATATATGACAGCGCGTGTGGTTTGAGAGCGAGTAGACATACTGTTTAGCTATGTTATGGTCCTGCTCACTCTGACGTAACTCGGGCACTGGGCCTCTACTTTCATAGTTCGAACGTTACGCTTGCTCCGTCACTTTCCCTCGACTTCAGTACGATGGGCGAGTGAAAGCAACGGAGTATCCATTAGCACTGCTGTGATGTTGGGAGTAGGATCCCGGACGTGCGTCGCCATGTTTGGCACTCTTGTTCTGGACTTCGCTGGTAAAACTGGGTCGTGAAACATGGTAGGTACGCCGCGAGCGTGATAGTTTGGTATTTGGCCTTGGCACCCTGTGCCCCTGGAACGTCGTCAGGCGGATTTCTTATTAACTGACTGTATTTTGATAATTATACAAGAAATTTGTGAAACATCTAGAAAAGTCTTTTGGTTCTCCTTGCCCGACTATCCTCGCCTACACCTAAGTTCGACCATCGTGACGCTCTCTTTACCCAAAGATAAGGAGGAGCTTACATATAAGTTAAAGACCTACCTGAATTTGCGTTTCGTCGGTCGGTAATTTATTAATTGAAAGACTTGTTTGAGGAGTTGAAAATGTCTCATAAAGAACATAGATAAAATTTCGCGTCATTCACTTAAATTGTAGTATTAAATAATCCTGCTAAAATATTTCATTTCTTTATAGCGTATCCTAACATTCCTAACATACGTAATACTTGTGATTATAAACCTATCTATGTAATATGCATATACAGCAATTTTTAATATCGAACTAAAGACGCCGAAAAAACACGTTTCTTGTATGGGCACCCCCTTAAATTCTTACTTTTTTTTGTTATAGTGGCAATAGAAATACACATTAAAAAACGTAAAATCTTCAACTGTCAACCTATTACGGTTAATGAGATGAAGCCCGCTGACAGACAGACGCGCAGATAGACAGCGGAGGCTTAGTAATGGGGCACGGAAGAACACTGCGGGAAGTATCCCAAGTTTTTAAAAGTTAAATAGCCAATCTAAATATCTTTATTTCATACAATCTAAGTGAGGAAAAAATAATATTTAAATTAATATAACAAAACACGAAAACCCTCCTTTGCACCCACTTGCGCCATGCCCATCACGCAGACTGTACTCAAAGCTTTACCCCGTTAATATTGAAAACCACCCATGTGGATACTTATTGTGAAATGCTATGAAAAACACATCCTGCCCCCGCATTATTTCTGAAACCGTAAATCTCATTACAGGAAAAATAAAAGAAATGATCTAACACTTATGGTTGTTGTGGAAACAGTCATCAACATAGTCAGTCGACAAAAAGCATGGAGTCAGTGAATATGGCAGCTAGCAGCAGCAGCAGCACTTTATAGGGTTTCTATCATTCTTTACAAATAAAAGTAGGTGCGGTACCGTCGGTGCTCGAATCCGACTCGCAGTTGATCGGTTTTTTGTTTGGCATGGAGAAGGCTAACGAGCACACAGGCCACTTTATGGTAACTGGATTCTGAAGTTCATAGACATTTTCAATCTCAAGATTGTAATCTTACGATGACAATCTCAAGATTGCAAATGCATTACCAACCCTGAGGACACGGAATAGAAAAAACAGTGGAAGTGGCATGAGCTTCGCTTAGTATCAGACCTATTGTCGCCAATACTCAAATTATCATAATAACAACACGCCACCATGTAAAATGTTTTTGGTGCGGCTATCGTATTAACATTCCAAAATAGCATAATAAGGCGTGCTTCTGGATTTATTTCCTTTTTTTGAAATATTGAAATATCGAAATAAGCGATCGCGGCAAAAGTAAGAGAGGTTGAGCGGAACTCCGCATAACCATGCCCCACGTTACACGCCCATTTGACACTTCTACCGTTTTTTCTGTTCTGTGCCTGAAGGATTACATGGAATGCCTCTATGCTAGTTTGGGACAACATTTCACCGGTTTGGGACAAAAAAATAGCCACACTGCTATTTTAAACTTTATTAATAAATATTACGTTGTAATTCATGTTTTAACTTTTGCGTCCCTTTTCAGAGTTATACATGTAAGTTAATAGGGTCCAGCGTTTAGTCGTAAACACATTTTAATTATTCCCGGTCTAGTTGAGAATCACCCGGAGCGAGCCCTGATTTATAAACCCTTCACTAATCCAATTTATAGTTTCACTTTGAGCTAACTACTGAACAAATGGGACATGGAGTCGCGTACTATTATGTAACTATCTCAGACCTAAGAGTAATAGATACGTTATATACATGTACAATAATAAATCTGTTCGTACAAATTTTGTTCCTAAAGAATACGAGAGGTAAGGGTAATATAAAATCAGAATCAACCGTTTCTATACATTTATCACTTAAGAAGTAGGTACCTGAATTGATTTCCAGTCAGTGAAGTGTAAATGGTAGAAATATCAAAAAGGATATGGATATGCATTCGCAGCCATACCTGGTTCGCGATCTAGGAAACCTTAGGGTCCAAATTATAGTAAACTGATTATTAATTCGAAAACTGTTATATAGCCAAGGGATATTTTATTTGCTTAAACAACTTTACTTAGGTGAGGTTAAAACTGTGACCATAATATGGTGGTATGGAAATTAAAATTGAGTTACATATGTACCTATATAGGTACTTGAAATATAGTTACCTGTAATGAGAAACTCTAGTTCTCTTATTAATTAGTGTGGACGGTGGGGCTGGGTTCAAAATGTAGCTTGTAGTATCGAATCGCATACGCAAAAAATATGTAATAATAAAAAAACTATTATCAAACGACCACTTAAAGTTTATTTGTGCAACGCGTGAATATTCATTGATCGGCTTAATCAAACTGCAGTGGACGATGTTACACGATAAATAAATTCACAAATGCTCGGGTTTTCACTCTAATTGAGAAATCCGAGGCACCCTGTAACCCATTAACATATCCGATGGAAATTTCAGTGGAATTTGTTCAAATACGAAGGACTTAGTAGCGCCTCGTTTTCGAACAAATTATCAAATTTAAAATTTTGATGTAAGCCAAAAATGAATTGGAGGTATTATGAAAATATCGGCGTCGATGAAGTACCTACGTTCAATGTTCTATGTTTTAAAGCAATCAGACCGCCCGCGGAGACCAATCTCCATCGCATACTCACTTCTTTATAACAAGTGTTGAATTGACAGCAACACCATAGAAATGTGGAATAGTTAGCACACAGAGAAGACTGCTTTCTTTAGCGACTCTGGTGGTAGAACCTAGTGGAGGGTCCATAGGGTTGACATTTTTAATAACTAGAGTGACTCAGACCGCATTCACTACCATGGTTTGCTTTCTCTGTTGCATAAAATGAAATGATCATAGAGATGGAACATTCTAACAAAAGTGGCCTTCGATTAATTATTTTGTTTCTTACTATAGTTAGGTATAATGTTAATGTTGTAGTAACAATAATGTTACAATAGAATAGGTAACTGGAGCCAGCTTTTGAAGTCGATTACTGAATAATGTTAATTTAATTTTAAAATAAAATTTATCAAAGAGTTAAAGTAAAATTAAACTGTTACTGTGTTAATTAAACCACACTTGTAAGACAATTTGAAGCCTGGGAAAAATAATCCCGTGACTTACGAAGACCGTTTTTGTTCATTTTGAAGCAAGACAAAGTTGATCTTTATAAATAGATCGCATTCATCTTCATAATTAACTTAGTCCACTTCAACGTTTTTATTAAAAATATCTTTGTGAATAAATGTCGGGTTAATTTTTTTAAAGTAACCTCAAATTAAGTATAAACTATGAAAATTTGGAAAATATTAGAAATGTGCATACGTCTATTTTTTACAGAATTTTCCCGAAGATTGTTTCGAAAAAAAAATGTAACGCGTAGACAATGTCTTTTTTTATTTTATTATTACATGTTCAGGATAATTATCAAGCAAAGCTGCATGAAGCTTGTTGGTACGGTGTAAGACAATTTCAATGAGTGTAAACAATCCAGAAACCAATGAGTATTTTTTGTACTATAGTGGGTGTGCTTTTCGTAGCATGTCTTCTGCATTCTGCCTTATTTAAGCTTCTTAGCATAAAGACAAATATTTATATCTATAAACAATAATTCTTTTCAAACGCATGCCTGTGCGTTAATCTCCACCTATATAATCATATCATCAATGTTAAAACTCGATCGCCTCAATTACTATAATATTTTTTGATAGATTGCTTAATTTAGAGCCTTAACTTAAGAGGTTTAGACTTTATTTTAAGCTACGGCTAAATTGCCGGATTAAAATGTAAATGAACAGAAAACCTTCACCTATGTCCGGCACGCACTCAACCGCGTTATCGCGCCTTTGTAGATAGAGATCGCGTTCCTACGTGACCATGCATTTTATAGCTCCAACCCTAAGCTGTGGTTTTTCTACGCGCGAGAATTGCCCTGAAACTTTACCTTTCTAAAATTTCATGATACTACCGTGTTTGCAATCAGATTATAAATACACCGCACTCCATTAGAGTAGTCAATAGTAATTTATAATGTCAATTATACGTAAAAGAAAAACATGTTGAAATGATTAATAATAAAGGCGACTTACTAATTTATGAAATCGACTGTACATCCTCATTTAAAATTATTGTAAGTATTTTGTTTTGTTTTATTCACTAAAAAAAGCAGTATTTTTACCCGAAAAAACATGAACATTCACTGCTTTGTACCATACTATGATGAGCCTGACGATCAAAACGGTAATTGTTACTGCTTCAAAAACAGTATCTTGCACCCCAATTTACCTGTCTTGGCAGTAAATTTAAGTACAGCATTGTAAATATTTTAAATTAATCAAATAGTAATGTTCAATCAGTAAACGTGTTTTTTTTTTCCTTTGCTGTTTTTCAAACCGTTTGATGATACCTTTCGTGATCAGTTAGGTACCTACTCTAAGTGATTTTTGCTCTACTGTATGTAGTAAGATTTTTTTTTTCAGTGAGTACAATCGCGGCTATCCCTTGACTCACTATGTAATATTTATTTTTTGTATATCCATTCCTTGGTGTTCAATAAAGTGTTTTGCATTGTATTTTATCTACACTCATATCATAAGTCCTCTATTATGCGTTCAAAACCCGTATGCAATGACCAGCATTACCTGAGGTGACAGCGATGACAGCTGTTAATTTTGGAAGATGTTCCAAATTTGGATCTGATTACCTTACAATATTCGATAACGTAATTTCAAAATTACGTTACAGCTGTCACCTACTACCACAGGTAAGGTTTAAGTTTAAAGTTTAAGGCTTCTGAACCCATCTTAGAGTACTTTTAATATGTGTGTAGATAAAGTATTGTACGAGACTCTGCGTAATTAGCATTACAACACTCGTGTGATCTATTATGAAACTCGCCTGGCAGCCCTTTTCATAAACCGCATTCATGTTGTAATGCCTGTCATTATGCAACCGTCACGTAAAATACTATTATTGTACACTAAAGTATTTATATATGTACATAATTTATCATATTCCTATCTAACCAAGGTACGTGGCTTATTTGAAATGACAATGAAACGTAATTTTAGTAAGGAGGTTATTATTCCATGTGAATCCCACTACCATACAGAGTAGACCTTAGTAAGACCGACATAAACTTGTTAAGGGATCAACATCAAATAAGCGTCTACATGAGGAAACTTAGGCAAACGCCGTTAAATTATTTTCAAATAAAGTATTTTTAAAGCCGACAACGAATCGAGGAGGGTTCAAGGGTATTCTATCGCAAACACTAAAAACGTTTGCAAGCTGTTTCATTTGCCATAATTTTCATTTCCCATTTTATTCTGAACCCAATAACTTTTCAAAATATTTAATGAGATATACTTACAGAACCTGTAGGTTAGGTTAGGTTTTTTTTATAGCAATTCAGGAAAGTTAAACGGTTTCAGAGAAAAATGACTTTCGGACAAATTAAAATTATGGCAAATGAAACAGCTGGCAAATGTTTTGTAGTGTTTCAGATACGTAACTGGAGTCAAGTCACAGTCAAAAACACTGATAAAAGTTAAGTTATGTGAACTGGAAATCTTAGTAAATGACATGTTCGTGAATCTGTGTCGAAGTAGTCCCGAGTTTATCAACAACTACACATTTAATAAATATCCTTTGACGAATTTCCCACAGCTGACTGGTTTATTCAATGCCTAGGCATGTGCCAAATATTTAATTGGATAAGGGAAAGGGACATTTGCAAACATAAAAAATCATTGGCCTTATAAATAAATAAAAATGGTAACCCAATTGGATCTCTGAATTCGACGGCAATTCGATGCTTTCATGTCACAAGGTAATGAAGCATGGGGAATTTGTTCAGAAGGGGATCCATCCCGTAAAGGTGCGCTGCAAAACTCCGGCTTATGTCATAATCATACGAAATATACGTATTATGTATGAAGGAAAAAAAATAAGTTTATTAGTTCAGCATAAGATAATATTACTTTCCAATTTTTTAACACGTGTTTATACTTTCAGACAGTAAAATAAATATATTACAATTTCATTTCAAAGTTTGCATAAGATGTAAAACTCTTCGCTGAACAAAAATATTTCTTCTTCTTTTTTTAATAATGGCGATCCACAAAAAAATATTTAAAAAACACTTTAAATAATCAGCCACGTGGTTCGTCGAAAGAGCATAATGCCTACCGTATTACCAAGGGCACGGTAGGAATTATCCTATACTACACTAGGTATTATACTGCCTTAGTCAAAATCATCTTGGATTTTTGGCACTTTCTTAATAAAGAGAAAGCCATGTCAAAAACACATTTACCTGGTTTTCGCACTAAATAAGTATTTAAAAAAGTACCAAAAAGTTTTTAGAGGGTTGTAAAAAAAACATAAATTATAAGTTAGTCAATCAAACGTTTAAGAATGATCTGAGTTAATAATTAAACAAACCTGTATTGATTTAAAACGGTATCTTACAAAACTATACAACATATTATGTACCTAACTCTTCCATTTCGCTCGGCCGGAACCAAAATTAGCCAGCAGCCCGCGTTAGAAAATTCAATATACGCGGCCACTAGAGAGAACTTAAGCTTTCTTATTTGGAATAATGAAAGTGGATCGTAATTGGTTTAGTTCGTTACTTCACGGCTAGTGATGGCCGACTTTCAAACAATTTCAAACCTTTCCAAACAGAAAACTATCCGTATGTTTAATGAGATATAAATCATTTCGGTATCTGTTTTAAGTACGTAAAGATAAATAATTCCTATGACTTAGGAACACTTTCATTTCCGTTCATTGAATGGGAAAACATTTGAAAAACGAAACACTAGTACTAGCAGGAGAAATATAATAAATATAATATGTGTGTAGTTACAGAAATATAATGTAAACATATACTTAAATATAACAAAAACACAATGCGAATTCTTGTAAAACTATCACATAACAATTATGAAAGGACCGAATGAACAAAGAAAATTTCACCAGTGTGTGTGTTTCACTTTTAAAGAAACCTTCAATCGATACGTCTTATGTAGATAGATAAGCCGTTTAAATTAACATAGAAGGGGTAAAACTAAATTACGCATAATATCTAGGCGTATTATCGCCCGTGAAGCGAGTCTTTATTAGCTTTCCCTATCAATTACTGACAAACGAAAATCCTTACGAATAAATACCTTTCGACGGATAAGTCTGTTTGTCGGTCTGTCACGGCCGTTTTTCTCTTAAAGCTACTGAAGCTATCGAGCTGATTTATATTTTTGAGTTTTGAATTTTTAAAGCAGTGGAATTAATCGAGTCACTATAAAAAATATAGCATGTCACTTGTGAAAGTTCTTTAATATGTTTTTATTTCATTTTAATTTTGATTTAGGAGAAAATTGAAAATCTCGTTGCTTGTTGTTGCGAGTTTGTTATGTTAAAAGTCTACTAGCAAACTACAAATGGAGCCAAGGGTTTCTTGGTGTTTCAAGTATGGAACTATCTCACGCACGAGTCCGACTCACGTTTCTAAATCTGAATATAAATTAAAGCAGGATGATAACGTATACAGATTTAAAAATAATAATTTTGTCGTAGTTTTTAAATGAAATTAAGCAAAAAGTTTTGAGACAGATTAGAACGCAGCCAGCTCAATAAAATTATACAGTTTACCTTGCAAAAAGTCAGTTATCCGCCATTTTTGATATGTTCTACAAGTAGAGAGAAACTTTCAATAAAAAACAGGTTTTCGACCTTGGGATGCTTCCGTGGGCTCGGTCATGTCAATAGAATCACATTTTTTTATACTTTTTTTCAGATTGCACTTAATATAGGTTTATAGCGCAGTTGCATTATTAAAAATTAACAAGACTAAATGTGCTACGATTTGGTTCTGAATCATTGAAACTATAGGCAGTTGAAAACCTTAACAAGCTTCGTTGCAGTTTATCCTTGCCAGGAATTCCAGGTCCAATACGAGATGCTGCATACTTTTATTCCATAAGATCGTACGACTGTGTACTAAAAAGGTTGGGAATTGATAAAGATCCTAGAGAATCGGGTTGGATTAGAGGCCAACGCCAAGTATCTCTTCAATGGAACCATGAGGGACCAGCTCCAGAATCAATTTTCAAAGAAATGCACCCACAAATATCATCATCATTCATCATTTCACCTTACATCCACCAACTGCAGGGCGAGTCCTCTTCATTTTCACGCCACTTTGCCCGGTCTCGTGCTAACCCCATCCATCTATTCCTGTCTGCCAAATGTCGTCAGACCAACGAATGCCCACAAATATTAAAGCCAAATCAAATTAATTTGAGAATTGATTCTGGAACTGTTTCCCTAACATATTCAGTGGGGTGAGACCAAGTTCACTAGGTGTATTCAAGCCTTTCCAGTAGGTTTTTATCAATTCCCAACCTTTCGTTAAGTAATTAGCAATGGTAAAGTTTATTTAACCTACCTTTAAGTATTTTTTAACCTACCTTAGCAAATAGTTGATAACGCCGCTCGTTAAGGGTAAGAGTGTTAACTTCTATTATAGTAATACGGATAACCCCTTAATAAATTTCAAACGGTATTAGTTGCATTATATAATGCAACTAATACCGTTTGAAATTTTGTGCAATTTGTCTATTGTGCCCATAGTTGAAATGTCCTATCTCAGTAACTACCTATTATGTCTCGAGAAATGATTCAAAAACTAAATTGTACTGCATTTAATCTTTATGTTAATAATCTCAATTAAATACAACTTTGCTATTAACTCCAAAGTTATATAACCTACAAACAGTCTACATTTTCGTTATTTTATGGATTTTTAATTATGTAGAATCCGTAGAACATATTCAAAAATGTTGAATACCTGACCTTTGGCGGCATAATACATTTATAATAAATAAAGTCTCCTCGAATAACTCTCGAATTCTAGTCTAAGAATGACTTTTAGTATAAGAATGGCACAAATTGGATGTATATTATTTAACAGTTCCTGTCTGCTTTGCTTAGCAAGTTTGTTTTAACAAGATAAATGATTATGCCTAAACAAAACAACATGGAAATCAAAATCTTCAATGGAATTATTGTAAAAGTAGTTTAATTTTATATTTTACATCAACTTAAGGACCATTGTACCTAATAAAAATGATTACATTATTTATTGTAACAAAATCGTCTTAATGTTACACATTCTTGTATTTATAGTATTAGACAGAAAATGTATTATATTATATTATTTTACTATAATAATACACCGAAATATGCGACAGCCCGGATCACGTCGATTTATTTTCTAATTTTCCATCACGACGTTTATCGCAGTCACCATCAGCTGTACGACGTTTACGGATGTAACGGCAAAATTATAAGGGTCTCTATGACGGAACCCCAAAAACGGGCATTAATATTTACGTGTTTCATTTGTGCCCAGAGCCAACAAAAACACTGTGAAAGATGAAGGTACGCATACGTCTCCATTGTGTAGCGTTACCCGCATATTTTATAAAATGTTTGCTCGTAAACGTTTGTCGAAAAGGTTTCTTTTCATTAAAAAAAACGAGACGAAACGGTAAAAACAAACCTTTATGAGGATGGTGGTGTCCCGAAGGACGCGAATGACACGAAAAGTTAAGCACCCCCGAAAGTTTTTCCGAGCAGTCGGTTTATATCAGTTTATATGACAAGGTCTCATCTCATCCAATTGTCGCAGCCTGCACTCTTCGTGCATCTTAACGCTAAATTTTATGTTATAAACTAAGTCAAATAAACGTTTTAATATCATCCTGTTAAGCTTATTTGAGTTACAGAAGTTTCTTGGCTCGATTTTCTTACATAAACTCAAAAGATATTATTCTAATTTACTTATCAAAACGTCAATTTTAAAATTAAATTCTCACCGTGTCCTCCAAGCATTGAGTTAACTGGCCAACCATTTTTCCCGCCGTTATTTCAGCTATCAACGTTCACAAACCAATTGCACTACAAACTTTAAATCACCACTCACTAATGAACCAAATGATTTTTAGTAACCTACGCATTTACTTTTGCGGTTTGTTGAACGTGTCCACTCAATTGGAAAATGTTTATTACAGTCGCAATTTAATGTAAACGATGTAACTCATGGGTGAATTTTGCGTCGAACCAGTTCACGAGCGTTTCGAAGACTGAAATGCCACCCGCTTAAGCGACCGAGTTTCCCCGAGTGACTCCGACCGCTGCCGAACGCGTACGATTCATGAAATCCACTCGATGAAGTGGTAAATTTTTAGGAATAGGCGGCGTCCTCGAAAGTAGTCTTAAGCACGGACGGGTTGAGTTTAGTGTTTGATTTATCTTTAGATTGTTCTCTGATCCTTACAGTTTACATTTTCAATAATTATTTTCATTTGCTTCGATATTTTTAGCTGCATCTTTTTCTAAGTAATTATAACATATTTTAAATATTTTCAAGCACACATGTAGTGGAGTACGGCTGAGGTATGGAAATATTACTTTGTAGAGTAATTATTATGACCAAGGGTACTTTGCAGTGTTTAGTTAAAACATATGTAGATTATTAGTTAAAAGATCTGTAACGTTTAACCTTATTAGGTAAAACTTATGTATTTTTATGTGTACAAGAAGATGCCGTAGCCTAGTGGTTCGATTGAGCACACGCTTCTAACGCAGTTTAAATCGGACTCGCACCTTATTCATAAGTTCTGAATAAGGTGCGAGTCCGATTTAAACTGCGTTAGAAGCAGAATTAAATATGTTTTTAGTTTTTTTTTGTTATGAAGCTTTATGGACTATGGCCAAACCCTCTTATCATCTGAGGAGGCTTTGGTCCAACAGAAGAACGTATACGAGTGTAGACTTATCAACTTATTATGTTTAATATCGTGTAACATAACATAACAATTTAACTCCGATGGAGAAGCGAGATGGACTAAAACAGTTTAATTGACCAACAAACTGTTACTCGCGCCGAAAATAATAACGAAATCTAGAAAAATCAAAATAGAATTAATGTCACACAACGAATCATTTTGTCGACAAGTTACAATTTTAGGAATTCATGTACCAATTGTGTCGATTTTCATAAATTATGATGGTTACAATATAATCGGTTTATAAGATGTTGACCCCAGAACCCCTTGGCGCTGTAGGTACTAGCTGCAACCCTGCAACTATAGAGAGCAGTCTGCTGTAAAATAAAACAAAATGAGTCAATCAATAAAATTCAATATTGGAATTCATGAGCAATGGACGTGGAAATAACGTTTGAAGAATATTAAAACAGGAACGACGGTTGAAGCATTTAAATATGCCCGTTCATTTCAGTTTTTACAGAACAAAAGAAAAATATTCTGTAAAACGTAAAATATATTTACTTTAAGTTTTACAGGATATTTATAACATAGCAGCTGCAAAAGGAGGGTTTATCCGATATGATTGTAGTTGTCAAAAAAGTTAATCAGTTCATTTCAGAAGCTTCAAACCAGTAGTAGATTAAACCACTTTATAAAAAACCGGTCAAGTGCGAGTCGAAATCGCGCACCGCGGGTTCTGTATTTAAGATAATATGCTTGGTAATCGCAAAAGAAAGTACTCATTTTGGTATGAACTTTATTTTCTATGCAATAAGGTCAATTTTAACTAGCCTACATTTTTAAAACAGATTTTCAAAGTTTTTTGTTTATTTCTCAAAAACTGTAAATAATTAACACTTCATTTTATTTTTCCCATAAAATATAAACAATTACCTATACGCACGATTTTTCCGGATTTTTAGATTAATAAACTTCGGAGATAAGGGGGGGGGGAACGGTCATTTTTTTCACATTTTTGGTTATAAATCAAAAAGTGCAAAAAAGTGCATTTTTTTAATTAAAAAAAAATGGTTTTGAAATTTTCAGATTGAGCCCTTTCATATGACACCACATTTGATATAATCGAACCCCTTTTTTTTTAACCCCCCATTCTAGACCCCTTTTCAACTATTTATAAAATTAATTTCATATTTTTTTTACTAAAAACAGATGAGGGCATGCAAGTTGTACACTATGCCAAATTTCAAGTTGTTAGCTTTTATAGTTGCTGAGAAAACCTGCTGTGACATAGGTACAGACAGACAGACAGACAACGAAGTCTCACCATAAGGGTTCCTTTTTTACCATTTTGGTACGGAACCCTAAAAAGGTAGCAAAGAAGTATCAGTTTGTGCCAATTTCTCTGATACCTGTTATTTCAAAGATATTCGAGAGGGCAATGCACAAACGAATGTAATTATAGGATAAATTCTCAATAATCAGGATACAGCAGTTTGATTTTTAAAGGGGAAAATTTCACATCAATAGTTGCATTCCACGTAACAGATAATATTTTGCGAAGCATGGATAAGAGCATTCCAGATACCTCAGTTTTTATCGTATGAGCCGGGCTTTTGATTTTGTATATCGTGAATTACTTCTTAAGAAATGTGAACTTCATGGCTCAGGGACTGTAGCCCAGTCTATAACAACACAAAAAAGGCAAACATCGCAAACCCGCATCTAACTACGATTTGCTTATATGTTTTTAGGTTCGTTGTGAGTATTTAACATCCAAGTTTGCAACCTCGAAAACCCTGTGCTACCCCCATGGTGCTTGAAAAACTGCGAATTTTTGGCACTTGTTTCAGTTTTTTCAAAAAACTTCTCTAAGGAAATATTTTCCAAGTATCTTTATTTCGACTTTAATAAGATTACTAAATTTGCTACAATTTGAACGTAATTTGAGCACATTATGTTTATTGGTTGCGGAGAAACAGCAAGTAAAAATGGGCAATTTTCTTAAACAAGTGAAAATGTGTGTTGGTAGGGTTATTTCGAAGATACATAACGGCTGAAATAATGCTCCTAGGTAAAAGTCATGTCAAAAGAATTTGTTGAAAATTGAATTAGCCTCAATTTAATACCAAAATGGTGCCTCTAGGCCTCATAGTTTCATCACAAATAAAAAAATAGTAAAATATCGGATTTTGGCTAAATAATAAAAACATTGTACTGAATAATTTTGGGACGATTTTCTTTAAAAAAAATATGCAAAGATGTGAATTTACCATTTTAAATGTATAATTATGGCTTCAAATAAACATACACTAAAGAAATGAACATACTTCCACGTTGTTTTGTTAACTGCGAAAATTCAAGGCACTTGTTTCAGTTTCTTCGAAATAATTATATAAAGGAAGCGTTTTTTGAGTATCTTTGTTCATACTTTAATAAAGCGTACTAAATTGGCTACAATTTAAGCCTAATTTGAGTACTGTAAGACAGTTGCGGAGATACAGCTAGTCAAAGACTGACATTTTTTTTCAACAGAATGAAAATTTCGTGTTACGGTCATTTTCCAAGTTACTTACTGGCAAAACTTATGGTCCTAGAATAAAAGTTGAGATAAGAATTAGTGTACAATTTAACTAGCTTCAATTTAATACCAAGTAGTGCTTCTAGCTTTCATAGTTTTCTCAAAAATATAAAACTATTAAAATATTTGATTTTGACTAAATGGTATAAACATATGTATGAATGTAGGTATTTCTTAAAGAAAACCAAAAAGTGTAAATTTGACATTTTAGATGTAACATATGGTTTCAAAACAAATAAACGTAAACATAAAAAAACACAGGAAACATAGATTTAATCTATAAAATAATACTATTTACACGGTCAAGCAAAAACAGTTCAGACTTTCGTCCTTTTGGAAGGACCAGGTCTCATCCAGTCTAGATCATTGGGGAGGAGTGGAGTGAAGAGGGATAATGTTTTCTGGAGTGGAGGCGGGCGGGCTCATGGTGTTGGGTCGTCCATATCCTCGTCTTCCTCGTCCAGGACGATAGGGATGGCGTTGTTGCAATTTCACCCGTGGCAAAAGGAACATAGGATAGAGCACCTGAGCCCAGCCTGTCTGCAAGTGCACGACCCTAAGCAACCTCTTTTTGCATTTGCAAGTCACCATTTTAAGCAGGGTCTGAGGAGCGGGCTCTGCGCACATTACCCATCTTCGACTTGCTGTATCTCCGCAACCAATGGACATAGTGAGCTCAAGTTACGCTCAAATTGTAGCAAAGGACATGGCCCGTTTGTGCCCCAACTTGTACACGAATGAGACATATGTGATAAATAATTAATTAATTAATAATTACACGTGAGATTAATTAAATCTCTGTAAAAGTAGCGGAAAAAAAGTAAGCAAAAAAAAGATATTGCGTGCCGGAAACCACCCACTTGACAGTTGGGCCTGCAACCATACGCGTGCCGGCGTGTTATTTAAAAAGGTGAATCCCTGGAGGCTGTATTACAAATTATTAAAACTTACAAGTACTAGGTAACGAAAGGGACAGAGACATATGACTGACATCACTCTGTACCTTTCGCTAGGATTTAATATGGCATACGGCCTCTTTGGACTTCAGACTTGGGATGCAAAATAGAAATAAAAAATAATATTGACGGTGGTTCGCGCCCTTTTCGCGCTATTAATAGAGCAGTTTCTTTTCAGTACTTAGCCTAGCTTTGGAAAAGACTAATCTTTAATTTGCATAGCACTGACATTTTGCAAAAGACAGAAAGAAAACACTAAACACAGATTAAAGACTAAATACAAAAATAAGCATGACGTTGCGTTGTGCTAATTGTGGGCTGTGCGTCCAACGTTTGATAAGGTTTAAGTTTCCAACATTGACCACATTGCAAAACATTATTTTCGAATGGTTAGGAGGCCACGTAGGTAGGTACCCAACTACTTAATAATATTTTTCGATTGACTCATTGAATCATCATTATTATCTTCATCAGCATCAATAATTGTTCGGTTATAGCCCCGATGTTGGGTTATAGTATAGCCCATTGTTTAGTCGGTCAAACGGTTTTGATCAAATGGGACTACTCTCTTCAGCCGGGTCCACACTTGTATCATTTCAGCGAATCGTATCTCTGTCAATTAGCACCTATGTGTGTCGGTGATCGTCATTTTTCACTCGAAAAGTTAGATCGCAGGGAAAGATTATGCGACGTCCAAACTATAGAAACGTTTAGTTACCGATACGGAATACCTAATGATACGATACGCTGTTCTGCCCCACTAAACTTAATGGCGATATCTCAGACTAAACACCTGTAGAAATTGCACTAGTTACAAACCGAACAGAGTTGAATCTGCTTTGGCTATTGAATTTACTTAGATATTGCATTTTTGCTTAAGAAGGCAGTATTACGATACGGCTTAAAGCCGGGCACTGACTTGATTCGTCTCCGCTGCGATCACGAGCAAACATTCTGAATTGAGCACGCTTATTCTATTCGTAGGTAAGTATGGACTCTCATTTTGGTGCATTTGTATCACTGGCAGAGTCGTGTAAAAAACGCGTTCCGTGCCTCACCTCGTACCTCAAACCCGTATTGTGACATGTACGTGTTTTGATACCTATTTTACGACTTACTTTACCACTGCTAAGTTAATTTTGACGTGTTTTTTTTTACAAGACTCTGCAAGTGACACCAATGCGCCAAAATGAGGGGATACTTAGGATTTACTATACGCGTGCTTGATAACGATACAAGTCTGGACCCCACTTATAAGCTAATCAAAAACAAATAAAATAGACAAGGACTGTCTAACTGCATCCAGCCGGAATATTCTATTCTATTCTATATCTCTGAGGCGCACGGTACGCACGCACACTCTGCACGTGAGCAGAGGCTACGTGGATTAATAATGGTTCTAGGCGTGTGTCACTGACGTCTTTTCGTGCGTTTGCCGCTGTAGGAGTCTTTAGGAGTATCTACAAACATTTAGTTACGAAGCGTACGAGTGCGTACGCCGCGGTGAAATTCCTCCTTTTAAGAGCGTACCTACAGTCGAAAGCACAAAATATCCAACCAACACAATTATCGCGTGAAATATATTTATATACAAATGTTATCATTAGTAATAACAGATGCGTGTAGATATTTAGACGTCTTGGGTTTATATATTTATTACTTTGGCTGTACATGCTGCGTATTTGAGTCCTTCATTTTGTTACATTTTACACAGAGCCTCAGAAAGGCCGAGGTTTTGTCTTATTGTAATACTTAAATAAAGCAAAAATGGCTTAAAAATGGTCTAAATAAATAAATAAATAAAATAGGAACCTGCAACTAAAATCTTACTTTTATAACAAACCTTTGTATTTTCAAACTTTTGTCAATCATTTTATACACTGTGCTGGTTGTCAGACAAAACAAGTCTTGTCGCTGGCAGTAATAGTCGCTTACGTTACTAACTGTGACATGCTGTGACATTGGTCATGCCATTTAAAAACAAAATTGGATTGAAAGAAAATTATTTGTTGCTTACTACAATGAAATGCTATATCGTGGTTTACAATAATAAATGCTGTAAGTATTACAAGTTGTTAATGTTGTGTTTTACCACGGGACAAATTCTAATTGCTGATAGCCAACCTTCACTAAGTTGGAGAGGCACTTTAAGAAGAATATTTTTGATTTATGAACTTATATTGTTGTGCATTACAGCACAAAGGTGTTCACATATAAAGTTAGTGATTGTTAATGCGGTTATATGTATAAGCCACAACCAGCTCAAGGAAGCGACTTGGACCCGCAATAGCTGTTAAAGCCGAAGCAACTTATGATAAGTGTTACTTAGTTTTATATAAGACAACGCTTAGCCTACTTGGTAGTGAGTGACCCTGCCTACGATGCCAGCTGACCCGGGCTAGATTCCCGGAATTGTTGAATATTAGTGCCATAAGCACTAGTATTTGTATTTATGTATGTTAAATACTTATTAGTACAAAAGCGAACATATCCCTCTAGTACATTTTTTTTGAGTCTGGGATGATTTCCTGTTGTAAGTTGGTTTACCATTGACTCTAGTAGGTATTCATACTAATACTGCAAATACGAAAGTTAGTCTGTCTGTCTGTGTGCCTGTCTACCTATCTGTTCGTCTGTCTATCTGTGAGTCCCTGTCTCTCCGTCTATCTGTCTATCCGTCTTTGTGTAGGTATATCACATTTACTTTTTCTTAGAATCTACCTATTATAAAACTGACTTTTTTTACATTTACCTAAAGAGTATTCATTTATGTATATATGTATGTTCCGACCGTCTGTGTCTATCTGCACGTCGCAGTCACTTATCAAAAACTATCAGTTTTAATGTATGTATGTGTGTATGTATGTTCCGTCCTTCTGTCTGTGTCTATCTGTACGTCACAGTCACTTATCAGAAACTACTAGTTTTAATGTATGTATGTATGTATGTTCCGACCGTCTGTCTGTGTCTATCTGTATGTCACAGTCACTTATCAGAAACTACCAGTTTTAATGTATGTATGTATGTATGTTCCGACAGTCTGTCTGTGTCTATCTGTATATCACAATTAGTTATCAAAAACTATCAGTTTTAATGTATGTATGTATGTATGTATGTATGTTCCGTCCATCTGTCTGTGTCTATCTGTACGTCACAGTCACTTATCAGAAACTACCAGTTTTAATGTACGTATGTATGTATGTTCCGACCATCTGTCTGTGTCTATCTGTGTGTCACAGTTACTTATCAGAAACTATCAGTTTTAATGTATGTATGTATGTATGTTCCGTCCGTCTGTCTGTGTCTATCTGTATGTCACAGTCACTTATCAGAAACTACCAGTTTTAATGTATGTATGTATGTATGTTCCGACAGTCTGTCTGTGTCTATCTGTATATCACAGTTACTTATCAAAAACTATCAGTTTTAATGTATGTATGTGTGTATGTATGTTCCGTCCATCTGTCTGTGTCTATCTGTACGTCACAGTCACTTATCAGAAACTACCAGTTTTAATGTATGTATGTATGTATGTTCCGACCGTCTGTCTGTGTCTATCTGTATGTCACAGTCACTTATCAGAAACTACCAGTTTTAATGTATGTATGTATGTATGTTCCGACAGTCTGTCTGTGTCTATCTGTATATCACAATTAGTTATCAAAAACTATCAGTTTTAATGTATGTATGTATGTATGTATGTATGTTCCGTCCATCTGTCTGTGTCTATCTGTACGTCACAGTCACTTATCAGAAACTACCAGTTTTAATGTACGTATGTATGTATGTTCCGACCATCTGTCTGTGTCTATCTGTGTGTCACAGTTACTTATCAGAAACTATCAGTTTTAATGTATGTATGTATGTATGTTCCGTCCGTCGGTCTGTGTGTCTATCTGTATGTCACTGTCACTTATCAGAAACTATCAGTTTTAATGTATGTATGTATGTTCCGTCCGTCGGTCTGTGTGTCTATCTGTATGTCACTGTCACTTATCAGAAACTATCAGTTTTAATGTATGTATGTATGTTCCGACCGTCTGTCTGTGTCTATCTGTATATCAAAGTGTCTTATCAGAAACAATCATGAATCATGAATACCTAATATCTTAATCTATAATCTTAATATCTTTTCAATTTATATATAAATGAAAAAGATCAGTCATTAGGTATACCTCTTTAAGCCCCTACTGATTTATAAGTAAATAGTTCACAGATACCGGACTTTAATACTGCAGGTAATTAATTAATGTTAATTGTATTATTATCTCATAAGGCGTAAGGCTTTGTAGTACCTCCTACATGAGTCAAAATAAAATTGTATTATAGTGTGTATACAATTCGTAGGGAGGTAGTTATTCATTAGGCATAATATGACTTTTCTCAGACTAACCTATCTGTTTATCTCTACTCTTTCTCAAATCATTCCCGCACCGAAAACCCCGAGGTATGCTTATCATAAACTATCAGTTTTTATGTATTTATGTTCCGTCCATCTGTCTGTGTCTATCGGTATGTTACAGTCACTTATCAGAAACTACCAGTTTTAATGTATGTATGTATGTATGTATGTATGTTCCGTCCATCTGTCTGTATCTATCGGTATATCACGGTCTCTTATCAGAAACTATCAGTTTTAATGTATGTATGTATGTATGTATGTTCCGTCCGTCTGTCTGTGTCTATCTGTATGTAACAGTCAATTATCAGAAACTATCAGTTTTGAGCATGTATGTATGTATGTATGTTCCGTCCGTCTGTCTGAGTCTATATGCATGTCACAGTCACTTATCAGGAACTATTAGTTTTAATGTATGCATGTATGTTCCGACCGTCTGTCTGTGTCTATCTGTATATCAGATTCAGATTGAGATTTAGATTTCATTACTCAATATAACACATTATAAGTTACATGACCATCTCAAATTATATGCAGTTACATTGAGGTCGTCAGAAATAGAATTAAATAATAATAGTAAAAGTAAAAGTCATACAAATACAAAGTAAATTAAAAAAAAATCAATCTTATTTGTATGTACATACATACAAATAAGATTGACATACAAAAAAGATCATGGTAAACACTTTATTGTACAAAAAACAGCAAATCAAATACAATATTTACAGAATTTACATGTCAAGTTCCATATACTCATTTACAGAATAGAGTGGGTTATCCAACAAAAGATTCCTAAGCCGGCGCTTTAACATTTCGTCAGATGGTTCGCGTTTGAGTTCGGCGGGTAGACGCTCGTAGTAGGTGGGACCGATGACGCGCGGGTTCTTACCTGCAAGTGCCATGCGACGAGAAACAGTTCTCAAACGCCCTGTGTGACGGAGTTGTTTGCCGATGACGTTAACTGTTGCAAACGAAGAAATATTTGATCGGACAAACATAATGATTTCGAATATGTAAAGTGAATAGTGCTTCATTATGCGGTGCGCTGTGAAAATGCCCCGACAAGTATGTCTTGACTTCGCCCCAACCAACGTACATACGCACAGCAAGTTTCTGCATCAGCATTACCGTGATGGCATCCGTAGAGTTTCCCCATAAGAGTGTGCCGTACGAAATCAGTGAATGAAAGTGTGCATAATATACCTGTCTTAGAGCATCGTCAGTTATAAGCAATTTCAGCTTATGCAACGCAAAAACTGCACTACCTACTCAATCTACCACACAACAGGTCAACATGGCACTTCCAATTAAGATTCGAGTCCAGAGTGAAGCCGAGAAACCTACACTGATCGCATATAGGCATCGGACTGTTTGCAACGCACGGAGGAACAGGACCACTACGCCCCGAAAAAATCATGACGTTTGATTTTGTTATATTCAGGAGCAAATCGTTACACGAAAACCACTTCAATTGATCACATGCGTTATGAATTTTCCCAGCGAGCTGATCATACGTGCGCGCATCGCACCTGCGAACTGCACAGAAACGCCGGCCGTGATGCTGGTCGGAAGATCATTGACGTAAGCCAGAAATAGGCTGTTTCCCAAGGCAGATCCTTGAGGGATCCCCATTGTCACGGTGCCAACATCAGATTTGAGTCTCTTGCCGCCCGCAGACAATTTGACAACTTGTTTCCGGTCGCACAGTGATGATGTAAGTAGAAGGTGGGAGGTGACCTGTATCCCATAATAGTGCAACTTATCCAAAAGCAGCTCGTGGTTTATTACGTCAACAAATACACATTCACTTATCAGAAACTATCAGTTTTAATGTACATATGTATGTATGTATGTATGTTCCAACCGTCTGTCTGTGTCTATCTAGTATCTGTGTATCACAGTCACTTATCAGAAAATATCAATTTTAATGTATGTATGTATGTTCCGTCCGTCGGTCTGTGTGTCCATCTGTATATCACAGTCACTTATCAGAAATTATCAGTTTTAATGTATGTAGGTATGTATGTATGTTCCGACCGACTGTCTGTGTCTATCTGTATGTCACAGTCACTTATCAGAAACTATCAGTTTTAATGTATGTATGTATGTATGTTCCGACCGTCTTTCTATGTCTATCTGTATGTCACAGTTACTTATCAGAAACTATCACAAAACAACCACAGTGTGAAATAATGTTCGGTCTGCATTCTGCATTCGATCCAATCCAAGCCGTTGTCAAGAAAACAATGGCTAACCTGGCTCTTGCCATCGACTGCTATGTATTGCGTATAGTGTTAAGTTTACGAAATATTCGATGTAGGCACTAAATATTATAAAATTCCGAGGTCACTGGTAATAATTGTTTTATAGATTTGTTTAGTACGTACCTGCGGAATTTGTAATATAATATATATCCTTTCGGATTTCTATTAAGTCTGTAAGTGTGTTCGTTACGCCTTCGCGGCTAAATTACTGATTCAGTTTTTTGATAATTTCTTACTTAGATAGCTTTAAACACCGGGAAATTATATGGGGTACTTTTTACATCCCAGAAAATTGTGTAGCTCCCGGGGGAATAACAATAAAAGAGCTCCACGTAGACCAAGTGAAACAAAAAGCTAATGATTTTATATAAGCTTTACATCTCTCTTTGTGTGTCAGTACATATAAGCTGGAGCCCTTATTATTAATATAATAAATGCGGAAGTGTGTTTATTTGTTTAAATCAACGCCATAATTAAAAATTCAATGTTATGGTGTATAAGAGCTGATCTGATGATGGAATCGGATGTTGAAAAATGTTTGAATGTAAGAGATGAGAATCAACAATTTCTATTTGCGTCGGGGGTTGAACAGATAAACACTATTGACATCTTTTGGTTCCATACGTTAGTTCAGTCAACGAAGCAAAAATAAATGCAGTAAATCGTGAAGTCTGGTTATTATTTAGGTGCTGTAGTAGGTAGGGGCGACCCCCAAAATATAAACATACTAAAAGTCCCCAGTCTAGGACCGCGTGCTTACAGCAAGAGAAGGGTTTAAATGTTCTTCTTTTGGTTTTTCGTAAATATCTCGAATACTAAGCTTCCTAGAAACAATAAAGCTTATTAATGTTTTTACAAAATCATATATTTATTTGTTGTTAAAGAGCAAAAGAAAAGAAAATACAAGGAGTAGGTAGGGGTAGAATACCTAGGTATACCTAATGCACTTATTTATTTGCCAATTTCAGGCGTTACTTGACTGAGCTACGTAGGTGCTTGGGTTGTTCTTGTTTCTTAGACTTATCGTTTTTTTTAGGTAAACTGAAGCGGCCAACTGACATGACTTTTGGATTTCAAAAAGAAAACAGTATGAAGAAGACGGTATTTAAAAAAAAAAGTTAAAAAAATAATTTCAAGAGAAGAACAAAACAACTTTCAATTCCTAATACTTATTTAACATCTGACCACCTTGATCGGCCCCCCAAGTGTTTGTCAAAATGAGATTCACTGACGACCACCTTTGTGAGGGCTCGTTATAAAACAGTGTTTTCTGAAGACCAGCATTCGGTTCAGGGTGGTCGCTAGGGTGGTCGTAATAGTCTGAGTGTTTTTAGAAAATCAACAATCATCTTTTGCAGGGGAGACGGCACACAAGAAAACATTAAAACAATAATATGGTCGTCTTACACCGTCAGTACCGTCATGTTATAAAAGTATTATTTATTTTCTCTTGTAATAATTCTCACACGGTTTCCTGCAGAACTACGCATGCTATTTTATATTTAAATAAATAAATATAAGGGGAAATTCGTACACAAATTGAGTCTAGTCCCAAACCCAGCTGTATGCTTGTACTATAGGTATTAGATAACGATAAACATACAGTTATGTAATTAGTCACGTTATTAATGGGGAAACACGAAATGGCAATGCTGCAATTCAAAAAACAGGACAAAGCTAATTTTTGTTAGTTACAAGTCCGATGTCTAGTATGATAATAAGACTCCCAAGTTTCGTTTATTCTTTGGAACAGGGGAGGGGTAAGACTACGAAAATACAGTGCTGCAAGCCCCCCTGATTGGCTTATCAGTAGCAGCAGCATGATAAGCGACGCCTCGTGCTTAAGTATCTACTATGATCGATCTCCTCAAAAAACCTAAGCTCATCTGAAAGATCATCAATTTCTGTGTAAGAAAAACCACTGCTGGATTTATACATTGGAATTATAACTAAAAAAAATCCTGTCCCAGGTTTTTCGCATTGCAGCATTGCCATTTCGTATTCCCCCATTAATCATGTGACTAAATAAATAAAGAACGACCTTAAAAACGGGCCTACACAAGGTGCACAACGGTAATAATATGTGATTGATATTCAAAAACTGAAAAAATATATTCTCCCGTACACTGACGAATCGCACTAGTTTAATTTGTAAGTATAGGTACATCTTTCGGTCAATAAACTGTTACTTAACTCTACTTATCTTACCGCCGTGCTCAGAGTCATTTAAGAGACGGTTAACGTCTGTTCCTTTTTCAATTTTGTCTAAAAAAATGTTGACCAAAGAACGCCCTAATCGTCATTAAATGACTGAGTATGGCCGTTAATGTATTATTGTCATATGTAGGTACCTACCTATAGTTTTTTCAATCCTTTTGCTAATAGTGCTGCTTGAACTTGGTGCTACCGGACTATCGATACGACCTTAATTTCGCTTAGTAATGTAAGTAAAGAAAACTAAATAAGTTATTGTACATGTTAAACAAACATTTATATATAACCAATTCACCATACTTTATTTTAAAGGTTCCTCATTACTTTACATAATTGAACGCTGCTGCCCTAAGCTGTTACTGACCAGCATTTATTATCATACCATTGGCCACTTCGAACAAAATTCGATAATGCCTATCTTCCAAATTATAAAAGGAAACCGCCGGCCAATATTGGTATTTCAGGTTGTTATTGATTATCGCACCTGTAACTCACGATCAACCCAAACAGGGTCGACAGTCTATATAAGTACATATCTTTACAGATTTTGAATTGTCACACTTGTAGGTAAACTGTGTCTGTGGTGCCGTTAAAAATCGGTTAAGTCACACCGGGTCATTTTGAATAGGTACTCAGGGGCTCTATTCTACACAGTAAACCATATTGCTTTTGACATTTTATCGTATTGTTTTTAACTCGGCCTCTATTACTGCCTACTAAATAAGAGCTATCATTAGTTTGACAACACGATAACTGTGTCAAAAGTATGGTTTTACCGAGTAGAATAGAGCACCAGGTATCATTTAAACGGCCTTAAAAATAGCTTACGTAAAACTTTTTAAACCCCCGACAAAAAAAGAGGTGCGTTATAAGTTTAATGTAACCTTGGATGTGTGTACGTGTGTGTGTGTCTCTGTATCTGTAAGTCTGTCTGTGGAATCGTAGCTCCCACGCGGTTGACCTACAGTACGGGTCCGTTTATCCCACTAGTCCCATTGAGTTTTCCCATTATGGGACAACTGAGACGATTTCGTCCCAGTAGTAGTAGTCCCATGGGACAAGTGGCACTAATATATATATTTTATTATTGGTCCCAAAAGTCCCTTTACCGTCACCACAGTATATACATATAATTTATGTTTTCTTTAGCTCTGTCGTTATTTCGCATTCCTCCTCATTCCAGAAATCAATTGGATAGTGTCAACGGCATTCCGCTATGGTGGAGCTCCCTTTTCTGGGTTGTCTTTCGGGCCTGCTGCAAAACTAACAAAACCTAAACCTACCTACCTGGGACTTTTAAGACCAAAATATTATTGTTACTTGTCCCATGGAACTACTGGGATGAAATCGTCTCAGTTGTCCCATAATGGGACAACTCAATGGGACTAGTGGGATACACGTATTTTTAATTATAACGGAAGTTAGTTCAATCGGCATTGTTCTTAGCTAGGTTTTTTGCGTTCCGTAGTAAACAAGGCACCCTTATAGTTTCGCCATCTCCGTATGTACGTCTGTCCGTCTGACCGCGGCTTAACTTGGAGACTCTTGGTACAGTCAGCATCAAATATATAGACACAGTAAAACTTTCAAAAATATGTAAACATGACTCTGCTGCGAGGTTATAAGGGTGTATATATATTTATGACACTGAACGTACTACATAGCTGTGATTTGGCATAGTTAGATATAATACCGGGCGTATGTAAAACAAAAGGTGCCCTTGCTAAAGTAATGTCGATCGGCTAGGACATCACTTTCTTGCCATACTTAAGAAGTGCCGGCCGCTTCTCAAGACTTGCCGCACTAAATGACATCATCCTTCGGTTAAAAACATACTCGATTGAGGCCACTATTTTTGCCTACTTTACAGCTGCAGCACATTAGGCCACTAGTGCCGACCACAGCGAAGTCACTAGTGGCCGCCACAAGCAGCGGACGAGTTTTTAACCAAATTCAAAAAAGAAAGAGCTTCTATGTTCCACTATATGTTTTTTTTAAATGTATATTCATCGACTCTCGTTCAAGTATGAAGATTAAGAAGTATACTTAACCTTTTCAACGCCACAGTAGTCTCTGGCCGTCAACTAAAAGTCGTGCCACTGCCGCCACGTCGGCTACAACCGACAAGAGTTCAAGATTAAAATACTTTCTTTGGTAGCAATAAGGTGTAATTTGCATAGCATAGCAAACATGTTTGGCGTGTGGGTGGCACATTTTGTATTCGACGTATGGCGTTCAAAAGGTTAAGAGTATTACTCTACTTTCGAGGTGGTCGGACGGGACCCGTGAGGAATTGAGGGAACTCCTCAAATATTATAGGCATACATATAACGATTTTAGTATTTTTAGTAACAAGTCTAACATTTGCATTCAGAAACTATCACTTAGTGAAGTGAAACTGTTGATGAAGACCACAGATGGCCACCGGAACTCCTCAACGGTACCTATTTCAAGGGTGGCGATAAGATATCTCGATTAAGATAGATGAGCGACTATAATGAAGAACATTTAATTGTTTAAATATAACTATGACTTTCCCGTTCTAACATTTTAAAGGAAGTTATTTTTTGTGTTTTTGAAGGCGATTTTTTTTGTTTCTTAAAACAATTTTTGATTTATGATTTTAGTGGGTTGTTGAAGGCGGTTTAACCTGATTGTCCGAGAGTTTAAATTGATATTAACGTGGATCACTAGTTAATAGTGGATACTATACGAACATTGTCATTATTTCATACACTTATTCATTTAAACTGTGAATAATACAACTAAAAAGATAATTTTACCTGTAAAACTTTTAATGAATGTAACAATTATTTCTCTTCTCTCTTCAACCTTTCGTCACCTAATGCTGAGTGAGCTTAAGCAGTCTCTCCCCCTATCTTAACGAGATCGTCAGTCCATCTCATTGGTTGCCTCCCAACGTTCCTTCGACAACTATTTTTTATTTACCAGTACCTAAATGCTCTAGTCTGTTAGCAGTTTAGGACTTTTAAACTAGCAGCGTCCCGCCGAGAAAGGGGTGGGGGGGGCATCTATATCACGGGTGCAACATGTGACGTTTAAAAATTACCAAGTACTTGTAAGTAGCAAACTGCTACTAATATGTTTTCGAGTAAGGTTTCATTAAATACTACATCGTCATACAAGTTTATCTAGTTGCACATAGTTTTTTTTAAGTACGATAACGCTTACGAGACTCTGTCGAGTCACTTCACTTAAACTATTGAAGATGGCACAGCGAGACTATCGCCGCAATAAACTCGCCCGTGTAGGTGACTCCTTACTGTTAACCAAATATTAGTAAAACGTGCCATATCGAGGACTACTGCTTTCTGCATCTGACCCTTGATCCAGCCATCTATCATCATAAGGAGAGACTTTTCTGTATGAGACCGTTCTATGACACAACTATTGAGACAATCATCGTCGAGTCAACATCCCACATGGCGGTTATGTCGTAATCCAAGTACTTGCTGAGCATGGCCTTCTCAGCCTTCATGAGATGGTGACGTTGACGAGCACGGCCCGGCGTTGAGATCGGTCTGTCAACTCTTATTATTTGCAGTAGTTCCTTGATAGTTGGATGTTTAAGGAACTAAAATCCTTTTTTTTTCGCCCTAGTTCCTTCACAAGAGATGATTGACGTACTGCGACTTTTATTCGCCTTTGATCCATCAAATTAGTTTATTTATTTATTTATTTAGGATAACATAGATTTAATCATAAGGCGAATTATAATTCGGTTACCACAGGTTATACAAAGTAGTTACCAGAAGGAACTTTCTTGCAAAGGAACTAATGCGAAAAAAAGGTCTCAGTTGTTCCTTCAGGTCTTGTAAAGGAGCAAAAGCGAGGAAAAATCCCAGTTTGCAAAGGAACAAAGGCGAAAAAAATGTCGCAGTACTTCTTTCATAGTTCCTTCGAAGGAACATCCAAAGGAACTACCGCGAATATTCCGTCAACTCGATATCAGGCTTATTGGCGACAAAAGTCTTAGTCCGTGATGACCAGTGATCGGAATAGGTAGAGCTAATTTGCCTAAACTTGATGCATATTCATTCAATAATGTATTCCCATCTCACTCACATATGAATGAATATGCGTCAAGTTTAGGCAAATAAGCTCTGCCTATTCCGATCTCTGGGGATGACAAATCGCTCTCATTAGAGCGCGGCCCGACCATATTCGAGAAATGGCGCCAGTGCATACTCGTAGTACAGCACTTCGAACTTAACAAGACCGTATTAAATAGCATGTTGCTGATGGATAATCTTGGCTGCGAGGTTCCCCCTTTATGTGCATATATAAAAACCGCTGGCCAAATGCGGACAACCGGAAATAATATGTCTGCTGAAGGACTTACCGGGGCAATGGCATGCTAGACAAAAAATCATAAATATATGGTAGGCTTGGGTCATGATGGTGCTTCAGCTGGCCCGAAGGGCCAAAACACCCAGAAATAGAGCCGGGGTAAGCATGAGGTACGGGGGTGAGTTACAGTAAGGGAAAGACTTGCCTTTTATATATCTCAGGTAAGTATTCACATTCTGGCAAGAGCAAAAAAGGGGTGCACGTATGTATGTACGTCCTTCAACACCTGACTCGTGGTTCCTTTACTATTGGTCCCACTGCTCTTCGCTTTCGTCAGATATCATTTTTTTTTTCATAAAGGTAGGTAGATCAGGGTTGTTAGGTATGGTTACATGCCCCAAACCACCAAACCAAACCACCCTACAATACGAGCCCTGCCGCGAGGTAGGGCTCTGTCGAACAGCAGTGGGACAAAAAGCAGTGCAACCACGAGTCAAGTCTTTCGATTGCCTTGACAGTACGAAAAATCTTTACAAGTCACCATTGCCCTCTTCCCGCACCTCATGTATATAGGTACCGGCGCTCAATTAAGTTGTATGCCTATGCATGTGACGTGATGTTAGCAGTAGACGGGACCCTCATATCCAGTGCGCCCTATCAAACTAAGTAGCTTCTTGACGTCGCCGTCCACAATATCCAAGTCTCTAACATTCACTGCGTGTGTATTGGTAAGCTACAACATCGGAAGGAGATAGAAGAGATTCAATTAACCACCCCTCGTAAAATGTGCATGACCGCACACTTACTGACACCGAGTTTCATCTCGGTGGCACTAATCTTGCATGATTATTATTGATACACATGGAGCCAACAAGCAATACTCCGTAACCGTGCGAGCGCTATTGCGTGAATGCCCGCAACTTGCTTGTTAAATGCTTTCTTGCTCCCTGACGCTAACCATATGGTCGTTTTAAAAGGTTCAAATAATAATGTTTTGGATCGTTAAATTGACTATTACATGGCGAAAGAATGATTAAAATCGCTTCAGGCGTTAAGAAAAATAAAAAGATTTTTGCGCAAAATGTGGGATACTTTGGTTTGTATTTTCTGACAAAAATAACAGTAATTACTAGAAAAACAACAAATGTTTTATTATTGACATTATTACACGTAACATATATTTTTCCGAAGCAATTTGAACAATCCGTTTAGGAGCAGTAGGCCTTCAAAGCGCCTTGCACGTTATGTGTTTTGAGGTTATGTACATAATTAAGGATCGAATTACTTTTAAACCGCTACTTTATATGTAAAATGATATATACATATTGAAAGTATATATTTTTCGCTTTAATTTGAGATATAAATGATTGCTGTACATTCTGGGGCACAGCGCCATAGTAAAACGGGCCATGTCCTTTAGTTATCTTTATTAAAGTAGAATCAAAGATTCTTGAAAAAACTGAAACAAGTGCCAAAATTTCGCAGCTTTTCGAGCACCATGGGGGTAGCACAGGGTTTTCAAGGTTGCAAACTTGGGTATTAACTACTCTCAAGGGACCTAACAACATATAAATAAACGTAGTTACATGCGCGTTTGCGATCAATGATGTCGTTATAGACTGGGCTACTGTTTGCACAGGAGAACCCAATTTGTTCAAATTCAAATAGTTAAAATTACTCCTGACAATGTAGTAACGAATCATAATTCCTCTACTAAGGTCAATGGGGTTGCGTGCCTCAAGGGAGTACCCTGGGACCGTTGTTGTTTTTGCTTTACGTAAATGACCATCCCAGAATAACAGAATACGAGTGCATACTTTTTGCTGATGACCTATCAATCGTAATACCATGTCGTGATGCTAGAACTTATAACGATGACATAAACGTTACAATTAACAAAGCTGTCACATGGCGGCACGAATTTCATTTAAATATTAACTTTAGCACAAGTACATATACACAGTTTATTAATAAAAACGCCAATAAAAACCCCCTAATCGTTACTTCTGCAGGTGAAACAATTACTGAATCTACTCAAATTAAGTTTCTCGGTATATGTTTGGATGAAAAGTGCAAGTTGGAGTGAACACATTAACAAACGATGAAACAAAATTAACTCGTTTGCATACACTATGTAGCAGCTTACAAAACGCAACCAAAGATATTGCATTACAGGCTTATCATGGTTATTTTGTTCCCTGCTGCGATATGGCATCCTTCTGTGGGGCTATTCATACCAAGCAAAATGGACGTTAATAGCACAAAGCAGTGCATCAGGGCTTTTTGAAACGCTGACATTTTTACCTCGTGTAGGCCATTGTACAAAAATCTGAAATGACTCACAGTGCTATGCATGTATTTATATGAAGTTTGGTTATTTGTTAAAGTCTACAACGCGCTGTTTAAAGACACATACAAATTTAACAAGGTTGGAACTCATGAGACATGACATGACATGACACGAAATTGTACAGTCAGAATGTATATGGCATGTCGATCAAAATATATAACCATCTACAACGAGACAAAGGAGTTGCCGGTGTATTTGTTTTAGACTCAAGAAATGTTTGTTAGACCTAATAATTGTTGGACTTCTATTGTTACAAGCTTTTATTTAACTTGCCCTGTTTATTATTTATTTCGGTCAAATCTTGAAAATCAATTTTGAAACAGTTCCCGTTAATGGAACGAGTGAAAATATGGAATACATGTGTAAACCCGATGAAAATGCAATATTATGGTACCATCGAGCTGAGCTGAAGGTGGCGCCGTGATCTTTGCTGTACTTAATAGCGGCCTGCACACGTAAAGTTCGGACCGCGGGAAACACCACGCGCCATTCCAATCTTCGCTCCGAACCGTACGTGTAAGGCCGGGATTACACCTGTAAATTATTACGTAAGTTTTGAAAAAAAATACGGCAACAAAACTGAGCGGGTTTTTTTTTTTTACAGAAACTTATTTTTGTCTTAGTTTATGGGTTGTGTAAATTTAGGTACCACTAAGCTTAATATGTATAGCGAGTATAATAAATTGTGTATTCTCTTGTGGATGTTAGGATATTTTAATTATTTCTTTTCATGCCAGCTACTGGTAAAATGTGTACAACATGTTACATACTTATGTCATAGTGTTTTTAACCTACGTAGACCTTCCTATACATTACCGTAACCGTGCAAAGTTAACTTGTGTGGTGGGGCGTGCTTTAGTTAATTCATGAAATTTTATTTGACAAGTTGTAGGTCACCTCCGTTTTCCCCCTTGACCCATACAAGATTTTTCATCAAACATCCTATGTTTTCCGATCAAAGACGTGCTCAAAAGCAAGCCTTGTATACTCGTTACATATAAAATCGCAATTAAGCCCCAGTCAATATTTGAAAAGTCCCATCCACGTTAATGCACATAACAACAGCAAAAAATCGCAATAAAACCCAGATCCGCCCGTTATGAGCCGTCTGGAAACGTAACAATAGCGTTTGTAGGAGCGAGCGGATAAGTCCGCGCGATGAGCAAGTTGCGCCGGCACGGACTTACACCAACCATTACCTTTTATTGCGAAAAACTAATAAGTTTAGATGAATAAAAAACGTTTCATCACAAATGAACTTTTCGTCAAATAAATAAGGCCATAATCTTCCAATTCTACTCGTATTGTGAATATTGCTTTCTAATCTCTCTCTCATCTTCTTATAGGACTACGTCTGTTGCCGATGCCGATCTAGGTAATCAGTAGTCGTTTTGGTCCATCGCTCAAAGACGTGTGCTCAGGGGCCTTAGTCTACATTTTATTTACCCCTATTGTTATCTTTTTGTTGACCTAGAAAAGACCACCACTTTTAGCGGGCGGTTTTTTGTCCAATGTCAGGTAGGTGATTCCCTTTTTAAAATATTTCGTTCTTGAACTCGACGCACGAAATATTTACCGAAAATTTAAGCGCGTGCATTTTCAGTTTACTCGCTTTACTCGTCGAGAGAGCGAGCTCGTATGAATTTGCTGACCCGATCGACCGTTCGACTGAGAGCCGTTTTTAAGTCGCTAATGCAAAAACCGTCACAAACGCGTTTGCGTTTCTCGTATAAATAACATGGACGGAAACGCATTCGAGACGGTTTGCCACGTGAACACCAACATACACTCAACAAGGCACCGCTATCAAAACTCAGCTAATGAGGGTGGTCATTCACTGAGTTTTAGTAAGGATAACGGTAGATGTTTAGGAGATACGCTACATCGACGAAGAATATACATAAAAAAAGCCCTTTACGCCGATACGTTCATGAACTGGCAGCAAAAAGAAATCGGTAGACGATTCGAAAGGGCCTGTTCGGCTAGCACAAGTGGTAATACCGTGAAATACGCCAACATTGCCATAAGGTAGGATAGGGGGTATGCAATTTACAAACAAATTCGTTAACGTGGAAAAAAACATCTTCTTCATGCCAACATGGCAGAAAATTACCACTATTATTACTATGGTAGAAAATAAACTATAATTATTTGCTTGTTGTGACTCGTTGAAGGCGATATGTGTTTTTGCGGGGGGAATTTGGTCAGAAGTGCATGTCTACTATTCATCATGGCGAAGACGCAGGTGAGTGTATCTAATTATATTTAATAAAATACACCTCGCAGAGTATTTTAGCTTATGATTTAACATTCCAGGTATTATATAACTAAAGTTATGATTATGTTATCCGTTAATTTTTGAACGCGTGACCGACAACTTTGCCCGATGTCGAAAGAGCGTCAGGGTTGTCACATTTCATAATTCTTTTAGTGAGTAGTTAATGCCAAAATGGGACACGTGCTGTTAATATACCTAGTAAACTATATTTTCTTGAGAAAGAATCTTTAAGTATTATTGAGTTCCTATCGGTTGTGATTTTTTATTTATCAAAATATATTGTAGGCATATAAGTAAGTGTCAAATCTTTTTTCATGAGTTTGTATAATGTCCAAGTAACCGAAACTTTTCTTTATGTATTTTTTCTGTTAGATACATTATATCTTGAAAAATTTGATTGATCTCTATTAGCTATACCTATATTATGGAGAATAAGTGAAGTGAAGAGGTACAAGTGACCTATAAGAAGTTATTTGGAGTTTGATTATTCTTTTTAAAAAAAATATATATAATAACAGTTAAACTTTAAAATACCGTGTTTTATTTTGTTAATTTTCAATATCCTCGTGTGGTTGCCGAGTTAGAATAGTGCCATTCCATGTCTTCCCGTGGATGTCGTAAGAGACGACTAAGGGAAAAAAGTCTTGTAGTACTGTTAGGCGATGGGCTTGCAACCTGTCACTAATACGCTGGTAAACATCTTAGCCTAATTGTGCAAATTGTGGTTATAGAATTATTTTATTTAATAATTCAATATTGTATGTTCTAAAACTCGAAAATGAAAAATAGATAAATAAAATTAATCAAAATAGGTTCATTTAAATATTTAAGCCTAAAGTTTTAAATCATTAAACCCTAACATTTTGAAATCGATTTTGGTGACTTGTATGGATATGAGCAGAAATGCCTAGACAACATTGCCCACAAATTAAACGAAAGTTAAGGTGATATCTACTCAACGATTAAAATAAATGGTATCATTTCCCTAATTCTTAACCCGTTACTCATTTCAACTGCGTAGGGCATTATTTGCGTCGAAAATCATCAAGGGCAATGTTGGCTGAAATTCCATATAACATTGCCCGCCATTAAAATCGATAAAATCAGGGTTTAAATTAAGGCTTAGGACTTATTTTTCAACATGAATGGAAGCACATGACCATATAGCTTCAGCAAAGATTACAAAAAAACAACATAGCTCTTATAAACAAAGAACTAAAAAAAATATGTTTTAAATAACATTCGGGCAATGTTGGCGTATTTTACAATATTTCGTTTGTCGCTCAGTGCGTCTCTTTCGTTTCTGACTTGGTAGAGAGGGATTTTCGAGCGACAAACAAGTCGCGGGTAACTTGTGCTAGCCGCCCTGCACGGGCAGCACAAGTTGTATTTTCTCGCTTGTCGTTCAGTGCATCTCTATCGTTACAGACTAGAAAGAAAGGGAGATCCGAGCGACAAACAAGACGCGGACAAGATGTGCTAGCCGTGTTGGAAGAGCTTTTTTAATCCAAGAAGGAACTCGTCAAAATTAATTTTCCTTAAATCATTGAAACAAAACCTCGTCGATGCGTGTCGAACTGCTATTACAACTTTATAATTTGAAATTCGAACGCCCTATTCACAACCACCATCGTGTTCATTCAATTCTTGATTAAATACCTCTATGTTTGAACAACGCACGCTTCTGTTTAATTACTTGCCACCTTGCCACTTACACGTTGCCACTTATAGACAAGGAAAGTAATTACTTGACTAATATTTATATCATTAGTCATAAAAATCGTTACTTAAGTAATTACTTTTCTAGTTTATAAATACGGCTGTCGATCCGCGTGGGTTTTGTTCAACTATTTGTATCGGATATTATTTCCCCTATTTAATTGACGAACGTAACATTGAAAATTCATTTCTATTACTAATTTGGTTTCATAATCTACCTATTAATTTTAATACACTTTTATTAGAAAATCTAAAGTAATACCATTAAAGGGAAATAAACATCATAGAACATATATATAATATTATCTTCAAAGCAATATGGGGTGCCCTGAGTCAGTTTTGGAATAGCAAATGTGAAATTAAATGTGAATTGTTTTTCGCTACAGGTACAGGTAAACTCGAAGTACGAAATCTAGTAAATGTTCGACGAAAACCTAGTCGGTGAAATAAAAATATGGGGAACGTTCCGTAAGAAGTAATATTCTACGAGAGCTTTACCGGTAATTCAGTGGTAAACCATTTTTCCCATTACAACAGTAAGTACTAAAAATTGCCCGCGACACCGTCCGTTACTTCTACGTCTTCTAAGTCTTCTCTCGCTCTTGCCTTGGTAACTGACCCTTGATAAAAAGTACCCTATGTCCTTTCCCGGGACTCAAATTATAATAATAAATTGGTATTGGGAATACCAATTTATTAAAATCGGTTCAGGGGTTTTGCCGTGAATACGTAACAAACAGACAGAGTTAGATTCACATTATATAATATTAGTATGATAAAGTTAAATACATACAGAAAATTAAATATTTATTCAGACTACAAAGCATGCTTCTAAGCCTACACACATACATACACTCACGCCTTCATTCCCAGAGGGGGAAGGCAGAGCTACAGAATTACCAACAACTCTAAAAACTTGTTGTTAATTCTGTAATTACATTTTGCACAAATAGGCTAAGATATTTACCAGTCTATACATTTAAGTGACAGGTTATAAGCCCATCGTCTAACAATACAACAAACCTTTATTCCCTTAGTCGCCTCTTACGACTTCACGGAAAGACAAGGAGTGGCACTAACAAACGGCATTCAAGCCAAATCTCTTAGAAATCGATACATTTGGTCATTTAAAAGCCGTGAAAATGAACCAGGCTCGGGTACTTTCATCATTAATGGGCAGGTACGAGTTCCTATGTGCAATAGTTACACGTGTATGGTCAAATTAGCCTGCCACGCTAGACTTCGCAAAACGGCATATTACCCACGGCTAATAATACATTTTGAATATGAATTTTGTTTGTTCCCGCCTGTTATGTTATTCGTAACTTATTTACTACAATCTGGGTTTTAAAGTAAGTGTAATTTTATCGTTACAATAAGTATTATTTAATGGTATTTAGGTATTTTAGTTTCACTTATAAATTGCCTTAAAATGTTTATATCGTTGACTCAGTCTACAGGAATCTATATTTCACCTAAATTAAAGTAGGTATTCTGTACGTGAACGGACTGATCGAGGCGCTCAGCAACACCCATGTAGGATGTCATATTGATAGCACGTGTATTAATAATATAAGTTCCGCGGACGACATGGTGCTGCTGAGCGCGTCGGTTTGTGGGTTGCGTAAGTTGCTTCACATTTGTGAAGCCTATGCGGCTAGCCATGGCCTAATTTATAATACTGAGAAGAGCCAATATGTGGTGTTTGAAAACGGTCGTAATAAGACAGTTGAGGTTCCCCGAGTCTGCCTTAATGGTACTCCAATGGAGAGAGTGGACCATTTTAAATATTTGGGTCATGTGGTTGCGGCCGATCTCAAAGATAATAATGGACATTGAGAGGGAGCGAAGGGCCTTATCGGTCCGAGCAAACATGATTGCGCGCAGGTTTGTCGGATGCTCTAGAGAGGCGAAAATATTACTATTCAGAGCCTATTGTGCCTCTCTTTATACCGGCAGCCTGTGGGAGCGGTACACGAAACGGGCCAGTATAATAATGCGTTCCGGGTGCTGATTGGGCTGCCTCGCTTCTGTAGCGCTTCGGGGATGTTCGCGGAGGTGCGGGTGGACTGTTTCTATACGGCCATGCACAAGCGCGGCGCGTCCCTTGTGCGCCGGGTGCGCGACAGCCCCAACACCATCCTGCGCATAATAGCGAGCAGAGTAGACTGTCCATATATGTCCCACTGTGGGGGACTGCATTGCCCTACTAGTGTTATATTGTTTTAGTGCTGTTTAGTTGAATAAGTATTACTAACACCTTAGATTAAGTATTCTTAATAACAAAATAATGTGTCATTGTGGGTTACACGAAATAAACAATTTTAATTTAATTTAATTTAATTTTTAAGATTTTGAATTTTACTTTATTTTTTAAAAACATAATATTTACATGTTAACTATAAAATAATTAATGTACTCATTTTAATCAATCAAAATTTTGTGCCATTGCGAATACAAATCAACTATTTATTTTTTCTTCAATTATCGTACATATAAAATAATCTATCAATAAAATATAATGATAACGAAACTATTCATTAAAAACACCCTCGTCCTAATTAGCAAAATGAAATGGATGTTTTTGAGAAACGTTCGCTCTGCAGAACCTTGAGTTGAATGTATCTTTAGCGGCCTTTACACGTTAAAGTTCGGACCGCGGGAGACGCCACGCGCCAGTCCGAACCGTAGGTTTTTTACTAATTTTACTATTACAGTTGCATTTACACGTCCGGTTCGGAGCGAAGATTGGAATGGTGCGTGGCGTTTCCCGCAGTCCGAACTGTACGTGTGCAGGCCACTATTTGAACCCTCTAATACTACGTTACGTACGACTTTGAGGTCAGTAACTGCAGTAGCTAAGCTAACTCTATCCATATCTTAGAATCATGTGATTTCGTTAGAAAACATATACATTGGTACCAGGCTCATACAATTATTAAAAGAAATGATCGAAATCTAAAAAGGACTGAAACTTCCTACTATTTACCAAAATAAAAACGATTGCGTCTAGTCCCCACCAATTGGTGATATTAATATTAACCACATTCCAATCTTCATCAAAAACATAGCCAAGTCGACGTTTTTTATTAGACAATTAAAGTTATTCTTAGTAACAAATGTTTCAATAGTATAAGTGAAATTTTCAATAGTAAATTTGACAATAAATAATTATTGCCTCCTATTGCATTTACCTATAATTATATTATAATTGAACCACCTGTAATTGTTAATTTAGAGTGCAATGTTTAAGTTAAGTATAACTGTAGCACAACACTGTGTGTGGTGTGTTGTGTGTTAACAATAAGCCCTACTGTCTTATGTTGCTATGCCCTTGCAGGTCGTCACATAAATACCTTTTAGTCATTCCATCTTTGAATCCTTGTAATATGAGATGAAATCAAACATTTGAATTAGAATTTTATTTTACATGTAAAGTGTGAAGGCATACGAATGAAAAATAAGAAACCTTTTTTTCACGCAACGGTGCCTTTACCTTGCGAGGTACCTTAGGAGACCCGACTGACATTCTCCTATTTCTACTTCAACTTAAGGACTTACTTTAAAAACTTATTTGACAAATCTGTCCACATTTTATTTTTGGTTCTACTGAATCTCTCTCTATTAAAATAAAATCAATATCTCTCTGAACAATCGCAATTGTTTTAAACGCCGACGGTGAGAAATAATAAATGACTTATTTTTTTAATAAAATTAGGTATTAATTGGATATCGTCACTTTTTATCGCATTAAAGGTATAGTACTAAAAAAGTGTTTACGTATTACACACTGTATCGTAATAATAACTGCCATTTCCGATACTTTAGTAAAATTGACTTTTAAGCTCCTTTCGAGGACTGATATTTTAATTGTGTGACTGGGACTTTACTGAAGCGCGTGGAGCTAACTAAGGTAAATCCACCAGAGTAACCACACTAACCGAACAATTTCTCCTCGCGACTTTTACACACTCACCATGAACTTATTAGAAATAAGTCCATGGTGATTGTCGAAAACTCGACATAACACCTCGTTAAATCAAGGAGTGAAAGCTATTACTTAATTCAGGAAAAAAATATGTGACTGGCCGAGGCGAGTTGAGAAACAAACACGAGAGTTACAACGACAGTAGCTGTGCGCTGTTACAGCAACTGGTACACGTGCCCCCGGCACGAGACTTCTATTGTTTCCGCCGAGCCGTGCGTCGTCTGTACCCTTACCATGAGTTACAATTAACATACTCGCTAGCGAGTCGAATGCTCTGTCCCTCGCAACCTCGCAGTATTCTTATAGAGTGCGAAAGACAGAGCATTCGACTCGCTAGCGAGTACGGTAGTTAAAACTCATGGTAAGGGTACTGAAGCTTCAGCTCTGCACCCGACAATGGTCTGTCGAGGACGGGCTGCTCCGACGCAGCTAACGCACAAAAACAGTGGGATAAGGTTACAATTCCCATTTATGTATCCTTCTTATATTATGTACTTGGCTTCATAATTCTGAAGAGTCATAATTCCGGATTTTTATTATTCTGAATGCAATGTTTTGATAGTAGACGTTACTTTTGATATTGCTTATATTATAAATCATACCTAACATAACCAAGGTATAGAAATTAAAATTCCAAATGATTATTAAATCACTTGGAATTTTCGGGTGTTCCCCTTTGTACTTCCCACTTAAACTTAAGAATAGGTACCTTATAGTATTACTTCCTACTATGTGAGGTAGTTTGGATGTTCGTCTTTCAGGTCTTTGTTCCCTCATAGAGGCTAAACGGATAGCCCGATTTCGATAAACAATGTGTCCTTAGGTTCACCTTAGCATTGCCAGTGTTACCTACTTTATTTTCAAAATGTACCAAAATGGCATATTTAAAAATATATAATATGGGTGTTTAACATACTCGTACATTGATGACAGTATCATTACATGCAAGGGTTGTTAAAACTTGATTTGTATTCATCCTTGTGAGTTATTATGACAGCTATGCAGTTTTGTTTACGCTGAGAGAAAATAACATAGCTACATAACTGACATAGCCCTGTCTTTTCGCTCGTCGTAAAATGATCTGCATATATATGTCATAAGAACCCGCTGTGTGATATTTGTCCTTCAATCACGCATAATTAATTAAATGAATTTAGGTCAAATTCGGCATACAGATTGACTACGTCATGGATTGGGTAAGGACGTAAAATTAGAAATTTATGAGAAGAAAATGAGACTGCACAGGGCGTGTCTCGTTCTAATGTATTGATTTGACCCTAATAGCAGACTCAACGCTTAGCTACTACTGTACTTAAATGGAATGGAATAAACGCCAAATATACCTAATCGTAATAATGCATGTACGTGTACAAATTAGTTTACAAGGGATCTTTCCAGGCATGCATCGTATCCGCTTGAAATATGAACTTCAGCTGCAAGGCGTTTGAATACCTAAATTGTAAGCAGTTTAAATGTAGGTTAGCTTGAAGCCTCGAGCAACTAAATCCACTGGATTTAGCCGACACGCGAGACGCGGTTTTAATTGCGTTTGTGTTTATGGAAATTTAGTTTGAGACGCAGGCTTAAAGCTAAGACAAAAACTTAGTTAAAGCGCCATTTTAGCACCAAGTTTCGGTGGCGGTAGTAAAAGTTTTGTTGCTCCGATAACATCGCTTGTTCGTCAGTCGAAGTAACAATCTGCTTAGGTAAGTAAATTTGGTACTTATGAAAAAAAATGAGATTTATCTCAGTCAGAGAATGTCACGTTCTACAAAATATGTAAGATTAAGGAAAAATATTTATCATTCTAGATATTTCCCGACTTCTTCCGCGTAGGTACAACTTGTTAGAATAAATAGGGTCATCAGAGTGATCACTCGTAATGCAAATCTCATGCAAGTGACAAGAAAATTGTTACTGTTCGTAATAAAATTATTTACCTAAAACCTGATAAATTTAATAGAGTCTATCATAATATGAACGCACCTTATGCACCCATTCTTTAAAAAGCAAAAATCTACAGTATAGGTACTCAACACGGTACAGCCGCGTACGGATAGTACCCTGCTACGCGTAGTCGGTTACGCGTGTCCTGGAACGCTCTATCCGTACCCGCAGCTACGCGTACACTTTTGAAGCACGCGCGCCGCGCGAACTGGCTCGCGCGCGAGCCGCCGGCAGTCGGTCTTTAAGAGGACGCGCTCGTTCTGGTAAGCCGCGTACGAATAGCCCGTACCTTGCTAAACGCACGCATAGCCGACTACGCGTAGCAGGGTACGCCCTATCCGTACGCAGCTTTATACTGCTAATCAAAACGAAAAGGCGGTACCTGTGCATAATGGAGTTCATACTCTTGAACTGCCTTTTGCTTTTGGTCTGCAGTGCAGAATAAGTAAACAAAAAAGTCTGAAATTTCAAAACATTGGCTTTTTTTCCATTCTCAAAACCAACAAGATCCCCACAGATAACTATTTATTAGAGTGTATTTTTTTATTGCCTTACGTTTATTGAAAGCTTAATCAATACATTATTAATATGATAATCACACTTAAATTCTGTTTTTATATAAGACTAGCTGTTCACGGCCCAAGTTCGTTGGGCAATAAACAATATATAGCCTATGACACGTAACAAATAACGTGGCTTTCTACTGGTAAAAGAATTTTCAAAATCGGTTCAGTAGATCCAGAGATCACCCCCTACAACGTCACAAACTTTACCATTATTTATTTATTTGGTTATTTTGGTTTTACCCCGTAAAAACTGGCCCCGGCAGCTTGCTTAGCCCCTAGAGCCTAGCGTGTTAGCTTGCGCGTAGCGAAGTAAAACAAAAGTATGGCAAAACAGCTAATTATCGGCCTCTAAAATACCAGTTATTGGCACCTAGAGATTGTTAAATTACCGTCTCTAATACCTTATGTTAAAGTTCATGGGACCAATAATAGGGTAGTTTACCCTACTAAAATCTTTGCAACCGTCCGCACTGCGTGTTTGGCGCCTTCGCTAGGCAACTACTGCAAGGTAACACACTGGGCTCTTGGCGCTATGCAAGCCGCCTGTAAGTGCGGACGTAACCTAATTTTCTAAATAATTTAAAGACTGACAAGTTGAATACGCCTGCCCTTGTCACAACCTCACGAGGTCCCGTATTTGAATTTCCCCAGTACCTATTACATTAAAGCCAAATTACGGCTTGTCACTGCCGATGATTCTGCTTTGATGTTATAAGAAACGAAACATGGGCATTTCAATCGGTTTCATACTGAATTGAAAAGAGGCTCCTAATTTGTCGCGTTTATTTCTAATATTAATAATATTATAATAATTATTAATTATTATTTAATATTTTTTGGGCGTAAATAGTGGAGGTATGTACGTTTTCGGTTTTGTCTCCATATCTGTTTCTTTGTGACCTCATTAGACTACACGGCTAGACGGATTTTGATATTCCGTTCATCGTTAAACGGTTTTTTATCCTGGGAGCTAACACCAGGACAGGATGTCCTAGACCTTGATGTAAATAATAAGGGACAAGAAAGCCCCTTCTGTACGGTTCAAAACATAGTTTTAACTCTCGAAAATGTTAATTAGTTAAATGCGTTGACATTTTCGAACTATATGGTGTAAGTAATTTAGAACATTGCTTCGTTATTGAGAATAAGGTATCAAGTTTTGGAATTACAAATTATAGCTATTTTTAGCCAATGGAGTCGAAGGTGTACCGCAAGATAGCGTTCTCTAACAGTATTTTTATCAGACTTCAAAAAAGGAGGAGGTTCTATGTTCCATTGTATGTTTTTTTTATGTATGTTCACCGATTTGTCCGTCAATTACGGTCCGAATTAAAAAATTTTTTTTTTTTGGTAGAGTATACTTCCGAGGTAGTCCTATTGTAATCTGATGAGGTGATCCATGAGGAATTAAGAGAACTCCTCGAATATTATAGGTATACATATAGCAATTCCAGTATTTTTAGTAACAAGTCCAGCATTTGCATTCAGAAAGTATCATTTGGTGAAGTGGAACTGATGATGAAGACCACAGATGGGCAACGGAACTCTTCAACGGTACCTATTTCAAGGGTGGCGATAAGATATCAGGGGGCTGTTTTATAAAACTATAAATTACAATTTTACAGGTCTAAACTGGCAACACTGCTCAAACGGCTGGTCGCCATTGGTCGAGGTTGTGTCAAATGAAAACTTGTAACCTGTAAATTGTAATTTGTAGCTTTATAAAACAGGCCCCTGCAGTGGCTTGTGTGCTCATTTGCCTTCAACAAACCAAAACAAAAAGAATGCTACATTTATTTACCGTACTATACCGACTTTTCACAAGGGAAATCGCAACGAAATAAAGGCGTAAAAGTTGTTACGCTAACGCTAACAACCGCGCAATCGACCGTTTTTGCCCATAACATTGGGAACTCCGCTTCAGAATAACATCGATGTCACTCAAACCAGTAGAGCGTCCTATTCTAAATTTAATTAAGCTATCTTATGGTTGAGATCAAATTGGATTTAACTTTCGACTTACGTCAGTTTCGTTCACAAAACAACGATTTGTAATTAATAATCGTTCCGAGCCTAATGACAATTTTCTTAATAACAGTTTAATGCGTTCGTAATTACAGCTACCTATTCAAAACAATTTGTTAACAATTAGTTTATGAGTTCTGAGTTTAGATTGAAATTATCCTTGTAGGTAGGTGCTTTCCCAGTATAGGTAAGATTATTATTATATTGCGGGTCAATCCGATTTAAAATGGTATAAATAGATCCCAGTATCAGTAGGTATCAGTAATATTATATTGAGTAACATAACTATCTCCGAAGTCACTAATGTCCGGTTCCTATATTCAAACCGCGGATAGGTAAAGCTTAATTCAGATTAATATTTGTCATATTTTTTATTGTTAAATGTCAAATTTTATCCCGAAGTAAGCCTTATCTGTCGGTGGTTTAAATATAGGAACCCGACATAAGTCAATTTTGTTTTTTAGGTATAGGTACTTGGTGTTGATCCACATTAGAATAAATGACGTTTAAATTCGCACAAGTTTAATCCCGAAATATATTTGTCTAAATCGTTTATTTCTTGTTATTAATAATTAGCAGTGATTAGGTAGAGTATATTTACCTAAAGTTCGCAAAAGAACATAATATAGAGTGGTTACAACCGGGTGAGATATTAATTAATTTTTATTGAATTCCGGATTTCCGGTATTTTTCTTGTACTAGTAAATGTAGTCGCAAGGAAGTCTCCAGTTTATGACTCTGTTCTACGAAGTTTAGGTAAATATACTCCACCTATTACATAATTAGATATAAGGTATGAGTTACAGACCCCTTTTATCACAAACTAACATAAAATATCCCATACCATGAGTTAATATTACGTATATTTAGCATTAAAAATACCGGAAATCCGGAATTCAATAAAAATAAATTAATATTTCACCTAGTTGCAACCACTCTATATTATGTCCTTTTGCGAACTTTAGGTAAATATACTCTACCTATTCCGATCACTGATAATTAGTCACTTAGGTACAATTTGTATTCCATTTCTAATTTTCCCTTCGTTTTAGGCGAAAGCTTTTGTAAAATAACGGTAATTTATTCTAATCTTTTGCGCTTAGAAATATTTGGTAGGAAAAGCGATGAAGTTTTTTTGTGTTAGAGTCATGGTTTTAAAAGTTCCAATCAGTCTGAATCCATCCACTGTTAGGTATAGGCCCCTTCTCTATACCGCCACAGCTCTCCTCGGTACCTACTGCCCTAATCGCATCCATTGTTTCCCAGCCGTTTTATGGATGTCGTCCGCCCATCGGGCTCTGGTAGTCTACTTTTTAACAAAAGTACTGATTCTCCGCAGACGAAGTGGCGAGCGGAAAGCTGTAATTTATAATACGGTATCATCAATAGAAATCATACATGGCAAAAGCGTAAGTTCTTAATTGCTTAGACAAATTAATTTGGCATACAGACGTACACGTGATATTCAACATGCCCTTTTTATCCGACTGCCAAAGAAGAAAGGAAAAAGTTTTTGACTTGTATGTATGTATGTATGTATGTATGTTTGTAAGTATGGTTATGTGTTCCCTCGTAGAGGCTAAACGGATAGCCCATTTTCGACAAACAAGATGTCTAAAAAAAAGGCCGTCTGTTGAATTTCTTGCTGCGCTACTTTCAACAATTTCAACAGTGGTCTCCTTTTGCAAAGAACTGGTAGATTTTGGTTTGTAAAAGTACAGGTGCGGCCTGATAATTGAATAAACCTCTTTATCCTATTCGTAAAAATGAATTCAAAAATTCAAAAAGTTGTTCCAAGTGACAGGTAATTTAATGAACATCGCCGTACCTATTGGAGGCGCAATACAAACGCACTAGACGTCGAGATTCACTCAAGTCACTTTCACACAATTTTCCCGACACCCTTTCCACACTCCACCTTTTCGCCCCTCAGCTCTTCACCTTTTTTTCATAATAAAAGAAGGGCAAGTGCTTGCGTTTCTTACATGCCTTTAAATGAACGCCAGGTTTGTATTTGTCCTCATCAAATTTATTCATTTTGTGTGTTTAGGCCGCTTAGCTACAGCAAAATTTAGGATTTAACCACTCTTAGAAGAGGGAATCACAAAATGCACAGTAGATTAAAAAGGAAATACATACACGACGTACGACCTACTGCGTCAATCTACCTGCCTCGTCAACGAAACCTGCAGCCAAATTTAAAAATACCCACATTGAAACGTTACCCGTCTATCGCTAAATCACTAAAACCCTGTCAGTAACGAATGTTAATGTAGGTACCTACAGCATGTTTTTTTTTTCGACAACCTAGGCAAGGTTTCTATGACAAGAACGAACTGGCAACACAGATTTTCTAAATATACAAAAAAAAATGTTTCAAAGTACCTATTTATATTATTATTCACAGATTGCACATCTGCCAACGATTTAATCTTTTTCAAATGTATTTTGAATAAAACGGAATGAACAGAAATGAAAAAAACACTATTTAAAAGAGTAGTGCATTAATTCCTGATACATATCCTTCGTACAGTATCCGTATTATAAAGCAACTCCCGTGAGCGGCGAACCTATTTGACTAAGGCAGTGAGTAACTATCGACATAAAAGCTTTATCCGGCTAATGGACTTGCAACGTGCTGGCAACATAACTAGCGCAAGTTTTGCACGCCCGCTAGTGTACATTGTATAATATAATAAAGAGTAGATCTGGCAAAAGAGGATTGGTTTTAAAACATGTCACTACCTACTCAGGCATTGTTCAAAGTTAAAAAGCACAAGATAGCAATGAATTACAATATAATCCCACACAAATTCTAACCGCCACCGCCGTTTAATCTCATGAGTGTTTGTACATAATTGTGTGACTATTGTTGTAATAAAAGCCAAGTAAAGATAAGGAAAACCATGAGTCATGGTGCGTTAAAAAATTTAATTAGCTAACATCTCCATCGTCTTTAATAACATTATGTATTATTTACAAGCATCTCGTAAACGTTAGTTTATTTAGTCAGTCGTAAAAATACAACAACTAAATTGGTGGCACCACTAATACTTTTTAATTGCAATGGGAAAGATATTTCACATCTTTCCGCAATATAAAGGTGCTGTATTATCACTGGTATACCAGAGTTCTGTACAGCTTTGGGTCTATATCGTTTGCCATAGTTACTTTTAGTCATAATATATTTTAAGTCATAATTATCGCAACGTATATTTTTAAGAGCCTGTTACTTATTCAGTATTTGTAAAAATCAAACCTATCCTAACCTAGCCTTATCTACACGTATAAAATACTCAAGAAATTCTGAAAAGTTTATGGTTCGAGCGATACAAAAAATATGACTAAGTACCAATAATTATATCAACAAAGTAAATATGACAATAAAGGGAGCTCGTACAGCTTTTTCTAGCTTAGTTATTTTATTCTACTTTTAACTTAGTGTAAAAATGAGCTATCTTTTATTTTAAAAGATTTACAAAGAGAAATTCCATAAACAAATCCCACTTTAAAGAAGTAGCGTTCAAACGCGAAGAAACTTTAATACCCGATATAATATTGCAACTTTAAGGAATTTAATAACGATAAACAAGTAGCACTGCAGAGCGAATCTGTGCCGCTCGAAGAGTTTATCTAAAGTATTTTAATAAACTGGTACCTACCGCTAATGAACTGTCGCTGTATAGTTGCCAGGGATATTTGTTCAGATAGTTTATCACTTATCATAACAATTATTGTCTCTAAAATATTTACAAATTATCCGCAAAAAGAATTTCTTTATCCTTGTAAAAACTAGTACTTATTCAAATAAAACTCTTTCTACTTGACGCTGTTCTTTTTTTATTAATGAATTTCGCCAATGTCAACTGATTGGAGTATAATCAGTAAATAAAATAAATCAATAGTAAAAAGTAATAATCGGCCACCTTCCCGTCTTGACGGTTTCCGAATGTTGTCACTGTTAAAATACTGGCGAAATAGGAAAGATGAGGCGTGATACAGATACTTTAGGCTGCTCATATGAATTACTGTTATTATATTATGGGGTATCAGTACGTACCGATATGGTACAATAAAAAATAATACCAATAACTGAAATTTCAATAAGCCCTTATTCATATATGTATAGGTACTTTAGGCAGAAAATATCGCTATACATAGATACGAGTACCGCGCCAAAAAAACAGAGAACGGCCTTATTTGTCACCATTGTGCAACTTCAAAGGAGATTCTCTACCGCCGTATATTATATTTTTTATGCGGCGCCCAAGTCAGATTTCGTGTGTTCTAGTAGAGTTCCCGGAACTCTCATGTAGAAAGCTGTAAGCGATAACCGTTATGACGCTGTTATTCTTGTCTTGAAGCGTATAAAGGAAATCACTTGGGGGCACGTATTCAGTGAGCGCTGTTCACTTGGATGAAGTTTTTGGGATTATTCTACTTACAAGGTTCAGGTAATCACAGTTTAATTTAGAGTTACATAACCGAAGCCCGAAGCGTCGTTTGAGATATAAACAATTATTTTAGAATCGGGATATTTAACACTGAATTGGCTTCTAGACGTATATGGACAGCTTAGTTTTTACGTAAAGTTACTAGGGAACTAACTCTAGGTACAGTTTTAATGTAAAAGCTAAGGATATTTCAGCAAAACCTACAATGTATTAATGTTGAAATCCGAGCTGTTCTGTGGTAATCTCACATTTCGAACTTTTGCCAGCATGATTATTTCGATTAATCATATGTCAAACCTCAAAGACACGTTAGTGTTGATAATGTTTACACAAAGCATAGTATGCACATTCATGCACTTAATGGCCCTACTTATACCTAGATTTGAGCAACCAGTACCAATCGTATGTTTAATAATGTTTATTGGTTTGTTATAGGTTGCTTTTTATGCCCGAAGGGCAAACTGCCTTAGCATAGGTGGACCCTACTCGAAGGCCGGCGAAATTAAACTTAGCATCTACATTTTGTTCCTCGGGCTTTGACAGTAAAACACCTAATTATTGGTATTCAAAATATCAGTTATTGACATAGTGACTGTACAATAAATTATGACCTCTATAAACTTAATTTATATTGCCAACAATATGATAATTTACCTCATCTCATAAAGATATCCAATATAAAACTTTTTAAAATAGTAGATTGTTTATCAAGTGACTAAAATAGGCCAGGCCATAACGACGCCAGATGTTTAGCCACCCGATCAAAGTAAGGGTGGCTATATAGTTCGACTGTCGCTATGGTATTTTAGTCTAGAACGCTTTAATATATAATAAATTATTGTTAGCCCTAGCCCTATTTTATTAACTCCCTACCCATCACGCAAATGCTCGCCGGGCTGCCGACGAAACTAGCGGTCCATATTTGTATGATGAGCGCGAATAATTTATTTCTCTATATAAGTATTTATATCTTTGTCAAGTACCAAAAGTACAAGCCTAGAACTTATTTGGGACTAGGTCAATTGGTGTGTCTCCTGATATTTATTTATTTACTTTTAAGTGGCCATAAAGAGTAAAAACATAGAGTTAAGGCGCCGGTACAGTGCTCTTTTTATTAATAAAACTAATAAAGATTAATCTTTATTATTTAATTCGTAACTTTACTGTCTAAAAATCATTTAGGTTCCCGGCGGATAGGTACGAACGATTTAAACAGTACAGCGCGGCAAACGTTTGTTTTAAATTTAAATAATTGATTTGGCGGGAACAAGATAACCAAATTCCATTACAGATTGTCACGACCCGGTCCAATGTTGATGTTTAATTTTAAAATGTCCATTCTTTTAGTAGAAACGACTGTTTCAATAAATTCGAGTTGTGTTTAATATAGGTATAACTTATGCACAATTTTGCAGCAATTTAATTGAGTGGTGCTTACCACTGAATTTGGCATCATATAACAGGATTGCAAGCACCTGTTCGTGGATTAAGAACACTATAATCGCCACCGAAGTCACATATACACAAAAAAGTTATTACTTAGTGATAATTCTTTTTATTGAAATTGTTTTACTAATATATATCGCATACAGTTACGAATTCGCCTCGTCTGGTATAAATGTGCTCGTAAAACAGAGTCATGATCTTAAAAATCATCTTTTTTTTATGGTCAGACAATACGTAGATGAATATGTTCATCGGTTTTACATTGTATTATTTTGTTAATGTTCGATTAAAAACATCTACCGGGTTGTCGCAAAAAAACATCTGAAATGCAAAATATTGTTAGTGGTAAAATAAAAAAATGTGAAAATAATATTAGGTGGTATGGTAGGGGCACCAAAAGATGAATGCCACCCAAAAGCTGAACTCCCGATCGAAATAATCACATAATTAAATCGTGACTTGTGTTACAAAGTTCAGTTTTTTTTTTAGATAAATGCTGTGTTATAATAACAGGCTTTATAATAGTCATCTTCAATCAAGACCATATACTGTACCATAAAAAAATTAAATAGGGTGAAATTTGTTAATTTCACTGAGAATAATCTGTCTAAAGTTGGTGTAGTCGCTTAATCGTTGATCTTTTGGTTCCCCTAACCTACGCGACGACAGCACATTTAGGTTTCTCCCTGACGTGTCGGTCCGATATTGGTAAGGCTTTCGCTCTGTAACGGTTTGGTAAATTCTTTACTGAGCGCCATGTTTTAAATAAGCCCTCCGTGACCTGCGCTGTATGCACGGAATCGATGTGGTAAGGGCTCTGATAGAAAATGCAAATACCTCGCCACTTAAGCCGGGAATACACATGCCTGTAAAACGGAACAGTAGCGTGCATACTAGTTTACGACATGTACCAGAGGCCCTACTTTGAAAATCGAAGTTCGAAGTTACGTTAGTTCTATCTCTTTCTCTCGATTTAGCCTGGAATGACGAGTGACAGGGATAGAGCTTACGTAACTTCGAACTTCGATTTTCATAGTAGGGCCTCAGTACCTAACTGGCACACAGTCAATACATTTGCAGGTTAACTTGCATGCAAATTCATCCAGGCAGCCCAGGCAGGCATGCTTGTAGTTGTCGCGTTCATTCACACGTGCCATAAGCATACTCCCTCATATTGCTTGCGATCTGCTTGCTGCCATATACAGGCATGCCAGTTAGTGTATATGTCATGGACCAAGTGATTAATGCGGGCATTATTGATAATGCCCGGGCATTATTAATAATGTCTAGCTCTTTAGGGAAAAATTATTAATTACTATGTAAACTTCATTATTTATCATATTGCCTGGTCGTTATTATATTGCTACGTGACGAATGGGCAATTTGATAACTAAGGTAGGTTAGGTTAGGTTATATATACGCCCGAAGGGCATACCGCCCAGAATTAGAGGACCCGCGTAGCGGAGACCCGTCGACATATGCTTTAACCATGGATATCTTCTTAACCATAGGGGTAATAAAACCCCACAAATCGATGGTCAAATTGCCCTCTCATATTGGGCATTTTTCATAGTGTCCGGTTATTATGAAAAAAGTAAATATGTTTGTATTACTCTGCCCAAAAGGTAATGGGCATTATGTATAATGCCCAGTCAATTTGATTATTTGAATAATTATTATCAAATTGCCCTCTCATATTTTATCTCATTTATCATTTGGTCCATAACATATACATATGAAAGTAGATGGCACGTGCAAGGAGTGGTCATACAAGTGTGCCAGCGACAGGCATGTGTATTCCCGGCTTTACAGATACCGTGCGGACAAATCAGATCTTTTGTCGGCTCGGTATTATCGCGGTATTTTCTGCAATAAAATACAGACGGTAACCCGACGGCTAAAAGAACCTAACTTATCGATGTGAAATTGACCGAAGCTTTAAAATAATGAATGTTTAGAATTAGTTTGATTAACAATATTGTCGTATGTGTTGTATTAATAAAGTGCCTAACTAGCCTGTGTTTCATTCCGTCACTAATCAATGTGTTTTGTATTATAATTTAGAATATTTAGCCTCTCTGTCCTGTTGCCAATTTGTGTTCGTAATCTAATTATCTAAAAGCCGTAACCGCTACCTTTACTTCTAGCTATTAATTCTTAGTGAGAATTGTATTAGGACTTGGACATTTTTTAATTAGTTCTCTTTAGCATATTATTCTAAATTCTGTATGTTGTTTATATCTGTTTTTTTCTACAAAAAAAAAACAATAGCTATGGTACCTGATAATAAATCATTGCCGTCATGAAGTATAAGGAGGTAAAGGAAATGGCAATGCGTAGAGAGAAGTGGAGAAGAGAGCTGCCTTAAATAAGTAGAAGATAATAAATCACCTGAACATTATTCCAAATTAAACCTACCTACATTTTAATAATTATACCTACTTCCTTGAGGTAATTGTATTATTTATATAATACTACTAGAGGACGCCCGCGACTTCGTACGCGTAGAATTAGTTTCCCGCTACTACGCTATTTCGTCCCGTTGGGGGTCGATTTTCGGAAAATCCTTTCTTAGTGCTCACTTACATCATGAAAGGGACCCCTGTACCAAATTTCAAGTTTCTAGGTACAGTAGTTTCAGCTGTGCGTTGATATCTAAGTCAGTGAGTCAGGTTTGCCTTTTATATATACATATAGATATAGATGGTTATTTTGGTTTCTTATGGTTTTGTTTGCATCTATACCCATTTCATTTGACACTGACATTAAATACATTTTGTTTTCATGTTTAACGTTTTTTATGCTTTTCGAACGTAGTTAAATTAAATTATGTTTAAAGATGTTATGCAAATTGTCGCAGAAAATTTTGATACCTCGTTCCCGAAGAAAAAACAATCAACGTGTATAGCGCCTCTATTCTAAGCGGTAAAATCCACATCGTATTTGACCTGTTATGGTATGGTTAATAACTCGGCCGCCATTACTGTCAAGTAAATAAGAGCTATCAAAGCGTTGACAATACGATAACAAGCCAAAAACGATATGGTTTTTACCGTTTTGAATAGTGACCACAGCCGGTATTTCATCATCTTGACAGTGATAGGTGACAGGTGACAATTCACTATACATTGCAAAGTTAACAAGCTGTCACATCAGTGGGGTTCATATCAACTGCGCCATGTACACTGAAATGTCACCTGTCACCTGTCATGGTCACGTTGGTGAAATAGGGGGCTGTTATAACTACACAGATATGTAACTATCCACTTTCGCCCCTCATTTCAATGGAATAAGGCCCAGAAGAGTATACCTACAATGTATTTGTAATCGAATGTACAGTCAACAGCATAAATAAGTGATCATTTATGTACCTTGTCGCTTTAAATCGTTTCACAATTTTGTATGACATTTCAAACACGACGGTGACAAGGTACATAAATAATCACTTATTTATGATGTTGACTGTACTACACGCCCGAGAAAATCTAATCCCTAGTACCATATTTTATTATCATCAAACAAAACTTTTAATTTTGAATTATGTTAGGTTTATACTAGAAGAGCGATCAATGGATACTTACTAAGTCCGCAGTTACGAGCACAGATAAATCTACCGGGATTAAAATATGTTATGTTATTTGACCCGCACACGGGGCTGTACTCCGAGGTGGATTCGCATTCCTGCACGCATTGTCTTTGCACAGGCGTGTCTAAACTGTAAGCAGAGATATTAAAAAAAAAACAAGTAACAGACAATGTTTTATAGATACATTCTACGCCTAGTCCAGCGGTCAAGGAGAGTCAGTTTACGAACATTTACGGACTTCGAGAACCGCCTTAACAAAGCCCGCGTTGCCGTGTTAAAGAATAGAATAGATTTTGAACTCTTTTAAACTTTGCTTTAATTTAACTTTCTCTCAGTAGTCAATTTCTCCATAAAAATAAAGGTTTGTTACGATATGGTACCCTTTAATGACACTTGTCACCAAACAATTTAACAATATTGTAAAGTAAACGATCAGAAACCATATTGGCAATTTAAAATCGAAGCAAATCAAAACAATTAAGTAGGTACAATTTGCTTATAAGAGAAACAAATATAAATCAACACAATTAAATTTAATCAAGTGATGCTTGCTGTAGTCGCGAACACAATTATGACGTCAATACAAAATAAAAACTGAAATAGGTATTATACAAGAATACGGATTTGGCCGAATGTAATTACTTATACCCACCCGTCTTGAAAAACAATGCTATCGGAACCCGAAGTGGGTGGGACAGCCACAGGTTTCCCCACAGCTACAGGGTCATTACCTCCAATACCTGGTTGATTTTGGGATCCCATTTGATTGCCAGGAAATTGATTTTGGAATCCCATTTGATTACCAGGGAATTGATTTTGGAATCCCATTTGATTACCAGGGAATTGATTTTGGAATCCCATTTGATTACCAGGAAATTGATTTTGAATTCCCATCTGATTGCCAGGGAATTGATTTTGATTCTGGAACCCCGTTTGAACACCGTTTGGATTTTGAAGTCCCATCTGATTTCCACCGTTTTGGTTTTGCATTCCGCCTTGAGACGGGATATCGTCCAAAGTCCCGCCAGGCCCAAAGCTGCTTCCAGTGTTTATATTGCCTTGGTTCACTGTTTGCGTTGGTCTGTCAAAATTTGATTGCTGCTCAGAACCTTGTCCCTGATTTGGGAATTGCTGTGGAGATCGTATATTTTGCCAGTCGTCTTGAGGATTTTGCTATAAATAATAAAATATTTCTTAAATAGCTCTCATTTTTTAAGCAATGGAAGCAAGTTGTCATCAATTCATGACTTGATTTGATATCATTGATTTGGCAACATACTACTCGTAATGGATGTATTATGCACGGCTATTGCGCTACTACGATTTAGATTGTAACCTTTTTTACCCGACTGCGTCAGAAGGAAGCTTATGTTTTTTTAGTGTATGTATGTAGGTATGTGTATATGTCTATATCTTCGGCACGCTCTGCAGCCTACACGGCTTGATAGATTTTAACATATGAGGGTTCGTTAGATTCATCCTGGTTGTGGAAGTGACATAGGCTATAACATTTTAATCTAATTAATGAGCGGGGGGTTAATTTTATTAACACAATTATGTAGACGACCATATCAAAAAAAGGAGTTGGATTTTCAAAGCTTGCTTTTTATTAGACTTGTTTGCTTTTGAAATTCCCAGTTCAAGGAAACAGCAGACAAGAAGTATTCTATAGAATATAGTAAAACATTGAATCTCAATTAATTTTTCAGTTGTCATGGGTGACGGAAATATAAATAAGCTGGTGAACTTACCTGAACAGGATATGGAGTTTGAAAATTTTTTTTTTGAAAATTTCCTCCAAAACCTCCATGTGATGGGTTATGGTGACCGTGAAATAGATTACCCAAAAAGCCATCGAGTCCGAAAAACCTTGTGTTAACCGCTGGTGTCTTCAGTGTTGTTGATTGACTGGTTTCTTTTGTATCAGCAAGTGCTGATGCTGTAAAAAGCAAGTTGTATTTAACTTTAAATTATATTTGCGTTCAAATTAAGTTTCTAATTAGGTAATAGATTTCACATCTATGGGCTCCTGGCACTAATATTGTAGATTGTTCTGTTTCGGAGCAATGGCAAGCTCGCCTAATAGAACTAGCTTTACTAATCCTAGCGAGCGTTAGAGTAGAGTAGGATAACACCATTATTGGATAAATACATATCAGATAATGCATACCTATGCTTATACATATAGATGTGACAACTCGTATATGCAAAGTAAGAAACTTTTCAGGAGAGACAAAAAAACTGCTTGTCAGTTACGAGGTCCCACCTTAACAAAGTTGTTCCGTGATAATATTACCAGGTGTCACGTAGATCTTACGAGGTTACACCCAGTTGAATGCTTGTTACGAGATGTCGCTTCAAGTTGTTTTTTGCCGTCAAATTCAATTATAATGCAGGAGAAATTTACGAGTTAACACCGAAAATACTATTTGAAACTTTCTGTATCAAAATCTCATTTTACCAAAAAATGTTAGTTACGAGGTGTCACATCTAGACTGACGATATGCTTATAAAGATATACAAAAAAATGGATAGATACCAAACGTTACTAAAGGCTGTTTTTTTACTCGGTTATGAAATGCGTCAAGATTTTTTTAACAGACTAGGTAGTTGGTTGTCCGCGCGCTATTATGTATTTATGTATGTACAGGCAAAAGCATAAATATACCTGTATTTGTGTACCTATTCGTAATTAAGGTAAAAAGAAAACCCTTATGATATAAGGATACTTTAGTGGGTCTGTTTGTCCGTATTTTACGACAACGTCGACTATTGTACGCTTTACCTACAGTTAAATTTTGGAGATCCATTTTAGGCCACATTTAGTATCAACTACTACTTACCTACGCATCTACCAATATTATAAAAGTGGTCAAACTTGCCTTTCTGCGCCTACTAAAAGGGGGTAAATAATATTTAAAAGTATTGTTTTTCGATAGAAAATGTTATTGAAAATGTAGTGATAAAACTTAAAATTGAAGCATAAGATAGTAGATGCTACCGTTAAATAGACGTAAACGGATAAACATCCTAAAGTACCTACCATCATAAAGGATTTATTTGTGTATGAGACTGTTGCAATATTCTTTAAAAAAACGACATTAATGTAGGTAAAAAGATAATAAGATATATTTTTACACATTCACAGAATTAAATATCACATAATAATCACTTTTCCAATATCCTAATAGGCCGTACAAAATAAAGAATATGAAAATCTTACCTAACATTAAAGTCAGTATCACTTCCCCTAAAAACATTTTCGTCAAACAATATATCCAATTTTCAAGTCGAACTTGTGTGGCACACACAGTTGATAGAAATGTACAACTAATCCTACGATAATACGTTTGTCCGTAGGCGACGTGTACGTGTCTCTGTTGTCATTAAAATTATTTGATAATGACCTTTAAGACGTTCTGGCTTAATGATAATGATTAGCTCATTAACACTAATAACTTCCAGTAAGTATTCCGTTTTTTAAAGAGTAACTATTTGCAGTCACGTTAGGTCTTTTGTAACTGTTCAATTTCCTTTAACAAACCGTAATAAAATAAACTTCTAGATCGATTTAATTACAAAAGAAAACACACGTAAAACTAAATGTTTTTAATAACGACAAATGAAAACTTGAGGGTAGTTCGTACCTAGGTAAATAATCTCGGGAACATTAAAGCGTGGCTTGGCTTGGGTTTGACGCGTTATTGATTATACTTAGGTATTACCGATTCTCCGATAAGTATTTTTTGCTATTAAATATAAAAGCATGACAAATCTATAAAATGAGAAGGTAAATTGGATAATAATGATAATTTAAGGCATGCTTCATTAACCATAGTTTGTCAAATATAAGTTTGGAAATAATTTAAGGTAATTTAAATATAGCTAAAGCAGTACAGAAACTAAAGTACGGCTAGTGAGACGAGATAAAGAATGTAAACAAACTGACCGTTGCTGAATTGTATTGCTATAGCGAGCGATTATTATATCTGTCCTTATTTCTCGTACGCAATAATGTCTTCAGTTGGTCGATGACGGCTTTCGTTGCGTGATTCGTGGTTCAGGAAAGCTATAGAAGTTGTCAACATTAGGGCCATTTTGTGAAGTTCATTGCTATTTGGATTGCGTTCAAAGTTCGAAGTGACACGATTTTTGAAAGCTTGATCACATTCTTTATCTCATCTTGTTGGGCCTTACTTTAGGCCTACATATTGAGATAAATACAATACCTACTCTCCAGTTGAGCGTTAGGGATGTCCTTTTATTTTTGTAAAATTGTTAAAGTGGTTCCCAGTTCGTCCCATTGTCAATACGTCAGGATATGATGATAGGATCTTGGAGAAATCGAGGGAACTATGCAAATTTTATAGGCACACCTATAGCGAGTTAGAATTTTTTCTCGTAAGAACTATTTGGCAAAGTGGAACTGATGATGAAGACCACAGATTTGATGGCCATCGGAAGTCCTCAACGGTAGGTACTACCTGATTCGAGGGTGGCGATAAGATAATCGATTAAGATAGCTGAGCGACTATGACAAAGCACATTGAAATGGCATAGAAATGGTTTAATATAGAATATAGAATTAGGTTACATTATGCACTAGACTACGACTTTCCCGCGGGGCGTTGCTTACGGCGAGTTTCTTAATATCCTATAGGTAGGTACTTCCTTATTAATTCAAAAGTGGGACTACATAATAACCTTTTTCCGTCCGTCCGTTCCGTCTGTCTGTCTGTCTGTCTGTCTGTCTGTCTGTCACCAGGGGCACGTTTTATAAAGCTACAAGTTACAATTGTATAGGTCTAAACTGGCAACACTGCTCAAATAGCTGGTCGTCATTGGCCGAGGTTGTGTCAAATGGAAACTTGTAACCTGTAAATTTGAATTTGTAGCTTTATAAAACAGGCCCCAGGCTGTATCTAAACCGTGATTGCTAGACAGCTGAAACCAACAAATACTAAAAACAGAATAAAATTAATATTTAAGAGGGGCTTCCATACAACAAACGATATTTTTTTGCCGTTTTTTGCTCGATAATGCTACGGAACCCTTCGTGCCCGAGTCCAACTCGTAAATGGCAGGGTTTTTTTAACTTATCTGCATCTTCCTAAATAAAAAGAGATTACAGAACGTTAGCCAGTATCGATTCAACTCAAATGGCCTGTTGTTTGATCGGTAGTTAAACTAACTCATGGTCAAAAAGCGTTACTAATGGCCTGTTGTTTGATCGGTAATTAAACTAACTAATGGTCAATAAACGTTACTAATGGTTAAAATCTCAAGGAAATGTGACAAACTTTCCATTCCTTTTTCGAATTTCAACAATTAATTAGTTTAACTTAAGTTCCAATTTCACCAAACGATGTTACCACTTGACAGACGATTAGAGCGTTAACAGCTGTCAAAATGTATGAACTAACAGTCGATTAGTATTGATTCAATATAACATCGTTTGGTGAAATTGGTATTAAGTTTAATGTAATGGTGGTTTAAGTAACTAATTGTTAAAATTCGAAAAAGGAATGGAAAATTTGACACATTTCCTTGAGATTTAACTATTAGTTACGGTTTTTAACGATTAGTTAGTTTAACTACTGATCAAACAACAGGCCCTTAAACACCAGATAGTCCGCCATTTTTGGACGCCCACGGGACACGTTCATTTTGTAGATGTATGCCATGTCCATAGGCTTTCTTAGGCCGGCCACATACAAACATTTTCCGTATACGTTTTCCAAATACGTTTTCCGCATTCGGACATCCGCGGCCGGCCGCATACATACGTTTTCCGCATTCGGAAAACGTATACGGAAAACGTATGTATGCGGCCGGCCTATTCGGAATTCCGCTTTCGGAAACCGTATACGGAACACGTATGTATGCGGCCGGCCTTAAGCCGTATCCACATGCTTGGTGTTAGCCGCAAACATTGCAGGATGCAATATATGTTAGAGTGAGCACGATGTTTTTCCATCTCACTCCACAGTATGGTTGCGTCTTGCAGTGTTTGTGACAAACACCTAACATGTGGAGCCGGCATTAGTTATTGAGCTGGATTGATTGATTAATAACCTATTGATAGCTATCCAAAAGTATAGGTACCTTACAAAATGGTAACACAGTATTACAATTTCCGTGACCAGAGAACAAAGCTAGAACGAGAAGAAATCACGTTATAATTGTGTCACTCTTCTACACTTGCCATTGCAAGAAATCAAGTTGTATTTTTTCGATTGTCGCTCAGTGCGTCTCTATCGTTAGTATCGTTACTGACTATATAGAAAGAGAGATCCGAGAGACAAACAAGTCGCGAGCAACTTGTGCTAGATAGCCGCACTGATCATTCAATTCTAGCATTAATCAGTTCAGCGCCTCTATTCTAGGCGGTTAAATCCTAGCTTTAGACAAACCCTCCCTTCTTCAGATATATTTTATAATCTGAGCCTCCCTTATATATAACCTGTGCAGTTCACTACCTGTGTAATCTGTGGTGAATTTTATTTGTCTTGTCTCGTCTTGCTTCTGCGATTTTCAGAGAAATCGTTTTTTTTCTGCTAACTAGATTTTAAACATAATTAATTGATTAACTGTTGCTGCCGGGTAATCGTAAGTATACTAGCTTATTTGTAATCAAGTTGTTCATATTTCGCTTTTTTGATGCATAGTATATGTAAAAGTAATATAAATTTATAATACTCATTACAGAACTATTTTGGGGTTTCGCCGGTAACTAACCAGTCAAAATGAGTTGCCCGATCAACGAAGAGCAGTTGGGTCAGCTGAAAGCGTTTATTGAGATTTGCAGGACCCAACCTCAGCTCTTACACCACCCCAAAGTAGCGTTTTTCAAAGACTACATAACTTCGCTAGGCGGTACGATCCCGGCGGCATCATTTGGTGCTAAACATTTTACTGCATCAGGAGATAGGTAACTATAAAACTTGTTTACACCTACCTACCAACGCGTCAGGAGTCGAGACCCTTGGAAATGAACATAAATACTTAAATATTTCCATATTGATGGGTCTATATCATTAAAATGATTATTGTGTGTTATTAAGTACATCGTGTTAATTTGTCATTGCTCTCTTCTTTACAGTAGTTCAACTAACAATAATTCAGGAAAAAATGAACCTTCATCTGATGAGGAGTCTGAACCGGAGTCTGATGTTGAATTGGATATGGAAGGTATTTAAGACTTAGGGCTGTATTTACTTATGAACAGCTTTTAGTTACGACTTGTGATTAATTTTGTACTGTTCATCATAGGTGATTAGACTATATTTGATTAGAACCCTTATTTAGAATATGAACTTAATTGAGCCAGGCATGACTTTTGAACGGGAGCTACCACCATATTTTGATATGACAACTGTGTTCTTATCTGCAGATTACATGAGAAAAGCAAAGCATATAGGTACATATTTAATAAAAACTGGCGTTTTAGATAAGACAACACTGTTGTTTTAACCTCCTGAGGTTCCTTGTACTAAAACTAGTACAAAATACGGCCATTCAAATAAAGATCTAGTGCAAAGAAAGTAAAGTGTAATTTCTTTTGTTTTTATGACATAAGATGAAATTTGAAAATTGACTTTGTCATTCATAATAGATTCATATTCCATTGACAAATTTTGTTGTACGCTGGGCTGTAGGAGGTTAAAGTTAAGATAGTGGCGTAATACAATATTGTAAAATGACAGTTCATAATTTGAGGTTAGAAAGTGGTTGTTGTATTTTGTTTGAGTGTCACAGTGTCAGTGTCAGTTTAATTTGTATAAAATGTATTAAACCTGCAACTTTTTGAAATGAAAAATCCATTCAGCAAATATGGGAGAAGCCTAACGTAAGCAGGCTGTGAGCTGTGACTGGCCAACAGCTGAATATGAGCCCAAAAGGCATTGGATAAGAAATAATGCAGGCTGGTGTCGTTTTTCTGTTTGTCTGTTATTTATACATGTATCACATGCGAATGGCTTAATGGATTTGAATGTAGACTTCATTAAAGGGTTCAGGGAATCTCTAGCCAGGTGATAACTCAGGTTATTGAAATTATTAATTTTATAATTTAAAGGTGGCAATAATACGGTTTGAGCATTGTGTGGGGACTTCTTATCTCTAGGAGGCTTGATTTTTTATATTCATCCTTATGTTTTGAGTCCTTTCTAGAGAATAGTGATAAACGACTTCCACATGGATGAAGTTGCGGCAAAAGCTAGTTCCTAATAATAATGTTATAAATTTGAAAGTTTGTTGGTTCTATTTTTACAGGCAAATTTGATGATGTTATGCGTGTATGATGTTTTGCTAGTATTATGTTATGCGTATATGTGATTTTTTGCGAATTTGATATTCTGCAATGTGCAGCTAGAAACATACATGCAAGTGCAGGTAGTGTAAAGTATATTTGATACTTAAAGGCAAAGGATATGCATTAAAGGATGGCCTGAAATTAAAGTCATTACTGATCAATGTTTTTGTTTTTTTTTAAACTTAAATTGAAACTTAAATACTTAGGTACTTATCTCAAAAAGTAAATGTGCATAGGTAGTAATAATTAATGATCCCTCTACCAACCTTGAATCCTTGTCATTTCTAATATTATAAATTTGATAGATTTTTGTTAGTAAACTATACTAACAAAAATCTGTCATTTCCTGAGGGAATGACAATTAACATTTTAGTACTTACCTATATATATATATATAAGCTAGCTAGTTTAAAATAAGGAACATTATGCAAAAAAAATACATTTATTTATTTAAACACTTAAGGGTGCTGCATATGTAACATGATTTTACACGGAAGGGACGGGCCGAGACGATTATATCGTTTCATAGAAAATGTATCGGAATGTGCATACGTAACGATTGCACGTACGGGACGGGAAAACCAAAAATGTATGCAACCACATCCTGTCCACATCCTGATCACGTTACGTATGCAGCGCTCTTAACTTAAAACAAACAAATAATACATTTGAACTTTTCATCATGATTTTAATTTTTGAATAGGTGTAATTGAGGCAGATCCTATTGATGCTTCTCAAGTGATGGGTGATCAGTCGAAAGAAACCACTGATGAAGATAGGGACCTGTCAGATGAAAAAAGATCTGAAGCTATGAAAGCTTTCTCGGAGCAGAACTATGAAGAAGCTATCAAAATGTACACTGAAGCTATTCAGTTGCATCCACAGAGTGCCTTGCTGTTTGCCAAGAGAGGGCAGGTAATGCACAGTATAATATTTAGTTTTAGCAATAAAAACTACAAATCGTACCTCTTCCCGTTCAAAAGAATACATTCTATCCCAGCTTATGCAAGACTAAATATGCCATGAATTCGTACTTTTCACGTGCTATGCGTGGGTTACTATCAAATTAACTTAATCACCGAAGGACCATTTAAAAGTAAAATACACAGTCAGCAAACAGTCAATTCAGCTGGACGACATGAAAGAAGAATACTCAGTCAGCAAAGTGTAAATTTAGCGGGACGGCTCAGAATTAAAAAATATTAAAATGAGCAAGTAGCCAAACGTTTGGAAATTTAAATGGTCCGTATGATTAGAATATCTAATCAGCCGAAAGAAAAATTTGTTAATTGCCATGAACACAGAACGATTTAGTAGCAAAACGTCTGGAAATGAAAATAGTCCGTATAATTAAAATACCTAATTCGTCGCAAGTAAAATTAGTTGATTGTCATGACCACAGAACGAGTTAGTAGCATAGCAATACCTAATTCGTCGAAAGTAAAATTAGTTGATTTTAATTATCAAGTGTCATATCAACACGCCATTTTAAGATCCAGACGTTTTGCTAACGGGCCATTTGGCGTTCATGTCTATTTAGTAATTAAGACATTTTGAGGAGCAAACGTTTCGCTACCGGGCCATTTAGCGTTTATGTCTATTAAGTAATAAAGACATTCTACGATAAAGACTTTTCACTACTAGAGTATAGTAACATTCTAAGATCCAGATGTTTTGCTAAAGAGACATTTAACGTTCATTTCTATATAGTAATAAAGACATTACACAATCCAGACGTTTGAGCTATATTGTCATTGGCGATAAATAAATTTGATAGTAACCTTGCGTAATCACAATACACTTTTTAATGATTTAGAAGTTTTTTGCTTTAAATTTGCGTAGTTATAAAAAACGAGTATTGGACAGATTGTTTGACTTATAGCTTTGATAGCAATGTTATAATGCTGTTTGATTGTTAGAGTACTGTTGTTGTTGTTGTTAGATTGAGCGTACACTTATACCTAGTTCCTTCTGACTGAACTGAACTGAGTTACGAGCGCTTTATCTTTTTAGTAAAGTTTAATTATAATTAAGGTTAACTCCAGATTTAGTTAAGAGGTAATGCTGAATTGTAATAGATAATAATAGGTAGGTAAGGTAGGTAGTGATAGGTAGGTAATAGGTAGGGAATTGTAATAGGTAATGTTGATTGTACAAGACTGTATGTTTCTTAAATAAATAAATAAAAATATTAAAATATGGTTAAATATGTAGCAGCTAGCAGATTTGTCATTGACATAGTTCACAGACAATGCTATTTTGTTACAGGTATATCTTAAAATGAACAAGCCAAATGCATGCATCATAGACTGCACACAGGCCCTGGAACTTAACTGCGATAGCGCCGCTGCCTACAAGTTTCGCGGCAGAGCATACAGGTTAGAAGTAGTATTCATAACACTCATAACAAAGTCTTCGTTATTATCTTTTACCTGGTTATATCTTAATATGTGTGTGCAATAGCATGAAATATTTCCTAAAAATTGTATTTTTGATAGTTACCAGTTCAGATACGGACACACTGGCCTGTAACAAAGCAGCTTTTTTACTTTACCACGGAAGAAATTTAAATTGTTTTGTTTTCCACATGAGCACTAATTAATATAGCGACAAGAGGTAATGAAAACATGATTGCTTATCTTTGATTTTGATATCTTTAGGCTACTGGGCAAATTTGAAGAGGCATCTCATGACCTCTGCGAGTCATTAAAAATCGACTATGACGACCAGACTAACGAGTGGCTCAACGAGGTGAAGCCTAACGCCGAGAAGTTGCGTCAGCACAAGCTTATTGCGCAGCGTAAGAAGGAAGAGAAGGAGGTGAGCCTTGCAGAACTTAATTTAATATAGGTAAATTATAGGCGAAGGAATTTCCTACTCACTATTGTAGAATGTCCGTCGTACCGTTCCTGGTAATTGAACAATTCAGGCAAGTACGCACGCAACCGTCTCTTGACAAACGTTGAGTGGTGAAGATAGCTCTGGCTCTCGACTTTCAATGTACCCTAACTAAAGTATCTATATTAGGCGCGCGAGTTCATGTCCGTCCTGAGGAATGCGGTTTCTTTTGAGCCAGTATACCTTCATTGTAAACCAGCCTTAATTTAAGTCCTGTTGAGCAATGACCAACTAATGGAGGCCATGCCATGCCATAACCCCCTAGCCCTTGCCTCGCCTTCCCTTACGTTGGCATTGGACTGTGGCACATGAACTTAAAGGGCAATACAGAACATTTACTTATAAAGAATCTTAACATAAAATCCAATCATTTTAGCATCAAGATAAATTACGCCGAGCTCGCAAGGCGCAAGAAGCCCGCGCGAAGGCGGCACAGGCGCAAGCTGAGGCACCCGGTGGATTCCCAAGCTTTGGCTCCGGAGGGTTCGGAGGCTCCCCCGGCTTCGGCGGCACCCCAGGCTTCGGTGGTGCCCCAGGCTTCGGCGGCGCCCCCGGTTTCGGCGGTGGCATGCCAGACTTGACCACCCTGCTTAGCGATCCAGAAATTATGACTCTTATTCAGGTGAGACTGGCGATCTTTATGAATTCTTCACGGGTGTCCATTAATTACGCGAGGCGTTTTTGCAGATTTTCGGACCCCCTTCAGCCCTGGTGAGATTTGGCACAACCCTCTCTCCCATCCCCCAATCTCTCGAGAGATTTTTCAAAACGTGCGTTTCTAGAGTTAATGCGTTGGATTTATTTTAAAGAATATATATATATATCTCTTGATATTTTTATTTGACTAGTTAGGACAGTATTTAAGATTGCTTAGAAAGTAGGATAGAATCACAGTGAGAATTAAACAATAACGTGTAATTGCCCCAATGGCGGGGCAAGTGAAAAAGATTTTTGTGGCCATACATTTTCTTTTATATGCCTATTCTGAAGGCATCTAGAGTAATATTTTGTTAATTTTATAAATCTTCTTAATCTTGCAAAGATACACCTTATATTGCTACTGTGATAGACCTAAAATTTTAGTAAATCCAGTTGATTTTCTTTAGAAAAAATTAAGTATGTTTCACTTACCCAACTTGACCTTACTTTTCTTTTTTTTAGAGTTGTTCTTTTTTTATTGTTTTTTTTTTTATTATTTAATCCGAGAAGTTGTACCCCGCCCCACTACAGTTGTTTGATCTCACGAAAGTGGGTTTCCCATACTTGTAGTTGTAACACGTAGGTTTATCCTCGTGCCGCCCAATGTACATCACATTGTACAAAGTGACACTAAGCATAACCGCCCAGACCCACAAAATTAAAGTTTTGAACTAAACGCCCAGTGAACATTACACTGTACTCATGAGCAGTTTTTGGACATGAAAATTTTTTGGCTTATACATTGCACACTGGGCGTTTAGCTGATCCCGCGTTTTTTTTCTTGGGCGTCACTAGGATAGACATACCCAAACTACGGCGTCGCTTAACGAGACGGCAGATATGCACTCAAGAGACAAACGTACACTTGCATCTACACACACCAGTATTGCAAATCCGCTTTTATGAGATAAAACAACTGTACTTAATTTTATGTACAGTCGAGTTCAATAATATGTGTACACTTTAGTATCTTGTCTATCTAATTTCATGTTTAGTCTGCCATAAATCCATATATGGCGGACTAAACATGAAAGCACAGCGATTTAAGTGACAAGGTACTAAAGTGTACACTATGAACTCGACTGTAAGTTCACTGTTACTTTTTGAGTGGTTGGTCGCGCCGCCGTGAATTTTTTTTAGCAACCCAATAATAACTTTTGGAATGTGTTTAATTAATTAATTATGTCACACTTTTGTATTATATTACTATGATAATATAAAAGTATAATATTATTTTTGTTTTGTATTACCATTTCCATAGTTTGTTATCATGTTTCAAAATGTTTAGAGAAACTATAAATAAGATGTCATTGCGCAGGATCCGGATGTTGCAAACGCTTTCCATGATGTGTCGTCTAACCCGGCTAACTTCGTCAAGTACCAAAACAACCCCAAAGTTGCGGCCGCCATTGAAAAATTACAGGCAAAATTCTTTGCCAGCGGTAAGTTTTCATAATAATTGCTGTACCTCAATATTGCTATGTATTAAAGATAAAAAGATAAAAACAGTTATTAGGTATTACTCACAGAAGGGTAAGGGGGTTGCATCGGTATTCAAATGTTAGATGGTACAGTGTGCTGCCAGATGTCATGTTTTTTGATCGCGCGGTCAATGTTTGGTTTTCATCTTGGAGGGCTTGCCATGCTCGCTAAACACTGAAAACAAAATATTGCAAAAACATCTCTCTCTCTCTCTCCGTCTGTCGGTCTGTCTGTCTGTCTGTCTGTCTCTCTTTCTCTTTATTTAAGATTTCTGGTACGACACGACCTTAACTATTTGTTTAAAGTAATAGCTCCTTGTTCTTTCCCTGCCATTTCTTTCTTCTATGATGTTTTGTAGCAGGTGTCCTATCATAATTTTTCTTCTATTTTCTATTGTTAATTCCGTCCAACTTATTCCCTCCATTAATCTCCAACTCCACATTTCAAAAGTCTGTTATCTCTCTCTATCTCTTTGTATTAGAGTTCGTTTCACTAGCGTATAAGGCTATGCTCCAGATGTACGATTTAATTAAATACTTTTGAATGTTGAAATTTTGGATCTGTAAATGTGTTTCTTATTGTTAAGAATTTGTTTGGCTATTGCGATTCTTGTGATAATATCTTGGCGACATCTAGAGTCACTGTTATAATATTTTCGAGGCATTAATGAACTTGGTATATATATTGTAATGTTATTTATTGTGATGGGTCTATTATTTGAGTTCGATTTTGTGAAGTGAAGCAGTTAACCTTTTAGTTTTATTGACATTCATTTTTAGTTCTGATTCCTTAAATATTGAGTCCATATTATTTAGTAATTAATGTAATTATTCTTCTTGATCACTGCGTTGTGATGTCATCCGCAAATCTTAAACATACAGAATTTATCACACGAATAATATTACAAATGCAAAAGTGTTTGTGTGTGAGTAGTATATTTGTTGCCCCTTCACGCTGAAACAGCTGGAAGGATTTGTATGAAATTTGAAATAGATATAGCAGATAAAATAATACTGTTCCCGTGTGAGCTAATTACTAATGATAAATAGTCGCGGGCATAACCTGCCTGCGCCGAGAATGCATTGCTGTATTTAATTAATTTGAATTAATTAATTTTTTTATTTCATAATTCCTCAGGATTTGGCGGCCCCGGCGCCAATCCTAGCGCTCCAGGGACTGGACCCCAGGGCCCCCCTACAGATGACGACGTCGGCCTAGACTAAACCTAACGAATTGACACGCCATTGTAATATCTCACTGATATTATTTTATCGTTTACATGTAATGTTGAAGCAACACTAACTATGATTATGTTCTAAATTCTTACTAATGGAACTCTCATATTATTGTGATTTAGTCCATAGACCTTAGGAAGGTTTGCTGAAAAATATAATGTATGTAATAGTCGATCTATTTAGTCACCCCATGACCCATAGGTCTTTTTCATATTTACGTAGGTACCTTATTTTTACAGACGGTGGTTTCACTGCGGCAAGCACGGTGGTACTTGTTATTCCATTATATACGAGCAATTGTATTTGTATTGTATGCATTTAACCAGTAAAGAATTTTTAATATTTATTTGCATTTAACTAAAAAGGTATATTTATCAGTAGTTAGTCAAAACTGAATTCTAAGCAACATAATCGGCCGCCAGTTATAAAGTTAAAGGTAAAAAATCCAAAGTTCAATTACTTTTAATTATTCAATTTATCAATAATTTGTCTCAGATTTAAGGCTTGTTTTATTTACGCTAAATGCTGGTTATTTTTCTATTAAATAATGCATAAAAAAAGATTATTTTTGTTAACCCCACAAGTTCAATATCTTCCTACTCGAAGAATGGAAGGCTTACCACACCTACAATAATCGTGTGCCTCTATCCCTTTTCTTTACGTAGGTAATAAAGGTTTTCTTATCGCTTAAGCTTTGTAACCTTGCTGTTAACCGTGTTTAAAATGTCTTGAAACTCACAACATTTTAATAAATAAAATTTTGTAATTAACGTGCTCCTTACACAAACAATTCTTTTAATGTTATTCAATCGATTTCCATACAAAGTAAACTGAAACCAAAAGTCCCTCGCAACAAAGGCCTATTATTTAGGTAAATTATATCGACCTACACGGAACTTATACTGTATAACACGTTGAACGCCACGCGGCCCACATGTGGGCCTTCTGAGTCCACCCATTTGGGCCCCTTGTAAAACACGAGAATCGTCAAAAATCGCTTTATGGTTTTATGTTACTAATTGATTAGAAATATGCTATTTGGTACTCCTAGTTAAAAACTCTGGGTATTTTAGACCAGGAACAGGTGATAATTAAAAATGGCACACATGTGACCTCCGTGGCCTCAACGGAAAGAAATACGTGATTCCTTCCGCGGGGGCCGCGGGGTCAGTCACCCCGCGCTTGTTTGTTTGTTTGCTTGAACGCGCTAATCTTACGAACTACTGGTCAGATTTGAAAAAATATTTCAGTATTAGATAGCTCATTTATAGGCTATAATATCATACTCACATAAACCAAAACGAAATCGGTAAATTTGTACACGCGAATCTCCAAAACTACTGAATAGGTTTTTATACCTACTGTCTTCACAAAATACATTAAGCTTAGCCTGGAGCAATAAATAAACTTTACTCCATAATATTCGGACGTCGGAAACAAAAGTTATCGTCAAATAACAAAAGTAACTACGGACGAGAAGTCAAGAGCACCAGCCAGTAGGTAATATATAAACCAGACAAAAAATGCTCGTAGGAGAGTATAATAAGGTCTAATTATAATATAATTTTACTAAAAAATCATACTACTAGCTGATTAATATAATCAGAATATTTACTTTAATTGGTCAACTGCAGCACAACCCTACCATAGGGATGAAAATCGTAAAAAATCCAAGTCTTTTGCCTTACGCGAGAACCAAGCCGACTAAATTATTCTGTAGAGCCGCGCGGCTCACCTCGCCATCGTTTTTGCAAGGTATCTGTACTGTGTGGCCTGTAAAAAACGTTTGAAGTCCAATCGGCCGGCCGAAGGCTCACCTGTGACCTCCGTGGCCTGAACGGCACAGTACACGATCACTCACATGTAGCCCCAGCGGCTTGAATGGAACATCGAGCTTTTTTGCAAGGCGTTCAACGTGACAATAGGTATGCAAGTTGCATAATCATATTATACTCATAACTGTCATAAGAAATTGCAATTTATCGATAATACTCCAGTAACTTTAGTCAACATGTGTGTACGTCATATCCCGTAGTTCTGATTTTTTGCTGACTTGTTTATGCTGTTGGCCCAATGAATAATCAAAGTTTGCGACCTCGAGCGCCGAACGCAACATTATCAAAATTAAAAAAACCGCGAAAGATTCGGATTTTTTTCAGATTTTGGCGATTATAACCCTTAAGGACTAGTTTTTGAAAGTACCTTCTCAAGACGTTTTTAAAGCAAACTAAATTTGCTGCTATATGAGACTAGAATTGTCTCTGTAGCAGAGCCAATAGTTTTTGAGATAAAGCTTTTCAAAATTCACAATTTATCCGTACTTCCCAATTTTTTGCAATTAGGTGTTGTTTGGGGTAACATAGTTCACTTTGTAATACCAGCACCAAATTTTAGTATGTTGCTACACATTTCTATCTTAAAAACCGTCGGGACCCCATCTGTAAAGTGCCTGGATCTGGAGATATGACGCAACCAACATGGCGGCCGCTGTATTTTAAAAATTGCGAATTAAACCGGTTTCGTGTCAGCGGTGTCTAATAGAATCATGAACTCTCGTGCCACACAATACATTACAATTTCGCGGGCAATAGGTGTCGCAAGAATACGAAATTTGTTATGCCTAAACTCTACTTTTGTTCGAAAGTGATCCTTCTGTACTTGCTAATATTAATGACATTGTTGGGGTTTGGATTAGTGATGGGCGGCTTGTAAGTTTCAAAAGTGAAACTTACGTTTAAATTTCTGCAATATTCTGAAAGTTTCACAAATGAAACTTTCACTTAAAATTTCACGCAATATTCTGAAAGTTACAAAAGTGAAATTATTAATTTCTGAAAAGTTAACATGGTATAGGTATAGTTTTGACATGTAACGTAAGTAACGGAAACTTTTAATTTAATTTAAATGAAATTTACTTATGTCAGAATCATTTCCATCTAATTTTGTAACTTTCAGTACCTGTAATTTTCGCAGTTAAGGAAAGTTTTGCAATGTTTCAGAAATTGCCCATCACTAGTTGGGATGCGTTTATAACATAAGATCATCTTAGTGAAGCTTCTCAAAATGAGTTTAAGCGACAATCCTAGCTCCAGGATTAGCGACGTATCGAGATGGTGAGACCACCTAATAGCAGCTGAGAAGCTTTCAGTTCACGGATTGAGATGATTTTATTAAATACAACTCTTCTTAGTTATTCTGTAGTTATGGGTCTGATCAGTGATCCGATCCGATCACAGAGAGTCGATTGTGTGTATTCACGTATTACCTTACTGAAAGCGCGCTTCTGCTGCGTTAAAAAAAAAGACTAAATCAACTAGCAAACGTTTTATTAGATACAATGTCTTTACTTCAAACATTATTGATTCTACCCCATTTCATCCTTATCTTCTTTTCATGAAGTTTCATCCATGATGGACCTCTAGGCAAAGGATGCGCGTTCGGGAACCTAAGTCCAGCTGCCGGCATCTTAAATGGATCTTCATCTTTCAGTTTGCGCAGCAAGTATTCCTTATTTATTTGTTTCGGATCACGGTACTTGTCCATGTAAATATCAAATGGTTCTTTCTTAGGGAACCATTTTTGTGGCTTTATGTATGGTCCAGGGAAATCATATTCGTAAACTGTAAATGGAAAATAACTAAGATTATAAACTCCTAAAGTATCTAAGGGGGGGGAGCGGAGCCCTCACATTTCTATGGTATTTATAACCAAGTACAGGTATTATATTAATTTGCGCCTGATCTCCTGGTGATGTGGGAAGTAGGTACATAGCCCCTGGGTGGGGAATTTTGTACCACGCTGATTACCTACAGTGTGACATGGTATTAACCTTTTCAACGCCACAGTCGGCTCTGGCCGTCAACTAAAAGTCGTGCCACTGACGCCACGTCGGCTACAGCCGACAAGAGTTCAAGATTAAAAGAGACTTTGTTTGGTAGCAATAAGGTGTAATTTGCATAGCATAGCAAACATGTTTGGCGTGTGGGTGGCACATTTTGTATTCGACGTATGGCGTTCAAAAAGTTAATCTGCTCGACTGCGCGCGGCGACACGGTAGTGTGTTACTAGCTTAAAGCGCCCTAAGTGCTCTTATACAATGATGCTCATGCTGCAAAATGGCCAATGTGTATGAATACCTTCAGAAAATAAGACTCAAATATTTATTGCTGTCTAAAAATATGATTGCAAATAAAGCATGTATTAAACCAAGTAATACATTTTTAATTTCAAACTCAAATCCAGAGATATGGCCTGCGCAAACCGGCAGGGGGGAGCATCGAAGAGGATTTCCTCCGCCGCAGCGCACACTGACGAGGGAAAATCCCTCAAGATACCGCGAGCGTCCGCAAGCGGGGTCAGCGCCCGGGACTGCAGAGTCCGCCCCTGTTTCTGCTCCGGCCCAGCGCAAACTGGCGGACGGGAAGGCAGAGGATATATCAGGCGTGCTCCGAGATGGGATTGAAGAGCGCGTAGAGGATACTGCGGCGGGAGGCGCTGGTATGCGAAGGCATCCACCGGTATGCGCTGGAATCCGTGCGCCGGAGTCTTCGACTGTGTGGTCGCTTCGCTAGTAAACCGGTATCAAAGCCGACCGACCGGTGGCATGCCGCGGGATACCGCGAGCCTGCCGCGGCATTGCAGCGCACGCTGTCAGGCGCTTGCGGTATCAAAAGGAATTTCCTTCACCAGTGTGCGCTGGCAACGTAAAATCCTTTTCGATGCTCTACCCCGCCATCCACCGGTTTGCGCTAAGCCTTCCTCTCCCGAGGCCGCGCTACCCCGGCGCACGCTGGTGGACACCGGCGCATGCCGGCGCCTACCGCCGCATGCCGGCGCCTGCCGCCGCGGTATCCTCTAACTTGCTCCTCAATGCCGCGGAGTCAAATCCGCTGCGATGCTCCGAGGTCGGTCTCAAAGCATTGAAATTTATACTTTATTTCAATTGAAATAGCAAAAAATATACATTGATAAATTTAAAATCCTCTGCCGTGCCATCCGCCGGTTTGTGCAGGCCATTAGGCTCACCTGGTTCCTTGGAATTGAGTATGTTGTGGAAATATTCTTTGACTGATAAGTCCCAATCAGTTTGATAAAATGCAAGACCAGCAGGGGTGATTTTGTCCTGGTACTTCTGATACCATTCACGGGTGACAAATGTACGGCTGTCAAGAGGCGATGATGAGGATACTGTAAGGGTAAACAATTTTTCATTGAAAAGAACTGGCAGAACCAATTAAAAAAAGTGCCACATATTTTATATCAATTTGTTATAAGAATGAGAAGTATAGGTTGTCAACTCTGCACAAATATTGGCCCATACTGGTAATCAGACCCGGAACTGCTAGAACGCTAATATGTGTCATCAAAATGTAACAACAACACAATCATGGCATCATTACAAATAACCACCAAAATGTAGAGTGCCGAAAATTATCAGGCATGGCAGACTGCAGCAGCCTGCTGGTATCTGGATAGTACAAATACACAACTGTGCAAGCTAATTTGGTTACATGACTTTGGGTCATAGTTGACCATTTGGACAAAAGAAATCTGCCCGGCTGGATGGTATGGATCATGCACACTTTGATGTCGCAGCAGACAGCTGCATCTGATGGATGAGTGGTTATTTGTTTCCACCTGAAGTTTTTAAACACTGAGCTCCTCAATTAAAAACATACATAAGCTCACGCCTTTGTTATTATTATTATGATTATTTATTTATTTAATGGCAACCGGTCGCAATATTGAGCAACCATTTATGCCAATGTCAAGTTTGTATTTGACATTTACATATCAAAAAAAAAGCATAAGGCAATTTTGTTCCCAGAGTGGGCCTACCCCACTACCTACAGAATTACTTAGGTTATAAATAAATAAATAAAAATCATCCCATTTGAACTTGAACCCAGGACCGCTAGCTTTGTAGGCAGTGTCAGTACCAAACCAACTAGGCCAGCACATCACTGTTATTTCAAAGATATATTATAAAGTATCAACAAACCTTGTGGAAGATCAAAAGATATTCTTCCATCCTGTTTGTACAACACAAAAACATATCTATGGTAACCTGTGCCTTTTAATGGAAATGGCTGCAAGTACTCCACAATGCTATCTCCTTTTTCAATAAAATTACCAGGGATATTAGCAACAAGCCAGTGCACATATTCCTTTTCATTTTCATGCAGATGTCCATCTAAACTTGTTAGCACTAGAGTCCACATAGTATTACCATCTGATTCATAACAAACAGTTGGATTAATTAAAGCTTCAGAAGGTTTAACAACATTTCCACAGTACACTGGCAAAGAGCGGCCATCCTTAATTTCATACAATATCTCTAGATTGGTATATGGTATAAAGTATCCTTCTCCATACAGATGTTCAAAAACTCCATAGTGATCTGCAACTTGTTTTTTGTGGTGTGGACCCAAAGTCTTCAGCCATTCTTTTCGGACTTCACCAAGATCAACTCTTAATTTATGATTTCGGGATGAGTGTTCTAATTTCTCATCAGCTTTTACCTTTTTCATTTGCTCTAATCGGGCATCTCTCGAAACCGATGACAAATTTCTGTAACAAATTTCTCAAATGGAATTAGTAACTTAACCTATGCAATGAGTAAATTGTATTTTTAGTAAATACTTACTTAGGCCGGGGATAACCTATGTCGATCCTAGTCGTATATAATTCATCTTTATAATTGATTTCATCCACTCGTTCCTTAATAGTGCGGCAAAATACCGGCGCTTTTCCACGGGTTCTGTGGCCTAACCTGATTTGTTGTATTTGTATATTGGGCATGCAAGCCCTACGAAATGAGTTCAGCATGTTACGAAAATACAGAGACTATTAAAACAAATTTAATCACTGTTATCTTAGGAACTTAAAGGAGCATTATTATTCGATTCAGTTATCCGATATGTTATAGTAAGATTTTACTAACGATTAACCATAATATGTGATGTCCATTGAGCAATATCCACAGATTATAAGGTATATCAATATCTCAAATAAAATATCCTAAGTTCTGACACTTCTGGCTTCGGACTGTCAGTCTGACACAACACAATGTATGTGACAGACAAGATTGAATTGACTATAGATAAACTAGCGGACAGCTATAAATACTAAAGGAATCCTTTCGGTTTTACTTTCCAACGACATATCTAATAAATGGTATCCCTCTAAAATGTTAAAGAATTTAAATCTCGTCGAATAATTATATTTTATAGATTAATTTTATTATACTAACCAAATTCCATTACATACTATTTATAACTAGCTAGTTTCTAAAACAAAGAGTTGCGGGTGTGGCTATACTTAATAAACAAAATATCTAAAAGTATGAATGTAAAGAATCTCCTTTCTCCCCACTTCGTACGATCGTTCGTTTCGTTACGGTTACGGAATAAGGATATGGGTTTTGTGTACTAAAATCTGCCCGACATTAAATCAATATTTTAGAAGCAAATGGATTGCATTTTTGGAGTGCATAAAATATGTGTTGATTATTAACTCGAGTGTTGTGATTAATTTACGTTTTTGCCCAATGCTATCTAAACATCTGTGGACATGTTTTATTATCGCGTGATAATAAAGTTTTAAGGTGCCATTTACACATGGCGAGAAGTCACGTAGACTTTGTTTGATGAAATGTGGATCTTAGTACTACGTGTGAAATTGTGAAATTAACATTTAAACTGTTTGAGCGAGATTAGATTGTTCACACAGAAATGGATAGCAAAATAATTCAGAAAAATGCCATGCAAAAAGCGGCAGAGTTCACCTTCACTGCGCCGCCGGAGGCTCCCATATTTGAACCTACGGCTGAAGAATTCATGGATCCGCTCGGATATATCGCCAAAATTCGACCTGTCGCTGAAAAGACTGGCATCTGCAAAATTAAGCCACCAGCTCGCTGGCAACCACCGTTTTCATTAGACGTTGATAAATTAAAATTTGTCCCACGGATCCAGAAAGTAAATGAGTTGGAAGCCATTACTCGTTTGAAACTTTTGTTTCTTGAAAAAATTTTAAAATTTTGGGATTTACAAGGCTCTCCTCTTAAAATTCCGATGATTGAGAACAAAACCTTAGACTTGTACTGCTTAAAATTTTGGGTGGATGAAGAAGGTGGTTTCGAAAATTGTAACACTCCGAAAAAATGGCGAAAAATTGCCCTTTGTGTAGGGTACAGTCAGAATGCTAACACTATGAATTTTCTAAGAAATAATTACGAAAAAATACTGCTACCTTACGATATTTTCGAAAAGAGTAAAGCCAATATACTGAAAACTGTTAAAAAGACTGAAATCAAAGAAGATAATGAACCAAACAAACCAACATTTAGAGAAATACCACTGGAGTCTATAAAAAAACTTGATGATGATGAAATGCAAGATGATAAACCCCACACCAGTATTAAAAAGATGAAAACCGGGTCTGATATTAAATCAGACATGGAAATTACAAAGAACAAAAATGAAGGTGAAGAAATCAAGTGTAACAGAGAACTTCGAAGACTAGCCTGCTATGGTCCAGGTCCAAAAATGCCTGGATTAAATGATGAAGAGTTCGACATCACCAAGTCAAGAAAGAGGCCAAGGTATGAAATGGACCCATTAGCTATTTACACCTGCGCTATCTGTCAAAAAGACCACAGGGATGACTTGCTCCTGATTTGTAATGGTTGCTCAGACACTTATCACACATTTTGCCTCAAGCCTCCTCTCACATCAGTGCCAGATGGGGACTGGCGTTGTCCTTGCTGCATAGCTGAAGAAGTGCATAAACCTGCTGAAGCATTTGGATTTGCTCAAGCTGAGAGAGAATATACATTACAGCAATTTGGAGAAATGGCAGATAAGTTTAAATCTGATTACTTTGGAATGTCAGGGCATCTTGTACCTACAACTGTAGCTGAAAAAGAATTTTGGAGGATTATTTCATCTGTAGAGGAAGATGTCACAGTGGAATATGGTGCAGACCTACACTCTATGGATCATGGATCAGGCTTTCCTACCAAGTCTTCATTAAACCTCTATCCGGGAGATCAGGAATATGTTGACTCGGGCTGGAATTTAAATAATCTTCCGGTGTTAAATGGTTCTGTGTTAAGATTTATCAATGCAGACATATCTGGTATGACAGTTCCTTGGATGTATGTAGGCATGTGTTTTTCAGCATTTTGCTGGCATAATGAGGATCATTGGAGTTACTCCATCAACTATTTACATTGGGGGGAAGCCAAGACATGGTATGGAGTTCCTGGAAGTGGTGCAGAATTGCTAGAAAAAGCTATGAAAGCAGCAGCACCTGATCTTTTCAAATCTCAACCAGATTTACTCCATCAGTTAGTTACTATTATGAACCCGAATATACTGATGGCTGCCGGAGTACCCATCTACAGAACTGATCAGCAAGCAGGAGAGTTTGTGGTCACTTTTCCTAGAGCCTATCATGCAGGATTCAACCAAGGCTATAACTTTGCAGAGGCTGTAAACTTTGCACCCCCAGACTGGTTGAAAATTGGGAGAGAATGTATAACTCATTACAAAAATTTGAAGAGATTCTGTGTTTTCTCACATGATGAACTTATTTGCAAAATGGCACTTGAAGGTGATCGCTTAGACTTGGAAACTGCACTGGAGACACAAAAAGAATTAGTTCAAGCAACACGAGATGAGGGACGCTTAAGAGCAATGTTAGGAAACAAAGGGTTAAAAAATGTTTGCAGAACTGCATTTGAACTCCTTGGAGACGATGAGCGTTTATGTGAAGTGTGCAAAACAACATGTTTCCTGTCTTCTGTATACTGTTCAGAGTGCAAATTTATGGCATGTTTAGTCCACGCAGAACAAGCCTGCCAATGTTCATTAACAAAGAAAACTCTTAATTATCGTTATGATATGGATGAACTTCATATTATGTTGCAGACCATAGACTTTAGAGTAAACAGTTTTGACAAATGGATGACTGAAACAAAGAATGTATTACTACCCACAGCACCTGACATTGGAAGACTTCAAAAGCTTAAAAATCTTGTGGATGAAGCAGATGAACTTAAAATACCAAAGTGTATACTACTATCACAGTTGAAGAATGAATATACTAAAGCGACAGATAATGTCGAACCAATTGTTATCGAATTAGATGATGATTGAGCATCTGAAGAAGTGGTTTGGTACAAAAGTAATTTGTTTAAAGAATTCTCATATTGTAAAAATTATTAGGTGTTTACTGCACAGTAGATGATGTAGATTTTATTCTATTAGAAATTTAGATAGACTGGAGTATAGTTTATTAAAAATTATTTAGGGCAGCTTTATAATTTTTGTAATAGATGATCATCTTTCTGGATTATCAATTGCAGTTATTTCCGCCTAAAAGCAAGGATAATCCATGAAAAACAGCACAGGTTGATATGAGTTTAAGGCAAATTTAATAGATATCTATTTCTGAATTCGATCCCCTTATTCATAAACGCACAATAAACCTATTTCATTCGAAGTATTCTTTGTCACTTACTGTCAGATGCAAATGTCACAATGACATAAAGACAAAGCATATTTTTATATATACCTATGTTTAGCTATTATGCATTTATGAATAAGATGGTATAAGTATAAGAAATTACTAATAATACTGTAAAATGTCAATGTTTTTTAGTAGGATGAGTAGGTAGTTTTTAACTGGCTGACTAGTGTAACCCACATTTCACTTCAAGCAGTAAAATGTATGTAAGTAGTTACAAAATAAGAAAACATTACAAAGACGAACAAAACAGTAATGTTATTTTTAATCAAGTTGGTTTGACATCAATTTTGGCAACAGGACCTGTTAAATAACCTTGTGTATTAGTAGATATTTTTAAACTATCGCCTTTACAACACATTAAAGTTACGACAGGTAGGTTCCGACAGCCGTGGTCGCGGAAGGACAGGAGTAGGGACGGTTTTAACTTTAATGAGGTGTATGAGTATTAATTTAATTGATGTTTATCTTTTCGTGAGATCATCGGTTCATGTAAAATGTATACTAGTAGTTTCATGGGGATTGTATTAACATTCAGGATAAGAATAACCTTAACCAATTGTGTCATGTCTTGTAGGTAATGACACGGGGTTTACAAGATATTGTGTATTTCAGAGGTCTACTATAGAACAATTATTGATGCTTCATTAAGTATTTCCCATTAAAGAAGACGCATAATTTCAACTTTAATTAGGTACATATTGTTTGTCTCATTAATATGTAACTTAGTTATAATAAAAATTTCACTGTCAATGGCACCCCTTCCATAGTAATTTGCCATGCTGGGGATGTTGAGAAAATGAATTATAACAAACTTTGCAATGCTGGTGGAAACGGATACCTAAATTGACAAGTCATGTGATGATATATATATATGCCTTTCAACATCAAATTTATGTGCATATTTGCTATGCACTCAAATGCATTTTTGATTTCTTGTTAATTTAGGTAATTATGTATAGTCGTGGTATGAAAAGATTCGTCACTTTTGGACCTTAACAGCATTGAAATAGAGTCGAGAAGCGACGAACCTTTTCATACCGCGAGTATACCAAAATATTGAGGTGTATATAAGTAATTATTATAAGGTGTTTAGGCTCTGGGTTGTCATTTGTTTCCCACCGAATTATGTTATGAATGATTCACAAATTGAAGTGTTGGTAATCAACTGAAAGAGAAAGCATTCAGTTATATTATTATGTATAAATTGTTATTGATCTCAATGTTAGAAATAAATCTATGACTGTTTTCTAAGACCATCACCATTGCTGCAGACCCAGTGCTAAATCTGTGTTTGTCCTAAAATAGTAAAATAACGTTAGTATGTTATATATACAATACCTATTTGCTTTAAAATCTAAAGTTACATTTGTGAACATCACAAAGTCGATTAATAATGATGACGTAGCTATTTTTGTAAATTCGCTCTTATTTGTACGTCTTCATATTACAAATAAGGTAACTGAATGTAAGGCTATGACATAATATTGTTTAATTTACTTAGTGCATAGTCAGTATTGATATTTATTGTAATTAAGTAAGGGTAAGCTTATTGAAATACAAATGATACTTAGCTACCTAAAGGCTAACTCTTTTCTGTTCTTATTTCTGACTGAACATATCTTATTTTGTGTTTAGTTTTTTAAGAAATTGACCGAGTCGTAAATTTTTGCATAATTAACAATATTCCAGCCGTGTGATTTGTACTGTGATTGAAAGATTTTTTTTTAATGAATGATACCACACGACACCATGGTTAAATGAATTAGAAAAACTTTGAAAACGGAGTTTATTGAGTTAGTATTAAAAATTATAAATGTTAAAATGAGTAAGTAATACATCTTATAAGTCAATACTTTATGGTTTTATTTCTGTTACTACCCAAAAACACTTAAGTAACTACATAATATCTTTGTGCATTTTATAAAAATAGTCAAACTTAAAAATAGTCGATATAAGAGTAGAATAAATAAATATCATTTTGGTGACATTATTTTAAATCATCATAAAAATATAATCACAAATGGAACCAAGAATAAGTACCTATATGCGTTAACAGTAACCAAAAATTAAATATGCACCCCGTTACTAAAACTAACTGAACGGTGGCGTAAAGGATCGGCCACACCGACGCGTACAATACGGTGACGTTGCTTAAACAAAATTATGGGTCATAGTAATTACATGGCGTCAGTTATGACTCAAAATTTTTGAGGGACAGTAATTTACGCACCGTTAAGCTCTGGTGTGGTCGTTGATCGAAACCACTATAAGTACCTAATCATAGCTTTTAAGTAAGAGATGCAAACGGATACTTTAGATTCGCAGCAATGCGGGGCAATTATATTTATAATAAGGGCGTCTGAATGACGATGTAAGCTTTTCAAACTCGGTTAGAATTTAGTATAGTCGCCACGTCGTTTAGTAAGATGTTTAAAACATATTTCGATAGGTATATTTGATGGTGACTGTACCTAGGGTACCTACTTACTAGCGACCGGCCCTGTTTCACAAAGGCGAAATAACAACGTAATAAAGTAGTTATTTTTTCGGGTAATGGTCTAAATGATGTAAACCTTTTGAACGCTTTACGTCGAATACAAAATGTGTCAATCACACGTCAAACATGTTTCCTATGCTTTGCAAATTACACCTAAATTGATACGAAACAAAGTTTCTTTATCGCTTAAAATGTAGGTATAGAATGACAGTTGACCACGTGGTTTATTGTACCGTACGAGAATGTCAACTCATACATTTTGTGCGATATAAAAGAAAAACGATAGTAGCGTTTACATCTTGGCTAGGGCCGCAGTTGACGGCCAGAGCCGCGTGATTAGATAAATAAAAAACCGGCCAAGAGCATGTCCGACCATGCTGTGTAGAGTTCCGGAGCCCTTACTACAAAAACGCAAAACACGACACGTAAGAAATTGGCTCCAATCCCTAGCCTTGTTATTTTTTTTTGCATTCTACTTTGCTGTAAAACCCATAGTTTGTGGATTATACTGCAAAAACTCTAGTCTGAAAATTACGCAAATTTTCTCGTATTACACAGGATAGCACAACGTTTTTACTTGCACATTGTACCTATTTTCACTCACCCATTACGGGTTTTAAGTAACATAAATTCAGCTTTACATCACGTTTTGCATTTTTAGGGCTTTTATTTGTAAGATATGACTAGCCTATCGGGTTTACAGTCAGCATCATATACCTAAATAGTGACAATCATCCAAGAGTATAGCAACATCCAAAAAGATTTATAACATTGACTCAGCTAATGCGATCAAGTTGTTCAGACCATCCGCCTTGTAGGAACTAATACCTATACCGGACCACACACAACGCCTAATACCTACTTGGTAACATTCAAGCCGCCGTTATTACCGTACCCACAATACCACTGGTATCTTAATATCCGGAGTATCCAAAAATACGAGACACAATAATAAACTGAACTTTATTTCTAAAGTTATAAGGCTTTTAATCTCAGTTCAATTAATATTTCTTATTCCCTCAAATTTTGAATTTTGACAATACCCGAGAAGAGTACGTGCCAACTTGTCAAATCGTTTCATCAACTCTTTCATCTAAATGTGTACTTAATCAATCTTTTTGGTTTGAATCAGCGTGTACGTTTCTCCTTGAAAAAGAACAGCTGTAGGTCCTGTAGGTACTATCAGCCCAATAACCGTGATCCAGCATAAAACTGTGTCAGTGACGTTATGTTATGATTCAAATCGGTAAGAAGTGTCAAACCAATTGTTTTATAATGTAACAGTGACACAGGTCTATGGTGGGTCACGGTTCCATTGGGCTGATATAGTACATCTTGCACTAAAGCACTTTCTTAATACTGTGACTAAAGTCTAGCCCCCTTACTTATAAACGTGGAATAACCATGGAGTAGCTAAACCATGTTTTGTCCTTATCTGTCATTGTGACATTTGAATTTGTTATTCCACGTTCATAAGGGTGTAGGTGCACGGTAGTACTGCCGGCAAGACGAGGGGAATTGAAATTACAACTAAGTGCTATTAATTTGATTTCATGAATAGAAGAAGCCATCCATCCATATCCATAAATTACCATCAACCCTCCAATATGGTTTATTTTCCGACGTTTCATTAAACTGTGATTATCTCTAACCTAGTTATTTAATTAATTTAATATATTAACACTTAGTTGCATAAACATTTAATACATTTTTCATTCGTCACAATATATCACATGTGTATACGTTTACGCGATATTAACTCTACAGCAAATCTCATAATGTTTAAAGTAAATTAATATTTTAAGTTATGAAGTTTTGGCTACATTTTTGGTGGAATCGTGATTTGCCACATTGTAACAACAAATTAAAAGATTCGTGACTTATGGTAATTAAACTGTGTTGGAGCTCTGTTACATTTGATATGTTCCGTATTTTTGGATACTTTGGACGCCAAGATAGAAGATACCAGTGGCGTTGTGGGTGTAACCACACTGGATGTTGCTATACAGGTGTCCTTGGAAGTGTGGATCATTGAAGGGACATAGAGGCGGTCATTTCCAATCATTTTAATCGATAAGTGCTGATTCGATTCTTGACGGTTAAAAAGTAATGATTAAAAAAAAACAAGATAAAATTGCTCTCTCAGAACAAAAATTCAAATAAATCTGTAACCCTATCGACTTATTTTATGTTTAAATAGGTTTTGGGATAGTATAACTCTTCTAACAAACACACTTCAGAATTATACAGTTGCAAAAATCCGGAAAAGACTACAGCCCCCAAGGATCCGCGAGCTCCATTAAGGAAACATCTTACCACGGATCTTCCCGAGATCAGCTTATATGAGATAAAACGAGCCCTTAAATTCATGAAAGCTGGAAAGTCGCCAGGTGAAGATAAGGTCACATACGAAAGTCTGCAACATGGCGGAAGAGCAGTATTGAAGCAGTTGCAGATACTGTTCAACAAGGTGCTGTTCGAGGTTGTGCCACCAGAGGAATGGAGAAATGCAATAGTAATTATGCTGCACAAAAAAGGCGATGTCACCAAACTCTCTAACTATCGGCCTATTTCCTTGTTAAGCCATGTCTACAAGCTCTTCACCAAGGTGATCACACTGCGTTTAACTAGCCGGCTCGACGCAGACCAACCAGTGGAACAATCAGGCTTCAGGGGTGGCTTCTCAACAATCGACCACATACACACTGTTCGCCAAGTGGTAGAGAAGTGCAACGAATATAACCAGCCCCTAGTCGTAGCCTTCATAGACTACAAGAAGGCATCTGACACTGTGGAACACTGGGCAGTTATGCACTCTTTACAAAGACGCCAGGTGGACAATAGGTACATAGAAGCTATCAAAGCGGTATATTCCTCAGCTACTCTGCAAGTTAGGTTACACGAGCTGACGAACACAGAACAGGTGAAGAGGGGTGTGAGGCAGGGAGACACCATTTCCCCTAAATTGTTTACGTCTTGCCTGGAGGATGTTTTTAGGCTTCTCGCTTGGTCAAATAGAGGCATCAACATCAACGGGAAACAATTAACACACCTACGATTCGCTGATGACATCATACTCTTCGCAGAGAGCCTGGAAGATGTGGAAGCCATGGTCGCTGAACTGTACGACGTATCTGTAATGGTGGGTCTTAAAATGAACATGGCAAAAACAAAGATAATGTGCAAGAACACCGATGCCACCCACATTACAGTTCATCGTCAGGTGCTGGAGAGGGTGGAAGAGTATGTCTACCTCGGTCAATTGTTAAGCCTAGGAAAAAGTGGACAAGACCTGGAAGTCCAGCGCCGAATCCGCTTAGGCTGGGCGGCTTTCGGTAGATTGTCCGACTTGCTTAAAGGGGACATACCTCTGAATCTCAAGCGCAGATGCTTCGAACAGTGTGTCCTTCCCGTCCTGGTATATGGAGCCGAAACTTGGACGCTCACGCAGAAGGTGATCAACAAGCTGCAAGTCACGCAAAGGGCGATGGAACGGGCGATGTTGGGCTTCTCTCTCCGCGACAGAGTCCGAAATACGGAGATCCGGAGACGAACAAGGCTCACCGATATAGCCAAAGTAATCACTCTAAGGAAGTGGAAGTGGGCTGGACACATATGTCGCAGAGATGATGGAAGATGGGGAAAGGCTGTAGTTGAGTGGAGACCCAGAACCGGGCGAAGAAACGTTGGCAGACAGGAGATGAGGTGGACCGACGATCTGGTCAAGGTGGCAGGAAGGTGCTGGATGAGGAGAGCACTGGACCGAGATGGGTGGCGAGCAATGCAGGATGCCTACACTCAGCATTAGGTGGCTATAGGCTGAAGAAGAAGAGAGAGAACTCTTCTAACATGGTACTTTCAGCTGAAAAAAAAAGCTTTTACGAGATGTGGTTAACTTTAGATAGTGTAATTTTTATTCAAGATATTTTTTACATAATCGAGTAAAGACTCTTAGATAGATGTATTTGTAGGAATCCATTGATTGTTCTGATACAATGAACATTTTTTCAGATGAAAGTACCATTTTAGAAGAGTTACACTATCCCAAAAACTATTTAAAAATAAAATATGCCGATAAGGATTCAGTTTTATTTTAGTTTTTTTTAATCCGAGTTAGCAATTTTATGCTTTAAAAAAAAAACAAGAAGAAGTCAAGAATCGAATCAGCACTTATAGGTTAAAATTATTGGAAATGGCCGCCTCTATGTCCCGTTCGATTTGATCCACACTTCCAACGACACCCTGTATACTTGGATATATTAACCGTCAATATCTATATGATGCTGACTTCAAATTTCAACCTATTACGATATCGAGAAATTAACCGGAATGACAAACATAGAAACAAAACAAGTTTAAATAAAAAAGTTGGTAAATATCATTAAACAATGTTTAGTAAAAATCTATATTATAATATGGTATAATAATATTTTATTATATTACATTCTAGTATTATAAAGAGAGAGAGGATTTATTTATCTTAATTTATCTCCAGAACTCCAGCAACTATTTGGCTTTCACCATTTGAAAGGGACGTTATTCCAGATCCAGATGAACATAGGCTATTCTATGTATATTATTTAACCCGGGCGAAGTGGGGACGGGCCGCTAGTATCAAATAAGTTTATATAAAGCCTGAAATGACAGCGTGTGTAAGACGTGGTTAACAGTTTTTAGAAAGGGTGAAAACGTGTAGCCCTGGCGACGCTACGCGGGCTAGCACAATTTCCTCTCAGAAGACAGATTATTTTATAATAATGATATGGACAATGACTTCGCTTTTCTCATTTGTCCTGAACGTAATACAAAAATGATGGAAAATGTTGCATTTGTAATCTAATATACATGACAATAGAGTATATAATCTTGCGGGGCCGTGATCTTGTTTAAAATCAATACAATAGCTTTGTTTAAATACAATAGCATTGTAGTACTTAGTAAATACGACCAAACTAATAACGAACGACGATATTATGTAAATAGTGTTTTCAACCCGCGAAGGCGCGTCTCCCCAGTCAAATGGATATTGCATGGTTGCATGTACAGGAAGGGAAACTGAAAGACGTACCTTGTTCGCTCTTATCACAATGTGAATAAGACATAAAAAGGTACGTCTTTTAGTTTCCCTTACTGTACGGTAAATTATGTAGTGGAGCGGGACTTTGTGGATTGAAAACAATAAAGCGTGTAGAACACAACAGGCCTTTAACATTTTTTCATTTGGTGTATTATATTTGTAAACAATATATGAAGACACGTACCTATAACGTTAAACTAGGTTTGAGTGCTATGGAAATGTTTTAACTTTGATTTGAAGATGTTCGACATATGATACATTTTATTTTTATTTTATAAGATCATTTTTAAGCATTATACATACAAATACGTACAGTCAAGGACTTTAATTGTTATGCCACTATGGAACCCTATCGCATAACGTTTATCATTCATTTAAGCGTAATTTCTGTCATGTGGTTTGACGCTGTCATTATGACAGGGTTCCATAGTGGCATAACAATTAAAGTCCTTGACTGTACAGAATAAGTTTTTTTTCAACTACCTTTTACTCTGGGTCTATTTACGATGATGCCTGTGACAGGTTCATAGTTAAATGCAATGACGTTTAATGATTTCAATGCTTAATACCACTTTTTATATGCTTCGTTTGCAAGTGTAGTAAGTGTTTAAACTTTTACATAAGGCTACGACAGGCATCATCCTAGACAGGTCCAGGTATAATACCAGCGGACGATATCTATTACGATAGTATTATATATAACGTTACTACATTAGAAAAAACTCGTATCTGATATTTTGAGAAGTATGAGTTTGAACTTAATTCTCTTCACGTTAAAGGTTAAAATCGTACGACGCGAATTATGAGATAAGAGTTTTTTCAAAGTAATGACGACAAGTAAATATAAGTTACCGTAAAGTTCAATAATTTTGCATTTTACTTTAGGTATTAACATCCTAAATTATCTCCCAATACATCTTATTGAACTATCGTAACAGCCAGTCTCAAACATCAGTCCACGCTACTTTATTTATTGCCATTGAGATTAAACACGTTCTTGAGAACTTGTCCGCTATTTGTTTTCGTTCGTGAGAATAATGAACTACTAGCTAATAATGAGTTCTCGCAATTGGAAAGCGTTGGACTCATGATTGAGCCGGATATACTCAAAATTTAAAGTTGACGTCGCATAGCGTAACACAACACAAAATTAAGAAGGCTCACATCCACAACTGCGCTGCGACGTCGCATCGCTGCATATTCGGCTACTAGCTGCCCGTCTAGACTTTAGTGTAATCATAAGCTAAGCTACTGCTAGGACTTTAAGACTAAACTATAAATAAGAATTTGGAGGTCTATATAAAACATGTTGCGAGCTTTCCTATTAGAGCATTTCTCAAAAAAATTGCAACTTTGAGTGACATTTACAAATTTAAAAAAAAATGGTAGGTAGGTAGAGAACATAAAACTATGCATTAATTAAATAATATTCTAAAGTGTCCCAAAATATTTGTATGGAAAGTTCCTTTTGTGTTACCAAAAACCTATGAATATCGGTAACACAAAAGGAACTTTCCATACAACAATTTTGGAACACATTAGAATATTATTTAATGATTGCATAGTTTGATGTTCTATACCTACTTTCCATTTTTTTTTAAATTTGGGGATGTCACTCAAATTGGCAAAAAAATTAAGAAATGCTCATTAAGCTATTAATACTCAACATCAATAATATTTAAATAAAGAACATGGGAATTAGCACCTTTTAAGTACTTATTTCACGAATATCACAACCAAGTTTAAGGTATACAGTAATACTGACAGTCCGACAGTTAGGCACTAAGCGATAATTGTTCGATAGGCTGAGGCCATCCTCATAGGAATGAGCTTTAAGTATAAATTTTGTGGATCTCTGCCGTTTGAGCGAAATATTTTCGGTCATGTCTATTATTTCCCCAATTTTCCTTTACCCAAAGCTATTTCCTGCCGCAGAAGTTCGCATTTTATTGTAGTAACAAGTTTTTTCTTATCCTAAAAATAGTACAAATAGTTTTTCGGAAATAAAACATTCGACCGAAAATATAACACCAAAAACAGCCGGTAGTGCGTTTTAGAAACAATAACGTTACAAAGAGTAAATGTAAAAATACCTTATGTAGTCCTGCGCGTGGCGCGTTACTAATTATAGGCTAGGTACAGTCGAGTACATTGGAAGAAAAAAAGTGTATTAATATTGCACTCAAAAAAGTGTATTAATATTGCACTCAAAAAAGTGTATTGTATAGTAAAGTACATAGAAAGTTAAGAAGTGTACAAATGTGTTTGTACTCGACGAATATTTTTGGATTTTTGTACCTACCGTTTTCCCAGTAAGACTTAAGATTTACCAATTCAACACATTAAATTACTAACAATGCTATTGTTTTGCAAACTCTTGTTTGCAAACCGTTATTTTCAAACCTTTACTAGCAAACACCGGGTAAATCCTAGGTTCTACCTCGAAGACAAGATAAATAATTAAAAATACCTAAGTCATCGCCATAATAGTAAAATTTGAGACTTACAAATTAAGCCTAAGATTTATCAATATTTTATAGTAACATGGATATAAAAAGATATGAACAAATAAAACCTATTTGATCAATGAGTCATGTAACTCCAGAGTTACCAGAAGCTGAGGCAATAGGGCCCAGTACAAAAAACGTTTAGGTTCACTTCGTCCACAATCCCATTTCGTTCACATTAATACTTCGTCAGCAATCACATTTCGTCCACAATAAATTCCCCCAATTCGTCCACTTCCTATTTTGTCAACATTCCCATCTCGTTCACATTCCCAATTCGTCCACTTCCTATCTTGTCAACATTCCCATTTCGTCCATATTGAAGCTGTGAAAAAAGTCATGAATTGTATTGAAATTTGTATTTGTATTTTAATGGGAATGTTGACTAAGTGGAAATGTGAACGAAGTAGGAATGTGAACGAAGTGGGAAAAGGACGAAATGGGAATGTTGACGAAGTGAGATTGTGGACGAAGTAGGAATGTGAACAAAACGGGAAAAGGACGAAATGGGAATATGGATGAAATGGGAATGTTGACGAAGTGAGATTGTGGACGAAGTAGGAATGTGAACGAAATGGGAATGTGGACGAAGTGAACCTAAACGCAATTATATATATATAAGATATTATACTTGGATAAGAGATATTGTTACGATTTCACGAGGATTTTCGCAAATGGACGTATAACTGCCGTATATTTGTATTATCGATTAGCTTACATCTAAGTACAAGAGTATATAAAGTGTTAGCAAAAGCTATAACACATTAAAAATGCAATTACAAAAACTGTCTTAAAATATATCAGTGCGTAAATATAGTAGACTAGTGCGGTAAAAGAAGTGGTCCTTATTAGAGAACAAATTTACAGGTTCCCATATAAAATCAATAAATAAATTAATATAACTACACGTAAATGAAGCACTAAAGTAGATACAGTTTAGTACTTATAGTAGTTTTGAGATTCAATGCAAAGCACATCGGTTTGCAACTATGCACGACAAGTAGGTACAGTACTACCAGCTCCTTAATATGTGATGTTATCTATGAAAAGGGACCTTATTGTCGATGGCGCTTCCGCCATTATTAAATATGCTCCGATATAAATACAACGGCGCGTGACGCAGTGCGGCGTAAGCGCCATTGACAATAAGGTCCCTTTAAATAGATAATGCCACATCATCATCATCATATTAGATTAGTGATGAAACAAGTTTTCAAAGTGTCTCATAAATAAATAAATAAATAATTAATTAACCTAAGAGAGAGAAAAATGCTCTTAACACATCACGAAGTAGGTTTGTTACTAGTTTAAAAACATAAATGCCAATATTACGACATTATCATTAATTTAATCATTATTAAGGGACCGGTTGCGAAAACTTCAATTTTATTATGTATGCTGTAGCTTTATTTTATTGTATTACTAAGGCCCTGTTGTTTGATCAATAGTTTAACTAACAAATTGTTAAAATTCGAAAAAGGAATGGAAAATTAGACACATTTCCTTGAGATTTTAACCATTAGCAATGTTTTTTGACCATTAGTTAGTTTAACTACCGATCAAACAACAGGCCATAAGATTGCTTCCCAAAAGTTAAGTTGTTTTTCAAAAGCTGAAGATATGATTATCAAAAAATTGGGGATATTTTACGTAAAAACATTTTTAATTTATGAATAGAAAATGTTAATAGAAATACGAAAATTTACGATACCTACTACAAACTTTTAAGGAACTGGTAGTAAGTATTATATTTTTTTATAAAATACCGGAATATGTATATGTAAATGCTTCATAATAATATTAAAATACAGAAACTGTATGAAACTAGAACTCAAATCGGTAGTGAAATGGAGTATTATAATAATTATTATATAAAATACGATCACAGCTGATTGAAAAACTTAAGACCGTGTGAATATCTATTCGATATTATTAAATTCAGGCAGCGACTGCGTCTGAGAGTTACAGGCCGCATAGCAAGTGCCTAAGATGTGCCTGAAGTAAATCAATTATTAATATAATGTATTAGTCAACATCTATACCTTAATGTAATATATTAGTCAACATCATCGATTATTATTGTCACTTCGTGGTACATTAGGGTCATTGCAGCAGCAACAACATGTTAACACCTACAGGAAACGTTTTATACACATAATATACCATTACATTAGTTTAGAAGTAGATTTTGTAACACGAACATATTATTATCGTTTCCTTCTCGATTTGACCATCTCATCGTAATCGTTTCCCTTTCTGTTCGTTGCATACTTAGGTGGTTCCCGTGACTGAATCGCGCAGTTCTCTGCCCTTCGTCTCTATGGGCAGCAGGAGACAAGCGACGGCTGCCAAGATGGCTGCCGCAGCGTACACGCCAGTCGCTATTACTACGGAATTTTTCAACAAAACCTGGAAAAATAAATGAAAAACTTGTGAATTAAATAAGAATTAGAAGAATATAGTTTATTTATAGCATTACAATCTATGTAGACATGTCATAATAAAGTAAGAAAAATCAACACAGTGATTTTATACTTTGAGATTACTTATTAAATCATAAATTGAATAAAAGAAAACCAGAAATGTATTAATAATTATATTGATTTTTGAAATACATATGAATAATACATTACAGCAGAGAACGGGAAAAACGTCGTTGCGGGACGCAGTCAAGGCCGCACTATTATACGAGTCCAGCCACCGCCCTTCCCGGCCGAGGCTAGTATAGTGCTTTTCTCCAACAATGCGACAAAATATAACGCAACTGTTAATAATATTACACAGTCCCAAAATTGCCTTAAAAAAAAGAACATTGTCGCCGTCATCATCGATAAAACTCATCATTCAAAACACTAAGTATGACACTGAAACGTAACATTAAATAAAACCACAAATTTAAATATAATAATTTTATATTTAGATAATTAAATTAGATCATTTGAATAAATTCGGGTTTAAATAATAAAATTTATTACGCGTTGAAGTTAAATCGGCATTTTTTTATTAAAAAAGTAAAATATAAATGGAAGAACTTTGATTGCGTACATAATACAATTTCATACATTTTCGCGGTAGCTGCCGTTGGTAAATAGTTTTTTTTTAAATTATGCTTCGGGTTACGGACTCAGAAGTTTGCGGGCAGTTTTTAAAAGAGTAACGTTAACATTTCCGTGCATGTGGGAGAAAAAAAGTCTACCTATGTTTGTCCTCATAAATTACGTAATAAGTCAGATGTCTGCAACGATCGGAACAATTTTTATCGTCTACTCATGGTCGAATACGAATGAAATGAGTGTATTTTTAACCCCTAACGCAAAAAGAGGAGTCTTACGTGCATCTGTGTGTATATGTATCTGTGTATCTTTGAATCAGTGAGTCTGTGTGTCTGTCTTAGATGGAACGATACGATGGAAGAAAGCTAGTGTAGTCTGGATGGTTCTCAGGTAGCTCTGAAAGGGTTGCCATTATATCGGGGTTTAACAGTTAATTAAAGAACTCACTTGCGCCACATAGGGAGTGATCATGGCGCCGAGGCGGGCGACGCCGCTGCATGCGCCCACGGCGGTCGAGCGCAGCGCAGTGGGATACACCTGAAATGTGATAAATTTAATCGTACTACATATTGGGACAAGGTATTGTTTTGTAAAACAAATGGTCACGCAGGCCACCTGGGGGCTTAATATGATCGTATTTATTGATACGGGGGCTGGGTCATATTTTTGATTATAGTAACTCTTACTGTGAAGTGAATAAGAGCTGTCTTAACGCCAACAATATATTTACGATATAGAAGCCAGATGGGATAAAACAATTTGGAAAATAACCCCTGATCGAATGCGTCAATGCTAATTATTACACCGGCTGTTTTACCCCCAAACCGGGGCTGCGTGGAAGTCCGCGGGTAAGATGGCGGTAGCGACCCGGATCCTGCACGAGGACCCACAAAATAAAGGAGCCGGAGAACGGATGATTCCATTTTAATTACAGGTGTACGTTTATCCTCCTTAGGCCCATCATACTACAAACAAGGAGTTTTTTGTGAGTGGGACTATGAATGTACCATCAAGGCAAAAAAGTTCAATTACGTTTGTTTGATAATGCCATTTTCAGAGTATGAATATAAGAAAATCAACCTTACTCCCATTGCAGCACAGTTCAAATTAAATTGCCTTGATTATGTACATTGTATTGCACACAGCCTAAGAAGTTAAGGTAAGGTAAGGTTTGTTTGTTGGTTTGTTTCCAGAAGCCGATGGATGCGAGTAGCACAAAAGCGGCCGTCGTGGAGATCCTTGGGAAGCCCTACGTCCTAGTGGACGTCTTTCGGCTGATATGATGATGATGATTTTTGTCGACGGAGTGTACTTAGTACCTTCTTTTATTATTTATTAGTAGTAACAACATGCACAAACCTCAGGAGTGTAAACGTACGCCGCTTGGAACAACCCCGCGATGATCCCACGCGCCAAGAACAGAATGCACGTCAGAAACACTCGGCTGTAAAACGAATAATACGATCAAAACTTACTTATATACACGAACCAAATAAATAATACCTCCAACATAATCAAAAATCTTGGAAATCGGACTTGATTTAGGGGTTCAAAAACGTTATCACCCGGAGCTAAATTTGTATAGAAAACACAATCCTTTTAACGTCTTGATAGCAGGAATTAACGAGTGCCCTATGATAGCTATTCTATTCTAATCTTAATTAATGGCTTTCACTCCTGTTAAGGTGTATTTCGCCAATGTCAAGTTATTTATAGACACTCCCATCGACTTATTAAAGACATAAGCCCATGGGTATCACTCGCGAAGACAATTGTTCGGTAAAAGAGTATTTTCTCTAATGGACTAAACAGAAGCACATGGGGTTAGCTCCTCGCGCTTCTGTCAAGTCACATTAGCTATTGGATTGTCGAAAAGGGCCAATTTCAAAATAACTGTATTCACTAATTTGCGTTTGATAGGCACAAACATTTGTAGTGGCTGGTGGTGCTACAGAAAGATCAATCAACACTACCTACTCTACCTCAGAACGCCTGAATTTTTTAAAGGTGTTTTTTAGACGTATACAATTGTGGCCGTGGCATTGGCTTTATTTAAAAAGTAATTATTTGCTATTATTTGACTGAATATGATTTCGGAGACATGGGCCGCTTTATCAAGCAACCTGCAGCTGTCATTTAATTCCAAGGAAGGATTCAATCGACTAGTGGCTTTACATATGCCTATAAAAACCGAATAACTTGCTCACATGGTAGATTATGTTAACCATAATATGAACGTAGCAGTAAGCATAAATTTTGCGAACTGAACCATTATTCTCGAAATATTAACCCAATTTGTAGGCGTAGATCTGGCGTAAACATTTTATTTGTGAAATTGCAAAACTTATTGACCTTAGATTAACTCTCAGCTGCCAAATTGACCGTCATTAGAAATAAAAGAACCAAATCTCTAAAACACCTGTTATGTATCTGTCGGTATATTTGTAATACTAAAGAGAGTGTGAAGTAATAGGCATCCGATTACGGTTAATACCCTCTATTTTAAAAATAAGTCGCTTTTAAAATTGCCTATTTTTGCACCAATCCACTACTAAATAACGAAGAAGGAAGGTTATTCTCTCTTATACTTATTACAATATAATTTAACTTACTTCTCGTTATAAACCAGCATGCAGACACAAAGAGAAAAAATCACAAATTGTGACGCCATGGTCTTTTTTCGTCCAAACTTTTCGATGATAAATATCGTTGCGAAGATTCCTGAAAAAAGTATGTTAAAGAAACAAACGTAAGTAACTGAAGCATATAAATTCTAAGACATATCATAAGGCATTCTATCGTAGTCCTCAGAGTTAGCAACGCAATTGCGTTAACGAGGTCAAATAAAGTTAATTTCTCAGAGACATTAAAATGATAACTCGTACTGTTTCAAAGATATTTAATTATTAAATTTCATCAGTTAATCACGTTAAACTAGTGTAAAAGGCCCTTAATCATCGGCTTCCTGTCAAGACTAATCCTTACTTGTGTGTGTCTATATCACGCCTACATTGAAATATTTGACACTAACTATTAGCTAACTCAAAAGGCCCTTTTACAATGAACTTAGATATAACATTTAATGACTTTGTTCTAAAACGAATGTTTTTTTTTTGGTATATTTAAAAATCGAATCTACCACTTTGTTTCTATGGATGTACCTAGTAATACGCCGAAGTTCACGTAAATCAAAAAAACATGGTGTATAACCTCGTAAGACCCCGCGTACAAAAAAAAATACATAATACGGCCATTGTAATAAAGATCTATTGCAAAGAAGATAAAGTAGAATATCCCTTGTTTTTATGACTTACAATTAAAATAGAAAATTTACTTTATTGCAATTATAATAGGTTCATTTTCCTTTGGCAAATTTCGTTGTATGGTGGGTCTTAGGAGAAGTTGTCTAGTACCCATAGTACAAGCCTAAAGGTTTAGTTTGGGACTAGGTCAATTTAATGATGAAGTCAGGAATGATCTGGTTCGAAAAGAAAATGCTATTGAGAGTTATGACATTTATAAATAGGAATTAGAATAGTATTTTACCCGTGAAAAAATCATAATATTAACATAATATTCATTGTGTGTAGTGTTGTAACTTGATTCTGCCTTAATAAAAAACTTCAATTACTCGTAAATTTTAAGCACTGTAGTATATCTTTTATTTATATTTATATCCAAATGCTATTTGGAAGATCAGTTTTAAACGGTAATTAAAACAAACTTTTTTATATAGTGTAAATATTAATTTCAAACGTTAGAAATGTTGTTGAAATTTATTTATTTATTTATTTACTAAAGACATGCCTATTATAGGCATGTACAGAATTCACATTTTAAAGTGCGCGGTTCATATAGGTATCATTATAGTTATTAAAAATGGGAAATCGATTTCATGGGATTAAATCAGAATCAATATCCTTCTTCAATAATATAAGTCCCAGAATCTCGGGACATATCCATATTAGCGTTACGTTTGAGGTCATATTCGCCCACGAAATCCGATCACTGTTCATCATGGGCCTCGGGCAATAGGGGTGTGTCCTGAGTAAAAAATAATTATTTTAAATAGTCCGTCAGTAAGATTATCAAAAAATATTGAACACGTTATTTTTTGCTTTTCCAAATCAATTAAAATTAACAACTATAACGCGCATCAAAGTTCGGGAATGGGGGCTCGTGACGTCACAACGTGGTATAAAGTGTGCCGCGGCGTGACGTCACGCAAAACTTCAACTCACTTTATCTTCGTCATTTTTTGTTTAATCGAAAAAAGAAAAAATACGTGTTCAATATTTTTTGATTATGTAAAAGACGGACTAATTATATATTTTTAGGACACTAGCCTATTGTGAAGTGATGTGACGTCAGCAACCACGTACCTGGGAACTCCGCGAGGGTGGTCCAGAGCAGGTCCATGTAGTCGGTGGTGTGCAGCGGGCGGCAGTCGGCGGCGCAGGCGTCGAGCGCGCCCGCGTCCGGCTCGAACAGCTCCGTCGTCATCAGCACCAGCCCGTAGTAGCAGAACGCGCACGACATCCTAAGGGTGGATTCACATCATACAGGTATCGAGCTAGGTGCTTATGATTAGTCGAAAAAAAAACAGAAACGTACAAACTTTGTTTTTCATTATAACTACAACATATTCAAAAATCGTGAAAAGCAGACTTGATTTAGGGGTGAGAAACGTTATCGCCCGGAGCTAAACTAGTACCTTATGGATTTCTTTTAACAGCTACTCGACTTAAACAGGGCCTGCCTCACGGAACTACTTAACCGCACTACTGACTAAAATTAGTATCATAAATATGAGGTAGGTTTAGGTTATGTTAGTTGTTCAGCAGGCCCGAAGGGCCAAACTACCCAGAAAAAGGACCTCGGTCGACTCCGTTAAATTTGAATTCGAAATAGAAATCATTGGTCACTAGTGCGGCTTAGGTCCTGTTGTTTGATCAGTAGTTAAACTAATTGTTAAAATTCGAAAAAGGAATGAAAAATTTGACACATTTCCTTGAGATTTTAACCATTAGTAACGTTTTTTGACCATTAGTAAGTTTAACTACCGATCAAACAACAGGCCATTAGTAGTGCCATGGGGAAGGAGGCCGGACTTAAACGACAAAGTAAGGAAACGTGTAAACCAAGTTATTAATAACATATAAAAAAAACGTGGAAATCGGACTTGGTTTAGGGAGTGAGAACCGTTATCGCCCGGAGCTATACTTGTATCGAATTTTTTTGACAGCTACGTGCTTTAAGCATCGCATTACAATCCTTTTAAGAATACCTACTCATTGACTTTGACATTAAATAAACGTGTGCGTTGTGGGTGGGTCGTGTATTAAGTTATAATAATGACATCTGTTAACATTGTAATAAACACAACATCATAAGAACCCGACGGCGTTATTTTAGTGTCTGTTAGCCAGATCCATAAAAGCACTGCTACTTATCTACTCTTAGTATAAAAAAAGTCGCTATACATGTCTGTCTGTCTGTTTGACCGGTTACTTCTAAACTACGCAACGGATTTTGATGAACTTCTCCCGGCAGGTTGTAATGTAAAATACATTCTGGATTCTGATTTATCGACGTGTATTACAGAAAAAATAAACCTAAGTAAAGCGAAAGAGAGCCGCTTACCATATAAACCACAGCAACAAACTAGTGTTCCTCAGGGACGGGATGAGAAGATGCTTGAGCCGGCCGCGCTGGCCCATGCCGACAGAATCGTCGCAGACGAGGCGCCCGAGCAGCATCGGCCGCCCGTTGTCTTGCGCTATCTACAAACAGCCACAATTCATCATTCACCAGCCGCCCTTACATGAGTGCCAAAGGGTATAATTTGGGATAAATTATACCCTTTACCGAGTGGTTCTGTCTAAGTGGCGTAGCACCATTACGGTTCCACCTTCTTATGCATTGCTTTTTAGTAATAATTATCTTTTGCACAATTACTTTAAGCATAATTATTGTCTATTGGCATAAACTCTTATGGCATAGTTTAGTTTCGCATACAATCACTTGGTAGAAAGTCTGTTAGCCAAATTATTTTTATGCATAACATTGATGAGCCGAATCATCGCAAGGATTTTTTTTTCGAATAAAATTATGAAGCAGAATATTATCAAAGCATTAAACTTATTCAACCTATAATCTCAGATTGAAAACCTATTATTCAAAAACTTACTACGCATGCATATGAGGTATGAGCAAGCAAGTGAGCAAGCAAGATTTTTTTCAGCATAGAAAAAAAACGACATAACACCGAAGGTTAAGGCGGATGCCGCTACGCTTCGTTCTGGGCTTAGCCTTCCAAGTCGCTTCTGGCCTGACCCATCTTGCTCGCTCGATATTATGCCAAATAGACGGCACCCTACCACAACAGCTTAAACTTAAATTGTGCCAGTCACGTCTTGTTAGAGCCGCAAAGCGAGACTGTACAAAACCTCGATGGTTTTTTGGTCGTTTTAAAATGACGACTTTTTCGGACCGTGTTTAAGTATCACCTGTTCTAAAGTAGCGAGAGCTTTGTCCGGTTGTCCACTAGCAACATGGAACCTCGCCGATTCTGGTAGCCACTAAAATAAATAAATAAATCGCATGTTAAAACCACTAGAAAAATAATAATTCAAAAGCAATAGCAATCGAATCTTACCGGGCATATGATAGCGAAAATCAGGAGTGGGATTGTAGATAGCGCAAGCAGCCAGTGAAATCCTAACGTAGGCATGACCACCAATGCCAGGGCCACTTCCAAACAAGCTCCAAGCGCCCAGAAACACTATAACAAATTGTTTTTTTTTCAATAACACAACAGTAATTATAACATATGATTTGCTACTTAGTAGTTCCAGATAAACCCCCAACATACAAAATCAAATTTACCTCTTTATAATATTAGTTTAGAAGATAATAGTAAATAGATTAATATGGTAGACAAAGATTTAAGATTTAAATTATTTACATTTAATAACCAAAAAATCTTTTTTACATACCAGACTTTGAAGGATGTTTATACATAGGTAAGACGTCACAGGCATTGTTACTTTTATTAATTTAGACAATTTATTGATTCAAAATCTATTTTAATTAAATGGTATAAATTAATTAAAAGACGTACAAAAAAATAAGTCCACCGACGTGTCTGTCGGTATGTACATTCGCGGAAATCTTTGAAACTAAACAACAGTTTTTATACAGTTTTCACCATAATTTTGACTATTTCTTGGGGAAGGAATTAAACGCCCAAGCAAAACTAGAGCGGGTACGCTAGTGTTCAATTAAATTGATAAGTTCCTTACATCGAGTAAGACAACACATTTAGCTCTTTGTTTTGTGGGAAGGAACTCTGCATACAGTGTTACCCTGAAAGGAAAACCACAGAAATACTTAGTTTTACATCATTATAAAGCATCTTATTATAACAAATTGTACAACTGGTATCAAACTATCATTTCATCAACACCATCTTGATAGTTGGAAATCCACCACAGTGTGTTTTCGCAAGTCTTTTACTTGGAGGCCTTCCAAAAACGAGCCTCCTAAAAGCCGGCAGAGCACTTTTGATTCCTCTGGTGTTGCGGGTGTTTATGGTTAGCGGTGATCACTTCCCATCAGGTGACTCCTTTTTTTTTCATAAAAAATACGCAGCACTAACCTAGCATACTCTAAATAAGTATGATAATGTAAAAAAAAAACACTTACATTTCATTGAATAAGTTATTGATTTTGACCTTATGTTAACGGATTAATACTTACGATTGTGGTACACAACCAATGGCAAATCCAACAAGACCTCTTAAAAACAGGAGCCAAAGAAAATTTGGGGCTATAGCACTCAGAAGTCCATAGTAGAATAGCAACACACCGCACATGCTGAGAGCCTGGAACCAAGATCAACAAATAAACCACCCACTAGGGTACCTGTATCTGAGGTAACATTGCTCTTTCAGAGTGACAATCACAATTAACAGCTTATTTCACTAATTTAAATAATGTTTAATAGGTAATAAGTTTGTAAGAAGAAAATTGCTGGCTTTTTTAGATTAAAAATTAATCCAGTAATTAAAAAGTCCATGAGTACACAATTTTGACTTACAGTTTTTCTCCCATACCGGTCACTTATGTTGCCCCAAAATGTAGAGCTAAGCATCATTCCCAGGAACACCACTGTGGTGGTCAAGGCTTGTTGATACCTGCAGATAATAAAAAATATTATCTATCTGATGATGCCTGAGGCCGCTCAGGTCCACCTGATGATGATTTACAATACCTATTTAAAACCATTATTATTTATTAGTCTATTTGTCCATCATTTTGATTGATTTAAAACTGATTGATCAATTTTCACATAAATTGTTTGAGGAGTTGATGAATTAATTTTAAACTTGATTAATACAGATTGAAAAATCTTGAAAATCTCATTAACATATTATTATTGGCATACTTTGTCTATATGACCACATTCTGCATTCAGCAGAGGCATGCAACTTGTATCCATGATGCTAGCAGGAATGAGGGAATTATTGAAATATATGATGTTGTCTGATTTAATCCTGTTTTAACACTCACTTGCTGATGTTCCATTCACAATGTAAGGCAGGGGACAAGATGCTCAATATTGTCATCTCCATAGAATCAGCCATCCAGCACAAACCAGTGCAAAGGGACAACTTAACTTGGAACCAGCCAAAGCCCAGTGCATTCACAGCCTGGGTCACTGTAAATGTATCTATAAAATGGAATAACAAATTAAAATTGTTTACCAAAAAACTTGATTCAATTACCCTATTTCAGCTACTACCTGTCTTGCAACAACAGAACTCTTAAATCTAAATGTATAATTAAAAAATAATTTTATAATGAGATCTCTTTAGTCCAAGGCCCAAGCATAGATGCTAACGAATCGAAAAGTGTAGCTTATGTTCTAAAAAAAAACGCATGCGACAAGCGGCTCAATCATTTTAATGCTGATGGCGCAAATGTGTAATAAACATCAGTAAATATTATGTATCAGTTATGTGAACTATTTATACTGATTTTGCTGTGCCGCAAAAGACGTCAAGACTCTAATACGTTACAGTCATGGTTGCAAATATTATACATAAACAACATTCCAACTCACCGTCGGGGACGACGGTGACCGAAGCCATTTCAATTTCCTGCGGCGCTGGCATCGCTGGGGGGCCTGGCCTAGGGCCTACAGCACCGTCATCCAAGTCCTGATATCCTTTTGCGCGCCGCATTTTGGTCCGTAAATAGATACAAACGAAAACAGTTAAAATCTACGTGGACGCTTCGGAATAACGGGAGAAAGAGCGGTTGTTTTGGGGAAGTTACGTCTGAGAGACTTTTAGCGCATACTATATTAAAGCACAACCATTTCAATATGATACATAAAAAAATATATTATAAAACTATATAACACTTTCTCATTACGCTAGTTGGAAACAAACTTTCGAGATTCTTTTACAAAGTATTATTATTATTTATTTATTTTAATGGCGTCTACAAGTTATGTAATTTTGCCAATGTCAAGTATATATGAGCAATTGTACGGTGAATCGTCGTTGTCGTCGGCGTCTTCCAGTCCCAGTCGGCACACCATTGAAGATGGCGGGCATCCACTTCAATGGCTTATTGGCTTGGAGTGTTCTTGACCGCTTGCTCATTCAGAATCAACTTTTCACTGATATTTTATTTGATGCATATTCTTCGTCAGTGTTGGAGGTTACTTCACAAAGTTGCCCTGTATTTGCGAACCAAAATCAACGATAAAGTAATTTACAAAAAATGAAATAAATAGACAGATGATTTCAAAATGACAGCTAGACAAGAACTCCTTTTAGGTGCCAAGAAATTCCTTACAGTGACATCTAATGTCAATGTCAAATTGACAAATTCCGTTCCTAATTGTACAACTAAAAAGATGCTAGTCTGAGGCCCGTTTCACAAAGCTACAATTTACAAATTACAAGCGGAAGTCTCTTTCTAACTCCTTTTGCTAGAAAAAGAGTTCCGCTTGTAATTAGTAACTTGAAGCTTCGTGAAACGGGCCACTGCTAGCTATGTCTGTGGTATAACAAAAGACTTGGCTGCATGGGCTAAGATCCCTTCGCCTTCCCCTTGTGGGGTAAATTATAAACCAAAAAAAAAAGTCTGTGGTATATGCAATTTGATTTGGCCAGAGGCCCTACTTTGAAAATCCTAATTCGAAGTTACGTTAGCTCCATCCCCTTCTCTCAATTTAGTCTCCAATGACGAGTGACAGGGATGGAGCTAACGCAACTTCGAACTTCGATTTTTAAAGTAGGGCCTCAGTTATGTTCTTTTTAATTTATTTTTTAATAAAAAATTTTTACCATGGATGCTAGGTCCTTCAGTCGGCCAGTTTATGAAATGATTTGGGGTTGCCAAACAAAGAATTTTTTTTTTCCTCATTTAACGGGAAAAAATATTTAATTTTTTTCAACTTCATACAAGTCTTCATAAAGCATATAGGTAGGTAATTTTGATAAATACCAATCAAAAACTTAGAACCCTAATCAAAAAAAAGAAGGGTTTCATGGAGTAATCTTGTGAACGCAGTTTAAATAAAAAATGTACCTATGTGTGATTTTGTGATTACTTAAGCTCAAACATTTCGCTCGATCTCGTATGGAGCGTTTCAACAAGGCCTCGCGAGGTAGCTTCAACTTCAATTTTCAAATCATGTTATGTCAAAAACTAAAGCTCGTCGAGCAGTAACTTAAACGCAGTTTTGACAATTTCTCAATTTCTATCGATTTTTTAAGCAAAAAATATGCATATGACCTATATGGAACTTGCTAAAGTGGGGTCCTTTTTTACCACTTTGGTAACCCCGTGTTGTACGTAGAGTATTTATCCATCCCTCACGGTAGTATGCACTTGTCAAGTCTAGGATATACTTATATAAATAAAGTAAAAATAAAATATTATTTGCTGCATGATTAGAAAATTAAAATCGGACTAGTAGTTTTGGAGATAAATGGCAACATTAGTTTGCAAAAAAACAACAAACAGACATCCTCTCACCCCAAATGCATATACCGTCTCCGTATCGTCGTGGGTAAAAAATGTTTTTTAAGAAAAATTAAAATCCGGTTTCTAGTATGATAAGACTCCCAAGTTTCGTTTGTTCCTCGGAACTGGGGAGGGTTAGGACTATACGATAATGCAGTGCTGCAAGCCCCCATGATTGGCCTTATCAGTGGCAGCAGCATGATAAGCGACGCCTGGCATTTAGGTATCTAGTATGATCGACCTCCTCAGAAAACCAAAGCTCATCTGAAAGATCATCAATTTCTGTGTAAGATAAACCACAGCTGCATTTTCCAAACAGCGGAGAAAGTGGTTGCTGCAGCGATTGAAGGTGGCCTTCCGCGCAGCTGTATTCGGCGTTTCAGTTCACGTTTTGTCAGCAATCAATGGCAATCACCCGGTACCCGGTTCCTTTAAATTTGTACTGATTGAATACGCGTGCCACGGTCACGTACGAATAATTTTACGTGTCACTGATTGTTTAAACAAATTATTCTGAGTTTTGAATAGTAATTCATGTAAAAATTCATTAATACCACATAACGTGGAATGGTATTGAAATTTGGATGAGGGTAATGAAGAAAGAAGATTGGTTATTTAAATAATTCGATCATTTTTATCAATATGTATTGAAAAAAAAACAAACTATAATAGTAAGGAACACTTCTGTCAAATCTTTCTGTCAAAGCTGGCCGGATGGCCCCCACGATACAGGCTTGCCTAATGTGGGGACTAGTAGGTATTCCTTCGGTCCTTGTACCGAGCGGTAACGAGCAGTAACTTAAACGCAGTTTTGACAATTTCTCAATTTCTATCGATTTTTTAAGCAAAAAATATGCATATGACCTATATGGAACTTGCTAAAGTGGGGTCCTTTTTTACCACTTTGGTAACCCCGTGTTGTACGTAGAGTATTTATCCATCCCTCACGGTAGTATGCACTTGTCAAGTCTAGGATATACTTATATAAATAAAGTAAAAATAAAATATTATTTGCTGCATGATTAGAAAATTAAAATCGGACTAGTAGTTTTGGAGATAAATGGCAACATTAGTTTGCAAAAAAACAACAAACAGACATCCTCTCACCCCAAATGCATATACCGTCTCCGTATCGTCGTGGGTAAAAAATGTTTTTTAAGAAAAATTAAAATCCGGTTTCTAGTATGATAAGACTCCCAAGTTTCGTTTGTTCCTCGGAACTGGGGAGGGTTAGGACTATACGATAATGCAGTGCTGCAAGCCCCCATGATTGGCCTTATCAGTGGCAGCAGCATGATAAGCGACGCCTGGCATTTAGGTATCTAGTATGATCGACCTCCTCAGAAAACCAAAGCTCATCTGAAAGATCATCAATTTCTGTGTAAGATAAACCACAGCTGCATTTTCCAAACAGCGGAGAAAGTGGTTGCTGCAGGGATTGAAGGTGGCCTTCCGCGCAGCTGTATTCGGCGTTTCAGTTCACGTTTTGTCAGCAATCAATGGCAATCACCCGGTACCCGGTTCCTTTAAATTTGTACTGATTGAATACGCGTGCCACGGTCACGTACGAATAATTTTACGTGTCACTGATTGTTTAAACAAATTATTCTGAGTTTTGAATAGTAATTCATGTAAAAATTCATTAATACCACATAACGTGGAATGGTATTGAAATTTGGATGAGGGTAATGAAGAAAGAAGATTGGTTATTTAAATAATTCGATCATTTTTATCAATATGTATTGAAAAAAAAACAAACTATAATAGTAAGGAACACTTCTGTCAAATCTTTCTGTCAAAGCTGGCCGGATGGCCCCCACGATACAGGCTTGCCTAATGTGGGGACTAGTAGGTATTCCTTCGGTCCTTGTACCGAGCGGTAACGAGCAGTAACTTAAACGCAGTTTTGACAATTTCTCAATTTCTATCGATTTTTTAAGCAAAAAATATGCATATGACCTATATGGAACTTGCTAAAGTGGGGTCCTTTTTTACCACTTTGGTAACCCCGTGTTGTACGTAGAGTATTTATCCATCCCTCACGGTAGTATGCACTTGTCAAGTCTAGGATATACTTATATAAATAAAGTAAAAATAAAATATTATTTGCTGCATGATTAGAAAATTAAAATCGGACTAGTAGTTTTGGAGATAAATGGCAACATTAGTTTGCAAAAAAACAACAAACAGACATCCTCTCACCCCAAATGCATATACCGTCTCCGTATCGTCGTGGGTAAAAAATGTTTTTTAAGAAAAATTAAAATCCGGTTTCTAGTATGATAAGACTCCCAAGTTTCGTTTGTTCCTCGGAACTGGGGAGGGTTAGGACTATACGATAATGCAGTGCTGCAAGCCCCCATGATTGGCCTTATCAGTGGCAGCAGCATGATAAGCGACGCCTGGCATTTAGGTATCTAGTATGATCGACCTCCTCAGAAAACCAAAGCTCATCTGAAAGATCATCAATTTCTGTGTAAGATAAACCACAGCTGCATTTTCCAAACAGCGGAGAAAGTGGTTGCTGCAGGGATTGAAGGTGGCCTTCCGCGCAGCTGTATTCGGCGTTTCAGTTCACGTTTTGTCAGCAATCAATGGCAATCACCCGGTACCCGGTTCCTTTAAATTTGTACTGATTGAATACGCGTGCCACGGTCACGTACGAATAATTTTACGTGTCACTGATTGTTTAAACAAATTATTCTGAGTTTTGAATAGTAATTCATGTAAAAATTCATTAATACCACATAACGTGGAATGGTATTGAAATTTGGATGAGGGTAATGAAGAAAGAAGATTGGTTATTTAAATAATTCGATCATTTTTATCAATATGTATTGAAAAAAAAACAAACTATAATAGTAAGGAACACTTCTGTCAAATCTTTCTGTCAAAGCTGGCCGGATGGCCCCCACGATACAGGCTTGCCTAATGTGGGGACTAGTAGGTATTCCTTCGGTCCTTGTACCTGTAAGACTACACAGACGACTAGACAGACGTAAGAGATATATACCTATCCTAAGATATAGTGTTACGAAATGTTTGTATTGGTGCATAGGTATATCGTTTTTTTTTTTTTTTTCATTTTTTGATTGTTTTTGTTTTACTAGTGAAATGTACCGCATGGACTGATATTATTAAATTATTATTCATAACCCGCTAACCGATAACCGACTCAGTACAGTTAAAGTCATAAGCCTACATATACAATTACTACAAAGATTTCCACTTTGCACCTTATTCCATTGAAATAAGGTGCATAGTGGAATACAAATCTTCGTAGTCAACTGTATATACTTAGATATGCCTATCATATCTATAATTGACAACAATGTTATTGGAGAGAAATATATATCCCTGCAGTTTAGAATACGCAACACAAACATTTTATAAACAAGGAAGGTAAATAATGACATGATTCAGCTTTCAGCAAACAGTCGTGGAAGCTACGCTTGCGTAAATGCGCTCTCGTGTAACCTTTGCCCTTTCCAGCTTCCAGAAGCTTCCCGCTCCGATTCTACTTGTTGGGAAGGCTAACTGAATAAGTACGTTACTCTGTCTAAATTCAATAATTGTATTAGGGTAGTTAAGGCATTACAGTGAATAAGTAATCGCCGCTTTGTTTTTATTTACAAATACAAAAACCGGGCAAGGTTTAGAACATGAATGAATTTGGGTTTCTGCGCCTTATGCAACGCATCAAGACGATTTATTCACGAACTAACTTAAACTCCTGGCTTTTCTGGATTGTATTAAATTAGAGGTAACATGCTAAGTGGTTGTGTATAAATTAATTTCGTATTATTTGCTTTACAATATAATTTATATTTGCAACATTAAGTACATTGATGAGTAAGTAAACTATACTAAACTCATATAACTCAAAAAAACCGAGCAAGAGCATGTCTGACCAACGACCATACTTAGTGTAGATGTGGTGTAGTGTAGGTTTCCGAAGCCGTTAGGTACTACACAAAAACTATATCAAAAAACAACAATTATGAACTAATTCTCTATTTAAAGTTATTTTACCTTTGATTTTAGTAGGTATAAACACTTTAGTCGCCTATATCTCAGGAACCAATCAAGTCTACTTAGTCGTGATAGGATTCCTTCAGAATTCGTTATATATGCTTTCACTTAAGATAATTGTCAGACTTTTAGTATTTGTAGTTTTGGCTGTAGTGGGCTATGGGGACGTACACACACATAACTTTAAATCTTAATATTTCACAAACAGATCCCTTAACCGAACAATTGATTTACAAACCAGTAATGTTTTTGAAAAATCTATCCAACGACATCCCACACCGTGGGGTAGACGATAAAAAAGCCATAACCACGTTAGGGTGGTATTCCACCTTGTCCAAGATCTTTGTCCAAGTGTATTTGCGTCTCACAGTTTGCTTAAAAAAATGTGAGACGCAATGAACATTGGACAAAGATCTTGGACAAGTGGAATACCACCCTAACGTGTAGGGGAGGTAGGTACCCCAGTAGGTACCATTATTTTTTCCAAATTTTATTTTACCGCTTTGTCGGCGTGACTAATATCTATATTCCTGCTACATAACAGCGTTCTACAACTAAGATTCTCTGAGCTAGCTGCGAACGGATGTGGCGAACTTATAATATTTAACGGTTCCTAGTTTGACTATGGAAACTGAATTTGATTAACTTTCGGAGGTCGTTATAATGTTGCCACATATAATAAAACATATCGCTCATTTAATAATAAACCGGCTTCACTCAACGTTATAAAAATAATAATAGGGTTCCGTACCTCAAAAGGAAAAAACTGAACCCTTATAGGATCACTTTGTTGTCCGTCCGTCTATCCATCTGTCTGTCAAGACCCTTTATCTCGGGAACGCGTGGAGGCATCAAGTTGAAATTAAAACTATATACTCAGGTTTACAGTCCCTTAAAGCTGTGAAAAAATCCAACTTCTAAGTTAACGTAAAAAAAAGTTACGACGGCAGTTTATGCCGCAAAAAACGTATATTTCGACACTCTCAAGGGAATCAAAATTTGGCAAGTAATGCTGTCGTATACAAGTATAGGGAAAAATCTGGAAACTATACATTTTTAATTTAATCACTAAAAAACAGGGTCTTTACGCATGGAATTGGTCCGCCCAAATTTCGAATTGAGTTAACCGTGTCATGTGGCATGTGGGGTATCGTATGAAAATATTAAATACGGAAGCCTCTGTGCGCGAGTTCGACTCGCACTTGACCGGTTTCTTTTTGTGACCTACTTGTGGTTTTTTGAGATAGTTTTTGTGTTACTTCACAACCCTTCGGCTTCGGAACCCTACACTGAGCATTTTCAGACATGCTCTTGCCCGGTTTTTATTATTGCTTTCCAATGGGTGAAATTGGTGAATGGGAGAAAGGGTGTATGGGTGGTTGGGTGATTTATTTTGTCGATGTATGTACAATACTTAATAAATATTATGAATGTGAATTGTACCAGTAGATAAGTGTAGTCGTTGCAGGGGTGTGATTCTCTCAAAAACGCGGTCAGGTGAACGAACGAGTGAATGCCGCAGCGGCGAGTTTATTTATTCCCGTCAGAGCGAACAAAACACATGTTAGCGTGTGCATTCTCAAAAAGGTAGCCTTATACGTTCGATCTTATCGACAGAAGCCATCCTGCCAAATTGAAAATGCACGCGCTAAAATGTGTTTTGTTCCCTCTGACTCTCGTACTTAAACTCGCCGCTTCGACATTCACTCGTTCGTTCGTCCGACCGCGTTTTTGAGAGAATCACACCCCAGGCTGTTAGGTGACAGGTTGCTTATTAAAACGCTCCTTAATATTGATGTAATTATTTAATACCGAGTTTTTTACACAACGTCATTAAATAGCTCTCTAAGTTTGGGACATTTTGTCCATAGGTACATTTTATGTTATTTCTATTAACTGTTAAAGGTAATTTAAAATAAAATTTCTATTTGTTTAAAAACAGTACGTCTATATAAAATATAAATTGTTAGGCTTTTTTTTCACATTATTATCTCCATTTTACTGAGCGGAATATAACACCAAATAGCATCTAGTTAACGTTCAACTGGACAGACTACTTATTTGAAAGTGTTATGTATCTAGGCACTATTATTAAAACTGCGTTTCTCGTTCCACTCGTTACGGAATACACTATAAAACACAAAAATACAAACATGAATTGAATTGTAGTACTCGATCTAAAAATTTAATTCACAATAAATACCTAACTATTCACATTTTCACAAGTATTAATACTTTACAGGTCACACTACTTATTTATTATTATCTATGTCGTGAAGTGGCGAAAGGTCATTGATGTGAAGGAGCGCACCTTGATAGCTTTCTGACTTGTGGCTCTACAGCGCTATGCTGCTCTAAATTGCAATACACAAACGACCTTTCAGTATCAGAGAAATTTATGTGTCTAATAATGGAAAGTAAATAATGTATAAACAGATATGTACTTCAGTTTAGAGACCTACGTCCATTATATGATTGTCCAATATTATATAATCACAAACTTAGAGTATAACGCGTAGAATACCTGCACACCGGCACCAGAAAGCTGTCACCTTATTTTTACCGACTTACCGCCGTACTCAGAAACATTTCAGAGACATTTAACTCGTTCCTTTTTCAAACTTGTTTATCGTCACTGACTTTGAGATCAGCCGTTAGTAATTTACACAATAACTTTAACGGACATCGGTTAAGAAGGTAAGTTAAGGTAAGTAAGGTAAGGTAAATTGTAGGCCACTAAAGACCTGGATTGATAATAGAGGTCGTTCATAATTTTCGATCCCGAGTACCCAACTCTATCAGGGACAGAAACTTGAAGTGCCGTGTGATTCTATGCAAATATATTCTAAGATTACAAAATAATAAGGTTCCACATTATCAATAGATTAAACAAGAAAGTAAAAAAGCTAGTTTAGTTTGCTCAAATGGAAACCAGGACGCAATACTATAAAAACATGTTCATTAGGTCTCAGAGACCCGGTAAGGTAAAGCTGTAAAGCTAACATTATCACTCATCCTCTGAATCCCTAGAGAATTCACTTACGGATAGAATTAACTACGTGTTAATGGTTTTGCTTCGCAAAATATTTAGTGGTATTGTCTAGACATTGAGAGTTAAGTCGATTTGTGTAAAATATAACGTTTCATTTCTACACTACTTTAAAAATTAGGCCGACAAGTTATAGTATACAGATACATTTTGTTACCGATTTAAAACGTGACAAAATGCTAAATGAATCTTGGAAGAGTATAAAATACATCGCGGCCGCGGCTAAATTTTGTCATAATAAGCTCGAGACATCTCTATTTTTACAAAATGCTGAGTAATAGCGCAAATATGTAGAAACCTCATTATAATAACGTATTTTGAATTTCTATCTAAATAATAATAAGTCTTAGAAATAATCAGTACAGGTATTTACAAATGCACGTCGTGTGCGAATTATTAGCTGCCATTCGAAGAAGCAACTTCTCATTATTACCTATTAATCGTTATACAATCGTCAAATTTACTGGAGATTATAGTCACTTTTTGTACGATTATTAACATTAATATTATAATTAAGTATTTTAAGCTAGTACTTAGATACCAAAGTAGTAAACCATCGAAAAATGTTGTTACTACTCAGAAGATACAAAAGATATTGATATTTCGCCAGACGTAGACAACAGGACAAGTTCACTAATATACGATATCGATAACACGTTTTTCATAGTGATGGATATGACCAAACTCTAATATTTTTTTGTCATTTTGATCGGGTCGCCTGACTGCACCAGGTCATCGTTGCGATAGATACCTATTAAGCTACAAATTACTCAGTCTCATATTGTTGGCGGAAATCAGGAGAGCGTCTTTAGGTGGGTATGCGATGTTTGAGCCCTCGTAGCTCGAGCACCAGGTCAGAGTCTCCAGCCACAAAACGCTTGTTAATCTTTCGTGGTTTCGCCAAAATCTGTTGACAAAAGTTTGATTTTAGTTTGATGATAAGTTTCATAAGATTTTTTTGAATTTGGTTTTGGGAAACACATTATTTACTTGGGGTATTGGGGGATGGTTGCAAAAGGACAGTGTTTCATATTTCTTAGAGCGCAAGATGGTGTAGCGTAATGTCGCATATTACTTTGTGGCTTTGAAGCTGCAAATGACCCGACCTCCGGCCCCAGTCCGCGGCACCCGCCACCCCCGGCCCGGCCGAGCTATTTTTAGACTCGGGGCTTACCATTTCACCGAGTTCGAAAACAAATGACATCATGATTCATGACGTAAATCACTAAATATCTAAACAAATAAAACCGTTAATTTATCACTCACCTCAGCATGTGTGTAACTCGGTTCCTTGTTATTCTCCAAGTAGCTTTTCAGCTTTCCGAGTTTGCCGTAGAACAGTTCTCGTTTGCCTTCGTCGATATGTCCACCGTTGGCTTGCATCGGCCTCGGAACCATTATTTCCAGCTGTCCCGCCTTGGGTTTCGAAGTACTCGACACGGGCGCTGGTGTCATGACACTTCTCTTGTTACTGTTCCAATTTATGAAACTATCGTCGTTTTGATAGTCGTCTTCATCTTCTTCGATTTTAGGAACTGTTTTCGGTACATGGTACAGAGGCTGTCCGGCTAAAGCTTTTAGTTCACGAACATCTTCATCTTCGACGTTTTTTTCTTCATAGTCGACAACAGGGAAAGCCGCACGGTTGTTTTCTCGACGCCTCTGAGCATCTTGAGCCATTTGAGTAAGAATCAAGTTGTCCAAAAATGCTGCACTTACGTCATCTACGTCGTTTGATTGCCAACGGGGAGAGGCGTCGCTTTCAAACCACGTTTCTTGTCCGATCGGGAGGGCAGCGAACCTTTCCTCTTGCCTCTTCGAGTCCTCGTTCACAAAGTGTCCGTAAGGATAGTTGGTATACGGATAAGCGACTTGTCCATAAGTCTCCGGCTCATTGACTGCTGGGTTCTCGTAGTAGTATTGCTCCTTTGGATTGTAGTAATAATCCTCATCTTGGTATTCACGAGGCGCTTGTGGATACATAGGCCACCCTTGTAATGCGTAGGCCTCAGAATGCAGTGCCAAATAGCCAACTAATGCGACCCACATCCTGTTGACAAAACATAAAATTCAGTTTATTTCTCAATTATCTAAGTTAAACAAAATATATGCTGATAGGGGTTTTTCGAATCGAACTTAGTAACACGTTAAAGACTTATTCTTTTACAAATGAATTTCGAACAATACACTTATGATAATAAATTCACTAAATGCGCCTACCTTATGTTCAGGAGCTGCATGTTGCACATAACACTGTTCGATGTGGCTGGCAGCGCGAGCGGAGCACGACTATGCAAGGGCGGGAGCGCCGGGAGGCTTTATAAGGACGTCGCCCACGCGCGCCGCCCACACTCTCAATGAACCCCCCCTTGTACGTATACCCCTCGACCCCTTGCCACCTAGGGGGGGTAGTGGAAACCGCCGGCACCCCCTTTCACCCCAACTCCACCCGGCTATCGATCGCACCCGCAGATTATTATTCATCTCACTAAATTGTGACACTATTTTTTTCGCCAGACACATTCAGTACAAATAGGCATGCTGAAACCGAATTTCACTTTCCTGATAAGAAAGCTGATAAGCTATGCTTAAATATGCAGTTGAGAATCCCGGTTGAGGAAAAATTCTTTGTTTAACTGGAGCGAAATTACCAGACACGCCATGTGAATGTAAGAATATAGTCTGCACTCAGTGCAGTGCGTATTCGTTTGTACTGGCCGTTGACAAATCTCTTCGTGTCAGCATCATAAACACATTAAATAAGTCAAGTATTAACAAGTCTGGAACACCTGAGCCATCAATGTCAAAGGACGAAGTAATAGTATAGAAACTAGGTTTCGCAATACCTCACATACTTATTGATATATTGGCATTAAATGAAATGAAATAATGAAATATTTTTGAAGTTTTAAGAAAATATACCTACACGGTCATTTTTATTCTTTAATTAAATTGCGCTTGTCTAAACCATCCTAAGTGGTTAATTAACTTTATCCAACTGATGGTTTTCACTTATACAAAGAGAATTATTACTTTGTTTGACAGCATTATGTTAGAACAGAGTTGGGTACAGAATGTGGGCGTGTACTTATACATATTAAAATACGAATCCAAAAGTATCGAAATGTCAAAGTTCACCGCTAGAATATTCCAGCATTTCATGTAGGTATCTAGTAGGTAAGGCTGGGTTCAGCCAGGGGCCGGTTGTGGGCGTCCTACTATTTTCATCCTTAAAGGTTCAAATGTTTTTATAGACATATTATTTGATCAAATGTTTTCATAGACATATTATTTGATTAAGTATGTTTCTTGCTAAAATAAAATTGTTGGAAATCTCAACGCATTTCTTGCGAAAAAATACTTAATGGCCAGATTTGTTAGGGTGCGAGTCGCGATCCAAAAATATTAAATCAGGCTTTAATTATATTTTCACTTCTCATGCTCTTAAAATATTACTTTAGAGTGCACATCGGGACTAAAGCTCCTTATTAATCTCTAGGGATTAAAGTATTTTTTTAATTTACTTTGGTAACCCCTAAACAGCCAATCACGTTTTTGTGAATGGAGGAATATCGCCATTTTCAATGATTGTGTATAGACAATTTTTCATTTTATTATGCATGATCCAATTAGTACCTATTAAAATAGTTTCAAGTTTGAACCTGTTGGCTAAATATGCAAAAAAAAAAGAAAAGAAGAAACCCTCGAAAAAATTTGTAAGGAGCTTTGTTATATTCAATATTGTAATTTTGTATATATGTTGTATGTTTTTTTCCTCGCATTCAAAGTAAAAAGTAGAGTGTTTAACGCGAGACTAAACAACCATAATGACATCTCGTGTCATTATGGCTTGTTTTAGTCCGTTGTTAACAATCTACTATTATGCTTGTTCTTATACCTACTTGAAAATCTCTTATTCAGTCACTACATAGATAATCTTTTTTAAAAGTTGGAATGTAACAAGTTATTAAACAAGGTTCGAACAACCTCCCTTGGTGGACTCTAAAAATATCAAAGCCATTGACGTTAAAATTTCAAACCTAATGTGGGCGGATGTTGAATCACGTGCTGAGGAGATCAATAGATCCGAGGTAATAAACCTGAGGTACCTATTTAATTTCACTAATGCCTATTCTTTTTCTATTAAGTAACTTTAAATAAGACCACACACACATTACAGACAAACATTTAGTCACACTGATGACAGTGATGACCATTCAGCGAAAGTCAGCACAATTCAATTAAAAATAATACATGAACTTAAGAACTAAACAACTTTTATTTATTTAAGTGTAATGTACCATTGCGTTCCTTAATAGATACAAGTTCGAAAATATTCGTTATAATTTGGTGGTATTTGATTTTAATCCTTAAATTATTTACAAATGTTTTATTAAATACCTACTCTTAAATACTTCTAGTTTATTCGACCTAAATGAATCAAGAACAATATTTAGATTGAGTGTAACAGTCTGATGTTCATCTTTAGAATCTCCTAAGCCAACCTTTATGGTGGCGATAGACTTGACCACATTCGCTAGAATGCTCAAGTGTATCTAGGTAATAAAGTACAGTATTACATCAGCAAAAATTACGTGAAACAAGTCTACGTCGACACTATCAAATTGATTTCTGGAATGTGGCAAACACGTCAGGGGAAAACACGCCTGTGATAACTTAATTCGGGGAAAAACGCGGTTGGAAATCCCACTACTAACTAAGAAACACTCGAACTTAACGATTTAGGGATATTAATGTAACAAATTCCTTTTTCCACTTAGGCAAACATATTTCATAAAAACAGGTTTTGACGTTTAAAGACAAAGAGTAAAATTCGGTTTTGCTGCAAGCGTGAGACAAAGTATTTTTTTAAGTAAAAAAAATGAATTCCGGGACTAGTTCTGGGTTGGTGAGTGGCTGGGTGGGTAAATAAATATACATGTGGTTTAATTTTTGCAATTTTGTATTTTTTTACCTCTGGGTATTATGTTCTGTTGCTGCAGAAGTGAAAAGTTGTATGTGTAACACGAGACCAAAGTTATTTGCATCTCGTGTCTTTGAATATCTCGCTGCGCTCAGGGTTCTAACCTAGAATCACTCGCTATGCTTGAAATTCAATTCTACGATCATTCGCTTTCTCGGACTCAAAATCAAGACTTGCAGCAAAAACCAACTTTGCTCTCTTGTTGCACAAATAAGTAACTATTCTAATTCAAATTCCAATTTAATGAAGGTTGGATCAACAATACCTACTTGTCATCGTCGAACAAACATATATGAACATACTTATCAGTGTCATCATATTTGCCTCTTAGGCTTCATTTCACTCGGTGGACTCGTCGCGAATAGAGACCTCGCGATTTCTCCCCATAACTCCACAACCCCTCTGACCTACCCTGGTCATGTTCGAATTTAAAATTATTTCTAACTCAACGACTTTTGCACCAAACTTAGATCAAAAATTCTCCAAAAGACATATAAATTATTACTATCAGCCCAATGTAACGCTGACCCACCATAGCACGGTGTCACAGTGAGATTAAAACAATTTGTTTCACACTTCTTACGACTTGAACCATAACGTCACTGTGACACAGTTCTGTGGTGAGTCAGGATTCTATTGGGCTGATAGTACACATAAGACCATAAAATCTGTAATTTTAGACGAGCATCTCAACCAAGACCAGTTTAATAGTACCTTCCAGCGCTGAGACTTCACTTTGGTCAGTCAGTTATTTTACCTAGTTAGATTTTTGATATCGTCAAAGTCTGTGTGGCGCCAGTCGGTCATCGACCTTTTGTTTGTGACTTCCGCTACCGAACCTGACGATGCACTTCGACTGTCGAAATGCACCCTCACCCCCTAGAGCCGACCTACCCCATGCAACTCCGTGCGACGCTCCGCGGCTCGATACCGTAGCCGCGCATTATAACTTTTAAGAAAACTCAAGATGGAAACGCGCCAAAGCCTATTGAAAACGTCTAATTTTGATTGTGTTTTCTTGGTTTCTGTGTGTCGCCGTGACAGCGCCGAGAAAATAGTGTTCGAAATTATTGAATGACGATCTAGGTAACTGCTGAGCAGTTTGTCGAAGCTTTATACATATGTATTGGTTGGTGTATGTATTGGTTTTTAAATAAAAAACAATTAAATCGCAAAATTGCAATTGAGGGCGTGCAGTCGTATTAATGAAACCATACGCTAAATAGGTATTCCGTTTACACCCAACCACACAGCTGACTTTCTTGAAACTATATTAAAATAGCAACTAGCTTCAGTATAGATCGCTTTATTACGAGAGAATTTTCAAAAAAAAAAACTTAATTAAGGACTAAAATTAAGAAACTTTAATCAATTGAGTCACGAAAATTAACTATACCGTTATAAAACAAATTGTGGTATCTCAGACAAAACTCCTGTAGCAAGTGTGACCATATTACTAACGGGTGAGGATTGAATCTGCTTCGTTTATTGAATTTGAGATGCCGCGTATTGGCTTACGAGGGCAGTATATAAAAGAAAGATTAATTTTCGTGACTCATCTGACTAAAATTACATTTCTTAATTTTAGTCGTTAACTATGTACACTTTTTTTTTTAAACCGCCCTTAATGCAGAGTTATGTAGCTTTGATCAGAAAGCCTTTACGCGTCCGGTTTTATAGTTATATTCAGTGAACTAACTGTGTTTATAGGTACCTACCTACATACAGCGCTGAACAGACAAAAACGAGTATAACTGAAAAGGGTTTTGTTAAGTTGGTTTAATCGAATTTTGTTTTACCCCCAATACATGTGTTTGATGTTTGAAACATCACTAAAAATCGCAACGTTTTGGCCAACGTTGGCCAATCGAGTCTGGACTTTGGTCTCTCTCTAATCATAAGCAGTTGCCGCCCGTGCAATAAATAGTAAACTTAGTCTGAAACGAATGCTTGTGTCGAAAAATATGTTTTTGACCTTATTTATTTAACACGTCCAATTTTTTTCACTTTGTTCAACGTTTAAGCGTTGTTTGGTATTGTTTTTGACTTCCAAAAGGAAACCTTTGTGGTATTGTGGAGTGCCAGCCATAAGTCACGTTGCGTTTTTAAAAAGACGAAGCCATATAAACAACACAAAAAGCAAAGAGTCCTAGTTTCTCAACCGTTATTACAGGGGAAACGGATTGTGGAAACGTGAGCTGGCGCCTGGCGTTGCGTAAATTTGTTTTAAACATCGGTTTACTTTACAAGGGCTCTCTCCCTATACAACATTTCATATTATACTTATTGTTAGCTACCGACGTGTTTTTTGTTTTTGTTGCCGTGTACTTACAGTTCTGCAGCAGTTCAGGGCCTCCATTCTAGGCGGGAAAAAACATATTGTCTTCGATCTGTTATCGTATTGTCAACGTTTTGATAGCTCTTATTTACTTGACAGTAATGGCGGCCGAGTTAAGAACAATACCATAACAGGTCAACAACAATATGGTTATTACTGCCATTTTTTTTATGTTTTTTTTTATAGAGGCCCTGTAATAATATCAGTAAAATAATAGAATATGTGTGAATGACTTTCAACGTTCTTACATTTCAGATTAACGAGCATTCTGACGACAAACTTAATGGAAACCTATTTAAATGGGTTAGGCTACCAAAAATTGAAAATTTTATACTTTTCATTTGTCCTATAAAAGTACATGTTAATAACTTAATAAATAGTTTACTAAAATAGGTAAGTATAGTAACCTTACGTTATGAGAAGTACATTTTAATATTAAAGCTGTTTCAATTCACCCATTTAAAGACACTTGAGTCTAACAAAACATAGCGCTTTAAATCTTAATTTTTCACAATCGGATCCCTTAATCCAAAAATTGTTTTTACAAACCCGCAATATTTTTGAAAGAACTATCTAACAACACCGCACACCATGGGGTAGAGTAGAGAAATAAATACTTTGTCGGCGTGACTAATATGTAAATTCATGCCAAATTACAGCTTTCTAGAAGTAAGTAAGAGCTAAGCTACGGACTGACGGACGGACATGACGAAACTTTAGGGTTCCTTGTTTGACTACGGTACCCTAAAAACGACACGATAACATATCAAAGGCAATGTGGTTTTAAAAAGTCGAATAGAGGCCCTAATTTCAGATGTGAAATTAATTTTCAAAAAGATTGACTGATTTTAACAGTCACTTACTTTCGCAGAATGACTAGCCCCGCGGGTCGGTTACTTAGGTACAGTCGAGTTCATAAATATGTGTACACTTTAGTACCTTGTCTATTTAATTTTATGTTTACACTGCTATATACAAATTGTCACAGCAATTAAAGTGGCAAGGAACTAAAGTGAAAGGTAAAAGCTCCTATTATGGACAGTGCTCCAGTTATGAACAATCCCATAAATATAAGTTTCTGAGATTGATATGCTTTTAGTATAACAACTAGATTGTATGAAATTATTCGGGACTACCACTATTAGAATAAAATGTTCAGTATTTGATAAGTTTTCATTTAAAAATTTTTTAATGTTCATCACTGGAGCATTGTCCATAATAGGTGCTTTTACCTTACACATATTTATGACCAGACCTAGGAATATACGGGGCAAAATTAAATGACAGCTAGGGATTGCCTATATAGATAAACTCAATATCGATGCTTTTCCCATATACAAGTGATCGCTCAAACTTTTGTTTGTAAAAATATTTTTTTATTGAAAGTATGCAAATGAAACAAAATAGCAACAAAATTCTGGTTATTCTTTATTTTAAAAGGATTTTTTAACCTTCACTTATCATCATCATATTTTTTTACTCCTAACAAATTCTGATCGTTTATTTTAACAATAGTAAATGGGGACAGTCATTCTAAAATATATAAATAATACAGAAAAGAGTTGGAGCGATCAGTAGTATACCTATGGGAAAAGCATCGATAATTGAGTTTATCGATATAGGCAATCCATTGCTGTCATTTAATTTTGCCCCGTATATTCCTAGGTCTGTTTATGACCTTGACTGTACATGCCCGTTATCTCCGGGCTAAGGTTCGCTTAAGCTTGTCCTTCATCACAAGCTCCTCTTGTTTCATAATAACGCGAACATCCCTGAACAAGCCCGGCCCTGAAACTGAGAGGCTTCCTTGCACAACCAACCTTGTTGCTTAACCTTAACTTTGCCCTACAGTTAAATGGAAAATGTTTAGTAGTAAATCTAGCCAATCTAAGTAAATTCCTAATATTTCCTCTTCTTCTCTAAATTTTTTATATACATATAAAAATCAATTGGCGTTTGGTAGTCTCGAAAGATTTCGAGAATGGCTCGACCGATTTGAATAAAATAATATTGTTGTGTTAGTAATGGTAAGCACGAGGTTTATTTGTAATACCTCTAGACTAGATAAATAATGGGATGATGATAAATAATCGTAATTGAAGGTTTTCATCAAATATTAATCATTGAATTATTTAAATAACTGATACGAGAAGAATCAACTCACCTCGCAAGTTTATGATGGGGTGTTTGTAACTCTTGTGTTCTTTGAGTTTTTTCTAAGACTTGAACTTGACGTCGTCGTTAAAACCACTGCTGACGTTGCCTTTGGCTCCCTTGGCTTGAAATATCAGTAAATTGTGATTCCAAAATTTCCTTTTTTTAATACGCTTTACGTTTACTGAAATACACAATAAGTCAAAAATTGTTTTTTTTTTAATAAATCCGTCCTTATTCATTAAGCCACTACTTGTTACATAATTATAATTCAGAAACTCTTAGTTGTAAAAAAAAACATGGCACGAGGAGACGTTGAATTCAATCGAGCTTACCGCCCACACCGATGTTGTGTGGGTTCTGGCGCTCGCTCGTGGAAATTTGTAAACTTAAGATGCCAAATACGTTGCCAACTCTGAGGACTAAGATGGAATGTCTGTGCTAGTAATTACACAGGCAGTTTAACCTCCACACTGCTGCTTGGTGGCAGGTTAGCAGGTAAGATAGTGGTAGTGATGACAGTGTTCCAACCGCAACAAGAAAATTAGATGATTACTAATAAGTAATTAATATCGTAAATAATAAATCTAATAATAAAAAGTCATTCCATACGCTATTTATTCAAACGGTTGTCAAATCTATTATATAAAATGCTAAGCTGATTGTTGATATATCAACGCACAGCTCAGACCGCTGGACCTAGAGACTTGAAATTTTGCACATAGATACCTTATATAGTGTAGAGATCCACTAAGGAAGGATTTTTGGAAATTCCACCCCTAAGGGGGTAAAATAGGGGAAAAACGTTTGTATGAAAGTCCGTCAGTTTTGAAATTAGACGCTTCAAATTTTGCGTTTAGGTTGGCGATTGAATTTCAACTTATACGTGTCTCAGCGTTTATGATAATTTCAACCCCGAAGGGATGAAAAGGGGTAAAACGGATGGTTAATATATCAACGCACAGCCCAAACCTTAGGACCTAGAGACTTGACATTTTGCACATAGATACCTTATATAGTGTAAAGATCCACTAAGGAAGGATTTTTGGAAATTCCACCCCTAAGGGATGAAAATTTTTATGAAAGTCCGTCAGTTTTAGTTTAAGTTAGGCTATTCAAATTTTGTGTTTAGGTTGAAAATTGAAAATTAATTTATACGTGTTTCAGCGTTTTTGATAATTTCATCCCCGAAGGGATGGAAAGGGGTAAAACTGACTGACTGATCGATCAACGCACAGCCTAAACCGCTGGACCTAGGGACTTGAAATTTGAAGGGAATATTCCTTGGGTACACTTAGGGTACACTAAGAAAGGATTTTTGGAAATTCATCCCCTAAAGGGTTCAAATAGGGGGTAGAAATTTGTATAGGAGATAAGTTATTTTTAAAATAAGCAGTTTGGAAATTGATATTTAGGCTACTGTTTATAAATAAAATATACTGCTTTCAGCGATTTAGAAAAAACTACCCCTAAGGGGGTAAAAGGGGGTTTTAGTTAGTTACTCCTTAACGCTGCAACGGCTAGATGGATTAGGATGAAATTTAAAATGGAGGTAGCACCCTGGATTAACACAGAAAAATCCCATCCCGGAAAATTTAAAAGTTCCCGAGGGAATAACGACAATGTTTGGTGTTTTTTGAAAAAGTCATCATGGGTGTCATTTTCTTAGGTTGCGTTGACGCAGATTTCGAAAATGATATCAAATTTGGAATTCAAAATGGCCGTCATGATGTTTATTGAAAAAGTCGTCATTGGTATCATTTTCTTACATTTTGTGGACGCAGATTATGAAAATTATGTCAAATTTAGTATTCAAGATGAAGGCCATAATCTTTTTTAAAAAGTGGACATAATTGTCATTTTCCTAGATTTTGAGGACGCAGATTTCGAAAATGATGTGAAAGTATAGGTAGAAATTCAAAATGGCAATTCAATTATGTCTGTCGTCTGTCTGTTTGTTACGCTTTCACGGATTAACCGCAGAACCGAATGAGATTAATGGGCATTGGGTAAATTTGTTTGAAGAATATAATTGTCTTTGTTTTTTCAGCGGCCACTGATGATGTTTGGGAGTTCCGCCATTTATAATGATAGATACCTACATTATAATTAGTATTAAGACTCATAATATAAAATATGTAATATTGAACTATGATGGATATTTTAAGAGCAACCAAACTATCATGGGAGGGATGGTGCTTTGAGACGGCGAATTTAGACAGATTCTCATCTACCGGTGATAACTAGGGGCACACCAGCGGATAAAATAAATGCATTTCGGCATCTATGAGTATATATATAAAAAATTAACCTCACTACAAATATGCCAGGAACTAGGAGTACACCATGATAAACAGTCGGGGCAATATATCCGGCAGCTCTACTAAAAATGGTCGAATATCGTATGGCGAGAGATAGTAACGATTTGAATACATTAAACCGCGAATTCTGTAATATTGTACAAAACACAGATGATCTAAAAAATAACGTGTACCCCGATCTAAAAAACAATATAAAGAATAGAGAATGTTTGTGCGAGAGGGCGATATTAGCACCGACAAACGTCGGGCGGATAAATATAAAAAAATGTCTCATGTAGAAGGCGATGTTGTGGAGTATCTATTGGTAGACAATGTCATAGACACAGAGCAAGTCACGTCCTACCCTTAGAGTTCCTGAACTCTTTCGAGGTATCGGGAGGGCCCGAGAGTGAATGGTTAAAGTTGGTGTCCCGGTAAATTTCGATCTCAATATTGTTTGAAAGATCATTCTTGCCAGGGAGGACGTCAAACTATAGAATTACTTAAAACTATTAATTTACTTAACTGCGATAAACGAGTTCTATGCGGACGAAGTCGCGGGCAAAAGCTAGTTGATTATAAAATATAACATATAACCAGAGGCAGGAATTCTCGTAGCACTTTTGAGCTGTCATAGGAACTTCTCGTTTATCGACTTCCGATATACATACAGTATATCGATAAATACAGAATACAAAACTTAAAATATGATTACGGGTAGAAGTAAAAAACAGGCAGTATCGCGAATGAGCGACCTCTTCGAGATAACCTTTGGTATTCAAACATTTTGGAAATTTTAAATAGGACTTAAAATTATAATATTTTATTGTTTCTTATAAATAATTTGTGGATCTCTTATGCCTTTTAAACATTTTTTGAACGAAATTGCAACAAGAATTGCTATCGATTGTTTTCATTGCAAATCTCTATTTCACATAGATCTTCAACTACACAAAAGTTATCTGAAAGAGATCTCTTTAGCGATAAGACCGCCTGTTGTTTATTTCTACTTTTAATCTTCTTTAATATATTGTGTTCTATAATGTATCGACTAAATATGTATATCGGTAGTCGATAAACGAGAAGTCCCTATGACGGCTCAAAAGTGCTACGAGAATTCCGGCCTCTGAATATAACACACACAACACAACTACGAGTAGTAAGACCGTTACTAAGGCGAAAGCCTTATTCGCTGATATTACATTTCTATTTCCCTAGCAGTTTACTTAAATCGATAATGCGCGTGCAATCCGGTCAAAGTAGGTCATCTTCAAGCGCCGTACCTAACAACGGGGCTAGCGAGTTAGAGGTCACTGAATGCAATTATCTGTAGTCAGGAGCTGAGAGCAGGATCAGGAGATAGGAAAGCCCTAATGAAGTGTTAAATTCGATTTCCTAGGTTGCAGGTCAAGTGCCGCGGGCATCTGTGTCAGGGCAGCGATCTAGGTCGGAGGCCTCAGCTACCTCCACCCGCGTGAGTCTAACCAACACTACTACGGCGAGTTCGTCGACACTCGGCTTAACAGAGTAACAGATCGGATGTAGACGTGTCAGTTGAAATTTAAAACCTAGTTTAAAAATAATTATATTTATAATACACCATGTTAAATTTCCATCCAGTTCTGTGCTGTTTAAAGGTAGAGCCATAGTAGAGCTTATCGGGAAATGAGCTTAAAATTAATTGCCTTTGTACCAAACAAAGATCTTATGTATACTAACCCAAAAAGAAATGTTTTTTGCTTACGAAGTGGGTATGGGAACAGCTAGTGTATTAATAAAGAAGAATCATATTTCGATACCTTAGCGCACAATCGTACTAAATGTTTTTTTTTTGCCAGTTAAGTTACGAACTTATTATTTTTGCACAAACATACTAATTACAATAACTTTTCAAATGTAATTAGTACAATTGTGAACTAAGGTATCGATTTATACTCTGATTAACTTAAATCAGACTGTTATGTGACAACGGCGCCCATCAGGATCCGCATGTAAATTTAGCATTTCATTTTGTACACACATTTCTTGATGATCTCGTATCTATTTAGTTTAGATTATGCTCGAAAAATCGGTGTTCTTTCCAAATTAAAGAATAAGGTTAAATTAGGGTAGATAGTATCTTATGTCTTTCTCCGGAACTCAAGCTCTAGCCGTGTAAAAATAACCTATAGATGCATATTGACAAGTAAGGATTTTAATTCAGTAAACCTAGTTTGATATTATTATGCGAGTACTATTTATTGATGGAAATACAGAACGTCTTATTTTATAATCTATGTGTTGCCAGGAACTAGGTCGAGTGTGTCAGCGAAGGACAGCCGATGGGCCGTGCTGAGGCCGGATTATGGCTTACAAATACCTGCTAAGCTAAGTTCCAGGTAGTAGAACGAAAAAGGCAGGTGGCATTTTCTGCAGGAACGCCGAGCTAGTATCAGGTGACAAAGAGTGTTTAAACTTCTTAAAAAGGCTAATTCGGACTATACCTACTGGAGATAGTAATTTAAGCGAGTATTTGATTTAGTAAATATGCGACTGAACCAAGAGCATTCTCCCGCCAGTGTTCGTAAAGCAATTAATGCTGATAAGCGAGCAAAGCATTAGTTTGCGAACACATACGTTTCTTCTGTCGTGACTCGTTATAACGACCATACTTCATTGGAAAAAAATCGTGCTTGCTTGCGATTCATGTAAAGCTATATAAATTCGTCATCGAATGCTCATTATTACAGTCATTATACGCGACGATTTTGCCAGAGGGTTTCCAAATTGTCAAAACAAGATTTGTCTTTACCCAATTTGACACCTATCGATTCATCTTGTTATAAAAATCTACATCTGCCTCGCGCAATCGCCTCCAGCTAAGTATATTTATTTCGTTTCCACGCTGTATGTCTACCACGAAAAATGTTTCTAAGGCGCTTTTCACGGAACCATAATAAATAAAATTCGCAATCTTCTAATGGCGCCTGTGTAACGCCCACGCAGCTAGAAATTTAATTACGAGACCTGTCTCGCTCACGAATGTAACATCTACGAGCTACTAGTTAAAAAATAAACAAGTTACAATTCCGAAAAACGCTTTTAAATAAAAATGACAAGCCTTTATAAAATGATAATTTGTAGCACAATGTTGTGCTTATGAATTCGAGGAAGCTGTTATGTAAAAAATCCGGGCAAGTACGGACTCGCGCACCCAGGGTTCCGTACCGCCGCACAGTAGGTATTATATAATTATACTCACACTTGACCGGTTTTTTTTTTACTTTCCTGCAAAAAAAACGTGATAACGTTAAATAGCTTTAAAAAAATATATATTTGTATAATGTATTCATGCTTCTTAAGCTGGGCATTCACGGACGTGCCATATGTCTCGGCGACAGATCGAGTGCATATAACTGGATGGGCGTAATATTTCGACCACATTCACGGGCGCGCTAGATTGCTTAGAAAATAGCGTCCAGAGAACACATTCTCGACGATGCCATTTGGCTTCGCGCGGTGGCGTAGCGTGTTCAAACGTTGAATTTCGACATTCACCATAGTTCCATTCGGATGGCACGTTGGCGCGTCGCGCTGGCTTTCCGTTCATTTGGAAATCCAACGGACCGCGCCAAGTACTTTTAAACGCTACAGTTTTGACATTCACGGGTCGTTTTTGGCGCGGCGCTGCTCAATTCGGCTTGTTGGAGCGGTCGTGAATGCCCAGCTTTACACTTAACCTATTATTTCCGCTAAGTAGAGTCCCAGCTCCCTACGACCGAAATTACGTAATATACTAAAAATCTGTATAATATATAAAATTAAAAGCTGTTATAATTATAACAACGTCTTTAAAGGTAATCTATAGCGACTAATTGTAAGGATAGGCTCCTTTGATTTTTTTGTTACAGTGTTTCCAATCCCGCCTCACTACCTACTTAATTTTTGTTACATTAACGCAACCGTACAACCTATATAATTTAAAATATTTAAACCTATTAAAAATTAACTAAAGTAAACACTAAAAAACTTTTATAGAAAAGTTGCTCATGAAATAATTGGACAGGATATCAGGTATTTGCAACTCTGTACTCGTAAAGAGAATCTCACTCGTAATTCAGGGACCTTCTGCGCTTCCTGTCGACATGTTAAAGTTTAACTGTTTTCTAATAATTATTACAAAAATTAGTCTGTTCTGATCTTAGTAAGGCCCTCCACATGCTAGAGTAAGATTTTATTCTCAGCTTCTATTTTATTTATGGGGCCCTTAGAAAAAAATAGTTTCGGGTTAAACGTTTTCGAGAGACAACAATGTCAGCAATATAGGTCTCGATTTTGCATTTGAGTAGCCTTAAAACAACGAAGAAAAATGAATTATGGTTTTTGGGCCGCTATAAGTTAATGAAGCTGTATGGGTTAAAGATTAATAGCGGATGAAAGTTACGCAAGTCCCTCGCCAGTAGCATAAGTTGACCTTTACTTATACTCGGGACCCATCAGCCGCGCTGCCGGGGCGGCGGGCGCGACACCCACGCGGTATGCTGTTATTTTACATTTTAACTTGACTACCCAAGAAGGAAGTTTAAACCCAGGAAGGAAGTAGAAACCCTTAGAAAAATGTTCTAGTTATTACGGAGCATATTTTTAGACAAGATATGGTCAAGTAGGTACATGTACCTCCGAGGAAATAAACTTTGACAAATACAAAGTCTAACGTTTGTTATGCACGTCTTGTCTTCTCTAGGCGATCGTTATGCGAAATAATTATTACACACCCATCCCTACCCTATTATTCATGAACGCTCAATAAACCTATCGCGGTTAAAGTTTGTCCGTTTCTGTCAAATTCAAATGTCATTATGACAAAGACAAAGCATATTTAAAGCACTTAACTATTGCGCGTTTAATAGGGATAGACTACTAGGTACCTACCGTTAAAGATTTTCTCTGCAACAAAATAAATTTAGCGTTACGAAACACATATTTTGTTCCGCTCATTAGCTCAGACCTTCGAGTATAACGAAGCAGATGTCGGCAATCACCAGTCCCAGTAATTCTTGTAAGCAAGACTTGGAAGTTAACTGACGCCATCTCTCTTCCTCAGTTGTAATGACGCAATCGCCTGAAAAGGCAGAGCTTACAAAGTTCCGAGATTTCAGAGTTAGCCTTTCAGCTCGAGCTAAATATAGCAACCTCAACCCACCGCCCCGCCTCTTCGTGCAACTCATTCTCGAAACTCCTGCCTTTCTAGGCTATTCTTGGGCCAATTTAACGTAAGTAGGTATTTTTATGAAACACGATCATAAAAGACTGAAAGCAAAGGAATCTAACTGGGCCGACTACTGTATCTCTCAAGAAATGACTAGTGCTTTCCTATTTTTAACTTATTTCTAGATCAACTCAAAAATAGTTAAAAATCGTGACCAATCTGTAATTCCAAACAAAATGAGGCACATTTTCATTTAAATTATCGTTTTTGACTATTAGTTAACTACGGATCTAAATACCCGCTCTAATATAACTATAATTTAGCTATAACTACCTAGTAGGTACTACGGTTAGCTACAGGGCACTGGCTGTAAACACGCTGGCAAATTAATTTCCGTTCTGAGATAAAATTTGCTGCATAAGGCGTGCAAGCCCGTGGGTTGAAGATAAAATCGGAAGCATCTTTCTATATTCTATTTCAGGCTTAGTTTAGTCGCAATAAAAACCAATTTGGTGCTCAGTAAGGGGTTACCTAGAAAGATTTTCTGGAGTTTTGAAAATTGGTGATTTTATAGATTTCGACGTGCTATTTTTCGAATTTTCACTTTGCGACCTCGTATCGTAGGTATTAATGTGGAGGAGAAATTTTCAAAAAACTTTCTTTGGGCGACATTTTTTTCCAATATGGCGGAGCTGGTTCATCCTGTTGTGGCATAATTTTGTAAGTAATAATTCTTTGTGCCATAATCTATATAGCCATATTAGGCTTTACGCATAAACTGGTGTCGCAGAATCTACAATCGCATAGTTTGATTACGCAGAATTTCGTTAGTCCGAATATTATATGGTCATATTTTTTATGCTCCGAATCATGTCTACGCATAAATAAAATGAGCATAAAATTGTTTTGCCGAAAACATGTTTTGTCATAACGTTATTTCTCTGAATTATCGACGAACGTCAAAAAAGAACGTAGCAGTTAGTTTTTGATAAGGTCACAATTCTAACCTAACCTAACCTACTTTTCTGGTAGCAGATCGTTTTTGTTATGGTCGCAGTTCTAAACTAACCTTCTTTTCTGGTAGCAGTAAGTATGTCAAGTAAGTTTCGGTCAATCGATAAACATCCTACTTTAATGGTATCAGGTCGTTTTTGTTATGGTCGCAGTTCTAACCTAACCTACTTTTCTGGTAGCAGTTAAGTTTGTAGGTATGCCAAGTTAGTTTCGGACAATCGATGATGTGCCGAAAAAAAATATGCTAAACAGAATTATGCGTAAAAATTATAGGTCATAATAATATTATGCGAACATAATTTCGGACTAACTCATTTTCGGGATGTTACAAATTATGCCAAATAAGGTTTCTGCCACATTACCATTCGGCGAAAACCGATTTTGCCAAGTCTGTTATGCTAAAACAGTTTCGGACAATAAATGTTATGCCACATAGAGGGATCCCGGCGGAGCTATATTTTAAAGTTCATAAAACACCGCGACTTCTTCGGTATAAGTCGTGTTTGTTGTTAGTTGCTTTTCCCTCGGGAACTATTTTTTTCCAACTCTCCAAGTGTTCATATGTGTTAATCTTCTTTTATATCTATAAAAGAAGAAACTGACTGGCTGATCAATCAACGTACTTACAGCCGAAACCTCTGGACCTAGGAAATTGAAATTTGGAGGTATTATTCCTTGGATATCTTAGGGGTATTAATTCCCTAAGGGGTTAATATAGGGGGAGTAGTAGCAAACTAATTCTACGCGTACGAAGTTGCGGCCGTTCTCTAGTGGAGGGTATGGACTAAATGTGCGCCAAAGTCCATTGTATGAAATCCGTCCAGCGGTTTATGCTTTATTGGTTTAACACGAACCCGAAGAGCTTTATTTACGATTTAGTTATTGGTACAATGTGAAACCTACTATCGAAATATATTACTATTTGTTGCTTTTTGTTATTTAGTCGTTTTTTGTCAGACTCCTTTCATAACGTTTATGGCGGCGAGCATACTGGCAACTCTTAATTGGCTATTTGTAGATTCAGGTTCGCAGAAATTTGTTGGTCATAATTTCGTATCGCATACTAATGTTTGGCCGAAATATCATATTGCATAATTTCCTTTCGCATAATTTAGTTTGTAATACATTCAATTAGCATTATTTTTCAATAGTCATGTGATCGAATATTAGTTTCGCCGAAAATTGTTTCGCATAATAGTTAATTGGCATACTGCAAATATTGCTTGCTAGATTTTCAAGGGATGTGAAAAAAAAACCTGGAAGGCTAAGGCGGGAGCTCGCTTCGCTTCGCTTCGCTCCCGCCATAGCCTTCTAATCTAACCTATCCGAGTCGGTTCTGCCCAGAGAGGTCTTGCTCACTCGCTACCGGCGGATTATGCTTAAAGTTTATTATGCCAAATCCAAAGTATGCCGTAAAATAAAAGTATACCAAATTAAAATCAGCAAAACTAATATTCGGTAGGTAATTAAAATTTTGTCACATGATTATTATGCGAACTGATACTTATGCCAAGTAAATGCATGCCAAATTATCATTCGACCAAAGATGGTTCTGCGAAACATGTTATGCAAAGTGCGTTTCGGACAATCAATATTATGCGAGAAATAGGCTATTTATATTTTTATCGACTTTACACAAACGCGATTCGCATGCACTATGTATGCGAATTCTTTCTGAATCCTCGCGTTCGTGTAAAATCGATACAACCCAGCCCGGTTAAAAGTTGCATTGGCTATTTAAAGCTCTGTATCATAAAAGGTATATTTTCCAACGGCGCTCCTTTCTCGCCATTTGTTATAGAACATCCATTCCTGACATTCCAGTTTGGGCGGATATCGTTTAAGTCAAGTTGCTGTTTGTATAGTTAAGTATATCTTTTGAAATCGGCGAAGAACTTAAATAGTACTTTACGTGACGGTTGCGTAATGCCAATTACGCAGAGTCGCGTACAATACTTTATCTACACACATATTATAAGTACTCTAAGATGGGTTCAGAAGCCGAAAGGCAAATGACCAGCATTACCTTACCTGTGGTAGTAGGTGACAGCGATGACAGTTGTAACGTAATTTTAAAATTACGTTTTCGAATATTGTAAGGTAATGAGATCCAAATTTGGAACATCTTCCAAAATTAACAGCTGTCATCGCTGTCACCTACTACCACAGGTAATGCTGGTCATTGCCTACGGGTTTTGAACGTATAATAGAGGTCTTATGATATGTGTGTAGATAAAATAACATTTTGGATTAGTCCTCTTATAAAAGTACTTAAGTAAATAATTACGAGTATTTTATTTTTTACTTCGTATGTAAATCAATCCGTTTTTAAATTTGTAAAGTTTTGACCATTATTATTATTACATTTAATTGGAGAAAAACTGGCACATGAAATTATAAAAAATATCACAATATACAAACAAATAGGTATTTAAAAATATTTTTTCGCTGAAGACTGGAAAGCAATTACTTATGCCGAATTTAATTACAACGAACAACTATTCAACACACGAAAAGAAGTAGCATAATGAATGACAGATACATATTAAGAACCGCTCGTAGGGTACACGAACTAGGGCTAAATGGCAGACACTCAAAAAGTTAAAGAACATAATTATTTAAGTATTTGTTGACAATTGCGAAGAAATAAAAAATATTTTTGACGAAAAATTCGGAATTATAAAAAAATCTGGTAAAGTAAAGCTAATTGGAGAATTACACTTTCACGCGCTGCGATACTGCCCTACCTAAGACTCGACTCGAGACGCAAGTTAAGTGCGACGACGAGCGTCGCGATCGGGAGCGTTGTTGCGTTAGGCCGGCATTACACCTGTAAGTTATTGCTGTAAGTTTTGAGACGCATCTATGGGTGGCAAATATCTGCATCTCTCTCTTGCATATAGCTTTGTTTTTGCGGCGCAATAACACTCTCACGCAGACAAAGCCTAGAGGCGACTGAAGTCAATGGTCAAAATTTTCACCACTAGGTAAGGGGCTGAGTGATTCTATAACCTGAAGCCTGGTTTGCTGGGATTGATTGAGCGGTTTGTGAGATAGTGGTATGTCGAAAGTACACGGAAACGTAGAGGTCGATTTTCAAGAAACGCTTGCGAGTAAGACTTACGTACGTATGGAATCCACGTCAAAGCGGCCTAAACGGCTTAAGCCGTTCCTTTTTGACTGAGTCAATCTTCAAAGGCTTCTTTGGCTTTTAAGCTGAGAGCTTTCATGGAAATGAAAAAATACGTAAAACATGGTTAGGCATTAAAGTATTCACGTACGTCCTAAGTATTTGGCTAGAGAGCGTCGGTGGCCTAGGAGTGGCTTAGGGGTCGACTCGTGATCGTAAGGTACCGAGTACTATACCGAGTTTGAACCCCCGTGGTCACTTTTCTAACTTAAGTACAGTTAACCAATTTGATTCCTAGGCCACCAAGTAGTTTGTCAATGTGACGTTGTAAACCAAATCATAGGAAGTCTCTTAAGTTTGGTGGCCAACGTCACTTAAACATAGTCAATAGTGGCCTAGAAATCAAATTGGTTGACTTTACATTACCCGATGCTCTTACGGTGAAGGAAAAACATCGTGAGGAAACCTGCACTCCCGAATAACTGAATGTGTAAGAGGATAATTGCACAAAAGATCCTAAAGGGGTCGCAGTGTATCCAAAAGGGCCCATATTTGGCTATACAATAAAACTGATTGCATATGAAAGTTAGTCTGACAAAGCTGATATTTGACCGACTGTCCCATAGTGGCTACTATTTTAAAAGCATTAGGATTAAACAACATCGTACCTTTTCTCCAAGAGTCGCAATGTTTTTGTTATAATAAGTTGCTCTGCTTGAAAACATATTTCAATGAACTCAACTTTACCGTGTTGCTATAGGCGACTTTTTGCTCGTTTACAAAGTGCCAAAAACTCTGAACATAATGTTAATTTACCACCAAATGATCCTAAGGAAACTTATCTACTCATCGCCGCACTGAAATATTGTTTTGTTGACTAAATTATAGCTCAAGCAGAAAAGACAAAAATGAGATCATGACGCTCGTGGGATCCATTTCATTCATGAACGTTCCTTACGTCAGTCGGCCCACTAGCGGAGGCGCGGTGCCCCCCTCCGCCCAGGCTGGGGGGTGCCTGACGTCAATCCTCATGCGCAACAAGTGTTCAGATATCGCCTAAATCCGAGGCTATTTTTAACCGGTTGCAGCGTTATGCGCTGTTACTGAAAACTATATCCGTAACAAAGAGGGGTTGTGTTAGCGCCGCCGCCGTTCAGGGAAGGAAACCCTTTACGTAGCTATTATAGGCTATTGTTGTTATAAAGGTAGGCATTGTTACAACATTTCTCTTTTTGTTTTTAATGAGCTAAATCCTCTCTTCCAAGTAAATTGTGAGACAATAAGCGTTTTCTAGTTTGAGGTTTAAACAATTCGCTCTTCTGATGATACTCGTTAAAATAATAAATGAAAACAATGAAGCTCGCTCCGATGAGAGTCCGCAGTAGGTTTTGTAGCATTATAAATTTTATTGAATAGTAATGGTTTATTTGTCTATTGATCAATTTTATGTCTGGAATACGGATTGTATTGTATTGCACATTTTCATTTAATTGACAAAATCCCCGAAGATCTGCGCATGTGCGCGTCTGCGCACTGAGGCTAGTCGTTAAGTGATTCTTAGACATGTACTGTCGGGAATAGATAAACTTTGGCCCTATTTAAGAGTGGATGATTGAAAAGTTATTGTCGTTACACACTCTATTCTAAGCGTTAAAACCATATTGCTTTTTACATGTTATCGTCTTGTCAACGTTACGATAGATATTTGACGGTAATGGCAGCTGAGTAAAAAAGAAAAACCCAGTAGAATTGAGGCCCAGTTTTTGCGTTATTGCATTCTATCTAAATAAACATATTATTGTTTTCTCGTAGTAGAACAAAAATAAATACGGAGTTACTTTCATAACATTTATTTAATAACAAAAAGTTAAAAATTATATTAACTAACTGTACGGCCACCCTACTTACATTAAGAAATTTTAATAACAATACTTAACTTATTTATCAAAGAGGTCCTATCAATAAACTAACCTCTTTGATTAACTAAGCGAAGAATGACAATAATTTTGGTCAAATTTAATGAAATAAAAAAATCTTCAACAATCTTGTTTATAGCTGAATGAAATTGCTATCGATTACTGAGAACAAAAAAATCTTCTGTTAACCAAATATGTACGTCACTGTGTGCCTTTATTCATTGATTCGCGGTGCACAGCACTTGTGGACATCAGCGACATCTGTGGGCATTAAGCTCAAGCAGGAGGAAGTTGTGTCGCGAGCGAATCTTGCGGACGCGATGTCGCTATCTCGCTATGTAATGTGATGGAGTGTAGCGTCCTTCCATTAGATGCCGTAAAATAACACTTACTTACATTGTTTTGGACTAAAATATAAAAATATTGTATTATACAGATAATACAGACATTGCTTAATTTGCTCGTGTGTCACGAGTTTCGCGGTTGTTAACAGTGTGTTTTACCCAATGATATTTTATATTTAGATACGTTATGCTCATATGAAACGCATTCGAAAACCGTCGCCAATTACTGACAGTTGCTACGTTGCCATATTTCTACAGACAAAGACGGCAATTTATAGCGAACGCTATTGTTAGAAATAAATAAATAGTTGTTTCAAATTGCTTACCCGAATGACGCGGCGTGCCCGCTCATGGCTGCCATATAGCTACCCGTCTTTATCGCATCCATGCGATATCTAATTGTGTATCTCATGTTTCACAGGTAACAGTGACACCGCCGGTGCAAATTAAACAAAGTATGGCGATGTAAAACAAAACGTAAAAAATAATCACGGTACTTACGAATGAAATGAGACATCCTTTCTTTCTTTTATAGTTACAGTATAATTTCGGCAGCCTCGAAAAACACAAGATGGCATTTTTTATGAAATATATTTGTCACTTTTCGGTAATAAAACTTTATTGTCTTTGAGGCGTGCGTGTCAGCGGCCGCGGCGCGACTGAGCGGTAGTAAGGCAATTTGCCTTCCTGATGGAGGAACACTTTTGCGCCCATATGACGTATCTTAATATAAAATATCATTGGTTTTACCACGTTTTTATTGTTTTGCTCGCTTTTCTTTCGTCTGTTTAGTTACAAACCTTTTCAATGATGCTACAGACATTAACGCTGCAACGATTATTATTAATACGAAACTATGTTTATTAATAAAAATTCAGGATAACAATCATTTTAAGCTTAACGCCTTAAGAGGATTGTGAACCTGTATTTTTCCATGCAAAATACTATAACGTTTTTGTCCCCTTATCACATTCAGCTCCGACGTCGATAGTCGGGTATACTGTTTGTTCCACGTTCGTAGCAGATTTTCGCTACATAGCGGTAAAATGCTGCTACAGGCTACAGCGTAGCACTCGTAGCAGTGGCTGGCGGTGAATGGGCTAAACCCGGTTCGATTTTTTCAATTTTTGAATATGTTGTAGATATTATGAAAAACTAGGTCTGTACGTTTTCCTTTCTAAGAAAATATTTCTTGGAAGTAATACATTCTCTTAACCGTTTGCCCTGAAATTTGGTGCAGCCGGAGCCCGGAGACAACGAAAAGTAATCTGAGCAGTTTCCGAGATATTAGCAATAAACAATTACCTGTCAGTCGTGGGGAAGACTATTCTTTTATCGGAGGTAACGAACGCTTAGATAGTAACTTAATTAGTGACCAAGTAAAAGACTTCACAGACACCGACAGAAGCGGTTTGTGGGCATTAGCAACAGTAAAGTAAGTTGAGCACATTTCCATTATACGTCACGTTATCGAATTACCGTTCGAAAACCATCCACAGAACAGGAAATTAATTTCGAGTTAAATCAAGGTAAATTACCTGCCGAAGCCAGACGCTTTAACATGCAAACTATTTACATCAAGGTGCCTAGTTTAGGTGGCCGCAAGCTTTCAGAGTTGTTAACTCCTTGTGTGCGGTGACCTAAATTGGGTTTCAAGAAGTAGCACATTGTGAATTTACAGCCGTATATAAGAAATTATAAACAAAATACTTTTAGATACCTGTAATCAATGTAACGCACCATGATTTTTATCACTAAGTCTGAGAGGCAATAAATAAAATGTTAAATAATAAAACGCTTTCAATTATTTATTGTCGTGTAGCAACAATTTAATTAAAAAAAGCGGCCAAGTGCGAGTCGGACTCGCCCATGAAGGGTTTCGTGAAAGGTAAATTGTGGATTACAATTTGACGTATTAAAAAAAAAACTACTTACTAGATCACGTTCAAACCAATTTTCGGTGGAAGTTTGGATGGTAATGTACATCATATTTTTTTTTAGTTTTATCATTCTCGGGGGGACACACATTTTACCACTTTGGAAGTGTCTCTCGCGCAAACTATTCAGTTTAGAAAAAAATGATATTAGAAACCTCAATATCATTTTTGAAGAACTATCCATAGATAACCAAAAGGTATGGGTTTGATGAAAAAAAATATTTTGAGTTTCAGTTCTAAGTATGGGGAACCCCCAAAATTTATCGTATTTTTTCTATTTTTGTGTGAAAATCTTAATGCGGTTCACATAATACATCTACTTACCAAGTTTTAACAGTATAGTTCTTATAGTTTCGGAAAAAAGAGGCTGTGACATACGGACGGACAGACAGACAGACAGACATGACGAATCCATCAGGGTTCCGTTTTTTTCCATTTGGCTACGGAACCCTAAAAAGAGTTTATTAACAGAAAAGAGATGAAGTGATGAAGAACTGAGGCACTGAGATGAAGGGCGTGGAACAAAGTGAAACGGTTGAGGCGCGTAGAGAATGCGAAGCATGAGGTGGAACTGTAGAGGAGATGAGTCACAGCGGTTAGTAAGACCGGATGGCATGTAAATGGAGGGAGGGGGGTGACTCACACCCGGCAGGAAGGTAGAGATGGAGGAGGCTGGGTAACTAAGCAAAACATTATTAACATCAAAACTAAAGGATTTGCTTCTCGATAACTAGCCAGCGTCAATAGAATAAAAGGACAATATGTACCTAGGTATTGCAAAAACAGCTGACGCTTGCGGTCGTCGGGAAGCGAACACCTACATACTCACAGATTATAAGATATATCTAAAGTACATACCCACCTATGAATACCGCTGTGTCTATCTATGTATAGCTAAACATAATATTTAAGTTTATAAGTCGATTAGATATTAGGATAAGTTAAGTAGTGTAAAACTGAGCGCGTATCGCCGATAAACGTAACAGTTTGGCGAGTAATATTAGATATGCTAACTGTAGTCTTTATTATATTAAATAAATTTAAAAAAAAAAACTTCCGGCGCAGACGAGGTTTGGGCTTCCAGGTCAATTTATAGCCAAACTTTGCCTCAGTGCTACGCATAGGCAAATTTAGACTGCTCACTTCTTAGAGCTGCAGAATGAGTGACGATTTAGATGGTCACGTTTTAGATAACAAGATAAAAGATGTTTATTGAGTAAGTAGGCCGCACGCGCACTTTTACACGACAAAATCTACCAGCGCTTCCTCAGAGACCACTGTACCACTAGAGTGTATCACAGTTTAGCTAGTTCACTTCTTGGATCGTAGATAGGAATGACCATTAATTCAGCGCCTCTATTCTAGGCGGTAAAAACGATATCGTAGTTTGCCTGTTATGGTATTGTTATGACGTCAGCCGCCATTACTGTCAAGAAAATAAGAGCTATCAAAACGTTGACAATTCGATAACAGATCTAATGCGATATTGTTTTTACCGTCTTGAATAGAGCCGCAGGAAGTATGCGCTTTTATGTTGTCGCTCTTTTGTATGCGGTGCCGGGATGATGATTGCAAATATCTTTGTTTTTTATCAATAGAAATCTTTTTAAGAGGATTTCTTAATTTTGTGTGAAAAGAATTTGTAGATCAAACCCTCGATAGAAAACTCAAGCCACACACAGCTAGGAAGAGAAGTAAGACAGTGTCAGAAGTTGAAGTATAGTGTCAAAATATACAAAATATAAAATTATTGTTAAGTGGCTGAATAATTAGATAAATTGTTTCACGCCACCACATAATGCTCTAGAAATCCCTAAAAAGCGGGGCCAATGCCTTTGGAAAAGTAAATAAATACCGCTATATATGTTCTGAAAAAGTGGAGCATAGGATGTTCGGTTCAGTGAATGCCGCTTTATTATATGCTTTAAAAGTAACGCATGATAGCCGTGTCAAGGCGGCCTGACAGACTTGGGACTGCAGGTAAACCGACATTCTGTGGGACCCTAGCGTACACCTTAATTTAATTCTACCCACATCGCACATGACATTCAATACCGTATTAACTCAAAAATAAATTGTAGCGCATAACTATTTGTAGTAGTTTGAAATTAGAATAAATTTTTCAACACCGTCACATTTCGAGTTAAGACGGTATTGATTGTCATGTGGTCATGTTTATTGTAAAGCTTCAAACAGCCAGTATCATTTTACTAATATTAGATACTGTACTGTAAAATTACAATTTTTGGAGGAACGTACCTACTCAATGTTTGATTGAATCTCTCTAGCACAATATAAATAACAACATGAATGACGACATAATAGAAGACTGAAATCAGAAGAACATTAACAAGTTCTACTGGACGACTGGACGTACACGCTGGAAACAGCTAGACTTATAATAAAGGTGAGAGGAAAAGGTGTATTTCAGGGTACCTAAGGGAAAAAATAAATGTCTGCAGATAATGCAAAAATATGTATACATGGACTTTATTAGAATAGTAATATTTTGCCTTGTATGATAATCACTAATTAATATTAAGTACATTTATTTAGAAAATACACCTTAAAACGTGAAACAATTACAAATATCCATTAAACGGGGTAACAGACAATAGGCCACCATTTTTTTAAATTGCCGTTGACATATACCTACAATATTTTATTTTATAAATTTATTTGCGTAAAATATATTTTCTCAGGCCGAGTAGGTAAATTTCAAGATAGCTGGGCCAATCCACGGAACTTATATCAAAATCAAATAAGGTGCGGTCCCTTTCGTCCATATCCCTGAAGAGTCGTCTCATGTTGTAAGTTATAAATGTGTTCTCGTGAAGACCGAAGTATGCAATAACTGATTTTGTACGTAAAACTTTTTTATGTGTCCTTAAAGCCCTGAAACATTAGAAGAGATAATTAAACATTCGAATAACAAAAGTAAACCCATATGTTTTTTTAAATAATTATAATACGAGTAATCCAATTCAATTGCAGTGAATTGATACACACTGTAACAAGCACATTTAGAGTGCACCGAGCGTCCAGTGGCGACACATTATTTATTGTGTTTTCTATACTAAAGTATTGTCTCAAAATCAAAGGACGGTTTTTTGTTGTACAATTTAAAGGGCATATGACATGGGCTTATGTAATAACAATTGAACTATGTGTGAGTAACTTAACGGAAAAAAGTATCCACCTTTTTCTGTTAAGTTAACTTAGGAAGGTTAAGGGTTATTAAACTTTGTCATATATGCATTATTGTGTATTTATTTGTACAAAAAATAAACCATTCTTTGTGTATTTATTATGTCTCTTTGTCTATTTATTTAATGTCATGTTGAAACTGCCATATATGAATTATCACATCGATTAAAGTAACAAGGTACTAAAGTGTACATATAAGTATATTTTTGAACTCGACTGTAAGTACATAAGTTAGAAAAACTCATTGGTACATGATGACCGCGGGGGTACGACCTAGCTACCTTGGAAAACTTAAAAAGTTACGTTATTAGGGATTCCGAGGGACACCCAAACTTAAGTATATACAGTAAAATTTCTACGAAGCTCACGTTATATATCTAGAATATAACCTGTTGTGTGTGTAATTGATTATTTACAAAAGCCTGACCTTAGCGTTACATCACTTTACACGAGCGAACGAGAAAGCGAATATTAAAATTAGTCCATCAGAGGGCCCTGCCATGCATTGCGCTAACTAGCGTTTCTATTCGTTTCGTTTTTAAACCAATCGCGTCACTGGTAGATCACTTGACTATTCGTATCACGTCATCTAACAGTGACGCGATTGTTTTAAAAACGAATCAAATAGAAACGTTAGTTAGCGTAATGTATCTTGGCAGGGCCCTCTGTTAGGCCTCACTCAGGGAGTTCAGGGACTAGCGACGCGTTGCGCGAGTCGTCGGGGGACGCAATATGCGGGCGAATCAAATATATGGCGATATATGACCTAAATTACACACATGCGGCGTAAGGGAAGGTGCGACATCTTGTATGAGCGGACGGTGCCGCTAGAAAACTTGCGCGTACAAAATGTCGCGTCTAACACCGCTTGCATGTAATTTGGACCTATGAGAGCTGGGTGGTGATTCTCTCAACAAGCGAAGGTGATCGTTCGCTCGAGTGAAGGTCCAAGCGGCGAGTTTAAGTAGTCCCGACAGAGCGAACAAAACACATTTTAGCGCGTGTATTCAATTTGGCAGCATGACTTCACCAATGTATAAGGCTACCTAATTGACAATGCACGCGCCAAAATGTGTTTTGTTCGGTCGGACGGGACTACTTAAACTCGCAGCTTTTATTCGCTCGCCCGTTCGACCGGCCGCCGTTTTTTCAGAGAATAACACACCTGAGAGCTGCGCCCGCGCAACGCGCCGCCGCCCCGCCCGAACGCATTTGCGAGCGAGCGAGCTCTAAGGGCGATCGCACTTAGATGGATAGAAAGACTGATACACCCAATTTTTTTTTCGGAGTTTAAAATCATCATTTTATACCTACAGATAATAATGATGAATTATAAGTTGGGGATCAATTATTCAAAGACTCAAGTACGGCTAGCATTTATCAATGATAGTAATAGCATGATTATTGTAAGTGATAGCAAAATACTGTACCTAGTTTCTCGACCTAGTAGCCATGCAAGGGCGTCAAGGAAGTAGGCAGGAACGACTTGCAAGAAAAACCACAAAATGTCATGCAACACTATGTTTTCAGTATATATAAGCATGCTGGTGCTGAACATTTTATCTGAAATGAGCAAAAGCAAAAAGAATTTAGTTGCTGTTTATGAAGTGCTAAAAAAGGATCGTGTACCTATCTCTTACTTATATGAAAACTCATAATTGAGTCTGAAGAAGTTGAATAAATTAAATTGGTGACCTAAGATCCTCTAACCCACTTACAAATGTTTTACTAAGTCTTATGTTCCAAAAATCGAAATTTGCAAACTAACTGCAAACTAATTTGCAACTAAACTTGGTTACATGCTCCATGCCTTAGAGTCCATTCACTATAGGTGGTCTATGACCACGTTAGGCTTTTTTTTGACGGACGGAACGTTTAGCCGTATCCGAGTATTCCTCTGAATGGTTTTGAATGACCATACATTTCAAAAATATGGGTGAAGCTTAATTCATACTGTTGAGTCACGACGGTGGCCGTGCTTGTGAAAAGCGGGCACTGAAAATAAAACTTGGTCAATCCTAAAAATATATGATTCTTGTGCATTAGTGTAACAAGCCTAACAAGACGTTAGATACATCAACTAAGATGTTAGTTGAATCACTAAAAAAATTGCGGGTGTTACCATCAGCTTTGGTTGTATAAATAATATTATAACTATTTTATTCATTTTTTGTCAGCTAAGAGAAAATCTCTCTTGGTTGGCTCTATTTTTTTTGAGCGGGCAGTTCGGGCCTCGTGCGAACACTCTGCGGCTTCGACGAACGTAGCTTATCACGTGTTTTTTTTTATTTTGAAAGAGCCGTTGGTAGAAAAGATTGCTTTGTCCTTTGCAGGTGGTTAAAAGGTTTCTCCGAAGACTTTTCTTTTTAATACTTAACTAACTAAACTTTTTAAGGATTGACATAATAAATAGAGATTAAAATTAAAATAATAATCCTTAAGGATAATTCGTAATAATTCTTAAGAAAGACCTTAATTCTCAAACATCTCAAGGGAAAATCCTCTTGCAACAAATAGGTATGCGTCTTTATAATAAATGTTTAAATATTTTAAAAAGTATTTACCGCAGTGTTTTCTAGATAAAGAAGCAAAAGAACACAGAACTTCTTTTAAATTTATAGGATTTTGCAGTCCGCTACAGCAGTTGAATACTTTTACCTTCTTCAAACTGTAAAAAAAACACCGTTTCATTAATTTTGTTACCACAAACACACCAATTGCATCACTTTTCAAGGCAGGACAAGATACACGAAGAAATGACTCCAAACTGCAATTTTGGAAGCAGTACCGGTCCTGTGATTTAACATTGAAAGCAGTAGGTATCAAAAACTGAATTCTTGTTTAGTTACAAACTATCATAGCGATTGAGTTTATTATTAAATGACTTACTGACCACACCGCTACTTAAAAAATACGTGCCGTAAATGTCAAGGTTAAGTCGTGACGTTTACGGCACGTTACTGCGATTCCGTACCGTCTGCGTATTTTGAGCAGCGGTGTGGAGGGTATGCGATAAAAATGGTGCGGATACGATGCGGCACTGCGATTCCGTACCGTCAGCGTATTTTAAGCAGCGGTGTGTTTGAACCTTTAATCGTCATTAACTAACTCTGAAAGCAGCCATTATACATATATATATATATATATATATATATATATATATATATATTGATACAATTACTTTTGTTTGTCAGCATCCCAGGCAGATGCTATCAGAAGGTTCGCCACGTGGTCCACGGGCACCATGTCGACGACTAGTGTAGAAGAGCCATGGATGCAGCGCAGCGCACCTTCGGAAATAGCTATGGCCAAATGGTTCATGCTATTCAAAGTCACCGTCCATCCTGGCATGGGATGTTTGATCGGGGACATAACTGTTAAAAAACGAATTTTCAATGCACGATAAGTAAATGTAGTAGGTACTTTCAATCCATGAAGACCCGCCCCTCTACTCAATTTCACGTAGATAAATTAATGTGAAATGTCAAATTAAATGGTGGGACGAGTCTTCACTATTACTAGTAATGCAAAAACTTCATGTTTTTCTTCTAAATAGGTACTAATGGTGTATCACTTACTGATGGGAGGACGAACAATAACGGCTGGTATTCCAATGAGTCCGTTAGAGACAACATTTTCTGCGAGGGATTTTGAGTAAGTGTATTTGTTGGGTCTCCCCTCTGAGAAATAAAATAAAACCGGCTAATTCTTGAATGCCCTTTAGTTTTCAATTTGTTTTTATTTTTATGTCATTATTTGTTGTAATATGTATTTACATTGTGGTAATTTCAAGCTGCTGTCAGACCGACACGGACGGCTAAACGGAGAGCGCAGGCTTAGTAATAGGGACTCGTTGGCACCCTTTGGGTACGGAACCCTAATAATGCAATATAATATAATACCTAAAACCTATGATGGAGTCGAAAGAAAACAACAGAACGTCTGCTGTTCCTTAACGGGTCTACGGAGTTTCGATGGTCGGGTTCGTTTGGTCTCCAATGTTTCAATAAACAAATGATGTCTAAGCAAAATATGTAATACTAGCTGTTGCCCGCGACTCCATTCACGTAGAAAAATAAAACATAGCCTATGTTACTCAGGTATAATGTAGCATTCTATCGGTGAAAGGATTTTTGAAATCGGTCCAGTAGTTTTTGAGTTTATTCGTTACAAACATACAAAAATACAAATCTTTCCTCTTTATAATATGAGTGTATAAAATAGCAAGATTTAAAAACCCGACTGCATGTTTTGATACTGTCGTCGATATATGTTAAAAACATTAAACACAAATCCGATTTGCTTAATGTTTTTTTAAGAATTTCATCGCCTTCAAGACGAATCTAATGACGTATCATCTATCAAAATCGGTTGACCCTAGTAACGAGGGGACTTAGGAGCGGTCATACATACACTTAGGAGCAAAACAATTGCATCACTTTGCATTTTTTCATGTCCACCCAATCTTTGTAAACCGGCTTTTCTTTGTGAAATATTTATATGAAATAATGTTTCGATAATTGGGTCAATCAACTTTTTTACCCACACATTTCTGTCTGTTGCCCACCGTTCAGATTTTAATAAATAGAATAAAATCTGGGGCCTTATTGTAAGTGAAATTATTTTTAAATTGTAATATCATTAACTCCTTTCATAAATCAAATTATAATGTATTGTTTAAAAATGTATTTAATAAAAATGTGGTAACTCAGTTGACACAATTCACTATTTATCACACAAATTTGCGGACAGTAACAGTAGACACGTAATTACCCAATTTTCACACATTTTAGAAATTAAGATATGGGTAGGTATTTGACAAAGATAGATTGATAAACTAGTAAAATGACTACATCATTAAAAACGAAAATAAGCAGTGATATTATATTTACCTAAAAACAAACATGTTTGTTGAAATCCGGTAAAATAAAATTGTGGGTAAAAAAGTTGATTGACCCAATTTCCATGTTTGTTTACTTCTTGTTAGATTACAAGAAACATGAATTCATTTAAAAATTTCAGAAAGAAAAGTCGGTTTACAAAGATAATCGGTGTAAATCACAAAATGCAAAGTGATGCAATTGGTTTGCTCGTAAGTGTACATACCCTCCTTTTGCGCTTCGCCTTCGGGTAAATAGTAAGCAACGAAAGCTCGACATAAAAATATTTAATTTGAGACTTCAAAAAAAGTTCAGTTATATTATAATTGTAAGACTATTTAATAATTGCTGTATAATTTAACATTTAAATACCCTGAAAAGTAAATGTAACCGTTCACAGAATTCAACTTGTCTGACCCATTATATTAGGAAAGCAATAAATGAGTACGAGATGCGATTTTGCATGCAGCATTAAAACATTTTAACTAGAAGAAAAAAAACTTTATAACTTTTTGGAAAAATATACTTACCGATAAATTGTTTTGTATTATTTTGATTTATGGGTTTATCGAGTTCTTTGTAAATGTCGATTATCGCTTCAAGAGACGTAACGGGCGGATACACTCTTTCATCAATTAGATCCCTGTTGCAGTTGCTATAGGCCGTTGATACATACACAAACACCTACGAGAAGAAAATCAACAATAATATTTTTTGCCTAAAGCATTTGCACAACCAAAAAACCGGACAAAAGCATGTCGGACCATGCTCAGCGTCGGGTTCCAACACCGTTACTACCGACACAAAAAACTATCTCGAAAAACAACGAATTTGGTGTTGATTTTTAGCAGGTATACTGCCTACCTAATCAATTTTGGCTACTAAGTCGTGATCGATTTTCTATTAAATGGGTCATACACATTCGCAAAAACAAAAGTCGTCTCTCCTGTGGTCAATAGTTAAAGGCTTGTGTGCATATAAGTAATGTTTTCATTTGATAGGACTAAAGTAGACGTGACGCCGTTTATGCGGATGTGGGTTCAGCCAGCAAATTAGGCCTTGAAAACGTTAACTACGGGAATGTCCACAGGAAAGACGTTACCTACCTAATTATTTTTTCCTGTTTTTTAGTATTCACAGGACCCGCGACTCCTAGCGAGGACGACAATTCTCGAGTTCAATATTTCTTAAAAAATCATTATGTACATTTTACTATCAATTTTTATATTTAGGGGACCGTGTGGAATATATTGAGTTCCAAAAGTGGCAGTAAGTACCAAATAACTTTAAATTGAAATTTATTTAGCTAATCTCTATGAATTTTGGGGGTAGTTCTTTTGTTTGTACCATGATTGTACTACGGAGCAATACACTGAACAAGTGATCATGGCCCGACAGCTCCTGGCTGTTTATTTACGAGGATATACTAAACCACTGCTGGGACGTATCATAATATATAAAGTTCAAAATACATAATGGGTCATAAGTCATAACATAATACATAATGGTCATAATATAATAATGGTTTTCTTTTTCTGCTTTTTCAACTTTACATAATTATGAATAGGGATCGGAAAGTAAGTAAGTAGTAGGTATGGAGGCGGACTCAATTTAATTTTGCTAATAAATTTCCCGGGATTTCCCGGAATACCGGAAATTAGGATACATATACACATACGTATTTAAAGTATTTAAATAACACATTTTAGTTGTTTCTTTTTACAAAATATGTGGTTTGTTTAACTAACAGTGCCTACACTATTCTTTAACATCAAACTTAAATAAATTTGTTAAGTTACATATTATTCTTATGAAAACGAATGGTACTAATGTTAGTATTTTTGTTAAATCACCAAATTAAAACAAATATACATAGTCATACAAAATTGAACTGTTTACCAACGTGTAGGTATGCGAACAAAATTGCTGAAAATAGTCATAACCTAAATATTTTGACAGTTATCACCTGATGTTTTATACAATCCCGGAATCCCGGAACTTAAATAATTAAAATAATATTTTTTAAGAATCCGTCTCCATACTGACTGAGCTTTTTCCGGAAATTTGCTAATTGTAGGTATAAAAGCATTCGAATTTCCGATCCCTAATTGTGAGATCCCACCAGTTTTACTTACGGGTCAGGCCGTAGTTTTTGCCACATTAAGTATAACCTAACTTTCCGCTACTTTTTTTGGGACTAATAATATTTATATGTACTTCTCAACCACAGCATTGTATTTCCTAAGAAATAGTAAACCGCGCCCACTGAAAATATTCAAATAAATTCATAAACTTGGAGAGTTATACGATATTTTTCTACAAAAAAAATGACGAAATTTTCATAAGAGACGCGAATCCGCTTCGGTAGGGGTCCACTTTGCGCCCCAGTAAAATTTATAAAATAAAAACATTTGGGTAGGTAATCTGTTTCATTTGACGTTATTTATTTATTTATTTATTTATTTCACATATACTTAGATCTAATCTTTACAGGTCAGCCCAATTTGATAGTGTAGCAAGTATTTAACACAGGTTAAAAATTAACATTACGAGCAGTAACATAATATGAAATAATAGTAACCTAGCCGCCTTTTAATAGTATTTTTGTGACGGTTGCGTAATGACAGGCATTACAACATGAGTGTGGTTTATGAAACGAGCCGCAAGGCTAGTCTCATAATAGATCACACGAGTGTTGTAATGCTAATTACGCAGAGTCTCGTACAATACTTTATCTACACACATATTATAAGTACTCTAAGATGGATTCAGAAGCCGAAAAGCAAATGACCAGCATTTCCTTACCCGTGGTAGTAGGTGACAGCGATGACAGCTGTAACGTAATTTTGAAATCATGTTATCGAATATGGTAAGGTAGACTTGACAGAAGCGCGTGGAGCTAACCCCATGTGCTTCTGTTTAGTCCATTTGAGAAAATTCTCTTTTACCGAACAATTGTCTTCGCGTGTGATATCCATGGACTTATTTCTGTAATAAGTCCATGGGAGTGTCTATAAATAACTCGACATTGGCGAAATACACCTTAACAGGAGTGAAAGCCATTAATTAAGAATAAAAAAATAAAAAATATTGTAAGGTAATGAGTGAGATCCAAATTTGGAACAACTTCCAAAATTAACAGCTGTCATCGCTGTCACCTACTACGACAGGTAATGCTAGTCATTGCCTACGGGTTTTGAACGCATAATAGAGGACTTATGATATAAGTGTATACTCGAAAATCTAATTTAAGACCAAAATCCTAACCTCAACCGGCGCACATTCGCTGTGATTACTGCATTTTGGTTTAATTGTAGGTATTTTTATCAATAAAACTTACCCTAATATATCTGGTTACACGAGTTTTCATTCATGTTTTTATGAAATAATGTTAAAATAACGAAATAATCAACATGGGAACTGTCAGATTTTGGTCTTTAATTAGATTTTCGAGTATAGATAAAAATCGTTGTGTTTCCTACAAAAAAAAATCTACACATAAAAAAAATGGACAAAGCCATTTCTTTGCACTATTTTTATTGCGCAACTTACATCTGCCTAGTTTGTGGAGTTAAACATTAGCAGTTCCTATTTGAATCTGAAACTTTCTTTAAAGTCAATAAGATGCTAGCGGCCATATTTTTGTCAGTCTGATGTTAACTTTGCTCAAAGTGGAACATGTCATATATTTCGCGGAGTGCATTTTTTGAGATTTCAAGGTAAGTTTTAAATTAATATCTGTTATTGTCATTGCGCACTATTTTTTAAAGTGTGTGTAACCTTTCAAAGCTAAATTGATATGAAAATAGAGCTTATTTATCGAGTTATTTTGGATTTTCTTTGCCCCACGATTGCACAAAAATGTCATTATGCCACTTCGCGATACCAGTGGCGTAGAATTAGCGCCGTTTTTTGCAGTACCAAATAAAGGAGCATGCATACATTATATATTGTATTTGCGGTTACCGGGTGTTTTCTTTTGCTTTTGACATGGTTTAAAAGGCACTAATATAATAAATTAACAGAAGTGTTTGGGGTTTATTAAGAAGAGGAAGATTTATTCGATTTATGTTGAGTGATCTCAGAGTCTGTGATTTCTGCAGTGATATTTCTTTTTACCATATCAAACCAAAATCGTGTTTTTTGTTTTGTACCTACCTACCTACCCAACTATGAAGCAAATCCTGAGGCTTACTAGTACTGTTAGGTAATTCCACTATTTTAGTATGGAGTATCGCATTTCTTAAATATTAAGAAATGGGTAGGTAGGTAGGTACAAAACAAAAAACACGGTTTTGGTTTGATATGGCATAAAAAAATTATCACTGCAGAAATCACAGACTCTGAGATCACTCAACATAAATCGAATAAATCTTCTTCCTCTTCTTAATAAACCCCAAACACTTCTGTTAATTTCAATTATAAGGAAAGTAGAAAAGACACAGAGTTGGGAAATATCATACATTATTTAATGTGTGATATTTCCCAACTCTGTGTCTTTTTCTACTTTCCTTACAATTGAAATATAAAGAAGTGTTTAACTCGGAAAAAATCCATTCCAGCAACGAACTATTGACGCTCGAACTGAAAAGGGTTGAATAATGACTGGCCTCCTAGAAATTGCCTATTTGGTGCCTAATATGTAGGTATTACCGGAAAAAGGAAATCCTGACCCACAATAGAAAAAAAAAAAATTGTTTTACACTTCTAACGATTTAATTTGATTTGAGAAAGAAATACCTTAACTATTTTGCGTTACCGTTTTGTGGCAAAATCTACGGCCTGACCCAACCTTGTAGTTGGCCTGATATAACTGATAAGAATTACCCTCAGTTGTTGCATCCCTTTGCAGAGTTGTACCAACTCTGCCGTCCCTTTGGTATTAAGTTCTATGGCATCCGTAAGTGTGGTATCCATCTCGATAGTTGCTGCTGAGTGAAATACTACTTGAACCTGTTTCAATAAAACATACTCATATGCTGGTGGGCATTATTTCTTACTGTAACTACATACTTTTAATAAAATAAAACTATATACCTCCTGGTTTAAAATTGCAATATCTTTTTCGCTAATTCCCAACTTCGTTTCTCCAAGGTTTCCATATATAGGAATGATGTGGTTTAGTGCGCTAGGGTTACTTTGTTTGACTTCATCGAAAACCTGCAATACGATCCCTTAATTAATTTGAGAAATCTCACAAAACGCTGACGAATGAAAATACAATAAATAAGTACCTACCTATTCAAAGTGACCAAAGCGGCGAATACTTACAGCCTATACGTATGTACTATCGCGATCGTTAATTTGTGACCCATTTCAAGAAAAATTGTCTTGAAGTCGTCAATGTCATTAGAGATGCCAAATCATTTGTAACTTATAGGAGACTCAACCTTATTGCTGTAGAATTTCAGAATCACTTTGAACCTAAGGAGGGTCCCAAATTTAAGTTCGTGACTGTACCTACTATAAATTAGTACTGTATTACTAGATAGTCAGATTACGTCTCTTTTAAGGATAACAGATACACGACTTCTATGCAAACGGACTCGCGGCCGAAAGATAGTTAACAATAATTGAATGAACTTAGCTACAGTAGGCGTAGACGCGGTGCCTGAATGTCCGTCAGTCCGTACGTATGTCAAGACCCCAGGAAAGTCGGAAATTCGCAGTGCGGTGAAGCTGCTGGCGAACAGTTAGTTTGGAATAGATATAGAATTTTGTGGCCCGCACAACGCCTCGTCATTATAAATTAGAAATTAATTAATATAATGAATTTAATTATTTACGCAGGGAAACAGAGTAATCAAAAAAATAAATTACTTATTGTTTTGAAAAATTTAGGTGATGAGTGTGTGGGGAACACTTTATTTCAAAAACACCTAAAAACAAAACCTCGAAAAACTACATTTAATACACCTACACAATTTAAAAAAGTTTCTCAAACATACATATATACACTCACGCTTTTATTCCTAAAGTGGGGTAGGCGGAGCTACAGAATTAACAATAAGTCTAAAAATTTGTTCTTAATTCTGTAACCACATTTTGCACAATCAGGCTTAGATGTTTTTACCACTATTGGTCAAACTATCGGAAGATAATCTTTATATACCACTTAATATTATTAATTGACTCTATTACACTATCTAAAATTTGAATAAACCATACCGGAGACTTCAATAACTCTGTAATCCTCTCTAGAATACTCTTGCCTTTTTTCGGTTTCATTAACAGGAACGCTTGTTTTAATGAGCAGGTGGCCAGTAGTCTTCCTAACAACATCTGAAAAAAATACACGATATCAATGTTTATTTATTTTTGTAGTAAACAAGCAAACATACTTTTCAAACTGTACCGTTCCTAGGAAACCGGAGCCTCCAGTTATGAACACTGACTTTCCAGAATAAAACTTTGTTATAGGAGTTGCAAATATTTTGTCTGACGGGCCCAATAACGGAGCTGGTTTCGATAAGACAGATTCCATCATAATATCTGGAAGGAAAGCGTTATACGAAATGATTATCAATAAACAATTATTTATTAGCCCTTACAAAATGTTGCTATCAAATTATTATACGTCACTTATATGATATGCCTCATATGGAACCTGACCAGGAATAATTTACATTACACAGAGCTCAACATTATTAGTTTTTAGTCGATCAAAACACAAAGTAATCGTGTCAATTTTAATGATAGTACGAATGTACTGGAGACTGACTCTAGGGTATAGAAATATGTATTTTCGGGACTTTTGGGGTCCTAACAATTACAATACAAAAATGTGACTCTATTTATACTACGATTCTACTATGGTCATACATTGTTATCGCGGGGGCAAAAACGATTTGACAGTAGTGAAAGATTATGACAAATAGGCAATAACAGAAGTGACACGCGTATCGAGAAACGTTTATACCTATGAGTTCAAAATGCATTTTCTTTCAATTATCTTACCTCCGTACTTGACTTGATTAGTCGTACATATTTAAAAATATTAGCTACCTACGCAATCCTTACGTCAACCTCTTCAGTCACTTTTCCTGCTACTTTAGACATTTCTCAGTCTTGATTCATTTGATTTGTACAAAAACATGCAAAAATATATCTTAATTAAATTTGAGTGCAAATGGAAAACAAATATTTAAAAAATTAAAACTAGTTTTGAAGAAAAATACTTGATTTGACATAATAAAAAACGATATTATTAAAAGTTGACACGTTGATTTAAAAAAGCGTTTGCTCAGTGTAAGACAAGTTTGATTGACCGTTTCCAACGAAAACTTCGTGCTAGATATGAAGAACTTCTTAGAGGCTTAGAATGTATAGGCAGAATATTCCGTTTATACTAAACAGACATTCTGTTATATGTGTTCTTTAATAGTTTTTTTTTGCCCCCGCTATAACGACGTATGACTATGGTTCTGCTGGGTTAAACCATATTGTCTGTGACATGTTATCGTACTGTCAATGTTACGATAGCGATTATTTACAGTGCAACCATTTTCTTAATAGCGATCGGCAATCTTCGTTTTTCTATGACACACGAGTGACAAATATACTGTTAGTTGCGAGTGCAAGCGTGATAGCGATAGCCAGCCGGAAGATATAAAGGGCCGAGTTCACCAACAATTAAACGGACGTTTAAGTCTTAATCAGCTGTTAATCAATACATTTGACCCCCGTTAAACCGCTAACCGTCCGTTTAATTGTTGGTGAACTTGGCCCTAAGAAGCTGGGAATACGGTACCGAGTTGCAAACAATACGATAACAAGTCAAAGGCTCTTTGGTTTTACCACTCCTTCTGGTGAATTTTGTCAAAGATCTAACCTAGGTGTGGTATTGCGAAAATTCAAATATGACATATAACTAATAAAAACAAGATCTCGTCTTCCAGAATTTAAAAATCAGCTTCACTTCTGATACCCTTTTTCCTCGTGGCCAAACTTATTTGCCAAACTGGTTTGGCCACGAGGAATTAAATTTCCTTATGACCCAACTGTGGATTATTTCACGTGTTTTAATCAAATTTCTACACCCTCTATTTTGAACCTTTGATAGGTAAAATAAAACAGACATTTAGTGAATATAAAAGCAGACGATACAACACGAATTATCTGACGTGCATATAAGGAACGATATTGATGAACGTAGAACATGCAAATTATTAAGTCTAAAAGTAGGTAGTAAACTACTCACTTTTTATTGTACGTTACTTAAATTTAATTAAAATTGAGTCAATTAGCAATTAACATAAATATTCACATTGAGAATAAAATTTATATTACACACTAAAGGGTCTGGTACACTATCAACTTTTTACAGCAATGTGTGCGGCAACTATTGCTGTCTTACTCTTGTTTTGTATGTTAGAGCAAGTTGCTTGTAGTTGCCGGCCACACATATTGCTGTGAAAATGTTGCTCGTCTAACCGGCCCTTAAAGTCATGGTACCAATGATCGACCCTTTTAGCTAAAGGCACCCAATGATGGACACTTAACTCTTCATTCAAAGATTGAAATTGTATGTTGTAAAACAAATGAATAACCCTTATCTTCTGTAAAATAAGAATCAAGTGTCCGACATTAGTCCTTGTCCGTTACTGGTTTCATTACCTTAGGGCAAACCAATTTGCAACGTACGAGGGGCGGCTGATAAGTAATCTCCTTGGTCAGAAATATATACAAAAATAATGCTGGCTGGTATGGATTTATATTCGTTTGTTATTCTATTTTCAAAATGTATTACATTCATTTGTTTATTGCATCACGTTTATTTGTCTCCTACAATTGTTTCAAACATGTCGGTAGAAAAAGTGAAAATGGATAAAATCGAGCAGCGTGCGGTGATTAAGTTTTTGACTAAAGAAGGGAATACGCCTTCGGAGATCAGACAGCGTATGTTACGTGTGTTTGGCAGTTTGTGTTCTTCCGAATTTGTTATAAAGTTTTGGTCAAAGCAGTTTAAGTTAGGTCGTGAGAGTCTGGAAGATGATCCTCGTAGCGGAAGACCAGTTTCGGCCGTCACCGATGAAAATGTAGCCAGGGTGAAAAAAATTATATTAGAGGACCGACGAGTGAAGCAGTGGGAGATAGCTAGAGATGTGGGCGTCAGTAAAGAGCGAGTCAATGAAATAATTCATGAGCATTTGAACATGTCCAAGGTTAGTGCACGTTGGGTCCCCAGAATGTTGACTGCATTTGACATGGAGAGGCGTGTCAAATGTTGCGAAGAGTTTTTGGAGATGAGTCGAGGGAAAGAGGAAGAAATAATTTCTAGAATTGTAACATGTGATGAGACTTGGATTCGACAATGGGACCCGGAAAGTAAGCAAGAGTCGTTACAGTGGAAATTTAAGGATGAGAAGCCGCCTCGGAAATTCAAGGTCTGTCCATCGGCAGGTAAACTTATGGCTACAATCTTTTGGGACACAGAAGGGATTTTGCTCATAGATTATTTACCGAAGAAAACTACAATGAATGCTGATTATTACTCAAACTTACTATACCAACTAAGAGAGACAATAAAAGAAAAACGGCGAGGTAAACTAAACAAAGGTATTCTGATTTTGCACGATAACGCACCAGTGCATACCGCCCGCACAACGAAGCTAGCAATTAAAGACAATGGCTTCGAAACCATTGACCACCCCCCTTATAGTCCAGATTTAGCCCCCTGTGACTATTTTCTGTTTAGACTTCTCAAGAAAGACCTCAGGGGACGAAGGTTTATGACCGATGACGAAATGAAGGCTGCGGTTACTGACTTTTTTGACGACAAACCGAAAGATTTTTTTTTTAATGGTTTAAATTCAATATTTGAAAAATTTAATAAGTGCATTTTACTAGCAGGGGACTATATAGAAAAATAAAAAAAAATTAGCCACGACAGTCTTTTGTTTCATTGTTAGGTAGATTACTTTTCAGCCGCCCCTCGTACCGGAACTAAAGATTTTATTAATCACCTTAATGTTCTTCGAAAAACAAATCTTACTTACACTTGTCTTGAAAATTTTAGGTATTATGACTTAGTTATGTGTCGAACAATTTATAAACTGCGTACAACACATCACATTCTGTTACTTACGGCATGTAAAATTAAACATAGTGTTTGCTCCTGGTATTGTCGCAACACTCGCAACACATAGTCGATTTTTTAACTAAAAAAAAATGGGGGGAGTAATAAAGAAAAAACAAGCCAAATTGTGTTCTTCTTATTTATTATATTTATTATATTACTTCACCTTGAAATATTTGTTTAGTATAACATTCAGTTGGTATAACATTCAGTTGTATGATAAACGAAACGTAGGTATAGGTAACGATTGAATAATTAATTTCGCAATACATAAATATATATATATATATAGGGTTGCAATCCGTTCCTTAATAGAAAATGTTGTTCTATTTTAAAAGACGCAACCTAAAAAATATACTAGAGCTGGCTATTGTTATGTAATTAGGGCTATTTGACCGGAGCACGTGGATGCCATAGTCTCTGCATACCCCATTGGGAGACAGACGTGAAACTATGTATGGTCCATTCCAATAGACTTGTCTTATTTAGTAAACACTTTTATAACCTCAAAGTGCTCCCTTTTCGCCTAAAATATCAATTTTGTCGTAAAAAAACTATCCATGATGTAAAACCAGGAAAATGGTTTGCAAAATGTGGTCTCTAGTTGCTTTATTCAGCTGAAAACGGGCATTTTAACCAAAAAATATGCATTTAGAGGTTATAAAAGTATTTACTAAGTTAGGCAAGTCTATGGGAATGGACCATAATATGTATATTTATATTGATGCCATTTATATGAAAATTAGTTTGCTCGTGCGACGTGATTGTGTATGAAATACAAACATAAACACAAACAGTTTATTCGTTAAACAACTGTCGGAGCGCATCGTGTAGTAAAAAAGATTTATAGGCATTGACATTTCATCCCGTGTAATTAATGGCCTTTATATTATAAGCGTACATTGTTGTGACGTATGATTTTATACTTATTCGGATTTAAACTTCCTGTTGGCCATTATAGGAGTAATAAACACAAAATATTGTATTTACCAAAAGGTACAGTTACTATAAAACATTTCGGATGTAGGTATGGACCAATTCATAAGGTTGTCAGAAATATTAGAACTAAAGTGTTAAAGTGTTAAAGTTAAAGGCTGGGATATTTTTTCTCTGTCCGTCTGTTCGTTTGACTGTCTTCTGCAGCTAAAGCAATCGAGCTGTGAATATTTGTGGTATTTAGTGGTCCAAACAAAGCGTTATTCACATCATTAAACATATAAATAACAATTTATTTATTTAATTCGGGAACGAAAAAATTCGACTTATATGATTTGAAAGCTCTCAAGTTACATAGGTAATTAATATTCGTTTAGGATATTTAAAATTAATGTTTTTAGATATTTCGCCAATTAACATGAAAAGCAAAAAAACACACCCGGTCTAGACAAGATGCATACTAAGTTAGCAATTTTAGAAAATCGAAAAAATGCATAAGATTGAAAACGTCTGATGATAAAAAAATCAAATATGACATAGACTAGGTTATAATAGGAACTAATTTATACATAAGAGGAAAAATAACTATCACTCAAAGAAAGTTACGTTATCGCATTAGTGTTTCACCGTCAGACCTTAGATACCATAGAATAAGAGTTAAAAATTACTATAACGTCAATAATAAGGTTTTTTTCTTCCCCGTGTTGTGTTAAGGCTACGCTTTAGATTCTAAAAGTTTAGAAGCATTTTAGAAGGGCTAAAACTCAGTATTGTATTATCTAGCCGTGATTAGAAAGGGATTAGAGGTGACAGTTTAACCATATACTTACGTCATAGTGCATATGAATTGACAGCTATTCCAATCCCAAACTAATCGCGGTTTCATAATACAATAGAGGCCCTAAGCTGACATCTCACAAGCGACATCTACTTTATGTACTGTACAGCCTCCAAACCAAGCTTTTATACGCCAGCGCCATCTGTGAATCGTTATAGTAACTTGCTTCTACTTGCTTCTATGGCAACTCCTAAAACCGAGTTTCTTTCAAATGCGCTGCATGTAAAAAGTTTGCATTAGAGCCGCAAGATGGCCTGGTAAGTATTATTTTGAGTGCTTGTAGTGCTTATATGCCATTAGCCTATTAGAAGTGTTTTAAATATATTTTAATTATTGTTTTGTTACTTAATAGGTATTATTTGTTTTAACTGACGGCAAATACATATAGTAATACTAATAATATTTGTATTACTCGTATGATACTGTTTATATATTTTTTATAATATTTTGCAATAGAGAGAAGAGGTAAGAGGTTTTCGATGCGTGTATTTTCTGTTAGCAAAACCATTGTTTGTTAAGTTGAACAATGCATTTCTCGGGTAAAGTTTTTTTTTAAATTATGTTGGTTAAACTACTTTTACTCATCAAAGAGCTTGAGGAAAAGTGGAACTGATGATAAAGGACCAGGAAAACTCCTCAACAATAAATTTTATATTGAACATGGCTATTTTAGCTTTATATGTATTAATTTTCTATATTCAAATAATTATGTGGGTTCCTCCTTATATACAGGATGTGTGACGTAAATATTACGGCATAATCCCCCTTCATACATAGCGAAAATATATTTTAATCTTCAAAAAGGGGGAATTACTCAATTCGAATGTTTTTTTTTTGTATGTTTGTTACATTATTATATATGTTTGTATTAGGGTATACTCCCTAAGGTCCCATTGTCACCAAGACAGTATCTGATGAGGCCTTCCATGAGGAATTGAGGGATCCCCTTAAACTTTATAGGAAAACACATAGCAAATTTGATATTTTCAGTAACCAGTTCAGCATTTGTAGTGGAACTGATGATGAAGACCACAGATGGGCACCGGAACTCCACAATGGTGCCTGTTTCGAGGGCGGCGACACGATATCTCTATTAATATAGTTGAGCGACTAAAAAAATTGTAAATATATAGGTACATGATGACTTTCCCACGGCATTGCTTGCGGTAAGCATGAATTATCCTATAGCTTCTTATTAATTGAAAAGTGGGACTACATAACAACATATTATGATCACTAAAAATTATAAAATAACAATTGAGTGTTTTATAAAACAAAAAACACCTGCTTTTCAAATATGTCAGTCAAACTGAGTCGGCGTCCTACAATATATTTAACCAAAAGCCGATTTCAGTTTGACTGAACTACTTATTTGAAAGTAAGTTATTTTTTGCGTTTATGAAGGCAATTTTTTGTTTTTAAAACATTTATTTTTTATTATCATTAAGATATTCTAGGAGTTGTAAATGAAGATGAAGATAGATTTATTTACCATAAGTACATAATACAAAAATAGAATAGTCTAATGATACTCGGTAAGAGCTCTACCTTGGGGTTGGGGTGCACCTTTGGCTCCCACATGGTTAAAAATACCTATACTTTATTTTCTAATTAAATCTTCAATATTAACATACTATATAATAACTATATAATAATATTAACATACAACACAACAACTGCAAAATATTAACAGTTTTTTTATTTAAAGCCATACTTTTTAAGTTGCTCAAGCTTTACCTGGTTAGATTTAACAACTTTTTTACTCATTTTCAAACTAGCCTAGGTGAGTCAAACTGAAGTCAGCGTCCCTCAATATTATGGAATCGGTTTATCGTTCTTTTAATACTTTTTTATAACCATGTAAAAATCACCTTGAAAACCGATGTTTAAAGTAAGAAAGTAAAACTAAACAAATAATGCGTTTAAAAACGTAACAGTTAAAAAGACCAATCTGTAATAGGTCTATTTATATCGATAGCTTATTAAGCCCTTCTTTCAGTGCACTTTTTAACCGACTTCAAAAAAAGGAGGAGGTTCTCAATTCGTCGGGATATTTTTTTTTTTTTTTTTTTTTTTTTATGTATGTTCCCCGATTACTCGAAGACCACTGGACCGATTTGAAAAATTTTTTCGTTGTTCGAATAGGTATACTTTCTAGTTGGTCCCATTGTCACCACGTCAGGATCTGATGATGGGATCATGGAGAAATCAAGAGAACTCCTCAAATATTATAGGCAGACCTATAGCGATTTTGGTATTTTTCACTGTAACTCATGCATTTGCTTTTGAAAAGTACTATATGGTGAAGTGGAACTGATGATGAAGACCACAGATGGCCACCGGAACTCCTTAACGGTACCTATTTCAAGGGTGGCGATAAAATATTTCGATAAAGGAAGTTGAGCGACTATGACGAAGCACATTTAGGTTTAAATATGACTATGACATTCCCGCGGCGTTGTCTGCGGCGAGCTTGAAATATTCTATAGTTTCTTATTAGTATTTAGAAGTGGAGCTACGTAACAGCATAAATAGGATCACTAAAAAGTATAAAATAAAATAAATGTTTAAAAAAACAAAAAAACCGCCTTCAAAAAGCAAAAAATAACTTCTTTAAAATGGTAGGTAAATAGGTCAGTCCAACTGAAGTCGGCGTCCAACAATATTTTAACCAAAAGCAGACTTCAGTTGGACTGACCTATTTACCTACCATTTTAAAGAAGTTATTTTTTGCTTTTTGAAGGCGGTTTTTTTGTTTTTTTAAACATTTATTTTATTAAAGTTTTTTTTTAATTTTGACAGTAAATTTGGTGTCATTATTTATTTATAAGAATATTCTGTCATTATGAATGTAGACTCGTTTTACTATCATTGAGGAATCATACCAAAAATTTGAATCAAAATGTAATTGAACCTTAATTCTCCCTTGCAATAATTGGGGTAAACCATACTGTTATTGCCCGCGACCAGTGATTACCCACTACGTTTTTTAGAGATTGCAATCACAGAAAAAAATATTTGCTTACGTAGAAACATAGCTTTTTTACTGCTTGTTATACGTATGTGTAGCAATTTTTTTTATCGATTGCTGTCTCTAAAAAATGTAGTGGGTAATCACTGTGCGCGGGCAATAACAGTATGGTTTACCCTGCCCCTTGGGGTGCTCTACCTCTGAACTTTTGCATGACCCCGCTTCCTGGAACATTCTGTTTACTGAAAAAATAACAGAAAATGTAATATTGGCTTATACGACGTAGGTATTGTGTAATTGGGGATACCTCAACGTATCAAAAAATAATATTTTAATCTAAATTAATTCCGTAACCCTCATTCCGTAAGGGTGTGGCGGCCGTGATTTTAAATAAAATAAAATAAATGGATTTACCATAGGTAATTAAATAAATAAATATCGGGGGAAAATCTCACACAAATTGACCTAGGGCCCATTCTAGAAAGCCACTCTGCAACTCTGCACTTTGCAAATCCACGATAATGCAAAGTGCATTGCAAACGTGTTCCAGAAAACAGTCTGCGTAATTTTTAAACTCTGCAAGGATTCTGTTCCTAAAAGCTACTTTTCAAATCCACAAATTCACACTTTGTATTTAACTCTGCCTCTTCAACTTTGCAACTGTCTTGTGGAACAGAAATACTTAGCAAATCCACACACTGCACTTGACTCTGCCTCTTCAACTTCAATATATATATATATATAACCAGCGTAAGAACCCGCATGTCATCGGTCCCCCGTACTATGACCGTCTACCCGCCAAACTTAAAAATGTACAATCCGACGAAGCTTTTAACTATCAGCTTAGAAACCTTTTATTGGATAATCCATTATACTCAATGAATATATAGAACTGGAATAAAAAAATAAAAAAAATATTGCATTGGCATCGGATAAGATGTTTAATTGTTATTGTTTTAATTGTTTTTTTGTTCTTACGAGTATTAGTACTTATGTTGACGGTCTCAATGTATTTTCGCATTTTTTGACATACAATGCATTTATATAGTTTTTTATTAAATTGACGAATAAATAAACTAAACTACACAAAACACCCAAGATTCAGAAACAAATACTCGCGCTCATCACACAAACTTTTGCCCTCGCTGGGAATCGAAGCCGGTATAATATATAATATTATACCTACCTATCGGTAGCTTCGTAGACAGGGAAGGGATGCCAGGGACACTACCAACTAGGCTTAATGTCTGTACATAAGTAACATAAAATTATCAGAGTGTAAATGATTTGAAAAGGATCCAAAATATTATTGCAACTTTCAAAAAAAGGCCACTTGGAAAACAAAGCTTGGGGCCTCCTGCCACAAGTATATTCCTATGGTAACTAGAAGGACCTAAACTTTGTATCGTTTTTTTTTGATAACCCATAAAACATCTTTCATTTTTTTTTTCACGATAGCTTGACAGTAATACCGGCCGAGTTAAAAACAATACGATAACATATCGAAGGCAATATTGTTTTACCGAGTCGAATAGAGGCCCACGTAAAAGTAGATCGATATTCAAATTTGATGAAGGTGTATTTGAGTAGTACGTGCGCAAATAAGTATAGACGAAACGAGAGCAGTATGTCTCAAAAAGCTATAGATATTGATATCACTTGATAGTTTGCTGTTCAATTTCATCCTGTCCAATTTGAGTGCAGTTATGATGTAGTTATGAACTTCAAACTTTTAATACAATGACAAGTACTCCATAATTAAGGCCATGCTCAATTTTTTTTAAGACCGTCTGAAATCCGACACGTGCTACGCACGCTCTGCTACAAAAGACATCAACGCGCACTGGGGGCTTTCTAACATAACAAATTGTAGCATAAATCGGTTTTGAAGTACAATAAAGCCACCAAACTTCCACCTTATCCACCTTATCTGTAATTAAAAAAATAACACAATTTTTAGAAGGCTCATATTGGCTAATTACGTTATTATCAAATTTATTATTCTTATTTTTCTTTTATGTAATTTTTTTATTTGTGTGATGAGCGCGAGTATTTTGTTCCTGAGTCTTGAATGGTTTATATGTATTTAAGTATCCTCTATATAATTTTGTTTATCGTTTTCTTAACATTTACGATATTTTTACATATTTTATTTTATTACATAAAATGGATCCCCTAATTTGGAATAGGTAACCCCTCGTCAATAATATATAGATATTAACATCACTTCATAGTTTGCCCCTTAATTTCATGGTGCCAAGTTGTAGGACATTGTCTCCTGGAATTTATTTTATATTCTTTTTTTATACATATTTTATATATTGATTATATTAAAACACTCATCTTTAATTGAACCTACTCAAAGGAAACCTAAAAATACTGACTGAAATTATACTTAAAATAAAAAAATAAAAACCCATATCCCCATAAACGGCGTCAGGTCTACATTAATAAATAGGTACATAAGTTATATGCACACTAGTTTTTAACAATTGCCCACAGGAAATACAACTTTTGTTGTTTCGTTCGACCCCTAAATACTTTGTGTTCGTAATATTAGCAAAGCTATATCTTTATTGTAAAATCTCAAGTGTTTTTACGACTGTAGTGAATAAGTTGCTTAAAGTAAAACAAAAAAAATCTTTTTTTTATCATAAACTTATTTTTAAGCATATCAACCCTTAAAGCACCACTTTGTGTCATATTTACAACTTTTAAAATCACCCTACCCTGTTGTACAATCTTAATGGTAGCAATAACTTAATATTTCCTAATTTACCTGAACGGTTACAAAAACACGGTAAACTTTTTTCTACCTGTGCCGTATGCGATGCACCTGAGGATTCTGGGAATGAGTGACTCGTATCATACGAGTACAATGAGCAGTAGAATCGTTCGGTGGCCGTTATCTTAGCATCATCACGGAGCGGAGCTTTCAAAGCTGCGGGGCGGGACGGGAGGGGGTGGGGCGGCGTGAAAGCCTCCGCCCGCCAGTGCCGCGAGGACCGCGTCGAAGCTCACACGCGCGCCGTCGCCCGCGCACCGACCTGTCAAACATAAACATTGCTGAAAAGTGATGCCCGAGCGCGCTGTGAAGCATCTGAGCAGTACGAATCAAGTTCAGTGATATCATTAAAGGATCTTAGTGTTCAGTGTCACGTGTGTTTACAGTGCGTAGGCGCAACTTTCCGTGAGATATCGTGCGCGGCCATGTTGCATACCTGAGAGCGAGCGCGCGCGTGCGAACGGGACAGCGCTCGATGTCGTTGCCATGGTGATGGGGTGGCACGTGGCGCTGCTGGCGCTGCTGGCGGTGGCTGTAGCGGAGCAGATGCAGTCGCGCGCCGTTGACACCGGCGTCGACCTTCGCGTGCCCGAGGACCAGCCCGCCGGTACCCTTGTCGGCCGGATACCGATCAAACCTGGCTTCACCTACCGCTTCAACGAACCACCTAAAGAGTTCGTCCTCGACCCAGTTTCAGGGGAAATCCGGACGAATGTAATCCTCGACAGAGAACTGGTCGACCGATATGCTTTCGTGGTTCTATCGAGCCAACCGACGTATCCTATTGAAGTGCGCTTGCGTGTGACTGACGTAAACGATAACTCCCCCGAGTTCCCAGAACCGAGCATAGCTGTGTATTTTTCTGAAAGTGCAGCGGCCGGTACGAAACTATTGCTGGATGCAGCTACAGATAAGGACTTGGGCGAAAATGGCATCGCTAATGACTATAGGATCGTTGATGGTGACGCCGAAGGAAAGTTTCGTCTCAATGTAACCGTCAACCCTAGCGGCCAGACTTCCTACCTCCATTTAGAAACCACTGGTAGACTCGATAGAGAAACTAATGATTTCTACACATTAAACATTTCAGCACGAGATGGTGGCACTCCGGCTAAATACGGGTATTTGCAAGTTAACGTTACTATTTTAGATGTTAATGATAATCCTCCAATATTTGATCAAAGTGATTTTTCTGTATCTTTAAATGAAAGTGTGCCCCCAGGAACCACTGTTCTAAAGGTGACGGCCACGGACAGTGACTTAGGAGATAACAGTAAAATACATTACGAAGTGACGGATACAGAGAAACAGTTTGCGGTAGATCCTGAATCTGGAGTAATAACGACAGCTAAAAAGTTAAACTGTCCAAAATATTGCAGTAATATGACATGCAACATGACTTGTGTGTTGACAGTCATCGCGCGGGACCATGGTGTACCACGTCAAGATGCTCGGACGTACGTAACAGTGAACCTCATAGACGCAAACGATCATGATCCTGTTATTGTTTTTACATACGTACCGTTAACAGCGACCTTTGCCACAGTCGATGAAAATGCTAAGAATGGTTCACTAGTGGCGGTCATTACAGTGACTGATCAAGATGCAGGATTAAATGGTATAACTAGCGTAAAGATCACAGCTGGTAACGAACTAAATCATTTTCGTCTTGAAAATACATCCAGTGTTTATATAGTGCATGTTAATGGTATTTTGGACCGAGAGGAAATTAGTAAGTACAATTTAACTGTTGTTGCTACAGACAAGGGCACTCCTTTCCGGACGGCAACGTCATTTTTAGTAATTCATGTTAATGATGTAAATGATCATGAACCTGTATTTGAGAAATCCGAATACTCCGCGATTCTAAGTGAACTCGCGCCACCTGGCACCTACATTGCTGGAATAACGGCAACAGACGAGGATACCGGAGTCAACGCTAAAATCTATTACGATTTCTATGATGGTAACCAACAACAATGGTTTTTTATTGACCACTTGACGGGACTAGTAACAACAAGATCAATTCTAGATCGTGAAATTCAGGGCACAGTTGAGCTCAACGTATCTGCAAGAGATGGTGGGCCGAATCCAAAGTGGGCGTACACTAGATTGAAAATTACCATTTTAGATGAAAACGACGAGGCGCCCTCTTTTCCGCAGTCTGAAATTAATGCTACTCTTTACGAAAATATTAAGCCCATAAAGGAAATTCTGATTCTAACTGCGTCTGATTATGATCAAGGGACTAATGGGTCGGTTTCCTATTATCTGCCATCTAGTATTGAAAGAAAGTATCCAAATACCTTTTTACTGGATCCGTTAACGGGACAGTTAAGCACAGTTATTGAATTAGACAGAGAACGAATCAGTCTGTATGAAATTCAGGTTCTCGCCAAAGATCAAGGATACCCTCCTCAATCGTCGACTGCTACCGTTTTTCTTAACGTACTTGATGTTAACGACAATGATCCAATATTTTATCCCAAGCGTTATATCGAAAGTATCAGTGAAGAAGTTCCACCGGGTTCTACTATAGTCCAGGTAAAAGCTTATGATTTAGACGAAGGAGATAATGCAAAAATTATGTTCAAACTAGAAAGTGGTGGAGATGGATTTTTTGATGTCGAGCCATGGACTGGAAATATTGTATTGCAAAAAGATTTTCATAAGGCGCCAGGGGCAGCATACACATTAAAGATATCTTGTAAAGACAAAGGAAACAGAAAAGCATATGAAGACGCTATAGTTGAAATTGTTAAAATGTCTCATCGAAAAAACCTTGAATTTGAAGAGTACAATGGATATACATTCAAAATCGTAGAAGATGAAGGAACTCAAAAAACTCAGACTAGCCGATTTGTTGGCAAAATTACTGCACGCATGTCTAGTGATCGGATTTCTTATCATATATTAGAAGGCGATTCCAAAGCTGTTTTTAAAATTGATGAAAGAAGTGGTATAATTACTACTGAGTCCAGCATAGATCGAGAAGAGAAGATAAATTATCATCTAACAATTCTGGCAAAAAGTGGTGTTGCTTTTGGCTTCACAACAGTAAACATATCTATTCTTGATGTAAATGATAACTATCCTGTGTTTATAGAAGATAAAGACGAAATTCATATTCCCGAAAATATGGCTGTTGGACACGAAGTGTATTTCGCTAGAGCTACTGATCGTGATTCCGGCTCTAATAGAACGGTCTTTTACACTTTGAGCTACAATCCGGAAAATAGTTTTCGTATATCAGAAACCACCGGTGTGATATATTTAAATAAACCTATCTCAAATGAGCCTGGTAGTATTGTACCTATTGAAGTTACTGCCACCGATAATGGAAGCCCCTCTCTTGCAACTAAACATTCCATAGCAGCAATAATAGACGATGTAAATGATCACACTCCCGTCTTTGACCACACGTCTTACGAAACTTCACTGTTAGAATCAACGCTAGTCAACACTAGGTTTTTTGCTATTTCTGCAACAGATGCTGATCTTGGAGCAAGTGGTACGATATCGTATGAAATAGCAGAAGGAAATACTGATAATAAATTTGGTATATTCCCTGATGGCTACTTATATGTCAAAAGTTCTTTGGACCGGGAAGAAAGAGATTATTACTCATTAACCGTTATAGCTTCGGATCATGGTGAACCACGAAGATCATCACAAGTACCAGTAGTCATACACGTTCTTGATGAAAATGATAACAGCCCTCAGTTTACAAATACGACATTTGTATTCAAAATTAGAGAAAATGAACCTCAAGACACCTTTGTAGGTAAATTGACTGCCACTGATCGTGATATAGGACGCAATGCTGAGTTAACTTTTAGCCTATCTTCGGCACAAAATGATTTTAGGATTGATTCAAGAAATGGCTTTATCAAGACAATGAAATCATTTGACAGAGAAAACTTAGTCCATAATACAGGTCAGAACTACATAACGTTAACTGTGACTGTTACCGACAATGGAAAACAAAGATTATCTGATTCTGTAAGAGTTACTATCTATATAACCGATGTAAATGACAATGCGCCTATTTTTGTAAAAACGCCGTACAAAGTTGAAGTATCTGAAGGAGCATCAGTGGGAGCGTCTATAATGAGAGTATACTCTACAGATGCTGACGAAGGGTTGAACGGTGACATATACTACAAGCTTATTGGAGGAGATGACATGGGTAAATTTACGCTGGATGAAGCCACCGGTCAGTTGTTAATAAGAAAATCACTCGATCGAGAAATTGTAGATAATTATCAGTTGACTGTCGTAGCGCATGATTCCGGACAGGCTCAGCGACTCTCTGCAACCACAACTATCTTGGTTAAGGTTCTTGATGAAAACGATAATGCACCAGTATTTACACAAACGCAAATGAAAGTGTCGGTGTTGGAAACAGAACCAATAAATACAAAAATAATCCAGTTCCACGCAACGGATGCTGATCTTGGAATTAACAAAGAGTTGCAGTTTTCAATTACATCAGGAAATAGAAAGGAATCTTTTTTTATTGACTATTATTCTGGTGAACTCTTTTTACACAAACAGTTGGACTACGAAGAGTTAACTTCATACGTTTTAAACATAACTGCAACTGATAATGGAAACCCAAGCCTATCATCTAGTATCTCTTTTGGCGTCAACGTGATAGATGCAAATGACAATGCACCTATTTTTACCAATACGGCGATTGTTCGTCAAATTAGAGAAGGTATTCCAAAGCTTACCCCTATAGTAACGGTTACTGCAGAGGATCCAGATTCAGGATTGAATGGTAAAGTTTATTATTCAATTACCCATCAAGATCCTAACAATAATAAGAGGCATTTTGCTATTAATAATGTAACAGGCGTAATTCATACCCTGTTACCAATTGACAGAGAAAGTATTGACACTTTCCGAATAACTGTAGTTGCGTACGATAGAGCAGAACCAGCATCGGCAAGGTTATCTGCAGAGAAGCTTGTCACAGTCATTGTTGAAGATATAAACGATAATGCGCCAATATTTGTCTCAATGAACGCTGCTGTAGTTAATTCCAAGAGACTGGGAAGGAGTGTAGGCCGAGGAATGTTCATAATGAATGTAAAAGCACGTGATCTGGATTCTGGTACTAATGGATTGGTAACGTACAAGCTTATTCATGGGGATAATGACCTCTTTGACTTACATAGAAGCAACGGTGAGTTGAACCTACGCTATCCGACTGCTAAACCAGAGGCTAGGTGGAACCTCGTCATTAAAGCGACGGATGAAGCAGTACTGAGTGAACAGAAGAGCACAGAGACATACCTTACGGTAATTTTGGGTGGTTCTGAGCTGGAGGGGGTCACTTGGACTAATCCGCGATCGGTATCTGTGGCTGAAAACGAACCAATAGGTACGGCGGTTCTGAACCTTACAAACAATTACAAGTCGGGCTTAGAATATTACATAGTTAATGTGACTGGTGATGGTCGACAAGTGGACAGATTATTTGATATAGATTCCTCACTAGGGATCTTATCAACTGCAGTTTCTTTAGACCGGGAAGCTGGTGTTGATAAATACGAAGTGGAAATTTGTGCTGTATCTTCGGGATTGCCTTTGCAGACAACTACGACTAAGGTAAGATAAAGAATAATATTTAATTTATAGTCCATAGTTTTATTAAATGATTACTGCTTACAAAAGCTTTGTGTCTATTAACAAGCTTTGTATAATAAATGCAACTGCTACCAGGAATACAAAAAAAACCCGAGAAATACATGGATCTCGCTTATGCAAATAGAAAGCGTGGGGTGAGAAATAATGTTCATTTACCGCGATGTACTCCCAGGAGCTTTTCCACTACATAGTCGCGTAAATTAGCGTTATTTGGAGAAGAACACGTCCTGCAAAGTTTGGTATGCGAATAATGTAAGTAGCCCTTACGATTACGCTTTGTCAGACTAGAGAATTACACTATCATTTTACTAACATAGTTTACAGACGCTCCCGCTGCTTCTAATTAAATTTGCACAATTGGAACAAAACATTGGTACAGTGTTGCAAAAAAATAAGGGTATATTTATTTGAAACGAATGCTCGTTAGCGTCGGTCGTCGGACCGCAGTCTAATCGGGGTTCTAAATTAACGATAAGTCGCGCCTTGGTACGATATCTTCACATTCGTTCTGACCCTCCCAAGATTACACGTGAAGCACGGGTTTCTTCTGTTAATCGTATCGCTTCATTATTTCTTACATTACCGTCGCCTTTTCAGTGTATACATTTTTAAATGTAGAACGGTAATTTAAAATGCTACTACTATTCATTATCCTGTACTATAAGTTCAGGATAACCAATAAATCAATGATATTTGCTAAAATTACTATTTAAGTGGAAATTATGACGCTGATATTTTTTATACGTTTTGAAAATATTGTAAATATTATGGAAAATTAGTTTTGAAGGTTAAAACCTTATTTAAATGTGTCTTATTATTATTGTCATCTTATAGATAAATAAATACTATTAATTATTATTATTATTCATCTATATTCCCTCAGTACGTGCGGTACGTACGGCGAGTTACGTATTTAAAAAACAGCGTAGCTGTGAGCTCCGCTGTATACTTTTGTTATTTATTACTTATATCTTGTGTTTAACTAAATGTTGTATTTTAATATTGACAATGTGCGTAATATTAGTATATGAGTTTATTTGTAGATAAACATTTTAACACGATTAAAAAGAAGGGTGAAGATTAAAACGATCACTATACGCCATATCTGTCTATATAGGAAATACGTTTATTAAAGAACCACGCATCAAAATAACATCCCTACATTATTTACATATTCAAAAATGTATCACAACGCAGTACATTGCAAAATATCAAAATATTGTAGGGTTTTTTATTAACAACATTATTATTTGATGTGGGAACAAATCAAGCATACAATTGACATACCTAATAAAACTTAATAATAGCAATACCAGCAGTACAAATAAGTTGACAAGCGAATGTGTACGTTGCAGCAGAGTAAAAGGGCCAATTGATAGCTATTATTTACTAACGATCTAAAGATTTAAAAACAATACTATAACAGGTCAATGACGATATGGTTTTTACTGCCTAGAATATAGACTCTGGGGAACCGAATATAATTTATTTATTTATTCAATTAGACACCAACAGTAGCACAAAAAAATACAAATACAAAAGATACAGAGAAAATATTCCTGTTTGTGCACCAATTACAGGTGTGCAACAGCATTAGCACAGCCAGGGATCAATAAAACTAAAAACTAGGCATTTATCAGAATTACAGAAAAATAACAAAAATTACAACAAATTACAATAAATTACAAAAATTACAAAAATAAATAAATAGTGTTAACAAATATTTATATAATAAGTTAATAACTCTGCTTTGATTTTCTTGCTATAGCCTTTACAAATTTAGAAACTGTAGGCACAAACGAGCGTCTAAGACGACTTTTTCACACCATATCTTGTCTGCAACATTGAAGTAAGATAGTTAGATACAGTTCAGACTGTTTATGACTTCTGGTGCCGGGTGAATTGAAGCTACGTTTACCTACCCATCCTTTTCTTTATTAACTTTATTCTTGTTTGTTTTTCTAGCGAAGTAGTCATGCTAACGCTTAATAAATAATTAGTCAAGGGCCATTATTTTTTAGGTTTCAAATTGGCACAAAGTTCAATTAACCTACTTACAGCTTCGAGTGTTGATATCATTTATTCGTTTCTTAGCATTTTTTAATCAAATAATATTTTTATTAATTATTTTTATAACAAGAAGCAAGCGCCCAGCATTGAACACATACTTGCATATATTGATTCAAAAAAACATCATGTTGTGTTTTTTAAAAACGATCATATTTATACTTGATTTAAATAGCTTATAACTTTTAGAAATTGTGACAATACAAGCGGTAATAAACGTTATTTTCGCATTTTAAATTTTAACTTTATATTACGACGCGATATTCGAAGTGTTTCGAGAACCGGGCGACATTCAATTGTTTAAATCCGTTGACAACATGGCGGCTTATATTACACGCGTTCTTCGCGATCCCGGCCCCAAGCGATTAACCTTCGAACTTAAGGCCAGGTAGTTTCACGGAGACACAGATGAAAACACAACGTGTTCCTGGCCACCGGGCCTTCCTGAATAAGATTTTTTGTAGTGCATTTGTGACCATTTAGCAAAGTATCTTGGCAATCGATCCACAAAAAAATTGTATATGTATAATAGTTCATCATATTTATCAATAATAATTCCTACACTCTTTGTACCTACTTAGTACAATTGTCAATGTGGCGTAGTCCAACCGGTAACAGAAAACTCTTTTGAATTGTTTCCGTTTCTCGTTTATACTTAACAACTTATAAATAACAATATTTTTTTCATTAAGCTTTATGTGTACTTAGAGCTTTTTGTCATCACGTACTTTTCAAAATTTCTATTACATTCTTGTTGTTTGTTATTTTGTACCAGCCTGAAATAAATGTTTTGTCTGTAGTATAAATATAAAAAATACTCTTATATGTTTAACTAAGAAATTTCAATGACTCCGGGTCAAATCATGCTCAATAGTGTGCCCCAACCGTAGAATTATAATAACCCACAGTCCCAGCACAATCAGCTATCACTACCACTTAACCAATGAATTAGTCAAATAAAACTTAGATCAGTCCAGGTGTAATATGTAGGGGGTTAGGCAGAAGGTTGGACAAACTTCAGCGATTAACTCTGTAGGTCATACTCATCAACTTTTATTACCGGACCGACATCCAAATCGCGAAAAAAAACCAGCTGTTCCCTACAAACTTTGAGAGCTAAACAGCCGAAATGTATGGAACAGCTGTTTTTTTTTTTGCGATTTCGATGTTGCTCCCATAATAAAATGATGAGTGTAACCTACAGAGTTAGTCCCTGAAGTTTGTCAAACCTTCTGCCTAACACCCTGTTTAGGTAAATAACAGGAATAAAATTCGTAAAATGGTCAATTTTTCCATGCAATAATCGCCGGTGGAATAACCTCGTCTTAAAAAAGGCGTTTACAGCGAACAAATGTCATTTTTTTATTTGTACGAGGAAAAGGAAAAAGTAAAAAAAGTCGTAAAAGTTACAGTCCCATCGCAAGCGATACCGTCCCTCACCTTTTGAAGAACCTATAAAATGTTTGACTTCAGAAACTTGCTTGACTTAAAGAGAGAATTGACTGACTTGGCACTTGGCTGTGCCCCTGGCATTGCTGATGTTTATGGGCGACGGTGACTGCTTACCATCAGGTGGTCCGTCTGCTCGTTTGCCTTTGATGGCTATGAAAAGAACTTGCATGCTTCTTATTTATCATGCAGAGCCATGTTGCACCCCGTACACTTTTCAAAATTTGGGTAATTTGTTTAATAGGTTGTAATTTTTTATGCACCTAAGTATTTTAATTTAAAACTTAGGGTTATATTTATGCATGTTCGGTTTTGATTTTAAATATTTATATAGATATAGATAGGTAATAGATATATCACAATCTTAATTTGCTTCGTCATAAAATCTCCGCCCTAAACATCTTTTTAGGTAGGTATACCGTTTTCAACTCCTAAAACTAGAAATCGAGATATTTACTTACCTAAAGGCCTCTTATAATAACATAATACTTAATAGATGGCATTACGTGACCATTGTTACCGTTTCAGTCTTAATAGTTATTTATGTAACTGGTACATAATGAAGCTTCTTAAGGTACGAGTGCCGACGTTAGGTTAGGTTAGGATAGCTCTAATTACAAAGACGAGTACCTTAAGAGCTAATTATGTAGCGCGTTGCATACTTAACTTTTTCTACAAGCTTAAAATGATAATGACAAAAATTAACAATCGCTAACTTTTCTCGTATTACTTTCCTCGATTTTTCTGCTAACAAATTACTTGTCAGCAAAGCCATTTTCATTATTCCAATTGGCGTTAATAGTTTGTGAATTTTATTGTTAAATATTAACAAATTTAATGCAAATTTTAATAGTTACTAAATAGCTCACAATTTATCATAAAAGTTGGAATGCCAAACGAAATGCCATTTTGTTGATATCCATATTGAACGTAACCATGGTAACCAAATAACAAATTGATGGATATATAGGTACTATTATATACTATATACTATATATACTATAGTATTTTTAGTAATTTAATAAAAAAAATATTTTAAACACATAATTAGTATATTTACATTAATTTTGTTTTTAATATACGTAATTTTAATTGGTATTAAATTATTTCAAACATTACTATACAAATTAGAATGTCAAGCGTTCACTAAACGCCAAGACTGATATCCGGAATGACCGTAACCATGGTAATAACAATCCTATAATAATTATTATAGAACTGTTATTACCATGGCAACGCTCATGATAGAATTGTTTTCCCGCTTCGGTTACGCTAAAGGTGGTATTTTGATACCATTAACGATCAATATTAGCGGTTTATAGTACGCGAGTAGAAAAAGAATATTGTAACTTGCGCCTCTGTGAAATGGGCCCCTGATGTTAAACCTAAAAGGGGAAAGGGGGGTGAGCTATCAACTGACACCGAAAGCGCATTAGGGCGCCGGGCTGCATTCCCCCGACTGATTTATGCAACCTGCACCCGCCGCGGGCGTCGACACCCGCCTTAATGAACGTACACGTTGCGTTATGTGAGGCTTTCGTTGCTTCACGCCAATCTTAATAGTCGTACCACTCTAGCCAAATCCTTAATCGCCTGGATTACACATTTTACTCTGAAATTCTTTTAAACACAACAACGCAATGGACATTAAGTTTTACGAATACTAAAGTTCCGTGGCTATTTGGTTTAAAAGGTGAAATCATGTTGTAGGTCCTATGGCTGTATGATTGCGTTTTAAATATCCGGTGGTAAACCATACATTGGATATGTTATTGGCTCATAGGGTAGGATTTGTAACAAGTATTTCTCTTTTATAAATAATCGGGTACACGAGGGGTGGGTCAAGGACAGCGTGAGTTAAAAAATGTCGAGCACCCTAACGACCTGAGTTCCTCAAACAAAAGACGATCATTTTGCATCCCACTTATCGGCCACTAAGTGCACTTGAAGAGATCGATTATTTCTAACGTGTTCCTAAATCGCCGATTTACTGGCGGCAGTGTTTAACTTATTAGCGTTTCGCTTTTTATCAACAAATTTATTGGTGGCCTGGACAGAACCTTAAATGTTGAATCAGAGTTCATTTAACCTGTTCCCTTTAATGCGCTCTGAGGCGCAATGATAACGAGTTTGGGTGGCACGTCCCCTAAAAGTGTTATCGTAAGAAAAAAATTACGTCGCCTTTCCAGGGGATAACGAGAAATATGCTGGTATCTCTAAAAGCCATTAAGTAATTTCCGCTCTTCTGTTTTTAGTATGAAGCCTACATTGATGTTGGTTGTAAAGAGACATCTATGCGCAATGACTATAAGTGTCTTATAAACCCATTTTAGGGGAGGTGCGGTCTCTATAATTATCTCGGATTACCTAATATATAGAAATACAGAGCGCTTGCGACTACGCGTAGAATTAGTTTCCCTCTACTCCCCCTATTTTAACCCCTTAGGGGATGAATTTACAAAAATCCATTCTTAGCGTACCCCTAGGATATCCAAGGAATATCCCCACCTAATTTTAAGTCACCAAGTCCAGCGGTTTCAGCTGTGCGTTAATCGATCAACTAGTCAGTTTCTTCTTTTATATTATATAGATAAGATATGGAGAAGGCAGACAAGTACACATGCCACCTGATGATAAAAACGCTCTGAAGCTAATAGACTTGAAATCTGCATATTTGATAATTAGGTTTATTTGTAGGTAATATAGGAACCTATAAAATATATACGTAAATACAAACACAATACTCGTTTGTATTCGTTCCATAATTTCCGAAGCACTATTAGTCAAAGACGTAGTATTATGCCGGTTGGTAATCATAGTATGCATTTAGAATATGATACTGTCGTCGGTAAAACAGGACAATGCGACGACCCAGATCCAGACTTGTACGAATCAAATTCGCGAATCACGCTTAGCAGCTAATACCTCTATTTATGGGAATTACTTCCGTTTTGTTTCAAAATTTAATGTTGCAGAAACACATTCAACAACCGAAGACTGTGCCGTTAACAATGCATTTGTATAATTGAGTGACAAGTTGAGCGACGTCGTGTTTGCACCGTCGTGACTTAAACCAGGTTGCGCCTATTAACGTCCTTTAAACTGCGCGCTGAATCTTGTGCAATCCGCCTCATCCTAACACCATTCGGCATCAATACAGTAATATTCAGATTATTTTATTCATAACTAATGAAAATAACTTGAGTCTTATGAAAACTTACCCTCCTTCCATTTTTAAAACTTCTTTCGGCGCATGGAGCGTTTACGATGCTAATGGTATCGTGGTAGTACACTATATGGGTAGGCTTTCTCTAACGTTACAGCGTTCGGCTTAAGATACAACACAGGTACACACGTGACACTAAGGAAAGAAATTTAATATTCAAGTTACTGTTAATAAATTAGGCATTATAATACATTACTCTAAATACTGGTCAAGAGCATTTTGGATCATGCTCAATCTAGTGTTCTAAAACCAAAACAGTCTTAGATGATTTTTAGTAGGTATAAACACTTAAGTCGCCTGTATGTCTGTAGCAATCAATCAAGTCTACTAAGTCGTGATAGTTTACCGTTTAAAATCGTTATAAGGTGCTTTCATTTAAGATATCTTTCAGATTTTTATCACTTGTAGTTTTGGCTGTAGGAGAGGACGACAATATTTCCTAAACGGTCCCCCAAGTCAAATTGATAATAACTTGATCCAATGTATTTATTCGATGTTATAATGTCCCTTTCAGGACTCACCAATAGGATATCGAGCTTTGATCCATACAGATTTGATGGGAGGAAACCGTTTTTTTAATGTATTTTACGTACAACTTTGTCGGCATAATTTAAATGTATAACTAAGCCAAATTACAGCTGTACAGCCAAGCAAGAGTCTCTAATTAAAATCGCGGACAGACGGACAAACGAACATGGTGAAACTATAAGGGTTACTTCTTGAATACGGAACCCCCTAAAAATCGTATTGAAAACGGTTTGATTAATAATTAAATGAATAAACTAAACATACTAAATTCCTTATTTAAAGAGCAATCGTGCTGATGTATTTTTTTTCCCACACTTAATATTACTTTTCACAATCTAAATACAAATACCATAACAACGTGGTGCGTAGGCTCGTTTAATAGCGCCTACCTAAAATCTTATCAGATTAATGGCTTTATTCGCCAAGCCATTCCAATTAAAACGTTCGTTCACTTCGGACAATAAAATACGAACAATATTGACGGAGTTGACAGAAATACAGCGATCCGTAACGGTCAAAGCCAACACTCTTAACACCTTTGTAATTTTAGGTTGATTTTATGTTAATTGCTACCAAATTGCTGTTATTTGAATACATTTCGCATATAATGGCCGTTTACACCAATGAAAAATCCAGGATTTTGTAATCATTGGTACCTACGTCTTTAGAATACTTTGGTTGATTTCGAATCAGACTTGGATTTGCTTCACCTAAATGTGAACATAACGATGACACCGTCGTTTATCGTTAAGATAAACGAACTTATTTCGATCCCAGATCTAAATTGGCTCAGTTACAGTTTGTATTGTTTCAGAAGTCAAAGAAGTCTCAAAAGTCGTGACGTTTGTCTTAGTATTTCACCACTTACATAGGCACTTACCTACTCAAGTTATGCCAAACAAACGGAGTGTTTCATCATCTAGGTATTTTTATGTTTTGCTTGAACAATGATGTCCTTAAAAGCATATAAATCAAAGTAAAGCTGTCTATGCCCGTTGTAAAACTATTTTTAATTACTTCTAGAATCTAGTCTGACCCTAGTAACCTCTAATGGCTTATACAATAGCCGTGAGATTAAGTAGAAAATCGAATCGTCTACGTCAAAGAGAGAGCTGTGAGATCGTGATCCGCCGCATTGATCTACAGTCCACACCGAGCTCAGTGACGAAGGCAGGTGAATTACGGAAACCTGTTACTACCTATGTAGGTAGACTACAGCTCACGGTTTCTTGAGACAAAATCATGCCTGTCCTGAAACTAAAAACCGAGTTATACTCATTTAAGGTTTGTTTTATAATACGAGTGTAATAGAGCATGAAAACATTCGGACAGAGCGGTTGAATCCAAGAGAGTAGTCCATTTTGGTATAATTTGCATATGTATATTTAGTGGATCGGAGCTAAAGTCACTCGCTTTGTCAAAGACCAATGTGGATTCGGGATTCTGGTTTGGGAGGGGTTTGATCCCGCTGAGGATAGGTTTTCTCAAGATTGACACTAAGAAAAGCACATAAAATTGGGGCGATTTGAGCTGCTTTAGTCGAGATTGTACGCCACTAAACTTTCCAGACATGTTAGCACCCCCGTCATATCCTTGAACACCAAAATTCTCAAACCTCTCCACCGGATCCACCATTGTGAAAGACCCAATATGAATTGCAAATACTTAAGAAACTGAAGCTGAACAAAATAGTAGATTCTGTCACAAGGAGCAATATAATAATATTACATGGCTGTGAGGCTGGTATATTTTATCCAAAGCAAAGCAAAAAAAAATTGTTATAGGATTTACTTGAACGTAGCGAGAGTTCCAGCAAAACTGTTGCTTTACTTCCGAGTGATGCTTACTACTACTTTTAACTCTACCTTTAAGAAAATTTGATTAATGAAGGTAACATGGCCAGCAGCTAACACCAACTCGGTTTTGTTTTGTAGCAAATATCACCAGTGGTACACTTATCTATAGGTACCAAATACACAATCAATTCTCGAACGGACGAGTTTCATGTTATTTATGTGTTTATTATTAATTAAAATGTATAAAATATAAATCGTTCGCCGAAGTCGAAATACTAACGATCGTTATATTTCACACTGCAAACGGGCCAAATTTTATGGTTGTTTATAAGAGTGCTCTCCAAAATGTCAGTCGAAGAAATTCTGTTCATACTCGTACTTACTAATTTGTTAGCCATTTTTGTAACTAAGACTTGTTTTATTGTCACTGAACAAATTAAATAGTTTAATTTGTTCATTACGTAGACTACATTAAATTGGATTTAATCCAAAAGCTTTCTCATAATATCCAGGTCCATGTACTCGTAAACTGTGTTTTACCTTAATTAACCCTTAAAAGTAGTCAAAATACTTTGTTATTTCAGGAGTTCGTCGCGCGAATAAAAACCCTGTTTAAAATTTGAATTCATTACGTAATTCCATCCATCAGTTTTTTCTTGCTTAAGTCATACATTATTTACACAGCTTAGATAAGTGGAAATACTAATTCCAAGTAATAAGATGAGCACGTAGGTAGAGGTAGATAGCCCGCTTATTTATTCGAGAAGCATTATCGAAGGCTATTAAACATTGACAAATTGTATGGGACGCCTAAAATATCAGGTTCCATTGGAATAGTGATTAATTTGTCAAATTTTATGGACCGCTGCTTGTTCGAGTCAGAATCTGTAATGAATTTCAAATTATAAATGTCTATTCGTAGCAAAGCGAATAATATCTCTATTTCTGAATCCCATCACTTGCCTTGTACCTACTGTAGCTTTAACCTATTTCATAACTTGAGTATCCGTATCACATGTTCTTTAAAACTTTAAAAGCATTATTTTATACCTTTTATATTTGACTTCTTAATCAGCCTTAACAAAGTAAAAGGTATCTAATTAGTCATACAATACGATAACGAAATGAGAAAATTAAGAGCCGAGTCATCGCAGTTAACTGTGTAGGTAACTGGCGCCTGCAAACAAATTAAGAACTTGTATACGCGAACAACCACACCATCACATTCGCGGAGATTAAGACCACCCTGTGACCGGACACTGCTAGTACTAGACAACATAGCCATCTGACCTGATTTAACTGGCTTCACCAAACCTCCGTACACATACTAAGCTATCTGTAATAACTAATAACTAAGATCACCTGCCGTATTCATCAAAGATATTTCGAATAATACCTAAAAGGTCAGTATCGCGGAGGCACGGCGGCGGAGAGATTTGTCCCGATACCATTAGTGGGCGTCGGAGTGGTGGAAAATGACACTATTATAGCATCGCGGCCGACGGACTCGCAGCCATTTTCTATCTCGAGGAATATGGCAGTTTAACTGGTTTGACCACCATTCTTGTTTAGTATGTATTTAATTTTTAAACCTTATCGACGCTTTTTAACCTGGTCTCTATTCATAATAACTAAGCAGTACCAGTATTAATTAAATCATAAACATGGTATTTTTATTCTACACGCCTTATTATCATTCTTAGAATAAGTCAGAACAACTTGTGTACTATACGTAGTTTAACGGGTTTCGCGAATGTCTACATAATAAAATAATAGAACAACTATAGTGAGTCAGGTGCCAATGATAGTTGATCGTATAATTTGTAGATTTAAACTTTAATAATGGACTGGAATGAAGACCTACATAATTAGAATTAGATCTGAAAAATTCATAGCATAACCGTCAGTAGAATTCTTGCATAGATCGTTTCTTGACAGTTCTTTGACTGTGCTTGTTTTCTTATCGCTATTGACTATAACGACCATTATAACTTGACCCGCTTCACCTCCGCGGGCTTTCCTTCATAAATATCAAAGCCGGGACGGTGATCGAACTGACAGAGTCCTTGCTTAATTGGTTGGTTTATATGTATGCATTCACGTGAAGCCGAACCGGTTTCTGGTGGGTTGCTTTCTACGTCATATATCGGATATAGGCATACTCGTAGTTATAGAAGCGTGTGCATGTAGACCATAAGTTTAAACTTGTATGAAGTTTATTATGATTTGTGTATCATTGGCAGAGGCGTGATGGGCCTTTAGCCGGAGTTAGCTTGTAGCTGTCTTATTTATGTTTATGTATCGGCGGTTAGAATATGGAGCGGGCTTAAAACACGTTGCTATTAAACACACGCACCTCATGTGTAAATTGAATGTCAAACAAAATTATCTGTTACGATTATGAGGTTAGTTTTGTTTCGTATTTCCAGGCAGTTGATTGCACTATTTTTAATGAAGACGTGTATGACTATCGACTTGTGTTGGAGGTGTTCGTGATAAAAGAAAATATGATTGATTTTATCTTTGCAGTGTCAACTGCCTAAATAGCGGTGGAGTATTTGTGTAATACCCAAACAATTTATAAATTAGGTTGCGCCCATTAAAGCCGCCTCGCATACCCACAATCGCATACCGATAGCTTTTAAATCGGCGTTTTGCCACCACCTGTAACTAAAAGGCCGCAAACTTTACGCCTCCACGACGTTTCGCTGCGAAATTGATTTCCTGATGCTATCTAACCTCCCGAGGGAACGCTGGATAAATAAATACTTTGCGATAATCTGCGGTGATCTGAGACAGGCCAGAATTACAGCACGCCGGAGATATTATTGCATTTTAATTCTGCTCCGGACACACCTCCGTCGCATTACGTTTTCATATAATTTAGTGCGGTATTGTGCGCTGCCCGCAGACCCCTTCCTCTCCAATCGTATCATACGAGTCAAATAAATTTCGGAGACGCAGCATCGGTCTCATCTCGATTTCTCGCGCTCGACGTACTAAATTACAATTAGAGGTCCAAATTGTGACATATCGCATCATATTTCAAAGTGATTACGCTTTATTTGGTACACCTTATTGTCGATTTCATTTTCGCACGCTTTGATGTTTCCTAACGAGTACGCAATGAAAGCTATTTGTATGTAGGTATATATGACTTCTCCAATACAAAACGCCATATGGTTCTAAATCCTATCATCAATTATGCTTCCGGTTTCTTTTAACTCGACTGCAAGAAGGACGGTAATACTTTGACCCATAGGTGTGTGAGCAGCACGAGTATGTATGTTTCTTTGTTCCCCTACACTGAAAAAAATATTTGCTAACAGTAGCAAATCTTTTAGCTGCTTGTAACATAACTTGACTACAAAACTAAGGCCTACTAGTAGCTAAAACCACTTCAGTAAAATAAGTTAAATAACAAAACTAGTTCGTGATGTCTTCCAAATCAGTTTTGCAATATTAACATAGTTTGGTTCCTAAGTATTAAAGTTTGGCTAAACGTCAAGTAGCCAAACTAGTTTAGTTTTTTTTTTCACTGTATACAAGGCTGAATGGATTGTTTGATTTCGACAAACGAGGCGTCTTTTGCATCTGTTGCAAGTGCCACTGAGAACATTCAAATAAATAAAAAAATCCGGATTTTAGCAAAGAAATGTGTTTAAAAATATATATATCTCATCGTGTAGGGTATCAAACTAAAAGGCTTTGTAGACGACTATTGTTTTTTTAAAATAAATATGCAATTTGATCGGGTGTCTTAAAGTCTAATAACAAAAATCAATCTTTGCCAACCTGACTGTCTTTGAATTTGAAAACACATACCGTTTTAATATTTTCATATAACTATAATAAATGTTGGTAAGTTGTATAGTAACTATATTAGGTCTACCATACTGCCCTCCTACCGAGAAAAGGCACAAGTGCAATTAATTCATAGAAGCATATTAAACTCTCAAAGGTTATAAATAAGGTTGGAAGTGCAATACAATTCATATAGTAGATGTGCGTTTTTTGTGTAGGAGGGCAGCATAGTGAGCTTAAATCATGTTCATCATTGCCTTTCTCCATTGTATATAATGGGCCACTAAAACTCCTAAAAGTCGTGTATAAATATTTAGATCCTCCCAACATTCTTAATCCCACTAGCTCATAAGATAAACACGTAGTGTATGGCCTCGCGGCTCTCGCTATGGCAGAATCTTGTTTAAGTACATCGATAAAAGTTGTAAAATGCAAATGTTCCAAGTGAAATGCTAAGAATCTGACGCCCACGTCTGCAGTACCGTTACCGTATTTGAACCATATTTTCACATATTTAAATTATTTCCAGTTACTCAATTACTTAAACTAATTATTTCCCAATTAGTAGTGGCTCCAGAGGGGTCCAGGCCTTGAAACCGAGAAATTGTTTAACAGGAGACCTAAATACGAGCTATATTACTATGTCGAACGAAATTCTAGAGCAGTCACTGGCCACTGTTGTATTGAAATATCATACATCTACAGTGCAATAGCTTTATAAAGTGTTTCTGGTGAGTACCTCATACCAAAAAATTAATTTAAAAACTAGGCCTAGTTCTGGTGTGCCACCGAAAGTAGAGATATCTAAAAAGGTGCCAAGTTTGGCACTAGATTGTTGACAGCCACCGTCTTATCGATCTTGATCGGGAGCGCATTTTTTCACATAACTTTTTAAGTCCTATTATCGGAAGTCCGAAATTTTTACTCATTCCATTTTACGTCATAATGATCACTCTTCATACTCTTAATTATTTTTTAAATACTAATGATCGGAATCATAATTATCGGTATTCATGGATCAGTACACTTTTCAAAATTTCTTAAATATCTTACGTGTAGATAAGGTTAGGTTAGGTTCGATTTATAAAAATCCTCAAAAAGTAACAGTTTCTTAAAAAAATGCATTAAGAATTGCGATAATTATGACTTAAAAAGTATGAACAAAAAAGTATGAGTAAAAAAGAAATGAAGTATTATTATGAATACAAATAGGTAGGAATATGAACTTTATGTGAGCCAATATGGACCCATCTTGCTCATTTGATGCTCATTTTAAGGCAGCTAAGCCAGGTACTTATCGCTGCATTGTGCTGACAATCACACGGGTCAAGTTATGATCGAGTTTAGGGGCGGACGACCCCACTGACCATCTTGAATAACATATTTTTTTACCATAATGCCTAGGACGTCATCCTAGTAAAGATTTTTTAATCCTTTTATTTTTATTTCTAAGTTAAGATGGTCATAGTAACCCAACGAATTGGTAAGGTAAGCAGATAATAGGCGGTGCCAGCGCCTACATTTCATCCTATAATTGCAGAGGGCACGAGAGCTGGCGGCCGGCGACTAGCGCCAACCGGCAGCTAAACGCCATTTTGTGGGCTAGTGACGACCCGTGCTATCGATATCGACATTTATATATTTACGCGACAGCGCTAAGATGGTGACGCGCTTTTTGAGGTAGCTCGGCCAAAACGCGTTAACCGGTACTCTACTAACATTTTATGACTTAGTGATTCAAAAAGAAATCAAATCATTCCAAACCAAATAAAATGTACATGACTGTACTAATAATACAGGTGAGAATGGTAACTACATGCCATTTGGATCGGTACGATTTTCACATTTTATAGGTTTTATTTAGTTTTTTAAAGTAAATGCAAGTCTATAGTTAAACGTTAATTAGGAACTGCTGAGAAACTTTATACGTAGGGGTTTTTAGACATTAAATGACGTACGTTTATCTCCACATCATCACCATCAACATCTTCAATCATCATCATCATCATCATTATCATCATCATCATCATCATCATCATCATCATCATCAAGTAAATTCTCCCTGATGCATTAATGTCATCAATCGATATTTCTGTCAATTGTTATCGATGATACTGTTCTCACAGGCTTTGTGAGGCACTGACGCATCACTAATCCAAAGGAAACGGATCGTTCAAAATATTTAATTTGGTTGGCGTAACCCATAATTACATGGTATACCGTTATTTACGATCTACAGGTTATACGTAAATTCAGCGTTCAATTGGCTTCAGGGACCTTGTTGATTTTAAAGTATGTAACTACAAAAATATAGGTAATTTATTAATAGTCGTAGTCGATACGGTTACAGATTAACGTCAAGAGAAAATTACAAGAAGTTTACTGTTTATAGGTATGTTAGGTATGTTTGAGTTATTAGAATCACTTATTTTTGCTTAACAAATGTCAATTATTAAAGGTTAGGTACGTTTTTGCTTTCAACCCGCGGGTTAGTCACCAGCGACAGGTTCAGGTCAAAGAACAGGTTTTAATAATATGAATGTGCTTCCAACGCACACCAAAGGCAAAGAAACCACCTTTAGTAATAAGCCTATTCAATAATACTAATTCATGAGACCAACGAGGTTCCTCAATGGCTTTTTTTGCAATCGTCCTTTAGATTTTGCCAAGTTATACGAGTATGCAGGTTCTAAAGGGCTGTATTATAATTAAACCGTGCTTAGCTTACATTAATAATGAATCAGGGTTCAAGGGTAAATTTTGGTTTAAAGTTTTATTCTTCCAGTTATGCAGATATATTTCGGGCAGTATAAGGCTTTTTAGGGTTCCGTAGTCAAACTAGGAACCCTTATAGTTTCGCCATGTCCGTCCGTCCGTCCGTCCGTCCGTCCGTCCGTCCGTCCGTCCGTCCGTCCGTCCGCAGCCTAGCTCAGAGAGTATTAGTACTAGAAAGCTGTAATTTGGCATGAATATACATATTAATCACGCCAAAAAAGTGGTAAAATAAAATTTTGAAAAATAATGATTTTTAGTATACCTCCCCTACACGTAACGTGGGGATGTAATTTTTTTTCTCGTATACCCCATAGTGTGGGATGTCGTTGGATAGGTCTTTAAAAAATATTGTGGGTTTGTGCAAATAATTTCTCGGTTAAGGTATCCGTTTATGAAATATTAAGTTTAAAAGCGCTAATATTTGTTAGAGTCAAGTGTCCCCCCCGGGAGCGCCAAAGTTCAACTAAAATTGCAACTCCTATTATCGGAACTCCGAAAATGAAATTTTTATACCGCTGAAACCGTAAACTTTTCAGAAGTTCTGAAATATTCAATGTGTAGATAAGACTAGGTTAGGTTAGGTTTGATTTATAAAAATCCTGAAAATGTAACAGTTGCTGAATTAAATACGTTAGGAGTTGCGATAATTAGGACTTATGAGTCGTTATGAGTAAAAATAATTAGGTGAGCCAATATGGACCCGTCCCCCCCCCCCCTACATCCAAAACTACAAATACTAAAAATCTGAAAAATATCTTAAATGAAAGCACATTATAATGAATTTAATAGGAAAACTATCACGACCAAGTAGACTTCATTGGTTCTTGAGTTACAAAAGGTTAAATGTTTATACCTACCGAAAACTTATTTGCGTAGGTGTTGGTAAACTGACCGCGACCTGTGTCCATGTATGTGGATAACAGTTTTCCAACGGCAAAGTTAATTTGTTCGTAGTAACGGCTTCGGAACCCTACACTGAGCATGGTCCGACATGCTCTTGCACGGTTTTTTTACATTGATTTTACTTTTTTAAATGGAATCAAATTTATTTCAGAATTATGATCTAAAATTATCTGTATTTTTTTTCCTATAGTGCGCTATGTTAGCTCTTACGATAAGGTTCTCTCAGGAGAGACACTTAACTGTTTTACAAATGCTATATGTCATACAAAATCAAGTTTTAAAACGTTAATTTCCTGCGTTTTGATATTTTCGGGTAGTATAGGAGAGGAGTATAGGAGTATGATAGGCTTTATTTTTTACTATTAACGTCAATAGTTACGTTAATAGTACTCCTATGATAAAGAGCAACCCAATGATACTCTCGTTACATAAATACATACTATGAATAGTTACACCCAATGCATATAATCCTCTTTCTTGGGCAATTTGGTAATGTAATGCTGATCTTATGCTTCTCTGAAATGATGCTAGCCCCGTTGGATAAAAACTGAGAAACGCCGGTCATTCGTTTTACCTTTTACCACGGGTTGTTATTGTTGTCAAGTATACCTGCGCCAGGTAGAAGTGGCTTAACTTGCCTTAGTCACCTGATTTACGTCTATTTCTATCGTTATTGGAATTCAGATTAATGAAAAGGTTAGGATGCTTACCGAAATTTTAAACTCAATGCCATAACTCTTTAAGTTCCATAATACATTTAGTGAGTCACTTGCACTGTCAGTTTCCGTGGATCCCGGCGGCATTACTTAAGTATGTGAAATAGCCTGTTAAAAAAACGAATTTGAAAAGGTTATATTGTGTTTAATAGCCATTTGACTACAAACAATGGATAGTGAACCCACCCGAGCTGCAATACATGACACATAGGTACGTATTTGATGTTCCAAGAGGCCCACATCTGTATTGGTTAACTGTCGATATAATATATAGTCAATACTATAATTACTACTCGCGATTTAGGACGAGCTTAATAACACGAGCTACGTAAATAAATCAGTGTCGACGTTTACGACATAGCTTCATTTAAACTATAAATAATTACAAGTCCACTGTGAGACAGACACTAAATCAAAGCAATTTATGCATGAAACTGTCCCTTAATTATTAGTGCAAAACGCACACTAACTATTATAATTGTAGTAATTAATTGATACATTACTTTACTAGGTAATTACCTTGTAATGCAAGGTACTTAACACTACCAAGATATTTTTTCGAATTCCATTCCAATCTAGGGTAAGGTACCCGGGCCACTCGGAGATTCTTAGCTTGTGCCGTTACTGTAACACTTTGTATATATTGGTCAATTTGCATCAAATGACACGTCCGTTTGCTTTGACAGGCGGAAAATTAAATTGCAATTAACTCGCATGGACGTAAAAGCAGCTCTAACTTGATTTTTTGCCCGTATGTGTAGTGTGTAGCAGTTGTTACATAATTTTGAACTTAAACTTGCCATGTTGGTGTAGTTTTTATTAGTTTTATTTTCAAGGCGTTGTTGAATGTAAAACTAATATTGCAGTGGCTGAGTATGAATTTATTTAAAAACACATTACTAAACATAGGGGCTTTTTAAGCTGTGATTCTTACGCCGAGTTTAGACACAGTATAAGGTAAAAATTAACGATGTGGGTAGAGATCGGGCTAGATACGAGTACCACTATATTTTTCATGAATTCAATGCTTTGATCAAACAAATCTGGTCAGTAGAGGACATCCAGACATGCAGTACAAGTACGACATGTACGATATGATGTGCTGTTTTCTTGTTTGAAGACTTAAAATTATCTTGTATACGCATAGATACTTCAAGCAATAACAGTACAACAAAGATAAAATGAATGTTATTAGTCATTATGTAGAAGCTCCTTTTACTGCTGTATTTTTTTAATACAATGTATTTATTTATTTAAATACTTTATTGCACACAATTAAAATAGTATACAAAAGGCGATCGTAATGCTACAATTATTCTCTACCAGTTAACCTTAAGGTGAAATAGAATTCAAAAAAAAGTAGGTACCTAGGTGCAATAAAATGGCAATCCTGTCCCTTAATAAAAATTTGGAAAAAAAAATGAACTATTACTTGATAATTACAGAATGCCAAACTGAGCTTCCAGTCCGTAAAAGTTCATCTTAAGTGTCCAATTCTTCTGTAGTGACTAGTAACATTCACAAGGGCGCGCTCGCTCGATCGAACTAGCCTATATTTATCCGTGTTTGCGCTAGTTTTGTTCCTTAGTTTGTTTAAGACTTGTATGCCACGGACGTTTTAAGTTAGAATAGATTGATTGTGCTCTTCTTTGCTTAAAGAAAAACACGACTAAAGTTTTACTAGCGTCGCTGCCTCTTGAATCACAAAGCCGTTTCAGCCTCTAGCGAGTAGGCGAGGTGATTGAGCGGCGGCGGCGTGGAACAAATTCCTTGCAGAGTTCAGCACTTGTTGCCTTAAAAATTAGGTATTTTTTATAGAAACGTAAACTAAAACAAATATTTCCAAATACTAAGAGTACAGGGGGGACGTGTTAATATTAAACTAAGACTGCTTTAAACGAGTACAAGAATTCAGTATTTGACAGGTAATTAAGTAAAGTAGGAACACCTTGAAATTTCGAATATTTTTTAATCGAATATTCATTTGTCCGAATTTCTGTTTTTCCGAAAGCTGTGTTATGCTGGAAATATTTTAGAATCAATGCATAATTTAATTAAAACACGCAGGGTAGGTTCAGCTTGATAATATAAGCGATATCGAAAAATAAAGTTTTTTATCAAAACATTAAATACATTTCGAATTATGAAATTTGGAATTTTGACCTTCGATGACTCTTCGGAAATATGTAGTGTAGGTACCCAAGTAAAGTAAATGGAAAAGTTTTTGTTATTGGATCCAACGTTGGGCAGCGAGGCATCCGGCGCATCCTGAGGCCCAGGGCTATAAAGGCTCGCGCCATAAAACGGGTCTCATTTTATGACCATTTGACGAAGTAATATACGTTTTTGAAGCAATTTCTTACCTCGACTGGGTATTGTGGCTGTGCAGTCTGCGCTTTTTTACTTAAACAATACCTAGTTGCTACGATGCCTTATGATTTGTGAGTATTTTGACATTCATTTTGCATGCGAGTAGTTTCTGGTTATCGAAGAAAGATTATGTGCAGTTTGGCCTTTTTAAGATACTGGCAATAGGTGGTCCTAAACATTCCAAACGAAACAAAAATATTGTTCTAGACACCATAAATTTAAAAATCGGGCAAGAGCATGTCTGACTATGCTCAGCGTATTTACAGTTACGAGCAAAACAATTCCATCACTTTGCATTTTTTGATGTCCACGACTTTTCTTTCTGAAATATTTAAATGAATTCATGTTTCTTGTCTATCTAAGATTTACAAGAAGTAAACAAACATGGAAATTATCGAAACTTTTTTTTTTTAAATTCAGAAAGACAAGCCGGTTTACAAAGATGGACATGAAAAAATGAAAAGTGATGCAATTGTTTTGCTCGTAAGTGTAGGGTTCCGAAGCCGGTATTCACAAAAAGTGACTCAAAAAACCAAAAGTATGAACTAATTCTCTATTTAAAGTTATTTGGTGCTGTCTTAGATAATTTTAGTAGGTAAATATAAATACTTAAGCCGCTTGTATCTCAGGAACCAATAAAGTCTACTTAGTCGTGATAGTTTTTCTTTTAAATTCGTTATTTGTGCTTTTATCTAAGATATTTTTCAGATTTTTAGTATTTGTAGTTTTGGCTTTAGGTCACTTGACTCTAACAAAAATTAGCTTTTTTTTGAAAGACCTATCCAACGACACCCCACATTATGGGGTAGACGAGAAAAAAAATACATCCCCACGTTACGTGTAGGGGAGGTAAAATTTAAAAAAAAAACAATATTTTGTTTCACCTCTTTGTTAGCGTGACTAATATGTATATTCATGCCAAATTACAGCTTTCTAGTACTAACAGTCTCTGAGCTAGGCTGCGGACGGACGGACATGGCGAAACTATAAGGGTTCCTAGTTTGGCTACGGAACCCTAAAAAAGGATAATTCCTCTCTTATATTATAATATTAAAAAGCAAAATCTTAACACGATTAAATAAACATTTAATTAATATTTCATACAATAAGTAGGTATTTTAGCTATTACTGGAATGATTTAAACACATTAGAACAACTATATTATTTGGACTGGTGTTTTTGTATCAGGTTAAAGGTATATTGAAAAAAATAAAGTTTAGATCAGAGGTCCCGAAACTTATTTGTCTCATAGACTACTTGGCATTTGTTTCGGTTTTGGGTGGACCACCTGCTTACCTAATTTACGTTATCTCATCACGTAAAAACTGAGCAAAAAATCTTCGAGATTTTTGAACGGATAACTTTGGAGGTCTAGCCGGCTAAAAATTTACACAGGCTAAAAAAAAAATATTAGCGCGGAAAAATATTTTTACAATATAATAAAAAAATACACACAGAGAAAATTTTAACATAATTTATATACCACGTGTCCCAAAACTCAACGATAAGCCGGCACCAGAGGATGGAGCTGCTTATGATTAGTCGAGAAAAAATAAGGAAAAAAATATATCTTTTCCTTATTGGTATTGGTATTGGTAGTATCTTGACGTGTAAAAGTGCCCGAGCGGCCTACTTACTAAATAAATTTCTTTTATCTTTTTTATCTTTTTTATTTTTTCTCGACTAATCATAAGCAGCTCCATCCTCTGGTGCCGGCTTATCGTTGAGTTTTGGGACACGTTGTAGATAGATATTTGTTTATTTATATATTTATAAGAAAGTATCACGTAAGTAAGTAGGTACCTACTATCTGTGTATGAATGTGGATTATCCCATTAATGAAAAGCCAAAATTAGAGTCACGACCTGCTTAAATGGGATCCACTATCGTGGACCCCCATTTATTTTTTCCGCTCACATGGACTCCTTGCAGGTCGTCGTCGACCCCTGTGGGTCGATATAGACCACTTTGGGGATCACTGGTTTAGATAAATCCCAAATGTTTTCAAGACACAGTTCTAACGTTAGTTTTGGATATTAATACGAGTAAACCATAAAAACAGTACTTGATTTCGTAAAGTCATTTTTGCTCTCTATCACTGGCAGGATTGGTACAGATCATTATTTTTCAATTTGTAATTTTTCTTAGTCTTTCTTTTTGCCATATAGATAACGAAGTGTTCGTACTTGGTCGTGCTGATAGAAAGCAGGATCGGACTATCGCGCGGGGATCTGCTATCTCGACAATGCTGTATCAATATTCATGCTTACGGTCGCGACCTCTCTATTTGCATAACTGCGCTTACATTCCCGCAACTGTTCTATTGTTTTATGATCTAAATGACCGCGCGATATGCTCCAGTCACGATAAACTTGTAAATACTTGGACCGACGTTAGCTACATATATGTTTACCTTTAACACCTATTCAAATTAACATATACAGACACATACATGTCTACTCTCATACATAAACACCATGCACATAATAACTCGTATACACATTACACGTAAGTTGTTTTGTATCTTTTACTCTATATGAACCTACCCATTTTTAAGTTCTGTTTGGTCCAAATCTTGCAACTTCTGAACCAGTTTATGTTAGATTTTCTTAATCTTTTACGACATTTACACAAAGGTAGGTATATATTGGTAGCTAAACGGGACGGGAGTTCTCTTTTCAACGTGGACTGTTTTTGTAGTGCATAGAGAAGACCGATGAGATCAATAATCATGCCATTGTATGGTTTTGATGGGCTGATCTAAGCAGTTGGAAAGTGGCCTCAGTATCTCTATAGTAGGTAACGTCATATCGCACCGACTTTCAACTCCTTATATTCTTATCTTATTGGTGGGTTCCTTACGGATACACTTTGACCCTATGGGATCTTTTGTGTCAACTCCTTATATTGGTCTCGCCCACTAGTTTAAGGGTCATTCCACACCCGGTAACACCCGAAACAGCTACTTTTTATTAAGGTTTATTTCGATATTGTAATAAGAAACTAGGAAAATGACTAGTGAATGGTCTACTATTTGAATAATATTTTCCTTTCCTTAACACGCATAATTAAAAGTATAAGAGAATAACGAGAGAATCACTAATAAAAAGTAAGTAGGTAGTAAGTAAGTAAAAGTAGCCGTTTCGGGTGTTACGGTGGAATAAAGGCAATAAACTACCTTAATATCATCGAGTGAACAAAAACACGTCTAGAATTGTAAAAAAAATATAGGATCAAACTTGTAGAGAATTTTATCAGCTTTAATTGCATCGTTTTCAAGATGCAAACAAAAAACTAAATAACGGAACGTTCTTTGTCCCCCAGGGCTCACCTCCGAGGGGTGGGGACTTTTAGTATGTTTATCTCCTAACTAGTCATTCCATCCATATCCCCCTTGTGGGTATTCATCTACCAAGCTAGTCGTCTCCTCCAAAGACTCCTTCTGCTTGAGACTGATTTCATGAATCACTGTTTTTTATTTTGTCTATTGCACAGTAAACAGTCACAACATACAGACTTTGTGATCCTTCTTGTCTTCGAATTCTCGAACGAGTTTTAATGTTCTGTAAGCAAATCCAAAGTTTGATATTATTCCATGCCTTGGCGAATTGATTCAAATCATATACTTAATGGATCTATGTTTTAAATTGGTTAAATATCCTGTAGTGAGCCTTGTTTAACTTAACTTGCTACGATAAGTCAAATATATGTTTGAACGTAAATGTTGAGAATTACGTTACATAATTTAATAATTCATCGGAGCTAATAAATGAAGTAATACACGAATACAAATGAGGTGCAATATACAATGAAGGAATGTACTTAACTCTCGCGCCGGCGCATGTTAGCCCGATCGACGCAAGTGGAGGTGGTAAGCAATAATTCCCAGTCCGTGATGGGGAACCTTACAGGGAAAGACTGGTACCGCATATGAGCCCTAGGCGCGTTATGGCATTTGCAAACTAGTCAAAACAATTACAGTTTTTAATCATGTACATTACACATGGTTTTTTTGTCTCTCTTAGTTATTTGTCATCAGATAAATTGTAAATCTTTTAAGGTATTCGCGGTAAATGCCCATTGGAAATAAGTATGTAATCAAATAAACTAGGTAACTAGGACCCATCGTTCCTAATAGGGTCCGTCGGGGTCGATACCACCATCTTACCCCTTTAACCTACCGTCAAGCAGCAGTGTCCGCACTGTTGTGTACCGGCGTGAAATTACTTACTAGCATAGAGGCACTCTATCGGTATGGGTTGCAATGCTCGATTTTTTGGTAGAGGAACCCTCATAAAAAGGAAATCCCACCCAGTTTTCATCACAATTGGATCGATGGTTTAGGAACACATAGAGGAAAGACATAAAAACATTAATTATTATTTATATAGAAAATACAACGAGGGAGCCAGATTTCAAGAATAGTTTATTTGTACTACTTACATAGTGGGGCCATTACGGATCAGTGTTCGCTAAATTTTATTAATATCTGTAAACCTAAATTAATAAAATTCAAAGTCTATTCATGTTAGACTAGGATCAAGTTCATCGCTTAGAAATTTAATTTTACGGATATAGATACTTAATACTTAGAAAACGCTTATCCGAATTAGCACCATTCATCATGACGACGTTAAAAATGATATAATATGACGTTTAAACACTGCAATACTTAATTGAAATAATTAACAATTACACCATCGTATTCACACTAGTGGGATACAAGCTTTGATAACGACTCCATCCGCGTCGTAATTCTACCGAAAATTACACTGTTGACTCCCCAGACGTATGTACAGACGAACATGGCGAAACTATAAGGGCGGGTACACAAATAACGTCCGTTTTTACAGTATCCGTTTTAACGGATCTTTTCGCCTTGTAATTAATTTATTGTAATCTTCTTTTTCACTGAATCCAGAATACTGTTTTGGGTGTGAACTCGCTCATACAACTACATACGCCATAAAATAACGGACCTGTAAAACGGATCGCTATGTGTACGCGCCCTATGGGTTCCTAGTTGACTGCGGAACCCTAAAAAGGAATTCATGGAAAAGTTAAGTCTTTTTAACTACAATAATAAGTATCACTATTTTAATGTGTTTTTTACAAATTTATTGCACTGTGGATTTTAACATGCGCATGTCCGAGCTATAAACTACTCTATCTACCTAGCTCGTATGTACGGTCACGAGCGTTAATTCGGGACCCATTTCAAAAAAATATGCTTGAAGTCGTCAATGTCATTAGAGATGTCAAGTCATTTGTAACTTTTAGGAAACTCAACCTTATTGCTGTAGAATGACAGATTGACTTTGGACCTAAGGTGGGTACCAAATTTAATCTCGTGACTGTACCTACTAAATTATACATCGGTCGGTTGTGGCGTTCAACCGTGAAGACGGAACAAGAGAACAAACAAACTTTGGAATTTATAATAAGTATCAATAAGATTACGAAGGTGGATAAACTCAAATAGATTTAAATCTATTTAATACCTTTTATACTCGTACATAATAATAACGACAAAAGGACGGTATTAACATGTAGAATACGTTGTTTAGGACTGATCCAAAGATGGAAGCAACAAGGAATTCATTAACCGCTTAATATTTCAGGTAGCCAATGATTAACCAATATGCCTTTCTTGAGATGAAGATAGTCCTTTAATTGCTACTTTGGTCAGTCCTATCTAATCTATGAATCACAGAGGTAATCATGTACACAACATTCAAATAACTTCAAGCGGATGTGCGCATCAAAGGTGGCCGACGTCGGTGTTTTTAATAATACTATGATGGACATCTTGGTTTTTAAAAAGATTAAGCACTAAAATTTCGAAATGTATCTTGATATTTATTTATTTAAGGATCACCAACAGGATTAAAATGCTTATACAATTAAAAGATTGCATGGTCTAAAATAAATGCTGTAACTCATTTATCTCCTTCTTAAAAGTGATCACAACATGGACTAAAAAGTATACACTAACCTTAACCTAAAAATATAACAAAATTACTACACTAATTATTACACAATGGACATTAAAAATTAAACAACAAAATTTAAAATAAGTATTTGGTAGAATGAAATTGACAATACCAGTAATTCCATTACCTATGTTTGCTTACTCATCTCGGCCAGTAGATAAAATACGACAGCAATTTTCTTATATTGTTTTGGATGGGTATTGGTTGACGCCACGTGAGCACAACATGGGGCTCATATTTGACGGTTTAAACTGTGGGTGTGGGCATAAGAAACAACATAACGAACCTTCTAAAGAGGATTGTGAAGCTAGCTCGCTAGCTTCTCACCCCTTTGATCTAATCCGATTTTTACGATTTTTTTATATCTTGTATATGTATTATGAAAAACTAAGTCTGTACGTTTGCATTTCCAAGAAAATATATCTTGAAAGAGAACAAAAAAAAAACGGATACTTACAGACCTAGTTTTCCATAACAACTACAAAATATTCGAAAATCGTGAAAATCGGACTTAACTTAGGGGGTGAGAAACGTTATGACCCGGAGCTAAATTAGTATGAAATTTTTTTGAACGCTACAAGCGCAATTTAAGCTCCGGTTCACAATCCCCATAAATTGTTTACATTCATTACTTAAATAATAACAGCCTGTTGATTGGTCTATTGACTCACTTTGCGATATTGTTTCAAGCTAAACATACAATAAAAATTGGCAAATTAATAATTATAAAGACATTTGATCGAATCCCAAACTAACGTCTAGGCTTTTACTGTCTGGCGATGATTAAAATACCTAACAATCATTTATAAAGATAAATAAACAGGTACTTAAATACATACATATATATATAAAACATCAGAGACGTAACAGATAGCCTCTCGACCCTTTCAAGTAGCTGTAATGAAATTGTAAAGCGCATAACATTTAGGAGTGTCCATAATTACAACATTCACAGACATTGAATGGCGTATTCTACTGTCCACCTTAATGGATTAATTTGATCTATAAATAAAACATGTCGTTGTTTCTAAACTTTTGATTTATATAACATGTAGTATAGTCAAAATCAAGTCTTAACGAAATAATAACAAACAAGACTAGACTATACTTGCAAGAAGTTTGTACAAACGCATAATGTACTCGATGACATTATGATTTAGTTGGTCCTGTTATTACTTTTCCCACTCATCAATAATATATCATAAAATCGATTACAAAACGGATGATCATTTATATCAACCTATATTTCAGCCTTTAGTGACAACAATTATGCTTGTCAATTACCTCGGGGTTGTTTAATGGAAGAGTTTGTTTAAACATTCTATGGTAGAGCGGGAGGCAAAGAATGTAAAGCTTGTTACCCAACACGGCAGTAGCAGGTTTAAAAAAGTTTTTAATGCTTTATTAAATTATTCATATCGAAAATAATTGCCACATCCATCATAACGTGGCGTCATAAATAAACACTGAGTCTATTTTAGGATGCATGTATAAGGTCTTACCTTGTGGGTATTTTCAGTGTCGGTATTGTTTACTTGTCTCTCTCGGTTTTGTAATGGTTTTTGTCGACCCTTGAAATTGTAAATTATCCATACAAACATATGCCGTGTTTGTAAGATTGGGCCTTAATACAAAATAAGTATATACATAATAATGATTAAAATACTTCCCATGACCATGTAAGTATTTAATTATATTGGAGTTGGCGGAGTCACACAATAATGAAAAACCAATCCTTTGGGTAAGTAATTCATTAGATTTCTGGCTAGATAGACAGATCACAGAAATAACGTGCTTAATATCAATGCAGTAAATCACAGGAAGATATTAATCGTAAATAAAGTTGCAATTTATGACAAAACTGAGATATCTCGAGGCGTTAGCGGTGCGCTACCCGCGGCCGCGATAGCCTTTGCTCCCCTGATGGAAATGTCAGCTTTCAAGTAAATAACCGCATAATAACGCTGCAGCCGCGCCGATGACGCACACAGGGGTATTTGACACTAAACCGCGGACATTAGGTACAAAAACCAAATGGGCGAAATCGAGGTAATTTTTTTTACCTGCGGTTACCCAAGGGTCTATGTAATAATAATACATGATAGATAAAATTGTGGAATTCACACAACTTACGTATCAGTCAACTTTCGACCGCTGTTGCGTACTGTTGAATTGTTGCGAGTGCATATTATCACAAATATTTACATTACGTTTCATTTATTTGGAATTATTCTGAAGTAAACTGCAGTGATTTATATAATGGAGAATAGTCAACCAGGTATGTACATTTTATATTTATATGAAGACGTCTAGTTGTGCATAGTTCTGTTATATAATTTAACATTTTATAGAAGTACTCTCTATATTTAACCATTTTCACCAATCTATTATAAGTATTCGCATTTTAGTTATACTTCCCGGCAATATCAGGTCTTGATTTTTTCTTACTACATTAGTATTGTCAGTATTCTGTATGTAATATTTTAAAAATACTGCTTTAAACTGCTGCATCAATGTTTTTTCTGATTTTGAAATAGCGGCCTGCTCGACCAAACCACGATAACTTTGCGGTCGTTATTCTAACGTTCCTGTTTATTTGTTTTAGGTGGTTCTGGCGTGAATATGGTTACTCGAATTGCCATATTTAACATGGCTAAAGAGTGTGCCGAGAAAGATTTTGCAAAAAAACTGGATTTTGTGGAAAAGTGCCACGTGGAAACTGCTTGCTTCCCAGTTGAGCGGAAAGAAGACTTCCTGCGGAGATTTGCTCGATTGAAATACGATATGAAGTCTCGCTGGCAAGCAGCTGGTCGAGCTGAGGTCGCTTTTTTGAAGAAAAATTATAACTGGTTGCAAGGAACTATAGAAATACCTATGAAAGTGTTATGCAATACCGGCCACCGGCCGCAAAAGTCCTTTGAAGATTTGTGTGAAAGAAGCAAAAGACGCAAAACGGAATCTCTCAGGGAAAATAATGAAGCACAAGAGATTTTATTTGCTGGTCAAATGATGCTTCGAGAAAGCGGTAATATTGACGGTGCTACTGTTGTCAAGAATATTATGACTACGGGTTCAAAGGATGATTCTAACCAAAAAGAAAACATTAGGACTCCCGTGTCCTCTCGAAGACAATTGACACCACAAGAGGCCCTGTCTATGTTTGTAGAGGCATCATTAACAAGAAAACAGTATGAGATTATAAGAGCTTGCGATAAAGACCTATTTCCATGCTACACTTTAATACAAAAAGAGAAAAAGAAGTGCTATCCTAGCGAAGAAAGCGTTAACGTTAATTCTGTGTGTGCCGAGGTTAAACTGCAACAGTTACTCAATCATACGGTTGAAAGACTATTATCGTATTTGGATGAAGTTTTAGATACGTTATCATCCGAGGAGCTTAGTTCTCTTGAGCTCATCTACAAGTGGGGATGTGATGGTTCACACCAAAAACAATTTAAACAAAAATTTGAGAACATGACTGACTCTGATGCGCATATCTTTCAATCATCTTTGGTTCCTCTTCAACTTATTTGCAAACACAATGATAAAGTTATTTGGCGAAATCCAACGCCGTCTTCGCCTCGTTTTTGTCGACCGATGAGGATACGATTTGTGCACGAGACTAAAGACATCACAAACGAAGAAATTGAATACTTTAATAATCAGATCAAGGAACTTCAATCAACAAAATCAAAAAGAGGATCTCACGAAATCGATGTTACACACAAGATGCTTCTGACAATGGTAGACGGAAAAGTATGCAACGCAGCAACTCAAACAACATCTACAATGAGGTGTTTTATATGTAAATTGACTTCAAAAGACTTCAATGATTTAACAAAGACCAAAGAAGTAATCATGGAGAACACAGAATTCGGTTTATCTATTCTACACGCCAGAATCCGATTATTTGAATCCTTACTCCACCTTTCATATAAATTACCATTGAAAAAGTGGCAGGCGAGATCCCAGCAAGACAAAAATATTGTAAAAGACAGAAAATCTATAATTCAAGAGCAATTTAGAAATGAACTAGGTCTTATCATTGACGTTCCTAAGCCTGGATTCGGTAGTAGCAATGATGGCAATACAAGCAGGAGATTTTTCGCCAATGCTGGAATATCTGCTCGGATAACTGGCATTGATCAAAACTTGATTGAAAGATTCGCCATTATTTTAGAAGTAATTTCAAGTGGACACGAAGTAGACACCAGCAAATTTTCCATATATTGCGAAGAAACGGCCAAACTATATATTCACCTTTATCCATGGCAACCCATGACACCCACTGTCCACAAAATATTGATCCATGGGCCCACAGTGATAGACCATGCTCTATTACCTATTGGGTCATTATCTGAAGAAGCTGCAGAAGCAAGAAACAAACATTTTCGATTGTACCGAGAATGTTACAGCCGAAAATTTTCACGGGAGCAATGCAACATAGACGTTTTAAATAGGTTGCTTTTAACTTCAGACCCATTTTTGAGCAGTATCCGAAGCAGATCCCATAATAATAAACTTTCATTTTCGGCAACTGCGAAAGAGATGCTGTTACCATACAGGTAAATTAATAGTAGTTTAAATATGGGTAGGCGTCCCTAAATTTATAGTAGAAGGCTTTATTGATAATATAACTGATAAGAAGTGATTATTAATGTATTTTTTTGCTAATATTATATGTTCTTTCTATTTTAAATTGATTTTGTTTCATTTAATTAATAAAACCAGAATTTGGGTACCTTGACCTTGACCGATATTTTTTTGCCAATTTTTTTTAAGTAATTCAATCATCCCTGAACACAAAAATGTATATATTTGTATATGTCCGACTTTTTGGGTCAAATACCCCTGTGTGTGACGCAACGCGCTTCGAGTTTTGTCGACTCTCGGTTTATCTCCGGTATTGTCTTCGGTTTACGCGCAGATTCCTAGCATTCTTTGTTAGTCAACCGTAAGAGAGGCGCGTTTAGTGCCTTAACTATACACGAACATTGCATTACGAGTAACATTAAAACTGGTGACTGCATATCGGTTAAGAATCCTCAAGTTTCGAATCCTGTGTGAGGCAATATTTTATTACATGTATCAAAGACATATTAATTTTAACATCACTCGCTTGCTTTTACTCGATTGTTTTAAAATGTAGAGGTAGCGGTTTTGGTTGTGACCTATATTAAACGGCCAGGGACCAGCCCAAATATGTCTGTGTCCTAAAGTATCAATAGAAGATGCGTGGTTAGCCCAGTTGGTGGTGAACTAATGACCTGCCTACGAAGAATTCGATCCCGGGTTTCACTCCCGGTAAGGGCACATGTTTGTGTGATGATGATGATCATTTGTTCCTAAGTATTCACTAAGTTAGTACATATAACGACTTCAATGTATTATTTATTGTTTTCTATGTATTCTAAGTAAATTGATATGAGATTGTTCGCTGCTGTTTATAAAGAATGATGGGCAAATTGGCCTATATGACTAATAAGGACAAGCTATATGTCACCGGATAGGTAATTCTAAGTTGTAAAACTATTACTATGGCAGGTAGTTCGAAATCTTTGGGTGAAATAAATTATCGCCATGCAAAGACGGCAGCATTTCATAGTAATTATGCTAAAGTCGTCTAATGTAGGCGTCCCGGTGATCCAGATTTAAAAAAAAAACTCCCAGTTATTTGAGGTTTCCCGCTACACAAAATCGTTCTAGAATTAAAAAGGATATCCGATGATATAGTGTTTATTGTTATTGGTTTCTAGGCCAGCGTTCCTACATTTTTGCCCATCATTCTTTAATTTATTGAACCTTTTTTTAATATTCATGTTCCAGTTTACTTTGCCTCTATAGTTGACACAAACATGTACCAGCACGGTTACGATTTGGCACACTAGTTAATGCTGTCAAATAAGATAGTCGAACTCTCACTCGGCAAGAATATATTCTCTGTTTATTACTCAGTTTAATTGATATGTTACAGCTGAGTTATGGTATCTGATCTCTGGCCAAACGTGTACCCCAGGCATTTCTATTGGACAATTTATTTATATTGAATTCATATACTTTATATTTATACCATATTTACGACGACGACGCTCTCTATCAGCTGACTATATGCTACAATCTTAAAGATTAACTACCATAAAAAAGTACAAAAACACATATCAAATAAATGGTAATTGGTTGTTTAATACATACAACGGAGATCTTAAGAATTTTATGCTCGTGCATAACGCAGTAAACAAATGATATAACATAATGAGTTAGAGTAGATTAATGTTATGATAGTCTTTTATGATCAAGAAACTATCTATGAACATTTTTTATGCGAATGATTCAAGTGAAATGCATATCTTATTTCAAAACTTAAATATTTGCACGAATGCCCATGAAATTTATTTTTAGGAGTACCCGAAGAGAGCCTTACGAGACCCTATAATATGCCTACGCTGTCCGTCCTTCTGTCCGTCCTAACTTGAAAGAGCTGTATCTGCTGAACAGTATAACGGAGGATTGACTTACTATTTTTTAAACCAATTTATATAATGAACGGGGTCCCCAGTCCCCATACAAGAAACATTCCTTTAAAATGTGTGTATCGTAAAAACAGTAAAACATACGTACAAGGGTCAAATTTGGTATGATTATAGTAAAACCCTAAAGAAAAACCGAGCAAGAGCATGTCTGACCATGCTCCGTGTAGGGTTCCGAAGGGTTAATACACAAAAACTATCTCAAAAAAACCACAAGTATGAAGTAATACTCTATTTAAAGTTATTTGGTGCTGTCGTAGGTCATTTTAGTATGCATAAACACTTTAGTCACCTGTATCTCAGGGACCAATCAAGTCTACTTAGTCGTCATAGTTTTCCTTTAAAATTCGTTATATGTGCTTTCATTTAAGATATTTTTCAGATTTTTAGTATTTGTAGTTTTGGCTGTAGGGGGGGGAGGGACACTTGACTCTAACAAAAATTAGCGCTTTAAAGCATAATATTTCATAAAAGGATCCCTTAATCGAAAAATTGATTTATCAAACCCGCAATATTTAAAACATCTATCCAACTACATCCCACACTATGGGGTAGACGAGAAAAAAATATACATTCCCACGTTAGGTACTTGTAGAGGAGATGTTCTAAAAAAAATTTTTTTCTACACTTTTATTTTACCACTTTGTTGGCGTGACTAATATGTATATTCATGCCAAATTACAGCTTTCTAGTATAAAGTTTCTCTGAGCTAGGCTGCGGACGGACGGACGGACGGACATGGGGAAACTATAAGGGTTCCTAGTTTGACTACGGAACCCTAAAAAAGCAAATACTAAATAGTTAGGTTCAAGTGTGAGTCGGGCTTATGCTGATTCGAATCGTAATCGAGTTCAAATTGGAATATAACTACTGTGCGGCGGTGTGGAACCCTCGGTGCGCGAGTCCGACTCGTACTAGACCGGTTTTTTCCATATTTGTATGTACTATATTCGTTCCATCAATTATGATAAGATGAATTAATCAAATGAATATACTTAAAACTATTTCTGCCCTGTCGGTACCTATTGGACAAATAATGGAACCTGGACATTACCGCACTCGTGGTCCAAGGACGATCCCCACGCTGTAATGTTTCCGTCTGTCAACAAACACCGAGACAAGTTTTTTCCAGCTCATAGATAACTAATTCATGCGGGGCACCGGTTTAAGACTAATTTGTCATGGATAAATTCCCTATTAGTTCTACCTAGTACGTCGGTGTCCGCGGTGGGTGTTCATAATATTTTAATTGATTACGACCGTTTATTAATTATACACGTTGTTATCCATTTAGAGTTTTTACTACTCAATGGAATCTTAACGTAAATCGTAGTGTTGTGAGATATTATCATCTGGACTATATATTTATTGATGTAAATGGATAGGATCGTAGTTAATTATTGAACTCATCATCTTTGATATTATCATCAGGACTATATATTTATTGATGTAAATGGATAGGATCGTAGTTAATTATTGAACTCAGTTTTAATAACCTGAAGTCTTGTAATTAAAAAAAAAACTACAAATAAATCTACTTATTACTTATTATTCTTGGTCACTTTCTGTCAAATTCGAATGTCACAATGACAGATAAGGGCAAAAGATATTTTAAACATACTCGTTGCTGTTAAGAATGAAAGAGTAAGATTTTTATTTAATGTAGGTACCTACATTAACTAAAAATCTTACTCTTTCATTTTCATTAACTACCTATGTGTACCTATTTTGTTGTTATCATCGCACAATCATCTACATACGTAAACACAAATTAACCATTGAAACTAGATAGAAACTTTAACGCATATGGGTCTTAAATATGCCAGCGTTACGTGTTTTTTTAAATTATAACTAGCTGATACCCGTAACTCCGTCCGCGTAGAAGTCGTTTATCGCTAGGTACACTCAAAAAAATGAGAGCCAACAAAGAGAGTTTTTCACTTAGTTGACGTAAAATGAATACAATAGTTAAGATATTAGTTATATATACCAAAACTGATAGTAACATACAGCAATTTCTTTAGTGATTCAACTAACATCATAGTTGATGTATCTAACGTCTTAGTTGATGTATCTATCGTCTTGTTAGGCGCGTATGCGATCAAGACGCTTATGCACAACAATCACAATCTTGTTACAAGCGACCAATTATTTTTTTCAGTCCTTCTTCAGGGTTCAAGCTAAGAATGTCCATACCATATTTCAAGTCGGTTCAGCGGTTTCACCGTGAAATCGCATTACTTTTAAATTTATGATATTAGTTATGGATATTTAATTTATGTTTTTCATTTAATAAATAAAGAGTAGGTCGTGGTAATTATTACCTACTAAAGTTACAACATCCGAGACGGCTCCCAATTTTCTTAACTTCTTGAACTCCACAGACGGCTCTGGCTGCCAACTGAAAGCCGTACTACTGATGGCACGACGGCTACACACGTCAAAAGTTCAAGATTAAAAGAGACTTTGTTTCGTATCTATTAAGTTTTAATTTGCATTACATAGCAAACATGTTTGGCGTGTGATGTGAGTGTCACATTTTGTGTTTGACGTAAGGCGTTTAAAAGTTAAAAACTGGAAGCTGCAAGAAGAAGTACAATAAAGTGTTATTCTGGTTCTGACGAATATCTGCTATAACTTCTTGAGTCTCAGTTCAGATATACGACGCGTCTATGCAAATCATCAACTACTAAGAACGCCCGTAGCGTGAGAACGGGCCATGTCCACTTCCAAATTATGCCAAGTGCGTTCGATTCCCGTCCTTGGGGCGTGATTGGAGCACTAAGAGCCCATAAAGTGCGATTGCCTCACACAGCACGTAACTTATCCGACGGCTACGATAGCGATTTTTACTTGTAATATGCCTTTTAATACAAGCAAATATTAGCGCGACGCCCAAAATTCTATTAAGTAACCACGGGCTAAATATTTATTTATTAGATTGTTATAGAAAAGGATTAATTAGGGTAATGATCGCACAAAAAAAAATGTGGCAATATTAATTATCTTAAAACACAACTTTAAAAACTAGTCAAACTTTATACAATACTAATGTCATTATTAAACTGGATGCATTAAGACGAATATGCCCATCGAATCCGATTAAGACGATTTCGTCCGCGATATTTGGGCGATAAAATTCGAGAGGGCGATGTTACGTACGTATAATTAGCAGGACGGAAGCTGGGTAGTTAGCGAGGGGCGGGTTGTCGTCGTCGCGATAAATCATAAGTGCGCCCGCGCCGCTGGGCGGGCAGGGGGCGGAGCGAATCATTTTTAAACGGTTTTTTGAGTTTCTCGACGGCCAATGCGTATTTTCGGCCAACCATGTCGGGACAGACGTAAGGACACTTTTTCTTTTAATTAGGAAAACCATGATTAGCGCACTTCACTCCACCAGAGTAATAAGTAAGCGCGAAAGAGACGGGGTTTCCAGGTAAACATAAGCAACATTCGTAATAATTAAGTTCGTATAAATTCGTAATAACAAAAAAGTCGTTTAAGTAGATACGTGTTGACTTGCATACTAAGGGTTCCGTTACGATTGACTTACTCTGCGGTTACTGACTGATGAATTATTTTATCATCTACAATTTTAAGGTACAATTGCGTTGATTTTTTATTTTCATTGTTTGCTAGTATTTATATATTTTAAATAATATAAGATAGGATGTAGTGGTACCTAATATTAAAAGGTAACATCTGTTTACCAATGTTCCGCATAAGAATTACTTAAACTTGAATTTAATATTTATCTATTGTAGTTTCTGAGATAAATTATTGAATAGGGTAAAGTAGCTACATAGCTTGAAAAGTATCAATGTATGTCCCACGCAAATGATTAGATAGTACATTATTTGATAACTTCATTCCGAAAAATTATAATTTGGATTTCAAAATTCTAATGATGTCTTATAGTTAGGTACCAAATTTAGTCCGTAAAAATATATTTATTTCATTGTTTTGTGCTTTTAATTCACATGAAAAAACATCGCAGTTGTCAACTGAATTCTCCTCCTGTTCCTCTCCCCCTCTCTTCCTTTTGGAAGCGCTTGTAGATTTGACGTGTAAAGGATGATTTCCACCAAACGGCTCGCATCGCCTCGGATCGGTACGGATTTGACAATCCTTACGCGTGTTCGGCTCCGCTCATAAATAGACAATAATAATTTTAATAGACGCGATCGGCTGTCGCCGCATCCGTCCGTATCCTTTCCGATCCGATGTGATGCGAGCCGTTTGGTGGAAATCATCCTTAAAAGTTCCCATGCGACCTACGAACTAAATAAAAATGTTTATTTTGATCTTTATCTTTGGTGCGATATACTTAATACGCGATAAACAATTAAATAAGATTGACATAGTCATGGTCAATATCAACCAAAGAGTACTACTTAGGATTTAATCATCATGTTCTTTAATAATAAATAGCTGTTGCCCGCGACTCCGTCCGCGCAGAAAAATAAAATATAGCCTATGTTATCAGGGATAATGTAGGTTTCTAATGGTAAAAGAATTTTTCAAATCGGTCTAGTAGTTTCGGAGCCTACTCAATGCAAAAAAAAAACGCAAACAAATCTTTCCTCCTTTTAGTATAGTTAGATAAACAATGACCCTTAATCAGAAAGCCTTCTTCTCTCTTAAATATAAATAGGGAGCTAAATTGTCACCGCCATATTTCTAAGTAATTAAAGCCTTTTGTTAAGTTGCGGTCGGTTTTCGTGTGTTATTTTCTGTGTGCATGCTTGTTTTTGTGTCGCGGCGCGTGTATTGTTCTCGGTCGAATCGCGACATGGTGCCCTTAATTCGTTCTCACTCAGACGAACGTGGAATACAGATCGCTTTTAAGGGCTAGGGAATGGGCCGCGTTGAAATGAAAGTGGAAAAACTTGGCTGCGTTGAAATGCTTGTTGAAGGGATCCGTCATATATAATTACGTTTCGTAGAGGCGATTCTTTAATAAACATAGTTCTTGAGCTAGTCTCGAACTTTCAACTCCTGGCGAACATAGATGGTCTGGCAATTATGACACAAAGACTAGGTACTACCTAGCTATGTGTACTACTAGACTACCTATTGCGTTTCTGTGTATTTTGTTGACTTGCATCTGAATACAAAACTATATTAATGCCTTCGTGATTAATGCCTTCATTTACGTTTTAGTGATTAATGCCTTCTGTCTGAAAATTTGCAAACCTTCGTGGCTGCACACAACAGATTCCCACAGTTTTAAGAAATATTGTTTGTTTTGTTTAGAAACTGCGGCTGTAATGTATTTTTAGGTCAGCCACTGCTAGGCGTTCTCTTATATATATTATAACATTTATAACGCTTAACTTTATTCATCCATTTCATCTAGCTCAAAATTGCATTTAAGTCTAAAATAGATACAAAGTGCGCTTTTACAGGTCCTTTCCTGAAGCAAAAAGCCATTTTATAACTCGCTGACAATGCGAGCTAAGCAAAAATACTACCTAGTTACTTATATTTTTGTATCAGCGCCATATTGTTTTTAATGATATTCATAAAAATTATGTTCCTCATCGCGTTGTTTACTGCAATATTGTTTACACTACTTACGAAATTCATAAACACTTCCCTAGAAAAAAAACTGGTGACATAACAACACGATAATTCTCATAAAAATTATAATCACCTGCGGGCGCAACAATTAACAAGCCTACGAGAGATACAATTTCCAAACCTGTTTATTCTGAACTCACGGTTCTAACAAGAATTTGGGTTCTGGACAAAATAAATAGATTCCACGATACACGAGAAAGGCTACGTCGCCGTGCAAGCTTCAACATGCTATTGCTATTGCCAAGTGAGACTACATCTTAATATTGGTTCGTTTAAGACCATTTGAAGACAGTTCAGAGTCGTTTAGTTAGTCATGGTACCCGGGAAGGATACTGTAACATTATTCAGTATTTATTATGACACCCGACAGTAAAAAACCAAATTGATTTTATCGCAGTTTACCAGCACGTATACAGATAAAGTTTAAAATATCTACCTGCTTCTAACGTCCTATATTGCAAGAAGAGTAGAGAAGGTTCGATAAAATACTTAATAAAAAATTATATTTGACTAACAGTATTAATTAATGTAATGTTTTAATGGTTGCCATTTTACCGTTAGTCTCTTTTGCGCTCAAGCCATCATAAAATAATTATGTTAGATTCGAAACAATATTTATAGGCAATACTGATGTTTACGTCGGGCAATGTACTTTCGAAGAAGTATTGATTCAGTTTATCTGTCCATAAACATTGCTTAGTTAATGTAATATACCTACGTATAATTAACTTTAAGTTAAGGTTGTCCGTTAGAGAGAAAGAGAGGTAGGTATAGGTATCTATAGTGCTAGAAAATGTTTCTGTCTGTTTGTGTTGCGTCTTCCACATTTATTATTATTATTAACAGGAGACTCTTATGTAAAACACTAATAAAGGCGAGTTTTTTAAAGAGGTTGACGATAAACCACCTACTTATATGTATAGATGAATTACCGAGAGCGTGGAATTGCATATGTAGTGGTAATGTGTTTACAGGCATTCTATATTTAAATTTCCTCTACTTCTTATACCATCAGCATAAAAAGAGTTTTGTTTTGGTCCGATTGAGAGATAAAGTAAACATTTGTCATAAATATTTTGATCTCGAAATAATGAAAAAATTAAATTCACCTTACACCGCTGCCCAATTAATGAAAAGAACTACAGATGTTTCTCTCTCGACTATTTATAAAATTATGACTAAGAGTGAGAGCGGTTCCGCACTACGTCCCATCCGAATCCGATCCGAACCCGTAAAAATACGGATCTATGGAGAAATTGGATGACGGAAGCCATCCGTGGTTCCATCCTACATGGTTTTCCTTTTCATGCGAACGGTACAACCACTACATATGCAATTCCACGCTATCGCTAATTCATCTATACTTAATAACTCCTTGACTCACAACGCGTAATGAAACGACTCGTATTGCTACGAGCACGCTGACGATGATAATTTCCAAAAGTGATGTTGCTTTGACTGCGTCTAATTCGCACCCATACAGAAAAAAAAAACCAACTACACACAGAAATTTAAGTATAGAAAAACATTTTATGAGTATGGACATTTTACTACATATATACTTACATGCAAACAAGTACCTTGATAAAACCATATTGCTTTTAACGTAATCGTATTGTTTTTTACCTGGCCGCCATTACTGTCAAGTAAATAAGAGCTATCAAAACGATGACAATACTATAATATGACAAAGGCAACATGGTTTTACCGAGTAGACGAGGCGCTGGCCTGTTGGTAGTGACCCTGTACGAAGCTAGCGGTCCTGGCTCCAAATCCCGGTAAGGGCAGATATTTGTGTGATGAGCGCGAATATTTGATCCCGAGCCGTGGATGTTTTCTATGTATTCAGTTATATATTTCTGTATATAAGTATTTATATCGTTGTCTAGTCCCCATAGTACAAGCCTAGAGCTTAGTTTAGGATTAGGTCAATTGGTCTAACATTGTCCCCTGATATTTATTTATTTATTTTATTTAGAATAGAGCCCTAGATCGCTCAAACTAACGCGAGGCTCTATTTGTCCAATGCCGTGAGTAACGGCCCCGATACGTCGCTATCTCCGCGATGCAATGCGAAACATTCTTAGAGCGAACAAAGGGCATTAGCATTGCTAGTGAAGATTAGACGCCTCCCACAAACAGACTTTGTCTTGGTAATCCCAACGTGGTAAGTACCCGAGAAGTTGTTCAGTTGTCCGCTCAAAAATGAGACACACACAGTGTAACCCATTAACGTTATAATAAAGGGCTTTTCTATCAATTAAGTTTTTTGGTAAAGATGGGTTTATGTTGAAGTAATATTTTTCCAACTAATAAATTAATGCAATGCCTCCTTGTCGTTCAAATCCAAGCATATAGAAAATACAACCGTAGTAAATCATTTAGTTCTCGAAGTGCGTCCGTGCTATAACTCATTCGTCATTTTATTCCTGCGTTTTGCTGGGCACTAAAATGCGGGTTATTTTAGTGGATGGTGGACAATGCCGACATAGGCAGCGGGCAGCCGGTGTCGAGCCGGCGCACTCGGAAAAAAAGCCACAATAGTCCTCGACGGCCCACACGCCAACCTATGGCCACTCAATCGTTCGTATTGCTTACCCCGCACAGGGACCTCCGCGGAGGCACTTCAAAATAAATGTTTATTTTGTACTTTAATTTTATAACGACGCGCATGAGTATAAAATGGTTATGTATCTAATTGAATGAATAGAAATATTTATGTATATAAAAAAAGAAAGTCTCTCATCTCGTTTGTAAAGCATTTATAAATGCGTACAAAATCTTTAATCTATACTTATAATGGGCCTGCATAGAGTAAAAAACATTCAAAATCTAAGCCTTAGTTTGGTAAGATCTAAAACGTCTGCAGTATTTTTTTAGTCAGCTTAGTAACTGAAATAGCACAAAATAAAATACATCATTAAAAATTAACACTCATTTATTTTTCTGTTACCTCGGCGCTCAAGTAACGCACACAAAAGCCAACTAACAGTTATCAATTTTAATTGACAACCGGACTTAATTATGATTTGTAAGTATGTCAAAATGCGGTAACGAATAAATTTTAATTGTTACGTGTTTTGCATTCAACTTTTCGAACATACTTGGACTACACATTAAGTTTAAATCTATTTCATACATTTCATACTCTATATTTTTCAATATTTTAGTCTTTTACAGTAATTAAAAATGAAAATCTGACAGTCATTTTTAGCCTTGAAATTGAACTTGAATCGGCTTGAAATTTTGTATTTTGATATTCCAATGACACTAAATAAATATGGATCAAATACATCAAGCCGGTATGATGATGAATATGGAGTGTCATTTGAATTCAATAATTATTAATAACTAATTCAAAATGTATTTTTAATAGTGAGTTAATAACAAATGATACAAGTACAACCGGTAACAAAAAGACGTATCATCCATATATTTTAAATGTAATATAATTTTTATCTAAGTTGGCTCTACTGTGCTCTGTTCTTGTGCGCCCGAGCAATGACACAGCGGAACTCTCAAGAGATACTTCGATTCTTTAGAAGTTAACTTTAAGTCAGGCGCAGCTAACGAGTAGAGATTGACTGGAGCCTTTTTTTCGGCTACATAAATGTTTATTTATATTTCGTAACATAGGCGCTCTTATCTACCCGTTCAACGTTACTATGTGCTCTTATAGGCTTAAGTGCGCCATGAAAGTAGGTACCTAACCATTATCTTCTTATCATAACTAACATTATACATGTGCAGTTGTTTTTTTTAATTAAGTTGATTTAGTGCTTTGTCTTTTAATGCGGTGATTACCTATGCACAAAAAAGATTTCATCTTAGCAGTTTTTTGGCACCTAGTGCCATTCTCATAAAAATACCAGTTTTTTTTCGTATTTCAAGTCTAGTTAATCGGACACCTAGATACAATAACTTTAAATCATGTTCATAATATTAATATTCAGAGAGCAAAATCCTCCATTACAGTTTGTATTTGTGCTGCGGCTAGGATAAGTATTTTATGTGGTCGGACAATGCATTGCCTACACGTCTTGCGACTCAATGCCTCTCAAGTCAGATTAAGTTAGGAAAGGCTCGTTATTAATAACAGCCAATAACTTAACCGACTTGAAATATCGGACTTACTTTTGCTTAAGCGACACTCATATATTATCGCCTAAGAATGTGTTTCCGGATCGAGAGGATTTTTGTCATTCGTCCTTTTGTGTTCTTTTGGTAACTGAGAATGAAGTGTGATCCGTGTCCGTAGAACTCACGAGGTAATGAGATCTTTGAAGATGTTACAAAGGCGACGCATGTGTAGAATATCGAAATGATAGAGTGCCTAACGTCTTTTTCTGTCTCCATAATATATGACAAACAAGCGCATGTCTGATTCTTAATAATGGTAACAAATTTGCTGATGTTTTCATTGTTAGTTTTATTTTGATAAAAAAAGGTTTGTAATGCTACGTTTGGATTAATGTGTGGGAGCACGGCGAGTGACAGGGGTCCTGTTTGTTTTATGGATATTTTGTGAAACATGACTAAAACATGCACCCACATTATGTCAAGTTAGCCGCGCCATCCTCCAAGCTCCAGCGAGACGCCTGCTGGCGAGCGCACTCAATTATTGTAAGGATGAATAATTAAGTACCTACTTTAGAACTTTAACGACGCACTTCCATGGACTTAAAGTAAATATTTTTTAAATTATTCTTAGACCAGTGATGATGTATTCAAGTAAGTACCTACCTCTTATTTTATTTATTTTTATTTATTATTATTTGTATATTTTATATTAGCCTGATCCATCTATTGCATAAACAAGATAAACATACAGCTACAGCATGATAAACATGCTCTATTGAAATTTGATTAGCAGCGTATTTGCGATTCCTGTGATGTTACCGGTGTTTATGGCCGCGGTGATCACTAACCATCAAGTGACCCGCTTGCTCACCTGCCTCCGTTTTTCCATAAAAAAAATAAAGCCATGTATTTCAGTGCATTAAGTTATACAAAACTTACCCGTGTGACTGCACTAGTCAAATGACTCGGTTTATCTCGGCGATAAAGACAAAGTAGATGAATGTGTCATGGCCGACGATATATCGCGGCGTTGTTGCCCCGGCTTATCTCCGCCTTAATGCCCCGTGTGGCTGAGTAAAGCTTTTAAAAGGTCCATCCTTTCAGCGACGAAAGCTCACAGTGATGGTTTAAATACTAAGCTTTATTTATTGGTGCGATCTTGTAAACAGGCTATCATAGGAGAATTGAATTGTAAGTCACATCGTGGTCATACACCGGAAAATATTACCTACAGAGTATTTAAAAGTATTTTTATACAGTTTAAACTTAGTTCTGTGGCAGTTATCTCCCATTATTTCCGATTATTTACAGCAAAAAGCAGTCACTCTAAAAAGTTCAAACTAGATAGGCACCTACGTATTTTCGTCATAAATATTATTTAATTTGTTTCGTTTTTAACAAAAAGACGAACATGCAAGCAGATTAAACTATTTTACTACATACCCAATAAAATGAGATAACTATTTTGAATTCCTACTGCAGTTGGTATCAGCAAAACCGAAACCACCGCAACATTACAGCCCGCTTAGATTTACGAGAACTATCCAGCAAAGCGTTCAGCGTCCCTGACAAGACATAGCACAGCTATTCCTTTTTATTTAACGCCAAAGAACGTGTTAAACGAAGCCAATAGTTGTTTGTCTCGTTTTGCACGTTTTTACGACGAAGTTTAACGCGCTATCGTGTGAGACGTAACAATTCGCTTTGGCGAGCTTTTGTCGGTGCCCAACAAAACTTCTAAGTTCCTGACATCAGTAAACCCTTACCTATTTGGTCTTGAGCTACTTCGGGTGTTAGACCCGGTACTGGTGGAATGTATGTGACATACTATGGCGATTTACCGGATATGAATGAATCAATTATCGCAAACTCTCTGCGCTCATTAATTACTAGCAAAAGAAATGCCCTGGAAGTTGTGGTACTACCGGTAGACATGGAATCATGGGCAGAATTAATCTGAGTCGCTTTGGATGGACGCCGGATGACCCAGGTATCTAGATGCGGGCCTCTTGGGTGTTGACGGGGTTTGGTCAATCTTCAAATGATTGCCATTATGCTAGGATTGGTTGAGCGGCTCTTGAGATATTAGTATGCCGAAAGTACATGGAAACGTAACAGTCGTATTCCAAGAAATCTGTTTCAGGGTCATATTGTTATTAAACTTAGCTAAAACCTCTACCAAGATAGGCACTTTAGTGGTTATAATATGCAACTTATTGAGGCCTCGTATTAAAAATCGAAGCCTAAATTTGTTTGAACAAGTGTACATTCGCTTCATTTTATATGCACTATGCAGCGCTTTGATTTGGGTATTTACCCTTGACGGAACGAAAGGCGAAACTATCAAAAGCACGCAATAAATGTAAATTATATTGTAATCATTCGCATAATAGCACAAAGGCGCCATGCAAGGTCACTCGGTCCAGCGGGGCTAGACCTATAATTCAAAGGGCATTTGCTAATATTAATAGTTAGCTGGATAATCTATAATTCTAGTTGCATATCGTGAATTTATAGACGTTAGCATCGGCGCCGGTTGATTTGAATGGCGGCGTGTGATTGGCGGGCGCCGGGCGCGCAGGCGCGCGTATTTGGGTCAGCGCGTGGGTCGGATCTAGCAACTCTGCAAGCCTATATATACCTTATTCATGTGACCGAGCAATGAGAACTTTAAACATTTTAACGCCATTAAAGGAACATTAAAACTCAAAGTTAAGGCCAAACTTATCTTTAACTTAAATTACCTTTACGTAGATATAAATAGGAATTATGGAGACCTGTCGGACCAAATACGATGACTCGTGGAATATTTCTAACAAATTAGATATTCATGCCATTTTAGGTCCCAGTTCTTTTAATCACGTAATAAAGCTTTCGTCTAGCAAACTAATTTATTACCTAATCAAGCGTCGAGTCTTGTGTTCGAATTATATATCCTATTCTGGCTTAAGAAGAGAAATGATTTATGATGAGTTTTAAATTCCATCACAATTGTTTAAGCCGTAAATTAGAATGAACGCCTGATTTAGCTGAACTCGTAAAGTGTAAAGTAAAGAGCGGATTTGTGGAAAAGTGCAAGGGACTGAAATAATCATAGGAGGTCTGCGCACAATAGGGCAGCGCGAGCGCAGCGCGTCGCAGCGCCGAGGGCACGTATGCTCGTAAATACGACGTCCCTTATTATTAGCGGCTATTGTTCGGATTGCCGAGGTACAGTCGTAACCAACATCGAAAATATTCCTCTTAACGCCTCTCTTCCCTGATTAATTACTAGTATGTATATTTTGCGCTGATGTACTAACATTCAATGACAGTTTTGATTTTTAAATATTTCCCATCCAGCACTTGTAATTGTAAGAGCTATGCTTTTTTACAACTATATACCTACCTTTCTTGTAACCTTCTTCTCATATGTAAATGATTAAAATACAGTCACCGAATAAAATAAAATAAATGAGTTAATTTGGTTTTGCAGGGCGACTGTACTCCTAACTCTCCGTCGGATATCCGACACTCGTAGCTTTAATACGCCCGTCCGCCGAGCCTGCACAATTCAATCCTAAATAAACGCAATCCCGCCATAATTACCCATGGCACTGATGAATTCACGATCCGCTATTTGAATTTCAGAACACAGCTTAATTAAAAAATGTGTATATTACAGCACATTCTTGAATTTGTTCGACCGATCGCTTGATACTTATGCCCGAGGCCATTCCAAATTCCAATAAATGTATTCTTGTTGGGCATTTTATCTCAGGTAGAGGCGAGCCGGCAGGACGCCAAATTCGGATCATTCATCTTTTAATCTGACGGGTGGTATTGTGGCTGCTCGTTTAGTGGGACGCCGGCCCTGCGCTCGACTATTTGTTCTATACGATAATGGACCAAGTATGCCCGTATGTATACTATACATAATAATGTGCGCCTGAACTTATAAGATACCTAAATACATGTACATAGTCTGCTAGTCCCACTGTTGGGCATATGACTGCCCACTGCCTGTCTGCTGACTGACATTGGGACGTCCCGGATGATGCTGAAACTAAACAAACATTCGTTTTAGATACCACGAAGTATGACAAGTATTGGTGGTGTCATGATGTGCGTTGCTGCACAGCCAAGTGTGGAGGATAGACTCGCCTGCATAGCCACTGCTGCCCCTCTGGTCGTTTATCTGCTCTACTACAACTGTAATCTTTGAAAACTACTCTTAATCTTTGAAAGAGGACCTCACCAACTAACAATTTAAGCAAATTTTCACTAAACCTTTGATTTTCAAAGAGCCTAACGTAAGCAGAAGGTCAAAATGAAAACGGTACCTACTTTAAAATAACCGCACCACCCCATAATAAAACACTTATGCAAATTATTTATATTACATACACATAGGACCTAATTATGGATGTTTATACAAATTGTTGAACAGGCTTCGCGGCTCGAATTAAAGGGCACTCGATTAGAGAACACACGACCAACAAGCTTTAGGGTTCCACAAACTTGGACATAATTTTTATAGGGGACCTAAACAAAATAAATGCAAAAGGTTGCATAGAGTTATGAAATGACCTAGAAGTATCAAGATTATTTGCTTTAATCACTTTCCTGCGTTGAATATAGCAGATGCGTTTATATTAAACGTTTTAATTGCCGTTTGCTAGTAACTCCTCAGTTACAGTCTAACGATCATCGGTACAATCACTGTCCCCGTAGCAGTGGGCGGGTATTAAGTGCGGGCGTATCGTATTCAAACATACGAAACGTCACTTCAAACTAACGAGAAATGCGTTACACTCGTACCAAAACCCTTTCCAACTGGAACAGCTAAGTTGACAGTTTTCATTATGTTTTTTGCCGGGTTTTGCGGCCACCTCTTGTAAAAACTTCTCTATATTGAAAACAGTTCCAGTGTTTAGTGCCGTCAATCAAAATTAGTTCGACACACTTTTTGTGAATATACGGAATCGCCGTAATAATCAGAGCTCTGGCATGACCCGTTTGAAACCTCGATCCATCAGTCACCAGCAGATAAGACTACCTGTCCCACTCTTCAAGTATTTAACGTGCACAAAAAGTGTCCAGTGGGCTGGGTCCTTAACCTGGGAAGGTACTGACGTGTAGTGAACTTTCGGAGTTCTAAAAACTCATACGTACTATTTTAACTTGCCAGTACCTGGGAGGTAGCGATCGGGTTATTTTTTTTCCGAAAATGTCCACTGGAGAAATCACTGGCTCGACCCGAAACACCTCTATTCCGCAATTTTCATCGAAGTCGTTAGCGCCGTTATCGAGGACGTGTTTACAAATATAGAAAATATTCCAAGTGTATGTACCTAGCAGATGTTTTTTACTGGAACGAGGTGCCGAACAAAGTCTACGGATAATTTTATATTCAGTATACAATACATGCATTATAATGCTAAAATTGGGTTACGCTAGTAAACTCGGTGGTAAAATAGTGATCATAGAATAAAATTCCTTTTTAGGGTTCCGTAGTCAAACTACGAACCCTCATAGTTTCGCCATGTCCGTCCGTCCGTCCGTCCGTCCGTCCGTCCGTCCACAGCCTAGCTCAGAGACTCTTAGTACTAGAAAGCTGTAATTTGGCATGAATATACATATTAGTCACGCCAACAAAGTGATATAATAAAACATTGGGTTTTTTTTTGTGTACCTACCTCCCCTACACGTAACGTCACCTCTTAGTGGAGAATATCTTAAATGAAAGCACATATAACGAATTTTAAAGGAAACTATGACGACTTAGTAGACTATCAAGTCTAATAGACCAATCATGGTTCCTGAGATACAGGTGACTAAAGTGTTTATACCTACTAAAATGACCTACGACAGCACCAAATAGCTTTAAATAGAGAATTACTTCATACTTGTGGTTTTTTGAGATAGTTTTGTGTATTAACGGCTTCGGAACCCTACACTGAGCATGGTCAGACATGCTCTTGCCTGGTTTTTTTCCATCAACTTAATAATTAGAAAACACATAGCAAAATACTGATTTGAAGTCCTGAATCTTCTTTCAAAGATATTAAACTTTAACTCTAGCCGTATTTGATGTCATAAAATAAATAAAAAGCACTGAAGGCATCGTAAATGCAATTCGTAAACCTAATAATATATTATAGCTTCGTGGGGATACATGCACAACTACGATTTCTACATAAGCATGGTTTATTTATTGAAGTCGTAAAAATGTTTCGATTTGGTTACACCATCATCACTCTTTCGCTAATGTATCCCGTCAATTATCTCTGTCATAAATGTGAAGTTTCCCAGCGAATTAGGGATAGGAGAAGCGGCTTTCAGCCGTAAACCTCTTAGCAGTAGCTGCATCAACCCTTCCAGAAGTCCCTTCTTGAATAGATATAAGTAAAAATGATATTTAAATTTTTTGCTCTGCTGAAAACTAATATGAGCAAACCAATCAGTTCTGTGATTCTAATTTTTTTACTAAAACCGTTTATTCGTTTTTATCTTTCTATTTATTTAAATGTAGACACTTGGTTAGTTCAGACCAGATTCATTTATAATGAATTATGACATGTTATATTTTTATCACATAAATCAAATAATTCAACAAGCAAGTACGTAGCCTACGAGATGTGGGCGTAGCGGAGCATAAAAAGCAAGTAATGGGAAGTTACATTTTTTTTTATATTCGGATTGTTTGTCAATGACTGCTAAATTTACACTTATTTACTTAAAGCAATTTCAATCAGGGACTCTATCCTACTCGGTAAAACCCAATTGCTTTATTATCGCATTGTTTTAACCTTGGCCGCCATTACTATCAAGTCAATAATAGCTAGGTATACGTAAACAATAAAGACTTTAGGTACTGAGTAGAAAAGAGCCCTATAAGCTGGCATGTGTCTTTACATGTATAGGTAGTTTTAGTTGATAGAATCACCATGGTGTTTTCATATTTCCTTTTTGGCAGTAATTACGCACGGTGAACATTAAGTTTTGCGGAGCTCGGCATCGCATACAAATCGAGTGTTTCATGAAATATCGGACGCAGCCGTGGGCTACCCGCCACGAACGCCCTTCGCCCGTATCTCTGCGATACGATTTTATACGATATTCCATTTTTCCTTTTTTAACTTTTATGGATCGGTTGTTCGCGGTGTATCGATAATTCGGGATCGGTCTTTTATGTAGCAACAGGTAGCGAAAACCTTACTGCGTTGTCTGTTTGTTCGTTGATTCAAGCAAATTTTTTCACTTTAAAAAATTACACTGAAAAGGTAATTTGAAATGTCTAGAAATTTTTGCTCGTGCAGGAGTTTTATTCACAAAAAGCGTAAAGCTATAAACCGGTCATGCGACTGGTTCTCACACCGTCCGGCCGCTTCATAACTGGCTACTTTATGCTATTGTAATGACCTAGGAGCTGGCTACAAAAACCCCGCATTGTTCATAGACTAGTTACCGTATACAGTCCTGTATTTTATCACTTCGCACGTCGGGTTCGACACTTCCGAGAAAAGAAGTCGGTGGCTTTTTCTAAAACTAGTCTCGCATTGCGTCCTGCAGGGAGGGTGACAGTTACATTTAAGCCCTTTTTATTGGACTAAGTACTTTACTCTTTTTATTCCTCGGTTAGGTAAAAAAAGCAGAGCATTGTGAATGTAGCTCTTGTAAGCATTCCTCACTTCTATAACGCTACAGGTCAAGTTTCGATAAATTTGCCGATTGAAACTATCACTTTCCTTGACACGAGCAGAATGGATGACTGTTTATGTATTCTGGTTGAGTAGGTACACAGTTTTTCGAAAAAGTTTCGCAAGCGAATTATTCATAATGAGTGTCGGAAGATAAAGAAGCGTTAACGAATTTTATGACTTATATTCATGTTATTACGACACTTTTCTCGATGGAGATAGTCGCGCCCATGTTCGGAATTTATATATACAGCTTTTAACTTTTTAAAATACCTTGTTGCTCGAGGGTTGAAGGTATCGATCGAGTTTATGATGGGTATTTTTTATTATTTTATGTTAATGCACTAAATATGTAGTTACACGGTTATGATTGCGTGTATCATGGTAATGTGCGCGTACGCGAGTTACTCACGTATATGTAATAGGGACGTTATAAGTACTTTTACTGGTATCCTTACCACTTTAAGTTTAACATGTGCATAACTTGCAGCTTTGCACAAGGTACATCGAAGATGATTAAATGCACGGATTAAATGTTATGTCTAGTCTAACAAGGGAATATAGATTGATCTCCTTAGGCGTGTGACAGCATTGCAAAAATAATATGTTTAACATGTCAGTATCAAAAAGAAATGAGATAATTTAGCGCGTCTCGCGTTCTGTCGTGTTATGAGTCGGTCCGACGAGCTGCGGCGCGGTCGGCGGCAACCGGACACCTCGCGTGTTGCGTGAGCGCGTCGGGCCAGGCTAAATATTTACGCGAAAATGTATTTTACGAGCGCAGTGGAAAAATCTTAATGTACTTAAGTATGTAATAAGTTTGTTAAATAGGAAACTTTGAAGTTTATTTAAATTTTGTGAGGAATAGTCTGCAGGTAATCTTAGGCGCTACTTCACGAGCGAGGATATTGTCGTCCTGCCACAATTATTTAAACAACTCTACGAGCGTGTACAAAATACGGTGATATTACCGCTTTTCGGAAGGAACTGTACTTCTTAAGATATTGACCATTGCAGTTAAAGTTTATTTATTTATTCATACTAACGCCAAGTGTAGAGTGAAACGCAAAATTTGGAAACTTGTAAGCCTTGTGAAATATGATAAAACTTTAGTTTGAGATCTTAGTGAAAAGTCAAAAGTGGAACTTTTTTTGTGGCTCCCACCACCTCCGGCTCACCTCCTAGACGCCAGGACTTTTAGTACCTTCTTCACTTCCTAAGCATCCTGAATAATTTTCTGAAGGCATCCCTAAAGTCTTTGCTCTCGCACTATACACCTTCTTTATTGACTGAAGTATCTATAATAAATCTTCGAAATTAATAAGATATATAACATATTTTTTTCTAATTCTTACGAATGTTATGATTAAATATTTGAACAGCTTAATAAACCTAATACTTACTTGTAAAGCAGACAAGCACTATAATAAAGGTATATTCGTACATTTATCTGCACTATGTCAAGCTTCATCGAAGGAGCTAAATTTGCAACAATTAATCAACAGCCTTTCCCGTTTCAGGCTTTAGGATCAAAAATAACATGACATAACCTCCTAATGGTATCGCGCTGCCCCCGTTCCTAAATCCAACCATGCGGCGGAATGCCGGAGAACGAGTTTTCTATCCGTCCCGCTCCTAACTATGGTGTAACTGTGTCTGTCCCTGTCAGGCGCTTGTCATTTTCTATAAGTTTTTCTAACATTCTCCGCTCGCACGCCCCCTCGGTTTCGGCCAAACGCCTGCCCCGGCGCTCGCGCCGCCGCCGGCCGTTGTTTGTACAACAGTTATGAGTGTTTGAGACACTGATGTTCGTTACGCTCGCCACGCTGGCTTTACTCAAGTGTTTGCTCGCTTTTAATGAAGCTCTATTAAGTCATCGTTCACATGATTCGTTCTCGGAAAGTGACTTTGCATAATAAATAAAACACGCTTTCAATGATTATGTTTTGCCATACAGTCCGTTTACGGGGTTAATGAAGAGCTAGAAAGTAGCAAAATGGTGTTGACTGTTGCGAGAATCTAGAGAAGGTGGGGCTTGTTTTAACGTTAACATTAGATACTGGACATAAATTATTAAAGGAGTGTTTCAGATAGCGCGCGGGACGGCGACACGGCAGTCGCCAAGCCTTTGTACAAAGCCAAATCTTTATCTCGACGCGACTCGTACGCGCGCTGCTTAATTCTAACAAGTTACAAATTAAAAGAGACCGGGACGTGTGTGCCAAAGGAAACTTTATGGGCTTTGCATGTCTTATATCAATAAATTATTAACTACGCTCCTTGTTTGATTTCACGTCCATATTCGTTATTTGTTGTTCGAAAATGAACTCTAATACTTTGTTTTATAGTTTCAAATGGATAATCTCGGCGTGAATCTTTGTTGTTTTAATTCAAACCCTATTACGTAGTATTAGCGTTCGAATCGCGTTTTTAAAACGGAAGGTCGTATAGGCATACAAAGTAATGTATTTGAGCGTAAGCAAGTAGAGGCGAGAATCTTTAGTTTTAATTAATACCTGAATCCAGGTACAGGGTATTCGCTATTTTCAATTAGAGCTGCGCCGGTAGCATGTTTTGAGCGGCGGGTTTAATGAAATCCTATATTTCCTGTACATTTGATACTTGGACAATTTGACTGCAACAAGGTCAGTCTGCGGCGCAGGTCGGCTCCTGGCAGCGCAGCTTTGACTTACCTAGTTATTACGGGTACGTACCTATTTCGCTAGTTAAGAAGCAAACAATAATTAAGTAAACATAGCGGGATTACAATCATTATAGTTAAATCTAAATGCTACGTTGCCTACTGATACTGATACTGATCTCCTCATCATTGAACTTCTTTTGTCAAAAATCTTAGGCAACTTAGGCTTCATTGTCTGTCGTGTCGTGTCGTGACGATACTGCTTTTGATTAAGTACTAAGTTTATTTTAGATTATTTATTAATCAATGTAATATTACAATAGAAGTTGTACTGCATGTCAAAAAAAAAGAAATTACACTACGATCGTCAACATAAATACAAAAAAACAAAGACTACAAAATTAATTAAAAAAACATCAATTAAACATTTAGTTTTTTTTATTATTAACCTATTTCTTCCACAAACATTTAGTTTTCTAATGTTATTCAGGCAACCAATAAATCCATTCGACGAAAACTGAAATGAAAAATGCCTTGCAACAATGTCCATTTCACTCGAACTACGTCTCTGTGTAGCCTAATTGACAACAGGAACTTTTTTAAAAGGTTTAAAATCATGCTTATATAGGTTTGTCTCAAAAACATCGATACTAATTGTAAGTTCTATTGTCTGATGATAATCTAAGGTTCCGAACAATACCTTAGTATTGACCTTTGCAAAACACGTCACAAGGTTGAATCCAAATAGAAGCCTTATTTTGAGATTCCCAAAGTTGTGTGCCTACCTACAAGTAAACCTAGAGAATAAGCTTCCAATTCGCCTACTTTACATATTATTCACGTTAATAATATTTTGTTGGTATATTTTGATGGTTGCACCTTATTATCCTCGCTTCCTATGCCTAATGCTTTTTAATTCGTCTAATCCATACAGAGAAATACATTTTAAATGCTTATTATGTATGTATTGATTGATTGATGATAATCGTATGTACATATTAAATTATATTGTAAATTCAACTAAAATATGAGTTCGACGACCTGCTAGTCAAGTGGGAAGAAAAGCAATAAACATTTTTATAGCCCATCTTTTTCATGCGACTTTGGGTTAGTATTTGTATATCGCGCGCCTGACGCCGCGCGGTGTTACTTGTCAGGCGACCGCGTTGATTTAAACATTTACCTATTCACGGCTTTAATCTTGTTTTAATATCTCCTCACCCAACTGAAGTAAAAATATATAATATCATTATACCTCCTCTTCCGTCCGATTACAAAATTCAAAATTAAGTTAGGTATAAGGTTATTATTCAACTTCTTAGATGAAAAATAAATTTCTGGCAATCATGTCAAAGACTTCTGGGAAAGTTCTATGTCCAGTAGTGTCCAGCAGTGGGCGTGTTTCGGTTGATAGGTGTATGATGATGACGGATTTAGATGCCCAACAGCAAATAAAAAAGTTAAAAGCATGACATCCATGACATGATTTTATTTTACAATTATTATTTGATTTGATAGTTAGTTTAGGTTAGTTAAATTTTATTTTATTTTATTTATGAGTCTTATTACTTGAAATAAAGAAAATTATTATTATTATTATTATTAGGTAAGTTTTTGTACTATTCAGGTAGTTCAAGATTAATTCAAGGCTGTAGGTAAATGATGTGACGATTTTCTTTAAAACATATTTAGTGTTTGAACTGGCAAGTAATTTGGTTAGAATGAAAAAAATTAACACTGCTACCGCTACTTGATAAACAGGTTCCTCAGTAGATGTTTATAGGAAAGTCCTGCTTTGGGCGTAATTTCTTTTCTGACCAGAAAACATAATATTACTGTCTAAGTACTAATAATTTGTGACGCCTTTTTACTGTCGCTAGTTCAAAATGCAATAGTTAAGCTCATAATGGGTAGGTAGTTATATGGTGCGAGTTCGCCGCGGCAGTAGGTCGCGTATTGGTATTGACGCGGACTCGTCGGGAGAGCGGCTTCCGGCGGCGCGCCGTCCGCGCCTGCCCAGCGTGCGGCTTTCTTGCCTCTACAGCGATACCCAGTGAAGCCTATTAATAATAATGGGCCTTGGCTAATAACGCATTACTCGCTAGTGAATACATTCAAACTAGGCCTTAAATGACCTTTTTTATTCATGTCTAGAGAAACTCATCCTTCACTCGTGGGGTGACCTGCCTGTCTAACAAAAAATGGGTTAAGTTGTTTCTCTGGACATTTAGTTGCATAGGATGCATACAAAGAAAACCACAAGGTTTAGAAAAAAACTATATAGGACACATCGTCATCGTCATAAAAAAGGTTAAAAAGAAAAGTTGTTTCCTAAGTCCCTCAAATTACCGCTTCGAACGACTACTGTGCAAGAGACTTGAAAAAGTCTTTCGATTTCGGTTAAAATAAAAGACTAGCATAAGACCGTGTAAGAGAGAGTGAGAAAGAAGTACAAATCCTAAGGAAGTAAAAAAAGCTATTGGACTATAAATGAATGTTATGCATATTAAAAGTAGTATAAAACTATATTTTAGAACTTAACCCAGAGAAAAGGGAGAAATGGTATTTTAATATCGACCTCGGAGACTTTATGGGTTCTACTAAGCGAGAACAAGTTTACTTTACTCGTCATAGCTTAGACCAGGAAATGGTCGAGATATCGTGTTCATTAATTACCAGGCATCAAAATACTTTATTATTGTCTTATTTGAACCTTTATAGCTGCCATTTAGCTAACAATACTGTCAGCCTTTTATGGTTGTATAACTTTACAATTTACAGTCGGGGAATGTCTGTACCCTAACTGTACTTACCTACCTACCTACATAGGTACACGTAATAATGTTGAAGTATTTGTTAACAAATAGTTTGAAAGATGTTTTATATGGAGCTGGTTAACGAAATAAATAATAGGCACATCTTACTGATAAAAAGATTAGGAATTCCGACTTAATTAGTTAGATCAATCCAAACAGCTGTGACTGAATACTTTTGCTGTACTTCATCCATTATCTCCGGATTTAAAAGCGCAAGTGGGTACACTACATACATTTGCTGCTATTTTTGACTAGGCTTGATACTCATTAATGTTTTTAAACCATAGGTTATAAATTAAGTGCTTGTTTATTCTTCTTATCCGTCATATACTTACTAAGTAATTCAAATTTAGATAAAATAATCGTTTGTTTCATTATTTAAATAAAAATTAACGGACCTAAATTGTACTATTTTCTGATTTTAACCCTGAAAAATTGAGTTCTTGAGGGCATGACGATAAAAGAATTCAACGTGGCGTAGAGTCGCAGGCGAAAGCCAGTATATTATGTTTTGCCTTGAAGGAGCAGTTTACGTCGGTCGTAAAGACATATTTTTTTGTCCTGTAAGTATGTGTAATGGACCGCAGAGATCCGTATCACAGCCGAGTGTAGGGATGTGAACATTAATGATTTTAAAACTTGTAATGAGTAACATGATTCTTAGCTGAAACTCCGTTCCTATTCATGATTAAATTTTGATTGTATTTATAGGTATATAAATAGTTATGGCATTTAGATATGTCACTGTATTCTTGGGACGACCTGCCTAATATTATATTATACAGGTGATTATTAAGGATTACGAACATAATAATATAATAAAAATTTATTATCGTTATAAGAACATAATGTTTACAGAATTCAACATTAAAACAATTAAAAACGTAATTAAATTAAAAATTTAACTAAGCTACTCAAATATTAAAAATAAATAATAATCACCACTATACTAAAGATTAAAGTAAAAGTTTATCGAATAGAAGTAAAAATCTTTCCGAGTAGGTAGTTCTTAAATAAATCCGGAGTGGTTTTTAACGAAGACATGCAATAAAAATAAAGTTAGATCATAAAAAATGTCAATTCAAAAATATCAATTTAATTAGTAGGGTCCTGCTGTTATGGACGCCAGCGAGCAATGGTTTACGGTCGCACTACGGCACTTATTTTAAATCTTCAGTTGCTCGCTAAAGCAACCGAAGCAGTCGTCTCGTGGAGACCTTATTCACAATTAACTGGTCAACTGTTCGATTACTTGCTTAACAAAGAAAGTGCGCTTATTGAAATGGTAGCAACTATTGCGAGACGCTTATTGTGTATCTTTTACGGCATGAAATCTGTGTACCTAATCCTTATTTGGCTTGGTATACGACTTCATTCAAACTGTGTCAATTCTAAGTTTAGGCAGGATATGCATTGACAATTTAATGGTTTAGAGGTGCAGGATAAATACGACTCGGGATTGGTTTTTTAATCAGAATGCAGGGTCATTTTAGAAATTTATAGCCTCGTCAATATGGTGTTTGTTTCCACCGGCGGCGGCAGGCAACATATTTCTTGCAGCAGCGGGGGGCGTCTGGGGCGGAGATAAAGGACGCATGTCTCTAGCTTTGGGCAGCTATAGTTTAAATATTCTTTAAATAGATTTAGATGACCTCGGAACTTATTTTTCTTTATGAAACATAAGCAGATGTCAAAACCAGTCTATTGATATAGGTACCAAAAAAGCAAAAAAGACCTATTTTAAGTAAAGCAATGTAATAAACCAAAACCATGCCAAAACCATATAAAAAAATAGTATGAAAAAGTACTTAATAAATTCTCAGTAACCACTGAGCCTTTTGTTTTCCATATTTTTATTGTTTTTAATGTCATAACAATCCTGAATAAAATAAAGGTTTCATCAAAGAAATACTTTGTCTTGCGACAATTATGAATGAAGCCATCATTCTTCTTTGTCACAATTGGTTTTACACATTGTGACTAAAAATAATTATGGCAGACGATACAGGTCCAGGTCCAGACCCCTTTCAATAATTTCTCTAGTTAGGTACCGGATGAGAAGCTTGCGTGGCTTTCCTTCGGCTAATGTTAAATCGATTAGACGCTTCGAAGACGTTTCGTCGGGGTATCCCGATGACGCGCTCCGACTTTTGTGGCTTGATTAGTTTTTGATGCGGCGCTAAATGTGACTTACCCTGCCTATGTGGTTTGGGTTAGCGGACTCCGTAATGATGGCCTTTGTGCAGTTCGGGCGGGGCGGCGTAAACGCTAACGTAATCATTATCATTGTCCACGCTGTGATTTATTGTTTAGTATAATTTAGTTGAAGTTGAATGAACTTATCACATAGATTTTATAGCAGTGTTTTTGTTATAGTATAGTTTTAACGGCCGTTAATATACAATGATTGCACTTTGATCGTATTTAACGATATTTTTTATTTTTTTCAGGTATGTCAACTCGACAGAAAAACTGACGAGCGGTGAGTGCCGAAGTTATACTATTACCCTTTAACTAACCATCTTACGTTTTATTACATTCAACACGCAAGATAATGACAGAACACTTATCAAACAAAAAGAATTTTAATTTACCGAGGGCAGGAGCTTCATTCCTACATGCCAGCAGCCCGATAGATCGGCTCTACCTAGATCGCCGTTGGCAAGAAGCACGCAGCTACTAGTCAATCTTGGGCAGGCATGCGGCGGCCATCTTGGATGGACGGACAGACGGACGGACGAAGACGCTCCGGCTATAATTGCAAAGCTATTCGCCTCTAGCTGTTTTTTCTAAAATAGTAAGAACTTAGCTAGCTTGACGTAAAGGAGCGGGTTGTTGGATAAAAAATGTAAGTTTAGTTTAGATTTAAGTACCTAGGGATACATTTTTACTCTAACTAAATGTCCTCTTTTACTTTTAGTTTCCGTATTACACCTGTATATTTATGTTATCATGTTATTAAGCTACAACAAAATGGTTTAAAATAAAAATCTCGTTTTAAAACATAAGTACATAATTATGTAAATCGCAAACAATAATATGTAGTAAAACATTAACTTTAACTATTTACCATTTCTCGTCGTTGTGCAAAATTCAATACTAAAATACCAATCCCCCACTTCCTAGTAAGAAAAATGTAGGATTATAAGCGTTATGTAAGGCACGTAGCTACCCCATAAATGGTTTGTAATTGGAGGTGAATGTGAGGCGGTTTTTGCGCCCGTGATTACTGTCTCTACGGACCGACGCCGCTTTTTGCTATTTCCGAATGATATATTAGAACTTGATAGAACTCGGACCGCGGAAAATAGAGATGCCGTTACACCTAGGCGTCAAAAGGTATAAACCAATTACGGCGGCGCAGGCTCATGTACCAACAATAAAATTCTATTCCGTTTGTTAAAACAGAGTTTCAGTAGCATCATTGTAACTTAACGAATTATTTTATTTGTGGAACTTTACTTATAAGAACTTAGTGCGGTACCTACTACAATAAATCCATAACATATGATATGACATTGAAAAAGGTAGGTAGAGGTATTTTAAGCGGGAGGTATGGTATACAGCAAAATGGTATACAATTTTAGTGCGGAAACATATTTCAGCGAAACTTATGTAATAGTTAAAACGGTACTCAACAAGTCATGTTATCACAAATTTTCTTACACGTGATCATAAACAAGGCATAAAAAATTATGTTTCTAGTCTTTTTATTGTGACCTCGACTCGTGGGCTGTTTTTATTGAAGAACGTTTCAACTTGTCAGTTTTTAAAATACCTTTAAAAGGTTTTTTTATGAAGTTAGAACTTTTAGCTGTTTAAATGGCGACATTTTTAAATGGCTTGTGTAACTAGCAGTTAAAACACATATTTAGATAGGGGACTGTAATTAAGATTTTAGTAGCGAATAAATGGTTTTATTTGCGATTGTACCTATCACTTTTAGTCAACAATCTAACATCATGGTCCTTTTGATTGATGACATGATGTCGCGCAGCATTGCCTTGTACGTTTGGTCGTACCTCGCGACAATATCAGTTTTGTAATAATTTAAATCTAGCCCACAATACCACACGATGCGGGGACATGGATTTTAACATCTCTGACATTGTTTATGGGCAATCTATTCTGTCTAATGTCGGTGACCAGACAGGCTATGTGTTAACTTTAAGCTAAGTTCACTCGGAGCGAGAGACGTTTGCCATTAATTATCCTGTCATGTCTATGACCGACTCCATAATAATTATATGAAGAATGTTAGCGTCATTAAGGTTTTTATATTAGAGATTAAAATAAATTTGCGCAAATTATTTACGTATCAATTTGTAGAAAAATAAACAGCCATCCATCGTACTGCACGTACCTACCTTTGTAACAATAAAGTATTGCACAAAATGTATGATCCTTAATTCTGTTTCTCTTTAGGTACTGTGATAATATTCTAATTAAAAGTACTAAGGTGGACAAAGTATGTAAAGTAGAAACATAGTTAATATGTTTATAACTACCGTAAAAATAGAAAATTTAAAGCTTATCTAATTAAACGCCTACGCTCTTAAGTTTTACTATCACTTTCTAAACCCGCAAAATACTAAGTACCTGCTCACTGATTGAAAGCGATATTCTAAACAACTTTAATTGTCCATAGGAAGCGACTAATTTCATTCCGGTCATTGGAAAACAAGTCGTTACCAGCGAGCGCTTTGCTGTTAAAACTAAACTGACGTAAGTTGATAACGAAATTCATTCTAATTTTAACCGCAAACTGCCTTTATAATATCAGTCACCACTAATTACAGTAAAGTCAGTTTGGTTCTAAAGGCAAGCTGTCGATTTCGTTTGTTTAAGTGTGGGCTTGTACTTCAATTTCTTTCTGATCGTATAGTCGCGGAAGTTATGAACCACTTTTGTACGCACGTAAAAGTAGTCAATGGACTGTGAGAACCAGTCGGACTTCACATGAACTAAGTGACTTAATTCAACTATTCTGTTTAAGAATAACTTGATTGGAGCCACTATTCACGAGCTAGTTAGACTGTCATTGCTTAGCCTGAGCGTCTTATCCCATTTGCTTGTTCGCATCAAATCACTCCCACCATTTTTACCTGGATATGCTTTTGTTTCAGTGATTACCGTGACCAATCTAAACTCGTCCTGTCGTTCTGTATGTGAAAGATGGCCTTTAGTAAGTTTCATCCAGACCAGAAACTAAGGTTTAGGTGTAAGCCCGACGTCGGATCATTAGGCAGGAAGGCCGGCTGTGCTTAGGATTGATTTAGCACGCGAGCGTGCGAAGCCGGGCTGTACTAATGAGTCATTGTATTTTATTTGAGACGCCCAAAAGAAATATTTGACGCGGTAACCTGAAACTGTTTTGTATATTTACGCGAGGCTCGCGGGCGATAATTTTGATACGAGCGGCGCGGGCGCAGGCTAACGTGGCATTTATGATTTATAATCCGGCCCCCGACAGGTCCCCTTTTCTGAGAGACAGCGGACTTAAAAATAATTTTGATTTTAAATTGGAAGCAACTTATTAAGCTCGGGTTTTATGTGACGGGATGTCGTAAGTGATCGGCCGTATGATATTTTATGATAGACATATGCTATCTCCATAGTTAAAAAATATCAGTTTTGTTTTAACGTTGATAGCTACTTTGTTTGTACTACAATTAGCACTAATGCAATGGGTTAAGACGAGATAGTCATTAGCATCTTTGCACCTGCTTGATTAACACTATACGCCAGAACTTTACTAATTATTCACACGTTGTCTAATTATTGACACGTACCAATACTCGCGTTGATAATCTGGAGGTAATGCGTTACTTCTGACCCGAGCGCACGCCGCTTGCCACTTAATTACAACAGTCACGCATTGACTAAGAGAACCTTTTGTAGTTTTCTTTCTCAAAAAATATAACAAAAAGTGTTAAAGCATATTTTTTCGTCGAAATGACTTTAGTGTCAGGCCGGTGACGGTATAATGAGAAAGCATTGTGGCCGCCGCGCTGTCGGCTCTGTGTCGAATCGTGGCCGCGATGCTCTTATTTTCAAAGCAGGATGGAGGATTCCCGTAATGCCTGCGCCGGGCCTAGCGGCCCACAATGACAACGCCTCATCGTGTTCGCTCAGACCTATTTGTCAACATCATGAATATTTAATGGATGTGTTTATATGACAAATGTATGGTTATTGATAAACCCATAAAAATATTTTTTGTATGTCTAAACTAAATTTCTCATACATCCGAAATGCCTCAAACACGATTGCGTTCATATCGTTCTTTAGAATCAGAAAGATTTTTTTCTAACATTATTGAAATTATTTTTTATGTTACGAAGGTAAACGAGCCCATTGGCCTCATGATGGTAAGGAGACCCTGAGACCAAATTGACACCTGCAATCTCAAGACAGTCAACTCAACCCAACCCCAAGTTTTAAAGATTAATATTATCATTTCATAGTAATCATTCAACTTCAAAAATAAAACATATCAAATGAATTTGTCTGAAACGGCCGCATCGGTCGTGACAGACCCGTCGTGTCGCGCCCGTGACGAATTCCTATGAGAACCGATCCCAGTAATAACAATCGCCGCGCTGCTGCGAGTACTGCGCCGGTCATAAAGGACACAAGAACAATACGACTACGATCTAACTACACCTAAGTCTGGCTCTCAAGGAAGCGACATACTGTGGTGCTGTTTCCTAACCTAACAACACGAGTTTTTCGATAAGCTCTAGGGGAAGATGGGGTGGCTTCGTACACTTTTTACTTTAAGACTTGTAAAAAAAAAACTATCCGCTATTTTTAAATGAGATGAATGTTACTTCATCTTCCACTAATTTGGCTATAATAATTGTGTATTTCAGTTTGGATACAAAGTAACTGTGTCAAAATATAATGGTTTTCCCAAAAAGTGGGAAAAGTACGAATGCACCCCATACGTGGGGTGGCTAGTCGAGATATATTGGATAGTCGAGATATGACCACTGTACGAATGCTCCCTTTGTACGAAGCCACCCCATCTTCCCCTACAATTATACCTGCCAAACTCGACCCTTGCTATGTTATTTCATACAGCAAACGCTGAAACTTGGATGTTATGAAACATGATCACAAAAAAAAAAGTTTAGAAGAAATAAAAACTTACCAAAAACACTCTTTCGTCAATTCTCAAAGGCCGGCTACGCATCTGCGATTCGTCCCATATTCGTCCCTTTGTTCCGTTAGCGTCTTAGACAAACAAAACATATTTTATTGAATTGCATATTTATTGAAACAAGCTTCCTTACTCATAAAATAAAAGAACTGAGTGCATGGGTAAGGTGTCATTGTTCAGTTTGCAAACAAAATGGTTACTGACTATGTAGACGGTACGTTGTTTTTAACGCTTAAGTCGTTATAAATAGGACCCTTGAGTCGATTTGAGGCTGTAAGTTTACTCAGTGAGTTCGCTCGGTGAGATACTTCGAACAATAACGGTCTTAGTTCAACCTAATAAGGTAGGTTATTGCTCTACTAAATCACCTCAAATCATAAAGCACCGTTAACTGTTTCAGGTTAGCTCAAATCCATCAAAGGAAAATTCCAAGGAATTGGCCATTGTGTGTTGTGCTCATAACTCGGGGATCTTTAACCCGCGTCGTGCTGTCGCGCGACCCCGGCATCAGCTCGCCCCATCCTAGTTAATCGATGCTTTCAATTTATCCTGGCTTCTACTTGACGCTCGGCTTCAGTTGCAACCACGCTGCGACGGTGCCATCGTAGTCATTGTGGTCGTTCACGAATTGTGTAGTTAAGGGATCCGCGAAATTCCTGAAACCACAATAGTTGGTGTGTAAAATGAACAAAAACAGATATATTCAGCTGTCTAAATAGTAAAGTGTAGATCTAAGTAGAATACTGCAGTTTGTAAATCACCGTCTAAACTAGACTACTAACAATGGAAACCATCTTACTATTCAAGAAGTTGTTCTATTTTTGCTTTAGGTACTTAGTCTAGTAAAAGTTACCATTGTAGGGGTTTTAATTCGCATTTGATTAATACTAGCTTATTTTAGGAAGTATAAATAACTCTCATTTCTAAAGTACCTTTTGCGATTCACAGTCACATAAAATATAAATAGTAGTCAGTGTAATATAATGTGTTGTTAATGGTTTCGGTGTCCAGAATTTATGTTATAGTCTTGGTATCTAGGTTTTATTTATTAAAACGACATTTTCAATTCGCATACGGCATGCTTCGCATTAAAGGCGCCTGCGGCATTGCGAGAGTCGTTTCTTCTTGATAAAAAGTCACAATTTAAACTTCATCCACACCACAATATCTGGATATTGTGCTTACATATAAATTACAATTTAAATAAACTCAGAAGCATTCCAATACCCACGGGAAGTATGGAGAGCTTATCAATAAGGCGGCGGGGAGCCCGATCATATCGGGCTGGGGGGATATCTACCTACACCAGCTTGCCGCGAAGCTACGAACAGAACTAACTTAATATTTACTTGGAGTGAACATCAATTTCGTCGCGGATCCAATGGGACACTATTTTAGTATAATTATAATCATGTTAATTCGTTTACTTATTTACTACGTGTCATTGTGTTTAAATGCGCGGTCCTCAATAAAAGGTTAAAAGTATAAGATTAGAGCACGGAACCGATTACAAAGATATTTAATCTTTGCCCTGTAATGCAATGCAATATTAGAGTCAGGTCAGTAAAAACATGGTTGAAAAGTTATTATGTACCTACCAACACAATTAATAATTTCACTTGACAACTATAAAACAAGCGATGCAACTAAAACACCGCTACTTCAAATAAGTTTATGATAAACGCTTGAAGCTTTATGATTCTGTGGTGCATTAAATCGTGAACAAAGATGGCGGCGGGACATAGTTACCAGTAATGGCTGCAGCTATTGGTGAGCTGAGTTAGGAAGCGATTCATCAATTTTTGTTAGTTCACGAGCGAGCTGGATAGGATCGCTGCGAGCTAAGATAAAGAAATGAATTGCATTGGCGGGCATTGTCCATAATGCCCATTCACGCACAATACTGCGGGATTCCGTGCGTTCATTTTTTAACCGACTTCAATAAAGGAGGAGGTTCTATGTTTGGCTGTATGTATTTTTTTTTATGTATATTTACCGAATTCTCTGTAGTTTTTTTTGTTGATAGGATATAAGTACTTAAGAGGTGGTCCCATTGTCCCCGAATTGAGGGAATTCCTCAAATATTATAGGTAGACATAATTATAGTGATTTTAGAATTTTCAGTAACAAGTCTAGCATTTGCATTCAGAAAGTATTATTTGGTGAAGTGGAACTGATGATGAAGACCACAGATCGCCACTGGAACTCCAAAATGGTACCTATTTCAAGGGTGACGATAAGTTATCTCGGTTAGGATAGTGGAGCGAGAATGACGAAGCACATTTCAATGTTTAATGCATATGACTAAGACTAGCTAGCTAGCTATCCTATCCATTCAAACTCTCTCCAAATCATTTTACCATTCTACAGTAAGAATATCTAAAAAAGTCATATTGGAATAATGAACTAAACTAAACTAAGTATATCAGCATTGAGAGTCTAAGTCATCATCAAAAATTCCTACCTATACCTAGCTACTCTATGATTAGAAGTGTAACAAATTACATTTCACTTGTTGGTAACTTAATATAAGTAGTGAAAGTATATTTGCATTGGTTTTATCTTATTCTCTTTTTGTACGGTTTGCGGTCTGTTCTTAGTTGTTTCAAAACATGAAACCGGGCAATAGCATGTCGGACCATGCTCAGTGTAGGGTTCTGAAGCCGTTACTACAAACACAAAAAACCGGTTTTCATGTTGAATATTTCATAAACGGTCCCTCAAATCTAAAAAAATGAAAGTAACACATCGTACATAGTGTTTTTTTAAGTCTAATGTTGTGATACATCACTCGATTTTATGAAGGATGTTAGAAAAAAATCTTTGCTTCACATGTACCTAATAGGAAGTAGCCGAAAAAAATTTTTTATTTTTTTTATTTTACATCTTTATCAGAGTCATTTCAATAGGGTTAGTCTCTGAGCAAAACCTCGGACAGACGGACAGAAGGACATGGCGAAACTTTAGGGGCTCTGTGTTGACTACGGGACCCTAAAAATTAGTGCTTAAAAGTTGTCAACGTGTCGTATAGGTCATAAGATAGAGCCTAATAAAAATTACGGCTACGCCCTTATTTGCACACCATATGATAGATAAGTTTACGTCTTTAAAAAAAAATGAAACAAAGTCGTTACTTTTGTCTATCTGTTCGCGCTTAGTTTTTTAACGATGCAATGGATTTTGATGAGGTTTTTATTATCACATTGATACTTTCTTTCGAAAGGTTTTATATATACATAGATTATATGATCAGTTTATTGTATGTGTCGGAATTAAAATTGCTTTATTTCGGTCTTCTAGATTACTTAATTCAATGTAAAGTACAGTAGACTACAAAGAGATGTAATGTATCCATTTTTCCACCTTATTGCATTGTAATAAGGTCCAAATCTGGATACATGTTTTTGTAGTCGACTGTACACGACTGCCATAAACATCCCAGTACTAAAGTACTTCGATCCAAATAATTTATTTCCTTTGAAGTCAGGCAATTAAAGGTTTTCCTTGCAGGGAAAGTGTGTCAGTTTTCAAACCAACCGCAAACCTGCGAGTTACAAGTAATGCGACTGTCGGCTATTTTTATTATTTAATACCCTTCTAATGTTTACTTATGTTAGATGAACATCCATTTTAATAAAGCTTGCAATGTACTTATGCATTCATGTATTCGAAAAATATGTACTAATACAGAAAGACGTGTAGATTACTTGGATTTTAAAACTCGTAATTATCCAACCGAAAATAATTGAAAAATTCCCAATTAGTTTTTACTCAACGCTAAATCTGTGAAATAAAATTTAACTTTAGGCTTTAGCACTTAAAGGAAAAACTTAAGACATGACGTGCACATTCCTTCGACTGAATGAGGTGAGCTTCGGATCTTAATTGTTTTTTTTTTCGACCACTAGACGGTGGCGTTAAAATGCTACCGACAGGTGCGATCCGCACTTGTTGTACTCCAACAAGTCTCGAGACTGGAAACCAACAGTGATGGGTTATTGAATTAATTTTGGCGGGACTTTTTACAATGAAATTTAATTTTGCATAGAGCTTTTAAAGTTAAATTAACTTTTTTATGTAAACAAGCTCAATCAATCACGCCTGATAAAAATATTGCAATTGTGTAGGGTACGGAGGGGCACGTTGAGCAATTTTGGAATTATCGCCCTGTACTATCGTGATAGTTTGCATTAGAAATATGTTATCTGCATTGATTATTAGGAAATGATTCTGGGCATAAACGTCTCCAGACACATTTTCTGTATTCTGTATTGTTTAGCAGAAAATTTCTTTAAAGTGACCAAAGTCATACATGCTCAACTTGCCTCGATAGTGAGGTAAGTTGAGCATGGGTATGAGGCAAGTTGAGCAAGGTAAGAATAGAATGAAGAAAAAAATTTCCCTACCTTTTTCTTTGAACTCGTCTGTACCTATTTAAACTTTCATTTTTTTTTTACAGTATACAGTTTTTTTTGTGGTGCAGAATTAAAATAGTCTTGCAGTATCGACGTAGTAGTACAAAATCGTGAACCATAGCTAAACAGATACCAACAGTTGGCAGATATGCTCCGTAATTATGTCCACTTAACGTAGATAGGGACCAACGATTTCACGATCAATTATTCAAGAGAGTGAAATAAACGTTCCATTTATAACTTTCTTATCTGCGACTAGGTTCTAGACGGCTTGCCTGCTGCAGGCCTAATGCAAGCTGCTAGAAACAAGCTTGTATTAACTCCACGAAATAAGTGCTTGAAAATATTATCTTCTAGATAATGACATAAAGTACAAAGTTGAATAATATAATAAACGCATAATGCAAATACCTGTCCATGGTCGAGGTCCCTGGGCTACGTAGAGGAATTAATGACGCTTTATTAGTGCAATTCCTTCTATCATTAGAATATTTTTTTTTGTTTATTCTAATGTAGGAAGTTTAGCAGGAGAACAAAAACATTACTACTTAACCGTTTCAAATTATTTATCAACTTCATTTCCAGCAGCAGACATGCGCTGATGGACATATAGACGAACTACGACGAACATGTTTGTCCCTAGTTCATTCGTACATTCGTTATTTTGTGTTGTGCTTTTGCCGTGCACAGCGACAATTTCAACGTAAGAGCGGGACCTGCTGCACATATATACATTTTTTACTTATTAATCAATAATAATTCAACAATTGGAATTCGGATAGATGTGGTAGCTCTAGGCAATTCTTTTTCATATTTAGTTTGTGGTAAATTAAAGAAAACACACGAAGTAACCGAATAAATTATTGTTATATTGAGCACTTGGCGATTTAAACGTGTAATTTGTTGAAATAAAAAATATCTTATACATGATATGATAACTAACCTTATATTAACGACATTAGCGGCCTGCACACGTAAAGTTTGGACCGAGGGAAACGCCACGCGCCATTCCAATCTTCGTTCCCAACCGTACGTGTAAATGCAACTGTAATAGTAAAATAGTAAAAAAAATACGGTTCGGAACGAAGATTGGAATGGCGCGTGGCGTTTCCCGCGGTTCGAACTTTACGTGTAAAGGCCGCTATTATCCAAACCGCAGTTGGGTTTTTTAAAGCTTGCTTATAAACATGTATACATATACCGATTACTATACCCAACACAACCTGCTTAGTCTTGTCATGGACCAGTATTTTTGATTAGCCACTGCAATAATGGAACTGAATTGCATTTTAATTGCAGCTGCTTCTACAGATTCAATACTAGAAGCTCTCTTAGCTGGCAACGACATCTAATAAATCTTGTTTATTCGCACTAAACACCGTGCACACTTATCTAGTAAATAAATCTGCAAATTAAATAATTATGCTTTGTATCCATTAGAATCGTGTGAATAAAACTGTTTCTGCTTAAGGCTAAGTATAAATTAAACAATTGGACAACATTTTTAGTATAATCAACAAGAAACTTCCGTTGCCTAACTAGTTTGTAAACATAAACGCTACTCGGCCCGATTAGAGAGTTGCTTATCGACAATCGAGATGAAGATATCTCGAGCCGTTTACATTCTCCTATACATGGCATCTTGAACGGAATATATACATCTCGATACAAGGGACTTCCTTATCACAGGTTTCAGAAGAAAAAGTCGGTCTCTGAGATGACGTGCAATTAGCGCAGTGACACTTTCACGGTTAAAATATTACCGTGATTTTTCTACTGTCACCATGATGTATTCTTGGTTAACATTTTTTGTTTTTAATTTGAATTGTTTTATCTACCAAAATCGTAAACCTTTCTAACTTAAACTACTTGCTGTCAACAAAAAATCATATCAAATAATTAGAACTAGACTACATTCATGGTAGTGCATTACTTCAGATGTGTGACGTTCAGTAATTCCAACTTTGACTTGGCATCATCGTTGTTTTTTTACCTGGACGAATAACGAAGGTCTCGATAATTAAACATTATTGTAAACATTTATCACAAGATGAGTCACATACCGACCGATATCGTCAATTTGTAACTAGTTTCAACGGAACCAGTTCCCGGCTCTATAGTAAACTCGGTCCCGTGGACATGCGCGAGCGCCTTCACATCTCTATCTATTCGCCCGGGACTTATTAGATAGGCACCTAGTGTACCTAGGGCAGTAATTAACATTCTGCCTTGATTTGTGGCGTTATCATGACGTCCCGCGAGATGCCAATTTATAGCGCCATTCAAAAGCAACTTACAATTACCGAAGACGTATTAAATAATTGGACCGAGAACTTTGTACGTTTATAGCGGGCTTTAGGGCTGGTATTTATTGCAAATGTTTAAATCAAAGGTGTTTCCTTTATGCATATTATTAAAAGATAATTATTCACTTAAACAGTGTAGCGCTCGGATTAGCTGTAGAGTGTAATCTTTTTTATGAACCTATATCCCTTCTTTTATCACCCTCGCGTGGAGCGTTCGGGGAGCATAAAATTAGTTCACGGTGTGGATGAATGGGGCAACACATTGAGAGTATGCTACAACAAGGTATGAAGGTATAAACTCTTGTCAGCTGCGCTTTACTCCTCAATGATGGCTACCATGCGCGTGCTTTATAATTTTGCTTTTGGCGGTCGGTCAACCCTAAAATAATGTTTTATTTTATTCTACGTTCGTAGTCCATCCGTACAACAATCCGAGTATCTCACAGTTCATTAATATGAATCCGGCTATTTTTAACATGACAATACTAATTGATTATTTTCTCACAATATAACCTAACCTCACGGACATTGTTATCCGTCTTATGGCATTTTCATTCAAAATTAAGTAAACGATCTTATTAAACGCTATCAATTTGTGGCATGCGGGGAAATTGTATGAGCTACGGCTGTAATTTATGGCGTCGTGGGAATCGCGACCAGCGCTTGACAGCGCCTAATAGCGCTCCAAGGGACCAGCCACTTTACGACGGGATAAGTAATAATAATATTGATTTATTTATATCTTCAAATGAACACTATTTACGTTTTACATAAAAAATCTTATAAATATCCCATGAAATGCGGGTCTCTAATAAATTGACGTTTAATGGCAGTATACGTCGGTACGTAGTAATCATACACTACAACATGCGTGACAAATCTGATTTTTACAACATTATGGAAATTCGAAAGCGATTTGGAGAAATAGGCTTCCTGAATAACTTCTCGACATTTCATTTTATAATCACGCTTTAATTAGTTATTACGTATGTATGTATGTATGTATGTAAACACTTTATTGTACAAAAAAAAACTTATTAAAATACTATGAAGATATGAAAAAAATTACAAAGGCGAACCTTATTCCCTTCCAGCTAACCCTTGAGAGATTGAGAAAAGTGAAAGGTTATGCATCGAGTGGGCAAAAAAATTAATACATACAAATATCTACCTACATAAATAGATACAGTTTATTATCATCAGTCAACACCAACTTAAAGTTTGTCTGTCTGTATATATATACTTAAAAGGCAAACCTGACTCACTGACTTATATATCAACGCATAGCCGAAACTACTGTACCTAGAAACTTGAAATTTGGTACAGGGGTTCCTTTCATGATGTAAGGGAGCACTAAGAAAGGATTTTCCGAAAATCGACCCCCAACGGGAAGAAATAGGGGGAGTAGCGGGAAACTAATTCTACGCGTACAATTCGCGGGCGTCCTCTAGTACAAATCGATTGCCGTGAGTTAGTCTTGCAAAACTCAAGAACAACTAGACTTATTTGAATTTGACAGATTATTTTGTCCAGGACAAGGTTTGTATGACTTTTGTTTATTTAACAAAGCAACTAGTTACATATAAAAATTTAAAATTATTTTAGTATTTTATTTATTTTATTAGTATTTTTTTTAGTGTATCATTTTGCACTCTAGTTCAAATTTTGTTAACGTTTTTTATTTATTATAGGACTCTAAGATTTCACGGCAGGTGCAAGACAAAGGTCACCTCGCGCAGCGTCACGAACGGACCCGTAGAGTGCGACAGCTAGTTAGTCGTAGCCTTATAATCGCCTCCCACTTTATTCAAATCTAGTATTGAAAAGAAAACAAACAGCTGGCGGGTGATTTCTAGCGGAATCCAGGCAATCTCGGGCCTGAATGCCTGACGGGTGCGTCCGAGTCAGCCGCCAGCAGGGCAGTGACGGCCGCGCTGTACTGTCACTCAATCTTTCATGAGATTATACCTGACCTAGGAGATAACTGTACATCCACGCGACATATTTTGTCTTAGCGTCAAAGCAAGGGAATCCTTGTTTGGTGTGGTCCAAATCCGGTGAAATCAAACGATTGTGAATATGTGTTTCCTTAAACAAGAATATTGTGGATTGTGCTTTTGGAAGGTAATATTTTAGTTGATGAAGTTCTTTAGTATAAGGTTTCACAGGTAAGAGCATTAACGAAGGACAGAATTCTATCTCTCGAGGTGACACTGTACCCTATAAGATTGTCCAATTTAGCTATACGTTACCCAATAAAACTAAATCAATCTGAAAATCATTTTAAAATAATTTGATGTAAGTAGCGTTTGATCATGTTATTATTGGTCAAGTTTTTTTGTAAAATAAAAATCTTTTTATGATATCTAAGTAACTCTTATTATCTTGGGTAACAGGTTTCAAAATATTATGACAATCTGTTATAATTTAATGTTCTGTAATATTATGTCTTTATGATAATAAGTGTTACGCTAGTACAAATATGTTTATGTCAGTAATAGAACCAAACCACACGTTATGTCACTAGTGCGCGCGATGTGCTACGCCGTAGCAGCTGCCGGTAGCTTTTACACTAAAACCAAAAGTTGCGATGTGAATAACACAAATACATCACCGCTCTAAACATTATTTGAAACTTATTAAAACATCTTCATTCACAATAACTACTAAATTTTCCACTGAATACGACTAATAAATAAAATACTTTATTAATAAAATCCTATGCGGTAACCCGCCACACGAAAATAAATCGTGCTGAGCATTAAAAATTATAACCAACGTACTTAGAGGATTTATGTGAATCGCTTTGCCCAATAAAGTAAGAGGTGTCTCGTAAATCGTTTGTGCAGGGGACGGATGGCCGCGTCAGGCGACACCCGGAGTGGGCGCGACCGTTAGCGGCTCAGGGCACGCCGCGCGCTCTATCGCGGCTCTATTTACAGCCGGGGCTCTATGGTTTCGACATCATAACAGTGTGATCACGTAAACGATTGCCGATCACAATTTCTGTATGATAGCCCTCGTTTGAATTAACTTGGCAGATTTAGAGTCGATGGTTTGAAACCAATCGCGGACAAATGGGCTTTTGATTAAATCAAAGTGATACATTATTTAGTCCGCATTCTTATCTAAAGAGTCGACTTAGGTTGCATTCGACCAAACTGGAATAAGAACTATATGTTTTAATTAAAGCCCTTAACTATGTAATTTTTTTTTGAAAACGACCCTTTAATCTGTATTTTGGTTTTATAAAAACTTCAAATTAACCACAATAGACATGCTCTAAGACGGTAAGATTAAACTACCGATTGCACGGAACAAAACCGATGAAAAACTCAACCGCAATAAATTTCCCGAGATGAAAACGATATCGTCCTACATAGCACGAAGTATCATTTATCTGGTATTAGAATAGGCTCCACGCGTGTAACGTTAACTGGCTGAACGGTACAAATAGTTCGAACCGCGAGCAAGCATCCACGTCGACCCAGAAACGGGTGGTGTCGGGTGGCGCGACGAGTTCTAAGGTCAGGGAACAACTCGATGGAGAAATTCATGTTCCAGCTGCCACCAATCAAAGCTCGCAAATAAATGTGAACCAGCAAATTCCAAACAAGTGAAGTACAGAATGGTCAACTTTCCCAATTGTATAATTGAGATCTGAATGGGTGCCAAGTTATATGGAGTAGAAGTTCTCTAAAGCACACGAAGGCATTCGCATAGGCCTTTTTTGCTCTAAAAGGACTTTATTAGGTTGTCCGCTGCTGAATTAGTAACATGGCAAGATGGTTTACTTATTTAATTATTTACATGTATGGCGTAATCTTTCAAACTTTAGCAGTGATAACTTGATGAGTAATCCAGGAATAGGGCATCCAGGGAACCGGACCAGACTTGAAATAATACGCATCTGATAGCCAGCCAACACAGCTGGTTAGTCACTTTGTCGTTTTCAATCTTGGTTCAATGATACATTACCTATGTCCCGAGATGTAACACGCTTTAGATTTGTCTCTCTTTGAACAAACTTTCTAAACCTTTAAAAGTGAGAGATGTGAATATGTGTTGGTCTTTTTGATAGTTAACGACCATGTGGTCATTTTAGACACGTACCAGTTAATCCGACCTGCTTCTTGTTATAATGCTTAAATGTTATAAATGCGTGTATCTTAATGAGGATCATTGCAAATTATAAACTTGCCTGTGAGTCACTACGCGCGTTGGGCATAAACCTATATTAATGATGCTGATTTTTACTGGCTTATCTCAAAGCACGAACATGTTTGAGTTACGAACGCTGCCTTTAAACTTAAAGTCATTTCCCGACCGTGTTTGCTACCAATAAAATGTTTTTCTCCCGTGTCGATCGGTGCTTATAAGTCCAGCGCGGTGACACCCGCCTCCGATCGGCATGACCCGATAACACGTTGTTACACTGTGGCGAATCCAAATACCTATTGCTAAATAAAATGGATCTTAATCTTCAGCTTCCGAAGCCAGAGAATTACCAAGAATAGATAAATAATATTCAAGACGTTAAGTCGTAAGTAGTCGTAGGACTCGTAGGTATTCAACTTCACTGTTAATGGAACTTAGAAATTGCGTGGAACTCTCCGTAGCAAATTCATCCCACACGAAATCTATCCAATAAATATCCAAAAAGCTTGTTCTGTAAGCATTCCTCGTCCATTGTGTTAGTTGCAGATATATCTTGCGTAAAGAGTTTGCGATGCACACGGTGCTTTCGCTCCTGCCCACGCCGTGTTAGGCTATCTGCTGACAAAGTATCCATTACTGCTTGGAGGCGAATGTTATTGGAATCAATGTAGCGTAAACGGGTAGTGGACGCGGCGGATTCCGGCGAACCGTCTGTGGGACATGTTGAGCGGCGACCGCAGTGACCGGTTGCCTCATGCAATGGTTGACAAATCGCTCAATTGTCCCGGCGGTCGGTTGTCGTTGCGACTAGTTGGGTGGCGAGTTGCGCAAGTAGTGGCGGCTTCAGACCATTTGACGAGTGCCGGAAGACGTCTAGCTTTATTGTGCTTTATTGCGATTGCCTTCTGGTAAATACTTGTCGAAACTATACAACGCTTTTATTGAATATGTCCAATAGTGTGTGAATGTTTTTAATACAACAAAAGGCTCCGTGCATTCGCACAGGTCTGTTCACTTAAAAGCAACGTCATTCGATATTACGCCCATTAAAAAATCTTAATTCAGAACTTTATTGAACCGGCGATAAAAAAATCTCACCTTGCGTGTGTTTTTATCGGTTTATAGGACATCGCGTCGTTTTATACTGATAACTTGATTCGCATCAAAGTAGTCTCGCTGCAATCTCCATATATTGTACCTACTTATTATGATCCACACCTATAAGCGAATAAAAACGTGGAAGGTGACAGCGAATATATTAGCAGTATAAATATGCGAAGGAGTATTCGGGTCCTCCTCAAAATATTGGGTATGCTTGCGCAATAAAAATGATTATTTCTATAAATATGTCTTGTAGCCGCAGCGGGGCGTTGTTCCCAATTTTGCAAACTTCTGACGCATTTACATAAAAATGAAAAATTAGTATTGCTGCCCTTTAAATGTAGTCGTTTTAGCATTCCAGCGTATTTCTTAATACATTCTTATTCATATAATTTATTTGGGATTCAACCTACATTTTTGAATATTGATAACTAATTTAGTGCTCACCTTGTTTGTGTTATATTGATAAATCATAAAATCATAAACCATAAATCATTTATTTGGTTGTCCAGCATAGGTTACATGATGATGGTTAAATGTTTTGGAAACGTATCCGTAGTTGAGCTCTACCCGCAGTAACCCTCCAGTGGAACTGCCTCTCAAGGGCAACCACGGCCCACGATGTGTGCCGCGGGCTCTCTCTTACTTCTTTTCTATTCTCCGCATCAGCTATGAACATATTTTTTTTGTAAATATATATGAGCAGTGATTACAACTAGGAAATAATTCAGATGTTAATTCATAGAGTGGCTGTACTTCAAATAAAGCAAACTACAGTAGCCAGCCAGATACGAGCGGTGATTGTGATAGTTTCGGCTAGAAAAATTTCATGCTATAATAAGTTTCTGTCAATAAAAACATTTTTACGACAAGCTTTTTTTGACAACTATACAATTTTGCACAGTTGTAATCTGCTTATCAAGCAAGACCAAACTAAAAAGTCTCAACTCCGAGTAGGTACAACATCACATAAGTTCTTAAATACCTAATATTGCATTGTCATCGGATTTACATATGTGTGCCATATTTCAGCCCATTCAGATAAAGGCAACTGGTTCATAATTGACTTGCAAGATTTGACCCAAACACAAAAACACGTGAATTTTAATAAAAGCTTATAAAAACAGCTGGCTCCTTTAACGTATGGCATTTGTACTCGCATGGTACTTTAATTTTAAATACCTACATATATCTAAATATGGGTCTTAGTCATATGCGTCTTTATTTCGAAAATGTACATAAAGAACCAAAAATAAACTTAAACGTGGTTTAAGTAATTTTATCCAATAGTTACGTCAATCATTTTGAGCACTTACTCTGTCTTGTAAAAACATGTGCTGTACAGTTACGCTGCTCAGGCCAAAGGTCAGATGTTGTCGCTGCCTTCAAAGAGAAATAACCTCATCGGTAATGCAATGGGTCCAGTATTTCCATACAATAATACATTGTTATGTCCAATGCTAATTGAAACGAGCTTCTATCTTAAAGTGCCCGAGACCTATATAATTAATGTTTTACTATTGTTAACATCTTACAAACGGAGGTAGGTATTATAGAAAAACAAATTATGCGTTATACGAGATCATTAACTTAATCAAAAAAACCAACAGTTTAATGAGCGTATATCAATTTAGATAAAAGAGCTTGGGGTTTTAATGAGACTTTGCAATCTTATGTCATACTCATACCTATGTTAATGTAATGAAATATAAAGGTAAGAATGTTTCCATTTCGTGATTGAAAATGATCAAGGTACTGTCACCAGCAATAATATTGGGCTCCAAAATATCTGACACGTCTTTATTGGAGGTATGAGAAGAGCGTGACAGATATTTTTGAGCGCAATGTTCCTCATTTTTAAACTTTGTGTTTTTTAAACAAACCAATTTTGTTTGGTTATCTAGAGTAAAAATACATGTTGTTTACAGTTGGGTTTGCTTTTACTTATTAAATAGTAAGTACCTACTTAAAATGCGTGATAAACGTTTAAATAGGTATATCTACGATTAAGTAAGTAAGTATTTCAGCATTTGATACTCGTTGGAATTTCATAAGATCATTTGGTTCTCCGTAACCCCTCCTCCCTTTTAATCTTAGAAAGTACATGTGATAAAAAACTTACTATTACGGTTGGTTAAATATTTCACCGTTACCATCAATATTACGAAACACATCATTTTTTTTAGAAATAATGCTCGATTTCCACATTTTATCGACAAGTACCTAAATACCTAATTTGATGCAAAGAACAAAACCATAACTACCTACTAAAAATTAACATACGTGTAATAAATTATAGCGTAGAACAGGTGGTCGCAGAAAGTACAATCGCACTTGCACGTGATGCCTCATAAAGTGAGGGATAAGTTGAACATTAATTACCAAAAACAATGATAAACGCCTACTTTCCCGCGGCGCTTCCGTCGCGATGTGTTAGCTCACTAATTTATGTACCCGTGTTTCTAATAAACAACGTCAATTTACAACGAAAAAATTTGGTGTTACGGAGTATCAATTTACTGTAGTTTCACTTTAGTTCGTATAATAAAATCTAATAAAAAATGTTAAGCCGAAGGTGTATGAATCGTGTGAAACACAAAGAAATCTTCAAATCTCATTTCGAATGGCCGGCAGGACGCTATACACCGCGAAATATTTCCCGAGATACATCGGCACGAGTGCGATGCGCCGATATCTCGAGAGCGCGAGTTCGAATCGTCTATCTAGTCTATGATCGGCTCCGACGAGGGGTCACGCGCGTTAAACGTAAATCAACATATCTCGCGACGGGAGATCTAGCCGAGCATGCGCCCGGCCAACAAAAACTGAATTTTATAGCCGTAACACTACACCCGGGAAAAAAGTAAATAAATTGGTCGAGATCGAGTGAACGACCGGGCTCCTGTGATGCCGTCCTACGGACACCTAAAGCGGCTATCAAACGCATAAAGGAATTTTATTTATTGATTGTCATTTTGTTCTCGACTGTAACTGGCTGGCATCTCCGTCTGTTACAAGTTACGACGCTGAATACGAAATATTGCATATCTATTTGCCAGCCGTTCCTTAAGCAAGTACAAGCACAGCTAACGTGTTTAATTCGGCACTCTGAAATCAAAATTTGTAAATCGCTGATTTCCATTCAAGCAATTATTAAGTCTAAATAAATTGTACTTTAATGGGTGCTGGAGGGTATAAAAAGTTATTTTTTTAACATGTTACAACAGGGGTCTAGTTTTGCGGTGCGCGGTAGGTGCTTTCACTGGAATGTCGGGCAACTGTCGTGCGTATTGCGGGCAGAGCGAGCGATCGAGAGAGTAGATGTATATCTCTGCAATCGATTCTAATCGTGACAGTTTTACGCGTCGCGCTTCGGTCTTACTCGGGCGCAGTAAGAGGGCTCATTCACTCTGAGACATCTATAAGTAATTATTTATAATCCTAAATGACAGGTTCAGCCGTTGCAGCAGCTCTGGGAACAAATATACCGTCGCTTTGAAAGAGTACGAGAATGGATCATTAGGGTTGGTTTCCTGTGGTTGATGTGGATACTGCAAAACTATTATTTTTAATATAATTCGTATACATGTGCACTTTGCAATCTTCAGAGCTATATTGCTAAAGCCACGAATGTCGGTAAAGTAATGTCTCCAATTAATAAATAAATAACAATCCATTATTAATTTATATGCCTAGACGCTCTTGTACAATGAACTTTCTATAGCGATAAATATCTGTCGCTTCGCATAACCTAATGTGATTAAACAATATATGATTTTACTAATGAATCTGGTTGTACCGTCAAGCCAACATCGCGAGGCAATCTGAAGCTATCGTGATGCATCAGAATGGTTGTAAAAGTGTTACAGCTATTTATACTGACGGTACACAGGGCCTTAGCTAGAAACAAACTGAATCTAGCCGGCTTTATCTTCACAGCAGGAAGAGTGATTGTGGGTCAGTTAAACAGGCGGAGTGTACCCGGGTAAGTACTAAAACCGCAGCTGTATTGGCAGACTAACATGTTCGCCAGAGCGGGGTAGGACACTGATATAGTTATACCTACTCATTACGGGTAATTTTATAGGAATGTATGTATGTAAACTCTTTATTGCACATAAACAATTACGACACATGTTTGCATTAATATGTATAGATAATGTGCATAGAGGGACTTATCCCATATATCTTCCAGTTAATATAATATAACTAATGGAACAAAAATAATTTACAATATGTCAAAGGCAATAATGGTTCTACCCAGCAGAAAGTCCCCAGTAATAGTACATTATTGCCTAGGCATGGAAGTAGGCAATTGAGGGCCGAGTATTGGATTAAACGGACGAGCTTGCGAGTCCGTTTAAAAATACGAAGCCCGCAATTGCTGTTCCTGCCGAGGCAAATATAGTGCTTTTCTTAAAAATCGCAAGAAAAAATTTGTGTTGGAGTCAAATCTTCATCGCTTGAACTCATTTTTTGAATTGTATACAAACAGAAACTTCATGTGAAAAAACCATCACTCCTTACCGCCTTTTTGTTTATGACAAGGAGAAACGCAATTGTTGTTTTAAAAAAAAACATAAGCTATTCCAGGCACAAATAAAAAAGTTGTTTCGAGTAAAATTTGGATGTATAAGACTTGTGCCCTCATTTTATTATGGCCCTTTTCACTTTTTAAAAAGTTACAAGCTAGATAGTAATGGAATTTGTATGCAACATTGCGGGCTTGTGTAGCGAGCACGCAATGTTTTTTTTTTTTAATTTGAGAACTGTCAGTGAACTATGTACTTCGCGTCTCAATATGTAGATAGGAATGTCAACATTTCCGGACATTTTTGAGAAAAATAATAAAAAGAAAATGAATCTCCATGGTCAAAAGTCACTTGACTAAAGAAAGTTCTATTGGTAGGTTCGATTTCGGTTCGCTTATTTACACGTAAATATTCATCAATATTGAATGTTATTTGGCTACTGCCCCTATTAGGTTACCAACAAGAGTCCGGTTTCGGCTGATCTAGATTCCAAGCCAGTGGTTTCGGTTCCGATACCGAAATCGACCCCGGCCGCGTTGCGCCCCAGTTTTTTTTTCTTCCTTCCTTTTGTAATAAAAAAATACCTGTAGAATTATTAAGGACTTAATATGATACTACTTTACTGCGTACTACAGCATCAATCTTGCCAAAATACAAAGTGTAGTGCTGTCATTTTACAGTATAAATAGTAGTTATTACAAGACCACAAAATAATTTAGAACCTTACTTAATTACTTTAATCTCAGCCCGCCATGAGTGGTATTAAGTCTCTACAGTAAGCTGGCGCACTACAGAAGTATTTTTTTAATCCTTCTTAGCGATAACCGTCAACAAGAACTTTTTGTTATTTTTTTACTTTGTAGTGAAGTCCATATACAAGCACGGCTTCGTCTGACGACGAGTGGCGACTTCTTGCGTATTTTCCGCGCGTTGCGCTAAACACGCATCAATTAAAGCCAGTCCAGTGCTTATTAGGGTAAGTGTGCCTGTTCCCGCGACTTAACGAGCGATATCCGCTAAGCGTTAGTTTGTTTTAGATAATTGCGGCGCTGTCCGCCCTCGCCGGCCTTGAGGTTCCCTAATGGCGCGCCATCGTTCAAACCGCGCCACTTCTGTGACGGCAACATGGGTTCATTAACGCTATCACTCGGATATACAAAGCTATACGGGTAGCTTGCGGAGATATGCAGTACTCGTCCCGCAGATGCAAGAATGTTATCTCTCGATGCTCTTAGCGCGCGATTACGGTCTGTGGATTCGCTTTAAATTTGTACCTACGTCGGTAATAGATGTCTTGAAATTTACAGTGTCTTTACTAGGTAGGTAGGTATTATCTAGTAACTTTATTTTATTAACCTTTTTTAAACCGGTAATTAATTATTTAAATTTAGTCTTAGTTTCAACGTAGGTTTTGGTTTAACTCTCGACAAATACTTACTTTTTTTTATTTCAGTTTATTTATGCAGTACAATATAGGTTTATTTTGTTAATCATATCACGAATTTTGGGATGCGTAATAATGCAAATAATTTTTTTATACTCTGCTTGAACTAATTAAGATTTTGCCTCCCCCTCCCTCTTCAAGACAGGGCAACAAACACAAGAACTAAGCTAGGAGCCGTGCTAATGGGTCAGTAGTAATAGTCATTTTACTTGTAAGTTATAAAGATTAATTATGCAGGCACATCTGGCACATTTTCTAAAGTTGTTTCCAATCTAGTTACTTGAGACGATAACTCAGATCGAGTTATAATTATAATTAATAGATACGTATCTGTCACGGAAGAGGGTCGCACGCGTCTCCTCTGATTATTAGTGTTGCCGTTCCCCACTTAGCTCGTTTACCCTACTTCCTCGGTCCCATCATTTACTTGAGAAGCATGGGAAACGTTTTAAATCACGACATAATTCCAGTAGTTCATTAAAATTCAAATATCATAATTAATGTTATTGTTCGTCTATTTCGTTTGTGGTTTTATACCTACGATAATTAAATTAACTTTCATTATAGTGTTGTTACTATTAAGAACCAAACTAAAAAAATAACATTTTGCCTACTTTTCAACATTCATAAACGTTAGTCGAACTACATTGCCATATAAAATACTAGTGACCCGCCCTCGCTTTGCTTCGGTTTATATGAGTTTTCTGAAAAACCCGTACATAATCCAGAATTTATCATACATAAAAAACTTCCTCGTGAATCACTCTATCTTTTTAAAAAAACCGCTTCAAAATATTCAAAATCCGTTGCGTAGTTTTAAAGATCTAAGCATACATAGGGACAGACAGACAGCGGGACTTTGTTTTATACTATGTAGTGATAAAACAGTCTCGAGTTCTCGACACACGACCATACAACCTTACATTTACTTGAGCGTGTAGCAGGTAGTAGCAAGGATTGTATAAGTTTTTAAAAGAAAGATTTACGCACCACACCACCATAACAAAATGATGTACCTAGGAATTAACTTTATAATATTACATACGTTCTGAGATGAGTTGTTGCGACTGCTGACACTACTTCCACTGATCAGCTGATCTGATCAGTCTGATCACATATCCAGGCTATACCTACATTACGTAACATCATCGCGCCATTCGTTCTATTTTTGTCTACAATAGTCTCCAGCCCCATGGACATAGTTATGAAATCAGGATATTACATATATATATACCATTTGGTATATTTGATTAAAAAGCCTCACTTGGATTATATCACAACTCACAAGTCATAAGTAATATATCATATTAACCCTTTTGAAAATGTAGGCCATCAACCAAAAAAAAACTTTTCTATTCATATAGGTATTGTAAAAAAATACTCTTCTGCTAGGCCCGTAAATAAGTACCCATTTTAATTGTATAACATGCAACTGAAGAAACACGATGTAATACTCCTCGTATAACTTTGATAACTTTTGAAACAAAAATAAGCAATTTAAAAAGCATACTTAAGGTCAAGGTTCTTCAAAAACATGTAACTGTAATTAATAATAAACTTTACTACTAACAAAAAACAAGAAACAAAACACTCGATCTTACTGCTTATGGGTAAATTATTCTACATTTGTTTACCATATTACATTTTAAGTTAAATGAAAATAACAAACTTCTCACTTCCCCTTAAAGAATGATTGAACGATCCTTAATGAACTGACTTAGCCCTTAGGTAATATAACACGAAGAAATAAGACTAAATAAGTCGTGTACAGACGATGCCACGCGAGCCATATAACCATACAATTGTTAAGAAAATTGTTGGTGTTTTTTCCACTAAAAAAGAGCTAAGGCATTTAAACGTTACTAGTATAAATCAATTCTAAGATAAGTAAATACGATGCGTGAGTATCCAGGTTTTGATCTACTTAAGCTTGAAATCGGAAGGCCGTGTCGTGTGGAACAGCCTTTACACGTTGGCGGTTATTTCAAGTGTGAATTATTTTTGCAGTGACGTCTCATCAATTTTTTGCTTTTTCGATTAAGTTTAGGGCACGATAATGAACCTCGGTATAAGCACGGCGAATTTATTAGGCTGCGCTTATTGGAGTCATTTTTTAATGCCATTCAATAATTCGGGGATAATAAAGAATGTTAAAATTTAATGATCTGAATATTTTGAATTTACGGTCGAGCTGGTTAAGCGAAGTCGGAGGACGGATTATGCAAATAAATATAAAGTACGAGTATAATACTCAACACTGATAATTAAACAGTTCTCTTTAAAACGCCTTGTAGACACCTATAGGAATCAAACTTATTACAGTACTCCCAGCTTCTTAATAGCTTTCGGCTGGCTATCGCTATCACACTTGCACTCGCAACTGACAGTATATTTGTCACTCGTGAGTCATAGAAAAACGAAGGCTACCGATCGCTATTAAGAAAATGGCACCACTGTACAACAAACTCACAACATGCAGTTAGAAATTCAGCTTTATTGGTCGGTGTTTCCAGGGGTTCCGTATTACTTGCGTATTGTATAATTGAATCCTTATAAATTCGGTCATGTATTGTGTATGTGTTATGTGTCTGTCTGTCCGTTAGACACAGCCATTTAAAAACGAATTTTAAAGGAAAACTATCACGTCTAAGTAGATTTCCTAAGATACAATCGATTAAAGTTTTTATACCTTTAGTAGGTATAAAAACTTTAATCGATTGTATCTTAGGAAATCTACTTAGACGTGATAGTTTTCCTTCTATAAACATCTTAAATAGAGAATAAGTTCATCCTTGTCATTTTGAGATAGATTTTGTGTCTGTGTTGGCTTCGAAACCCTACCCTGACTGAGAATGGTCAGACATACTCTTGCCCAGTTTTTATTCTTCTATATGAGTGTTCAATTGAAGAAATTGAGTAGTGTGCTAAAGGTGTCCTACAAACGTACCTATACCTACGTGCATTCTAGTAGTTAAAAAGCGTGACCATGCACATTTTCGTTTCTTATTACTTCCTTGTATTCCCAGCAATATTTAATGTAAACCTACAAAGTACTCGTTCACCGAACTTTTCGTAACGTCTTCCGCTCTTGTTAGTGCTAAAACGGTATTTACGTAACAAAAGACTATCGCGGGCCGGTCGTTAGCCTGAATTTCGTTGAACGGGAATCGAACCTGCGCCCGCGGCTGTCGTGGCCGGTGTGACAACGATCTCGGCCATTGTGTGCTTTGGACCCACTTGATAACTTCGCTGTTAAGGAAGAGAATTTTAATGAAACCGCCGCGGTTTCTGCGAAAAAGAAACTAGGTGAAGGTTCAAAATATCACCCGTTAATCCATACGAAGTGCTATATTGTTGTAGTTTGCTACCATTTGTTTTGAAAATATATGTGGTTTTGTGATTTGAAGGATCTATTTTCAAATGGTTTTTGTAAAATAACACGTAATTATGATATTAAATAGGACAGTAAAACTCAGTAAATTCTAACACAAACCTAGGCCATTTGTTGAGCAATATTGTACTGTTTCAAGAACACCGTTATTACGACCTTACGTTGCTTATAAATCTTAATTGTTATTGCATCATAAGTTCTGGATTATGTAAGGATGTTATAGAAAACTCGCTTAAACCGAAGCGAAGCGAGGGCGGGTCGGTAATATATAATAAAGTCAAATCCAAAACATAACATTTAAAAGTCTGACTTTATTACTTTCAAATCCGTAATGTCTTCGTTACAACATTATTTAATCAACAAGATCATCGATCAAATGTCAACCTCCAGATAAGAAATATCTGCTGCGAATAAATATTTTTGCAACTGGCTTTGTTTGGTCCGATACCTAATAGTAACAATTCTAATCCGCTGTCCATTATTCTGTTCAATGGCGATGACTCTAACGTCTACTTGGTATTTAAAGCGACGTGGCGCAGAAAAAACCTTATCTCAGAGGCGATCAATAAATTGTTGTAACAAGCATCTGCGGTTACTAAAAAGAGAAGATGGTTTATTCACATAAGATGTTTGGGCGAGAATTGTAATAGGCTTTAGGTCAGTTGTAACTTGTAACGTTGGTATCATACCTAATCATAGCGCATATTATTTCCCAGAATCGATCGAACAGTCGATGTTGATCTAATTAAAGAGATATTACGAAAGACCGTCCTGTGCGCAAGAACCGTTTAATCTCGTATCGTCTATAAATACCTATGTCGAGTAATGAAGTGAGACAAGCGGTGACTTCAAACTGCCGATTCCACAGTGCAAATTCCACAGATAACTCTTAGATGTTTCGATTCTATTTCTACAGTTTAACCTCTACGGCTATTGTTACACAATTCCAATCAAAACACGTGAATGTGAATATTTTATATTAAGTTTTAGCGTCAGCATTGTCCCTTGTTGTGAAATGTATAGGTACTAGGGATACACCAGTTTTTAATGTTGTGTTTGTATGAACAACCTAAAGGTCAACTAAATGTCAGGAACTTGTGGGTTTTTTTATTCTGGCTGAATGTAGGTTAGTAAACCCATTCTTCTTAAATATGTATGCGGTGTTTCCCAATCCTGTGTCATTGAATTATCGCCTACTAGGTATTAACGTCTTTTTCAACCTATAATCTATCGGCGAAAAGATAAAATACGTCTTTATATAAACTAAAAATTAAATGTTCAAAGAAAGAATACAGTTTATGCCATAGCCTACCTTCGAAGCAGTTACAAGGTATTTCAGACTAGGAATAAATAGGTATTGAATTTTACATTGAAAGTTCTTTATTATCCAGCGATGCCGAGTATTATTTTTTGATTTAAAGTGTCTCATAAATTGTGTCATTTTTACGGCAAAGCGTTTTATAGCGCGGTTAGAGAAGCGCGACGGGCGGTCGCGCTGCTCCGCGACACTATCAACGATGAAGCTACTTCATTTTAATCTACTTTAAACGTCTCAAAAAATATAATAATGATTCATCAATTGGGAAGAAACTTTCAACAATATAGGAACTTGATTGTAAGCTCCATACTGCTAAAAGGGCACAAATCAAATAACATCGGTCCATTTATTTAGTCTATTTGTGTTTGCTCTTATTATGCCTAGTACCAATTTCACCAATCGATGTTAAGGGCCGAGTTCACCAACCAATTGAACAGACGGTTAAGTCTTAATCAGCTGTTAATCAATACATATGACACCCGTTAAACCGCAAACCATCCGTTTAATTGTTTGTGAACTCAGCCCTAAATTTAATCAATGTTAATCGACTGTTAGTTCATACATTTTGACAGCTGCTAACGCTCTAATCGTCTGTTAAGTACGTGTATAACATCGTATGGTGAAATTGGTACTTAGGGAGTCTATATCGAGTGACATAAATTTTTGTTTTGTTTAGTCGAGAATTGTTTGGTCGAAAATAGTTTTTACAATTTAAACGGTTTTTTTATTAACTTTAAAATGACTTGGATTCCTTTTTGAAGGACTGGCCAGAGGCTGCTAAGAATAGGGAAACATGGAAAAAGTGGGGGGAGGCCTTTGCCCAGCAGTGGGACACATCGGGCTCTTAATAACTTCTTCCCTCCCGCATGACGAGAACCTTATGAAGGCTCAGAAGGACAAGCTCAGCAAGCACCTTGAGTTGGCTCACGAGGTGACCGCCATGTCGGATGTTGACTCGACGATCATTGTCCCGATATTTGTTTCGGCAAACGGTCTTATAGCGAAGTCTTGACCAACCTAGATCAAGGGTCAGATACAGAAGGCAGTACTCCTCGATATGGCACGCATTGAGAGGAGGTTCCTCTCTCTGCAGCCCTAACCACCTAGCTTGAGCCCGGCCCCGCTACCGGCGGGGTTATAATGTTAATTTTTTGTATTCGTATTGTTATTTTACCTAATACCTTAAACCTAATTCACAGAAAATTTTATAAATAAAAGAATTAGGAATTAGGAATTACCTTCCACCTACGTATGGTTCTTGTTACACATCATTTCCATATAGATCGCTTAATATTCAGCTCAATAACATAAACGTCGCATGTGAGATCTCGATTCATCTAATTTAACTCGAACGTAAGTAGAACTACGAACCCACTATGTTTATAGGCAGATAGAGCCCAGGACCAAGTTAAGATTTGCAAATCTGTTGCTTAAAATAAACACAATTACTTTAGTCTAAAGAAAGAAAAGAGAAATGTCGAAGCTATTATTTTGTTACAGTCAAACCTTTTGGTAGTAAGGGGTGTATCATTTTCCCAAACTCAATTATTTTTTCAGTCGCGATTTTTCCGATTCGTGGTTTTACCGAATCGCATTTTTACCCATTTTGTTTTTTTCCTGGTCGCATATTTATATTCTGAATTTTTCCCAGTCGCAAATTTCCCTATTGTGATTAGGGCGAAATAAGTATGTAGGTTAAGGTTATATTAGATTTGCAGCAGGCCCGAAGGGTCAAACCACCCAGAAGTAGGAGGTCCGCGGTAGCAGAGCTCCGTTGACTCTGTGAAAATGATATTACTATTCAGATAAATACAGATTGGAAAATTTTATTATGATAGTGGAATTATTTCAAAAAAATAAAGACTAGTACCTAAATTTTTCGAATAGAAAGAATGCTACCAGAAGAAAAAGATTTTGGGAAAAATATCGCCATACTCGATTTAGAATTGCCATTAATTAAATAGATAAAAACCATCGATATAATGGAGAACTCTACTTTCAGAGCTGATGTCGCTTAAACGGCCAACCGACTTTCATGAAGACTATAAGACTAACCCAGAACCTCCCCGGTTAAACAAGCTTTAAAAAAGCACAGCGTCCAAAACGGGCTTTACTTTTAGGAGGCACCACGGAGGCACAAACGGACCCGGATACATAGACACACGTGTTCATTTATAACACCCGTCTTTTTGCGTCAGGGGTAAAAATTAAAATATCTATGCTTAACCCTATTGGGATGTAACTTTGCTAACGGCGTTAAAGCACATTTAAATATTATTGAGCACCTTATACATATTAATTTGACGGCGACTGTACTACAGCGTCCATGTATTCCAAAGTTCCAAACACAGCGACTTAGTTTTCCAAGGAGTGTACAGATATGTATTGAGCATATAGTGAAAATCGTCATCGGACGCCTAGGGAGACCATAGATGGGATATGAATGAACGAAGGCTATGTTTAAAATTGATTTATGGCACAAGTAACAGTTAAATAATATTAAAGGATATTATAAGAAGGTACCGTTCAGACTATCAAACTAGTCATCTTTTCTTTACACGTTTCTTTAACTAACCCATTGTCTCTGGAATGCCTAATTCATTATCTTTAATTAGGCACCAACGAATACGAATAACGTTGAAAAAACAAACTGCTTATTTTCGGGTTCAATACACTTTATGTTTATCTGACAGACAAATCGTATCTACTTTCATGTCGGAGCTGCAACAGCGTGTAGTGGAGAGCGACCGGGCGGAAAGCGGCTAGCCAAACTAAGCACGGGTATAGGCACGGCACAATAGTCGGCTCGAAAGAGTCGTGACCGACCGACCCGGTCGGGACGCTGCGGGCGTAAATAATGCCGACGTCCGATCTTAATTATCGCTCCATCGTTAGAGATGACCGACGGGCACACCGAAATCGGCGAACGGGTTGCGACATCGCCCTCAGTCCGAGAGTGCCCCGTCATTATCGAACTGTTATATCGCGTATCGATAAATCGCTAGAACCACCTGCGAGACGCGACCGGTTTGTCGGCGTTTTGGCAGCCTACATGTTAATTCTTTTGTTGTTATTATTGCTATTATTTTCGTAGTGATGACTTGTGATCATAAGGTGTTGAATGTAACTACAAATTTTGTGAATCGCCGACGCTCGTGTAATTTATGATTTGTTGTTTGTAACGAGTTTTGTGTAGGCAGTACCTACTTTGATTTGTGTTTGGCAGAACGTAACGCAACATATAGGTTGATTATTATTGCCTTTTCCCTTGATTCCATCCATGTAATTCTCGTTTATAGTTATTCCCTCGGGATCTTTCCAGTTTGTCAGGATACGTTCTGTGTTCCAAATATGTAGGTACCAAATCCGTTAAAAGTCGTTCATGCGAGTAAACATCTTAAAAACGAACTAATAACTAATTTAGAAAAAGGGCTCTACTAATTAAGCTAGTATTTAGTTATGAATATATAGCCTTGTTGTTTGAAATAAATTAATGAATAAACATTATGTAATAAAATTATATGGTTTATTTGGTCCCCATTCGTTAATCGTTAGCGCTTTGTGCTCGCCGCGGCCGCAGATCCAATCCGCGAGCGACGTTGAAAAATTCAGAGCTCGTGATTTTCGTTCGTGTACTTCATTTATTTGTTGGACAGCGAATATTGTTTACGGCAAACGGTTAGATTGTTTCCGGTTTCCATTTTATGTTCATTGTTTTCGTAATAGGAATAAAATAATTTCAGATTTAGCCCACCATCAGTTTGAAATATTTTTAAAATAAATATTGATAAGTACCCTTAAAGATTAAAACAAAACCGTACCGTTAATCGTTAATCGTTAATCTTGACAATGGCTAGTATTACGCATTTATCCCATGTCAATAAATAATAAAGTATGAATTTTGCGAAAAATTCAGTTTAAGAATGGACCAATTTTGTCATTCCGAGAAAGGCCCGCACGCGCCCTGGGCGCAGACCCGGGCATAGACGTTTGCGTCCACACTGGCCACGCATGACCAAACCAACTATCACAAAGGATAATCTTCGATAGAGAATGAATGAAGTAGGGGCAAGAGGAGTCTGTTTGTAAACTAACACAGAATTCAAATCTTAAGTTATACTGTTTGGCTCTCGGAGTGAGATTACTAGTCACGGGGACTTTTCTGAATACATCCAATATAATGCCATCCTGAGGTAAAAATCTGTTATTATTACACGTCTCGTAAATTGTTAGTGGACATCCCAGTGTTTTGCATAAATAATATAATGTAAAACCAAAAAATATTTCTCTTATAGAGAACTACACGCAATCTCGTCATTACTTAAGTTCTTACATTGTAAGGAACCTGGAGTGTTAGTTAACATTTACGATCCACAGGTGAACAAGCATTTGTCATGAGAATGCCGGCGCCCGTCCCTGCCTCGCATGGTTGAGAAGAGAGAGATATACTTAACCATACACACACAGCGATAAACTTAGTTCATGTAACCTCCGATGTTTTTGAACTACTCGTACAACGTCCCTAGTTCATAAGTACGAGTCTTAACATATTATGGTTTTACTGTTTTTAAGTTTTTGCTTGCCTTTGCGCCTGTTAAGAGTCCATTGTAGGTACTGTACCAAAGTTGTGTTGGTTGTGTGTCGCGAACTAGCACCATTTCCGGGATAAAAAGTTCAGGATATATAAGTACCTGTGCGCAAGATTTCATCTAAATTTTATTTTAATGCCGAATATCTAAACATTGTAATATTCCTATACAGACTCCCCGCGAGTTAGAAGGTAAGCGTAAAATTCCCAACGCTTCCCCATTTCTTCTTATTTTCATAAATCCTGTTTTTTTTTCAATGTACTCGAAGCTAGAGTAGGTACTCAAAGAGTATTTTCCTTATAATTTCGAGTCTCAACCTTATACGGTCAGAAATAAATGACATAATCTTAATTGTTGAATGACTACTACATTTTCAAGGTAGATTTGGTACTTGTCCTCCATAATTATCATAATCCATGTTAACACCACCAACTAGAGTTAGTGTTCATTGGTTTTTATCTGCGTATTGTTCCCAAAGATAATTGGTACTACTCGTAGACCCCGACATTTGTTGCCGTTGACACAGAATCGACGTCACACGGTCACACTGCATATCGGCTGATTCAAAATAGTATTTTTCGAAATCATTTATTACGTACATATTAACCTCATTAGTTAACCATTGCTGACGTTTAAAATAAGCGAAGGTCAGATACAAAACGTCTTTGATTGACTTTGACTGATTTACCTACACAGCAAATTAAGTAATAATAAACTTAAATAGTTCCGAAATGCACCATGAAATATATATTTTTATTTACTCGTACTTGTAATTTTTTATGCAGCTTTTAGAAAATTAAATAACGATATGGAAACTTAAATTACTGGTAGTGTTATTAAATAACGTCCTGTATGTGATTACATTTATTTTATGGGTCTGAATTTTATGGGTATAAGCGTCACAGAAAGTTTCTGTGTTGCATGTAAAACATCAAAACGAATGTAATACAATCGGGAGGATACAAAATCAAAATCACTTTTGCAAAATAAACCTTAAGTATTCCGAAATTATACTATAGATCACACAATAATAGGCTTGAATTCGCCCCGGGTGGTGAATTTAGGCGAAATTGTGCATCTTGCGTGCCTCCCCGCAAGCCATGTGCGTGCATAATAAAAATGTTTGCATCAAAATCATAAAGCACGCGAAAATATTTCCACCAAATAAGTTCTCGACAGTGTATTTCATAAAAATATACCTAGTTAAGAAAATTTTGTTTCGGCCAACAAGCAGCATCATAATAAAATTGACCGTTAAAATATAACGCGCTATTTCTTATAACGCTTCTTTCTTAGTCTTAAGTATTAATTAGCTTCGCTTGTATTTTAGAATTATCTACCTCACTAACTAACCATCTAAACATGTATGTTTACGAATCTAGGAAGTCGATTTTACGTCCTTCTGATCAGCGGTTTGACATGAAGTTTTTTTAAACTAATGATATTGAGCTGGTGATAATGATGAAGACGGAGGGTGGCCATAGGGTCTACGAATGGAACTCAATTCAATAGCAAGTTAGTAATAATAGTCAATGATAAAAGTACAACCGGCAAAACAGCGTGTTATAAAAAATTAAATTTCTGTAAGTAAACAACACATTTTATCAAGTAGATACAAACTGTTACTTAACTTTACCAGTTGTGAGGAGGTCGAATCTTACAAGTCGAATTTGAACCAAGTTCCAGTATCCCGTTGTAATGTGTTGTAATGTGTGAAGGGAGAGTAAATAAAGAGGTAGGACTCCAGGTAGAGTCGAACTATATATTACTCATATTTTGCCCATACGTCACATCGCGAGAATAATTAATATCATTATCGTTATCCACAAACACCAAAAAGGTGACGTGTCTCGTGATTTCGTCAAACGCATCGCCGAATATTCTCGAGCGGCCCGCGGCGATGCAAATTGCGTCGCGGTATCGCTGCACTTTATCCGGGGTTTGTGCATATTTTACATATGAACAGCCCACTATAAGAATGACAGACTTTCACTTTGTTTTAAGGTTAAAAACCAACCGTATTAGTTTACCTTTACGACATAAAATTGCTTTGGAAATAAAATGCTTTTTATCGTTCTTATAGCAAACTGTTCATATATTTTCTGAGTCCGATAGCCGAGTGGGCGTACCCCATGCTAATGCGCGGTAACAGCAGACATGTACTTAGGTGCATAGTTTAATTTAAACCCGCACTTTAGGGGTCCGTCGAAAGTACCTCATTTAGTAAAGCATTGCTGTTATATTTCTTTAATATGCGATAAAACTGATAGCTGTCCTATGGGACTGGGTTTTCATTGTAAAATCCATCTCACTTGTTAATTAAGTGTTTAATTGCTTACTTAGTTCAGCACCATAGAGTGTTTAACCGGTCCATTGACAGAATCACTTAAAAAGAAGTACACTGTTCGATTTATTCGGTGTCTAACTTGAAAAATGGATATGATTTACCATCACTGTTTAATAGGTAACATTATTCATTGTGCCATCAGCAACAGGAAGACCATAAACGATTTCAGTACGATTGATATCGACCGGCTTATTCGATTTCAATATCTCAACGCTGCTCCCTAATGCAAAATAGACTTGTGGTTTGCAATATTTGTGTTTTGACATCGACTAATCATATTTTTTAATTATTTACACACTCCTGTAAGGGTAACCTAATTACTTTAGCTAATTTTCCCGACCACGTCATGTTAGATCCTCTAAAAGTTTATTTCAAAGTCGACGCTAAATTTTATTTATTTAATAATTGGCACACCAACAAAGTAAAAGGCTATACATTTTGTAGCTTAATTAATGGGGATCAAGTCTAACCTAAAATGATTTGATTCCCTTTTAAACCACAGCAAGTAGCTTCATCACAATCGATTACTAGCTCAAAGTATAGATCACACTATACACAAATTAACGCAATAACTTAAATGATATCAAAATCATTTGAATGTTATCACACAGTTCCCTATCGGTTCCTCAGCTAATCTATAGGAGCATAACATAATTTGTTGCAAGTCCCGGGGGTATAGCAGCGCGGGCGCAGCGGTCACGAACCGTTCTAAACATAGAGCGAGGTCTAAACGATGCCACCATATCCGTCGGCCCTGCGCCGGAGCACGGCCATGCCAACTCCCATACACTTCTGCTGTTAACGTGATGGAAAAACGTTTGAACCGTTGTATTCAAATTCATTTGCTTCACGGAGTACTTATTTTTTGGTTCTACATATTTAATATTTATGTACATACATTTCTATTTTCGAATTTCGAAAACGTATTTTGCATTCTAAAACAGTGTTGTATAGAGTTGGAACCTTGGAATCCTAACGTACATACAGTAGACGTCAAATATGTTATTTTTACTTTTTTTCACCGTTTGGAAATAATGGAATAAAATATCTTTGACGTCAATTACGACGTAGGTACATTATACATTGAACGATGCTCAAACGATTAAGAAAATATGTTTTTATTATTTTCATAGCCTTAAGAGATGAACCTAAACTCTATTTAGAAACGAAACAAAAAGAAATACCTGTGACTTTTATTTAGGGCGTAAAGTCCAGTTACGCACCGCAACAAATAATGTTATATTCGAAAACTAAACTAAAACCCATTAAAACGTATTTTTTTTTTAAATTTAATATACTGCGAATTTACCCAAAATGTATTGAAGTGACATTTTAGACTAAGTAGGTAGGTAAGTATTAAAAAACTAATAGCTGTATAGTACCTACCTCTCTTCTCACGTTGGAGTAGAGAACAAATATGAACAGTTCTTTAATTTATTTTATGTGTGGTATTTTTTAATAATATAAAATGTGTTACAGCAAGTCGCCGCATGTAATTTAAACTTAATAACGATAAATAAATCTTTCCCAAGGAATTAGCAAATTAGCCTGCGTACTTTATATTCATGTAGCAAAATGTATGCAATTCATGCGTTTACCTCGGGGCGCAATCCAAACATTGTAAGTTGGTTTATCGAAAATCTGTACCAGTATTCTAAATGTCCAAAAGTAACAAATTTTATTTATAAGTATTTTATTTAAAAAGTATTTGCTGTACACGCGTATTATATTAACTATATAATGCTCATTTTGATTATCGATAGTCATTGTGATAACAGTTCCGTAATTCGGCGAACAATGTGTACAATGGACATCTCAATTTGTATTATGATCGGTCAAATCGCTCCTAAAATCCTAAATGCCATGAAATGAATGCGATCCTAAAATCATTTGGACAGACTAAACTGACAAGTTGGAGGCCGACAGATCAAGTTTTTCTAGCCATAATTATTAAGTTAAATCGTATGAATGTAGAGCAATGTTACTGAGCATTACGTATTTTCTTGTTTTTTTTTCGTCTAGGCATACGAACTTTTTCATAACTAACCTTTTGTCTTACTTCCCACAGTACCTAATAGTATTACCCGATCAAGTAGAGTTACCTTCAGTGTCCTCTGAGCCTCATTAGAATGGGAAGAAATACGTAAAATATATTATATACATTCGGAAATAAGGCCTCTTAAAATACGAAAAGGACTGGACGTAAGTAACTTGTCAGGAAGCATACGACAGGTCAGCCTTTGTTTTTTGCTTGTAATCTCCATTTCAAGAAAGTAGAAAAAGTTATCTTCTTATGCACTGACACATAATTAGGTGTTGTGATACTCATGCATGTTATTAGGAGCCTTAATTATGTGACAGTTGCATAATTAACGATGACACGTACCCGGTTATAGGTTTATTACCATAAACATTAGTACGAGAGTACGAGACACATGTATCCACCAAATACACGGTGTGTGAGTAAATAACGTAAACTTCGTTAAAGAAATTGACTGTGACTTTTAAGGAATGTCGGCAAAATATTCAAAGTGAACGATTTTGATGATTGATGTTCGTAAAATTACTTTAAAAAAGAACCTACCCACGAATGAACAGATTTTTTCTTGCAAGACATCGAGGTCATTGCCTGATCTTTATTTTTAAAGATAATTGTAAATTACCTAACACTGAAGTTTTATTTTAGGACAAGAAGTCCTCTTAAATCAATAACAGATATATTTATTTTTTAAATAGTGATCGACAAGAAAAGTCATACGACTTAGAATTAATCTAGTTGCAAGGAATAATCAATTATCAAAACCTGACTAATCGATGGTCCCTCTGAGCCGACGTTCTGTCATTTCTCTTCCATTAATCGATTACTTCAAACACGAGCGCCAGGGGGTCTCCTAGCATACCACGACCTATACGAACGCTTTTTATTACGGGTGAATCTTTTTTCTTGTAACATTGTGCGCTTTCTCGTAACGCTTTGTGTGGTGCTTACTGGAAGATGTTGTTTAAACTACGAATAAAGCCAAATTAGAATTGCCACCAATAAAAACAAATACTTACCAATAAAAAATCTACAATAGCCCCGACGTTTTCTCATGCTTTCTCTGAGCAAATGTTATTAACACGTTTCAATTTGTGTAAGGCTCAATCAGCGTTAATTGCTGCTTCTCTTACGTGGGTAAACCGTAGGCGTGGTAAACATTCCTTGTACCTATCGAAACTCGGATGTGCCCTGTACAATGAAAATATTGAGTCATCATAACAAATGCGGTGCGTCCGCGCACTCCGCGCCGGCGCTCGTCCGCCGAGCCCTCGACAAACGCCGTCTTCTTATCTGTGACGGCTGCGATCATTGTGCCCCGAATTCCTCGTGCTTGAGAGCTCAGATGACGAAATGCTAGCGTTTTGGTCTTTTACTCTGCCCCTTTGTTGACTTGTCGAGTCTGTTCCGAATGGCCTTTTTGTAAATGTACCGGCCACGATTGTAAAGCTGGCTTTTGACTTTATTAATCTTATCTCGCTGGGCATCGCAGGCAATGAGAGTTCAACAACGATGTTAGTTACAGATAGATGGATAAATAAAATCGACTTCACATCATTTGATGCAACCTGGATGTTTTAAAGTTATAAATGTATCGTATATATTTTTACTGACATTAAAGAGTTTTAAAGGGTTTTCATGGCGAAAACGGAACCTTTTTTTCCGCCACAGCCACACCCGATGTGTTTGAAATTTAAATTTAAACCACTAAATACATTTTTAGTAAAGTTACAAAAATATATTATTATTATTATTGGAAACAGAACACAACTTTATTTATCTCTAAACTATGATTAATATGGGATATTGTCTAGTTTATTCAAATCCTTTTCAATAATAATTATTACTTACTATTAGATGCATCATCACATCTTCACGCTTAAAATATATCCACTGGCACACGCATGACACACACTCTTCTGAGGATCAATGTTCAAAGGCTTTAAACTTACAACAGCCCTTCTTTTGCATCTGGGGTTAAAAAATGAAGCATTACCTTTAACAGAACAAAAGAAATGATGTACGGAACACGATAAAAACAAAAAATGAGATTGTAAAAGGAACAAGTTCATTAATCATATTGATGAATGCATAGGACCTCTGATAGGAAAGTCAAGAGCGCTTCTGGTGTGTTATTCACTGATACAACTCGCTTCTTATATCGTCGACGAATTATTTACCGGAGAGCTTGAGTTGCCCGCGTGCGCTTAGTTTAGTAAACCTAAGATAGACCTACCACTTTTTCCGAGCTGCTTTGTCGACGAAACTCAGACGAATCAAAACACAGGTATTAAAATGTTACCAATACGCTCTGACGGAAGAACTTAAAGTGACGGGTTGGTTCGTTGTAGAATTGAGAAGCGAGTTTACTTAAAAGAATAAGCTAACTGCTCAATTTCTTCTCGATTTTCTTACAATTCAGTTCTTTAACGACACCCGAAATCATTAAATAATGCAATTCATCTCAGGCCCCAGACGAGAAACGAGTAACAAAAAGGCACCAACAATAATTTAGGCAGGTTTCAAAGATCCCTGAGTATGATACATTAATCCAGTTTAATGAACATCGGATCGCGATTACGTTTCTTTGAAATGATGGTTTAAAAACTAAATCTAGTATTTTGGGTATTCTAGACTTTTGGACAAACATAGTACCTACCTAGTCAATTACATTTATTTTGAAATGGATTAGCAACGTATTTAAGCCATTATAATACGTGAAAAGTCATCCAACAAACTGCACTTAAGGTTTGCGTCGACTCAAATACGCATATCAATAAAATAACTTTTTACTTGCCGAAACAAGCACATCAACATTGCAACATTGTGAAGAGGAACACGGAACCTGACCGGTTGCCGACCGCGCACTTAGTCAAGTTCGATACATTGTGATGAACCCCGGAGGAGGCACATCAACAAAGAGCCGTGCCACATTTTATTTATCATTCTTGCCGTCCGTGGAGTCACACATTTGTCGTAGCAGCCGCTCGCTGGCTGCATTTTTAGAATTATTAATTTGGTTTGTGTTCTTATATTGTGTTAAATTGGGCGATTTTGTGCCAATCTTATGAATAAAACATCACCAGTCTTCTTCTTCGTCGGTTTTGCGGCAGTCAAGACATGTTTAAATACTTTATTACGAATTGAGTTTGTTTAACTGAAAAAGCCTTTGGTCATCATTGATGGAAGTTCACTTTCAAACAGCAGCGGCGCCTAGCGGCCGTTTGTTTATCTTAAAAGTTACTCTTGACACCATACTACTCGTAACTAGGTATAACAATAATAATCATATTGCAACTTATATGTATACGTATTTTTTGATAAGATAGTAATCATATGTAGGTACGAGTATCGTATTTTATTAAACTTCTTTATAATAAATAACTCTGTTTCTGTTCTTGTTTATGGGCAATAAAGTTTACGCCATTATCTTTAGTGTACAAACTTCTCATGTAAACAAAATTTCTGTCTTCAATTGATATATTGCTGTACATATAATTATTGTCTTTGACATGGAAATATTATTAAAACACTTTTTTTGATTGCAGGTCGAGGTCGTGATTTTGGACAAAAATGACAGCCCTCCGCTGTTCAAGAACATTCCACCGGCATATTTCGCTTCCGAAGACTTAGCTCCTGGGCAGCCCGTCGCCACCATTTCTGCTGAGGACCCTGACTCCATCGGCAGCATCACATACAGCATTCGATCTGAAGAACCGCCTCCATTTACATTGGATCCGAAATCAGGAGTATTGACCCTCAAAGATCCTCTGGATAGGGAGACGAAATCAGAATACCAAGTAGTTATAAGAGCTGACGATGGCATGCAATTCACTGACGTCGCAGTGGTCGTACAGGTTAGTTCAAGATATGTATTTACTAGTTTTCTTTTTCAAAAACCTCTTATTTAGGATCAGCGAATACCAGTGGCCCGTTTCACGAAGCTACAAGTTAAAAATTACAAGCGGTACTCCTTTTCTAGCAAAAGGAGTTAGAAAGAGACTTCCGCTTGTAATTTGTAACTTGTAGCTTCGTGAAACGGGCCTCAGGGGTCGTATACCAGTATTATTTTCGGTTGTACGTTATTTTACAGACAGAAGTTGTTTAGAATTTCATTTCATATAAAAATTTTCTCGTATTATCATTTCATAGAATAATCAATATGTAGAATAATTACTTTGAAGACATTTAAATCATCGTTTTTTATTTCAAATAAAAATCAATGTTTCTTTTTTCATATCATAGAATAGCAAATTAAATATTCTTTGTTCTCATATTATTTATTTAAAATATAACTTAATAACAATAAAATCAACTTATAGAATTGGGTGCAGTTTGTGAAGGTGTGAGAAATGAAACGTTTGAAAAAAAGCATAACCTTACTTAGCAGACAGCAAGTTCATCTTACGTATAATATAAACGCATACAACGGTTTTAATTTACAATCAAATTGTATCGCATCGCTTATTCAAGGGATATAAAAAAAATAACCTCGAAGGCTAAGGCGGGAGCTTGCTTCGCTTCGCTCCCGCCATAGCCTTCTAACCTAACCTATTCAAGTCGCTTCTGCCCAGAGAGGTCCTGGTCGCTCGCTTCGCTCGCTCGCTCACTCATATTTATATCACAAAAATTATTCACAGAATATTGAGTTTCCCACGACTTTGAATACTGTTGTCGTTAAAATGAAATGCTATGAAAAAATACACTGACCAAACAATATTCCTTAAAAAATAATTATATTGTTTGATGAGTTTGTGTAATGAAAAAATAAAATTACAAAATTCATTGAATTGATTTTCTGTGGAATTTGTTTCTTTCAAGTAAAAGGTTTAAAAAAATATATATTCGAAGCAAAAATACAAGGACCAAATAGTATATGAAACATTTTCTGTGAAACAAAATTCTGTAATTTTTCTGTCTGTAAAACAAGGGGACACCATTATTTTCACACAAAAATACTTGGTATCTCACTTAATATTGACTATTTTTGTTCTTTAATGAATTTATATAATATAGTGTAGTATAGTATTATTACCTAAATATCAATCGAAAATATCAAGGCAATGTTGCAAATTAAGGAAGATGATATATCAATTTTAATTAATACCGGTATCGATTTTCTATTCTATTCTATTATATTCCCTGGCAATGCAAAGACATGAGATGTCTTTTTTAAACGTGTCTATACGTTATTAATAATTCCTTATAGAAGCCTTTTGTAAGGGTTAATATTTAAGGTGTTGATCTGTTTTTAGGCCAAAGGAGTTTTTTTTATTTACATTTCAAATAAACTATACATTTATTTATTTAGTTTACCAAAAACTTTTCCATTATAAGTTAGCCACATAGGTACTTAAATAACATATTTTGTCTATGACGAGCAACAAGTTTTTTAAATTCCCGTATTTTGTTAACAAAAGATGTGCTGGCTACGTCACATTTTTTGTTGGAAGAAAATTAAGGCAATTTACAATTACCACTTTCATTAATTTTGCATTAGACGCCGTAATATTTTTTATAGATGTATTTATTCAACGTCTATTTTATGGATGACTGCATTTCTAATAAATCTAATATTAATTTTAAGTTCGCTTATCAGTTTTATCACTAATACCTAAATTAAAGCTTTTAAATTAAATCTAATAATAAGGAGCTAAACCAAATGGCTCGTTTAGTTCAACTGCTCACTGCTCCAAATCGTTTTCAAATTATTATATACCAAGTCTAAGGTCTGTTCATCCTTACTTGTCTTATATAGTAAACAACTTTCTAACCTCAAAATGAACCTTTTTTGGGTAAAACAGCTATTTTAAACAAATAAAGCAATCACAGACAATACATTGGCCAAGTGATGTCCAAAATGTTAACTCGGTTTATTTTATTTACGATAAAAGAGCTGTTTTAGCCAAAAAAGGATCACTTTGAGATTAGGAAGTTGTTTACCATATAAGACAAGTAAGGATGAACAGACCTTAGTTATCAATGAACTAAAATTTAAATGACGTTATTACTTAATTTTGACAGAAAATAATGTTTTAGTTAACATTATTTTCTGTCAATCATAGATATTTTTGAACTTTCTGTTTTACCTGTCGTTAGTTTTTATCGCGTCACAACTTACGAGCCTAGAATGCCTGCGTCTATATCGCGTGACAAATGTGGATAAAGCATCCGTCACTCTCCCCCGCCCGCTGGTTTCATTTCTAATAAGTAATTATAAACATTAATAATCAGAATCAGCTATAGGTACGGTCAAGGACTTTAATTGTTATGCCACTATGGAACTCTGTCATAATGACAGCGTCAAACCACATGACATAAATTATGCTTAAATGAATGATTAACGTTATGCGACAGGGTTCCATAGTGGCATAACAATTAAAGTCCTTGACTGTACACATCTCAGTTTAGTAAAATGCTCAAATGTGGTCTATTGGTGTATTACCAGATGCCAACTCAGCCTTTTCAATAGGCCTCGCAAGCCATTTTGAACTAAGTATTCCCCATTATTTGGGTAGACTGCATTTAGGCACACAGATTTTTCAGAACTGATTTTGTGATAAAATCCGTTGTCAATTAACATGGACTTGCCGAGTTTGAACACTTTGAACTTGTTTTATTGATCTCAGTTAACGCGAAAGCAGTTGATACGAAATGTATTTAAAAAAAGAATTATTAATAGTAATTAGGTATTTGTAGACACTAGACAATCCTGTTCAAATCACACCACCGGAGATCGAGGGCTCTTCAATTTTATCTTTTTCTGCAGGTTACTGATTCAAACGACAACCCCCCAACGTTCAAAGAAACCGCGTACTCATTCGACATACCTGAGAACGCGGCTAGGGGTTCCATAGTGGGGACGGTGGCGGCCATCGACCTGGACGCCGGCCCCAACGCCCAGCTGACCTACACCCTCATATCCGACTGGGCCAACGACGTCTTCTCCCTTAACCCGCAGACTGGAGTGTTCACGCTCACGGCCAGGCTCGACTATGAAGAGGTATGTATTTGTATTACTAACCGAAACCATTTTCGTAGGATACGTTTTGCCTTAGTTTAAAAAAAAAATAGAACTTAGAACCGGACTCGCTTTCGCTTGAAAACTACTGGATGAAAGTAGTGGTCAGAGGATGAAAGTTGTGATATTATGTGCCGACGATGCACTTTCAGGTTCATGTTATACGGTTTAAGATGAAAGCAAAACTGTTGACAAAAATAATACCAGTTTTTAGTTTAAACAGTCTGTCGTAAAGCATAAGTATCACCTAAAAAGAAGGTTTGGAAGAATTACTCTAATTCTTAAGCCGTTTTTGCTGTGCGTCAAATAATTGTAAAGCAATTATTAAAGCACGCTGACTCCGACAATTGAGTGGTTCATGTTTATTGACAATTAACAACGTTACATCCGAGATCAAGGACAGGTAAACGGGCTCGATGTCGCCGTAAAAACAAACGAAATGTTCAATTAAACACATTTCATAATAAATTAAGTGATTACCATGCAAATATCCGCACTCGCATGAAACGTTTTACAGAGACTTGACGGACCTTGGCATTTTGTGCTGTGAGGAGGTTTTTATAGTTCATTTGCAAATATGTACCTACATGACCGGCTCGCCCTTACATGCACTGGCGGGACCTGATTGATTCCACTCTGGGTTTCGATTATTCGTAGGCAATAAATAACGGAATCGCATGTCCATAGGCAGTATACACTATTTATTCTGAACCTACTGGTTTTTTATATAATTAACGAATTTCATTACTGCCAACGTATCACTAATTAACAAAGAATCCGCAGCTTAAACTTGTCAACATTGAAGCCACATAATTCGTTTGTATTTCGTTCCTTGTCCCTGAGGAAATTTTATCATAAGCGGTGTCCATTAATTTTCCACTTTAGGGTAACTTAAAACACTTAAAGTACAGTCTCTTGATTGATAAATAACCCGGAAAATCGTGAACAGCGAAGGTGATAGGTACGTCGGTTGTACACTTAGCGGTTAGTTTACGAGCGTTAGGGTCTCCGGACCGATCTTCTCGCGCCGCCGTGCCGCTTTGGACAATGTTCGACCGCGACCAACGCCAGTGTCTCCTCCTAGCTTTAATAGAGGTGATAAATATAGAGGATCGTACTTATTGCCTATATGATAAATGTAAATGCAATGTTTAAAATAAAATACAAAGATTCGTTCTGGCTCCTAAACATATCTTAAGTAGGTATTATAACAGCGACCTTCACTTGAATAAAGACGAGTGTATAAAACTATAACGTTTCCAATCCACAACGGCACGTGTCGGCTCGTCAGTCCAATTGGCATTGTGTTGCGTCAATGTATGAAAAATTAAGTAGGTAGTGGGGCATACAGTCGTCGTGGATCGTATCGAAATCAGTAAAAACAATTAAATCTCTGAAGGCTGCTGTTCCGTACTAATTACATTAATTAGTACTAGTAAGTAGTCTGTGCGAGTAGACTATTGAACCAAGGTCGCGTCGTATGAATAAATTCACTATCGGTTAGTTAACAAAATCCCAGAAAGGCCGTAAGTAAAGTAAGTAATTGGACCCAGAACTTTACGTGAGGCGCGCCGAATGAATCTAGTGTGCTGCCACAGAATCATATTATTCTAATAAATCTGTTTACCTACTCGAACTAGCTTGATCGTTATGTCGATGTATTTACATTTAATGGCACTAAACAAAAAGTCGCTAATAGGTGCTTAACGCCGAAGTTTATTTTTAAAGTACTCTTGTGCGTTTTAGTGTGTCCGCTCGGGGCCATACATTGCGGTTGAAAGAATTATCTTAACATAGATCTAGAGGAGGGCGTTGACCGGACAAGTTCCACTGTACTATTGAATGTGGAATCTATAAGTAGTTCCGATACAGAAAGGTATCCTAAGCACAAACCATTTTAGTCACTGTAACCTGTGAAATCAAATTTAGTAGGGACCGTTAGGAAAATATGTTAACCACTGACTAATTGAAATTCGAAAACGTTCGACACTGGTGCTATACAACTGGGTCTCGTTAGGCCGTAACCGTAACGTAACTGTGTTAGTCCAACACAATAATGACAGGTCCCATGTTTGGTCTTAAGTTCTTAAGATGCTGGTTAGTACCCTGGTCTTGGGACTTGGTGCTTCGGGGATGTTTTTCAAATACGATACCCAAAGGGTGTCAACAGTACCCTATTACTAAGTCTCTGCTATCAGTCTGTCCGCCCGTAACGTCATCTGTCTGTGAGCGGGCTGTATCTCATGAACCGTAATAATAGGTAGACAGTTGAAACTTTCAGAGTGTGTCTTCTGTGAATGCCATCTCCTACCGGAGGTCGGCGATCATAATGGCTATCTTCACCTTGTCTACTGCCGCCCTGAATAAAGACCTCGTGCTCATTCCGAACCACTGTCTGAGGTTTTTGAGCCAAGATATCTTTCGTCTGCCTGGTGGTCGCCGTCCTTGAACTTTTCCCTGAATTATCAGTTGCAGTAGTCGATACTTGTCATTTCTCATTATGTGACCAAGATACTGTAGTTTTCGCTCTTTTATGGTCTTCACAATCTCAAGATGCTTATTCATCCTCAGCAAAACTGTGTCATTTCGCACCTTCTCTGTCCACGATATTTTCAGCATGCGTCGGTATACCCACATCTCAAAAGCTTGGATCCTTTTGGTCATAGCTTCTGTCAAAGTCCAGGCCTCGACACCATATAGAAGGACAGAAAATACGTAGCATCGTGCTAATCTCATCCGAGTTTGCATCCTCAGGGACCTGTTGCAGAGAAGACCACTCATGTTCATAAATGTGTTTCGTGCCTGCTCTATGCGGCATTTGACCTCCACACTGTGATCCGCTTGACTATTGACATACTCGTAGCATCCCAGGTATTTGTACGATTGCACCCTTTCGAACGGCTGACTACCGCTATTACAAATTTAAAAAGATTTTTTTGGCGTTTTTTGCTCAAACTTAACAAATACCCCTGGCATCAACTCAAAGTGCATTAAATTTATTTTAACCGTACCAACGCATGTGCACTTTATTGTGTCTACAAAACCAACATTTACCTACGGGTCATCGAAACCTATTATTGTCTGCGCCAGGGGTCATATAAATAACACGAAGTCCACTTTGAAATTGAGTACAAAATTTCGTGTCCAAACTCCCAATGACCAAGGATTATAAAAAAGAGGGTTATTAATATTATTACTCTTAAAAAGATGGAAGATGAAAAAAGTGAAAATGTCAACGAACCATGAGAAAAAGAAAACCAGCTCCACGTATCTACCTACGCAGCTAAACCTCGCAATTACTTGTTTTAAAACATAACTCGAGCTATTTACCTGGATGCCTTTTGGGTATAAAAATAAAATAGTACACTGCGCGCCGTGCAAAGTACGCATGGCGAAGAGCGCAATTCGGAAACGAAGGACGGCGATGCCTCCGAGCGAGTTTTAAGTTTTAATTCACCGCTCGTATAATAGGGATTCATAAAGACTACAAATTTGATATTTACTTCAATGACTCCAAGGTCCAATCTGCTTCTGCTAGTTCAACACCTTTACAGACATTACTGCTGGCGAGAACTTACCAGTCGTGTATTCAAACGACATCATTCCGTTTCGCATATTTTATTGATATTTACGTTTTTGCATAATTTTATGTTGATTACTTTCTGGGCAGTTATCTTTAAAATCGATGTCTTACCAAAGCCATATGTCGTTTATAATACCTTTCCGTGGTTAAATATATTTTAGGTCTTTGCCTTTTCCTTTGCAGAACATACTTTCAATCATACGTAGTATACTTTTCTTTGTTTTCGTTTATAGTTCGCCCTGACCAGAGACCGCACGATTTTCTTCCCTAACTCCGGAATCCCCTGACTAATCCTACTCATGTTCGTAGCTAGTTAAAAATTGTTTTTGCCTCAACTTCTTTTATACCAAATGTCATGTAGATCGGATTAACAATACTCAAGTTATCGTCATGCAAACATACCTTCAGCCTGCTGCCATTGTTGCGTTCCGGTGCAGGGGTAAGACAACTGGTGGAATGACTAGCATAGAGGCGAGGCATAGAGGCGGGTTGGCAACGCATTTGAAGACTTGAGATTGCCATCGTAAGATTACAATCTTGAGATTGTAAATTTCTATCGGTTTTAGAGTTCACTTATCTGTTCCGTCTTTTGTCTTTTCCGTGCCATCCCAATTGACTCTAAGAACCCCGAACAAAGACCTCGTGACTTAACTTCTTCTCAACCGATCTTATTGTGCAATCATAAAATTTGTATTTGCCTCAACTTTTCATATTGCAAATTTCGCGAAAATCGGATTAACAGTACTTTAATTATCTTCGAATAAACACACAAACGCTATCTTAGGTGACTCGAGTAGGACGTTAGGTACTATATTTATTATATAACTTTATTTAAATTATATTTTTATTATTTAAATTATAAGGCTTTTTTAAATAATAATAACAAATAATACATTGTTTATTTCTTACGACAGCTTATTTATTATAATATTTATAATAGAAGCCCCTAAAATTAAAAAGTTAGAATAACATCTTTATATGTAAGTATAGACTGTTTTTTTTGGCAACCATACTAGTTATGCAGAATAGGAGAAAGACAAAATACGTATCCTATTGGTATCATTTACTTATGAACTCTTTACTTGAATAATATAGTCTGCATTTTTTTTAATTTGATATCATGATTTGATCTTACATCGCAATAATTTGAGTAGACACTCTTTTTTAACCGACTTCAAAAAAAGGAGGAGGTTCTCAATACGTCGGGTTTTTTTTTAAATGTATTTGTAAAGTTACGTTCATCAAACATGTCGTGTAGCTTTAGTTGCATCTTCAACATTCTTAAAGTAAGTAAAAGAAACGTAGCTGGTAGACATGGCGGTCACACATTCAGAACTTAGCTATACATATAATTCTAAAAATAGCTAAAGAAGGCATACCTACTACATAAATATATCGTTAAGTACGTCGTCATCAGGCTTTCGAACTTTTTGAATTACAAACTTGTTCAATTTAAGAAAAAAAAATCTAGAATAAGTTAATAGTTACTATTGAAACTGCAAAAAACTCGTCCCATTGTTTGTTAAATTTATCTTGGCGTTTCGTCAGTGGCCTTTCTCGGGCGCGGGCCGGCGCCGTAAGGCCGCTATTCGCGCACGCCGCCGCGCACCCCGCCAGAGGCTCATCAAGTCGGCCAGGCCCGCTAATTAATAAAAACAATTCGGAGTACACTCGTTCTGTCGACCGCCCGCCAATTCCGCGTACCCCGCTAGAGAGCTGCTAATTTCATCCAGGTACAGTTTTTTCCCGTCGCGCATCATATTCGGCATTTGCCCGCTCGATCCGCCATCGAAATTAAAGCCCGAACAATGTCAGACAAAGCAGCCGTCTGCAAAACATTCGCGAGCCGGATTCCACGACCATGGGCCGTTTTTTAACCGCTTCTGTTCACGATCCACGAATAAGGGAGCTCGTCATAGCTGGGACGCTTCAGTGTACTATTACGAGTATAATGAAAAATCCAAATGCCGGCGCTGTCCATAAAATCTTGCTTCAAAAGATGGTCGTTGCTACAAATTATAATCGTAGTTATTTATGTTTGGTAAGACTAGTAAGTTGGTAGGAGTGTAAAAGTGAGATAATACCACAAACACGATTTTTCTTAGGTTTGTCTGATTTTCACTAGGAGGCTTGCGATCTCATATACGAACGTACTTTTCGTTAAATCTTCGAATGCCTCCTCTGATAAAATTGATACCCGGCTTATTTGAAGAGAAGAGCCAAATCTATGAAGATGACAAATAAGTACTGACACAACTATATAAGTATTACTACTCGTAGTTTTCATAAAACAGTTTTACTAGGAATACTAAATTGTTTTATCTTCAAGTTTTGAAATAGTAGATAGAATGTGGACACAAACAGACCTTGTAAGAGGCAGAAGGATCACAAAGGATGACCAAGTTGACAAGTAACGTCACGATAGTTAAATTCAACCCTTTAATTGGTCACAGAACAAATAGACGAGACGTGTATCTGTCTGTACCGAACCTATTGGTTAGTATTAAAACCACACGTGGTTCGCAATCGTAAAGGTTGACTGCGGTTCATTCCAGACGCAGCACTACATCCTGGTGGCGCAGGCGCAGGACAGCGGGCGGCCGTCTCTGTCGGGCACCGTGACCGTCTACATCAACGTGGTGGACCTCAACGACAACGCCCCGCTCTTCGACCCCATGAGCTTCTCTAACGAGATCCCAGAAGACATCCCTGTCGGATCCAGTATCGTCACCATCAGTGCTACCGACTTAGACTCAGGTATTTTTTCTTATTTGTGTACGCTGTATCTGTTTGTGTTACTAACTTAACATGATAAGTAGTTGCGTTTAATAACGTAGATATTAGATTTATGTAAAATGCTCTTTCAACGCTGTTCCTTTAGAACTTTAATAATTTTCGAGGATAAGTGCCCTACTTGTAGGACCACTCTCCGTTGCGCAACTGTTATCCAACTATCTTCTCATGTGATTATTTCGTTTCTCTGTTTTTACGTTAATCAAGAATTAATTAAAGCACTTTTCCATTCGTAATATGCCGGCTTTCACTGTCACTCACGGTTTAACTGAAAAAAAATCGCAAGACAATTGACAGTTTCGCAATAAAATATTGTTTTTATTTAATTAATGTTTCGTTTTTCATGTTTGACACAAAAGGACATTTTACTGTAAGTATGTATAAGTAGCGTCTTAATTTAAGTAATAAATGAAAAATATGATATAATTGTGTTTATATTTATTACATGTAGACATTCTAACAAATAGTTTTTAATAAATACCTATTAATTTAATTGACGGTTTACATTCGCAGTTTCTACAAAATTATCCGCATGAATTTCCAAAATACATAATCAGCATTATTTACTTTCCAGGTGTGAACGGAAAGTTGTCCTATAACATAACGTCTGGAGACGAAGCTCAGGACTTCATCATCTCGGCCAACGGGACTATCTTCACTGCGAGGCTCTTGGACAGGGAAACACTTCCTATCTACAACCTAATCGTCACCGCAAGAGACTCGGCTAGACCGCCAGAACCCCAACTGTCTTCTACCGTCCAGGTAACAAATATTATTCGTTTACCACCGCATCGTTTATAACCAATAAGTAATGATCAGGGTTAGAGGCTCCAGAACCTTCAGGATTGTGCTACCTAGACGTACTTACGCTAACTTTGTCGATGACGTTGACATTCTTATTTCAGTCTCTCATTATTTCGTATCGTTTAAAAAAAATGAGGTCAAGATGAATTTATAAACGCTTTTCGTATCTATCAAAACCGCTTGAAACTAGGCTGGTAAGATGGATTATCGAGGACAACCTCAGTAAAAAGTTAACCTTAACACAATCTTTATCATCTTGAAAGGTTGCATTTTAAATAACATACCTAATTTCGGTTGGAGTGGTTTTTAACCACTTCAACCGAAAAATAGTGCATTTTTATTAAAACGACTCTCACAGTTACCGTTTACACAGCCAAGTTCACCTTTTGATGTTAAAATTTGTAGTTTGCTCTTGATCATTCGGCCTGTTCAAATCTAACCGTGGGCTTTATTTGCTTTAGCGTGCGCGTGTCACTTTTAGTGACGCCCCACTAACGAGGTATCACCTCTCCGAAATACTGTTCTGAATTTAACAAGGCCCCGTGGTTTTTGAGAATACGAGCAATTTCTCATGAAAATAATGTGAACTTTCGAAAGTTGTTAATTCTGTGGCATTGCTACTGTTTTATTATAAATTTTAGTTTTGTATGTATATTGTGTAATGCAGGCATTGATAGACGGGAAACATTAACGGTTGGCAACGCATTCGAAGACTTAGAATTGCAATCTTGAGATTGTAGTCAAGAACGTTTTTTTTTTTTACTTTTAGAGGCTGCTAAGATTCGTTAAAATACGTGTGATACTTATAGATAGAATTCCTGATATTTTTTCATATTTCTCGCATATATTATGTTAATTATTTAATATTATATAATTTTCAGGTTACAATACAGTTAAAGGATGTCAATGATATGGCACCAGAGTTCGTTTCACCGAACGTTACAACCGTGTCTGAAAACATTCCTCTCAACACGATCGTCATGACTGTTAAAGCCGTAGACAAAGATGAAGGAAGAAACGGATATGTGGAATACTTTATGGCTTCCGATCAAGACGTTAATGGCTATTTTTCTCTAGGTAATGTAGACGGAATACTAAGAGCTACCGGTAAACTCGATCGAGAATTAAAATCAAGCTATATACTATCAATAACAGCAAAAGATAGAGGTGACCCTCCCAAAGTATCAAAAACTCAGATAGAGATTAAAATTTTGGATGAAAATGATAATAGCCCAGTATTTGATCCGAAACAGTACAGTGCTTCTGTCCCAGAAAATGCCAGCATCGGGGCAAGTGTACTACAAGTAAGTGTTTTTTTTATTTTATAATACGTGTTTGCAACATAAATTGATCGGTAATTTAATAGGCTCAGCCTTATCATTTTGTTATTCGATATCCGTGTCCTATGTTATTTATATAAACACCTCTACAAAGGGTTATAAGATTCCTATGTAAATATGTTTATTAAAATTGTTTTGAACTGTTTAACAAAAACATTTGTAAATGATTAATTGTAAAAAAATATAATGTTGCTTTTGTTACATAACATAATGTTAACATTACTGTGCTTTTAGGTTTCAGCAACTGACATTGACGAGGATGCTAATGGAAGGGTTCGTTATTCCATAGCTTCTGGTGACGAAAATCGAGACTTCAGTATAAGTGAAGATACAGGAATTGTGCGAGTAGCTAAAAATTTGAATTTTGAAAGAAAAGCGCGTTATGTCTTATCCATACGAGCCGAAGATTGTGCGGAAGACGACGTTAAATTTGATACGGCTGAACTGTCTATCTCAATTCAAGACATAAACGATAACCCGCCCACATTCTTAGATTCACCGTACTTAGCGTACGTTATGGAAAATGTTATACCCCCTAATGCCGGCTATGTGATAACTATTCATGCTTACGATGCCGATTCTCCACCGTTCAATAACCAAGTGCGATATTTTATAAAGGAAGGTGATGCAGACCTCTTCAAAATTAATGCATCAACGGGCCATATATCATTATTAAGAACTTTAGACCGCGAGGTTCAGGATGAATATACTTTGGCGCTCGTCGCTATGGACACGGGTAAGTGTTTGTGCAAATGTTTACACTGGCAAGTGAGAAATTGTCAATTACTTTAATTAAACGCTTGACATTTTACAGGTTCACCGCCGCTAACTGGATCTGGAACTGTTAAAATAATAGTTCAAGATGTGAATGACAACAGTCCAACTTTTGAGAGGCAAAGCTACAAAACAGCTGTCAAAGAAAATTTACCGCCAAACACTATTATTCTCAACCCAAAAGCTACAGACAAAGATATAGGAAACAATGCTAAGATCCGATATAGTCTCCTCGGCGATAAATCTGAGAGGTTTCTTATAAATTCTTCTACAGGTGTGATTTTAACGAACGCTACTTTGGATAGAGAGGAATGGGACATATATTATTTGATAATCATGGCACAAGATTCATCAACTACGGATCCTAGAACAGCTACTGCAAATCTGACAATAGTTATTGAAGATGAAAACGATAACACTCCAACTTTCGCTCAACCTATTTACGAAACATACATCTCTGACCGTACCGTAACCGGTGACTTTATTTTTGGTGTTAAAGCTACAGATAATGATATCGGCTTGAACAAAAAGATCACCTACGATCTCAAAGGAGAGCACCGTAATCTATTCAATATCAACAAAGAAACTGGTGTTATAAAAGCTGAAGAAAACCTTATGAAATATCGTGGCAAAAGTGGATCCTCGTTCAATTTGGTAATAGTTGCCACTGATTCGGGAGCTGTTCCAAGGCAAAGTGCATCAGAATTAATACTTATTCCAAAATCTGTAAGAAACTTCCCGAAATTTTCAGTAACAAACAAGTTGACTTTTACTTTTCCTGAAGACACACCAGAAGGCGTGTTAGTAACAAGACTTTCAGCAAATTCACCTAAAATCGGACCGACTGGTTTGCTACAGTACTCTATCGCTGGCGGAAATGTTGGTGATGCTCTCCGAGTAGAATCAATGAGTGGAGAAGTTTTCGTTACTGGAAAAGGACTTGATTACGAAACTGTGCCTTTATATGAAGTATGGTTTGAAGTGAGAGATTCAGATAATCCACCACTCAAATCTTTTATTGAAATAGAAATAAAAGTTACTGATGCTAACGATAATGCCCCTGTGATTGATCAAGTACTTTATAATGCTACTGTGTTAGAGGAAGAATACCCTCCTCAACTAGTAATTAAAGTCGACGCGCATGATGATGACTCTAACGAAAATGGAAGAATTAGTTTCAGACTTGTTAATGATTATGAAGAAACGTTTGAAATTGACCCCGAAAGTGGAGAAATATTCACAAATATGGCCCTGGACAGAGAATCCATCCCGTTTTATGAAATTTTGGTAGAAGCATATGATCATGGAAGTCCCCAATTGGTTGGAAGTTCAACAGTTATAGTAACAGTCTTAGACAAAAATGATAACCCACCAAGATTTACAAGGCTTTTTAGTGTAAATGTTACCGAAAATGCAGAAATTGGTTCATTTGTAATTAAAGTTACTAGTTCCGATTTAGACTCGGGTCCGAACGCGAATGCGACTTATAGTTTTGTTGACAACCCAGGTGAAAAATTTGTCATAGATCCAGTTAGTGGTAATGTAACAGTGGTTGGATCTTTAGACAGGGAACTAGAAGATGAATATATATTGAAAATTGCCGCAATTGATGGAGCGTGGAGATCAGAAACGCCATTAACAATAACAATACAGGATCAGAATGATAATGCACCCGAATTTGAATATTCGTACTATAGTTTTAATTTTCCTGAGTTACAAAAGAAAAACAGTTTCGTGGGGCAAGTAATTGCAACCGATAGAGATAAACAGGGACCAAACTCAATTATTTCTTATGCATTGCAACAGCCATCAGATCTATTTACCATTGATCCTGCTACTGGTGAAATACTTAGCAAATATGTTTTAAAATACAAAAGAACATCAATTAATTCTTCACCTGAAAATACTTACTCTGTTATTGTGGTAGCTACAGATAATGGCAAACCTCCAATGTCTTCAGAATGTCTCGTTACCATTAATGTTGTAGATGCTAATAATAACCCACCTCAATTCCAAAAGCATGAAATATTGGTTCCTGTTCCTAACGATGCTATTCTAGGAGAGAAAATAGTAAAATTGACTGCGGAAGATAATTTAGACTTTGGAATAAATGCGCAAGTCCAATATCATGTTTCTGGAGGCAACGGATCTGCATTTTTCACTATTAATAAACAAGATGGTTGGATCGCGGTTAAAAAACAATTTTATAACCTGGGACAATATTATCAACTAAAGATAAAAGCGATTGATCAGGGCGTTCCCCCGCAATCAGATGATACATTTGTCACATTTGTTGTAACGGGGGAAAATATGTTTGCGCCTAAATTTACGGCACTAAGCTACCAAGTTATTGTACCCGAAAATGAACCTACTGGGTCACCTATACTTACAGTAAAGGCTAGTGACGATGATGAAGGGCCTAATGGAATAGTAAGATACGCCATCTCATCCGGCAATGGTGGTGATGATTTCCAAGTTAATCCGACCACAGGCACTATCAGTATTTCAAAGGCTCTTGACTATGACTCGATCCAAGAATATCGTTTGAATATAACTGCTAGAGATCTTGGGTTCAAACCCAAAGAAACAACAGCTACTTTAACAATAATTTTGACGGACATAAATGATAATGCTCCACAATTCGATCGAAAACACTACACTGCATTTTTGCCCGAAAATGCACCAATTAACAGTTTTATATTCAGAGTCAGAGCGATTGATATTGATTCACCAAAAAATGCTATAATCAAATATTCAATCGTAAATAGTGCGATTAAATCTCTATTTCGTATTGATGCTAACACTGGCGAAATATTCTCCAAAGACACATTTGACTATGAAGAAAAATCCATGTACAAAATAGAAATAATAGCTTCCAACCCGAATACAGTTATGAAGACTATGACTGAAGTGAATGTACAAATAACAGGTGTTAATGAGTTTTATCCAAAATTCGTACAACCGGTGTTCCATTTTGATGTGTCGGAATCAGCAGAAGTTGGGACAAATGTTGGCGTCATTCAAGCGACAGATCAAGATAGTGGCGATGATGGTGTTATTTACTACTTGTTTGTTGGTTCTAGTAATGATAAAGGCTTTAGCATCAACTCACAAACAGGAGTAATAAGAGTGGCCAGGTATTTAGACAGAGAAACCCAGAACAGAGTAGTGTTAACAGTATTGGCTAAAAACTCTGGTGGAATACATGGAAATGATACAGATGAAGCACAAGTAATCATTTCTATACAGGATGGAAACGATCCACCAGAATTTTTGCGTCATGATTATGAGGCAGTCATTTCGGAAGGGGCCAATATCGGTAACCAAGTTATACAGGTCCAGGCAGTAGATAAAGATGTGCGCCCACAAAATAATCAATTTAGCTTCTCCATAATTGGTGGAAACGTAAACCAAGATTTCAAAATAGATCCATTATCAGGTGAAATAGAGGTTGCACGACAATTGGACAGAGAAGTACTCCCCACGTATTCCTTAGTTGTTGGTGCAATTGATACCGGTGTGCCACCTCAAACTGGTACCGCTACTGTCAAAATTACACTTACAGATATAAATGATAACGGTCCAATATTTGACGTTGCAAATTTCAACGGCGCTGTATTTGAAAATGAGCCCCCGAATACGAGTATCACTACACTTACAGCTAAGGATCCCGATCTACCACCAAATGGGGCTCCATTTTCATACTCGATTATCGGAGGCAAACATCAAAGCAACGTTAAAGTTCACAGGCATACGGGTGTACTTCTAACTACAAAGAAAATAGACAGGGAATTAACTCCATACTTAGAAGTGATCATACAAATAGAAGATAGTGGTACGCCGGTGATGACCTCAAATTATACAATACCAATTAAAGTTCTAGATCGAAATGATAACCCTCCTACGTCAAGATCTGTACATGTGCTTGTCTACGCTTTCAATAACAAAGTGCCTTCAGGGCGAATAGCCGATGTAAAACCCAACGATCCCGACATCGTCGGTGACTACAAATGCAAAATGCTCCGAGATTCAACATCAGACAACACACTTTCTTTGCTTTTTATCAAAAAGGCATGTGATTTACATACCAATGCCGTAAGACCTGGGCAAGGGTATTCATTTTCAGTCTCTGGCAATGATGGAATTCACCGAGATGTCATCTCGTCAGTCAGTGTAGAATATTTTTCTTTCGATAACATTACCGTAGAGCAATCAGTCACATTGAAAATTGTAAACATGACTTCAGCCCATTTTCTTACGCACTATTACAGAAGTTTACTTGAAATCCTCAAAGTTGGATTAAGAAGTGGAGAAAGTGTCTACTTGTACAGCATCAATGAAGACGATAGAAACCTGTACTTAACGTTAGCTACTAAAGGGACAGACTCAGTTTGGAAAAAAGAGCTAACAGAAAAACATTTGAAATCTAAAGCGCATGATATAGGAAAGTTGTTGCGGAGCCAGATTCTAGTATCTTATTTACCATGTTCATTTCATCAATGTCAAAATAATGGGCACTGCTCAGACTCCATAAAAGTTTTAGATCAAACAAAGATAACAGAAAGTTCAGCGCTTATCCTTTCGTCGCCATTAGTAAAACATGATTTCACTTGCCATTGTATTGATGGATTTATGGGTGAAGAATGCGAAAAACGTCAGGATCCTTGCTCACCAAACCCCTGCCGCTTTGGGGGCCAGTGCCGAAAACAAGGACATGACTTTATTTGCACATGTCCAGCTCGTCGAGAAGGAAAAACTTGCGAATTGGAAAGGGATGATCTATGCAATAACAATCCATGTAAAAATGGTGGATCCTGTAAAGAGAGTGCTGATAGAAAAACATTCTTCTGCTTATGTCGTCCTGGTTATCGTGGTAATCAATGCGAAGCCTTAGTAGATTCATGTAGACCTAACCCTTGTCTAAATGGAGGAATATGCATAAGTTTAAAACCAGGTTATAAATGCAGCTGCACAAACGGACGTTATGGTACCCACTGCGAGAGCTCTACTTTTGGGTTCAACGAGCTATCCTATATGCAATTCCCAGCCATGGATGCTTCGACGAATGATATAACGATAATATATGCAACTACAAAGTCTGATGCTCTTTTATTATATAACTATGGAGCTCAAACAGGGGGAAGATCAGACTTTATTGCTATTGAGCTGCTTGGAGGAACGCCAGTCTTCTCCTTTGGAGGCGCAAGAACTTCTATTGCCTCGGTTGCCATCACTGATACCAGAAAAAACTTTGCTGATGGTGGATGGTACAAACTTACTGCTACCAGAAATGGTAGAGTAATATCATTGAGCGTCACCTCCTGCACAGATCACGGTGATGTCTGCATGGAATGCGAACCCGGCGACGACTCTTGCTATAATGATGAAACTGGTCAAGCAGGGTATGTATAATTCACAAACATACATACATTAAATCACGCCTGTTTCCCAGCGGGGTAGGCAGAGACCACTTCTTTCCATCTGCAATGAACCTGACAAATCTCTTTTGCTTTTTCCACATTCATTTATGTATAATTCAATAATTCTATTTTCATAGTTTTCATTTTCCCTATCAAAAAGGTTAAAGATAACCCTTATTGTGCGACTCCGCCTGCCCATCTTTTTTTCTGTTCGTCTATCGCAGCGGCAACTAATGTTGGTTATTTTTTAATAAAAAAAGGGCTATACTTTTAGTGGGATAACAAACGAAAAAGTTATATTTGCACATTCTATACACTGTTTTTCTATTTTTTCACACCGCGTCCTATTCAATTTTATAATGAATAAAGATGCGACCCCACCACTGCCTAAAATACGGAGATGGTACGAAATCGCGGTGACGCATCGTATCCATACCGTTTTTATCGCTTGCCCTCCACACCGCTTCTTAAAATACGGAAACGGTACGGAATCGCAGTGACGTACCGCAAACGTCACCACTTTACCTTGACATTTACGGCACGTCACTGCGATTCCGTACCGTCTGTGTATTTTGAGCAGCGGTGTGGCGGGCATGCGCTAAAAACGATACAGATACGATGCGTCACTGCGATTCCGTTCCGTCTCCGTATTTTAAGCAGCGGTGGGGTCGCACCTTTACAAATGTACCCACCTTTATATATTTTATTAAATTAACTGATAGATTGTGATCCATATTTTACAGGAATTTAATAACATGACGTCGCGAATGAATAACTCATTTAAAATTAGTCGTAGCAGTAGTAGACAGTAGTAAATTTATTTTTTGTTTTTTTCAGGACCTTAAACTTCAATAACGAGCTGCTACTCATCGGCGGTTTGCACAAAGCAGATCCAGTTTTAGAACGCCCGGGGCAGATTCACACGGACGATTTTATAGGATGCATCCACAGTATCACGATCAACGGCCGATTACTAAACTTGACCAATCCCTTAAAATCACGAGGTGTTGAAGCAAATTGTGGAAGAGAAGAAAAAGGTGCTTGCTACAAAAAAGATGTATGCGGCAATGGCGAGTGTCTTGATAGATGGAAAACGAATTATTGTAAATGTGACGGTAATGTACTTTCTCCAGACTGCAGCACTTCATTCCAACCCATATCAGTTGGAGAGAACGGGTTCATTTATTATACCATCTCAGAAAAGCATCGGAGAATTCAGTTACTGGATACTTTCTATGTAGATACTGCTTGGAGTAAAAGACTCGGAAAACCCTCTGAAAAATACGCCAACCCTGCAAAGAGCCTATCATTCTTTTTTAGGACTTACCGTCAAGATGGCATACTTTTCTATTCAGCAACGGATAAATACTACACATTAATAGAATTACTAGGAGGAAAGATAATTTACACTTCTAAACAAAATACCATAGTGAACATGACACAGGTAGAGCAGGTGGACGTTTCTGACGGAGGTTGGCATAATGTGACCCTACACTCACTTGGCCGCAGCATACGCCTCATAGTGGACAATGCCAACGTTGGAGAAGAACTCGATGCTGCCGGAGTTCACGATTTCCTAGATCCGTATTTGACTGTAATCTCCTTTGGCGGTGTAAAATCTGAATTTTTACCAGTTTCCAGCAATAACAACTTTGAAGGTTGCTTGGCAAATTTCAGTATCAACAATGAAGTACAACCATTTACCGGAAACGGAAGCATATTCAAGGACATAACACGAATGGGGAAGATTTTAGCTGGATGTCATAGTAGCTTTGGTGTTGCGTTAGCTCAGAATCCCGATCCTCTTAGTATTGGTATAACACTTGTCATTGTGTTTTTCATAATTTTAATTGTTGCTATTTTGGTATCATTTATAGTTTTTCGACTTAGAAAGCAGAAGAAAGAGAAAGGCACCATACCGACGGGTAAAAGTATAATGCATTCAAAGCAAAATGGTGGTCCAGCTATGTTGAATGCTCCAAATTTAATAGCTGGTACAAACGATAGTATAATGAGTAGAAATCTGCACAGTAATGAGACAAGTCTTAATAGTTACATGTCAGAAAATGCTGATATCATGCGCAATGTTGGGCACATTGTTGGCCCCGAACTGTTATCGAAAAAATATAAAGACCGAGAAATTATGAACATTGACCATCCGAGACCCCAAAGGCCTGATATTATAGAGCGTGAAGTAGTTGGTAAAAGTCCTGCTCTTAGAGAAGATCATCATCCACCTCCACCACCTTCTACAAATAATTCTCATCATACACACGATCATCCCAGTGGTGGTTTAGATCTAAATTCAGAAATACCGGAGCACTATGACCTCGAAAATGCTAGTTCCATAGCGCCATCAGATATTGATATTGTGTATCATTATAAAGGTTTTAGAGAAGCTGCAGGAGTCCGCAAATACAAAGCAACACCTCCTCCTATGGCGGGCTATCATCACAAACATCAAACACCCCAGCACAGGCATTCACCGCATCACGCTGGTTACCCGCCGAGAGTGCTTCCACAACCCTCTCAGCCACCTTCTCAACCAAGACAACACCAGACCACTCCATTAGCCAGACTATCACCAAGCAGTGAACTAAGTCAACAACCAAGAATCCTAACTCTCCACGATATATCTGGAAAACCTTTGCAAAGCGCACTATTGGCTACGACCTCCAGTTCAGGTGGCGTCGGTAAAGATGCGCTGCACAGCAATAGTGAACGCAGCCTAAATAGTCCTGTGATGTCTCAATTAAGTGGCCAGAGTTCATCTGCTGGAAGAAAGACTCCAAGTGCGACACCTCAAGTTCCACAAGTAGTTTCCGTTGGCTCTGGTGCTGTCGGACTAACTGCAGAGGAAATTGAAAGAATGAACGCACGACAACGAACTTCAAGTCTGGTGTCAACGTTGGATGCCGTTTCGAGCTCCAGTGAAGCACCCCGAGGTGGTGGGGTTGGCCACCACATGTCACACAGGCATCACTCACCGCCTGTCGACAACAGAAGTTCAACTGGATCTGACGATGAAAGTGGTAACGATAGCTTTACATGTTCTGAAGTAGAGTATGATAATAATAGTATTAATGCTGACAAGCCAGAGGATGTAAGAAGGCCAAACGTGAGTGGCAATAGTTCAAAGAAACCCATTTTACCTCCTCCCTACGAAAGTTTTGATTCTTCATTTCGCGGGTCTCTTAGTACTTTGGTAGCGTCTGATGACGACCTCGCGCCTCACGTGGGCTCCGCTTTGTACAGACAGGCCAACGGCTCCCCCGCACCTGCTACTATAGGTTGGGACTATTTGCTAAACTGGGGTCCGAATTTTGAAAGTATGATTGGTGTTTTTAAAGACATAGCTGAATTGCCTGACTCCGTAAATGGGCGTATGTCTTCCTCCCTAAGACTTCCTAACGGCACACCAAAGCCGTCAGAAGAATACGTGTAATTTATAGATAATGTGTAAGGAAACTTTGTAAATATACTTTTAGATTTAACTGTACAAATATTTGTAGGTTGCGATCTTGTATCAAGGTCTCTCCATATTCAATTCTCTTGCCATATCTTGTTGAGTACATGTTATATAAAACTTCTTACGACCTTTTAATTTACTGTACGAATATTATTGTTGTGAATGTACATATAGAATACAAGTCACTTTGTATATAAGAAATCAAAATAAGTTTCTACGTTTTGTTTAAATAACATGTCATCAAAAGTTATAGATCAAAATAAATGTGAATTTTATTGTAAATCCTATTTATCCCAGTTTTTTAAATCACTGTACTAAATTAAACTTGGAATTAATTTAACTTATTTCAATAGTATCACTTGGATGTCTGTACGTAATAATTAGTTTACAGTTAACCATATTATCATGGTTTTAAAATTTTATTGAGCCATATTTTAGCGAACAAAGTGCCAAATGCCCTTTTATTTACGATGACTGACTGATTTAAGTTTATATGTGAACAATAAAAAGTAACTCCATGAAGTATTTTTACTTATACTCTTTTTTACCTAATTAGTTTAAAAGAAAGATCAGGAAAGCTGACCCCACCACCTTGTGGGATTAATAATAGCTAGGAAGAGAGAAAGAGAGAGAGTTTTTACTTCTTTTTAAAAGCGCAAATGAATTAATCTGAAAATATACTTGTCAAGCATTCTAGCCCAGAGATATAAATTTGAATTCTAGTGTATTATGTGATTACGTGACAACTTAGTACATAGTAGGAAAGTAAGTAGGTATGTTTTCACCATGGCCCTGTCCCGAAAGTAAGGATTTCCACATCTCACTAGCGGACTCAAAATGGCATTTCCACCCTTAGAGCACAAAGTTTGAATGAAGAATTGGTCAAACACAGACATTTTTATTACTCTTTTCTAGAGCATGGAAAAATCTTAACAGCCATTACGAAATAACTCTGACTTCTTTCGAAAACTCGTTTTGAAATAGTGTCAAAACAGTTATAGTTTTTGTGTGACAATACCTCTAAAGACAGAGTTTGTGACAATAGCGGCCTGCACACGTAAAGTTCGGACCGCGGGAAACGCCACGCCCCATTCGTATCTTCGTTCCGAACCGTACGTGTAAATGCAACTGTAATATTAAAATAGTAAAAAATGTACGGCTCGGAACGAAGATTGGAATGGCGCGTGGCGTTTCCCGCGGTCCGAACTTCACGTGTAAAGGCCGCTAATAACATACAACATCTTTGTTTACTTTCCCCTCAGTCGAAATGAAAAGTACTTAGAGTGTTCTACTAATTTCCTTGGAAAGCCAAAAACGACCGGTACGTGTTGCTCATGTCGTCGGAGAGGGCGGTGTACGGTCGGCCAAGAAAGTGGTCTACCAGTTTTGACAAAAGTTTCTCTGCGATCTAATTATCGCTAAGGTTGACACTTGTCACTGTCATAATATTATTGCGAGGGAAAGTCGAACTTGCTGTATCATGACGTGCAAATGAACTTCAAATGTAGGTTGGTAGACCACATTTTTGGCTGACTGTACGAGTAGGTCCGGCTGGTAGTGTAGTGTAAGGCTGCGGCTCCACTGAGGCGGAGACGAGCGGAGAGGAGCGGAGCTGTGCCAATATTAACCAATAGAAGGCGCATGCGGTGACGTCGAACGTAATTTGCGCACGTTAATTTAGATTCTATTGGTTAATATTGGCACAGCTCCGGTCCACTCCGCTTATCTCCGCCTCAGTAGAGCCGGAGCCTTACTCGTGTAGGACGCCAACCTTCCCCTCTGCCTGCCTCTTCGACGACAAGAGAAATATGTAGCCGGGTGTTTGTGGCGCACCACTGCCTCGGTCTCCGTTTTGGAAAAGTTACCATTTGTCAGGTTTCCTAAGTAGGTAACTCCAAAAAACTGTGGAGTTGTCTTTTCCTGCACCTGAGTGTCAGGTTGAGAACTAGAGAGTAAAAAAGACGGTGACAAATTGTGTTTTTCTATTTTATTATGGCATAGAAAAGACAAACGAGCACACAGGCCATCGAATTAAGTGGGATCTGAGACCCATAGACATTTGCATTCTCGATACTACAATCTTAAGGCTGCATTACTCGACTGTACCTGGATATTGAAGTTTTTTCAACATTACTTCCAAATTAGGGTTTTTATTCATCCAATCATTTTTTTTTAATTATCTAGCAAACACAGCAAATACATATAGGTGTTGTTGCACAAATGAATAAAGTCGAATTTTTGCTATGGTTGTTACTTTTTGCTTAATCGTAAGGCCCACATCTAATCTCGATAGTTCAAAAACGAATCTTGTGTCAGTCAAGTTACGTTTGAAGTACCTAATTTTGACATACGTCCTACGTATAGGCCTTTGGGCCTTACGAGGATATACGCTTCAAAAGTCATAGGCAAAGTTGTATATAGTCGAGCAAAAAAGAGCGTCGGTGTTGTTTCTTCGTTCCTGACCACTAGTTACGTGAGGGCAGGAGTTCGCCGTCGACATCCCCTTTTTGCGGCTCTAGAGAGTTGCCGTACGCGTCGCGCTCGGAACTCGCCGACTGCCAGGGCGATTGATTTGTTAAATGCGCTCACGTCGAAGATGCTGACGTATTTACTGATAAGTGGTCATTGTTACTTATTAATTGATAGGTTCTTGTGTATGTATTGTTAGTGTATAAGTAGTATTTTATGGTTTTAAATTGTAATTAGCATAAATAGGTAATTTGGTATGCACTGTAAGCCTATTATTGTGTAATAAATAAATAAATAATAATAATAATAGTGGCTTAGGGGGTCGACTCGTGATCTTAAGGTACCGAGTTCGAACTCCCCGCGGTCACCATGTACCAATGAGTTTTTCTAACTTATGTGCATTACCCGATGCTCTTACGGTAATGGAAAAATATCGTGAGGAAACCTGCACATTCGAATACCTAGCTGAGTGTGTAAAGTAGGGTAATTGCACAAAAGATCCTAAAGGGTCAAAGTGTATCCGCTAGGGCCCATAATTATATTCGAGTAACTTTGCCTAGCGGAATATTTCGTACCTACCCTATAAACTGTTCCAAAAAAAGGTTATCAATCGTAGCAAATATCGTTTAATTATTTCATTTATTTTAAAAAAACAGGCAAGTTGTAATGGGTTCCAAGAGACCTCCATGCAAAGTAACCGTTAATATTTAGTGTTGTCCAAAATTTTCAATTATTTGGTCAGGTAAACGTAAAAAACAACTATTTTAAGTTACTATGTACTTACCTACTTAAATTCTTATGATGCCTTCTTAATAAACATCGATCATAATCGTCATAAAAATTATGATTTATTTTCATAAAATTAAAAGAAATTAGTGACAGACTGAACACTAAAAATTGGATGAAGTAACTTTAAAAAGTAAATCTTAAAGTTGAACTTAATCGGCTCGCGTCAGTGACAGACGCACGAGCTATATATCGCGATCTTAAAGTTCGTGAACTTGCTCGGCTCGCTTCGGTGACGCGCGTTGAAGCTCACACTTCAAACGCAAAATGTCGTCGTCAGAGGAAGCTTTGAGTTATTATTATTAAGGAATTATATCATATCACATTTTAAAAACCACTCATTTTAGGTTTTAACTAGAGTTTCTGAACGAAAACAAAAACACAACACAACAAAACACAAATGTCAAACTCCTCACCCACAGACTGCCGAAAGAAAATCGTGGCTCGCTACTCATGGCGATGACAGACGTACAGTCGAGTTCATAAATATGTATACACTTAGTACCTTGTCTATTTAAAATCATGTTCAAACTGCCATATACGAATTATCACAGCGATTATAGTGACAAGGTACTAAAGTATATACATATTTAGGTATGTAGGTACTCGACTGTACGAGCCAAGACGGGCTACGAGCAAAATTCTAAAAGGGGTGATAGACGGGCGAGCTTTAAAACCGCGATCTTATGCCGGCACCACACTTTGCTATTCGCTATTCGTTATGCGGCTGCGCCGTATTTGTTTAAATATTTGCTATCGCGCTTATGCGTTATGCGTGCGAATAAAGAAAACATAGACGAATAAACCCTCCACACTTCGTCGAATGTAGGCGCATAAGCCGAATAACGAATAGCGAATAGCGAAGTGTGGTGCCGGCATTACAGATCGCGAACTTACTCGGCTTGCGTCGGTGACAGACGCACGACCTATAATTTCGAGATCTTAAAGTTCGCGAACTTACGCGGCTCGCATCGGTGACACACGTGCTCACACTTCAAACGCAAAATGTCGAAGCTTTGAGTTATTAAGGAATTATATCATATCACATTTCAAAAATCACTCATTTTAGGTTTTAACTAGATTTTCTGAACCAAAATAAACAATTAACACTACACAATTATGTCAAAGACCTCACCCACAGACTGCCAAAAGGTCTTGGCTCGCGGCTCGATCGTACTAGCCAAGACGGAATACGAACAAAATTCAAACATGTTGGATCGACGACGAACTTAAGTACTCGGCGGTTTTTAAGTACGCGTACTTCCTGATGGATAACACGCAGGCGAGTAAGCTCGCCGAGTCACAAGTACGGCGTACTTACTCGCCCGTCTGTCACCCCTTACTCGGCGGTTTTTAAGTACGCGTACTTCGGATGTCACACGGGAGAGTAAGATCGCCGAGCCGCTAGCAAGTAGGGGAAGCAGGGGTAATACCAGTCACCGGGTAATGGCGGTCACCTCAATAACTTGATAAAACTAGTGCGTATAATGGCGGTGTGCGGGTGGAAGGAAGCGAGGAATGACGCTTGAGCCAGTGGTGACCGGCCCCACCACTCCGCTCGAAGCACGTGAGAGTGAGAGTCGTGTGTTTGTTTGGAGCTACTTCGATCTTATTTTTCACTGGACGTTTTTGTAGGTAAATTTTCATATTACACATTTATACAGGGTGTTACAAAAATACCCTTAAAGCCGAAAGGGGGTTAAATGGTCCCTTATAACAAGTCAATTTACAATATTTGAGAGCCGTACTATCACTATATGACTTACCGCCAAAAAATAAAAACCATTATTTTTTTCATTCAGGTGCTAACCCTATTTCAGTAAGATTAAAGAGTAAACTACGCAGAATGTTAAGTACATTTTTACCTAATTCGCGAAATAAACAAAATGAACAGAATACGATTAGATACATATTACAAGTCGAGTTTTGGAAGATTTTAAACGAAGAAACCTAAACTAACACTTTTTCGTAATGAACGTCAAATTTACAGGAACGGCTCAAAGTGAGCTCCGCCTTGCTCAATGCACAACCTCGCTCGTCGGGATATGGCTTGTGTGGCATTTCGCACCATCGTTGGTGTTATTGACGCGAACACCGATCTTACACGCTGCTCCATCTACAAAACCGTTGGGCAATCGGAGAAATAGACTCTGTCCTTCACATAACCCCATAAGAAGAAGTCCAAGGGTGTGATGTCCGGAGTACGAGCGGGCCATAGCACCGGTCCTCCACGTCCGATCCATCTTCGTGGAAAGCGAACGTTGAGATACTCTCGCACGTCGCGAGCAAAATGAGCCGGAGCTCCATCGTGTTGAAACACCATGTTCCTTTGGTTGTCAAAGTAATCCCTGTCGGCCACAGGAAAGTCGTCAATCGCCTCTTCGAATTCCGTTTGTAAAAACGTTAGGTAGTTGCCCCCGTTCAGACGTGATGGCAAAATGACGGGACCAACGACATGCCCGTCATAAATGCCAGCCCACACATTCAGCCGCCACTGATGTTGGAATCTGCCCTGCCGTGAAGCGTGTGGATTCTCGCGAGCCCAAACGTGATCGTTATGCACATTTGAAAGTCCTGACCTCGTGAAAGTTGCCTGATCCGTCCACATAACATAGTTTACGAAATTAGGGTTCTCGTCTAACTGCCTCAGATACCACTCGCAGAAGTTCCTCCTGGGAGCAAGATCAGAGGGTATCAGCTCCTATGTACGGCGATAATGATAAGGATGACGGTTGTCGTCACGAAGAATTCGCCAAACTGCAACATGGTTCATACCGAATCTTGCTCCGGCTCGTCTCGTACTCGTGGTTGGCTCTTCTTCAAAATGCTCTAACACTAACTCAGCCTGCCTGACATCGATGAAAGGAGCCTATGGAATGTAGGCGTCTTGACATGACATGTGTAGAAAACACTGGTACGAAGGTAGCCGTCGCTGTTCAGCGGGTGGTCTTCCATCGATAAATCGATGCCGATACAGTTCGCGAGCACGATTTAAATTGCTTCTTCATGGCCTACGCATAACATCATATCGTATTCTGAGTTAGAAAACATGGTCATTTTGGAAAAAAATATGGAAAAACACGGAACAATTGTAGAATATCGATAAGAAGTTTTGAAATTGACAACATAATTTTTATTCCGTCTTGACGTTTTTTAAAGTACTTTAAGCATAATGACATCATAGTATTGAACCTTTGTGGATGAAAAACAGAAAAACCATTAAAGTTGACAATTATTAAAATTGGTAGTTAGGCCTCTCTGTTAAATAATCTATGCTAACTCCGGTTCCCTGACATGACAGCTTACTAGGGTTGACAATATTTTTGGCTTTGATAATTTATTATATTTTTTACGGGGTATTTTGTAACACGTTGTATATTGTATTCCTCGTTATTCTTATTGTTAAACAACTCAAAGTAAAGGTCAAGTTGATATTATTGCACAATCTTACGAGTATAATTTTAAATTTTAATTTTAATACTAAACGGCCGTTTGGGGTAATAGTGCTCGGATGAACGCCATTTCCCCTGAGTGAACGATATTACCCACTTACTTTTTCTCTTTGTATAATTTATGCTTTAATTTGACAAGCAATGTTAATTTAGTTGTTAAGGGCTGATCTCATGTTTTTAATTAACAAATGTTGATATCAATTATAGTATTCGGGCTTGTCGGTTTGAGCGTTATAACCGCATTGCCCGAACGGCATTACCCATAGCTGAGGGTAATGCCGTTAAAAAGTGTTTTTTTTTTAAATTTCACTTCTCCTTATCTAGGAGTTATTACAAAGTTTTGTGTTTAATTTCTAATGACTGATTAGTTACACTTAAGTTATGTTTGATTTTCTCTTAATAAAAATTGATATTTGCAAAACTATGGGCATTTTCCTTTAAGTGAACGCAATTCCCCCAGCTTCCCCTACGCGAACTTACTCGACCGTCTATCACCCCTTTTACATTTGTAAAAGCAAACCAGGAAAACTACTTTCAGCAAAAGGAAGTAGAAATTTAACCATAAACTTTGAATGATATGTGGAGTCAGTTTAAATTTTGGTGACAACCCCTAGGCAAAGTTTGGTCACAAAGTTTCTTAAAACTCTTTGCAACATTACCAGGCATAACATAATATTTACTATTTATTTAAAACTCTCCTTTCATTATTAAATGAGCAGAATAATAAAATAGACCATGTTTCCTAACCTTTGTAATAGTTTTAGTTCGGCGGTCTTCGATTATAAATGCACAATTACAAATATGCCGGAGCACCACAAAAACTCAACCGTCCCTGAGAGATTAACTTTGATTGATTGTCGATTGTCGATTGCCAGCAAAAACATACTTTTCTCCCACATGCTCGGAAATGTTAACCTTACTGTTGTCAAATCAGCCCACGAAGTTCTAAGTTCCAGGCCCAGGCAAAATTAAAAAAAACAAAGTTATTATTTACCAACGGCGGCGGCCGCGAAAAATGTATGAAATTTAATTACGTACCTGGATTGGTACTTTTTTTAATAGAAATTGCGTTCATAAACAAAATAAATTGCGGAAATAACATAAACGGGTAATAAATGTTATAGTTTAAACTATATTTTATTCAAATCGAATTTATTACGTTTAAATAATTTGTTATTTTATTTAATGCTTTATTTCAGTGTCATACTAAATCGTACGTTTCTGTTCTTTTTTTCAAGGAAATTTTGGGACTGTGTTTAATATTATTAACAATTGTGCAAAATTTCCTCACATCTTGGAGAAAAGCACTATACAAGTCTCGACCGGGAAGGGCGGTTGCTGGACTCGTATATATCGCGGCCTCGACTGCGTCTCGGCCACGCTAACTCTACTCGTCCCGCAACGGCCTATGTCCCGGTCTGTGCAGTAATGTACTATTAAATGGTTGCTACAGTCATCAAATTATTTTCCCAAACAATCAATAGATTGAAATATGAAATACGTTAAGCGATATTTGTACTTAAGTAAGTAATTTAGGCAAACTTGTATCAAGAAGGCTAAATTATAGCGTTTTACGGTACCAAGATACCGACCGCATCAGTCACGATTGTAAAATCGTCTCGCTTATGTGGCCGTCAATGTGCAACGTATTGCGAGTCGCTTGTTCATCGCCGCCGCAGTTAATGCGTCAAAGTCGCATACCCGTCGCGTTGTCATCGTCTCACCTGTGCGGTCTCGTGTCATTATGACTTATTTTAGTCCCTTGATAAACAATGTACTATTTGATAGTATATCAATAGTATTTGTCAACCGTTGACAGAGTATTAGGGTGGGTTTAGACCAAGTGAACGAACACGAATTCTGTGGCATTATCTCCTACGTTTTTATTGTAAAAATAAAGACAAAACATGTTCTAGAGCATTCGCTCGTTTGGTCTAAACCCACCCTTAGATGAGTGCGTTTGCCAAACGTATTAATTGACAAACTTGAATTTCACAAAAAAGTTGGTATTTGTGTTTAAACCGTTAAGACCGATTAATACTATGGGTTAAGGCTACGTTCGCACTGACGTGCAGAAAGGCGTTGCGTTAGCGGGGCGATATCGCAACGTCAACGCCTAGGAACCAGAGGTGTTCGCATAGACGTAAAAAAGTCACTAACTTGTCGTTTTGTGCTCACACGGTACGGACGTATCATGAATTCAGACGAAATCTTGGCAATCGCCGTTTGGTATATTAAGAAAAATAGAAGGCAGTACTGGGTTCATCCTCTTCATTCACAGAGATATCTTACTGGTCAATTTTACACTCTGTACAGCAAGCTTCGACTATTTCCTCGAAAATTCTTTGATTATTAGAATATGAGAATATGAGAATGTCAATCAGTTCTTTTGATTATACTACTGCTTATTGTTGGCCCAAAAATACAGCGACAAGATACCAACATGAGACTTGCCTGCTATACCACCAGTGGCCCGTTTCACGAAGCTACAAGTTACAAATTACAAGCGGAACTCTCTTTCTAGCAAGAGGAGTTAGAAAGAGACTTCCGCTTGTAATTCGTAACTTGTAGCTCCGTGAAACGGGCCTCAGGGCCACTTTTTATAAAGCTACAAGTAACAATTTTACAGGTCTAAACTGGCAACACAGCTCAAATGGCTGTGCCACGTTTCACGAAGCTACAAGTTACAAATTACAAGCGGAAGTCCTTTTCTAGGAAAAGGAGTTAGAAAGAGACTTCCGCTTGTAGCTTCGTGAAACGGGCCTCTGGTCGTCATTGGTCGAGGCTGTGTCAAATGGAAACTTGTAACCTGTAAATTCTCTATGCTGTGGTAAATGTTTTTACATTAAGCCCACATTCGCACGGACTTTTTATCAAAATGCGTTAAAAAACCGTTCTTAAATACAAATGGGCAAATTTACACTCTATGGGAACGGTACTAATTCTTATTAGGTAGCGTTCAAAAATCGCTTGTATGAACGCCAATAGGGCTGCCTGTAGAGTCTGTCTAATGAAAGCTGAACCTGGGAAAAAGCGGCAAATTCAAAAAATCTTGATATGGTATTACCGATCAATGAAGGAATAAACGATATTGATACTTTTATTATTTTATTTATTTTGGTGGGCACAAAGGAAGAGGAAACGCGTACTATATTTTCATATATATTATTACGAGCGCTATATTTTGATGAAAAGCACTTTAGGTAAAATACGATGACAGTGACTGGAGCACATTTGGTTTTTCGAAATATATTTGACATGAAAATATAGTGATCTGCACGTGTAGCACAAGTTGTATTTTCTCGCTTGTCGCTCTGTGCGTCTCTATCGTAACAGACTAGATAGTAAGGGAGATCCGAGCGACAAACAAGTCACGAGCAACTTGTGCTAGTCGTGCTGTTGATAGATTTCATTGATACGAGAGGTTTTCGTCTGTGTCGCACACAGCATAATAAAACAATGATGATGAGGAATATTATATTCAACCTTTTTAATAAAGTAATTAGAGGTAACATTATTCTCATCACCCTTACACCTCTATCTAACGACAATTATATCTTGGAGAAGAAGCGCCGCAAGAAACTCCAGCAGATCATTTTTTCCAATCATAAAATACAATTATTCTTAAAAGTAACATTACAAGGTAGTAAAGTAATTAATAATTATTTCTAACAACACAAACTTAGTCGTTACAAATGTACGCTCAATAACATTGAGTAAATTAAAAATAGTGACTAGGAGAACAACATGACGAGGTCTCTACGTCAGGAACGATAACTAAAATAACTAACTGGAAAACAGGTTCTTGCAAGCGTGAACAGACAGGACCCCACTGACAACACCCGTTCACGAGTATGACGCTGATCTCAGCCATCGCCTCCTCAACCATGTGTTTGAAAAGAATAATTAATGAGGGCTAATAAAACAACGGAATCTTTAGCACTCCTGGTATGAAGCGACCTCATCCAGCCACGGTTTCTAACTTGGATAACTTTGATGTTAAAACTATCCGTAATAAAGTCTATGAGTTTTATGTTGTAAAAAAGCAAATTCCGACTCAGAACACTTCTGGCAAATTTGAAAGAAAATATGGGTTTTACAGGCTCTACGTAAAATACTGATGAGCAATGGTTTTGAATAAAAAATAAAATAAAAAAAACGTTCAGTGCTCATAGAACGATATGACATTGCAGTCTTGCGACAATGATCTTGAGAACCAAAGCCACGAAACGTGCCAAAAATAAGCCAATTATATATCTTGATGAAACCTATCTTCATCAAAATTACAAGCCAAAAAGATCATGGCCGTGGACCGTCGACATCTGGTTTAATAGAAAATATTTCCTCCGCAAAAAGACTTATCATCATTCATGCTGGTTCCGTAAATGGATTTGTGCACATGCAATGTTGACATTTAGCACTAAGTCTACAAAGGCAGATTAACACCATTACATGAATACTACAAATTTTAACAGGTATTTACGAGAGAAATTGATACCAAATTTATTTGAACCCAGTGTGATTGTGTTTGACAATGCAGGTTATCATGCGGTACAAATTAATAAGCCCCTAAGCACAAACACACGCGAAGCTGAAATACAAGCCTGGCTCCGTGCTAAGTCTGTGAATTTTGATGAAAGTTTATACAGAGAAGAACTTTTTGTTTTAGTGAATCAGCACAAAACAAAGCCAATTTATGAGGCAGATAAAATTCCTAAAGCTAGTGGTCATGACATGAAGTGCTCACACTCTCACCTTACCAATGCGATCTAAACCAGATCAAGCTCATTTGGAATACTGTAAAACGAAAAGTGGGTAGCAAAAATATAGGTAAATCGGCGTCAGAATTTGAAAAAAATCTAAAGGAATCCTTTGATGTAATGCATGGAAGAAGATGACAGACCATGACCTATGTCGAAAACCAATACAAGGAAAAGGATGGAATTACTAATCAATTGGAAAGCTTCATAATAAGTGTATGTGATGGTGAACCTTCCAGTAGTTCCAGTTCAGATGATACCCTAAGACTCTAGGAACTGTAATTAAAATCAGATTCTAAATACTCTATTTCTAATGATTCATCTGAACTAGTGCTGTCATCATCACGCACACTTATAATGAATGATTCTAGTTCTTTAGTTATTCCATCCCTGGTTTTGTACTGAGCTTCAATATTAAGCACATGATTAGTCATTTTCTTCCAATGCTCCGGTGTTATGCTGTCAAAAGACTCTTTAATAATTTTTTCAATTTCAGCTGCTGATACGCCAACATTTCTACTCGCGACTTTTCTCTTCGCCGAACTCCAGATTAGCTCAATGGGGTTAAGGTCGCAATGGTAGGGCGGAAGTCTTAAAACCTCATGACCGTGCTCCCTTAGAATTTCATCGGCTTCATAGATTGGGTCTGCTTTGTGTTTATGTGCCAAGACAAGAAGTTCTGGTACAGTATAATATTCTTCAAAATCAATTTGTTTAGAACGCAGCCACTCTTTTATTTCGGCTTTGCGGGTGTTGGTATTTGGTACCTTATTAATTTGCACCGTGTGATAGCTAGCATTGTCCATGACAATGACACTTGGTTCACTCAAGTTGGGAATAAGCTTCTCACGTAACCACTTATTGAAATTTGTGGCGTTCATGTCATGGTGTTAGTCTGCTTTGATTGATTTTGTGCTAAACGTTAATAAAGCATTAGGCACAAAACCATCTTCTGATCCAGCGTGAACAATAATAAATCGTTTTCCAGCTGAGATATTGCCAACTACACCTTGGGTGGAAGGCCCCTGCCACGACTTTTTTGTTTTGTAGTTCTGGTGAACGTAAGTCTCATCCAGGTATATTATTTTTTTACCTTCAGCACGTTTTGATGCAATAGTCCTTAGGTAGCGGTGACGCCAAGCTGCTATGTCAAAACGCTCAATAAGTATCGAACGTTGTTCAGTATTTTGTTTAAATTCGTATCCATTTGCCATTAGTATTCGGCGTAAAGTCTCAAGGCATCCGGTAAAACCGATGCTTTCTCTCAACTCTGCCAATAAGCATCTGAGTGTAGGCACTTGTTTTTTTACAATATAAAATTCATTTATTTTATTTCGGATAGCTTGGATGTCAAAGCTATCCAAATTAGACACCGTGGCCTTGTGAGGTCGCTTTTTTCCGGGAGTACTAAAGACACCGTTGTTTAATTTTCCCTCATTACTTATTCTTTTTAAAGATGAAACACTGATATCTGTAAGAAGAAAGAAAGTGTTAAATAAACAGAACACCATTTAGAAATACATTGTGTGGTTGCGCAGTACAGCCCCATTGTACAGTCCGACAGCCCTAAAAACATTTGGGTTTAGGTGAAATGAAATTGCATCGGTGAGGTTCTAATCGCAACGGTTTAAGAACAAGGAAGACTCATATAACCCGAACATCTTTTATATCTGGCCGATCAAAAATGACATTAAATAAATAGATAAGGTACTAAAGTGTACACATATTTATGAAATCGACTGTACAGTGTACATTTGGTTCATAAACAACAAAATGCTGTTTGCTCCGCACACAGAAAATACATATCAAATAATATGTTTATGATATCTTTTAACTAAACACCTCCTTATTGTTTTATTGAAACTATGAGTGTCAGTTACATTAATCATCTGTCTATTAAATTAATTTAATAAAATTGTGAATGCTAAGAGATTCAACATGATATAGGGACAGACAATAGGTACCTACACCTATTATATAGGGAAAGACAATGATAATTTTAGTAATTACCGGTCATTGAAGATACTTCTTCCAAATATTTCGTCTGAGTCTGGCAGGCTAACTCAGTTTCCTCAACCTCTTTCAGCTGCTTTACGTTTTCCAGCACACTTTTGTCAACGTGCACGTCCAGGTTTTCTGAAACGAATTTAATTTCGTTTAATTTCTTAATCTCATCGTATAATAGACAGAAAAAGGTAAATTAAACTTAGGATTGCACATAGAGAAATAAGAAGTATCAAAATGAACATGCCGTACTAAAGCCGTACTAACCTATAAATTTGGTCACCGTAACTAAACAATTAATTTTTTGCATCAATAATGCTTTTCTTTCTTCTTGTTTTTCTTTGTACTTCTGTATAATAGTATACAGAATCTCCCGGACACCGCCTCTTATCGTCGACGGCATGATTACTCCGTATTTTTATCAATTTAGATCTCGAATTGACAAGTTTCTAACAACAACAAAGTCCAAACGACATATTAAATAGTGTTGCCAGACTCGTCAGCCAAGAAAAATCCAGGTTCAGCTTTCATTAGACAGACTCTATGTTGTATTTTCCATCGCGTCCATCGCGTGGCGCCATCAATTGGACAATGTGCGATAAAATTACTCAGCGTAAAAAAATCGCTCGCGTGTGAACGGATTAGGGTAAAACCATAGGCCCGTTTCACGAAGCAACAAGTTACAAATTACAAGCGGAAGTCTCTTTCTAACTCCTTTTGCTAGAAAAGGAGTTCCGCTTGTAATTTGTAACTTGTAGCTTCGTGAAACGGGCCATTGATGTTCTGTTTCAAGGCGTCAAAAAATCGCTTTAACGCGCGATAATGTTACGTCCGTGCGAACGTTACCTGGAAATACTAACTACCTACCTATAGTTATTAAGAAACAGACCTGTCAGTATAGCCCTAGCTCTTTTTGCCTTTCTTAGAATAAAAAGTTTTAAAAAAACTTTGACATGTGTACCTGTCAAGTATAACGTCAAAACAAAGGTAAAGTATTTTATTTATTTCAGTTCAGTTTAGTTGTTGCCTGTTAAGAGTACTATTTGTGGCGATATTATAAAATACATCTAGAACATAGTTGTCTTTTCCTAATAACAGTGCGTGTAAGTAATATGCTCATAAAACATAAATAATAGTTCTCAATATTCATTGCCAGACTGATGTCGCAACAGTTGACTGTTTTGATCTAACTTGTAAGTTGTTTAGCCTCATATTATTATATTGTTCGCTCCAATACGTAAGTAAGCCCTGTAGCTATATTATACACTCGTGTGCCTGCTTATCATACAATTAATACAAAGTGCGAGTTTAGATGATAGTTCTACCCACCAGGTCATTAAACTAATATTGGAAGTACCTTCTAAAATTCAGATAAACCCAGTTTCAGTACTTTGATTTCTGCTCAATTATAAGTAGTAAACACCAATTAAACAACAGGCTTATTAAAATGTAAGCAATGAAAATAAAAACAAAAACATTTGCAACTGAATATAAAATTTATTTGATTTACTCCTAATTTACAATTTGAAATCTATAAAAGGGTTCAAGGGTCTAGTCGTAGTTAAGGAGTTATTGCAACTTAACCTTTTGAGCGCCTTATGTGAACATACCGAAAAAAATATTCACACATTAGTTCAATAGCTTTGGTTTGGATCACCATATTCCAATTGCCCAATTAAAATTGAAAATTAGTTTAACCTATCATATGCCTATAAACAAATCTGTTAATGGGGGATTCCACAGGCGTTTCAGCCGCCGTCAGTCCGCTGTCATAAATATTGAAAGAATGAGCTACACCAAGCAGCTAACATTCACACTGAGCTATACTTTTATCTTAATTCTTGCCACAATTGATCAAATTTTATGTATATTATTGCCTATTTCCTAAATACTTATGACAGCGGACTGATGGCGGTTGAAATGCCCGTGGAATCACCCATTTTTTTTTTATTTCATGAGCAATTCAATTGAATTGTTAAATAAGAGTTGTTAGTAATATGTCCTTATGTCATAAGTAGTGTGGAACCCTAAATTAATGCATGTAACGATAAGCACTAGGCCAGATTTTTAGAAATAGGTATTAGATTAGATTTTTGGAAATGGCATTTCCGTTCCTAGGGCGGAAAGTAATTTTGAACAAATCATATTTGCTTTTTTTGCAGTTACAGTTAAATTATGTTCTTTTTAACAGTACTTGGCAAAAAACGATAGCCTTATGATGAGACTTTGGTGTCTGTCTGTCTGTATGTATGTCACAGCAGTTTTTCTCAGAAACTATTGAAGGTATCAATTTAAAATTTGGCATAGTTGTAAAACTTGCTTGCCCGCATATGTTCTTAGTAAAAAAAATATAAAATATTTAGATTGGCAAGAGTGCGCTCTGGATAGGGACGAGTGGCGAAAAAAAAGGGAGGCATTTGCCCAGCAGTGGGACACAAAAATAGGACTGCAAAAAAAAATTGAAAGTCATTTAGTATGAAAAATTACAGTAATTTGATTATAGCAAACGGGGTCTCATATGAAAGGGGTCTATCTGCACATTTCAAAACTATGTTTTTTTATGATTTTTCTTTACATACTTTTTGATTTATAACCAAAAATTAACGAAAAATTACATCTCCCATTGAAAAATCTGAAAAATTCCTTACTTAAAGATAATTATTTATATTTACGCGAAAAATAAAATGTAGTTGTCAAATTTTACAGTTCTGGAAAACTTTAAAACTCAACATTGAAATTTTGGTAAGTAAAATGAACCTTATTGGATAGAAAATAAAGTTCATAACAAAACGAGTATTTTCTCGAACCTACTTCTACTTCCTTATCGTAAAGGTATTTACAAAAAAATCTAATTAGGTGTTCTTTAACATGTTGACAATCTAGGTTAGATTTGCGTTGTCCAACCATATTATCTTAAATACGGAACCCTCGGTGCGCGTTTCCGACTCTCACTTGACCGGCTTCAGGGTTCCGTACAATAATGGTAAAAAAGGAACCCTGATGGTGAGACTTCGTTGTCTGCCTGTCTGTTGTATGTAACAGCAGGTTTTTTCATCAAATAAAAATGCTACCACCTTGAAATTTGGCGACCCTGTCGTATAGATAATTATTTATATTTTATGGGAAAAATAAAATGAAGTGTTCATTATTTAAAGTTCTTGATTGAGAATAAAAAAATGTAGGCTAGTCAAAATGGACCTTATTGCATAGAACATAAAGTTCATAACAAAATAAGTATTTCCTTTTGCGGTTACCAAGCTTATTTTAAATAAGTAACCCTCGGTGCGCGAGTCCGATTCGCACTTGACCGGTATTTTTTTCTAAATACACTAACAGTGCGCCGGCTGATTTCGGCCTGACAGTTCATTGTATTAGAACAGATAGGTATGTACTTTCCCATTCTAATAGTAGCTGCGTCCCTCAGTCAGTCCGAGTGTTAGACTAGGGCGTCCACTGCTTTAATTCCGCCAATTGTACTTGTTTTGTGCAATAAAGATTTCGTAAGTAAATACGTTATTGGGGCTGATACTCATTATGATATTTGTTAGTATTTGTGAAATGAACGAACATGCATGTTTATTCCTGACTCTGACGTTTTCTACACTTATATTTGCTTTACTTCTTACTAAGTAACTACCTAACAAACGATGTAATAAAATCGGTCAATCCGTTTGGGAGATACGATACCCAGATATTCACGGTAAACTTACAACACCCCTTTTTTGTCGAGGCTTAAGTTAGACTCACCGAGATAGATTTTCTCATAGTTCACTATAAATTTGCGATGATAACTAGGTATATGTATTATTAACTATATGAACCAACCCTAATAATACAACAGCAAGTTAATTTGCGATTCAACTAACATCATAGTTGATGTCAATAACGTGTTGTTAGGTTTTTATAGAATCGTGAACATGATGCATATTCTACAATCTTGTCGGAATCTGCAACCAACCAACAAGGTAGAACGAATAGCAAAACACAAGACGGGAGTATTTGCATTGAAATAAGATTGTCTGCAATGCAAACACTACCTACTGATAACCAGCAAGACGTCCGGTACAAACGACCTACGAATTAGCTGCAGGATTGCCTTCGAACCGCTATAGATCTTATCTAAAAAGTTTAAAGTACAATATCGTCAAAACGCGGCAATTTGCGGTTCAAATGTGTACATATACAACCATCCAATAGAATGAATGACCGGCCGCATAGATAAGGTTTCCCGAGTGTCGATTCCTTACCGTGCGTTCGTTGTTCTATTTGACCGTCGCATTTGTTCATACCCAATTAAATAAGATCAGGCATCTCGTGAGGATTGATGTAGAATAGGTGCGTGTGCGCGGGTATCGTTCGTTAGTTCCCGCGCGGCGGCTACGCATCGCGCTAGTCTAGTGAAACTAGTTTGTGTTTCGACAGAGAACGATATGCGATGCGACTAGTTTTGTGGGTGGTTACGTGAGAGTATTAGTTTCGGCGCTGGTGCGGTAAATGAAACGGTCCATGTGGTGTAAATTCTTTAGTTTTATTTGTGGTGTTTGTGTCGCTAATATACACCTAAGTATATAAGTTGGATTGCGAGTATTGCGAGGAAACTCGTAATGAAGACGCCTTAATGTGATACGCAAACTTCTTTTATATTACAGTAAGTATCTTAAATAGTGAAATTAAATTACGATTGATTAAGGGCCGAGTTCACCAACAATTAAACGGACGATTAAGTCTTAATCAGCTGTTAATCAATACATTTGACACCCGTTAAACCGCTAATCGTCCGTTTAATTGTTGGTGAACTCGGCCCTAAAACATTGAAAATTATTGACCTAAATCTCGATTAATATGCTTAGATGTTCGAAAGGTGCCTTATACCGGATAGGTACCTGTCTCGTAGACTTAATCAATCACATAAAAAGTTCGTATTTAAGTAATGTTCTCGGTTACAATAATATATGATGTACTTACCTACTTACTAGTAATAATGTTCTTCAAACCAACACGAATATACAATGCGTTTAATAATACACGAAACGTACCTACTAAGTTTCCCGTATAGCTAACTTGCACTTTTACACCTATTCCAAAAAAAATAGTCTGTCGGACGGACTTACTTCAAACTGACAGACATTACTATCTAAAAAGAGATCCACCTCCTTAGCGTTAAATTCAGGTAAAAATGTACCTAATCGGGATTACTACGAGTATAAATTAAATTATGGTATTGCGTAGGTATCTTAATTAAACTAGGATTACTTACACCATGCAACTTCAGGTAGTTATATGTATATAATTATTAAGTGTTTGACGTAGGCACGAGTCCTAGAATTTATTTTAACGTACGTAACTATTTAGAAATTATAAAAGTAGTCAGATTACCGGGTTTTTGTCAATCTTTAAGCCATATCGAAGAACCAATTTGAAAAATGAATGTAAAATGATTAACTTCTATTTCTAAAAACCCTGCGTATTGAACCATTTCCGCAAAGACAGCGAGAAACAAATAAGTCTGATTGTCACCTCAAGTTTTGATTATGATTTAATTGTTTTACAAGCATTAGTGTTACAATTTTGAATACCTACTTGGGTACATCAACCTCGCCTAGACTATCGGAAATGCTAATGTTTTTTTAATAGGTAGGTAGGTAGGTACTATTTATTGTCTTTATAATTATGCTCTACCTTAAATAGGTACCTAATTTAGTAACTAATATTTTAGTTTTTTCCAAAATCTAAATTCCAGATTTATGAAATATATAGGTAGATATACTTAATGTTATTATTATATTTAAGGTTTCCGTAATTAGTGGTGTATTTTTAAAGCTTTTGTTAAAATAATGAATATTCGATATTGGCCTATAAATTTTAATTAATGTCTGAATCTCAATAAAATATTATAGGTACGTTCCAGCTTACACAGGTAAATATACCTACTTAGGCACTCGTAACTACTGCATTTTATTAAGATGTGGCCTGCTGTACTGTAGCGTAAGTACTATATCTGTTACGGGGCTGGAGTTATCAGTTGAAATATTACGCAGTTATTGTCGTAGGTCTAAGGCGATGGCGGAGGATGCGCTCAAGATATACTGGGACCATTTCTTCAAGGCCGAGACTGGAACTTACGAGGTTAGCATCTTGCTGATGATTACGGGACTGAGTAATTGCTTATTATGATTCGTAAAGGCGAACTGTCTAAGCTCAGAACGGCGAAGTGGATTTTCTATCCTTTTTTTTCTCATTTTATATCTAATTTATGTTTTTGGATCTAATAATGATTTATTTGTAACCTTCCGTGGTTTCACCTGGTGGTTCCACCGGAAGACCAGCGCTGACTCTATTCCAGCATTACGCTGAGTTGGGACTATATCGTGGCAACTTTCTTAATTACCTATCCATTTTTTTGGTTTGTGAAGTTTTTTATTTGTTTATCTTTCTTCTTTCATTCTTTTTAAATATCTATAGGTAGATATTCTATTTGTTTATGTACTTACTTAAAATAATGTAAACAAACCGATCCCCGTGGCTGTGTTAATTAGCGAATCACACTGTGTTTTCGAACATTGACGTATCAATACTCTGCTTCCATTGGCTGACGAGGTCTTGTTTGTTTACATTTAGCTAAATGCCTAAACCAATATATTATGGAGAGCATATTATTCACCTACTAATACTCACTTATATTTAACCCTGTGAGTTCCGGTGTTCCATAGGAGTTACATAATCAAGGCAATTTAGTTTTAACTTTATTTCAACAAATATAAAGTTCATTTTCATTTGTTTCAAAATTGAAAATGGTATTTAAGAGCAAAAGTAATTGAACTTTATTTCCTTGCTGATAAATTTAGATTCCCACTCACAAAAATCTTCCTGTTTGTGGTACTGTAGGCTCCACGAGGGTACTATAACTGTAATCGAAATGTCTGTCATTCAGAAATCGACGTGGCTGGATCTGTTCCTCGCGGAGTTTCTTATCCGGGTCGACGGTGGCGCAAATCCAAAGGAGCTCATACATTTTTGGTAATTTACTAATGAGTACATTTAAGTATTTATAGTGCATTTGTATTAACTAATAAGAATAGGAAAACAGCGATAAAAAGGTAAACATTAAGGAAAGTCACTTTACATGACCTTCATTTCAACAAGCTGTTTAATAAATAGAACCACGTGATATTGCTACAATGTAAGTACCTAAGTATGTGGAATTAGTATTTGCTGGATATAGGTTATCAGATTCAATACGAACTTGCGAGACGCATCGATGGAAGTCGCAAAGTTACGCGTCCCGACTTATTGCAAATTTAAGCTTTATAACGGACTGCCCGTCAAAGACTTTCGCATGTATACAGGGTGTCCCAGAACTTAACGTAAATTTACGGCATTTGAAATCTCCTTTTATATCGTTCAGGATTGTAGTTTTAACTTTTTCATATGTTAATTAGTTTAGGAGTTATTAAGGTTTTAATTATACTAGTAAAAAAACGCTTCCTTGCGGGACAACGTTGCCTTTCTTGGCTTTTCGGCTGGGTAACCCTTCATAAAACGACACAACGTCGCAGTTAATTGCTAAGTAGTGAGTCACTAATAGTGACCCTGCCTGCGAGGCTAGCGATCCCGGATTAAATTCTGGCAGCACAAGCCTGAATAGCGCTTAGTTTTCGAATAGCGAAAACCGATGATTGAAAGCGACCGTTCGATTATACACTATATCTATCTCTTAAGCCCGGTGAGCGGCGTCGTGACGCTGGTGGGTTGCGAGTTGTTGTGCGGGATCCATCGGGTCACGTCGTCCTTGAGCGCGCACGCAACGCCTGCCCCGATCGCCACCACCACCGACCCCGACCTCACTGCTGAAGCAGGTAAGCTTCACATCTTTACTGGTGGTATTTAAATAAAGTCAAGTCCAGTGGGCCTTATTATGGTTGTGTTTATCGATGTGGATAACAGTTTACAAAATATCTGTCACTTTCTAACCAGTACGTAAGTGCTACATTGACGAAAGCTTTATCCACCGCGATAAAGGCGAACATAATATGGACCCAGACTAGGAAGGTTATAAAATACAAACGACAGGTACTTCGACTTGTACACCTTTTAAAGTGGGGTCCACACTATAGGGCTCCATCGGATCGGACTGCGTTTGCCACGCATCTTCAGGACTTGTGTGAAATGTGGACAGTGTAAATCATGCGCTCGAATTGGGGTCACATCACATCGCGACAGTACGTCGTAACATGACAAATACCGTCCACATACTGGTCAGGATCAGGATCAGGTACTGACACGGTCGCGGAACCATGTTGCAATGAAATGTCACAAATGTGAACCCACCTTTAAAAACCTACCCTACTTACCTACTCGAAAAGCGTTCAAGCGATATTGTACTTAACAAAATGTTCATCAAAGCCAAATATTTTTATGTAAAATCGTACGGCTCGTACCCCACTGAGCGCATTTCATTCATTTCATTAGCTTTACCTTTGAATTTGATGTGGTAACAGATGGCACTACAAGTTATCATGAGGCAACCACCGAATTAGGCAGCAGATTTTGGCTAGTATTCACCCCAAACAGGCTAGTATTCACCCCAAACAGTTTCCTTATTTTATCCAAACTCTTTTTGAACAATTATATTATGTTTGTGTGCATTTCTCGTAACTCGCCAATAGCGGAGCCGAAGGAAGATGCTCGGCCGTCGGGGCTGTTCGCCAGGGCGCACGCCGCGGGTCCTGCGGACGCGTTGCGCCGGTACTTGCTCGGCGGCGTCGCTTGGCGCTGCCTCGCGCTGCTCAAGGCCCTCGGCGTCGAGGTAAGTGAAATATGTTTAATATGTAGCAAACTGGCTGAAACATCTATATATTAACATTTGATCCATGCAGGACGAGTGCCATACGCATGATGATGAATATGTAGAAACAAAGGATCGTCAATCATGCACGGTGTTCATGCTAAGACTGGATTTTATTAACTAGGTACCTTCTCAAGTTCATATACAAATATCAGGACAAAAGAGGGCCTCCCGCAACTATTGCAAAAGTAACGTCCAACTTAACTTTCAATATCGGCCTAGCGTCTTGGCAAAAAAAGAGCTTCGTCTTAGTTTGGTTTCGGCAGAAATCCCGTCGAAACCGAAACTACGATTACGAGGTTTCGCGGTGCCTTCGGCGGTGATTGGTATATACCGAGAGACGGAGTGCGTTCACGCTCACTGCCTTTGGTTTTAAGGGGTGATAAGTTAACTTGACTTCTTAAAATGTCAAGAGGCTATATGTGGTTTCAAAATAAATACTTATTGAATATAATATTTAATTCATTCGTGACGTTATATTGAATGTTCGGGTTCTGCTGAAATATTTATCCGTCAATTTTAAATAAGAAACCTCTGATGCGCAGGGCCTGTCATGCTGCCGACAGCTGAGCTCGGTTCTCATCTGGCTTTTCGGTGAGCTGAGCGCCGCCGCGCCGCGCCCCGCCGCCCCCGCAGCGAGGCCCCCCGCCCCGCGTAAACCCCGAGTGCCCATACATCAGCTTTTCTCCAACAGGTAACAATAGTACATTATTGCCTAGGCATGGTTGGCAGTATTGTCACTCTATCGAAAAAACTATCACTCTTTACCGCCTTTTTGATTATGACAAGGAAAATCGCAAGCTTTGTTTTATAAAAAAACATAAGCTATTCCAGACACAGATAAAAAAGTTATGTTTCAAATAAAATTTGGATGTATAAGACTTGTGCCCTCATTTTATTATGGGCTTTTTCACTTTTTAAAAAGTTACAAGCTAGATAGTAATGGAATTTGTATGCAACATTGCGGGCTTGTGTAGCGAGCACGCAATGTTTTTTTTTTTAATCTGAGATCTGTCAGTAAACTATGTCCTTCGCGTCTCAATATGTAGATAGTAATGTCATCAATTTCATACATTTTTGAGAAATAGTACATTATTGCCTAGACATGGAAGTAGGCAATTGCTGTTCCTGCCGAGGCAAATATAGTGCTTTTCTCAAAAATCGCAAGAAAAACTTTGTGTTTAAGTCAAATCTTCATCGCTTGAACAAATTTTTGAATTGCATACAAACAGAAACTTCATGTGAAAAAAACCATCACTCCTTACCGCCTTTTTCTTTATGACAAGGAGAAACGCAATTCTTGTTTTAAAAAAAAACAAGCTATTCCAGGCACAAATAAAAAAGGTTTGTTTCGAGTAAAATTTGGATGTATAAGACTTGTGCCCTCATTTTATTATGGCCCTTTTCACTTTTTAAAAAGTTAAAAGATAGATAGTAATGGAATTTGTATGCAACATTGCGGGCTTGTGTAGCGAGCACGCAATGTTTTTCTTTTTAATTTGAGAACTGTCAGTAAACTATGTACTTCGCGTCTCAATATGTAGATAGGAATGTCAACATTTCCGGACATTTTTGAGAAAAACACGTTAATTATAATTTAACTTTATTAATGTAGCTACGTTACTTTTACAACCCTGGTTGGGTTGTAAAAGTAAATATCGGCAATGATGGCCTTAGTTTGAGATCACAAAACATCACGCATATGGACAGGCCAAGAATGTTATTGCCGCACTGTTTTCTGATTGGTCAATCACATTGTTGTCCAACCTTGACGTTTAAAACAGACCACTTTTTTTCCTCCATACATTTTTCTATGGAACCAAAATATCCACATATTTTTTCACTAAATATTTTTTTCTCAAAAACTAGTTATAGGATTTTATTGCCCACCAAGTATTTTTATATATTGACCAAGACGCGTAACATATATTTTTTTTTATTAAAATTCACCGTAGTTTTTTTTCCATACTTTCCGTGCGGTGTCCTTTTATGTAAAATGCAAAGACTACCGGTGTATCTCCGGCGCAGGCCTTGACATAGTACGCGTCTACAGTTATCTGTATGTATTTGTCAATGTTATAATACCGTGACAACGCATGCTATAAATATGCATTTATTTTTATGTATTAAAATTAATACTTTTCAGCTTACATATACTTTTATCCATTCGCGCAGATTGGCTTAAGATAAACCGTGGTCGCGGTCCTCGGCAGTGAGGCCGGTGAGGGGCCGAGATAGAAGAATACTTTTTAACGAAAAGTGCTTTTTGCGATGTTTCTGAGAACAGAAAATAAATCAGATAACAAACATAGAGTTCGAAAAAAAATATTTACTTACATTTATTTCAGAATATGGTCCAAACAGAAGACTGGTAGTCCTGGGTCAAAAATAAGCTCCGTAGCGGTATCTGAAAAAGGCTCCGTTGGACGGTAAGTCAAAACAAAATCGATTTAAATTTTGATTTTCAAACGCGATCAAAGAATACAGTTATTTACTTTGTCTTACTACAGGTCAAGACACGTAAGCCAAAGTAAAGAATCAGAAAGCAAAACTAAAAGAAAGCCGATAAAGCAAGCTGAACAATCTTCAGAGTCCGCTGACTCAACCGACGACCTGCAAGTCCTGAATCGGTCGCTCGCCATCAAAGTTAGCTCTCCCGATGACTTCAAATACTTCAATTCTCCCCTACGCTCCCCAAATGAATACTCCAATGAACTTTACAGTGATCCTTTTCAAACACCAAAGAAAGTTAAACCGAAAACAGACGATTACATGAACGATAGACACAGGGAACTGATAAACTCCGAGATAACGGCGTTTGAGTTTACCCTCATGATAACAGACTTGTTACAGGAACTGTGCAAAGCCGAGAGTAGTCTTTCTGGTTCAGAAGGTTCCCAGATATCAATGCAATGTATCAACTTTTCTTTAAAAAATCTATGCTCGTTACAATTCGGATCGCTCCCGGCTTGTTCGAAGCAAAATGCTTACGAAGTCGCTTATATAAAAGTAGCATTAACGGATTTGCTGGTTGTTTCCTTAGATAAAGTCCTCATCCGTTCCGATCTGTGCGTCAAACTTATCAACAACGGCATCCTACCGATGCTGCTAAGAATATTAGAGGATGTCATCTGCAAAACTAGTTCGAAATACCACAAGAAATCAGAAGAACTTCAGAAAGAGGAAACTTTGACTTGGACGGAATCCGACGACATGCTCAGATTTGTTTTCGGTATAGCTTATTCCATCACAGCTTTCTTTCACTGTCTTTTAATGCAGTGCCGCACTGTAGAAAATCTACGGGAATTCACAGACCAATTCAAACTGTACGGGGAGTGTCTCAAGGGCGGTCTGCTCAAAGAGTGCATCGAATTTATGATGAGGATACCGAACGTGAACGTCGACGAGGCCATCACTCTAGTCAAGAAGTTGCTGGAATCGGTCGGAAAGTTAATTAATGGCATGAAGAGAGTGAGGAGTGAAGTTGTGCATTCGGCTGCATGTTCACGCAGCCGGCACAAAGTCTGCCGCGTGCGGGTAGCCGCGGGCATGCACCACCATCACGATATTCTAGGCGAAGCGAGCACTGAACTTCCACTATCGACAACATGTTGCGTGGCAGTGCTATACGGCACACTAGCGTGTTTGCTGACTGACGAAGAAGTAACAGCGCAAGCACCGCTACGGCAAAAGATCCTTCGTGTCATGCTAGCCTGCGGTGTCTGTTGCTGCTTCTCGCCCGGTTTACTTATGGAGAACATAGTGCGGCTTATGTTGACACACGGCACGGTCGCCTCAAAATGTCTTCAAGTGCTCGAACACACCGTCTACGGCGACTTAGGTGCTAGTGTCCTAATTCCTAAAGTGACAGACCAATTACCTTGTTCCATCTGTGAGCCGTGTGATGACAAAAGGTTCTCTAAAAAACACTGTCTTCATTCGGTCAGCCCTGTCGAACGCAAGAGCATTTGGTCCTTTCTAATTCATTACAATTCCCTGCTGCAACTAGACAACGATAATAACGTGCTACATGCGACGGTTTCGCACTTACTGCGAGTGACGCCAAAGTGTCGGCTAGAAATGAAATATGAATTACTCTTTAGTGTTATATACCCGACTTTTATAGTGTCCAAACATAGATACATTATAAAAATGGAAGAGTCTGCGTATTTTCTCACGGTGTCCTGTCTGAACATTTTTTCGAGTCTTTTGAACACCGTATCGTTCGCCGATCAGTTCATCCAAAAGGGAGGCCTCAGTTACGTACTGGAACTAGTATCTTTGCCAGAGTTCTCCAAACAGTGCTGCTCCATACTCGAAATAGCGATAATCGTAGAAATATTTAAATTATTTAAAGATAATTCCGAAGCGACTTACAACAGGGAAATGAGCTCTCTAGCGTCCATCAAAATGCTTTTCAAATCACTTACAGAAATGAATGATAGGTGCTTCAAAATATACCGATTAAAGCTACCCGAAGAAAAGTTCGATGAGTTGTGCGACGTAAGCCGCGAAAAAGAGAAGCTCTCGTTTAAAGAAAATGTTAAACGAAGTTCCGGGCAATACGCAATAAAGCTTTCTATGCCGAAAGCGATAAAGACTAATTACGTTTCAAACGAAAACGTTATCGAGGAATCTATGGATGATCACATAGAGGTTTTGAAGAATATCTGGACTTTTTGGAGGTCCTGTGCTGCGTTGTGTCTGTACAGTCCGGTGTTTCGTCGATATGTGGTGAGCGAAGACGTGTTTCTGGACAGTTTCGCTCTGCTGAGAATCCTGCTGTACTTCTTGTGCCAGTGCGAGTGCGGCGCGGAAGAGATGCGCCTGCTCGTGAAGCTCGTCGAAGCCCTACTGACCGTGCAGTTTTCTGTATCAGGTAAGTTTGTATTTGTTTGTATTATTTTAGTAGCTTTTGACTTTATCCGCGTAGATATCTATTATCGTTATTGCCTCAGGAATTTGTAAATTGTACGGGATGAAAAATAGCCTATATGTGAATCCAGGGTATAAGCTGTCTCCTTTTCAATTTTCATCCAAATTCGTCCAGCCGTTGCAGCGTGAAGGAGTAACAAGCAAACACAAACTTTCTCATTTATAATTCTACTATTAGGATTGTCAGAGCAACGAATAATTATGAAATTAAATACCTCCCGAAAAGACCTCTATGATAGACTGACGCACGGGGTGATCTTTCTTTCCTTTTAAGATACGGAACCCTAAACCCGTCAGCAAACATTTTCTTCTTCGTTTTTTTTCTTTCCAAAGTTTTAGCGGTAATTATATGGTCCATTTTCGGACATAAAGAAGTTGATAACAGACAAATAACTAATAATGAGATGAGTCTGAGATAAATGACATGCTTTTTGCTGTTGGTATGTTATTATTTTTTAAGCATAATGATAGATAATATACAGGGCTTCCTGCATTTGTAGGTTCACAATCAACCTGTATATTCGAAACAACCTAACATGATCTACCTACTTACGGTTTTCGATATTAATGCACTTTGCTGAAACTCGATTTTTCGCATCTTATTTTAAGTTTTTTATATTATGCTGAAAAGTTGCTCTAAAATATGCGTATCACATTTTTTAACAAACTCGTGTTTTCAGCTGAATCAATGTTAAAGTTGCTTGTGGTGAAAAAAATAGTACAGCGCCGAGTATTCATATATGGTAACCTGGTTGTAGCCCCTTAAAAACTGTTGAAACTATCACATTTATTGCAGTCTTTACTCAAATTGATAATGTATTTAGTTGACCGTAAATCCAATAGCGTGACGAAAGCAGACCAATAAGCGTGCCTTATGTTTCGTAAAATATATACTAAAGCTTTAAAAATATTATACTTCACGCATTTTGCATAATAGCGAGTAAAACCACAACACATCTAATTATTCATGCAAAAAACGGATAATATAACTGTGTAATACGACACCATGGTATGAGCCTGCTGTTGCATAGAGTTACATTCTCGAAACAATATAAAAATACACCTTGTTTCGGCATACTAGAGTTCTCTTTTAAATGAACAATATCCGAAGGCAAATCTACGCGTTCTAATTATATTGAGAAGTTATTTCACACTCGATTGAGTTACATACAGGTATGCTTAGGATCTCTTAGAGTCATGTAATATTTATTGTAAATAAATACCGGATTTGCGGTAACTTGCGGAATGTGTTTATTCTTGCTCTTATCTGTTTTGATAGCGCTCATTAGTTCTGCACAGTCAGTGTCTGACATGTAAATGTCTGCCTACATAGAGTACGATTATTTCCACTTTGACACTTGGTACATCTCGGTTTTAATCGTAAGGGTTCGTGTTTTGACATAGAGTATGTAAAATCCTAGAATTTACTCACATAAAATATTTAAACCTGTTTTGTATAATTAATAATAAACCCTCAATCTAAGTATAGAGGGGTTCCTTCTTTTGCCATAGTATCGTTTGTCCTAAAGTCATTTCCCATAACAATTTTGCCATAATGGATGTTAGCCATAATATTCAGTACCCATAATGCTTAATTCCCATAATGTATCGATAGTCCTAAAATACTTTAGTCATAATTGGGGTGGCCATAATATTTAATGTCCGAATTTTGGTAGTATTAAACATGTGAAACCTAATAAATCAATTCATAAATTTGCATGTCATAAACGGTAACAACATTAATTTTACTAGTAAGATTGCGCTGTAGTATAATATCGATTGTCCTAACAGAACCGAATCTGCCAACCCCGATTCCACGTGGTCCTATATCTGCCCTACCCCTAGACTGTATATAAAAAGCCGGAGGCGCGGAGGGAGGGCAGCCCTCGCCCGCTGTAACCAAACGCAGACATCGTGTGAGCCGTAGCGGCTGAGGCTGGTCGCCGTAGGTGACCAAAAAGCCGAAGCTGCGGTGGCGAGCACAGGTGTCTGCGCTTGGGTACGCAAGGGCGAAGGTGATGCAGTTCCCGCAGTGCCGGAGCAGTCCCATTATGAATATAACCGGAAGAAAATTGCATTGGAAAGAAAATGGCTCTTCCAACTTCCCCTTTTATGGGGGGCGTCTCCCCTCCCATGCCGCAGGATGCTAAAATCAAACTATAAAGAGATTATTAAGACTACAAAAACATATGGCTAATGATAATAATATGTTTTTTGATGTTTAATAAAATTCGGGCACGAAACACGTCCAACATAAACATTGTCACGTTATCATTAGGACAAATGATAATTAGGAACAAAAACATTATGGCAAGTGAAATTAGGATTACAAACGTGATGGCAAAAATTAAAAAGCCTTAGTTAATCACTAGGACAAACGATTATTAGGAACAGAAAAATTATGTCAAGAGAAAATAGGTCGATATACATTATGTCAAGTAATCATTAGGATAAACAAGTGCAAGTGAAATTAGGATTACCAACGTTATGGGAGAACATGGGGAGCCAAGTATAGAAACTTCATATTAAATATATTTAAATAGACTATAATCAACTTTTTAAGACATGTGTGACGGGTTAGCTTTTAAAATTAAAGGAATTTGCTTGGAATTAAATTAACTGTAATTTACATTTACTAATTTATTTACTATATTTTGCCTACATAGTACAAATACTGTCAGCAAATAGTCAAAGGCTACCTGAATGGCCAAACAGAGACAATAGAATCATGTGAGCATATTCTAGGCTGCATGTAAATTAAGTCCGAGCCCAACTTCTTGGCCCAACGTAAGATACACCTAACCGTAACCGACATATTATACAGCTCAGATAAAGTGTCCTCATATTCTGCGTTAGAAAAAAATATCAATTTAACAACATTTTAAATTGCTACTCGGAGTTAGGACGTTAAAGGTTGGCGTACATATACAGTGGTGGTCACATAATTAGGGACACTTGTTTTTTCCCCATACAATTACCTACAAATATGACTTCAATTTTGACCACCATTCAAAAAGTTCCGGTGCCGAGCGGTTATGTCTGCGCTAATCTTAACGTCGAGGCTTCCCATAGTACATTCATTAAGATCGTCAGTTATCGTATCAACGTAAGTTACGCATCATAAAAAGCCTGTTAAGCATGAAGCATGAGGACACGTTTTAAGGTTTAATAAACACAAGTGAATCGATATTCTGACCCTGACTGAAAACTTTTGTGCTTGGTCATAATTCATAATGATAAGTGTTTTTTAGATGTGACTTCGGAGCGGTCTAAAGAAGCGAGTTGCGCCGTAGTGCGCGCAGCCCTGGGCGGCGACGCGGGCGTGGGCGGCGCGGGCGGCGCGGCGCTGCGTGCGCTGTGCGAGGCTCTGGTGCGCGTGGCCACCGCCGAGCCCAGCCCTGCGCATGCCATGCCGCCACCGCCGCCGCACGCCAAGGTAACTGAAGCATATTACCAACACCTGCAAAGCAAAAAACTAAGCTGCTTTTAATAGTTTAGCTTCTAGTTTTATTACATCTCTATTAGAGATCTGATCCTATCCTTGGCGAGGAAAGTTGTACAAAGATTGTATTTCTAAGAAAGGCTCGCACGCTTTAGCCCTCCTCTCCTCTTCACACCTCTTCTAAAGTTGTAAATACATTTAAAGGCCGACTGCGCATTTGCGATTCTTTTTAGTGTTGCCAATAACTCCCTTAAGACACCAGATTTACACTAGACCTTACATATTTCTTGTTACGCTTGATAATCAGATACAGAGTTGAATAATTTTGGTAGTTTCTAATTTTTAAAATAAAATATTCTGTCACCTATTACCCATACCCATCCGTTGTACTTATGTCCACCAGGTGCCTCCTCTGCTGTGTTCTTCCGGGAACAGTTCTGTGGAAGGCTCTTCAAGTGAAGACAGCGTGGCTGTCCCGTACGCTTCGGAGCACAGCGAACCTTACTATCGCGCTGATGAGGGGTACGAGGTTAGGTCTTAACAACTATCGTAAAATTAAATCTGCAATGATATTCAGCGAGGTTTACTCCCTGAATCTTTTGTTTTGGCAGGCAGACGTTGAAATCAACAAGTTTGACCTCCTGACTTCTTACAAGACTCGCAAATTATCGGAATCGTCTGTGAGCAGCAGTCCTGGTAAGTACGCTGATCTGCGTGAAACATATTGCCATCTCTCAAGGTTCCCACCTTGATTGATTATCTATCTTAGCGTAATAATAATCGTTAATGCAAAAAACTAGATGTCATATTTATGTTCGCGTTTATGGGATAGGCACTGCGATGTCTGCGATTATGTTTTGAACCCACTTTCATACACGTTTCATACGTATAATTTAAATTTGCAATGAAATCATATTATTAATTATTGACATCGGGGCAGGCTTAGAGCCCCCGGCCGCGGCCGCTTGCCGGCAGTACGCAGACAGCGGCCGCCTGGCCCACCCTGAGCTGTGCGTCGTAGTGCTCGACATACTCACCGACCTCATACACAAGTACGTATGCTACCATACTCACAAACGGTAAGGTTACAGGTAAAGGTAGGGTAAGGTTCAGTTTTAGGGAATTGACAACAAGAACTTTTAAGGTGTTCTGAAAAAAAATAGTGCTTACAGAAGTTTGTCTAAGAAGAAAACATTTCTTTATTGTTCGTTTTTTACTGAGAACATAAACCAATTTGTACCTACTAATGGCTAAAGAGCTTCGCCTTGTTGTCTTTTCTACGTCATAATTATTAATACTAGACTTAAAAAAACGCGATTGCAAACAAAATGACGTCATTATTCCGGCCACTAGTCCAAAGACCCCCTCTTTTGACCAGATTGCAGACAGCAATCATATTGACCATTCAATATTTTTTCTCAGTAAATAATAATCCAAAAAAATAAAAATAAAAATATGCTTTTGAGACTAATCTATATAAGCATGATTTTGTCAGAACACCATTTGAAAAAAAACCTGTGGCCTCCACATGGGTCTTGATTATTCTGTCTTGATAATCTGTAATCTTATAACTTATGCGTCATAAGGTTAAGGAAAAGAAGTAAATAAAGTTCAGAATAAACAGGGATAATAGAGTATCCAATGGGTAAGTGAAGAATAACCCGTCTAAATGGCCGGACTGGATAACATAATTAGTATACACATGTATTTAAAATATGCATTACGCGATCACATTCTTGTTTGAATCGGGATTATCTTGAAACAATGACCTAGACAAATGATATTATGTGGTCTTAATGCGATTACCTTGCCTTAGCCGGGTTAGTTAACCTTCTTCATATTAAGCGACCTAGCCGTCTGTTATTGACTCATCTCGGAAACCTTACAAACGCAGAAACGTGTTTATCTGGCTTAGGGGTAATTTTACTCACACCTTGTGAAATCACCTCTTACAACCATTAATGTGTCTTATTCAGTAGCATTTAAATATCGTTAAATGTACAAAAAATACCAAGGTTCTCCTTGCAGCTGATCGTTAGTCACACTGAAAGAACTTGAACGAGAAAATTATTTTTAATTATGTTGCCAATATAATATTCGGGTACAGTATAGCGACCCCGCTCAAAGTCCTTCCATCCACGAACACTAGTTTGTTATTATATCCTGTGTCCATCCTTTTAATAATTTATGTAAACTTTTGAAAGTAACGGACCATTTTAAAGTCACGGTATCTTATCCATTACAATATTTTATATAATAAATGTAATTGTTCCATTGATCCATATTCATCCATAGTAATCCATTCTAGGCCATACTAGTGGTATTATAAAAGTGAAAGTAGCCCTGTCTGTCTGGTCCGCTTTCACGGCTAAACTGCTGAACCGATTTCTATGAAATTTGGTATTGAGATAGTTTGAGCTCGAGGAATATCGACAAACTATTTATCGAACTTATCGTAGAAAACGATTCATAGAATATTCAGTGTTAATATTGTCTTTTGGAGTAATTTGGCTTCATCGTCTATTTATTACATATTAAAACAATTATTAGAAGAACAGTACAAGGATTGTTAATTGCTTAAATATACATTTCATAAACTATTCAAGAGACAGAACAACGAAATATCGCTGTTTATTTCTTCGACGTATTATTATAAACCTTTTTTATTTCATATTCGATTACATAATTACCAAAAAATATTTTATCACTAAGTTTATATAGGTTAGGTTAGGTTACAACTGCGATCCCAATAAAAATAAATCACTCCCAGAAAAGTAGATTAGGTTCGGTTAGGTTAGAACTGCGATCCCGATGAAAATAAATCGCTCCCAGAAAAGTAGGTTAGGTTAGGTTAGAACTGTCATCCCAATAAAAATAATTCGCTCCCAGAAAAGTAGGTTAGGTTAGGTTAGAACTTCGACACTAATAAAAAATAAATCGCTAAGAGAAAACTAGCACATAAACCATTGCAGTTGTGGAATGATAAATATTGAAATGATTTTCCAAGATGTAATATTATTAACACAAGATTTAAAAAAAAGAATAAATAAAATATTAAATGATGTTCTGCAAAATAAACTATCTACTAACTAATATTTCCAAAAATTTAAAATCGGTGATTTAAAAATACTGAATTTAATCGTTCGAGGTAATGAATTGTCGATGAAATGAAAATACAGGAAACGTTGACTTTGAACTGATATTCCATTAAAAGTTGGTTTGTCGATATTTCAAGGGTAAACCTGAGGAAGGACATAGGATACTTTCCATCCCGGAGAATCGGACAGTTACCAAGGGAATGGCGATAATCCACATCTACGTGGATAGAGTCACGGTTAATAATCCATAAATTTATAATCGATTTATATCAATTTCAAATTAAATTAAAGTTGCCGTTAGTCGAACAAATATTGGTGGAAAACGTGATGACTAATGGATGAGCTATCTAATTGAAACCTTCAGAATACAGATGTTCGTCTTTGACATTTTATTTAAAACCGCTTTGTTTACGTTATTATAAAATCGGGGTGACATAAGTTGTATGTCCTGCAGACTAGTGTCGTCGGAGCAGAGTCCTAGCGATGTGGCGTCCCGCGCGGCGGGCGCGGCGCTGGCGCGGGCGTGCTGCGGGCGGCTGGCGGCGGCGCTGGGCCGCGCGCGCGCGCCGCCGCCGCCGCTGCTGGGCCGCCTGCTGGCCCCCCGCGCCGCGGCGCTGCTGCTCGAGAACAACGACCCGCATCTCGCAGGTACAGTCCACGTCAAACATATGTTTACACTTTAGTACCTTGTCACTTTAACCGCTATCACAATTTCATATGGCAGTTAAAACATGACATTCAATAGACAAGGTACTAAAGTGTAAACATATTTATGACGTCGATGTACAACAATTTTAATTCCGGTTCATGATCGTTATTCGAGAATTCTTTCAGCCATCTTTTTGACGAGCCCTGTTCACGTTTATTTATAGCAATATCAGATTTAAGGTACATGACTTAAGGCCGCTGCATACGTAACGTGATCATGACGTGGACGGGACGGGGACGGGACGTGGTTGCATACATTTTTGGTTTTCCCGTCCCGTACGTGCAATCGTTACGTATGCACATTCCGATACATTTTCTATGAAACGATATTGTCGTCTCGTCCCGTCCCCGTCCCGTCCGTGTAAAATCACGTTACGTATGCAGCGCCCTTTAATCATCTTGAACCCCGTAGAGTTGCAACGAAGCTTCCTGGATTTGATCCACGTGGTGGCGTCCCAGAGTATCTCGGCGAGCGAGCTGGCGCTGTTACTGCGGTTAGCGGCGCGGCGCGTGGCGCTGCCGGCGCTGCTGCCGGCGCTGCTCCGGCTGGCGCGAGCCGCCGCGCCCGCGCCGCTCGTCGTGCTCGCCTTCCCCGCGCGCCCCGACACAGGTATCTAAGGGCAGAGAGGGAACACTCGCACAAACATTTGAACATCAACAAGTGTGCATGCATGTAATAATTAAAACCCTCTATGCACTATCCATCCGTGCACGATGCACGGCGCAAAACGATAGGGCATAGGCTTGCTGGACGTAAAAAAAAGATACGGCCGTTTATGCCACAAAAAACGTATATTTGGACTCTCTCAAGGGAATCAAAATTTATAGGGTATTTTCCATTGACCTAGAACTATGAAATTTGGCAAGTGATACCGTCTTATACTACAAGTATAGGAAAAAAATCTGAAAACTATACATTTTTAATTAAATCACAAAAAAACAGGGTCTTTATGTAAGGAACGGCGGTCAAATTTTTGAATTGAGTTAACCGTGTCATCTTAAATACGGAACCCTCGGTGCGCAAGTCCGACTCGCACTTGACCGGTTCTTTTATAGTAGGATTGCTAACCCTCTAGATCTGGCAATGCGTTTTTTTGACTTTATTATAAAGGTAAACAAACCTACTTGCACAGATCCCAATCCACATTTTATTGTACTTTGCACAATTGCGCAAATGTACGTTAAATAAAATAGTAACGAACGAGTTTTGTGGATGAAAAACCCTGCAACGTTGTGCAATAATGGATCACGTTTGTTCGAAGATCAAACTCCGGATCCCGCGGATGGGTTTGAAGACTTATCAACGGGGTATAGCGCGCAGGCCGAGGCAGCGGCGCGTACGCTCCGGGAGGCGCATCAAAAAGCCGGTCAGTTCATAATCAGCTCGGGAGTACAGTACAACATGTCTTAAAATAAAAGACCTCCGGACTCGGGTAAAATCAGTATGACTCAAAACTCGAGCTCAAGAGTGAGAGAGCAAGTATGAAAGCACAGTACTGTACAAAATTGCATCTTATTTGTTTAAAATAAATTGGCAAATTGTATGCTTTGAACTCAGTTGTACATTTTTTTATTTATTAAACTACCTGTTTCACCTGATACAAGTAGTAAATGTCGAAAAGGCTAATGTTGGCTGGTTCAAGACATAATTGATATTAATATATCTACTTCCACGGGCACTACGTAAAAAAGCCAAACTGTGGAAGCTTCTTAAACTGCAATTACGAAATAACTGTGGCTTTTCTTTTAACTTGTTTTTAAATAATATTAAATATAAAATGACACCCATTATTTTTGTATGAGAATATTTAAGATTGAGTAAATTCATGACAATAACCTACAACATTTTGTTTACTTCCCTCTCAATCGAATGAAAAGTAGAGCGTTTAACTCGGGTGAAAGTATCAATTGCACCCTCGAACTACATATAGGCGCACTCGCTACCGTAACCTAAATATCTCTGAATGCAATTGATCACTTACATCTCTTGATTACCACTCTACTATTGAACCATGTTGACGCTGATTACATCCGCGTAGGGTTGAAGTCGGCGTGGGCGCGGCACGCGGCGCGCTGCGGCGCGGAGGGCGCGGGCTGGGCGCCGTGGCTGCAGGGCTTCGCGCTCACCGCCTGGCTGCGCCGGCACACGCCGCACGGTCAGTCGCTGGATCATTGCACTTCATAGGGTAGCATGGCCTTTGAAATATGCAATGCCCCCAAAATGGAGTTCAAAACTTTGACTAAAAGATGCTTTATGTAGAGATAACATTATGTACAAAGGTTCATCCCCCTACCCCCTAGAGGGCTAGAGGGCTAGACCTTCAAATTAACCCCTTGTATTGTTTTTTTTCTTCTCCAAATCCATATATCTGACGGATTTCATATTTTACACAAATATTGTAATGACCTAAAAAAAGAGATTTAAAATAAGTAACACCGTGTATGACGATTTAATTAGGTGGCACAAACACCATTTTGTTTATCAATCTAACCTACGCAATCATCAAGTTTCGTTTGTTTATCAGAAGAACATACATACATACATAATCTCACGCATTCGTTCCCAGAGGGGTAGGCAGAGCTACAGAATTACAAACATCTCTAAAAACTTGTTGATAATTCTATAACCACAATTTGCACAATTAGGCTAAGATGTTTACCAGCGTATTAGTGACAGGTTGCAAGCCCATCGCCTAACAGTACTACAAGCCTTTATTCCCTTAGTCGTCTCTTACGACATCCACGGGAAGACATGGAGTGGCACTATTGTAACTCGGCAACCACACGAGGCCAATAATAATTCAAGTTATCATTTGCATTTAAAGATCCGTCGTCCGAGTGGAAAAGCGGATCTGAGGCAAGCTTGGAGGAGTCGATGGAGGGCGCAGCGGGGGGCGCGGCGGACGCTCTGCACGTGCTGAGCATCGGACACGACTCGCTGCTGCTCGAGCTGTGGCTTCACGCAGACACCGGTAGGTGATGGTTCAGTCAGTGGCTGCTGGTCTAATCAATGAAAAACCTTCTAAAATGCTCAACAACACTATATTATGTTAGACATACGAGTAAATATTCAGCAATTCACCCGACTGCCCAAGAAAGAGGATAATATTTTTCCGGTGTGTGTAATGTATGTATGAAACTAAAGTTAATAAAATAGGTTCTTACTATTACTCTAGCAGTCGGGTTTTTAAAACTTAATTTTTTTTCTCTTGTCTTGGGTGACACGCGTCACACGCGATCCAAAATTTAAATGTGTATACCAAATTATGTCCCTATACGAAAGACGTAGCAGTTTGGTTGCCAAGCTTTTGTAGTGATAATCATAACTTGATAGCGTCTATATTCCAGGCTCGTTTACACTTCGGTTGTCGCGGCCGGAGCTTTCTTGCTACAAAGTTCTAAGTGAAACGCGCGTGGACGCCGCGCTGCCGCCCGCCCACTGGGGCTGCCTCGCACTCAACGTTAAAGAGGTCGTGCACAAGAGACGGATACACATACAGGTGGGTTGGTTCTTCACATTTGCAGGCTTGTTCACGCTTTGGCTGTCCCGGCTGGGGCTGTCATGCTACAAGGTTCTGAACAAGACATAATTATTCTCTCCAATTGGTCATCGCTATTTTGTGTCTCAAGGAAGATATTAATTTATAATTGCAGTTCATGATTGTGATTAATAATACCGTTTTTATTTCATAGGTGACTCTTTACATCGATGGGTGCGAGTGCGAAACAGTCTCCTTACCCCTACAAGGTAATATATTTACGTTTTATTTAATTTCTCCACTCTTCTTCTATCGTTTCCATAAAGTTAATTCATAATCTAAATGAGTAAATTTCCATGAATCAGCATTGTTGCCTGGCATATGGTTTTACGGATTAAAAAAGAGAGTTATTAATGTGTAAGATAGGCGTTACTTCACTGGAGGGAATAATCTGATCGTTTATTAGTTCGTTTAGTTTAGTTAAGTTTATTTATTCATCAATGTAATGTTACAATATAAATTGCATTGCATGTCAAAAAAACGAAATTACATTGATATCGTCAACATTAATACAAAATAATAAAAGAATAATACAAAAATAACACTTAAATAATCAAAGACAACATTAATAAACGAGTAATTCCATAGTATATTGTATCTAGGCTTAGCCCGGATTTGTGTAAATCCGCTCTGATGGCAATGGAGGTCTGAAATCAGCTTGGGCAGCTGGGCCTGAGGGTTATTATCATAGGATGCCTCGCCTTTGTTTGTACATATTTTTGTATTAATTGAATTGTCCTTTTGTACAATAAAGTATTGTAGTCTTTAGATTTTAGTGTTGAGAATGCGAATGTCTATGGGTAAGAGATCCCACATACCATCGTGTGGTGACCTGTGCGCTCTATGCCTCCTCCATGGCATAAAAAAAAACACTTTAACTTTGCATAATCGTCTTCATTCTAGATTGAATGTACCGCCCTCGGATATATGTATTTTCGCTTCCTCGTGACGTATTCTACATAACTGGGAGCTTGTACTGCTTTTTCAGGAATATTAGTCCGCAAAGTGACTCCGACGCATCTACTGCTGGGCTCGGTGGGGTGCGCGGGCGCGGGCGGCGGGTTCCACGTGGCGGGCTGCTGCGTGTACCGCGCGCCCGTGCTCGGCGCCTGCGCCGCGCTGCACGTCGCCGCGCACCACCCGCACCCGCACCCGCATCTCGCCACTCAGGTAAAGGCTCCGTTTTATTGCGCGATAGCCCGCTTGCTTTTCGTGATACATTGCTCAAATATTTTGAAACTACCGGTCAATAGATTGCTACTGAGCTTTAAGGGAATCAACACGCGGTGGCGAGAAAGGCTAAAGCCTAGGTGGGCCAATTGTTTTTTTTTTTGTAATGAAGAAGGCACACATGCTACGGTATGAAATGGCTCTGAGACGCATAGGCATTTACAGTCTCAATACTGCAATTTATAAATACTTTCCAACCTTGAGGACCAAGATGGAATGACTCTTTGCGAGTCATTACACGGGTTATCTGGTTGTGAAAGTAGTGAAAGTTCATCTCTCACCCTTTATGTCATGTCAACCTTTATGTCACGTAGGGAGATAAGGAAGTATCGCTAAACCGTATTTCTTGCGGAGTAACAGTAAATGGGACTTTGCGTTTATTTTTTTACCTTAATTTAGTTACCTACTCCTGTTATAAAAAAGCCTTCTTTATTTTTTCCGATATTTTTTTTTTTTTCATGTTCCAAGCTTTTCCATGTTTGACATAAATCCGATTAGCTTAACTTAAATCTGCACTATCTAGAGATTATCTATGTATAATTGAATCCTTATAAGCAGTCTAGCTTCACAAATTGCATTATGCGAATAGTAATGACCAGAAATTCTTAAGTAAATGATAATGAATGACCGCACAAATCAAAGAAAACTCATAAGTATATGAATGAATGAATGAATAAATATTTACTTCGCTGAATGTATCTTGCCTAGTCCCACTAGATACGAGTGTTATAAACTGTAACTGTAACTTATTTATTGTTTGCAGGTGGAAAACGAAATTCCGAATTACTCAAGACTTCTGACACCCAACGTGCTCGACTCTAACATCGACTGGGATCAGGTCAGGAAAATATGTAGTCATAACTTCCGTCTTCACAGACCCTGCATGCAATGTGTTACACCCGTAGTACAGTCAAGGGTACCAATATGTATACACCATATGTACAGTGACGAAATTTAATTTGGTACCCACCTTAGGTCCAAAGTCAATCTGACATTCTACAACAATAAGGTTGAGTTTCCTAAAAGTTAGTCACCACACGGGATTGTTGAGCCACTTGCCACTGTTCGTAATTTAGCCATGTAATGCAAATCGGGCGAACTCGTGTGACATCGTGGTGAACGACCGGTAACGAATGATGACGTTATAACAATTGACAACATTTCAAAAAAAGAAGTATTTTAGTTTTTTCGCGTTTATAATAGCTGTTTAAAAATAAGACTACCCGTGTTTCTCGTTTTTTTTTTATTTAACTTAATTCGCCGTTAATAATTTATTAAAGAAATAGTCATTAAAAAGACCGTATATACAAAGTTAGGAATACTGATGTCGTGATCTTAGCATGATATAGAATAAAAAAAATGTGTCTTTAAACAGAAACAGAACTGACTGTCATGTCATGTCACTTGTCAACAATAACAACTGTAACAACATAAATTCGTCGACTTTGGGCAGATTGCGGCTATCCGCTTTTACAAAACCGTTAGTCACTTTCATTTTAAATAGCGTATATCAAAACAATAGTATTACGAGAATCGAAAGCGTGTCGTTAGAATCAAGTAATCCCTCAGCCAGATAAAAAATTTACATGACAGTTGTATATTTTTTTTCAATTTCTATGGTAATAAATGGACTTAGGGAACTTCATAAGTGTATTCCTAACATTCACAATCCAACTTTTTTTTACTGTTTTTCCTAAATATAAAAACGACTGCATACAAAAATCCAAAAATATTTTTACTGTAATCAGTAGTGTAAAATCTACAAACGGTATTTTAATTTACTACCTTAGCACATATGAATTGTTGTTGTCAATTGTCGCTAGGTTACTATTTCTAGACTGTAATTGGTTGGCTTTGGGTGTAATCAGCAGGCTTGGTCTTCGGGTTAGCCAACAGTTAAATGGCACTTCTCGCCTGTCAAACCCGATGACAAAGATGGAATACTTTCCTGCGACTTTCCTTGTCTGTTTGACAGGCGTGAAATGCCATTTCTGAGAGTCAGAACTACCAACTTGAAAGCAAGTGACTACCTGCAAGCAAAGTCAACCAATTGCAGGTCTACCAACCGTAACCTAGCGATAATTATGATTGGCCGTTTCGACATCGGAAAAACTCGGAGCCGCCGCTTTCATCCGAACGCTGTTTACGGGTCTTTAATCATTGTTTTAACGTAATGGTGGTTGATGGTTACTATGGTTACGTTTAAACAACAGCCACTATTGGTTCAAACTGAACTTAATCATTATTGGCCGTTACAAAAGGGTTGCTATGGTTACGTTTCAACAACGAAAAACGGCGGCATTCATGTAACACAACCAAGTTTAGATGATAAGCTGTTGTGACTGTACAAATGACTTAACATCTCCAATGACATTGATGACTTCAAGCATACTTTTCTTGAAATGGGTCCCAAATTAAAGCTCGTGACTGTACACAGACCTTATTATTATGCCAATTAAGGGAGCGCATTTTTTCACATAACTTTTTAAGTAATATTATCGGAAGTCTGAATTTTTTTCTCGTACCATTTTACATCATAATGATCAATTTTCATATTCTTCATTTTTTTTAATACTAACGATCGGAACTCATAATCATGAATTCATAACGCCAATATTCATGGAACCGTACACTTTTCAGATTTTCTTAAATATCTTACGTGTAGATAAAATTAGGTTAGGTTAAGTTAGATTTATAATAATCCTCAAAAAGTAACAGTTTCTTAAAAAAATGCATTATGAGTTGCGATAGTTATGACTTAAAAAAGTATGAACAAAGAAGTAAAAGCAAGATTTTTCGAAGAAATGATGAGCATAGACACAAATCGTAAAAATATTTGTATAAAAAATCTAAAGACCAATTTTATATGAGCCAATATGGACCCCAATTAATGTCTGCAACTTTATACGAATTATTATTTTACCTTTGACTACATCAATACTCGACTCAAAATTATTGTTTAGAAATTGTCTTTAAACTGGACCCGGAACTTCTCATTAAATAAAATAATGACTATCAACAATATGTTGGTATAATTGTGAAATCGACTTGACGATGCAAAGCAAAACTCGTCTTTGAATTTAATACGGTATTTGACAAAAGTCAAACCAAGGGATTACTTTCTTGTGACGTCACAATCAATCTTAAAATAGCAAACATAAATGAAAGATTGATATTTTCCTAGTATTTTCGTAATATTTATCTGTTGTTGATGAAAAACAATTTATTTTCACTGTTGTCAAATACCCTATAGTACAGGTACATTCACTAAAGTTGGCACGAATGGAATGAACAAAAGTATTGTCACCTATCACTGTGTGAGTGCCGTCCTTTGAACCGATGTTCGAATTTCAAACCGAAACCTGTTATTATTTTACACACTTGTATACTTTCGTTCACTCATTCAATCCATTCGTGCCAACTCTCGTGAATCGACCTGTATCGACCGAACGAACTTAGATCTAAGAGTCAACTGAGATGATCTGATTTTCATGAATTTGGTGGAAGTATAGACCGGTCAAGGGGTTACGGAGTTAAGGGGGCAAATCATGAGGTCCCTGTTTGGGACGAACTACTAGATTAGTCATTTCAATATATTTTTGTATTTGTCCAGGTGTACGACATGTCGGGCGCTGCGATGCGTGAACTCAACGAGAATCTGTTGCTGTCGTTTAGCGCGCATGCGCCTACCGTAGTCAACCTGTATCATCAGACCACCGCGTTACCTACAGGTACAGTCAACATCATAAATAAGTGATCATTTATGTACCTTGTCACTTTAACGTCGTGTTTGAAATGTCATACAAAATTGTGAAACGATTGAAAGCGACAAGGTACATAAATGATCACTTATTTATGCTGTTGACTGTACACAGGTGTTCGATTTCATTTTTAGACACTGACATATCGCAGCAATAGTAGGCAGATCAGATTTAGAGCTTGTTATTTCCCGAAAAAAAATTGGCCAATCTCCGTAATCGAGTAAAGAGGCAAACCGGAAAGTCTCTAGTTCTGTTTGCCCTAAGACTTTAAACGAGCTCAGCTTATTACGAAAACTGGCTGAAAACCAACGTTGCATCACAGCACTGCAAAAACACTATTTTTTCACAGCACAGAATGATCCGAGCGTCCGGGTTAAATGTCATTTAAAATGAACCTTTTGCCATGACTCAAAAATTAGCAAAAAACCTAAAACCTTAAAAACAAAACAATATGAGTCATATTATCTGTTAATTAGAAACATTCAATAAGATTCAATATAATTCTTGACTTGATCCTAAGTCGGTAGTATGTCACCATGCTCAATTTTCTGATATCAAATAAAGATTTAGTAATTTGTCAAAACGGTATCTCTTTCTCTCTTTATTTAAGAGCCATGCTCTTATCGGTGGAGTAATCGCCAACGGCTCCGGTCCTCCGTTAACTGCTTGACTTTCTGATATATTTTAACAAAAGCGGCTGGCTAGCAGGTCATGTCCGTATTATAGTCGGGTTGTGTCCCATGACGACGCCTCCCTCGAACTGAGCGCACGGCCAGTGTTCCCAGGGCGCGGGCCGGCGGCGCGCGCGGCGGGCGCGCGCGTGCCCGAGCCGCTGGCGTGCGTGTGGGCGGCGCGCTGGCAGGCGCACGAGCACCGCGGCATCGCGCCGGCGCTCTACATGCTCGGCGGGCCTGCTGTGCTGCTATACATGTTCGCCAGGGTAATGTCAGACTGTCTTTTTAACTACATATATTGACTTTTATGACTGTTTTAGACTGCTCAATAAGGAGAGCAATGGTGTCAGGTGTACACAATACATTTATGTAACCACGTCCGTTTCTTTGTGACCTTTAGTAAACTTAACGGCCTGACTAATTTTGGAATTCGAGATAACGTTGGATTGATAATCAAATCCTGATACTTTAGAGGCTGCTAAAATCACTTTTTACTGAATTTTATCTTTCAACTCCTGTGTTCTGATGTTGCAGAGGTAAACATTCGTAATTATTATACCCAAATCAAATGAGGGAGTCTATTACATTCATGCGACACCGTCCCGGGTCGTGACAGACGTGAGCGACGATAAGGCATTAGGTGGAAGCAAGGGCGGGTTGTATAGAAGAAAACAAATGCCCGCTACATACTGGCACTTCTAACGTCTCGCCTCTGCTAACATCTGTCAACTAGCGTTCCAACTTTCGACTCACTCGTTTGATTGACGTTGATATCAATTCCATTTGACGGCGTCAGGTGGTAGAGATGGAAGCGAGCGCCTCGGAGCAGGCGATGGCGCTGGGCGTGGTGCTGCGCGTGTGCCGCGCGGACAACCGGCTGCGCAGCGCGCTGCACGGGCCCGCCGGCCTGGAGCTGCTGCTGCCCGTGCTCAGCGCGCCGCGCTGCCGGCTCACGCACCACATGCTGCAGGTGTGCTGCGGATACCGCTGGACGTGCCCGTATTCCAGCATACTAGATGCTAGTATATTCCAATATCATGAAATCTGTTGGGTGTTTAGGAAAGCTGTCAAGTTAGAGCTCAAAAAGCCCATTATTGCCACTAAGGCTCTAAATTGGTTTAATTGTCAATAATATAGTGCCAAACTTGGCTGTCTTTTAGACACCACTACTTTTGGAAGCTCATGAGAACTTTGTGTTTTTGTTTTTTACGTGATTCCATATTCGATCCTGTTTACGTACACATACAAATACACAGCTTTTTGACGAATGTGCATATCTGTTATTTCAATTTGTAGTCTTTAGTAATAATTTCGTACTGTTGGTGAAGCAGATGCTTAGCAGCAGTAGCAGGATCGTGGGAGCTGAGATTTGTGTTCAGTAGCAATGATATATAATAACTTAACTAACTTATAGGGATAAGTTCGCCTTTGTACATCCCTGTTATATTTTTGTCTATTTTATAATTGTTATTTCTTTTGTTTGTACAATAAAGTGTTTACATACATACATACATACATATATTTACAGGCATATCTTCAGTAGTAGGTGATGATGATAATGATTGGTTGTTGATTTGCAGGTGATTTTAGAGGAAGCGTGCACGAGCGAGGTGCTGGGCGCGGGCGCGGCCGGGCTGGCGGTGGGCGGCGCCGACGCCGTCGTGCGCGAGCCCGCGCTGCTGGCGCTGCTGGTGCAGGCCAGCCGGCACCTCGACGCCGAGGAGGTCAGTGGCTCAGTGCTCAGTCTAAAGAGAGGAGGAATTTCATGCTATTAGGAAGTGGTAGAAACTGTCACACGGTCGCTTCGATCCAATAAAATAATAAAAACTGGAGATTTTTATGTTTGAGACATATCCTTGAACATTCCTAAAAGCATTTTAGTGATTTTCTCGAATGGTCCGTGCTATCTCCCTCAGGAGTTGGAGTGGGAGGTGGAGTCTCCTGGAGGCGCGCGCGAGTCGATGCGCGGCTCGCTCTGGGCGCTGACGCTATGCTGCCTGCAGGCGCTGGTGGAGGAGGCGCCGGGCCGCCGCTGGCGCACTTTTAACCAGCAGCAGCTGCATCGGCATGACTTCCTCCGGCTGCTGCTGGCGGCTTGCAAGGTGCGAATGGGAATAATCTACCCCTATCTGGAGTAGACTCCGCGCATGATTCTTACTGTTTCACGTGTGGAATTTGTAACGGGGGTCTAGTTATACTGGAGATTAAAACCACCGTCTACAAAAATGATTATAATTTAATGCTAACTTTACGAAGAAGGTTAGTAACTATTGTAAGCTTATTCTAAATAGGTAATAATGAGGGGTCGTGGGTATCAAGAGTTAGCCGTCTCTGTAGTCCGGCAAGTAGGTAGTTAAGGTGAAGACTGTGACCGCCTGAACAGGGTGGACACCTTCGTCTTCCTAATATTCTAGACCGTGGTGGAACCCTGAAATGCCAATGCGATTGTTGGCATTAGTATTTAAATTAATAGTTCCCGTGTTGCTAATTAATCAACTTCTAACATCTTAGAGGTACGTATTTATAATGATTATGGGATATTAAAATTAACAACTCACCCTAGAGGGGTATCCAGCACTACACACAGATAGATAGTAGGTACACAAGTACTTTATAATAATCACCGGTTGAAAAGTGAGTATTAGAAACTTTGGCGTTTATAATAACACTACCTTTCCCCCGCGACTCCGTCCGCGTAGAAGTCGTTTATCGCTGCTCCCTTGGGAACTGTCCAATTTTCCGGGATAAAAACTATCCTATGTCCTTTTCCAGGACATAACCAATACGTGTGCCAAGTTTCATCTCGATCCGTTCAGTGGTTGAAGCGTGAAAGACGGACAAACATACACATTTATAATATTAGTATAGATTAATAACAGCCGAGCCGACCGAGGGTTAGAAAGAAGTGTCCGCCGGGCGCTCGTCGCTTGCGCGCTGACCGGTATTTTTAGAGGTCGCTAGGGCGCGCCTACGAAACCTTCGCGAGCATCTATTATATTTGTGGTTCCGTATTATATACTATAATATAAGTAGTAATTCATATCGATATAATACGGTAAGTTGAGGTAATGTTATTCTTCATAACGTTACAAAGTCTATAATGATGTCATGATAAATGTAACATATCGCTGACAGCTAACAGATTTCTGTAGCGATACTGTACGAATTGTGAAGTGTTCAGTAAGTAATTTTATACTCGCTTAGTGATAGTTATTGATCCCTAACTCAATATCATTTGCTTTAATAGGAACTTTAAATCGTTCTCCAAGATTATTTGCTTTCTGTTATCGCTTTATGAACGTAAAAGCAACATTTCTTAGCAGTTTCAAAAAGTTTCTTATAATATAGCCGGTTCCTAAAGGGTCAGTTTGTTACAGGAGCGTTTCCTGAATTCTGAGGATGGGTCGGGCTCCGTCGGCGGTGACTGCGCGGGCGCTTGCCTGGTGCGGGTAGTACGCGGGCTCATCGGGGTTCCGCCGCTGCCCTGCCACCTTGCGCTGCTTTGCGATTTCTTACTGCTCATGCACCAGGTACGCACAAAACAATAACTAAATCGGACATTGTTTTATCTTGTACAACTCGCCCTTTCACGCCCCTCCCTATTCCACTCCTTTGTTTTTTTTAGTAATTGGTTACCATAACTGTTAGCGTATCCGATTCATTCGGACCCCTGTGCTTTAATTGAATATGACGATTAAAATCCTACACTGCTTTCTATTCATGGGTCCAGCAGTTCGGTTTTCATTCATAGTTATTGTGGTAGTAAGGAATTTGATGCCGCTATCAAGTGTCATTTTTGTTGGTGGGTCTGTAGTGTATTAATAATTGTTCGTTCTTATATAAATGAAAATAGTTATTTATGGGTATTCTGTAACATAGTATTTCAAAATAAGCAGCATACTTAAACTTCTACCAGTACCTCTTCAATCGTGAAGGTTGGCCGTCAGCTTCTTGTACTCGTCCCTATCCTTAATGTATGTTGTGACCACATCGAGCAGAATTTACACTTTTTGTATTGTTAGTTTTAGTGTAAGTTCTTGATATTTGTTTTGTATGGCATTCAGTTAAATAAGTCTTTTGTGTGTATGCGTTGACAAGAACAACAAGTATACTTAACGATGATGTTTGCATCAGGCCAGCGACACGTTCGTTACGCACTCTCGCGCCAACTTCTACTTCCTGCTGTCTCCGGAGCCACAGGACGCCAGCGAGTTTAGCGCTGCGCTGCGACGCGCGCGCGCGCCCGAGCGTGACGGCTCCCCGGCGCACGATGAACCCGAGGCCTCCAAGCTGATGAAGGGGCTCATCAACATGCAGATCAAGGAGGGCAGGTGGGTGTTCACAGCCTTCAGTACACTAGCTTGTTCAGCATCTAAACGTGGTGGCGTGTCGAGAGGGCTACAAGCCAATGAAGGAGCTCAGTAACTTGCAGACAAGGACGGTAGGTTGATGATCACTCCATAAGAATAAGGAAGAGTTTATACAAGTTAAACTTGCTCTCCTGACGTAAACAATAACACAATCGCAACAAATAGTTCTAATATACAAAAGTCTAGTCGGGACTTGGGTCTCGTCGCGCACTCTCACGGTTTGCCTAGCCACTTTCATTGCGTACTGCTAGGTGTTTGCTAGGCAGACCCTAAAAACACTGGACCTAAGTAAAGTTAAAGGCGCTGAAGCGTTTTGTTCTTTCCTCATGACACCAACAAGTGACACTAGTTTCTTTTACAAACGGTGGTTCTCATGCGTGTTACGAGTAATGAAATGAACTATCTTCCTGACACTGTAATTCCGAGATTTTTTAACTGGAATATAATTACATCGAAAGGGTGTTGGAGCCTACTGGGTAACCATCCCGACCAATTACCAATTATTCTTTTATTTTATTTCTTGATATTTATTACTTTTCAGAAAACATAACGTTTCTTCGACTTCAGAAAATTCTGATTTGGCTATTGGTAAGTTCTATTAAACGAGAGATAATTCGTTTCATTTTGATTTAGTAACATTAACCTTACGAACGTTTGTAGAAATTAGCGGCGGTCCAGTCGATAGTGGGGGTACTGGTGAGAGTGGGGGAACTGCGGAGAGAGGCGGCGCTGGCGAGAGTGGAATTGTGGGGGAAACAGAGGCAACGGGGGGTGAAGTAATCGGCGCGGGGGAGGAAGGCACTGATGACGCGCTAACAGGATACATCGTCGTAGACGTGGACGAAGTCGAGCACACCACAGTAGAAATGTATTCCAGCGGGATCTACCAGGAGGTGACTCTTTCCATATGAACTTAATTGAAGTTTTCAATTGATTTTTATTCAGTAGGATTAATGGCTTTTAAGTTACACATGTTGAGACCTTTTTATGTCTTAATCTCTTGAGTTTTGAAAGATTTTTCTGTTTTCATATTACTTGATTTAATCATAACAATACTTGGGTGATGCGATCTTTAAACCGCCATATGTCATGCCATTTATACCTTAAATCAGAAACGAGTGCGCGCGGGCGCGGCGCCGGGATGGACGGCGTGCGAAGGTCTGCTGCTGTTGCTGAGAGACGCCATCTTGCTGCTTTCTGAACATGACTTGCAACAAGTATGTTGTTAACAAAAGCTTTAATGAATAAAAAGAGGGTCATATCTTGGAAGTGATCTTCAAACTCCTAAACTTTGGCATACACATACCAGACCAGCCAGACCAACTAGATGACTATATCTAAGAGCTATCTAAGATTTCATGAGGTCGAAAGTTTGTCACAGATTAAACGATGTAGTTAATGAAGACCTACCGAGTTTCACTCTGTAAATTGGCCAAAAACTTATATTCATAAATAATCTTGATTAAGACTCAAATAATCACTCTTGCAGCCTTAATAAATTCTAAGAGGATTTGAACGCGTATAAAAGTGGTGCCGCGACCAGGATTAGTTAGGCTTTAAGCTTTTTTTGTAATTAACCGATTAAATGACTTACATTTTTTGTTTAAATATTTGTTTATGGTTTGCGAAAAAACGTAATTTTCAATTAATGATTGCATGACACAATGGTATTTTCTTGTTCTGAAACGGCAAAACCGCTGGTGTGTTTGTCACAGGCGATGCAAGGTGCCATCCAGCCGGAGTCGCTGGTGGTGCTGGCGAACCACCGCGACGCTGGCGTGCGCGCTGCCGTGGTGCGCGCTGTGGCAGCCTTGCAGCGCCGCGCAGTGCCCGACTTGGCGCCGCCCGCGCGCGCGCCTTCGCAGCGTTATCTTTACCGGCACCTTGCCAACCAGGTTAGCCCTATTTCACCTTCCATGACTTACTTATAGTGTTTTTAATCGATTCGATAGGTAACATCTCTAGAAGGTTTTTTTTAATTCAACCACCGATGGCTGATTTCCAATCAAGGTACAATATCCAAGTCTAGTTTTCATGCATTAAGATGGGTCTGATGACAGTCTTGTAGCTACCAAAACATACATTTAATATAACTTGTAACTTGGCATTATGGGGTAAGTTTTAAAGTTTAGTATGTTTTCTGCAGATAGCGCTTTATCCGGGATCGTGGGAGTTGACAGCGGCGTGCGCTTCGCTGCTTACCAAGTGCGACGTGCCGCTTGAAGACCAGCTCGAAGTAAACTATTTTTTTTTGTTTAGAAATAAATATCAATTTAAAAAAATTAAATGTACAAATTGATACTGACGTATCTATTATGATTAAGAGTAGCTTAGTGAGAGTCATAACCTTTTTCATTAAAAGGCTTGTAACTTCTCAAAAAATAATACACGATGGGAACATGACAGCGGTGCCATTTGAAACACTGCGTATCTCTCACTCGCTTTAGAATTGTATACGTTTGTCCTTTATTACACGCCGCGATACTTTTATTCTTACAAATCAAATGTAAGGTGTAGTTCTGAGCAAGATGGCAAAGGTGGTTTAAGTACTAGGTCGTGCTACGCCGCTCCGCGTCCCCTTTACTTCTTGTTCATTTGCGGCGTTAATGTGTCGGTTTGGGAGGGTTGTATGCGAAAATCATACGATATTTGTACTAGGACGACATCTGGCTCGACGTGTCTGCCGACATGCTGCACTGCAGCCCGCCGCTGCTGGCGACGCTGCCGACCTGCCTGCAAGAGCCACCGCTCGCGCACAACGTGTCCCTGTTGGTGCGTCGCATCGTTGACAAGGTGCGGTGCCTCGGTGTTGGATCGGATACAGTTCACTGAGGATTTATACCAGGACGATATAGTTATACATTATTACAATGTATAAAGAAACAATTTTTGTGCTTATTTCCTTCTGGGGAACACCTCTATAAATAATAATATTAATGTAAAAGTTTTTTAGAATAATTTTCCCTCTATCGAGCACAAACAAACAGATTGGTACGAGTATGAAATGTGGCACACAGGTAGTCCATGTATTTGATTAGGATACTTTTAATTCCGGAAAATTTAAAATAAACGAGTTCTACGGGGATAAAGTCGCAGTTTGTTTATTATAAGTAGATCATGAATAATGTTATTTCAGGCATCGTTAAAGCTGATATCTGAGATCGCTGTACCGGAGGTGGTGGTGCGGTGTATCCGCGACCTGGGCGCGCGTGGCGAGTTCGACGGGCGCGCGCTGTTGCTAGCCGACATGGGGCTCATCCTCGCCCGCATCGCCGACAAGGCGCTGATGTCGCATCATAACATGCAGGTATATGTTTAACAAATAGTACAACTTGGCAAAATAAAGGTTGGGGTAAATAACGGCGTGTGTTCTGAGTGGAATTTGGCAACATTACGCAATTTTAACACAACTGCTGCCGATAGTAGCGGCGATCCTTTTTTTTTAAGACCTTCGTATTAAGTACCAATTTCTAAGGGGGCGTAGAAAGATGGAAATGGGGCGTCTGATCCTTGGAATTTTCTAAAATAATATGATTGAACGCATAAATATAATAATTATTACCGTAAATATGTACGAGTTAAATATACAGTCAGATGCTTATAAGAGTTTGATAGCAATGGTCAGGCGTTAGCTATTGAAGAAATGGTCGTAATGGTTGGACAGATAATCTCGGACATGCACCACATGCTGACGTACGTGGAGCTGACGGTGGAGGGGGGCGCGGCGCGGGCGGCGCGCGCGGCGCAGGCGGAGCTATTCGCGGCGCAGCTCGACCGGCTCGAGCAGGCCTGCCTGCGCCAGCGGCCCGCCAGCTACTTCACCACAGGTACCTGACCTGCTCCTTCTTTTTCTGCCTAAACTCTCATACCACTCGAAATCTTATTTACGTCTTTTTAGTAAAATCGAAAGATCGTTTATTCCGTGTTTATATCTCTAGTGCTTTCATCAGCGGTGTCCCTGGGCTCTGAAGGCATATCGCAAACGGAACTCGAAGCGCGCCATCTAGCGACGGTGACGCAAGCCATCAGTTTTCTTCAAGCGCGCTCACCTGCGTTGCCCGTGCACGAGGCCGAGCTTGTCGACAGACTGTTTGCCACGATCATCGCAGGTAATTAGAGGTTAAGGGGCAAAGTTGGCGACGAGGAAGTTGAGATACTAAATATACAGAATTAAAAATCTACAAATTGTAGAACCGCGGAAGAATTAGATTTACCAGAAAAACCGAAACTGATATCATCAAAAATTACAAGCTTTTTATTACCTTGCAATGTTGTGATGTTAGTTAGTTTGTTTAGGTCAAATCTTAAAAGGCAGTTTTGAACCAGATCCCGTTACTGGAATCGGCTTTGGGCCACGTATGTAAACCCGATGATACGATATTAAGAGCTGATCTGATGATAGAGTTGGAAGATGGCGACGGGGTCTCCGCTACACTCATCGTGTTGGCACTCGTTCGTTTTGTCTTAACAAGCAGATGAGGACTATGCAATTCTTTTTTTTTTACAGAAACTTATTTCATACAATGCTGCCCTTTTTTGTCGTAGTTAGAATTTTGTATTTCGATGAGTCTGTATTCTGCTATTTCTATTTTATATTCGTTCGTTTGTCCGCATCCCCTTGAAGGAAACAAACTAAAAGAAAAAGGGCGCTGACGGACGGTAGTGGAATGCTGAATAGATCGTATACCCATATTTTTGTCATGGTGGTGGAGTCTATAATCTGTTGACCGTCGTAATCTTGTTTTATGGTTAACCAATACAATTGTTTGTAATATTACTATAGTGGATCCGGCCAAACGAAAACCTAGGCTATCGTTTACTGTTAGCTCTTGCATATCAATGTAATACAAATGTTGTAGTTTGATATAGTGATATTTCCAGCGGTGAGCGAGGGCGCAGGCGCGCGGCGGCAGTGGTGGGCGGTGTCGTCGGGCGACGGCTGGGCGCGCGCGCTGCGCGAGCTGTTCTGGTGGGCGGGCGCGCCGGCGCCGGGCGCGCGCGCGCTGCAGCCGCGAGTGCTGCGCGCGCTGCACGCCGCGCCGGCCGCCGCCGCGCTGCTAGCGCCGCCGCCTCCCGCGAGAAAGGTCGCGTTACATTTTCACTATCAATGTTCCTTAAATTTGTTTAACAAAAAGTTCCACTCGCGTTTGTTTTGGCCATTCAAAATTAATTTTTAATCGTGACCGACCCGCGCAATAAATTCGCCGGTGTTGAAAGTGATTTAACGAATGTGTTTTGCGTTTTCCAGCTGGCGGTATATTTGCTGCTGATGCTGCGTCACGTGCACGCGCTAGCGGAGAGCGGCAGCGGCGGTGTCGAGCTGGCTATCACGGACTGGGCTCGCGGCTGGGCCGTCGCGCTGCAGGAGGGCCTGGCCGAGCGGCTGGGCGCGCTGCCCGACGAGGCCGCCGCGCTGCTGCGCGCCGACGAGGAGCGCTGGACCCGCGCCGCTAGCGCCGCCCGCCTGCGCGCCGCTATTGGCAAGTGAGTCGCTCTGGGACCCGCCCGGGACCGGCATTCGGTGTGGTGAATCCTTATCCTAAAGACCTATAAGACAGACATCATTTCGACATAAGTCCAAATGGAAAATATTCGGAGTGATGTAGTAAACAGGGGTTTTTATTTAGGGCGGTGTTCGGGAAAGAGGTGGCGGCGACGCGGCTGACGGAGTCCGCGATGGCGGCGACGCGGCTGGTGGTGGACGCGCAGAACGGCGAGCGCAAGGCGTTCATGGAGCTGCTCCGGCGCGCCAACTCGGCCGCCGCCGCCGCCGCGCGCCGCTGGCAGCGCCTCGCCGACCACCTCACGCATGAACAAGGTAATGACACCACGAGAAGGTCTTATAACAGTTCGTCAGTAAGAAAACCTCTTCACAGAAATAATATATTATTGCCTAGGCCCAGAAAGTAGGGCCTTAGTGATAATTGCCTGACGAGTTGGTTGGTGGGCCGAGCCATAGCGAGGCCTGCTAATATAAGAGTCAGGTAGTGTTTCCGCCGAGGCATATATAATGCTTTTCTCAAACAATGCGAGGAAATTATACACACGTAAACTAGTATTAGTAAAAAGCTTTCAACAAATTCAGAAAGAAACTTTTTTGAAAAGTACGAGTACCAAGATACTTTCACTCTTGTTATTGCTCACCATCGTGCTGGTTCATATGAATGTGTGGTTCGGCAGCATTGTGGCACGAGCCAGAGTCGTACCCGGTGTCGTGGGAGCTGGACGGCGCGGAGGCGCCGGGCCGCGTGCGCGTGCGCCTGCGCCGCGCGCACCTCGCGCTGCGCCCGCGCTTCCTGCAGCCGCATCACCAGTACAAGACCGGTTAGTTACTTAACAATTGTACAAGTCACCCTGTATAAGGGTTATTTTTCCTAAAGAATTTGTGCTCTTGAAGATTTTTCAGATTAATCCTAATTTCCACCGCTGGAAAGTAAAAAGGAAGACTCACTTTTAACGACTTTAGGACTTTCTTTTATTTAATGATTTCACTTTACAATATTTTGGCTGGTAACCAAATATAAATCGTCCCTGAAGTCTCTGAGTAAATTGGCTATCACATACGGACATACGAACACACGGACAGACAGACGGACATGACAAAATTAAAAGAGGTTCGTTTTTGCCATTCGCCTTCGGAACCCTAAAAATGCTGACTTGCCAACGTACTAAGAGTTAAAAAGTTCGAAACGACATCGTGCGCTTTCCTCGTAACATAATTTTGAATAGTTTTTTGAATTATTTATTATAGGAAATTATAAATTAGTTTTGGTTTTGATATTAATGCATAGTGAGAGATTAGTTTCGGTTCTGTCAGAGCTAGCGGCGGCGGCGGGCTGCAGCACGGCGGCGCTGCGCGGCGTGTCGGGCGGCGCGGGCGGCGGGCTGCGCGGCGGGCTGGTGGCGCGCCTGCAGCTGCACGAGACCGTGGCGCACATGGCGCGCGTCACGCTCGTCACCGTCGCGCTCGAGCTGCCCGGCGAGCTGCTGCTCACCGACAGGTCTCGCATATACGGAATTTGCTTTTGTGTTTCAGGCTGGGCGCTGTCCGTTAAGCATTACAATAACCGATCAATTTTACGTATAGTATTTTGAATCCAGGAAAGCACGCCGACCATAAAAATTTACGTGGCACGGTTACGTCAATGTATAACAAAATTCAGTTGTACGACTTTGTGAATTGAACACACTACTTACATACTACCTTCACGCCTGTAATCCCAGAGTGGGGTAGACAGAGCTACAGAATTACCTAAAACTTTAATTCTGTAACCACATTTTGCACAATTAGGCTGAGGTTTATCAGTTTATTAGTGACAGGTCTCTAGCCCATCGCCTAACAGTACTACAAGCCTATATTCCCGTAGTCGCCTCTTACGACATCCACGGGAAGCCATGGAGTGGCACTGTTCTATAACCCGGCAACCGCACGGGTGAACCCACTATACTTTCGGATTATCACATTTTAATGTCCAATATTTATTTACGGACTCCCTCCATTTAATTTGATGATAATGACCCGCTTAACCAGCGTTAGGCTACATTTCTCGAATGTGGTGTTAGATGCATCCACTTCGTGCCGGACGCGCTGGGCGCGAGCGGCGACGGCGCGGAGGCGCTGAGCTGGGCGCTGGAGGACGTGCGGCACGTGGCCACGCGGCGCTGGTGCCTGCAGGAGCGCGCCGCCGAGCTGTTCCTGGCCGAGGGCCGCGCGCACCTGCTGGCCTTCGCCGGCCAGCCCGAGCGCGCCGCCTTCCTCACCGCCACCGCCAAGCATCTGCCCGCCCGGTCAGTAAACCGGTGCTCACTAACGAGCTGCAACTCTAACGGTTGCACGTATCATTGACAACATTTAAAAAGAACCATTTTTGTTTTTTCGCTTTTATAACAATGATATTTTATAATAAGATACGCCATCTGCGCGCAAAAGCGTTCCTCGAAAAGGAAGGTAATTGCCTTACTATCGTTCAGTCGCGCCGTAGCCGCTGACACGCACGCGTCAAAAACAGTAAAGTTTTATTACCGAAATGCAACAAATATAAGTCATAAAAAATCTTATGTTTTTCGCGGCTGCCGAAATTATACTGTAACTATAAAAGGAAGAAATGATGTCTGTATTTCATTCGTAAGTACCGTAAATATTTTTTACATTTTGTTTTACATCGCCATACTTTGTTTAATTTGCACCGGTGGCATCACTGTCACCTGTGAAACATGAGATACACAATTAGATATCGCATGAGTGCGATAAAGACGGGCAGCTATATGGCAGCCATGAGCGAGCACGCCGCGTCATTCGGGTACGCAATTTGAAACAACTATTTATCTCTTTCTAACAATGGCGTTCGCTATGAATTGCCGTCTTTGTCTGTAGAAATATGGCAACGTAGGAACTGTCAGTAATTGGACCGGTTTTCGAATGCGTTTAGTATGAGCATAACGTATATAAATATAAAATGTCATTAGTTTATAATAGCTGGTTAAAAATTAGACTACCCGTGTTTCTCGGTTTTTCTTTATTTAACTTAAATTCGTCGTTAATAATTTATTAAAAAAATAGACATTAAAAAGACCGTATATACAAAGTTAGGAATAATGATGTCGTGATCTTAGCATGATATAAAATAAAATAAAGTAACTTTAAACAGAAACAGAACTGACTGTCATGTCATGTCACTTGTCAACAATAACAACTGTAACAACATAAATTCGTCGACTTTGGGCAGATTGCGGCTATCCGCTTTTACACATCCGTTAGTCAGTTTCATTTTAAATAGCGTATATCAAAACAATAGTATTACGAGAATCGAAAGCGTGTCATTAGAATCAAGTAATCCGTCAGACAGATAAAAAATGGACATGACAGTTGTACATTTTTTTCAATTCATATTGTAATAAATGGACTAAGGGCGTGTATATAATAAGTGTATTCCTAACAATCAAACTTTTTTTACTGTTTTTCCTAAATATAAAAAAAAACTACTGCATAAAAAAATCTAACAATATTTTTACTGTAATTAGCAGTGTAAAATCTACAAACGGTATTTTAATTTACTACCTTACCACATATGAATTGTTGTCAATTGTGATGTGTCCGCGGCTCGCGAGCCTGTTCTTCACAAAAAGCTCGTTACTGTGACTGTTACGGTTACCGGCGTTATCACGCGTGCAACCAGGCCTGGGCTTGGCCGACGGGGATTGGAACCTCTCGCATGTGATTAAAAACATTTATTAAACAGACGAGTAGGCAAGACCTACACCCGTAGCCAAGTCACATCTTGATAACGTTAAAGAGTGCCTAATTGAAGAAGTTGTAGGTATTCGATCGTTTTCGGCTGTCGTGGGTTGTGATATCCATGACTATGTGATTCCATACATGTTGCTGTTGATGATGTGATGATGCAATGATGTATTGAAGGACACATTGCGACCCGTAACACCAGAGGAACAACTTTTTCTTTCTACAGGGCCAGGTTGATACATTTAGGGCATTCTTACCTACCTACCGAGCAAAAACTTTACTATACTAACAATGCAATCTTTATGCCTAACTTACTTAATACTTGTGTTATCAGGATGGAACCCGAAACCCTGTCAGAAGCCATGAACCAATGGCGCAACGGTACCATCACCAACTGGGAGTACCTGATGAAACTGAACGGCCTTGCGGGGCGCACGTACAACGACCTGATGCAGTACCCAGTGCTGCCCTTTGTGATCGCCGACTACAGCTCCCGCATCTTGGACTTGAATGACCCAGCCGCTTTCAGAGACCTAAGCAAGCCCATGGCGATACAGAACAAGAGCCGGGAGCGACATTATATCAACACTTATAACGTAAGTGTTACTTTATGGTCCCTGAACTGCTAACGATGGTTCCCCAAATACAGTGTGTCCCTGGATAAAGTGCACAAACGAATAGGGATGAAACTAGATGCATAACAAAAACAAAAAGCGACTTTTTTTTTAAGATTTAAAAAGAAAACGTTGATTGCTGTGTGTGAAAAAAGTGATATAAAAATAAAATCTTGACACCTATTTTTTTGTCAGTGAAATTGCATATAGTATATTCCTATTCGTTTGTGCACTTTATCGAGGGACGCACTGTATAAGTAGTTCTCTTTTTGTAGGACATCATTTTTTTAACAGCTATTTTGTAACTTTATATTGTTTATTTTTAAGTGGGTTTAGTTTAAAACTTTTAGGTAAGTTTGAACCAGTTCTTGATATCGGAATCGGTAAAAAAATTAGAATATGTATGTAAATCAAATAACCATCCATTGCAACAATTATGATGTGTTAGAGTCAGAGCTCACCTGATGATGAGGTCGGGATGTGGCCACAGGATCTCTGCTATAATTAACTTAAACCTACGAAATTTAGATTCGTTAGATTGGTCTCGGTAAGCAGGTTATGGCTGAACAAAAAGTAACATACCGGAAAAAAAACTATAAGAAATTAAATTTCTGTGACGTTCATCGAACATGACTTATATGTTTTCCGATATAGTGTTTTCAATTCACCAACAAGCACCACTCCATTTTTAATTTTACGTTGCATAATTGCGAAGATATACATAAAATCAATTAGTGTGTCTTTGTGAATTGAAAGCATTCGTTTTGTAACGCTTACTGACCGTCAGGACCTGAAAGCGGCGCGGCGGGAGGGTTGCGGCGCCCTGGCGTCGCGCGAGCCGCACCACTACGCGTCGCTCTACTCGAACCCGGGCTGCGTACTGCACTACCTCGTGCGCTTACCGCCCTTCACGCAACTACTGCTGCACTACCAAGGTTTGTCCACGAATAACACATTTACATTGTCGGCTGATTGTATCTTGTTGGAGACTTTGTATAGGATAAGGACAATACCATCATTCAATAGAAATATTGCAGTCTGCGGGTGCTCTAATTGTCTGTGTGCTTGGAGTGTCGTCGTGCAATAATTATTGAAAAGGGTCCACGCCAATGGATAGAATAATCCTGTATAACGGCACGCTGGCCATGTAATGTTGAGATTAAAAACACTACATTCGTTGTTAGATGTCTGGTTTATTGTGTGTCCAAACAAGTACGATACAGTGCAATAGCTCTCAAAACTCTTTCGGGATCGTGTAAAGTTAGTTAGACGAGTATAACTAGTGTAAGAGTGTATGAGAGCAAGGGAAAGAGAAGTACAAACACAAAACCAGTATTGAACTAAGGTAACCTAGGTAAGAGCTGAGATTGATTAATATCTGATCCGTTTGTCTATATAGATAACAACTTCGACATGCCGGATCGCACGTTCCACTCGCTGGCGACGACGTGGAGGCTCATCACCAACGATTCGCCTACCGACGTCAAAGAGCTCATCCCAGAGCTGTTTTATCTGCCCGAACTCTTCCACAATGACGAGGGTGAGTAGTTGCGACTTGTGATGGAACGGGTCTTGAAACAAGATTTCACGGCAATTCTTAACCGGCCACTTTCGCTGTTTTTCTATAGTTCGTATGCAAGAACAAGACGCCTATAGTAGCCGACAATTCAATGCAGTTAAATTGTTGCTTGTTTATCAGAGCTTTATGAAGTTGTCAGTCGCCCCTAGCGAGCCGTTGATATCTTCAACTCTACGCAGGCTCTGAGATATCTACAGCGTACTGGCTCAGCGATAAACGCGATCATAATAGGGCCCTGATTGTCATGCAGGTCTAAACCTTGGCGTGCGGCAGTGCGGCGCGGCCGTGGACGACGTAGAGCTCCCGCCGTGGGCGGCCGATGCGCGGCTGTTCACGCTCATCCACCGACAGGCGCTAGAGGCGCCGCTAGTCACCGAGCGCCTGCCGCACTGGCTCGACCTCGTGTTCGGCTACAAACAGACCGGGCAGGCCGCCATCGACGCCGTTAACGTGTTCCCGCACTGCGTGAGTCACACTACTGTAGCCAAACGCGCAGCTGTTCACGCTCATGCACCATTCCCATACTCCCAAAAATTGAGAAGATGGCTTGTGCTGCACTCTGTTGTGCTCGCCCGTGGCCTACGTAGCCATTTTTGCTGTATACATCTCACATTGAATGCATGTACCAAAACAATGATATTTAAATCCCACTAAATACGTAAATGTGAAAAAATTAGCCAGCTTCGCCGATAATACAATTGAAGTCTCAATATTGCATACCTGCAAGAATTTACAAAGTTCTGCGCGTGTTAGATAGCTTCTGAATTTGTTACTGAGTAGCTCGCAATGGTTCATGTAAACACACGAGTACACGAAAACTGCGTGCTCAGTGTGTCTAGATAACGATAAACATGGAGGTCGTGAGTGTGTAGCTGTTGAGTTTGTGTGTAGACATACTACGGGTTCGACCCGGAGCGGCTGGAGGACGAGGTGGACCGCACGGCGGCGGCGGCCATGGTGCGCACGTACGGGCAGGCGCCGCGCCAGCTGCTGCGCGCGCCGCACCCGCACCGCGCGCCCGACCTGGCCAACAAGCCTGACGCGCAGGTCTCATGACACTCCTACACCTACACAGCCGGCTAAGCCAAATAACACCATCTCAGATAAGGCTTCTGTTGCAATCTCAACCTCATTACTAACAGGATAGGATTTAATCTACTTTGGCAATTGAATATGAAATACTGTTTTTTGTCTGAGGAGGTCAGATTAAAAGTTTTATAACATTTTAGGCCAAAGTACTTCATTCCGTTTTTTACTGCACCACCGTTTTTTTAGGCACCAATAATCATGTATTGTGGTTGTTGCTAATGAGCAGGTTAGTCTTCACATACCGGATAATTAAAGGGTAATGCGTGACCTGCTGGTAGGGGGCACGGAGGACGTTCTAATAAAGCTAAATTAGGCTTATAAAGGTACCCAACTGTCCGGCGTCGATTTGATTTATTTTGATATATATTAGAGAGTAGTCTAAAATAAGAGACACTTATTTTTCTCAACCTGTTGGGAGAAATCGTATTCCGAAGTACTGAAAATTGACTAAACCCTCTAACTTCTGTAGGAAGTTTTGTTCAAGCTTTGCTTGTTAATTGCCGGGTTGATTATATGTGTGCAGGATTCGGTGGCTTTCAGGGTGTCCAATTGAGTGAAGTCGATTCTTTCGTTTTACAAAGCGTTTATTGAAGTAAAAATTAAATATATAAAAAATCAATGGCGCTCTCGTAGCGGTTAAGTTGCGTGTGTTTTAAGCTTAGTCATGTAGAGGGGGTGGGGGAGCTTTGGCGCTGTATCCGGTAGGTGTCGCCACTAGGCGTGAACATGGCCCCGGCCTTGGAAGCACCGACTTCCAACAGAACTGAAAGCTTCATCCTTCGTTGTTTGCCAGCTGCAGTAGCGGGCAGATTTTTGAGAAGGCGCGTCGAACTGTACCCGTCGCTGTACGGATATCAGCAACACGGGAGATGCCGTCGTTGCCTGGGAACAATCGTGAAACGCGTCCTAGCCGCCATTTAAGAGGTGGTAGGTTGTCTTCCTTTATTAGAACCAAGCTGTCCTGTGTAATTTCACCGTGATTTGTCTTCCACTTGGTCCTTAATTGTAGCTCTGAGATATATTCTTTGGACCACCGCTGCCAAAAGTGTTGACGAAGTTGCTCGATCCTGGCGTATCGCGCGAGGCGGGTCGGCTGCACAGCTGTCAGGTCTTCACTCGCAGGGCTGGTCAATGGTCGGCCGATCAGGAAGTGGGCAGGTGTAAGTGGAGATAAATCGTTAGGGTCTGAGGACATAGGTGACATGGGACGAGAGTTTAGGACGGCTTCGATTTGTGTTAGAACCGTGCTAAACTCTTCGTACGTTAACCTAGCGGTGCCTACCACTCGTTTCAAATGGTATTTACATGACCGTACCCCACTCTCCCATAGGCCTCCAAAATGCGGAGAATACGGCGGAATGAAAGTAAATTTAATGCCGTCATTGGTGGCAAAATCAACTATTTCCCCCGTTCTGCTATTTAAAAACGTAGGGAGATCCTTATCTGCACCTATGAAATTCTTCGCGTTGTCTGAGAAAATAACCTGAGGTTTACCCCTTCTGCTAATGAAACGCTTAAGTGCTAAAAGATAATCATCAGTGGTGAGACTCGTTACCAATTCTAAGTGAATAGCTCGTGTAATCATACAGACAAACAGACAAACATACGACTTAATTAGTTGCGCGCCCCTACCCTTTCGATTAAGTATGAGCATTGGCCCGGCGTAATCAACGCCTGTACGAACAAATGGGAACCCGGGGTCTAAACGTTCCGACGGCAAGTTTCCCATGATAGGCTGTAAAACTTTACCTTTAAATCTAGTGCAAGTCACACATTGTTGCACTATTTTCCTCGCCAAGTTCCTGGCACCTAATGGCCACCAACACTCGCGCATGGTGGACAGGAGAAGCTGTGGGCTGGCGTGCAGAAGCCGCTTATGCTCGTGCTCGAATAACAACACTGTGAATCTGTTTTTACTGCACAATAGTATTGGATGTTTTTTGCTATAATCGAAACTAGATGAATTACATAGCCGTCCACCTACGCGAATAACACGTACTTTATCTTCCGAATCTAGAAATACGTTAAGACTGGCTATGCGACTCGATTGTTTGCTGTTCGATTTCTTAACTAAATTATCGTAAATATCCGGGAATGATTGAATTTGAGCAAATCTAACTAGCATACGTCGTGATGCACTGAGCTCGTCCGCCGATAAGGAACCGGTTTCTCGGAGGTGTTTACGCTCTGAACGAATCCGTGCGTTATGTATAAAGCGGAGTACATGCGAGCCGACGCGAATTAGTTTAATATATGACGAATATCTATTGAAATCAAATAAGTCGTCGCAGGGAGTAGAAACTAAACTAGTTATTTGAGTTCGTACCTCTGGTAAATTGTCTAAAATGATGTTTTGTAATGAACTAGTTTTGATTAAATCCAAATTATTATCTTGTAAGTAAACAGGTCCGTTCCACCAAAGATCGTTTTTTATTAAGTCATCTAATCCTAGTCCTCTCGACAATAAGTCGGCTGGGTTGTCTTTACTTCTCACGTGTAGCCATATCGAGTCACCTGTTAGTTCGTTTATTTCGGATACTCGATTCTGTACAAACGGCTTTAATAGATGCGGAGACATACGTATCCAACCCATTACTATTGTCGAGTCGGTCCAGAAATAAACACTAGTGAAAACGAGCCTTAACGAATCTACAATCTTTTTGTACAATCGAGCGCCTATGAGAGCACCACACAATTCCATACGAGGAATGGTAACTGCCTTTAAAGGCGCAACTTTACTTTTACCACATAGTAATTTGACAGTGACCTTTGACCCTTCCTCGTATGAACGTACGTATGCACACGCCCCATAAGCCTGTATTGACGCGTCTGTGAATATGTGAAGCTCTGTGTGCTGAGTCTGGTCACTCCTGACATGCCGAGGAATCCGTAAGTCGCCTAAACAGTTGAGAGTTTGAACAAAGTTATTCCAAGTCAAAGCAATGTCACGAGGTACAGGAGTGTCCCAGTCGATTTTACTCAACCATAGTCTCTGAAGTAATATTTTTGAAATGATTACAGCCGGTGAAAGTAAGCCTAAAGGGTCGTATATCTGAGAAATTGTAGATAGCATCGCCCGTTTATTTAATTTAGACAAGTCAATCTGGTGGTCGATTTTAGTCGTAAAGTACAGTTGATCGCTAACGTTATTCCAACCCAACCCGAGAGTCTTGTTTTGCGTGTGCTCGCCGATAAAATGTTCCTTAGTCTTGTCAGGCGTTACGTCACAGTTAAAGGTCCACTTTCGTAACGGAAAACATCCTGACAGCAGAATATCATAAGTTTTTTAGCAGATGTCAAGTAGGTATTGGATATCGTCATGACCTGTAATTAAATCATCGACGAATATGTCTTGATTGATGACGCGTGCGATGACGTCATCGTTACATTCTGACGCCAACTGGCGTATACTTCGCATACTTAAGTAAGGCGCAGATGCCGTACCATACGTGACAGTATTGAGCTGATACACGTCTAAGGGGTCAGTAGGATTCTCGCGCCAGAGTATCAGCTGTAAGAATCTCTGGTCCGGCTGAATCAGAACCTGCCTAAACATTTTTTCTACATCAGCGCATGCTACGAACTTATATTGCCTAAAACGTATTAAAATGGAAAAAATGTCATTCTGGAGTGCTGGTCCCGGCAGCTGTATGTCGTTTAACGATTTATTCGAGGTGGTGGCAGCACTCGCGTCGTAAACTACTCGTAACTTCGTTGTACTGCTGCCCTCACGATACACCCCGTGGTGAGGAAGGAAATAATAAGGTTTCCTATATTCGTTTATACGGGTCATGTGACCCATGCGCGCGTACTCACGCATGAAGTCACCATACATACGTTTATAGTCTGGTAAACGTTCAAGTTTACGTTCTAGTGACAAAAATCGATTTTTCGCTAACGTATAAGAATCACCGAGTGCTTCAGCCGATTCCCTTAGCGGTATACGGACAGAGAATCTACCATCGTTATCGCGTTGAGTCGTCTTAATAAATAGCTCCTCACACTGGCGCTCGTCAGCGGTGAGAACACTACCTACGTGCGGAATGTCTTCTAACTCCCAGAACCTTCGGAGTTGAAGGTCAACACTCTGAGTAAAATTGCACTGGACTTGGTTGTTAATGCGCAAGTTCCGAGTGCATACAGGACCTGATAATAGCCAACCAAATTTCGAATTTTGTAGGTATGGTCCATTTGATAATCGAATCCTATTGTCGTCTAAAAGTTCCCAAAACTTATCCGCGCCTATTAATAAATCGATTTTAGAAGGCACGTTGAAGTTAGGGTCAGCTAACTGAATATTTTCTGGTATATGTATAAAATCGAAATCTATCTTAGTCGAGGGCAAACTGGTTGTTATGCGCTGCAAGACAAAACATTTAATCGACGCAATATAATCACTAGTTCTCGACCGTATTGAAATAGCGCATGAGTGATTGGACTGTGTTATAGACTGCCCTACACCCGATATTCGAATAGTGGACTGTATATTTTCCGTATTTAGACGTTTACGTAGGTCTTCCGTAATAAAACAGTGTTCACTGCCATTGTCGAGAAGTGCCCGCGCTGTATGGAATTGATTATCAGCTCCAGCGACTTCTATCAATGCCGTAGATAAAAGAACCTGCCGAGGAATGAACTGCGGTCCTTCTGGAACGCAGGCGCCGCGCTCAGCTGTTTGCGAATAATCATAATCAGCTGACGCGCAATGCGTGGATGTGTTGGCTGGCGAGCCGCTACTGTGTGCAGGCGCATTCGATGGGCGTACGCACACACTCTCACCGCGGCTACTGTCCGTATGAAGTAAACTATTATGTTTTTGTTGACACTGTTTGCACGGACCGAATAGGCATTCATTTATAGAATGACCCTCGCGTAAACAGTTGTGACACAAGTTTTTATCTCGTATGAAGTTAAACCGATCTTGTACTGTCATATTTAAAAACTTGACACACATGTAAAGTGCGTGATTTTCGTTGCATACGACACAAGTGCGAATCCGTTTATTATAAGGTGGTTTAGACTTAGTAGCACCGGCGACATTGGCGGAAACACAACTAACTACATGGGTAGAACTTTTACTCGATGCGAGATAAGGTTTGCTGCTCGGCGCCGCAGATGGTGTTTTAGTGTGATTCGCGCTTATCATTTCAAGCATATCGGCACGGTTTCTTAAAAATGCAATGAGATCGTCTAAAGTGAGCTTTTTGGATACATTATTTGGCGTACTAAAACCGACAGACCCTTTGTAATGCTCCCACTCGCGCTCCGTGGATGCATCGAGTTTCGTAACGACTAAGTAAATGATTAAAGTGTCCCATGACTCGGTGGGCTCATCTAGCGTTTTTAAAGCTCGTAAATTGCTCAGAACGGTGTCTATCAGTTTTCGTATTTGCCACGGCGATTCTTGCTTTAACGGCGAAATATTAAAAAGTGATTTCAAGTGATTGTGCACTAAAAGCCTAGGATTGTGAAAACGGTTCTCGAGTAACTCCCATGCGTGAATGTAATTAGCAGCCGTGAACTCTAATGCACTAATTACTTGCAATGCACTACCGCTGAGTGAGGATCGCAGGTAATGGAATTTTTGAATTGCATTAAGATCTAAATGTTTGTGAATCATTGTAACGTATGAATTCTTAAACTCGAGCCAACGGTCATACGACCCATCGAAACCGGGCAGTTTAATGTCAGGTAATTTCATGTTTGACCGTGTTTTATCTGAACCTGTATGATTACAACTCGTTGGGCTAGCGCCGCACTCGGTCTCAACACTCTCGATTAAACAGTTAGCAGTAGCCATAGTACCAAAATATAACAACTCTATTGCTTCAACGTATTCGTCATGAAGCTGCATTTCAGACTCATCACTACGTAACTCGATATCATTTTCTAGTTCGTTAAACTTTTTAAACGTATCGGAAGCTGCCTGCATTCTAAACTTTAATTCAGAGACTTGGAATTTAGAAAGAGTAGCCTCTTGAAAGGAGTCAACGGATTTTTTAAATTGTGTCAACCGTCCTTTCAAATGACCTCTTTGTTTGCGAAGTTCTAACAGTTGATCTTCTTTCGAAATTTTCTTAGCAGAAACGGAAGGAACAGCCCCTTTTGCACTAAGATCTGTACTCATTTTGGAAACCCAAAGGTAAAGTCAAGGTACTTACGTGAGAAACAGGCAGTGCGGTGGGTAGCTAGAGCCGCCGCTCGAGGTTAACGTAACGAGATCGCACTGAAATGCACAAATAGCACGGTTTTACACACAACTCGATTAGGAATGGAGTAGACAGGATTGCAAGCCTGACCGTTCACTGCTGCAGACGCTGGCTAGGTGCTGGTGTCTTCTTCGTAAGGGAATTCGTCTTCCTGACGAGATGACTTCTCCAATCTTCGTATATCCGAGGTCGCAGGACCAATTATGTGCAGGATTCGGTGGCTTTCAGGGTGTCCAATTGAGTGAAGTCGATTCTTTCGTTTTACAAAGCGTTTATTGAAGTAAAAATTAAATATATAAAAAATCAATGGCGCTCTCGTAGCGGTTAAGTTGCGTGTGTTTTAAGCTTAGTCATGTAGAGGGGGTGGGGGAGCTTTGGCGCTGTATCCGGTAGGTGTCGCCACTAGGCGTGAACAATATGTATGTTTGAAAACACAAGACTTACTTGATTCGGGTCATGAATTCGTGAAGTACACATCTGGCCCTGAGTGCCCTTAATGAATGTGGGTGCGAGGTAACAGAGAGTTTGTCCGCAGCCGCCGGTGTGGGCGGGCGTGGAGGGCGCGCGCTGGGGCCGCTACTGCGGCTCGCCCGCGCTGGAGCCGGCGCGCGTGGCGCTGCGCCGCGCGCTGCCCGCCGCGCGCCTGGCCGCGCTGCCCGACCGCGCGCACGCCGCCGCCGCCGCGCCGCCGCACAACGCGCTCTTCGCGCTGCCGACCACGGGTCAGTACTGAGGCTAGCCGAGTGCTGTCCGCAGCCGCCGGTGTTGCCGGGGCCGCTACTGCGGCTCGCCCGCGCTGGAGCCGGCGCGCGTGGCGCTGCGCCGCGCGCTGCCCGCCGCGCGCCTGGCCGCGCTGCCCGACCGCGCGCACGCCGCCGCCGCCGCGCCGCCGCACAACGCGCTCTTCGCGCTGCCGACCACGGGTCAGTACTGAGGCTAGCCGAGTGCTGTCCGCAGCCGCCGGTGTTGCCGGGGCCGCTACTGCGGCTCGCCCGCGCTGGAGCCGGCGCGCGTGGCGCTGCGCCGCGCGCTGCCCGCCGCGCGCCTGGCCGCGCTGCCCGACCGCGCGCACGCCGCCGCCGCCGCGCCGCCGCACAACGCGCTCTTCGCGCTGCCGACCACGGGTCAGTACTGAGGCTAGCCGAGTGCTGTCCGCAGCCGCCGGTGTTGCCGGGGCCGCTACTGCGGCTCGCCCGCGCTGGAGCCGGCGCGCGTGGCGCTGCGCCGCGCGCTGCCCGCCGCGCGCCTGGCCGCGCTGCCCGACCGCGCGCACGCCGCCGCCGCCGCGCCGCCGCACAACGCGCTCTTCGCGCTGCCGACCACGGGTCAGTACTGAGGCTAGCCGAGTGCTGTCCGCAGCCGCCGGTGTTGCCGGGGCCGCTACTGCGGCTCGCCCGCGCTGGAGCCGGCGCGCGTGGCGCTGCGCCGCGCGCTGCCCGCCGCGCGCCTGGCCGCGCTGCCCGACCGCGCGCACGCCGCCGCCGCCGCGCCGCCGCACAACGCGCTCTTCGCGCTGCCGACCACGGGTCAGTACTGAGGCTAGCCGAGTGCTGTCCGCAGCCGCCGGTGTTGCCGGGGCCGCTACTGCGGCTCGCCCGCGCTGGAGCCGGCGCGCGTGGCGCTGCGCCGCGCGCTGCCCGCCGCGCGCCTGGCCGCGCTGCCCGACCGCGCGCACGCCGCCGCCGCCGCGCCGCCGCACAACGCGCTCTTCGCGCTGCCGACCACGGGTCAGTACTGAGGCTAGCCGAGTGCTGTCCGCAGCCGCCGGTGTTGCCGGGGCCGCTACTGCGGCTCGCCCGCGCTGGAGCCGGCGCGCGTGGCGCTGCGCCGCGCGCCACTATTCTGCCACGCCTTCATTAAAATCAAAAGGAATGGCTTTACGTACTTCCGCGTGAAAATCGTGAGATTTTGCGTAAGTCTTGATTGCAGCGTTACTTAATTGTTATTTAATGTAAAACCGCATTATTTATTTTTAAAGAATCTTGCCAACACACATAAGTTTTTAACGAGGTTTCCAAGATTCAACCAGAAACATGCGAATCAGGTGACTGTTTTAGCATGTTTTTGATTTGAAAAATAAAAGCATGCAAGTTCTCTGTATAATCATGTTTTCACGTTCAACAGTAGAAACATAATTACGTTTAATATTTCCATATTATGATTGTTATTTAACCCATGTTGTTTTTCTTTTAACGTTGTTTTCTGTTAAGTGTGTGACTTTCCGTCTCTTCACCAAGCGGTTCCAAAGGAAGAGCTGTGCTGGCTTTACCACTAGCGAATGCTGAGTCGGGACATTTGATGCGTTTAGATTTCTTGTTAACTGTTGCAAGTGGCGCAGTCGCAAAAAAATAACGCCTTATATTGAGCTGAACGCTATCATTCTTTGTGTCCCAACACGACTTACGTTTAGATTTTAGAAATTATTATATAAAACAATGACATAAAAAAATCAAGGTATTGTCCAGATTATACATAATTAAGTAAGCTTTAAAGGGGTAGTGAAAATGCAAATATTACAATTACAAAATAACTCAAAACCATGAGTTAAAAAAATGGTACGACTCTTTACAATAATGACGCCACGTTGCTTACTTCGAGTGCCCTGGCTAAGGACTGTGTGTAAGAGTGAGAAGGATGCCTTGCATACCACCCGCACACCTCTCTTCATTCGTCTGTGAACTATCGAGAAGCTACAGCATCGCGCCGCATAGTTAAAAAAGTAATTGTGTCCAGCCTCTCCATCGTATCACGAATAGCGTCATTTGTGTTTTGCGAAATAACTTCGTAAGTACGTATTAAAATTATTATAAATGTATTTCATTTTGCAGAAAAATTTGGTACTATTTGCTTAAGTTTTAGGTTAGTGTCAGTTAGCAAGAATTTGAGCTAGTTTCGACATGTTTTTTACTAATAGTCATTGGTGTTGACATCATTGTGGTAATCAACTATGGTTTTCATAATGACGCTCTTCGACAATAATGACTTTTTCGTGTTCAATAATGATTTTTAAAGACAATAATGATTTTTTAACACCCAAAAATCAAAAGAAGGGTACTCTATTGAGATTATAACCACTACTTTGTGAAATTTGTCATGAGGGCGCTCTTTTTTACTTACGAATATTGCAATTTATTTTGAATAAAACAAAGTGAAAAATAAAAAAAAATGTGCAACAATTATGTACAATTTATGATACTATACTATATATATCTATATCTACATATTTCTTTTTTTTTTCTTTTGAGTTAGTTTAGTAACACAGGAGAATATATGATCTTTTTTATTTCTTTATGCTACTGAAAACCAAAAAAAGGAAAAATGTAAAAATAACCAGGTGTATATATTTGACTGTGTTTGATTAAAATTACTTTTTTAATTTGATACTAAACTAACTCAAAAGAAAAAAAAGACAATATATATATATATATATATATATATGATTTTTTTTTTAAAGGGTATACGTTGGCAACACCGATTTTCTCCCTCTCTGGTCTATCGCATAATGGCGGACGACTGCGTTTTTTGTAATTTATTTTTCTTTTGAGTTAGTTTAGTAACACAAGAGAGTTACTAGATAACCTAAGCCTAAGATATACAAAATATTATGAGATCAACCTGCGTTTGAGATATATATATATATTTATATATATATACATATATATTTATATATATATATATATATATACATATATATATGTACCTATATACCACGTGTCCCAAAACTCAACGATAAGCCGGCACCAGAGGATGGAGCTGCTTATGATTAGTCGAGAAAAAATAAGGAAAAAAATATATCTTTTCCTTATTGGTATTGGTATTGGTAGTATCTTGACGTGTAAAAGTGCCCGAGCGGCCTACTTACTAAATAAATTTCTTTTATCTTTTTTATCTTTTTTATTTTTTCTCGACTAATCATAAGCAGCTCCATCCTCTGGTGCCGGCTTATCGTTGAGTTTTGGGACACGTTGTATATAATGTGCAACAATTATTTTCAATTTATAATATTATTACCTTTTACGGTGTTTCATACTTAAAAATGTTGGTATTATATTTCGATCTCATATATAAAAATACTTAATTAGTATTTATTTTGTTTCATTAAATAACTTTTCTGAGAACCTAATGTCAATGGTTAAACGAAGAACTTGAATATATGTGAACATGTACCTTTCCCCCGAACGAAGAGCTACGGTACTAAAAACATTACATTCGAAGGAGCACGGTTATATAATAACTTACCTAAAACTATAAAAGAGGCAGACTCATACGGTAATTTTAAAAGCAAACTTAAGACCTATGTCATCAATAATATCCCCATTATTTAACTTGAGTCAGAATCCGGCCCTCACTTCTTATCGCTAGATGTAATAACTGTGCGAGCGACGCACGCGTGTATTTTTTTTTGCTTAACAACATTCCACCCGTTATGCTTTTTGTTATTGGTGCAACAACTACCCACTTTTGTACTTGCTATACCCTATAATTAACTTTTACTTGTGAACCTTTTTTATTGTTTGTTACACATATAAGCGCTCACGGGCGTAATGTATAATTAAGGCATGTTAATAATTGTTTTCTCAATAAGTGAAATGTATATTCTTTGAGAAAAAATAAATAAATCTTTAACCACAATGTGACCTTTTAATTTCCTTATATTACTTTAAAACAATATAAACGAAATGAATAAAAAAGGCACAGGCAAAGGATAATAGAGGTGGATATCATGAAAAAATACTGAAAGTGCAAATGAAAACATTTATATAACATTTTTTTAGATTTTCTCATAAATTTCCATATCAACGTCATTATCCGAATCAAAGCATCATTATAATCTCAAATAAACGTCATTAACCGTGTATTGGCGTCATTATGGTCGACACACAAATACAAAAAAAAAATATTTCTCCGAAACTATGCTTCTGTGAGCCGTGCCTCATATAGGACGAGTTTTAGTATCGTCTAAACTAGAGAATAAGACCAATTGAGTTGCAATAGCACGACATTTTTTACAAAGACAACCGTTTCTAACAAAATTATAAATGCTCAATTATTCACCCATCAACGTCATTATCCGAATCAAAGCATCATTATAATCTCAAATAAACGTCATTAACCGTCTATTGGCGTCATTATGGTCGACACACAAATACAAAAAAAAAATATTTCTCCGAAACTATGCTTCTGTGAGCCGTGCCTCATATAGGACGAGTTTTAGTATCGTCTAAACTAGAGAATAAGACCAATTGAGTTGCAATAGCACGACATTTTTTACAAAGACAACCGTTTCTAACAAAATTATAAATGCTCAATTATTCACCCATCAACGTCATTATCCGAATCAAAGCATCATTATAATCTCAAATAAACGTCATTAACCGTCTATTGGCGTCATTATGGTCGACACACAAATACAAAAAAAAAATGATTTCTCCGAAACTATGCTTCTGTGAGCCGTGCCTCATATAGGACGAGTTTTAGTATCGTCTAAACTAGAGAATAAGACCAATTGAGTTGCAATAGCACGACATTTTTTACAAAGACAACCGTTTCTAACAAAATAATAAATGCTCAATTATTCACCCTTTTAGTGGTAGTGGTGGTTATTACAATATCAATGTGGTCTTGATTATTGATGTACGCACAGGCGAGACGAGCGGCGCGGTGGGCAGCGAGGCCAGTCTCGCGCTGCTCTCGTGGGGCCACTCCGACGGCGTGTTGCGTCTGAAGCGACGCCGCGACGCGCCGCTAGAGCCCGTGCTACGCGTCCCGCCGCTGGACCAGGTATAGTTGAAGATATTAAGGTGGCACCGATGAATGGAGCGGTTTATTTTTTGTTCTTTAATAGGCCGATAAAAGTATTAAAACCCGTTTTCCTTGCATTTTTCTTATAGTTTTTTTATGGTTTGGAGAATGCAAACCTAACAGCCCATCTCTCTAAAGATTGCAGATGCGTTGCTAACTTTCATGCCTATGTTTGTCATTTCACCTTTCAATGGCTGTCTTACTTCCATATCGAACATAACAATGCGAATACAGCTACTTGATTAAAAGTTGAACAGGTAAAATTGTAGTAGCGCATTAGACAGATTCCACAGTTTTTTGTTGTAACATGCCGATATTCATAGTATGGAACGTACTTTTACGGACAGTGACAGTTCGATGTCTACGGTAAGAAAATCCTGTGGCTTTTGATACGTTAATGGGCTTTTAAAATATCAGCAGTTTCACGACCATGTGTAGCTGACAACTACACTGCGATTTATTTTGTATAATGTGAGAATAAAACAGCAAAAGTGATCAGCCACAAATCGTCGTGAATTTTTTTATAAATTACCGGAAATCGTTATTGGGGCTGCTGCTAACCCACAATACTGGTGAGAGTACGTATGCGTCGTCGGAGATCGTTCTCACGGATTTTTGACGCTCAGATCACGGCAGTGGCATCGTCGTGCTCGTCGTGCTCGTGCCCGGTGGTGCTGGGACACCTGTCGGGGCGCGTGGTGGTGCTGCGGCCGCGGCGCGGCGGCGGGCCGGCGCTGCACGCGCGCGCCCTCTCGCTGCACGCGCACCGCGCCGCCGTCAGCGACGCGCACGCCTGCGTGCCCGCCGGCTTGCTCGTCACCGCCAGTCTCGACGGCATGATCGTGCTCTGGGACCTTAACAAGTGAGCGTGCTACCTAAATTATTTACGATTTACACTATAGTAGCGTTATGCTAACATCAAAGATGAGTTAACTTCGATCAGTTCGCTACGAGCCTCGTGGTTGCTTAGACCGACACTGAACCCGAGCAATTACGCCGCGCTATTTGCAACTTCGCCGGCGATTTCTACTGTTATAAAGTTATAACAAAAAAATATACTTAATCTTATATGCCCAATATAAGATTATAAATTTTGAAACCTAGAAATACTTGTGCGAGATATCAGAACACTGTTTTTGTCACGACTCGTGTCTTAATTTCGTTCTTAAATTCGTCATAAATCTCACTCACTCATTTTTGTTATAATTTTATAACGTTCGATAAAAGGAGCTGGAATCTAGTATACATATAGTATTCTGTTACAGGCTTACTTACATCCGCACTCTACCCAACCGCGACATGCTGCCTGTCACCCACGTGACTATAAGTGAGACGCTCTGCGACGTGGCGTCGGTTCACGACGTGACAGCGCCGGCGACGACGGTCACTACGTCGTCAGCGTCGACCCCGACGACACCCGACGACGACCATTCTTACGAAAAAGATGCAGAGAACTACAAGTCGCTGATACGCGTGCACACGGTGAACGCAAGATTCGTCGGTAAGTGGATACCTAGTTTTAGTGAATAAAGCACGCATTATAGTTTTGTGTATTTTTTTATGACGACATTCTCTTTCTCTCTCTCTCTCCCTACAATTGCTGCGTTGTGCACTTCCACGCTTACGTGAAATACTGATCACATACCACCGCTCTTAGTTGGTATTATATTTAGCTTGGAACTGACTTTAAACAATAATATATTGCAGAAATATCTGTTGTATTTTCATGCACGCTATACAGGTAGTGTGAAGGTAGCCGAGCGCGTGACGAGCGTGTGCTACTCGAACGTGCCCGAGGGCGTGAGCGTGAACGTGGTGGCGTGCGGCACCAGTGCGGGCGTCGTGCGGCTCTTCAGCGCCTGGGACCTGCGCCCGCTCGCGTCCATCCCGTGCGCTCACGCGCCGCCCCTGCCGCTTATAAGGTGCGTGCCACTCATGATTTATCTGTCTTTATAATAAGATTAATTTTTATGTAGACTATTTTAATGGGACAACTTCGAAAGGCACCAAAAATCTCTAATTTTCATCTGACCCCAAATATACTTTTTTTATAACTTTTCCCAAAATATGCCCGATACATATCAAGGTCTACTAAATCCAGTAGCATCATTAGTAATAGTTAGCAATTTACATATTCCACGCAACCCCGCTGAGCGGAGCTTCTAATCCAGAGCGGTTTACCCTTCGAGCATAAGAACAAAGTTTATAAATAAAACATATCTATTATTCTAATTTTCATATTTATTTCTTAGGTTGTAACAATTGATATCGATTTAGAATTATCGATTTCATTTCAATGACGTAAAGGCGGCAGATTCGTGTCGGCGTCTTTCTCTGTAGCATAACAAAGGGTATAACAAAATAATGTCTGTGCAGCCTGACGTACAGCCGTGACAACGAAGTCCTGTTCGGGTGCTACGCGGACGGCACGACGGTGGCTTGGTACAGCGGCCCGACGCGCCCCACCGTGACGCTGCTGCCGGCGCACGCGCTGTTCTGACGATCGCTGCGCGCGCGCTGCTGCCTCGCGCCCGGGTAACACGACGTACTCGACTACACTCGGTAACACCAGATCCCCGCCGCATCCCGAGTTAAAAATTTGAATAGACATGCTGGCAACGATATTAACTTCTGCACTAAGACGCTGTTAAGGAGAGCTTACTTTAATATTGCTAAGGATAAACAAGATTATAATAATGTGTAATGACATTTCTTTAAACCCGTATTGCATCTACGTGTGCGATGGGGCCGGGGTTTTGGCATGTCATGAATGGTGAGAGACACTTGCATCGCATATCCTTCCTTAGATTTAAAACCCGTCTAGCGTTTTAACTACTGAATCTCGATTTCTTTGTGCCAAATGTTAACATTTTTTATGATTGCTCATAAGTAAATTTATTATTAACCTCGATTGTTAATTAGCAGAGGATAATAGATTGGATTAGAAGAGATTAGACAGTAAATTAAAATCTATTTCTATTCAACACACCATTGCTATTGTGAGTGGGAAAAATTTATTTTTTATTATAATTTTATTAGTGTATATGTACTAATCTTATGTATTATTTTTGGTCAAAGACTATTACTAAGGAGTTTATATAATAGAACTGCTCTGCGGTTGTAAAAATATAGTTATAAGATATCACGGGCCAAAAGTCCGGACGCCCTCGCAAATTGCAAGGGGCGGCTTCATTTTGCCAATCTCCCCCCTAATCTTCCCTCTCAAAGACCCCCACAGCAAACCAAACTTTTAATCATCTGGTCTTCTGTGCTGTATTATATGGAGCTAAAAGCGAAAAAAATCGTGTTAAATATATTGTAAAACATGCAATTATATGTATAAATTATATTTTGTTGTTATGATAAGTTTGTAAGTTATGGTCTTCCGCTGTTAAGTTAGTTATGTATAATGTATGAATTACCATTATTTTTATTATCAAAGGCATCTATTTGTGAACTGGTCAAGTCATGTGCCAAGCAACGATGACTATTATTTTGCAATTGCATAAACGTATCGTGGTTAAGACTGATGGCTATATTATGAATATAACATTCCTGTTAAAATATGATATTGTAGGATTTGCTCAAAAAATATATCTTTAGTAAAAAGTATATTTATATTATATGAATGAAAGCAAAAATGTCTTTTAATATAAACCAAAACTGTTTTTATACATATAACTTCCCCGATGTATATACATCACTTTCCTACATTTTAACTCCAGCAATAAGTTAATTTTGGTAATACTTTTGTATATATTGTTTGTACCTGAGGTTTCCGCAGTATCCTTGTAGATCAAAGATAATTTAATGGCTAAGTAAATGATTTCATATTTAAAGTTTTTCTCATATGTTTAATACGGTCTAATAAGTAATAATAAATTGTGTTTTACATATATTTGTTCAATTATTTATTTTAATCCTACCAATTTGTTATGTTATTACACTAAGCAGTATTTTCGGAACAGTCATCGGATCGTGTTCGAGAATAGCTCTATGGAATAGCCTATAGACTGTATAGGCACCACAACCGCGTCGGCGACGTCTCAAAAAAATATTACTCTAAAATGCAGTTTTCCTGAACTAAAGGAAGAACCAGAGCTATAATCGGTTATTTATATGAAATAACCTTTGTTCACTAATCTTTACGTTATATACGGACGTTATATACCGTCCGCGGACGTTTTCGGCTGACAAAAACATCCAGCGCGCCAGATATCTATCGGACGTCCGAACGCTCAAGGTTACGTCCACGGCTTACGTCCGATAGTTTGCACAATTCAGTGTATATTCATTATCTAGATACCTATAAGTCGCGGCTGTCAGCCGCGTCCGATAATTTGTTTCTAGCTTTAGAACTGAAGGAAACCCATTTGTACTCTATATGGATGGAGGTATAAAAAAGGGATTTATAACGATATAAAACCGTCGTGTTAAAAAAAATTCGCTGATATGTATTTTATATGCATGGAACCCATTTTTGTTCTAAGGTAATTGTTTTAACCTTGGACGAAGGTGGGTGGTGAGACAACTTCCGTTTACATGAACTTACGGTTCAAAAGATACAATCAGTTAGTTTACGGATTAACGAACTGGCGGAGGACGACATATGCTAATGGAGTCCCTTGGGCAAAACTCTTTAACGCCCTTTTTCTTTCCCTTCTCCTTCTTCTTCTTCTTTCTACCCTTTTATCATGGTTTAAAGTCGATAATGTTATAGACGCGATTTGTTATTTTATCGCGTGCATTGTGAGTCTACCTTTATTTGCGCTTCTCAAATGCGTTTCGTTTCACCTAATTTAACGATATAGGTTTTATCCAAATTTTTGTTTTAAATATTACAATAACTCGTTTTTATCAAGAAGTAACTAGTTTTCTAGTATGTATAATAATTCCATCATTTAATATTGACTGATCAGTGTTACTGTGACTATAGGCGAACGTAGGTGCTCCTGATCAATGAATGAGCAGAAAAAAATATCACAACCAACAAAATGGCTGTCGTATGTTAACAGTGACAGCTGAAACGTGTTGTTTGTTTGTAAAATTGATTTGGAACTTTATGTTCCACACGCTAATTTACTGTAATAGATAAATTACCAACACAGTAAATAAATCTAAAAAACATGGGTTCGAAAAAGCATAAAAAGGAATCTAAGAAGAAGAAGCACAGGAGCAGGTCGCGCTCTCCCGTAGAAGGAGAGGAACGCGAAAGGAAAAGACATAGAAAACACAAAGATCGGAAGAAGGACCGCTCACCAGACGGTTAGTATCAATTTCATTTTGTCAAGTTAATTCCGTCTACCGCCGTTGATGATCTCCACGACTAAACTTTAGGTCATGTGTCTAACTCGGTCACGTTATTTTACAGCTAAATTGATGTGTATTTGATGAGTTGTGAGATTATGAACGGCGGGACGGTTTCCCCGTTTGACTTGATAATGGCATTCTTTGCTCATTATTTCAGACTCGGTGGTATTCGCGTCGGGCCAACGAGTCCCGAGTGCGGTTGCCGTCAGGTGGGTATTGTACTGTAGTCCAACACTGGGTCTATTTGATCTAGACCTCAGCTCATCTGTTTGAGTCGAATTATAAGCGTATTTCCATATTTATGAATGTCAAGAAGGATGGGCCTTGAAATACAGAAAGAAAGAAAAAAATAGTTAAAGCCTGCCTTATTGAAAGATTTACTTGGATAAAATCTGGATTAAAATGCTTGAGTTTTATATTTACCTACATAAAAACATCCCGTGTTTTTTTTTTGTTAATATGTCTTTGTAACTTTCTAATAACATTAATATTTTTTGATCAAAATCGACCTCACAACCTTTACTTCAAAATATATATTTCCCTTCACATCACATAAAATTGAATTGTGATTGATTAATTACTGGTGTTTAAGTTGTGGAACGAGTTCAGTTGTGTATTATTTAGTTAATGAAAGTGCACAAGACTCAATATCTTCTCTACTTCCAAAGTATTTTGAATCTGTGAAGACACACCCTGGCTTTATTTCATTGACCTACGTAGCACTATATGAAATTTTAAATGACAGACAAGATATCATCATTATTTTTTTCAATGAAAATGTTGCAGAATTGCAATTATGTTGCAGAATTGCATAAATGTATGTAAAGTAATGTAGTGGGGCATGTCTTTGTAGTTTAAAAGCACTATACCAGTGGCTTTTAAACTTTTTTAGCAATGGAAATCCTTTACACTAAATAGGCATTATACAGAGCCTCAACATAAGCAAAATTGATTCAGAATGAGAACAAAAAAATTGTAATTTACATGATATTATTCTTAGGATGATTTTTTGGCAGAACCTTGTACATTTTTTTTAATTGTAGGTCAGTAATATATTGACAATATCCATAGTCATTAATATCTGTACTGCTAGCATGACTTGAATTTTCTTGCTTGTTACTCAGTGTACACCCTGGTGGTATGATTGATTGATACAGGAATGCAGAGGTCAAAGTCAAAATGATGCATAAAAATGTTTGTTACAAATTCAAATTGCTTAATGGAAAATGGACTTTACCTACATAACAACTGTTATGTATTATAATCAGTGTCATAGCTACAGGAGGGTTAGACGGTGCCATGCACCCAAGCTCAGGGGACCAGCAAGCCTCTTATTGAACTGGGGAAATAATCTCCCACCTTCAGAATGTACACAAAGAAGGGTTGAAACAAGACTTTAATCTTCTTCTTCTTTTGAAAACCTGAACAGTTTAGTTAGGACCCTTGTTTTTTTTGTTGATAATAATAAAAATGATTGAACATGACAAAATAAACCTGCATAATTGTTACAAGCATAAAGACATAAAAGTTAATGGCATTAACGCATCCCTGCGCTTTGCTCGTCGTCGCACTTGACTAAGCAAAAATTTAAACATCTTAAACTCTGTGATAGATGATTTATTCCTAACATTATGGGGCAACCAGTTGCATACAGTAAGCCTGGAACAGTATAGGTACATCTGAGATTGTGGTGCCGGCAGTTGCCTATTATGATAAATATCTTCTGCTGACTGAAAGACATAAATAAACCATTGTTATGAAACTTTGAAATTCAGTAAATTGGCTCACAACTGTCCAATCTCTACTTATGAGCCTGTAAATTATAAATATATTAATATGCCTTTACATTTTATGGCCATAAAAATAAATCACTTGAATCAAAGAAATATGCCAAAAACGAATTATGCCAGTAAATGGTTGTGCTTATTAATTTTATGCTAATAGATTTGACATACTCAAAACTGTGTTATTTTCCTGGAAATAAGATTTTGCTGATCCCAGGTTTCATTTGTAACATGATGAGATGCCTCATTGCTATCATAATATGCCATCTGACTAGGCATGCCAAGCTGTGTTTCAGTGCGAAGGTTGAGACAGCCGGTGGAATGACTAGCATAAAGGCACTCCATCATAGTCGTCTGTATTGTTTCTTGTATCTCTTATGACTGGGCCTAAAACTCATTTATATTTAACAATCTCTGTGGTCCATCTTGCCATGAAGAAGCGTTACTGCCGATAGTCCACAAATGCTTCACTTTATCTCTTATAAAAATTGAGTTGAACCAACATTATGTGCTCATTTACCTCTCAGTGCATCTCTTTCTTTGTGGGACTAAAAATAGGAATATGTACCGCGCGACAAAGAAGTTGCGTTCAAGTCGTGCCAGGCTGCCTTGTTGGCAAAATAGCAAGTTTTTTTTGTGTATATTAGTTAAATAAATCCTCCCAAATAGGATAAGACAACTTCTATCATTAATATTATGTATAGGTCGATTCATAGGAGCTGGCACAAATGGATTGAACGTAAGTAACTTGTAACTGTGTGAGTGCCGTTCTTATACAGGGTCATCCTAATATTATGTAAACAACAAAAAAAAACTGCCCGTTATTAGGACTAAGCAGGTAAAATATGTTAGTATTTTTACTGCGACTTGCGATTAGGATTTAATTTCTTACTGCAGATTGAATGCTACGAATCATAATTGTGGCATTATCTCTCTATATAAAGGGACCTCATTGTCAATGGCGCTTACGCCGAACTGCGTCACGCGACGTTGTATTTATATCGGAGCATCTTTAATAATTGCGCTTCGCAATTTCGCTTTGTTGTTGGACAGTGTTGGAATGAATTGGAAGTAGCCGCTCAGGATCGAGCAAAATGGAATTCCCTTCTACGAGCCCTATGTCCCTGCTGAGGAATAAATGGATTTCATCATCATCATCTTTAATAATGGCGGAAGCACCATCGACTATAAGGTCCCTTTTCATAGATAACCGCGCAATTGTTTTAATAACATAAAAATATTACGCTTTACATTTAATTTTGGGCGGTTACAACAGGATTGTCTAAAAACACAATTCTTATTATTTATTGAATCAACCTGTATGTAGCCATTTTGTGATGCACACATAGATATTTTTATTCTCTCATTCGATCCACTCGTACCAGCTCTTGTAAATCGACCTATACAGAAGGCAGATTATCTATATTGATTACTCACTGTTGGGGTTTTTACTGCACTAAGTAACTATTAAAATTGGGGTTTCCCTGGGGAACAATGGTAATCTCAAACTTGTAAAACTGCACATGTAGCCTTCTTATTGAATAGAGGTTCATGGGGATGCAGTAACCTAACTGGGTCTTCTATCTATCCACTTGGGGGTTACCCTTGTTTGGCACAAAACCGTTTCCCAAACTGATTTATTTCCCAGAAATAGCATATGGACAAACGCTTTTTTTCCGAAACTGTAAATACTTCATTGTTTTAATTAAACGAACCTAACCTAACCTATAGGTTCTAAAAGATGGTCCTTAAATAAATCCTGAAATATTTACAGTTTCGGAAAAAAAGCGTTTGCTCATAATTATGATATGTTTGGGAAACGTTTTTGTGCCAAATTAAAGGATACCATCCACTCGACGATGTATGTCATGATTGATTGTATGAGTGATTGTATTGGAATAAGAAAAAACATCCGTTATTGGCTGTTGTACACAATGAACTATCCAATCAAACGTTTTATTGCTCTCGCAAGTTGGAGATGTTCTCGTTGTCGACGTGGATGACAAACATAGATATTAGAACACAGATAAGTCTAGACATAGATAACGTTGAAGGGCCTAAGAGGTCTCATAGCTCTGTGGGTTTGCTCCGGGATACTGTTAAAACATTAAATAAGCAATACACTGGTTTCAATCATATTTACACTGATGGATCCAAGGTTAGCGATGGGATAGGAGCAGCTTTTTATGATCCCCAATCAAATGTTTCAGCAGCTTTTAAATTAAATGAGAAAATGTCTATTATGTCAGCCGAATTGTACGCTATTGCCGAGTGCCTATCATACATACAATCCTGTGACGGAATTAATTTTGTAGTGCTGAGCGATTCAAAAAGCGCTCTGCAACATTTAGCTCGATGCACCTCGGGTGAACGAGGTCTCCCCGTAGCTTATAATATTTTGGATACATATTTACGGCTACAAGGTAGTGGCAAAAAAATTAAATTTCAATGGATTCCGTCACATGTAGGTTTGATAGGCAATGATGAAGCAGATAGGTTAGCAAAAATTGGAGTTGATCATGGGACATTAATTAATTGTATGCCTTCCTTTATCGATCTATTAAGAGAAGTTAAAGGAAAATGCTTCAAAATTTGGAAAGAATACTTTGATGAGAGATCGAGAGAGAAAGGCATATGGTATAAGACTATGACCAGTGAACCACCGAAGATACCCTGGTTTTGGGAAGGACGCTTAAACCGTCAGCTTGTGGTCACTAGTATGAGACTGCGCTCCGGGCACATGCCACTTAATGTGTTCGGACACCTGATGAGAGTGGTAGATACACCAAATTGCTCGATTTGTGATGTGCGTGAAGATACCTACCACGCATTGGTGGAGTGTGCTCGGATCGGAGACGACCGCAGGGTATTCGAAATGCGGGCCAAGTATATGTTAAGGGATGTTGGCATTTGCAATATTGTTTTATCCAATCCAACTTCGGAATTGGCAGTACAGTTGTATCATTTAATTTTGAAGTTGATTAAGCGTAGATAATTAGCGGGTTATTTGTAAGTTATAAATTATAAGTTATTGTATTACCTATGAGGCTGACATGTTCGCTCAGCGATCTAAGCCTTGTTCTCAATAAAGATTTAAAAAAAAAAATGACATCTTGCAATCAATTTTGCATCGCTTCCCGCTTTGTTATTGTATGAAATTGAAATTTATATGTAAACCCAATAACATCCCAATGGTATCTAGGGGCTGATCTGATGATGGAGTCCGAAGGTGGCAACAGTATCTCTGCTGTACTTAAACATTTAAAATTAATATCCAGTTGGGACTAGATCTGATTGTTAAATTATTATGTTTTAACTTAAAACTCGTCCCCTATCATTGCTCTGGAGGTGTCTTATGAGGAGTCAAATCCTACCAAGTTCCAGTTAGTGATCGGACGGAGGTTTGGTTGCGGGAGGGGGGGTGTGTCCAAAATAGGTCCCCAAATTTACTCCCATGACCCTCCCCCTGGATCCGCCCCTGGTTTTTTACACTGCCTGGAGTTTTGAAAGCTTTGAAACCTCATAAAACGGCCTTTGATCCTAATGTGATAACTTCTATTGCATTAAGTTACATCTATGTAAGACTGACCTTGGCCTTTTAACCATAAATTTGTTTGTTGCAGTTGAGGAAGTACCGGTGGATTCTCATCTGGAGCAACTCCCGGAGCAAGTGGCTAAGTCGCGGAGCCGCAGCCGCAGCAGCAGCACCGGGCGCGGGAGCAGCGCGCGCCGCGAGCGGGAGCGAGACGCCGGCGCCTCCACGTAAATAACATTCCCACTTACTAATTCTCAATACTAAAATTTGATTAACTTTGTTATCCATACTATCTATGTATGCTAATATTATAAATATGAAAGTAACTTTGTCTGTTTGTAACACTTTCACGGCTAAAACACTGGCCCGATTTCGATGAAATTTGGTATGGAGAAAACTAAAAACACATTATCATACTTAACAACCCTGCGTGAAAAGTTAGTAATGGTGAAAACCGCATCAAAATCGTGCGCGGTTTATTTAGGAGGAGTAAGTGGACATACAGACAGATAGATGCGGAAAGCGAGTTGGTTTTATGTAAGGAAGAAGACAGACTTCGCGACTGCTCCCTTAAAGAGCAGCTAGCAAATATTTTTACCCTGGTTTGAAATAAGTGGACGTTTTCATTTAGGAGCCATATCCTTCTTAGTCATATACTTATTTAGGTTATTATTGTTACAGCAGCACACGTGACGTCAGCCGCGAGCGCGATGAGCCCGCCGGGACGGGAGGCGCGGGCGCGAGCGGGGGCGGGGGCGCGGAGAGCCTCTCCATCCAGGACACCAACCGCCTGCGCGCCAAGCTCGGGCTCAAGCCGCTCGAGGTGCATGAAAAGCCCCAAGGTACGTTAGGCCTCTTATAAGTCATCACGCACTCTACATTACGTGTTTGAAATTTAAACCAATTAGGTAGTCGTATTTTCCACGAGTAGTAAAACTTATATGAAAGTTCTATCCATCCTGCGTTTGCGCCTTCGCTAATAGGAAGTGTCTCAACTTTTGAAATAAGGCAGACCATATATTTGAATTGAAATCGAATTACCTTCGGCCCGTCTTACTTTTTTTCTGTGACGCACGATAAAGCAGGCGGTGCCACTGTAACATTTGAATGTGTTGCAGAGGACGGCAAGTTCAAGGACGACCTGGGCGAGTTTTACCACAAGCCGGCCGCCAACCTGTCGGAGAAGCGCCGCTCGGACAAGCTGCGCGAGCGCCTCGAAGAGCGCCGCGAGCGTCGCCAGCTCGAACAGAAGTAAGCTTACGAGTGCAGAAGTGTAACTAGAAATTATTTCAATTTGAACTTTATGGATATTACTGTGTCTAGTTTTTAAAGGGGAATTTCATTAAATCATGGTTTTTTTTAAGATTACAAACCAAGCTGCTGACGGAAGGGTCGGACGACGAGGATGCCTCGGCTTGGGTCAACAAATCGCGCGACATCGAGAAGCAGAAAATGGAAGCTGCTAAACGAGTAAAACACAATTGATAATAATTTTGGTTTTCACTTAAAATTATTTTTGTATTGCATGCAATTAATGTATATGTTTGTTTGTAGGCGGCAATGTTGGATGAGATGGACGCTGTGTTCGGAGTGTCGGCGCTGGTGGAGGAAGACGAGCGAACCGAGCGCGCGGACGCCTATAGTACCGCCGCGCTTAGTGGCCTGCGAGTAGCGCACGACCTGGACTCTGTAAGAATAATCCTACTTTTTGATGTTTATTTGTTAGGAGTGTTAAGATATTTGAATGTTCGTCTTTCAATCACGCATAACTGAAGAACGAATTTAGATGATGCTGCGAAATATCCCCTGCACCGAGATTACAAAAACATACATCGATTTATTTTAACTACATAATTATAGATTGGATAGCTGTTGCGGAGAAGTAAATTAATGCTATCAATCTTTAAAATTAATAAATTACTTTTGCACAAAACTGCAACAGAAATGAATGATTTTTTTCAGGTGGTTTTTTGGTTTGTCCGTTTGCGCATCATGCAAAGACTAATTAGACGATTAAGCATTTCGTGTTTAAAAGCTTATGAGTTATGATTTGACTTGAAATATGGTGTAAATCTTATCTCGTTAATACGATAACATAAGATTCGAAAAATGGTAAATTATTGTATCATTTCAGCTTGCGGAAGAGCGCGACACGGTTCTGACGCTAGCCGACAAGGAAGTGCTGGCCGAGGACTCCGAGGACGTGCTCGTCAACGTCAACATCGTCGACGAAGAGCGCTATAAGAAGGCAAGCATCACACGCACTTGCTATACTTATTATATTGGCTGTATAAAAACAACATAGGCAAACAATGAAGCCCAATAGATTACTTTTGGCATCGTTTTTAGACCTAGGCGACTCTAAATATACGACACGAGACGTGAAGTTGCCTTGAGGAGGGCTAGGCTTGGAGGTCATGCCACCCGGGCGCCGTGTTTTCACACTTACTTTCCCAGACAGGTTTATTTATGGGTCCCTGCACAAACTATTTGTATCGATCATATTTTTGGCACCCGATTATTGTAATTCTACAATTTCTAGGAGCTAATAACTGGTATTTTTACTAGACTGCGTCAGAAGAAGGGTTATGTTTTTCGAATGTATGTATGTATGTCTATTTCTTTGGCACGCTCTGCAGCCTACAAGGCTTGATGGATTTTAACATGTGAGGTGTGTGAGGTGTCTTATTTGTGTTAGTGAAAGACCAATAATATATTATTTAAAAAATGCAGTCAGGTTTTTATTGCTTGCTTTTTGTTATTGATGCCAATAATTGATTGATGTAACTGAACTTTTTTTTTTCTCAGAACATCGAGTCCCGCAAGAAAGCTAAAGCGGGCTACCAGGCGTACGACGAAGAGGCGGAGTTGGAAGCGTCCCTCGGGTTTAGCAAGCCGGTGCTCGCCAAGTACGATGAAGAGATCGATCAGCAGGCCGCCGAGCGCCGCCGCGGGTTCGTGATAGGGGACCGCGCTGGTTTGGAGGCGCAGCGCTTCCGGGACATGATGGTAAGAGAGCCGTTAAACTTGGTAACCTTTACCTTTTAACCTACTTTGTCAGAATTATAACTATTATAACACACCAAATATCCAGCTCATACCGCCGGCTTATTATAATTAAAACAAAATTATCATGTTTTTTGCTTGAATATTCTTGATTTTCTATGTATTTTTAGATGTAGTTAATAATATGATATCGTATTTAGTCGGAAAAAATCGTATTAAAGTTAAAACGATAACTTGTGTGCTGCATGAATACGAACTTTTCCAACCAAATACTATGTGATTCGATTATTCACTACATCTGAATATATTGGTAAGATCGATGATAAATAATGATAATTGATAACTGATCGATGGTTAGGATGGATTCAGTTGATGGAGTGCGATAACAATACTGTTACCCGCGGTATTAATAGTACATTGTTGCAGAGTATAGAAAGTACGCGATTTTTGGACGAGTCATATAGAGGGCCGAAACGTAGTTGAGGCCCTCTAGTGTGCGAGTCCATAAATTGCACTTTCTACCGAGGCAGACATAGTGCTTTTCACAACTACCGAGAGGAAATAAAATAAAAATTCATATTCAAAACTCAAAATTTCAATCATGTTAATATGACATCACCGCCAATTTTACCATAGATAACTTTTTTTAAATCTGGACCCCTATTCTCGTGGCACTAATCAGCAAACACGCCGCCAAAAACATTCTTGGTCTGTCCTTATAAGTGACGTTTTGTGACCCCAAACAAGACCATCTATGACCATATTTCCGAGCAGTGTTGTGAAAATGTTATTTTATGCGCGTGTGTCTAATGTGGCCGTATTATGAGCTCTCATCATCATCACTGTCCCTTACACTGACTGGACTTGACGGATTTTACCTCCTCTCCGACGACTACACATCAACCCCTTACGCTCTAAGGGGTTGATGTTTAGTCGACAGAGAGAATCTTGACCGCACGTTAAATCTAACAGTGACACTATGCAAAAAAGGAGAGTTAATTCTTGTAACAGCAATAATGTCACTGTTGGATTTAGCGTGTGTTCTGTACCCTATACAGGGTGCCTCCGACCTTGGGGCTTAAAATGCAACGATCGATTCTACTCCTCAAATGCTGCTTCTGTTATTCTACGACTTTGAAAATAACTTAATTTCCAGTGAGTTACACGTGATTAAACTTTACTAGTCAAATCAGTGAATTGAAAACGTTAGTATACTATCACCCGTGTTTCTTGGTACATCTTTTGTTTTGATGTAACGAGTTTAACGACAACGGACGTCGTGCATTGAAAATAATATTTATTTTGTATGAAACTATAATAAATGAGAAATTAGCAATTTTTTTTAAGTTGTAGAACAAAAGAGCATTTGAGGAGTAGAATCGATCGTTGCATTTAAAACCCCAAGGTCAAATAATAATAATAGTTATTTAATCTGTGGTACCGTGTTCGGCGCCTGTCCGGTGTAGCGGCAGGAGCGGCTGCGCGGCGGGCCCGACAAGCGCCTGGAGTCGCTGCGCCTGCCCGAGCTCAAGCTCGCCTCCGACTACCTCAGCGAGGCCGAGCTCAACGCCAAGTTCAAGAAATCCAAGAGGCGGGTTAGTACACTACGATGTAACTTTTTTGCGGCTCCCTTGTAAAAGAAGATACTCACGTGTATTCATGGCGTCGCGTGCCGGTGCGGTTGTGAGCGTACCGGTTCGCGATGCCCCGGGCCGACGCACGGTTAGGTAAGTTCTGCATTATTTTATTTTGTTTTATCTTTTTTCTATACGCAATCAAAATCTTGACGTTATTACTATGACCTTAACACTAACGTTAACGTTACCATAACAAAAACAGGAAAGAGGCCCTGTTCACGAATCCCAATTTAGGTGAAGCTGTCCATGTAGGGTGACGAGCGTTAATTTGGGACCCATTTCAAGAAAAATATGCTTGAAGTCGTCAATGTCATTACATTAGAGATGTCAAGTCATTTGTAACTTTTAGGAAACTCAACCTTATTGTTGTAAAATATCAGATTGACTTTGGAACTAAGGTGGGTACCGAATTGAATCTCGTGACTGTACTTGCTCAGCGGCTCTATTCAAGACGGTAAAAACAATATCGTATTTGATCTATTATCGAATTGTCAACGTTTTGATAGCTCTTCTCTCTTTGATTTTCTTGACAGTATGGCGGCTGACGTCATAACAATACCATAACAGGCAAACTACGATATTGTTTTTACCGCCTAGAATAGAGGCGCAGTATGGTTTGTTGATTTGTGTTTTAATACAAAATAACCGACCCATGTCATTTGTTCGCTGGTGGCAAAGACAAAATTACCTAATTAGGTTTTCTTGAGCAATACTACCTCATTAACGATCATTTGGCTAATAGAGGTAGATAATCTTAAGGGACTAACTATAGCAAGCGCCCGAGGCGCGCGTTCCGGGCGCTGTGTATCAAACGCTAAATAGAGCGGAGGGCGCGCACCCAATCCGCTTGCTAACTATGTTTCGTCAAATAGAATCATGTACAAACTTGCCCACCAGCGCAGCGGTGGCAAAAGCCCCTTGCTCGGCGGTGGATCGGACGCTTGCTATGTTTGGTCACGAACAACTTCATAAAAAAATGAATGCGCAGCGCACGAGGCGCGCGCCCCGGGCGCTTGCTATGGTTAGTCCCTAACATAATTATTAATATAGTTATGCTGTATGTGCAGGGCAAGATCCGCAAGAAGGCAAAGCATGAGCCAATCGACGTGGATGACTACGACGCCGGTGTGGCGCCGCTAGAAACCGATGATACCGGTACACCTTCTCTACTATTCGAATGCTTTAGTCTATGATCGCATGCGATACAATCAAAAAGTGATATTAATGTTTATACTCGCAACTGTAATTTAAGACCAAAAAAACTACGACAGATACGTCACTGTCATAAGTGTCAAAGTCAGATATGTCAGTGTCAATCGAACATTTCAGAGTTAGCCAACCTTTTTGCATTGATGATCAAATTGTTGTAAATATTTGTAGATAATTCTGACATTTTCAATATCAAAAGTTATATTTAACAATAGGGTATATGCATTCTATGTTTTTTCTACCCGATATTCAAAACATTATAATATCCCAAAACAATTATTTTCTCATATAGTGTGTTAAGTAATTAAATGGCGGGCGTGTGTGTTCAATGGCGATTTTTTTATCAGCTAATACAAAATGACCAGCTAAGTTCGGATGCTTTATACTTATGCTTGATTTAAACTTGACAGTTACCCATGGACCCCATGGTGTCATGGCTGGTAAAATGCCCGATGATTGTCATTATAAAGTGAGCTACACACTTTTGGCCTGTTATTTTGTCGAAAAGCTAAACGTATGTAATATTTAAATTGCATCTAACGTTGTTTACAAGTATTGTTTATTTATTGTACCAAATGTTATTAATACCTGAAGTATTACAAGTGCAATAACAGTTTTGCTACCAAAAATTTTCTATTAACAATTCTATTCAAGTAACTTGAATTAACTTGTTTATTTAAATCGAAGGTTTAAAACTACCTACAAATAAATATTCTCAGTGCGGTCTTTTAAAAAGTGGAAATATACTAAGGCAATTTTTTTTTTTAGTGGCAACCCACGTTGGTCTTTAATTACGTTTTCGAGTATAGGTATTAACAGTTAAAGTCGATTACTACGCAGCCATTGGTATAGAGCGTCGTATTTGTTTTGTAATGACGGAAGGTGTTTGTACGCAGACGTGCAGGTGGACCAGCTGGGGCTGGTGGTGGACGAGGACGAGGTGGAGCCCGACTCCGAGCTGCAGACGGCCCTGGCGCGCGCGCGCCGCCTGCGCCAGGCCGAGCCGCAGGCCTATATCGTGCCTAAGGTAAACTACCACGGATAAATTCTTATAATACCTACCTTTTAATTATTTTTTAGCAAAGATATCAAATTAAACCCAGTTGTACAACGAAAAGAGCTACTTGCTAGTAATAACATAAATCTTGTTTTGGTCTTTGGTCAGTTGTAAGGATCTCTCGGTCTAGTATAGATCCTTTTCCCTTTTTTAATATCTCAAAACTAGTGTTCCATTTCATCAATTACCCCATATGTGCCCAGTGGGTCGTTTTCGACCCATTATAAAACCACCCTCCCCCCCCTCTCACACCCCGTATATTCAATTTGAGACTCATTAGTACCCTTTGAGACCAAAAATAGTTCTGGGCGTATATGGCTTATTATCAAAAAGATTTTTGTACCAATGTTTGTCAAATGAAAATGAAAACAGTAATTTCAAAATGGCAGGCTTCTAAGCACGTTCAACAGTTTCATAAACACGCTGCACTTTCCCCCATATTTAAATTGTAAATTGATCTCCATTTCGAGAAAAGTACCGAAGTATGACCCTGGTCTTTACAAAGATTTATCCGCTGTATTGGTGTTTCTTGCACGTAAAACTGACATTTACTGAAATATTTAATTCCCGTATGCAGGTGGAGGACATATTAGAGGGTGTTAAAGAGGAGCCGCCGGCGGAGGGTGGCGCGGGCGACGGCAGCATGGTGCTGGACGCGTGCGCGGAGTTCTGCCGCACGCTCGGCGACATCCCCACCTACGGGCTGGCCGGCAACCGCGACCAGGCGCAGGAGATCATGGTACTTATTACTGCCCTTTTATAACTATTTCAGACGAGTGCCGTTCAAATTGCATCACAACTTTTAGTATGACCTCATTCAACTACGTTTGTAAAGCATAAAGCTTTAGACATAAATCATTTTGAATCATTTTATCAGGCATTATGTTTGCATGATTAATGTGCCGGTAATCTAAATGCAATTCATCAATACGTGAATTGATAACAATTACGAAACGTGCCTACCGGCACAATTAAGATACAAAAAAAATGTCTTTTTGTATAGTTATTTTTTATTAAGGTGTCAAATAATTAATGATATTAATCATAACGATCGTTTTATTTGTGTTATGCATTTTAGCTAAATTTCTTCTCATTAGGTGAGAGTGGTGGTATTTCAAGAATTTATGCATTTCGTATGCATTGTAAAATTTGGTATTTCATTAGTTTTATACATATGGAAATTAGTGGTTTTGCAACATTACTCCCCCATTATACGGTTTGACGATCCGTAGGTAAACAACCTGACCGTTGGGTAGATCACATCCGTAAAACAGTGGGGAGACATTAGATGCGACGAGCACTTGGACCATGACGAGTGGCGTGATAAGGAAGAAGCTTTATATCTGCAGTGTGTGAATACAAGGTGTAATAAAACAATACTGTAGCGTGGCCAACCTTTATTTTATAATATCAATGTAATGGTTACTTTTTGAGCTACTTCATGCATACCTTTGCAAACAAGGGGTCGAATTTTGAATCACACCCGGTGATTAAAGCTCACCAGAATGGCCAATTTTGACTGCTTTTCTAAAAGTTCGTATTTTTTAAACTCACCGGTGACTAAAATTCTCACACTATGATATCGAATACGAGTGCCCCCACCCACTCGTAAATGAAATAACCCGTGACTATTAAATAACTGCTTGCCACTGACAGCTGACAGTTTTAATAACAATAAAAGATCTTTGTTAAATTCTGGGTTTGTTAGATAATTTTCACAAAATCATAATTTCCGTGAAGCGATATTTCTTTTCGCATTTTTTCCCATTCTTAATTTGATCCAATGTTATTTTTCCCTGTTCGGTTTTATTACCGTCGTTTTTGTTCTTGTTCTTCTTTTTACCCAGTCGCATTTATTCCCGTTCGATTTTATCCCAGTCGCACTTAATCTCAAAAGTAATTTATCGTTTAGGTTATGTTAGTTTTGCAGCAGGCCCGGAGGGCCAAATAACCCAGAATTAACCCCTCGACTGTAACAAATTAGATTTTCGGAATTAGAAAAATACTACAGTGAAAATATGACGTCAGGAAAAGAAGCGACAGTATAAAAATCGCAAGGGGAAAACGCGACTGTGAAAATAAACTGCCGGAAAAAAGACTGGTAATACCGCGTTCGGGAAAATACGTGAAAAGAAAATTAGCTTAAAAAAATGCGTTTTACAAAGTCACCTAACAAATCAATGGCTACCTACTGTCCAGTGGTTTCAACAGTTTTAATAACAAACCACAGATTAATAACCATTAATACGACATTGACAGATACGTTTCGTTCTACGGTTAACTCCAGTGACTACTAATAATAGGGATTGCCTATGAAAAAAAAACCGGTAATTCGAAATTTGCGTAGGACGGGACTCAACTAGAAACTTGTTGGTACACAGGGTATGACATTCAAAAATACGACTTTTGTAAAATAGTGAATTGTGATTTTAAGATCATCAGTGAGAGTGGGAATGAGTTTGACATGTCATAGCTTATCCACACTGAACGTAGTTAATGCTTTTGTGCGAGCCATAAGCTGGAGTTGACCGACTGCATCATGACATATTTATGACTTAATACTTCCTCCGTGCGCGACTACGCGCCTTATATCAAGAAATTTCGTGGTACTTCGTCGTCGAAACTATTTGGACGGTTTGTGATTGTGTGTGTTGGTTCTCTGCCGTTTCCCCGAATTTCATATGCAATAATCTCATTTGCCCGAATGTCATTTGCCATAATTTTATATTCCATAACGATTCATATACCATAATGTACATTCGCCATATTTTCATTTGCCATAATTTTAAGTGCCTTAACGATACGTTTGCTATATATACATTTCATTTCTCCTATTATCAAGTGTACAAAAATCGTACGGCTGAAAAATCAAACGCCATAATATTCTTTTGCCATAAAAAACTCAGATTGGTTTTTGTTGTATCGCAGTTCTACCTAACCCTCCTCCTCGCTTCGCTCGTCGTCGTACCTAAAGAAGCCCTTCCTTAAGGTTGAATATGTAGGTTATTGTAATAATAGTACTTATTCTAGATTGTACCCACTGAATACACTGAAACAGTTTGGATCCGATTTTTCCCTAATTATGGCAAATGATTGTTATAGCATAAAATATTAGGGATTATGAACATTATAGAAAGTAAATATTATGGAAAGAGTTATTATGGTATCTAATATTAGGGAGGTAGAACATTATGACGCTTGAGTATTATAGCACGCGAAAATTATGGTATATGATATTAGGGGAAATGAGGTTATACCCAGTGACCGTTATTGCAAATGAAATGAGTACAAATGAATTTATGGAAAATGGCAGAATAGCGTGTGTCGCGTGTACCTCTAATATGGAAAGCTTACGGTGACATACTCGTATTAATAATCGTCCCAGTGCCCAAGATTCGATAACGAATGTACACAAATGGTCTCGGTCGAGACGCTCCTGTTAAATCTAGTGCCCTATTATACGTGAGAGGGATATCTTTTTTTTGTTATCTAGGTAAATAATACAAAAATAGTGGACTGTATAAAACTAATTATAATGAAAATAAAGATAAGACCGTTAACAAGGGTGGTTATCGCGGCGCGTCCGTAGTAATAGCGTCGTGTACGGCGATCCGAAGCTAAGTCAGTCGGTGTTGGGGGTGGCTCGTCCGAGCGAGGCGCCCCGCGCCCCTCCTTCATGCAGTCAATGTTTCAGGGTCGTTAACAGCTCCTCGTTCAGTACTCAAAGGTGTCGTTGTTGCAGGATTTCGAACGCGAAGAATTGGAAGCGGAGCCCTCGTCTTCCGTTGCTTCGGGCGCGTGGCTGTCCGTGGACGTGGGCAGCGAGGGCGCTGCGGCGCCAGGCGGTGGCGGCGCAGGCGCTCTGGTGGCCGAGCCGGCGCTGGGCGCGGGCGTGGCGGGCGCGCTGCAGCTGGCGCTCAGCAAGGGCTACCTCGAGCGCGCCGGGCCCGCGCCTGCGCCGCGCGCCGCCATCGCGCACCTGCTCGCCGCCCGACACTACTCCATCGAGGACAAGACCCTCGGGTAGGTATCTTACCTGGTGGCCGAGCCGGCGATGGGCGCGAGCGTGGCGGGCGCGCTGCAGCTGGCGCTCAGCAAGGGCTACTTCGAGCGCGCCGCCATCGCGCACCTGCTCGCCGCCCGACACTACTCCATCGAGGACAAGACCCTCGGGTAGGTATCTTACCTGGTGGCCGAGCCGGCGCTGGGCGCGAGCGTGGCGGGCGCGCTGCAGCTGGCGCTCAGCAAGGGCTACCTCGAGCGCGCCGCCATCGCGCACCTGCTCGCCGCCCGACACTACTCCATCGAGTACAAGACCCTCGGTTAGGTATCTTACCTGGTGGCCGAGCCGGCGCTGGGCGCGAGCGTGGCGGGCGCGCTGCAGCTGGCGCTCAGCAAGGGCTACCTCGAGCGCGCCGCCATCGCGCACCTGCTCGCCGCCCGACACTACTCCATCGAGTACAAGACCCTCGGTTAGGTATCTTACCTGGTGGCCGAGCCGGCGCTGGGCGCGAGCGTGGCGGGCGCGCTGCAGCTGGCGCTCAGCAAGGGCTACCTCGAGCGCGCCGCCATCGCGCACCTGCTCGCCGCCCGACACTACTCCATCAAGCACAAGACCCTGGGGTAGGTATCTTACCTGGTGGCCGAGCCGGCGCTGGGCGCGAGCGTGGCGGGCGCGCTGCAGCTGGCGCTCAGCAAGGGCTACCTCGAGCGCGCCGCCATCGCGCACCTGCTCGCCGCCCGACACTACTCCATCGAGGACAAGACCCTCGGGTAGGTATCTTACCTGGTGGCCGAGCCGGCGCTGGGCGCGAGCGTGGCGGGCGCGCTGCAGCTGGCGCTCAGCAAGGGCTACCTCGAGCGCGCCGCCATCGCGCACCTGCTCGCCGCCCGACACTACTCCATCGAGGACAAGACCCTCGGGTAGGTATCTTACCTGGTGGCCGAGCCGGCGCTGGGCGCGAGCGTGGCGGGCGCGCTGCAGCTGGCGCTCAGCAAGGGCTACCTCGAGCGCGCCGCCATCGCGCACCTGCTCGCCGCCCGACACTACTCCATCGAGGACAAGACCCTCGGGTAGGTATCTTACCTGGTGGCCGAGCCGGCGCTGGGCGCGAGCGTGGCGGGCGCGCTGCAGCTGGCGCTCAGCAAGGGCTACCTCGAGCGCGCCGCCATCGCGCACCTGCTCGCCGCCCGACACTACTCCATCGAGGACAAGACCCTCGGGTAGGTATCTTACCTGGTGGCCGAGCCGGCGCTGGGCGCGAGCGTGGCGGGCGCGCTGCAGCTGGCGCTCAGCAAGGGCTACCTCGAGCGCGCCGCCATCGCGCACCTGCTCGCCGCCCGACACTACTCCATCGAGGACAAGACCCTCGGGTAGGTATCTTACCTGGTGGCCGAGCCGGCGCTGGGCGCGAGCGTGGCGGGCGCGCTGCAGCTGGCGCTCAGCAAGGGCTACCTCGAGCGCGCCGCCATCGCGCACCTGCTCGCCGCCCGACACTACTCCATCGAGGACAAGACCCTCGGGTAGGTATCTTACCTGGTGGCCGAGCCGGCGCTGGGCGCGAGCGTGGCGGGCGCGCTGCAGCTGGCGCTCAGCAAGGGCTACCTCGAGCGCGCCGGGCCCGCGCCTGCGCCGCGCGCCGCCATCGCGCACCTGCTCGCCGCCCGACACTACTCCATCGAGGACAAGACCCTCGGGTAGGTATCTTACCTGGTGGCCGAGCCGGCGCTGGGCGCGGGCGTGGCGGGCGCGCTGCAGCTGGCGCTCAGCAAGGGCTACCTCGAGCGCGCCGGGCCCGCGCCTGCGCCGCGCGCCGCCATCGCGCACCTGCTCGCCGCCCGACACTACTCCATCGAGGACAAGACCCTCGGGTAGGTATCTTACCTGGTGGCCGAGCCGGCGCTGGGCGCGGGCGTGGCGGGCGCGCTGCAGCTGACGCTCAGCGAGGGCTACCTGCTCCATCGAGGACAAGACCCGACGGGTATCTTACCTTTTCTCCCACATGCGAGGAAATGTTAACCTTACAAGTTTTTTTTTTCATTTATTTTTTAGGGACTTTGAGTCACTTTTAGCGACTATATCAGCCCCATCGTTGCTTAATCAACAATAGCATCAACTTAGGTAACTAAGCACTATCTAATCTAACTTAATCGAGTTTTGTGTGAATCTATATAATAGCTTAGCTTCTACCGAGCCTGGAAAAGCCAAAATGCTTCGGAATACACCAAGATCGGATCTGTTTGCCTTAAGCCTAGTTAACAATGCCGTTCTTTCTGCTTCATTCCGAGCACATCCCATTAAAATATGTTGAACATCTTCAGGAACTTTACACACCTCGCAGTTTGGAGAGGGTACTTTTCTCATCATAAATGCAAATTTATTTAATGGCATATGCCCCGAACGCAACCTTACCTTACAAGTTATCTACAGTTACTATTGTCTATACTCCATTTGTTAAGGTACTTTAAAATGTAAACAATCCAAATCACGTGGCATTGACAGCCAATAAAAACTGTTTTATCGCACTTTGACGTATCAGTGTTCTGCTTCTATTGGCTGACAAACTATATAACGTGGTTGTTTTGTTTACATTTTTTCAAGTATCTAAACAAACGGAGTATAGTAAATATCCATAGTACAAACCTAAAGCTTTGTTTATAGACAACCAGCTTTTGTACGCAACTCGACGCAACTAATATCGCGTGCACTTTTTGGCTATTCTGCATCAGGCGCCTTGTAAAATTTTGTAAGCTTGTGAATCTTTTTCAGCGACGATGACAATAAGCACGGGCGGCGCGAGCGCGGCGGCGGCGGCGGGCCGTTGCAGGACTTCCGCGAGAAGACGTCGTTCCGGCCGCGCATCAAGCTCGAGTACGCCGACGACGACGGGCGCCCGCTGCGGCCCAAGGAGGCCTTCCGCTACCTTTCGCACAAGTTCCACGGCAAGGGGCCGGGCAAGAACAAACAGGAGAAGCGCATCAAGAAACAGTTGCAGGAGGGGGTGAGTACTCTACTCGTCAACTTAAACCTAAACCTAAAATACATCACAGGTTATGAGTATTGTAACAAGGAGAGAGAAGGCATACTTTATCTTTAAAAAGTTGGAAAATACCACGGCAATAGTGTTTTTACGCGTGCTCATTGTTTAATTTATTTTTGACCCAGTAAATCACAGACTAGAGTATAGATATACTTATGTGAATAATCGGACAACATCGTAGTTTATGTAAGTAGTTCGTAATACCTTGCATTCTCAGCTTCAATGTTGAAAAACTCAGCTAGCTACCTTTGATACCGTCTCTAACTAGTCTCACAAAATACGATGTCGTTTGATTATTTAATACATCAGTTCAGAAGTAGACGAGCCGTATAACATGGTTTCGGTCCGCAGCTGATGAAGAAGATGAGTTCGACGGACACGCCGCTGGGCACGCTGCAGATGCTGCAGGAGAAGCAGAAGGAGACGCGGTCGCCCTACGTGCTGCTGTCGGGCGCCAAGCGCGATCCCCCGCGCTAGCCCACGCCGGGGAACAGGGGACTCGTGGCTGTATACCCACTTGACAATCAAACAGTGCACAAGTGTAATGAGAAATTATTTTTACTTTGAACTGGATACTGTCAATAAAACACTGGTTATTTTTCCAACCGCCTTTTGGATACTATGCTATCCAAGGATTGTCAAGTGACTTTTAAAAATAAAATTGCAATCGACAACATTTATTTTTTTGATTTAGCAATGAGCCGTACTTTACAAGTTTATCTACCCCGTCCCTGTGTCCCCTATTTCACAAATTACACATCGTTTAGTTTTATCTGGGCAAGGCCGGGCCTGCAATGGTACGATATAATCAGTCATCGGTTCCAATGTTTACTGTTAGGTAGCAACCGCATTTATGTCTCCTTTTATTCGTGGAATTATCAAAATAAATATTATATATATATATACATTAAGAGGATTGTGAAGCTAAAAATAAATTTCCATTCAAAACTAATGTTATCGGTTACTGTATTCAAAAATCGTGGAAATCTGACTTGATTTAGGGGGTGAGAAACGTTATCGCTTGGAGCTAAATTAGTATGGATTTTTTTTTGACAAGCTACGCGATTTTAGCGGCTTTTCACAATCTTCTTAAGTTTACTTGAAATGTACTCCTCCGATGTACGTACATTGCCTACAGACCTCAGAGCCCACTTAACATCAGGTCGCCTGCCTGTGACTGTTTGTCTTTGCCATGCCATAAAATATTCGCAATAATATGGTAAACAATAACATGTATGAGTACGTAATTAACTTTAGCGCCATGTTTTACTTAGTCTCATGATTTATAACTTTTCTGAAAAATGCTGGTAACAATTTAAAATTTAAACCTCAGTTTGCGCCGTGTGATCATAGAAAGGCAATAAATTGATTTTTAGTCTCTTAATTAATAGTCTTATTTTATAACTCAACGCAACAAACGCGCGGGGGGGGGGCTGTCGCCGAGTGAACGAGCACCCTCGGGCCGCATTCTCACTGTGCGGTTTCACGCGTTGGGGTTGCGCGTTGATGTCGTCCCTTAGGAGCAAAATGCACAAAATGCACAAAACGCAAAATGTACACTACACGCAAAATGTAACTAATAGCAAAATGTACAATTCGCACAATGTACCCAAAGCATATTGTGAAATACGCGGAACGTCCACGAAGCAAAAAGTACATTCGCAAAATGTACATATCGGAAAATGTACACTACTCGCAAAGTGCACATTACGCGAAACGTGCAGTACGCAATTAGCCGCACACGCAAAATGTACAAAAACTGAAAATCAATCCACGAGACATCACAATTGAAATGTGTGACTTTTGCTTTTGACAGAAGGTTCCAAACCCAAATATTACCTTCTGTCAAAAGCAAAAGTCGTTTGCGTTTTGTGCATTTTGCTCCTGAGGGGATGTCGTGCTCCTGCACATGATATGAAGATATATTTGAAATTTTATTATTTTTGCTCCCATCACAATACAGTTAATACGCTGGTAACCATCTTAGCCCTTATGGCTACTCTACGCGATGGCCCATCAAGGGGCAGCGTAGGGACGGTTTGATGCGTGCGAGATGCAAGAATATGTTGTTCGCTGTAAGGTGTAAATGCGTCCCTTACGTCTTGCACACCCTCCTAGAGCAAGTCGATTTAGAGATAAGGTGGTGGTTAATGAACAGTCATCCATTTTCCATTCGCTTTATACATATACACTACCCCTTGCGACGCATTTTCTAACAACTGATGCGGTGATTGAGGCTTTGGGGGCCTAGCTAGACAATTATCCACTGTCAGAGTTCTGTACACTCCAACCAAAAGATGTTAGCAGCTCTAAAGGTATTGGAAAACCATTACATGTATAGGTCGATTCACAAGAGCTGGCAAGAATGGATTGAATTTGTGAACGAAAGTAAGTATACAAGTGTGTAAAATAATAACAGGGTTTCGGTTTGAAATTCGAACATCGGTTCAAAGGACGGCACTCACAAAGTGTTAGGTGACATTACTTTCGTTCAATCCATTCGTGCCAGCTCTTGTGAATCGACCTGTATCTACGAAAGAGCTCCACGGTATTGCAGTGCGACAACCGGATCGTGGTTGCATACCTTCCAAACGAGGTCCAGCAGCCTCATGGATATAACGATCAAAATATTTCGAATTTTGGATCAGAACCAATTAACTTTACACTACACTACATAATTCTGAAAAGTCAGCATTCCGAATTGATCAAAATCACAAATTTTCATAATTCCGAATACAATTTTTTTATAGGGGCCTATTTATCAAAAAAAATATGCAAGTGGAAGTTTCTTTTCAACAGTATGTATTAAAAAGAGAATTTCACTTGTATTACAAGTTACAAGCTTTTGATAAACAGGCCCCAGAGGCCCGTTTTACGAAGCTACAAATTACAAATTACAAGCGGATGTTTCTTTCTAACTTCTTTTTGCTAGAAAGAGAGTTCCGCTTATAATTTGTAACTTGTAGCTTCGTGAAACGGGCCACAGGCAACGAAAGATTGTGGTTGGAATGGCTGAAAGCAGAAAGTTTGAATTCGGAACTTTGTTTGGACTAGTTAGGAGATAAACATACTAAGTCCCCACCCCTAGGAGGTGAGCCCTAGAGGGGGGGGCACAAAGAAGGTCCCGTTTTCGGTTTTTTGTTTACATCTTGAAAACGATGCGTCATAGGAAATTTTCAGAGACCGAAGAAGGCAGAGACTATGGAACGTCAGGTGCACCCTTTGACTAAAGAAACTAATTACTTTCTTTAATCATTGACCGTAACAGAGGCCCTACTTTAAAAATCGAAGTTCGAAGTAGCGTTATCTCCATCCCTTTCTCTCGATCTAGTCTCGAGTGACAGTGACAGGGATGGAGCTAACGTAACTTCGAACTTCGACTTTCAACTTTCAGGCTTCGACTTCGACTTTCAGGTCAAATATGATATCGTTTTTTCCGTCTAGAATAGAATACCGGCCCAGAGGTCCGCATTAACTGGAATGCTTCTTTCCAAAATCGCGACAAGTAAAATTGAACTCAATATCTCAAGACAGAAGGCTGACTTTGTGGTAATCAAGTGCACGAGCCTAATGAGACTTACTTTGTCTTTGTTTGTCCCTCTTACACAATTGCCATGTTAAAAAGTTACGATTTTCTTAGTACGAAATGTTAACTAGATAGAACATGTTAATTTTTTAAATTGTGAGGATTATCACAGTATATATACATATTTAAATTAGGCACTAGGAGTGCAATAAAGTATTACATATTAAATTAATATTAAAGTTAACCCGCTTCAATCATTCCTCATCATGGTATTGGTAGGAGTTTATAAAATAAAACTAGCAACACTAATAAAACAAAATGGCGATTGGCGGTCACTTTAATAATCTCTCACTGTTGCAATGAGACCTATTTCGGCTTTTATGTGTTAATAAGTGATTTTCTTAAAAGCAATTGTAAATACTAGTTGTGCTGTGAGTGGCTGCAATAAAGAATCATATCCAGGTTGTGGGATATCCTTTCACAGGCAAGTTTGTGAGATTTCTGTTAGTAGGATGACCATGAGCAATCATTAATATCATTATGGCGAGCGTAGCGAAGTTACCTAACAAAAACGATTTTATTTCAGACTTCCTGCGAATGTTGAAGTAAAAAAGAAATGGATTGAAGCGATTCCTGGGAAAGTAACTAACAACTCTGTTGTATGTAGTTTACATTTCAAACCTGAAGATTATCTGACGGAAGCTAGAAAAAAAAGATACAAATTACAAGCGGAATTCTCTTTCTAACTCCTTTTGCTAGAAAGAAAGTTCCGCTTGTAATTTGTAACTTGTAGCTTCGTGAAACGGGCCACTGGAGTAGTTCCATCTATTTTTCCTAAGGTAATTTAAGGTAATACCGTAAAATTACTCATTAAATATGTTGATTAATAAAAGCTTCAGGAGAACAGAAAAAATATTTAAAAAAAAACTAGTCATTTTAGATTTTGAGAAAAACTATGTCCGTCACACCGGACATTGCCAAATATGCGGGATATTATTACATGCCCGCCGTGCCGGGCAATGCCAAATTTTTACATAAAAAAAGGGAGAAAATGTTAAAATACCGTTACTTAGGTATATTATTTATGTTGTATGAAACTATGAAAGCGTAATTGACAGTTGTGTGCGCGAACTTTGTAATACTTTTTTGATACTTTTATATTAATGACTAAAATTAAAAGTCGTGAGGTATTTTTAGACATCTTCAAAGGCTCATGAGAAATGAATTTTGGGAGATCTAAATAAATATTTAGGGTATCCAAATATTTTTTACAAATTTACGTGTTTTGCTGATGACGTTGGGGTTCCCTGATCGAGTTTTTCTCGTTGTGTTTGTCAGTGTAGGTAAATATGAAAATGATGAAATAGACAGAATATTGTAATAATTTTTGTTCAAAGAATCATTAATATCTTGCATGTTACTTTAACACTGCACGCCGGATTGTAATTTTGTACCTCGTTATCAAGTTGGGAACTATTAAATCATACATTCGGACAGTTTATGATTATGCGTAAACAAGGGGAACCAATTACAATATGGTCACCTTTTCTAGAAAGGGACGCACTAAGTTTTAGTAAGTTTCTTTCGGCTCGCGTTATCGGTGTAGTGCACCTTCCAGATGTACGTAAGTACTTACTAATTCCATGGGAATGGAATCAATGGGAATGTATGATTTAATAGTTCCCAACTTGATAACGAGGTACAAAATTATAATCCGGCATGCAGTCTTGAAGTAAAATGCAAGATATTAATGATTCTTTGAACAAAAATTATTAAAATATTCTGTCTATTTCATCATTTTCATATTTACCTACACTGACAAATACAACGAGAAAAACTCGATCAAGGAACCCCAACGTCATCAGCAAAACACGTAAATTTGTAAAAAATATTTGGACACCCTAAATATTTATTTAGATCTACCAAAATTCATTTCTCAAGAGCCTTTGAAGATGTCTAAAGATACCTCACGACTTTTTTTTAACCGACTTCAAAAAAAGGAGGAGGTTCTCAATTCGTCGGGATATATATTTTTTGTTTTTTTATGTATGTTCCCCGATTACTCGAAGACCACAGGACCGATTTGAAAATTTTTTTCGTTGTTTCAATGGGTATACTTTCTAGTTGGTCCCATTGTCAACACGTCAGGATCTGATGATGGGATCTTGGAGAAATCAAAAGAACTCCTCAAATATTATAGGCACACCTATAGCGATTTTGGTATTTTTCACTGTAACTCGTGCATTTTCTTTTGAAAAGTACTATATGGTGAAGTGGAACTGTTGATGAAGACCACAGATGGCCACCGGAACTCCTTAACGGTACCTATTTCAAGGGTGGCGATAAGATATTTCGATTAAGGTAGTTGAGCGACTATGACGAAGTACATTTAGGTTTAAATATGACTATGACATTCCCGCGGCGTTGCCTGCGGCGAGCTTGAAATGTTCTATAGTTTCTCATTAATATTTAGAAATGGAGCTACGTAACAGCATAAATAGGATCACTAAAAAGTATAAAATAAAATAAATGTTTAAAAAAACAAAAACCCGCCTTCAAAAATTCAAAAAATAACTTCTTTTAAGATAGTAGGTCAGTCCAACTGAAGTCGGCGTCCCACAATATTTTAAACCAAAAGCCGAATGCAGTTGGACTGACCTACTATCTTAAAAGAAGTTATTTTTTGCATTTTTGAAGGCGGGTTTTTTAGTCATTAATATCCAAGTATCAAAAAAGTATTACAAAGTTCGCGCACACAACTGTCAATTACGCTTTCATAGTTTCATACAACATAAATAATATACCTAAGTAACGGTATTTTAACATTTTCTCCCTTTTTTTATGTAAAAATTTGGCATTGTCCGGCACAGCGGGCATGTAATAATATCCCACATATTTGGCAATGTCAGGTGTGAGTCACGTGTGACGGACATAGTTTTTCTCAAAATCTAGTTTTTTTTTTAAATATTTTTTCAGTTCTCCTGAAGCTTTTATTAATCAACATATTTAATGAATAATTTTACGATATTACCTTAAATTACCTTAGAAAAAATAGATGGAATGGAACTACTCCAGTGGCCCGTTTCACGAAGCTATAAGTTACAAATTACAAGCGGAACTCTCTTTCTAGCAAAAGGAGTTAGTAAGAGAATTCCGCTTGTAATTTGTAACTTGTAGCTTCGTGAAACGGGCCTCAGATATCATTTTTTTTCTAGCTTCCGTCAGATAATCTTCAGGTTTGAAATGTAAACTACATACAACAGCGTTGTTAGTTACTTACCCAGGAATCGCTTCAATCCATTTCTTTTTTACTTCACCATTCGCAGGCAGTCTGAAATCAAATCGTTTTTGTTAGGTAACTTCGCTACGCTAGCAATAATGATATTAATGATTGCTCATGGTCACCCTACTAACAGAAATCTCACAAACCTGCCTGTGAAAGGATATCCCACAACCTGGATATGATTCTTTATTGCAGCCACTCACAGCACAACTAGTATTTACCATTGCTTTTAAGAAAATCACTTATTAACACATAAAAGCCGAAATAGGTCTCATTGCAACAGTGAGAGATTATTAAAGTGACCGCCAATCGCCATTTTGTTTTATTAGTGTTGCTAGTTTTATTTTATAAACTCCTACCAATACCATGATGAGGAATGATTGAAGCGGGTTAACTTTAATATTAATTTAATATGTAATACTTTATTGCACTCCTAGTGCCTAATTTAAATATGTATATATACTGTGATAATCCTCACAATTTAAAAAATTAACATGTTCTATCTAGTTAACATTTCGTACTAAGAAAATCGTAACTTTTTAACATGGCAATTGTGTAAGAGGGACAAACAAAGACAAAGTAAGTCTCATTAGGCTCGTGCACTTGATTACCACAAAGTCAGCCTTCTGTCTTGAGATATTGAGTTCAATTTTACTTGTCGCGATTTTGGAAAGAAGCATTCCAGATGTACTTACTAATAGGCTATTTGACTAAGTTTACAAAACCATTTTAAATGATTCTTTATGACATAACAAGCTCTCTCTCTCTCTCACTACATCGATATTTCCTTGAGATTCGACTGTATTATCAATAAAAATCTATGTTAAAGTTTAAATTCTCAAAACCGCGCTAAAAACGCTGTTTCTATCATGGCGCTGGCCATATGACAAGTGTGACGTCACACGCAAGTAAACAATAAACAATCATTTGAAGAGATATGCCCTTATGATCTGTGGTTACTTGCATGTGACGTCACCAGCAAGTAACCACAGCTGCAAACCAATTCATAGCGTTTCTGCCACAGACAAGGTTTCAAAAAATATTACGATTTCTTTCGTGTAATTTCCAAAAAAGTATACATAATTTAGTTTAAAATAAAGTGAAATATGTTGTTTTACGCTATTATCTGATAGGATGACCCCAATTTGTAGTATATTTTCAATGTTGTCAAATAGCCTATTCCATGCTAATTCCATGGTGGTCCGTTTCACGAAGCTACAAATTACAAATTATAAGCGGAAGTCTCTTTCTAACTTCTTTTGCTAACGGATCATGTATGGAGGCCTTTAGATCGTTTCGTTTTTCTGTGCGCATTAAACCCGTTTTTACATACGCGCTTACAACCGCGCTACATTTTTCACTTTAATAAACCGGACGCGCGTGAACCCGCTTATTCCAGCATGTTTGCGCGTAAGTTTACGAGCGTATAAAAACGAGCCTATACGGACTGAAAACACGCTTGTCTTAAACGGCTCCAAGCCCATTGAGTAAGTTAAACGTTGAAAAATTTAAAAATGAGCCCAATAAAAAAGTACGAGTGATATAATTATGTTTTGTATGAGATTTAAAACAGTGAGTTACTAAGATAAGTTTCACAGACGGGTTTTCTAGTAAGTATTATGTAGGTTTCTTTCTTTCTTTCAAATGTGCCGAAACTCAACCTCGGGAGCTCAAACGGGTTGCTGGCGTCCCTTATCATATTTCTGTGAATCTTTCTGTTCTCCTTTTTTTCTTAGAGCGTGTGTCTGAAGTAATAATATATCTTGACATCCTACAGGTAATGTTTATCACTTAATACAAGTAAAACGTATTTTTTGCAAGTAACTAAGCCGTTTTCGGCAAGAAGAATATTAAAAAAATATCACTTATGCTTGTGTTTTTGTATTTTCACATATTAATAATATTATCGATTGCTTCTCGTCATGTGACGACCTGCATGCCACTCCAATGATATAATATAAAAAGAGGTAGATATGTTATGCCGGCACCACACTTCGCTATTCGCTATTCGCTATTCGTTATGCGGCTGCGCTGTATTTCTTAAAATATTTGCTATCGCACTTATGCGTTTTGCGTGCGGATAAAGAAAACATAGACGAATAAACCCTCCACACTTCGTCGAATGTAGGCGCATAAGCCGAATAACGAATAGCGAATAGCGAAGTGTGGTGCCGGCATTACCTATACGGTATTCCGCGTGTAAAAATGGCCCGGCTTACGCACACATAATTAGTAAATATTGCAATTACACTACACACTAATTCATAAATGACAAGTGAAAGCAGGATGGTATGCTAATTTCCGGGAGCGAAACAGAGACGAGTGTATGATGCTCTGCAGACTAGTTCACGGTTCCGTTGACGGCGCAAGACTACGTAAAGGTGTACCAATTGACTTGGTTTTAGGGTGCCACTATCGAAGTTCGTATAACATATCTACCTCTTTTATATTATATCATTGTGCCACTCATATAAAGGACAATGGGCATTTTGGTACCCGCTCCAATAGCAATAATGGTAGTGTCATTGAGTAGGTCATACCAATAGGATCAACGTTTTCTATGGTGGTTTGTCTCAAATCCCTGTCCATTCGGAGATATTCATATACGAACATGACACCTTATGCGAAATAAAATCTGCTCCCGGCATCTTTATTTCCTTAAAAATACAACTTAGGCAAAAGTGGATAGGCTGCTACTGCACCAGAGAGCTCCATCTTCAGCCTCATTCATGGACAGTTAGGTATTTGTAAAAAAAAAACGAATGTAACAAAAATCACCTCATGTTGTCACTTTTCCAATGAGAACAAAAACCATTTTATTTATGAAGCGGAAACACTGAAGTGTACCCTTGACTAGTAATGTAGGTACCTAATAGTAAGTAGCATAAATATAGTGCCCGGCCGATAAGAAGTTAGATATTTCTTGTTATGTAGTACATGTTTTCTTTTCTTTCATATTGGTATCCCTAAAGGAAATTGATTGATAACAACGTATATTCAAAATAAAATAACTCAGTTCCGACAGCAAATAGAGATAAGCGATATGGTTACCTTTGCCCAGTATAAAAATACCTTTCTAATGATATATACATTATGTCCATTGGCGCGGGTACCACGTTCCATACATTTTTGCCCATTGTCCTTTATCTAAATATAGTTGTCAGAAGTGGTCATCTATGTGAAGCAAATCAATAAATATGACGTTTTATTATCTGTATCGGTGGATACCGGATATAGGTCTACCAGAATCCGTAAACAGAGTATAGAATAGACTTGGCCCAAGCGTATACCTTTGAGATGGAGATAGTATCTATACATATAAGTATGGTATATAGGCAATCAATTCTGAGTTGCCAACAATTTGCTAAATTTCCCCAATAGCTACTTTTTACCCGACTTCAACAACCGGTCAATTGCTAGTCGGAAATAAATTCCTCGTGTGACTTTGGTTTTAGAACATAATACACTATAATTTTCATACGGCGTTGCTTACTTGAAATCACATTCGCAACCACCTAACCTCCAAATGTGTGTACGTATATTTGAATATCGAAAGTTACAATAACGAACGGTCGGAAAATATCTACAATAATAATATTTTTTTGGGTCTGAAATGCCTACGATTAAAATGCGTTTAGCATATCGAAAGTTACAAAATCGAACAAAGCCGTTTTTAGTGAAGTGAGCGAGCGCAGCGGAGAGTCGAAAACCGTCTATCTAATGTGGAACCGTCTGTTATTTTAGGTCACAGGTTAGGTTAAGAAGGCTAAGTAGCAATTTCACCAAACGATGTTAACAACTTTAAAGACGATTAGAGTGTTAACAGCTTGCAAACAGTCGATTAACATTGATTAACATTTAAAATCGTTTGGTGAAATTGGTACTGAAGCGTGATTTGATTTTGACACACTAAGCTTTGTTACATTATTTTTGCAAAATCATTATTTCTGAGTAGCAGAATTAAAATTTTGCCGATTTTATTATTTTTCACTCGCATTTTACTACTTAAAATTAGGCCGAAATAGGTAGGTACTAGGTAGTTTAAGGGCATGTTAGTTTTGCAGCAGTTTCGAAGGGTCAAACCACCAGCGACAGGAAAAAACGCGTCAGTGGAAAAACACGACTGTGAAAACTTAATTCGGGAAAAAATGCGAATGTAAATTCTGCTAATGAGAAATAAAGATTTTGGAAAAATAAACAAATACCTGCTAGGAACAATTGAGGTAAGACCAAAAGTAAAAAATCATAAAAGTCATAAAAGTTTTAGTTTTTTTTTTTTTTAAACAATGTGCTTCAAAGTGTTCTGAGCATATCCGCGAATACTTCGTTGGTATTGGTACCCAATTTATGCGACCTGTAGCTTTAATCCACAGCTTCCTTCTTTCAGTATCAAATGGGTATCTGAAAAATTATAAAAAAATGTTCTAAAATTTTGCAAATGTAAAAATGTAAATTTAACAGATTATAAGAGTTAATTCGTAAAAAAAATACTATGTCAATTCAACAAAACTTTGATTTATTAGTATAACAAAATACCCAATAATATCATAATTATATATTACCCCGTTTGTTGGGTAAAATGAATTTTAAATGGATGACAACACGAAATTGGTTTTATACGACTAAATTTAAATGTCAACAATCACACGGATAACCGTGTATTATCGTTATCAACACAAATCGGACGGTTAGCGGAAGAAAAATACGATATATTTGAACACAAAACCGATCCTTTTTTATGTTAAAACGTAACTAGGAGAAGTTATTTCAAATAATTAGTTGTTTACATTGCCAATCAGGATTTAAAAGACCATAATAATAGTATAATGTATCCACTTACGAATGAAAGGTTATGTGCTCATATTTCTGCTCACTGCGGCTTTTACAGCCTAAAATACTACAATTCACCATTACCAAATTGTTCTTTAGCACATTAAACGTAAACTTCACACTTGTTTTTTGCAAAAAATCTCCGAAAACAGCTAAAAACGACTAAAAACTCATGCGACTCGCATCCGCTGTCAGGGTTTGTTTGCCACAATGATTGTGGCAAACAACTCGAAAACGTATACGCGCGAGAGGGACAGGTAACAGTAAGTGCATCTCTTTTATACATACGTAATCATGTATAAACGCATCTCAGACTTCCCACCTGGTACTAGTCCAATGCCCACTCTATTTATTCTCCCTCTACGACCAGAATCTCATGAAAAAAAGGGAAATTTAAATTTAGGGCTTGTAACTCCAGGGTAATAGGATACGGATTTAAAGGTCTTGATACTGGATTTCCCGCGTTCATTAATAGCGTGGTGTGGCGGACTCAGTCCGCGTCGAAGTCTTTACTTCTTTGGGAATTATAAAATTTTCTAGGATAACATTAAAATATCACGTTTGTGCAACTAAGATTTTTAATATTAGTGACGATAACTTACCTACGTAACCTTTTAAATCAACTTTGGACTTATATTTCCTAATAAACAGAGGGCGGAATTTTGAGCTGTCATAGGGACTTCTCGTTCATCGACTTCCTATATACAAATTTTATCGATACATAATAGCACAAAACATATTAAAGATGATTAAAAGTAGAGGTAAACAACAGGCAGTCTTAACGCTAAAGAGCGATCTCTTTCAGATAACTTTTGAGTAGTTGTAAATGTGAAATAGAGATTTGCAATGAAAATAATGTTTAGTTAATAGTTAACAATTTCACATTTAATCAGTCCAGTTCAGTGTTTTATCATTTATCAACTTCAAGTTAAGTCTGTTTTGGTGCAAACAAGTGTTTCATCATTAGTTTCTCTATAAAATAAATTATCTGAAAGAGATCGCTCTTTAGCGATAAGATCGCCTGTTGTTTACCTCTACTTTTAATCTTCTTTGATATGTTGTGTTCTGTAATGTATCGATATATATCGGAAGTCGATAAACCAGAAGTCCCTATGACAGCTCAAAAGTGCTACAAGAATTCCGGCCTGTGCTAATAAATAATAAGTAGGTTCAATTGAAACAATCGTGTGCTAATAATATGTACTTATGTTTATAAGGATTAAGTTCAAAATTACTTTAAAAGTTCGATGACGTATGGTTGCTTAGCTAACAATAAGTCAAAATTGAAGTTTGTATTATATTAAATTAATTCTTAATTCGCGTTCAATCATTGACTTACGCGGTATTGTTAGCTAAGCTACTATACTCGTATTATGCAACTTTAACGTATATCAATGTCGTATTCTGCGTAGGTGCGAGTTTTTTTTTTATTCCTCATATAAATATCATGAAAACCACGCCGCACAGCCACGATTCGCCATATAGGTGGCAATGGGTAATCCTGGAATTAAATGGCACCTAATTATTAAGGGTGCTAAATAGACTTTTGCGTGTCAGACATAAAAGCCAAATGGGGTGATGAGTAAAGTTCCTGCAAATGTACAACGGATCTTAAAGTGTCAATATTATTTGGCTTCATTTACTAGCAGACCTAGGAATATACGGGGCAAAATTAAATGTCAGCTAGGGATTGCTTATATCGATAAAATCAATTATAGATGCTTTTCCCATATACTAGTGATCGCTCCAAGTTTTGTATGTCAAAATAAATGTTTATTGAAAGTGTGCAAATGAAACAAAATAGAAACATAATTCTGGTTATTTTTTATTTTAAAAGAATTAACCTTAACTCATCATCATCATTTTTTTTTTACTCCACACACATTCTGATCGTTTATTTTAACAATAGTAAATGGGACAGTCATTCTGAAATACACAATAAGGAAAAAAATATGATGATGATGGAGTGAAGTTTTAAAAAATTCTTTTAAAATAAAGAATAACCAGAATTAAGAATGTTGCTATTTTGTTTCATTTTCATACTTTCAATAAAATTTTATTTGGATAAACAAAACTTGGAGCGATCACTAGTATATAGGTAAAGCATCGATAATTGAGTTTATGGATATGGGCAATCCCTAGCTGTCATTTAATTTTGCCCCGTATATTCCTAGGTCTGTTTACTAGTCTTTTATAAACACTACACTAAATCAAAGATTGTGATTGATTCACATCTTCCTCACAAATTTTACAGTACACATGATCAATGATATTTTTCGCTTGAGATCGTAGGGCTTTTAGGACATTTGCCTGATAACTAACGTTATATTTGTGTACAAATAAAAAACAATAACAAACCCTGACAAGCTGTGAAATTTGAATTGAGAGGAGTAAGGCAACATTGCCATATGAAAATCGATTTCTTTTTACTTTGAAATTTTTCATGAGATTCTGGTAGACCTATAATTCAAATTAATCGACGCCACCATGTTAGCAATCGTCGACAGTGCCAATTTGTCACTCATCTCGAGATAAAAACGGTTGATCATACATATCGATTTTAGGTAACCATATTAGGCCCGCAGATTATCTCACATTGTCACCCTTATAAATATACGACTAGACAAAATACGACTTCCTCTATGTGAATTGCTTAACCTTCTTTCGCAACCAGAAATTGACTGGTTCTTTATGTAATAAACGACAAAAAAAATGACATACGTACATCAAGTCACTGTCAATTACGTAGGTACCTTCAGTTTTGAAACTTGTAAAAGGTACTGAAATATACTGATGAAGATGCTGATCAAGACATAAAGCCCAACAATCGTTTAAATAGGCAATAGCTTCATATTCAGCCTGCAAATAATAATTTAATCGTGTAGAAAGACCGCAATCACATCTGTCAATAATACCTAATCTAACGATACAAATTTTCTTATAAAGTAGGTAGGTACGGCCAATGAGACGAGACAAAGAATGTAAACAAACTGACCGACCGTTACTGAGTTAAGTATATTGCGATAGCGAGCGATTATTATACCCGTCCTTATTTCTCGTAAGCAATAATATAATCAGTTGGTCAATGACGGCTGTCGTTGCGTGATTCGTGGTTCAGGAAAGATGTCAATACAGAAGTTGTCAACATTAGGGCCGCCATTTTGTGAAGTTCATTCCTGTTTGGATTGCGTTCGAAGTGAAACGATTTTTGAAAGCTTGTTTACATTCTTTATCTCGTCTCGTTGGCCTTACTTTACATAATTTCAACATCGCAATAGTTGCCCAACTTTAAAATAGTTTAAATTAAGCGTTAATATGAACTCTGATGACGTGGAGCGCATCCTGAGCACGGCGCGCGTGAGCCTGCCAGGAGCCGTGCCCAGTGTGCCCACGCCGCGCGAGCTGGCGGCTTTCATGCCGTACGCGCTCGAGGTGCTGCAGGCGCCCTTCAAAGTGCGCGTCGAATGTTTGGTGCAAGGTACCGTAGCGCTCTTCTCACGCTCACCTTTGCTCCTGCGCATTCTTCTAACTCTAACCTTTTATTACAACAGACGACTACGTACCTACGGGCAAACCCGCCGCAAAGAAACCGCTCATTAGCAAATCGACGGTGGCGGCGAATATATTGCCAATAGCTTCGCAAAGCTCGCTTATGGAGTCGTCGTCGCTGTTCGGCTTCCGGAGGACGCCTGAGCTAGTCTTCACCGCCGTGCATGACTCGCAGGGCCACGTAGTGGAGTTGGCGCTGTGCGAGATGCAAGTGCCTTGCATGCTGCTGAGGCTGGTGATCTTGTGCGCACCGTTCCAGACTCTGCTTTCGCGGCTCACTCTGCACTTCTGCCGACTGGACGCGCTAGCACTGAACCAGCTGATCCACCTGCTGACCGGCACGCAGGTGAGCGAGCTTTCCCTGAACGATTCCCGCTTAAGGTGCGGCGGCTTCCACCTGCTGCTCGAGATGGAGTCGCATCTGCGTTGGCTGTCACTGGATAGGTGCTCGCTCGGGGATCATGGCGCCGTTAAACTCGCCGCCACGCTCCGACATCCGTACCCTGGCTCGGTATCTCTGAAAGCTCTGTCCCTTGCTTGCAACGGAATAGGTGATACCGGTGCCCGCGCATTCGCTGAGGCGCTGCGCTCAAATCGCCAACTACAATACCTCAATCTTGCCGACAACCGTGTGACGGACGCGGGTGCGATACCTCTCCTGCGGAGTCTGTGCGAATTTTCACTTTCATATGAGGAGGTAAACGGGGCTAGGCGGCGACTCATGACGCGCTTGCGGTTGAAACAAGAGTTGTATACGCGCATATACGCAGAGTTGCTGGGACAACCGCCGGCGAGTGTTGCGAGCAGGCGCAAGTCGCGAAAGACTAGCGCCTTAACGCTGGTCACCCCCAACTCGAACTTGAGTGGGACAATCGCCATGAAGGCGGAGGCCATGGCGGAGGACCAGCTGGGGCCCTTCTTGGAGCCTTTCGGAGCGGCGGAAATCACGAAACGCGACAATGTGTTGTACTGCGGCGGCAACACGATCCTGACATGGCTGAACCTGGCGTACAACTCGCTGGGCTACGCAAGTCTGGTAGAGCTGGCGCACGTAATGGCAATGCAGGCCTCGATGTCACGTGGGATGCTAGGTATGCCGTCAGGTTTTGTGCTGGGCCAGGCTCGGAGCTCGGGACTCGTGCGCGTCGTGGTAGAGGGCAACGCGCTGCCGCTCGCCTGCGTTGAACTGGCGGCCGTAACCGCACGCATCGACGCCATGCTAGAGCGCGCCGCACGCTCTGCTCCCACGAGGAGGCAGACTACGCTCAGAGCTAAAAGTCATACACGATACTAATTTACTAACATAACGATTGCAATAAGCAGGGTTAATAAGCGGATACTGCGTATAACTTGCTTAACGAGTAATCAGAATAGGCAAAGGTAATGTGCCTATATTTACGGCGCACATAATTATAACTACGGTATATACTTAAATATATTTTCACTTCTTATGCTCTTAAAATGTTACTTTAATCTCTGCACATCGGGACTAAAGCTCCTTATTAATCTCTAGGGAATAAAGTATTTTTTTTTAACTTACTTTGGAATCTCCTAAACAATCGATCGCGGTGTTTGTGAATAGAGGATTATTGCCATTTTCAGTGTTTGTGTATGGACCATTTTTAGGCCGTGGAAATAACCTCAAAATGACAACTCTGCAAAAATATAAAAAAAACGATTTAATTTCGTGAAACACGATTAATAATTACGAATATGAATCTATTTAAATATATTAAGGATAATTTTATTTTATTAGGCGTGGTCCAAATAGTTTTCAAGCTTGTATCTGTTGGCTAAATATGCAAGCATTTGTGTCACTTTACAAAAAACTGACAACCGCGAAACAAATTTGTCAGAAACTTATAATATTGTAATTTTGTATACTTAGAACGTAGTTTTTTTTCCTCGCATTCAAATTGAAAAGTAGAGTGTTTAAGGCGAGACTAAATAACCATAATGACACTCGAACTATAGGCACGCTCGCTCGCTCGCTCGCTCGCTCGCGTGGCTAAACATCTCGTATCATTATGGCTTGTTTTAGACTCTTGTTGAACAATCTACTATTAGAGGTACCAACAACATTAAATAAATTTTTCGTAGATATAATATTTTTTTAAAGATAAACAAAACATTATACAGGGTGACCGCGGGGTCTCGTGATCCTAACTTAATTTCCCCAACTCAGTACATGATTGAGATTATATTAGTATAGTGGTTTGAAAAACAATTAAAGTTTACCATTTTAGTAAAATAATATTACCGTCAAACCCTCCAACTTTGCCCGCATTTGACACTTTTTTGGGCGCTGGCAAAAAAATACTTATATTAATCAGAATCGCTGCTATTATTCGTTGAGCAAATTCAAACAAAAATTATGCTTGAAAACATCATCTTTTTTATACTTTCTCTATGAAGGAAGGATGAAGAGGTGGGCAAAGTTTAGTACAAAAGTGCCCAACTTTGCCTTTCTTCAATTTCTAAGCCATTTTAAGAGGTTTATTTGAGGTTTGAAGCTAACACACAGAATTGGGAAAAAAGGCGAATACCATCCTAAAACTGTAATAACTAACTTTGGATCGTCTGCAAATTGGGTAGGCAATGTTAGGAAGATATTTTCTAAAAATCTTCATACAAAAATATCTGAGGCCTAGGGCTGCCGCAAATCAAATGAAATAATTTTAATTAATTTTTATGTATATTTTAATTATTTTGTGTTACAAGCTTTATTTTCTGACTGTACTTTTGGACAGCTTGATGGTATCATAATATTGTATTGTAGCCGAACTACGGAAGTATAGGTACAGTAGATGTCAAAGATATGTTTACACTTTAGTACCTTGTCACTTTATCCGCTATGACAATTTCATGTGGCAGTTAAAACATGACGTTAAATAGACAAGGTACTAAAGTGTAAACATATTTATGACGTCGACTGTACCAAATTCGAGCCCAATCGCACGTCAGAAAGTAGTTCTAATTCAGCTTAAAACACACAAACAAATATTGCAAGTTGAATAAAAGCTTGTAAAAAAAGGATTTTTATTTCGACAAAGTAACCTTTACAGCGGTAATAAAACTTAACATATAAAATGTGACAATGCGGGAACGGTGATACTGCGTTTATCTGCCTAACATTACCCAAGGTCTCTCATTGTATATTTAGAATTTGCTTGGATATAACTAAATACCTTCTTATTAGTATGCTATTTTTCTCTTATACATCATCATCTTACATCTTTTATTGGCTTACTGTTTTGTACAATGTTTAATTTGTTCTTATGAAATGTATTGCTGTTGATGCCCCAAATAAATAAAATAAAATAAAATAAAATAAAATATGATGTATGCAATACTTACGTATTTCGACTCCTTCGTTACAGTCACGCACAAAATTTTTCCTTTAAAATTTGTTCCACAAAAACACGCCTACTTTTGTCAGCTCGTGACACGCAACTGTTTCAGGTTATGTATGTCACACTCATTCAATGATTATATAATAAAATATAATTTCTTACCAAATAAAAACTTGGCATCATAGAGTATAAACTTTTTCAGATAAATGTGTTTTTGGATATTTCCTTTCTGGGCAAAGATTGGACGGAAGGGTAAAGTTGGAGGATTTGACGATATGATTCCCTAATTAATACTAAAATTATGGTCACCTAACATTTTCATGTTAAAAAGTATTTGAAAATCATCCAATCTGACTAGTAAGAAACTGAGTATGTAGGGTGGCCATGATCCTGAATAAAAATATTGTATTTAATGTTTGTTTAAATATACACAGAGGGCCCTGCAAAGATGCACTACGCTAACTAACGTTTCTATTCGATTCGTTTTTAAACCAATCGCGTCACTGGTAGACCACGTGAATTTTCGTATCACGTCATCTCCCAGTGACGCGATTGGATTAAAAACGAATCGAATAGAAACGTTAGTTAGCGTAGTGCATCTTTGCAGGGCAATCTGATTGTTCAGTTTCTTGCGGCGTTTCTTCGCAGCAGTGGTCTCTTGCGAAGCGCTGGTAGATTTTGACGTGTAAAAGTGCCCGTGCGGTCTAGGTACTTACTGAATAAACATCTTTTATGTTTTATCTTTAATCAAAAACAAATAAATTGTCTTAACGCCTTTAAACATATTACAGTATTCCCAGCTTCTTAATAGCTTTCGGCTGGCTATCGCTATCACGCTTGCACTCGCATCTGACAGTATATTTGTCACTCGTGTGTCATAGAAAAACGAAGATTCCCGATCGTTATTAAGAAAATGGTTGCACTGTACGTTATGTTCCTAATGGTGTAATGAGTTTTAGTTTACTTTGTTGTTACACGACCCCGCGGTCGCCTCTATAGTAGGTACTCTTTTTACAGATTAAAGGTTACACTACTGCACTTATCAACTCTACACCTGATCTATTCTCTCTATAACTATAGCCCTCTCTCTTTGTTCATAAAACTCCATACTACCTACAGTGCAACGCACACTAATCAGAGGGCCCTGCCAAGATGCATTGCGCTAACTAGTGTTTCTATTCGTTTCGTTTTTAAACCAATGTCGTCACTGGTAGATCACGTGACTTTTCGTATACGTCATCTACCAGTGACGCAATTGGTTTAAAAACGAATCGAATAGAAACGTTAGTTAGCGATGAGTTAGCGTAGTGCATCTTGGCAGGGCCCTCAGCGACGTAATCGCACGGCAACTCCTAGCGTCGGGACAAAGCTAATCGAAGCTAAGCGAGTCAAATAAACCAACCGGTGCCACCGCAATTACTAGCGCGACTTATTACTTGGGTTGGGTACAGCGAATGCTTTAATAAAATATAATGATCGATTGGTTTATGACCCGTAAAATAAAAAAATCCCGCAGCATAGCCGGCAAGAAGTACCTATGGTAGAGTCCCCTTGTTCCTGTAATACATTGGTACGTATATGCGGTAAATATATGCTTACGGGTCTACTTCTAATAATTTTAAGGAATTTTAGTAATACTTTTTTTATTACTTTAGTTGTTAATGGGTGGATCTCATCATAACATAAAAAATCGTTTGATATAATTTTAATATAATGTTTAATTAGTTGACGGGTCATTCCACCGTTTCGGGTGTTACACTTATTTCGAAGTATTTGGATAATATTTTCTTTACTGAACACTCGTAATTAAAAATATAAGAGCAATAACGAGAGAATCACTACAAAGTAGCTGTTTCGGGTGTAACGGTGGAATGACCCAGACGTGTATTTTATATAATGTGGTATTCATTTGGACGAATTTTATTTCCTACTAACTTCTACACGCGACTTCATCCGCGTAGATTTCGATTATTATATATCGTTATTCACTCGGAAACTTAAATCATCCCCGATGAAATGTAGCCTATGTGTTAATCCAGGGTATAAGCTATCTCCATTTCAATCCAAATCCGTCCAGCCGTTGCAGCGTGAAGGAGTAACAAACTAACACACAAACACACACACACACAAACTTTCTCATTTAAGGTAAAGGCACCTATTACCGTGGGAGTTAAGGCAGTTTTCAATTAAGAGCCAAAAATTAAGGGTATCAAGATTTTTTTACCAAAAGGATTTTTTTTTATAAAAGTGTGTTGATTGGACTTTGTAATTTGCACCTTTTTGGGCTCACTTTAGGTATGGGATAAAATAAATATTAAACCCAAAAAGTCGAGTTCTCCTATTACCGAGGTATTGGAAGGGCTTTGACCCTATTACCGCGGATGAGGTTCCTATTCCCGTCGGTAGATGATTAATGTATTTTTGGTTCCGTACATTTAATATTTAACATTTAGTTTTTTTTTTCTAGTAAACCTACTTAAATAAAACATTTAAAAGTGGATAAACATTTATTTTTAAGTAAACCGGTTATTAAATCAACATGTTTTGGTTATAAACTAAAAAGTAATAATGACAAATTAAATAAAAAGACACTTACACAAGGACCTTTATTAAAATTGTAATAATTAAATAATCAGTCGAATCAAAATAAAATAAAACAGTTTTTTACTGTTTTCCTAAGCAAAAAATATTATTTTGTTAGATCAAGACGAGATTCGGCTTTGGGAACTTAGTTGTGCTTAATATATTGATCTTCTTGAATAGAAGGTCATATTTGCTAAAAAGCTATGAATACTATATTAAAATTGGCGAATCCTCGGTTCTTAAAGATTAAATAAAATGTACTCTGAACAACTTTTCTGAAAATCACCCGAATACGTTCCTTTAGTTAGGAGGGCAGTAGTTTTACCCTAAAATGGCTAACTAACTGGCTGGTTATGTAAAAAAATAACCATTTTATTGTTTGATTCTTAACAAGTAAAATCACATTAGTAATTTAGGTACGTTTATTTTTAAAATTTTACGTGGTTCTCATGTTACCGTAGACTCATATTATGTCTGTAAACTTTGTACGTCTACTCGATACTACTTTCTTCTTATTTTTTAACCGACTTCAAAAAAAGGAGGAGGTTCTCAATTCGTCTGTTTTTTTTTTTTTAATGTTTGTTACCTCAGAACTTTCGACTGGGTGAACCGATTTTGAAGATTCTTTTTTTATTTGAAAACTGGTGCTTCCAGATTGGTCCCATTTTTTTCAAAATGAAGATCTGATGGCGGAATCCATGAGGAATCGACGGAACTCTTCAAAATTTATAGGCACACCTATAACGATTTTGGTATTTTTCATTGTAACTCGTGTATTTGGTCTTGGAAACCACTATTTGGTGAAGTGGAACTGATGATGAAGACCACAGATGGCCACCGGAACTCCTAAACGGTTTATATTTCGAGGGTGGCGACAAGCTATTTCGATTAAGATAGTTGAGCGACTATGACGAAGCATATTTAGGTTTAAATATATGACTATGACTTTCCCACGGCGTTGCTTGCGGCGAGATTGAAATGTTCTATTGTTTCTTGAGAAATGGGAGAATAACAGCATAATTATGATCACTAAAAAGTATAAAATAAAAAAAAGTTTAAAAAAACAAAAACCCGCCTTCAAAAAGCAAAAAATAACTTCTTTAATATGGTAGGTAAATAGGTCAGTCCAACTGAAGTCGGCGTCCAACAATATTTTAACCAAAAGCAGACTTCAGTTGGACTGACCTATTTACCTACCATTTTAAAGAAGTTATTTTTTGCTTTTTGAAGGCGGTTTTTTGTTTTTTTTAAACTTTTTTTTATGTTTTTGCGTTTCTTACAATAAAGTATTGGCATACATAAATAACACCTCTCGTGCTTAGCTATGAAAATCCACGTTTAATAGTGAGTTTACAATAATTAGTACCTAGGTACATTATGGATGCCGCTGACTTCAAAACATAAATTAAACCTATTAAAAGACCAACTTTTACCGAAATTTTGAAATACAAAATTAACATACGTTTAGTCTTATTATCCCAGTTTCCGACGGGTTCACATAAAAACCTAGACTACCAGGTAACCGTTAACGTACGGTAAGGTAACCGTTATACCATCAGTTAGTACAACAGTTTCCAACAGGTAAGCTTTAGGTACTATCGAAAAAAAACTTAATTTTATTAAGGAATCCGGACTACGGTACCCTAAAATTGTTATTTAATTTACTGTCACGCGGTAATAGGCGATATTATGGGAACCTAACTCCGACCCATAAAAAACCGTAATAGGTCGGAACTAGGTTCCCATATATCTCATTACCGAGGGTTATCTTTTCTTACCCTCGGTAAAAGGATAAATTTACAGTACCATAAAACCTAATTACGACCCATAAAAAAATAAAGTTATCGTGACGTTGGTTATACAAATAAAACTTAACATTTTAACCATCTAATGAAACGAAACCCGTATTTAAGGGTTTCTATGGAAGCAAGTAATATGGTGCACAAGTTTTTAATAAAAAATAAGGCCATTATTAGTATTTTTCATACCACGCAAATTGCTCTTTAACTGCTTAAATACATAAAGTTTTTTATAACACAAAAAAATATATAACCGACAGCAGATATTAAAAATAAAGGCTATTGAACCTAAAGTACCATTTTAGCTATTACAGTGATATAGCAAAAAACGAAACCGTTTACCGAATTTAATATTCTAATTTTAACGTATTTCCAGACAAAAACACACAAAAATAGTATTTGAAAGTCGCAAAGAAAACGTTGATAAATAGTTTAAAAATCTTAGCATTAGGTTAGTCATTACAACTATTACGCAAAACACTAAATAAAATGTAAGTTGACTTACGTGTGGCGTCCGGCGATTCTATGGCACAACCTGCTCCTGCGCCGGCGTCGCGGATGTTGGCGGATTGCGAGCTGTTTATTTGATGCATACAGACTAGCGCCAAAAAAAACCGTAGTCTACAAACTGCGCTTTGCTCGTGTAAAATAAGTTTCTTAGCGAGTAAATCAACTTGTACATAAAACGTATATTTAAAAATACCGCGGTAATGGGTGCCGATTTTGGGGGGGGGGGGCGGTAATAGGTGCCCTTACCTTATAATATTATAGTTCAGTAAATATGAATTGGCCGTCCGTAATCTTCACTAAGATCTTTTTGTTAATATCAAACAAAAGGTAAACGTAGAACTGCCCTCGTCCTTCAAACAGCACAGTGGGTTGAAAGGTTAAGGTTAAGGTTAGGTCCGGTAAAATATCGCAAAGTAGATAACAGACGGCCAAATCATATTTACTGAACTAAGTATACTAGGAGAACATACATGAGACATATTTTATAATACACAACATAAGAAATATTGATCATATTATGATGTTATAATTTAATTCGCATATACATAACTTCACTATCACTACATTGTATTAAACAAAGTCGCGTCCCGCTGTCTGTCTGTCCCTATGTATGCTTAGATCTTTAAAAGTACGCAACGGATTTTGATGCGGTTTTTTTAAATAGATAGATTGATTCAAGAGGAAGGTTTTTATGCATTGACATTCTGGATTATGTACGGGAGTTGCAGAAAACTCACATAAACCGAAACGAAGCGAGGGCGGGGCGCTAGTAAATATTAAAGCCCGAAACGAATTTTGACTTAAGGTTCCCCCTGGCTTATTTTCGGTTACTTCCACCCCTTAAGGTTAGGTTAGTGACCAACAGCTAACAGAACGAATTACATTGTTTCAGCGTCACATTTTTCGTTCTTATATTAAATGTATATTATGTGATTTGGTTATTAAATAATGTGAATGTCATTTAATTTAATCGTTAAAAGGTACAAAAAGTTAAATACATAGTTATGAATTTACATAATTATTTTACCGTTATAGGTTCGTTTCGTTCATTATCCCAACTGATTCCCTTTACATGTTTTGAGTAATAGATATTTTGTTGTTATAATGTTCTATTATTTACCAAGTTTTTAGTATTAGTTTAAAGTTTTAACTTATTTTTTATAACAATTACGATATAATAAAACAAATGTTTCAAATATATAATGGCTATAATTTTTCCTCTCTTCTAATTACAGTATAAACTTTTAACGTATTGTTTTTAACTCTACGTAAATAACAGCTGACGTAATGTTTACAATACAATAACACGTCAGGTCAAAAGCTGGATCACTATTTTTAACCCTACGTGGAGACTTCGTTTTATTAGCGTCGATTTTCGAAAAGCTACCTATGAAAGCTTTTGGCAAACAAGGGCGGGATGGGACGGCACCAGTGACGCGATTGGTTTAAAAACGAAACGAATAGAAACGCTAGTTAGTGTAATGAATCTTGGCTAGGGCTTCTGAGGCCTAAATTGTCCTATTAGTAGGAGCACGAGGGAGATCTATTTTTGTCTGTCCTTAACCCTATATCATTCTTATCCAACCAGAGGGCCCTGCAAAGATGCACTACGCTAACTAACGTTTCTATTCGATTCGTTTTTAAACCAATCGCGTCACTGGGGATGACGTGATACGAAAAGTCACGTGGTCTACCAGTGACGCGATTGGTTTAAAAACGAATCGGATAGAAACGTTAGCGTAGTGCATCTTTGCAGGTCCCTCAGTGCATTTAGGAGATAGATAAGAAGATTGTTTGCAAATAGATATACTCGAAAATCTAAAGATCAAAATCTGACAGTTCCCATCTTGATTGTTTCGTTATTTTAACATTATTTCCTAAAAATATGAATGAGAACTCGTGTAACCAGTAATATTAGAGTAAGTTTTATTGATAAAAATACCTACACTTAAACCACCTTGCGCCGGTTGAGGTTAAGTTTTAGGTCTTAAATTAGATTTTCGAGTATAGATAAGAAGATTGTATCTATATACTTGATATCGAGCGGTCGCGAATATCACGAGGCGATGATATGTACAGTCAACTGAAAATGTTTGGGACATGCGTTAAAAGAGGGTATTGCCCGTAGTCCACCTATGTTGTTCACCTATGTGGATTACGGAGAGTAGAATAGCCAAAATTAACAGGTAGGTTTAGTTTATGATTTTATCATAGTTTAGTTCTTCAGAGGGCCCGAAGAAGGGCCAAAATAATCCAGCAGCTCTATCGACTTCGCTAAGGTCTGCTAAAACGCCCAGGTGGTCTCGGGAGGTGGAAGGTGGGTAAGAACCGGTTAAAAGAGATATTCAAACTACATTGTCAATCTTTATTCGCTCTTGACTACCTTTACCTAATATACCTTTTTTTGTTGACGAGGGGGAAATCTTCAAACTAAGATACCAGCCGCCCTGTAGGTAAAGACGGGTTACCTATGTGGGATTCTTACAAACTAAAACCCCCCCGTGGCCCTCGCCTGCGCGTAGAAGGCTCAACTATCTACCTACCTCAGCTACCTACATCAGCATTAATTAGGAATGTTGCGATTTCGAAATGTGCGATTACCCGTAGACCATTACAATTATTATAGGTATCGTGGTAAGCTATGGGAGGTGGCACAACACTAGTGGAGTGGACTGAGTAGGGGAAAATTGGGGAAGCTGGATCACCCGAGATCCAGCTCCCCCAGTTTTCCTATTCAAAAACTTAGTTTAACCTCACTTATCAAAAATGATTTATTCAAGAACCCATAAAATGTTCTATTCAAGAAGTAATTTTAAACCTTGTTTATCAAAATCCTCTATTCAAGAAGTAATATGATGGTCTATTCGAAAACTCGATTTCAAGAAGTAATTTTAAACCTTGTTTATCAAAATCCTCTATTCAAGAAGTAATATGATGGTCTATTCGAAAACTCGATCTAATCTCACTTATAAAAGATTATTTATTCAAGAAGCTATAATTTTTTTTCGAAAATTTCGATATATATTCAAGACCATCTTGACTATTATCTATTCATGATAATAGTTTAACCTCACTTATCAAAATTATCTATTCAAGACAAAATAATCTGTTCAAGAAGTCTTTAAATATTATGCTTAAGAAGACATAATAAAACCTTAACAAATCTTCCATCCAAGAAGTAATCTACTTATTAGTCCACTTATTCGAAAACTTGTAGTGTATGAAAGATTCGTAGACATCAACTTTTTAAACAACTTGATGTTAGACCATCATAGTTATCATATCACCGTTGACTATTTTAAGTTGGTGATGTCTGCAAAGTTGCCATTTATCGATAATAACCTCAACGGTATCTCCTATATTTATATAAAATTATGATAATGACTCCTCGCTGTACTTAACCAAAGTAATACGCTGTTTTAAAAAGAAATCAAACACATATTCATACATTAAATTCCGTTTATTTATATAAAAATATTATTATCTAAGCACCACTTATTCATACAGGATACATTTTTGAACGCACATATATTCGAATGATAAATACAATTTTGAATATCAGATGCCATTAAATATTTTTTATGAAGTGTTTCTAAATTAGGACAGTTAACATCTTCTAAATTATAAACATTATCACTTTCAGTTATTTTTTTCAACCACCTCACTTTTTCGTAACCCTTAGTATAAATACATTTATTCTTACAATAGTCTAATATTATACTCCTATATGTAAAATACGGAACATATCCTTCATTCCATAAAATTCCTTTGTTTCTTTCTATCCATCCAACTTGTAAACGTTCTTTCTTTGTTAATTCGTAAAATGGATATGGTGGTTTAATCAATAACAAAAGAAAGCTCTTCTTGCAAAAGATCGCTATTTCTTTTGGTATAAATTCATTGTTCTCATTTTTAAAACCTTGAACATCCATAATCACATTCATGATATTTTTCGAACTATGTTACTCAACGGCTTGTACTCAATAAGACGATCGTTTATGATCAAACAGTAAGCTGCTGTCCCCTTCGGTATATCACTTGAAGACTCGATTTCTAACCGCACGTCAACTGGCCCGGTTTTCAGCGAGTCATTTTGTCTTGAGCAATCAATGACAAATAGCGGAGTTTTAATGAATGTATTCAAATTAAGCAAGGGATCGTTACTAGCGTTATAATACGACTGACGAAAATTAGCGTACATCTCATATAATATACTACATTTTCCTTCGTCGAATTTTAAATTGAGTGAATCATAAGGAAAATACTGTGAATTTAAAAACAACTTGACATTTGTAATATTACAATGGTCAAATTGGGATGAACTTTTTGTTTTGTTCAACTTTCTATCGGTTTGCAAACCAAATATAACATATCTTGGTTTTTCTAGCTGAGAAGCAGTTTTCACAGACCATGAATGTTTTGTGGTTTGAGGTAAAAGAGGATACTCATATAAATCCCAATTTCGGAATGCTACTTGTATGGCTCGATCTTTTTCCAAATACTTGAGTAATGATATTCGATTACGATCTGAAACTCTAATATGTGGTACACGCCATTGAACTTTTTGTATGTCTATTTTAATATCTTCATTATTACCCATCGAAACGCTATTATGAGCAGAATTACTTCTATGAAGTATAAGTTCATGTTTACAATTGACGAGAATTTTGTTATAATCTTCTGCAAACCCTAATACTTTGTTTAGGGGTATAATAACTGAGAAATTACCATTTTTACACGATGATCCACTTAAATTCCAGCCCCACAACGCTGCATTTTTGCTATCTGCATCATTCATTGATACGTAAGACTTTATCGTGGTTGTAATACCGGCATTTTTAATACGATCTATTTCAACACCATTCAGCTCGTATGATATGTCTTGAAATAAAAACAATATTGGATTGTTTGTAAAATTAATATCCTTAGATATCTTTTTTCCTGTTGCATCTAATTCGAACACATTCGCGTGCCCCTCGATGTAAATGGAACTTGCAGATGGTAGTACATAAACATTTTGCTGATGAATAGGTATTCTGATCTCGTCATTTTCTTTAAAACTGTGATTGTAGGGATTGTAAGTGTGGATCTCATAACTTTCAATAGAGTTGTCTTGTTGAGGTGGATCGGTAATTTGTAGCATTTTTATACTTTAAAACCAAGGGAGTTGAGAAACTTTTTATTACTTTTAGTAATATTCTTTGACGTGCTTAATCGTCTTCTCTCTTTGAACGCTGGTAGTTGAATATTAGATTTTTCGTTATTGACCGAGGTTTTATTGTAAACATACATTATCAACGTTCAAGCAATTTATATTTATAAGTGGCGTTATAATATTACTTAACACTGACAACACCGATGCTGATCGCTGTCCGTGGAGGAATGTTCTTTGTTAACCTATCTTCCCTTTTTATTGTAGATGAAGTTATTATTATTTGTTATTATTTTTCAATTCCCAAAATGATTTAAGAAATTTCAAGCAAAGATGCCCACAATTATATAAATGCGCTCTTTGTAAATTTTCATAATTATACTGAATATTTGATCCCATATATGCTATAAATTCTTTTGGAGGTTTTAAATTACCATAACTATCAAAGTATTCAATATAATTATTAACCTTTCCATAGGCTACCCAATGAGTCCCAGAATTTTCAGATGAATCTAAATTGATAACACCGCATTCTATCAACCAAGGCACTTTTGGTAATTCATCTCTCATAAATACACCACGAAAATGAGGAATATTTTTTGAGTACTTTATTATATCGATGTTACTCAATGCTCTATCGGGTAGCCTACTGATCAGTTTTTTTTATTTGAAACATAAATTCCTAAACCATCCTTGTACGGTTTAAGGTGCAATCCTTTTCCAATACACATTGAATCCATTTTGATATTATCTCGTTTTGATTGTACGATCTGCTTTTTAGCTAATTTATAATAATCGATAGCTTTTGTGATTCCGGCAACGCCGCCGACTAAATTGCCAGCAGCAGATAAGCCGGCAAAAATAGGTATTAATGGTAGGAATCCACCAGTTTTAGGCACGGGTATCACTCGCGGTAACTGTATAGGTAAGTCAGAAGCTATGTCTTGAGCGGCTGCGTATGCTAATTCCATTAACATTTTCTTGCATTTGGGCTTCAAGTTTCGGATATGTTTTTTAGTATGTGAGACAATATTATTGAACGTTTTTTTCAGTCCTGCTCCATTTTTCTGACTGATTGTCGATAACTTTTGCTTTTTATTTCCGTTATCAGGTTTATTTTGTTTGCGCTTCATTTCGAGAAAGAAATCACAATAATTCTTGCTATAAAGTGGTCTTGATACCGTAAAGAACTAAAGACGAATGACTTTAAAAATAAAACATTAGCATATTTAAACACGAATTTTTACTTAAATCTATAAACGATTTTTTTTATCTATCCAGCTGTTTTCACTTGAAGGTAGACCTAACCATTTAACGTATACTTTGTTTCCTTTACATTTCAAAACTTTTTCTACTAGATATACTTCAGGATGCGCAGTTTTCTGGATTTCTTGCGAATAGAAGGCTCCTAAAATAGGTCTTGACTTTGCGTCTTCTAATAAAAATGTAGTGGGATTAGTATGTTGCACTTTAGTAATTTTGAATATTTCTGTTGACCAATTAGGCGTGAATCCTTTTTCAAAACATCCTTTGAATTTACTGATTCTTACGAAATCTCCAACGCGAAATTTTTTGCCCTTCGGTATTTTCTTGGATCGTGAATTGTTAATGTATCTCTCTAATATCATGTTTTTATTATCATCATTAATTTCAGCCGGTGGTTTCCCTAGAGTTCTATGAAAAGTGTGATTGTATTCATAAACTTTCTTATCAAGGTTTCCGTTTATCCACTTATAATTACCTTTTAAACTAAATTCCTTGTACAACTTATTTTTGAGTGTTCTTATAAATCTTTCTACGATGGAAGCTTTTTTTGTAGAAAATGTAGAGTAATGATTAATATTGTATGTGCCAGTAACCTTTCTAAACTTATCATTATAAAATTCTGTACCGTTATCTGTTTGTAAATTTTTTGGAAAGCGTCCCTTTGCACACAATATTCGGAACAGTTCAGATACGACTTCTTTAGTCTTACGCTTCACTGGAAATGCCCAAGCATACTTTGAGAAACAATCAATAATGACCAATATGTATTTATATCCAGCGTTCCATTTTGATAAAGTCTGCATATCTATCAAATCTGCTTGCCAAAGGTCATCTATGTCTTTAAGTATCACACTTCTCCGCGGAAAGTTCACTCTAGCATTTTTGTGAATTTCATTTACAACGCTTGCTTTACTCATAGTACCTGTAAAATTGATGTCAAATCTTTATTTATAACGACTGCTTCGCTCAAAATGCTTGCTAAGTTTTCCTTCGATCTCTTGATACATAATATCTTTTTCAACACGTTTTATTTTCTCCATTAAAGTAATAACTAGTTTGTTAAGACAAAACACCTTTTTCAAACAGTCATTTACTTTTTTATCAACGTATTCCTGACCAACGCTATAGATCAATGAAGGCACTTTCGTAGTTGAGATTTTATTTCGCACTTTTTCGCAATTACCGACGTTACTATTTTCAATATTGTTTTCGATATTCATGTCTAGTATGCTTTAGACTACTAATCAGAATGCAGATTGTTTAACCAATTTTATTCTTTTATAATACCAGCTTCCTTTAATTCTTCAATTATTGACATAATTTCATTATCATGGTTACTGTTACCAGCACTTTTAGATGCGATTAAAAGTTTCAGTCTTTCAATCAGTTCGTTTGGATCATCCCAATAAATATAATCTGTATCACTCTTATATCGTTTTAAATCAGGTAGATGTCCTCCGATTTTTAATTTCGGCAAATGTTCGGGAACATTTTTATTTGAGTTGTCATTTAACTGTGAAAACAATGGCTTAATGATGGTACAGTATTTTAATCCTTTGTCACCCATTATTCTACCATTTGGCACAAAGTCCTTTTTGTGTGCATTTGTACTGGACGCGTCGAGGCGCTGCAGTTGGAGGTTAGAGCACCGTTGCTATAACGGTTCAATTGAAATAATTTTAAGTGTTCTTCTTAAATATATGTATTAAAAATATTATAATTATAAAATATACCTAATTATATAATAAGTGATGTTTTTTTTTTCATTACCTACTAAAAAATACCTGTCTTTAAAATCTAATATCTATAATATTAGACTATTGTAAGAATAAATGTATTTATACTAAGGGTTACGAAAAAGTGAGGTGGTTGAAAAAAATAACTGAAAGTGATAATGTTTATAATTTAGAAGATGTTAACTGTCCTAATTTAGAAACACTTCATAAAAAATATTTAATGGCATCTGATATTCAAAATTGTATTTATCATTCGAATATATGTGCGTTCAAAAATGTATCCTGTATGAATAAGTGGTGCTTAGATAATAATATTTTTATATAAATAAACGGAATTTAATGTATGAATATGTGTTTGATTTCTTTTTAAAACAGCGTATTACTTTGGTTAAGTACAGCGAGGAGTCATTATCATAATTTTATATAAATATAGGAGATACCGTTGAGGTTATTATCGATAAATGGCAACTTTGCAGACATCACCAACTTAAAATAGTCAACGGTGATATGATAACTATGATGGTCTAACATCAAGTTGTTTAAAAAGTTGATGTCTACGAATCTTTCATACACTACAAGTTTTCGAATAAGTGGACTAATAAGTAGATTACTTCTTGGATGGAAGATTTGTTAAGGTTTTATTATGTCTTCTTAAGCATAATATTTAAAGACTTCTTGAACAGATTATTTTGTCTTGAATAGATAATTTTGATAAGTGAGGTTAAACTATTATCATGAATAGATAATAGTCAAGATGGTCTTGAATATATATCGAAATTTTCGAAAAAAAATTATAGCTTCTTGAATAAATAATCTTTTATAAGTGAGATTAGATCGAGTTTTCGAATAGACCATCATATTACTTCTTGAATAGAGGATTTTGATAAACAAGGTTTAAAATTACTTCTTGAATAGAACATTTTATGGGTTCTTGAATAAATCATTTTTGATAAGTGAGGTTAAACTAAGTTTTTGAATAGCAAAACTGGGGGAGCTGGATCTCGGGTGATCCAGCTTCCCCAATTTTCCCCTACTGGACTGCAAATTTATTGGCGTTATTACCCGACGGCGTCAGAAGGAGGGTTATGTTTTTCGAGCGTATGTATGTATGTATGTATGTATGTATGTATGTCTATTTCTGGGCACGCTCTGCAGCCTAAACGGCTTGACGGATTTTAACATACTAGGTGTCATTCGATTCGTCTTAATTGCCGAAGTGACATAGGGTAATAGTAGATTGTATAACTAGGGTCTAAATTAAGCCATACCTAGTACCACGAGATGGTTGTTCGAGGGGTACCTAATATGGCTTTTAGACCCGAGTAATACACTCTACTTTTCACTTCGATTGTGAGAAAATAAAAACATTACCTATACAAAGGTAAAAAATTAGCAAAGATTATCCACCACAAAATTCCACGGCGAAAATATTGTTTTAATTTGGCGGCATGTTTTTTTTAAAACTACTTTGACACATACAAAATATAGACACTGCAAATAAACGCCACTGACCGTATGAGTATTTAGCGCTTGAAAGCGTTGCACAATCGATTTAATCTTATTTTAACGATTGTAAAATAGGGACTAAAAAACACCTAATGTTTTGAGAAATGATTTCTGTTACCTGATTGGTCGTTTTTAATGCAGCTGGTTTCTGGTTGGTTGATACAAAATACATTTTTTTTTTTTAAAGAGTTAAATTAGTTAAAGAGTATACGTACCAAAAAGAACCTAAAGTTCCGATTGACAGTCGATGTGTATTGTGATTGGTGGATTTAATTTGGTGAAGTATTTTGATTGGTGGATTTAATTTGATGAAGTATTTTGATTGGTCAAATTAAAATGTTTTGTAAATGTAAATCATTCTATTTTCCTGAATATAATGTATTCTCTAGGCTAGGGTTTACATGTACTACTTGAGTCTCGCTTGATAAGTATAATATGACACACTTTTTGAGCATGAGAAGTGAAAATAATATTTCAATATAAAATATGGAGGGGGAATAAAAAAAAATATTTTTTATTATAACAATATGGGTATCAAATGAAAGCTATTAAATAGCCCATTCCAAATATATATACATTATAATACTTTTATGCTACTATTATGACAGGAAAGTCAAAAAAATACGTAAATGTTAAGTAATAAACTCCTTTCGCTAGAAAGAGAGTTTCGCTTGTAATTAGTCACTTGTAGCTTCGCGACATTAAAAATTTAAGCTCCAGAGCTCATATATTGCTTAGTAATAATTATTTAAACCACTATTTTATTAATACAAACTAAAAAGAGTTAAATAAATTTAATTATTAAAAATAAACAAAAAAACCCGACTGCAATAAAAAAAATAACTGAAAAGCGAAAAACAAGCTCTATAATCTATAGAAAATTGTAAGAGCATGTACTTATTGATATTTATAACAATTTAAATTTAACTTGAATATTGGAAAAGGTATTGCTGGCAGTACAAGCAATGAATTTCAAAAGCTATTTCTTGAAATAATTTAACATTTGGACTAGCTTGTCCCCGCCTGGAACACCGTTTCCAATATTCAAGTTAAATTTAAATTGTTATAAATATCAATAAGTACATGCTCTTACAATTTTCTATAGATTATAGAGCTTGTTTTTCGCTTTTCAGTTATTTTTTTTATTGCAGTCGGGTTTTTTGTTTATTTTTAATTAGTTGTATTTTAACAGCATGGGAAACTGTAAATTTCCATACGAAATGCGATAACGTTTCTTTCCCCTTAAACCTACTCCGAATTTTACGATTTTTACTGTACGTTTTCCTTTCCAAGAATATAGTTCTTATTACGAAACAAATTCAAAAAACAAAAAACCGAAACGTACAGGCCTAGTTTTTACCCGACTGCGTCAGAAGGAGGGTTATGTTTTTCGAGCGTATGTATGTATGTATGTATGTATGTCTATTTCTGGGCACGCTCTGCAGCCTAAACGGCTTGACGGATTTTAACATACGAGGTGTCATTCGATTCGTCTTGATTGCCGAAGTGACATAGGGTATATAATATTTCAATATGGCGTCCGCGGAAAAAATATGGAGGGGGAATAATTTTTATTTTATTTTATTATAACAATATGGGTATCAAATGAAAGCTATTAAATAGCCCATTTCAAATATATATACATTACCTACTAGCTTCTGCCGGCGACTTCGTCTGCGTAGATTTCGATAATCGTTATTCCAACGGGTTTTATTTTTATTTTCCGGGAATAAAAGTAGCCTATGTGATAATACAGAATAATAAGCCAAAATGGCAAAAAAAGGAACCCTAACTGTTTCGTTATGTCTGTCCGTCCGTTCCGTATAGGTATCACAGGCTTTTTACTCGAAAACTCCAAGAGGTAAATGAATGACATTTGGAGTAAAGGTGTCTTGTATAAGCCGTTACTTAGTTTGGTATTTATTATTAAAAAAAAAAAACTAGGGGGGCAGTCCATACCTGTAATGTAACAGAAGATGAAAAAATTTTTTTGACCGTATGTCATCGTCTGGCACAAATTTCGACAGTTCTTTTGAAAATACTAAGTTTCTTCTGATTAGGTGAATATTTCCGGAAATAATCGCTCCGAAAGTTTCATACATTGTATCCCCCCCCCCCCTTATCTTTTAAACCGCACCTATGTCTAAAAATAATGATAAAAATCACAAAGGTAACGCTTAATCAATACTTTCAAAGAAAAATATTTTCAATATGATGGGATATACCATTTTGAGTTCCCTAAAAATTGCGTTTCTACACAAAAGGACGTAAGTGCCATGAAGTTACGCTCTTTTACTGGTGCACTTTTTCGAGATAGTTTTTGTGTAGAAACGGCTTCGAAACCCTACATTTAGCATGGTCACACATGCTCTTGGTTTTTAATAATTTTTACTTTTATCAAGTTCAAAATCCAGTTTCTTTTTAATTTAATTTTTACAATATGTTTCGTAGTATAGATTTTTTACTCCTAAGTATTGTTTGAACTGACATTTTAGAATTAAATAACCGGCCAATTTTCTTTTTATTACTATTCATGTATTGCCACAATTAATTAACGGACAAACAAACAATTAATTAACCGACAATTAACGGACCGCCGAAAAATAAAATGACTGCCCGTTTTTTTCCAAACGATCATAATAACCGCCCTAATATTAAATACCTAACAGCCGCGCCGTACTTAAACAATATGCCTTGAAAATGGCGGAAAAACTTCGGAAAAATAAACTGGATATGTCAACGCTGTCAACGTCAATCTAACACCGCTGCTTTTGACATAGACTAACAAAACAGAATGAACAAAGCCTATCCCATGTTGTCACACTGAGTGGTAGAAACCAAAGGAGAAATAAAATAATTAATTAAACAATTTGGTCAGATAATAGCGGCCTTTACACGGCACAGTTCAGACCGCGGGAAACGCCACGCGCCATTCCATGCGCCAGTCTGAACCGTAGGTTTTTTACTATTTTACTATCACAGTTGCATTTACACGTACGATTCGGAGCGAAGATTGAAATGGCGCGTGGCGTTTCCCGCAGTCCGAACTTTACGTGTGCAGGCGGCTAATTACTAATATAGAATAATATTTAATGTTACTATCAATTTATGGAACTCTATGATCCTGAAATAAATACATTAATACAAAAATGTTTGCGTTATTAGGGTTAGTTTATGCAGTAGGTACTGTTTTTTTACTACTACTAACGAATTTATTTTTTTATTTTAAAAATCTGATTGATATACAACTAACACGCAAAAATGGTATTTGTGACATACGCTATAGATGTGAAATTATAAAGTTTCTCTTTTTACTTTAATGCTGCGGATCCCAAAGGAGTGAATTAGTAATGATCTAAATTGGGGTCCCCTTCGTTTGTATAATGTTTTTCGGAATAATTGCATACGGCATAATAACTTTAAGCATAAGCATAAGTACGCTTTAGTTTAAGTATAGTATTGTTTCGCAGAAATCATTACGCATCATATTTGTTGATCGAATAATCTTAATGCATAAAATTCATGAGTCGAATGTTCGTAACGAATAAATAATGAAACGCATAAACTTATTAAGCAGAATAATGTTTTGGAATAAACATTTTAAACAGCATAAGCATTGAAATAAGGCAGGAAGAAGTTTCCGGCTTATATAAAAAAAAACCTAACAACCTAACCTATCCGAGTCGCTTCTGCCCTGACCCATGTTGCTCGCTTGCTGCGCTCGCTCCCGTTATGCTACACAACATTTTATACGATTTGACCATTATACTAAACGAAATTTTATTCGTTATGAAATTCGGTCTTACCAACAGTTTACAATATAAAAATCTACCGAACAATCATTCGGATATTTACCAATATGTTTTCTATGATGTCAACATTCGTCTAAATAATATAAGGTATAATAAATATGTTATGCCAAAGTCGTTTAGGACACAAATTGCAAAGTCAAAGCTAAGTTAAAATAGGTAATATTGTGTTCGTTATAGATTCGAACTCTCGATTAATAAGCGTTAAAACAATGGTTTCTAACAATAACGTGACACCGTTAGTTTCATTCACAATGTCGCTTCTTTAACGTTAATCTATGATCGCGTGCTTTTTTGTCTTGATCGCTCCAGTTATGGCAGGGATATGGTTGTCCTATTCTTTGATGTCGCATTATCATGGCGTCGCATTTATTACAACAACAAATTGGAACAATTTAATTTGTCAAGTTTCTATGTAATAAACGGAGAATAAAACTTTGATATTTGTAATCACCCAAATTAATCGACGACCCTCAAATAGGGTGTTAAAGAAGTACCTAGATTTTTTTAAATCTTGTTTGTGATTGGACCTGGACCATGTTAAAACTAAAGCGTCCCACAGACTAACAGGTCAAAGGCCACTTTTAGCTTGACAGTTCACCGTATTAGAACACGAACTGTCAGGCGGCCGCCCATCCAACGCGGCCTGACAATCTGATAATCTGTGGGAGCCTTAAATGCGAAAATAGTAAATGTTCAACTAAACAGAGGCCCTACTTTGAAATTCGAAGTTCGAAGTTACGATAGCTTCATCCCTTTCTCTCGATTTAGTCTCGAATGACGAGTGGGATCCGCAGCATTAAAGTAAAAAGAGAAACTTTATAATTTCACATCTATAGCGTATGTCACAAATACCATTTTTGCGTGTTAGTTGTATATCAATCAGATTTTTAAAATAAAAAAATAAATTCGTTAGTAGTAGTAAAAAAACAGTACCTACTGCATAAACTAACCCTAATAACGCAAACATTTTTGTATTAATGTATTTATTTCAGGATCATAGAGTTCCATAAATTGATAGTAACATTAAATATTATTCTATATTAGTAATTAGCCGCCTGCACACGTAAAGTTCGGACTGCGGGAAACGCCACGCGCCATTTCAATCTTCGCTCCGAATCGTACGTGTAAATGCAACTGTGATAGTAAAATAGTAAAAAACCTACGGTTCAGACTGGCGCATGGAATGGCGCGTGGCGTTTCCCGCGGTCTGAACTGTGCCGTGTAAAGGCCGCTATTATCTGACCAAATTGTTTAATTAATTATTTTATTTCTCCTTTGGTTTCTACCACTCAGTGTGACAACATGGGATAGGCTTTGTTCATTCTGTTTTGTTAGTCTATGTCAAAAGCAGCGGTGTTAGATTGACGTTGACAGCGTTGACATATCCAGTTTATTTTTCCGAAGTTTTTCCGCCATTTTCAAGGCATATTGTTTAAGTACGGCGCGGCTGTTAGGTATTTAATATTAGGGCGGTTATTATGATCGTTTGGAAAAAAACGGGCAGTCATTTTATTTTTCGGCGGTCCGTTAATTGTCGGTTAATTAATTGTTTGTTTGTCCGTTAATTAATTGTGGCAATACATGAATAGTAATAAAAAGAAAATTGGCCGGTTATTTAATTCTAAAATGTCATTTCAAACAATACTTAGGAGTAAAAAATCTATACTACGAAACATATTGTAAAAATTAAATTAAAAAGAAACTGGATTTTGAACTTGATAAAAGTAAAAATTATTAAAAACCAAGAGCATGTGTGACCATGCTAAATGTAGGGTTTCGAAGCCGTTTCTACACAAAAACTATCTCGAAAAAGTGCACCAGTAAAAGAGCGTAACTTCATGGCACTTACGTCCTTTTGTGTAGAAACGCAATTTTTAGGGAACTCAAAATGGTATATCCCATCATATTGAAAATATTTTTCTTTGAAAGTATTGATTAAGCGTTACCTTTGTGATTTTTATCATTATTTTTAGACATAGGTGCGGTTTAAAAGATAAGGGGGGGGGGGATACAATGTATGAAACTTTCGGAGCGATTATTTCCGGAAATATTCACCTAATCAGAAGAAACTTAGTATTTTCAAAAGAACTGTCGAAATTTGTGCCAGACGATGACATACGGTCAAAAAAATTTTTTCATCTTCTGTTACATTACAGGTATGGACTGCCCCCCTAGTTTTTTTTTTTTAATAATAAATACCAAACTAAGTAACGGCTTATACAAGACACCTTTACTCCAAATGTCATTCATTTACCTCTTGGAGTTTTCGAGTAAAAAGCCTGTGATACCTATACGGAACGGACGGACAGACATAACGAAACAGTTAGGGTTCCTTTTTTTGCCATTTTGGCTTATTATTCTGTATTATCACATAGGCTACTTTTATTCCCGGAAAATAAAAATAAAACCCGTTGGAATAACGATTATCGAAATCTACGCAGACGAAGTCGCCGGCAGAAGCTAGTAGGTAATGTATATATATTTGAAATGGGCTATTTAATAGCTTTCATTTGATACCCATATTGTTATAATAAAATAAAATAAAAATTATTCCCCCTCCATATTTTTTCCGCGGACGCCATATTGAAATATTATATACCCTATGTCACTTCGGCAATCAAGACGAATCGAATGACACCTCGTATGTTAAAATCCGTCAAGCCGTTTAGGCTGCAGAGCGTGCCCAGAAATAGACATACATACATACATACATACATACGCTCGAAAAACATAACCCTCCTTCTGACGCAGTCGGGTAAAAACTAGGCCTGTACGTTTCGGTTTTTTGTTTTTTGAATTTGTTTCGTAATAAGAACTAAGCAGAATAATGTTTTGGAATAAACATTTTAAACAGCATAAGCATTGAAATAAGGCAGGAAGAAGTTTCCGGCTTATATAAAAAAAAACCTAACAACCTAACCTATCCGAGTCGCTTCTGCCCTGACCCATGTTGCTCGCTTGCTGCGCTCGCTCCCGTTATGCTACACAACATTTTATACGATTTGACCATTATACTAAACGAAATTTTATTCGTTATGAAATTCGGTCTTACCAACAGTTTACAATATAAAAATCTACCGAACAATCATTCGGATATTTACCAATATGTTTTCTATGATGTCAACATTCGTCTAAATAATATAAGGTATAATAAATATGTTATGCCAAAGTCGTTTAGGACACAAATTGCAAAGTCAAAGCTAAGTTAAAATAGGTAATATTGTGTTCGTTATAGATTCGAACTCTCGATTAATAAGCGTTAAAACAATGGTTTCTAACAATAACGTGACACCGTTAGTTTCATTCACAATGTCGCTTCTTTAACGTTAATCTATGATCGCGTGCTTTTTTGTCTTGATCGCTCCAGTTATGGCAGGGATATGGTTGTCCTATTCTTTGATGTCGCATTATCATGGCGTCGCATTTATTACAACAACAAATTGGAACAATTTAATTTGTCAAGTTTCTATGTAATAAACGGAGAATAAAACTTTGATATTTGTAATCACCCAAATTAATCGACGACCCTCAAATAGGGTGTTAAAGAAGTACCTAGATTTTTTTAAATCTTGTTTGTGATTGGACCTGGACCATGTTAAAACTAAAGCGTCCCACAGACTAACAGGTCAAAGGCCACTTTTAGCTTGACAGTTCACCGTATTAGAACACGAACTGTCAGGCGGCCGCCCATCCAACGCGGCCTGACAATCTGATAATCTGTGGGAGCCTTAAATGCGAAAATAGTAAATGTTCAACTAAACAGAGGCCCTACTTTGAAATTCGAAGTTCGAAGTTACGATAGCTTCATCCCTTTCTCTCGATTTAGTCTCGAATGACGAGTGACAGGGATGGAGCTAACGTACCTTCGAACTTCGAATTTCAAAGTAGGGCCTCTGTAAAAGAGAGATAGAGAAAGGTGACACCGTTAGTTTGTATTGCAACGTCGCTTGTGACGTTTATCTATGATCGCGTGCTTTTTTTTCTTGATCGCTCCAGTTATGGGAGGGATATGGTTGTCCTTATCTATGATGTCAAATAAAATGGCGTCACATTTTGTTACAACAACAAATTGGAATAATTCATTTTGCCTCTTTATTACGTTTTGTACATTGAAATTTAAAAAATCCTTGAATTTAGTATGTATGTAATAAACGGAGAACAAAACTTTGATATTTGTAGTCACGTATATTAATCGACGGACCCCGAATAGGGTTTTAAAGAATTACCTATAATTGGACTTATTTGATAATTTCTTAATTGTTTTAACTTTAATCGAGAAATCCTGAAATAGGTATAGCTTAATTTGTTATGAAGAGTAAATATACAAAGTTTCAAGTGACCAGCTCAATCCGGTAACTGTTATCCATACTAACTTTGACCCCTCTTTTCCCCCCCTTTTGTTATCATATCTTATGTTTTTAATACATATGAACCTGGTCACCGTTTATTGAAACCTTTTAGTGAAAACCATATTAAAATTGGTTCAGTGGTTTTCAATTGATGCGAGGAGAAACAAAATTAAACGGACAAACAGACAAACAGACACCAAGTCTAAAAATTGTAGAAACGTGTTCTGCTATTCATTCAAGGGCCCCTATAGTATTTTTATTTTTTTATCTCGAATGTACAGATTTTTTCCCTTCTACAACTTTATTATATGTATAGATAATACTTTTATGCTACTATTTTGACAGGAAAGTCAAAAAAATACGTAAATGTTAAGTAATAAACTCCTTTCGCTAGAAAGAGAGTTTCGCTTGTAATTTGTCACTTGTAGCTTCGCGACATTAAAAATTTAAGCTCCAGAGCTCATTATATTGCTTAGTAATAATTAATTAAACCACTATTTTATTAATAAAAACTAAAAAGAGTTAAATGAATTAAATTATTAAAAATAAACAAAAAACCCGACTGCAATAAAAAAATTACTGAAAAGCGAAAAACAAGCTCTATAATCTATAGAAAATTGTAAGAGCATGTACTTATTGATATTTATAAAAATTTAAATTTAACTTGAATATTGGAAAAGGTAGGGCAAACCTTGGCTATTCGGTGATATGCAGGTATTCGGTGATAGTTTGTTATCGTCTCATAGCGGAGTTATCGAATATTTTTATAGATGATACTATTTTTCAATAGATTGCGCGACTTGCATTCATTATGATAACGTAGGGCGGGAATCCGAATGAACTCACAAAAATTAAAAATCAAAAATTAATTGGCAAATTAATGGTCCTGACCTACATTCTTAGATGTGTTGATACGAGGTGTAATTAAAGTTTTATTACGGAAAACAACTGAAAGTAATTGAGAAAACAAAAGAAAAACCCTTTAAGGTAAGAGTTTTTAAATGTGTTTATATTTTTAAAGCAAAGTCAAGTTAACATTTTCGTTCGTTAAATCCTTAATTTCGGCGGTTGATTTTTTAATGTTTTTCGTTGTTTTGTACCTATATGTCTCTATATCACAACATAACCAAGTGCAGTAATTTATGTCAATACAATAATGGGTTATGACTGTGTTCGTATGTTTTGACAGCAAAGCCAACACTAAAACACTTATTTGTTTTACAGGACACTCCTTTCAAAAAATGTTCAACAAAAAAATCTTACAATGCATCCAGGAAATTGTGGAAATTAACAATGGAAGTACTATTTATAAAGCTGCAAAAAAGTTTTCTATTCTTTGGAGCACTTTGAAAGCCTATAGCTGCCGCCATCATCATGATCCTTCTACCACAACTCAGTCCAAACGTGGAATACCATAATTATGTCCTGCCTGCAGAAATAGAGGTTGCACTCCTGTGGCATAATAGAGAATATTATAATTGTTTTTTTTAATAATTTCATATCTTTTATTTATAGTTTTAAAATATAACATAGCTTAATCTGACTATATCACAGAATAACCAAGTTCATGTCACACATTAAGCTGAATATCACTGAATTACCCACTTTTTTTAATGTGTCAAAATAAATGTTTATGAAATGAATTTGGTACATTAGAAATAAAATCAGAAGTTCAGAAATGTTAGACAAATTCATCCACTTTTACGTAGTAATGCTTCAAAAATAATTTAATCGATAGGTAATATTATTTTGTCAATAAACCTAACTATCACCGATTAACCAAGGTTTGCTTGCAGGCGGGGGCAAGCAATGAATTTCAAAAGCTATTTCTTGAAAAAAATTAACATTTTATACAATTATTTTTGTGTGACGTCACATACGGTCGCATATTTAAGAAAATCGCCAATGGTCACTGTCGATATTTCAACATTTTCAACCGTAATGTTAAATCTGATTTTGTTTGACTTTTTAAATGTTGAAATCCTAAAAAAAATACTATACTAAAAATTGAGATTACAACATTAAATTACCGAATGAGTTGTGTAACTGTGTAAAATTGCATGATTACAAAACACTTGATTGTACACCAAACAAAAACATAACAGTGAAACTGCACTATTAAAATTATTACTGCTAAACAACAAGCGATCTTATCGCTGATTAGCCGTCTCTTCCAGAGTACTTTAGTAGGGGCATGGTGTCAAATTACAATATTTTACGCAGTAGGTGGTGCAGACTTCACGCGAGTAATAACAAGAAAAAAATAAAAAATTGAGTAGGGTGACGGCACCAATGATGGACACTTTTCGCTGACAGGCACCAGTAATGGACATTTCACTCTTAATTCAAATTTCATACGGTCCTAAATTGATTGTTGCAAAACAAATGAATATCCCTTATCTTCTGTAAAATAATAATGAAGTATCCATTATTGGTGACTTCTCCATTACTGGTTCCATCACCTTACGCCAATGGTTTAAATTGCTTTTGCCGCTAGACCGCTTATGATGTCAGAAATATGAAATAACAAAAAATAGGGATGCAGTCAGTCAACAGATTGAATTTTCATGACTGTAAAATACAAGAAAACACCTCGGAAAACATTGTCTATTATTTAATGAGAAATAGTAAATTAATTATAAATAGATATTTATCGTAACTAATGTGGCAAGCGGCACAATCGATGACAAACTAAGTGGCGCGGCGCTTAAAAGGTTAAAAGAGATTTTTTTTTGATTATATGGGTTAAATTGAATTTTGCTCAGTGTTTGAAACATGCTTGGCGTGAGAGCGGCACATTTGTATTTGACGTGGGGCGTTGAAAACGTTTTTAACTTATCAAACGCAGAAACGGTAGAACTGATAGATCACGAATAGGTTCATAGGTTCAAACGTCGTTGGGTTAATATAGGCAGGACCGCTTGTCAAATCTTGGAGGTGCTGAGCCGTGCGCCTGCGCCGGCGTCGAAGTGTGTGGACTTCTTGCTGGCGGCGCGGCGTAGGCGCGTCGCGCGCACCAGCTCGGGCGTCGGCGGCCGCCGCACCGGCATCGTCGAAGCCATGCGCAGATGCGCGTACAGCGGGATCTGAGGTGATGACAAAACTTAATAGGTACAGGAAAGGCTCCACCTATTCGACGAGTAGATATTGTAAAAGCCCGAAAATATGGTATTGATTGCCTAACGAGGAGGCCCGGCCTGCCTAAACTATTTTTTTATTTAGTAAAGCAATCCCCCCGTTTCCGCCGAGGCATATAATAATAATGTTTTTTAAAATAATGTAAAGCCTTAATACAAACATTTCGTACGTAGTTAAATGAAATTATGCAAAAAAAAACTAATTGAAGCGTACCCAGCTATTTTATCGCATGCAAATGTATATTGTGAATCCACCTTAACGAGTGGAAGTCGAAAGGGATAAAGAATACTCTGCATGCAAATTCTGCGAGTAATACTGTTGAATACCTATATGATTACGCCATCGAAGCAAGATGGGTTAATACAACTAGGGATAGATGATAGGTTAAAAAGCAATTTATAGCTTGGCAAAATAGAAGTACAATATTGGCAGCCACCGCATTAAGCATCAGATTTCGGATATAAATTGGATCATGTTGCCAATTACATTCCGAACAGCGCCCTCATTTTTTCCGTACCTGCCATTTTGTGCCAATATATTATATACTTACAGTGAATTCATTTGTTACGATAAAACGACATCGAACAACATGGAATAGTGCGTGCTTATAAAAAATACTCGATTGTTTTTCTCAATTGTCAAGATGTAGGTGGTAAAGTAGCAGTGTTACGGTCTGTAGCGAGTCGTCGAGTTCAATCCGGTCCTGGCGGTCGGGGCGGCGCGGCAGGTGGAAGTTGTTGCCGAGCAGGGGCTCCTGCACGGGCGCGCCGAACGTCTTCGTGACCAGCTCGAACTCCGTGATGTCGCGCAGGTGGTCGATTTCGACCTGCCCCGGCACGTAGCGCGACACGTAGCCGCTGCGAAGCACCTGCCCGAGCCCATACACGCTAGTAGTTGTTAGAGGTACAGCTTAAAAATTACTTTCTTTGATATGTACTAAGTTAAATTTTGCATATCTTTTGTTAGAAACAAGCCTGGCGTGCAGTGACACATTTCACATGGGTTGTTGAAAAGGTTTCAGGACTCGTTAGAAATTATTTTGTTTTGTGACTTGACGAATTAGATATCTTGAGTCCCTATCTTAAAAACCTCGTCTCGAAACGGGCTGTTTCAAAACTTGTAAGTAAAGACATTTTTACCAATGTTTCTGTTGATAACTACTTAACACTTAATACGATCGTACCTTTAGCGTGGTGGAGCTGGCGATCTTCTTGACGTCGGGTGGTATGCGCGTGACCTCCAGGGTCCAGGGCAGGAAGCTACCCAGCGTCTGCAGGTACTCGCCCGAGAGCCGCCACACACGCACGCTGTAGTCCGAGCTACCGCTAAAAAGACGGGCAGAATTCGTCAAGCGTAATCCCCGATTTCTTGCTTTATTTGACACAGAAATTGGGCAGCAGTTATCGCTTTGTAGAGTTCCGGTCGTACCTCACGACCACCACTGGAAAGACTAGCATATAGGCATTCCAACTTGGTCTTCGGGGTTGGCAACGCATTTGCAGTATTTAGATTGCAAGAGTCTATGATCCTCAGGGGTTACTAACAATCAGGTGGCTCGTTTGCTCGTTTGCCTTCACTATGCCATAAAATAAAAACATAAATAAGTAAGTTATATTAACTACGGCAAAACTAAAATGAATCACCAATCACAATAATAATGTCTACTTATAACGAGTCCGTACCGTGTACGAAAGACAGATGTTGATTAAAGTTTGGCCTTCAACCTATTCTAAGCGTCTTTCCTATCCTTATTACTGACCATGCATGCTGGCATGCTTTTGTCTCTTTCTCAGATCAACTTGTTTTGTTAGACTGAGTATCAATGGTAGTAAGTACGTCAGAAGAAGCTTCTGCTCGTCGATGTAGGCGACGGTGGTGATGGAGCGCATGTGCGCGCGGTACGAGTTGAGCTGCAGGGGGAGGGGCTGGTCGCGCACGCAGCGCTTGGCGCGGCCCTCGACGCGGTCGCGCCACAGGAACGGGAACTGCAGCCGCAGCGCCGGCATACACACGTGCACCTGCGCATGCAATACAAGCGTTTCATGCAAAAATTCAGCTTTCTATGACAATATTATAAGGTGGCGTATTAGGTTTGAAATTTTGAAAATACTGCAATTATTGGCGTAAATCTCATTGACTTTACCATTATACAATATTTGTACGTTGTTAATATTAGTAACAAAATCTTTTCCCCTCCATATCTCATTAAAGCAAAAAAGTATATCTATTTTTTTATACTGAATTTTATGTAAATTACTTGTGTAATGGAACATTTTTTGCAATGGGCCAAGTTTACGAGTTATTTACGAAAAACTTAAAAACACAAGGTAGCTTCACCCCCGCCCATCAGTACACCATTCCCTACAACTATGCCAAAATTCGCTTTTACACGATTTTTTTTCCCCTGATTTTCCTTCGTTGGGTGGGTAGGCTAGAGTGTGGCAAGGATATTTTTCTAGGTTGGTCAATTTCAATTGCCACCTATTAATAAAATGACGTACTGGTAATGACGACTTACATATATAAAAAACATAATCCAATAAAAGCAGTTTAAAAAAAGCCCTACTCATAATGCGCCACCTTAGGATATTGACATAGAAAACTGAAATTTTACAATAACACTTCTAAGACTATGGATCATTGATTGATGATACAGGAGAACTTAAATTTTAAAAAACCCCACAAATAATAATAATAAATATAATATCAATCAAAACAGGAATCGACTTGTGACCGCTAGCTTCGTACCTAGGCAGGGGTCACTAGCAAAACCTACTACTAATATTCCGTAAAACAATAAAATTGGAATCATGCTGGATAGGAGCGTCGCCGAGCCTGTACAGTACGGGCGTAACCAAATGAAGCAGCGATTAGGCACCCGCTAGCTTCTGCTGGGCCTCCCCACCCATCATCATCACCACCATCACCGACTAGGGTATCGGTGTTATCATTGTATAGTTTGTCGTATGAATAACCTCTTTATTCCTGTGGTAGTTGGTCATGAGCCACACTTTGACGTAGCCGACAGTGGTCCCGCAAAAGAGGTAGTCGTTGTTGGTGTCGGTGGCCAGCGCCGACACGTAGTCGCCAGCTCTGTGCACGCTCTGGAACGCGCCTTGGAATCCTCCCGCCGAGTTGTCCGACCACGCCTGCACTTGTCCGTTCTCAAGGGACAACATCAATGATGCTAGAATCAACCAAATCATATTCTTTTAACTAGTAATGATACCTTACGTAGGTACTACATGTATGACATTCCTCACCGTCGACGTTCTTCTCTGACGTTCAATGAGAGGGTGGTCTCCGCTATAACTGCTAGCTCGTTCAATTTAGATGTCATTTCACGGTAGTTGCGATGAATGTAAGAAATAAAACGAGTGTACCCTTTCATTGTGTGAGTGCCGTGCCGTCTTTTAACAAGCTTTTATTTAACTTGCAATGTACACGTCACATGACATGTACGCGTCAAAAGTTAAATTTGATTTGACCCACTTCCCTTTGTTACCGGAATGTCACTTTGGTATTCGTAACGTAGACCCACCGTATTAGGACTCAATAGTTTGGTCTTGATAAGTAGATAGATTTTGCAAAAAAAAGTAGAGTCGGCAACAAAAGCTTGACCCAGATATTTTTTTGACAGAAACAGAGTTCCAATTTAAAACCATTAATTTGTAGTAGCTCTCGTGAAGGAGCTCTGTACCCACAACCCCTGGACTGGACAATTGGAATCATGCATGACCTGTTTTGGGCTATTATTCTTTGGCATTTTAATTTTAATCATTAACTACAAATACCATGACTTCATTTGTGATTGACCGGAACAGCTAAAAACGGAACGACCGCGGAGTTCTTCTTGCGTCTCCTGAAGGAGGCCTATGGAACTGTAGATTCTACTTATTAGAATGTGTATAAAAAGAAATAGCTAATGCCTTTCTAAATCGTTCGGAACTATGAAGGTAGCTAACCAACGCTCTTGTCGCAAGGGCGGGTCTCGAGGAACACCATAGAGTGCACGGCGAGCTGGCGCATGGTCTGCGCGCGCGTCGGCAGCGACACCGTGGACAGCTTGCGTGCGCGCGCCTTCTTCACTGCCTCCGACGCGTCCAATGACTGCCGTGCGCCCACGCTATCGCACACCTCATTAAGGTAGACCACAATGTAGAGACGCTCCCGGAAAATCGTACATGAATCTGTATCGAGCTCGACAAGTCAGAAGCAGCTATTTATTTATTTATTTGTTTAATCTTTATTGCATAAAAGAATACACTTAATACCTACCTATAAAAAAGGCCAAGCATAAGCTATCTAGTCCGCTTCCTATGATTGCTGCTCCTGATTGCTTAAAACAAAATTACGCACGATACACATACATTATCAATTCTCCTTTAGATAATCCTGGGTACACATTAGACTCGGACTACATGCATCCGGAATATTGTCGGGCGGAAACAAATCCGAGTTCGGCATGATATCTATAGATAAATGTAGAAAAATTGGGACAAAGGGATGGAGATAACGACATTTTGAACTTCGGTTTTCAAAGTAGGGCCCCAGTTCATAAATTATGAACGAAAAGAGTGGTGTTAAACTTGCGACACGCGGCCCCTCTCCTGGGGGTCTTACAGGGGCGGCGTCGCGGTCGCTAGCCAAGGTTAAAGTAAAAACCACGGATTGTAGGTCTTACATGATTCCACAGACTATATTATTATAACTGGGGCCCTACTGAATCATAATACCCCATAGTTTGGAATAGACTATGTACGTACCTAGGTCGGTGCACTGAGGACTGCCGGCGGCCGCCGGCGGCGGGGCTGGATGCACGCGTGGCTTCGCGCTTATTGTAGTGCATCTTGATGCGTAGCATTGGCTCCGTGCATGAGAACCGCCTGCAACACGCGACCAAATTTACAGTTACAAATCAACCCAGTTGGACCGCCAACACTCATGACTTGGCCCAGCGGGGCACCATTGATCAAAGTGTTATCTAAACGCCTATCACGCCTATCTAACTGACACTTTGGCCTAGCTAGATGCTATAATGACCCTGAGAACGAATCTACGGTCCCGGGTTCGATTCCCGGTATGGACAAATATTTAGTATGTATTTCTCTATATACATGAGCATGTTTATCGTTGTCCCATACCCATAGTACGTACAAGCCTGGAGCTTAGTTTTTGTGCAAGATAATTTATAATTCTTGTGTGTTGAAAATTAGACCAACGCATTACCTATGTCAATATGAAAAAAAAATGTGTCAGTCACCTGTAGGGCTGGCCGGTCTCCAGTTTCCACAGCAGAAGCTCTGAGTTGTAGGAGCTGGTGGCGAGCGAGAAGGGCGTGCGTACAGCCGCCGCGAGTACATCGTCGGTGTGCCGTGTCTCCCACGACTTGCCCGTGGAGGACGTGCCCGTGTCATCGAATTCGGTCACGTGCCGGTTCCAGCCCACTGCTAATATCCTATCCACAATTATTAGGTGTATCATTGTTATAGGATCAAGAATCTCGCGTGTAACGGAATGTCAACCCACCATGAACTCGTATGGAGCCATTTCCTACAAGAAGCCTAATGAAGAAATTATAACGTCTTGTGCTACTGGAGAAGGCCTTAACCAACAGCAACACCGGGTTACTCTCATTCATAAACGTACGATAGCTAAAGTGTGCTTAAAATATGATTTGTCATTATCCTTCATTATGACATTTGAATTTGGCAGAAAGAGACAACGTATAATTTAACAAAAATAGGTTTTACTGTGTTTATGAATCCCTTACCAACTTACTTAGTCTATTCGGCTGATGATGACCATTATAGACAATCTAATTTATACAAAACAATGATAACAGTTTGCTTAAAACGAAATAACTACAACCGGAATGGCGACTAAGTAGTATATTTTTAATATGCAGGTACACATACACATTCATAGACTGATTGAAGATTATACATTCACACACTGTTCAACTCATTATCCTTTTTTGTCTAGGCAAAGTTTCAACAATACTCGAATGAACAAATGACCCTTTCTTACCGTCCTTCTACCCAGAAGCAGTTAGTGACTTCGCACATGTGTTCAATCATAAGTTGCCTCAAGCAGACACCGGTGTTGAAATTCCAGACCTGTAATATGCATCATGCCATGTTAATACTAGACAAATACTCGAGATGATGATGATGATCAATATGCAGAATTACACTGAACCACTGCGTATGGAATCTTGACGAGCGATATTTAAGCCGCTCACGCTGCTGGATCCTCGTTGATAACACGATGCATAAAATGCGTGTCTACTTATAACTACAAAATGGTAATGAATGTCTAAAATGCCACATCCTACGACATTCTACGATACTATAAGTAGGTTTATATTTTATTTAGTTAAGTTAGGGAGTCAGAATCGTACGCCTTAAACTTAAAGATGAAAAACCCAGTTATAAACGCTTAGTCACAACACAACAACCTCGACAACCACGAACACCCGGGTGTCACTGTTTTTACTACGATTGAGACAGATTAAATGCTGCAAACTCTAGAATCTTGACCTGTTTGTCTAGCTGCGTGTGCTAATGTTTTGCCTAAGTTGGCGGCCGGCTCCACATAACATAGCTGGCAGCTGCAGGCTGAATAAAGCCATGCTGCATATGCATTACAACAAGACATCAAGGCGAGATACGCCTGTGTAGAAATGGTAACAGGTAATAAATTTCCGCAGCGACACTGTTCTGTCACGCCAATTGACTTAGTCCCAAACTAAGCTCTATAGGCAAAGCGAATAACGTCTACATGCATTGCATAATAAGCCTGATAGTGCGCTGCTGTGAACTAAAACCTTACTTAAAGACTGAACTGATTATATATTTTTGGGTAATGGCCAATGAGTATGGGATTAAGAGTGTAATGTACCCTAAGAGTACCGTTCCTGGCGCCAGTGAGCAGCACCTGGAAGCCGGGGTCGAAGCAAGCGGCCGTAATCTCCACCGGGATCAGCTCGCCGTGCAGGAGCCTCGTGTGCGCGTCGCGAACCATGGAGTTGCGCTTGCCTACCCTCATACAGAAAATTTAACTGAGTCTTGCAATTATTCTGCTTTGATTTGTACCAATTTAAACGTCACTAGGGTGTCTACGTAGTGTAAAATGTTCATCTATGTAATGTTAATGTGTACGTATTCAAGGATGTTGCAGATGCATGATGCATGTGAATATCCACAACATCTCTGGTACGTATTAGCGAAATCAACCAACACAAAATAGTTAGTGTAGCTTTGACATTTGATAGAGTCATTCATTGGGATCATCTTTCTGATTAACATACTAAAAATCCACTAGGGTGAAGGGTTAGCTGCAGGGGTATAGGTAATTGGTAAAATGAGTAAAAACCTTTATTTTTAAGTACCTTTTCTCAATATGGTGGTTATGGTTCGGTCTCAGATCCCACTTACCATATGGCCTGTGTGCTCGTTTACCTTCTCTATGCCATAAAGAAAACATCAGCGATCTAAACGAAAAGTCGAACAATTTCGAGCGCGACCGCCCCGCGGAGTAACAGGTGTTAGTGGGGGCGGGAGGTGTTACAAGAAAAGCAACTGCGTGCCTACGTTTCCTCCAACACCTGTTACGTGAGACAGTCGCGCCCGAGGCTCGAATCGCTCGACAGTGACCTGTAACCGGGTCCCAGTTGATGATAATGCTATCCATGCCGCAGGTGATGACGATTTTGAAGAGTGGATTGTAGAGCACGCGCGCTACGGCGCGGGAGTGCGTGAACCCGTCGGTGTGCTGCGCGTTGAGCTGCTCATCCAGCACCAGCACGGCGATCTTGATGGCGGCCAGGATCAACTCCCGCGTCGCCGCATTGTACACCGCTGAGATCGGCGTGCGCTCGCCGATTTGCGACGGGATGTCGATGAATGTCTGTGGACGTATCCGTTCCACTATATAGAAAGAAAGCAAAGAAAGAAAGAAAAAACGTTTATTTGCCTTCATCTAACACAAGTACAGAAAAATACATTAACAAACAAAATAATCTGAACTAGTGCCAGACGGAGCATAATGGTTCCTGCTCAGCATGTTACTAGTTTTTAGGCAAAAGCTGGTCTTCCGCAGGAACCATATGGAAAAGCGCGCATTGACTACAGTATGTACGGTCACGAACGTTAATTTGTGATCCATTTCAAATAGTCGACGTCGTCAATGTTATTAACTCATTAGAGATGCCAAATCATTTGTTACTTGTAGGAACCTTATTGTTCATTCTGTCTCTCTCCGAACCTTATTGTTGTAGAATGTCAGATTGACTTTGGACCTAAGGCGGGTCCCAAATTTAAGTTCTTGACGGTACCTACTGTTTTTATTTTTTTATAACAGACTTCAAAAAAAAAGGAGTATGTTCTCAATTTGGTTTGTGGTTACCTCGGATCTCCGTCGTTTATAAACCGATCTGAGGAGGCCAAATGGGTTCATTTTTAAAATCTAGCTCTGATGAGAAATCGAGGGAACCCCTCAAATATAATAAGAATTCACATAGCGATTTTGATAATATCAGTAACAAGTCAATCATTCGTATTTAGAAAGTATCGTTTACAATTGCACCAGAAGCCTACCAATTGACAACTTTTTCTATGGACAATCGCACAGGTAAATATGTCTTCGGACTTCGGGGCCTACCTGGACGCAAACCTGGCCCTGCACATCCCAGACTTTGATGACGCGGTCGCGCGCGAGCGAGTAGACAGTCTGGCCGCCGTTCTGCAGCACGATGGCCGTGACGCCGGCGTGGTGTCCGCTAAACACAACGTTGGGTGTGGCCGTCACGAAGGGGCTCCACACGCGCACCGTGCAGTCCGGCCCGCCCGTCACCAGCACGTGCGTCTCGTCGTCGAACGCGAAGCACTGGATGCCCTGCAATCAAAGCCTTACTTCGTTATCCTTACATTTTCAATTAAAATATAAATAACGCGATAATGTATTTGTTTGCTTGAGACGGCATCACGATTCCTCTCTCAACAGATTTGGAATAAAGATAAGGTGGAGTCTTGTAATGGCAACTACCTGGTTATTGCAACTAACTTAAATAACTCCGTCTAGGATACCTGTTTTGAACAACGACAGGCGTGATATCGTTCGTCTATACTAAGAAATACAATATCACGATAACACGCCAACCTACCAACCACGTAAAATTAAGTACCTAATAGGGCGCGACTTCGTGAATTAAGAACGTGTTAAGGATAAGGTTTGTTTTTATACAAACTTAGAGCGCACTAAGTTTGTATAAAAACAAACCGTATCAAAGAACCATGAACATCCACAGAGCATACGACTGTATGTATACCTTATCAACCCTAAACATGTTGTGCGTCTTAGAGCCCTGCAGGTCGCACATGAGCAGGGCGTCGGGGCAGGTCGAGCAGGAGACCAGACAGTGCAGCGGCGCGTAGAACGCCACTTGACGCACCCAGTCGGTGTGCGCGCGCGCCCGCTCGATCAGCCGCATCTCCGGCAGGAGGTGGGGCTGTGTAAACATAAATTTCAATTAATTTAATTGGATTTACCTTCAGAATTTGGAGTACGTGATTAAATAACGAGAACAAAAGTCAACTCTCAAAACATTGCATTCTGAACTTACTATGAAAATTCGAAATGTTGATCAATTTGGAAATAATTCAAGGATTTTGAATGTTAAGCCCTTGTGACATAATACGTAAAGTAGTTGTGTTATACATTTCCCGATGTGACACGACTAATGAGACTTGTCACGCGTGAAAAATGGCCTATTTACGTATAACATCGACCAGCTAAACTCAATACGACATCATTCATATTTTGTCGGATAGGTTAAAATTCGTCTTGTTCTCTCAATTAAGGTTATCGGTGGTGACCGAAAGTGACTGAGAAAGCAAGATATATACCTACGAATTATTCCGTCCAAGTACGGTGTCGTATGATTATTCACTACATCGGTAAGTAGCTATTTTACCGCAAGCAATTCCTCATTGTGGCTGTGTGATTCAGTTCTTAGTTAACGCTCACGCAAAAAAATCACAAGGAAAGATTTTGATGATAAAACGGATGTGCTTGTTGATTTCGAGTAATAATGACGTCGGTGATGAAAAAGATCTGAATTAGAGTAATCAGTAATGGCCTCATATTTTTCATTTGGTGTCAACATCATTCATTAGTACCTAACTAAACATAAGTAGTTAGGTACTTAGTTGTATTTGTTAAAAATAAAATGTAATATTTTGATGCATTATGACTACAAGTTTTAAACAATTTTTAACAGCAAAATATCGCAATTAAACCACTATTTAAAAAGTATTAGTCAATAACACTATAATTTGGAATCAAAGCGTGTCAAGCGGGTATTGGATGAAGCTGGGAAAATTAGGAAGAGTAAGAAGAGAGCGATGGACCTTCGGAGGAATATTCCGTGACACAAAATTCGAACCGCAGGTGAAAGCAGTGGCGGCTCTAGAATACCTATAGGTGGGGGAGGGAAGGGGGGTAATTTTCTTGGAGCTATGTACCTATGGTCTACATTGTACGCCAGCCTTAAAGCTCGCAGAGAAAGGAAAAGGCACAGCGCGACGAACGTGTTCCCATACTAAAATTAATGTTAGGTCTCTTATTGAACCAATTTTCCCTTCCCCATCTGGAGCCAGCCACTCCTGGGTGGAGGGCTCACGCGACGCTGCAGGTCGATGTGTCGCAGCTGCACGAGCGCGCGGCCCGCCTGGTTGCGGAAGGGCCCGCGCGCCACCGGCGAGAACGTCAGCACCCGCACAAACCCGCCCACGTCGCCGAGGATCAGGATGCAGTTCTCGTTGATGTCCTTCTCAAAATGGTAGCTCATTGTGCATATCTGAAATAGGCACACGAGTTACTGCCAACAGATTGCTCTAGGGCTCTCGAAATGGGACTATTCCCAACTGTTATCACTGATGAATAAAGTTCAAAGTTACAATAAAAGTTGAGTATTAAACGATGGGAATAGCCCTATAACTAAATGACCTTTCAACCAGCGTCGGATCGTTTTCAAAAAAATTGTACATAGTTAAGGGCTTTAATTAAAACAAAACTTAATTGATTCCTTTGTGTAACGAAAGTTACCCATATAGTTTGTATGACTAACTTTCGTTACACAAAGGATGCGATTCATGCGATCGTGATTTGGTTTTCAATAAGCCTTTAATTATGTACCATATTTTTGAAAACGACCCTTTATGATTGCAAGTTTAGGATTATTTTTTAACTATCGTTTTGGTAATGGATGAAGCTACTTTGAATAAGTACCTACTTTATGATAATGATTGTTATTATCAAGTTATTTCATTTCTTAAATTTCTAATCTTTTTTTGCTAGTATTTCCGGGACTAGTATTAAACAACTGTGGATCTGCATAATGGTATAATTATAACGTCATAATTATTAGGTAGGTAACATTCCTGAACGGCTGACAGAAACGACATCTGCAGTGTTAGGACTTTAATGAGAATTAACATTAAGTAGTAAAAATTAAAACCCTACTTACGTACAATTTCTAAAACGGAAACTAAAGGGATACTCGCCATGTATTCCCAGCTGGTGAGGATGATTTTAAGCGTGAATGTTTTGGCGGTGGTGTCGTAGAAGCGCAGGTCGCGCTCCGTCGAGCTCGTCACCACGATGTTCACGTCGGGCATGCTCACGAGGTCCGTCACCCACGTCGTGCGGACCTTCAAGCAAGCTGCGACGCCGTACAGAGCAGATGAGTGGAGAATGGACATTCGGCGCAAAGGGACTAACTAAGCAACTTTCGTTTTCCCGTCATGGTACATACAATTTCAACAAATTAAAGAAATGCTATGGCATGAGGAAGGCTAACAGACTCACAGACCACGCGACATGGCTGTTAATCGCGCTTTGAAAACAACTAGGTACAGTCTTGCCCTGCCAAGGGCTTCTCTGACATTTGTATGGTACAAATCTGAACAAGCATCCGATCATTTAACGCATAAAACCAACCAAGTAGATAGAACTCGCGGCCCAGTAACTTGGAGAACCTAAAGTAGGACGTAGAATTTAAGAGTAATACTAACGACTTGAAGAGTAAGCAGTGCGCAGCAGAGTCATATCAAGCGTCCACCAGTTGAGCTGGCCGTCTCGGCTCGCCGTCACATACGAGCCCTGCAGTGGGTTCGTACTGCGATCCTGCCACAACACAACACGTCATTCATTGTAATATTGTTTGCATCGTGTGTAGGAGATAGAAACGCGGCCCAATATCTATGTTTAGCCGATAAATACCAACCAATAAATGAAATCTAAATATCTAGTAAGTAGGTACATATCTAAACAATTAGCAAGGTTAAACGGCTATAAGACTCATAAGGTTATAAAAGTGCTAGTTAGAAAAGGTCTGAAGAAGATACCCGAGCAACAAACAAGTCCAGAACAACGGATTACCTACGCGTATTTAAATTTGTTCTCGTATTTGTGTTGCGCTGTCGTATTGATCACTATGTAATTGCCATGTGTTGCTTGTAGTTGATAAATTCGTACCTACCTAGTAATTTATTGTACCTACAACTAACTAAACCCGGACTACTACAGTCGAGTTCATAAAGTTGTGTACACTTTAGTACCTTGTCACTTTAATCGCTGTGACAATTCATATAAATGGTAGTTTAAACATGACATTAAAAAGACAAGGTAATAAATTGTACACATATTTATGAACTCAACTGTAGTTACGTGCGATGACAGACGTGGAGAAGCAATCCGCCATCCCCCCTTGGCCCCGCAAACGTCTATCGCCGTGTGGAACGATTGCGCACGAACTTGTCAAACAATTACCTACTACTTACGTATAAACCCAAAAAACACTGAATAAACTTTCAACTTCATGTTGATGAAATCGTCATGTCTCTTCGCAAGTGATATTTGTTGTTTAATGATCAAGACGGTTATTATTTACTTTGTTACACGAGACTTTCAAGATTACCTTATTCGTAGGTATTTTAATGTTAACCTTTTCACTGACATTATCGGATATATCCGTCACGGTGGACAGTGCAAAAAAGACCATTTATCTGCCATTGCATTGGCGTGTGAATCGAGTAACGACATTCTTATTTGCCATGGCGTTGAAAAGGTTACGAGTTGCCGCTGGTTGCCACACCTTGTCCACGTCAGGGCAGAAACAGATCTTGGAGATGGGGTGGCGGTGCTGCGAGCGCATGACGGTGGGCCGGCCCATGATGGGCAGCTGCAGCGACGCACGCTGGTTCTCCGGGTCGTTGGCGAAGTAGCCCAGCAACAGGTGCGAGACTAGCTCGTCCCACTCGAGCTCGCCGTTCCGGTTTGTGTTTATCTTAAGCGACAGTAAACTAAAATTAAAATAGCGTCTGCTTCGGATAGCCCTGCTGGATGCGCGGAACTATATACCTATATGACTACGATAACTAGCACAAGAAAAAATTTACCCGACTTCCCAAGGAAGACCTACTAACTTTAATACTTTTCTGTCTGCTTTTTTGGGACCTCCTGAAATGCAGGGAATCTTTTGATTGGTCTTTATCCCAGACGTCTCATAGGCAATATATTGGTCGTATTTGTAGTTAAGCGTGAATAATCGAGTAACATTAAAATAATCATTTATTATTCATTATTTCCTCGACGTTTCGATCGCATTGCAACGGTTGTGGTCACTAGAAAACGGAAGAAAGTTTTGAATTAAGTATGTAGGTATGTATGTAACAAAATTTGTACCTACCTACTATTATTATTATGTACCGAAACTAACGATTTTAAAGCAACAATCCGATAAAAACCTATGAGTATAGGTAGTGGGTTACATGCCGCTACCTGTACCTACTGTACAGTCAAGTGCAAATATATGTATCGAAAGAATCCTCTCTTAACATATAACATATTTATACTCGTATGTTACGAAGTTGCATTTTGATTTGGGACATATTTTTGAGATGTTGCTTTCTCCAATATTTTTACACTTGACTGTACTATCTACCTGTTTAATTACATTGGTACTAGTGTTGCCAGGTCAAATGCTACGAAAATCGGGACTAGGCTAGTAAAAAATCGGGACCTGGGTTTTTAAATCGGGACAGTACAAATAATAACTACAGTTGAAAAATCGCGCGACTTATAACCGTCTTAGAACCACCAAATGTGGCGTATCGTTTTTGACCTGCAGGGGCACGTTTTATAAAGCTACAAGTTACAATTTTACAGGTCTAAACTGGCAACATTGCTCAAATGGCTGGTCGTCATTGGTCGAGGTTTTGTCAAATGGTATGGAAACTTGTAGCCTGTAAATTGTAATTCGTAGCTTTATAAAACAGGCCCCAGTTGTTATCTTATTCATGATCACATTGATCACTCTAGGAATGTGATAAAATCGGGACAATTGGCGTCCCGATCAAGGGTAAATCGGGACGTGTCCATAGCCCTCTGAAAATCGGGACATCCCGCGTAAATCGGGATGTCTGGCAACACTAATTAGTACCTTCATAAACAATATTTTGTATTCTTCGTCGTCATACTCGACGTTGAGCAAAGTCCGCAGCAGTTCCCTAAACTCGAAGGGAAGTAACTTGTGCAGGTAGGCATTCTCGAAGGCCTCTTTAAGTTTAAGCATGTCGGCAGAAGAGCAACGCTCGTGCAAAGGCGCGTTTCGCCACCGCGACCGCGTCACCGCCGTCGTGCTTACTTCCGACTTTGACGACATCGACATTATCGACTTTATTTCGCTTTCGTTCGCCATTTTTCAAGGATTAATAAAATAATTCACAAATTGTTTAGTTGTTTGTTTATTGACTTCAATTCGAAATTCTGTGTGTCGTAACTTCACTGTGGCATGTAAGAGGCATTATTTTAATTGCTCACAGAAACGGAATTAATATCGGGCCACATGTTTGTCAGTTGTCTGTGGGAGCCGCACAGACATACCAAGTAGAGAACTAGTTGGGAGCCGTAAAGCGCTCTACGCATTAACGGACGTCAAATATTATTATTATTACCTTGATTGTTGACGTCTAGCAGGCCTACGCACTATCGTTTTGCGTCGTGCATCGTGCCCGGAGGGATACCACGGAAGGATAATGCGTAGTTTGCTTTATCCTTTCGTGCTGTCCCTCCGAGCACGATGCACGACGCAAAAACGATATTGCGTAGGGTTGCTGGACGTCAATAATTATTATTATAACCGTGATGGACTTGCACGACCGAATTTGTGTCCAACGAGCCCCCCACTACTTCTTGCACGACATGGGGCTGGATAGAGCAATGCCCTGACGTACGTCAGTCCAATCGTGCATCGTGCGTAGGCCATCCATTTTTTTTTAAATATTTTTTCTTGACCGTGGAGGGTAGGTCATGGAATTAGTAAGAATATCTGGAATGCTTACTTCCAAAATCGCGACCAGTAAAATTGAACTCAATATGTGAAGACAGAAGGCTGATTTTGTAGTAATCAAGTGTACGAGCCTAAAGAGACTTACTTTGTCTTTGTTTGTCCCTCTTACACAATTGCCATGTTAAAAAGTTAAGATTTTCTAAGTACGAAATGTTAACTAGGTAGCACATGTTAATTTTTAAAATTGTGATAATTATCATAGTATATATATTTAAATTAGGCACTAGGAATGCATTAAAGTATTACATTTTCAATTAATATTAAAGTTAACCCGCTTTAATCATTGCTCATCATGGTAATGGTAGGAGTTTGTAAAATAAAACTAGCAACACTAATAAAACAAAATGGCGATTGGCGGTCACTTTAATAATCTCTCACTGTTGCAATGAGACCTATTTCGGCTTTTATGTGTTAATAAGTGATTTTCTTAAAAACAATGGTAAATACTAGTTGTGCTGTGAGTGGCTGCAATAAAGAATCATATCCAGGTTGTGGGATATCCTTTCACAGGCAAGTTTGTGAGATTTCTGTTAGTAGGGTGACCACGAGCAATCATTAATATCATTATTGCTAGCGAAGTTACCTAACAAAAACGATTTGATTTAAAATTAAAGTAAAAAAGAACTGGATTGAGGCGATTCCTGGGAAAGTAACTAACAACTCTGTTGTATGTAGTTTACATTTCAAACCTGACGATTATCCTGACGGAAGCTAGAAAAAAAAAGATATCTGAGGCCCGTTTCATGAAGCGGAAGTCTCTTTCTAACTCCTTTTGCTAGAAAGAGAGTTCCGCTTGTAATTTGTAACTTGTAGCTTCGTGAAACGGACCACTGGAGTAGTTCCATCTGTTTTTCCTAAGGTAATTTAAGGTAATACCGTAAAATTACTCATTAAATATGTTGATTAATAGAAGCTTCAGGAGGATAGAAAAAATATTTTAAGAAAATCTATTTTTTTTAGATTTTGACAAGAACTATGTCCGTCACACCGGACATAGCCAAATGCGGGATATTTATATATGTCCGCCGTGCCGGACAATGCCAAATTATTACATATAAAAAAATATATAGAAAAGGAAGAAAATTTTAAAATAACGTTACTTTTTCTTAGGTATATTATTTATGCTGTATGAAACTATGAAAGCGTAATTGACAGTTGTGTGCGCGAACTTTGTAATACTTTTTTTTACTTGGATATTAATGGCTAAAATTAAAAGTCGTGAGGTATCTTTAGACATCTTCAAAGGCTCATGAGAAATTAATTTTGGGTGATCTAAATAAATATTTAGGGCGTCCAAATATTTTTTACAAATTTACGTGTTTTGCTGATGACGTTCGGGTTCCTTGATCGAGTTTTTCTCGTTGTGTTTTTGTCAGTGTAGGTAAAGATGAAAATGATGAAATAGACAGAATATTGTAATATTTTTTGTTCAAATAATCATTCATATCTTGCTTCAAGACTGCATGCCGGATTGTAATTTTGTACCTCGTTATCAAGTTGGGAACTACTAAATCATACATTCGGACAGTTTATGATTATGCGTAAACAAGGGGAACCAATTAAAATATGGTCACCTTCACTAGAAAGGTGTTAAATGAATAATAATTTCTGAACGTTGCCTCGCCTTTGACAGCTCGTTCCCCCCAAAAGCTATCTGTCATGTACATCAATGTATGCAACTCGTTGTGGTAATAAATAAAAGATTTAAATATAGTTTATGCTTCGCTGGACCTCTGAAAAGATAAAACTTAAATCTAAATTAAACAACAGCAGAGCGTGGTTGATCACTGTAATAGGAAAAGATGGCGAGTAATATGTATACGTACCCGAAATTGTGTGATGGCGTCAGCTTCTCCAATTGGAAGTTCAGAGTGAAGATTTTACTTGAGGAAAAAGGTTTAAAAGATGTGTTAACGTCCGAGACGAAGGACAAAATGGAAGATGACGCGAAGGCGCGCTCCATAATAGTATTTAATAGTTCAGTGTTTGTCAGATAGATATCTTGAATACGTAAAGAAATGTTCAACTGCGGGCGACATTTTCAAACAATTGGATAAGGTATTTGAAGGAAAAAGCGTATTCAATAAACTCTACCTCAGAAAAAGACTATTGACATTAAAATGCTTACCCACAGACAAACTACAAGAGCATTTCCTAAAATTTGACACCTTGATTACGGAACTGGAGGTTACCGGTACAAAGATTGATGAAAGTGACAAAATATGTCACCTATTGCTGACTTTACCTAACGAATATGATACCGTCAACACAACATTAGAAACAATGAGTGACAACAAGGAATTGGACATAGAATTTATTAAGTCAAGAATGTTAGATGTGGAATTGAAATTAAATGGTGAAGAAAATAAACAGAATATGAACAAGACGGAATCAAGTTTTATATCTTTCTATAAATGCGGTAAAAATGGGCATATTTCATATAAATGTAAATATAATGAGAGACAGAATTTTTCACAAAGCCGGGGCAGAAGTCGAGGCAGAGGCAGATCCAGAGGCAGGAATTTTAGGGAGCGAGAGGTATGAGAGGAACAACAGTAAGCTTTGCAGAACAAGATAACAACCAGGAATCTACATTTATAACTTTATCTGCACAAGATAATTCAGAACAAGAAGATACCTCAATAATATTTGTTGTCGACTCTGGGTCAACACATAATTTTATAAAATCTGAATATGAGGAGATAATGGATAATGTTATAGAGTTAAATGAGCCTATATACATTAACGTGGCTAATGGACAAAAACTTGTTGCTAGAAAGGAAGGAATTTTACAGTTGCAGTGTCAAAATAATTCTGTAAAAATTGAAGGATTATTGGTAGAAAAACTTACACATAATTTACTTTCTGTAAGTAAATTACAAGAGAGAGAGCATACAGTAGTGTTTAAGAATGGTCAATTGAAAATACATACAAAGACAAAGACCTATTATGGCGAAAGACAAGTAAAACTGCATATATTAAAATTATGGAAAAAAGAAATAGAGCATTGTGAGTACTCAAGTGATGAAAATAATATATGGCATGTTAGATTGGGCCATTTGAATAGAAAGGGATGGGCGATAATGAAATTGCCATACAATTATGGCAATTGTGATACATGCTTAAAAAACAAGAGTACATGATTACCATTCCAGACTGTGAAACATGCACAAGCTCGTAAAATAGGCGAACTGATACATTCAGATGTGTCAGGACCTACTAGAACACCAACTAAGGAAGGCTACAGATATTTCCAGACAATAATAATCAGAAGCTGCTGATAACCTAATTAAATATATAAAAGAAATTGAGTTGGAAAAGGAAATTTGAATCAAGAGAATTCGTTGTGATAATGGATGGGAATATTCATCAAACTCATTTAAAAGGTACTGTTATGATAAAGGAATTAAAATAGAGTACAGTTTACCATACAGCCCACAAATGAATGGTAAAAGTGAAAGAATGAATAGAACAATATATGATAAGACAAGAACTATATTGGACGAGTCAAACTTACCAAGTTACTTATGGGGCCATGCTGTTCTAGCAGCAACATACTTGATAAATCGGTGTCCATCTAAAGCGATTGACTTTAAGATACCTGCTATAATATTCGGAAGAGAATTTAACCTAAAAAAATTGAAAGCTTTTGGAAGCCAAGGCTGGATGATGGTAATACCTAAAGGAGACAAGTTCGATTCACGAGCAAAAGAAGTAAGAATGATGGTATACGGAAGAACTGGATATAAAATATGGGATCCTAAGACAGATGAAGTTTCAATCACAAGAGATATAAAATTCAATGAGAAAAATCTAAAATATGTCCATAGATTAAATGAAGAGCAAGAAGTAGAAACTGAGATAGAAGTAAAAGAAAAAGAACATTCAAGAGATGGAAAATACAATGAATTAAATAAAAGACAAGAAAATGATGAACTAGTTGAAAATAATGAAAAGGAAGAAAACAAAGAATATAATGAAATAAAGGAAATAAAGACAGCAAGTGGGAGAGTAATACATAAACCAAAACACCTTCAAGAATATGAGCTAAATGAAGCATACTGTTTATTAAATAATGAAGAGGAACCACAAAGCTATGAAGAGGCTATTAGTGAAGGATGGAGAGATGCAATTAATACAGAAATAAGCTTAAGCTTTAAAGAAAATGAATACTTGGACAGTGACCGACCTACCAGACAATAAGAAGGCTATAGACACAAAATGGGTTTTTAAAACAAAAGATAATGGTGCGAAAAAGGCTCGACTAGTAGCACGCGGGTTTCAGATAAGAGAACAAGAAGACTTTGGGAAGAACTATGCTCCTGTTGCTAGGATTTCGACTATACGAACACTATTAGCACATGCAGTACAAAATAATTGGAACATAAGACAGCTGGACGTCCCCTCAGCTTTTCTCAATGGGACACTCGAATCGGAAGTATACATAAAACCACCACAAGGAATACAAGAAACAAAAGACAAAGTGTTGAAACTAAATAGAGGATTATATGGCCTACGAAAAAGTCCAAAATGTTGGAATCAAAGATTCAATGATTATGTTGAAAGAAAAGGGTTTAAAAGATCACTGCATGATTTTTGTTTATACAAAGGAGAAGAAATTAAAGTATGGATGGTAATTTATGTTCATGATATTATATTAACTGGAGATGATGAAAATATGGTTAAAGTTATAGAGGGTTTAAAGAATTTAAAGTGAAAGATTTTGGTTTTCCGAAGATGTTCCTAGGTATGGAAATAGAAACAAAAGGAAATCATTTAAAAAATTACGCAAAAGAAGCAAATACATAAAATGCTTGCAAAATTTAATATGACGGACTGTAAAAGTACAACTACACCAATGCAGAAAAATTACCAGTATGATGAGAAAGAAGACATAATTCAAGATGTGCCATATAGACAACTGATAGGTGGACTTATGTTTGTGGCTACAGTTTCCCGCCCAGATATTGCCTACGCAGTATCATATCTCAGTCAATATTTAGATAAACCTACCAATAGCCTATGGACACAAGCAAAACGAATACTAAGATATTTAAAAGGGACAGATAATACGGGACTGATATTTGAAAAATCTGAGAATAATTCCTTAGAAACTTATTCTGATGCGGACTGGGCAGGTAATCATACAGATCGAAAGAGTGTATCCGGATCTGTTACTCTCTGCAATGGATGTTTAGTATCATGGTTTTCCAGAAAACAGAAGTGTGTGGCGCTTTCCACAGTGGAAGCAGAATATGTTGCGGCGGCTACCAGTGCTTGTGACTTACTATATGTTAAAGGCTTGTTGAGTGATTTAAGTGGACTCAATAGTGAAATAAAATTCATACTTTACATGGACAATAAAGGTGCAATACAATTATCTAAATCTTTTGAGAATAGCAAACGTGCTAAACACATTGACATTAAAAACCATTTCTTAAAAGATTTGATTATTAATAAAGAAATAATTGCGGAATACATATCTACTAATGAAAATATATCTGATTTGTTAACTAAAAGTTTGTCTTGTGAAAAACTTTGTTGCATGAAAAATAATTTAAATATTGCTTAAAATTGTAATGTTAAATATATAATTTTTTTTACGATTGATGTCAAATTTTGTTTTGTAATTAAAAAGTATCAATCGAGGCGGGGTGTTAAATGAATAATAATTTCTGAACGTTGCCTCACCTTTGACAGCTCGTTCCCCCCAAAAGCTCTCTGTCATGTACATAAATGTATGCAACTCATTGTGGTAATAAATAAAAGATTTAAATATAGATTATGTTTCGCTGGACCTCTGAAAAGATAAAAATTAAATCTAAATTAAACAACACCCACTAAGTTTTAGTACATTTCTTTCGGCTCGCGTTATCGGCGTAGTGCACCTTCCAGAGGCCCTACTTTCGAAACTAAAAATCGAAGTTCGAAGTAACGTTAGGTCCATCTCTGTCACTCGTCCTTCGAGACTAAATCGAGAGAAAGGGATGGAGCTAACATAACTTCAAACTTCGATTTTCAAAGTAGGGCCTCATGTACGTAAGTACTTACTAATTCCATATGCTATCTAGGTCCTTCAGTCGACGTCCGTCAAATCTTTACAGTGTTGCCAGATCTCCTGTTTTTACAGGAGAGCTACTGGTTTTGGAGTGTGTCTACTGCTCTACTGTTTTTCCCAAACAAAACTACTGGATTTTAGAATTTCGCTTGTGTAATAAAAATAATTACACATAGGGTTCTTGAAGCGAGTGTAGGAGCCACAATTTCTGAACGAAACGAAATGAGCGAAGTAAGAATATATATTTTTTCTTGAGTTTTATCCCAGAGGGAAAGGCAAAGGACATTGATCCATACAGCCTAAGTAAGAATCAGTGGTCTGTGACAGCATGATGGATACTTACTGGACCATCGGGCCTGACGGTCGTGCACTGCTGTACGTCAAGAAGGATAGTGCGTAGAGGGCTGCATATATACCGGCATAGGTGTCCATTTGAAAACGCCTCAAAGCTGTCAAGTCTGACATTAGTCTATAACATAACCTTAAATTTGCATTTTTTTTAAATACGATAATTACAAAATGTTCTTAACGTTGAAGTTATTGGGCAATAGGCACCCTTCGTTCATTGCTCGCACAGTGTTCGTTAAGAACAACAACGTGGATGATGCGTGCAGGCTGGTGAATCGCATACTGGGTAAAGAAGGTATCCTGGAACAGTTCAGGCTCACCCGATATTACGAAAAACCCTTCCAGGTAAATGTAGTGTCTACAGTACTGATAATACCTCAGTTAATGCTATGTTAACTCTTACAGTAAATCTCAGCTAAACTGAGGCTTTTTTTAATATTATTTGTTAATATTATATATTTGTTGTGTTACAGACTAGGCGGCGTGTTAACCACGAGAAATGTAAAGCTATATATAATGAAGACATGGAGAGGAAAATCCAATTCGTACTTCGAAAGAACAGACATGAACCATTCCCAGGTTGTTATTAGGGCATGCAGTACCGGGCCCGGTCCCGAAACTTCCATTTCCCGGTTCTAAGCAGGGACGGTACCGGGATTCCCGGTTCTCCCGGTTCTTTATTTTTTACCTCAAATCACAGCAATCATGGACATTTGAGATAAAAAACGATTGAAAAACATTAGGAAACTTTAAATATAATAAATATGCAATAAAATCATGCACGTTTTCTTCAACAAAAACATATCTTGATTAAGTAAAATATTTACTTGAAAGTTATTTGTTCTTCCTTTTTATAAATCTAGAGATTAATTATTGCAAATATGCCACAAAATATGATGGATTTTGATGCGATATTGCCGCTTGTGCCGGCTTCATCGCTCAGGTGTGAATTGGATATATGTGATACGCACCACAATATTTGTTTGGTATTTATGGAAAGAACCGGGAGAACCGGAATGTAAACTTCAGTACTGGTTCTTTAGGACCTGTGAAATTCCCGGGATTTCCCGGGAGCATGCCCTAGTTGTTATTGAATCATAGGTATCTAGCATCATATTGAAGATAATTATTCATTAATAAAAGTACCCATGAATAATATTGATTCTGATATCCTTAGTGTAATTTGGTTTTAGTTATAAATATATATTAATAAAACACTAATTGAAAAAGACAGTCATTCATTTTTGCTTAAAAAGTACACAATCATAGCAAAATATTTGCAAGTATTGTCATATACAGAGGCTTTTATAAAAATATGATGTACTAAGAGCTATTACAGTAGAAGCGACTAGATACATTTGGTATTGGTTGGCAAATGGCCAGGCGTGGTGTCACGTGTAGTTGTAGCAGGAATTGTGCCACTTAACGTAGAAATGGTAGCGGTAGCAGCGGTGGCAAGTCTTTATGCCGCAGCGGTAGCTCAATCCTCCCTGAGGCTTGCCCTTGCAATACTTCAGGCCGCATGGATACCAATTTACACAAACCTGTAGCAAATATTTAGGTTTTAAGCATAATAAAATAATAAATTCCCGCAGAAATTATATTAATCAGGAATAACCTTTCCTATTGAATAAATCAATGTTTTTGCATTTTCTGCTAGCTTTTTTTTGAACTATATCATAACATGAAGAGACTTGAACTTCATATTTATACCTGCTGCATATGTGGGGTTAATAAAGAAACAAAAATGCGACATCCACCAACTAAGACTAGAAAAATAATTGGGTAGTAACCTCTACGTGACAGATGCACTCCTTGGTGTGGTCAGTCTCAGTGACACACGGTGCCAGTGCGGCCCCATCAGCTGCATCTGCCAATGCACGCGCTGGAAAAGGTGTCACACCCGAACCATATGATGACTGGTCCAAGCCTGTAACACCTTTATACTGTTACTTTGTTCAATAATTCTGAATATAGTATTCTAGCGACCAATGATACAGCTGTAGCCAGTACCAACTTTCAGTATTAATTTTATGCAATAAAGCAGGGCTTGGGAATGGTTCGAAAAATACCGGTTAATATGGTTCTTAACCAGGTTTTTCGTAAACGCTCGCTGGGAACGGAATCGATTCGCGAGCGTTATGGTCGCTGGGATTAACCTGGTTAATTTGAAATGACAAGTGGGTGGAGCATCTTTCGGCCGACGCTGGTTGAAATCATATTATAATCATAAGTCACGCGAGAGTTATTTTAGAGCTAGCTACTAACCTATTAGGAAAGACGAGAAAAAGGTGGTGGGACTGGTGGGCGGTGCGAACAAAATAGAGAGCGAAATTAACCGGTTTTTTGAGCAGGAACAGTTTCATTTTGCTCTTTGATCAAAACCGAAATAATATCGATTCTGTTCCGAGCGGAATCGAAATGAAAATGCTCTTTTTGAAATATATGGCGTTTCTGACGAGCTGGTTAATAAAATTAACCAGGTTTCCGAGCCCTGCATTAAAGTGCAACAGAAAAATTAAGATTGTGGTATGCCTCCAATTCTCAAATCCCATATCATTTACACTGCCCGCTCTGTTAATCTATACGATACTGTAAATAGACAGGTAAACATTTATCCCCTTACATATCATGCATGCAAAAAAACACTCTCATCTTGGTTACAAACAAAGAATTATAATGAAGTTGAAGATCTATTGCTATATAAAAAAATATAAAATTGTATAAAGGGTATAAAGGGAAAAAAGCAATCACTAATTATTGTATTATCACTAGTTTTGATTAATATCAAATTGACAAGTATCCCAAAATGTACATGTTTTATGAATTTTATAATTAGCTGAAATAATCTCTTAACAAACTGTTGTGTATTGCGTATTTGTGTGTGTGTATGTGTGTGTGAATGAGGAAGTGTGTATGTGTAGCAATGTGTATGTGTATGAGTGAAGTACGTCGTGTGTCTGCCATAACGTGGCTGCATGTCATGTAAGCATATTTATATTTATTATATTTATTATGAGTTCTGTGGCCATGTTTGGGCGGGTGGACGACCTACATGCTCATCATATTATTCTGTGTTCTGCATGTTATTTTAAAACCATTTGTTACCCTTAGTTTTATTTTTATTCTAACGCCAATTAAGAAAGAGCGATGTTCCTTAACACAAGTATGTTTACATACTTAAAAAGGGGCATCAACCACATACTTTTGTAAAACTACAACAATTGAAATAAAAACTTTTTTTTTTTTTTTATCATAATTGCATTTCCATTGCCGCCCAGGACAGTTCACATTATCTAATTTGATTGCCAGTCTAGTCTTCTTTAGTTTTGTGCATTCAAGATATAAATTCGTTGTTCTGGAAACCACAACAGAACTCACCAGGCCGGGGGGCCCACCGCGCTAGGTCGGCGGCGCGCAGATATACGCGGTCCCGCGCAGGCTCACAGTGGCGCGCCGCCGCCGCCGACAGACGCTGCGCCACCCGCGCGCCCCATGCTGTAGCTGTTGTCTGACGCCAGCCGCGAGCCTCTTCCGCGATGCGCACGGTTCCGGGGTTTTTCTGAATCAATCAGTACATGGCAATGGCACACAAGAAACATTACAATTATAATACAGACCAGTTCTGTTTACTATTGTCATCATACATGTACATGCACAACAAAATTGTTCACTCATTTATTAGGGCCCCCATATACGGAACGATCGGTCGTTACGATCGATCTGAAACGATATCGTGACGATTCATATTTCTATTGAATTTTGGACGCGATATTGCCACACACGTACAATCCGTCGTTCGACTTCAGTCTGAACCGACGAATCGTACCGTATATGGCGCCCTTTACAGTTGTGCAATACGTTCAATACTAAAATTTTCAGTGAATGTACCTTTTTATTATCTACCCACAAAAAGATCATCCTTTTTTTTTTTAATGCAAAATGGGTTTGCGTTTGACCATAATCTCACCTGAAGTTAAATGATGATGAAACCTTACCACAATTTGCTTCTGCAACATTTACCTGTCTGAGTTTGGCCATTGCATCAGGAGTAATGAAATCGGCCTGTGCAGCATGTGTAAGGAAGCATAAGGTCTGACACCCAGATTGCCCTAGTTCCTCTTCTCCGGGTATTACAACCTTCATGGCCTCCACCTCCTGTTGCACGGGAATAATATCAATCTTATTAGTGTTTAGTTTGAAAATTTACTCAAAAGTATGGTTCGTCAAACATTCATGTGTCCCTAACAAAACTACACTACTCATAACATAATTAAATTACTTTTTGCCTTCAATCATATTTTTTTTAATCTTATTTGATAAATGTATAATAATGTTACAAATCAAATTAACTATTATAAAAATTAAGCCCTCTTACACATAGGGTAAAAATTCAGCACATATCTGTGCCAAAGCAAACGAGGTGCAATAATGAAATCAAAATTATATAATGATAACAAGGGCTGTTCAAAAGTTCATAATGTTGTATGTATTGGAAATGACCCTAACTGGTCACTAACTTAGAAGCATGTGTCACTTCTCACAGAAATCATGACTATTATTTTGAACTCTATGTCGCAGTGGCCTAAGTGTTACTTTGAGAGTGTTCTGAAAACACATTGTCAATTAAAGGTTAATTAAACAAAAGAATTATATTAATAGGTACCTTAAACTTCAATTTGTGTGAACAATAGGGAATATGCATGGTTTTTTTTACAGCTTCAATAAAAGCTGATTCATGTAACAAACAGGTGAGAAAAATCATTTTTTGAATACCTATAAAAATAACCAAGATATAAGCTAACAAAGATTTATTCCTATCTCTGTAGCAAAACTTAATTTCAATTTCAATTTGGCTCAAGACTGTCATTTAGAATCCAGTATTGGTGTAGGGTTATATCTTAATTTTTTAACTACAGTCATGTTTTTTTAAACATAACATTATTTAGTTAGGGTTCTGTTCTAAAATATATATATTTTTACTCTGATTGAGTGCACTTTGGTTATAGTGCCAGCCTGTGGCAAAGTAAAAGGTGTGAAATTGCAAAACGTTATAAATCCTATTTAGGCGATGTAAAAGCATCAACCAAAGAATGCTGAAACACAATCTCACAATCTTGCACTATCATGATCAAGATCAGAATAGTGATCAGGGCTGAGCTGGCGAGGGCTGGCTATGAGTGGTTAAATACTAATTGAACATATCATCATTATTCTACTCATTGGCATTGGTACCCATTAGTTTACTTTGTCTACTAACGAATTTTGGCTTACATTGGCAAAGTCCACGAGCTGTGAAACAAAGATTCCGTCCAGCCGCAAGAACTCCAGTGTTACGGTGTCTTCGGAAACGTTCGCCGTGATGGTTTCCTGCATCACGTCGCCACCCTGCATCATATTCACATTAATAAGCCCTATATGATTAAGACCTGAGACTAATAAGATCTGATTTAAAAAATGAATGATTAAACTTGTAAGTGTAAGAAAGCAGAAACCAATTATGTATCGTACCGTAGTCAAAATATTTAAAAGAAAATGAAAATAAAAACAATTTATTTGGCACATAAAAAAAGTTTATTTCTTACATTGCTGAGTAAAAACATTTACCTGATTTTTTACATTTATAAGGAGTTGCAAATTCGTAGGAGAAACAATGAAATAGATTAGAAAAATGAATTCGACGAGCCTCATTTTCTATTTACAATTTTCAAGCAATTTTCATACAAATAATCATATTTGGTTGTCATTTTTGACATTTCCAGCATTTACAATTACAGGTTATAAATAAAATATACGGCCCACTCACTATCAATCCTGCGTTCCTGCGTAAAGGCCCTCATACATGTAGAGGCCGATCGGTTCAGGCCGAACTGCGCCAGTTCCGCCTGACCGGATCGAGTGGCCATACATGTAGAGCCCGATCAGTTCAGGCCGAACTGCATCAGTTCTGGCTGACCGGATCGAGTGGCCATACATGTAAAGACCGATCAGTTTTTCCAACGGCCAATCGTTCAGGCGGACGGATGCGATTTGTCTTCAGGCCAAATTAAATTACACATACACGAGGCGATTTTGCATCCGGTCGGTTAGAACTGAAGGTAAACCTGATCATGTATGGAGTTCTGTCCGGTCAGGCAATTCGTTCAGGCGGACGGATGCGATTTGCCTTCAGGCCAAATTAAACACACACGATGCTTTTTTGCATCCGGTCATGGAGTTCTGTCCGGTCAGGAAAATCGTTCAGACGGACGGATGCGATTTGCCTTCAGGCCAAATTACACATACACGATGCTATTTTGCATCCGGTCAGTTAGAACTGAAAGAAAAACCGATCATGTATGAGGCCCTAAAAGTCGTCGTGTTGGTGTTGGACAGGTTGGACTAACTGCGAGCAAAAGCAGTTGGCGGACTAGGCGGAGCTTGCAAGACCGTGTTACCGGAAGTGAAGATGGTTAACAAGAACCACTAATTTCCAACTTCGAGTACCGAGTCCTTGTCACTCGTCAAGAGAGACAAAGAGATGGAGTTAACGTACTTCGAACTTAGATTTTCAAAGTAGGTTCTCAAGCTGCGACAATATTGATAAGACAAGCTGCTATGCAAAAAAGAAAATTGAACATACATTTATTCAGAGCAATGCATAGAGTCTGTCTAATGAAAGCTTGAATTTGCCGCTCTTTGTCAGGTTCAGCTTTCATATATAGACAGACTCTAAGTACAAATAAAGAAAAAATGAAAAATTAAATATAAGCTGGACAGTTTAGTTGTGAAACTCAGTATGTGCCTGCTGCTAAGTTAACGCTGGTCTTCCGGTGAATGAGCCCCTTAAAACATAGTTTCAAAGATAATGTTCACTGAGATAATTTCAAACAATTAATCAATAACACATGGACATTTTTCAATATTATGCTGTTTATTAATATCTAAATCATATCTAAATGAAATTAATGGTTTTATTTTTAAATTATTGATGAATTACATACCTACATAATATTTAATTGGTTTTGAAAAACGCTTCATGATTGTTCTAAATACGTTCCATTTCACGAAAATCACTTTAAACTAAAAATATTAATTTTGTAATAATAGAAGAATGCCAAGAAATATTGATACAAAATCTAGAATATTTCGTACTTTTTGAAATAGGGTAAATATTGCAATATTAATATCTGTGCATTATTAAAATATTTTTTGTTTTTTATTTTGATGTCTTAAAGTGTTCACTTTTTCGTCTTCCGATTTGCTTTAGCTTTGTTTGTGGATTCGTGAAATGTTGTCTGAAAATAGTCAAAGCTAGAGATATTATAAGTTTTCTTATAAACTTTGTGCATGTGCAACTAGAAATAGTATTGAAGCTTGCGCCATTTTTCTATGACATGATAATTATATTTTTGAGGTCATTACATTACGACACGATAGCGCCCGATGCGCGTCCGAACGCCTCTAACTAGACACGAACGTCGTTCGAAACGGAGAGAAGGGTGATGTTGTACTCATCGAAGAAAGACAGCTGTCGCTTCATTTTCAGCTGATTTTTGTGTACGCTCTGAAATCCGATAGCGATCCACGGATTTCCAAACGAACGCGGGTTCCTTGATCGTGATTCCATTTGTGCGTTGCAGACAAAGGGCATTTAGTGGGAACAATCGAGAAGCATAGTAACGCCGTGACGAACAAAGGGAGATGGTCCATTGAGTGCGGGTGGTGCGTAGCGGTCTGTCGTGACGTCAGAGTGTCGGAGTCGCCGTCGCGGTGTCGGGCGGTCGACAGCGCAAGCGGAGGCCGATGAGGCGCGCGCGCCAGTGAGCTCGGCGCTCGGGGCAGCGCGGCGCGCACGCTCCGCCAGCCTGGCCTCCACTGACTCGGGCGACGAGGGCGCTGGGCACCGGCCGCCGCGCAAGCGGTCCCGCAGGCTGTCGCCGCCCGCGCCGCCAGCGCCCGCCGGCGCCATGACCCAGCCCCACGCCAACGGCTCCGCGCCGCACCTTAACGGCGACGCGGACCGCAACGGCGCCCTGCCCGCGCCCGTTCTTGGCATGGCACAGACTGACCAGGAGATTGTGCGTCTAATTGGGCAGCACCTACTCTCTATTGGTCTTGAGTGAGTATGTTTTAATTAATTGAAGCTATCCTGGCTTCCTGATTAGCTACAATACAGTTAAATATAACTCCTCTCTAACTCCGGTAAAAACTTTTGTTTGGTGAATTAACTTGGATGTAAATGGATGGATGCATCCACTTCTGTTGAGGTATCCCATTCTTGTATGGGGTCTGAATGAAAGTTTTAATTAGGCACATATGTTCTTTTGAGTTACTTATAGGCATTTTGAGCTTCATTATGCTGTTTAAATGGACCACATATAGTCCACAACAGCTTGAACAGCTTGTAAACTTAGATCTTACAATTCCACATATGAAAATGTGTTTTTACAGGAGGGGTTAGTTAGCTTCCAGTGCATAAGAATTGATCTGGAATGGGATATTTGCAATGTTGCATATAAACATCACATCATACATACATACAGCAGAAAGCAAAGCAAAGGCCTTATTTAATATTTGTTTTGTGTTGTTTGGTTATTGAATACTAATACTAATAACATGAAAATTCAATTCAGTTAACATTGCATGAGCCGCATCACTCATCACTGTATTGTTGTTATTGATGCTTATAATATACTTATATTTTAGATTACAAAAGTAATTATTAGAGTAATTCCTGTTTCCTCACAGATAAATAACAACTGAAAATATCTGTGTTTGTTAATTCTAATCTGAAAAAATTCTAACCTATAGTCTAAGATTATCTGTCAAAGCAATATGATATTTTTGATGAAGTTGATACAAAAATTATACTTAAAATTTCTGCAATTCATTGTTATAAATGATAGATCCCTGTATAAATAGGTTGTCTGTCTATTACTATCATCAAGTGTTTATCCTACTTACTACCGATACTATCATATACGGATAAATAAGCAATATATATATATATATATATATATATATATATATATATATATATATATATATATATATATATATAATCACATTCTCGAAAACAGCTCTAACAATTTTGAGGAAATTTGCAATATGCAAGTTTTGGGGGGCAAAAAATCGATCTATCTAGTTGTCGTCTTCAGGACAATTCTTAATAAAACCAAGAGATAGTCGGCCTTTCAGGTACTTTTGTATTATAAAGTTACATCTGCATGCACAACAAGCACAAGAATGTGCTGTACAACCATGTTAATTTAACTTATATCTCATCTTGAACAGCTAATTTTTGGATTTGAGGGGTGTGGCTGCTGCTTAGTAGGTACAGTTTAGTAAACAAACATACAAAATCGTTTTTGGTTGGAAACAAACAAATTTGATCTGGCTTTTTCAGTCAACTTAAGTAATACATCAATGAGCTAATTAAGAAAGCAAAACGAATGCTATGTATCCGACAAAACACTATATTGATGATCATGCACTAAGTCTGTACTTATGTAATGTGATTCTGCCTTTAATGTCAATGAAACCAGATAATGTCATTTACTTACCACATACATCATACGACTATTATGTTCCATACCACTACTGCAGCTGATATTTATCAAGTAATTTTTAATGTACAGTAAGGGAAACTGAAAGACATACCTTTTTCGTTCTTGACACAATGTGAATAAGACATAAAAAGGTACGCCTCATGAGCTGGAAAACTGTAAAGCTGTTACACTGTGAAATCGGAACAAACAAACACCGTTTTGCATATGCAATAATAATATGAATATATAATGGGTGTCCCTTAGTTAGTATAACATTAATTGTCATATTATTGAAACGCATGACTGACTTGGATTAAATAAAATTTATTGAAATAATTAAATCAGAATAACTTAAAAAAGTATAACTTCTTAGTACTAAACTAAGTCCTGTCTGTCTGTCTGTCTGTTTGAAAAGGACAATGTCAGATCTCGGCTTAAAACGGTTTTTAATAAAATGCCAGCAGATACAAAGGTTGTTGATATGACCTGTTTTGTACGAGATTTAAATTTAGTATTTTATTACTGACACATTTAGGGAACTTATACGAAAAATAGACCCATCTATTAAGATACTTTGTAAATAAGACATCTTGCAAGTATTGTGTTGTTACCATTATTCCTAATTTTTTTTTTTTAGACAAGTTCTTCAGAAAAACCAACACCACAGCATTGTTTTTAAATATTTTTCTACATCAAATAAACCCAATTCTATAATTATCCGTCACAACTTTTTCTTAGGCCAAAGCTTCTATGGAAAGCTGGCATTGTTCTTTTTCATGGAAGACTTTTATGTACAGGTGTTACAGAAAACTCACATTAACCGAAACGAAGCGAGGGGAGTCGCTAGTTAACTTTATATCGCCTGTAGCCATATTTTTGATTTAAATTCATTTTGATAAGAATGGAACCAAACGGGAAGCACCAGCTTTCAAATAAAAAAGAATCTTCAAAATCGGTTCACCCAGTCGAAAGTTCTGAGGTAACAAACTAGAAAAAAGAACAGACGAATTGAGAACCTCCTCCTTTTTTTGAAGTCTGTTAAAAATGACTAAAATCCCATGCAAATTTCCATCTTAGGGAAGTTTTTTTAAAAGCAATACTACACAAGCAACATGTTAATATCCAATTTTTTGATTTGGGATTGAACTCGAAACATACCTACTAAAAATCAAATAAGACAGCACCAAACAACTTTAAATAGAAAATTCGTTCACACTTGTTATTTTTCGAGTTAGTTTTTTCGGTGTTTGTTTAAATACAACAGTAAAAAAACTAAATAGCCTAAATACCACATTTCCACATTTCTCACTTTAAAAATGACCAAACTCCCATACAAACTTCTACTCGGTACCACCTTACGTAGTTTTTTCCTAAATCGCCGAAAGTAATATTTTTTTATTTAAAAGCAGTAGCCTATTCAACAATTTCTGCGTTTGTAAGAAAGACTTCCAAATAAACTTCCTTCCCCCATTTTGACATGATTTTCGAAAAATCCCTTCTTATCCGAAGCCTGGTACATTACAATAGTAGATTGTGTCACAAGGGAGCAAAATGACATATTTACGGCGAGGGCGTACATTAAATCCTGAACGAAGCGAAGGATTCTCAAACAGAATCCTGAGCGTAGTGAGGGATTCAAGTGTTAACGCCCAAGGTGGAAAATTTTTTGCTACTGTGTGACACACTGCTTTTCACATCACCTATGAGGAAAATAAAACATCTTAGTGATGAAATAAATTTAATTATTTACAGTCTCTAAATGTGCTGAAACTATCAAATTTAACAAGAAAATTAGTGTTTCATTGTGTTTATATTTTATACTGGCAACAAAATGTCCTTGAACAGTAAAGTGCCACTTTGATCCCTCCTAGCAGCGAAGAAAAGTCCCCCCTCCGACTCCCTAATAGGTGATGTGAAAAGGTACTTTACAAAACCAAGCCCCTCTCAAAATTCCAAAGTGATGAGTCACTCAGGCAGTCAAAAGGTACATTGCTTTTTACGTATACAGTGTGTCCCTGGATAAAGTGCACAAACGAATTGGCATGTATCTAGATGCAATTTCACCGACAGAAAAAAATGGTGTCGTTATTTTATTTTTTAAGATAAAAAAAACATTGATTGCTGTGAACCCTATCGGAACAAAGTCAAATATCTCGCCTCATATGAGGTCTATTGAGATGAAATAAACGGTTTTTTTAATGCCAGAGCATTTGTTGTGTCATACAAATAAAATAAAAATCGAAAAACTACGCCAAACAAAAAAAACGAGATTTTCTTCAAAATAATGTGTTTACTTTTTGTAAATTCCTGATGATTCCTCAAATTACTTAAAAATATGCCCATATCACCTTATGTTATTATTAGCTATAATAATTTGTGAACTCATTGTATTTAATCAATAAAAGGAATTACCATCTAATGCAAACACGACATTTTTGATGAGATATCAAAGATATTGTCTTTTAGTATGTGTTGCTAATAAACCTGTTTTTTTTTGTGTTTGGGGGTATTTTTTCGATGTCTTTTTATTTGTTTGCCACAGGAAATGCTATGAGATTAAAAAAACCGTTTATTTCATCTCAATAGACCTTATATGAGGCGAAATATTTCAGTTTGACACACAGCAAACGACGAAACTTTTTAAAAAATATTTTTAAATAATTGTTGGTGAAATTGCATCTAGTTTCATCCCTATTCGTTTGTGCACTTTATCCAGGGACACACTGTATAGATAGATGCGTGTTAAAAATACGGGTGGGTACTATATTGTGCTGATTAACAATTATGCATATTAATATTATGCAACATTGAAATAGGACAAATTATTTGTACGATATAACAAGGTGGTCACATAATTAGAAACTCTTGCGTTTTTCCCTTGGTACCAATCAAAAAGTTCTTAACCAATTTTATTGTTAGTTGCACTTTTTATCGTTAACGAATAAACTAAGGATTAAGATAATGTACGTAAAGAAGCTTCAATTTTATAAGTATTAGAAAAATAAAATCTTTGGCGTTCATAGATACAAAGTTTTAACCCTTCTTTGCTTGGCGATGGAAATTTCCATCAAAACATAATTTCAACTTTTTGTTCTTTTTTTGTTGCTAGTTTTTCATGTTGATTCAAAATCAAAAAGGGTTTGAATTCACGACTTTTTTCATTTTGTTGCTTAAGGGTTAAATCCACATATAATATGTTTTTAATAGACGTTCATTGTACAATACATTAGTTTACAACTTTAGACCTTAATATAATTAATAATCTGAAGTTAATTGTATCTTAACTAGCAATAAAATTGGTGGAGTAATTTTTTATCGATTTTCGAATTCGATACGTGTTATTTGTAGGCAGTTGTATGCAAAACCCGTATTTCTAATTACCTATGTGAGCCACCTTTTGCGAAAACAACGTGCACTTACGATTATTTCGATTTGTTTAATTTAAGTTTAAGGAAATAAGCTTTTTAGACTAGGTCCACAACTGAAAAACGCGTCTCTAAACCATTGCAAGCGGCAAATCACGTAACAGTGGGGGTGTTGTCACAGCAAATTTTGTGATCTACAATATTGCCGAAGTACAATTTGGCGCTCAAATGCACCAACACGTAAATATGGAAGGAAAACTAGAAAAAAGTTGCAATTTTTAACGCTAGCTCCCCATAGACGATTCCATATCTTCGTTCCTAGGTGTCGTGGAAAAATCTTTGAACCCAAAAGTTTTAGCAAATTTTGTACTCTACAATATTGCCGAACCATGATTAGCACTAAAATTAACTTCAACGACAGTATCGGCAAAAAAACAGAAAAAAATTATAGTTTTTGCAAGATGGCGGACAAATAAACAGAGCTGGAGGGACAAAAACTTTGGGTTACCATGCCTATATTGTCTTTTACAACATATTAAAAATCCATAACAATCTGACTCTTTTTAGGGTACCAGAACAACGATTTACAAAATATTCGACGAAAAATTTTGTATGGGCTGCACCTTTTCCGGTATATTATACTTCCGGTTCAAATTTCGGAATGGCGACAGGCAGATCCGTATTCTGCAGGGTCAAAACCCTCTGATAAGGTTGTCACCCCAACTGTTACATGATTTGCATTCTAATTCAAAAATGGTCCTAGACTATTTATGCTACAAAATTAGAACATTAATGATAAATAGTTTTAACTAATTCGTAAATAATAGTTTTATTTTGTAGCATAAGATCTATTTTCTTTACACCTATATTCAAAGCGCTCTTTTTTGCAAGGGGGGTGTGTATAACCCAATAAAATACATCATATTTCATTTTAAAATGAAAAATGTATTTCATGTCATAATATTTTTTGGATTCAGACATCAAGTAGGTATGAATGCAAAAAATCGTACTTTATGACTAACAATATCAATTATCACAATAAAACCTGAATAAAACTATATCGTAATTAAGTGAAAATATTATCGTCTAGCCGGTTCGATTCCCGGTCGCGTATGACAGTTTTTTTTTCTTTATTTTATAATTGGCAACGTGGTTTCAAAAAGCATATTATTATTATTGTATTTCCCTGTCTTACCGTTTCGGAATTCCCTTAACTGACCTACACTCAGCAACCCACCTATCTTTTACTCATACTGCTCATACAGGTGTTAACAAACATACCTTTTTAAATCAGATAATAACGTCAAGAAAAATCAACCAAATTAACTTCAGCTTGTTTTGTTTTTTCAGATAAATAATCTAGGCACATAATGGCGTACGAATAAAAATCTTTAAAGATGCAGTGCTTTTTAAAATCACACTCAAAAGTCAATTGAAAGACATATCGAAAAAAACGCAATAATTTACTATGGACGGGTGGTTTGTGGATTCTTTGTTATTCTTTTTAACCGACTTCAAAAAAAGGAGGAGGTTCTCAATTCGTCTGTATTTTTTTTTTTTTTTTTTTTAATGTTTGTTACCTCATAACTTTCGACTGGGTGAACCGATTTTGAAGATTCTTTTTTTATTTGAAAGCTGGTGCTTCCAGATTGGTCCCATTTTTTTCAAAATGAAGATCTGATGGTGGAATCCATGAGGAATCGACGGAACTCTTCAAAATTTATAGGCACACCTATAGCGATTTTGGTATTTTTCATTGTAACTCGTGTATTTGGTCTTGGAAACCACTATTTGGTGAAGTGGAACTGATGATGAAGACCACAGATGGCCACCGGAACTCCTAAACGGTATATATTTCGAGGGTGGCGACAAGATATTTCGATTAAGATATTTGAGCGACTATGACGAAGCATAATGTAGGTTTAAATATATGACTATGACTTTCCCACGGCGTTGCTTGCGGCGAGATTGAAATGTTCTATTGTTTCTTGAGAAATTGGAGAATAACAGCATAATTATGATCACTAAAAAGTATAAAATAAAAAAAAGTTAAAAAAAACAAAAACCCGCCTTCAAAAAGCAAAAAATAACTTCTTTAAAATGGTAGGTAAATAGGTCAGTCCAACTGAAGTCGGCGTCCATCAATATTTTAACCAAAAGCAGACTTCAGTTGGACTGACCTATTTACCTACCATTTTAAAGAAGTTATTTTTTGCTTTTTGAAGGCGGGTTTTTGTTTTTTTAAACTTTTTTTTAGGAAGAGTCACGACGATTAAGAAGAATATTTGTACGCCATTCTGAACCTCAGTTATTTAGTTGAAAAATAAAACATGCTCAATTAAATTGGTTGAGAATTCTTGACGCTATTGTCTAATTTAAGAAGTAACATTTGTTAACACTTGTATGAACAAAAGACGGGTGGGCAGTTATTTGAATTTCTTACCTTGTATGTTTTAAAATCTAGAACGATTTCTCCAAAAGTAATAATTACTAAATTGGTGTTGACAGATTTTCCTAAGGATATTGTTTATTAGTCGAACAGTATACAGCTGACTGTAGGCTAGGTGACTTAAAACAAAAGACATTTGAAACGTCTCAAACTGCCTGAAGTATGCGTTGTATAAATAAAGAGTGGTCCGGAAAAAAAGTAGCAGCACATAATATGTTTTTTTATTTTATTATGTGGTAATTTTTAAGCAGTGCATTTGTTATAGTAATCTTTAGATACTATTCAATAAAATAAAAAATAACAATCGTAAAAATTAACGGGCGATTTCAAGTTTTCGCCTTGTATATTACATCTCACCTAAAACTTTTTGAACAGCGTCTTCTGGGAGAATTTATGATGTGTTTGTCATAAACATAGTTTTTCCTTTAAGTTTGATGGGGTACTTAATACCTTATTAAATTGTCTTTTGATCAATAGTTAACTTTTTTGATTTGACTTCACTTTGAGGTAGTTACATGGAATTTCAACATTGGTGTATTTACCATTTTTATAGAAATTTGTCTCCCATAGAAAAACCTCTGTCAGAGGTTAGATTGAAAAGACTTCCTTACTACTCAAAGTAATATTCAGTTTATTGGTATAACTTATTCGTAAGATGATATTCCTAAAAGCATAAAACAAGTTGTGAAAATGGAAATTCAATTGTGGCATTGTAGAAAACGGCAAGCGAAGATTGTCAAATTGTGTTGTTCAAAAAGTTATTAAGTACCTGTAATAAATATTGAGAAAACTCAAAGAATCTCATACAGTTCAATATGATTGTATTTTTATTTCAAAATAAACTGCTTCATAATTAGCAAAAAATTAAAATAAAAAATCAGATAATACATTGCTACTTTTTTACTGAACCACTCCTTATAAACGGTCCATCTAACATATGTATGAAAGGATAAAGAGTAAGCTGCTGCAAACTGTTTGCCTAATGCGACCGCAGCCTTAGATTAAATACAATATTAGTGGTGTGATGAGCATTGTCTGAGTGTGTTGTGGTGGCAGGCGCAGCGCGGCGTTGCTCATGGAGGAGTCGGGGCTGCACCTGGAGCACCCGGCGGCGGCCACGTTCCGCGCGCACGTGCTGGCCGGCGACTGGGGCAAGGCCGACCACGAGCTGCGTGCGCTGCACGCTCTGCTCCAGGCCGACCAGGCGCTAGATCCGCACGCACTCGCCGTATGTCATTACTTTTTTAATAAATTCTGAAAAACGAAACCCTTGACGACTTTGACGTCCGTTTGTCCGTTTGGCCGTTCGTTCGTCTGTCAAGACCCTGGGCTGAAATTTGGAATATTTGTAGTATTTAGTGGTCCGAACAAAGCCACATTATTAGAAATTAGAAATTTGTTTTTTTTTGCAGGGTAACTGAAAAACTGACGTACTGTTTTTTATTTATTATTATTATTAATAATTTATTTATTATAACATGTTTACAAACTTAGTTGTATTATTACAAAGTCCCGTAAAACTGTTTTCACAGTTTGACTGTGGGATCCGCGACCTGTTATGTGATATTCATCTTTTGAATACTCTGAAGTTAAAAACGATACATAATCATATTTATATGATTTTTAATATTAATGATTGAGTTATGTGAAACGCGAAGAAAAACTTCCTTTTATCGCAGAAACTCCTGTAGACAAAAATTACATAAACTAAAAATAATTTATTCATTACAGGAAAGTAAAAGAATTGCTCTAACACGTGTTTTTTTAGAAAAAAAAAACATTTCACTGCAAATGTTTTATGTACTTATTATGTAAACTCTTTATTGCACAAAAAAAAACCAATTACACGTAATTTCGTAAATAAACTTAAGATTAACATGTACAATGGCGAACTTATCCCTTTAAGGGATCTCCTCCTGTTAACTTAACCATGATCGGTTTGTATTAGAGTTGGTATAAATAGTCGGTCGATTACAAAAGGAAATCGTACGGAAATGGCAGTTAAGGCTCTGTTTACTTACGTTAAAGAGCGGTAGAGAAGTGTTGAATGATGGGGCTTCTTAAATATGAAGACAGCTAGAAGCAGCCGCATTTTCTTGAGTTATTTTATACAAATAAGACGTATGTAGGTGAAGAACCCCGAAAACTCGAGTCAAACTCGTACTAGACTGGCTTTTTTTTAGATATGGAAATAAATTCGCCGAATGAGTTTCTTACAAACATAGACGGTCGCATAATAAGAAACACTTACGTTTTCGATACCCTTGCCTACAAACATCAAAACAACTTTACCGGTTTCATTGCTACTACGAATTTACTTTAGATCATTAACTAAGGTCTAAACTGAAAGCGTTGGACAATTAGCCTCTTTTAAAACCGATCTTATATTTTATAGAGGTTTAAAAAAGAAGTGCTGATGCAACCGTCCATATAAAATTTTACAACTTTATATGAGGACAGAATTCATTATTTAATAATTTTAAAAAAAACTTTAAATGAACGCCAAAGATATTTTTTTCAAGTCTTTATAAAATTAAAGCTTCGTTTTCATCAGAGATAAATTTGTACATTATTTAACCTTAGATTGTTGGTTAACATTAAGTGAAACTAAACATGAAATTGGCGAATATTTTTTTGATTGCTTCAAAATTGAAAAGTCATGTACACAGGCAATTATGGGAAAAACGCAAGCGTTCCTAATTATGTATCCGCCTATGTATGTTCTGCTAAACTGGTCGTAAAGTCCGGTCTTTATATCCTAATGTCCGGCTAAACTTGTTTGAAAGTGTGGCTTTCGGACTTTAAGACCTGGCAAGTATTGGGGATATATAGGGTCCCCTACATGGAAAGGGCAAACGAGCGCATAGGTTTGTTTCACAAAGGTAACAAGGATAATTTAGAATTCGGCATTCATTTTGCAAACTTTGACAAGTGTCCACTTTACTAGGATACGTAGTAGCTACACTAAATTATACGTATAATTTTTGTTCTCATCAAGAATTTTTCTATAGGTAAATAGGTACTTACTTATTTAAATTCACCAAAACACGTCACATTTTTTTTTATAACATTCTGCATTTTTTTTTCTATACCATGCCATTTTCATCTAGTTAGTTTTAGCTCATCTTACGTATTATCTAATTATTCGTATTTTAATCATAATAATATGATCATATATAAATTTATAGAGTAATACATCTCTGATTCAAGATAAATATATAAATATGTATCCACTACAAGATTTTCTGTATGTCTTTAAAAAAACAACATAATTGGAACGAAAAGCAAGATGTGCTTAATTAAATTGGAATAGCCCAGTGTCATGTCATGACGGTCCCCAGGAGATGAAGTTCGTGGTGCTGGAGCAGAAGTTCTTAGAGCACCTGGAGGCTGGGCGCGCGCTGGACGCGCTGCACGTGCTGCGCAACGAGCTGACGCCGCTCGGGCACGACACGGCGCGCGTGCACCGGCTGAGCGCGCTCATGATGTGCTCGGACGCGGCGGAGCTACAGGCGCGCGCGCGCTGGCCCGGCGCCGGCGCCGCGTCGCGCGCGCGCGTGCTGCAGCGCGTGCAGGCCGTGCTGCCGCCCGCGCTCATGATGCCGCCTGCGCGCCTGCGCGCCCTGCTCGCACAGGTATGCTTACCCACACCAACAAAACACTATTCGTAACGTAGAATAGAATTAATGTGTAACTGACTGTACTCTTATGACACGGAAATCGAACTAACTGATTAAGGTTAATTGACTGACAGGTCAAACCAACTAGTGGTGGAACAGCTGGTAATGGTAAGTGCATTTCATGGCATTGCCAACATTGCGTAATAGTAAGATTAATTCTCAAATAAATTACTTAACCATCATACACAATTTTCACAAGGTTTGAGCATATAATGAATGGTTATAGAGCACGATTGTATTCCATACATTAACTAAACAAAACAATAAATGAGTAAATTATAATAATAATAATAAGCAATTAAAACGAACAAAAATCTATTTATACTTCTCATGCTCGTAAAGTCCTATGTTGCATTGCATCTAACAAAACAGAAGAGAAATTAATAATATTTAATAATTGCTTTAAGAAAAACTATTAAAGCAATTATTAAATATTGACAAAAACATTACAAAATGAACGTATGACTCGCGACCAACCCAAGCTTATCTCGCGCAGAAAATAAAAAAGTAAAGAAAGAAATACAGGGGGCTGGAAGAAGCTTGTCTTGTTTTTGACTAGCATTTAGTCGTTTTCTTTGGAAAACTTGTTGTGACACGGAATTCTGTGCAAAATGAGTGCAAGATCACCATCTCTATTACAGAGGTAATTAATTTAGTCCCAAATGAGCGCGACGCTTCATCTTCCATCTTCCTCTCACAAATATTATCTAAATAGTCACATATATTCGCGGAAAAACATTACGAGTAACTATACAAAATTGATCAAATTTCAATTACAGATTTTTTACACTATCCCTGTTATATTTCCTCGCAATATAAGTAAAAAGCAGAGTACTCGGTCTTAAAACCCATTTTAACCACGACTTAATTATTCACCCTCGCCTACTGTTAATTCTTGGATAAAATGACTTGTTTTATGCCCTTGTTGTACAATCTACTATTTTATGTTTAGTAATACAATCTTTCTCTTGAACTTTATAAAAATAATTGTAGTACAGGTGCTTATTGTAAAATTCATCATGAGTCACCATCGTAATTATTTGCAGGCGGCGGCGTCGCAGGTGGCGCGCTGCCGCTTCCACGCGGCGCCGCGGCCGCCGCCCGAGCACATCCCCTTCTCGCTGCTGGCCGACCACCACTGCTCGCCCGACACCTTCCCCATCCACCCGCTGCAGGTAACGACGCCGCATTGGATGCCCATCGTTTTTTCATACTCGCATTCAGCAGGCCAATGATGGTCTGTAGTTGCGAGAGTGACGATTATTCGTCACTCTCGCACCTACATACTTGTTAGAAAGTGACGACTATAAACGCGACCATAATACCGTCCAAATGAAAAAAACGTCGTGAACTTTATTTATGACCTTAATTATACCCCTGGTACTTGTGTACCGCTAGGGCTGTTCATGATACAATGGGATAGGCAGCATATATTTCTGAAACTAAATCGTTTGTGGCAGGTGTTCCCATAATGTATTTCGCGGTACCCTGAGTTGCCGTGGAAAAGACGTCAACGAAAAGATTTTCGTTCCTCCATCTACTAAAAAAAAATGTAATCGAAATCGGTTATAATCAGGGAGCAAAACTTTGGTGCCGATGACAGGCGCATGACGTTAAGCTACATACAGAGTGTTTTTTACCTAGATTTTAGTTTACCGATGTTGACACTTGAGTTGAGACGGCAAACGGTACTTATAAATAAGGTAATTGACTGTCATTGTCATATTAAAAAGAACATTGTTGGAGACAATAACAAATTTATATTTAATTATTTATTTATTTCTAAATTGTATATATAATCGAAACCGAACCCATTATTATTGTTTTGCTTCAGCAAAGTCGCCAGGTAGTCTATACAGCCGTATTTGCAGAAGTTCCCTCTTCTGATTGTAAATAACGAAAAGTTTGAATTTTAAGCGTTCTGCATACTTCGAAATCCAACGAAATTTCATTTAAGTAGTTTTTCATTTACTTGTGGAAAGAATATTTTTCGTTAGAATTACATGACCCAACAAAATATTTTATTCATATCGTCTTTGTCATTATTTTAATATTTACATTATCATTATAGCATTATTAAGAATCAGTGGCGTGTCGCAATATTGTTTATATAAAAACATACTATATGTGAATTTGCATCATAATGACGTCACCGGCACCAAAGTTTCGCTCCCTGGTTATAATATAACGTTATCGTGTAGTACAATAAACCTTGACGCAGAACATCAATGTTTAATTATGAGGTATTTTTTTCGTGACTTGACGCTATCATTATTAATTATTCAAAAATAAACCTTTAAGGGCGCCATGGAGAAGTTAGGGAACCTCTGATATTATTTGAAGACGGTATATAAAGTGCGTTGTGGTGACGTATGATCGCGCGCGCAGGTATTGAACGAGCACTGCGACGAGGTGTGGTACTGCCGCTGGTCGCCGGACGGCAGCAAGCTCGCCTCGGGTTCCAAGGACAACACCGTCATGATCTGGGACTACGACCCGCTGGCCCGCCGGCTCACCTTCAGGTAACTTAATTCCGACATGTACCAACTGATGAGGCAAGAAGGCTCCAGTAAGTAATGTCAAACTTATGTTATCTTCGTTCAGGTGGGCCCCTATTGGATACACGTCGATCCAGTAGTGTGCGACAAATAAACAAATCAATATCAAAATCTATTTAATTCGTCTACACAGGTTGTAAGTCAATGGGCCATTCTAATTTTCAGTGTACTTTTTTGCTATCGTCCGATAAAAAGTATACCAAATTATGAATCCGCGAATAAAGAAAGAACATGAACTTAGAATGTTTAAGTTTAACTGTTTTCAAAAAAACAACTCTTAAATTACTCAATTATCGTTGAAGAATCTTGGTAACTCAGTGGTAAATTGCACTTTTTCCATTGAAAGGGCGGGGACATCATTGTCCACTGCGTTACTCACTTTATAGTTATTACAAATAACTTTTTATGAATTAGGATAATTCTAAATAGAAGCTTATTTACGTCCCTTTTCGAGTTTCAAGTTAGAAAACGCAGCACTTTACCGTTTTTTGAAATAAAAATAGTTTAGTGAGAACGTCGCTAAAACTTATGTACAACGAAAAGTAGACTGGCCCCAATATTTCCGCTGTGATGTGCGAGCGCATACGAAAAATAAACAAAAAATATCAATACAACATTTACTTACATAGTTTTATAAAAAAAACGTATAATTTGCATTTGCAGTTTTGCATAGCATACCAACATTTCTTACTGAGCTAGTTGAATAGTTTATTTTGAAATTAAATAATGCGTGTTTTCACTGTTGAACTACAATAATAAATGGCAAATTAGAAGCACCAGGATTTCTTGTCAATGTAGCCCTTGCAGTGCCTCGTTCGGGTAGTCGCCTTTCTTTTCTAACCGTAAGACATTTGCATTACCTTCTCAAAGAACAGTTGCCGGTCAACATTCGCCTCTATATCGTATTGGTTCACGATGCAATGAAATTAGAGACGATTTCGATATATTCACTGGTTCTGCGGTCTCGGCCAAAAAGCTCTTACTCTCTTTGTTCCAACAGGACAATCTTAAAGGTTTTTAACTTGATTACAATGATAACGTCATTAGTAGGCTGTTAGAGGTGGCTCTTGGACTTCCAACAGTAGATATTTCTTATTTAATTTTAATGTTATGATAGAGTAATAATAGTGTTAAGCTTTGTTTTTTATAATCATGCTGTGTTCACATCTAGTAGAGCGTACACCATTATATAGCACCCAATGTTTAATAACGAACCTGTAAAGCCCTATTTCCACCAAACGGATCGGAACGGAAAGAATTGTATGGTGTTTAAACGATATTAAATCATGTTCACAGTATTTAAAGTCTATATTACCAAGCCGCACACTGCTACTTGACATCGGGCGTCTTCCGCGACACGCGATCGTAGCCGAAAGTATGCTGCGTCTCGCGATCGGCGCCGTCATAAATAGACAATAATAATATTAATAGACGCGATCGGCTGTCGCCGCATCCTACCGTATCCTTTCCGATCCGATGCGATGCGAGCCGTTTGGTGGAAATCATCCTTAAGTATGCTTGTGTACCGTTCAGTTTTGTGACCCAATAAAAAAAGACACTAAGTTACCGACGCTCCAATGTTATATCTTCTCACCGGACACTTAATGATTACCTGGATACTTTAAATGATTTCTTCAAATGTTTCGTAGCTATAGTCATGTTATGCTTCACATTTAAATGCCTTGGCTTGAAAAATCCGTGTAATATGACGTTGACGTTGTGTTAAGAACGAGTACAAGTAGAAGGAGCGTGTTGCAGGAAGTCGCTGGAAGGGCACTCGTACGGCGTGTCCTTTGTGGCGTGGAGCCCAGACGGGCGCTGGCTCATAGCCGCCGGGCCCGAGGACTGCCCCGACCTGTGGATATGGAACATGGAGGTGAGGCACTGACGAGTCACAATTTACGGTTAATTCCTTAATATTGGTGACAAATGCCGAGGCTAGGTTTGGCCTGTGTCAATCACACTCGTGGAATACTCTTCCAGCTAAATATTTTCGAGTACTGAAGGGATTTCGTTTAAAGTTACACGTACACATAACTTCATGTACGTCGAGGAAACCGTCTAACGTAACAATAGCTCATAAATAGGTCCAACTTAATTGAAATTAAACAAAACAAAAAAGATTTTTTTTCATTTAAAATCGGGTATCTGTAAGATCAATTGCAAGAAAAATAGAAAAAGTTATGGTTCTAGTTTTAATAATCTAGATAATCTAAAAAAATATCATAGAAATGGGACTTATTTACAATAGGTCCATACTCTATGGACAAATTTCGTCGTATGAGTCAGATGAGTAGTGTAAGTTTATCGTGTTGTGCAGACGGAGACGCTAGCGACAAAGATGTCGCACTCGCAGGAGGACTCGCTGACGGCGGTCGCGTGGCACGCCGGCTCCGACAAGTTTGTGTGCGGCGGCGCGCGCGGCCAGTTCTACCACTGCAGCCGCGAGGTAACTAAAGACGTTCAACTAAATATACCATTCGGTTCTGTGAGCTAGCCATCATGATCGCCTGACTTGTAACCAGTCCTACCGTTATAATATAATTTACTCAATCGATGTGGGTTATTGTATTAGACTCTAATTATTATTATATCTTGTCTTGTTATTCTAACGTGCGAAACTGAAGAAGTCGATAGTCCGCATGGCAGTAGATACATTGACAAGTCCATATTATGTTACTACACACTATCATTGCCATTAAAATTAATATGAATATTATATAAATACTACTAGCAATAACCTTAGGTAAAAGAGCCATCAGACGGATCGCTTATTTGTTCGCCATTGCTATAGTATGACAGTGGTTTTGTTGTTGATTGCAGGGTCAGATGCTGAACAGCTGGGACGGCGTGCGCGTGAACGCGCTGGCCACGCGCGCCGACGGGCGCGGCGTGCTGGCGGCTGACACGCACCATCGTGTGCGCCAGTACGACTTCACCGACCTCACCGATGCCAACCTGTCAGTGCCACCACCACACTGATGCATGCTCAGGAGAGTGCGGAGGGTTCCTCGCGCTAAACTTACTCGGGACTTGACAACTTATATCAGAATAATAACCGGCAGGCGGGGAATCTTCTGCACGCTCGACATACGCCGGAATAATTCGATTGAATTAAATAAATAATTCATGAAATATTCATATCATTGTGAAGTGCCCTTTATGGACATTTTATAGTGGTATTTAATTACTTATTTCATTATGTAATTGAAAACATGAACATTACTCTGAGCGTTCTCTTTATGTTTCGTACGTCAATCACACGGACTGTTTGCGTATATTAGCGCTTTATAGCTTTGCAAAATTGGGATTTGGTAACAGTTGGAACTACATTATTCTCAAGTACCAACCACCACAAATAGCAGCAGTTTTTGGGTAAACATTAAATCATGTTGCCAACTTCACTCCGAACAGCGACCCTTTTTTTGCTTATATAATAACATATTAAAAACATAAGGCACTAGTTTCGTGTACAATTCGTTTAGTGGTCAAACGCCCTACATGTGACCAGACACAATCCGACGTTTGTCTCTCGGCCCCTCTCTAGCTAACGTAGACAGAGAGAGAGAGAGAGAGAGAGAGACAATAAGATGCGTGTGCGCAGGATCCAGGAGGAGCACGCAGTGATGGCACTGGCGGTGGACGCGGCCGACTCTCTGCTGCTGCTCAACGTCGCCAACCAGGGCGTGCACCTGTGGGACATACGTGAGTAGAAACAATAACCTATAAATATTTATTTCATTTTATTTGGATTTGTATTTACCTCACTTGTTCTCTTATGTTCTTAAACGACTTTAACCTAACCCGAAAGACTAAATATAGCGATCCCTGTACATTGTTACATTTCAGTAAGTCCTGCCAAACTACACAAAAAATATTGACACTTTAGCTCTTGAAATACTCATGATGTGTTATTGTAACTCAACATGAAATTATGAGTGACCTATTATATAGGTTTGACTCCAATGCGCGCAATAGTATATTTAAGTCCCAAAGATAGGTTTGGCTGTATATACATCCCTAAACTAACCTTTGCGCAGGTATTTTTGGAAAGCTTAATAAGTTGATGGACTTAACTGAAAAGTTTAGGACAATCATAATTCGGACTAACGAAGTGTTAGGACAAACGTTAGGGTATCCGAGGACACACGCTATGAATTTAAAGGCATTGATTGATTTGAGGCTATTGAAACGCTGAACATTGAAAGGTTAAGAGTAAACGGGTGCTGTGTTGCAGGCGCGCGCGCACTGGTCCGGCGTTTCCGCGGGCTGTCGCAGGGGCACTTCACCATCCACGCGTGCTTCGGCGGCGCGCGCCAGGACTTCGTCGCCTCGGGCAGCGAGGACAACAAGGTATGAACAATCTTTATATATGGCCCCGAGGCTCATATCTACAAGTATTTCGCGGACTAATATACGTGTACCTAATATTATTAAACTTTATATTAGGATATCTAACTGATTATGTTAAGACGGCGATGTGAGACGCACATTTCCGTTATTAGCTAGACGGCAGCTCTTCGAAATTCGACCCGCCTCGCCCTTCTTCAATAGGGTTCCCATTGCCTGTGATCACGGGCCGCTTGGAGCTGCTTGTGTATTGCGGAGCCCACGGGCTCTTACGAGCGAGTCCGCGGACCGGCGGTATTATTCCGGTGTTCCCAAGGCGGGTTGGCGCCAGCTGGAGCCCGTTTCCCGAAACTCGTTAGATTAACAATATTCGAACATACGGTGCATTTCACTTGTAGACTTGTAGAAAACTATTGAGTGAAGTATTAGTGTATAAGTGTAGTAAATTTCGAGAAATGGGTCCCTGGCTGCGTGAATGTACAATGGCCTCTGAAAAGTCTCTGTCTATCGTTATCGTCAGAAGGATCAACAGCCGAACTTGTCCTTTAGCCAAAGCTCGGACCTGTTTTGTTTTAGTTAGATGTATAATGTTCGGGTGCAGGTGTACATCTGGCACATCAGCGGCGAGGAGCCGGTGGCGGTGGTGGCGGGCCACTCGCGCTGCGTGAACGCCGTGGCCTGGAACCCCGTGCACCACGACGTGCTCGCCTCCGCCTCCGACGACTACTCGCTGCGCCTGTGGGGCCCGCGCTGCTAGTGCCGTCACGGTATGCCCCGACTGGTTCCCTCTATTTGGCATAACATTTATGGTCCGAAACTGTTTTAGCATAACAGACTTTGAATAATCGGTGTTCGCCGAATGGTAATGTGGCAGAAACCTTATTTGGCATAATTTGTAACATCCCGAAAATGAGTTAGTCCGAAATTAAGTTCGCATACTATTATTATGACCGGTTATTTTTACGCATAATTCTTTTAATCATAATTTTATTCGGCTTATTATCAATTGTCCGAAACTAACTTGGCGTACTTACAAACTTAACTGCTACCAGAAAAGTAAGTTACGTTAGGTTAGAAATGCGATCATAACTAAAACGACCTGGTACCAAAAAAGTATGGTAGGTTACAACTGCGACCATAACAAAAACGAACTGCTACCAGAGAAGTAGAGGTTAGGTTAGGTTAGAATTGTGACTTTATCAAAAACTAACTGCTACCACACACAGCGCTTGTAGATAATTACTGAGCATAACCATTATTAACATCGTCGATAATTCAGGAAAATAATGTTGTTACAAAACATATTTCTGCAACGATAGTTTTCGGGAAAACAATTTTATGATTCGGAGTATGAAAGATATGACTAATTATTTGGTTCGGACTAAAGTAAATCTGCGTAATCAAACTATGCGAATTTAGATTCTGCGATAATAGCTTTAGCGCAAACCGTAATATGGCTGTATAGATTATGCCACAAAGAATTATTTCCTATACTTACAAAATAATGCCTAAACAGGGTGACACCGTCTAATCTAATATACCATTTCGGGACCCGAAAGACCACCATTCTTTTATTTCCAAAATCCTACTGCCGCATTCAGAGACGTGAATTAAATTTAATGCTTGTTTAGTGACGTGTGGTCTTATTCTATTGCTATAGCAAAGAAAGTGACAGCAGCAACTTTAATCAAGCATTAAATTTAATTTACGTCTCTGAGTGCGGCAGTAAGAGCCGTAACCGAGAAATTAAAGTATTCAAATATTTAATTGCTCTTAAAGCAAAGGATATGTGTCATGCACAGTTGCTCGTTGTACTCTCAATTATTTATTTAAATTCTCTTTTAACAGTGGCAGGCATTAATGAGAAATCAACACATCATCTGAGCATTAATTAAACTTGGACTGATCTAAAGAGACAATTGAATATTTGTCTGTCCGTATTATAAAAATATTGATGTCGATCTGGTATGAGACTAGGAGGTCACAACAAATATAGGTACGATCTCGGAAATGGATTACGAGTATTCTAGGTTGACAGGAACGATAACACGTTTTTCAGCCGTCATAATATAGATAACGCAACCGCTATGCGCAGGCAGACCGACATATTTGGCATCCGGGAGTCGCCCTCTATCTTGTGAACGTAGAATACCCCATTTGCGAGATCGTTCCCACGGGTACCCTTCATCAGGCATAACTTTTTTTGGAATAATCATCATTTGGCATACTCATAATTTGGCATAATCATCATTTGGCATAATCATCTTTTAGCATACAGTCTTTTTAACTGAAACCGTAAACTTTTCAGGATTATTTAAAATATCATTGCATAGAACCCATTAGGTTAGGTTACGTTTATTTTATAACAATCCTGAAAAGTATACGGTTTCAGGAAAAAATACTGTATGCTAAAAGACGATTATGCCAAATGATGATTATGCCAAAAAAAGTTATGCCAGATGAATGTAAACCCGTTCCCACATGAGCGGGGGGACCTCGTGTAACTTGTTGTCCCGCAGCCGGGCGCGCCCCGCTCGCTCGGCGCCGCGCCGGGTGCTCCGCCGCCTCGCTCCGCCCCCGCGCCGCCAGCGAGGCGCCTGGCTAACGACTGGCTGCCAAATATATCATTCATTTATGTTTTCATGAGTGATGACTCTTATAGTTTTAAATACGTTTTCGGTAACACGCCCAATGAACCAGTCTAAATTGCATCAATCTATTCAGAAATTAACAGCGGAGTTTTTACTATGGAAAACTGGTCCTTCGAGAACCCCCGGCTAAACCAGGTTGTGATAACCAGAATTTTGTGTCAGATGCTGTTAAAATACGAATCGGGCATACGTCCAAAATAACAGTAAATATTTATTCGAAAACATTAGTCACACTCCTGAAGTAGGAGTCAGTTTGCCCTGCTAATTTGGCTATCCGAAAAATACAAATTACCTAAAAAAGTCGCCATGTTATAATAATAAAAAATATGGATTACACATAACCTTATGCGGGTGAATGTCAAAGTTTTGTAAGTCGCTAATGACATACCAATTTATGTGTTATTATTCTACAATTTTCAAGCGATTTTGTGCAATATGTGTGCCATTTTAGTGCAATAATATAATTGGGAAAATTGACAGACAAAACAAATCGTTTACATTTATGATTGTTAATGAATTTTTCAGGTATTATTATCACTTTGCACTGATCTTTAATACTAGTGACTCAGTCTGACAGCCCTCTAGTTGTGACGATTTTAAGTCTTGTCTGGGTTTCTTTCAGCCTCGGAAATGTTCTGAATACGAACGGCGCAGGGCAGTTAATGCGAACCTTTGGGGGGCTATACTCAGTAATGGGGCCTGTCAGGATGATGACTGTTGATGACGACCCTCAATCAGCTATAATGGGCTCTTCAAGAACCAAAACAGTTTTTCGTTGACCAAGAATTTCTATAGTTGTTTAATATGAGCGACCAGGGATTAAATATTAGGCCAGTGTCATATTATACGCACCTCCCATTTAATTTCACAGGGTTATGTGTAGGTTAACAGATTGTAACTAGCAAGACGGCATTGGTTGTTTTAAATTTTAAATGTTACTACAAAATATTGCGACCCATTAATTAATTATATGTACACGTAACGCCATACAAAGTTAATTCGAGCGGCGGTGGATAGACAACATTAATTATCAAAATTAAAACATATTTAGTTAAAATAAATGTTCGAAATTACTTTATCCTAACTCTCCGCCAGTTACAAAACAAAGACGCTTTCAAACAAAGCAGAGAATAACACATACACGAAAAACGCGTAAAACATAATTATATGCGTTTGACAACGTGGAGCAAGTGGGTAACTTATAATTTGACTCGTATGCGTCACTGTTCATCACTTGCGTTAGTAGCGCGTTTTTGTAGTTCGGTGCGTAAGTACTAAGTATACCATCTCGAATTATTGAAAGCGCGTTATCTTTACTAAAGCCAAATTAATACATTAAAGTACGCTTTACTGCGTCTTCTATTGTTAAGTTTGGGCTTGTTTTCTGCATGATTCGCCAGAATCATCGCATCGCGTATAGTTCGTTCGTTCAAATAGTTTGCATGCTTTGATGTGCACCTAAAATTGGTACAAGGAAACCGCCGCGGCACGCACAAAGCGTCGTCGGCGACTTCGAAGGGTTGCAATGCACACTATTTGAACGAAAGAACTATAATCGGTTGATAGCCGCGGGGCGTCGCTGTATAGGCTAGCTAGGTTAGACTGGCACTTGTTGGGGATAGGAAACATTACGAATGGGCCGTTCCGATACACCTAATGATTCTAGCCTCTTACAGATTTGGGAAATTTTTAACTATTAAAATCCAGTCTACACCGGAAGTCGTGGGTAATAAACATTTATTTTATATATTCGCCGTTATTTTACTTTAGGAACACATAAGATCACTGATCATAGAATAGGTGACGTTGTCATCCTCATCGGAGCAATAGACGTGGATGTCTGCGACTCTCAAGAAACTATAAGCGTTATAAAGTTTCATGAAACCTAATACTTGTCAGTTTCATATTACTAAGGTTTAGGACCTATTCCTGTAGTTTTGACTAGGTGCATGTTTATTTAAGGCATGACGTAGGCGTAGGAACCAACCCGACTGATTTATCGATTAAACGACATCGACTGATCTTGAGTGAAGTGTGTATAAGAATGACACTGTAATGATTTTGGAACTAATTGGAAATTAATCGAGTAATTTTATTATAGCTATTATTGTACTTATAAGATGCAAACTAACACTGAAACTCATCATACACGAGAGTGACTAAAATATCTATTTGACGTGAATTTAAATTTGATTCCGTTTGCAGTATACTTATTTTAGTACTTCTTTCGATTGTATTGTTGAAAGTGGACTTAAATTGTTATATCAGTAAATTAAGAACGGTATAGCGTAGAAAAGTGCGCAGAGATCAGATCGAGGTCTGGCGCGCGCCGCCGCTATGGAGTGCGCTCTGCGACCGAGCAGCGGCGCTCGCGGTGCGCGTAATATGTAAAGCCGCGCGGCTGACGTAAATTAAGACTTATTCATAGTGAGCAAAGGAACTATTTTGTAGGGGAGACCGGCTATCGGCTCTATTTTTGTACCGACCACAAACTCAGTCACAAGCCCTTGTATGAGCTTTGCTTTACCTCATACTTGTAAAGGCTAACCTGCCGTGTTCTGTTGCGCTTTGCATGCGGGCGAGCTCGAGTGACGCTTCAGAATTAGATTTTCAGCAATGACACACTGCAAGTTAGTCCAAGGGCTCTGCAAGTGTTCGACGAGGATTATAGAAAGGACGTCACTGGACGTCCTCAACTCTGTTGTTTATAAAATTATGATAGGTTACTTGTCCCCAGCGGGAGCATGTTTCGGACTCCGGGATTCCGTTTTATTACTTATTTGCTAAATATCGAAATTATGTGTGAACGGTTGGTTTTCTATGGGCGTTTAATTTTTGATATTTTACAATATTTTTTTAAGTACTAATTGTAATTAGTTCGCACAATGCCCCTGCTCACAGCGCAACGCAACGGGCAACACGTTGCGTTGCGCGTTGCACGGCGCGCGGCCGCCGGCGTCCCGGGGTTCCACCCTGTACCAAATACCAGGCAATAATATGTGTGATGCCCGAATGTCGTAGGAAGTACAAAGGAGCGTTCGCTAACTTACTTTAACGAGTAACTATAGACTTTATATTAGACTATTATAGGGGAGCACACTGAGCGAGTGAGGGCCCAAGCCCGTTTGAATTGTTATAAATAAATAATTATTATATCAATAAATTTTTTATTGTAAAAAACATGCATTTTATTTCTAAACTTTTAAAGATTTACGCATTCCTTGGTAGAACGTTTGCTGCATTCCTTTAAAATAATAACATAAATAACGTATTCTAATTAGGGCTCCCGTTGTTAGGTGCTCTTACACGGTGAGGCGCGACGAATTGTAATCTCGACAGCCGATTTCCACCAACAATTGCAATCAATAACAATCGGGAGCTCACGATTAATATCAAGAGAAATCGCGAGCTACCTCGCGTGAGCTCGCATAAATATCATTCCGTTTCAGAGTTAACAGGTTACGCTCCCTGTCTCAATACAATAGTACATTTTTATCGTCGTGCGTCCAATGCTTACTTCTGTATGTAAGGTCTGTTCATTCTTACTTGTCTTATATAGTAAACAACTTTGTAACCTCAAAATTTAACCTTATTAGGCTAAAACAGCTATTTTAATCAAAATAAAGCGATCAGAGACAATACATTGGCCAAATGATGTCCAAAATGTTTATTCAGTTTAGGTACTTTATTTACGACAAAAGAGCTGTTTTAGCCAAAAAAGGTTAATTGTGAGGATAGAAAGTTGTTAAGACACGTAAGAATGAACAGACCCTAAATTGGCAACAAATTTGCTAAGGTTGCATTCGACCAAACTGGAATAAGGTCTTTTGGCTGCTCTACACGATGGCTCATCATGGGCCAACGTAGGGACGGAGTGATGCGTAAGAGTGAGATGCAAGAATATGTTGCTCGCCCTAACATGTAAATGCATCCCTTACGTTGGCCCATCCTGTAGAGGGGCCTTTATACCTAGATTAAGCGCCGAATTTGTATAGACTAATCTCGTAGTAAATCTTATTCCAGTTTGGTAAAATGCGGCCTAAGTATTATAATAAAACTAAGATTAATCTCATGGAATTCTTTCGGTTGGTTTACGTGACCGAGGGACTAACATTCAATGGGACAGTAGGAAATAGGATGTATTTCTATTTTAGGTTAACCCTCTATAGTTCACCTCTTTCAATACAAACATTACAAACAATGGATATATTATTATAAGTTCACCTATACTGCTAGTTTTATTTATCCAGCACGGGTCGAAGGTGTAATAAAGACCTACATGTTATTATATTAGATAAATAAAACCCCCAATATAATGGTGAACCCTCCTTTCAGAGTCGATATCTCTTAACCTTTCTTATGCGGTAGGCAGAAAATTTGTTGAAGGCTCAGCTGCGGCGACGCGGTCACGTGACATCAAACCCACAGAAATAATGGCTATATTGAATATTTTTGTGTAAGGAGCGATTTTTGGTAAATTTGATTACTTGATTGGCTAACCTACAATAAACTTTAACCCTAAGACGCTTCACAATAAGGTTCAAATTAAATTCGGGTAGGCACGCAAAGCATTTGGTGCAGATCTGCTACTAAGCATACGAAAGGTTAAACGGCCCAACCGATTTTCATGAAACCTACCTAGAACCACCGCTAGAAAACCTGCTTTTAAATTTAAAAAAAAAACGCATTCAAATCGTTTCAACCGATTAAGAGCTACGGTGCCACAGACAAACACACAAACACATACCGGTCAAAGATATAACACCCCTCTTTTTGTGTTGGGGGTTAAAAATTTGGGAATTGGTCTGAATGCGGTTTTTATTAATTTGTACAAAAGTTGATGCAAGTTTTAAACAATAATGGAATTCAGCAAACAAGAGTTCAGACCATGAATATTATACAATAATTATTAACTAATTAGGTATGTACACTAAAAAAAGATAAATATACACATTTTCTTTAGTTTAATTTCTAGTAATATTTGTATGTTGGAAGTCAGCTGACAAAGAACTTAAAATTCTTCAAAAGATAAATGTATTTTGGTTAGCGTTCAATTTCCTTTCTGAAGTTATTGTAATTATTGGCACTAAATAAAAAAGTTATAATAAATAAATATTTATGATATAATATTTATAACTTTAAGAGGATTGTAAACAGACACTTAAATCGCGTAGCAGTAAAAAAAAATCCATACAAATTTAGCTAACGTGCCTCACCCCTGAAATCTAGTCTGATTTCCATGATTTTTGAATATGTTGTAGTTCTTATTAAAAAGTAGGTTTGTACATTTCCGTTTTTATTCTTTACTTAAAAACATTCTTACACATTAAAATCATAAAAATCTGACTAGGTTTAGGGAAGAGAAACATTATCGCATTTTAACAACATTCTTAGCTTCACAATCCTCTTGAGTGCCAAAAATCAAGTAGTTTATAGACTCCTATGGAGACAGATCCCTTAAAGGTTGTGTGCTCCAGACTTCTCAACTAATTCAAGCAAGGTGTGCAGTGACGTGTCAAAAAGCTCGCAGCGGATGGGCATCTCCAGTGAGTAGAAAGGGTTTTTAAGAGCATAGTCCGAGTACAGCTCGTACACACGCCGGAGCAGGGCATCTCCACCCTGCATGCTGGGCTCAGTGACTGCTATAAACTTGACCCCTATGGAACACAAATAAAATTATTTACAGCACTAATAAAACATCAAGTGACATTTTTTAACTTTAAAATTAATGACCAGAAAAAAAAGCAATGCCATATCAAACAGATTGCGACTGTGAGTCAGTGACATCTAATCCTGCAGGCCTTTCGCGTAACTCACTCGCAATCGCAATCGGCTTCAGAACAAAACAATTGGTTTCATTTTGTATGCAGACAAGCCTTCGATTTTCAAAATGAAAACGATTGTGATTGCGAGTGTTGTTACGCGAAAGGCCTGCTGGTTAGCTAACCAGAATTCATTGGATGTTGTATTTGTTAGGTGACTTGATTAAATCCTATGAATTTACCGGTAAGGGTCTGGAAACATGAGAGCTTGAATGTGTCAGCAGTCAGGGACTCTATCCCAGAGGACTTGGGCACTGGGCTGAGCTGGCTGGCCAATGCAAACAGAGGGTAGAACATGCTGGCTAGCACTATCTTCTCATTCGTCGTGGCACGTGCGCGTCCAAACTTTAAACTTAGTGGGTAATTTTCCTGCAAATATCAGTTTTAGTTTTTTGTAGCATAGGATATTACAGCATAAATGTCTTATAAAATATGTAAGTGTTAATACCTTAGCTTCTATGACGTCAAAGACGTCTCTACCATCTTCTGTAGTCCTCCCTGACACTGGCGAGCCATTTACAGAGAGCAGGACATGACCAACTGCAACATACCATCAAAAACTAATTAATGCAATATCCTTTTGTTTTATTTGTATACATGTCCCGTTGAATTATCCCGGTACGGATGGCATATTATCACAATTACCCTAGGGTAACTCATACCGTTTATTCCGTCGCGTTGCCCAAAAACAACGACGACTTTCTTATTTTCATATTGGAGCTTGATGTCCAATGGAAACCCAAAGGTTTTCTCAGTTTCCACTCTTGGAATATTGTGGTCATAGTTATATATGAGACCACCGGACTTACTGACAATGAATACTCCGTATATAACCATCATAAATTAAATTTATTAGGCATTAGTATTTGATTTACTGATATTCTATCCACTTCATCATCAAAACACAACCCCTTAAGATTCGTTCCGAAGTTTTAACTTTTTGCATAATGTCATATGTCAATGTTATAAAAATGTGAAGCAATTTAGTTTAAACTTAATGTTGTACAGTAAAATTTGCATTACTTTCAATATTGGAACTCAGAATTAAGCTACTTTTTTTTCTAAATACAAGTTTGGCACGTCAATGATAATATGGACAATGTGTAGCTTGGCTTTTGAAGATGATATTTTGACAAGTTGCAACTGTTGTTGCTAGCAGTAAAAATACTAAAAAATTGCCAGTGGCAGAAACTTCGTTTGTAAATTCACCATTCAGCATCATTTCAGCATCTGCGGTAAAGTAAATGACGTCATAATGGCAATATAGTTATCAACGCGCCAATAGGTACAGTATTACAGGAAGTTCTTATTTATCTAAGACATCTAAGTGGTAAATAAACTAAAAAAAGGCTGGTAGTCCATTCGTTTATACCACCTTTATTATATGAAGCAGCTACCTACGGCAAAGATTACCTAAAGTAAGTAGGTAGGTATTATATGCAGGTAGACAGGCTGAGGTCGGAACAATGATATTTTATATTAAGATACGTTATGCTCATACTAAACGCATTCAAACCCCGTGACCAATTACTGACAGAGACAAAGACGGCAATCCATAGCGAACGCTATTGTTAGAAAGAGATAAATAGATAAAAAGTAAGGCAATTTGCCTTCCTTTTTGAGGAACGTTTTTGCGCACAGATGACGTATCTTTATATAAAATATAATTGCGTCGGAAGCCCGGGTTAGGTACTAAACAGCAGGAGTAGCAAAGGTAAACAAGGCTTCGGTGTATACTCTGTGTTTTGTATACGTACTTAGTTACCTACCTAAGGGGTCTCCACCTTCGAACTGCTTTTAACTTACAGAACTTAAGTATTTTGGCCTTCTTCAGGAGTTTATTTAGACGTCGTGGGGCGCATCTTCGTAAATTGAAAACAAAAACACTAACATCGAGCAAAGGTCATTCGTAGGCTTGGTAGGGGGAAGGTATTGTAGCATTGTGTTGAAATTTTCATTAAGTAGGTAATGTAGGAATCTTTTCTGTTTCACTGAAATTGTCTGCACAAAACGCATATTTAACCTACACCAGTAAGCACACACACGCGCACACACAGATTTTTCATATTTTCTCCCTTTGTAACCGTAATAATGTGAACTCTAAACTGAGTTTATTTCGTAACGAACATGAAAAGCCTGGGCTCTAGTGTTAATGGAAAGGAGATAATGGTAGATGAGTAAGATGACAACGAAAAGACAAACATGATGCAAACATGCCAAGATATCAAGTAATCAGAGCTTAGCGGCTAAACGTCAGGAAGAAAGTAAGCCTTTTATTTGACGCAGTCCGGAAACGCTATCAGCACTTCCGTTCCTCTGCATCTCCGGAGATACCAACCTACGGGTGACTCACGCCATCTGCAATCACGAGCTACCTCTAATCAGTCATGTTAAAAGTATCAGCAATTTGATAGCTGCATTTAAGCAGAGAAGTGAAATGAGTCATGATGGATTATCTGTAAGTAATTTATTGTAAACCATCTAGTCCATCTGCGTACAACTTATGGGATTCCCTTGATGGGAACCGGTAAATTTTCCGAAACGATAAGTAACCTAGGTAATCCTGAAAATGTAGGTATTAGGTATAAGCAGGCCCACTTTTTTTATAAATCCGGTCTTAAAAAGAAAACCATCCATCACTAAGCTGTTATCGACGTTATCGTATCGTAGACTTCTGCCTGCGACTTCATCCTCATACAATTAGTTTTAAATAATAACAATACCTATATACCTAAGAACAAGAAAAATATATTTACTTAGTTTAAGTTATTTAATTAACACATAGATCTTATTTTGTATGGAAATGTTTTTAACGAGCTACCTACTTATGGGTCATTGGATGGGTTACATTAGTGACAACAAAACTTACTTAGTCGTAACAAACAGCTTACCCAGCGGCTGATGGTAAACTAAGTTTTAAGTAGAATCATCTTAACGTGAACTTGCAACAATTGAACAATCGCACATAATTCGACGAGAGTCCTAATTCTGGCCGAAAGATGCCATGTTCCGGCGGTTTCGAGACAGCCCACCAGGATGCATGTTTACTCTGAAGCACAAAATTGGAAACTTTGAATGCCCTGTCCCTTTCACTTGTCATTAGAGACTAAATTGGCAGAAAGGGATGGAGATAAAGTAACTTCGCACTTCTATTTCACAGTCAGTAGTATCCACGATGCTAACTTTGGCAAAATATGCAGGACCCAAGCTCCAACCGTGTCGACCGTGGAGTCTTTATTCTGTCCTTTGACTCGTTTGAGAGATCAAAATCATCTTTTCCGAACAAGTAGAGTGAAAAACAAATAACTACCTAAGCCTTTTATTTGACCCCGTCCGGAAACATTATCAGCACTTCCTCTGCATCTCCGGAGATAATACCAAACTGCGGGTGACTCACGCCATCTGCAATCACGAGCTACGAGTACCTCTAATCAGAGTCGTGCGTGTCAAACAGTACCAGCAATTTGGAAACTGTATTTGGGCAGAAGAACGAAGTGAGTCATGGGCTGATGAGTTGATTTAAATTTGATTTGATGAGTTGATTGTAGAACTCTACTTTTTGAAATGCAACATTTTCTGAAACGAAAAGTACCTAACTAATAATCCGTTCATGCGTAATTGAAAGATTCATGGGGATGGCGTAACTTCGCTTTTTGTCATCCAAAATCGGTTGTTCTTATCATATATTTTCTATAAGCACTAAAAGACATGCCTACCTACCTGCTAAAAAACAATCTTAAACTGAGGTGTGTTTGCCTTAGAATATGGTATGTGGTAGGGGTAATTTCAAACAGGGTTTTCTGAAATATGAGATGCCGACCACGGGGGTGATTTTTGACTTTCGAGCGCTCGAAAGTTTCACTTGAAAGTGACTAAAATCAGTGGAACCGTTTTTTGAAATACGAGCGGTAGAATTGAAAACGAATGGTGTGGACGACTCGTCTGTAAATTTTCTATCGCTCGTATTTTCAAAAATGCGGTTTCACCGATTTTGCTCACTTTCGAGTCAAACTTTCGAGCGCTCGAAAGTTAAAAATCACCCCCTACCCTGCCTGCGCCCCACAACCCCTTACCTAGCAAAGTAGAGGCCACTCACCCAACAGGGGCCTGTTTTATAAAGCTACAAATTACAATTTACAGGTTACAAGTTTCCATTTGACACAACCTCAACCAATGACGTCCAATGGATGGTCCATTTGAGCAGTGTTGCCAGTTTAGACCTGAAAAATTGTAACTTGTAGCTTTTTAAAACGTGCCCCAGGTCAACTTGACCTTGCGCCCCCTTAATATACCATGCGCCTCATGGTTGGCCAAACTCGTAAAGGTGAATTTTCTTATTTTAATTAAGTAATTTTGACTAAGTTACTACGTTAGGTACTTCTTGGTAAAAATCGAAAGGTAATTGTCAAGCAATGCAATGTATCAATAATATTGCTGTTAACAGCAAATATCTACATATGTTTATTCTTGTATGTCGACAGTACGGAACAGAAGAGTCGCCGTCAAATATAATAGAGTAAAAGTGATAAAGTGGACAATCCCTCGGTGCTAGATAGAGCGCGTTCGCTTGTTTGTCCCGCAGCAGTACGGGCGCGCGGGTGCGCGGCGGCGGCACTTAATCTCAATTTTACTACTTATAAGTATCACATCGTGCAAATATGAGTCAGATACTCGGATAAGCACAATGGGTTGTAAAACACTTGTTTACTCCCCGTAGCTCGTAATTATGCATATTTCGGAAACTTGATCTAACCAACTAAGGTCCAATACGTAGGTCAATACAGGCATAGTATAAATACTGTGATATAGGTCTCATACAAAGTTTCTAAAAATGCCCGAGTTTCTAATATTTTAAGAATCTACTATAAACGGAACTAGTACTTGAATTAAATACTAAGGGATAAAAAGGCCCCTTCTATACCGGCACAGAAAATCGTTATTACTTTTGAATATGTTAATTAGTTTGAAGTTATTGAAAAGTTTTAATGATACTGGTAAAGAACGCTACCTTGCGGTACACCATTGCCTCCCTTTGCTAAAAGTAACTACTTACCTATAATTTGTGATTATAAAACTTGATATCTAATCCTCAATAATGTAGCAATGTACTGAATTACATCGCAATTCCAAAACATCAACACTTTCAAAATAAGTATACTTACATGGAAGTGTAAAAATATATACATAGATACTCTAAGTAGGTGTGTACACATGGAAATATTATAGGTAAGTCTACCGACCCTATTCATACTTCATATCGTCAGTATGAGATAATGTTCATGGAAATAACCAGTACGTTTTGATAATTACACTGCGCGCCATGTTAATATTGTGTCCTGCTGTATCCTGTAACATGCTTTATAAAACTGGGTTCGTATCGAAGCAATCGCTACTAGAATAAAAGCATTTTATTTGGTAATATCCTTTGTTTCCTTTTTATTATATTTTATCTTTTCCTCGATTGATTGCATCTACTCAATTGCCACATTATACGTAAGTATTTTTTAACATTCACTTGTAAGTGCCAGGGGTGTACGTGGTTGTGTGGGTAGGATTGAAACTTGTCGGTTCTCATCCGCTCTCTTCTTATGCTAACCACTCGCTTGCTTTTGGTGACAAAAGCTACCAACTTTGTACGCCTACAAATTGCTTTGGGTAGCCGTAGCTACCAACGGAATTTCTGCGGTTTAGTGCAGAGGGCTCCATGGATATGTAATAAATTGTCTTCAAAGCACAAGACTATCAACATGACAACATTTAAAGACAGCTAATCGTTTCCCTCCGGCGGCGGGACAAGTGCTTAATGTCGCGAAGGTCTAGTTGGGCTTTTATAGAACGTTCAACGTGCCTAAAGGGCAGGTAAATTGTTAGTCTGTAAGTGGTCTAACTGTTTACCTACAGTCCTTAACCGAAGACAACGGATTTTAATGCAGTTTTCAGCAATAGATAGAATGATAGAGTTATATTGTCTGAAAAGGTACCGGAAAGTAGGTAAATAATAATAAAATGTTTAAAAACATAGTTCGCTAGCTAACTTATACATTAGAAAAAACAAATGAATGAAAGGAGGACGTTCTCATCCTCTTTTTTTAAGTCGGTTGAAAAAGGGTATTCAACTGTAAATAAATAGACGAAGATAAACGTGAATCATAATAATATCTTATCTTCTTGTGAAACGTATCAATGGATCTGAGAGGTTGTTCTCAGTTTTATATTATGCAACATCACGATTGCATTCATCATTACACAACTGGCAGATTATTAAGGTGTTGGAAAAAATCTGGCACATTTTTGGCACAGTTCATTTCTAAACACACATCTAAAATTTCTTAAGTAACATTTATCTAAACCACCATCCCGTAAGTAGATAGTTGTCAATTAATTAGGTCAAGGGGTTGTGTCCAGACTGTCCAGTGCAGTCCTTCGCGGCGGGCGGTGCGACGCCGTCTTCCGAGAAAACGTTTTCCTCACACGCAGCTTGACGTCACACATGACGCGGCGCGCCGCGCGCGCGTTTATATAGACAAGTTGCGCCGGCGCGCCGGCCTAGTACGAGGCTGCAGCGCCCGGCGGATGGGGCTCCACTCCTACAATCGGAGTTCAGTTTACCCCTGCCCTGTTCGCGTAATAAATTTAGTGTCAAAGTGATAGAGTTTCGGTTTTTAGTGCTTCGAGGAAACTCCTGGCCGAACTGGCGCCCCGCGATGCCTGCATGGAGCCCGCGCCCTCCGCATCCCCTTCACCCTCCGCGTCCTCCGGCGACGATGAAGTGCTTGTGCCTTCTGGTAATGACCGGCGACTAAGTATAGCAAGTTGAGCTTGCGCCTTCTGAATAGGAGCCTGTGATGATCAGAAGCCTGTGATGTAAGCCTTCTGGCAATGATTAGCTTGGGATGGTGTGAATAAAATAACCTTGCCTGCCACATTAGCCACAACATAATTGTCGTAAAGTGTACTAGTGCGTTCTATTCTTAACGGTAGCCTGTGATGAGGTCTGCCTGTGATGATGTAGAACCCGATGAATTTCCGATGTCTTGTGTTGACCACGTGTGGAAAAGTGCGACAGCAACTTGTGGTGATGCTCAGCTATCTGGATACTGATTAGCCAGTGGGATTTAAGTTCGTACGATGCTGGATCGCATCTTCGGTACATAGTGATTCGTAAGTAGATGATACGTAGGTAGAGGTTTCAGGTTTGAATTATAGTAAGGTCAGTTGCAAGGGCTTTATATTAATCACTAGATGGACCATGAAGCATGTTACCAATGTTTCGCCGATTTTCCCTTCGATTAATATTTAGAATCATCCAACCCTTGCATCTAACTAATAAACATGATTGTTTCAAAAAATAAGCATGAAATTGTGTAAGTGTAGACGGTAAAAAAAAGAGAATGGAATAAAATAACTTCGCTAAGAATGATATAAATTTAAATTTGGTTGAATAATGCACTGTGCAATTAACTATGTTCTACTACAACTTTTTTAATCAAATAATTTAATTGGTCGATAATAAATATTATAAAACGGCAAAAGTGCATTCAGCGACGGCGCTGGAAGCGTCGTCAGCGCGTGCGCATTTAGGCCTACTGGGTCTTAGGATTTGGCTTCGACATTGGCATGTCATCGATCACGATTTCTAGAACGGTAGGCTTCTAAGTTGTTTTGTTTGCTTTTATTCCTTCTCTTTATCGTCATAGCAAGAATTAAAGAAAAACTTATAATAATAACGAAAGTTTGTTAGGGATTTAATAAAATTATAAAATAAATACATACATTATTTTATGCATAATCTTTTTTTACGAAATGTGTTACAACTACAGGTAACATACTTATTACGTATTACCAGAAATCTGTACATATAGAAAACATTTTAAGATAATAAGACAGGCTATGAAAGTTATTAATAGTGGAACTATTTGCAAGGGTTAAGTTGTTTCAAGATTTATATATATATATATATATATATATATATATATATATATATAGATTAAGACTATAGTTATCTATTATAACAAAATTAATGAATTATTGTAATTGGCTATTACAATTTTAGAAACCAGAGTGTTTGTCCTTCGATTTTTATGAGTAGATACGTCCGGGTCAGATCTTAGCTTGATCAAGCATTAAAATATACAGGTGTACAGTAATAAACGATGGCTAAAGTTTGGAAATTTTAAAATGTGGTTGATATCATGATATGTAACAAATTTTTATAACTTTACTTGTCATGTAAAATTTAGAAAAACGAATGCAAAAATAAAAATGCCCTACCTTATAATGACATACTCGTACTAGATTTTGCCTGCGACTTGTAAATAGAACTAGTTAATTGTAGTTCAAAGGAATGACGATGAACGAAAATTCATAGTTCCTAACTATGATTTTTTTCAAGACGAAACCTATCTTATTAATTTCTTTCCCGGGGCTCAAACACCCAATCTCCGTACAAAATTTCATAAAAATTGGTTAAGCCGTGAAGGCGTAAAAAATAGACAAGCAGAGAAATGCTCTGTAATACTTTCTCAGATTAAATTATAGCACAATCACCTACGCTACGCCACGAAATTAGGTACCTTTAATAAATTGATTAATTTTTTGACAAAAAAAACTTTATTAGCTTAAACACAAGCTCATAGTGAAGGTAGAATGACCTTTGCAACCGCAAACGGCACAACGGCGACGGTGCAACGGCTGCAGCCCGCAGGCGCGGATCCAGCTTTCAGATTAGGGGGTGGTCATTAACTTCTGAACGCAGAAGTTCGGTCAACTGCGAGATAAAGCCACACGACTATTTACTTTCTGACCCGTATCTACGAGTGCCGAAGGGGGTGGTCATGACGTACTTGACCACCCCCGTGGATCCGCCACTGGCAGCCCGTTTGTTTATTTTCGCCGGGGTTTTCCCAGCGTTGCAAAAGTTGTTTACTACTTTGACAGACTTTTTTTTTTAACTGTCATTGGGTGCTTAAGGTCTGTTCATCCTTACTTGTCTTATATAGTAAACACCTATTTTAAACAAAATAAAGCAATCACAGACAATACATTGGCCAAGTGATGTCCAAAATGTTAACTCGGTTTACTTTATTTACGATAAAAGAGCTGTTTTAGCCATAAAAGGTTCATTTTGAGGTTAGAAAGTTGTTTACTATATAAGACAAGTAAGGATGAACAGACCTTACGCTTAAACATACTGAGTGAGAAGTTATTTGTGAATTTAAGAAATGTAATGAGATCCGTACGTAGGTGTACGAGTATGTCTAATTATGCAAGGATAGGAAATGAGCAAGGATTATCTGGATTATACAGTAAGATTTATTTAATTTCAATTAAAATGTCAAAAAGGTGATGAATACATTTTATCAGTGCCGAGTACTGTCTGATCTACATTTTATGTATGGACCTCAGAAGATTGATAAGAAAATAAAAACTTAATTGACGATCGCATTTTAAAACACGTTAAAAACAAAATACTACGCTTTTATTTCTAAACCGATTGATCGATCGAGATTTCAAGATCCCGAATTTATATAATTCCGGAGTAAACTTTGGTTATTAATTTTTTTTCAATATTTGGTCACAGCACCTTTTTCTTCTTCCATTACACCTTCGTGAAACGTGAAGTCAATTATAGAGATTCGGTTTATGAGAGTTAAATGTAGCCTTTATCACCCTTTATCAATATTTAACTGTTACGTAGAAAATCCCGTGGCATACAGGGATATCGAAGACGTGATCAAAAGTGATATGACTTAATTAAGCATTAAAGTGGGATCCTAATAATGTATGCATGTAAGTATGTATGTAAACTCTTTATTGCACAAACAGAAAATAACAAAACAAAAAAGAAACAGAAACACAAAAAGTATATACAAAGGCGGACTTTTCCCTATAAAGGATCTCTTCCAGACAATATAGGTATGTTTAGATGTAATATTCTATTCAGACTTAATCACGCAATGATCAAAATTAAATAATTTATAAACAGTGTGGTCACCCTACTTAACAGAAAGGGATGATGACTGGTATGATTCTAAAAATAGGGTAACCATGATTTAATGAATCGGTGATTTAATTAAGGGCAAAATTAACAAAAAATAGCTTTTGTTTCTTGTAACTAATATTGCTTGGAAATGGCCATCAATTACCGAGTCTGAAAAACTGGTTTCTGATCACCGTCTTCGATGTCAACCTGTATAATTGAGACCCCTACTGTCAGAGTTAATATCTCCTAAACGGCCCAACAACCGACTGACAAAAAAAAACTAGGCTAAAAACCACCCCAGTGAAACCGAACGTACTTCCAAAGACTAATTCAAAACTCAATTTTACCTCATAGTAAAAGTTGACGTTACCAGAATTAGGTTTGGTTTGGTAGGTTGTTTGTTCAACATAGGTAGGTAAGTTAAGATCCCTTGGTTCCCCTGGTGCCACACATAGCTATCACAGAGAAATATTGCCCTTTTTTTGAGTGTTTAGTTCTGTTTCTGGTGTTCCAGACCCATCGAAGTGGGAGCGCGGCGATGTGCGGCGCTGGGTGTCCTGGGCGGCGGGCGCGTTCAGAGTGCGCGCGCCGCGCCGCCACCTGCTGCCCGACTCTGGCGCAGCGCTGCTGGCGCTCTCCGACGACCAGTGGCTGCAGGTTATCTCAGCACTATTAGTATTCTTATTCAATTCATTTATTTCAGCATACTACACAAGAAAATTATACATAACATATTATCAGCAACAGGCTTCGTCAAAGTCAAGACGTGTTACATAGGAATGATCATCGGCAACACGCTTATTAAAATTCCCTTAACACTAACAAAATAAATTTGACAACACAGACTTATCCTAAATACCTACCCCCAACCCTGCATCGTGGCTGGCTCAAACGTTCCCATTACAGGTCACAGCACACATATCAACTCGGAAAGGGATCGTCACCCTATCAACTCGAGCCGTTCAGTATCATTTGTATGAAACTCCCTACTGCAACGCACACTTATCGGCATCGGAACGGCAACGCCTCACCTCGGCACGAGCTAGCAGTCGTCCACTGAAAAATGTATCGTATTAACACAGGTCAAAGTTCCCTTTTCAATGTTTCACTTTGAGTTGATAGGGTGACGATCCCTTTCCGAGTTGATATGTGTGCTGTGACCTTACACCGGCTGCATTACCCCCCTGGATTGCAATGGAAACCTGCTGAACCAGCCACAACCCAGAAGTCAGAACAAGGTTCCCTCCTCTGTCACGCAGACAACGGCCTAACTCCTTAAAAAGCTCCTTGGTTTCCGAACCCCTAGGTCCTGATGTCTCCACCGCGACACTTAGACCTATAGGCTAATCCCAAATATCTAAAGGTAAGGAGACCTGACTCGAGAGGGACTGTTATGTTGCCTGCAGTAGAGGTCGTGATAATGACTAATTATAGTTTTTGGGTGTCAGGTGTGCGAGGGAAGTGCGCAGGCGGCGCGGCTGCTGCGCATGCACTTGCAGCACGCGCGCTGCGCCGCCGCCGGGCTACCGCCGCCTCCGCAGCTGCCCGACCACCAGGCGCCGTCCGTTGCACCCGCCGCGCCCGCACCTTACGGTGAGTGTCATTTAGCACATTTCGCAACCAGTGAGGCTAGACCAGTTGCTTAACGCTAACGTAAACGATTTTCGAAATGTATGTTATTGACGTAGGCGCTCGAAGCGATCCGTCTGACAGCTTACGTCAATCCGATAAATTTTGGATAACGTTAACGAACACCGAAACCGAATGCATCTTGTCCAGGGCCTCGGTGTTGACACTCTAAATAATTCGTCTTCTGAGTTATAAGGTGAGCTTAATTGGCCAAACGCAAATAGAGAATTTAAGATGTTTAAGAGAATCACCGCTCTGTTTCCAAAACACTGGCTGTTTTAAAAGCTATTTTTAACATCAACATCTAGATTTTTTACTAATTTCTTAGCTTTTTGGATTTTTTACAATATGTATAATACTTTGAACCTGTATCAATTTCCTAATTAATAGTTTGAAAGTTATTTACCAATAACCCTGTTCAAAACCAAGGTACCTACCTAACGCTAACTTCGTAAAGCAGAAGATATACAATTAATACTTAGATACATCTGGTACATGTAAAGTGAAGTTAGCATCTCATTCGTAAATACAAAGACAGGCAGAGACATAGATATGTGAGATCTCATTACTATATGGGTCCATGATTATTTTGATTATATAGACTTTTGATAGACTTAAGCATTCCCAAGCACTGGCTAGAATGCTCATCTCGGCGAGGTCAAGTCTATCAGCACCGAATGTTAATATAACTCATATTAAAATAATGTTAACTCACATACCGAGTCATACCTACCTACCTATTCATATTATAATCTATTGAAAGCTAATAATAACATATTTTTTCAGACAAAGTTACTAGTTTAAACTGCAACTAACGTAGTCTGACTGTAATATAATAATAAATTAAAATTATTTTTTTAACTTTTAATAAATTATAATTTGGAACGGTACATAATATGTATTCAAGTTATATCTGCTTAATGAATAAGATAATAATAAATGAATATGGATATGAATATGAATATAAAATAAACGTTTAAAAACTAAAGCAACTATCATTTAATCGACATAATATTTACAGAATTCGACATTTATACTACACATATTTAAATAAAAATAAAACTAAGCTACTCAAGTATTAAAAGATATACATAATAATCACCTCTATAAAAAGCACACCCCCTCTAGCAGGTCCGCTCGCAGCACTGGCTGCATTATCTCTCTGGATAGCCCAATCCTTTAGGAGAGGTAAGCATCAGCTCGAGGATCTCCGGAGGTTTCTATGAGCCGGGATGAGAGGGCCTAAATACAGCTTTTCATATCGGCTCACCAAGGTCCCATGGTCTCCACTGCAAGTGCCACAAATTCGTAATTAATTAATAATGATGAATATTTGCGGTGCTTGAGGATTTGGGTCTGATCACCTGCTGTACAGGTCTGATTACGGGTTGACTAGACGTGGGAAAGGGCGAATGTGTCAACACACGTGTCGCGTCCATTTCGCGTCCCACACCAGTGCTCTACCCTGTTTCAACGGCACCAATTTAGCTCCGTCTGGTCGCTTGCCGTCGTCCCTAAGCAAACCTGATGGTTCGAGGACACCTGGTACAGAGGCAGTGGCAAGCGAACGACGAATCAGATCATTAATTATGCCATGGCGGTACAAACGGCCGGCACTTCTAAAGCATGCGTTAACTAAACATCACTGTCGACATCTTATCGCGAAGATTACTCTCGAATGAAAGTGTTACTAGCGCGATAAAGGGAGCGATGGCGGTATCACCCAGGACCGAGATTTATACGATCGTGTAGTCATCCATGAACCATGCACTTGTGACGAGGCAAGTACCAAGATATTGCTGACCATGTGATATGGTTAGCTACTGGAACACATGGACAGAACAATTGGATAATCGTACCTACCTACTTCCTATCAAATTGTTGACAATGTTATCTTTATATGATACCTAATTATTAGCTCATAATTTAAGTTACTACTCATAATTTTTTACAGTCATAATCCCATCCACCCAGTTAAATTACTTCCATAGCTGCATTTATTTGAAACCTACTACACCACCGGTACCTACAGTTTTTATTGATCAGAATGATCAGGGGAAATTATACAATAAGTGAGTGCTTATTGCACCAACATCACAAGTTGCATTTTCATTTTTACTAAAACTACAACTTTATCCGCAAGAATTATGCTTCGAAGTTTCAAAACAATGTGAACGAACGCAAATAAACGTTGCTCCATACCGCCATCTGACGGAGAGTGGCGGTACCTCAAGTTTATCTTATGAATGGAGCGCGATGAGTCACCCGCCATTGATCCCGCGCAGCGGCGCCGCACCGCGTGTGACTCGTGAGTCAAAGCTTCTCGGAACACGCTGCGCAAGACTCGCTCTGTAATTACCACTGGCCATGCGCGGAGGCCCTTGTTGCCTCGGCCAGATGAATAGAAGCGATAAATACGGTTTTGGATGGTATTTAACGCAAGATTGTTATTGCTTATTGATCATAACTACACAATATCATAGATAAATATTTATCTATGACAATACTTATTTAGTACAGTCGAGTTCATAAATATGTGTACACTTTTGTACCTTGTCACTTTAATCGCTGTGACAATACATATATGGCAGTTTAAATATGACATTAAATAGACAAGGCACTAAACTATACACATATTTGTGAACTCGAACGTACCTGTCACAGGTAATAACCGTTAAATAAATGCGTAATGTTTGTTGAATCAACCGCACGCGAAAATTGTGTTCCTATTTTTCCGTTAAATTTGCCAGCAAGCCTTATATGTAGGTATAAGTAGTGATATTATAATTTTATTCTAAGACGGAGCGCCATAAACCCCAAATGCACCAATAAATGCACATGATTAAGTATCTCCGGAACAGTTGGCCGGTGATCTTTGCGCGCGGCCGCGGCCGTCAGGAAAGGAAAGGCGGCGGCGGGTTTCCCCGCTGCGTCATGGAGTCATGCAATTAGCTGCGCTTACCGGAAAAGCTGTCAAATTATACAGTGCTGCTGTGACGAATATTATTTGAACAGCAGAAATAGAACATTAGAAGGACGCAAACGGACTAGTCAGAGGGCCCTGACAAGATGCACTATGCTAACTAGCGTTTCTATTCAATTCGTTTTTAAACCAATCGCGCCACTGGTAGACCACGTGACTTTTCGTATCACATCGTTTAATACTTAGTCAGTAAATTATAATTGCCAGTCGTATTTTTTCTTTAATACACTAATAGAATAGTAGAGCGACCCAATCATGTTTTCCGTTCTTCATCCTTTACCTACATATTCTAAAGTCAACTTTGTCTTACATCTTTCGCCATTTAGTAAATCATGGGTTTACCTTCAAATGAAATGAAATAATTTATTTTACATGATTTTAGGTATAACATGTTGGTTAACATAGCATAAATGCAAAGTCTCACTAAAATGTACCTTTCCAGGCATGTAAAAAATAACATTATCTTAACTCTATTTATAGTCCAAAAATTCCTGTATGCTGTATAAACATTTTCAATCAATAAGCCATTTTTTTAATGTCCGTTTAAATTTCCAAAAAGTGAGATCTTTTATTGAGTCAGGAAGCTTGTTGAAGATTTTTATGCACATAACGTAGCTATTCTTGGAAACCAGTGACAATTTGGAGAGCGGAACATATAATTTGTTGCGATATTGAGGCCGTACTGGTCTCTTGTACAATTCTTTTAACTGGGGAAAGAGTTGTCCATTTTTATACACAAACATGCATGCGTCTAAAATGTATAAGCTGGGTAAAGAGAGGATATTATACTTTTTAAAATATGGCCTGCATGAATCCGTCTACTTTAGTCCAAATATAGCTCTCACACATTTAACTTCAACATTATTAACCAAAAAATATAACAAACAGCGAGAAATCTTAACAATAATTTGAGAACGTTTATAGATTTTGTAGCGCTTAGGTATTGTGTATGTTTTTTAATCATAAAATCATGATAAATAAACTTAATCGCAATAAATCATTGGTTATCAGTTATCATTGACCACATTAAATTCTACACTCACATTCACCATTAAATTTATAAGGGAACGGAATGTGTGGCATTCTATCGGAACCACAAAATAAAAGAAAACGCACGATATAATTATGCAGGATCTCGCGCCGGTCACTGCACCGCTCGCTAAGAAACTATAGTATTTTTTTGCGTAGCGTGCGCAGACGCAGGGCTAGGTCGTTGTCCATACATTGCTTTTTCCTCATGCCTACACTTGTCTCACTCATTATTCACTAAGCACTTGCAAACTAAGTAGGTACAAGAAAGAAGAAAATATCTTTAACAGTATAATAAATCAGATAAGATATCCGCTGACCCCTCGGAAAGTGTCCCAGGGGAGCCTGGGAACGGCGGGAGGGCACGAAAACGGGGTAATCGAAAATGGAATCGGCTCATTAACTCGTATTACCTTTTATCTATTTTTCTGTCCCGAATGTCCCGATACAGCGAGTGACCATTGTGTGAAAGCAAATATTGAGAAGATAGTGGCCGATAATGGCGATATCCTACTAGACGGAAACTTAAAAAAATAATATTCGGATGAACTATTTTGACGAAATTTAATAATGACAAGCAAATGTCGACGCGATCTACATGGCCTCTCAAGTAGTTTACTACTGTCAAATACTATATAATTATGTCTTTGCGTGTTTTTTTTTTTATAAAATAGATTACAGTTACGACTAAGATAAAATAAAGCAAATATGATAACGGCTATGGACATAATATGGTTTACAAGACACAAATTGGAATAATAGGAACTAAACAGGAGTCTCTCTTTTCCACATTGTATAAGGCACATCTAAATAAAAAAAAAACTAAATCAAAATATTTATTCAGTAAATTGGCCACATACGGGCTCTTTTACACGTCGGTAATATAAAGTGAATCTACTAGCGCTTCGGACAAGACCATCATTGCGGAGAAGAAGCGCCGCAAGAAACTCCAGCAGAAGGTCATTTTTTCAAACATAAAATACAATAATACTTAAAAGTAAGTTACATTACAAGGTAATAAAGCAACAAATATAAATTATTAGAACTATCACAAATAAAAAAAAAATACAAATAAAAAAATTAAAAACATTACAAATAAATGTAAAAATTAAAAATATTACATGTCAAATACATTAAACTGAAAATAATGACTAGGAGAACAACACGACGAGGTCTCTACGTCAAAAGCCATAACTGGAATAATTAACTGAGCAACAAGTCCTAGCAGACGTGAACAGACCGGACCCCACAAACAGCACCCGTTCACGATTATGACGCATATCTCAGCCATCGCCTCCCTCAACCATGTGTTCGGGAAGGTGGCGACCCGATCACATCTTGCTTCGATATCGATATCGTAGTAGTTGAGGTTATGACGGCACTTATTTACTTGAAATTAAACACTATCATAATGTCAAGTGTAATTAATGACTATGTCGAAGCGAGTTGGCTCAACCAAAATACAATAAAGGCCAAGTTTGAAATCTTTAGAAATAAACTTCAATTGTTTTTCCCATAAAAATAAAACGTGACTTCATAGCTTCATTTTCATGCTCAGTTTAAATATTTCGAATTTTAAACGATGAGTGTTTAAAGTGATTCTGCTGCCAAAAAACGTTAATTCGAACTGTAGCAGTACATATTGACATGAATCACGGAGCGCCGCGGGCCGCTCTGCCAACTACGCGCGGCATCCGCGGAACTCGGCCCGCGGTCAACGGAAACTAAATTTTTGAATCGTGTGTCAGAGGATGTGAAAGCACCACCTTGTCTCCATAAATCTGAAAAATAATTTTCATGTCCAATAAATAAATAAATAACATAAAACTCATGCCTTCATTCCCAGAGTGGGGCAGGCAATTTCTTGACAATTATACGAAAAAAAAATGTTTTGTTTGTTGTACCGCTTCAAAAAAAGAAAAAGCTGCAAAAAGTTAGTACGGACCGATGTTGCCCTACCCATCGCCTTAAGGACCTAACTTGTAAGCGAAAGGTGTGTGTGTTTGCACACAGTTTTTCTACAAGTCAAAGGTGATACGCATTACATACTAGACGCACTTGAAAAGTACTACGCACGAGTGTACTGAACTATCAGTCAGGTTGGCAGCCGAAAGCCTGTTACCTCTTCGTGCTACTGTCATCTCGCGAGTACCATTGGATCGATGCGGAAGTGATTCAGCTACTCGGAACCATGACTCAGGTTCCGGTGCGTTGACTCAATCTTATAGAACTCATCTGTAATGAGTAATAGTTTGTTACGGTTTGGCGGCGCTCGGCGGCGCCGGCGCGGGCCTCGTGGGAGAGTTACTCAGAATTCACAGTCCTAATGACAGTAAAATATGGCACGCTATTAAGACGTAACAAATTTTCTGATAGAATAAATACCGGTAAACAATTTAATTATAGAATTATTATTTAATCAAAATACACAAAGTGTAACATGTAGTTTTCATTTTTGACTCAACATCAACGGGTTGTGGGCATAGGGCTCGCAGTATGGCTCTCTGTCGAACGGTCGATCAAATGAGCGAAGTCATACGAGCTCGCATACTCGACGGGTAAAACGGGTAAGCTGTGTATGCACACCCCTAAATATGGTTTTACACTCTGATGGAACAACTTCAACTTGCCGGCTAAGAACGAGTGGTTTAAGATAATCGCCTATCTATTTTAGCCGTCTACACTATTTGCGGTGAATGGGTAAAACAATCCTTAATGTTATTGAAACCTTTCAGGGGCTCTATCTTAGTATCGTAGTGTCAACGCCATGATAGTTCTTATTTACTTGACAGTAAGGTCAGGGTCGAGTTAAAAACAATACCATAACATGTCAAAAGCAATATGGCTTTACCGAGTAGAATAGAGCCCCCTGGGTGCCTATTATTGCCTACCCAATATGGTGAATTGTTTTTTTTACGATACTTATTCTGTCAAATAAATACAAGCTTCCATATCGAAGAAAAATAATTGGTGTTATGGTAAGGTTGCCATCGCTGAAGTGAATCATAGTGGTCAGATGTCGTGGTAGCCCTAGCTGGAAATTCTATTAGATGACTCAGGTTAAGAAGTTTAGCCATACTTTGGACTTAGGTACCTACTGCGACTGTTTTTTTCCAACTTTATTGAGATAACATGTTTTTTTTTACAATCTGATAAGGTGTGTTATTCTCTCAAAAACCGGCGGCCGGTCGGACGGACGAGCGAATAAAAGCGGCGAGTTTAAGTAGTCCCGTCCGACCGAACAAAACACATTTTAGAGCGTGCATTGTCAATTAGGGAGCCTTATACGCTCGAGAAGTCATGCTGCCAAATTGAATACACGCGCTAAAATGTGTTTAGTTCGCTCTGTCGGGACTACTTAAACTCGCCGCTTGGACCTTCACTCGAGCGAACGATCACCTTTGCTTGTTGAGAGAATCACAACCAAGGTCTCATGTAACGAGTACGAGGAAGAGGCGCTGGCGCCGGCGCCGGTGACTCGTTGTTAACGTGAGGATCAAAGTAAAAGGCCGCTATGCACAAAACGAATTTTAAACTATACCTTACCTTTACCTACATTTGCCATTATGTTACAAATTTAAATTTCTTTCAGATAGTAGGTACGCAACTATCATACCTTACAATTTGATAACATTACTAATCAAGATGTTTCTACCGCTATTGGCGACGGCTTTTAAATGATTTAAGGCCGGCAACTTGAAACGGCACGCCTCCGGAAAATTACATCGCGTCTAACAATTGGCCAATCTCGTTTGGAGCGTTTCTCGGGAGTGTGGGGAGGTCTCGATTCTCGAATGTATAATTTTATCGAGACATTGACTCAAGATTTATCACAGTAAATAGTTTCCTTCCACGATGCTAATGCTTTTCCTTTTTTAATTTTAATAATCCGCTCCAACAAGATCCAAGAAGACGCAAACGTGCCAAAGTCAAATTGGGATACCTACACCTAAAATAAATCAGTTCAGTTTTTGAGGTGTTTTTAAAAAAAGAACCTGTTTGTATTTTTTTTATTCGTTTTGTATTTGAAGGACTTTTCTGCCTTTAATAACCGATTAAAGAAAACAAAAGCAAGTGCTCGCAAAGAGAGAATTTCTAGTATAGAAAACATTTTATCTTGGTCCTTGGGTAGTTAGGTTTGGCAACGCATTTGAAGTTTTAGGATTGGAGTCTTGAGATTGCAGTCTTGAGAATTCAAATGTTTAGGGTCTCAGATCCCACTTACCATCGGGCGGCTTGAGTGCTCGTGTGCCTTCTCCTTGCCATAAAAAAAAGAAAAAAGTAAAATGAAAAATTAAATTACTAGCCTAGAGGCATTCCATCTTAGTCCTCAGGGTTGGCAACGCATTTGAAGTCTTAGGATTGCAGTTTTGAGATTGTAGTCTTGAGATTTCAAATGTCTATGGGTCTTAGATCCCACTTACCATCAGGCGGCCTGAGTGCTCGCGTGCCTTCTCCTTGCAATAAAAATAATAATCAAGGGACGATCTCACAAAAATTGACCTAGTCCCAAACTAAGCTCTAGGCTTGTACTATAGGTACAACTAGACAACGATATAAATACTTATGTAGAGAAATCAATACTTAAATATAAAGAAAACATCCAAAACTCTGAAGTAAATACTCGTGTTCATCTCACAAATATTTGCCAATACCGGGAATCGAACCCGGGACCGCTATCTTCGTAGCCAGAGTCATACTAGGCTATCGTGTCGTCAAAATATAAATATTTCGGATAAATATATATATTTCGGAGTAATTGCCAGAATAATACATTTTGGTACAACTAAGTAAAAATCTCTCTCAGTAGGCATGATTTTTTGACTTTAGCACTCTTTGAGAGGATTTTGGCTTTCTGAGTTGCAACACACCGCCTTCTTAATAAGCATTGCATTTGCTCGAGGGTGGTTAGACAAACGGCGCCGGCGCGCGCCGGCCGGGTGACAAGTGACAAATGGCTTCATTTGAGGGGAGCGACTTCTTTTTCATATTCTCAGCGAATTATCATGTTGCTTTTGTTTATGTTGCTCATTTAATTTATATGAATTTAAATACTATGATTGAAATATTTGAATTTTAATAGTGCGAAATTCGAAGTACGACATTACAGTCGGCCTCTGTAGGTATCTACTTTAGTCCTATCACTGTAACGTCTTTGTGTAGTGCAGCAGTTCAAAACATGACGTTAAAGTAATAAAGCACTATAAACGTGGAAGGCTGACCGTACCATCTGTAAAACACATTAAAAAATTTAGCTCTATCAGTTGAAGAATCAGCTAGAATTAGTAAGGTTGAACAGAGAGCACTAACCCCGCAGCGTTTTTGAAATGCCTAACTCTAGCAGGTGAATTAAATATGCGACCCCGACCTAAGATTTCCAATTTACATTGGCCTCTGTCCTCCTAGTCAATGTTTTATAATATATAAAAATAAAGGGTCTGATATGACTAGCCATTCATCGTTATGGACATAAATCCAACTTGGCAAGAGCCGTGTCTAGGAATGTTACCCTTCGTGTAAGAGGTCCAGTGTCTCCGGCACAGGTCTGGCCGGATTCCGCGCTTTCTCGGCTGAATCACGCATCACGGCGGAATGCGGACCCGCGGCCGCGTGTTCCCACGCCGCTGCGACTTCAAGGCTTACTGAGAGTCGACAGTACCGTGGTTTTTCAGACCCTGCTTTCAGAAGTTATTTGGTAACGATAACTTAGCTAAACTTATGTGTGATAAAATGGTGACTCCTACTTTCACAGCAATATCTCCTAACGGCCCAATTGATTTTAATGAAATCTAAGTAAGAATAAATTCCAATTGAACTAGGTTGGTTTTTTGTGGTTCCGAAGTACATCTAGGAACCCTTATAGTTTCACCGTGTCTGTCATGTCACTTTTCTCAAAAACTATAACGGTTACAAAACGGAAAATTTGTTCACATCATAATATTTATACCGCGGACTAAGATCAATGATAGAATAAGTATAAAATAGTAATTGCAGGGTACCTGCTATACAAATAAAGCAAAGGTAGAAAGTTTTTTTTACATTATGACATCAAATGAGGTATCATTGGATAGTTTTAGAAAATCATTAATATCATTATACATTAGTATATTTAGTATGTTATCATCAATTTTTAGATTTGGGAGACCGGGGGGAATATTGAACTGTTGTTTGATCAGTAGTTAAACTAACTAATTGTTAAAATTCGAGAAAGAAATGGAAAATTTGACACATTTCTTTGAGATTTTAACCATTAGTAACGTTTTTTGACCATTAGATACTTTAACTACCGATCAAACAACAGGCCATTAGTTACGTGTCCCTACAGCCAAAAAAGTACAGGTAATAAAAATCAGAAATATGTATATCTTAAATTAAAGCACATTAAAAGGAAAAATATCACGACTTAGTAGACTTTATTAGTTCCTGAGGTACAGGCGACTAAAGTGTTTTTGTATTTGTCGAAACGGCTTCGGACCCTACACTGAGCAAGTCTCACTTTCAAAACTTACTTAGATAAACTAGAATCCTTGCAATTGTATTTTTTTAAATTTCTTGTCTCTAAAAATATTAAAAATAACTGTAAAAGTGATTATCGAAAACTGTTCAAAATATGTAAGATACTTCCCGTCACTTTAAAGCACAAATACCTTTTAGCTATTAATAACCATGACAGTTGGCAGCATGACCTGAGTAGAATTGATCACAATCATGGCACGAGATTGGTGTCCGCGGGTAAGTTTGATGTGCCTAGAGTCAACAACTATTACGGAGACAGAACTTTAAAAAAAAAAATGTTTTAAAAAACAAAAAACCGCCTTCAAAAACGCAAAAAAATAACTTCTTTAAAATTGTAGTCACCTAATAGGTTAGTCCAACTGATGTCGGCTTCTTGTTGAAAATATTGTGGTCGCCGACTTCAGTTGGACTAACCTATTAGGTGACTACAATTTTAAAGAAGTTTTTTTTTTGCGTTTTTGAAGGCGATTTTTTGTTTTTTAAAACATTTATTTTATTTTATACTTTTTATTTAGTGATCATAATACGCTATTACGTAGTCCCACTTCTTAGTTGATATGAAACTTTAAGTTATTTCAAGCGCGCCGCAAGCAACGCCGCGGGAAAGTCATAGTGATATTTCAACAAGTAAATATTCTTCGCTGTAGTCGCTCAACTATCTTAATCGAGATATCTTCTCGCCACCCTTGAAATCGGTACCGTTGAGGAGTTCCGGTGGCCATCTGTGGTTTTCATCATCAGTTCCACCATCACCATATGATACTTTCTGAATGCAAATGCTGGACTTGTTACTTAAAATACTAAAATCGCTATATGTTTGCCTACAATATTTGAGGAGTTCCCTAAATTCCTCACTGATCCCCTCATCAGATACCTACCGATTTGGTGACAATGGGACCACCTCGGAAGTATACTTTGTCAAACCAAAAAAGAATTTTTACAATCGGACTACAATTGACGGAGTAATCGGAGAACATACATAGAAAAAAAAAAGACATACAGTGGAACGTATAACCTCCTCCTTTTTTGAAGTCGGTTAAAAAGCGCCTGCCATATATTCTTAACAGTTTACCTGAGGACATCCGTCTCGAGCAGAATAAACTTATATTTAAGAAAAAACTAAATAAACATCTATTAGATACACTGCCTTAGAATTATTTAACTGGTAGGTACCTATTGTGTCGAACTAAACATTGTATAATACTAGGATTATAGTACTGTTCTTTAAAGTCTTCCTGCAGTCAAACTGTCCTAAAACAGTTTTGCAGGGCTTTTGTTTAATTGTAATTTTTGTTGTTGGTATAATAAATAAATAAATCCTTAATAATCAGGTAGATGCCCCTGTACTCTTACATAATATAAGTTTTCGTGTGCCTCGTAAAACACAACGTAGTTGCCGCGCTAAAGCGTTGTTCAGTATTGCGAGAAGCAAAACTAAACACGCACAACATTCATATCTGAAGCGCGCATGCAGGCTGTACAACGAGAGGTGTATGGACATGGATTTGTTTGGCAGTTCGTTGGTAGTTTTTAAAAAACAAGTTTATTCTTTATTAGTTACCATGTATGATTGAATCATGTATAAGTTGGTAAATATAGCTTAACGATAGAAACTAGATACCTATGTACTTCTAAGTTTTAAGATATTGGTTGCAATTCATGTTCTCATTTGTATTACTTGCAAATATCTAAATATAACGTCAGTTATAGATACGTACCTACAGTAAAGCATAATTTTGGTCATAAGAATAAGTTTATTTATTATTATACATTTAATATAGGAAACTATAGGTCTATAATTAAGGTTTTGTAGGCTTTATAGCTAATGTACCGATTTGTTTTGTAAGACTGTTTTGTTTCTAAATAAATTAAAAAAAAAAAAAAAAAAAAAAAGTGAGCATGGTTCTACATGCTCTTGGTCGGTTTTTTTGATAACCGCGTCTAAATCGGGCTGTCCGTTTGAGAGCTACCGCTAAACATATATTTACACATGGAGATATACATGCTCAATTAACAAATAATAAAATAATACCCTCCTTTTGCGTCGGGGGTTCAAATATGGTCATGCAGTTATCTTTTTTTTATATCTATTCATCACTCTGATCTTGATTTTACATGTAGAAGTTGACCTGTGTCAAACTGTAGGTACATTTTCATTTTCACAGATTGCCACAAATAAGTTGTTATCTTTCGCAGAATGTAAATTTTTTTGCTGCTTTGTTTGTGCTTGTGTCCCACTGCTGGGCAAATGCCTTCCCATCCGTCATTCTACTCGTCACTATGGAGAGCGTCGTCCCGCCAATCATTCGTAAATGCGTCTAAGTTATCCTTCCATCTCCTTTTGGGTCTACCTCTGCTACGATATCCGTCTCGTGGGTGCCAAATTTTATGTAAGTATATACATTTAAGGTAACCCATCAATTTATCGAATTTCACTCCGTCGAACGATATTTTCTGCTGAAACCATGATGTTTTCAGGATATCATTAGAGTAGTGACTACCAAAAATAGCCTTTCGAAATGAAAATTATGCGTATTGATATGTTTGTTAATAGGTAGGCATAGGCATAGCTATATATCTATATGTATTAATTTCCCGATGTATCATCGTTGTTTAGTACCATTAGTACTTACGAGTATACCTTAACTTTTTAGTTTATGCCTAGTTTATGACCTAGTCAATTTGTAGTTGCCCTCTAATATTAATTTATTTCACCACTCAGCTGTATCGGTGCTTGGGACCAACGACGAACAGTCCATTGATTTTAAGGGTCTTTCAAAAAACACATTAATTAAATCAGGCATTTGGGGATTTTTTAAATAGTTATGTACATACAATGTGTCACAAAATTCGTCGTTTTTACACAAAATTATTGAAACACAAGGAAATTACTTCATTATTGTGTAGTGTAGCGTAACTGTTACAAGCACCCGAACATCTCATCGTAACATAGCAGCCGATTTTAATATTAATTTGATAAGATAATCATTCGATGTCATGTTAAATATTATTACAAAGGTTTTAACATAAGTAAAAGTTTATAAATACTGATATTATCGTAAAAATATCATTCATCATTCATCAAGATTCAAAATGCGATAAAAAATTCTCCCCTTAAACCTAGTCCTTTTCCAGCGATTTTTGAATTTGTTCTAAAAGTATCAAAATAGTAGTTTTCACAATCGTGTTATAATAGAGTGCTTTTTAGTCGAGCACCGTGTTTAGGCCACGAAACTTGCTGAGTGGCCTAAGTAAGGTACGAGATTAAAAAGCTTGATTATGACACTATTGTGAACAATACTTTTTGTACGAGTTCATTAAAATTAATAATAAATTATAATGCAAAAAGTGGTTAGTTTTTATTTTAACTTTTTAAGCTTAGCTTTGAAAAGAAAAGTTATCACACCACCGGCGTCTGTAATGTTGCAGTACTGTGCTGTGATTGGCTAAATACTAGCCAATCACAAAGAGTAGCTTAAAAAATAATATTGTGCCCTGGATACAGCAGCAAATTTAAGTAGATTTTTGACAGATGACGCGACGCTGCTACGCGGCAATTTTGTATCGGATCGATAAGTCTCCTTAAACAAGGACACATATTATTGAAATACGAAGTGCCATTTTAAATTTTTTCGGTTGTCTAGAACGTATCGAAACAGAATTTCGGTTGTTTCGGAAGTAACATAGACCATTCACCGACGAAAAGAGTGACATTGCAGTATTCTCTATGAAATCTTAATACACAGATTTTAATCGACGGGTACAAAAATAAATAAGTAGGTCCCTCGATCCGCTCCCTCCATAGAAGAAAAAGAAATGAAACCTTACAAAGCGACGAGCATATTGTATAAGTTCTGAATGACTCATAGCTAATTATTATCCAGGTTACACCTCTATCTATTACTCGTAGAGTCGAGTGAGCGGTCATGTAAGACGGATGCTTATTGGCCTCCTTTCTCTAAATGACGAATACAGGTTGAATGTGTTGAAATGTCTCCGCATTGATGGATGATGAATCTCCTGAGGCATAACAGTAGGACCAGGTCACTTCTTTGTAAATGGGGAGATTAACGTTTTATTAGATCTAGAGTCCCGCCCTCGCTCCGCTTCGGTTTATGTGAGTTTTCTGTAATCCCCGTACGTAAACTAGAATTAATCATTTATAAAAACCTTGCCCTTGAATTACTCTATCTATTGATGAAAAAGGCATTAAAATCCGTTGCGTAGTTTGAAAGATCTAAGTCTCATCTACATTCCTACAGAGGGTCAGACGGCGGCGGGAAGGAACCTTGTTTTATACTACGAGTAGGTATGTAACGATTAGTACTGAATCACCGATCTTGATTTTTCTTGAAGCCATCATTTCCTTGTGTTTTTGAGTTTGAGCTATTAAGTTTGTCATCTTCCAAGCGTTTTCTTACCTTGCATTTTGAGCTTGAGTCGATCAGATTTCTCGTTCCTCTTTATGAACAACCACTTTTTAAAAATTAGCAGCCACTTGGGCTTTAGCTTCAGCTAAAACCCGACTATCAAGAAGAAAAACTCACAGCTACACACAAATACTTATATTCATGTTACAAAATGTTTCATACTTTTAGGGACCGGGTGGCGGATCTCTAACCTATCCTAAGTCTTAACCTATTACCTTATCGTGGCTCTAAGCCCTCGAGGATGTCGAAGTGAGTGAAGAAGTGGCCCGGGGCCCTCGGAGGCGGCGGGCGGGGCGCGGTGGGAGGGCCCGGCCACTCCGCCTGCCTCAAACTCCGCCTTCCGCGAACTCGCAAGGAAGGTTCAAGTTATAAACCGTCGCGAGATCTGACCAAGGCCTCTATTCAACACGGTAAAACCATATCGCTTTGGACGTATTATGGTATTGTTTTTAACTTGGCCGCCATTACTGTCAAGTGCCTATAAATAAGAACTAGAGGTACAAAACATTGGCAATACGATAGCACGTCAAAGGCAATATGATTTTTACCCAGTAGAATAGAGCCCCTGTAATAAGTAGGTGTGCAAGGGTTTCTTGTATCTACGTAAATGTCTATATACTAACTGCCGTACCTACTCAGTGACATTTTAGAGACAATTAACTCGTTCCTTTTTCAAAATTGTGGATGAAAAATCGTCACTCCGAAACAACTTCATCGTTATTAACACATTCCGTGCAAGCAACCCGCTAGTAGGGTTCTCTGTTTTCGTTAGCGCGGGATATGTAGTGGGGTCCACCGTAAAGTCAAATTAATTATATATTTTGCACTGACTAGTGCCTTGTAACTTTTAAGCCGTAAACGCACGCGTTCCCATACTAAAAAGCATGCTTAAAGCGTGGCGGAGGCGGTTTTAACGCGCTGCACTGCGCCGCCGCTGCTTTCAGTCCGGCTGCGGCTTTAAGAAGGGTAAATGTAAACATTCCCTAGGAACAACTGAGATGTAATTTTGCAGTCAGTAACGATTGCATTGCGATTGATTCGTATTACGCTCTACTTCTCTTAATTTGTACAGTCAACAGCATAAATAAGTGATCATTTATGTACCTTGTCGCTTTCAATCGTTTCACAATTTTGTATGACATTTCAAACACGACGTTAAAGTGACAAGGTACATAATTGATCACTAATTTATGCTATTGACTGTACCAATTTGATTGTATTGTTTTTTGTTTCGTCTTATAACGTTTAGAGTTTGTTAATTCCGCTATGACTCAAAAAGGGAAAGTAAGACGGCCTCTGGTGGCCTTCCTGTCCGTCACGGACTTGATGCAACTACTTGTACTATTACACATTCTGTGGTGCAACGAGGAAGTATAGAACTACAGGGCATTGAGAAATAAACCCGTCCCTACCTACTGAATACCGAACATTCCCCGCTCCGCTCTCGTGATTTGCACCCGTCACGAGTAAAGCGTTCTAAACCGTTTCTCGGAACGGCAGCCATATTTATAACCCTCTGTGTCTGCTCTTTCAACTTATCTTCTTAAAACGTAATCCGTACTATTTAACTTTTTTTTATCGTGCAAGATGCTTTTAATAGGTGTCGTTTTCACAGAATTCGGTGACTTTTTTGCGGTTTAAAGAAATATTGTGCAGACGGAGAGCGTCCCGCTGTGTTAGCTGGCGGGATGACTAATAAGAGCAATAAGGTACCTAAGGTCTGTTCATTCGTACTTGTCTTATATGGTAAACAACTTTCTAACCTCAAAATGAACCTTATTTGGCTAAAACAGCTATTTGAAACAAAATAAAGCAATAACAGACAATACATTAGCCAAGTGATGTCCATAATGTTTATTCAGTTTACCGAGCTGTTTTAGCCACAAAAGGTTCATTTTGAGATTAGAAAGTTGTTTACTACATAAGACAAGTAAGAATGAACAGACCTTATCTGAAAATAGGAGAAGAAGCAGTTCAAGGGCGTAGATCATTGTAGTACCTGTTGAAAATGAATGCAAACAATTTTTTGCAAACCTTGACGCTTTACAGGGGCTCTATTAATTATACTCGGTAAATCTTGACTAGCTGAACATGTTATCGCGTTTTTGCGATAATAGCAAGCCAAGCCAAGCAAGTATATAAGAATTTACTTGGCAGTAATGGCGGCCAAATTAAAACAATACCATAACACGTCAAAAGCAATATTGTTTAACGTCGTAGAATATAGCGTCTCTATTGCATCGCTCTATTGACCTCGGTAAAAACCATATCTAGTGTTAGGTAGTTTTTAGAAGTTTTCGTAATATAGACATAACATAGCAAAAATATACTGTTATACATTTCAAATGTATTTATTTATAAATTTTGAACATAGGGAAGCCCGGTGGAGTCAACAGTTCGCGGCATTTCCCCCGCCCTTTGAGCGGCACTAAGCCGGGTCGGCGATATTGCGCGCCCCGCGGCGCCATGCATTATGCAACACCAGCGCTATGAGATCATCTACAATTGATTATTCAAACATTTTCCCTCCATTATCTGTATAGTTGGTGATTGTGAAGTAGCACTGAATTTAACAACTATGTATTCTTTTTTCATTTATCATGGGTTTGCTCTTGACTAACGTTGCCCTTGGAGGACGAAGATTTTGTCGACGGTGAAGCGAGCTCACCCAGAAGATGCCTATTCACCCTAGCTTTAAATAGGTTCAGATTGTTATGCACTCGAGAATACAGACGCCGGAATTGCATTCTACTCTTTTGCAGTACGCATTATGAAGGATTCCAATTATAACAATAGGTTCTTACGTGTGGTTGAGATTCATTTGTGTTTTAAGACATAATAGTTAAACTTAAACAAGAGAAGTCCTAAAAAATTCTCACCTGCGCAATAGGAATGTAAGTTCAGGAGCACTCGAATAAGGGAGCCAGGGCCTCCATTCTACTGTGTAAAATTGCTTTCAGGGTATTTCAGGGTCAGGGTATACCTGACTAAAAAAAGATGCATTTATTTTAGCTTGACTTGGCATTGCTTGGTATTCTCTCCAAACCTTATTTTGAATGTTTTACCAAAAAGCTAAGTTGGAGGGAAAATATAGGGTTAGTTGATATATTTAATAGTCAACTGGGTGCAAGTCAGGAACGACAGCTCAGCGGGTGCAATCAAATAACACGAGATTACGCCGCCGCCGCGACTACTTACCCCGCTTACCCGCCGCGCGCTCTCATACATAATGCAGCACTGGATTTGGTTTGACTTATTGTAGCTCTTTAATTAAGGGTCACCTTATAAACTTCACTTAGTTAATCGTGTTTATATTAAAATATAATAGAGGGTAAAAGATGGTGCCATAATAACCAGTTGAAATCAAATCAAATTATTATCATATTTCCGAAAAATTGTCATTGCGTTACCGACAACTTTTTACATGAGCTTTAAAAAAACTTCGGTCGTCCAATACATAATGCGGGGGTTTGCCTTAATTCATTAACGTACTACAGCTTTAAATAATAATATGCTTTGGTTAGCCTCTATAATAAAAATCAATTGCCACATGTATGACAGAGCATCAATAGAGGACGGCTCGACCGATTTTGCTGCTTTTTGCTGTGTTTGTAATTGAATGGCAAAAGTTGCATGGCAAGGACACCAACAGCTAGTTTGAAATGAAACTGCCCAAGCATACTTTAACTTAAAGTACCTGGATGACCGAGCTTTGCTCGCTTTTTTTTTTTGGTAAGTTTTTAAGAAAATAAACCTATCTAGATCGATTTATCGCTCCCGAAACCCCCTGCGTATTAAATTTCATGAAAATCGTTGGAACTGTTTCCGAGATTCAGATTATATATACAAGAATTGCTCATTTAAAGGTATTAGATAGGTTAATTGTAAGTTTGTGTGTGAATATGGTTTTTATTTCTAAGGCTCTAAAGTTCATAACATAATTTGTGCACTAACGTTTCTTAAAATTATTTATAACCCGTTTATTGGAATTATTACAGGAACACATAAGTTTGAAAATTATTTATTTATTTCTACTTGAGCCAAACATGATAAAATAGTTCCTAATCTCATCATACTTCGATCTCAGTTGAAATCGAGATCAAGATCGCAGGGTCCGGGCCCGCGTGAAGAAGGCCCCGGGTTCATTACCACATGGAAGGGCGGGCGGCTCTTTATCAGCTATCAGGGCGGGCGGGGCACGTTCGCGTCACTCCGCGGCTTCCGGTCTCGACGGCCGCACATCCGGTCCCAACCTCGCGAAGTTTTAAAGAAGTGACTTGTCGTTCTATCTAAATATAGTTAATACTTTGTAAACAGTGTTGTAGTAATAAAATCCTCTTTTTTACACGACACAGAGAAACAATTAAAACATATTATAATAACAATTCAGGTATTGTAATTTTGAAAAAAATTATTAAAACATAATTTATTGTCAAACAGCTGTAAAAAATAATAATTTCATGAGTGTACTTAAGTAATAGTGTGAATAGTAGTGTGAGTGAGACAGTAGTTTGGGTTGCGCGGGGCATGCGCGCGCGATGCTGTGGCTGAGCGCCGCCGACCGGCGCCTGCACCACTTGTACCACGGTTCGTCGATACATTGAGCCCTAATTTTAAGATAGATTCGATATTGAATTACATTTTGGTATAACTTAGTGTGTAGACAGGACCTCTATCCTCGGAGGTAAAAACCATATCGTGTTTGACCGGTTATGGTATTGTTTTTAACTCGGCCCCCATTACTATCACGTTAATAGAGCTATCAAAACGTTGACAATACGATAACGGTCAAAGACGATATGGTTTTTACCGCCTAGAATCTCGGCTCAGAGGGCTCTGCCAAGATGCATTGCGCTAACTAACTTTTTTATTCGTTTCATTTTTAAACCAATCGCGTCACTGATAGATCACGTGACTTTTCGTATCACGTCATCTACCAGTGACGCGATTGGTTTAAAAACGAATCGAATAGAAACGCTAGTTAGCGCAATGCAGCATCACGGGGCCCTCAGGATCTTTATTACACAATTGAACAACAATTTAATTTAAAGTAAAAAAACCGCATGACGGCGCACGATCATGCACGACCCAATGTTTGCAATACCTACTTATAAATACGAACAATTAGATTTCAGTTTTGCAGGCTTAATAATGTGAACTTTCTTTCTTACCTTCCTTTTTCTCAAGGTTCTTTCTTCTTGACCGCTGTTAACACGTCCTGGGTCATTTCATTTATCATTACAGAAACATTGTTTCTGTAGTTTTCTATATTACTGTTGTGCACTTTTGCATTGTTAAATCAGGAAAGGACAGAAACAGACACAACATAGATAACACTAGAAAAAAACGATCGAACACAGATTTTGGCACTATCAATAAAGACCTTGAAGAAATTACTATTTTGGTGCAAGAGCCCAAAATGATGTTGTGGGTACCTGACTGTATAGACGACTTTTCTTATTGTTGCAGACCCGTATGCGGCGCTGAGCTGCGCGCGCGCCGGCGCGGGGGCGGGCAGCGCGGGCGGCGCGGGAGGGGGGCAGGTGCAGCTGTGGCAGTTCCTCCTGGACGAGCTGGCCAGCGGAGCGCCCGGCATCTGCTGGGAGGTATAGTACCAAGAACATTATGCTGAGCGAGCTGTTTAGTGCCTTGCCATAATCAACTTGAAGCTAGAACGATCTAGCTAGTCGATGACATTTTTAAGGTACGAGTATACTTAGGTGAAAAACTTAAGTACCTAAGTGACCTCTTGCATGTAATTGTGTACAAAGTTAATATGGAATTTACGTCAAATTTCAAATATAGAATGTCGAACGTTCTATACAGATTGTGTTACTAGTACATGCAATGCAAGAGGTCATTTACTTAAGTTTTTGACCTATAATGCTCTAAGCATGCTTGCTCAACATTTTATTAGCCTATTATTCCAGCTTCTAAATTATCTATCTTTAAAGACACGTGGATTTACACCCAACAGACACCATCGAGCCAAGAGCTAAACGTTTAGTCCCATAATAAATACATTACTTTCCGATTTCATATAAAAATATTACAGCTAAATCTGTTCCTAAATCAATAATTTGTACACCTTATTATTTGTAAGTGATCCTGTACATAGTGTGTGATAATTTTTTATTTTGTCAGTCATAGGTATATTGTAATGTTGCGTGATTTCAATCCCCAGCTGGTGACTGTGCAAATCTTAATTTCTAACTAACGGTTTGTTAGTAAGAAACAAAAAGGGAATAAAATTATATCGTCTAAGTAATTTATGTTTGAATTTTTTATGTTTAAAAAGTTTCGGCAAAAAAAATACAGTGCGGTTTTATACTCTCTCTAAGCCTACTTTGGGCCAAATATCAATTATCATGTTTTGACAAATTCGAATCGAATAGAGTTCCTCCGACCTAAGCTTGTGTCTACACGTCCTGCACTACAGGTGTGCGTAGCCCTGCTACGCCGTAGCGCAGGGCATGTAGCGGAGCTACAACAGCCCACACGTAAGGCAGCAATTGCCATTATTGCCAACAGGAACTTTTTTAAAAGGTTTTGCTGAAAAAAAACATGCTTATAAAAGTTTATCTCAAAAGCTTGTCGGCGTTCCCTTTTACCTATTTATACTGCCAATCAACCACAAAAGGCAATACTATGAGCATATAAAGTTTGTATTCCAATACGTCTTTTTACATATTAGAACTACAAATTGGGACTAAATTACGTAAATAAACATTCAATTTGACGCTTCGACTGTTACAATAGGTGGTCACGAAGACCACCAAGGACCATGACCACGGCCTTTGTATCACAGTTTATTTATTATTATTACACGATTAAGTGTAGTTTTTTATAACTTCGCAATAAACCTATTTTAGTATGTGTGAAAATGGTGATAATTTAAAATAATGTAAGGTAAGGTGTGGCAAGTGCGTCAAACCAACAATATCTCGCGAGTTTGTCGCACTTACCCCGTTGCCCCACCTGACCTGACTGTCTTTTCATTCGGACAGCAGTATAGTGTAGTGTGGTTGTCAGGGTTCCCCGGGTGACGGCGAGTTCCGGCTGAGCGACCCGGACGAGGTGGCGCGCCGCTGGGGCCGTCGCAAGCAGAAGCCCTCCATGAACTACGACAAGCTGTCGCGCGCGCTGCGCTACTACTACGATAAGAACATCATGACTAAGGTTAGTTGCGCAAGCGCATCATCATGGCATTTGGTCTATTTTGGGTGGCATAAATTTGTTAGTCCTAATAAATGTTTCGGGTAAAACCATTTCGCCTAAAACGAGTTGTACCGGTGGAAAGAGTTTTTTTATTATTATAAAAAACTCACCTAACCTAACTTGACTAATCTACACAATAGATGTTTATTAAATTCTGTAATTTCAGCCTAAAGTATGTTAGGCGACAAGATTTTAGCCCAAACAATCATAAGGAGATGACTCGGGTTCCCCATTGCAATATCATGGCAGTTCATAACGTTTGTCCGAATGTATGATTTCGCATAATTGTTATTCTACTGATACCTTTGACTTTTTTGAAAAGTTTTTAATTAAACCTAACCTACCCTATCCTACCAGAATTACATAAAATTGTTTAAAAAATATTTCCCCTTTTTAGGTGGAGAAAAATTAAACGAAAAAAAAATCGGCGTAACTATAAATTCGGCAAAAAAAGTTTCGGAATTCCATGGCAATATACCGCAGTTCAGCGAAGAGCGTCAAATAAAAAAAAAGTTTATTATGGTCCAGTAGGCCCTATACTACGGCCCAGTAGCTGTACTTTTGTACCATATCTTTATAACGAGTTAAAGTTAGTTAAAGTGACAAAGCACTAAGTGTGCAGCTACATACAAGGCCGACCGATTAGGCAGATAAGTCATAAGAAGTCAATGCTTATAAATTGCACAACAATGAAGTTTCTGAATAATGATTATGTTGTCAGGAGTAAAACAATGCTAATCTTGTTGCGTGTGAAGGAATAGTAGTAACGGCATTTTTTTACTGCTGCTGTCAACAATATTAGGGTTCCGTACCCGAAGGGAGCCCAACGGGACTCTATTAATATGCCTACGCTGTCCGTTCGTACACCCGAGTTCATAAATATGTGTACACTTTTGTACCTTGTCACTTTAATCGCTGTGACAATTCGTATATGGGTCATTATTCGAGCGTTTCAACCGCCTCACTTTTGTGGACATATTTTTGAAGAATTGGGCGTATATTTTGATGCCGTTTTTGGATATTTGTTAGATGTCCGGTAAACTTAAATACTTAACCAGAAACGAAATCGAAATCTGCAGCCACTTCCACAAAAATGTGACCACGAAAGTGATTCGGAACAAACGCCCAAATAATGACCCATATGGCAGTTTAAATATGACATTAAATAGATAGGGTACTAAATTTATGAACTCGACTGTTGCTAAATATATTTTAAGTACCTATGTTAATTACGCTATTTGTAAATCACGAGTGAGCACAGCGGCAGATAAACTTGTATTGTTTTGTCCGCTGTCAAGTCATTTTTTTTCAACTTTCATTACCTATAAATCAATTTAAAAAAAAATTAAGAGCTGTACCTTTTGAGCCGTAATAGATAACGGGATTTTTTTAAAACCTGTCGCAGAAAGTGTAATTTTGACGTAAGTTATAATGATAAAGCTGCTGACTGTACTCGTAGTGTCGATCCGTTACGACGATGAAACATGCAACCAAAATCGGTAATTAATAATTCGCAGACTGTCCCCGATAGTTTATAAGATTCTGCACCCTGTCCCGCTGCTCGCAACCGTTGCTACTACCTATACTTACTACTACTACTAGTCAATTCCAGACTGCCTCAAACTTATACAATAAATTAAGACAGCATCTAAGCCACCTCAACCACTTATAGGTATGCAACCTTTTTTGCAACAAAACTGAGTGACGACAAAAATATGGCGTAGGTATGTAAATTTACGAGTCATTTGAAAACGAATGTTAAAAATAAAACCACCTCGCTTCTCCGAGATAATGAATGAGTTTTTAAATGGCTTTGGTGTCTGCGAGCGCCCTCCTGGCAACTCTTCCGCCACGCCCCCACTTGGTAATACCGCCCCCCCCTATTTTACAGTGTTTGTGTCCCCCTTGTATTAACAAAAAGGTCGTCATTTCTAAGTATAGAACCGCCCGGCTCTTTAGCATAATTTTATATTGACTGAAAATAAAGCCGCATTTAAAATGTCGGGCCATTGGATTCTTGGAAAATAGGTACTAACAGCAGCTATGACTTATGTAAAGCTCTAGGTTAGAGTTAAAATAATGTTGATTTAACAAATAGACTGAAACACTTAATACTTTTGTCTCCCATAGTAGTAGACCGCCATAGATGCTCTACACTAAGCGAGGCATGATATAACTTAGATGATCTCCAGGATCTCCTATAATTCGGGAATTAAGGGCCTACGACATTTATTTATTTGGAAGTCTGTAATGCTGCTGTGTGCTGTGTTGGTCGCTTCTAACCAGATTGTGATTGTTGTGCACAGTGCATACCTAAGCATCTAGATTCTAAACGAGCCTAATAAGACCTTAGATACATCAACTAAGATGTTAGTTGAATCACTAAAGAAATTGCTATTGTTACTATAAGCTTTGGTTGATATACCTAGTCAATAACATAACTATTATAGGTATAAATTTTTTATCAACTAAGAGAAAATCTCTCTTGGTTGGCTCAAATTTTTTCGAGTGCAGAAACTGATTCTCTTTTGTTATTTCCACTTGTACAGTCGAACTCGGAAATAGCTAAACATTTTAGTACCTTGTAGCAGTAACGTATTAAATTAAGAGTGGTTGGAGTTTAGTACATCAATAACCGCGACAAGGTAAATGAATTGTACTAAATGTACAGCCACTTCTGAGTCCGGCAGTACAGTCGAGTTCATAAATATGGATACACTTTAGTACCTTGTCACTTTAATTGGTCTGACAATTTATGTATGGCAGTTTAAACATGACATTAAATAGACAAGGTACTAAAGTGTACACATATTTATGGACTCGACTGTACGTGACAACTTTTATTTCAACCTGAAACTTGCCTAATGGATACAGTCATGACATGACTATAAAGTTAAGCACCTTAGTCGAGTCTGTCCCTCTGTCCCGCAGGTGCACGGCAAGCGGTACGCGTACCGCTTCAGCTGGGCGGGGCTAGCGGCGGCGTGCCAGGCGCAGGCGCCCGACGCGCCCTGGCCGTACCTAGCGCCGCACGCGCCGCACCCGCCGCACGCGCATGCCTCGCACGCACCGCCCAACCAGTAGCGTCTAGCGTATGGTCACATTGTTAAACTCTCGCAATACTTTATATTATAAGTTGTTAAATTTTAGTATGACCGGTTAAATGCGAATTTCACATTGTGTCGCTTATTTTTTGAAAGAAGGAACGAGTGGAAGGCCCGTTTGCAAGATGTGGTGAAAATAAATGCGAAGATAACAAAACGCCCGATATTTTGCGATTTAAATATGTTGAACGGGGTTGAACGGGCAGGGGTTTTGATCGTGCATTAAAACTATAGGTATGTATAGGTTCCGTTGTAAGGAAGTTACCGACTGGATATAAATACTTTTAATTAAACACTAAAAAAACAAAACACGAAACTGAGAGCCCTACCAAGATGCATTACGCTAACTAGCGTTTCTATTCGACTCGTTTTTGAACCAATCGCGTCACTGGGAGATGACGTGATACGAAAAGTCACGTGGTCTACGAGTGACGCGATTGGTTTAAAAACGAATCGAATAGAAACGTTAGTTAGCGTAGTGCATCTTTGCAGGGCCCTCAGTAAATTTTAATTACATTGTACCGTCCTTACTGTCATAGCTCGATGTAGTAAATAATAAATTTGCGATAACGTTTTCAGGTAAATTGAGTTTTTTTGTTAATTTTTGAATGCTAGTTACATTAAAAATAGATTGAAAATCGTGGATTTCGTTGTGTTATTCCCGATATGTAAACCCGAATAATAACGAGGAAATGCTATTGTTAAGAGATTACCAGTTTTGTTGTTGTTAACCTTTTGTTGAAAGTCCACCAGGACTGATGAATTGGATTGTATTAAAATTAATGTAGAACGTAAAAAGCATGTTTGGATTAAACTTAGGTAAGTCAATTCCGGGGTTGTACCCTATATCTGTAGTTTATTCCAATTCGTTTTAGCCTTAATTGGTTTTATATCGTAATCATATCGTTGCTTTTATAGTAGATATTACTGTAAAATAAGTATGAGCTACCATAGAGAGGTGTCATAATTATTTCGGCGCTTCCGTGCCCGCTAGTTGACACCGCGAAAGTGTACTCGTACGTTTTAGTACATATGTTAATTTTAAGCATATATTGGTATGTAGGTATGTCAGTCTGTAAGGTAGTTGTAAATATGTGTCTTATTGCTCAAAGTTATTCTGTTCTATTCTATTCTATAACATCAACAATATGATTACGACATAGAAGCAAAGTAGGTTAAAACAAAGTGGAATGCGTGCCCTGTAGGCTGTAGCTTACGTCTTAGAACAACATCGTTTTCAGACTAACATAACTTGTCGAACTATCTAGACTCTAGACCTGCGAATGTATTTGTTGTGGACTGCTCTCTTGAAAACTATAATAATAGGTATTAACTTTTAGCTTAGCATATTTGTAAGTATTTCCTATTATATCCCAGTACAGTAAAGTCAAAGTCTTAATAGTACTCGGTTATTTAAGTTATGTTTATTGGTAAAAAGTAATATTTTAGAACACACATGTCACGTTTATAATAATTACCTACTTAACTAATACACAGTATTATTATTAATTTCTTAGTAGAATTTAATGTATTAATTAATTCTAATTTTAATCACATTTGTACATAAAAAAGTAACAATCTTAAATTTTACATTGGAATAATCATATTAAAATAATATCATACCAGAGAGGGAATGAGAGCGATAGACAGCCGAGTACCATTTTAACTCTAGTTTTACTGTAACTTACGTTAGACGTTATAATGTTAAATGTAAAGTGTTTATTTAGTCGCCTAATCGGTGGTATAATGTTACTATTTTATTGACCTAGATTTAACAGAGATTGTTCGGAGGTTCATGCACCGGCGGTTATTGCCAGAGGGCGGAATTTTCATGGCAAAAATCAAACGTCAATAGAGCTGGAACGTTGAATTTTATCGACTATCGATAAGTTATATTTACGAAGCGTATCTTTATTTATTTGTTAACAAAAATAGACCTCAAATGGTGATGAACAGGAACAACAAATATATTTAAAAAAAAAAACGGAATTGTGGATTGTTAATTCTTTTCCATGGGATGTTGCAAGAAACTAGAAATATAATCAAATCTAGATAAAAACTAATAGCGTTCTTTACCGCTTTAATCTCACATGAATCTGTTTTACTCGTTATGTGAGTTTCAACGCAATATTTTTTAAGTTGCTTTAATGAACCTTACATGTAGAGCAGTATATTGTTGAATTATTTTCATGGTAAGAAAGGAAAGAATACTTCTTTATCCATTTGTTTATTATTTTTCGTTTGTTTTTATTTCGTGAATTAGTTGCAAAAAGACTAGCGGCAGAATTGCCAGTTAACTGTCATGTGATTTACTATTAATGGCGATGCAAATCGCTAATCAAAGAGGTTAATGTTAAAAGTCAGCAATATAGAAGTAGATAAAACTTATCGATAGCTCGAAAAGTCGATAAAATTTAACATTCCAACTCTATTGACGTTTGATTTTTGCCATGAAAATTCCGCCCTCTGGTTATTGCGCTTTCTCAAAAGACAATTAGACAAATAACATATGAATATTAGAATTAAGAAACAGCGTATACTTTTGAGAGGCGGGTGCAAGCTGTACCTGAGTTTAAATAATTAACGAAGTGTTAAATTGGTGTTTTAAAATGTTTTACTATAGTACCTAATGGCGCCAATGTAAAGTGGCAAAGCCTGCTTGGAAAAATCGTATAATTATAATGTAACCTGGGGCGGTTAATAAAATTTGCGTATCTAGCTTTAGGAGAAGTCTGACCAGCTCCGAATCTACGATTTTTGCGAACCGGGGCAGAAACTTTATATTGGCGCTCCAGCTGTTTTTTTTTCTTCAAACATATGAATTTGGCGCCCTTTGCAAACAGTAAACGCCGTTCCATCATAAGCTGTTGCCATGAACAACATTCATTCAGTAATACATTAGTTACTATTCTGTATATATAAAGTCGGTCAATTATACTAACCTACCTCATTTAGTTTCATATTTTCCAGTCTACACGGTGTTATCCTAGGTAGATATTAAGTATCCTGCGAGGGTACCTATTATTTTATCGAAACACCTTTCCACGAACGTTACGCAGAATTTTCATTACATCGAAAGGCATTTCACGCCGCATGAGTTATTTTTTTTTGGTAGTCGCAAGTCTAACCTAACCTAACCTACAAAATGTATGTTGAACATATCCCGAAAACATCTTGGTTTCAGGAGAAAATAGCTTTCGATTAACTGAATTTCGATGAAAATGGTACAATCAATGAAGTGAAATTCGATAAAGTGATGGGTTACCTTCCTGCGAACCTAGTATGGTTGCGTTTACCGCGTGATAAAATGTGGATAAAGCATCCGTCACTCTCGTATATACGTGTCAAAAAGTGATTTTGTCACGCGATAAACGTAGCCATGTGGCCCCGGGCCGAGATTCAACACGGTAAAACCTTATTGCTTTCGATGTTGATAGCTCTTTTAGAGATTCGATAGATTTACTTGACAGTAATGGCGGCCGAGTTAGAAACAATACCATAACACGTCAATAGCAATATGGTTTTACCCAGTAGAATAGAGCCCTGCGGTGTATTTTATGTTAGTTAAGGAATTTTGCCTCACGTTTAATAATTATTCATTATTTGAGTTGTTGCTTCCCGCTGTTGGACAGTGTTATTTTTTTTAATAAAGACCAGTGCAATTTGTTTTTCATGTAATTTATTTATTTACTAGAACATGCTCATTCGTATCCATTGTCATTCCGCTTCAATAAGCGTAAAGTCACCTTTGTCTTTTTAATACCAAAACTATGTTGAAATGACGCTTTGGTATATAATGAATCACCTTTCAAAATAAATTAATGCATATCCTATTTTGCGAAACAACTCTTATTTAGAACAGTTAACGCCAGTAGCGGAACTCAGTTGTGCATTATCATTGGTTAGCCTCCGAATTCAGACTTAATACATATTATTATAGCCTTACATAGGTAGTTTTTCAAGTAAAAAATTTAACTTCAAAAAATGATTCTTTTATATAGCATTTTAGCAAGTTTCTTCACTCATCATCATACCTGGGATAACTCGGGGCAAGTTCTAGGGATTTGATATCGATAAAAAAATATGTCGTTATAATTAAATTAATACATGTGCACATTGAACATTCTCGATTACTATAAAGAGTCATATCTCATATCGAGCCTCTTAAGTATTTCAGCGATTACTAAAATTTTATCCCTAGAGGGATGAAAGGGGGTTGCAAAGTTTTTGTGGCAAAAAATATTTTCATGGTCAAATTTACTTGAAACTTGGTAGAAATGCTCTTCAGTGAAAATAATGAGACACGTATTTCAGCTATAACTAAAATTTCAACCCCTAGAGGAATGAAAGGGGGTTGCAAAGTTTGTATAAAAAATATATTTTTATGATCAAATTTACTTAAAACTTGATAGAAATGCTCTTCAAATAATATTTTGAGATACGTTTTTCAGCGATTACTAAAATTCAACCCCTGGGGGGATGGAAAGTAGTTGCAATGTTTTTGTGGGGATTACTTTTATGATAAATTTTACTTGAAACTTGGTAGAAATGCTCTTCAATGCAAATATAATCTACCTAGTAGTTAGTTATGAAAACTATTGTAAAATAAACACATAAATACACGTTTTAATCTGTTTATTTTTTTATTTAAAAAGAGGAGAAAATAAGTAAGTTTTATTTATGTCGAATAACTTTTAGATGTTGGCAGTAACATCGATATATTTATGTCGATAAAATATTTTGCTACACCACTTTCGTATAGGGGTGAATATTCGGGCGTTTCAACCGCCATCATTGTTGTCTTCAATATATTGACGAAAATAGTGATAACTACCGTGAACTTTTGATGTCAAAATCAACGGACCCGGGGTAGTATCCATTCCGTTTAAAAGAACAAGAAATTATTAAAGTTTATCTTGAATAATATGCGAAGACAATAATGACGGTGGTTAAAACGCCGAATAATCACCCATAGATGCCCCGAGTTATCCCAGGTATGCTCATCATTAAGCAAATTATAGAGGTAAGTAACTTAAAGACCAATTGAATTATAGTTCCTATAAACAGCCACGTACCTTCCCAGTCCCACACCAAATAATGAACAGAGGGCTCAGACAAGATGCACTACGCTAACTAACGTTTCTATTCGATTCGTTTTTAAACCAATCGCGTCACTGGTAGACCACGTGACTTTTCGTATCGCGTCATCTTCCAGTGACGCGATTGGTTTTAAAACGCAGTGCATCTTGTCTGAGCCCTCAGTAGGTATTCCGTCACAAATTTGCAGTTGTTTTAATTTATTGCTAAGCTATAATCGCGTCTTCATAAATGGAAAACACTAACCCCCTTACTAATAAACGTTGAGTAACGGTGGTATAGCTATACAATGTTTTTTCCTTATCTGTCATTGTGACATTTGAATTCGACAGATAAGGACTAAAGGGCGCTGCATACGTAACGTGATCAGGACGTGGACGGGACGGGGACGGGACGTGGTTGCATACATTCGTATGCTCATTCCGATACATTTTCTATGAAACGATATTGTCGTCTCGTCCCGTCCCCGTTCCGTCCGTGTAAAATCACGTTACGTATGCAACGCCCTTAAACATTATATAGCTATACCACCGTTACTCAACGTTTATTAGTAAGGGGGTAAATATAAATCAACCACAGTTTTATATAAAGCTAATAAATAATACTTATTAATCTTATTACCATTGTCTTGAGTAGGTATATGTTACAAAATTACTGACTGTTGAGTTTGTTGCGGCGCTTCTTCTCAGCAGTGGTCTCCTCTCGGGGGCGCTGGTAGTTTTTTTGGCGTTTTTTAAATCTTTTTAACCTCTTTTTTTAATCTTTTAAACCATTTAAGAGTAGTTTTACATTATCCAATATCCACATACGATGCATCATAATTATAAGTGTAAATAAGGCGACAATGTTAGCGCGTCCTTGCCGCGGCGGAAGCCGCGCGATAGCGCCCACGTACCAGCGCACGCGCAGCCCTCCTGTTGTCGCCAACCTTTTACGACGAGCTTACAATCATTAGTAATTTTTATTTTGCTAAATATGTCCTTAACACTTGCACTCTAGAAAGGTTAAGTTTTTGGATCTAGGCCATTGCTTTTCGCAAATAAAAGATATAACATTTTTCACGGAACATCTCTTATTTTTATTTTAAGGCACTAAAATAACCTATCGATATGAGGAAATGATAAAAATTAGCAGATCTTTACCCAAAGCTACTCTTTACTTAACTTACCTAAGTTAATCCTTTCGAGTACGCTACCGTGATTAGAGACCAACCGTGAAAGAGTTAAGTACCTACCTAAGCATTTAAGTTGAATGCCTGACAGATACATACAAAAAAATAAACATAGTAAAAGGTGAAATGACAACGAAATTCTAAATGCGAATCGGACTCGTGCACTCAGGGTTCCGCACCAATTTCTTATTTTTATGTTAAATCCAATAACTTCTTGCTGCTGCTTGCTGTCTTCCAATTTTAGACGCTCCACCATACGGAACATATCGATCACTCTTAGCCCGATAGCTTTAGCCCATCATTTCAGACAAAAAGGATCTTGACGGACAGATGGACTGAAGGACAGACAGACAGGCGGATATATGGTCAATAATGTCATCCTTTAAGGGTTCCGTTTTCTCAGTATTTGGTACGGATCCAAAAAAACCTCAAACGCTGAACTTTTTAATGCGTTCCGTGGATTGTAATGGAAAAGGTGGTTCAAATCTTTTCCACAGTACCTATGTGAACATTTTAAATATTTAATATAGACGTAAATAAAAAAAAAACCTTGAAGAGACGTTAGCAGTAGTACTAAGCAGAGGGGTTATGTAACTGTAAGCATTTGCTGATTTTCGTAAAGATTTCTTTCAGGCCCACATGGTTGACGACCACTGGTGCGCTCGAAAGCTGCCGGCTGGTGCCGCGTCGTGCCAGTCAAGATGGCGTCGCCAGCTGCCCTGCTGCTGCTCCTGGCTGCCGTGCACGGTAATCTAGCTCTTTCACACACTCTAGTGCTACTTAGTGATGTACCTTTTTTGTTTGACTCTGGGAAATGCATTTACCTACCAGGAGACCAGATGCGGTTGTGTAGGACTCGCCGTCCGATTAGTGATGTGCCTGCCAACAAAGTGCTACCTTACATATAGCTGAGTTATAGAATCTCTTTTTTGTGACGTGCAAGTAAAGATGAATACATACATTGATTGTGGACAGGTCACACAAGAAATAACCAAGTTCTTAATATTATTAACCCCCGACGTAAACAAGGGGTGTTATAGCACCCCTTATTATTATAAGTTTAATTAAGGTGTGTATCTGTGTGTCTGTCTGTGGCATTATTGCTCCCAAATGGATGTACCTGTATACACGTTTTTTTTTTAAAGAAAGCTTGTTTAATGTATGTATGTATGGATAGTCTACATACATACATATAGGTGAAAAACTTAAGTAAATGACCTCTTGCATGTAGTTATAACACATCTGTTTAGAGACCGTTTGACATTCCATGTTTTGTTCTGCAGAAGGTAATTTTTTCAATGATAGAATACAATAATAGGTACTTTCTTAAAATTAAGTTTACTTGGTACTAAAGTACTAAATATTAATAACTAGAACTAACACAGAATAAAATCATTACAAATGTAAGGTCAATGACATTTATTTAAAAATGACTATGACGACTATATGATGACTAGGAATAAAAACAATAGACGAGGTCTTTTATCTTATTTTAATTATTTTAGCAACGGCTGATATTTTAATCTCATAGTCAAACTATCAATCTAATTTTTTTTTAAATTTTTGTCCTTCTATTTCATGTGACAGAGACAAGGAAAGCGATAACTTAACTGTCAGGCAATGTTATCTGCGGGCCTAGTATGGCTGCGTCTGTATCGCGTGTCAAATGTGGATAAAGCATCCGTCACTCTCGTACTTGTTTACGTGTCAGAAGGTGACGGATGCCTTATCCAAACTTTGTCACGCAATGAACGCAGCCATACTAGGGCCCGTGGGGATTGAAACCATCGGCCCTAACACCAACAACATCTTTGATAAGGTTATCTTGCAACTGATCGCCAGCAACGCGAGATAAAATACTGACTGGCATGTCATGTTTGTTAGCAAAACAAGTGAATAACTCTATCTCCGACCGAATATTCATTTCTAATTTGTTTTCGGAATGTTAACCATTTTCATTGAATACTCGTACGGTCGGCCTTCTAAGTAGCTGCACACTTTAGAGCTGTGTCACTTTATCGTCGTCATGTTTGAACTGCACTCATTTGTAAAACGACAAGGTAAAAAAGGGTGCAACGACTACTATCTATTATAGAGCCGTTTTTAAGAAAATAACACCTAGCACACATACCTATTTTATAATACATATAGTTACGTCAACGCAGCTCATTCAAGATCGTGGGTACTGGGTACCACCTGATGCATACAAGCTAAGGGAATATAAGGGCTAAATATTGCCTTTGACCTAGGCCTAAACGGCCTTTGCCTAATTCTATTCGACTGATGAAAACCATATCTCCTTTTACGTGTTATCGTATGTCAACGTTACGATTGCTTTTATTTACTTGACAGTAATAGCGGCCGATTTAAAAACAATACTATAACACTTCAAAGGTAGTATGTTTTAACCTTGCAGAATAGAGGCCCATAGGGCCTGTGTATGACATTTTTCAAGTGTGATAAAATGGGCTGTTTTAGTGTCGGGCGTGTTGTCGGCGTGCAGTAACGCGTCGCTGGTGTCGGCGGGGCTGGAGGCGCTCCTGGCGGAGTACGACCGCGGCGAGGCGCCGGACGCGCCCGCGACGATCAGCGCGGCGCTCGACGTTCGCCACGCCGCCGTCGCCGAGCGCGCCTCCACGCTGCGCCTGCTCGCAGATTTGCACTTGGTACGTACCGGGGTTTATCTCAGAGTCTACAGGGCCTCTATTCTAGGCGGTAAAAACCATATTGTCTTTGACCTGCGGGCTCACTATGGATAAGGCATCCGTCACTCTCATACTAATACGTGTCAGAAAGCAACGGATGTTTTATCCACATTTTGTCACGTGATAAACGCAGCCATAGATAGGATGCGGGCGGCGTTTAATCCATGCATGGATTCCCCTTGTTTCCTCTCTGAATTATTACTCTCATAGTGGATGGATATTCTGAGCATAGGTGGCATTTTTCCATAATATCCACATCTGTCACTGGCATGTCTCTATGTTTTCTTTTTGATTTGATTTGAATTCTAGATGCGTGGCCGAAATTACCAGCAAAAGCACTATCAATTGTTCAACTCCAAGTATAATGCTGTATTAGTGATTTAATATAGCAGATCATAATTTGTCTAAGAAGTTTAGATGGAATTATTAGGTGAACCATATTTTGAACCTATTGGTAATTTAAAAAAATATATTTTAGGGAATAGATAAAACTAATTTCATTGGCATTTTTGCAAACGTCTACCCGTTGATTTTTTTGGTTATTTATTTATTTATTAACCTCTAAGGTGAAACAAACGAATGAAATGAAAGTGAATGTGGATCATTAAACCTTGTATTTTAATTAAGAGGATTGTGAGGCGGTGCTAAAATCGCGTAGCTGTAAAAAAAAACACACTTATTTAATTCGGGGGTGTGACGTTGTTCACCCCCAAATCAAGTCCGCTTTCCACAAATTTTATATAATACATACATACATAGGTACATTAAATCACGCCTGTTTCCCATAGGTTTTTTTTTATACAATTTTTACTAAATATTTTCTACGTACGTACAAACGTAGTTTTCATAATACCTACATACAAAAAATTCAAAAATCGTAAAATTAGGAGTACTGGATGGTACTGGGTTAAAGGGGACAGAGACGTTACCGTATTTTGTTTTTTTTTTCAGCCTCACAATCCTCTTAAATATTTTCCTACAAAAAGAAGGGCTTTTTTCGGGGAGTCTGAATAATAACATAACCCACGATTTCATTGCAGCGTTGGCAAGACAAACGAATCTCCTGGAACGCCACAGAGTGGGAGTGCGATTCGGTGCTGGTGCCGGCCGAGCGGTTGTGGCTGCCTGATGTGGAGCTACTGAACGGCGCCCCAAGCGCAGGCGACGCGGACGGGTCGCTGCGCGCGCGCCTTGGCGCTGACTCCTCCGTCACCTGGATCTCGCGCATCGACGTCGCGGTCCCTCTAGCGATCGACCTGCGTGACTGGCCCAACGACAAGCAGAGTGCAGTCTTCAAGTTCGGCTCCCGGGAACATACTATCGATGAGCTGGAGTTGGAGGTCAATGATTTTGCCGTAAGTTGTTATGGATTTTAACAGCGGAAACCAAAAACCTAACAAAGGATGGAGATAACACCCATCACTTATTTTTTATTATTTCTTATTGAATTTTTATTATTTCTATTTTATGGGAAGAAGATCTACGGCTATAATCACTTAAACTTCCGCTACTGTAAAATTAGAATATTATTGACTTAAAATTATCTTGATGTTCTGATGATAAGTTTTCCTTAAAGAAAAACCCTCCGTTTTATTATCTCAGGGTGTTCCCACATTTATAAAACTGCTGTACCAAATAGATGTGAACTATTTAATATTTAAACCTTTCAGTATGCGACTGTGTGGGAGGCGGGTAACTGGGAAATCATATCTGTGCGCGGCAGTGCCGAGACGCTGGCCGGTGGCGTGGGCACGCGGCGCGCGGTGACGTGGAGCCTGGCGCTGCGCCGGCGCGCCGCGGCGCACGCGCTGGCGCTCGGGGCAGTACTCGCCGCCGCCGCGCTGCTATTGGTCGCCGCCGCAGTGGTACCGGCGCCCGCGCGCCCGCCGCTTTGTGCGTGCGCTGCGTTTACCGCCGCGATATGGTAAGGTATCATGTAAACTAACAACATGCGTGACTAAAGAAATAACAAAGCTACCGACAACAACGGTTCATATGTGTTAATAATTAGGTATCTGTCATATCATAATATTTAATTTACTTTATTTCCTCGTGTGGTTGCCGAGTTAGAATAGTGCCACTCCATGTCTTCCCGTGGATGTCGTAAGAGACGACTAAGGGAATAAAGGCTTGTAGTACTGTTAGGCGATGGGCTTGCAACCTGTCACTAATACGCTGGTAAACATCTTAGCCTAATTGTGCAAATTGTGGTTATAGAATTATCAACAAGTTTTTAGAGATGTTTGTAATTCTGTAGCTCTGCCTACTCCACTCTGGGAACGAAGGCGAGAGATTATGTATGTATGTACTTTATTTGTACATTTACAAAATGAAAACTGAAAATATCTCTAAGTCACATCCGCAAACAAATTGAGGGGACAGTGTAGGTTAGGTACTACAGAATTCTAAGACCTTTTTGATAGGACCATTATTTGTCGTCAATCAAAAATATCAAGGTATGTAAGTATGTAACTTTACTTATTAGAAACGTATCAACCTTTGTTCACTATATAAATCTGGTTTGAATTACTCCATCCAGGAAATGGATAAACGACTGGATAAAACCATGGTCATGTTTTGGGATTCGAGGGCATGGGTATGGGTACGGATTAAGGCGGTATTTTTTCCCAATACATTTTTACCGAAACGGATTTTATCCAGGATAATATCGGCTCTGTTGCGGTTGCCGGGATCGGCAACGTGTCCGCGCGCGATGTCCGTGATGGCAGGCGTGTGCGCGCTAGCGGGCGTGTGGTGCGCGTGCTCCGCGGGCGTGGCGCGCCTGGCGCGGTGCGCGGCGCCCGCACCGCCGGCGCTGCGCGCGCTGCTGGCTGCCGCGCCCGCTTGGAGCGTCGCAACCTCGCCTGAGTCGCAGGTACGATACCAGACGATGTTCTCATACAACTGCTATATTGATTCTTAACTAATATTTATTCGTATCTTACAAGTTCCAAGAACCTATTGTTAAGTTATGCACTTCATAAGTTTATGCCGGTATGCCTATAGCCCAGGGACCAGAACCGCTTTCGATAGGGTGTTTGATTGACTGCTCTTTACAAAGCCTAACGATGCGGTAAGCATATCCGACATACCCCAAGAAAAAGCTATCCAATGCGATACAATTAATTCGACTAAGCACTTACCTTAAAACCTCCGTCAGGCTTTCGCTATAAAGTGTTTATTGAACGGCTTCAAACTATTTTAATTTCTACGCGCAATCCATACAACATATTTTTGCACTACTTAGCAATTGATTGGCTATCCATCCACACAATTCCCACCAACGCAACCTCAGTGAGGCTTGAAACCAACCAATCACACGAATTTGCGTAAAACACCGGAGAGGGAGAATCGATAGGTAACACTAAAGCAATGCTAAGTGCTTAAATCCGAAACCCTTATGAAACTGGTAACCTCAATGGTAGTAGTTAACTAGCTCGACGCAATTTCCATTTCAATTAGGGTAAGCCTTTGGATAGGGATACCCTATCGCTGGGAGAGCATATGATGTAGTTACCCAATCGATTTTCCGGTCCTTGCTATAGTCACAAACATTGTATTTATTCCGACACATACACGGGTTATCAACTCATCAATGGAAGATTAGTGACGAAGCTTGTTGCAGATTGATTTTTGTGATTGAGAAGCTAATAAACAATTTCATAAAATAAGGATTCAGGGATAGGTAATACGAGTAGTGGGGAGAAAAACTAGAGATCACAAATCTGTCGGTTGAATACTAATTCAACAACCTCCACCAACACCACCTTTACGGAGATGAAACCAACGGCAACAGTACAGTAAAAACCATATCGTCTTTGACCTGTTATGGTATTGTTTTTAACTCTGTCGCCATTACTCAGTTTTTACCGCATAGAATCTCTATTGCTGTTTTCTTCTTTTTAGCCGTTTAATTTTAGGAGATTCATTATAAATAAAAACATTGAGAAAATATTTCACTATACACCTTTTACAAAAATGGGTAGAAAAACCGGCAGCGCAGTGTCTATTGAAGCCTGTAACATATATGATGCGCAGGAGCACCCAGAGAGTTCAAGCGCCACGTGGGCGGCGGCGGCGCAGCTGCTGGACAACCTGCTGCGCGCCGCGTTGGCGCTGGTCCTGCTGGTGCTGGTATGCCTCACTCTATAACCCGCCGAGGCCAGGTCCTAGACCGCTGGGCTGCCTCTCCCAACCTCGAAGTTTATGGTAACTTAAGCTAGCTTCAATCCACGTTGGTCGCTGAGATTGTTACGTCAACTTATTTTTATAGATTTTACATGAAGCCTAAAGTTAAAATAGATGAAAAAGCGTTAATAAAGCGTTAGTAAAATCCAAGGCCTTAAAGGGTGGCGCTAATTTTGAGCTGGACCCATGACCTCACGAATAAGCAAAACATTTTTTTCGACAAACTCGTCGATCGCTAAGTGCTATCCACCACCATCGACAATGATCGCGAAGGTGTATACGTAGTGATATTTCTAAAAGCTCTAAAACAATAAGTAATATAAGTAAATGGAAATGTGTGGAGAAGAAAATAAAGCAATTGTGAAAATAACATTCTATATTGTTTCAACTAAGTTGCGTTGCGTCTTATGGTCTTACTCCTCCAATATAGTATCGCGAGCGCGACCAGCTACTTTCCGGTAGCAGAGCCGTCGCCGGTAGCGGCGCGCGTTGCACTCGCCAGCCAACAGCAGTACTGATAACACCATGCCCGATACAAGGACCTGTATCAAATCATGTTAAAATAAACTGTGCCTGCGACTTCATCTGCGTAAAACTCGTTTAACGTTATTCCATCGGGAACTACCTATACTTTTTTCCGAAATAGAAAGTATCCTGTTTGAATCTAGGAGAGAGATGGACAACCTCATTGCCAAAATATCCGTCTGACAGGCATCCAGAATCACAAACTTTCGCATTTATAATATTCCGGATAGGATATAAGTTGGTTAATAGGATGAGGATGAACATATCCTAGGAAAAATTACACGAAAATGCTACAAATTATGTTAAACGGTTCCGTATCAGTGACATTGCATCATACATAAGCAAGCATATTATAGAGGTATGTACGTTATCCCTCACTTGCAGTATCTATCGACTACCTAGGAAACACTCACAATAACTCCGAACTGTTTTTTTTTTTGCTATAGACCAAGGCGGCTTATGGACCATGTGGTCTCACAAGTTGGCACACATACGAGTAAACACAATTCTAAAATGACGCACCAGGTATGGGCTTAAATAAAGTTAGGATTATTTTCTTCCAAGTAAGCTTATTTCAGTGAAATTTAGCAGGCGTGCCAAAATGCTAAAAGTTTGAATTAAAAAGAATACACAAATTCATTTAAAAAATAATAGTTTTTTTTTATTGCCTAGTATTTTTGCCTTTTCTTTCGATCCTAACCTGAGATGTTTTTCTTTCTTGCCTTCTTGGATACCTTAAGATACCAGACGTACCCAGGAAATTCTTGGTTGGACCATTTATTGCAACGTTTCAGCTGAATTTGTCAAAGTGTATTAAATTATTGGGGTCTATTTACATAAGTAGATACAACTGTTTTGTTAACGCTCTTACCCTTTTGAGTTGGGTGCGAAATTTAACTATGATTCCTTTAGGTCCTTTGGAAGAAAAGCAACTGTAACTTTACCTTTTCCTGTGTTTACTTAATGGGTACTTCTCTTTGAGATTGAGACAACATGCCACCTGCAGGCCTAGTGTGGTTGCATTTATCGCGTGACAAAATGTTGATAAAGCACCCGTCACTCTCGTACTTATATAAGTGTCAAAGTGACGGATGTTTTATCCACTAGTCTAGAACATTTTTGTTTCAGTATGAAGAATCAAAGTTGATGATTGTAAAATGAGTAATGCTTTAGTGACTACAAAATAATTTACTTATTTCACAAGGGTTGATACTTTGGAATAATGGTTTAATTTAGCACATTTACGGGTTAGGTATTAACTAGGATTCGGAATTACAAATTAAGTGGTTTTCAGCCAGAAAGCCAAAAGTCAAAAGTGTATCTTTGGGTACAAGAGTTCAAAACGATTATCATTAGAACCTTATCAACTTCTAAATTATCTAAATAATGGACATATTGGAAAGTTAAGTTACTTAGTGTTTTATGTTCTGAACCGGTATAAAAGGGCCTTATTAAAGGGATCTATGTCAAGTTATGGGATACCCTGTATACTTAGTTCAGGAAATATTTTGGCCGTCTGTTATCTACTTTGCGATTTCTTTTTCTGCGTTAAGACTTACCGGACCTAACCTTAGCCTTTCAACCCACTGTGCCGTTTGAAGAACGAAGGCAGTTTAACGATTACCTTTTGTTAGATATTAACAAAAATATTTTAGTGAAGATTACAGACGGCCAATTCATATTTCCTGAACTATACATATTTATATACTATACATATAACGTTGTCAAAGAAGGTTTTGCAAAAATACGTTTTACGAAAAGGCCGCACCGTTATTTCGCGATCGGGACCACATGCGCCCTGCCCCTTTTAATGTGGAAGCTTGTAAGCAGTGGTTCGTAAAACGGGCATCACACCTGCAAAGCGGGGAACACGTCGATGAGGCCGACGCTGACGAACCCGCCGGAGGCAGCGTCGCAGCGCGGGCGCGCCGCCAGCCACGTGCGGCGGGAGCGGTCCATCAGCCCCGTCTCGCGCTGCCAGCGCAACCTGACAAAACAATAACTCAGGACAATACTCCCCAAGAACCGACAGAGTTGTGTTAGGTTATTACGAGATAATAAGTATTTGCACAGACTCTATAATGCAGAATACAAAGTAGGTATATACCCAAACATATCTGATTGAACACGCTCTAATGTGTTCGACAATAGAGTCGAGGATATTTTGTGATATATTTGATGACAACTGTGGTACTGTAGATACGCCCTTGTTCTTTTGTTTACTGAACACTAGTCTTGCCTCGTGGCGAACAGTTCCTTGTACCCGGAGTGGCGGCCGATGGGCACGGCCACCATGGGTAGCTTGAACGCCTGGATCTGCTTCAAGCCGCATTTCTCGCGCTCCGTGAACGTCTTACTGATTATGTCGTAACCCGAACTTTCTTCTACCTGAGAGAACCAAAACTTTAGGGTTGAGTAGGTACACAAGCGAAATCTAACCATAAATAATCACCTGTTATGGCAAGTGTATCAAATAACATTCTTCAATGCATTTTGCATTAACTTTATTTTGTGTGAATTCTGTGTGATGTCATAACGTAAAATATCATTTATACTTATAACAGCCCCTCATATATCCAGCAAGGCGGATGCTGCATGGGCTATGCGTGTGTAGGGGCATTTGGTGGGTTAGGGATGTAGTAAGCTATAGTTAACACATATAGTGTGGTACAGTTAAGCATGTGACCTGGAAGGCGAAGAGCCCGGTGCGCAAGCGCTCGACGCCGTCCACTACGCTGAGGTAGGCGCGCTCGCGCAGTGGCAGCAGCTTGCGCTGGTACAGGCGCTGCGTCGCCGGCTGCGTGCTCTCCTGTACAAAATCATAATTCGAACGTTATACCCACGGCCGGATTAACCATGTCAGGGCCCGTAGGCAATGCAATTCTGGGGCCCCTTAAAATTTTCTTGCTTCCTAAAATACTTTTTTCTGGTGTGCGTGTCCCCTAAGTCATTTAGGGCCCCTAGGCAGTTGCCTACACTACCTAATGGATAATCCGGCCCTGCGGTTATACCCCGCTTAAGAACAAGTATTAAATAATTTTAATCACATCTGTTTAGCCTCATGACTCACGAGGGGTCAACAGAGGCGTGACATTTTAGTGCAACACCCTGTAATGATATCAGTCCTTTTATGCTCTTAAACAAACTTGCCAGTGAATTAATCAGCGAAGAGGCTTGGCTAGTGTAACTTGACCCGTCAGTGCCCTTTAACTCCTTTAAGTGCATGGCGGTGCGTATCTCATACTTAGTCGTACTTCAACGTAGCTCAACCAAGGTCGTAGGTACGTAACATGGTAAAATATCTGGGGTCAAGTTATAATTGCTCGGCAAAATCAGGGGAGAAGTAAGCGACGATGTTACATAGCAGGCCTATTTTTGAGTAGGTGTCTGAGGCACCGTGGAAACTTAAACTTTAAAAAATCTCTAGGTACCTACTTTAAAATATCATAACGTGGTTTAGCCAGTATCCTTCAGGCAGGTCTTCCTCTGTAAATATCATTAAAGAAGTACTATACAAATTTCCGCGGTGACTCACCTGAACCAAAATGCTTAAGAGCTCTCGGACTATATGGTTGCGTTTATTGCAGTAAAATAGATGTGGATAAATCATCCGCGTTAGTGCGAGAGTGACGGATGCTTCATCCACATTAATTTATCCTCAGCGATAAACGGAACGTAACCATATTAATAGCCAGCAACAATACTAATTTCGAGTTATACAAAATAGTCGTAGTTTACCGCGAAGTAAACCTTCTTGTACGTGGTCTCCTGCACTCCCATGGTCATGGGCGACCGCGTCAGGTCATCGATGGAGCGGATGGCGTCGCTGGGCGTCTGCAAGATGGCCACGATCTTCGCGGAGTAGGACGTGAACGCGAACAGCGCCGTGAGCAGCGCGCAGAACATCACCACTCGCGCCGACGCCAGCTCCGGAACTAGGTGGAACCCTGCAGTATAACACTGAGTTTAATCAGGCTTAATCATTTTTACAACGGTGACAAAATTGTAAATTCATTACTAGTGTTACTCCATCCTCCTTCTACCTATCCCCTCATATACCTCATATACAGTAACCTTACCTTGTTGGCACGCAGTTCCTACGGTAAACATGACAGTTTCCCCGACTGACAACTGCTCCAGCTTTCTGTCGACGGCCCGCAGATAGCGCGCGCGGCTGAGCACGGACAGTAGGGCCGCGGCCACCGCCAGCACTGCCGCCGTCGCCACCCACACGCCACGGCTGAACGGCAACAGGAACACGTTGGATACCGACGATTTGGACGGCTGCCGGAAAATGAAGGCTCCCCTACAAAGAACTAACTCATCAAAATAAAGTTATGCGACTGGCATGGGCATGACCTACGTGTGAAACCGTAACGCTAGCCTTGAATAGATTTACCATCAATAATAGGACTTTTATTATGCTGATTGTGTTTTTTTTGCATCTGTCGTGCGATTTTCACTTCAAGACAAAAAATATTCCTAGTACCTGAGCTCGACGGTCTCGGAACAGAAGTGTAGCACGCGGATGCGGTCGGCGCGCATGAACATGGAGGTGATGCCAACCTCGATCTCGCGCCGCTGCAGCTGCCCCGCTAGGCCGTCGAACGAGCCGTTGTGCTCCACGCCGTATAAGTCTACTTGCTTAAGGTTGTATCTGCAGTCACAAAACACAATCTAATATTTCTAATTAGCGATCTTCACTTGCTACCGCATAGTGGAATAAAGTTTCGGAACTACCGCGAGGAAAAAGACACCTGGTTACAATAGGGTATTTGCTTAATATTAAATTTCATATATTAATTTGGATAATATATCAATATACGTAGTATGATAAAATAATTCAAAATCAAATTTGAAATTGGTAGTAAAATAAAAAAGTTATAGCCTTTTAAAGTTTTTTGTCTATTCCTTTCTCACGAAACGATGTTTTGCGTGTAATTCATATGGCGGTTGAGTAATATGACGTCATATTCCTGTATTTATCTCTCTGTCTAAAAGCAAGTTTTAAACATAATATCTTTCTTATTTTTAAAGATATTAAAAAACTATTTATACTAGGCTATTCGCTAGGAGCTTCAATTTAAATACTAATAAAAAAATTGGCAAATACCCTATTGGTGGACCCTGGACTTTGACTGTTATTGCAGTGAAGGATTAGACTGGCATAAGTCACGCAACGCCGAACGTGAAGAAGAAATGGTACCTAATTACGCTGCAAGAACCTCAACGCCGCCAGGAGCGCGAAGTTATAGCATTGAAGGATACAGAATTCGCCTTCTGCAAAACAGACGCAGACTCTGGCCCTTGGGCCTCGCCGATCTCCCATGGGTATATGACTACTGCCAGAGACGATTCAAATTTCACAGATTTATTTAATTACCATTTTATGGCAAAATGTAACGTCAACTCTCACATCTGCTTATACCTGCTTGCAAAGTTTTATGGGATAGGGACCAGATATATAATAATTTTAAAGAAACATATTTAACATTATTCCTGATACCTGAAGTTGAGATCTTCGGCGAGGAGTAGCATGAGCGGGTAGGTGAGCTTGGGAAAGGTGTCGATGTGCCTCATCGTCAGGTCCGCCCAGCCCTTGAAGTGTTGCGGCTGGGTTATCTTCAAAATAACATGAAACTTTGTTATGGTCCTACCCTACATACAAAATATATTTCTCTGGGTATAAAAATCGTTAATCTAAACAAGATAATATAAAAACAGCGTTTGCTTCAAATATTTGACAGCGACATTAGCGATACTACCTACACTCAACCAAATTGAACCCCTGGGGCACTTTTATAAAGCTACAAGTAACAATTTTACAGGTCTAAACTGGCAACACTGCTCAAATGGCTGGTCGTCATTGGTCGAGTTGTGTCAAATGGAAACTTGTAACCTGTAAGTAAATTGTAATTTGTAGCTTTATAATTTATAAAACAGGCCCCTCTGGTCTCCTGAGCCACGTGCGCTCGAAAAACGTTGTCTCCCTAGGGTTTTTAAGTCTCTGACCGCGCAAACGACTTGATTTGCTTCTCACGCTCTGTCCACTTACTCGTATACTTTTTAGGCATTGTAATGCTAATTTTTGGAAAGGTGTAAATGTAAATTACAATATTATGTTAAAAGTTTAACGGTATAACGCATAATTTGATGTATGCAGCCAATTAATTTCAGAAAAGTTTAAAGAAAAGTGAGGCCCGCGTTTTCCAAAAATATGCTCACATATAAAAAAAAAGCTGGACAAAAGTATATCGTTTTTTCAGTTACTGTTTCTCTATGACATATTCTACAAAAAAATGTAACTATAAAAAATACAGTAGATATAAATTAAAAAGATAATGTGCAATTAACAAGAAAGTACTTAAGTACATTTCCTTTCTGAGCGTTATTCCGACTTTATTTTTCAATCCCAATTGTAAGGTCAATATTATTGCTATATATATTAAATTTATTTTCTACGCTGGATGAAGTATTCAATTAGGGTGTATAAGTATAAGTACAAGTATAAGAATTAAGTATAAGAAACAAAAGGTCTGAATTGAAGGAAATCCATAGGAATGGTGCAAAATACTTAATAACAAAAGCTAGAAGTAAATTTGTTCGAGTTTTCCTTTAAAACCCTAACACCAATCCTCCTCATAAAAGTTATTGTACAGTCGAGTTCACAAATATGTGTACACTTTAGTACCTTGTCACTTTAACCGCTGTGACAATACGTGAATGGCAGTTTAAACATGACATTAAATAGACAAGGTACTAAAGCGTACACATATTTGTGAACTCGACTGTAGTATATACTTAGATAACAATTTTTATTTTCTAACAATGTATAAAAATATATATATTATAAAATAAAAAAAAACACTACTGCTGTTTAAAAACATACTGAAAAAAGATAGAAATAAATTTTAGATATGGTAGTTACTTTAATAAATGTAAACTAGAATATAAGTGTACAGTCACAGTCATAAACATGTTTACACATTTTCTCTATATTTCAATGACATAAGGCGAAAAAGTTTATAGAGGTTTATGACCGTGAATGTATCTACACACTCTCGTCTTTATATATATATATATATATATATATATATATATATATATAAACCATACCTTACCATACCTTTCGTTTCAAGGTGAGTGAAGTGAAAGTGAAGGTAGATAAAGGTCCCCCGACTGCAATCGAAATAAAAATATATATAGGTATATAAAAAGACGAGAGTGTGTAGATACATTCACGGTCATAAACCTCTATAAACTTTTTCGCCTTATGTCATTGAAATATAGAGAAAATGTGTAAACATGTTTATGACTCACTGTACACTTATATTCTAGTTTACATTTATTAAAGTAACTACGATATCTAAAATTTATTTCTATCTTTTTTCAGTTTGTTTTTAAACAGCAGTCATGTTTTTTTATTTATAATTATTATTTTTTATTTTATACCTTTTAGTCACCAGAAGTCATTTGAGTCATATACTTAATATAATAATATTTACACTTCTCAGTTGAAAAATATAGTAAGCGCCGCGTGCGCAGTCACGTCTTATATGTATAGCTGCCAGGAAAAACTACAATAGCGCGATGTAGAACATTTCGTGTTTCCTCTCCAAAGGTACAATTAAACATATGAGTGCTTTCTTTTGATACGACACTCAATAGGTACGGATGCCATTTTTTTATGTGCGTTTTAATTTTATTTTAAAAAATCTCTTTCTTCCAAAATAAGCTTTAAACACATAAGTTGTATATATTTTTGTAATCGTCTTTTAAAACCCTTTATTTTGATACCCCACTTGATAGGTTTTTAATTATTATTTTCTTTCGTACCCGCAATATGGAGTATATAGTCCGCCATTTTGTTTTTATTTTAACGTCACATAGCCTATGTTACTTGGGATGAGTAAGGATTCTAACGATACCTCACACATCTAAATCGGTCAAGGGATTTAAGAGTTATAGTGGAATAAAGAAACTCACATACATACATACAAACATGAACCCTGAAAACATTACACTCCTGTTTTGGGGCAGTCGTGTAAAAAATGTATACTTTTCATACAAAAAACAACAGGAGACTTTCTTTCACTACACGCTCACTCACGCAACGATTGACGAAAGTTCACCGGACCATATTTTGTTTTTTCAGTCTATAATGGCCTGTTGTTTGATCGGTAGTTAAACTAACTAATGGTCAAAAAACGTTACTAATAGTTTAAATCTCAATAAAATTTGACACATTTCCTTGAGATTTTAAACATTAGTAACGTTTTTATATGACCATTAGTTAGTTTAACTACCGATCAAACAACAGGCCATTAGTGTCATTTTGTACCTAGCTAATTTGGTACTGAATCGATTAAAATACAATTCAACTGAATTTTTTCATTAATATGACTGACTAAGGACAGAAAATCGAATCGTGACATAGTGGCAACCATGGTTGCCGTCGGGACACAAGGGGCAGGCCACAAGGCCTATGATTCAAATTAATTGTCTGTACACACACATATTGCAATGCACTAATCAAAATTATCAAATATAATTCTATATCGACATCAACAGGATACGCAGAAGATGTTTTATCATATTAAAATAGTGTTTATTGGATGTCCTTACAATGGTAGAAGCCTTCAGATACTCGTGGTTGAGGTCTCTCCGCCTGGTCGGCGTCGCAGGGAGAGCGCTCCAAAGAGCCTCCAATTCCACCTTCACCGTGCCAGCACCCAGCGGCATCGATATCAGCGTCGTCACCATCAACGGCTGATCCGCTTTGATCCGGTACACATCCACCAGCACGTCAGAGGCCGCCCAAACCACGTCAGCGTCGGGCAGAATAAGTGACGAAGACAGTGTGGACTCCACCAGGGAAGAATTGTATGAGTCGTTGTGTAGCAGCAGCCAGGAGTGGCGTAGGTTGAAGGCGCGGGTTGAAGATGCCTGCGACCAGTTATTACGAGTATTTATTGTTATTAAAACAATACAGTAGGTACTCCCAGCTTTTTAATATGGCTCGGGTGGCTATCGCTTTCACGCTTGTAGGCACCTACTCGCAACTGATACTATATTTTTTCACTCGTGTTTCATAGAAAAACTAAGATTGCTAAGGCGGACTTGCGCGAACCAGAGTTAACCCTTAACCCAGAGTTAAGCGTCTACTTTTGTACGTGGTTTGCCGCCTAACCTCGGGTTAAGACGCTAACTCCGGTCCGCGCAAGTGGGCCTAATAAAAAACAATTAACTCCCCAAGCTGACTGAACTGATTGTTCCCCAACAATAGCTCCCCAGATGGCGCCGAAACTTAAATGTTTTCCTAATGTATGTCTTAATATATACTAATTAGGTATATCCTCACTTAAATAAAAAAAATGGTAAAGAAACTATTGAAGAATTTGTCAATCTTTCCAAAAGTATACCTAATCCTTTCAATGTATTTTTCAAAAAGTCTTTGCAGATTTTTCCCCCAATTAGCCAATAAATTGCCTTATAAGTTCTTATATATTTTTGAGACTAGGATCAGAAACTTTCTCATACCTTAAAAAAAACCCCAAAGATATGATAGTTCTTGTGTTTAATAGCTCGTGCTCTTACTATCTCATTTCACGTTTCGGTTCGGCTACAAATTGATCTAGTTCAGAAGTTGTTTGGGACTTGTGCACTAGGGTTAGGGAGACACCACAGTCTCGCGCTGCATCAACAACATAGTTAACATAATACGCCGATAAACTGATAAGTGGTTCTTAGGTAAAACTGACAGTTTTTCGGAGATTTTTGTCACCGCATTGTTTTAAGTTATGTGTCTAGCTGGGTTCGCGTAACTTGAGTCAAATAACCAAACGTATTAGATGGCAATGGCGTCGTTGACAGCGCTCCTACTTTCTAGTCAACAAGCCTTGTGTAAACCCGACTTACTTTATCTAACACGAGTTCTGCGCCTGGGCAGCTCATATCCAGCAGCACGCCCTCGCGGTGGTCGGCGTAGGGCGGCAGCTCCGGCAGCTGCATCCACTCCCTGTGCATGCCCACACGCATACCGCTGCGCGCCGCCTCGCGGTATAGCGCCGACAACTCATCTACATAAACGACATATTTTATGAGTTAAAAAGACGATTAGGAATTCAAAACTCATAACTTTTTTAGATACCGGCCGATATCCATCGAACCTGGTAAAAACCATAGGTACTAAAGACAAGCTTTACTATCAGGTACTGCATATTAATCCACTTTATACGTTCCCTCAGATGCACAGGTTACAGACAGAGAATGGAATACTTGAACTTATGTTTATCGCCATTATTGATAAGTTGATAACGACTACGAAGTTACTGACGGCAGAATTAAGTTCCTATAGATAAATGTTTAATGTTAAAAACAATTACAGAATTATCAACAAGTTTTTAGAGATGTTTGTAATTCTGTAGCTCTGCCTACCCCACTCTGGGAACGAAGGCGTGAGATTATGTATGTATGTAATTACAAAATGTTTAATTATTTTCTTTCTTAAATAGCTACAGACAAGGCTCCTTTTAAGTATGAAAATACCTGTGTCAGGAGACCTCGCTCGCCCTTGGTTAGCATACGAGTACGTAACAGTATGCTACCATTCATGAGAAAAAACCTGTAGACCTTTCCTACGTAATATTCGCAGACTTATAAAATTTTTAACCGAGCATTATCAGCAGCGGGGCAAACGTAAAATATTGGCAGTCACTACAAAGCATTGCTTCGTAAGCAAATATGTCACACAATTATAACTCCTTAAATTGGTATAATTCTATTTTAATTATAGGACCTGGTTGCCAGCAGAGAAAGGCCGTGAGCAGCGACAATTTCTTCGCTGCAAAGTACGCCAGTGCGAACGATGCAAGCTCCATGTTTCGTATTAGCCGTTTTGAAGAGGACGACCAGTATACCAGTAGCCACGATAATTTATTCAATGTTGTTAAGGCGCAGTGACTCCGGTCCGAGGTTAGCCTTTATTAAGTAAATAACAAATACCCTACATTCACTTATACACCACCAGCCCATATTGATTGGGTATATGTATGTACGCAATACGTTTTTAGGCGCCCTCGTGAGACAGAAAAAAGTATACCTATAGGTAGGTATACATTAAGTAATTAACCTACATAGTTACCAACAACGGTTATAGGTAAAAAAACTCAAGTAGAGCCCCTCTTGCATAATAGTTGTGTACAAAATTAATATGGAATTTACGTTAAATTTCAAACGTCGAATGTCAAACGGTCTATACAAATGTGCTACATGTTACAGTCGAGTTCATAAATATGTGAACACTTTAGTACCTTGTCGCTTTAATCACTGTGACAATTTATATTATGCCAGTTTATAGGATACTATACACATATTTATGAACTCGACTGTACAACTAGCAAGAGGGGCTTTAGTTAAGTTTTTTACCTATACCGACTTACTCGCAACCAATACGGGCTGGTGTGTAAGTGAATGCTGGGCATTCTTAAACCGAAGGTCACTATTTTCCAGATAAGTCACTTGTATGCATCGTTTGTTGCCCCCGGGTAATAGGTTCAGAGCAAGTGCTCTTAAAAAGACTTGCGGGTTCGAGTCCGTTAGACTCGCATAAGAGCGTATGAGAGCGAGTGAGAGAGAGTAAAATACCGAAGCCGGCCCGATACTCCTACTTAAGGCCGAGCCACACTGGATGCGTGCGCGTAGACGTGACGAGCACGTTCGCTTTCCACTGCTGTGTATAGTATGTATTCTCATACGACATGTCACTTTACAACGCAGTGGAAAGCGAACGCGCACGTCACGTCTACGCGCACGCATCCGGTGTAGCTCGACAGACATCACAGCTCCAAGTGATTAGAATAGAAAACATTTATTTCGCTATTTACATATTGTTGCACTGGTGCTGTGAAAATGGTATCCACTCAGCAATGTGTGAACAACAACAAGAACTAGCATTTATCAACGTTATTTTGCTTTTTTCTACTATAGAAGATCTTCCTCTTTAAACAAATAATGTACATCGTAGGCTAGACGGTTATTAGTTATTACAAATTGAACCTAATCTACCGTAATGGCAATACGGTAAATTAAATGCGCCTGCCATGTTTGAGAAGCAATTTCTGCGCCTCGTTACGTGCACCTCGATCATAATCAAGTAAGCTTTGGAATAAATCAACAGTAGACAGCATCAAGCACTTTGTCAAACTATTTTACGTACTGATTAAAATTACTATCGTAATGAATTAACAAATCTCAATAGTTTGCAGTGGTGATTTATTGTGATGATTTTACCAACCAAGACTATACATTTCTAAGAGCGAGTTATTTTTGATATGCGAGTAGAAGCAACTTAAGTACTTACTTAGTTAAAATTTGAAAATGTACGGCGAGGGTGGCTATTCACGTCGAGGGTAAAATGGGTTTTATGGTCGAGTTTTACACTCTGCTTTTCACTTCGATTACGAGGAAATAAAACAGTGATAATGTAAAATCCGGAACACAGCAAACTTTGCAAAGAAAACCACTAATGAATAATCCAAAACGAAACAAAAACCTTGACCTCTTTCCCGCCACTGTTTTTCTTTTTATTTTCTTTTTTTATTTTCTGCATGAGATTTTTAACTTCGTCGAACACAATACCGCCAAGTCATACGTTGATTTTGTAATATTTTTATTAATAATGCATGCTTTTAATAGTTTTAAATTTCTTTTTTGTTAGATGCAACATAGAAGGCAAATAAATTAAAGTAAATGTATTCAAATAACGAAGTTTATTTAATGCAGTCATCTCGTCTGTCGGGCTATATATATCGGGCTTAATTGTCTTAGTCTAGATGACGACAACACTTTATGCACTAGTGCATAAAATGCGATTTTATGCAACCTATATACCCAGCATAAAAAAGGACTTTACCAGCATGAGAATTGAAAAGTTAATTAGATTTGACCAGTGGTTATGGTTTTTAACCATTACTTATGGCCTGTTGTTTGATCGGTAGTTAAACTAACTAATGGTCAAAAAACGTTACTAATGGTTAAAATCTCAAGGAAATGTGTCAAATTTTCCATTCCTTTTTCGAATTTTAACAATTAGTCAGTTTAACTACTGTTCAAACAACAGGCCCTTAGTTAAGTTTGACTACAGGTATAAAAAACCTGCCCCAAGACCATTAAAAAATACAACGAATGGTTTTCGTTATTTACATAATCCCAGCCACATTTGGGAGCTCAGTGACTCCAAACCAAGATGTGGGACCTGTAAGATTTTAGAAACAAAATGGACAACCAGAATGCTTCAAGAGTCCCTTTTTTTATTGTACAAAGTATTGGTCCCAACCAACGTGCATTATTTTCCTGAAATCTGAAAAAAATAGACTAAAAAAAAACCCTTTTTAGGAACGAGTCCTCTTCAATACTCAATTTTTTATGATAAGTAGTCTTTAGTAATCTTATCTTTACAGGAAAGTCATAAGTAATATTGTTAAATGTTGTGTAAGTATCGTTATTTGCCCATTCTATCGTCTTGCTCGCTAACATTTCCGCCGTTAACCTTACAAGTTTAGTGTTGATGATGTAGAACTAGGGTCAAACCTGAAAAACGCGTCTCTAAACAATGCAAGCGGCAAATCATGTAAGAGTTGGGGTGACGTCGTTATCAGAGGGTTTTGACCCTGCAGAATACGGATCTGCCTTTCGCCATTCCGAAATTTGAACCGGAAGTAGGTACGGTATACCGGAAAAGGTGCAGCCCATACAAAACTTTTTGTCGTACATTTAGTAAATCGTTATTCCAGTACCCTAAAAAAAAAGTCAAATTTTCATGATAACCCAAATTTTTCGTCCCTCCAGCTCTATATCTTTGTCCGGCATCTTGGAAAAACTGTCAGTTATTTCGGTCTTATGCCTTTAATGTCGTTAAAGTTTATTCTAGTGCTAATCATGGTTCTGCAATATTGTAGAATTAATAATTTTGGATTTTTTTTGGGTTCAAAGATTTTTTCCAGGAGCCCTAAGGACGAAGATATGGAATCGTGTATGGGGAGCTAGCGTTAAAAATTGATACATTTTTCTAGTTTTTCTCCCATATTTACGTATGCATTTTAGCGCAAACTATAGTTAGGCAATATTATAGATCACAAAATTCGCTGTAACTTTTGCATTCAAATATTTTTTCCACAACCTCTAGGAATGGAGATATGGAATCATCTATTCTTCAAGTTTTCTACCAATATTTACGTTGTAGTGCATTTTAGCGCAAATCTTAGTTTTGCAATATTTAAGAAGACTAAATTATCAACAAATTGAAAGTTTCTACGATACCTTGTTATAGTAATACGGAATGGTCAAGCGTGGCTTAGCTCATATACGCCTACCTACCTACCTTGTAAAATTTGTAACTTTCAAACCCTCGCATCTTACAAAATGGAGCTCAAATTCAAACATAGGCGAGAACGGTGGCACAACTTGGTGCATGTTAATCCGTTCCTCATGCACGAGCACATAGTAGTCAGGCACTGGGATGAACAATTGAAGCACACAATATCCGTTCAGGCTTTAGGGACGGGCTCGAGGGTCATAAGAATTGGAATATATTGGTTTTGATGAAGTCTCCACCCATATGACTCAGGTTCGATCACCACCGGTTGGACATGATTAGCATTTTCCCATACGTTCACCTGAAGATTTTAAAATAAATATTCAGTACTATTTGACTTTACACTAGAACTAAAATGCACTACAACGTAAATATGGGGGGAAAAGTGGAAAAGGTAGAAATTTTCGACGGTAGCTCTCCATCCATATCTTCGTTTCTAGGGGTCGTGGAAAAAAAATCAATCCAAAAGTTATGTGATCTATAATATTGTCTGACTACAGTTTGTGCTAAAATGCATTAAAACGTAAATGTGGAACAAAAACTAGAAAAAAGTAGCAATTTTTAACGCTAGCTCCCCAATCTCCCCATAGACGATTCCACATCTTCGTTCCTAGGGGTCCTGGAAAAAATGTTTGAATCCAAAAGTTTTAACAAATTTTGCATTCTTGAATATTGCGGAACCAACCATGATTAGCACTAGAATGAAGTTGCGGCTATCGTTTCTATATTCCAAAATAGCACAATAAGGCATGCTTCTGGATTTATTTCCTATTTTAGAAATCTTATTCGCACAAGCGATCGCGGCAAACTAAAGTAGGTTGCGCGGAACTCCGCATAACCATGCCACACGTGACACGCTCACATCACACTTCTACTGTTTTTTCTGTTCTGTGGTTAGGATGTTAGATGAGTACAGGTAGTTTAAGTTACCGTCCATTATTTGTTAGAGGTAGCGACTATAAGGCAGCCGGTATGTATTACTATGCATATTTTAGTATATAGGTAGTTTTGTATGCGTTTTGCGTGGTTAGTAACGCTTTTCAATTGTGTTACCATATGACGTATTTCCGTAAAGGCAACTTCCGTTTTTTGAATGATTGAGTTAGGTCACGTTCTGAAGATCTGCTCATATAAATTACATATTCTTAATTGCTTGCAAGCGTCTAAGTGTTGTTGTTTGTGGTTGCAGTAGGTACTCCTGAACCGTTTGTGTGCCAGAAGCCAGGATATAACCGGGGCCCTAGCCCTAGGTAAAGTCGAATGAAGCCACCACAAGGTAAGAGATGCATGCAAGACTTCTATAATTTTCTACAGTTCACTGCGTTTGTTTATCGTTCAAGACTACCTTTAAAATAATAATTAACCTCAATAAGTTTTATAGTCCGGGATCCGGAGTTACTTTTTACGTTCCTTCCCGGAAAATTAATTTGATTTTTTATAGTTGAAAAAGCTTTATTACAAAATATCTACTATTCTTATTTATTAATTCGTCACTTTTACTAGCCAAATAGACTGCAATAATGTTTTCTCATGGCTAATTTAATAGGTACGTTTAAAAAAATCAAATCGCGACGCGCGCGATAAGACACATACAACTACCGCGCTATAATCATTGAGCCTTATCGACGCGATAATTACTTTTGACAACGTTGGCAACCATGTTAGGTTTTTGCATAGATATACCACGTGTCCCAAAACTCAACGATAAGCCGGCACCAGAGGATGGAGCTGCTTATGATTAGTCGAGAAAAAATAAGGAAAAAAATATATCTTTTCCTTATTGGTATTGGTATTGGTAGTATCTTGACGTGTAAAAGTGCCCGAGCGGCCTACTTACTAAATAAATTTCTTTTATCTTTTTTATCTTTTTTATTTTTTCTCGACTAATCATAAGCAGCTCCATCCTCTGGTGCCGGCTTATCGTTGAGTTTTGGGACACGTTGTATAATAAACACTAGCTTCTGCCCGCGCCTTCATCAGCGTAGAATTAGTAATTTTGCCATCCCACGTGAACACTGATTTATTTCGGGATTCAAGGTAGCCTATGTGTTACTCCAGTGTATAAGGAAACTCTTTATTTCAATTTGTATCCAACCGAATTCGTCCATCCCTTTTAGCGAAGAAGTAACAAACTCACGCACGCATAACCTATCGCATTGCTAATATAGATATGTAGGATAGGATGTACTTAAATAGGTACATCCAGGGCACACAACCGCTCTGGCCGAAATCGTGGTCGATAAAAATACCCTCGGTGCTTGAGTCCGACTCGCACTTGACCGGTTTTCAGTATGTGTAGTTTTTTAGGGTTTGTACTATGTACATAGTATAATCATACTAAATTTGACGCTTGTCTGTTTTACCATTTTTACGATACAACACAATGAAAAATGGGGTTGCAGTTTTTCTATCTTAATTTTGTATTGAATAATACAAACTGACAATATCCCAAACAAAGCAAGATGGACGAAGTTCTTCGATCAATGAGCGAGAGCGGGCTTTGCCGCTCCTATTTACACTCCCCGTCGAGTGGTTTATCATTATCACACATCTTTTACCTAAGTACCTACCTGAGCCTCTTAAATTATGATCGATATGCATATAAACTTTAACTCAATTAATATTTAGTAATTATCGAAACCAATCGATACATTAGATCTTTTCATTTCAAAAAGTGGGCGTTTTGGAGCGGATTTGTCAGTCGTTTTTGTTCCCTTCCATAGGTACTTATTATATTTCGATGCGCTAGGATGATTGTTCGGTTTAAAAAAGTAATTTATTTTGTGGAATGAACAGAAGCACACGAGGGTAGCTCAAGCTACTTATAGGTGAAAAACTTAAGTATCATGTACTTAAGTTTTTCACCTATAAGTAGCTTGAGCTACCCTCGTGTGCTTCTGTTCATTCCACAAAATAAATTAGGTAGGTTGCATGTAGTTGTGTACAAAATTAATATGGAATTTGTGTCAAATTTCAAATATAGAATGTCGAACGGTCTATACAGATGTGTTACAACTACATGCAAGAGGTCATTTAATTAAGTTTTTCACCTATACTTAACTTTAGTTTACGGTAAAAGGGGTGATAGACGTGCGAGTAAGGACGCCGTACTTGGGCATTTTCACGAAAAAGTGTACCCAATTAAGGACTGAAATTAAGGAACTTAAACTTAGTCAGTTTTATGACGAAAATTAGCTAAACATTGACGGCCGCCAAAACTGACAAAGTTAAAGTTCCTTAATTGGGTACACTTTTTTGTGAAAATCGTACGTCTATCAGTCTATCACCCCTTTAACGATAAGCATTACGCGCTTCTGTCAAGGTGGCGGGATGCTTGTTTCAAATATTCAGAATCAAAACGAGAACTGGCCTGAATGACATAGCTCCCTTGCCTTTTCTGCGGAGATATATATTTAAAAAAGAAAACTGTCAATACTGTCATATTGACAGTTAGTTGGTTGACAGCCAGCTGATCCTTCATCCTTGACCCGCGTACTTTGTATGGGAGTAGTTTCTCCAATAACGCCGTCTGTTTCTTACACGTATAATTTGAATCATTCGTCTCTTATTGTCGAACTCTATCGGTAACGTGTCGTACACACGATCGTCAATCAGAATATTCAGAATTGGTTATCTTACGTTTTCATTATCTATTAGAATTATAGTAATGTTTATATCGGGGATTTCTCAGCAAAATTGACTTCTTTATATAAATTGTATATCTGTCTTGCCATGAACGTTTCTCAAGTTAAGTTTCCTCATCACATAATAGTGGAAAAATAATTAAGATCACTGAGATGACGCAATGAAAATTAAGTGCTGAAACTATTTGAATCCTGTCGCCTCCTGAATAACGAACATTTGCCATAAAGAGAAACTCAGTGGAAGCAGGAAAACGTTAAGTGATGTTATGTAAATGAGCGAAGTTGTAATGTTCGTTGTGAAACGAGGCGCTACGAGAGAACAGTGTTTGGAGGCCGCTGCGTTGGTCGGCTGCACACCCGGGGCTCAGGCTGTATGAGGCATCCCACTGCCGAGCTCATGCCGAGACATGACTGATCTCATAGGGTGAGCTTCTAAATAATGCTTTCATTGTCTAGGAAAGTTCTAAATAGTTGACAGAAATAAATTTAAAGGCATGCTGTTGAAGCAGAATATAACACGCCATCAACATTGTTAACTATGTAAATTTCTTAGTCAGCCCTCTAGCTTTTTGTCATACTGTAACTAACTGTAATTGTTTGGTCCTTCTGTTGCACCACAACCACATCTCATACAAAAATCTATTTACCTAAAATATATTATGATTTATTTATTTAAAAATATATAAGACATATTTTACCTTAACCCTTTGAGTGGCAAGCAGCCGTATAACAGTTGCTGTCAAAAAATTATTAATACTTTATGACATACACTCAAAAATAAAAAACTTACTATAGTTTTCTTGCCACATGAAGGGTTATGTCGTTATGTCTGTTCTAGAAATAAAGAAAATGTTAACTAAATTTAAGAATGATCTACCAATATGTGCCTACATTCAGTCTTTACTTCTTTCAAATTATTCAACATCATAATAGTATGGGTATTAATTTATCATGATATAATTGTGCATTCATTCATATTCTGTATTATCACATACATGATTTGGTTACATGCAGTATCACCAGCTACTTAATATTAACACATGTTCTGGAACATACTATACAAAATAAGCATTTCTACAGCTGGATGTAGTATTGATGGCTATGCATATTACAGATTTAACATGGCCTTCACTGCAACCGAGTGGATTCGACTCCCCCTGCACTAGCACACTAGGTAGCTATCCGTCTTGTGGATGTTTGCCCTCTTTCACTTGTTTAAACACAATGTTGTGTCAACTCTCATGCCTGATTGGCTTCCAATTGTTTGCTACTTCAAACAGTAAAGCATTGAATTTTCACAACTATCATGTTTCAGCAAGATTCATTAATTTTGTTTCTTAGTTGTTTAATTTTCTAACTGGGTTGTGCGGTGTTTGTTTTGTTTCGTTACATCTTGACTGATAAAGTTGCAACCTTATCATTTAGGTAGATAACCTACAAACACTTCATATTTAAGTATGCAACTGTATTAACAGTTAACTTTATAAGTAGATAATGATTAGGTAAATAATTAATTAGTTATAGATAAATGCCCTCTCATATCTTTTTGAACTTGGGGAAAGTCAAAGTAAAAGTAATTAGATAGTAAGATCTTATCTTGAATGACTGTCACAAAGTAGTATAAAAAAAAAAGTATTGATCTTAAGACAATGCAAAGCAGTTTTCTATGAACTTAGGAAAACAAGAACATTTTTGGACATAGAAAACATTATTTTTTAAATCTACTAATCATTTTATCAATCATTCCTGTTGCATCATATTACACATAACACTAGAAATAGTTTTGCTGGTGAGTTGTTTTGCAGGAAAAAAAACACTAAGTATAAAATCGCAATGATCTCAAAAACACCTGAACGGATTACCTAAAGCTGTTTTCAAGAAAAAAATTGTGGAAGGATTTTATCTATAATAAATTCTGGTTCATGTATGAGTGTTACAAAAACCTTAAATATACTCATAATACAGTAAAAAACATGTGGTAATAAGACATTTGTTTTTTACCTGACTGCGTCATTTAATAGTGATATTACTTACCATTCTATATCTAAGGTGTTTCTCTAAAAAGTTGTACACTTTGGATAAACATTATAGTGTTGGTCCATAAGACATTTTTATCAATAAGATAAGGCATTATTAGCATAGTGATATAATTAACCAGGGTATCTGACATTATTTGCTAACAAAACAGTTATCTGATCTAAAACTCATGCTCATTTAACTAAACGAATTATTAGGAATTCGTAAAATGCTCTTTAATTAGCGCCTAATTACCTAATTGCTTTTTGATTTGATTGTCCACCGCTTGTATGTTGATTGTGGAGTTGTATGTGTAGTAGTGTTTAAGTGGTGTGGATGGAACGACGATGGCGCCGGCCCGTGTCCCTGGCCCTGGCCCCGTCGCCGCGCTGTGTCAAACTTTGTCGCACGCAGTAGATCGGTAGGTGCATCTCATTTACACTTTATTCATTTATAAAGCATTTGGGTCGATTAAGCACCGATTAGACAGCATGAGTTCCTAAACTTGTTAATGTAGTAGGTATAAGGCTACTTTAACACATTAGCAGTAGGTAACATCTTGGTTTAGGTACGTGACATGTACGCATCTTGCTTGTGGCAGCATTAACCATACATTATAAAATAACATGTAAGTTATTAAGAAACGTTCTTATACCATGGTGCGTTGATCTATTAATTACGACCCGCTATTTATTTCTTTATTTGTTCCAAAAACAGCGTGGTACATTTTTTATTTAACAATTTCCTGCCTTACTTCACTAATAATAAAAGAACAAAAACCCGCCTTCCAAAAGCAAAAAATAACTTCTTTAAAATGGTAGGTAAATAGGTCAGTCCAACTGAAGTCTGCTTTTGGTTAAAATGTTTAAAAAAACAAAAAACCGCCTTCAAAAAGCAAAAAATAACTTCTTTAAAATGATAGGTATAAATAGGTCAGTCCAACTGAAGTCTGCTTTTGGTTAAAATATTGTTGGACGCCGACTTCAGTTGGACTGACCTATTTACCTATGATTTTAAAGAAGTTATTTTTTGCTTTTTGAAGGCGGTTTTTTGTTTTTTTAAACATTTATTTTATTTTATACTTTTTAGTGATCCTATTTATGCTGTTACGTAGCTCCACTTCTAAATATTAATAAGAAACTATAGAACATTTCAAGCTCGCCGCAGACAACGCCGCGGGAATGTCATAGTCATATTTAAACCTAAATGTGCTTCGTCATAGTCGCTCAACTTCCTTTATCGAAATATCTTATCGCCACCCTTGAAATAGGTACCGTTAAGGAGTTCCGGTGGCCATCTGTGGTCTTCATCATCAGTTCCACTTCACCATATAGTACTTTTAAAAGCAAATGCATGAGTTACAGTGAAAAATACCAAAATCGCTATAGGTGTGCCTATAATATTTGAGGAGTTCTCTTGATTTCTCCATGATCCCATCATCAGATCCTGACGTGGTGACAATGGGACCGACTAGAAAGTATACGAAAAAAGAGAAAGAGTTAAAGAGGTTATTTTTTGCTTTTTGAAGGCGGGTTTTTGTTTTTTTAAACTTAATTTTTATTTTATACTTTTTAGTGAAAATAATTATGCTGTTATGCTCCCACTTCTCAATTAATAAGAAACAATAGAACATTTCAATCTCGCCGCAAGCAACGCCGTGGGGAAGTCATAGTCATATATTTAAACCTAAATATGCTTCGTCATAGTCGCTCAACTATCTTAATCGAAATATCTTGTCGCCACCCTCGAAATATATACCGTTTAGGAGTTCCGGTGGCCATCTCTGGTCTTCATCATCAGTTCCACTTAACCAAATAGTGCTTTCCAAGACCAAATACACGAGTTACAATGAAAAATACCAAAATCGCTATAGGTGTCCCTATACATTTTGAAGAGTTCCGTCGATTCCTCATGGATTCCACCATCAGATCTTCATTTGATAAAAATGGGACCAATCGGGAAGCACCAGCTTTCAAACAAAAAAAGAATCATCAAAATCGGTTCACCCAGTCGAAAGTTCTGAGGTAACAAACATTTAAAAAAAAACAGACGAATTGAGAACCTCCTCCTTTTTTTGAAGTCGGTTAATAAGGTACAACGGTTGACGGTCAAGAGCGAATAACTAAAGCTAAAACTACACTAGACTTTCGGGTACTTATGGGTATATATGCTGTCTCGTTCACATTTTCGTGTAGTGGCTAATTCGAGGATATGCGATTAGACTGGCATCCTGCGACAAAATAACGAGTCAAGTCTAATGAAAAAAGGGCCGAGATTCTAGGCGGTAAAAAACATTATTATAGTCTTTGACTGAGGCCCTAGCCAAGATGCATAACGCTAACGAGCGTTTCTATTCGTTCGGTTTTTAAACCAATCCCGTCACTGGTAGATCACGTGACTTTTCGTATCACGTGATGTACCAGTGAGGCGTTTGGTATAAAAACAAAACGTAGTTAGTGAGCGTAATTCATCTTGGCTAGGGCACCTGTTGTCGCATTGTCAACGTTTTTATTAAAGCTCTTATTTCCTCCACAATAATGGCGGCAGAGTTAAAAACAATACAATATAACACGTCAAAGACGCTATGGTTCATACCGCCTTTCTAGGGTTTCGGTTAGAGGCTCTCTAACCGAAACCCAACATTCTGCCCCAACATTAACTCCTGTCACAACTCTTCAACGCATAGGTACATATTTGTTAACACAATTATTTTTCAAGCACCTAACCTAATCCGACTGTAGACTTTCTGTTATCATCATGCAGATTGGCTTATGTACGATATTCGCCCGCATGATCAAAAAATCATAAACGCACTAAGTAGGTTACCTAAAGGGTTAATCCAGGGGTCCCCAATTATACTTATTCTGCGAGTCCCTTTAAATTATGTGTTTTTTGCGGCTGATCCTTGTAAAAGAAGCTATACTCGCGTGTACTCATTTCTTCCCCTACTGGTGTGGGTGACGTGTGCGCACCGGTTCGCGACGCCCCTAGGACAGCGCCACAGTATTATGACAGCGCCCTGACGCCCCGGGGCATCGCGACGCACAGTTAGGGAACTCCTGGCTTAGCCCTATAATGTAAAAGGTGTAGGTAATACCTACCTATTTCGGGAGCCAGTCACGATAGGGCAAAGGCCCTGAAACTAACTAACTAGCTATATCTAGCCGTTAGGTACATTTAATATAATTTCGGTATTTCATTTACGGCGGAGTCTTTTAATTGCAACTATCTAAGTTGCATAACAACTTGCTTAAAAATAACTCCCTCTAGGATAACTGTTTGGAACAACGGATATTGTTCTTCTCTACTAAGAAATACAATAGCACGCATAAACTAAACGTACGGTCGACCTTATTAATAGCTGCACTATGTAGTGCTTTGTCACTTTAACGTCATGATTCAACTGGTGCACTAATCTGTTAAAGTCAAAAGTGTTCAGTTAACGCGACAAGCGACAAGGTACGAATACGTACTATAAGTAGGTGAAAAACTTAAGTACTTAAATGACATCATGCATGTAGTTGTGTACAAAACGAATATGGAATTTATTTCAAATTTCAAATTATAAAATGTCGAACGGTCTGTACAGATGTGTTATAACTGTGGATGTTGAATCCCGTCTCAGGGCGTCGATCGGGGTAATGGGCCTCAGCGCGAAGCCGGCTCGTCGACGATGGGAAGTCGCCGGAATAAAACACCACCGTTCTTGAAAATATCTACTTCGATACAACACAATGATATTAACAATAAAGATATTTGAGCACTTCGAGAGGACCTTGTTTATAATAATCACAATCGGTTATTCTAATATTAAAGTTATTTGCAAGCACAGGGCAGGAGTCGTGTTGCTCTGTCTGAGTGGCAAGAAAAAGTGTTGCTAACCTTCGGGGCGATTTAAGTCGCCACATAACTTACAACTACATGTAAGAGGTCGTTTACTTAAGTTTTTCACCTATACCTATCTAAAGTGTGCAGCTGGCGAAAGCCTTATGAGTTATGAGGCCGACTGTACCTAAGCAGGTAGGTATGATGCATGAGCACTGACCGCGTGTCGACCTCGCGTGATCTACCTGCTTAGACAGGTAGAGATACCTACTTAACGTTAAATTAGGCGAATAATTGTTGCTGTAATTACTAATTAAGCTGCTAGCTGGAATTTCCGTTAGCATTAGACCTACCTACATATATCACAATTCACAATACCAATTTATCTAGTACGAGTAATAACCGTTATTAACAGTTTTTCCAACGATGTCAGTAGAAAAATCGAAGTAAGTACCTATTAGATAATTAAGCATAAACAATTTATCGTATAGGTAGGCTAATTTTATTTGTAATTGCAATTTTATTACCATAAATAAACTTATTTAAACTAATAATTATGAAAATAATTATGAAAATAAATATTTTAAAAAACAAAAAACCGCCTTCAAAAACGCGAAAAATAACTTCTTTAAAATTGTAGGCACCTAATAGGTTAGTCCAACTGATGTCGGCTTTTTGTTGAAAATGTTGTGGTCGCCGACTTCAGTTGGACTAACCTATTAGGTGCCTACAATTTTAAAGAAGTTATTTTTCGCGTTTTTGAAGGCGGTTTTTTGTTTTTTAAAACATTTATTTTATTTAATACTTTTTAGTGATCATAATACGCTGTTACGTAGTCCCACTTCTTAGTTGAAATGAAACTTTAACTTATATCAAGCGCGCCGCAAGCAACGCCGCGGGAAAGTCATAGTCATATTTGAACAAGTAAATATTATTCGTTGTAGGTAGTCGCTCAACTATCTTAATCGAGATATCTTATCGCCACCCTTGAAATCGGTACCGTTAAGGAGTTCCGGTGGCCATCTGTGGTCTTCATCATCAGTTCCACTTCACCAAACGATACTTTCTGAATGCTGGACTTGTTACTAAAAATACTAAAATCGCTATATGTTTGCCTACAATATTTGAGGAGTTCCCTCAATTCCTCACGGATCCTCTCATCAGATTCAGATTTGGTGACAATGGGACCACCTCGAAAGAATATTCTATCAAACCAAAAAAAAATTTTTAAAGGCGGTCGACAATTGACGGAGTAATCGGTGAACATACATTTAAAAAAAAAAACACAGTGGAACGTATAACCTCCTTTTTTGAAGTCGGTTAAAAACTAAGGGCGGGTGTAACACGGTGCCTGCCTAGCTAATTTAAATCGGTTTCCCTTGACTATCTCTCACTAGGTCCAGTCAACAGCAAAAGAAACTCATGAAATAGGGTCTCAAAATAGTATACATATAGGCAAGTACAATAAATTGAGTCAGATGTCACTTACTAGTGACTATAGTAGTTTAGCATAAGCAAATGAACTCCTAATCAAAAAATCTGATAAAATCCTGACGTATGTATATAGATACCTAATTATTTATATTTTATGAGAAAAAGAAAATAAAGTGTGAATTACTTACAGTTTTTGAGATATAACAAAAAAACTTTGAAAATCTGTTTTAAAATTAAGGCTAGTCATAATAGACCTTATTGCATAGAAGTAAAGTTCATTACAAAATGATTATTTTCTTTTGCGTAATTGCGTAATTGCGTAAGCATATTATCTTAAATACGGAACCGTCGGTGCGCGAGTCCGACTCGCACTTGACCGGGTTTTTATAGAAGTTTACAGTTAAGAGATAGTTATGACATTGTGCATTATTATTTCTCCGTGACATATTGAACTGTCATTTTGCTTCTTCGTCCCTGTGTGTTCTAGCATGACGCCCCAGATATAACAGATTATACCAAAGTGTCATTTTAAACTGAACATTAAGTCAAACAAAAGATCATAATTGATTAATTATGATCTTTTGTTTGACTTAATGTTCAGTTTAAAATGACACTTTGGTATAATCTGTTATATCTGGGGCGTCATGCTAGAACATGTTTTGAAAAGTTTATTTTGATCCCTTACCTTTGTCGTCGACTGTACTACGCGTATGCATGAGATACCGTACCGCAACGAAAATGTCAAGCACTTTAGTGCATTTTCGTAATAATCCTCAAGCCGAACATCAAACGACAAGAATGACAATGGCAATGACACTGACAATGTCAAAACTTGACATACCTACTTATGCCCGGTTTCAATATTCAAGAAACGAATCGGGATTCTGGCGGGAAACTTTGAAGAGGGCGGCCGTGATTTTTTCTCGTGAAAATTGGAAAAACATTTTCCTATCAAAATATTGATAAACACCGACATGTTTATTGAATCATCTCGTGGGGACGTTAAGTAAACAAGCAAGAAGAGTCTAACTATTGAAAGAAGAGTGCATTTTGAAGAATTGTGAAAAAGAGAATTTGCGGAACTTCGACATTGTTTACCGACTGTAGACCGATTGATTGACTGACATTGACTTGACTAGGATTCTGCTGTCATCGTTTCTGCTAATAGCAAGTGTAAATAAGTGTTTATTGTCGTAAACCGGCGAAATGGAGCTGGATACCCCGGATCCCGGGGGAGGTTATGGCGAGCATCAGAATGAGTCTTCGGTATTAAATACAGAGATGAGAACCGATAAAAGTGCTTCGCGAAAAAGACCACAGTCTGAAGCTCAAAATAACTCTATTCCACCACCCAAAATAACAAATATGCCCCTAGCATCCGCGTCTATCCAGACCACATTTACACACCCCGCCTTACAAGGAATAAAAAGTAAGTACGACGAAAGTGATGATGCACCTTTTCTTGTGAATATCCAAAAGAACGAAAATGACCCGGCCTCGGGCGTCTCTTTGCGTACGATTTCTTTCGGCCACTTTCTTTTCAAGAACAATATTTCTGGCGTCGTCAGAGACGGTGTAAAACGTATCGGCCGTAATCGTTACTCGGTGGAATTTTATTCGGCTGCTGACGCTAATAAGTGTATAGATAACCCTGCACTAGAAAAAGGTAACTTTTCAGCTATAATCCCATCATATCATGTTAGTAGAATGGGTATGGTACGTGGCATCTCTGTGGACTGGTCCATGGAGGAACTAGTTACTAATATATCTGTTCCCCTTGGTTTTGGCAAAGTCATTAAAGCTCGTCGATTGAGCAGGAAATCAATGAGTGAGAACAATACTCCTCAATGGATTCCTACTCAATCTGTAGTTGTTACCTTTGCAGGTCGATCTTTACCTCCCCATGTGCACTGCTTCTATAATAGCCTGCCAGTGGAGTGCTACATACTACCGACTATTCAGTGCAACAAGTGCTGCAGATTCGGACACATTAAAGCCCAATGTAGATCAAATCCTCGTTGCTATAAATGTTCACAAAATCATGAGGGTGAATCCTGTAATGTGGCAATCCCGAGCTGCCTGTTTTGTTCAGGAAATCATTGCGCAAATAACCAAGCCTGCCCAGAACATCAGAGACAACGCAACTTAAAACAGGTAATGTCACAAGAGAATTTGTCATATCTTGAAGCTTCAACTCGATTCCCTCAAGTCAGAAAATCTTTTGCAGAATCAACGATGTCTCAAATCCCGTTTGCACTATCTCAAAGCTCCCAACCTACTATGTCTGCCTCTCAACAATCAACTTATTCATATCGGAAAACTACCACCTCCCCACGCAGGGCAGCTCCTACCCGCAGTCCTGGGTATGACAGACAAGCCCACCAGAGCATTATTGCTGACCCACCTTCCTCCCTACCTAATGGGTCTGCTCTATCCCAAGAACCATCATCCCATAATGACAATTTAATTGAACTTCTCTTGAATACTTTGATAAATATCATCTCCCGATTCTCAGACTCCGGCCTACCGTACAACATGCAACGAAAAATTACTGAACTTTTCTCCCTAGTTTCCACACAAAATGGCCCAAGCAGTTATGCAGTGGAACTGTCGCAGCATTAAAAACCAAAAATCTGATTTAATTTACCTTATTAATAAACACCATCCCTTTCTCCTTCCTGTCCAGGAGACATGGCTAAAGCCAGATTCTATTTTTAGAGTCCCAGGTTTTGCATGTCTCCGTGACGATAGGAGGGATGGGTATGGTGGTGCAGTTATTTTAGTTTCCCGTTCTATTAATTTCTCTCAATTTAGTGTACCCCCTCACAGTGACTTCATTAGTGCTGTTGCTGTTAGAGTAAATAATATTTCCTTTCTCTCCGTCTACATCCCTGATCCGCACCCCTCTACGATCCCAGAGCTTTCTGCCATTATTTCACTTCTGCCTGCCCCTTTAATGATTCTAGGTGATTTTAACGTTCACCACACATCTTGGGGTTCTCACTATTGTGACTCAGTTTCTCCCCTTTTCCTGGACCTTTTTGATTCTTTTGACTTATGCATTCTCAATGATGGCTCCCCTACTAGACATGTATCCCCTTCGCAAAATCCAAAGAGTGCAGTTGATCTTACTTTATCCTCCCCCTCCCTATCTTCTATAATTTTTTGGTGTATCCTACCCTCGTCTATTGGTAGTGACCACTTCCCAATTAAAATTATATTTCCTGATCCCGTCCCATCATTTATTCCCTCTCCTCGCCTTAAATTCCAAATGGCTAAAGCAGACTGGGTTAAATTTAGGTCTACATTAGAAGAGGAAATTTTACAAATCCCTTCCCCCAATAGTGACAATATATCGACTGTATACACAGCTTTAAAAAATGCATTCCTTTCAGCCGCTGATAAATCTATCCCTCTGAAAAAGCCATCCAGAAAAATCCCCCCTCCGCCTTGGTGGGATGCAGAATGCATTAAGGTGGTCCAAAAACGCAAAGATGCTGAGTCCTTGCTTAAATCTAATTTTACAATTGAAAATTATCTTAATTATCAAAAGGTAGCCAATGAAGCGTCGAAATTCGTATTAACTAAAAAGAGACTTGGATGGCAAAAATTCTGTGAGAGTCTGCCCCCCCCCTCACTTGTTTGGAAGGGTGTTAAACGTTTTCGAGGTGCCTTTGCATCAGATGCAAAGTTGTTGTCAAACGATCCCTCAGAATGGATAGATAATTTTTCTCTTAGATTAGCCCCTCCATCAGTGCCTTCCCTTGATGAAATCTCCCCAGTTTGTGATATTCCCCCTTAATACGCAGAAAGCTCATTTGACTCCTCCTTCTCAATGGAGGAATTCTTAATGGCCGTTAGTCATCTGAAAGACTCATCTCCTGGTGTGGATGGAATACCCTACTCATTTATTTTAAACGCGAGTTCAGATTCAAAGTCTTTTTTTCTTACCACTCTTAATTATATTTTTCACTCCGGCGTGCCACCGAAAGATTGGAAGACCCAAATAATTGTTCCCATTTTAAAACCCGGTAAACTAAGTAATGACCCATCAGGTTACCGGCCCATCGCATTGTCGTCATGTCTTGGGAAAATTCTTGAGCATCTTATAAAAAATAGATTGGAGTTATTAGCTAAAAGCCAATATGGATTCAGGAAAGGCTTCCGTACGATGGATAGCCTAGCTATTTTTACGACGGACATACGCATTGCATATTCCCAAGGTGAATCAGTGGTTGGAGTCTTTTTAGACATCTCGTCAGCGTACGATAATGTACTACTTCCTCAGCTCAGGCAAAAGCTGCATAATCTGAGCATCCCTGTGAAGCTAGTAAATTTTACAATTAATTTTCTTCTTTCTAGATCTATTCTTATCAGTGTTAATAATGATCTCCTTCCGGCTAGACTAGTATGGAAAGGCCTACCACAGGGCTCAGTACTAAGTCCACTTCTTTATAGCCTTTAAGTTTATACATACGACATGGAGCTCTCAGTAAATTCCTTTTGTAAGGTGCTCCAGTACGCTGATGATTTGTGCTTGTATGCCACAGTAGCCAACATCCCTGATGCTGAGTCCCCTCTATCAGCTGCGCTCCACTATTTAAACATCTGGCTTTCCGGTCATGGGCTATCTCTTTCCATTCCTAAGAGCACAGTCGTTACGTTTACCCGAAAAAGATGTATTCCAGATATTTGTGTAAGTTGTGATGGAGTCCCTATCCCGTCTCTTGATAAGGTCAAGTTCCTGGGGGTTACTCTCGACACCAAATTATCGGGCGTTTATCATATTAACCGTGCGACACAGAAATGCGAGAGAAACATAAACATTATTCGTTCGCTTTCCGATGTTTGGTGGGGATCACATCCCTACTCACAAAAACTAATTTATAACGCTCTGATCCGTAGTCACCTTGATAACGGGTCTTTTCTCTTGGAGCCCTGTAACAAAACAGCTTTAAACTCTTTCGACAAAATTCAGTACAAGAGTCTTCGCATCATTATAGGGGCTATGAGGTCTTTCCCCACCAACGGTTTACAAATTGAATGTGTGGATCCCCCCCATCAAATTAGGAGACAATATTTGTCTTATTTAAAATAATGCAATCATCATCTCATCCCCTTATACCAAAACTTCAGTCTCTGTCAGAGTTAATTCCTGTTAGTAATTATTGGACCCACAAGAACAGTCCCTGTTTAGTTAAGAGCTATCTAAAAGCTACTCGTCTCCCATGTCCCATTTACCAGTGCCGCTTGAACCCGGTATTTGAAACTCCTTACGAAGCAATCGTATATCGTCCGAGTATAATTCTTGACCTGGGCATTGATAAGGACTCTGTTTCAGGGAACTCCCAATTATATCACACTATTGATAAACATTGGCCTAACTGGACCACTCTCTATACCGATGCTTCTCAGTTATCGAACCAAGGTTGTGTGGGGTCCGCAGTGTGGATCCCAAAATATAATGTTATCCTCAGCTATAAGTTGCCGTGCTATTCCTCTGTCTTCACAGAGGAGTCCTCAGCAATCTATGAAGCATTAAACTTCATAGATTCTCACAACCTCGATAACTGTTTGATTTTAACTGATTCGAAAAGCAGTCTCCAGGCCATTTTGTCTAACCAACTACGTGCAAAAATAAAATTTCCTTTTATCTTAAAAATTAAAGTTCTGTTACACCGCCTGTCTGTGAAAAATACTAAGGTCTCACTTGCCTGGATACCTAGTCACACCGGTATTCGAGGAAATGAAGTAGCCAACCAGCATGCTAAGGATGCCACCCTCAATGGCTGTCTCTCCCTATACAGGTGTCATGATTTACTTACATTGGCTAAGGTCCGTTTAGACGAAGATTGGTACATTCACTGGATCAAGTCGAGTCAAGTTAAGGGTATGCACTACTATGATGTTCAGGATAGAATTCCGATAAGACCTTGGTTTTTTAGATACCGAGATGCAAATAAAAAGGTAACATCTACGATCTGCCGATTAAGATTGGGCCATTCGTGCACCCCTGTCTTTTTAAGTAAAATTCACGTTAGGGATTCCTCGATCTGTGAATGTGGTCTGGACGAAGGTAATTTGGATCATATCTTTTTTGAATGCTCCAAGAGGTCGTGTTCCCTGTACGACCTGCTTCCCGATTTTATTCCACGTCCCATTAACTTTAAAACCTTACTCCGTTTTACCTTTACCCCTTTTATTAATATTCTGTGTGATTTTATAAATAACAATAGTATTCGTTTGTAAGTAGTTGACTTTTCATTCACTGGTGGTCTTTAGCAGCAGTTCAGTTCCCCCCCTACCGCCCCCTTTTTTTTACCATTTCCTCCCCCTTTTTTCCGAAGGTTTTTTCTTTGTATCTTTTTCTACCTTGCTATTTTCATTTGACTGTTGACTCTAAGCAGAATCTTTGACATTGACAACCGACCATCACTGACGCAACTGACTGACATTGGCACAAGCCCTGTGGTGTGTGGCTCCCACTTAAAGAGAAGAAGAAGAAGAAGAAACGAATCGTTTTCCTTACGTCTCGTTAAAATTTGACACATTTTGTACGTAGCAAATGTCAAATTTTAACGAGACGTAAGGAAAACGATTCGTTTCTTGAATATTGAAACCGGGCATTAGTATGATTAACATTTTTATTGGGTGACTATATCTATTTATGGGATTTTATATAGCTTGGTGATCGGGCTTCAATTGAACTCAATTTAGTTGCACTTATCGGTCGGGTGATTTGGCCGACAGGCAAGTCTTTCTGGTCTTTCATGAACAACGTTCGTGGACGATTATTTATTGCAGTTTGGACGAACTGCCGATCGCTTGAATGGGGGTGCTTGTGTTATAAACGTTTATCATGCTATTAGTTAGGGATTTTGATATGAAATATTTGTTGTAAGTAGTTAATTGATAACATTTGTGAAAGGACCAATTCATTGATGTAAGAGTATCCATGCCGTTAACAATGTCTCATTTTAGTGCTGTTACTTAATAAAATAAAAAATGGGATCAATTAGATACAATGTCTACCTATAAAAATGAACTTTTAGATCCCATAATAGGTAATAAGTATTCCATTCAGGATGTAATAGTAAACTCTCCAAGACATTTACTTAACAATGGATAACGAAAACACCGGTAGTAGATCAATTTAGATACTGATCATCATCTCTCATGTGATCTCTCTCGTTTCGTATGCATCTAAATGGATGCAATACATAAATAAAAAATAAACCGTACATAAACCTTCCGTGAAAAAATCTGATAGTGAAAACCGCATTAAATTTAAATCCGATGCGCACGTAGTTTGAAAGATCTAAACGTACGTACAGAAGGACGCAGACCTAGACGGCGGGAAGCGACTTTGTTTTATACAATGTAGAGATGTAGAGAAGGAACTACACAAAAAACAGCACGGTATGTGGTTCTGCGGGTGGTGTGGTTATGCGCACGTTTCGGATCGCTACCACTAGGTATCTAAACCATATTATTCGCTAAACGGCGTCTCCGCACTGGTACTGTTGTGTTCCACTGTCGGGGTAACACAGCCAGTAAATTTACTAGCATAAAAATATCCCTATACCACCTTCGTTGTTCTTCATTGTAGAGTTGCCAAGGCATTGCATAAGTTTCAGTCCCAGATCTCGAAGCCCTTTACGATAAGGCGTGTTTGTTGTGTTCGTTTGCCTACTCCGTGCCATAATAAACAAAAACATTTAGCGTTCTCCCGAGGCAGTAACTAATTCGCTGTCTCGCTCGTTTATATGTACTCGTGCGGGACAGCATCATCTGTCTACTACATAGTGTGTCATAGTATGAAGCAGGCCTAACTTTACGGCGGTAGCGCAGACGCAGTGCCTCGGGCAAAGCCTGCGCACCCGCTCGGTCGGAGTCTCGGACCATAACACCCATTGTAATTGTATTAACATTACCTAAATGTTGATTTTCCTGTACCTCGGTAACCTCGGTCAAAGTAACTTCCCTGCATTAATCATTCGTGTGTTGAATTTCTCGCGATGAGTAACGGGTAAGTCCATTTTATAAAGAAAATTTCAATTATTTTAGTTACCGGGCCTGCTCAAAGCGATGTTTCGTTTTAATCTAAGTTAAGACTACAGAAAAGTTTATAGGTGTACCGGGAATATAAAGCCTCGCAATATTGCTGAAAAGGAATAAACTATTTTTTACAACTTTTATTTTTTAACTTAAGTAAAACAGATTTTTAACCGACTTCATAAAAAGGACGAGGTTCTCAGTTTGATAGGGTCTCGGGATACTCCCCTGGTTAACCCATTGTCACCAAGTCAGTAGTAGGTATCTGATGAGGGGACGTATGGGGAATTGAGGGGACTCAGGAACAAATCCTCGCGCTCATCACAGAAATATTTGCCAATACTGGAAATAGTGTTGCCGTTAACGAAAAATATTTGCAGTATTCAAAATATTTATACTTTCCACATTTAAAAGAAATCTACTTTCTATTAAAAAAACTATATATTGTAATCAATATTGAAGAATTTAATTTGTTGGTGGGAAACTTCATTTTGATATAAAGTCTTTGTTGTATTAATTTAAAACGAGAAAACTGTTTTTGTATGCATAATTTATTTATTGCACTGGTATCATTGGCTCGATACACCTGTGTCAACAAGTTGAGGGCTGCTCGATTGATGTGAGACGTCACTTCACTCGCTTTGCTTTACAATTCGTGTTCCCTTCGTAATCGCTTTCCAGTGACTCATTTGTGCGATTTTAATTTCAATTATTTCTTGAATTCTTTTTATATCACGTTTCGAGCGAAAGGATAACTTAATATTATATTTCTTTCTGGCCCAAACTTTGAGATCCCTGAAATGTCACTTTGACAGTGACGTACCTTTGTTTACATTTTTTCTGTGGGAATAAAAATCCGACCTTACTTATCAATAGAGTAGAGTCTGTGGTAGAGTTCTGATATTTTTTGAGCCCCTTTTTTAGAGTTCCGTACCAAAATGGTAAAAAGGAACCCTTATGGCGAGACTTCGTTGTCTGTCTGTATGTCACAGCAGGTTTTCTCAGAAACTACAAATGCTATCAACTTTGAATTTGGCATAGCTGTACAACTTGCTTGCCATAGTTGGCATAGGGTATTTGGCTGATATTAAATTTCATATATTAATTTGGATAATATATCAATATACGTAGTATGATAAAATAATTTAAAATCAAATTTTAAATTGGTAATAAAATAAAACAGTTATAGCCTTTTAAAGTACTGTTAGGCGATGGACTTGCAACCTGTCTCTAATACACTGATAAACATCTTAGCCTGATTATGCAAAATGTGGTTACAGAATTATCAACAAGCTTTTAGAGTTGTTGGCAATTCTGTAGCTCTGCCTACCCCAAACTGGGAATAAAGGCGTAAGTTTATGTATGTATGTATGTATGTAAAGTTTTTTGTCTATCTCTTTCTCACGAAACGATGTTTTGCGTGTAATTCATATGGCGGTTGAGTAATTTGACGTCATATTACTGTATTTTCCTCTCTGTCTAAAAGCAAGTTTTAAACACTATATATATGAGTATCCAACAATGGATTTTATTAATACGCTTTTAATACGCTTGGATCCATCAATTGATGGATATTCGTGGACATTGTAGTATACTGTAATCCATTGATTGATCCCGCGATATAAAAAATTCCATAGAATCCATTCATGGATCTTTGTATACTTCATAGTATATTCAGATCCATTGATGGATCTCAGCGTATTATAAAGTGTAAACGACTACAGATGGATTGAAGTGTACATTAATGGATTTGAATGTACAAAAAGTCTACTTGACCCCTTAACCTTTTGAACGCCATACGTCGAATACAAAATGTGCCACCCACAACAATTTTCAGCAATTTTTGTGATGTACTTTTTGATTTATAGCCAAAAATCTACAAAAAAGCATGTTCCCCCCCCCCCCCCCCCTGATCTCCGAAGTTTATGAATCAAAAAATCTGAAAAAAAGCTGACGTATAGATAATTACTTATATTTTATGTGAAAAATAAAATAAAGTGCTCATTGTTTACACGTCGGATATAAATACACGTCGGGATTTTGGTCGGAATTCGGATACGCGAAGTACTTACTGAGGATGTAAATACCAATGCGACAGGAGTTTTCAATCGTATTTATATTATTTATTAATATTAACATATTTATTATTATATCTTCAGTGAACTTTTTATACATGTTTCAACTAATTGTGATTTTATCACATTTTGTAATATTAAAAAATAATAAAATATACTAAATGTAAATATTTTCAACATTGCTTTCTTGAGGTTGGATTACATAATTATCATTTTAGGTATATTTTACAAATAATGATTCAACCGTATCATATCTGGAGGAACCCAACACACACTTGCGGTATGTTTTGAAAATGATATCTTATTTTAATTTAAAACAAGTGACTGAAATATAATGATGAGAAATATTTTTAGAATCGGCTTAATAACCCCTTTCATTAGATACCACACACGATAGGTTTCAGAACTTAAGTTTTTTTTCCCATACAAAAAAAAGATGACGTCATAACTCCTCTCCTTCTTTGTTTTTTTTTTCGTGCTGCGGGTCGAATTGATTCTTATGGCCTAAAGATCAATCGTTCCGATTTTCATGCTTTTAACACCATTTGCAGCTTTTTACTGAATTTCGGGGTGTACCGCTAGCACTATTATTAATGTATAGATAGACATTAATTAAAGTCAGAAATAGATAGTTAATTAGTCAAAATACCATAAATTGGAAATACTTACATTTAAACATTAGTTTATTAGTTAACGATAAATGTAACTAAGTATTAACATGGTTAACAACTTTTTGATCGGTGGTGGTCAAAATTGAAAACTCATATTTGAAATTTTGAAGGCAAATTGTATGGGAAAAACGCAAGCGTCCCTAATTATGTGGCCACCACTTTATATTTTTATATATACTATTTATTTATATTTGTAAAAAATCTTTTAGTGTTGTATCTACTTATTGGGCTATTCGTTGTCAATTATAATTATTTCAATCGCTCAAAAGTCAAAGGTTAACAGATGGAAGAGTTCCCTTAAAGGGATAAGTTCGCCTTTGTACATCCCTGTTATATTTTTGTCTATTTTATAATTGATATCTCTTGTTTGTACAATAAAGTGTTTTCATACATACATTTTTTTCTGCTGACTGCGCGCTGTTGAGTGCTAAGTAGAATACTTATCTACAGGACTTTGGTAACTTTGGTAAGAGTTCTTAGACGAACTAAGCAGACTAATACACAACACAATTTTTTTACATCCTAAATGTTCTAATTGAAATATAAGTTAATTCAATTTATTAGTAAATATAAAAAAAGTGCAAGCCTTGTTTCATTTTGTACTGCTTTCATTTTAGGTTACATTCAAATATAATACAGGATTTTTTAATTTTATTGTTTGAACGATATTGATATACGACAATTTAGTAAGCGTCAGTTGTCTATTTGTGGATAATTAATTAATTGACCGGTAGTTGACTTAACTCGTATTAAATTTGTTTGTAATGCGGCTATTAAAACAACGTTAGGGTGAACCATTAAGTAGTATAATTCATTGATTATTTGTAGATTATTTCGAAATGCAAAGTAAACTTAATTATAGAGGTAGCATTTGTATAGCGTCTTCAAATAGGAGCAATTCAATGAACATGCATTAATCACTTTTATCAACGTCATCGGGAGTTTGGAACACAACACCTCTACGCTAAATAATTTTGTGCTCGGAACACAAAGCGCGACGAGGACAGTTTTTTATGCTTTCTATTTATAGGTTAACGAACTATAGCATAGCTGCATCGACGCGAGCGCAAGGCGACTCAGTGTGATTGACACTTTTGTGTACGTTTAGTTACAATCGTAACGCCACTTGACATTAGTGATATCTGCACTACACCACGACATTTTAGTAACACTTGTATATGAACCGGTGCCAATATATGAACTGTCTTATCACCTGAGACGGTGACGGTGAGATATATACTTAGACTTAGGTAGACGCGGGGCACACTTACGCACACGCCTTACTATAAAACAATTAGAATTATCGTGATAATTTCCCATTGCGTCGGCGCAGCTGTGATCGATCACTTCGTTTAAAATGCTGACCTGCTTTAAAACGTACTAACATTAGCACTTGGTCCGCAGGTTAAGCGAAGATAAGGAGAGTGCTCCGTGCTTGGGGATTGTGGAAATAAAACGCGACACCATGTGGGGCGCGCAGCGGCGCGTCGCGCTGGACGTGCTTATGGCGTGCTGGGGCCTGGGCACGTGGCTCGGCGTCAACGGGCTGTACGTACAGCTCCCGCTGCTAGTGGATCGCCTGCCCGAGGGCTGGGCGCTACCGTCGTCCATGGTGCTGGCCATCCAGCTCGCCAACGTGGGATTGCTCCTGTACGCCGTGCTCCGCCGCCTGCGGCCCACCGCTTCTGACTCGCCCTACATCTACACTCTTCTCGCAGTGGGTACGCTCGCGCTGGCCCTCAACGCCTTTCTCTACGAGCGGACGGCGCTTATAGGAGGCACGGAGCGCTCCGTCGCTTTCCTGACGCTCACATTTTTCGCGGCGCTCGTGGGCTGCACGAGCTCGGTGCTGTTCTACCCGTACCTGCGGCACTTCCGTGACGTCTACCTTGTTACGTATCTGGTGGGAGAGGGGCTGAGCGGTTTCCTGCCCGGCATCCTTGCACTTATCCAAGGTGTCGGTGGACAGCCAGAATGCGTATTGGGCGAGGATGGCACGTTACAGCCGGTGCTCCCACTGGCGAGGTTCGGATCGACCGCGTTCCTGTTGATACTGGCAGGGCTGTCGGCACTCAGCCTGGTCAGCTTTATGGTCGTGGACCGGTACGGCGGGTTTCAATCCGAGCGCGTAGAGCCAGCGGTTGCTGCCAAGGATGACGAAGCGACATCGGAGCCGGTGGCGTTGCTAAGCAGCCGCTGGGTTACGGTGCTGGTGCTGATGGCTGTGCTCAACGCGCTTAGTAACGGCGTGCTGCCGTCGATCCAGTCCTACTCGTGTCTACCATACGGGAACCTGGCGTACCACTTGGCGGTGTCGTTCGGCGCGATGGCCAACCCGGCGGCGTGCCTGGCGGGCGTATGGTTGAAGCCGATGCCGGCGCGCGCGCTCGCCGGCATGCTGGCCGCTGCGGTGCTGCCGCTCGCCTACATCCTGACCACGGCTCTGCTCAGCCCCTCGCCGCCTCTCGTCAACCACGCTGGTGGAGCTACTTTAGTGGTGAGCTACTTTATTTACATTTTGACAAAAATTTTCGTATCTAAATCTTCTCCGCGACTGCCTCATAATGAAGATAAATTGAATAACTACCATATTGATTAACGTCATCATCATCATGTCAGCCGAAAGACGTCCACTGCTGGACATAGGCCTCCCCCAAGGCTCTCCACTCAGACCGGTCTTGTGCTTTTCGCATCCACCGCGTTCCCGCGATCTTTACAAGGTCGTCACTCCATCTTGTTGTTGAAAGTGACATACTTACTTATTAATATGGTAAATTTGCCTCATTCACTTAACAAGCTACTAAGCGAACATTAAATAAATCACACAAAGCCAGCTTTAAAAAACCCGACTGTTGCTAACCAACTATAAATCGTTATAAATCCTTAATTATCATTCAAAATGATAACAGAAATCTAAAGATGGTTTTTAAATACCTATTCAATGATACCCTACTTGTCATAGTCAACTTGTCGAGTCGACATTTATTGACACTCACAAGATTAAGACTAATCGATTGAAATTAGAATAAGAATCATTGAAATCGGTCCACGAGTTTAGTTTCTAGAGCGCCACAAAGGAACAAACATATGTACATACATACAGATATAGGCTGATAAACACATTACCCTTCTCCTTCGGCAGTCGGTTAAATTAATTCAAAATGTGACAAATATCGATATTTATTGCCGTAGACTTCTTGGTCGCGCAGAACCTTGTTCCTCTAACTAGTCTACAACAAAAGAGACGTGTGCTAGCTGTACGTACGGTTGACATATGTGTGTGTGTGATCCGCAGATAGTGTCATGGACGCTGGTGTCTGGCGGGGTGTCGTACGCGCGCATGTGGGTGTACGGCTGGGCGCGGCGCGGCGGTGCGCGCGGCATGCGCGCCTGCGGTGCGAGCACGCAGGCCGGCTCGGCGCTCGGCTCGGCGCTGCTGTTCCTACTCGTCAACTACACCAGTATCTTCACGCAGCCGGCTACCTGCCTTCATAGCAGCTAGCCAGGCTACTAAACCAAAATGCCTGAGCTGGTAGGCCGGTGGGTGACCGCAGTCGCTCTCCATATAGTCAACTACACCAGCTAGCTATTGTCAAGCTAAACTGAGGCAAGGGTGCTGATTCTGACAGGCTCAGAACTAGAGGCCTGAAATTGGCGGAAATGCCCGCCGCTTTAAAAAGCGTTAAAAACGCAGACAATAATTACACATCATGAGCATAAGCCCGAATCGGCCTTAGTTTTTAGAACTTAGTCAAATTCGGCATTTGATGTTACTTAAACAGTTTTGCGTAGTTGTTAACTTGTGGGCGCGAAATTCATTATCGCGCCAGAAGAGAAGAGGTATCGAAAGATGAATCTGCTTCTGTTGGTTAACGCATTCACTGCCACCCTCTTTTCCTGGACATTCGCCAGATGCCGCACTTTGCTGCGTGCTTCAAACGCACATGTGAGTTCAACCGACTATTACCCAGTGCCTCCAATGCACATAATTATGAGTTCATACTAATTTGACATTGGTTTGTTCGCATTGCAACTAGATAATTATTCAGACAAGGGGAACACCTTGTTTTGAAAAAATATGTTTATTATATTTGATAAGTGTTTGTGATGTTTACGGTTTGACATTGCGGGTTTACTTAGAGGCTGAGATAAGGTGATAACTAGGGATCGGAAATTCGGATGCTTTTATACTTACAATTAGGATTAGCAAATTCCCGGAAAAAGCTCGGCAAGTATGGAGTCGGCTTCTTAAAAAAATATACGTTAATTATTTAAGTTCCGGGGTTCCGGGATTGTATAAAACATCAGGAAATAGTAATAGCCGTCAAAATATTTAGGTTATGACTATTTTCAGCAATTTTCTTAACATACCTACACGTTGGTAAACAGTTCAATTTTGTATGACTATGTATATTTGTTTTAATTTGGTGATTTAACAAAAATACTAACGTTAGTACCATTAGTTTTCTTCATAATAATATGTAACTTAACAAATTTAATTCAGTTAACGAATAGTGTAGGTACCTACTGTTAGTTAAACAAACCACATATTTTGTAAAAAGAAACAAGTAAAATATGTTATTTAAATACTTTAATACGTATGTGTATATGTATCCTAATTTCCGGTATTCCGGGAAATTTATTAGCAAAATTAAATTGAGTCCGCCTCCGTACTGCTTAACATCAACGCGGTGTAGGCACTGAGGCCGAAGTTTAGGTATAAAAGCATCCGAATTTCCTATCCCTGGTGATAACGCTCCTTTCAAATATTTTAAATAAGCTCTGTCAATTAAATTAAAACCACTGAAGTATGGTTTATTGTATTTACAACTCAACGAGGCCTTTTGCCACCATGTCCTCTGGAATGTACTTACCGATAACGTAAGATACTTAGACAAATGAACTGTATTCACAAGTTCGATCAGATCATCTAGTATTTATATTAATAACTTAATTAAGAATAAATGATTATAAATTATAATGATGTTGACTTACGTTTGTAGTTTGATTTGGGTTGTTTTTTGACCTTTTCGTGTTCCTCGCATAAGTTTTCAGATCGTGCCTTAGTAGGTAAAAAGTGTACCCAATTAAGGAACTTTAACTTGGTCAGTTTTGTGACGAAAATTTGCCATACATTGCGGCCGTCAATGTACAGCTAATTTTCGTCACAAAACTGACAAAGATAAAATTCCTTAATTTCAGTCCTTATTTGGGTACACTTTTTGTGAAAACGAACATATAATACTTGTTTATCAATTTCAAGTAGGTACCTACCTATCGAAAAAACCAAGAAAACTGCTATTTTAGAAATTGATCTGAGGTTTCTTATTTTTCGCGAACGATAAATAACACAAACGGCAATCATAACTTTAGCCGTGCGCCCGTCAGCATTACGCGTTTGTAGGTGTCCACAACCCCATTAATACATTAGGCCAGGCTAGCGATTTGTTCCTTCGTCATATTCCTAATTGGTCATATTCTAAATTGGACACTTTCCTAACTGGTCATATTCCTAACACGTCATATTCCTGATTCCTCATTATGAAGTTAATATCATTGTTACTTTATTATTTAATAGCTTCTGCCCGGGACTTCGTCCGCGTAGATTTCAATTAAAGTTATTCCCTCTGGAACTTTTCCGGGATGAAAAGTACCTAGCCTATGTGTTAATCTAGGGTATAAGCTATCTGCATTTTAAATTTCATCCAAATCAGTCAACCCGTTGCAGCGTGAAGGAGTAACAAACTAAGACACACAAAAGGATATCGTGTCATACCTACACTACTTAGTACCATCTGTCCTAATACTTATTTATCCTGTAAGCACGTGTTCGCGATTTGACTGACTGTACAATGACCACTTAGGAATATGACGAATCAGGAATATATCGAGTTAGGAATATGACCAGTTAGGAAATTGTCGAATTATGAATATGACCAATTAGGAATAATTATGTCGAATCAGGAACAAATCAGGCTAGCATCAAGGTATTAATTAAATCGGTGAATATGTGTATGCACAAAAAAATACATATAGTCCATTCGCTTAGATAGTGTCGCTACACTCGCACGTACTTGTGGTTATTGTAATAAAATACGAATATAATTCGAAGTAAACTGCCATATTCACTTACGGCGTAACACCTGCAAGTGAATTTGGCAGTTTACATCGAAATATATTTTTATTTTATAACAATAACCACAAGTACGTGTGAGCGTAGCGACACTATCTAAGCGAATGGACTATACAGAGGAACGTATAACCTCCTCCTTTTTTGAAGTCGGTTAAAAATAGTCCTAACCACGTATATACGAGGGTGAATTGAAAAGTTTTGAGCGTAACCTTTAAAATAAAGACTTAAATTTTTATAACTATTTTATTTCTCTACATAGAGTCTAAAACGATCTTTACACTTTTGCCACCTTGCATTACCAACTTCATTATTTCTTGTAAAAAAAATCAATCTTCAAGGTGATCCAAATATTCAATTAGCTTCTATATCCGTCGAAAATTTCCGTCGTGCCAAGTTTTTTTTAGGTTCGGGAAAAGATGATAATCAGAGGGGGCAAGTCCGGCGACTAGGGTGGATCCGGCAACAATTCAAACCCAGTTATGTACCTACCTCTTTGTGCGATAGATTTCGCTGCAGTATGGACAGGAGCATTGTCTTCGTGGAACAACACTTTTCTAGTCATCATACCAGGTCTTTTCGTTCTAATTTCTTCACGCAGACGTTGTAAGAGGGTGCAATAGTATCCATTTTTGGTTTTACCCTTTTCGAGATAATCAACTATGATGACCCCTTTACAATCCCAAAAAACTGAAGCCATTACCTTCATCGCTGATAAAATGGCCTTACCTTATTATGGAGATGGAGACCCTGAACTTTTTCATTGTTTGGATTGCACTTTTGACTCCGGTGTATTGTGGTTTGTGGTGGACCCAAGTATCGTCCATAGTTATGAAACGACCAAGAAAATCGTGTGGGTCGCATTGAAACAGATCCAAACAATGCTGTGACACTGTATGGTGAGTGCGCTTATTTTCAGCTGAACGCAGTCTAGGTAGGTACCCACCTTGCAGAGCCTTAGAAAATCCAAGATTCTTGGTGATTATGTTTTGTACTCGCTCATAGGAAATGCCAATTTCCTCTCTCTTTCAACCGCCTGTCATTCATAACCATAGAGTCTGTCTAATGAAAGCTGAACCTGGATTTTTCTTGGCTGACGAGTCTGGCAACACTATTTAATATGTCGTTTGGACTTTGTTGTTGTTAGAAACTTGTCAATTCGAGATCTAAATTGATAAAAATACGGAGTAATCATGCCGTCGACGATAAGAGGCGGTGTCCGGGAGATTCTGTATACTATTATACAGAAGTACAAAGAAAAACAAGAAGAAAGAAAAGCATTATTGATGCAAAAAATTAATTGTTTAGTTACGGTGACCAAATTTATAGGTTAGTACGGCTTTAGTACGGCATGTTCATTTTGATACTTCTTATTTCTCTATGTGCAATCCTAAGTTTAATTTACCTTTTTCTGTCTATTATACGATGAGATTAAGAAATTAAACGAAATTAAATTCGTTTCAGAAAACCTGGACGTGCACGTTGACAAAAGTGTGCTGGAAAACGTAAAGCAGCTGAAAGAGGTTGAGGAAACTGAGTTAGCCTGCCAGACTCAGACGAAATATTTGGAAGAAGTATCTTCAATGACCGGTAATTACTAAAATTATCATTGTCTTTCCCTATATAATAGGTGTAGGTACCTATTGTCTGTCCCTATATCATGTTGAATCTCTTAGCATTCACAATTTTATTAAATTAATTTAATAGACAGATGATTAATGTAACTGACACTCATAGTTTCAATAAAACAATAAGGAGGTGTTTAGTTATAAAATAAATGTTTTAAAAAACAAAAAACCGCCTTCAAAAACGCAAAAAATAACTTCTTTAAAATTGTAGGCACCTAATAGGTTAGTCCAACTGAAGTCGGCGACCACAACATTTTCAACAAAAAGCCGACATCAGTTGGACTAACCTATTAGGTGCCTACAATTTTAAAGAAGTTATTTTTTGCGTTTTTGAAGGCGGTTTTTTGTTTTTTAAAACATTTATTTTATCATCATATGTCTATATTCTGTTATCTCGCGGTTTCGGACGCGAATCTCCTGGACGCGAACAGCGGCACGCGATTTTCGCGTGAGCATGTCACTTGCGCGAGTGCATGTGAACGGAGACCACGGGCGGCTATTAACTACTTCGTCACAGCGCGTGTATGTTCGCGCGTAAAACGCTTCATGTGGACCTGCTCGTACGTATCAAGTATAGAGTGACGCGCATTGACGCAAAAGTGTCGCCACGTAAATGTCATTATGTAGACCACCCTACCCAGGTAACAGAAACTCTTAAAGAGCCGTATACGGCCTACTTTTCTATTTATCAGCAAACCAGTTAGAGCATTTTTCGAAAAACCAATATTAACAACCTCGAGTCTCCAACGAGCTTCATTCAGACAAATAATGACGATAGAAACTCTGTTCTATGGCTATGGTCATAAAAATAACAGTTTTTGTGTTAAATTAATCTTAGTACCTAATCTGTGTTTAGTAAGATGAGTATTAATGCCTCTCATTATGCACCAGTTAAGTAAACTACTATTATCTACATCCATATCATAACTTCCCTATAATATGTTCAGAAGCGATAAGCAAATCGACTATATTAACCAACCTGTATCTGCGGTTGCATCTTAATGTTTACATTAAAGTATAGTGCATCGTAATGTTTACATTAAAGTGTCGGTACCTAAACATTAAAATATCGGTAATACTATACCACTAACTTGAAAATGCAAGCCATATGTGTACATTATAAATAAAGTTTTTTTTTTATATTTAAGCTTTGGTACTACAAACAAGTTAACAGTAACACTAACTTAATAAAAATACAGGCCATATCTGAAAATATTATAGAAAACTTATGATATTCATGTAGATAAAGTTATGTATGCGGCTATACATAATTAGGCATTAAAACACTCGTGTGATCTTATTATGAAACCAAACTCGTGCTTTAATGCCTCTTATTATGCACCAGCCACATAAACTACTATTATGTTTGAAAAAATGACCTTCTGCTGGAGTTTCTTGCGGCGCTTCTTCTCCGCAATGATGGTCTTGTCCGAAGCGCTAGTAGATTCAGAGTGATCGATCACCGTATGGTACGAGGCTCATTTAATATCGTCATTTCATTTATCGTGATATATTTCGTCATTGCTTTTAAAAAACCTCGTATCTCATATTTTGTGACGTACGACTATAAACTTAAACTTGAAGAGAATTAAGATCAAACTCATACATGTATCTCGAAATATCAGATACGATTTTTTTCTAAAGTAGTAACGATTTGTTCTAGCCAAATAGAACCATATCTTATCGTTTAGTTCAGACAATAAATATATCTAAGTACTTAAATACAATGTTAATACGACCAGATGGTAGATAAGATATTTTGGATAATATCTTAATCTTCGTACAATAACGTACCTTAAAGGCCCCGCCACACCGGATGTCCTATGAGAATTCGTACTATACACCGCAGTGGAAAGCGAACGCGCACGTCTCTTCTACGCGCACGCATCCGGTGTGGCTGGGCTTTTAGGGTGAAGCCACGCGAGCGTAATTTTTTGAGTTGTGTCAGGGACCGGAACGTATGGCACTTGGCCAGTTTTTTGTACACTACGTAAAGATCATTTTCTCAAAAATGACCGGAAATGTGGACATTCCTATCTACATATTGAGACGCGAAGTACATAGTTTACTGACAGTTCTCAAATTTAAAAAAAAAAAACATTGCGTGCTCGCTACACAAGCCCGCAATGTTGCATACAAATTCCATTACTATCTAGCTTGTAACTTTTTAAAAAGTGAAAAAGGCCGTAATAAAATGAGGGCACAAGTCTTATACATCCAAATTTTATTCGAAACATAACTTTTTTATCTGTGTCTGGAATAGCTTATGTTTTTTTAAAAACAAAGCTTGCTTTCTCCTTGTCATAAACAAAAAGGTGGTAAAGAGTGATGGTTTTTTCACATGAAGTTTCTGTTTGTATGCAATTCAAAAAATGAGTTCAAGCGATGAAGATTTTACTCCAACACAAATTATTTCATCCGATTTTTGAGAAAAGCACTATATTTGCCTCGGCAGGAACATCAATTGCGGGCTTCGTATTTTTAATAACCAATACTCGGCCCGCAATTGCCTACTTCCATGCCTAGGCAATAATGTACTATTTCTTTTTTCCGCGTCTGTCTGTCTGTATATCTGCTAACTCCTCCTAAGCTACGCAACCAATTTTGATGTTGTTCTCACCATCAGTTAGATAATTTTTCACTGAAGGTTTTATGTATAATAAATTCTGGGTTATGTAAGGTTGTTACAGAAAACTCACATAAACCGAAGCGAAGCGAGGGCGGGTCGCTAGTATTACATAGGTTAATACAAGTCGAGTTATTTATATCAATACTGAGATCGTCAAATTACACGGTGTTACACTGACAATTGGGATTGTCCATATTTTTACAATTACTCTAATTCGAAAATCATTTCGAGGAATAGGGTTTTCAAAAATTCAAATTCAAATTCAAAAAACATTTATTGCCACATTACCTAAAAACAAATAGTACATTATTGCCTAGGCATGGAAGTAGGCAATTGCGGGGCGAGTATTGGATTAAACGGACGAGCTTGCGAGTCCGTTTAAAAATACGAAGCCCGCAATTGCTGTTCCTGCCGAGGCAAACATAGTGCTTTTCTCAAAAATCGCAAGAAAAAAATTGTGTTGGAGTCAAATCTTCATCGCTTGAACTCATTTTTTGAATTGCATACAAACAGAAACTTCATGTGAAAAAACCATCACTCCTTACCGCCTTTTTGTTTATGACAAGGAGAAACGCAATTGTTGTTTTAAAAAAAAAACATAAGCCAGGCACAAATAAAAAAGTTATGTTTCGAGTAAAATTTGAATGTAGAAGACTTGTGCCCTCATTTTATTATGGCCCTTTTCACTTTTTAATAAATGTTTAAAAAAACAAAAAACCGCCTTCAAAAAGCAAAAAATAACTTCTTTAAAATGGTAGGTAAATAGGTCAGTCCAGCTGAAGTCTGCTTTTGGTTAAAATATTGTTGGACGCCGACTTCAGTTGGACTGACCTATTTACCTACCATTTTAAAGAAGTTATTTTTTGCTTTTTGAAGGCGGTTTTTTGTTTTTTTAAACATTTATTTTAGTTTATACTTTTTAGTGATCCTATTTATGCTGTTACGTAGCTCCACTTCTAAATATTAATAAGAAACTATAGAACATTTCAAGCTCGCCGCAGACAACGCCGCGGGAATGTCATAGTCATATTTAAACCTAAATGTGCTTCGTCATAGTCGCTCAACTTCCTTTATCGAAATATCTTATCGCCACCCTTGAAATAGGTACCGTTAAGGAGTTCCGGTGGCCATCTGTGGTCTTCATCATCAGTTCCACTTCACCATATAGTACTTTTCAAAAGCAAATGCATGAGTTACAGTGAAAAATACCAAAATCGCTATAGGTGTGCCTATAATATTTGAGGAGTTCTCTTGATTTCTCCATGATCCCATCATCAGATCCTGACGTGGTGACAATGGGACCAACTAGAAAGTATACCCATTCGAACAACGAAAAATTTTTTCAAATCGCTCCAGTGGTCTTCGAGTAATCGGGGAACATACATAAAAAAAAAAAAAAAAAAAAAAAACAAAAAAAAATATCCCGACGAATTGAGAACCTCCTCCTTTTTTTGAAGTCGGTTAAAAAGATATCATAAACATATTATTTGATATGTATTTTCTGTGTGCGGAGCAAACAGCATTTTGTTGTTTATGAACCAAATGTACACTGTACAGTCGATTTCATAAATATGTGTACACTTTAGTACCTTATCTATTTATTTAATGTCATTTTTGATCGGTCAGATATAAAAGATGTTCGGGTTATATGAGTCTTCCTTGTTCTTAAACCGTTGCGATTAGAACCTCACCGATGCAATTTCATTTCACCTAAACCCAAATGTTTTTAGGGCTGTCGGACTGTACAATGGGGCTGTACTGCGCAACCACACAATGTATTTCTAAATGGTGTTCTGTTTATTTAACACTTTCTTTCTTCTTACAGATATCAGTGTTTCATCTTTAAAAAGAATAAGTAATGAGGGAAAATTAAACAACGGTGTCTTTAGTACTCCCGGAAAAAAGCGACCTCACAAGGCCACGGTGTCTAATTTGGATAGCTTTGACATCCAAGCTATCCGAAATAAAATAAATGAATTTTATATTGTAAAAAAACAAGTGCCTACACTCAGATGCTTATTGGCAGAGTTGAGAGAAAGCATCGGTTTTACCGGATGCCTTGAGACTTTACGCCGAATACTAATGGCAAATGGATACGAATTTAAACAAAATACTGAACAACGTTCGATACTTATTGAGCGTTTTGACATAGCAGCTATTTTAGTTATCGTTCCTGACGTAGAGACCTCGTCATGTTGTTCTCCTAGTCACTATTTTTAATTTACTCAATGTTATTGAGCGTACATTTGTAACGACTAAGTTTGTGTTGTTAGAAATAATTATTAATTACTTTACTACCTTGTAATGTTACTTTTAAGAATAATTGTATTTTATGATTGGAAAAAATGATCTGCTGGAGTTTCTTGCGGCGCTTCTTCTCCAAGATATAATTGTCGTTAGATAGAGGTGTAAGGGTGATGAGAATAATGTTACCTCTAATTACTTTATTAAAAAGGTTGAATATAATATTCCTCATCATCATTGTTTTATTATGCTGTGTGCGACACAGACGAAAACCTCTCGTATCAATGAAATCTATCAACAGCACGACTAGCACAAGTTGCTCGTGACTTGTTTGTCGCTCGGATCTCCCTTACTATCTAGTCTGTTACGATAGAGACGCACAGAGCGACAAGCGAGAAAATACAACTTGTGCTACACGTGCAGATCACTATATTTTCATGTCAAATATATTTCGAAAAACCAAATGTGCTCCAGTCACTGTCATCGTATTTTACCTAAAGTGCTTTTCATCAAAATATAGCGCTCGTAATAATATATATGAAAATATAGTACGCGTTTCCTCTTCCTTTGTGCCCACCAAAATAAATAAAATAATAAAAGTATCAATATCGTTTATTCCTTCATTGATCGGTAATACCATATCAAGATTTTTTGAATTTGCCGCTTTTTCCCAGGTTCAGCTTTCATTAGACAGACTCTATCTAGTATTTTATTGACATTTTCGTCTGTAGAAGCCGTTATTGGTCTACCACACCTAGGTTCACCCATCGTTTTACAGTGGCATATGATGGAGCGGATTCTAATACAGTCTGGCACATATCTTCAAAAATTTGTTTTGGCGTTAAGGCTTTTTTTAGGAAGGTTTATACTTTATGACGGAACGGCATGGAATTAGTAAGTACTTACGTACATCTGGAAGGTGCACTTTGGGTGCACTACACTGGTAACGCGAGCCGAAAGAAACGTACTAAAACTTACGTCTACGTCTCTGCGTCCCTTTCTAGTAAAGGTGACCATATTTTAATTGGTTCCCCTTGTTTACGCATAATCATAAACTATGTATGATTTAATAGTTCCCAACTTGATAACGAGGTACAAAATTACAATCCGGCATGCAGTCTCGAAGTAACATGCAAGATATGAATGATTCTTTGAACAAAAATTATTACAATATTCTGTCTATTTCATCATTTTCATCTTTACCTACACTGACAAACACAACGAGAAAACTCGATCAAGGAACCCCAACAACGTCATCAGCAAAACAAGTAAATTTGTAAAAAATATTTGGACACCCTAAATATATAAGTATCCAAGTATGAAAAAAGCATTACAAAGTTCCCGCACACAACTGTCAATTACCTACGCTTTCATAGTTTCTTACAACATAAATAATATAGTACCTAAGTAACGTTATTTTAACATTTTCTCCCTTTTTCTTATGTAATAATTTGGCATTGTCCGGCACGGCGGACATGTAATAATATTCAGCATATTTGGCAATGTCCGGTGTGACGGACATAGTTTTTCTCAAAATCTAAAAAAAACTATTTTTCTAAATATTTTTTCTGTCCTCCTGAAGCTTTTATTAATCAACATATTTAATGAGTAATTTTACGGTATATTACCTTTAATTACCTTAGGAAAAATAGATGGAACTACTCCAGTGGCCCGTTTCACGAAGCTACAAGTTACAAATTACAAGCGGAACTCTCTTTCTGGCAAAAGGAGTTAGAAAGAGACTTCCGCTTGTAATTTGTAACTTGTAGCTTCGTGAAACGGGCCTCAGATATCATTTTTTTTCTAGCTTCCGTCAGATAATCTTCAGGTTTGAAATGAAAACTACATACAACAGAGGGCCCTGCAAAGATGCACTACGCTAACTAACGTTTCTATTCGATCCGTTTTTAAACCAATCGCGTCACTCGCGGAGATGACGTGATACGAAAAGTCACGTGGTCTACCAGTGACGCGATTGGTTTAAAAACGAATCGAATAGAAACGTTAGTTAGCTTAGTGCATCTTTGCAGGGCCCTCTGAGTTCTTAGTTACTTTCCCAGGAATCGCCTCAATCCATTTCTTTTTACTTCAACATTTGCAGGCAGTCTGAAAACTCTGAAATCGAATCGTTTTTGTTAGGTAACTTTTTTAGCAATAATGATATTAATGATTGCTCGTGGTCACCCTACTCACAGAAATCTCACAAACTTGCCTGTGAAAGGATATCCCACAACCTGGATATCATTCTTTATTGCAGCCACTCACAGCACAACTAGTATTTACCATTGTTTTTAAGAAAATCACTTATTAACACATAAAAGCCGAAACAGGTCTCATCGCAACAGTGAGAGATTATTAAAGTGACCGCCAATCGCCATTTTGTTTTATTAGTGTTGCTAGTTTTATTTTATAAACTCCTACCATTACCATGATGAGCAATGATTGAAGCGGGTTAACTTTAATATTAATTTAATATGTAATACTTTAATGCATTCCTAGTGCCTAATTTGTCACGTTGGCGCCACTGAAAATCCATCGTGACATAGTGCTGAGTGGCGTCAATTTCGACGTCACAGAATCACCCATGGCAACATTATGTTACAATTGTATTTTATTCCTTTTCTTCATTGTTTAATTTTGTTTTCTGTGTTGCCATTGTTTGTTTTATGTTCAATTTATTTTGTTTTTTTTTTTTCTTGTGATTTCGAATAAATGTTTCTATTTCTATTTCTATTTCTAATTTAAATATATTATATATACTGTGATAATCCTCACAATTTTAAAAATTAACATGTGCTACCTAGTTAACATTTCGTACTAAGAAAATCGTAACTTTTTAACATGGCAATTGTGTAAGAGGGACAAACAGAGACAAAGTAAGTCTCATTAGGCTCGTACACTTGATTACCACAAAGTCAGCCTTCTGTATTCAGATATTGAGTTCAATTTTACTTGTCGCGATTTTGGAAGTAAGCATTCCAGATGTACTTACTAATTCCATGCGGAACGGTACTCAATTTTATCCATTCTAAAGGAAACCGCGAACCTCGTTTAGTAATTCAATTACATCATTTGCAATTGTGACAGAATAAAAACAAAAGATTAAATAAATATTTTTTCTTTTTAATTTCATTACCAACCTCGGGCTCAAAACTTTTCAATTCACCCTCGTAGGTATCTATAGAGAATGCAAACCGGTTAAATGGACATATTTAGGTCCTGTTAAAACCGGGTTATCGATTGCAAAAACCGATTCGAGATAAAATGCTATTTCAATAATCCTTTGATGTCAATAATCAAAGTAAAATCTATCTAATAATTTTACTACTCATACATACGTGCCTATTGTACTTAATTTTTTATTTTAAAACTACTTAAATAATAAACAAATAAAAATCACAGCAATTATTTGATACAAATGGTACACAATCTTCACCTATCTTTCGAAATTCTGTATACTCCATGTCCGATTTGTAAAACAAAACAATTATTTTTCTATTTAGTAAAGTAGTAAATTAAATACGTTAATTATAAGTAAATGATCACGGATCTCAAATATAACATACCTGAATCACTCATTTAAAATACCACGTCTTATTCACTTTCGTCTCGTCACTAGGTCAGTGCGCGTGTTTGTCTATCGGTTATTAACAGGGATAAGCTGGTAACAAAGGGGCCTAATAGGTACAATAGGTGTTATCTTTATGGAGGTCCATACATAACTAACGGTAAGTTGGATTAACATGGTGAAGTCATATATTTCTGGTCAGGCTTTACAGCCGATCACACAACAATGCACCATTTTATAATTAAAAAACAAAGATAACACAAGTTTACTATCATCAAACAAATCGTTGAAAACAAAGTTTCCTGTCTTAAATTTGCTTCTAACACATACGTTCACGAAAACAATTTGAAATGATAGAGGTTTGTCTGCCAAAAACCCGAATGTGCCCAAAATAAATATCTATTTATCTGTCTCTCTTGTTGAGAACTCCATAAAACTATCTCCCTCAATCTTGGTATTGTCATTTGCGTGTCAGGTCTAGGGTATACTTAGTCCAAGCCGATTTAGTATTAGCCTCTCCCGCCCCAAGTAATACGTGGAGCAGTTTTGAAATTCGATTACACTTCTATGTTAATTACCATTAGATATAAAAAGAGGATAAACGCATACGAATCCCTCGCGATGGTGAAGCTAGTCTACATAAATAAAACGACCGACTGGTTCGACAGTTATTTTAATTTAAAATTTCAAAAAGCAAATACAATAATCTCCGCATGACTCGTCTCATAAAGCTTTACACGTAATGTAATTATCTTTATTTAATAGTACAATAATAAATATAACAAAGAGTGAAGTACTCCGGCGCTAATGAAAGATCTGTCTGTGGCAGCCTGCACACTCGCGCGCTGCGTGTACGCACGTACACACGCACACTCACCCCCCTACCCGCGCTTTCGCGCTTTACTTGTCCTTCTCGCTCTCGGCCTTCCTGCCGATCGGGACGGCTGCTCGCACTCTGCAATAGAACATAAGGACTCATTATAGATAGTGATGAATTATTTTTGCACTGTGACTGTCAGCAGTCTCTGTATAAAGGGTAGGCCGTGGAAAGATTGACATAAGGCCATGTCAATTTAATAGTCGAATTTACATACCTAATGACAATTTTAAACGAAATAATTGACGGCTTAAAACATATCTAGCTTTTTTTGCCTTTAAGAGCATCCTACTGCGCCTCTATTCTAGGCGCTAAAAACGATATCGTAGTTTGCCTGTTATGGTATCGTTATGACGTCAGCCGCCATTACTGTCAAGAAAATAAGAGCTATCAAAACGTTGACAATTCGATAACAGATCAAATACGATATTGATTTACCGTCTTGAATAGAGCCCCTGATCAATTTATTTTATTCAGATTCTTAAGATAATATTGCCGATGCCGCACAATCATCAGTTGGTCATCTACTCTCCATTAGGGCAGAAAAGCATAGGTACAACGTGACTTAAATGGCACAGTTATTTTAATACTTAAATCCAAGAAAGCACACATTTTTTTTATTCTAATCGCCTGTAGTATGGTTAGTATCCTAAATATAATTTTACTAAATACTACTTGTAAAAGACAAATATCGGGCCTCTATTCTACAGGGTAAAACCATATTGAATTTGACCTGTAATGGTATTGTTTTTAACTCGGCCGCAATTACTGTCAAGTAAATAAGAGCTATCGTACCGTTGACGACACGGTAACCCGCCAAGAGTAATATTCAGTCATAGGAATCCAGGGGGGAAATTTTTATGACAGGTAGCGAGTTCCTATATCGATAAACTCAATTATCGTTTTATATACTAGTGATCACTCCAAGTTTTGCCTGTAAAACATTTTTTTATTGAACAAAATAAAAACGTAATTCTCTTCTTCGTTTTTCAAAACGATTTTTGAAACTTTACCCATCATTATTTTTTCTTCATTACTGTCCCATCTACTATTGCTAAAATAAACGATCAGAATTTGTTCCAAATTTTCAGGCGTTAAACCTCTCCGTCTTGGCTGATAAATCTATTTCAGGTGGCTAAATGACTTTTCAATTTCTGTGGAGGTAATAGGGCATAACTTTTTTTTTTAAATATGCTGTGTGAACTTCATACTCAGAACAATACTTACAAAAATACATACAATGCTGGGAGCGATCACTAGTATATATAAAAAGTATACATATCCCATGCTGACTAAATACATTGCGGATTCCTGCGGCCTTAATCCACCAGGTCAATAACATGAGTAAAAATCCTACTAATATTATAAATGCGAAAGTTTTGTATTACGTTTGTTACTTCTTCACGGTGCAACGGCTGGACGGATTTGGATGAAGTTTGAAATGGAGATAGCTTATGCCCCGGAAAATTAAAAAGTTCTCGAGGGAATACCCATAATCGAAATCTACGCGAACGAAGTCGCAGGCAAAAGCTAATATTAAAATAATAATATTAGTTATTCCAATACTTTGACTCAATGTCATGACTCATGAGTTAACATACTATCGGCGCTTAATTTGAATTTAATATTAACTATGACACGGGCCCTAGGTGGTGACTAGGCACTCCGCCTTATTAGGGGGCCGACCCACGCAGCGCGTCTTCCGGTACGTGGTCTCCATTCGAGAACTGACGTCTGACTGGTGCTTATCCCAATTCGAACGTAAAATGATACCTTGGTAGGTCTCAAACGGCCTTTTGATCGTTGATAGCAACGGAAGCAATTCGCGTCATCAATTTCTATAAACATTAACATGGATACGCCTCGCGGAATTGCAGAAACTTTGGGAAATAATTTTATTTTATATATTGATATATTCGCCCAAGGGAAGAGGTGAACTATAAGCCATTTTCAAAAACATTGTACTTACATAGTTAAGGACAGTTAAGGCCTCAATTAAAATTCTTAATTTATTCCATTTAGTAACCAAAATTACTATAATTAAATTAACGGTTCCCTCTATGTGACATAAAATTTATTGTCCGAAACTGTTTTAGCATAACAGACTTGGCATAACCGGTTTTCGCCGAATGGTAATGTGGCAGAAACCTTATTTAGCATAATTTGTAACATCCCGAAAATGAGTTAGTCCGAAACTTTTTACGCCGAATGTATAGTTACCCCGAATTTTGTTTTCGCATAATTTTTCTCCAGATTAATCGGACAATATTTTTTTAAATGTTTTGTGTAATCCTGGTAGAATAGAGTAGGTTAGGTTAGGTTTATTTTATAACTTTTCAAAAAAGTCAAAGGTATCAGTAGAATAACAATTATGCGAAATTAGTATTCTGCGAAATCATAGATCCGAACAATTTATGTATTCGGACAAACGAAATTCTGCGTAATCAAACTATGCGAATGTAGATTCTGCGACACCAGATTATGCGTAAAGCCTAATATGGCTACTAAAGATTATGCCACAAAGAATTATTACTTACAAAATTATGCCACAACAGGGTGAACCTTAAATCAAAGGTTAACTTTCGTTATGAAATGGAAAAAAAAATAAGGATTTCAGTTGAGGCTTTAATTTAACGGTTCTTAACTAGGTATGTAATATTTTTTTGAAAGCGGCCCGCATGTTCTCAGACAACTTTTGACACAATCCAAATAAACCAGACCAGTATACAAAATTCCCAGACTTAGTAACATTGGACTTGGTTATGGGTATAAGTATTATATTTTCCCATTACATCAATAACATCTAAAAAAAATACAATTATTATTATTACTAACTTTCATTCTTGCTTGTCTTATATAGTAAACAACTTTCTAACCTCAAAATGAACCTTTTTGTGGCTAAAACAGCTCTTTTATCGTAAACTAATATTATAAAGAGGAAAGTTTTAGGATTTGTATTTTTGTGTGTGTATGTTTGTAACTAATAAACTCAAAAACTATTGGACCAATTTCAAAAATGCTTTCACCTTTAGTATGCTACATTATCCCTGAGTAACATAGGCTATGTTTTATTTTTCTGCGCGGACGGAGTCGCGGGCAACAGCTATCGTAAATAAAGTAAACTGAATAAACATTTTGGACACGATTTGGCCTATGTATTGTCTGTGATTGCTTTTGCAATTTGCTAAAAAAAAAAAGGTTCATTTTGAGGTCAGAAAGTTGTTTACTATATAAGACAAGTAAGAATGAACAGACCCTAATCAATTGTTAGCATCATTGTCTATGCGGCGTGACCATTATATTGAAATATCGTCTGAAATGTGAATGTGATGTGAATGTGGCGTGTATAACTTTGCAGGAACTAGAGGCAGGCATAAAGTCGCTCAAAGCCTGTAGTGCGGTTGGTCCCGACAATCTCCCTGCATTTATCATTAAAGGATGCATGGACTGTCTGAAATTCCCTATACTCCACATGTTCAACTTAGCGCTTTCCACTGGCACTTATCCTTTCCAGTGGAAGATTACGCGAGTAAGACCTATCCCAAAGACTAGCGAGACAGCCCATGTTGAAAATTATAGGCCCATAGCTATCCTTTCGGCGTTAGCCAAATTGTTTGAGGGTCTACTCCATCGGAACATAATTATCTACCCAGATAAAACCTTCTTTGTGCGACTCGCAACACGGTTTTCGGGCGAAGCGTTCCGTGGACACGAATCTTCTCACCCTGGTGGACGATATCTCAGAACATCTCGACAGAGGCGTCCAAGTCGATGTCATTTACTTCGACTTCAAAAAAGCCTTCGATCGCGTGGATAATGACGTGCTACTAAGCAAGCTAGATGATATTGGTTTCTCTCCGAAGCTGCTTACATTCTTTGCTAGTTACCTACGCGATCGACAGCAGTTTGTGCGGCATGGATGCTTCGTGTCGCCGTTTTATCATACCCGTTCCGGCGTCAGTCAGGGATCTATCCTAGGTCCTCTCTTGTTCGGAATAATGGTTAACGATTTGGAGTCGGTTGTTAAGCACGCCAAGTGTCTACTGTATGCGGACGACCTTAAGCTGGTATACAGAGTAAAAAGCCTCATGGATTGCGAGTTTTTACAGGAAGACATCACATCTGTTGTCCGATGGAGTGAGCTTAACAAACTCCTTTTCAACTCAGCAAAATGCAGTGTCTGTACTTTTAGCCGTGCAAGTGCCCCTCTTCATGCTCAATACATGCTCGGAGATGAGTCGATCCACCGTGTGTCCTCTATTAAAGATCTCGGTGTTGTCTTTGACACGCGACTGAATTTTCATGAGCATATCCAGACACTCGCCAGTAATTGTTTTCGGAAACTTGGTTTTATATTGCGACACCTAAAAGATTTTCACAACCTTGGAGCTGTAACGCTAGTTTTTAATGCTCTCGTGCGAAGTAAACTTGAAGCGTCGTCGGTATTATGGAACCCTTACGAAGTTACCTACTCTCTCTTGCTGGAAAAAATCCAAAAGGCGTTCCTCAGACATTTATATAGGAAACGGTTTGGATATTTCCCGTTCCTATATCCGTCAAAATTTTTGCTCGGCGCTCTAGGGTTTAACTCATTGGAGGTCAGGCGAAATATTAATTTACTCGTCACGGCCTGTCGCATATTGCGGGGCGAGCTGGATTGCCCCGTGCTTGTGGGGCGGGTCGCTCGATTGTTTGTCCCAGAAGTGCCGCGCATAGGGCTGCGGCCGCGGGCGCGAGCGCTGCTGGCCGTGCCGGCGGCGCGCACGCAGGCGCGCAGACATTCCCCGCTGCCGCGCGCACTCGCGCTGCTCAACGCGCTGCTGGCATCAGCACCGGAGTGCGACCTGTTCGCATCTACTTGGACCATTGTGCGTAGCGAATGTTTGCGATTTTGCGAGGCGATGGATGTGAGGCCATCCAGTATTAGTACCTAATGTTTAATACTTTTTTGATCGTATTGTATTGTTATTGTTGTTATTGTTGTTGATGATTGTTGTAGTTTGTTAATTTATTCGGTGCGCTAGTATCCACTGTAATGCCGTATAAACATATTTGTAATAATAAATAATAAATAAATAAATAAAAATAAATAAAACACTGCAAAATTGCACAAAGGTCGGGCGGGCCTATCCCGAGCGTCAAAGCGTCATTTAAAATTCTAATAGGAATAAAACGTTCTAACACTATTTTTACTACCTTTTATAGAAATTTAGGTGATTAAAATACTATAAGGGTAAAAATTGTTTTAGACGTCGTTTTCCCTTGAAAAAATTAGATGACGCATTTACTCATCACTCGGAATAGCCCCCGCCTGACCAGGCAAGGTCATAGAACCCTGTAGCAAAAAATCATGAGTTGTGACCCTTGGCGGCTGCAGCGTCTCTCTGCGTGGAAGCTTAACAATTAAAGTTGTACACCGTTGACCGTATGATAATGTGGAGTGATGTAGTACTCACTTGGCGGAGATTTCGTTGATCTTAGCGCGCGCGAGCTCGAGGTTGGCGTCCACCTGTGCCTTGTTCATCTCGTACGCCTTAGGCAGCGAGAATAGCGCTATCCAGCCTGCAACACCACGCAAACACGTTTAGTGTACCGTTTAAACTAATGTAAGCCTTATACCAATACAAAAACGCTACATAAACAATATTGCCCTGGGCCTCTATTATACTAGGTGAAACCTGGGTAAAAGGCTTTCATCCAGTAGAATAGGCGCCCTGTACTAGTCCTAGTGATAAAAATAAACGTGCATTTTTTATGGGGGTAAAGGATAAACACATCTGTTTTATCAATTTGTTTAAGTGACATTAAAAAACTCCATCGGACATCAATAGTAACCGTAGTGGCTTCCATCAATAGAACATATTTTTACTCTCCAATAGGGCCAGAAGTCCATAAGTGAAACCTTTAAAAACAGGAAGCACTACATCAGGGAACTATGCGCGTGGGAAATATACACCTTCTATCCACTTAAGGGTTATTATAGACTAGGCAGAGAGATTACAACAAGCCAAGGGCAAATACTGTTAGCCTCCTTTAATGTTGGTAGTTTGTCACTCAGTGCTTCTCCGTCGTCGCAGACTAGGTACTTGAAAGAAAAAAGAGTTGCTAACGTGTGAAAGAGCCAAACAACAATTAAGCTGCGCGTCCACTGGGACGAAATTGGAGCGTACGGACCGACCGAATTTGTTGCTTTGTATCACTTTCTATATATACAGATATGCCGATCCAGTGCACGCTGTACCATAGAAATAAATATAAAGCAACAAATCCGTCCGCTCCGTACGCTCCGATTCCGACCCAGTGGACGCGCAGCTTTAGGGATGAATTAAGTAAATTAGAAAGACCGTTAGATACTGCTAATTCTAAGCACAATTCAGCTGGCGCTGTGTTGTGGATATTGTCTAGGGATACATTTGTATGAAAAAAATTAATGTTACATTTTATAATTTAAAAAATACAAATGTTAGTTTCAAGGTGAAAGAACAATATTTAGAGGTTGCACAAATTTACCACTTATGTGAAGCAGATTTTCAATATTTTATTATTTTTGCAATAACAATAAACAATAACTAATTTTCTTGTCAACTTTTGTCAATATAGAATATCATCACCATTTTTTTGCATAATCATGAAAATTGATTCAAAAAGTTGTAAAAGTAAGCAACCACAAAATACCAACTAACTAATTGTATGTATTATAAGTTTGAAGACTGGACTTTTAGATAAGAGGAACCAAGAAATCGAGCAGTCATTAAAAATTACAGAGAGTGAACAATTAAACACCCTAATATTGTCCTTACACAAATTAACTTACTTAGGCTAAGCAGCGTCTTAAATACAAAGAAAACACCCATTACCCTGCGACAAATACCTATTCGTGTTTATCACTTATATTTACCTATACATGAGATCAATAAGCCTAACCGGGTTATCAAAACTTGAGTAAAAAGTTGCATTTGTGTTGGAAAGAGTGTGGTACTAACCGAGGATGATAAGCGTGATGCCGTTGAAGCAGGCGCCCACGTACGTGAGGCACCACAGCAGCACGCCGAACTTCAGCGAATCGACCAGGTCCTCAACCAGGAACAGCCTGCGGCACAACAGACGCTGCACATTAACAACCTCCAACTCGAGATTAAGGAAAGAAACAGCTACAGCTGCGCTGCAAAGCCTGCGACAGCGTCAACGCGGGTCATTCCCATTTGTTACTACCCAGGTTTTTTTTATGTTTCCACTTTAGACGATATTTTTAAGTAAAAACTAATATCATCTTTGCTTAAACTATATTAAAGCGAAAAAAATTCATCGGTCTTAGGCAGGATTCGAACCTACATCTCCTCTGTCTGATCCGGGCCAATGCAGGCGCATTACCACTTATGCCACCAAGACCCTACTAAGATCCACGAAATTAGTGATCGCTTAATTGTTTCATACTCTGAAGGTATGCTGGGTTATAATTTCGTACAGGCGTTTCTGATAAAATTAAAAAATCATCTTTACTTATTTTTATTTTACCCGGTGGTACCCTTTTAGACCAATAACGTAAAGTATAAACTCCGTGTCCACTATTTCGTCTTGCACAAGTTGCACACAAATTCTCACGATATGGTCCCTTCGAGATGCCAAATATGTCTTGTGCATGTGCTTAAAGTATATGGGACATTAAGTAAAAATGCACAATTGCACTAGTACCAACTCTAATTTCAGTCACCGGCAATAATATATTATTCATATTGGGATTAAAAATAACTGATAAGTTCCTTTTACTAGAAGCATAAGAGCGTGTCAAATATTGTTGAACACAATGTCAGATATCACAATTTTATTTCTGGCATCTATACAGATATTTGATATTAACCTCTATCTTGCGCTTAGCGCGTAAATATGCAGTATTATTTTCTGTGTCACTTAGACGACTATAGCCGACCACAAATCAAGTCTGCATATTTAAAGATGGGGAAAAAATAGTTTGGTAAAAATTAGGGGGTTTGTTGGTGACTTGGTGTGACCATGATCAAATTTTTTGCCACAATCTGATGCTTCAATTCAATTGATAATGTTGCCACATATACAGTTGCAAGGGGTTACCTGCGCAGTTCGCTGAGGGCCGCGTTCAGGTGCGCGGTGGCAGCGGCGGCGAGCGCCTGCGCACGGTCCGCGGGCACGCTAATGTCCTGCTCCAGGAGGAATCTGGAAACACCAAACCTTCACTCAACAAATGCAGCAAAACTTCTTTACGATTCTCTTCATAATCAGGTTTTGGACATGCCCTCCTAATCTTGTCATATCTAAGTGGGGATTTTGCGGACATACTTCGAGCCAGTGCTCCTTTGAGCAATTACCCCTAGTTCTACTCCAATGACATCACAGGTACATAAATATGTATTCCGTAATTTCGTTCATTCATACGGTCTCTCTTAGCTAGCATAGCATATCCTTTACGTGAGAGGGAATTCGTAACTTTTCGGTTTATAGTTCATCGTACCTTAAAACATTTTTCATCATAAAACATTATGCTGATTCTGAGGAACCCGAAACGCCATCCAAGTAACATTTCGATGATAAACGGCGAATAGTTCAACTCTAACATGTCCCTAAATCTAAGCGACGAATCAGCAATGACAACCGCTGAACCGCTAGAAAAAAGTCTACTTAGGTACAAAACTTCCGCTCATTCCCGAAATACCAGTATTTCAAAATACCAAACTACTCTTTTTACCACGTTTGCTAAAAACCAGATTCAAAATATTGGGTGAAGATAATAAACAATACCCTAATTTCTATGTTTAGTTTTGGGATTTCGATATATTGAGAATCAGGTATTTTAAAATACTGGTATTTCGGGAATGAGCGAAAACTTCTTCCCCTCTTTATCTTTCGCTGTGCTGTGCACAATTCTATCATCAATTCCTTTCGATTAGGTTTTTGAATTTGGATGTTCAACATCTAGGTTACCGCGTTTTATTGACTGTAGGATAAAAGTACTCGAATTCATGTAAAGGTTAAAAACATGTTTTACCTAGTAAGTAAACAGTCAAATAGCTGATTCAACTTTTTCGATCCACATCATCCGATAAAAATTGTTTCCATAGTTACTAAATTATGAACATTCAGGCCATTATAAACAGGAACTAAACCCGTTAAATGCTATTCCGATTTGAAATAGTTCATCAGAGATAAAACAAACAAACTATACTAGCTGTCTCTTCCAAAAGTTTATTACCCCGAATAACGTTACTTTAATAAGGCGAGCATAAACGGATTCCCCGTGGCACTTATCACTGCAACAAACGATAACGCGACACTGAGGTTCTCACTGCCACTGCCAAGGACCTGCTGCTTCACTGTTTACTTAGCGGCTATGGTTTTAGATCGTTATATATATTATGAAAATTAAATAGTAACGTGGCTGTGTTGGTATCATTTTCACCATGATAGCCAAGCTTGTACATGTTTTTTTAGTATAATCTAATCCAAAGTATTAACCTTGACTGTTGAATCAAAATTAATCAGCACTTAGGCTCGGACTACTTCTCATAAATCCAATACCGAATTTACAGCGTTACGCAGATCCCCACACGCACCTGTTCAAACATTTGCGGTCGACTGAAAACATCTTCAGGTATTCTGTAAGATTTAAAATAAAAGAAACGGTCTGACAGTCGAATTGCTTAATTATCCACATTATCATGTCATGCTCGTACTTATACGTCGTTTTGGTTTGGAAAAGTTAACGGTTATAATACCTATTAAGTTTAACGAATTAGAGAGGTTGTTAAGATAGCTACTGATAACTAGAGATAACATAAAAAAGTGGTCGTAAGGTATTAAACTAGTGCTACCTATACCTACCGACTTGTAAGTTTACCTATTCACAGCGATCTAGTGTTACTGATACCTAAATGATTTTTCTATAAACCAAAAATGACTACATAGGTATATCAAGTTTTGTAATGGGATACTCTAGTTTCTTTTTCACGCATGTGAGCGTCAGGCGGCTGCGATGCGACTGGCTGCGTGCATCCCAGATCAATCGCCGTTCTCTCCACATCACCTATTCATTTAGTTTAACATTCGGAATAAATGAGATCGTATCGTGAACATTATTCAAACCAAAGGTGAAAGCGTCAACGCCATTCTTTAAGTTGTCAACCATAGGGTTAATCGCCTGCCCTTTCCACAAAAGCAGGATTATTATTATTATAGGGCTTTAATCAAAAAAATATTTACTTGAAAGGGTGTCCCTCATTGGTCTTCTGTACGGCCTGGAGCACATTCTTGTATATGCGGAAGCCGACGGCGGCTGAGAGTGCCAGCAGCGATACGTAGGCCGTGACGGAGACAACTGAGCAGCAGGCCAGAGCCACCAGCAGCGCCAGGCCCGCGCCCAGAGCCGCGCCCGACCGCGCCGCGCAGCGCCAGTAGATCAGCGACTCCACTGAAACACCAACACACACCTTACAACAACTACACTCAACAAAGCCCTACAGCCGAACCTCGAGTCAACGTTTCTATTCCTCAATCTCAAGTTATAAACTAGTCACGGCACACACACTGTTACCAAAATACCAACCAACAGTTTGTCTCGTGTTTCGGAGCTCTATCGCCAATAAAGTAGTCAGTGACGTCAATAAGCGTGGAGAACCAAGTATGAGGCACTTTTCGGTTCAGTTGAGAGGTTAATAAAAAAATGCTATTAAACTTAATCCTTTGCAAGCTTTCGAAGAAGTTCCATAATATAGTAGCTACAAAATAAATAGATTGGGTTTTGCTTTTTAAAACAATCTCTCAGATAACATTCAAATAGTTTAAAGACTAATATTATCACAGCTGCGTCCGATTCAAAGTTTAAAAGAGAAGGTTTTGCCGTAACACACATACACTGGGTCAAAAACCAAAATGCACCTAGGTATTTCATAAAAGATGCGCCGACGCAGGGCGCGACGCGGTTGAATAACCCTGGGACCGGTCCCAGGAGGGGCAGCGCGGGACCTCTCCCGGCACACATTCACAACTTTACAAACACAATACGTGATCCAAATATGTAATGACGTAATGAGCAATACAACGTATAATTCAAGTAAGTCAGTGCTTCAGTCCGTGGCTACTTGTTGAATCTAACTTACATATTTATAAAGCTCACCAAAAAAACCGTATATAAATCACAAAACGAGAAGAATGACAACAGGTTTGTTTTTTTTAGTCTACTCGTATTAGAGATCACCAGAATAACTTAAACTATCCAATACGTGTACGTTGAAGTCTGACTAAGTCAACATACGTTTTAAAATAATAACTACAAATACCAGCATCAAAAACCCAAGTAATGATAAAACTACCACAAAAATGATAAAAACCTTCACTCTCGTCAGCATCTCACAATGATAAGATAAGTATCTCGTGGCGTATTTCGTCGTTTCGGAGCGCCACTTTTGTAAACGTAACAGTAGTTAAGTTCCCAGCCCACGTTGGCAGCGCCCAGACTCGGAACCGGTGCCGCGCGAACCGCGTCCCACGGGAGCGTGTCAGTACAGGGGTATAAGACGGGTGTTAAGTTATGGTAGCGGGTGTATTGTACCTGGGCCGCGGGGCGGGAGGTCGTCGGATTGGTTGGCGTGACGGGACGACTGCTTGGAGCGCACCATGGCGGCGGAGTGAGCGAGCGCACGTGTGCCCGCGCCCGCGCAGCGCCGCCGCCACGCGGCACACGTCACCGTCCACTACTGACACCACCAACACGACACTCCGCGCGACGCCACCGAGCTCAGAAAAGGCTGGGCCGGTACCACACTTCTCATTCATCATCGAACTAATTCAACCACCTCAACTACTTAAACCGATCAAGTTTGAAGAGGAGAGAATACTACTTGACTTATTATTATTGCATTAGCCGTATCGATAAAGCCACGCAGACGTCTGTTTGATCGGTTCAAATATTGGAAACGGTGACTCATGCGTCTAAAACGGTCTCGAATCTTAGTCCACGGTCAACGACTCGGATTATTAAGTTAATGTAGGTACCTTAGTTATTTTAAAGGAATGGTTAAGTGAACATTAGTTGTTGTTTACATACGCTTTAAATAGACAAAGTATCTGCACCAAACTCGTCGGTGAAATACAAACGTGGCCATCTGCATCTAACTTGTTTTTAAGAAAAATACAAAAGCCAAGAAGGCATCTTACAGACCACTAGAAAAATAAAAAAACCAATAAGTAGAGATTGTTAATATTAGCAAATAACTTATAAAAATGCATTATAAATTGGTCTTTGCCTACTTATGATTAACCTGACCATATACTTGACAGTTTAAAATATTTTTGAAGTAGGTACACAACTTTTACTCGAAGTAAACTTACAGCTATTTTAGGACAATCACGCCTTCTCACTTTGCAGCTGTGATCGTCTGCTCTTGATTTAAGCTCCACGATATAAGTTTGCTTTTACACAGAATTGATAAGCATATGACGTGTTCTGGTTTATAAACATACTAACTGTTTCCCGCGACTCCTTCCGCGCAGAAAAATAAAACATAGTATATGTTCATCAGGGATAATGTAGGATTCTAATGGTGAAAGAATTTTTCAAATCGGTTCAGTAAATAGTTTCGGAGCCTATCCTATGCAAACAAACAAACAAACAATCAAATCTTTCCTCTTTATAATATTATTATTATTAAGTGTAGATGTAGACAAATAATTGCACTAGGTATGTATCCCGTAGAATTGATTTAAAAAGGGTGATCAAGATCACCACGATCACCATAACCCGATCGTGGTTGATGCTATTGATATTGTAATCGTTATTATGGTCACCCTACGCTAAAACATGAATATCGTGATTAATTTACTTTCGTTTCGACACGTATGATCGTAAACCGGTAAAATGCATCGTCGTCAATCCCGTTAACTAGAGTATCCGATTATATATGCAGGCGGGCTAAACCTCCACAACAATACGTTGTTATCACATTCATCAAGCAGGGATCTCGAAACTTTTGGCAAAGAGAAAGTAAAAGTGGAACAGAGGTTTTGTGAAGACTCGGTGAAAGGTTCCACGTCCCATGATCGGCGGCACTGAAGGCAGTCTACGATTCGATTATTTAATAGATACTTATTAAATGTATTTATAATTGAAGATCGTTATGGCCGAGCATTGGAAAAAATCTCCACGAATTCTGCCTCATTTCAATAAGTATATTTAGTAACCTATTTCACAGTCTGGATAAATTTAAACAACCGATCACCGGAACAAACAAAGTCATTCATTTTTTTCAGATTACCTATAGGATTTATCGATTTAATAAATTCGAGGTAGACCAAATGACTGACAAATGTCAATAGCAACCTGCGTGCTTCGATGATTGCCAAACGAAATCAGTAGGCGTTCAAAATCATAGAAAATCACAAGTCTTGGTTCAACATCAAGTTTTATGTGTTAGAAAACAGGACAAAACTTCTCCGTGAGTGTGGTCATAAGCTATTGTACTGAAACGTTGCTGTAGAATATCAAACGCACATATGATTTAGAATGATCAAAATTAAAATGTCACTACCTACTACAAACGCGCAAAACGCGGTGGGCATCGCCATCGCCAACTTATCGCTTCTTTGATACAAGTTGTCTCCCAAACCGCTAAATAAGTACTATTGTTTGCTGACAAGAAGAACGTTAAATGAAGTAAAAATAGATTTTAGGAAACGCTTCTCATGGAGAGAAAACGAACGAACTAAATAAAGAAACAAAGGAGTAGGAAGGTAATGTAGCTACAAGAAATGATGCACTTGTTACCCAATAATAAAACAATTTCGCAGAAACTCTAATCAATGAGTAATCTTACTAACATTGTTTCGTCAATTTAGAACAGTGACAAAGTTTAGAATGTGGTTTAAACAGAATCTAGAAAATCTAGTTTAGAGTCAAATAAGACAAAACAGCTTTGCTGTAAGCTGTAAGTATGTAGATGACGTAGATCTGATGTACAAGTAAATATTTCATTAAGTCTCTTGACATTAAATGACAGATACTTAATAGCATTATTTTTAGTCATGATCCTGAAACTAAAGTGCGGGGTTCGATTTGTAAATATCACTCACTACATATTATAAAACAAAGTCCCCCGCCGCTTCTGTGTGTCTGTATTTTAGCGATAATTTCAAAAACTACGGAACGGATTTTCATGCGGTTTTCACCATCAGTTAGGTAATTTTTCATGGTAGGTTTTTATGTAATTATCAAAATTTGGGTCACTTGTATTACAGAAAATTCACATAAACTGAAGCGAAGTTCGCTAGTAATTTATATTTTAATGTTATTATTATCTATCGCCTTATATATCGCGTCCCATCTGACAGTAGGTAGGTATATTTGACGGTATCCCTTTGAAACGCATAAGATGGATTATCCTAATATTTTGTTTATACAGAATTTAATAAACATGATTACTTAGGTTAGGTTCGTTTTTAATAATGGTTAAAAAAACGTTTTAATTGTACAAACTGTTTTCGACTAAACATTACACTAGAACGCAACTTATATTGTTAGTATTGTTACTAAATAAATAAATATGAAACTATGAAACAAACAATGACTATAGGTACGCCACTCGATATAGATTTCGGCTATTACATTAGACATGCAGTTAGATAATTAATCTAAATATAAACAATTAATTTATTATCAGTTCACACATTGATAAAGCAAAGTTCATTGCCTGTGGCCCGTTTTACGAAGCTACAAGTTACATAATTACATTAATTTGTAACTTGTAGCTTCGTAAAACGGGCCACTGGTAGTTATTATCGACGTGATGACTGCCAAAAAAGGATGGTAGGTAGGTAAGTAATGTTTTTGACCTACATTATGTACGGTTCCATGTTTCCTCGGAGAGGCTGAACAGATGAAACGATTTCGCAAGTCAGGTGAGGTTTCGTAAGATTCGTATTATGGGCGTCTAGAGTAGACAGCAGTGGACTAACAACGAGAGCTATCTGTTAGGATGAAAAAAATATAGTATCTATTCTCATATGATGAATGATGAACTAACAGGCAAAAATCGGCCGGCAGACTGTAAATCTGTAAATCTGCCCTTATAGCTAATGCCTCGCGAGTGTTACTAAAAAAAGCCTAATTAAAAAATAAAGCCTAAATTGTGATTTTAAATATTGCACAACAAAATATCAAAACATGCGCCCTTTGAAGGCACATGGTCTCTCTCTCTAGTTAATAGTAGTATAAATTATTAACGTTGTTTTTACTTAAACATACATTGCAGGAAATCTGCATGGACTAAGTAATGTTGAGTTTAGTCCGGTCAGTAGTTTCCCGAAACTCATCGTGCAGATGCATTACAAGCTACAAGAAATGTATGGCTTACAAACCCTTTTTTTAAACTGTTAAGTCTTTTTCATTTTGGACTAGTAACTAGTATGTAAAAGAATAACTTATATACTTTACCGCCCCCAAAATAACACATACATACATAAAACTCACGCCATCAAAATAAATATTTACATATGAAACATCAATTTGTAAATGGGTCAATCAACTATTCTTTGTACATTTAAGTACCTATGTCTTAATTATACAACACTGTTAAACCAAAGCCCGGTAACCCTTTAGCGGTTAAAATTAAAATGGTTCTTATGAATTAATGTTGTAGTTATATTGTCGAAAACTGTGACAGGTGTCAACAGCCGTTAAAGGGATAAACTAGGTATATTTTTAACCGACTTCAAAAAAAGGAGGAGGTTCTCAATTCGTCGGGATATTTTTTTTTATTTTTTTTTTTTATGTATGTTCCCCGATTACTCGAAGACCACTGGACCGATTTGAAAAATTTTTTCGTTGTTCGACTGGGTATACTTTCTAGTTGGTCCCATTGTCACCACGTCAGGATCTGATGATGGGATCATGGAGAAATCAAGAGAACTCCTCAAATATTATAGGCACACCTATAGCGATTTTGGTATTTTTCACTGTAACTCATGCATTTGCTTTTGAAAAGTACTATATGGTGAAGTGGAACTGATGATGAAGACCACAGATGGCCACCGGAACTCCTTAACGGTACCTATTTCAAGGGTGGCGATAAGATATTTCGATAAAGAAAGATGAGCGACTATGACAAAGCACATTTAGGTTTAAATATGACTATGAAATTCCCGCGGCGTTGTCTGCGGCGAGCTTGAAATGTTCTATAGTTTCTTATTAATATTTAGAAGTGGAGCTACGTAACAGCATAAATAGGATCACTAAAAAGTATAAAATAAAATAAATGTTTAAAAAAACAAAAAACCGCCTTCAAAAAGCAAAAAATAACTTCTTTAAAATGGTAGGTAAATAGGTCAGTCCAACAATATTTTAACCAAAAGCAGACTTCAGTTGGACTGACCTATTTACCTACCATTTTAAAGAAGTTATTTTTTGCTTTTTGAAGGCGGTTTTTTGTTTTTTTAAACATTTATTTTTTGATTAATAGATTCATTGTCAGTAAGTACAAGTGAAAATAAGCTACCCAAATCAGTTTTTTTTTTGGCGAAAATACCGGTAATTTAGGGGACAAACCACTATTTTCATACAAAACTTGGGACCACATGGTCCACTAAGTTACCAGTGAAAGATATTTTTTTAATTGTATAATAAATATATCTACCGGGTCATGATTCACTGTTTATCTGTGTAATAAATACACGCAATTTTTTTAAAGAAAACCCGTTTAGTTTTTCTTTATACTTAAAAACCTTACAAACTTGAAAAAAATAGTGTACATAGAAAGAAGACCCAAATGGTCATTCAAGGTACATCACGTGCATCTTTCTCTTACTAAAATAATTTGTTGAAAAGTGGACTCAAATTGCAAAAATATTTTAGAAGATATTATAATTAAAATATAACGTGTGCTATGAGAATGTTTAATTTATGAGTCAGGAATTTAATAGTGACGAAGAAACTTCGATGTTTCAGATTCGACACTCGACATGACCATGACTAACTTCTATCAAGTTTATACTGTGTAAAACCATTATGAACTTGAGATTACATAAAGTAATACTAAAATATTTATCATAACTTTACTAAATACAGGTAAATTTATACCTTTGTTATCCAAAGCCGTAAACTTTTTTAAATATTGATACGAACAGCACTTCTACGTACTTTGGCAACAGCTGTGCATTGTGTCGAGTTGTCAAACTGATTCACCCGAATACAAATTCTACCTCAGACCTGCCACTGATCTGTCCGTGAGCAGATTTTAGCTTATTTTATTACTCTATACCATGGACTTGACAAGAACAAGTAAATTAAGTAATAAAAAAAACAAGTACTGTAGGTATTCACTTTTTGCCAATGGATGACGCCACTGAAACCAGTTCCGTCCTTAGAGACTGACCTATGGCAAGGAAACCAGTCTACCGCGTAACAAACTCGCTCGATGACCGACCAGTGTCATCTATATGCATTGGTACGCTGGGCCACAGTCTGTTTCTCATTGTAGAAACACCTTTGGAGGGGTACACTACTTATTGAAGATTTTATTTTTTGATATTACTCATAGCATAGTTAAAACCTAACCTTATGATGTTCCCGCCTATGGAGTATTGGAAAAAAGAGAGGTGTGTGGTGACCATTCCCCCAACCAAACGTAAATCGTACTCATAAAGGATCAATCACTTTCACACCAGTTCAATCCCCAGCTCCAAAAGCCGAAGACACGTCATAATATGGCATGCAAAAGTAACATGGTCGATTGCTTCAGTTAAATTAAAATCCGATAGCCATATTTACTTTCTTTTGTTTTTACTGAGTATTGCAACGAGTGGCGGAACACACAGCTCTACATAATGTGGTGTGGACGCTACCGGCCGGCCCGCATAAACGAAAGCGTGTTGTGTATAATGCACCTTACAAATTGTAAAGAAAGAAAGCGAATTACCAGTCAAGCTGCTGTTGAATGCCCTTTGTTCATAAAGCGCAGTGTTTACATCAATTCGTGAAACGACACCGTTAAACAACATTTTACATGAGGGGACTGGAAACATTTGAAATTTTCAGAAACAAAGTATAACAAGTAAACAAGTTATTTCAGTCGAGACTTCGCGTCCGTGGATTACAATATTTTAATAAAAACTTTTTCACCTAATAAAGATAGTCTATATAAAGGGTATCTAATATTTTATCGAAACACCTATCAACGAACGTGTCATTACGCCGAGTTTTCATGTCATCGAAAGGCATTGCTCGCTGCATGAGTTTTTTTTTGGCAGTCACAAGTCTTCTATAATCTAACCTACATAAGATATCCTGAAAACATCGTGGTCTCAGCAGAAAATATTGTTCGATAAAATTAAATTCAGTGAAATGATACAATCGATGGTGATATGATTCGATAAAATTATGGATTACCCTATAGAGCTGCAACTTAAGATACTTGGGAAAGTTCGTTCAAAGAAACAGAAGAAAATTCGCGATAAAGAATAGATAATATTTGCGGGCAGGTGTGCCGGGCCGGTGACGTCGCGACGCCGGTTACCAGCCAGCGTGCTAGTTTTAAATGAATTCCCAAATAGTTGGAATAGAAACACAATAGCACAGGGCGGTCCTGTCTTCGTGTCGCGCGGTATTTATACCGAACGCTTCCGCGAGACATGCGCCTGCTAAACCCAAATGCCCTTATTAATAAACGTGGAATAACCGTGGAGTAGCTAATAATACTTAAGCCATGCTTTGTCTTTATCCGTCGAATTCAAATGTCACAATAACAGACCAGTGAGGCTAGACAAGTTGCTTAACGCTAACGTAAACGATTGTCGAAAACTGACAAAATGTACGGAATTTACCAAAGCGATTGACGCGACCGTCTGACATTTTATCAAAACGTATGACATCTTAACTTCAAAACAATTTGGGTTCCGCAAAGGGAAATCCACTGCACTAGCCGGGCAGCATTTAGTAAAAATAGTCACGGAATGTTTAAATAGAAAAATCCAATCATGGCCATTTATCTGACTTGCCTTTGATTTTATCGACCATTCAACCCTTTTGAAAATATAGAGATGTATGGAATAAGGGGTAAAGCGTACCTAAACATAATAACACCGTCTTCAAAGAAAAGTTTAGGTCCGATTTATAAAACCGGCGTTCCACAAGGAAGCATACTTGGACCATTGCTATTTTTAATAGCAATTAACGATTTTCCAAATTGTTTAAAACAAAAACAGGATAGCATTATTTTTGCGGATGACACTACACTCATAATACAAGGTGACGGTAATTGTCACGCTAGCTTTGAATCAAAAATCAACATTACATTAGCAGAAGCGATTAAATGGTTCGAAAGTAACAAATTGAAAATTAACATCACAAAAACTGTTGTTATGCAATTCTGTTCATATAATTCAAACCCACTGCCTGTACAAATTAATTATGACAATCTAAATGTAGAATCAGTTGAATTTGTTAAATTTCTGGGTTTTAATATTGACATCCATTTGAATTGGAAACTTCAAGTGGTTAATGTTTGCAAAAAACTAGATCGATTTGGCTTTGCACTCAGAAGATTGAGACAAACGGTGTCACTAGATTCAGCTCTAACAGCGTACCATGGCTACGTCTCCTCTGTCCTAAACTATGCAATATTACTATGGGGACATTCCGTAGAGTCGGATAGGGCACTTCGACTCCAAAAAAGGTGCATCCCAGCCTTGGACAACGCCTGGTTAAAAATATATATACTCCCGTTTCCATGCCTCTATATAAGAGAAGCATGTCTCTTTGTTATCCTAGTCACTTCACCAATCGAAACGATACCAGTGCTAGACATACAAGGGCTCAATACCGAAATTTGTTATACCGAAAGTTAGTAGGTTATTCCGAAAAGTTATTTATAAAAAAAAATGCTACAACATGTGTATAACACTTTGCCAGATGACCAGAGATCGGAATAGGCAGAGCTTATTTGCCTAAACTTGACGCATATTCATTCATACGTGAGTGAGATGGGAATACATTATTTAATGAATATGCATCAAGTTTAGAAAAATTACCTCTACCTATTCCGATACCTGCAGATGACCTTAAATTAGGAAATGAGAACTCATTTCAAAATAAGTTGACAAAGTGGCTACAGGATAAATGTTTTAATAGTGTAAAAGAACATTTGGCAGTTGACATAGGCAATTAATTCATTATTCGATATTTTTATAAATATAAGGACTTGATAATATTGACAATGTAAGAAATTGACGACTCGGAGAATGTTAGCTTAATATTGTATTTGATACAAGGTTGTTGACTATAAGGTCTATGGAGTTTAGGTGGTTTTACAAAAATTTAGCTATAACATTGTAATAATTTTCACACCTGCATGCAGGTTGAATATGCATGAACAAACTTAACCTTAAGAACCTACCCTGTTAACATATTCTGCCAAATAAAGAAATTTTGATTTTGATCAAATATAGATGTAGCAAAAGTATCCATCTTGCAATTGCAAAGCACGCGTTGAAAAAGTGTGGAATGTCAAACGTTTGGACAAGGATAATATGTGGATTTCGAAAGTTATATTTCCTCTCTAACTATAGCATGTCTATTAAGTTAAAAAATACGAAATATATATATAGAGTCTTGAGTCTTGTTACTTGAAAAAAAAAACCCTGAACAAGATGAGTAGGAATTAAAAACAAACTGATGGCCTAAGTGTACCTCAGAACTCATTAGAGTCAATTAACAAATAGGTACGTGAATATAACTTTTTTTTTTAAATTATGGAGCTCCAACTCCTTCTAATGCAAAATGCGACAAATTAATTTAAAACCTGAAATGTGCTTACGAGCAGTTATTGACCAATATTCATAAAATTTCTACTTACACAGAGATACAATTTATAATGAGTTGAATGATATTGTAACTAGTGGCAACTTTATTGGTTAATGTTTATTCAAAGTTGTTTGTTTGCAAGTTTTTTGTACCGTTTGTGCCCGAATAAAATAAAATAAAATAACTGGAGACGATGGTATTGATAGCTAATCTCATTGCATCTAGATCTAGATAGGTAAATACATATTTATCAAAGTTATCAATCCTTAAATCGTCCAAGCTTTTTGAGTTAGCCTAATGATATAGGTAATAGTGTCTTTCGAAATGTATACCGAGTCGATAAAGCTATTTAGCTAATTGTTATTTCAGTAATAAACGTTCTTAAAAGCAGTAATTCGTTTAAAAAACTGCGAAATATTAAAAATATAAATCTTTGTTATCCTTATCCGGCTTATTCCTCAATTTGTAAATCTCACGTGGGTTCTCATTTTTCATCTCATTAAGAATTTTGGATTTCTCATTAACAGGTAGGCTTTTCAAAAACATGCTTGTATAGTAGAATAATTGTAATTATTCAACTAAGTATTCCTTTGAACCCCATGTGATATCGAGATTATTGGCTTATGAAATTAAGCCTGACTTATCCCACGGGACTGGAATTAAGGTTACCACATAGTTTCGTCACACACTTGAATATATCAGAGGATCGAGCACATTATCAGTGTGTCGACATTTCTAGCTGATAAGTTCGAGACGGGAAGCGAAACATCTGCTCGCCATCGACACGTCGCCGGCGTTAAAAGAAAACAACCTCAACCTGTGTCAAAAGACAGGCGTTATCTTAACAAGAACGTACTTTCCAGATTAGATCCTACTGTACAAAACAATAGCTTAACTTTAGTATGAATTTGAGTCAACAACATCACCACGGCATTACGAGGTTGACTTCCACGTGTTGGACTAATGCTAGTATAATTCAAAGCGGTTAGAGTAGGCTTTAGCAGAGTAGAATGCTAGTTATAAATAGGGCTTGAGATGAGAAGAGTATAAAACAAGCGATAGCAGCGGCCTCCCCGAACAGATCAAGTTTCTTAATGCAGGTAAAACGCGGAAACAATACAACGTGCACTGTTGCAATTAGGCTCTTGTAACCGCGTGCTAAAATACACTTTTGTTAGCACGCCGCCTTGTTACGTCCGTGGCCGACATGACATCAGAGAACATTCGTTTCTAATTTAATTAGACCCCACTACGATACGCAAGTGTCGGATATTAAAGAGAATCCTACAGATAAAATAACCTAAATCCGAGCAAACCCTGGCACCGTTTGCGATGCTTAAGGAATACGAGTATAATAGTTAATTATGTATTGCATAGTCGACCAATTAAGTCCTCTTCGACTCTATTCCGTAGGATCTTAAGGTCTAAATGTGATAAAGGAATTCCTCGGTCGACTATACATCACTACCAAGTACCACTATGGTACTTTGAAGTGAGTTATATTAACATGCATGTCATGCGAACTAGACATTTAATTAAACCCAGAAAGACATGCGAATTGTATTGTCTGGACAACATACCGAAAACCAAGCCTAACCCGATTTGCGAAAACTGCCGTTCCCTAAAGGACACACGCAATCGCAATTTAACCACACCACAGCAAAGGTATTTTTAAGTGGTCTTCAGCTTTAAATGCCAGATCAATCGAGCGAGACAGTTTATATTGTTTAGGCATCAATGTCAGTCCAAAATTAGTCTAATTTGATCTTGGCAGAGCTGTAGTCGAATGTCGCAAACCGCGCATGCGCGAAACTCATTGGCCAATATTTAGAAACAAACATGATCAGGGGATGTGATAAAGAGTTTAGCATTATTGATGGACCTGGGATGAGTCGAGGCGTCTTTAGCGGGTGTTCCCTGGAGCACTAAAGTTCCGCATTGCAGAGACACCGGCGGAGTCCTTTGCTCGTTTCGGAAGATATAAATACACAACAGAGGTTGTTGCGCCCGTCTCAGGGAATACCGCATAATGAGGTTTTAAGCGCCAAATTTCTCAAGTTTAATGATCTTAGGAAACCTTACCCGTTCCGGTTTTGCAATGTCGAATCGAACCCGGTAGAGATTCCAAAACTTCTATAGTATACTTTACCTACTCAAGGAAAGCTCGCATTTTTATATAATGCTTCTCATTAGCAAGTTGCAAGCATTTGATTTTCGTTGTGCTCATCACCGGTGACGAGCAGAGCAGTGAATGATAATCGCAAGTGTTCGAAACGAGGTCGAGCACGTCAAAGTGACATGCGAGGTTATAATGGTCAGTGTGGCGGCGTGGAACGCGTGTGATGAATGGGACGATTGAACGGGACGCGTCGCGGCCCTCCCGGCGAGGGCCGCGAGACAGTTCCACACGGTCCAAGGAAAGGCGGCCTCACACAGGACAGGGCAATTGAAGAGGGCGCTGTCAACGTCAACACTGGGCTCACAACACTAGCACCGACACGGCGGTCACTGGGTCACAGTGCAGGGCCGCGGGCGGGTGAGGCGCGCTGCGAGCCGTTGCCCGGGCGCACAGCGGCCCATTTGGCGGCGCGCCGACCTAAGCGTATTTCGGCCGTCCACCCTGGTCGACTCACCTTCGGGGTGCAGCCTCTGCGGGTCGAACCAAGCATCTGCAATAGAAGTGTGCGCGTTAGCGGGTTAGTCGCGATAGAGAGGGAAGCGGGCGAAGCGAAGGCGGGGCGGGGCGGCCACTTACAAGGGTTGAGCACGCTGCACAGGGTGGGCCCAGAATCCGCCATGGTCGCACTTTACGTAACGCGAACGATATATGGCGGCAACGGACACGCGCCGCGCCCGACTCTCGCGTCGATACTGGCGCGCCGCGCGCCGCGCCGCCCCCTCCCGGCGGGCGCATGCGCTCCCCGCGCCGCCACCCTCGGAGCCCTAGCACCGAGCATGCTCGCACACCACCAGCACCGGGCTTGCATGCGCTTGCAGTAAGTAACAGGTGTTAGTTATGAAACTTTGTTAGTCAAAATGCGTGCAGTTAGAATAGTCTCGAAAATTCGCTACGCTTACGTTCTTTTAAATTGCTATAGATAATGATATAAGTAAAGTACAGATAGTACAACACATAAGGCAATAAATAAGTTCATAACAATTGTCCAATTGCTACAAGGATAGAGTTGAATGCTCGGCGGCGCTCTCGCCGGTAGAGGGTCGGGTCGCGGACCTACGATAAATGATAACAATTCTATGTCCACTCATGTTTTCCTGCTATATTTCTGTTAACACCGGTAAAATAACTTGCAATAAAGTACCTATTTATATTCACCATGTTTGACATGTCTGCGATAGTTTACGATGGTATCCTTCCGGGACGTGCATCTCGGGACGACCTTGCTACTATCTGCGACGCCGCGCCGCCGGTGACTAAGATGCAGATGACGTGATCCTCATCGTAAACAGTGCTCGGCAGTGCTTACATACGATAACACCTTACTTGAGGTGTGAGAATTACAATGCATTTCGCTACAGTTCGATCCTATGTGAGAATATCCAACAGTTTTACTGAGAATTAGATCATGTTCACACCGCGTACAATACAGATGTGATATTTTATAATTATATAATAAAGGTACCTACCTAAATACATATACCTATCTTAAAGCGACCTTTGTTGCAGACACGTGCTCCGCAAGTTCCGCAACCAATCGAATCCCTACTTAAAACAATGAAGCTATTGTGTTCAACAGTAGACAGTTATCAAATTGTAACGCAGTTTTAAATAAGCAATGTAAACAAACTTGCCCCATGGTTAACAACAAAGTAGAATTCCGGAGCGAAACAACCTATGACCGTGGTCTGGTCATCTGACCTTGGCGCGATTATCGGGGAATGATACGATGATTCAACGTACTTTACTTCAAGGTTTGAGTAGGCAATCGGAAAAATTTGGCTACACTGCTATACTTAATGGAAAAAAGTAGGTAGGTACGCTACACTTAGATTAACTCGATCGAATTAGGTAAGTACTTACTTACGTCTGCTCATTAAGAACGCCGAGTAACGTAACGTTCACTGATTTGCTAATCTACGAATTCGTTCCTACATTGAAATTTGAATCTAAACTATTACCTGACCAATAAATTAAATTTAAGATTAAGTGAAGAATATTTATTCATTAAATGAACATAATAAAGCGTATTTAAATTTAAGTGTATTTCTGTGATTTCATAATAAATTCCAGAATTTAGGCAAAAACTATTCATACGATGCGTAATTAAAAACAACGGTTTTCAGATTTGTTTGGTCTGCCTTATATGCTTATAGTTTGTCTTGAGTAGCAAAGCAACTGAAATTGTTTTGTATTTCATTTCGATATTTTGCAGAGTTCAGTTCAAGAGATTTTTACTGCCGTACAAGTAAAGCGAGGGTTGATCGCTAGTGCACCTATAATATTATAATATACCTACACTCCTACTAAGGATTTACCTATTTATGTAAATGGTAACGAAACAAAGAACGCTCTTAATGTTTGAAAAACATCATCTGCATTAATAGTAACTTTGACATGTAAGATACAAATAAGCATCATCATCAACTTGGTGTATTTTGCTTTAAGCTTCATTATTCATCGATCATAAATTCATAATTCATATTTAATATGAACAATACTTTTACAGACAATTTAATATGTAGCATTCAGCCAATGATATAATATAAAAAGAGGCATTCAGCCTAATAAATATTGTGTAGTAGATAACTGATGGGTTTGTACTTATCCTGCTTAACACCCTGGCAAGGATGGATAACAGTCCGAAGAGTTTAAAGGTTATTCATAAAGTCACACAACCACAAGTAGGTAAATTGTCGATAATCATAATCAATAATATGGAGTTATAAACAAATATTGTCCCTTGCCCGGCGGCTCGTTATTTATTTTAAATTTCTTATTTATTTACCTTCTTATTTCTAGCGACAACCTTGTAACTTGTAAGCCTGGTCGTTTTTTGTCTCCTATTCTTCGCGCGCGGCTGTCTGTGTGGTACTTTGGTTTTTGTGGTCAGCAGAAGCTATGTTATGTTATGACTCAACTCGCGTGTACACGCACGTACCTACTTTACTTCCCCTCGGCACCCGCACAGTGATTCATACATACACCTACATAAATCATTATAAATTGATGTGTGTGATTCAAAGAGGTGGCTAGTTTTAAGATTTTAACAACTTTTTAGCAGGCTTACCTACTTACCTATTTTGGCTAAAATTATTTATCCTCACTCAACTAATCTTCCTTGACAATGTTAAAGTAATTTAATTAAACAAGGTAGGTACCTATTAAATTTACACCGGTAATGATGACAAGTTATCTTTATCTTTACATAATATAAAACAAAAGTCGCTCCCGCCTGTCTGTACGATTAGATATTTTAAACTACGCACCGGATTTTAATGCAGTTTTCAACAATATATTAAAGTAATTCAAGAGGAAGGTTTTTATGTATAATAATAATAAATTCTGGATTATGTACGGGTGTTATAGAAAAATCACATAAACCGAAGCGAAGCGAGGGCGGGTCGCTAGTTAACCGATAAACTAAAAATGTATCGGTTAAGACATGGTTTCTTAAATAAGTAGTACATAGTTTCATAACAAACATGATAACATTGATAACGAAAAATGTTGCCTTTTCAATTAAATTTCCATATGCCATAAATACCTACGTCAACTAAGTACTCCTGCTTAAACAACACACAACAGTCAAGCGTTGTTTCAGGACAAACAACTGCTCCGATAATGACATTCTGTAAACAGGATGAGGTGTTCAAAGTGTTAGCGAACTGGTGCTATTTTTGAATTAAAAGAAACCCATTTCTACGACACCAATAATAATTAAAGAATTCAAAATATGGCTAATTTTTATAAATTTAAACATTATCGAATGACTAGACCATTAAACTAATACCTAGATATGAATGCAGTTACGCGAGAAATAAGGCTTCACAAAACAGCAAAGTAAAAGTGCGCATTTAATAAGATAGGTCAGTTATTGTTTAGAAAATTATGAGAAATATAGCATCTACTTGAATGTATGGAGCAACTTCAGCCTGCTCTTATACCTAGGTTTTCGGCGGATGTCCGTCTGTCAGTCTGTTCGCGGTTTTACTCAGAGGCGCTTGGTACTACAAATGTAATTCGGCATAGTCATACATTAATAAGTTGGAAAATATAAACTTGAAACAAAGTACAGCAAAGCTATTTTATTTACATTATATAATCGAGTGAGGTATCACTGAATAGCTCTTAAAAAATATAGAATAATTATATAGGGGACCATTTAGGAAATATTGAATTCGATAAGTGTCATTTTCGCTAGATTTGCTTGCCCCCACCCTACAAGCCAAAAGTATAAGAAAAAAAACTGAAAAATATCTTAAATGAAAGCAAATACCTACCTAATTATTATTATTATTAATTAGCCTAATATAGTATCCCACTGCTGTTCAAAGGACTCCTCGCTTGATTTCCACACCTATCTCTCTATGGCAATCTTCGGCCAATCCTTCAGAAAAGCGTCCAACGAATTTTAAAGGAAAACTATGACGACTTAGTAGACTTACTTCCTGAGATACAGGCGACTAAATGTTTCTATTTCTAAAGTGTTTATACCTACCTACTAAATATCATGTAAGAAAACACCAAAAAACTTTAGATAGAAAATTAAACCCTATTCAGACTTACTTGTCTTATATGGTAAACAACTTTCTAACCTCAAAATGAAACTTTTTGGCTAAAACAGCTCTTTTATCGTAAATAAAGTAAACTGACAAACATTTTGGAAATCACTTGGCCAATGTACCTATTGTCCGTGATTGCTTTTTTTTATTTAAAATAGCTGTTTCATACAAAAAAGTTACATTTTGAGGTTAGAAAGTTGCTACTTAAGACAAGTAAGTCTGAACAGGGTTTAGTTCATACGTCTTTGTTTTGACATTGTTTTGTAGCAACGGCTTTAGAACCCTACACTGAGAATGGTCCCACAAGCTCTTGCCCGGTTTTTTGTATTTGTACGAGTAGTAACGGTTTCATAACCCTTTACCCTACCTACACTACACTGAATATTATCAAACCGCGATTAGAATAAGATTGAGTAGGGACGGACATTAATATGTCGTTTTTGAATAAGTAGATAGACGAAATGACATTGTCAATGGTAGAGTGTGCAGATTAAATAAATATACTTATTACAGTGGGATGAACTAATTAAAGCTTTTAAAAAAATATACAAATAAACTACAAATACTGTAATTTCTTTTAGAAATACTATCAAACATTATTCTTTATAATAAGTAATGTCTATAGTTCACCACGATTCATATTTTATAAAAAAGAATTTTTTGATAGGTACAGCGATTCGATACCGTGAAAAATAAGTGTAAAAGAATGACAGATTTCTCAAATATGATATTATTTTTTTTTTATAAAACAAATGACACATTTACGAAGAATAGTAGTTTATGCAACTGTACATAATTAGGCCTTAAAACTCGTGTTTTAAGGCCTAATTACACGATCCGAAGGAGAGTTTCATAATAAGATCACATGAGCGTTTTAATGCCTAATTATGTATAGCCGCATACATAACTTTATCTACATGCATATCATAAGATTTCTATAATATGTTCAGATATAGCCTGTATTTTTATTAAGTTAGTGTTAATGTTAACTTGTTTGTAGTACCAAAACTTAAAAAAACAAAATAAAAACAACTTTATTTATAATGTACAGATATGGCTTGCATTTTCAAGTTAGTGGTACAGTATTACCGATACTTTAATGTTAAGGTACCGACACTTTAATGTAAACATTACGATGCACTATACTTTAATGTAAACATTAAGATGCAACCACAGATACAGGTTTCTTAATATAGGCGATTTGCTTATCGCTTCTGAACATATTGTAGGGAAGTTATGATATGGATGTAGATAAAAGAGTTTAAATACCTATGTAGTGACCGTTTATATGGTAAAGCATACTTTTATAAACCTATTATCTATAAGTACCTATATACATTAAAAGTATGAAGATATCTTATTATTATATGTATTAAATATAAGTAAGTTTTATTTATTTTATATAAGTATTTATATCGTTGTCTAGTACCCATAGTACCTACAAGCCTAAAGCTTAGTTTAGGACTAGGTCAGTTGGTGTGACATTAGCGGCTAGCACACGTAAAGTTCGGACCGCGGGAAACGCCACGCGCCATTCCAATCTTCGTTCCGAACCGTACGTGTAAATACAACTGTCATAGTAAAATAGTAAAAAACGACGGTTCGGAACGAAGATTGGAATGGCGCGTGGCATTTCCCGCGGTCCGAACTTTACGTGTGCAAGCCGCTATTGTCCCCTGATATTTATTATTTACTTTATTTAAGTTTTGTCTGTTGTGCTAACGGTACTTTCGAATCGTATTCTAATCGCTCGCAGTTTCATAATACCTACCTACGTTTTAACACGCTCTTGACGGTCTTGATTGTATTGTTACTATCTACACTACACTCCTAATGAAGAAGATAAACGTTTTTAGGGTTCCGTAGCCAAATGGCAAAAAACGGAACCCTTATGGTTTCGTCATGTATGTCTGTCTGTCTGTCCGTCGTATGTCACAGCCACTTTTTTCCGAAACTATAAGAACTATACTTGAAACTTGGTAAGTAGATGTATTCTGTGAACCGCATTAAGATTTTCACACAAAAATAGAAAAAAAAAATCGGGGCTCCCCATACTTAAAAAAAAAAACATCAATCCCATACGTGTCTATGGATAGGTCTTCGAAAATGATATTGAGAATTCTAATATATATTTTTTCTAAACTGAATAGTTTGCGCGAGAGACACTTCCAAAGTGGTAAAATGTGTGTTCTCCCCCCCTGTAACTTCTAAAATAAGAGAATGATAAAACTAAAAAACGGAAAATACGGCAAAAAACGGAACCCTTATGGTTTCGTCATGTATGTCTGTCTGTCTGTCCGTCGTATGTCACAGCCACTTTTTTCCGAAACTATAAGAACTATACTTGAAACTTGGTAAGTAGATGTATTCTGTGAACCGCATTAAGATTTTCACACAAAAATAGAAAAAAAAAAAACAATAAATTTTCGGGGTTCCCCATACTTAAAAAAAAAACATCAATCCCATACGTGTCTATGGATAGGTCTTCGAAAACGATATTGAGAATTCTAATATATATTTTTTCTAAACTGAATAGTTTGAGCGAGAGACACTTCCAAAGTGGTAAAATGTGTGTTCTCCCTCCCTGTAACTTCTAAAATAAGAGAATGATAAAACTAAAAAAAGATATGATGTGCATTACCATGCAAACTTCACCGAAAATTGGTTAGAACGACATCTAGTAAGTAGTTTTTTTAAACGTCATAAATCGTAAACCGCAATTTACCTTTTACGGAACCCTTCATGGGCGAGTCCGACTCGCACTTGGCCGCTTTTAATAAAAATATAGGTACCTGTTACCTATATTAACACATTGACAGACGTCCCGATAACTACGTGCACATGTCAATCAGAAGGTTATATGTATGTTATGTAGCTATCTATTTATATTCACGTTGAGTTTATTGGATAATTGGAGTGTTCTCTATTGAATATGTTTTGCACAATCCTTGACCATCTTGCATGACATTATGATTCATAGCGACAAATAGGTAGCCGGTGCCGATGCCGGTATTGTTCCATGACAATGATGGCAAGTAGCGGAGTGCGACGGGTATAAATAGGCGACGCGTCGCGACGTCTCACTGCACCGCACCGCACCGCACCGCACCTGACAGCGATCGAAACAATCCGTCAGTCAACAGGTACCTACCTATGCTCCCCTACTCGTATCAGGTAGATTTTACAATTATGATATCTACTGCGGATATTGTCATGAACAAACGAATGCGACGTTTTTGTGTTGTCACTGATATTAAGGTTATCAGTTTGGTAACTAGCCTAACTAGTTTTTATCATAATCATAAACTGCAATTCGCTGCTGTAGCTGTAGAACCAACGCACTTATATATGTATGTTAAATTTAAGTAGGTAATATAATAATGCACCAGACACCACCACAAGTTAAGTTCTTTTACGCCCGAGATACGGGAACAACGTAGGTAGTTCAGGCAATTTATAAAAAGTAATTTATATTATAAGTCTCTTTTGTTGTTTTGTTTTGTGTACATAGGTACTGCCCTCCTAAGCAAAAATGCAATAACTAAATACAATAGCCAAAGCAGATTCAACTCTCTTCTGTTTGTAACTAGGTTGCAATTTCTACAGATGTTTTGTTTGAGATAACGCCATTATGCTTAGTAGGGCAGGGTAGGTAGTTAATATTGTTAAAAATTGGTTTGGCATAAAATTGCTATTTTTTTCAATTATTTTTTTTGAATCACTATTGGCCTTCGAGTAGAATGCTCGTGCAACTACTTTTAGGAAGTGTTTCGGCTGTATAGCAATATTCAAAAATTTTATGTTAAAAAAAACATAATACTTACGGCATTTAAAAAGCAAAAAATACCAAGTTTGACTGACCTGAAGATTTTTTCTTATTTGGTTTTTTTTCCCGTTTTTATTTTACACTTTTTAGTGATTATGCTATTCTGTTATGTAGTCCAACGTCTCAATTAATAAAAAACCTATAGGATATTTCTAGCTCGCCGCAAGCCACACCGCAGGAAATTCATAGTCATAGAGCATTTCAATGCGGTTCTTCATAGCCGCTCAACTAGCCATCTTAATCGAGATATCTTATCGCCACCCTTGAAATAGGTATTGAGGAGTACCGTCCTATGTGTATGTCTATAATATTTGAGGAGTTCCCTCAATTCCTTACGGAGCTCCTCATCAGATACTGACTTGGTGACAATTGGTCTACTTTGGGACTATACCCTATCAAACGAGAATTTTCAAAATCGGTTCATAGTTGACGGAGTAATCACGAATAAAAAATAAAACTGTCGAATTGAGAACTTCCTCCTTTTTTGACGTCGCGTCGGTTGAAAATAAGATAATTTAATCAAGATGAAGTTAGTTTATAGAACTTGGACCACGAGGAGAGTATTTAAACCCGCATCCAGTTCGCAACAAACTGGGTCATTAAACCAAAAGTACCAAAGCCACGACCTCAAATTCATCAATTTTCACAGTAGCAAATGCACAGGATGACCTGACCCCGATGCGCCGTTTATCGATTTGCTAAACTAGGACGCGAAACATCTCCATCGCTACATAATAATATATCTGACCATATGATGCGAAAGATACTGCGCCATATTAAAATACCTACTAGGATTGGAAAACACCTTATACCCTAGGTAAAACTTAATTTAAAGAGTACCGAAAATCTATTTAGAAGTGGCGACACGGTTGTTCAATCAAGCGGAGTTTGCGGTTCTTTCAGGTCCAAACTTTCTCCGCGGGACAATGCAGCCGAAGAATAAAGAAATGTCAGAATTGTTCACAAATGCGAAATAGAAAGGCAAACCTCGCACGCAAAACAAAAATCTTATACTGTTTTATTTTATACTATAAGTATACTGGGTATGGTCTGACTGAATTCGTTTGACTAACAAGGAGACAGTATTGTCAGCAAGTGAAATCCGTTGGTAAAAGTAGTTGTGCGTCGGCCGTACGTCCGCTATCGATCCAGACTTCAGCAATGCCGCCACGCCCTCCCCGGGCGGGCGCCTCATTACAGCCGTCTAGGCTTCCGGAAAACCCAAGTTTATAAAAGGTGCAGTGAGGTTTATTATTAAAAACATTGTCAATGTTATTGATTTTCTAACACTTTCAGGGGTGAGGCCCGTTTTCCTTTACAAGGAGGACACGTCACGTCACAAACATGAAACATTTCGCAAAAATTACTCTTTACATCCTAAAAATTTGATTTGACCAACTAGGGCGCTGCCCGTCAATAGGATAATATGGTATGTTTTTGACAAGTTATTAATAACAGGAAATAGAATATTTAAATACTTAAATGTTGTTGGTATTACCGCATTGCATTATTAAGTATGTTCTTTATTCCTGCGATGAAAAAAAATGTGACGTACCTACAAAGGTATAAATTATAAGCATGTCAGTTGTGCTAGCTAAACACGTTAGGGAAATTCGGAATAGTTCGGAACGTGAACTACAGCTAAGTAAGTCCCTATTTTGCAAACACACAAAACAGAAAACAGTCTGTTTGACCGTGTTGTTGTGCCGTAGTAAAGCGGTGCCACTCGGGCCGCGGGGGCACAAGGGTTCTGCTTTTGCGTCGCATTTTTGAAGGGCCCAAAATTAGGTCACCGGTGTCTAGAGATTTGGTGACGAAGCAAGCGGGAGCTTCTTTCGGTAGCTATACGGATACAGGGAGAAGAATTTTTATTCGCGTACAGTGCATATAATGCGGGACATAAATAGATCGACGGCGACTAAACACAGCCAGTTGTTGAGGATGCGCCGAGACGCGCGATGGCACACGATCAATGACAAAATAGTGCCGATAATAGTGCCCTTGATAGCCAAATGAAGATTTGAGCTTACCCATGTTCAATTGAAAATACTTATACAGAAAAATCGTAAGGGCCTCGTTTTATAATATATTATTGTAAGGGATAATAGCCGTAATTGTAAGTTTTGGAAAAGCAAAGGGATAGATTCGTCGACACACATATTTGAGACTCTAAACTATCACCATTTTATAAACGTGACTGTATAGAGTCCAGAGCAGCCGGAAGAGAATGAAAGATAGGACATCACAAACATGTGCTACCGTATATTATTACCCCAAAGGAACTAATTTACAAACGAAACAAAGCTTTATCCTCAAAACATTCACCAACCGATACTGTTCATCTATTAAATATTTACATACAATTAGGAATACCAGAAAAGCATAGAATAGAGCCCAATCCATCAGAAAATTCTGTAATAAAAACTGGATACTTACAAGTGATAGTGTCACCGCTGGATACCATTTTGATTAAGTCACAATTAAATCACAAAAGGCAATGGTCCTTGTAGGTAGAGTTAGTCACATAGAGGTGCGCGGGTCAGCGAGGCCGCACGGGGCCGGTGAGTGTGCAGCGGGCGCCAGCAGCTCTTAACGCGAGTGCGGCTGCGAGGGGAGTGCGCTCGTGAGCAGCGCTTCGCGACTGCTGCTAAAAATAGCAATGGTGGCGTCAGCCCGTGCCCGCACTCCCTGCCGGCACCACCACCAATCCTCTCTCGAGTGTCTTTGGATCTCAATGGTCTAGCAATACGTCCATGAATCAGTTGTAGGTACTGATCATGTTTATACGAATAACACGCAATGGAAGAATGTTTTTGTTATTTCGGTTGTCTAGAACGTTCGATTTTTTAAACTAAAGAGCAGTGCATCTAAAATATTACTTAAGTATTAAGTTTCGTTCGTAGACCGCGAACAAACATCGAAACTTTCACATTGTTGGCTCTCATAACAAAACTGTTCATATCAGATAAGATAGGTACATTGATCTCCCTCTTCTCGCAAATTGCTGATAGCGGAAATATCCACATTAATCGTCATTTTCAGAATCTGAATTGAGACACAAGTCTGCCGCAAAAATGTGCATTATTACTTATCCTAGCCTGACTACTCCTGACGAAATCATTGGAAATTATGTTATCGTAACAATTTAAATGCGCCAGTGAGTCATGCCGGCAAGCGCGACACGCGCACATGTATATTCATGGGTAACAGGCGCATCGATTTTTTCGCCGACTAGTGTTGTACGAGCTACTAAATTCGTATACATACCCATTTACAACGCCGTAACTGGCCTGATTTTTTTACCCGAGTGGAAAGGCCATTTAATAGAATAAGTAAACTGATTCCACACGCTTAATAATGTAAATCTAGTGCCAAACGCCCGTTGTATGCTGCCGGATGTCGGACGTCCTTTCTTTCCGCCTGCAAAGAGTGGCGTGGGTTTCAGCGGGTGCCGTTACAAGCGGCGGCGCTGCAACGCGGTCATCGCTCTTGCCGCTCCGCCACCTCTGCAGACCCCCGCCCTGTCCCTGCCGACCCTCCCGCACCTCCTTACCCATTCAAAGAAAGATAAAGTTAAACGCAGTTTTTGCAGATGACAGAACTAATGATTCATCGCGCGTCTACAATAGAGCTGTATTTGACGAGGCAGACAGAAGGACCTGCCCTGCTTAACTGCTGACACGTGCTAGGTACCCTGTTCTTTTGATACCCTATTGCCAAGACCTTGAGGCACGCTTGCTTGTCAAAACTAGTAGGGCAGGTTTTAACCAACGTAACACACACTTAGTTGAAAACCGAACTACCTGATGAATGTATGATTTGGCTGAAGTTAGGTACAGCGTTGCACAAATCCTGCCGCCACGCCGCCCGCGACTCTGCAAGAACGGAACTGGGCAAAAATGGACGATGAACTCATATCGATGCAAATAAAGCTCAGCTCGCCTAACACCTAATGAATGCTAAGAAAGAAACATCACGAATAGTTTTAAAACGTCAAAAACGTGTGACTAATCAGAAAAATACAAATTTAATATATAAGTCAATAGGTACACCTACCTAACTTTCCATACTTATAAATTATGATGTCTTTAAATTATAGATCTATTAATCAACAAGAAAAATGTCTTACCAAGTCCCATTTGGCAGAAGATGACTTCAGCTTCAATGACATGAGCGATCGGCGTACGCGACGCTTCAGGAGCGGGCTTCGGTGGCGCACTAGGTGGCGGCTGTGAAACCACCACTGGCTCGGGTTTCGGAACTTCTGCTGGCTTTGCCTTCGGGAGCTCCACCGGCTCGGGTTCGCTTTTCAGTACCGGTTCCGGAATCGGCTTAGCGATCGGAACCGGTGCCGGGGTGGGCGCCAGCACCGGCATCAGATCAGGCACCAGCGATGCAGGGGGCGGGGGCGCGGGCACGCTCGGCCGCGGCGGCTCTGGGCGGTGCATCGGCGACTCACCAGCGGTACCCTCGGACTCGCTGTCGGTGAACTTGTCGGCCAGCTGGTCGATTAGCTTGTCGGAAAACTTATCAGTGACGGAGGGTGCGCGCGGAGTGTCTACGAACTCGTCGCGTTCCATGTCGAGGAAGTTCTGTGTAACAAGGCGTGAGGCAGGAGCAGCGTGGAACGCTGATTCACCCGAATCCTCACGCTTGCCCTCGCGCTCCAGGTGCTCAAAGTCGTCCGTTGAATCCTGGTCTCGTTTCAGCGGGGGCAAGGGCGTAGTTCCCGCGATATCACCGCTTGCTAACCCTCCAAGGAGATCGTCAGTGTTATCCATGATACTATTCTAAGTTTATTCTATTTAGTGATTATTTCGTCGTAAGGGGTGCGCGGTAGGTAACTGTTACGTGTTCGTATGTTCTAGCAGAAGTAAAGCAGAGCTGGCGTGTAGTACCTCGCGCCGGGCGCTGGAGACTGAAGCTAGCTCGAGCGCGAACGGCGTATGGTGCGCGGGTTCTTGCACGACTTCACTCTGCACGACGAGCGGTATTACTCATAGCCGACCCCACCGAAAAGCCGCGCCCGCCCTTGTTAGCCGGTATTACCGCGCTTCAGAAAATATTGTATTAGTACAAAACTGCCAGAAAGCTTTTACAATTTTTAGAAATCTTTTTTGGTTGCTTCTAGTTAATTTTGAACGGGGCTATGTGAATCTTTTAACGTTGGCGAACTCAATGCAGGAAAATGCAAAATTATCGACTTCCAGTTCCAGTGCCTCTGTTTTACCGACCGAGCAGAGCTTACTTGACAGCTCAAGATTGATCAAAGTTCGTTCAGAACACAATCACTTTTCGGTTACTTGTATGAAACGTGTAACTGACGTAACACGGTTTTTTTTTAAAGGTACCTCTCGTAATTTAAGTATTGTTTCCTACACAAGTTAAAGGGGTGATATCTAGACAGGCGAGTAAGTAGTTAAGTACCTACGCCGTACTTGTGCTTTTGCACGAAAAAGTGTACTCAATTAAGGACTGAAATTAAGGAACTTCAACTTTGTCAGTTTTGTGACAAAAATTACCTATACATTGACGGCCGTCAAAACTTAAAAGTTAAAACTTCTTTCAGTCCTTAATTGGGTACACTTTTTTATGAAACTCGCCCGTCTATCACTCCTATTACATTTTAAATACGAAACTGTCAGTTATAAATGTTATAATACTCATAACAAGTTAGTAAAATAGCAAATAAATTAAAGGTTATTCATGCAATTTAAAATTACGCACTAATAACAAAATCAATGTAATTTCTCCTTTTATTAAATTACTTAAAAAAAATACTTCATTGACTTTGACTTCTTGCAACTTGCGACAACCTAGACAGCTGTCAACTGTCAAAGTGTCGGTGGCTCAGTCGATAAAGCAGAAATAATGGCTAAAGCTTGGTCAGCGAAAGCAGCGCTTATGTTTAGCTAGATCACGGGTCTATGAAAACATCTCAAGCGCTGTCATAATGTTGAAATTTCGCTGTGAGCTATTAGTTATTTGAAGTCTAGCTGTAGTGTACTAGTGTACCTGTCCGTCCACAAGGATGGCGGTAACGAAAGTAAACGGTTGTGTCGGGCCTAATGCAACAGAAATATTAAATAAACCACAAGAATGCAATGGAAAGGAATCAAATATCAATGGGAAAGTAAACAATTACAAAAATGGATACACAAAGTCTGCAAATCAAACTAAGGGGGTCAATGTGAGTATAAACACAAAATCAGTAATTTAACCTCTTTAAAAAATATTTTAACATTTCCTATTGTACGTAATTTCTGGAGCCGTGTTGTCAGCTCCCGGCCCTCGCGACGCAGTGTGCCACGGTCTTCGAGCGTTGAGGAATCATAATTTAGCCATATTTTTCTGTGACTGGCCCAATACCGCGCGTGATTACTACTTTGCTCCACTGACGCTCATAACAACCACTCGAGTATGAAGCATTCCTGTATCAATACACTTGTCTCGATTATTAATTCGCTACTTGGTTTGAATTTTTGGGCTATATAATTATAACTCAAAAGGCTTATATTTTTTTAAATTGTTATTATGTGAGAATCAGTACCTTACTTACACAATAAGTAGGTTTTGTCCTCCTTTCACACAGTCATAGAGATCCTTGGCAACCACTTCTTCGGTTTTCTTCTCTGCTACCAACAGCAAAGGTTTATTGCAAAAAAATGTGGTGAGCGAAGTAGTTGATGGGTCTGCTGGTGCATAGACCCACACCATTTACTGTCTAAATTATTTTCTTCCTCCTTTCCTCATGACTGGCAGTCACGACAGACAGCAATCGGTGGTTGCTTGGTTCACTATAACACTTCAAGTCACTCTTGCCACTTACATAAATAGCCAACTTCTTTGACTGTGTGGGTTCATTACCTTTTGCGGCTCCATTTTCCTTCCCCATGACCGACAAAAATGAACTTCCCACCCAAGATCATCTGGTTTATGTCTAGCCACAAAGCCACATGACTGAAATATTGGAGTATTTGTTGCGAGCAGAGTCAATAGGTAGGTCTTTAAATAATGAGTCGCAGTTTATGTGTAAATTACTCCCCCTTAGTATATAATCCTAAACAATTCAGACCATGTGAGAAGTCACACTTATAGATTGTAACACCTCTTGCATATTTCCTTAAAAGCTGTAGGTATCGAAGCGGTAGATATTGTAAGGCCTCTATTAAAAAATGGGGTAACCTATCACAACCTCGTTTTTTTTTTGACTCAATTTCAATTGACCAAAAACTTTTCGTTTTTTTAACATTTCTCCGATGGGACGATTCATATTTTTTTTATTTCACCACTTAACTTTAAGGAAACATATCTTTAGTCTGAGCAAAGGGCATTGGGTAAATTTGTTTGAAGAATATTGTCATTTTTTTTTTCAGCGGCCACGGATGATTTTTACGTAGTTATTTAGAGGACCTCTAAATACACATAGATATATATAATTTATGGCGTTAAATAATACCGGAGCGGAGATTTTAAAGATTTAAGTATTCAGTTTTTAGTACAAAAGTACGCCCAAGTATGAATATTTAAATATCTCGGCTCCGATGCACTTAAGAGTATTACATTACATAACAAATTATGTTTATTTTTAATAATTCTATCATAATTTACCACTTTTACGAATGGCCGCTCACCTTGAAAATGTATGAATTTTACAAATGACAACACTTTTACCCAAACCCCTTTTCTCCTTGTAGTCACTTGCCCTATGTATAGTTAAGTATTTTATTTTAAAGCCTGTTTTTCATTACACCAGTGCTACAATTAAGCCTAGGGATCGTTTCGTATTTTGTTTCTTAACCCATTTTTCACTTCATCAATGCTGCATATAGTTTTCGCTACGTTAAGTCAAATATTCATTTCAGGTAAGAAGATCTTGCTTGTAATTTGTTACTATCCAGAAAATGCACCGAGCAAGACGAATTAGGGCAGAACCGATATGGATAGGTTAGGTTAGAAGGCCAAGGCAGCTCCCGCCTTGGTCTTTGAGGTTATTTTCAAAAAAATCTTGCTTTTTATTTATCCAGAAAATGCAACGATCAAAGCGAATCAGGGTAGAACCGAATCGGACAGGTTAGCATAGTCGATTTAAAAATAGGTAAACTATTAATAGACCGAGCCGTTACATTGGGCAAATTATACTAAGGTAAAATTAGAAATGGGAAATAGATAAATTGACAAACCATTACATTAGACAACTGTTTGTACACCGAAACCAGTATTAAGGAATAGATAATTTGTCAAATCGGTAAAAAACTTAAACAAGTAATGACTAAATGAAAATATTCGAAGTGATCTTTCGGGGAAACGTAAAAAACCCAAACCATAGTTGTCAAATAATATTTATCGAACCAAAATTCGGTCAAACATTTTTCGGCGTTCAGATAGGCAACCTGTTCTTCGTTATAATCGCTCAACTATCTTAATCGAGATATCTTATCGCCACCTTAGAAATAGGTAACAATGAGGAGTTCCGGTGGGCATCTGTGGTCTTCGTCGTCAGTTCCACTTCATTCAATGTTACTGAATGCAAATACAAGACTAGTTACTATAAATACTAAAATCGCTATATGTATGCCTATTATATTTGAGGTGTTCCCTCAATTTCTTAAGGGTCCCCTCATCAGATAAAGATCTTGTTTAATAGGAAGTATACCCTATCAAACAAGAAAATATTTTGTAGTTTGCGGGAATCACGAGAGGGTAATGTGAAAAAAAATTGCATAAAGAATTTAAGTTAAATCTGATGGTCCTGATTGATAGACTACAAACTCTGTCTGCTGACTGCAAGGACGACTACTCTCTCTGGAAATTTACACATGACTTCCAAAGACCCCAGGAACCAGTACCTCCTCTAAAAAAGAAAAATGGTGGCTGGGCTAGAGACCATAAGGAGAAGGCGGAGCTTTATGCAGAATTCCTAGAAGATGCTTTCAAACCTAACAACGCCGACCCCAGCTATCCTGAAAGGGATATTGATGAAGTCTTGAATTCTGACCAGCAAATGTCCTTACCATTCAAACCAGTATCACCCCGAGAAATCCAACGAGAGATAAACCTACACAAACTAAAAAAAGCACCTGGGTTTGATCTAGTCACAGCAGAGATTTTAAAGAGACTACCCAGAAAAGCAGTTATCTACCTTACTACCCTCTATAACGCCTGCCTGAGACTGCATTATTACCCAGCACTATGGAAAGTATCTATTATAATAATGATTCCAAAACCAGGAAAACCTCAAAATGAAGTATCATCTTACAGACCGATCAGCTTGCTACCAATACTGTCCAAGCTATTTGAAAAAGTCATAATGAAACGCCTGATACCAGTGTTGCATGAAAACAATATCATACCTGGTCATCAGTTTGGATTCCGAGCCGATCACTCTACCATCGAACAAATTCACAGAGTAGCCCAAAAAATAAGGCAATCATTAGAAAGGAAGGAGTATTGCTCAGCTGTTTTCCTTGATGTTCAACAAGCCTTCGACAGAGTCTGGCATAAGGGCCTAGAATACAAATTAAAATCCATGTTACCCAACTCTGCCTACATGTTGCTCAAAAACTACCTCAAAGAGAGACTATTTCAGGTCAGTGTGGATGATCAACTGTCTACCCTCCGGAAAATCAGAGCTGGAGTACCTCAAGGCTCAGTTCTCGGCCCCATTCTCTACAACATTTACACAGCTGACTTACCTCAATCAGAAGAAGTATTGACTGCTACATATGCGGATGACACGGCAATCCTTGCTAACAATGTAAACAATGTTGAAGTCCTTCAACGCCATCTCAAGGCAGTAGAACAGTGGTTAAAAAAATGGAGAATACAAGTAAGTACCAATAAGTCAGTTCATGTGACATTTACACTTAAAAAAGGAGATTGCCCTGCAGTCAAACTGAATAATGCAATACTGCCTCACAAAGAAACGGTAAAATACCTTGGCATGCATATAGACCGAAGGCTTACTTGGAGGGAGCACATCGGGAGAAAAAGAGATCAATGCAGCCGGAAACTTCGAGACTTATTGTGGCTGATAGGTAGACAATCAAAATTAAGTTTAGAGAATAAAATCCTTATCTATAAAACCATATTAAAACCCATATGGTCCTACGGTATCCAGCTCTGGGGGTCAGCCAGCCACTCAAATATTGAAATTTTACAACGCTCCAGAAAAATGCCCTGAAAACCATAACAAATGCACCATGGTTCACGAAAAATTGTGACGTACACAATTACACAGAAATACCAACAATTAAAGAAGAAATTAAACACTTCAACAAGAACTACGTGTCTAGGATTGAACACCACATAAACAAGCTAGCAGCAAAACTCATCGACACCACTGATTGTGTATATCGTCTCAAGAGGGCAAAACTGGCATCACTGTAAACAGCCAAGGGAAATAAAGGTTGCTGCATCGATGGATGTATAACCTCAACGATGAATACCTCCAGAACATCTGATTAAAGCTGAATAGCTGATTGCAGATACAAAAATACATTTAAAAAAAAAAACTGATGGTCCCCCATCTCCCCTACTAAGAACCACCGGGATTAGACTAACGTTCTTAAAAAAAAAAACGCCCATTAGATCCATCCGTTTGGGAACTACAATTCCACAGACAGAAACCCGTTAAATTTATAACACTCCGATTTTTTGTATTTTTTTTTGGTTTTCCAATCCCTGTGCATAATGCATTATTAGTGTCAAAATAATAAAATATCAAATAAATATCAAGGGACAATCTCACACAAATTGACCTAGTCTCAAACTAAGCTCTAGGCTTGTACTGTGGGTACTAGACAACGATATAAATACTTATATAGAGAAATAAATACTTAAATACAAAGAAAACATCCAAGACTCAGGAAAAAATACTCGTGCTCATCACACAAGTATCTGCCCTTACTGGGATTTGAACCCAGGACCGCTAGCTTAATAGGCAGGGTCACTACCAACTAGGCTAGTGCGTCGTCAAAATGATTGCAAATAACCTCCACTATAACCTCTTAACGGGAATAGATGCAATAACCAATAACCATGTATATGGATTGCAACATAAAGGTTTAAACCTGAATTCTGATTACCGGTTAAAAATGCGGTATTACTGGTTATGATTGCATTTTACTACTTATATTGCTGAATACTTTACTACCGGTTTCATTTTACTGCTTATTCAAAAATCACAGCAGTTAATAATTCCTGGCTCTGTTAAAATGGTGAACACCGAGTCGCAGTCGCAAGTCAAATTGCCTTAAAATTGTTCTTGCGGCTTTGGTACAATAAAAATAAGTTAATTTATATGTTGATTTAATCTAACCGATGTTTCGTTTTATTTTTGCTTTGTAAAGAAGATGAAGTGGAATAATAATAAACTACTTAACTATTTATAATACAGACACCAATTGATTACAATGTGTATCACGTCACGCGTTATCAGTGCACGCCGCGCCGTATGACTTTATAAAAAAATACGCCATATGCAGCACATCATCTTCAATTTCGCAATGGTTTGTAATGTCATTTCCTACAAAATATAGCTACACTAGCTTCTGCCTGCGGCTTGGTCCGCGTTGACCATCCCGCGGGAACAGTGTTTTTTTTCGGTATTAAGGGTACGTACCCTATGTGTTAATTTATGATAGAAGCTATATCAATTTCAAAATTCATCCAAATCCGTTTAGCAGTTTTAGAGCGAATGACGAACAAACATAGGTACTGAGTAGGTACAGTCAAGGACTTTAATTGTTATGCCACTATGGAACCCTGTCATAATAACAGCGTCAAACCACATTACAGAAGTTACGCTTAAATGAATGATTAACGTTATGCGACAGGGTTCCATAGAGGCATAACAATTAAAAGTCCTTGACTGTACGTATGTTTGTTCCTCATTCGCGCACAAACACTCACAAAATTTTGCATTCGCAATTAATACCTATTCCTATTGTCACACTAATGTGTGATAGAAGCGATTAGGTACAATATGGCTTAGACCTGGTAACACTGAACTCTTCGCCGCTTACCTTATTTTCAAGTAAATTAAATTGTTTACACCTAGATATACCTACTTAGGTAGTAATAAAAAATAAACAACCAAAGCCATACGAAATGTACCATTTAGGCAAGCGCTCGTGCAAATTGTATGAACCTTATTTATAAAGAAGAAGGGCTCATAGTGTACGAATATCACCTATGTAAGTGTATTATGTATTATTATGAGTACAATAAATAAATAAATAAATAAAGTTGAATTAAAAAGGAAGGTTAGTTGGACAAAATGTACTTTAGTTTTCCCGGTTGCAATCGTACTTCCAGTAGGTACCTAAATTTGTTTCATTAACGATATCGCTGTACCTATGATTCATACATAATACCTAAGCCGAAGTACCTAAACCGTAAACAATTATGCCCCCAACCAGTAGGGTAAAAAAATGTTTTAAATATTAATTTATACATGTAAAACTCTTTCGCAACTGACTGACACCAGAAAACGCTCAGCCTAAACCGTTGAACCTAGGAACTTAAAGGCACCCAATGAAGGCAGTATGAGGGGGCACTAAAGTTGCGCATCCACTGGGTCGGAATCAGAGCGTAAGGAGCGGACGGATTTATTGCTTTGTATTGATTTATATGCTACAACGTGCAATAGATCGGCATATCTATATAGAGTAAACTTGTAGTTATCCTTTTTATGGTCACAATCGACAGAAATAAGACGCCACGTTATCAGTGTCATATGCCTACACAAAATGTTTAGGAGCGTGTAACTTGGCGTCTGCGGCACCAAACTCCCAGCCGTGTTTTGCCGACTGGCGCTTTAAAAGAGTTGTAATAATCGTTGTCTCCAGGTTGAAAAGACGCGGTCGCCGCCGATACCGCCAATCGACTGGACGGCGTTCGGGGCCCACGAAGAGGTGTTCGAGAAGTGCTCGCTGCTGACGGCGGCGCTCACCCAGCTCGGGTTTTACTTGCTGATCGTACTCAGCTACCTCAACCAGCTGCTGTTCCCTCCCAAGGTCGCCACTGAGCGTAACAGAGAGGTACGTATAGGTATAACAAACTAAGAAGGGTTATTTAATTAACTCTTCTTAACTCTCTTCTAACTTAACAACATAACGGCTGAAGCATAAGGGCTTGTTAGTACTTATCATTACGTTTTTCGATCTCGTGCTATTGATATTCAGGAATTTACACAGCTAAACTGGTATAAAAACAATCTCGCTATCATGTACCGTTCGTCTAGTACTCTAGTAGGTCTGCGCGTGCAACTGATATTGAATCCATACGATGCAATCAACTAGTATGCGACCACAACACAATGGGTCCGTTGTGCGGCAGGCGCTAACCGCTATATTTGCGTCACATCGAGTGCAAGAGCACGTGTCTTGTGAGTACCTGTGACTCGTAAACCTCGTTACCTGAATTCGTCAGTATAAAAAAGAACCAACAAAGCATTATTAAATATTAATAGACCTTAGCCAAGTAGGTTTGTGACCTCAAATTTAAATAATCTTCATGACATGACGCTTTAAGATGCCACTTGTCCTCGCCGGTCTTTAAGACGATCTATTCCTCCAAGTACCACTGAAAACTATACCCTTCACTCTAATTTTCAAACGAAATTTACTCTAGTCGAAAACCTCCAGAAGAGAAGAGGTGTTCCACCATAACTCTTTACATTAACAATTGCAATTTCGTTGCCAACGCTAAGTTAGTCTCATTCTCCGAACCAATGGCGACAGAATCAATAGAAAAAATGATGGATGCAAACCTACCATACCATCCCAAAAGATGCCAACAAGTTCTTGCTGTGGCGCGCCGTCATTGTGTGCTGGATGCTTCAATCTCTGAATCAGTATGCAAATGTGTATGATAAGTGTGTCAACTCAAGGGATTAAGAGCAAAAGGTGTTATCGTAGTAAGATTAGATGTAGAAGATCAGATCAGACTAGGTAGAATAATATAAGTACAATTTATTTTGTCAAAAGTACAATGCAGAGATCCCTCTAATCGTCCCTTTGGTCTTCGACAAAAAAGAGGGGGTTTTATAATGAGATTAACACGTGTCCCTATGGTCTCTCTGTAGGTTTTATGAATATCGGTTCGGGTCGCCATTAATCGGAGGATTTTATCTATTAAATAGTTATCATTTATCACATGGTATTAATTTAAACGGACTTCGTTGCGTAATAATATGTTTTAGTTTACATTGACATTTCGACTGTCGCAACCGAGGTCATGAGGAGACTGAAGTGGAAGCTATTGTGTGATCTTAAGAATTATTCCTGTTTGTTAGTTACTCGCGCTAACTAAAGTATCCATAATAGAAAACTCAACGTATCCTACTCGATACTACTCAAATTTTTATCTCTATTTTCTACCCTTACAAACAAAACTTGTTAAGTTTTGCATGTGATCTGTTATATTTGGGTGGGGGTTACATACCAACAAATGTCCAAAACAAAGCTACTACCTAGTGCTGATTACGTAACCAATAGCGGTGATCGTCAGTTTTCGTGACCACTTTGTTCAGATAATCGCCTACTGTAGAGCAAAATGTTCTTTTAAACTGCTCACACCGCCGGTCGCCTGTCCTGTTTTCGAGACTGCGGTCACGTTTTAAACATTACAAATAATGCCGTTGGTAAGTAGGTAGGTAATAAAGCTAAAAAGAACATTTGTACGGTATTTCGCCCAAATACTTGCTTTGTTGAAAACTAATTACCCAGATTTTGTTATGACCGATGATTCATCGTCGCCTGGTACTCATACTCATAGTACCTACAAGCCTTGAGCTGAGTGCGGAACTAGGTCAATTTGTGTGAGGTTGTCCCCCGATATTTACTTAGGTATTTTTTTATTGTATTGTAAAAACATACCAATCTCATTTTTACCCGACTGCGGCGGAGCCCCAAAGGAGGGTTATTATTCTAAATTGGTAGGATTATTATATTATTATTTATTATATATTTTTTATTTCTATTTATTAACATACAAATAGAAGTCGAAAATATTTATTTAACGCTCACACAAATAAAATTCAACTGACAAGCAAAATAAAATAAAAAACATGGCGATGAAAAATCAGCATTGTGCTGCGGCTGCGGCTAACCACGGCGTGGCTTTTCAGAGGGACCCTGACACAAAAACCAATTTAAAACTAGAATTGAAAGAGCATAAAAATATAATAAGTATGGAAGAGTACCTGACGCTCAAAATCTGCCCCACTGACCTAGTGCCAGCGGGGGGGGAGCTAATACTGAGTGCACAACCGTCTATCAGTCGACTTTCTGTCGTAGTGTCAAACAGTAGTTTATAATTCCACTCCATTCCAAAACAAAAACTATTTTAATAATTACCGGCTTTAAATAATGCTGCAAAAATGCCAACTTGCATTGTAAATTGGTGCAGGAACCACACAGATGCCAAGCAAAGCGATATTCATTTTCATTAGTAAGTTATTGAAAGGGTGTAGCAGGATAGCCCTTCAAAAATTGCCCCCAGAGCTTTGAGGTTGGATCTATTATCCCCCGACCAATTTTTAACCCTCTTCTGCCCCCTGGAACCTCACGGCATCCATTTAACCCTAAAACGTTATTATTAGTTTTCTCTAAAAGTATGAATCGGACAAATACCAAATTTTGCATAAATATTGCTGTAACAAATAGAAACTATTTAAAAAAATACCAGCCCTTTAGTTACTTGTTTATTCGAAAAAAATAAAAAAATTAACATCCTGTGTAACAATTATGGCTCGTCGTACAAACACCATTTCTTTTTTCTAAAAATGAACCAAAAACTTTTAAGTTTCGTATAATTTGGAACATTGTGGAATAAATGTAAATGTACCGCGTCACTGGAAGATGACGTGACACGAAAAGTCACGTGGTCTACCAGCTAAAAAACTTGAAAAAAAAAGTGATAAATATTTTGAAATTTCAAACCTTTAAAAAAAAGTGATAAATATATTTAAAAATGTACAAAAAAATACCATAATTATATGATATTGTCTCGTATCTTTATGCCTATAAGAATAAAGATGTGTGGCGATATATTTCGCACTTTGGTGGCTATAGACTTTTCGATGCTGACTGTAAAGATATATTCTTTTATAACTGTAAAGATAATATTCTTTTATAACTGTAAAGAAAAACACTACAACAACAAAAAAATGCATTTTTCAATTACTGTGTTATTTTTGTATTAAACCATCCACGTCAAATGTTGAAATACTTGGCCGCGTTCAAGTAAACTTTATGAAAAAAAATTGACAAATGTTTTTTTTTGTGCCAGAGAGCTGGTAACCAATTGCAGAGTTCCGTCTTCCAAACGGTATAAAACCTCACTGAAATTACTGCCTACTCAAACGTTATATCAATATCTGACATAAATGACTTCAAACCATAACTCAATTAATATTTAGTTGATTATCGAATCCACTCGATACATAAGACCTTTTCATTTCAAAAAATGGGTGTTTTGGTTTTGGTGCGTATTGATTTGAGATTACCCTTCCATACTTATTATATTTCGATGGGTTAAAGTACTTCCCTGAATCGGAATGGTCGCTTATCGCTATCCCTCTATGTTTAACAACTGGCTATCAGCTTAGCCTTCGCATAGTTAGAAGTTGTAAAGCGCATTTTACAATCTTATAAAAACACTAATTAAGATTAATTAATTAAGTCACTCGTCAATTGCCCGATTCAGTATGCATTTCTCAGGTAAATACGCCACCTTACTATAGAGATATATAAGCTGATCCAATGTTGGACTACAAACCGCAATTGTTTCGATTTCAATCTCAGCGGTAGATCGCTTTTTGTAGTTTTACCGTTTATGTGTTTTTAAGAACTAAGGCTACAAAATGGTTCGTCGATTGTGATGATTTTTTATTTGTTGTGCCTGTGATCTCAATTTGAAGGCGAAACCCGGCAGCGCACGCGTCGGTAATTGCGAGTAAAGAGACCCTCACATCCAATTAACTAGTCGCTAACACACTCCGCCTACCCTAGTCCCGCTTACACAATTGGTTCTTAACAGCTCCTCTGGTAGGTATACATAAGCCTATTCGGCTCGCGCCGGTCCTCAGTAGGTGTTTAGTAGCAAGATATGGTTAGATTAATCAATCTCAAATCAAAGGTCTCTGTTTACGATCATTTAGTCAGGCTTTAAACGATTTCTAACAAGTATGTTGTTTCATTATCACCCGGCACACTCGTACCGCTATCACAAAACTCACCTCAATCTTGGCTCAAAATCTTTGGCAGCATACACAAATATTGATCCTCGCTCGCTAGGTTTCGATGTTACAGTCATTCTAACATTACGATAACGTTTTATTGCTTGAAATAGTTTCATATCGATTTTATTGTGGGGGAGGACGGCATACCAAGATGTTACGCCACCTCTTTAATTTATGTCGGTCCCATGGCCGACATTCGTATAGTTCTACCGGTTCGTTAATAGTTATTCTATCTTCGTTTTTCAATGAAACGCGAGTGACAAATATACCGTCAGTTTCGAGTGCAAGTGCGATAGCGAAAACCAGCTATTAAGAATCTGGGAGTAGGTACTGTACAGTCGTTAACAAAGAGATGGTTCCACTTTTTAACCTTATTGCATTTTAATAAGGTCCAAAAGTGGATACATCTCTTTGTAGTCGACTGTACAGCGTTGTAGCAGTTCGGGAAATGTAGGTTACGGGACGCCAAAGGTGCGGGCGCCGCAGTGTGACGTCACGCCGCAGGACCGCACGGTAATCATTTGTGAATGTAACATGATCTACCTCATTATAGTTTAAACTTTTTCAACCGAGCTTATCCACTTAAGAATACAAAGTCATTGTGTAGTTATTCACAAATTAGGATAACGAGCTCGCAGTAAAAGCAGATTATAACCGCCTTCGAAGGCTAACATGGAGTATCGACTCTATTTCTTTAGACAATAGATTACAAAATTCAGTAATAATATAATGGCAAACAATTTTTTTTTGCATTTTTCAACCGCCCGACACTCGACATTAACCATTGTCCAAATACAATGACCATTGTGTTTACAGGTAAGTGGAAGAGCTCGGTTCAAAAAGTTTAAACTATACCTAAGGCAGTATTCTTCTTCGTCTTCTCAGCATATACTGGTCCACAGCTGAACATATGCCTCTTCCATGGATGTCCATGAACTCCTTGGACCAGAATCACCGCATCAAGGCAGTATTATGAGCTCCTAAAACCTGAAATGAATGAATGAAAGGGACAGAGCTATAGCAATCATATAGCTGTATCCATTTTGCTACCTGGGGCTCGGCACGATTTAACAGTTCATTGTTCGGCCCCTAATCGCTTAAAACAATGTCTGTTCTTCTGACATCCTTTTTTTTTCTTTATTTAAAATAGTTTATAAATAAGTACCTAGTATTAAGAGACCAGAGGGGCTAATTGCCTAACGCACTCGCAATCGCAATCTTTTCACTTTGAAAATAGAAGGCTTGTCTGCATACAAAATTAAAACAATTGGTCAAATTTGAAGCCGATTGCGATTGCGAGTGCGTTAGACAATAGCAATGCAGATCACTAGACTGAAACAATGACATATTTCAATATCGCAATTTGTCCAATAATATAAAGATATCAAAGCTATACCCTGAATGCGTCACAAGATTGGCATCAGTCTATGGCTGGTCTATGAAACGCTATTGTTCTCATGTACTGTTTGGAAACTGCTTGTAGTATTTAGACCGTAACTTACAGAAACAAAACTACTGATAAAAACCTCTATCTTTGTTTATCAAAACTCAGGAGTAAGACGCAGTTTTTCTCATCTGACACGATTGTTTGATGTCATCGATCGTATAATAACTTCCTTATCTGCTTACAGATCTGATTACAATTAGGTAAATAGTTGATCAAGTTTGATGAATCTAAGAATAGATAGTGATTTCGAAGGCGACTATACATATACACTCACGAGCAAAAGTATCGAATCACTTCGCATTTTTTCATGTGTACCCAATATCTTTGTAAATCGGTTTAATGGTGGGAAATTACAAAGATATTGGATGCACATGAAAAAATGCTTAGTGATTCGATACTTTTGCTCGTGAGTATAGACGGTGACTATAGTCAGCAATTCCCAGAGCATTGCTTATTGATATCGGTTGCCGCTATCGGCCTCGATAAGGTGCGTGAATCACGCTCTAAATAGTGTGACGTCGCGTGCATTGGGTAGGAACTCATCGCGTTTACATTTTTTATATTTTGCCCTTTTTATCGCTTCTATTGTAAAGAAACTTTTAACTTAATATATCTTAACCAGTTGTGGGTGGTCAGAAGGTCACCAAAGATAATTTTCGCGTGGCGGCAAGGATTCCAATAGCTTTTAGTTTTTTTCCTCGCGCCCCGCTCCGCTACCTCTCACAGCTCTATTGGATACTCATCCTTACTAACCCGTCTCAGCATTCCACCATTTCCAACCATAACCAATAACTTCTGATAAATACCGAATGGAATCCAAATACAAACCGAGACATTTTATAGAATAAATAAGTACGAGTAGGATAGTAGATTTTCCGATAAACTGAAATCCAAATTGTAGCACTGGAGGGCAGTAGGATTTGGAAGTCGTTCGTCTAAGCGCTATGTATTGCTTGGGCTTGACCGCTTTATTAACAGCGTGTTGTGGTTGTTTCCAGGGTTACGCTCCACTGTATAACCCATTCGATCAGTTCTTCTCGCGCTACTTGTACCGGCGCGTGCGGCACTGCTTCAACCGGCCCGTCTGCTCTTCACCCGAAGCCGAGATCACACTCAAGGAGCGAGCCACCGACGACTATAATTGGACATTTAGGTAACTTAACTGCCTATAAATAGTGTCATGCACAAGTCCTCCCGCGGAGTGATAGACATTGGCAAGACGAGGCTTTAGGTGTTAGTAGGAACTGTTTACTGGGGAAACTGGGGAAGGGAAGCGGGAAGCTCTGCGTATTAGCTGCCGCCTCCCTTAGAATATACACAATAAACTAATTGAATATCTTCGAATAATACATACATACATACATACATTAAATCACGCCTGTTTCCCAGAGGGGTAGGTAGAGACCACTTCTTTCCACCTGCTACGATCTTGACAAATCTCTTTCGCTTCTTCCACATTCATACATCGAGTCATGCATGCACGTCGGTTTCGGGTACTTAAGATACGGCCCTTTTCCAGTATTTCTCCGATTTGATTCGAAAAAGTACGCCTAGGTCGGCCCCTTCCGACCCTCCCACTCACTTTTGCTCTGTATATCTCTTTCGTCAATCTTCTTTCATCCATCCTTTCCAAATGACCGAACCATTGAAGCATGCCCTTTTCAATCTTAGTCACTACGTCTTCTTTTAGTCCACATTTCTCTCTGACCTTTTCATTCCTTACTCTATCAATCAGTTTCACACCACACATACTACGCAAAGAGCGCATTTCAACTGCGTTTATACGACTTTCATGCTTGTCCTGCCACACCCAACATTCACTACCATACATCAGAGTAGGGATCAACACTCCATTGTGAACAGCCAGTCGCGCTTTTTGTGAAACGCCCCTTCTGCTCACAAAGGAGTACAGGGCCCCATTAATTTGGTTTCCAGCATTCACCCTCCTCTCGACATCCTTCTCACACTTACCATCTCTTGTAAACATACTTCCCAGGTACACAAATTCATTCACTTGCTCTACTAATTCACCATTTACATTTATCACGCACTCAGTCATCTCCTCGTCCTTCTCTATCACCATGACCTTGGTCTTGGCAACATTTACTTTCATCCCTTTTTGCTTAAATCCTTCATTCATCACTGTCACCATCTCCTGCAACTCAAGTACCGATGGAGCAAGTATAACTTGATCATCGGCATATAAGAGGCATTTGATTAGCAACTCTTCCATACACAAACCCTTATCATACTCTTTCAAATCTCGCATACAACTGTCCATGAATAGATTGAACAGCCATGGTGAGGCAACACAGCCCTGTCTAACACCTCTAGAGATATTAAACCAGGCCGAGTATGCCCCATTGATCCTGACACAGGCTCTGGAGCCCTCATAAAGGGACCTCAAAGCCTGCACCAGGTTGCTGCTCACTCCATACCTAGACAGCACCGTCCACAACTGCTTTCTATCTACCCTATCATAGGCCTTTTCCAGGTCCACAAAAGCACAGAAAACCTTTTGGTTGACAGCCAAAAACTTTTCTGTGATAGACCGTAGTGAAAAGACCTGATCGGTACATCCCATTCCCTTTCGAAATCCCGCTTGTACATCCCAGATTTTGTCATTCGTAACATTCAATACCCTTTCAATTAAAATCTTCGCGTATACTTTGCCGACAACACTAAGGAGGCTGATACCGCGGTAGTTTTTGCAGTCTTGCTGTGACCCCTTTCCTTTATACAGAGGGACGATAACGGCCTTGACCCAATCTTCCAGGACTCGGCCTCTACTCCAACATGCATTGAAAAGGCGGTACAACAGACTACCCACCACACCATCTCCTCTCCTCAGCATTTCTATCGACACTCTATCACAACCTGCCGACTTTCCCGCTTTCATACTTTTTAAAGCTTTCACGATTTCACTCATGCTAATCAGACTTTCATCTTCGCTATTTACATCCTTACTCATACTATCTGGCTCAAGGCAAACATCTTCGCATTCAAACAAGCTTTCAAAATAAGTTTTCCATCTATCAAGCATTTTTTCTTCCTCACATATCAAGTCTCCACACTCATCCCTCACGGCGCTTAATTTAGTTTTCTCTGATTTCCCTCGAGTCGATTTTATCAAGCTCCAAAAGAGTTTAATATTCGACCGGAAGTTGTCAGAAAAACTCCTATCATACTTTTCATTCAGTAAATCTTTCTTTCTAGCCACAACTTCTTTCACTCTTTTCTTTGATCTATTGTATTCTTCTTTCTTTCTGTCGCTTATATCTTGTGCTGGCTGTACAGCTACAAAATCCAACCAACACTTTTTCTTCTCTTTCACTATGTCATCTACCTCTGTATCCCACCATTCTGGACGTTCATTCTTGCTCTTTCTTCTCTTTACTACACCGCATACTTCAATGGCCGATTTAACCATGCCATTTTTCATAATCTCCCATACATTATTTATATCATTCTTTACTTCACCGTCATTCATCTTATTAACACATTCAAAACATTCTTTCAGCTTCCTTACGTACTCATCTTTTATAACTTGATCATTGAGTTTCTCTACTTTTATCCTCTCTAACGCAGTTGTCGGTACGGGAACACGATGGCGCCAACGTGTGAACAGACCCCTTACTCGTGTTACCACTAAGTAGTGATCTGAACCTACGCTAACCCCCCGAAATGCTCTCGTATCTACAACTTTGTTACGCAAACGTTCATCCACAATCATCAAGTCTATCATAGACTTCTCATTCTGACGTCTCCACGTATACTGATGAATCTCTTTGTGATCAAACAGAGTGTTTGTCACGCAGAGATTCTTAGCCAAACATACATTGAGAAGGCATTTGCCATTCTCGTTCACTCGCTCATCACCATGCTTACCTAGTACCGATTCATAACCATCCCTTTTCACGCCTGTCCAACCATTAAAATCGCCTAGTAAAATAATCCTTTCATTCTCCTTGCATTTTGTTGAAACCTCATGCAAACTTTCCCAAAACTTCTCCCGTTCCTTTTTTGATTTATTCATATCGGGGGCATAAGCCCCAATTACGAATAAACGGGTGAGACCTACCTTGAGTCTCACCCAGAGAAGTCTTGGGCTCACACATTCATGCTCTTGCATACATTCCGCCATTCGCTCTGTGAGTACGATACCAACTCCCTGACGACCGTGCTCGGCTACCGGGACCCCGGACCACAATGCCGTCAAGGTTCCGTGCGTGGACGTACTCACCCCTTTTTTCTTCGTCTCAGTCACACATAAAACATCTAGTTTTCTTTCTTTCATCATCATACATACCTCATCTACTTTATGATCCATCCCTCCACAAACATTCATCGTAGCAAGGCGGCTTTCAGCGGCCCGCTTTTTGCCAACCCCCCTACGAACACGGCGTGACGCGTGGCAAACGGCATCGCCACCGTTCCGATCCCCGGAGGGATCTGAACATACACGCACTATTTCGCCCCCCCCAGAGTACGAAGGGCTGCCCAGGCTAGGCCTGGGGAGGGATTCTCTGGCATTGCCAGTACCCTCCTGGGGTATTACTCTTTGAAATGGTGCTAGCATGGTCCATTATGCAGGGTCGGGTTTAAATTTAGAGTTTTCCTTCTCCTAGATAGGTAGCAACCCAATGCTCATGACGCCTATCCCGCCGGGTTTGAATTCGGAGTTTTCCTTCTCCTAGATAGGTAGCAGCCCAATGCTAACGACGCCTATCCCGCCGGATGAGATCGAATAATACTTTTCTGTTTTATTTACTTTGCCTCGTCTCATGGACGATCACAGACGATTGTTGGACTATGTCAGTCTCATTTTGTGAAAGTTCACGTGACCATCTCGCCATACACGCAAAGGCTGTCTCACGACTCTTCATTACTTATTTGATCCTGTTACTTCCGACGACTACAACACTGGATATGTTGCGTTTTGCAGGTTCACGGGTCGCACCCTGCGGTGCGTAAACCTAGGCTCGTACAACTACTTGGGATACAAGGGCGGCGCATCGGCAGTAGAGGCGTCGTCGCGGCGCTATGGGCTGACGCAAGCGTCCGCGCGCGCCGAACTTGGCCACTCGGAGCTCCACGCGCGGCTCGAGACCGAAATCGCCGAATTCCTTGACGTCGAGGTGGGTCCACAGTCCGCAGTTAAAAGCGTTGGGGTAGTTGCTTAGGATTTCGACTCGTGACTGTAAGGTACCTAGTTCGAAACCCTGCGACTGCTTTGTACTAATAAGTTTTTCTAACATGGCATAACATAACATTACTCGATGCACTTCCGGAAAGGAAAAACATCGTTAGAAATCCTGCACATTCGAACAGATAGTATTAGGGCATGCTCCCGGGAAATCCCGGTTCTGTAATTCCCGGGAAATCCCGGGAATTTCACAGGTCCTAAAGAACCGGTACTGAAGATTACATCCCGGTTCTCCCGGTTCTTTCCATAAATACCAAACAAATATCGTGGCGCGTATCACATATATCCAATTCACACCTGAGCGACGAAGCCGGCACAAGCGGCAACATCGCATCAACATCCATCATATTTTGTGGCATATTTGCAATAATTAATCTCTAGATTTGTAAAAAGGAAGAACAAATAACTTTCTAGTAAGTATTTTACTTAATCAAGATATGTTTTTGTTGAAGAAAACGTGCATGATTTTATTGCATATTTGTTATATTTAAAGTTTCCTAATGTTTTTCAATCGTTTTATATCTCAAATGTCCATGATTGCGGTGATTTGAGGTAAAAAATAAAGAACCGGGAGAACCGGGAATCCCGGTACCGTCCCTGCTTAGAACCGGGAAATGGAAGTTTCGGAACCGGGCCCGGTACTGCATGCCCTACATACTAGTATGTAAGAGAGGTAATTGCACAGAATATAGGTATGTATAGAAAATAGGCTCGAAGTGTATCCGAAAAAGCCCATCTATGTCATCTGTTCAAATTCAAACATAAGAAATGGGTTTACAGTTCTGCCCTCGAAAATAGAAAGGCAGCGTAAGAGTCTGAAGTCCTTTTACATATCATTCTGCCTTCTTGCTTTGGACGGCACAGTTCCACACACCCGGTTAGTGCGGAGGCCTCATAAACTCATTGGCGAGCTCGTTGACGGAGGAACACGGGTTGACCAGTCCGGCGACCGGTAGCATATCTATCTTCTATAAAAGGCAAACCTAACTCACTGACTTATATATCAACGCACAGCCGAAACTACTGTACCTAGAAATTTGAAAATTGGTACAGGGTTTCCTTTCATGATGTAAGTGAGCACTAAGAAAGAATTTTTGAAAATTCATCCCCTAATGGGTTAAAATAGGAGGAGTAGCGGGAAACTAATTCCTCGCGTACGAAGTGGCGGGCGTCCTCTAAGTAAATGTATAAAGATTTATAAACATGTCACGAGCTACCACGGCAGCGATAAGGCGGATACTCTGCATTGGTTTCCGCCGCCCGTCGCTTATCGCCGCCGCAGTCATCGTCGCAGTCACTGTTTCGCAATCATGGCTAGGACATTATGACCTAACCACTGCCACATGTGCTTCAATGTGCTGTTTACCCTAAGTCGACTGCCTTCCTTAACTGTCCAAATACCCCGACAATGTTGACGCCTAGATTGACTTCGACGGTAGGTGAGAGGACTGAATAGTATATTCTAACTTAAAATGAAAAGTGTACAATAGATTGACGAGTGATGTAGTGTAGGGTTGCGAAACAAAATTTAGGCTCTCTAGCTAGAGTATACTAGTCCATCTATTGCCGCAAACAGTGCTTTTTACGACTAGAACACGTACTAATAGGAAATATAGTAAAAAATATTCACGATAAAATAGTGGCTTTATAAGGCCAGGGCCTCGACCAATTAGCAAAATTGCCACCAAGCATATTTTTGGCCTGTTTTATATACTTATGCAAAAATATTCTTGAGCTGTTTCGTATACATAATATTGTGATGTTTTGTAACCGCGACTCGAACCGTCTTTGGCAATATTTCCGAGTAGTGTTGTGAAAAAGGTAAAACGCCCTTATTGCAGGCGGCAATCGTGTTCGGCATGGGGTTCGCGACCAACTCACTGGTGCTGCCAGGGTTGCTGGGCCCGAGCGCGCTGGTGCTGAGCGACGAGAACAACCACTCCAGCCTCATCCTGGGGCTGCGGCTGGCGCGCGTCACGGTACGCGTGTTCCGGCACAACGACGTGAGGCACCTCGAGCAGCAGGCGCGGGCCGCGCGCGCCGAGGGCCGCTGGGAGAAGATCGTGATCGTAAGTCATTAGTTGTTTCCCCTTTTAAACTATTACAATATGATACATCTGTCAGACTTTTACACATAAGATCACAGAAGCAATATAATTTATCTACAAAAGAAAGGAAACCAGATAACCTTTTCCGTATAACGGCTGAATTCGAACTCTTTGCTTAGTGTTCACGTGCGTCTCGTTGTATAGGTGATGGAGGGCGTGTACAGTATGGAAGGCTCGGTGGGAGCGCTGTCGGCCGCCGTCGCTCTCAAGAAGCAGTTGGGACTGCATCTATACCTCGACGAGGCTCATTCAATTGGAGCAATGGGTACGCGCGGGCGCGGGATCTGCGACATGGTCGGCGTGGATCCGCGGGACGTGGACGTGCTCATGGGCACGTTCACAAAGAGCTTCCGCTCGTCCGGCGGGTACATCGCGGGCTCGGCACGCCTCGTGGGCTGGGTCCGGCAGCATGGGCACGCGCACACTTACGCGCATGGCATGGCCACGCCCATGGCGCAGCAGGTATGGAGCAGAATTAACTACGGTCAATATAACAATTACAAGTGTAGATTGCCATCATAAAGAAGTCAAGGAGGGACATCTGGTTATTGGCATCCAGAAATACCAATAGATTGCATAGAATGAATCGGTAGGGTGCAAACAGTTTACCCTATTCTTTTAAATTGCAAAATGTGCCAGTTTTTAGGAGAATTATTATACCGGTTTAACATTTTCATTTATTCAGGTTCTAAACGCGCTCGAAGATCTGCGGTCACCTTCCGGCCTCGAGCGTGTAGACCGCCTGCGTCGTAACACCCGCTATTTCCGCGACCGGTTAGTGTATTCCCTCCCGCTCCCTGACCTGTGTCCCATGACTTATAGTCGAGCTAACGTGACGCCTTCGTCTGCAGGCTACGCGCGATGGGGCTGGTGATATACGGACACCCAGCATCGCCGGTAGTTCCGATGCTGGTGTATTCGTTCAGCAAAATGGCGGCGTGCGTCGAACGGCTCACGGCGCACGGTGTCGCCGCCGTGGGCGTCGGCTTCCCCGCTACGCCTCTCAACAAGGGCCGGATCAGGTCAGTTGTGACTAATATACGCGTGATCGAGTGATTAATTTTATCATTCTTGATAGGAAAGGTTCTATTTCCAAAAATATGCCGCGTCTTGTCTTCTTCTTAAAAAAATAAACATTTGTTTTTACTTTATAGAACTGTCTTACCTAATCATATTGGTAAAAAAAATGTCGTCATCCTGTCGTCAAGCCTGCCTGACAATTTTTCAGGTTCTGCCTATCGGCGGCGCACACGCGCGCGCAGCTGGACCAGTGCCTGGCGGCCGTGGAGGCCGTGGCCGACGAGCTGGGGCTGCGCTACTCGCGCCTGCCGCGCCCGCCGCGCCCGCCCGCGCTGCCCGCCGACTCATAGCGCCCCTCCGCGCCTACACTCTCTACCTCTGGATTAATTATGTTAATGTTATGTTACTTACTTATGTATGCGAGCTTTACTCAATAAATTATTTTCTCAAGCTTGTTTTGAGTTTCATATTCTTGTAAACCAAGTCGGTGGCAATCTCCTACCGTGCGAGAAATAAGGTTGGAACGGAATTACATCCTTCTTTACTCTTAATAGTACTTTACGTGATGGTTGCTTAATAACAATGACAGGCATTACAACATGAGTGTGGTTTATGAAACGAGCCGCAAGGCGAGTAGATAAGAGTAAATAACACGCATAATTAAATGAAGAGATAGTCATGAAAACCAACAATTCGTTTTTTCCATCCTGTATATAGCTTGACTACATACGCCTGTCATCGGCATGAAATGTACTCTCCCTGTATCATGCACCCAAAATACTACTTCAGTCTCAGCACATCGGGACTAAAGCCCCCCATTAATCTCTAGGGATCAAAGCAATTTTTTTTTAATTTACTTTGGAAATGGAGGGCCATCGCCACCCTCAGCGACTGTGTATGGACCACTTCTAGGGCTTGAAAGCAACCTCAAAATGACAACTGCGCAAAAAAAAAGATTAATGTCGTGAAACACGATTAATTAATGATTACGAATATGAAACTATTTAAATGTATTAACTATCTACGATATACATTATGTCAAGAAAAGCTAAATGCCTTAGCTCTTTTGTGCATAGAGTCAAAACTAATGAACAACATTTCATTCGATTTTGCGGATATAAAATCGCGCAAACAGGTCATGTCATGTAAATCTTGTATAAACGACAATATTTACATGACGACAATATTTTATTATAATCATCAAGCAGATTGTTAACAGATAATTTAATAGGAATATTATTCGTATTGTTTTTAAAAGTTCAATAAAAAAAGGTATTATAATTCTAAAATATTTTCTTCCACCTTCTTTTGTCCGTGTAGGCTATCGAAATGCAGAGGTCGGAAGGGGCGGCAAAATTCTAATTGCCTACTGGCGGCAAATGTGTTAATACACCTGTATGTATAAAAACACAAACGCAACTTAATTGAGAATCTCCTCCGTTTTGTTTGTTTGTTTGAAGTCGTTTAGAACATATACACATTTATTTAAGGACAATAAATGCGATCAAATGAAATACCTGGTATAAAATAATATTTTAATATTCCTTTTGATAATATTTTTGATACCATTTGACATACATAGTTTGTACAATTTACAATTAAAGCATTATTGTAAGTTCATTAATATAATAATGATTTATTAGGACATTTAAACAGTCATTTGAGTTTCGCAAACATTGATCTAAACCACGTTGCTCAAATGCTCTTCGTATGTTCATTAAACTGAAGACCTAGTATACTAGAGTAACGTATCTTGTAAGGTAAAGTGTAAATAAGCATGTTTTTTATATTATTAAAATTAATAAATTAAACGAAAATAAAGTAGATAGGTTAATAAACTGAACCAGTGATGTTAAATATATTAAGAAAGATAAATTAAATCTGAGATAGAGAAAGTACTTTATGGAAGAGGTCATAAAGCTACCTAATAATCAATTCTTAAATTGTCAGTCAATTATTAAATTAAATATTCATTATACACTCGGACGGACCATTACAAACATTAAAAAAGTTAAACTATATTACAACAATAATTAAGTAACTAAAAAAACCGTGAATTCGTTAATAAATTCCCTAACGCATTGTCATTGCACATACCTATTACGTCGAACATAGAACACTCGCCAGCAATAATATCATAATATCTAAAACTGCGCTCACAAATGCATGCTCTTACGCATGACAAACATCTCTGTCCGTCTCTAGCACCTCGGACGTTTGTGGCAACGGCGGCGTCCTTGCCGCATGTTTTATACTAAATGTATTGTAATTTAATAATAAATGCCAATAGAAATGTGGCAGATATTTATGAGCTCAGTGTTGACAAAGACATTACTGCTGGTAACTGTAATACTTCCTAACTACTTCCTATTATTTCCTTAATAATTATTTTGTTTAATTGACATTTAAACTTAATTTTTCTAACAATAAGGCATACGCGTTTCGTATCACAAAATACAGAATCCAACTAAATGATACAATACTTTGTATGGACATTTCATAAAATGAGATCGTGCACTTCTGGTATTCATATTTAGGGATTTGCTCTAATACTAACATTATAAATACAAAGCGTGTATAGAATATAGGTAGAAAATACATAAGGCACTACTTCTGAATGTTTCCCATAGTAATATAAAATATTCTAAATGCAGCAAACATTTAAATCAACCAAGACATCTTATTCAGTCTTTTCATTGCTACTTATTTAAATACATATAATATACCATCGTTTCCTTTTGTCTTGCTGGAACTTAAAAAATAAACACACAGCTTACTACAAGCTATATCTACATATATCTCATCTTAATTTCTTAAAAGGCAGTGATCTATAGTAACCTGTTTATTTTTCATTCATTAACACAGATTAATAAAATACTTAACGAAAAAGCAACAAAAGTATATTGTTGTCAATTGATGAAACTAAATCGCTGGTAAAATTGTTTTAATTACATAGCAGTCTCTAACGGCTGACTATACGTTCTACTTGCCTCGGTAATGGGCAGCGAACTAGATTCAGTGTCATCGAATTCGAAATTCGTTTCTAATAGCGCTTCGGACTTGGACCTTCCGCCTAAACCCGGCGTCGGGGAGGCATCAAACTCCCGCGACGAGTGCTGAGGGCTGGAGTCGTAGCTCGGAATATTGTCCGAGTAGTCGGGCGAGTAGACCGGCGGGTGCGGAGGGCTCGGTAGGTTGTCTTCGTAATATTGCTGTTGATCTGTAAATTTAAAAATAAGGGGTCTTTTATCCTTTTTGTATATGAGTATAACGATTAAAAAAACCCCCGACGAGGCGCTCGTGCAAACACGTTTCACAGCTGAACTTAAGCTATGAACCACATGTCACTTTTCTTTTTTTAGTCAAGAGGTAAATAAATAAAAGTTACCAGCTATGTTCTTCCTCTGACCGAACGTTGACGTCGGTATTGCCCCTGGTTGGGGTTGCTCCGGCATTTTCGACCTCAACTCCATGAGGAACGACAGTTTCGGTTGTGTACCGAAATTTGGGGCTCCATACGGACTGTAGGCTTGTCCTTCCTTCTCTAAATGGCTCTTCAGATCGAACGTGTCTCTCTTGTCCCCTCGCAGAGGTAAGGTGTCCGACGTGAAGTATTGAGAATCACTCGTAGGCGACAACGTATCATCGTCTTGGGGTGATTGCAAACCTCCTGGATGGTGGATTATGGGTATTTCTTCAGTTGTTACCGTGTTCATCGACGGAGCGCCACTGGTAGCGTTCGAATTATCCTTGTAACCTTCGTTTTTGTACGCCAAATTGTACGGTCGATTGTTATTTTGTGGAACCGAATATTCAGGTGAGGCTGGCTTCTTCATGAATGTACTATGCTTCAGTTGCATAATGTTGGGGTTAGGGTTGTGAGCCTCGTATATGTCAAAGCTTTGGTTGTCTTCCATTGAGGAATTGAATTGGCTTTTTTCCATCGATTCCATCGAAGTCGTCGACGCGAGCATCTTTCTGTAGTCCGAACCTTTAGTTAACGTCTCCGTTGATCTAGTACTCTAAAATGTAAAGAAGCAGGCAGAAGTATAATGAAATTGAACAAATGCAATATACAGGGTAAATTTTTAATAGGTGCATTAATTTTAATATTTTCTTCGCTATTGTTATTATTTATTCTTTATCACTGTATAATTAAAACAACTTATGTCTTACCATTTGCGCCAATTTCCTTCTATAGGTAGTGTCAGGGAATCCACCGTTAATACTGCCGATGGATCTTACGGAGTGCAGCGACTGTCTAATAGAATTCCGACGCTCAAGTCTTTGGACGTGTCTGTAAAATACAATATAAACTAAAAACTTCAAGTACCTATGTATTTACTTTGCGTGTCATTATTTGATGCACGTGACGATAAAAACTAGGTACTGTTTTTATCTTTTTGTTAATATATAATACCTGTGTTTCGATTTGTTGTACCAGCAGATCAAGGCAATAATGACTAGAAGTATAGCTCCGGCCAAAACTCCAATAAACGCCATGGCGAGCGTGTCTCCTTTCCACGACAGTGGGTCAATTGAGATCTTAGGATCTAAATACAAAACAATTTAAGTTTAAGTATATTGGATATTTAAAAAAGTTAAACTTTTAAATTATAATCAAAATTGTGCATACCAATCTCACATATAAATGCATTTTTATGGTTGCAATTTGTGCTTTCGACATTAGAGAAAGCGAAGGACGAGCACTGCTTGAGATAATCGATATGCTTCACCCAAACACGATCGCCAAATTGAGACCACTGATTCTGGCTTTGGAGGTAGTTATACAGCACATCGTAGTTGCCAGTTACATAAGGAAGAGATGCATTATCCGACTGTAAGTAAAATCGATGTTAGTGTAAAATTTTCTACATTTAAATTGAATAAGTATAGCAGGAGCGATTGATCAAAAACTCACCAAACAGAAATCGTTTGCATCTGCATAAGTCATAGGCGCACCTATATACATGTAACAGGTGCCTGCGATATAGTCCCAGCCGGGGGGGCACTTTCCGCCTCCAAGGACTGTCATGTTATTCATGTAATAGGGCCTATAGTCCACCTCTAAAAGCAAAGGGTTATCCGACTGATCTCGGACTCGGCCGGCGACTGCCAGCGTCTCGTTGTAACTCCAGTAGTTGTGTTTAGCATCGATACGTGTTCGCCATAGCTCAAGAGCGCTGTGGAATGAGGAACTTTATAGTAGGTACAATAGATACATACATTAAATTACGCCTGTTTCCCAGAGGGGTAGGCAGAGACCACTTATTTCCAGGTACAATACAGCAGGTTAAAAATAATAAATGAAAGTCTTTCGTATCATTGAAAACACAAAATCGTTTTCAATGCACGAAGACGATCAGGCGAGGCGGAAAACTCTGTAGATCGTAATATTTTGCAAGCGAACGCGATCAATGTCAAACAATTGATCACGACACTGTATAATTATTTTGGAAGAGATATCAAACGGAACCCAAATTTTATCATTTGATAGGGCAAATGGGAATTTATACCCTCACTTTTTAATATTATTTCGTATCGCTCTAATTAATAAGAAGGACTGCAGCATTATAAAATTCTCACTCATGAGCAGTCTTGAGTATGGCAACCTAAAAACCCAAGGTTCTATAGAATCCGGTCGATTGTTTATATTTACAAATGTATGACATGTATAGTTAGCAAATATACAATGAGTTTAATGTTTAAGAAGCGTTAAGTATGTTAGCTTCCAAAGATGTTTTATGAAAATGAACCACAGCGTTTAGGCATCATGCATAATTAATTAGGTGTATAGAGTTGCAACATTCGGATGTATAATTGGAACATTCAACATCACGCTTACACGTCCACCTGTAATGTTTGGTCGACATTAGGTTAAAGACAAAAATATGTTAGCAGCCTTAGTTTCAAAGTTATGTTTACACGGTGAATAGAAAGAGGAAGGGAAGAAAGTCCGAAACCATAATTATTTTGTTATCAACTGTACACTTGACTTATGCAGTGTTCTATAGTGCATTATTTATGTCGGTGTTATTGTATGTAGTTAAATCCGAACCGGTTTGTATGAAGTTCGAGAAAAATGTGCACAGGAAATAAATGGCAGCGATGATTCTGTGTTGTTATCCATGTTACCGGTAAAGAAGAAATTGAGTTAATAAAACGCAACACAATATAAAAATCTGAGCGCGAGAGGCAGTAAATGATAAAGGTGATAAGTAAACACTGGCATGGTGGTTTTACATTATTCAAGTACCCAGAATTTGTTAAACGAACCACTACCCAACTGGTGAAAAATATGAACGGTACGATCAAGCTTTTAATTATTAAAAAAACTTACCTTATCGCATTTGGGTTATAGTCAACAAAGCTATTGTCCGGGGCAGCCATGCAACAGAAACATGCCAATCAGATATAATAATTATTAACATGTAGTAGATAAAGTTATTTAGTCTATTTATAATATTCATGCAATCGGGAACAATAATCATAGGGAAGTGTAAGTACAGAGTTTTTTTTTTAACCCAAATAGTAATTCGTTCTTTGATTCAAATAATAGAATTAAAGTCCAGCTGGGCTTCTATTCTACTGGGTAAAGCCATATTGACATATCGTATTGCCAACGTTAGGATAGTTCTTATTTACGTAAAAGTAATGGGCGTCAGAGTGAAAAACAATACGATAAATACGATAATACGTCAAAGATAGTATGATTTTACCCAATTAAAATAAAAAAAGGCCCTGATCATGCTGCAAAAAATTAAGAGCATCGTTAAGATAAGAAATACTCAAGAAAAATAACAGTTAGCTGACGTACGATACCTGAAAAAGACCGAAACTGACCGATTTGAAAAATTATACATGTTATAAATACATACATACACATTCCCTATTATACATGTAGTTTAACTTACATAGATCTATTAACTGTGATCATCTCATAATCGTTATCGGGGTTAAAGAAGATATTATCCACGTAGTGTTGTCCCGCTGTTCCTGCAACAATTGTAGCTCGCCCTTCACGATCTAAAGCGTAATTTCTGAAAACAGTTTGATATCCATTAAAAAAAAATTTAGTAACATCGGCATCATAGCTCAGCCAAATTCGTTTCCAACTTCGAAACTTTCTGGCTCAACGAGTTTACAGGATGTGCAACTTACTTGTAAAACCCATTGTGCGACGTAGTCTGATAAATAGGCAGTCTCACTTTGTCAAATCCTGACACCTCCAGTATTCTCTGACCGGTGTTTCTATGAACGTAGTTGTACGTGAAATTAGACACAACTTGTCGCAATACAATCACGTCTTTAAATTGAACCCTATTCCGAGTAAAGTAATTCCGATATATAGTCACTTCTTGGTAGGGCGAAGATTGCCGACCTGTAATAGTAAAAAATATATTATATATAACTGAATAAAATATCTGATGACTACGACCGTATTTATTGCAAATATTTACCTTCCACTTTAAGGCATGGCAAATCATGATTTAAAAAGAAGAGATTGTTGTGAATCCAGCCACGCAATGAAGTGGCCGAACCCCTGGAATCAGCTCTTATAGCCAAGCCACCAACGTTGCCACGAATTAAATTATTCTGGAATACAATTATGTAAATGAGATGATGTTAAAAACTGAATTAAGAATTTAGACAATATCTGAGGTAAAAATATTTGTTACACACCCTAAAGACAAAGGTTTGCGTATTTTGGACATCGAGTTTGACAGCGGCTTGGCACGAGGTGAAGTTGCCGTAAAGCTTGAGGCAATTTTCATTAAATTCGTTTCTGGTGATAGCGACGAGTGGATTTACTTCACCTACTGATAAGTAAGTTATAGCACCGTCTCTGTTTTTTGTGAATATGCTACTAGAAATATTGTGTTGTACGTCACGACCTGAAATAAAAGTAAATTAAAAAAAACGTAACTATTAAATAAAATGAAAATTCAATGCAGATAACACACAAATACTCACTGACTCCAATGGAAGATATTGGTAGGGTGACAATTTCTGCAATAAACCCATGAATGGAAGATGCACCATTAGCAAATAATTTTATGCTTAAACTGGCTCCTGTGGTCTTGAATAGTTTTTTCTCGTCGGGAGACCCATTTTCTAAGTATCCGACTTGTGGTGCCGTTATGTTGTAAATATCTCCGTCATACAAACTTAGAGAATCTCGTTTTCCGTAGTTTAATGAATGGTTGAATAAATTAAACTGTAGTAACCTGAACCCAAAAGGCTTTACTCTGTACATACTTTTAAAGATCTTTACGCAATTCACAGGATTGTTATCATATTTGTAGTAAATAAGAACCCTTTCCTCGACTGTTATTACTTTGCTGCTATCACAAATGTCAACCAGGGAAAATAGGTGATAAGGGAGATTAAGGTCTTTCAACGGTGTAAAGCTAGATTCATCAGATTCTCTGCCTTCTCCAGTCAAAGATATAGCATTAATACCTTCGCCTAATACGTCATTTACAGTATTAAACATCATGTCGATCGTGTCAGTGGGAGACACAATATTTATGCCATGATAAGCACATTGGCTTATGTTTACGTTTCGTATTCTGGGATTCTTGAAAATACTTTGAATGGCAGGGGACTTTTCATTGTGCAATACACCCGCTCCTAAAATGTGTAGATGTTCTAGGGCGCTCTCAACTTTCCTCATGGTGTCATGAGTATGATGGTCATGAATTCTGTGCTCGTAAAGGGAATATTCGAACTCTGGGTTGACAAATCGTATACCACCCCAGTAGTCCAAATTTTCATCTAAATTTCTTGTTCCACAATGAATGAATACGTATTCGGAGTCCCATTTACATTCATGCCGATGCCCGTAGAGTTGCCCATTTAATCTTATTGGGCAATCTTCGTAACGATTTTCAGTACCTACGCATTGTAAGGGTTCTGGCCATGACCAAATCCGAGATAAAGAGTTGCTATGATACTCAACTCGTCTGTCGTGTGCAAAGAAAACGTTAATCGGATCAAAACCTAGTTCTCTGCAAACTACTTGAGCATTTCTTTCCGTAAAACGGTTATCACACATCGGTACCCACTGCAGAGTAGTTCTGTTGTAATATTCCAGAAAACCTTCATTATTTTTCTCCATTACATTATCATTTATTGAGCAGTTGCGTCCTGTGCACAGTCTAATAGAATCGTGCACCATAAGAGATTCCAATTGCCTTTTTCGTTTGTGGTGATAGGAGGAATACTGGTTGATGTCTCTCTTTTCAATTTTGTTATCCTCAACATTCTGCAATTTGTTAATTGGTCTCATAAATATTGGCATCTGAGGATGACCTATGGCCCTAAGAGTTCCCATGACTAAGATACCAACATCGGGTGGAAATTCTAATATGACGCCTGGGTTGATAACAAGAGTTACATCCGGCATTACGGTTATGTCAGATTTTACTATATAAGGGGCATTACGAGCGTCTATTGTAAGATCCTGTGTAAGACGGCCTCCAAGTTCATTTATATCAATAGAACTCTGAGAACCAAATGTAACAGACAAACTTGAATCAAAGCTATCTTCTAACAAATAAGGTAAGTATGTTGCAATAGCATGATTATTCCAATCATCAAAATCGAATATTTGCCTCTTTATTTCCTGTTCATCGGCACTTCCCCACCAATTTTCTGTTACATCCAGTAAGTTATTGGTTTTAGCGGTTTTAATACCAGCCAAAAGACTATATTGCAAATCATTATTTCCAAACAAGTTTCTGCTGACTTTGACTTTTTGTATTCCTTTGAAACCGAGAACGTAAGTGGGATCGACACTTCTTATCAGAGACCCCCGATTGACTAGAAGCATATGTCTATTATTTTTCACTTGATTATAAACAAACACTGCATAAACGATTCCCATAATTTCACTCTGGCTGTCCATATAGAATTGTATCATGAACTGTCCATTGTTTCGTTCTAGTAAATTTCCATCGACTCTTAATTTCTTTTCCATACCTCTAATAGCCATTAAACCTGTCTTGCAATTGTTGTCAGTAAAAATATTTTTGGTAACATTAACTTCAGCGAAATGGCCATCTATAACGAGTCCAAAATTTTGATTACTACGCCACGTATTATTGTGCATATAAACAGAATGAGTGAAATTTTCGTTGTATTGCCATACATACGGTAAGCTTACATCAAAGCCTCCAAGATGATTTCTCTCCAATGTGTTATCCTGGAGAACATAGTGATACAAATTGTTTGAACTTCTTAAATCTCGTGCAAAGTGATAAATACCTCTACCATTGTCAGTTATCAAACTGTTATTAATCATTATTGTTATCTCGGTTATATTGCTATCATGAATGTCCCAAAAAGGTGTATTTATATACACAGCTTCCTCTCTATTATGAGCTATTTCACAGTTGATGAGTTTAATAGTTTCGTTGGACTTTCGAAGAAAATGATCGCCAAGCTCATTTAAGTATCGATTGTAATAAAAGGCTTTAATTCCTTTAGTGTTTCCTTTAATTTTGCTATTAGAAATTTGAAGAGTTGGAACAGGGCCTTTAACAATTCTGTTTCGAAGGTTCTGTACAGGCGCAATAATAGTACTAACGACTAGCACCACACCTCCCAAAGCAGTCCTACCGCTTTCGTATGTCAATACAACTCCAAAACTGTTACTTGTTGTTGGAAATGTAGATAAGTCCCGGTCGAGACACCATTTAGTGCTTGCTTCGTTTATGTTCTGGGAATCATAAATGCATATGTTTTCAGTAGAAAAGTTGTGTATTGGATTTAAAAGTTGAAGTCCAAGTACGTAACCAGGGTTGCATTTGATATTATAAGTCTTCACTATATTTTCATTGTAATGTTTAGTAAATACAATATGTCGTGTTTCTCCGTTAACCAAGCTTATATCTGTTTCAAATTCCGGTAGCATAATAGGGTGGTAATTTGATTCGTCCATATTAAACCCGGGATCTATATTAAACCAACCAGCAATTTCTCTTTGCTGTAGGCCGGGTATATGTGGGTTGTGAGCTATACCAGCGATGTTATTATTCTCTATAACTGAACTATAAACTTTCAAACCAAGTTGTTTAAAGCTTATACCACTACCCCTATTATTACTGAACTCAGAATTTCGTACTGTGTTAATAGCATCTGCTCCGTATAAATCGGAATATATGATACCTAAACCATCATGATAATTGTTAGTTATTTTCACACTCTCCAGTCCATGCCTGGCGAAATCCAATTGAAGGGCAGGTTTAAAAACATTTGATGAATAATCCAGAAGCCCGGCTTTTTCAATGCTAACGAACTGTAAATCTGTTCTTTCAGAAATAACACTAAACCTTATTCCAGCCCAACTAGTTTCATAGCATCGTATGCCAACATCATTTTCGTGAGAACAAGAATTTTCAAAGCTTTCGATAGTTTCTGCTTTACATTTCGTGATATCAATATCCAATTCCGTACATTCCACATTGGAAAGTATAACATCCTCTGTCATGCCAGCTGAAGGAATTTCGCTTGGTTCTAAGAACCAATCATCAGGATTTAAAGCGAGACCAAGCTGATGACAAACCAAAGCGGCGTTTATTACGTTCCATCTATAATTACAAACAGTACCCCACCTGTCATTAACCCTTACTTGTAGTCTTCCTTCGTGTTGTGATCTGCCACCCAAAAGCCTAATAGGAACTATAGGTTCAACGTACCCAGGAGTTGTGGGTTCAGTTTCTGCATCTGTTTCATACACACTGTCGTTCGTCATCGTTATTTCTTCTTTAAGCGTAAAAGTGATGTCGCTAGGTCGCTTTCCTCTTGCCTCGAGTTTTCCTCCTACCATCATACCAATAGCTGGAGGGAATTTCAATGTAACTCCAGGCTGAATAACTAGTTTTCCACCAGGGCGGATATTAATATCTTGGTTGACATCATATTCTCCTTGTCGTAATATTTCTATACCTTCTACTTCCCCTCCGACTACAAAAGTTCCAGGAATATTAAATTGTGGTACAAATAATTGATTATAATTAATTTGAGTTGCACCAGGATTACTGCTGTGCAATAAATATGGCAAAAACACAATTTTTGCTAGATTGTATCTGTCCTTTCTGTGAAATAGTCTATTATACACTTTTTCTTCTTCTCCGAAACCAAGCCAGTTGTATGTGCAGTTCAAAACTTTGCTTTGGTCTTCAACATGTGAACCAATTTCATACTGAGCCTCTGGGTTATTAATAATGTTTCTAAACACATCAATATTACTTGAAGCCAATACAATAGTTGCAGCTACTCGACTTCTTGGGGTCAAACGGGAAGACACTCCTTCCAAGGGTTCGAACGGTTCTCTTACTTTATTATCTCTTAGATAGTTTCTGGAGAATAAAATATACTGAAGATCACTGTACGGTGAGAGACCTAAATTTACAACAAAAGGCCCCTTATTACCAAAGAAATAGTTGTGTTGAATATTAAATCTAGCGGGTAATATTTCAAATTCTTCTAGGTATTTTCCTTCTATACGATTCAATATTACAATTGCACCGAAGTCACCATGTTCAAAATAATTGTATTCTATTTTACCATCTACATTCAAAGCTGGTTGTATTTTTATAGGCACCTTCTGACTTTGGTAGAAGCGATTGTGACCAATTTGTAAGTGTAGCAATTCTGACTTCGTATTACTCTTCCAACACGTAGATATATCGACTGTGCTTTCCATACTCATATTAAACCAATTACCTGTGATGTTAACCCAACTGTCTCCACAAAAGTTTCCATGTAGAATACCTACGTCTAAGTTTTTAAATATTTCTGAATATTCCACAATTGTGGTCTGATTAATTGGTATGTATTCCGTTTCGTGAGTGTTATTAATCCACACTGCCACGCCAAAACCTTGGTTAGAACTTATTGTGCTACGTGATACATTTCGGTTACCGCCTGTAACAGTAATGTTTATACCATCTCCTTGATTAAAAGATATTCTACTTTCAGTGATGTTAACATCTCCAGCTCCATTTACAACATGCAATCCTGCTACGTGATTATTATTAGATATTGATGTTCGGTGTATATGGATTTGAGATCTTAAATTTTCAATAGCGACACCTCTGCCATTGTTATCGGAAATTATTGTGTCAGTAACATTCAAATCATATACTTTGCTGACACCAGATGTCAATCTCAGAAAACCAACTATATCTGTTCTAGTGTTAGCTCTAAATCTGACGTACAACCGGTTTCTTGTAGAAGTGACACTTTGTGGTCTTGAGTGGTTTCTTAAAGTAAATGACAATAAAAGCTTGTCGTTAAGAGTCAAGCCATCGTAGATAAAAATCTCTCCAGTATTGTTTCGATTCGTCACAATTTTTAGAAAACTTAATGTCAGTACGTGGTCAGGCCTCGTATAAAACTTTTGCTCGCAATCCCGTTCCATGTTAGAATATCTGGACTGCTCTACAGACATCTGTATAGGAAAAGTCTGGCTAGGAGTGGAAGCCATTGTGCAAAGGTCAAAAACCTCACTCCTATCTAACTTTTCATCGATATTCATTTCGTGAACAACGTATTTTACTCCATCTCCACCGTTATCGTGAATCAAGCAATTTTCAATCTTAGTCATGCCGTAAGTAGAATTCACATAGACGCCGTAACCTCTATTGTTTTGTATAGTGCAGTTGTTAATTACTATAGGCGCGTTTGGTGACGTCACGTTAATTGCGTTAAAAGCTGAGTTGGATATTTCAATATCTTCCATTATTGGTGGTACTCCTATTATGTCTAAAGCACTAGTTGCATTGTTATCTCGTCCTAGCCCAGCGTTGGTTATCATTATATGCTCGAGTCTGGACATCGATGTAGGTACATATAAAGTGTTGGCAGCGGTAAGAATTCTTTCGTAGGCGGCGTTTTCAAATCGTAAGCCTCTCCAATGTATCCCAGAATTTCTAAGCTCATTATCATCGTGATGGGGTGAGCATTGAATGGCAAGATCCGGATGATAATCGCAAACACCTGAACCTAATTGCCGCGAGTTCCAATCGCACTGGAACAAGTCGTACTCTGTCCCTCTACACTTGGGTTCTTCAAATAATAGACGGGCGCGACGTCCGGGTTGCCGATCCATCCAGTTGTAAAATGTACCGCCCATAAAGCCTAGTTGTCTGCATGCTGTTTCCATATCGTTTATGGTCCAACTGGAAAATAAGATTTTTTTCTTTTAGTCTCCATTGCTTAATGAATAATGATACCTAATTTTCATTGATTAATAAAATTATACTTACTTTCGTGAATTTGTACATACAGATCTCCATTGACCTCGATGTAGTAACTGGACTCTTCCCGCTAAAATTGAAGGCCCATCTACCAGCCGAATGTCAGGAATAGGTTTGCTTGATTTGGATGGCTCTTCGGTGCTTGTAAATTTGATACTGTTTTGATGTGCGCCCTGTAATATAAGAGAATACGGTGATTACAACTTGCTCTAGCTTGGTTCTATACGAGTAGTAGCAGCACGTTCGTAATCGAGCTAACGGGCCAACTGATAAGTGGTTAAGTTACCATGAACGAGGCTATCCTGCCACGCCGTACGTACTCAAGGTTGTATTTGGGATGTATTACACTTTTCAACTTATCGCTAAGGGAAGTTATATTGCCAAAAAGTATTTCTTATACAAACACAATTGTATTGTAGAATGTTTCTTAATATTTCCATTCAATGAAATTACCCAAGCGACACGGAGGGGTGCCATTGACTATAATAATAGACGGACGTGCAAATCGGTCAACGGATTTGGGCAATCACCGTTGATACTTTTTGTTGGTCTGAAAATAAATTCACGAGCGTTTTCGTAGTCACTTTCACTTCGACGAGACAAGACTCTTTTTAAAAGATCCTTTAAATTTTTAACACAAGTATGTTTTGGCAATACATACGTTACGATTGGAAGCGAGTTGCGTCAAGTAATGAAAATTGCTTACTGTCATACGTGCTTGGGGTTGGAATAATAGGCGGTTAAAATAATTACTACTCCATTTAAGCATCAGAATGACTAGAATACATTTATCCAAAATCAGGGTCGATTACGGCGGTTGTTAGCTGCATGACATCATACCTGCCGGTATCCGGCAGCCCACGTAGTCACCGGCTATCGCCATGTATGAGCGGCGTACGCGTCGATGCGCCCTTGCACTTTATGCTAGATACGGCTTCCTGCCTTTTCAAGCATCCCTATTCATTTCGTCACGATCTACCGGCTACCAACTGTTTCAATGCGAAATTAACTGGAATGCGGCTTGGGATGACATATACGTATAGGTTTAACAAGTTTGAAAGTAGTCAAATAGTAATGATAAATATAAAATTATAGGTTAATAAAATTACACGACATAAATTGATGACTCATTGTTGACAACGCTGAGACTGACTGAGCTCAACTCTCGAACTGGTCATTTTAACATCTTCTCGAAACCTTGACTGTATGACTCTTACATCAATACATAAGTTGATAATTCCATAATTCCAATAAGTAAGCATTTACAGACTACCCTATTGTCCCATTAACATTCATGTCACGCTAACCATCCGAATTTTTAAGGCAGGTCGCCAGACGTCCGTTAAGTATTTACGCGTGGTTAGCCACCAACGGCAAAATGCATAAAAACCCCACAGTCCGAGCGCTGGGTTAAAGGACGGAGCAAGGACGGCACAGACGTCGAGATTCGAGATATAATGACTCACAAAAAATGTTGGGTAACATCAAACATGTTTCTGACTCGCAACCCTGTTCACTTTCTAGTAAGATTTAAGAATGTTACATTCTTATATTGCGATATTGATCATATTTTGCCACATTAATTGCAAGTTTTTTTATGCGTTATTTTATTATAAATGAATGGCTTTGCACTGAAAGCTAACCTATACTCGGTTTCATACATAAATTCGCAAAATCCAACTAAATAACATTTTAGACGGCGATGTATCTTATAAGAACCTCATTAAAACATTTCGTCATAAATAAAACAAGTTTTTTCTAATGCCTTATTTAGGTTCCGGCTTTTTTCTACTGGCTCGAAAAGTCTTATAAACATCTAAACTAATAAGAATTCACTATCTTATCTGATGTGATAGGATAGCTCTACAAACATGATTGACTGCAGCTCGTGGATAAAAATAAAAAGCAAGTAATGAGTTTGTACATAATGCGCTACTATCTTCAGACAAGTTTTTGTCTTCATTACCTCACGTTACGAGCTGATGACCTGACGACGAGACGGATATGATTTATGACCACGACCACATATCTTACGGGTAATTGTGATGTTCGTTTGATAGTTTCAGCTCTGTAGTGGTAGAGCTTCAAATTTACACTTTGTAAATCTAGATTCAATGAAATATTGACCCGTCTTCAAAAATGATAAGACCTACTTACTTTCTACCCAGCAAATACAAAAAAATACGTTATTTTCATGTTGGACGACGAAATGTAACACAGCAACAGTATCTATAATCCCAACGTTATTTGTTGTTGTGGTCCCAGGAATTAGTCCACGTTTATCCGTTGACGTGTGTAAAAAGTCATTAGGTAGTTAGGGATTAATAAAATTAAGTATCAAACTATATGAAAAAAAGGCTTTATTCATTCGACGGTATAAGTAGATAAACGTTTAGTAGCAACACGTTCGTTGGCGACGGATTCCAGTTTACGCTTCAGACTTCCTGCATACAAAGAACATGTGATTCCTTGCACGGTGCGTGGAATTTTAACTAAGTGCTTCAACATAGAGTAGCGTAGCGAACGTGCGACCGTCGAGGACAATAAGGTATTAGGTATAAACTCAACCACTACCGTTGAAAACTACTAGGTATATTACAGCCTTTTAACGGCCGTCAAGGAATGATTTTTAAGAATCTAGGTAAGTCGATAGGTAAATAAATAAATACATTTAGATATTTCAAAAACCACAAGGTCTGTCGTCTAAAATAACCACAAATTAAACGTTCATTACAAAGAGAAACAGGCAAATGTACCATTACTAATTATGAGCGGAAGAAAATCATCAAAATACAACAACTTTCTCAAAATACTAAATTCAATAAATTTGAAATGGAATCCCTTGCCAAAGTAGACACCTAGGAACAATGAGAGCCTGCTTCCGTCGACTTTTTCGACAGTATGATAATAGTTATACTGGTAGCTATGGGTATGCAATTGGCTAAGCAATATTTTCTTGGAAAGGAAAACATACAGATCTAGTTTTTCATAATATCTATAATATATTCAAAATCCTAAAAATCGGACTAGATTTAAGGGGAGAGAAACGATACCGCATTTTATATAATACCTATATTCAGCCACACATTTTTCGAGTACTTAAATTGAGTACTTATGAAAATAATGCTGAAGTGTATTATTGTGATGCGATTATGGATATTCTTTGTCCGAAATAAATATTTTCATTTCATTTCATTTTTTATAACTCGTTAAAAGGACCATGCTCGATTTGCAAAAGTACCTACGTGATTAAAAATCTAAATAAAATTGAAATTTCTATTGATTAACGTCATTTTAAATAAAAAAGAAGCCAAACTACTAACTTGAGCTACTAAAAAGATCATTATTTTGTTTGAACTTTAATATTAGGTTATACTTACCTGGTTTGTTCAGATTGAAATCTATAGTACAAGTCGGTAAGTTTTTGTTATTTATTCCGAGGGGATAAGTCTACTTTATGTTTAGGGTCACGATATCACGATCCTTCCTGTCAGGCCGCCGCGGCATCACGGCGGTGTCGTGCAGCTGTACAATGTGGCTAGGTTGTTAACCCAGGAGTTATTGGTAATAGGTACGTAATAGCGTACCAGTTTTATGTTACACTAACACTGCTGTTTAATATTGATGTTGACTCAAGCATTGAAGTCATCAAACCAGAAAGTATACCCGTAAATTACTGCCCGAAGACAACTTGCAATCAAGTAGTAGAAGACAGTGATTTTTATTAAATCTTCAAGTATGATTTCGTTAGGCAAGAAATATTCCTTGTCTGCTACTTGCATTCACCATCCTCTACTTAATTACCTAATACAAAAATATCTTACAAACATGCTAAAACTGTTGCACGCGAATTTCATAACGCATTTTTGAGTAATTGTGGATCATGTTAATCCATGAAACACGAACTCTGTGCAAGTGAACATTTAGTACGGGATCAGATAGAACCGTCGCGCTCTGCTTCGGCTCGTGAAAAGCGTGACAAAACGACTCACTTTATTCCGACGAGCGAAAAAAGTAAGCCACAAACGTTGACAATAAGTCGAGAGAGTCCGATATCGACTTTACTCGGGTATTGTTTTGCGTTGTAGCCGCATAGAATTCCGTTGATTGAAAGCAACAGTTGCGTTAAAAGAATAAATTACCTGTTTAAGGCTTATTGATTGATGACTATCACGTGAAACCCACCGCTGTAAGTACGATTACGATTTACGAGTAAGTACATACCTATCTAAAAGATATAAATAAAAACAAGATGCCAATTTGCCAAGGTTGAACCAATTACGATCGATTGATATCACCTTACATGATAGGTTGAACTAAATGTGTATTACAAGAATTTTAAGTCAGTCAGACAATAATTACTTTAATGACACGAGAACACGACAAGATGGCCGATGAGGACAAAGCAGGTGGACGGAGAAATCGTAAACACAAAGGCATTGTCCTGGGTGTTTATCCCTAGAGCTTAAGACGAGTATTAGCATACGACTTTCATTAACCATTCGTAATAGCTAGGCATTTGAAATTCAAATTGGTATGAGGCTCAATCTGTTAATGATAAAAAATGCCTTGTTTATGTTGTATAGGTCTTTTTAGCCCGTTAACTCCATTATGACAGTAGGTATAATGCATTAATAATAATTTGTTTTGTTTTGTGTTCTGTATTTTGAATGCCTTGCAAGGCGATTCTGGCATGTTGGAACGTACGCAAACTCTTGCGCAACAAGCCTCGTCTGCATACTGCACTCAGTAACTGTACATTTGGCTTATACAATTGCACTCTCTGAACTTTAAAAGCGGCATTGCATTACATTGCTTAAGGAAGTTATTAAACTATTTCTGTCTGCTGCTAATGCTACAGATATTTTAAAAATATTAGTACGAGTATTTTATGTTTTTCTAATCGATTTGAAAAAGTCTGCCGCCTCACGATACTGAAAGAACTATCTATGTAACTAAATGTAAAAAGATTTTAAAAAAAACGCGATTCAATAACGACTGAATAACAGTTATATACCTACACCATTACCTACTCCAAAATATTAACGCTTTTGTAATACATTATTGGGTACTTTCTGGGCCACTTTTAAGCATTATTAGGTTTTATGCCGTTTGTACTAAAATTAAAATACATTACGCCAAGGTCATGCATGACTTTTAAGAAACTTGCTTATTTTTTATAAATATGTGTACATCGAATTTTTTACCGTAGTTATGTTTGCGCTTGACTAAGTTTATACTTATGGATGGACTGCTCTTGATAGTTAAATTACTGGTTTTACTTCCACGATCATCTTACAATATACGGGGTCAGTATATCTTTAAACGATCGCTTTCTTCCTTCTCTTCGATGCCCTCGGTCTAAGCGACGACCGCGGCAGGCAACGAGCGAGACGAGCAAGGTACATACCTTACCTACAAAATAGCAGACCGCGTGACGAGATCGCTGCGATATCTTCAGACATTGAACTCTACTCCCACCGAGTCGGGCTGCAGATTGCAGGCCGCGTTTCTGAACTACTGACTGAGGGACAACGAACGAACTAGGGACTTTGTAAAAAATGTAAGGTTTATTCGTTTTCATGGACATAACAATCTTTCAAAATACTTCTCGAATGGAGCATACTTTGACCAGGCGCCTTTTTCCCGACTGCGGATTTGCCGAAGGAGGAGGGAAAATGTTTTTTATGTAAGTATGTATGTATAGTTCTTTGTTCCCTTTTAAAGGCCCTATTTTGACAAGCGAGTGGTCGTTAGACTCGCTTTAGCGTCGCGGGTGTCACTGGGTACTATTTTTTTTATATGAAAATGGTGAATTTACTTTGATTAACATTACATTGACGACATTATCCAAACACAACTGGGTTTTTTAAAGCTTCCTTTTTTTACACTTGTTAGGGAAGGTATCTACTAGCTAGATGACCACAACATTTGAGTATAAGATGGCCTACTGATCACATTTAAGCCAATTTGGGAATTGATTCGCAAGGTTAGCAACAGCAATTTATCAATTAAGTATCAATACAGTTAAACACGTTTCTCGCACACTAGCGTTGGTGACCGCTGCTGGCTGTAAGTTTTAACCTTACCTAGATATTACAAAGCATTAGTTAGACTTTTACTTTATCACCGCAAGCTAGCATGTGACGTGACTAACTGAAATTATGTAACCGTCTGTAGTCCAAGCACAACCGCAATGTACCTACTGCGAGAGTCAGTGCTGCACTGATTTTCGCGAGCGACCTTAATCTTCAAAAAAATACCAATACGTGATACTTAAAGTGAGAAACGGAATTGCTGTCAGCGTACTATGATTATACACCTACTATCTTTTTAATTACATTCTTAAGATAAAACTAAAGATGTATAACGTTAAGATATTTTAATGTACTATTCTTCCGGCTAAATTGATTACTTAATAGAACACATGGGCTTGCATCACGTTTCAGACAATTCCATGAGTTGGAAGTATTGGAACAGTAGCTGATAAGAGCATGACCAATTAAGGAAGTAACACTAGACTTTGAATGAATCAGTTATCATATAACACGTCAACAGATTACGGCCACGAGAAAATTGTGAATCACACTAGGAGAAGGATATGACTTAAGTAAGTAGATTGTTGACGACGGTGGTTATTTTATTAAATTATTATTTTAACGGCTCAAGAGTCAAGACCATGCATGTATCAAACTAAGTAGAGGTACCCGGAAACGGATAAAAACGGCTACAAAGTCCTTTACTTTTAAGCAGGAATTGTTTGCCCAATCCCAAAGACGGCGAGACGACCATCTAGGTCACAGGACATATCGCCACGCTCACAGGACATATCGTCTCAATCTGACACGCGAGACCTGTGCCCTACATAACTAGAAGGTTAGCCATTACACTGCGGATAGTACATGTACGAACAGTCAACCCAAGTGAATGTTGATCCCCTAGGTAAAGTACAACGACGACATTTCTGAATTGCGACTTCTTATCTTTGTCACAATATTCAGCTGACGTGGCTGTATAGTCAAAAATGTATTTCTAGACCACTATGAAACTACGTTGGACTTGTCAAAGTGATGCAGTAAGCCAAATCCTAAAAAGTTACTTTGAAATAGTTTCATAGTGGCCCTGAAATCTATTTGTTTGACTGTACGTAGGTGCTTGATGAGAAGCAGTTTGTTTAAAATTAAATATTCGTGTGAAGAAATATATTGTTTTGCGTACAGAAACAGAATCGTTCAACGTCAGAATAAGTGATGGGTGTGCGTTTTTCTATGGAAACTCCTTACTATAACTGAGGCTAATTTATTCGTTTAGCATGGAAAACACATTGTAATCAATCACAATCACCTTAATTTTAACACGTATCTAAGCGCAGCAACGAATATTTTGTCATGCCTCATGCCGCAATACTACAATTTGATTTTTAGGGTTCCGTAGTAAACAAGGAACAGTCACCTATAGGTTCGCCACGCCATGTCCGTCTGTCCGCGGTTAAGGTCAGAGACTCTTGGTATATACTACAAAGCTGTAATTTGGCATAGTTATACATTTAAATTACCTACGCCGACAAAGTTGTAAAATAAAATGTTGGAAAGTTTTTTTTTTCGGCTGCTTCCTATACCTACTCATGTCATCGATCGAGGTATCATTGGATACCAAGCTCTTAAAAAAACATATTTACATGTACTCGTAACTATTTATAAATTTTTATACCGTTTAGAAAATACTGAACTCTACTAGGTACTAACTCTACTTTTTCTTCTTTCTTTCTTTCTTTGTGATTTTCGCTAAAGTTACGCGCGTGCGTGTGTGTGTATGCGTGCGGGCGTGCGTGAGCGTGCGCGTGCGTGTGCGTGTATGCGTGTGTGTGTGTGTGTGTGTGTGTGTACGACTAAGTACACTTGATTGGTTTTTACTTTCTTGATTTGATTTAGGATTGGTAAAAAAATTATACGATTTTATTTTTGTCTCTTTGCCATACATCCGGTGGACTAAGAGGACCATAGATAGGTGGTCTAAGGAAATAATTTTCCTGGTTGTATATTATACCTACGTACATTGTTCGTCACGGGATTTATCATTACCACAGGGACAACAAGTTGAGTCATCGGCCTATGCGGTAAAGTCCAGTAAAGATATTTTCTGTAACTTGTTTATTATTATTAATATCCTTAAAGACTTACCTATAATTTTCTATAATTGTTTAAGTTTTAGCACTGCGATATTTGGCAGATATTTACGAATCTCAAAGTAGAACGTAGGGTTACGTACCTACATGATTTTTTACTTTATTTTTGTACGAAGTCGTTGCCTGGAGCTAATGAGCTAATAAGATATTTAGTCTAAGTACAGACAGCATAAGGTATAATTAAGTGCAGCTCTAGTCGATGATTCAGACTCGGCGCCATTAGGTATTTAAATCCAAGGTTACTACGGAGCCAAGTCGTAGGACTACGGGATCAGACACCGCTACCGTTAACTGCTAAAATAACTGTTATATTAACCAGCCGCGCAGTCGTATCACCTAATTTATCGATAACGAAACCGCACGTCTCTGTAAATTCGACAAAAGCCATTTCTTTGGCTGTGCGTGTCTGAGTTGTCTGACACACTTTCACAGTATCCTTATGCGAAAAACAGGTTAGTGTTTTAGTTATTCTGTTATAGTCTTATTTGTATGCAGAGAAACGCTTTCAAAAGTGCAGTGTTTCGTTTTGTACCAGTACCTAAGTTGGATGAAGCTTATCTGTTTACAGATCTTGACACAATTTTGATAGGAACAGTCCTAGTTATACAAGCGGTTTTTACGATAAGGTTCCGTTGACTCTGTGTGCGTTCTGTCGTTTTTCTTACTGAATACATACTTTTTATTGAGAAAAACCGACACATAATGTTCTATTCAAATAATCTAGTCAGAAAAATGGTTCTTTCAAAAACATTAGTGAAAGTTTTTTCGGTTAACCACTCATTTCGGTTAAGACATTTTCTTCAACGACCATGTTGCAATACCTGCTAAAGAATGTAGTGGGTACATAAACATCTTTTATTACCCCTAAAGTTCAATGTAGGTAACAGCGGCGGCGTCAGTGGTAAATTCAGTAACGGTACAATTTTATGAGAAGCTCTTTATAAGCTATTGTTACTTCAAACTTCTTGACTATTCCATAAAAACGATTTAATCAAAGAGGAGGCGCACATTTTCTACTTAACTAAATGAATAACTCTATTTAGTAGGCATCACGTGGAGAAAAACTCAGAGCTAGGACACATATTTGGGGTCGTTTATCTTTCGGCTGAACAAGTTACTGGGTTCCTATTTGAATTCCACTATTCACTGAGAAATCTACATGCTGAAATGGAATCCGACATGGATAATTCAGTCAGCCATTTCCAGTTTATGGTCATTTTCTATAATGACACGAGAAATTACTTACAAAAAGGTGAGAGGTGAGATTGGTATGAAAGTAAGAAACAACGATCTAACCTAATGCGCGGTTTTATAAATTCAACTACCTACCTATTCACCGTTGACCAATTACAGTACCTAAACACTTAAGTTACTTGTTTGCAAATGGCTTTAAAGGAAGTTTTAAGGGTTCCTAACCTTGTCAGTGAGGAGATTTGTCGTGCTGATTGAATTAGCGCGAGGAAGTCGTTCGCTCAGGTCAACTTGGGTTACCCCGCGGCGCCGTTTGACGCATCAGCTGCTTTCATTAACATGTGCTGCTAATTTAGTAACTAGTAGCGATGATTCACGTCTGACGATCATTTAGAAATGGACATAGGTAGGTAGGTAATTTGGTATGGACATAGCTTAAACTCCGAGGAAGGGCATAGTCCTTTTTACACGCGGAAAACGAGTTCTACGCGGACGGAGTCGCGGGTAACAGCTAGTTAGATATAAATCTGCCTAAACGGGTCGCGGCACACAAAGAAAAAATGTAGGTCGCCAAGCTAGGGACGTATTATTAAAAATCGGCTTATGGTCAGACATTCCGCTTGATTGGCTTCAACCACGCACACGTGTTCTCTCCCCTTGCCCTTTGTTTAGCTTCGTCCCGAGGCGGAAGTTATCTGAGCTCTCGCCAGGTGCCCAGGTGACACGAGAGGGGCGACCGGCGAACTACCTAAAGGACTAGCAGTATTTTAAAACAACGTGCACATAATACTTAGGTACCTAATTGAAAAACTACTCATAAGGGTTTTTTGTGTAACGATGATATCGTCCATGTAAAATCAGACTAACCAGGGAGAGACCCTATTGGCGTGCCAACTAGTGGACGAATGTTAAGTTTTTAATCGTTATTTCGTCATTTTAGTTATGTGAATATCAATGCAATAGTTGATTAAGGTTCAATCCAGCTCATAGGTACCTATTTTTTTCAGAAATGCGTCACAAAAGCGATGGTTTCAAATGTTGATTTAATTGTTAGGTGGACAAAGTTGAAATGTTTGCACGAGGCACACAAACAGGTGAGCAGCTCGTACAGGTGAATGGGCTTTATGCGAATGCCCTTATCACCGCGGTACGTGCCGTAATCAGGACATAGTGGAATTTATCAAGTGCTTGTGTTATCGAGCGTAGGAGCCACGATGACGATCAATATAATTGTGCCTGTTTTTTTCGTGAAATGCTTTATTTGGCCAGTAATTGTATGTAGCTATAGGTATAAGGGCAATCACGGACATAATTTTGCGGTGCTTAACAGGGTCCACAATTAAGTTTTATTATTTGACAACAAAAACTAAAGTTAACCTAATATCCTGTAAACTAACATTGTGGACTGCAATAAATGATTGAGTATTGAGTATTAATCCAGAGCCTACATAGTTTCATTTACCCAGAATGATAATTTAATTTTGAGACTTTTAGCATTTCGTGTTGGACTTTAGTCTGATTAGCTGACTAGGCGAATTAAACAAATACCTAATCCAATCAGAATCTGACCAGACAATGCATTGCATGATTAAAATAAGTAACCGGATAGGTAATAAGGTCTACCAAATTTAAATATCTAAATAAATATTAGAAGCAATTAGCAAAATAAGCTTCGAAGATAATAATGATTACCTACAATGGGACCAACGAGGTATCTCTACTATACGTAGTAGGTACCCTGAGTTTAGGTAAGCAGTACTAACAAACAAGGTAAAAATAGGTACCTCTACACGACCAACTTTTTTTTTATAGGTAGGTACGGTCACGAGCATTAATTTGGGACCCATTTCAAGAAAAATATGCTTGAAGTCGTCAATGTCATTAGAGATGTCAAGTCATTTGTAACTTTTAGGAAACTCAACTTAATTGTTGTAGAATGTCAGATTGACTTTGGACCTAAGGTGGGTACCAAATTTAATCTCGCGACTGTACCTATAGGTTAAAAAACGTAAGTAAAGGTTCTCTTGCATGTAGTTATGTATGAACAAAACTAAAGTGGAATTTAAGTCAAATTTCAAATACCTATAGAATATATCGAACGGTCTATTCTAAACAGATGTGTTACAGCTAGGTACATCCAAGAGGACCTTTACTTAAGTTTTTTACTTATAGGTACCTAGTTAGACTATTCAAATCACGCTTTTTAAGATCAGCCGGTAAGTAAACATGATAGGTACCTACCTACATGCAGATTACAGCGGGCATTGTGCCACAACGCTACAGCCTAGTTACCTACTAATTCAGCTATCTTAGCTTAGAAGCATTGATTTTAAAAATTTATACAATATATATATGCTGGTTGATGTTTACGTGAATAACTTACCACGGCTATCAGCCTTCCTCGCACTGTGATACCAATCATTGGCGCAAACCGCACCTCGACGCCCGGCTCAACGACCAGCTCCGCTTCTCTCTCCACAAGGAGGTCATCCCTCAGCAGATACGGGCTCCCTTCGCTCCTCCACACCGTCCGGCCACCCGCCACGACCCCACCGGCTAGCTCCGTCAGCCCCAAAGACTTGTTCAACAGATAAGGATCCGTGTCACTATACCCCAATTCTTGTCCACACACACACCCCCAACACAACACTACCAACACCGCAGTCCTCCACTTGTATTTTGTATCACTAAACTGACTATGTTTCTTCTGAACCCCCATATCTTTACCACACTCCATTATTAACTAAACACAATAATCATTTCACTTTTACTGACGCTCCTCACCTGCCTGCAACTTATTTCCACACCTATCTAAACATTGTACAGGTAAGTCTTCTAGTTTTAACCCAACTCATATTTGATAAGGAACGTATAAGTAATAAGTGGTTATCGTTTCTATAGTAAAAACCGTATCAAAACAATTCGTGCCGAAACAAAGGTGGGGTGGACTACAAGCACGTCAAAGAAAAACCAGCGAAAACCCGCGCCACCAACGAGCGACCGTTGAACAAGTCGTTTGGCCGGTTTTGAGTTTAGTTACGTTCCTCCCGCCGCCCTTCCTCTTCCCTCTCATTCGAAGCCTCCTCCCTACTACCGTCGCGTCAAAGCGCGCCTCGACCAGTCGCACACGAGTCGCACAGTTGCTCACAGTGCCCACATTTACAAAAGTATCACACATACAAACTGTGTACGTACATACACGCGCACCTTTCACTACTCCATTCATTTCATTCATTCGTTCATGAGTGTACACCATAGCACAGACCATAGAAGTAGGTATAAATTAAATGATGAACACGGAAAGGGTGATTACTTGTAAGATTAGGATTAAATATTTTGTTTAATATATTCTGTTGTAATGCGTTATAGGACCTTAAACTAACCTAAGTAGGTACGTACTATAAAGCATTAAAATCGTATACCCCATCTCTTCCACTTATCATTTAAGACTAAATTGGGAGAAAGAGACGGAGTAAGCGTAACTTCGAAATTTCGTCATTTTTATGGGTCTTCGTAGAAATCATTCTAGATGTACACTCTTTTTTTCACCTAAGATAGGTCCTGTGACAGCCATATTTCGTAATTTCCATCACTTATTTTTCAAAATCTCGCATGTGAGTCTATACTCTTAAAAATAGGCGATTAATTATTTAAGTTTCTGAACGGCGTCGCTGGGTCTGTAACAGTGTATTTTTTATGTAAAGTAAAAGAAACAGAGGCCCTACTTTGAAATTCGAAGTTCGAAGTTACGTTAGCTCCATCCCTGTCACTCGTCATTCGAGACTAAATCGAGAGAAAGGGATGAAGCTATCGTAACTTCGAACTTCGAATTTCAAAGTAGGGCCTCAGGTTACGTGTTTATATGAGCTGTCACAGGACTCATCTTAGGTGAAAAAGAGTGTAGCAAAAAAGAAATATAGATGGAATTACTATGATCAAGCCCGGATCTAGGGGGGGCAACCGAGGTGCCCCGCCAAATGCACGTTTAAAGAAATAAACTTGTTTCATAACGGTGGACGGACCTGAGGCCCTACGTTGAAAATCGAAGTTCGAAGTTACATTAGCTCCATCTCTGTCACTCGTCATTCGAGATTAAATCGAGAGAAAGAGATGGAGCTAACGTAACTTCGAACTTCGATTTTCAAAGTAGGGCCTCTGGTGGAAAGGGGGTTCCACTGTCAAGGTGACCCGGTTTGGAAAAAACATAGATCCGGGGCTGACTCTGATTACCTATTATTTGGAGGCAACCAGTGGCCCGTTTCACGAACCTACAAGGTGCAAATTACAAGCGGAAATCTCTTTCTAGCAAAAGGCGTTAGAAAGAGACTTCCGTTTGTCATTTGTAACTTGTAGCTTCGTGAAACGGGCCACAGCCATTTGAGCAGTGCTGCCAGTTTAGACCTATAAAATTGTAACTTGTAGCTTTATAAAACGTGCCCCAGAGGCCCGTTTCACGAAGCTATAAGTTACAAATTACAAGCGGAAGTCTCTTTCTAACTCCTTTTGCTAGAAAGAGAGTTCCGCTTGTAATTTGTAACTTGTAGCCTCGTGAAACGGGCCACAGCCATTTGAGCAGAGCTGCCAGAGGCCCTACTTTGAAATTCGAAGTTCGAAGTTACGATAGCTTCATCCCTTTCTCTCGATTTAGTCTCGAATGACGAGTGACAGGGATGGAGCTAACGTAACTTCGAACTTCGAATTTCAAAGTAGGGCCTCAGTTTACACCTGTAAAATTGTTACTTGTAGCTTTATAAAACGTGCCCCAGCCATTTGAGCAGTGTTGACAATTTAGACCTGTATTTTTTTTTTCAAGAAGTAAAAATTAAAAAAAACCGGCGACAGTGAATATATGTATAATAATATGTAAAAAGTTAGAAAGAGACTTCCGCTTGTAATTTGTAACTTTTAGCTTCGTGAAACGGGCCTCACAAACAGATCAAAAACGATATTGTTTTTACCGTGTTGAATAGAGGCCCAGATCACAAAATAGAAACCTTAATGCCGCATCCGCATGCTTGGTGTTTGCCACAAACACTGCGGGACTGACTATCATGAAGTTATAGAGATAAAGGTGGAGGCCACACTCTCTAGACCAAAATGAGGCGTCTTGAATGTACTTTTTCGACATTCTATCTCAAACACTTTGGTCCCCTCCTCTCTTTCTAACTACCCTAGTTAGAAAGAGAGGAGGGGACCAAAGTGTTTGAGATAGAATGATTTCAATGACGCTTCATTCGGCTTCAGAGTGTTGCCGCCACTTTTATCTATAACTCCATGCTGACTATACGTTGAAATGAGCACGGTGTATGTCTATCTCACTCTAACGAACAGTTGCGTCCTGGGGCCTGTTTTATAAAGCTATAAATTACAATTTACAGGCTACAAGTTTCCATTTGACACAACCTCGACCAATGACGACCAGCCATTTGAGCAGTATTGCCAGTTTAGATCTGTAAAATTGTAATTTGTAGTTTTCAAAATAGTAACAATTTTACAGGTCTAAATTGGCAACACTGCTCAAATGGCTGGGGCACGTTTTATAAAGCTACAAGTAACAATTTTACAGGTGTAAACTGGCAACTCTGCTCAAATGGCTGTGGCCCGTTTCACGAGGCTACAAGTTACAAATTACAAGCGGAACTCTCTTTCTACCAAAAGGAGTTAGAAAGAGACTTCCGCTTGTAATTTGTAACTTATAGCTTCGTGAAACGGGCCTCTGGTCGTCATTGGTCGAGGTTGTGTCAAATGGAAACTTGTAATCTGTTAATTGTAAATTGTAGCTTTATAAAACAGGCCCCTGATATTTAAATGATGTTTATGATTATTTGCTATCCGCCATAATCTTTTCCCGTTTTTTAATTTATTATTCGCCGATGTTAAGCCACCTACGCATTATCCTTCCGTGCCATCCCCCGGGTACGATGCACGACGCAAAACGATAGTGCGTAGGCTTGCCGGGGCACATTTTATAAAGCTACAAGTTACAATTTTACAGGTCTAAACTGGCAACACTGCTCAAATGGCTGACGTCAATTATTATTATTATTATCGTGATTATTGACGTCCAGCAAGCTCTTTCGCTCATTCCGTTTCATTCAGAAATTGTGGCTCCTACACTCGCTTCAAGAACCTTATGTGTATAATATGTTTTTTATTACACAAGCGAAATTGTAAAATCCAAAAGATTTTTTGGGAAAAACAGTAGAGCAGTAGATGCACCCCAAAACCAGTAACACCCCGGTCAAAACAGGAGATCTGGCAACACTGCGAAGATTTGACGGACGTCGATTGAAGGACCTAGCATCCACGGTCAAGAAAAAATATTTAAAAAAAAATGGTAGACGTCAAGTCTACGCATTAAGCTAGAAACAAATTATCGGACGCGGCTTACGGACGCGGCTGACGGCCGCGACTGATAAGTGTACAGTCGAACGGGACGTGGCTTGCGGACGCGCAACAACGGGAAACACATTATCGGACGCGGCTGACGGACGCTTATAAGATATGTCTATGACGCGTCCCGCACCCCGTGCATACCGTCCGCCGACGTTTTCGGCTGACAAAAACATCCAGCGCGCCAGATATCTATCGGACGTCCGAACGCTCAAGGTTACGTCCACGGCTTACGTCCGATAGTTTGCACAATTCAGTGTATATTCATTATGTAGATACCTATAAGTCGCGGCTGTCAGCCGCGTCCGTAAGCCGCGTCCGATAATTTGTTTCTAGCTTTGGTACCATGCAAGCTTGATGCACGATTGAACTGACGTACGTAAGGGCTACGCACCATCCAGCCGCACGTCGTGCGAAAAGTAGTTGGGGGCTGGTTGGACGCAAATTCGGTCGTGCAAGTCCTTCACGGTAATAATAATTATTATTGACGTCCAGTCCAGCAAGCCTACGCACTATCGTTTTGCGTCGTGCATCGTGCCCGGAGGGATGGCACGGAAGGATAATGCGTAGAGGCCTTTATTATTTACAAGACATGTTAGAGTCTGGCCAAGCTAAAGGCCTCTACGCATTATCCTTCCGTGCCATGCCATCCCTCCGGGCACGATGCACGTCGCAAAACGATAGTGCGTAGGCCTGCTGGACGTCAATAATAATTATTATTACCGTGAAGGACTTGCACGACCGAGATTGGGGCTTAAGAATTTGTGGTCTGTGACAGCATGATGGATACTTTGCACGATACGGTCGTGCGCCGCTGTACGTCAAGAAGAATAATGCGTAGAGGGCATAACTCTGCAATAGAATAACATGGCAACCGCGTGAAAAACTTTATATGGCAATATTTCTTAGCTGTCTTGAATGAAGCCGGTTTTCACAAGTAGGTGGTGTGTCAGGCGGCTTCTGTTACTCAATATTTACTGTGATAAAAGTAAAACCAATGGTGAAACCTTTTAAAAGTGATGTGCTGCAATTACTGTTTCGCATATTGAGTGATTTCCAATATGTTGAAGAATCACAGGACTCTGGTCTTGCTCAAAAACGAACGGCAACGTTTACTTAACAACAAGGCGTTGACAGGTTAGTAACTGAATAGGCTTAATCTTTAATTCGACAATCTCATGTTTGTTTGATTGATAACAATAAGTGGCGTTTTGTTTATAAATCTACTGTAAAACATTAAAAAACAAAGAGGTTATTAAAGTTATTTACTACTTCAATGAAAAGACATGGTATTTTTAGTTTTTACATGATATTAAGAATGAATGCTGATGGTAATGAATTCAATGCCAAAAAAATACTCACTTATTAAATTCTAAATAAAATTTAACAATGATCATGCTCACAAGAAATCAAATCAGTATGTGATGTTATAACCTGTCGTATGAATTGTTTTGTTGGTTAAAATAAAAGTATTATTTTAGTGCCTGCTAAATATATGCATCGTCTGATTCCAGGAAGAATAAACAATGATCATAAGCCTCAACTGCAAACTATCCAAAAAAGCTAAAAGGTTTGGAAGAAGTCACTACTTTCAAGTATAACAAGAAAATGTCTTCTAGCGGTAAGCCAAATTATTTTTAAGTTACTAATAAAAGACAAATCATTATGATCAAAACAAGCAGGAATAGTACATTTTGTTGACTTTATAGTGGATGACCTAATTATTGAGTAGGTACAGTAGGTATTAAGTGTCGCAAAGTGAAATTTGCCATATTGCAACATATTTATTTAAGAAAAAGAAGTGCTACTCCAAGTATTATTTGAGAGAAGATGTATTTTGTTAATAAAATATATTTTTTATGGCAATATGGTAAATTTATAGTTGATAATATGTATAAATTTCTAAACATTCTATTCCTTCGAATTCAAGGCTCACTATCACCTCCATCATTACTGTCATCATCATCAGAACCCATTACAAAAGGAATTATGTCCTCGTCCAAAAAATTAACTTTTTGTTGATGTTGAACCTCCAACCGTTTCACATGATTAACTTCTTTCAATCATCTGTTACAGATGAAAAAGCTTCTTCAATTTTCTTTATCATTTCATCTTTTGCAGTAATTTTGTCAAACTGGCAGACGGCCAACCTGAAGAAAGGAAGTGGTCACAGGCGCCTATGGACATTTGCATTTGGAGGACTCCCGGAAATAATTGCTGTGAAAAATGTGTCTGTGGCAGAAATAAACTAAACTTAAAAGATTCAGCAACCGAAGTGTTCATACGAGGGGTGATTCAAAACTTTTGAGAATCAGTAAGAACCATCTACATAATGATATTCTTTTAATGTGGACTATACCATGGCACTAATGAAACTTAAATTAGATAAAAAAAATGTAAACATTATTCATTTCTTTCCCTGTGATAGCTAAACAAAAAACATCTGTATTAACAATTTTACAAGACGGCAAAAATAAGAGTTAGTTTTGTAATAATTTGGAGTTGTGTGGGAAAAGTTTTGGTACACTAATAAAAAATATTGTTATTGAAAATGAAACCTTGATTTATCATTATAATTTAAAGGATAAATAAGTTATCATTGCAGTGGATTTTTCTATCTCCAGCTCTGTCACCAAAATTTAGGGTGGTTTTTTCGGCCTTTTCCAGGATTATTGAGGCCTACAAATAAATACTGCGACATTCTTTATTAGCAATTGAGTTCAAATTATCTAGGAGAGTCATATAACATTATTGTATCCTAATTATGGCAAAATAATAAAAATAAGCTAAAGAAAAAAAATACAAATTTTCGGCAGGAATTGTGCTTCAGAGCCTTCTAATTGATAAGGGTGCTGCTCGTCGACCAAAGATCAGAACTGATAACCGCTCTCCCCGTTATTTAGCCCTAACTTTCGACTACTATTTCTCATTCACTAATGTTCAAAAACAACTACATAAAAATCACGAGCTGGCGATGACATAGTGAAGGTACAAAATTTGGCCTCCAAAAGTAAAATTATTTTTATAGTGGTAAAATAAAACAATTGAATGACGTTAATAAGTGTTCGGAAATATAGAAAGTGTGCTCATTCCAATTAAAAAAAAACGATTTACATATCTCCCATTTTTTATACCGATTATCAAAACTTTTGGATTACCCCTCGTAAAACATCAAAAAAAATTAAACATTGTGAATCCTCTTACAATTAAACATTTTATTATGTTCAGTGACAAATATAGTGCAGTTGGTGACAGTAAATTAGGTATATCTGTTCATCATGAATCATGATGTAGGTAATTTCTTGTCACTGACTTTACTATACCATGTTGTTAAACACCTTTATCCCATAAAGTCTGAAAAGCTTGGCTTTTACATTTTTATTTTTTTCTTATTTTTATGGCAATTAACTTATTTTTTTCTCTCTTTAAAAAAAATTAATAATAAAAATATTTTATTGCTTACAGCAAAGTTACATAATAAGTGAAGTGACTAATTAAGAGTCCTCTTTTTATTACAGGTTACACATACATTTGACAGGGTCACCCGATTTTATTTTAAGTACATTAACTTATTATAAGAAATATATATTTATTACAATCTTATAATCATTATATTATTTAAGTCTTAGAACAGAGTTAAAAGTTAAAGCAGAGCTTTTCGTTTCCTTCATCAATTTTTTAGACGCGTTTCTGAGAAAGAAATCGTTACAAAAGAGATACCTTGAAGTAAACGTCACATTTTTTGAAATACCCCGTTAGCATGTGAGCTCGTGCTATTTCGTAAATTATGAGGATTTCCCAAATCATCAGTGGAATGCAATTATGTACTTATTAGATAAATAATTATGGTTTCCCCAGCCATAAACGCGACCATAATCGTCCCCACACATTGGTAAAATTGATATGGAACCTTTAAAGTAATCGAATCCCTTCCAACAAAAAACGAATTATTCAAATCTGTTCACGATGTCTTGTGACAAACGAACAGTTGCAAAGGATAGCCTCCTCCTTTTGTGAAGTCGGTTAAAAAGATATTTCACTGTACAATCAACATAATTATGTTTATTTCCTAATTAATTCAGTATTTAGCGAAAGATATCTCATAAGTATGTAAAATAAAATAATAATAATAAGTATCGATACTTATTTCTCCTCAAATAGTGGTGTTGCTATACAAAACTTTTTTAAACCTAACGGTTTTCGACTTCTGCAGACTTAGCGTGGCCAGACTATATTTACCTAGCGCGACATCATCGCACGATACCTACATCGCCCTTACATGTATCTCATCCATCATGTCCGCGGCCGCATCATAAATTAGGCAAAAAGTGGCAAAAACGAGGTAGGGTCACATCTGCGGACTTAGGGTTCAACGTGCCCCCTGGGCCTGGGGCACGTTTGATAAAGCTACAAGTCACAATTTTCTAGGTCTAAACTGGCAACACTGCTCAAATGGCTGGGCGTCATTGGAGGTTGTGTCAAATGAAAACTTGTAACCTGTAAATTATAAATAAATAATAATAATAATAAATTGTAATTTGTAGCTTTATAAAACAGGCCCCTGATGGTGTCTATCGCTACCCAAAGTGCGTGTGACGCAACTAGTAACATTGAAGACACTAACTACGTAATAATTAAAAAAAACCTGCGGACCGGGAAAGGTGCGTTTTGGCATCCCTTTCTTTAACATAGAGATTGAAAGAGATGCCAAAATAATTATAGCCGTATATTTCATAGATTTAGCCCCATATTATTTGCCATGTCAAGATTCTTAATTGATAGATATGACTCCAAATCACAATATTTAAATTTAAGTGCTAAAATCATGATGACATATTTATTTGTTTTATAATGTTGACACTGGCGTAATGACATGTGGGGCCTTTTTAGATTTTATTCAGTGTTATTTTAAATTTTATATCAATAGATACTGATGTTTTTTTATACAAATAAATCTTTTACGTAAAATATATTTCGTTGTCCTAAATAAAAATAAACAAATGTACACTTTTCGCATTAAGATTACACTACCAAAGCCTAATATTTTTTTGGCTTAAAGGAGAGTATCCAGGCCTAAAACGTAAAAGCAGATTTTGCGTCCTTCCTGCTGAACGAAAAACATCAACCGCCGTTCATTTCATTCACTCATTCACTCGGTCGACATCAATCAATTTCATTGATCCATTTTTGTCTCTCACCACCGTTAAAAATTACAAAACAAATTAAATACTAAGTATTTATAGTGTAGTTTAATCTACTTTCATTCATTAATCACAGATACACGTAAGTAACCAATTTATACCTGCTGGGAATGTGTAAAATAAGTGTAAAAACAAAATACTCGTTGGCGTGGCATTAACGGGGTGACGACATTTTGTTTTAACCAATGCATTGTATTTATCTATTTAGTAATCATTTTAGCGATTGGAAAATAGTAAGAAGGTGCCGCAAGTGTGACTTTTTTAAAATAAGTATCTTTATATTCTAGATTTCCAAAAATAACATGAGTTCCGGTGGCACTAGAGTGTACGTCGGCGGCCTTATAGAAGGCATCAAGAAGGAGGACTTGGAGCGGGAGTTTGACAAATACGGCAAACTAAACTCTGTCTGGGTAGCACTTAATCCCCCCGGTTTTGCTTTCATAGAATTTGAAAACTTGCAGGAGGCTGAAGATGCGTGTAGCGCGATGAACGGTATTGAGATGTTAGGCACGACTTTGAAGGTAGAGCTGTCGAGAAAGCGAGACGGACCTCGGAGAAACGGAGGGGGTGGCGGCGGCGGTGGCGGCTTCCGAGGTGGTCGTGGGGGCGGTAGCTTTAGAGGTGGCCGCTCATTCGGCGGGCCCCCTGGTGGTGGCAACAGACCCTTCAACCCCTACGGAGGGGGTGGCGGCGGTGGCGGTGGCGGCCGATCCTTCAACCGCAATGGTGGAAGCCAAGGCAGTGGCGGATATGGCTCAGGCGGAGGCGGTGGCAACTTCAGATCTAGATCACCTTTGTCTCGGTTTTAATTTAGCTTTAGAATTTATTTAGGTATTAGTGTTATGATTATCTGAAGCCTTCCAAGTGTTTAAATTCTATGTCTGGTAATTCCGGGGGGTTGGATACTAGGAAGAGTTCTGTTGGTGTTAAGTCTCAAGGAATTAGAGGTATGTACATTTTGTTGCTATTTTGATTCACCAGCTCGTAAATCTGATCAGCTAACTAATTAAATAAAAATAAAATGGCAAATGTTTTAGATAAGCCGTTAAAGTTTCTTCTTGTTTTGCACTTGTAGAATGCTATCTATACCAACGTGTTCTACTGCAATAGAGAAATGAGGACAGGCTACTGCACAGCCTCCTACTAAGTATTAAATACTAATTTCAAGAATTGTCTTGGGCATTTGTTAGTTTTATTTCATAATAGTCTAAAAAATTTATCTTTGCTATAAAGCCATTAAGTGATAACCATAGGTTTGTAATTACATACTATAACACTTTTATAATATTGTCATTCATTGAATGCATTTTAAATAATATTTCGTGTCAGTCTCCTTTATTAATGATTATTTGAAACATGTTTTTGTGGTTGTTCCCTATCAATTGTTAGGGTCCAATTATGCTTAACTTTTCAGGATATATGAATTTACCAAGAACTGTTGTTTTAAAAGTAACTTTAGTAAGGTTAAGCGGGGCTATGACGTCAGTGGGGAAATTACATCAAGTGACTTTAACTCCTATTCAAAAGGTATCGAAGTGTAAAGTGAGTGAGTGAAGTAGAGAAAAAAATATTTACTTGTCAATAGATATAACTTTTCAATACAAACTTTAAAACAGGAGATAAACCCACTCAATGTAATAGCCCCACTGACATAATAGCCCTGCTTGACCTTATAGATACTGTAGTCCAAGATTTTTTGAAAAGAAAATTGGTTTAAACCTTGCCAATCTCAAAAAGTCCTATTGATAATGTTTTATGAACATCATAATTTTGTTCTTAGATAACAGCTATCAAGATTGACTTGTTAGTGGCATCCATTTGTTTTTTCTTTTTACTCTTGGTTACACATTTGTCCCACTATTCTTGAAAACATGTTTGAGACACATCACTCATACCTATGAAGTTTGGCTTTTAGTTCCTTATAACAATTTAAGATAGAATTTCATGAGAATTTATAATTTGTTAACTCATGAAAAATACCACTCACTTAGAGCTGGATTTCTGTTTGTATTTCAATAGTCGGTGCTATTACCTTACCTTTAACTGAATACATCTCACAGACGTCATGACTATTATTTTGAACTTTATTTTGCATGGCCTATGTGTTACTTTGAGAGTGCTCTGAAACCACCTCATCAATTAAAGGTTAATCTAGTGAGACCACATGTCAGTAACCTCAAAAGACATAACTCGCTGTCAATTTCCCATCCCTATATCCATCACTTACAAAGTTATGCATTTGTAATAAAATGATGCAATAATCAATCAGTGTGCCTACATTACCATTATACAATTTATTATTGACTTTTGTCAATAATTTTAATAATTGGTCTGAGGAGACCATAAGTTCTCACGACTCACCTGTTGTAGAGTTTTCATGTTCAAGTTCAATTCTTTCATATATGGCTTCTGTCCAGTGGGACAATTCCGCCAGTTTCAAGGTTGGAAGTTACACGTGATCGGTGTAAATTATATTAAAAAAATAATCATAAGTCTACGTTGTACGGTGATCCTCTAGCCTCCGTGAAGCATGAGTTTGCATGTTAATTTTAAAATTTTAAATAGGTCTATTATAGCTAGGAAGTATCAATGGCACTTTATTTTATAGCTCACTCTGCATAGTTGTTTACCACAGACGTAAAAAGTGCCCTATATCCTTCCTTGGGTTAGGCTATCTCCATACCAAATATAATCAAAATAAATTTAGATAAGTTTTTTTAATGACTGAGGACAAAAGTTTTTTAAATTGTTTATAGGATGTTGATGAGAGATTTTTTTTAACTCACTGTTGAAGAGGGGAGGGTAATGTTTTTGACATATTTTATGTATGGTTCTTGTTTCCCCGTAGAGGCCGAACAGATGGCAAAATTTAAATCAATGGTGTATGAAGATAGATAGATAGCTTTGTTTCAAAACTTACGTAATATCTTACAGGTGTAATCCTGGCCTAATGGAAAAGTTACCTACCTACTGTTGTTAATTTTAGTCTTTAAATATGTGCACCATTATTAAAAACCCTCCAAGTGTTCACCCAGTGTCGCGTATGTGCGTTTTTGTATGCCACTTTCGTATAAAACAAAAGATGCGGCATCTCGCAAAAGTTCGTAATAGAATGCCGGCCGTGAATGCGTTATGGTGCTGATCTTAAGCACATTTGCTACAATGCTCGAGTAAATGCATGATGTAGGATGCATCCTACGAAACAAAAAACAAAAATAATATTACCTAGAATCCGCACACTTTTACCAATAACGGAACTAATTAGGGACAAAAAAATTAAATCATGCATTTAAGGGTTAAGTCTATCGCACCTAGAGCTGATTATTTTGAAACTGTATCAATGCTTTGAGAATATGAAGTTATAATTTGATTTTTTTCCACAGTTCCTTGGAGAAACTTGATCTCGATCTCCTAATTCGTCGAGAGGTAATGCAAGAACAATCTTCAGTGAATATTTAACATACTACCTAAGCACTCTAATGTTAAGTCCCCTTATAAATAAATAAAAAAAATATAATTACTTCATTTAAATGTTTTATTTTTCAGTTTTTTATAAATAGTTATAACTTAAAAGCTATTACAAATAAAAAGATAATGTTAAGACGGGCTACTTAGACAAGCCATTAATAGTTCCATTTTGTTCAAGAAGTTTTTGCCTTCCATTTTATCTAATTTTATTTCCTTGAAAGCTCCACCCAGGTTTTCCCATTTCTTGTCTTGCACCAGTTCGCTGGAGAAAAAGTCCTTCCTTGGAGACTGAGCAATAAATACTTGCATGCCCACAGATGGCTCGCACCTTATGGCTATCATCCTATCTCCTGGAACAAGTTTTAATAACAATGAACTTTATTAGATATTATGGAAGAGTTGATGATTGCCAACAGTCAAAGGTTCTTCGGGAAGGCCTATATCCAGCCATAGCCATATGGTGGTCTTTATCTGATATGATGATGGATGAGGAAATCTACTAGCCAAATTTTACTTTAACACATTCCCTGTCCCCATACAAAATGATCTGACAATGTCACACATCCAAGTGTGCTTCCACTTTGGGGACACGGATTTAATTTTAGTGTTGTACGCTTGACCGTTGGCTCTGTTGGCTACGCGCTATCTATTGTTATTATATATCTATGGATACATCACTCAGCGTGATCCTAATGTGGAGACTCGGACTTATGATACCTAACGTCTTGACCCAATTGTGGGGTTATTCAAAGTTGTGAATCCATAGTGGGAGCACGGACTCCTGAAAAAAAGGCTCATGACCCAACATTGGGGGCACCCAGACAGGGAATGTGTTAAGAGGGGAGTTAATTTAGCCTCGGCCGGAGCACTCCAGCAGATAACGATAAGTAACAGTGCAAGTATCTCAAGCCAAATGACTTGCTATCCATTGTTATTTCGCTTTCAAACTGGGGATTAGTAATCATTTTCAAAGGTTTCTTTATATACCATACCATTTGGCGAAGCAAGCAGGCACGAAGAAGCATTTCCCAAAGGCTCTACTGGGCCCGAGCCCATATGAGCGCTGCTTGCTAGCAGTTGCCACCCCATGCAGCGCCCTACAGCTTGCACTGCCGTCATTTGGTGCTGGTATATCTATGTGGAATTGAAATAATGAAATCTAAAGTCGGTGTCAATAGAAATGAAAAAAGATGTAAACAAATCAGTAGGGGGAAGCGGGGCAGATTAATACAAGGGGCACAATAATACACAAGTACTATTTCGTTAAAAACAAATGTTAATAATATGGAAACATCACTAAAACATGACTATACGTAAGCGGGCTTGACAGCTGTAAACGCATCACATGGTTGTTGCTCTTTAGCATTACAGAAGAAGGAGTTTTTAGTGTAGCTAGTTTCCCTGAGATATAAACAAAAATGATATAATATCATTTTTCCTACACAAAATATTTTTTTTTCCGTACCAATCTACCCCACTTCCCTTACTGCTTGACACAACCTCAATATTTTCTGCAAACGAGTTTTGATTTAAATAAACGTATAGTCAATAGTTATCTAATCTTAAACAGAATGTAAAACTAAAATCAAGCGTTTACACCATTAAAAATACCTCACGCGATGTCCAAAATGTACGTGATTATGGTGTAATAATGGTAAATAGATTTTTTTTAGGTCCGTTTGGTTTCGTTTGTCTTTTGTCATTTCTATTGACCCCTACTTTAGGTAATTTGTAAGCAACAACTTGTGCCATATACAGAATAAGGTTTAGCACAATCATTAATTCCTATTAATTACAATTTAGTAGGTAGCACACGGCGACTTTTTGTAACGATGCAGTCTCGCGCGTTTTGTATCGTCACGTTTGCTCTCTAATTAAAACACCCTTACATTGTTGAATTATATAATTTAATTACAGGCCAAGGCTATAACTTGGCTTCCAACATCAGGATGATATATAAAACAAAAATTTCTTAATCCTGGGCAATACCTAAAGGAGGCACTTGTTGACTTCTAATTTAATTTTACAAACATAATGCACTAGCATTGTTAGATACCTACTTTGTATTGGTGTTTGTGCATGACGCATATCATCATAAATCTATAGAAATGGCGCATACAGAGTCGCATATACATTAGAGCGAGCAACATAGGTATTATTGTATTATTTCGCATTAACTCTGTCTCATTAAAACCATATAAATTTAGCCCGGTTAGACGAAGCATATATTATTATGAGAAAAATACTTTTGATTCTCGAATTAGAGAGTATTCTACCGGAAAACTGCCCAATTATAAAAAGAACAGTTCAAGCTTTTCCACAATTGCGTAGTTATATTATAATACTTGTAATATGTTTTAAAAGTGGACAAAGTTTTGTGAACAAATACAAATACTGTTTCTTTTTGTATAGGTATTATGCTCAAAACACATTTTTTACCGAAGTACTAAAATAAACGTACTTGACAATATATAAGATCCCTCAGTTCCTGTAGCTCGTAAGACAAATGCCGCACTTTCCCGTCGCGACATATGCACTTGAGAGTCTTCTCTCCGACGTGGACCACTAGCGACGTGCGGCACACCGCGTCGTAACTGTAACAAAGACGCAGCGTAAAACAAAGTTCAGTTCTAGAACTCAACTATAATACCAGGCTATATATAAATATCATGTAACTAGTTACTTCTATAAAGACACAAAATTAACAATTTCTTGCCGAGAGAACGCCGCGGTTGGGATTTGATCTAGAATTTGGGGATATAGCAAAATCATTATACCTATACAAGCTTCTATTTAACTTCCACGTGATAGTGTGTTTGGGTCGAATCATGCAAGTCGATTCTAAACCTGTTCCCGTTAAGGGAATGGGCTGAAAATTGGAATACATGTGTAAACCGCATGACTATATAATTTTGTGGTTTCTAAAAGCTGATCAGATCAGATAATGGGGTCGGAATTATGGCAAGCGGACCAAGACTAAGTAGTAAGACTTAGACTGAGTAGGGATCCGTTAGATCAGCGGTCGGCAAGGGCCACAAAGTGGCAAAATAACTAAAGGCGGGGCCGCACTTGTGATATTGACCCTAGTATTTTGATATTTGTAACTTATTTCCAAAACATTCACGGGCCGCAAGTAAGACGTCCGCGGACCGCTTGTTGCCGATTGCGGCGTTAGATTATAGCCTTGATAAGCTAATTATCATTTCAGGAAAAAAAAAAGGACAGTCGGCAACTCGGTAGCAAAATATTGCCCCAATTTTTATTCTGTCAGATAGGTACTTATTTAAAAGTAAATAAGGTATACTAAGGTGTACTTATACAGTGTAGATTTGCCAACAGAATGGTTGCCATATACTTTACAATGCTCACCCTGAAGCCATTATGTTGATCTTGACACACGACTGCGTGGGACTGTTGAGCGCGTTCCAATGTGACACAATAAGTGGGTCTTTTACCTGAAAAGACGACAATTCCTTACAAATGGAACTAGACACATTTAAACTTCTATTATTTAGCATTATAAGTCTAGGAGGCTTGATGCGCACAAAGCTCAATCGAATTCAAAAGCAGGGCATTTTAATATAATTTTGACCCTGCTATTCATGATCTCCAGGAATGGGAGACGGTGCTTATCTTTTTGAACAGTCAGCAATGACTTCCAACTTGTTCTACGTCTCATAGATTTTTCCTCAATAAATGGAGTTCATAGGTTGAAATAGTCCGGAAACAGACGGATAGTTAATCTGGGTCATAAGTTACCTCTTTCGCGATAGTATCCAGGACGTATTCACTGCGACGCCGCATGAAGAAATGTTGTGCTTGCTGTATAATTTGCTCTAGAAGGGATTGCTCCTTGCTCATGTCTAAAAGCTCGTACCGGTCCGCTGCCATGGGGCCTGAGACAGAATCACAAAATTATAGTAGGTAGTGGTTAAAATTACAAAATATTAAAAAAATGCAAAGTTGAATAATTTTGGTCATCCGGATAATAAGGTGCTGGCTGGTTAGAGCCCCTTGACCTGGCTCTAGTCTAGGCCAAGAAAGTCTGCGTGTTAGTGCCACTTCAAATGTAAGAGACAATGCTAATTCTCAAATTACCAAAATATCCGATTTTTACTATACAGGAGTCCCAAAACCTAATATTTAGCATAAAGTATTGTTTATTGATGGTACTTTGGGACTTAGCGAGTGACAAACCGAGTTTTCGGACTATCCAGCGGTTACTTGCAGGGAAATGGTATTTGCAGCTCGTGTCGTGGTCAGTCAAGGCGAGTATAGTTACCGGCGAGGCAGCGGCGCTTGGAGGGCCCGAGCGGGCCGGTGGCGGGGTGCGGGAAGGGGTGGTGCGTGTTGGCGTGGTGCACGGCGCGCAGCAGCTGGTGCAGCGAGTGCTCCAGCACGTGGTCATGCTCCGACTTGCCCGCGCCGCCCTCCGGCTGGACACGCCAATTACTTATCAGGAATGGTTAATTACAGAAAAGGCCAAGTCATCTAAATTAAGTTACATACATTTATCTAACGAACATAAATTAACTCCTTCGTAACCAGTGTGGGGTAGAGGCAGAGCTACAGAATTACCTATAACTCTAAAAACTTGTTAACAATTCCGCAACCACATTTTGCACAATCGGCTAAGATGTTTACCAGCGTATTAGTGACAGGTTGCAAGCCCATCGCCTAACAGTACTACAAGCCTTTATTCCCTTAGTCGCCTCTTACGACATCCACGGGAAGACATGGACTGGCACTATTCTAACCCGACAACCACACGGGTAATAAGTTTCTGTCAAAAAAAACATTTTTGAGGCAAGTTTTTGCTGTCGAGTGTAATTTTTTTTACTAATTCATTGAATATGTGTATCTGGATCAAACCAATGAGTCCCAATACGGTGGGTCTACGTTAAGTATAGAGTATATCCTGTCGCCACTTTCCAACTCCATCATCAGATCATCGGGTTTACGTATTATGTGGTCCAAATTTCAGCCGGTTCCGCAACTAAAATAAAAGCTTGTTATAAAATTATGGAATGTGCGATCATACGCAACTATTTATCAAGCCCTAGCGGTCGTACATTGCGGCCAGGATGAGGTTGAGGCTGGCACGGAGGCAAGCCAGCAGTAAGGTGCAGCGCCTCTTCATGACGGCCACGATCTAGCTATCCGTGCACGCCTCGAAGAACTAGGGACCCTAAATAGCCCTTGAGTTGAGGCCATGTTTCCAGCACTTAGGATTCGAATGCACCAAGTTCGTTTCGTTTCGATGAGGTAAAATCTATCAGTGGCCGTCAATCTATCAAAGGGCCCGCCATTGTCAGGTGGGCCAAACCAACGGTTTTATAAGTTCAACTTAAAATTGTGTATCTTGTAGATCAAAATACCTTTCACAAAAAGGCGGTGCCATTGAAGTAATGTATCAAAAATATTAAAATATTATCAAATTGAAATGCTTACAAAAACATTTTCAACAGACAACGTTGGGTCTAATCTTGCATTTATACAGGGTGTTAACTGGGGGTGGATCAAACGAAGGATACAGGTAGAGGACCTTCATAGCTACCGAATGGACCCCCATGTCTTAGAAATTTTAGAAGTATCCGAATTCAGGCTAAATTTCTTTCTGATTAAACTATTTTACCGATGAGCGATGATCCTGTTATTTCCCCAGAACTAGTCACATAGTAGGCCTTACAGATAACAATGCCATTTTGAATCATGGCATCATACATTTTACAACAAAAAATAAAACTCAATAATTTGTTCAAGTACGTAAAATAATTTCATAAACTTTCAAAGGCCAATTTTTGTTATACCTTAGTTTATGAAAAATTAAACCTGTAATTTTTTTAAAGACAGTTATGACTAAAATAGTATCGAAAGGGTACAAGTATTAAAAAAATCTAAATCTCTAAGTAAAACTTCTATCGAACAACAGTAGTTATGAAATGATATCGGGCAGTGCACTAAAACTTTAAGTTTGTGGAGTGCGACTTCGTTTTGTTGGATGGTTCCTTGGGATTGCGTTTTTTTTTTGGCGCAATTTATCAATTGAGTTAAAGTCAGATTTGTAAAATCTCCAGATACAAAAATCTACCGGATTTAGGTCTGGTGACCTTGGGGGCCAGCTTCGCTATTGCCTAACGCACTCGCAATCGCTTCAATGTTTTCATTTTGCATGAAGACCCGCCTTCGACTTTTAAAATGAACACGATTGCGATTGCGTTAGGCATCGGCCCACCCCGGCCTATCCATGGCTGTGGAAATTCTTGGTCGAGATACTGTCTCACAGTTCGAGCTCACATCTACTCAACATGTCTTGATAAAAAGCAACTCTTCGTGCGTAATCAGCCGGCAATAAATCTTGCACCTTTTTGAAGTTATAGGGATGGGTAGTCACATGCGAAACACCTGTACGATGACATATTACCCTCGTGCTTGTCGACGGATCGCGTTGCACTTCTTCTAATACGTTAGAAATTTGATCCCGGTCTGTCGTTGGCACTCCTTCTGATTAAGGAGTTCCGGGTATACCATCTTGTGGATAAGCATTATGGACACGTATGAAGACACGATAGTCAGGGTAAGGACCTGTTCCCAGAACATCCTGGCAGCCGCAAGAGCGTTTCCCTGAGTTGCACTGTAGCAATAATGCATTCTGCATATTCTCGTGGGGTATAACTCATTACCCTTTAAACCTTATCACCCGTAATCATAAAGACAATTAATGGTATTGGTTATTTAAACAAGACAACAGATCCATCCCCCCGTTACCACCCTGTATATGCCAACATATTGTTGTATTGTGAAGACTTACCTTCACTGCATCAGAATTATTGTTATTCTGTCCGTTGTTATGGCAGAGCCCTATCAGCAATTGAATCCCTGGTAGCACCTGATGCAAAACAATTTTACTGTTAAACATAAGAAGTATTAGTATCAAAAGACATTCCTTTAATAGTAACTATAACCACTCATACATTGTATTATTTTCCATGTTCCATTGTGTGTTGCATAAAATGGGCGATATCAATAAACAATCACCAGTATTATATCTGCACATAACAATAAAAGTTCTTCGCATACCTACCTGGGTTACAGTGTGGTAGCAGCCTTATCAGAATTAACTTTATATTTAATAATTTCTAGGCCCTAGCTAAAATGAAACTCACAGTGGCCATAATCTGGTTGCCAACAACCATATGTGGTATCGAAGCGTCGAGCTGAACGGCTTCCGCGGCGAGACGCGCGAATAGTTCCTTACAGAATAGCACGTTTTGGGCTGCTTCTAGCTTTTGCTGCCAGTGCAGCTCCGCTCCTTCCCCAGGCAGCGTGCCTGGACAGTTCAGGGCCGACGAGGACAGCGTAGCAGTCACTACGTCTTCTTGTTCTAGAATCAAACATAGTAATGAGTAATGACGTAAAACTAACACTTGACACATGCTTTTTTTTATCCATTGGCGGGCGAACTATCATAGAGAGAGAGTCGGCATATTTCCATACAAAAGTTGAGGACAGTCTATGAAGTAGAGAGTTAGCCATAGGATAACTGGGTGACTATAACTCTACTCCTATACGGCCAGTACTTACATGGTCTGAAAGAAATGCGCCTGACCATAGAGTCAATGTACTGTCGCTCGCCGAGTCATCATACAAATCGATATTGCAATACCAAGTAGGTTTCTTTTGTAAAAAATGCTATAGATATAAATAAATAGATTCCAGAGGATGCACCACAGCACATGTAAAGTATAGAGTGACGCATACCTTTCTGGCAGAGAACAGAGATGAAGGCAACTCCCTGCAACTCAGGGGGCACAGTCACGCGCAGCGCGGAAGGCGCTGGGCCCGCCGCGTTGAGGCTCATTGCTTGCGCTATCTGCTCCTCCGGGGCTTTCGTCACCTGCACAACAGATATTACGCTTATTCACAACACAAGTAAGGTGTAATCAACAAAATATACTGAGTCGGTGACCTTAATTGTATTAATATAGTAAATATTTTGTTTTTGCGTTTTGTGCAATACGGATGTAAAAAGGCGAACTAATCCTTTGGTAATGTATTTTTACTCCCAAAATGACATTTGGGAGATACATGGTAAATACACAACATATTCTGTAACTAAGAAATGTAATTAAATTGCGTAAAAATCCCAAGTGGCCAGTAACTGCAATGGGGGTAACTGCAGTACTTTAAGTAAAGTGTGTATTACTAGGCATATTGTATTTTTTTCGTAATAAATATTCTTATTGTTTTCTTATTTATTTATTTAAACCTTTATTTCCATGACTTGATTATTAATATATAACAAAATATTAAAATTACTACTTAAAATACTGTTTTTCTTAAAACATGGCCCCTTCTATCTATTCTATCATAGGTCTCCTTCAACCTTCTCCATTTCACGCTATTTCTTGCTTTTTTCTCATTCTTACTTGTTCAGGTGGATCACACAAATACTGTGTGGAATGACAGGATCTGAATATCCCATTGCAATGTTATTTGTTCATTTATTGTTTGGACACACCAGAAATTTGTGTCTTGCTTGTACACTATAAAAATGCTTAACTGGAGACCTAACCAGCCTGCATATCCATTACAGGTCTCTGCAACAGCACTCATAATTACAGGATATATTTAAATTTAAATACATATTACTAATAAGAATTTAATTTTGGAAATGAATTTAACATCAACTATCATCTAACCCAGTATAATAGATAATAGGCCTTATTTTTTATGTAGTAAAGAACCCTAAATTACTACATCCTTAACATGTGTTTATTTACTTTTTACCTTACCTCGAACACTCCAGTCTGACTGAACTTAGATCCTGCAGTCCTGTAGCTTAAATCTCCAACTATGGTATTAGAGATTTTCTTCAATCTCCAGTTTTGCCGCAGCCGTAGCAGATCAATGTGAAAGTCTGGCATGTTACGGCTCATTCTCATAGTTTCACTGGCTCGAAGACGTTCCACTCCCGCTAGTAGAACAGCTGCAGCTGCTCCAAGGGCCTTCTTACGACCATATACTTGGAGCATGGGGCGAGTGTCTTGTTGCTCAGCTTGAATAGGATCTAAAATCTATAAACGGTAGGCATTACCATCTCATTCCTATACCAAAAAAGTAGTGTATGTGTATGTGCCTGGCGTCGCCTGAGTATTTTTGTTTCATATCAATCTTGTAATAATTAAGAACACCGCAAAAAAATAAATTCTTATCAGTTGATTCTCGAGTTTTTGCAAGATAATGCACAATAATTGATATTTATATGCAGAGGTCTAAATATGTAAAAGTTATAGCTAAGTGTGAAAATAAAATAACTGGTTTAAATAATAATTGTTATTTTGAATTCAAAGAAAATAAAAGTTAACTTACCATGTATCTTTTTTCCTTAGCAATGCTCAAGACATCTGCCAAGACACACACCTGTGTCAGCGCATCCCTAAGCTTGTTTCTGACTGAATCCCATGGCCACTGACTGGACTGATAACCTGGCTCTTTACTGTCATCATCGGACTTGGCTTCCACCTCAGGCTCTTTCTTGATAACACAAAAATCATCATCTGATTTTGAAAAGTCAATCTTTTGAGCCAATCGTACGAGATTCTCAGACATAGACAACGGTCTGAAATAAAATATTGGAAAGTTAATTCACCTTAGAAATAACCTGTTAATGTAAATGTAAGTATTTTATTAATACGTACGCTTGGTAAATTTCTTGTCCATCATAGGTTATTTCTTGAATCTGGTTTTCAATGGGAGCTTCAATTGATATATTTACCGAATTAGCCATTGTAATTGGCTAGAGAAAAATGTGAGATAACATACACAGACTGTAATAAAAGAAACTTTAAATTTATTTTCTTTGCAACGGTATAAACACTATAAATAATAATTACCTACGTTTATTTGCATCATTCAGACATTCATGCATCAATCAATCGTCAATACAATCAGTCTGTTTTCCTACAAACGTCAGAAATTCAGAATAGGGGAGTTGCCATATCACGCATTACAGCACGCACGTCTTATGCTACGGCCACACTTGCAGGATTCGGCGAACGTTCGGCGAAATAAGGCGACGGCAAGAAGTGCCCTGTATCATACACAGTCACGCAACATTCGTGCGATGACGAATACACTTTGCGGCTTAAACCGTCACAAATCAAAGGATTTTTTCAAGACAAACTTTGTTAGCATAAACACTCTTCGCCATCTACTATTAGTACCCAACGTGTTGCTCACGAACGCAAAAGGGATGCCATGCGATGCGATTTTTTGAAAGTACAGTACAAAGCGAACCAACGCAACGCGCGAATGATCGTTTACACATTTGCGAGCGAGGTGTCATTTTGTCGAGTGAATACGGAGCAAATGAACGAGGCAGCGGAGGTTAAACCAATCAAGCACATCAACAGTTTCTTGATCAAACGAGATTCCACTCTGTTGTCTGTGTAGTAAAATCTAGAATATACTTGAGTTATGCAGCCAATGCAGCCATTATAAATGCATCGTAATTAAGCTTGGTTTTTTAATCTGTGGCTTGTTCTGTCCGATACCCCAACTAATGGTTGTCATGTTAACTGTTATCATCGACCTTTTACTAAAAATACAATATCTGAACTAGATTCGTTTAATGTTTAAAAAATGAATGAAAATATAAGAGGTTATTGAGCTAAATTAATCTATAGTAGCTTGTTAGTTGTATGTGCGCTTTGGGCTTCTATTCGCCATGTCGGACCGTTCTATAGCCGTAAGTAGAGGGTTATCGATGGTGTAAAGTGAAATCACTACAATTTAAAGTGAGAACTCTACAGTAGTTTGAAACAAAGTTTTCTTATTGTTATTATGCCTGATTGTTAACATAAGATGTTCGGATTGTTAAAAAGTTCCTTGCAGTTTACAGAATGAACCAACGAAAACCTTGGCTGTTACTGATAAATATAAAATATAAATCTTTAAAGTGTTTAGCTATTATAGGTGCGTCAGTCAAAAAGTAAATAATAAGAAACATTTCTGTATTTTCCAGTCTCGTCCGAGTCTCGAGCAGGTGGTGGCTATTGTTGACTTTATGGAGAAACATCAAGCATTAGCGCTCGGGCTACTACGAGGACTAGAAGGGCGCGAGGAGAGTAAAAAATTATGGTTTAAACTAACCAGAATTGTCAATGGCCTTACGGGCCCTACTCGACCTATGAAATCTTGGATTAAAGTTAGTAGCAATGTTCCGGAATAAAATCGATGTTTTGCAGAATGACTCTTAAGGAGATAAAGTCCTGCCCTTGGAGCAGCCCTTTACAACAGCTACACTACTACTACTACTCTTCCCTTCCTATTGTATTTTTTCTCAACTAGCTTGTAATTTATATTAATTTAATTTCAGTATTGGGCGGACAAAAAATCTACTGTTAGAAACAAAGTAATTTCTGGTGGTGAAGATCCTAACCATCTGTGTTCCAACATTGAAAAGAAAATTTGGGATCTCTTTTTAGCAAATGACACAGGGAGTAAGTTATACTAGTAAATGTATTTTTAAAAATATAAATATAAAAATAAATATATTAGTTGAGCATTTTTACCCTGCTTAAAAGTTTACAATGAAATTTCTTTAATATTTTGATTATTTTGTTCCTATACTACTGCTACTATACTCTGAAGATGACGCATGTGCTGTGACAGCTGACATAAACACTTAATACACTTATTTCTTTAACTTTTCATAAATACTACATCGGTACAAAAAAACCTAGTGATGCCATTCAGGAATTTAAATAATCCAGAGGATGGACCGGGTATAGTACAGATTTGAATTAATTAATTTCTATATTGTCCAATTACAGAAACTAGGAGTTCTGTGAAACAAGAAACGAGATTTATGGAAGATAATTTTTACAATGAGGATAGCATGGATCAGAATCATGTGGAGTCTGAACCAGTGCTGGCTTTTGAGGAGCCCATGCTAGACTTTGAAGAGCGGCAGACAGCTGTAATGGAAAAATTGGTTTGTGTCGTCTGGTTATATAAATAGTTTTCCAGGATGTTTCTCTTTTCCCTTGGAAGCATAAATAATCTTTCAGGATGTATTTAGCAAGGCATGTGACTAATCCTTGATGGTCTGGCCAAGATTGGAACCTGTTAAAAAATGGTGGAGGTAATTAGTGGCGGTGATAGAGCATATCTGTAACTAAATTACTACTTTCAGTAGGAATGGGGCACCTTGATTTGGCTTGTATGTTTAAGCTTAAAAATATGTACACAATTAGTAGCATAATATAATGGAGTAAGATAATAAAGTGGTACATATTTATGAACACAACTGTTACTTTCTTTAACAGAACATTAGTCTATACCACCACCTTAAACTTTGAATTTCACTAATGTAAATGTAAATGAAATTAAGCTGTGAAATGCGTCTTTGTTGACTTGAACAATAAATCAATCTTTGTACCTTTATTATCATTTAATTATTGTAATAAGAGGACAATTAAAAAAAAAGATTTGACTTGAATTGATTATGGTGCTTCTCAGGTTATATAGGTAATAGGTTAGAGCCGGCTAGTTTTCCGCAACTCGACGACTATATGCGCCTTTTTTGCGTGCTGGGTTACTGGCACTACTCTTGCCAATCCAGTTCTACCAGGAAGCCTAGCAGACCCTTGATGTTGCCGATGGCTTCTGGTAGCGACCTCGGTGTTCCGAGCTGACGCGCCCGGCGTGTTACCACCTCAGAGCATTCCATGACGACGTGGGCTGCGGTTTCCTCCGCCGGCATGCAGGCTCTGCAAAAGGTGCTTCTCAACAGTGGACTCCTCTTGCAAGCGCTTTTGCGTCTTTCTCTCCTCTTTATTTTTACTTCCCAATTCTCCCAAGTCTAGTTATTATTTACCATTACAACCTGCATGTCACCATCTAAGACCGCTGGCTCCAGATGGATATACATTTTAAATTATTTGTTATGTTGGTTTTAGGTGAAAGTGATGAGCGCCCAAGCCGCTGCCATGACTCAGATGGCGCATGCTTGTCACTCCAACTCGCAGGCCATGGAGCGGCTAGCTGAGTCCTCACACATTCAGGTGATACCATAGTTTAAGTACTTACTATCATACACAAATCGGCAAAAATGCCCATCCACCCATTTTTTGTTCATACAATTTTTAGCAAGTATGTATTAACTTCTTAAATCAGAAAGTAACTTGCAAATATTTTAGTGCATTGGTTCCATGTTTTTTTTAACTTGATCTTATTACCATCTTCCCCAGGCCAGAGCTCTAGACCGTTTAGCGACTACCTTTGAAACCATATCCACTTCAACACACGACATTGGAAGCTCTATCGTCGATATAGATACCACTATGAAAAGGTTTTATTCAACGTCACCCACGTAATACTTCATTCTAGCTATGTTAAAATGTGTCCGTAAACTCCTTAAAACATATAACAAACAAATAAGGTGAACTCTAGTCATAATACAGTTGCCAAAAATTGGCTAGAAAAGTATAAATTGTTCCTGTGTCATATAAAATGGGTCTTCCAGACAGTTCCATACATTCCAACACTACTAAAGTGAACTTAACACTAAAACTATTGTTGAAGTAGCCTTAGTGGTCAAATTGTTGTTCTTAATTTACTGGTGTATTAAATGTAGGAATTTATATTCATGTTATTCATTACACTAAATGGTATATAATGATCCGAATATGCTGAGCAGAATTGATTTGTCTCCCACTTGCGTCAACAACTACATCGCTTAAGAGGATTGTGAACCGACTCTTAAATCGCGTAGCCGACAAAAAAAACCATTACTCATTAAGCTCCGGGCCCCGTACAGACCTAGTTTTTTATAATATCTACAAGATATTCAAAAATCGTAAAAATCTGACTATTTTTAAGGGCAGAGAAACGTTATTTATTTATTTAAACGGCATTTTTTAGCTTCACAATCCTCTTAATACGGCTCCCACGAAAGTAAGATAAAATACTTATTAACAGTTACATATTTGTACCTTATCCTATATCACTCAGACGTCGGGTGGGTTGTATAAAGCGATGTAGCTATTGGGATAAGTTTAGGCAAATTAACCTGTTCTGCATATTCGGATCATTATAGGGCATTCAACGTAACGGATAACGTTTATATGGGGCGGTGGCCCTGCTCGTTTGCATTTACATTAATAAAAACATGAATATAATGTTTTCTATTCTATTCTATATAAATTCCTCAAAACAAGACAAGCCACAAAATACAAGTTGTGCTAAGTATTTGTACGTAGACATAGTTGTACCTCCATTTGTATAGTATGTCCAGAAAAATAAACTACTACTATTTACCTAGTTTTTATAAAACATAGGTAATATTATGTTTCCGCAAGGAGACGTTTTTTATGTTCCTTGTATATTAGCTTACAGTAGGTACGTACCTACCGTTTTAATTCATGTATATAATTATAATGCATGTTATTGTGGATTTCTAATTCGCCTTTTTTACCTACAACGAACTAACAACATAAGTAATGTTGAATTAGGTAATGATTTTGATGTATATTTGCGATAAGACATTATTTATATACCTTACTTAATATTATGTTACATATTTCATCCCAGTGTCGCTATTTTCGCAAAAATACTTTTTTTATCGTTTAAATTTTCATGCGTATAGTCCTGCCACCGGATCCTTTTCCGGTTTGGAAGTATTTATGTACGTAGTTAAATATTTGTAAATATATACTTTAAAACTGTAGGTAATCCTATGATTTGTAATTAAATAGGATCAAAATAAAAAATATTTATTTTTACGTTTGTTTTTATTTTTCTCCATATTTTACAAAGTTATATTTCTTAAGTTTAGAAACATAATGAATACCAACCACATTTTACAAATCTGCCCTCATAAGGCATGAGGTACTATCTCAAATTCAATAGCCAAAGCAGATTCAACCCTCTTACGTTAGCAATAAGGTTGCACTTATTACAGGAGTTTTGTCTGAGATATCGCCATTTGTCTTAGCAGGGCAGAATTGTATAAACGACCAAGAAATTATTCTACCACTTTTGGTCCCCATAACGTGCTACAAAGCCTACAACTGGAGTGGAAAAGAGGTAAAGGACTCTCGGGTCTACTATACGTCTTATTTCAAATAAGTTAATTACCTAATCGAAACGCTGTAGTTAAATACTTAAAGTAGATAGGTAAAATGTAGATTTCCTAAAAAAAATAGCACTACACATACCTATATCGTTGTAATGAATAGAATGCAAGTTGTCTACACGTCAACTCCAGTACTTGAATCTAGGTGCAATCACTACCCCGCTAAACAAGTGTTATGACTTATGTCTATCATATAATACTTAAGACTCATAGTAATTTCGCTCATGAAAAAACTCGTCTCATATAATAATACAAAGTCCTTAGCGAGTTTCCAACGGCCCTGGTGAGGTATCACCTGAGGTACTTTAAAAGCCTAGTTAAGGTTGAACTGCGTCGCCTTCTGGTTTGGTTGTCGTCGGGGATCAGCCCTTGCATGCCCATGCTGTAGGGTGACTTGGTTGTTGTCGTCAGGAAAAAGTCTCCTTGGGCCCTGGAAAACACAGTGCTCCATTGGAAGATTAACTAGGTACTTACAGAAAAGGTAATGTATTTCTCGTCACAATGGTGACGTATAAAGTGATGGGTCCGAATTATGACAGGTCCTTCGCAGTTTCTATGGTAAAGAGTCTGGGAAGTCGAACCCCACTATTCTTAATGCTACCTACGTACGATTTGAGAAGGGGCGCGCCTTCTTGTACTATAGACACAATACGCGAATACATTTAGGTAGGTATTTGGATTTAACGCACGTACCTACGTTCTTACAATTTTGTTTTGGTTAAATACGACATTTGCCCATGTCTACCTGTCTACTTATCTAATATAAATAAATACAACATACTGGGAATTCTAGAACGTCCTAGTCTTATACCTATCTACTTCCTTTATAACCCGTAGCTAAAATGGTCCGACAGTGGCTGTGGCTGTTGCTTGGTATTTTCAATAGGGACTAGCATGGATTTTTTAAACCGCATTTCTCAAGAAAATATGAAAATACCGTAAAAGAGATCACCGAAATTAAAACAAAAATCGGCCAAGAAATACGGATGGTAGGTACAAACATTTTAATTTAAACCGCTAATTAGGCAGCGATTAGACAGAGGGACTTGACACGCCCTAACGTGTGACGTCATGTAACACGTAGGCCATATAAACTTCATGTTAAATTCTGTTTTTAAAAGAGATACGAACAAATCTTTGTTGTCTTATATCTTGGTTATTTTGTAGCTATTCAAAAATATATTTTCTCAGTTGTTTGTTACATGAAACAGCTTTTATTGTAGCTGTGAAAAAAGGTCATGAATATTCTCCATTGTCTTGGAAAAGACGTGCATAACTAGACAGAACCTTACAAAAGATATACCTACCAGCCTAGCTATATTCACCAAGCTCCATAATACAACTATTCTACATTGATTGGATTGGTCATCGCCACAGGCGGCTTAGGTACCTCATTCATTGATTACTCAAAAGTATCTTCATAAGGATGTCTTCATTAGTCATTACTCTCTATAAAATCTCTGTTCCTTACCGAACGTTGGTCAAGTCGCCCATGTAGATGGTTTGGGCGGAGCGGCCGGGGTGCTGCACCCAGGTCTCGTAGTCCTCCGCGCGCGCCGCGGGGAAAGCCGTCGGCGACGCTATCGACTCCACGAAGTACCGCCACGAGCGGTCGTGACTACACAGGTCTGCAACCGAGAGAATGCTATACTTACAAATATGACGTTTACAGATACGATCTTCGTTGTTTCTCAGTACATTTCAAAATCGATTTTAGTCGGCTTATAGATATAGCATAGGCACTAGGCAGTAGGTGCAGCTCCCCGTTTGCAAACCGTTAGCTAATTGAACTAACTTCTAACCCACCGGATTCCTATCTTAACCTGGATGAAAATAAAAGGAGGTGTAACTGTTAAGGACGACAATGGCAAAATCTGTCCAACAAATTTTGGTATAAACTTATATGAGTAATAAGGTCCATTTTGACTAGCCTAAATTTTAAAACAGATTTTCAAAGTTTTTTGTTATTTCTCAATAACTGTAAATAATTAACACTTCATCTTATTTTTCCCATAAAATATAAATAATTACCTAAACGCCAGGATTTCTTCAGATTTTTCTATTAATAAACGATATGGTGGGGGACAGTCATTTTTTGTACATTTTTGGCTATAAATCAAAAATTACATTCCAGAAAATTACAAAAAAATCGTTTTGAAATGTGCAAATTGAGCCCTTTCATATGACACCCAATTTGCTATAATCACACCACTTTAATTTATTAACCCCCATTATAGACCCCTTTTCAATTATTTATAAAATTAATTTCTAATGTTATTTACTAAAAGCATATGCGGGCAAGCAAGTAGTACAACTATGTAAAATTTTAAGTTGATAGCATGGTATTCACAGGGGAATGTTTCGGCATAGTTAAGGCATTGGATTATATTTTATTAACAAAGCTCAAAAATACCGTTATATTCAGTGACTCTAAGAGCTCTCTTGAATATTAAATAAATTTCCTTTTCGCTCTAAAACAAATTACCAATTAATTTTTGAAGCAAGAGGATGCTCGAAATCTGGATTTGAAGTAAACCTGGCATGGGTTCCAAGTCATTGTAACATTTCAGGAAATGAGCGTGCCGATAAACTGGCTAATGAAGCGGTGGAGTGTGGTGACGTTTTCCCTTACCTAAATTATTGCCATGATCTGATTTCTCTTCCCAGGATTTATCTGAAGGAATCTTGGGAAAAATCCTGGGAAAAATCATCAAAACACCAAAGGGAAACATTACAAGAATTTCCAAAACCTTGTTTTTTAAATTAAATTAAGCAAAAGAGCCACCTCAATCCTCATTAAAATGCGTCTAGGCCATACTTGTTCTCCTGCCCATCTGGCTAGGATGAAATTAAAGAGGAGCCCTGCTTGTAACTGTGGGGACGAGTTTGGGGACTTGAATCATATATTTTTCGCCTGCGAACCTAATTTTCCACCATTTCCCATTGCCCACAAATATGTATACCCTACTTTCTTCTCTTGACCCTTCTATTTATTTGTTTATAGAATCTTTTATAAATTGTAACAATATTAAAATATAATATTTATTCTTTCTTCCTTCCTATATTTTTATACTATTTATTCTGTTATAAAATATATCCTACTACCATAATGATCCATAGTTCCTTATCCTTCCCGTTTATTAGTAATTAAATTATCCGCGTCAGTTTCCCTAATTTTTGTTTTAAAAAATATATACTACCAAAAATACTTGACTAATGGTTAAGAATTCGTGCGGGTCCGGAAAAAAAAAGTTGATAGCATTTATAGTTGCTGAGTAAACCTGCTGTGACATACAGACAGACAGACAGACAACGAAGTCTCACCATAAGGGTTCCTTTTTTACCATTTTGGTACGGAACCCTAAAAACGAAATGCATAGCGACTGGTCTCAGAATGTGACAGCTTGTTTCATTGGTAAAATTGTTGCCATATGAAGAATTTCTGTCGGACCATCAAAGGGGATTTAGAACAAAAAGGTAGGGAGCGCATCTAAGTGATTTTGTAATGAGTCGCGTAGTGTCGATCCACTAGGTGTATCATGTGGCGACTTTTTGCAGAAAGGCCGCGATTCTCGTAGTAACGCGATGCAGACGTGGAGTCATGTGTCTTTGCGTTAAGGTCATTGTGAAATCCTAACATACAAAGATAGACTAGATAAACGTAAACTTGACATTAGATGGGTCAAGCGCCGGTCGCTTGTAACTCGCCCTGAATACTTATCACGTCCGACCTTAAGTAATTTTAGGTCGAGATTAGGTACATCTCTACAACTTACTTAGTACAAATTGCTTTTATTATACAGGGTGTCTGGAAAACCTTTGGAGAAATTTTAACAGTAGATAGGGTGGGTGATTTGGATCATCCCTATATTGGTAACTTTTTTTTAAGTTAATATTTGACTGAGTTACAGACTGATTTATCATCGCCTTTCCTGACGATGCTCTCAGTGTGCCCCATCTTAACTAATTCATTCATAACATGTGTCACAACGTAATGTAAATAAACAAGTGTTCCTTATATGTAACTGTGTTTCTAATCATGGTTAAAAGCTCCATGGTGTTTAGAAAACTGACACGTTATTCTGAAATGAAAAGAGGGTCTCTGTTAAGGGCTATTATGTGAAATAATTTAAAATTGAAACTTACGATTACGATTTTTAAGTCCCACTCTTCTCACACTCACACAGCTAAAATAACACTTGTACTCGTGAGTACATTAAACTTCTTTTACGAGATCATGAATCATGGATTTACTTTATTGATTTGTAGCACTATCGGGGATTACTACGAAAAAAAAACATAATTAAAACGAATCATTGAGTAAAGTTGTGAACTTGTGATTGTGCTTTGACAATTTGACATTAGTATCTTTTTAAATCTTGTGCCATTAAAACTCTTTATGAAAAGAGTTTTAGGTTTATTTCGTAAAAATAAATTCGTCCCTACACGTTACGTTTTATCAGAATTACATTTAAAGCTGGCATCATACACGTTGTTGTAATGCTTGATTAAAATTGCTGCTGTCACTTTCTTTGCTATAGCAATAAGAATATCTACCGCACTCAGAGACGTCAATTAAATTTAATGCTTGATTAAAGTTGCGTCTGTCACTTTCTTTGCTATAGTAATAGAATAAGACAACACGTTACTAAACAAGCATTAAACTTAATTGACGTCTCTAAACAAGCATTAAACTTAATTGACGTTTCTGAGTGCGGCAGTTAATGGTGGTTATTTAGTTGGAAGCAATAGTTTATTAATCAGAAAGTTTTGGGCAAAAAATTAATCATGTTGACAAAGAAGATCCTGGCTAAAAACACTTTAAAAAAAAAGGCCGCGGATACTAAGGATGTTGATATAACCTGTTTTGTGTGAGATTTAATTTCAGTATTTTATTACTTACACATTTATGGAACTAATACGAAAAATATTTATAATAATTATGTATGGAAACGATCAATATACGGAAACAGTGTCGAGGCGAGACGTAAAACGGAAACTTATTTTTGAAATGGAAAAAAAAAACTATTTAATAAAACATAAAAATAAGGATAAAGATGTATGTTCTGGAAGTAGCCCCCTCGGGCACTTCTACACGTTAATTTCTACCAGCGCTTCAAGAGGAGACCACAGTGAAGAAGACATCAACGTCGTAGTATGTACAATCATTGGAGTAATTGGGAACACCAAATAAAAAACGACTTGCTTTTACATTTTTCACCAGGAGATACTGACACAAAATTTCCGGTCATTTGTACCAAGTATGGCGACCCTTCAAGGGTCTAATTACGTAATGACGAAAAGGAAAATGATGGTCATAGCGCTGGTACCGGCGGCCCAAACGCGTGGACGTTAATCGAACGTGTCGGATAAATTACGAAAGTCGAACGATTTGTACCACTAAAATTCTTGTATTTTCCGATAGTCGATGAAAAAAGAAGTAGGCGGTAGCGTAATGCCATACTTCTCCGTTGAGGCCCGCCATACCGACGAAAACACGTTAATTAAAAAAAACAATCCAACCATTTGTACCAGGCTAATTTTTGCACAGCTAATCATCGTCGAGTAGCCGTTCACGAAAATCACCATGCCATATTTTTCCGACGGTTCCAAATGGCCGCCCACGCGTTTGGGCCGCCGGTACCAGCGCTATAACCATCATTTTACTTTTCGTCATTACGTAATTAGACTCTTGAAGGCTCACCATACTGGTACAAATGACCGGAAATTTTGTGTCAGTGTCTCCCGGTCTACAGTCTTTTGTAAGGATCTAATTGGAAGCAATAATATGAAGATATTTAAGATATTTTGGTATATTTGGTATGGTGATATTTGGTATTGGTATGTACAGCTGTGAGCTAACAAGCTCGAATCATGTTAGAATTCATTTTCGTGATATACATTTATATTTATATTTTATTTACTTAAATGTCAGCTATAAGTTCTAAAGCTTGACTGATACCAACAACCGTATATCATTCGGCTTTAGCGGCGTTCATTGCGATCTGAAAAACATGTTTAATTATACAGAACATACTTACCTTCCAGAGGAAAGATTCAAATTATTTATTTTTGTTCGTTTTGAGTAAAAATTGGGTCATGCTGCCAATTTCACTCCAAGCTGCGATTTATTATGTAAAGCGGTTTTAATTAACCTTTTTCGAATGATGACTCGGTAGTGCTATCAAGTGCTATAATGTCTTTGACAAGTATCAAACTTATGTCAAACTGTCAAATGTCAGAAGAAATCATTTTGAAAAATCTGAAAGACATCGTAATAAACGTAAAAAATATTGAAAGATACGTTTGGTGGTTTAAAAGTGGAGCTATTTTAACCCAGATCTTAAAACTAGTAAGTATTTCTGCCTGGTTGTACGACTAATTTTTCTTTAGAGATATAGCGATGATCCAATTGTGTTGAGTCCCGGAGAAAAAGGATAATATCTCCTCAAATATTGTAGGCAAACATATAGCGATTTTAGTATTTATAGTAACAAGTCCAGCATTTGCATTCAGAAAGTATCATTTGGTGAACTGGAACTGATGATAAAGACCACGGATGGCCACCCTAACTCCTCAACGGTACTGATTTCAAGGGTGGCGATAAGATATCTCGATTAAGATAGTTGACCGACTACAACGAAGAATATTTACTTGTTGAAATATGACTATGACTTTCCCGCGGCGTTGCTTGCGGCGTGCTTGAAATAACTTAAAGTTTCATATCAACCAAGAAGTGAGACTACGTAACAGCGTATTATGATCACTAAAAAGAATAAAATAAAAGTTTTAGAAACTAAAAAACCGTCTTCAAAAACGCAAAAAAAAATCTTTTAAAATTGAAGGAACCAAACAGGTTAGTCCAAGTAAAGTTGGCGACCACAATATTTTGAACAAAAAAGCCGACATCAGTTGGACTAACCTATTAGGTACCTACAATTTTAAAAGAAGTTATCTTTTGCGTTTTTGAAGGCGGTTTTTTATTAGGGTTTCGTACCCAAAGGATAAAAACGGGACCCTATCACTAAGATTCCTCTGCCCACCTGTCTGTCTGTCTATCTGTCTATCAGTCGGTCAGTCCGTCTGTCCGTCCGTCCGTCCGTCCGTCCGTCCGTCCGTCCGTCCGTCCGTCCGTTCCGTCCGTCCGTCCGTCCGTCCGTCCGTCTGTATGTCTGTCTGTCTGTCTGTCTGTCTGTCTGTCTGTCTGTCTGTCTGTCTATCTGTCTGTCTGTCTGTCTGTCTGTCCGGTCTCATGAACCGTGATAGCTAGACTGTTAAGTATTTTTACTGCCGCTATAACAGCAAATACTAAAAACAGAATTAAAATAAATATTTAAGGGGAGCTCCCATAAAACAAACGTGATTTTTTTGCCGTTTTTCGCCCAATATTAATAACGGCAACAAGTAAATGCTTGAAATATTCACAGAATATTTAGTTGTATATTCACTTAAAAAACCATTCAATTTAAAATAAAATAACTATTTAAGGAGGGCTCCCATACAACAAAGATTTATTGATAATGGTACGGAACCCTTCGTGCGCGAGTCTGACTCGCACTTGGTCGGTTTTTATCTTTGTGATTATCTCAATTAGTACGTCAACGGTTTGAATTACTCTTTCAACATTATGTTTCTGATGGATACTTTCAGATGGTTTAAGTACGGGTACAATAAATCATGGATTTCATATGGCGTTGCGGCATGCTTAAAACGCGGAATTTAAGACAGATTTTGCTTGATTGTACGTTGCATAGGACCCATAACGGTGGAGATTTTTTAAATCATGGATAAGGCAAACGAGCATTCAGTTCAGCCCAACTGATAGTAAGTGGGATCTGTGACGGTCTGTGACCAGATAGGGCTACGCGTTTTCAAATCTAGCTTAGATGTTCGTTGTATGGCTCTAAGCATTAACTGTCAAAGTTACACTAAGTATTACGGCTTTTTAACCGACTTCAAAAAAAGAGGAGGTTCTTTGTTCCACTGTATTCATTTTTTATGTATGTTCACCTATTTCTTCCTCAATTATGGACCGATTTCAAAAAATATTTTTTAGTTTGATAGAGTATACTTCCGAGTCCCATTGTCACCAAATCAGTATCTGATGAGGGGATCCATGAGGAACTGAGGGAACTCCTCAAATATTATAGGCATACATAATATAGCGACTACATTACAGGCTCACCATGTTTGGATTTGTTAGTTTCGGGTCGATAAGCGGATGATGACGGCGTACCGGTCGTAGAATTTTCCTTATTCGTTTTTTCATTACGAACGAAGATCTTAACGAATCGAAAAAAAAACGGTCTTAGGTATTTAGTACTGATGTTGTTTTTATTATGCCCCAAAAACCGTAGTTTTCTAGGGAATAGCGAAACACAAATTAATCTTCTCAACTCAACTCAACTTCTTTTTTTTAAGAATCACTTGCCTCATCTATCATACTTGAGAACGGTTTAACAAAGTTTGTGTGTATAAATGAAGAAATTCATAAAAGCACGAATAAAATACCTAGCGTAAACACTAATAAGTAAATGATATCTAATAATTGTCAATGTATTTTTATTGACGTTTAAGATCTGATCTGATGATGAACTCGAAACGTGGCCAATATTACGTACGTTGTGGCATTTTATAAACAAATAAATACAGATGTAGATACTAATAATATACTCTGTTTTAGGTAAATTAAGGCGAGCAACACTATGACTTTATATTTTAAAAAAGAAACACAAGAAAAAGCAATTATTGAAGGAAAAGTAAGATAAAAATCAAACTTCAAGAGAAGAGTGATAAATATTAAAGTTAAATTCCAGTACTATTATTAGGTATAAATACGTAGGTCAAAATGCGAAAGCTTTACTTTCACTGTTCTTATGAATGTTCGATTTTTTCAGTGGCAAATGGTAGGTAGAAACGAACGAGTGATGGTAAGTGGCAGTCACAAGACTGTGAATGTGTTACCTAACCATGAGCAAGCGCATTCGAAAGTAGCGCCTCGACGCCAACGACTTCCGGAGGGTGCCTTGGTTTACTAAGACACCCTCAGACCTCCGGTGTGCCACGGTGGACGGAGGGATCCCCTGACCCTCCGTCGTCTGCGCTCCGCTTCCTCCTTCTATGAGATGACTGCTTCGCAGAAGGAGTCTACCGCTCTCCACCCCTCTCGGCTGTTCGGCGAGAGGTCCCCGCCTACGATGTTGGTGAGCAGGATCATCAGAAGACACTATAAGACTAGGCCCAAAACTGGAAAACGCGTCTCTAAACCAATGCAAGCGGCAAATCATGTAACAGTTAGGGTGATAACGTTATCCGAGCGTTCAGACCCTGCAGAATACCGATCTGTCTGTCGCCATTCCGAAATTTGACCCGGAAGAATGTTATACCGGAAAAGGCGCAGCCCATACAAAAAATTTCGTCGTACATTTTGTAAATCGTTTTTCCGGTACTCAAAAAGGACCGATTGTTATAGTTTTTTAATATGTTGTAAAGGACAATATAGTCATGGTAACCCAAATCTTTCGTCTCTCCGGCTCCTTGTCTCCCCCAGCTAGAAAAACTGTCGCTTTTTTCCCTTTTTTGCCTATACTGTTGTTAATTCTAGTTTGTTTGGCGTAATTTAACAATTTTAAGATGAAAACTATTTCTGGGTCAAAAATCAAGTTTACTGTACATACTTTATGAACTTCATAGATTATATTTATTTTTATTGCTAAATTATATTATTATTCTGGCTATGCAAGTTTCAGAAATCTTTAAATGAATAGACTTGATACAATAATATGCAGTACCTACTGCCTGTACCACATATTTCGCTAAATTGGCTAAAATTATGATTGAATATCGGCGCGTTGAAATATTTCAACCAATATGATTAAATGACACAAGTTTTTTTTTCCCCATTAGGTTTGATCATTTAACCATAACGAAATAACAATAAACAAATATATTTGCTCAAACTGTTCCTGTAAAGTTCTACGAGATATTCCAACGAGTTCTATTAACATGAGTAAACGAGTGATTTCTTTGACAGACTGATTTTTCTAACTGGGACTGTTACCACACAGCGATGGAGCTGTAAAAGTTACTGTGTCGACTCTTCCCTAATTTTAGTTGCCTAGTCGCGTAGTGACGTAATAAAGACGTTACTAGAACTGAATGAGTGTCTACACATCAGAGTCGAAACGTTTCGTAACTGCTACCTTAAATGGTTATATGGGATAGCATTAGCGAGTGAATGCGGCTAGAATGAGACTGAAGGATGAGACACTGGAATTCGAGGATAGAACAGTATTTCTAGGTGCCACTTTGGACTCAAAACTGCAATGGAGTGCGCATATAATCCACACTTGCAGATAAACTAAGTTCAGCGGCTTATGCGGTAAAAAGAATTCGACAACTTACTGACGTCGAGACGGCGAGACTTCTGTACTATAATTATTTTCATAGTGTTATGAGTTATGTAAATTTAATGTGGGGAAGAGCGGCTGACATCCAGACCATCTTTGTATTACAGAAGCGGGTTGTACGTGCAATATATCAATTGGGGTCTGGTGTTTCGCTTAGGGATCAATTTAAAGAAATCAATATACTTACAGTCGCGTCGCAGTATCTCTTTGAGAATATCATGTATGTACGCAAACCAAACACATACATGAATTAGGCATAACCGCGGCGTTCATAATTTAAATACTAGAAATAGGGATAAGATCGCTCTTTCAGGTCACCGACTCCGTAAGGTAAGCACAAACGTATACGAAAAGTGACGTGATCTACTAGTGATGCGATTGGTTTAAAAACAAAACGAATAGAAACGCTAGTTAGCGCAATGCATCTTGGCAGGGCCCTCTGATATCGTCAGTATGCCTTTCAATAAATGTAAGTCTCACATCAAGCGCTGCTTGTTGGTTAGGGCATACTATACTGTGAATGACTTTATCGGTGATCAAGATGTATTTAAGTAGTGGCTAGGGTATTATTTACTTAAGGTAATTTCTTAAGTATAGGTTATTTCTGATATTTCTATCTTGATAAAAATGCCTTTAGGCAAACTGTGTATTCAAACACGAAATTGTATGTTTACTTTTTGTACTTTATCTTTATTCGTTCTTGTGTGTACTTTTTACGCTTTTAAATGAGAGCACACTGTGATGTTTCTCGCCGCACAGCTATAGGTACGAGTATCACACAATATTACTTTTACGTTGTCCGGCAGCATGAGCACGTCGTGCTCGCTCAAAGTTCTTTGCTTACGGCGGCGTCGTTGATCGGGTCGCCACCTTCCCGAACACATGCTTGAGGCTGCGATACGCGATGACTGAGATACGCGTCATACTCTTGAACGGGTACTGTTTGTGGGGTCCGGTCTGTTCACGTCTGCAAGGACTTGTTTCTCAGTTAATTATTCCAGTTATGGCTTTCGACGTAGAGACCTCATCGCGTTGTTCTCCTAGTCATTATTTTTAGTTTAATGTATTTGACATGTACTGTTTTTAATTTTTACATATTATGTTTTTATTTGTGCTAGTTTTAATAATTTCTATTTGTTGCTTTATTACCTTATAATTTAACTTATTTTTAATTATTATTGTATTTTATGTTTGAAAAAATGACCTTCTGCTGGAGTTTCTTGTGGCGCTTCTTCTCCGCAATGATGGTCTTGTCCGAAGCGTTAGTAGATTCACTCTATATTACCGACGTGTAAAAGAGCCCGTATGTGGACAATTTACTGAATAAATATTTTGATTTGATTTGATTTTGACTTAATTTTTAAATAAGCCCGGTTAACACACAAATGAAGTCGACTAAAAAACATTTCCATTCGTTGTCATGCTTCTACTACTAAATAAGCAAACTAGCCGTTTTAGGCCTGATTTTTCAATGTCCAGATAACAGTACTGTTGGGTAAATTTTAGCTTGGTCCTTTTCTTTTATTTGACATAGAAAAGGAACAAGCTAAAAGTTACCCAACAGTTACCGTTATCTGGACATTGAAAAATCAGGCCTTAGTTTACCTGTCGTCATAGACTCGTCTTGCCCAATATCCTTTAATAAGAACGAATAAATTTAGTACGTTCTGCCCGGAAATTCAAATTATTCATAGAAAAATGACCTTCAAAGAGGACAACCCCTTTCTATCGTGGTCATATTGATTTGTCCCATCAATAAGCCTTTTAACCGTGGTCCCACCGCTATGCCTCACTGGTGGGTGCACAGGTATTTTTTTTCCCCGTAGACCCACTGTACTAGAGTTTTGCCTTTAGGGTGCGGCTCCACTGAGGCGGAGACGAGTGGAGCGGGGCGGAGTTGTGCCAATATTAACCAATAGAATATAAACTAACGTGCGCAAGGCGCGCTCGACGTGACCGCATGCGCCTTCTATTGGTTAATATTGGCACAGCTCCGCTCCGCTCCTCTCGTCTCCGCCTCAGTGGAGCCGCACCCTTAGCCCAGAGTCCCACCGCTGTCATGTTTTTTTGTCAAGTGGGGCCGACTGCCCCACGGCACTAATAAACCGCACTATTGACCAAAACTAGTATAATAAATATGAGGTAGGTTTAGGTTATGTTAGTTGTTCAGCGGCAAACCACCCAGGAAAAAGAGCTCCGCGATAGCGCAGCTCCGTCGACTCCGTTAAATTTGAATTAGAAATATAAATCATTGGTCAGTAGTGCGGCTTAGTGGTGCCGTTGGCAACCATTTAACAGATCAGTGGGTCTACGGGGAAAGAAATTACCTGAGGAATTACCCGTGGTCTCACTGGCACTGCCGGATTGAAAAGGATATGTTAAAACTCTAGTGCAGTGGGTCTACGGGGAAAAAAAATTACCTGCTCACCCAACAGTGGGGCATAGCGGTGGGACCACGGTAAAAAGGGGCATCAATGGACCACAAGGGAGAATTGTTTCTCGTAGTCCCATTAGTATTTACGGTTATGGAAATAGAATAAGAGAATACGTAGGTAGGTTTCGGTTATGTTAGATTTGTCGGTTATGTTAGCCACACCACCCAGAAATAGGAGCTCCGTCGACACCAATTTCAGAGTGGTTTAGCCCTCCGAGCCTGCTGCAAAACTAACATTATATACGTATTTATATTTTTAGCAAACCACGCTTCCCTATTTTAGTATACAGGAAGTAGATAAATACTAATGGGACTACGAGAAACAGTTCTCCCTCGTAGTCCTATTGATAGGAAAAAATGAATGGACCACGCGAAAATGGGGCAGGACATTACGCAGGACAAGGAAAGAGCGAACGCGAACCTAAGGGTAACAACCGTTTTTAGGACCGATTTTTTTATCCGTAGTCATGGTAGCTTAGCCAAACGGGTAAAAATGAGGCCACTACTGCTCGGAGTGAAATTGGCAACATGATTTTATTTGGTAAGTTGTTACAAGTTTTTTTAAATATATGTCTTTGTCTAATCTGTATTCAAAGTCCAAGAGAGGTCTATTGTCAGCACAGAATAAGAATATACAGCATAGAAACCGGACTATAAGATGTAGTTTGCATCAGCTATCTTTCTCTACTTTTTAGATTACGTATTACATGAGAAAAAATGAAACAAAAAGTAGGCTGTTTTTTCTTCCTTAACTGTCATTGTCACAAGGTTTTACACAGGGACTTCTTTGTCCTTCCTATAGGAAGGATTTGTCTTTCCTTGTCTATAGGTCCAAATACTATAGGTGCTTTTAGGTCCAAATCACGCCTTACTTGTGACGATGTACCAAATAAAGGAAGAACGGCTATAGATTCATCTTTTTCCAACTCACCACTTGAAAACCACAAGTAAAAAGAAGTGAACCATAATGTATTTTCTGCTTATTTAGTACGGTTTCTATGCTTTTAGTCTTTATTCTGTGATCGTCAGAGTCGACGTTGAATTTGACGTTGTGGCTGTGACATTAAAAGGAGAAGAAACAGCCTAATTTTTGTTTCGTTTCCTGTTAAGAAATACGTAATATAAAAGGTAGAGAAGAATAGCTGGTGCAAAGTTCATCATATAGTCCAGATTCTAAGTACTCTATGAGATACCAATTTGATTTAAATCTATCAGGAAGCAGTGTTTGTCAATGGGATCTATCTTTGATGCCATGCAAACCCTTACATCAAATTCGCAAATTTTGTATTGGATTATTTGCACTGCTATAGCATTGCATTTTCTTGAAGCTGCTTATTGCGAAAACGAGTAAGATAATGACAGGTTAACCTTGTTGTACAAAATTTGATCACGGAATTATCAACAACTTTTTGAGAGTTGTAGGTAGTTCCGTAGCTCTGCCTACCCCGCTCTCAGAACGAAGACGTCAGTTTATGTACAGGTTATTGACTTAACAGTTTTGTTTGTAATGTGTTAGATCATTTAATTTTGGTACAATATTTTGGCAGAGGGGAATGTTTGTGTAAGACGGAATGAATATGTACAGTCTCTGAAGACTTAGAAGGTGCTTCGTGTTTGAACTTGTCTCTCGCTCCCATACGCTCTTATTAAGAGCGAGTGAGAGAGAAGTACAAACCCGAAGCACCTTCTAAGAGCTTTCGCACTGTACTACGTAAGTTCATCGATTCCATGGCATGGCTATCGTAAGTGTGACATCATCATAAATTATAATGAATTATGCGACAACCTTTATATCCATCGACAAAATGTTTTGCATTCGAACTGTTGGCTACTGCCAAAAATACTATGCGGATCAATACGGAGGGCAATAATCGGATCGTGCAATCCATGTCTATTAGAACTTTTAGAAGTCTATGAATTTATGGCTGTCATTAGATGTCATTGTTAAATTATGTTATTTTCAGATATTCAAGTCGTAATTATTTTTGCTGTAAACCAGTTATGTGGGCCACTTTAGAGCAGAAAACTTTGGTAAATGGTTAGATCTCGACAAGACGGACGATAGGATCACTCTTGGCAAAGCATGAACAAGAGATCTAGTGAATTTACATTTAAAACCAGCTAGTGTTCCAATTGCAAAAATGAAAATACAGTAAGTTTCACTAAAATTAATCATTATTTTTTAAAATGTTAACATGATTTTTGTTTACATGGGGCGAACTGTTTGTTTACATACCATGTAAACAACGTATGGTCTCTGGTCATTGACCTTGAAGTTTTGACGTTAGTTACTACGAACGTTTGGGGTCGTATAGTATCAACATCAAAATGTCAAGGTCAAGATATCGGCTGCGATACATCAAGTAACTAAATGAATATAATTAAACCTTCTTTTTTTTTTACATTAACAGAAACAAAAATGAACCATACCCCCGTGATCAGAATCGTGCGAACTATTACCGCGCCAAATATCTCCAAAGGTTTTCCAGACACCCTGTATACATATATATTACACTTAACTTAAGTTTAAAATCTTACGCAAACCGGTAAGCCCTCGCGATCTGATTAAACACTGGCATTACTTGTTTCTTATAATTTTGCAATATGTGATTGTTAACGCCTCCGTATTGTGTCTTTAAATACTTTTATGCTCCTATCTTCTAAATGTTCTTTGATTTTGCTTTCCTATTTTACTAATCGTAGTTATTATAATGCATTAAATATTTAAGTTTTTTTTTGAGGATGGAAAGTGGAGAAATGGGTGGGACACTTACCGCCTGTTTCACAATCGACAAGTAAAGCATATTTCACAGATAAATTTAGCCCTTTCTATTTCTTACACTTGAAAATAGACAAGGAGAGAGCCAACTTTAAAATGGCAGATAAATTTCCTCGTCGATTGGCCCTTAAACTAATAGGTAATTATTTGGACATGCTTATTTGGTTAAATTCAAACTAGTTAAATCTTACCCATTTTATTTAAACTTATTTTAGTAGGTTTCCTACCACCCTTCGAAAACCGACGCTCTCAGAATCTCACAAAATATTTTATAATCAATGGCATTTAAATTTGTTTAAGTATAATCCACTGTCACCGGCTTCGGTTAATATGTTAAGCTGAAACTTCTCTCTGTTTCTTAGTTTTGCCAAGATAATAAGCAAGTGCTTAACATGTCTCAAATAACCAATTTACATTTACCCGTTTATTTTACTTATTTTAATCAGCACCCTTTATTGAAGCCCTTTTCGCATAAGCTTAATCCCCCCTACTTGTAAGCAAAGCATTAGGCGGTCTTGGCTGCTTCACAGTAAAGTAAACTCACTACGTTTGGTGGCCAATTGTATCTTTTCAAACCTCGTCATGTTGTGAGTAAGTTTGTGATCCACATAGTATTCGGCAAACTCAGACTCAGATATCGCAATATTCAATTCTGAAAATTCAATTGTAAAAAAATATTTAAAAGTTTATATAACCACCATTGCAATAATCCCAGAAAGTAATATATCGCCTGAGTTACTTTTAATCGTTGTCATATTTTTTTTGTATCGAATGTTTTGAATACTTACCTATATTTAAAAAAGTCATCATATTTAAACATGATCAGAAGCACAAGTTGCACAAGTCCCAGTCAAAGTGCTATAAATGATCTCAATTATTAATAATTCAAATTGAATACATTATTATATCAGGCATGGTATTAAAATTGATAGTGGCGTAGGAACACATTTCTACATTATATTGGTACTTATCTCTATGTCGTGAGTGTCACTGCGAGTTTTATTATTGCTAATTTTCTTCTTTGATCATTTTGTAGTATGAATAATTACTACATTATTGTTTGATCGTGATCAATATCATCGGTCACTTTTAAAATATCATCAATTATGCAATTTACCTTCAGTTATGGTTGCTTCTTAACGTGGAAAACACGTTCATCAAGAAACAAATTGATTTAGAGTCACTGTTTTAGCTCAGAGTATCGTCGGTAATCCTACCTGAAATTATGATCAACAACTGAAACACAATCTGCCAGCTTCCGTTTACTTTTTTAAAAGTATCTTTTGTTTTTTGTTCAAAATGTGTTTTGCTGGTTCTGGTTTAGGTAGGGCTACCGACGGTGCTCTCTATTTATTAAGAGATAAAATTTGCCTGAACATACAATAAACATTGATACCTTCTGGGCTGAACATGTCGAAGTCTCCGTTCGGGCAACCAGGCTGGGTGCCCCCGCTACCAGCGTAGTTGGGCCAGAAGTCCACGGTCCCGGCGGGAGAGCTGGTGCCGTAGCCGCCAGGGTCGCTGTGAATGATGTCCACGAATCTAGCGCACTTGCGATCCAGACCCGAGCGGCTGAACGAACCCTCGAAGAGCGCCCGCGCTGGGTCCAGGCCTGTGATGCTGAGGATAGAGTGGTTTTCAAATGTCCAGTGCTGTATACATGAGTGAAAAAAGTTATCAATAGAGCTCCTTAAACGGGATAGCAATACTCGAAACATTTTACGTTTAATGGTGCAAAAAAGAACCTACGAAAAAAAACAAAAGAGCGTCACATTAACCTAAATATACTCAAAACAAGACAAGGCCTGCCCGAGTTGTGTTAGTCATAATGGGAAAATAAAACAACCATTACAAAAAGGAAGCTGTAGATATGCTATAATAACAGACTATTGTTTTCTCGAGTGTTCAAATTAACATCCATTTGGAATTATAATGAGGTAGTTTTTGTTTTCCAAGACGTTGCAGTTTGTTTTGTACTAGGTAGTATATATTTAAGGCACGGTGAAGGCAAACGATCACAGGCCTTTTGATAGTTAATGGGCTCTGATGCGCATGGAGATTTTCAATCTCGAGTTTGAAAATGCTGTGCCAACCCTGATACTCGATGCTAGCAATTTTAGGGCGGCAGGTTACCCGGTAAGATGGTGGTAGTGATCCGAAAGGACTAAGATTTGCCACCCGAATGTTCCTTATAACTGTAACTCTTAATTGTCGTATTTACCGAGCCACCACATGTCCGCTCTCCCTAGCGCGTCTGCCGGCGTACGCCATGAGGTGGGCACCAAGCGAGTGGCCCAGAAGGTGCACCTGGGTCATGTTCATGCCAGACCGCGACAATTGTACCAATGCTTCTCCCAAATCGTCGCCAATCTACAACGCACAAGCAATACCATTGCATTAACAATTAGTAAGTATTAGTTGCAATACTAGGTAGTAGCGTGCGCTAAAAGTATTGCATTAAAATATTATTGTTTCGAAATACAGTGCAAGTAATGCAACAAATGTTAAAAATACTTTCGGTTTCAGGTAAAATCGGTGGGACTCTCACAAGAACATATGACAGCGAAAGAGAAGTACAAAAGAATCATAACGATGATGATGCTGATAATGATGATGATGACGGTAACTTATGGAATCGATATTGTAATCGATTAAGCATGATTCGATTTCAAAAGATGCGTGGTAATTAGGTTATAAATGTCAATAAATATGAAACGCTGTTGCTAACGGTGTCTTACTTTTTTCGCACTCGGAACCGCAGAAAATATATATCCCATTGGTATACCGAGGACCCCGCTCCTGGCTTCCTCCTCCCAGTCGAGGAGGAGCACGTTCCGCTTCTTCGTGGCCAGGTACGCTGAGAGGACGGCTGTGGTGGCGGGGCCGGCGACCTTGCCCCGGTATCCGAACGTGTACACGATGGTCGGGAAGGCGTGGTTGATGCAGGTTGAGTTGAAAAGCAGCTGTGGCTTATCCAGTGGTATTACTTGGATATCGTCTAGCTTTCTGCGTGCAAAAACGGATATAGATAACTAGCTATTTTAATTAGGTAGAGTTAGGTAGTTTTAATAATCTGATTAATCTTTTGAACACCACAGACGGTTCTCAACCCCCGTCAACCGAAACCGGCCGTCAACTGAAAGTCGTGCCACTGACGCTGAGACGGCTACAGCCGTCACAAGTTCAAGATTAAAAGAGACTTTGGTTCGTATCAAACAGGCGTAAATTACACCAGCATTTCAAAAGGTTAAAGGGCACCACAGACTAATAAGGTACCTCCCTGCAGTCTGAAGTCTGTCAGGCCGCCTGACAGGTAAAGTAAAAGTAAAAGTAATCTGTAAAGTAAGGTACGAAACATTAAGATTAGAGACACTATTAGTCTGTGTTCTAATACGATACTGTGAACTGACAGACCAATATCGGCCGGCGAAGTCGTGTTGCCCTTTAGTACCGAAGTATAACATCATCCACATATATAGCGATATATAGGTACTAATATTATAAATGCGAAAGTTACTCTGTCTGTTACGCTTATATGGCTAAACCGCTGAACCAATTTAAAATAAATTTACTATGAAGATAGCTTGAGTCCCGGGAAAAGGCATTGGGTACATTTTATCCCGAAAAATTATACGGTTAAAGAGATGAGAGTCGCGGGCAACAGTTACTTTTCTGTAATATTACTGTGTGTGCTGCTGTGTGCGTATTGTATCTGGCTTCCTGAGTAGGTAGTAAGAACCAGTTGAGATCAATAAAATTATTTCTAAATAAATTAGTATTTTAAAATATCAGTACAACGACGGCACATGTCCATGGCTTTGTGCAGTTGCTTTAGTAATAGAGTGCATTGAATCCACTGAGGCACATGTACAGTCAAGGAAATGACTGTATTCGCGTACCTTTTTGACTCTTATTGTCATTGTGACAAGAGTGAAAAAGGTACGCGAATGCATTTCTTTGACCGTACGTAAAGTAAGGTAGTGGGGCTGGACTTCGTAGATTGGAAACACTATATTGTTAATAAATTTAATATCTCGTATTTATTTTATTGTAAGTCAATAGACATTAAGTAGTCGCGGCTAAGGCATGCAATATCGCAAGGTTTTCAATCCCGGTATTGAGTTTCGATAATGAAATCCCAATATTGTTATTTATGGTCTAATATGTTATGGTCAATGTTTACATTTGGGGGACCGTTAAGGAATTTTGATCTCGAAAAGTGTAACTTTCCCCTTTTACCTTATTAGTGAATATCATGTAAATGACAATGCGGTTGTCAAATTGATCTCCGTTTTAAATATTTTTTAAAATAATTTCCGCTATTGTATTTCCCAAAAAAATAAAACGTTCTGGTGTGGAACGTTTCTGGATCCTTATTGAGTTTTTACGCGGGGTTTTTATCCCGTTTTTTTTCAAGATTCGTCCAACGTTTTGAATTTGACGTTGGGACGCTGACGTTGCTACGCGACGTGCACCTACGGAAACCTGTGTTTTTGTGTTGTGACCGTTGGTGAAAAATTTCAAAACGTGTTTTTTTTTATATTACATTTTTTAATGTATTCGGCTGGATCTTCAGAATTTTTAGAATGTTCAATTTGTTTAGATAGTAAGTTACATAAGGGTAGACGTGGTTTAAATATTCATTGTGCCAAAGTTCATGTCCCCAATATTACTAGTGTTGACTCTCCACGTCCTAACAATGTGTCACACGGCATCCAGCCTGGTTTTTCAGCTCTCCATAGGGATTCTTCAAGGCTCCTCTGCGAACGGTTGGCATTCTTAAAATCGAACACGAAAGTGGTTAAGAGGGTTCCGAAGGGAGCTCGTGAAGCCTTGGCTAGAAGTCTGTCGGTGTGTTTGGCAAAGGTAGTGGCTGATAATAACTCTAGTGTTTGGGAAAATCTACTTACTTTTATATATAAGAATTTACATATCCCAGTTGATAAAGGTAAACAATCTTTAACTTCCATAATAAAAAAAAATATATGTAGTCCTTATTTTTTGACAGTTTCAGCTGATCCTTTACCTTTTTCTTCTTCTTCCAACCGCATTATCAAACAAATAGAAAATAAAGTTTCGGATGGTGACATAAAAGGTGCCGCGAAACTCCTTTTTTCCAGCGACACCTTAGCCAATCCTTCTCCTGCAGTACTCTCAAAAAAAAAAGGAAAATCAAAATTACGAAGTGCTTTTAAAAATTGACGTTAAAAATGCTTTCAACTCGGTTAATAGGTCTGCTCTATTACGTGAAATTCAAAAAGAATTACCGGAGATTTATGGTTATTTATTACAGTGTTATGGAACTCCTTCAAAATTGATGTTTGGAAACGACGAAATTTTATCTTGCGTGGGCTGTCAACCCGCTTGGACCAGTCATTTTCAGTTTGGCTATCAACCCAATTATCTCACAACTTACTTCGGATTTAAATATTTGGTACTTGGACGACGGTACTTTAGGGGGAAAAGGATCTTCTGTTCAAAATGACTCTTAATGTTCCCAACCTCACCGTTGAACAGATATCGTGTTTGTCGGATGCAGAGAAGTTTTGGAGTACCAGTAACCCCGGGGAAATTTCCCCTGTCGAAAAGACCAGTCAAGCCGCTTGGGACTTAATTTGTGTAAAATCTATTCATTTCAACCTCTTAAGTTGCCAAATTACTTCCGAGCGGGCCCGTTTGTTAGCGGTTTCCGAACCAGAATCGGGACACTGGCTTCATGCCCTTCCTTCTAGGAACCTCGGGTCACTTTTGGATAATAATTGTTTGAGAATTGCCATCTGCCTTCGACTCGGCCTGAAAATTTGTGAACCTCATCCTTGTAGCCGCTGTTCTCAGCCCGTGGATGAACTGGGTCGTCACGGCCTTTGCTGCCAGATGAGTGCCGGCCGTTTTTTTAGGCATGCGTCGCTCAATGACCTTGTCCGTCGAGCCCTTATTTCTGTATCTATTCCCTCAATTCTGGAACCCCCAGGTTTGTCGTCTTCGGATGGAAAGAGGCCCGACGGATGTACTCTAGTGCCGTGGCATCTGGGACGGCCTTTAACATGGGACTGTACGTGTGTAGACACGTTAGCCTCGTCTCATGTTCAAGGCTCCGCTGGCACTCCTGGATATGCTTCTGACAATGCCCAAATTCTTAAACGCCGCAAATACGCCTTTTTAATTTCAAATTACGTATTTGCGGCCCTCGCCATCGAAACTTTTGGTCCGTGGTCTTCTGATTTGAAAAAAATTGTCAAGGAGGTGTCGGAAAAACTGGTGCATGTCTGTGGCGATCCTCGGGCCGGTTCCTTTTTTGCCCAAAGGCTGAGTCTAGCAGTGCAGAGAGGAAACGCTGCGAGTGTCTTAGGCTCGATGCCACAAGTGAGTTCGTTGGAGGGGTTCGATTTGTTTTAATTTATTTTTATTTTAGTTCATATTTGTATTTTATGATATGTTATGATGTACATATGTTGTGTTGAAATAAAAATTAATTACTTTCCCCTGAGTTACGTGTAAAAAAAAATGACAACTGTAGTAAGCTGTTATCTCAAGTCTACAGTTTTTTGGGTAATTTTGTAACACGTTGTATATTACGACCGACTATGTATTTAGAACTTTATAAATATGATACGCACCTAAATTCTGGATCAGTATAAATCTTATGCCATAATATTAACGTCAAGTTCTGGGACACCCTGTATGTAGGTACTGTATTCTAATTTTAATTTTACTGGTCTGATAAAGTAACACGTTGTATATTACGACCATTATGCATTTATGACCAACTATGTATTTTGAACTTTATAATTATGATACGCACCCAAATTCTGGACCAGTATAAATCTTATGCCATAATATTAACGTCAAGTTCTGGGACATTCCGTATATATACTGTATTCTAATTTTAACTTTACTGGCCTGATAAACGTTTAATAGCTCATTGTTGATGCAGTATGGGTAATCATTCATTATCATCTGGTCCGACGGGTTCGTTGACATACATGTGTGATAAGTAAGTGGAGTTTTGCGTTGTTACACAATACTATTAGCGATGCCTCGGGTGGCCCAGATAACGTGTGTTTTTTATTGCGTTCCTAAATTATGCAGAAATGTAAATTTATATCTAAATTGGCATCCAATGCACAAGGTATCCGTATCAATACAATTAGATGTGGGATGTCTAAACCTTGAATTATTAATGATCATGGGGGTACTTTTTATAAGTGATTTACAGGGTTCTGATTTTTATGCTTGTTATGAAGTTAACATTATGAAAAATATCATAATTCCGAATTGATCAAAAATCCGAATGCAATGTTGATGTTGAGTAGACTTTATTGTTAAAGCTCCAGCGTAACATAGTTTTCGGAAATAATGAAATTCGGATAAATTAACAGTTGGAAAAAAATATTCAGAATTTTAAGGTGTTTCCGAAAAAAATACTTTTTACTACTACTGTCCCTACGTAAAAAGTATAGAGATAAAAAAGTTTTAGTAGCGGAATCGAATATGCTATCGTTGCAAAATATACCTATGTAGGTACAGACAGAGTTACCTTACTTCACATTTATAATAATTATTAGTAAGCCGCATTTTATCTGTTTACTTACTCGTTTATTGTCGTTTATTATGCGCGAATGGGTCGCTCTGTATTGAGGTTATTGGGTAGTTGTTAGTAGGGTACTACGGCGATGGACGGTGACGTAAGTTTGACCGCGGTCTACTTTAAACGTCGAACTAATTACCGCTGTCTTATTTAACGCAATCACCGTCGCGGGTCGCCCCATTCTTCTCTTTATCCGACTGCGGGGAGGCCCAAAAGGGTTATTTGTTTGAGTTGTATATACTTATGTGTGTATGTCCGTTCCTATGTTCGCTTGTAACCTCTCAACGGTTCAACTGATTGTGATAAATGAGTGAATGTTACTGAGAAAAAAAGCGGATTTATAGATTTTAATTTTTTTAACATATATCGACGACAACATTAAAAAACGCAGTCGGGTTTTTAAAGATTGCTATTTATTTTTATTAAATGAGATGTTATCTATGAAAAGGGACCTTATTGTCGATGAAGCTTCCGCCATTATTAACGATGCTCCGATATAAATACAACGTCGCGTGACGCAGTGCGGCGTAAGCGCCATCGACAATAAGGGCCCTTTTTATAGATAATGCCACAAATGATACTTTATGCATGTGTTACTCATTAAATAACTCGCCGGCATGCACGAGCGTAATTTAACGTCAGTTTTTGTTAATTTAAAATGTGATAATTAGAGTCATATTTAATTATAGGCATACTTGTAGTTTTTAGTGTTTGCTTACACATGGTGCGTTGAGTTTCCGTTAGGTAGCACTAGGCTACCTCCGACAAGTGACCGTAAGGACGGAGCTCGATCCCAATGGCCGCTGCGGACCGATGAGGTTTCCACACTATCTGGCATACCTTAGGTAGCAAAACCTTATATGGTTAAGAATAAGATTTTAAGGAAACCTGCACATTCTGGTAACTGAATGTGTAGAATTTGTATGCACAAAGATCTGCCATCTGAATGTGATAAGGCAATATCCAATTCGTTCCAAATATTCAGAACGCGGATTGTTTTTTTTTGGAAACGAGCGTAAGGAAGTTTCGGTGTTCCAACCGAAAACACTAGTTCGTTGACTTTATGCTATCTTACCTCCGAGCCAATCGCGTCACTGGTAGATGATGTGATACGAAAAGTCACGTGATCTACCAGTGACGCGATTGATTTAAAAACGAAACGAATAGAAACGTTAGTTAGCGCAATGCATCTTGGCAGGGCCCTCTTAGCTGAGCAGTGTCGAAGTATACGCTTGTCATGACTTGCCTCCGTATCATACTTACATCTGGCCAATCTGGTAACGGTTATTTTTGTTGTAATTTGTATTTCAAATTTTTATATTGTTATACCCATAGAATAGAAGCCCGAACGGTTTGTTTTAATTCTTGACACGGCCTCAGTGTCAAATAATGGCTGATTTACATTGGTCCAGCAAAAGCATGCCAGTAGAGTACATTGCGTCGTTACAATAGCTCTCGTCTCAAACGTGAAAACAAACTCGTCAATGTACTTCTACTGGCATGCTTTTGCTGGACCAATGTGCACTCAGAGTCAGTTAGTCACTATTAAGTCGTTCCTTAGATTATATAAGTATATATTTTAAGACGATTTTTCATACACAAGTTTTAAAAGACCGAGTAAGAACATGTCGGACCAAGCTCAGTGTAGAGTTCCAACGCCTTTACTACAAACACAAAAAATAACAAAGTTTTTTTTTAATAAGATTATTCAGTGATTTTTAGTGGGTATAAACACTTTAGTCGCCTGTATCTCAAGACAAGATCCAATGAAGTCTATTTAGTCGTGATAGTTTTCCTTTTAAATTCGTTACATGTATCATTTAAGATATTTTCCAATTTTGTACTTGTAGGTTTGGTTGTAGAGCGTAGGAACACGTAACTCTAGCGAAAATGGCATTTTAGAGATCAATTCAAATTCAAAATTCAAAATTCAAAATATTTATTCAGCAAATAGGCCTCATAAGGGCTCTTTTACACGTCGGTAATAATATAGAGTGAATCTACCAGCGCTTCGGACAAGACCATCGTTGCGGAGAAAAAGCGCCGCAAGAAACTCCAGCAGAAGGTCATTTTTTCAATCATAAAAACATACAACAACAATACTTAAAAGTAAATTACATTAAGTAATAATAAGGTAATGAAGTAATAAATAATAAATTCTTAAAACTACCAAAAATAAACTTATTACAATATATCCTAAGGGGTCCCCCAAATCTTTAAATGTTATGATATACTCATACACAGCTATCCAACCACATGTCACACGATGTTGTAAGGTTGAAACAATATCCTTGCTTTATATGTACGGGAGGTGATCTTTTTTTCGTCGTTGATTTATAGTGTGCGGTATAAATATCTATGTATATTGTATGTGAACAAAATTTCAGTTTTGTAACTTTGATACTTTCTGAGGAAAAGTGAGTGTGACATACAGACAGATAGACAGACAGACATACGGATATGGTGAAAATATATGGGTTCCTAGTTTGACTTCGGAACCCTAAAAAAGGAACGACTACTAGTGTCTCTAAAATATCTCCGAGTGCGCCGGTGAGCAAGCTAACAACACGGCAGTGTCATTGACATTCAAAATGCGTTACGCTTTTTTTATTGCACGCTCTTGGACAATAAGATTTTGAAAGCACTGATTATGCATTCGTCAAGTAGGCCGATTTCTTACAAAAAAACATGTTGTAATCCTGTCACGCGCGTTATTCGAAAAGGATCGCGATTAAAACAATATTGCGTTACTCAACGAGTCAAAGTTCAATCTTGCAGGCGAGCGGTTGCCAACGACTCGTCGTACCTGTTTGGGATCCGCCCTTTGTCCTACGCTTATTCGATAGTTGTATTTTGACAAAGTTAGTTAGCATCAAAAATAAATATCTTACTTAAAGTGACCTACTTGAATTAATTACGTAATAGAAAAGGATTCATTTTGATAAGTAACAATGCTAAAATAATAATACCGTCCCTCAGCCAGATACTGGGCATTTATTTCACTTTGTGCGCAACAATATGGTTATCGTATGCTAATATTATTAAAACTCTTACTATCTTGAGGGGTGGCTGTATCGATAAACAGCAATCTGTCAAAACAAGATGTGTAAAAAAACTAGTTCAAACTCGGTGGGTCCGACCTACTGCCGATTCCATCATCAGATTCGCTGTTAAACATTATAATATTACATTGTCCTTAAGATTACATAATGCAATTCAGCCCATTCAAATAACAGGGACTTATTAGTTAAAAAGCATGAGATGGTAAATAAGTAAATTCGTGTATAAAAATGGAAAGAATGAACCTTTCACGGTCCCCGTAGGAGATGGGACTCAAACTATATTGGATTGCTGTGCTTCGAAGAAGATAAAAGTACTTACAATATTTTTTGAAATTACAACTTGAATGACAGTTCCGTTCAAGACAGAAACAATCGCAAAAGTCTGGAGGATTACCGGTATTTCGTTACTTTGGCAAACCACATTAGTTCGTCTTCAAACAAAGGTATATCGCGCGGCACGCATATGTGCGTGCCTCGGCCGTACGCGCCGCGAGCCACCACAAGCAAACTCAACAGGGTTGTGATTCTCTCAACAAGCAAAGGTGATCGTTCGCTCGAGTGAAGGTCCAAGCGGCCAGTTTAAGTAGTCCCGACAGAGCGAACAAAACACATTTTAGCGCGTGTATTCAATTTGGCAGCATGACTTCTCGAACGTATAAGGCTCCCTAATTGACAATGCACGCGCTAAAATGTGTTTTGTTCGGTCGGACGGGACTACTTAAACTCGCCGCTTTTATTCGCTCGTCTGTCCGACCGGCCGCCGTTTTTTGAGAGAATAACACACCAGGACGGACCGAGCCGCCTACGCCGTCGGCGTTGCCGCGAATGCTTACGTGCATTGAATAAAAAAGGTCGTCACGTAAACCTACGAGTATATAAAAGGATAAACTGACTGACTGATCGATCAACGCACAGCCAAAACCGCTGGACCTAGGGACTTGAGATTTGGGAAGAGTATTCCTTGAGTACTCCAGGGCGGAACTAAGAAAAGTCTTTCCAAAAATTGACCCCCAACGGGAAGAAATAAGGAGTAGCGGGAAACTAATTCTACGCGTAACGAATCGCAGGCGCCCTCTAGAGTCATATATGGACAACCCTAACGCCCGAGCGGTAACAGGTACCAGAAACGCCTAAAGGGCCTTCTTTTCTATTTATACTATAGTCCTGTCGAACTCAAGACCAGCTGCTCAAGATGTGCGTACCCGAACTAGGTACTAGTCTCACTGTTCATTACCACAACAACTAGAAAATGTTTCAAGAAACACCTCCTCATTAGCACTCGCCTTGGACTGTTGTTGGCTCGTTTGTTTTTGCAAGACTTGTTATTGCACTGATTGCACTTCCGCTATGGGTAATGGATTTTAAATATATAATTAAGTAGACTAAAATTAGTGTTGTATTTAAGTTATAATATTTAAAAAAACGAGCGATAGTAAAAATGCCATACGAATAAATAAATAAATGGATATTCGGGATTCACATATGACCATGGATAGGTACATATTTATTATATAGTTCAATGTATTTGATGTTCAATGAATTGTAATGCAGCGATGAGGAATACGATGTATATTTCATTAGTGTAAGTCTAATCGAACTTGGCCGCGGACACTGCTGCGTGTCTTGATTAGCTATTTTCTTATGAAAGTCAGCACTCGCACCTAACCTGAACGGCTAAGCATAAATTACTGGTGTTTTTTTCCTATCCATAACATGTTAAAAAATTGTCCTTAAATTTACACGCTACCTAGGTACTTACTTAATCTATTTTTTATGATTTATTTCCGTATAGATTTCCTTGCACAGCCTTTCTCGGCTTGCTCTCTTTAGCTAAAAGCGTTTAGACACTTAAAACACAAACTATAAGAATAGCACTGATTGATTATCATTTATCATACATAACCGAACCTGTTTTTTTAGAACTGGTTCGTAGTTAACGATCATGCAAAGAAAGCGGCCGTAATCGATTACGCGAGAGTTATCCTCGGTTGTATAATGCAGGGCGGCCTTATGGCCTACAACTCCAGTACGGGTCGCCTCCGCCGAATTTGACAACAGTTATGAAATAATGTCTAACTACTTACATTTAACTAACTAGTTAAATTTTAATTACGCCACACTTTGGATTCTTAGTGTGTCATTTATTAGCATACAAAAAATTTGAAAATTCATATCTTTTAGGTCGCTATTCAATTTGCAAAAAAGCAAGGGTACCGTCGAGTATTTTGACCAATAACTTGAACATAATTCATTTATGTATTCGCGAAAATTTTACAACTTAAACATAAACTTTGAAACCCCTAGACACTGAGCTAAGTAATTACTCTAATACAGTGTCAGTAATTATGTATTTTGGCTATTGGCTAGTTTGATTGGTTACTTTTAGTATAAATAATAATTAAAATAGCATGGCACATCTTACAAAAATTGACCAAGTTCCAAAATAACATGGCTTGTGCTATGGGTACTAACTCCTACCTATAGATAACGATAAACATATTTATATAGATAAACAAACCTATACAGGGTGGAGAGTTCGAATGCCACATGGAAGGCGCAACTACCTTAAATATTGGAAATATCACATTCTGTGTAAAGGAGACTTTCCTTTATTTTTAAAAACTATAAACTCTGCATTTATGGATTTTTGAAAAATCGACTGTCTCAACCGGGACTCGAACCGGTCGGTCAAATGCGAGAAAGTAACATGCCGTTCAAAAATCCATAAATGCAGTATTTATTATTTTCTAAAATAAAAGTAAGTCTTCATTGCGTAAATTTTGCTATTTCCAATATTTAATGTAGCTGCGGTACATTCCCCGTGACGGGTGAAAACAAAGTTAAATGGTAATTGCTAGGATTCATGGCCTTCCGATATTTTGTTTTTTTTTGTTATTTAGAGATAAATAAACCATATCGGTAACCCTTTCGATCTGCATCATAAAATACGGCATGTTATTTTATCGCATTTGACCGACCGGTTTGAGTCCCGGTTGAGACAGATGATATTTCATAAATCCATAAATGCAGAGTTTATAGTTTTTAAAAATAAAGGAAAGTCTCCTTTACACAGAATGTGCTATTTCCAATATTTAAGGTAGTTGCCTTCCATGTGGCATTCGAACTTTCCACCCTGTATATGCATGGAAACATCCGAAACTCACAAGTATTCGCTGGGTCGCTATCAACTAGGCTAACCACGTCGTCTAATTCATTAATTTACAAACTATACATAACTTCGTAGACGTACATGAAACACATGACATAATATTTCATAAGTTCGTAATATTTCATAATTGTTTATTCACTACAGGGGTTTGGGTAAAAGTGTTGTCATTTGTAAAATTCAAACATTTTCAAGGTGAGCGGCCATTTGTAAAAGTGGTAAATTATGATAGAATTATTAAAAATAAAAATATTTTGTTATGTATTGTAATACTCTTCAATGCATCTGAGCCGAGATATTTAAATATTCATACTTGGGCGTACTTTTTTACTAAAAACTGAATACTTAAATCTTTAAAATCTCCGCTCCGATATTATTTAACGCCATAAATTATATATATCTATGTGTATTTAGAGGTCCTCTACATAACTATGTAGACATCAACCGTGGCCGCTAAAAAAAAAGACAATATTCTTCAAACAAATTTACCCAATGCCCTTTAATGTTATTAATAATGTGTCAAAATAATAATTAAAGGTCAATGTCATCTAGGTACTCATTGATGGAATAGTAAAGCCTTCTGTGTCAGCCAGTTTTTAAGTTTATGGTCAAAACAAGGTGTGGACCTGCAGTCCCTAATTTCGACCTGTATTTTATTAAATATTATCGGACCCATGACGTGCAGCGACTTATTGCACAGGCGTTGTCGAGTAATGGCTAAATGCTGTTCCCTACGGTTACATTTCCGCTGCCCTATCTATTGTTTTTCCACCGCCAACCTCGAATATTTATAATCTCGACACAGTCATTTGGAGGTCGATAAAATACTGTTTAGCCGTCTCATCATGGGGTTGTTTGGCAATTTTCCCCTTTTTTGAATAATAAAAAACTTGGATTTGCCATAACCACTTCATCACATAGAACATAAAAAAGAACTAGGTACCTTATTTGATGCAAGGCAACACCCCTTTTATGGTACGATTTCCATGTAATATCTTGACATGTGGCTTTTGATAATGGTTCTGATACTTTCTGGTAAATATAGCCTGTTTTCTATAGACTCGGAATCTATGGAGCTGGCGTAAGCGAAAATCGCTTACTTAGCGTTTTATTTCTTGACTAGGTCGCCAGCACACTCTGTTCAAGAGATATTAACAGCTGAGCCACCGCCATCGTTACTGGCCGGCTACTACCTGTAATAACTGTTATACACCCACAAAGGCATAAACTAATTTTTTACGTCACCAAACGCGGCCAAAATTGTTTCATGAATAAAACCACCAAAAACAATGTTTCTTCCTATCCACTCGTAGTTATAATCCGAAAGGCGATTTATAATACCACTAAATGAAATGTCAAATTTTGGATATTTCCTGACAATACATTAACTAAGATTATACCATAATTAATGCATAAATAATTAGCTTTGTTCTCATATTAAATTTGTTTTGTTATAGACGTAAATATATTTCAAATAAATATTTTGTTAAAACGTTTTATTTTAAAATAGACCTTTTTTTAATAAAATCTGTTCATCCGTTTTGCATTGCAATGACTTTCATTTTTAACCGATTTCTTGTTCCTTTATTGTTAATATTTTAAACGTGCCCGTTGATGTCTTTTGGTTAACAAACCTTAAAGGTCAAACAAAATATGACATGTCAAACTGACAAACGTATCAATTTGACTAATTTTAGAAAACCTTTTTAAATGATTCTTTATTACATAACAAGCACACTACATTAATATTTCCTTGAGATTCTACAGTATTATCAATAAAAATCTATGTTAAAGTTTAAATTTTCAAAACCGCGCTAAAAACGCTTTTTCTATCATGTCGCTGGCCATATGACAAGTGTGACGTCACACGCAAGTAAACAATAAACAATCATTTGAAGAGATATACCCTTATGATCTGTGGTTACTTGCGTTTGACGTCACCAGTAAGTAACCACAGCTGCAAACCAACACATAGCGTTTGTGCCACAGATAAAATTTCAAAAATTATTACGTTTAATTTCGTGTAGTTTCCAAAAAAATATACATAATGTGGTTTAAAATAAAGTGAAATATTTTGTTTATCGCTATTATCTGATAGGATGACCACAATTTGTAGTATATTTTCAATGTTGTCAAATAGCCTATTATCATCAACATATATTGAGCACCCTGTGTATATATGTATATCCGCGAAGATCCAAGGATCTGTAGAAATGCTCACAATGTAGCCAAACGTTTAAATAAAAACTCTGTGTTAGCGGTAAAGTTGCAGCAAGGTAATACGAAGTTCTGAGCCGTCAAGTTGCACCTTCATTATTATTATAGTTTTATAGTTTTATAAATTGTGTAGGTATTGGTGGAAAACTTAAGTAAATGACCTCTTGCATGTAGTGGTAATACATCGGTATAGAGCGTTCGACATTCTATATTTGAAATTTGACGTACATTCCATATTAGTTTAGTACACAACTCTACATGCAAGAGGTCATTTACTTAAGTTTTTCACGTATACTCATCTGTATAAAAAATTGTAATTATTTGAGAAAATGTTTTTTTCTAAATATTTACCTGAAATTGGAATAAATACTCGTACTTTTTGCAGGCCTACGTCTACTTAACGTAAAATCCCCATGTATATAAAAGTAACGTGTCATTAATAAATTTCATTACTATTTTTAAATTACAGTATGTAATTTCTTTTTGCAGCAATTCTATTACTCCTTCAAAACGTTTGCAGTATCGCCTAACTTTATTAGAAAACACTAATACCGACCAATGAGGGCGCCCTGATACATTGGTCAGATTTGTTGCCGATCTTATTTCTTCATCGAAATCATATTACTTAGGTTGTAGTAGCTCAAGTACTATCAAGTACAAGAGCTATCATAACGTCAACAGTATTATTACCTACGTTACACATAAGAGCAAGATGGCGTAACACAAATTGGATTATATATTTTTTATATTTTTATTTATCAGCATTGTCAAAATGAAATAACGACGGTATCATCTCGGACGTAACAAAGTGAGTTTGAGTTCGATGGAGATGTTATTTTATCACCGTACCTGGTAATCCTGGTATACCCACTGAGTTGAACGGCTGACTATGTAGTCATGAAAAGTATCTGTTAATAACTTACGTTAAAACTCGTCCCTTTAGGCACTTCCAATTGACGCACCAGATTTTGCATAAAGTAGCATAAGTATATATATACGGGAGGAGCGCGGGAGGCCACCCCAACGCTGGGTGGATGACATCAGACGGCACGCAGGCCGTGACTGGATGCAGAGGGCGCAAAACCGTCAGGAATGGAAGAGAATGGAGGAGGCCTATGTCCAGGAATGGAATAATTTAAGGCTAATATGATGATGATGATGAGCATAAGTATATAAGATTAAATTGTTGTGCCATGGTAGAACCCTTTAACTGTAACGTCTAGTGTCAAGGTACAAGCTCAATGTATTCCGACATTCCCATTTATTTTTGCGACATGGTTCTAAGGTATAAATCAAAATAAATTTCCAGTTAAACAAGAGTTGTGTGACGTCAAACACATACATTTTTGTAACGAAATTGTAAGTTAGACATCATTTAAGTGACATTTAAATAGCGTCTTTATGTTCATTTATTTTGGTTTTTACCCGGCTCGACAATAAAATTCCGTTATGGTTGTAAGTACACGCACAGACAACAGGGCCTATATTTCACTTAGTCTTAAACCTTAAACCGTTATCATTATAATATTATTAACTTAAATTTCAGTAAGTATACTTACTTAAAAAATAAGATATGTTAAAACCAAGTAAAATAGAAGCCCTAAAAGCTTCAAAAACTTATTGCAATAATTTATTGTAGGATAAAAAATACGCACCCGTTGTAACATCGCAACCACGCTGAAAGTGCGTTGTGAAATATACCTGCAAATTAACACAACTACTGTATATTTTGCAGCTGAGACTTAAATAAGGGTATGGACAAGATCTCTTTAATATATATGTATGGCTGTAACATTTACGGAATGTTATCCCAGTTTTTACAATACAGATTAGCCTTCTCTATCTACTAACCAAATGTCTCGTACTTTGGTTAATTGATAAAGTTAAGTACACGCTCTTGATATCATCACGCTCTTCTCGATATTGCATTGGGCAGACAATTTTTTAAAACCGTTTTTGATCCTAATTTTAACTTGGACAGTATTTTATCTTTTAACTATTTAGTTTTTTTATGTATTTTACATGTAGATAATTTTTCACCTTGAGGTGTAAGTTTCATTATTTGTCAAACGAAGTGACAACCTGACAGTTCATGGTTGTTGGATAAAGAATATTATAGGTATACGAACGTTTTTTTTTTTAAATCGTCATTTTTTTTAGTAAATAAATATCTGAGGACAGAGTTGTCCTAGTCACAAACTAAGGTCTTAGCTTGTACTATGGGTACCAGACCACGATAAAGTTACTTATATAGAGAAATACATACTTAAATACATAAAAAAACACTCAGGAACAAATCCTCGCGCTCATCACACAAATATCTGCCCTTACCGGGATTTGAACCCGGGACAGCCAGATTCATAGACAGGGTCACCACCAACTAACTAGGCTGACGTCAAATGTGTCGTCAAACGTAGTAACAAATCCAAACAAAATTAAACTCAAGAGCAATGCAATCGGGTCACTTTCTATAGGTTATAAAAAAATACGTAGGTACACTACAGTCGAACATTGAACCTCCTACTTTTTTTAAATTAAGTTAATTAAGTATTTAAAAAAGTTAAGGAATGGACTCCAATTTTTTGAGATCAAAAGTGACAAGCATAATCATATTTTTAGAAAAAGACGTTTACAACAAAATTAAGAAATTATTTTACTCGGTATGCATTTATATGAAAACTTATTGTTTATAAAAAAATATATATTAAACTTTGGCAGTTTAAATTTTTACTTGAATAGATTCCTTACGTAAATATATGTAACTAACCTAATAAAACTAATATTATTTTCCAACTGTAGTTTTCACTCCACATTTTTTTTATTCACACTAGATAGGCACAACGTTGCCGCACTCGACTCCCGCGCACGTTTGTTTGCGTCCGCGCACCTTACTCATATGCCAAACGATAAGTGTTGAAAGTTTATTTGTTTACCATTTTTGTTTACTAGGCTTTAGTACTTTTCTAATAGTTATTCAGGTTCTAGTTATTCAAGGACTCAGGACTGATCTATTGAAGTGACATATAGATCTAGAGGCTTAATTCGACCCTTGATTAGAGAAGACAGACCGTAAGTAAGGTGCCACTCAAACTATTTATTTTTTATTGGAAAAAAAACAACTTGAATTAAAATATAGGATAAAAGTACAAATTTGCTTGATACACAAGCCAAAACAGTTTTCACTAATTTAAAAAAAAAAGTTGCTCAAAGGAAACTGAACTAAAGTCAAGTCAAGTAATTTTTGAAACCTATACAACTTATTGTTACAATCAACAAAGACATTCATAGGTACCTACATTTTGATTATGATATAGCAAAAAACAAGTATTACTTTAGCTACTGTTACCTAGTGTGGACAACTGTTTCTTTGACTGCAGACACAGATTGATTCAGCAGCATACTGAACAAGTCGATATGGGCATACTTTTTGTTAAGGGTTGAGCACGCTCTAAAATGGAAGGAATTCTTAACACATTATTCATATATTTTTGGCTTTTCGAGATTATTTTTTATCTAAATCAGTGATCATCAAGCTTATTTACACAACGATTACATAGATTTAAACAAAGTCGTTAAGACAAAGGCCATATTACAAGTACAAGTAGGTCGGTTTATGCTTTGTTGTTTTTGTATAGGTGACCAAACCACAGTCAGATGTCACACACCAACACCATCGATTTTGACAGCGACATCTTGCTGGGTTGGAATATTATTATGTTAATCGATTTCTTTTATTCATTACGTAACCAATGTGGAATTGAGCGCAGCATTAGGGCGTTTCTTAGAAAGATTGTACCTAGTTAAGGACTAAAATTAAGAAACGTTAACTTTTCCGCTGAGTTACGAAAATTTGTCGTACATTTATATACTACCCTCAACGCCAATGAACAGTATCTGAAATTCAATAAATGAAGCAGATTTAATCATCACCCGTTAGTAATGTGCTTGCACTTGCTACAGGAGTTTTGTCTGAGATAGGTACCACCACTTGTCTTATAACAGTACTTATAGCTAATGATCGTAACTCAGCGGAAAAGTTAACGTTTCTTAATTTTAGTCCTTAACTAGGTACAATCTTTCTAAGAAACGCCCATTAATGTAATAAGTATTCTCTCATTTAACCTGACCCTTGTGCGCGCTAGGTTAGATCACGCGGCCATCCGTGTATATGACCTTGGCCCAGTCTAGATTTGGGTGCAGTCGGGCGGGTCATTATCATTAACATAGTTACAACGATATCGTACATAACATACGTACATACATACATACATTAGTAACTCGCCACTCTGAACAAACTTAATTAGGTAACTTACGTATTTTTTGTTGGATGACGATAGTCGTATAGCAAACTGACGTTTTTGTAGAACCTTACCTTGTTGATGATGAAGCAAAAATTTGGTAACTAAGCATGACTTCTTGATTAGGGAGTCGGAGGTAATTTGTACCTTTAAGTATCATTCGATTGTGTTTATAGCTAATAAGAAACTTGAGTTTTTAAACAGATCCGGGCTTTTGAAGATAAAGTAAAAAAATACTAGGTACCAATAAGTAATAAGGTAATTCGACGGATTTTTGATGAAACTCACAAACAACATACTTACGATTCCATTCGGGGCACTTTTGATGTGAATAATCTAGAATAATTTAAACGGCTCGTGTGTAGTTTAATTATGCGTGTAACAGTAGTATGAGCAGGCAGCGAAAGTGTTTACTCGGCTGCCGGAGAACCTTGCCGTAGTGACCCAATACTTTAATAAATATTGAATTACACACTTGAAAGAACAAAGTTCGCAGCGGCCCGGGCCTTTGAATTAATTAAATTGACTACGTTTCTAGGGTTGCGTACTCAAAGGGTGCCAACGGAACCCTATCTGTCTGTCTGTCTGTCTCATGAACCGTAATATATGGACGGACATTAATATTTTTGACTATTGCCGCAACAACAAATTATAACAATAAAATGTAACTTAAAAATTAGAAGGGTTCCCATACAAGGGTTCGGAACCCTTTGTGTGCGAGTCCGACTCGCACTTGGCCGTTTTTTTAGTAATTCGGTGTAGGTAATCCGTGTTATTACTTATTATTTTACACGTGTATTTTCTTAAGACGTTACCGGATAAAACAAACAATAATGTGTCTTAATCTGCATTGATTTTACTTTAAACAGTACAAGTACACAAATACACAACATGTTATTTACAAAAATACCATTAAGTTTCTAATATAATTAAAAAGTTTTGTTATCAGCTTAGGTTAATTAATTTATTAATTACTATACTTAATGGAAAAATATTATTTTCACTATCACAAACATTTTTATGTTACAAGTAAGTTTTAATACTCAGAAGGCAAGACACTGCATTCTTAAAGTTAATAAAGTAATTTCAATAATAATTCTAATCGATACCAAAACTGTTAACGTAATTTATGCCTTATTCAATAACTATTTTACTATCCTAATAATTACATATATTCGATATTTTATAAAAAGACGTCTATAATGTTTACTATAATAAGTATAATAAAATAACTAATAATTTCATTTTCTTCCGTCACTCAATTTTATCATCACCACAATAAGAAAACTGCGGTCTGCGCTTGTTTATATTTCTTTAAGTTAAGTAGGTATGTGGTTTATTCATCAACTTTCTAAAGTGTATTGAAAATAATTCTGATTTCTTTTCAGTCAAAGTCATAAATATACGTTCCCAAGACGTCAAAAATATCTATATACGCCTTACCATTTGATCTGTCTATACATAATTATATTTGACGCGATGGCTGTATAGATATTAATGTCTTCGACTATAGTACTGTACTCGGCGATAAAATGGATTCGTTGATGTGGATGATTTATTGAAAACAATCCACAAAAACGCGACATAAATTACGTTGCAAGATTACGCAAAGGTAACATTAAGATATACCTACACTTCATTTCTTGAGGTACGTAATATTATATATATAATATTTAATTAAGTACCTAAATAAATGTTTTTTGCATAGTTTACACTCGGTCCGTTGGTCTGGGTCTTTCAAATAGGTAAACATATCCTTGAAAATGTAAATGTTAGCAACATGACTAATTAAATGTAAACCAACAAATGCAATGAATGTTTGTCGAGAGCACACGGCTCGATTTAGTTATTCTTATTAGGCAACTTCTTAATTTTATTTATCAAAGATTACGTAATAATTAAGTATAAATATTACACATTTATTTATTTACAATGGTCACTGTTCATTCTATCGATATATCTTTCAAAACGTCTGTATAATTGTTAATAAATCTGAAAAGCACGTCCACAGATTTAACATGATTCCTTACAAGACACTTTCCAGGCATTGTTGACGTCACCCTGCCTAAGCTTTTCAAAGCTTTTGTACTTTTTATTGTTAGTACGTAATAACAACTTTTTTCCTCAGTTATTTTGCTCGCTTCACGGCGGGGCTCCAACGTTATTGGGGACTATTTCTGAGGTATTGTCGGTCGCTTCTTCGTCGTCAGCACCCTTGGTGACTGGCTCCTCGGCTTCGTCCCTCATCAGCGCTCTGTACTTCTTGGCTATGATCTCCCAGTCCACCACGTTCTCTATCCTCGTCATGTTGTTGAAACTCAATTGAGAACCGAGCGGGCTCAAGTGGACCACCGAGAGGCGTGTTGACTCTAGAAACGGATTAAGTGTGTAAGGCGGTTTTCTGATTTTGAAATAGGTAACCATCAAACAAATTCAGCAGACATGAAAGGTCAAACAGAAGGCATCAAGTTTTTGAAACTAAATTAAGTTACCATTCTGACATGAGTAAAATTGCAACAGCTGATATTTGAGTTCGTTTAGTTCCGGACTTCGATTCGTTTACGTATTAACCCATATAGCTTTTATATCGTAATCATACTGTTGAGATTGTCGTAGCTCTGAGTTACTCACTTAAAAGTAAGAGCTAGTACATATGGGCTAACATGAACGGAATAAAATACCACTAAGACATATATATAGACTATACGTATTGCTATCAATACGGTATGGTTATGATATGAAGTTGACATAGTTGAATAAGATTGTTTAGATATAAATCACCGACATTGGCGTAAACTCAACACCGTTTTGACCTCTACTTTATATATATTCTTGAAAAATATATTAACATCTGTTAAATAAGGATTACCTTTGGGCACCACCTGTCCTCTCTTGACTTTAGATAGCCACTTGGCCCCGGCCTTCGTTCGAGCGCTCATCTGGTCCTGCCTCTGCAATCCAATCATATGCACCAGGCTAGGACGCTTCTTCTTACTTATGCGATCCTGCGTGCAATGATATTATTGAGGCATCACTAAATGAAGTGCAAGTGCGTATTGCTCATTTAAATTTGTTAACAATAACCAATTGACACATTCAACACCAAACGTTCTGATTTCCATACAAAACGGACCCAAATAGCGGGTCGTTGGCGCTAAATGTGTGTAATTCATATCCTGATTAAGAGAACTTCATTTATTTACTTATGCTATGTTGTAACTTTTCTAATTTTCGGAATTATGTCCAGTGTAACCTAAGGTCCTACAGATCTCATGTACGTGTGTGCACGATACGTGTATGTAGGTACATGTACGATCTCATGTAGTGTTTCTTTGTGTTACCGGTAAGTTGCAAAAAGATCTTTGGGACATAGAATCCTTTAAGAGCTATATGATTTTGATCAATGAGTTGGCTTCTGATAAAATAGGCAATGGGTATATCATGAATTGGCGATTGATTTCATACTACGGTAATCGCTATATAAAAAAATCGTGTAGTGTCGTCGTTTGTTTTTCAATAGTTTAAACTCTAGCTTTATTTGTTACGTTTTTCCAATTTAAAGGGGCCAATAAAAAAGGCATTTCGTACCTCGTGAGAATAGCAGTGATAATGTTAAATGTCGTGTGACGGATGCGGAATTAAGAAAGATCCGTAAGGGATCACCTGAAATGCTTAGTTCAGATAAAAGTTAAGGCGGTAAAGCAATAAGCAATACCTCTTCGCAGGTATACTGACCTTGCATTTGTGGATGATCCACATCAGCCAGGTGGTAACCAGGTTGAGCGGCGAGGGTGCCGTGGTGGTGCGGTGCATGTTACGGATCAATTTTGACAATCCGTACTTCCACTCTATGTCGGATTGTGCCTGAAACAGCGAACTATGTCACACACCTGAACCACTGCTGGTTTGTTAATATAACTTACAAAGTGACACATCCGATTGTAGTCGGTGTTTGACAACTTGTTCTTTGGTAATTTAGGGTTCAAGTAAAAGATTGCTAAGGCCACTCACACGAGAAGACAAATTAATTTATAGTCTTAAATACAGTTTCATTGTGATAAAATCTATAAAACTTTCAGTTTAATAGAATAAACTTAGATTTAAGACTTACATTAAATTTATCTTTTTTTGCAAGTACCTCTTATAAGAAGTGTTTTTATTATTCAGGTTAGTTTTAGTATAATTAAGTTTTTTTTTAATAAAATTTTTAACAGTTATTGTGTAAGTAAAGATACAGTGCAGAATAAATGTAAATACGAGAATAATAATAATTTAATCGACCTCAAGGTTTTAATGCTGGTTTTCTACTTGTTTTGTGCCACTCAACTTTAATAAAATAATATGTTCGATATGATTGCTTCAAAATATTACTATTAAAATACTTCGCAAATGGATTCCAGAAATGAAAAAAATCCGCATTCTTGACTAAAATGAAATCGGCGAGAAGGAAGTAATTATGTAGGTACCTACTAAGTACGCAGTATATTTAGCAAGTTACTTAGTTGGATAACTCTTTACCTTATACGTAAAACAGGCATATGTTTACAAAAAAGTTCTATACAAGTGTGAATAAGAATCGACAACCGTATTTTATTTTTGGGTAATTTAAGAATTTCAGAAAAATTTTGTCAATATAAGTTTGGTTGCGAACTAAAATTAGAGAAAGAAGTAGGTATAACCACATAACTATAATATTTACAAAATTACCAAGTGACAAAAATATGGGAAGCATTCTTGAGGCAGGATAAAGAGGTTTAAATACCGTCGTACTACGTGAATACAATAACTTAAGTAATTTATTTAAATTCTTTAATTTATTTCGCCGCAGCTTTAGTCATGTCCTTTGTTAGACGGTGGCGTGCGTATTTGAAATGCGAATAGCGTACGTAGGTGGTGCGCGGCGGACGTTACCTGGATGCGCTGGTACGTATCTGACATCATGGCGATGAGCAGGTTGATGAGCACCACCACGGACACGAGCATGTAGATCCCAAAGACTATCTTGAAGAGGTAGTTGGTCCAAGCGGGCTGCGTGTTGCTGTCGTTGCGGTGCACGCGTGTCTGTTCCGTGGTCGTCTGGCCGAACACCGCGAAGAACAGCAGCTCGAACGAGAATATCGGATTCATGGTCACTGCGAACAAATGTACACGCGAGGTGACACACGCAGTTACCTGGATGCGCTGGTAAGTGTCCGACATCATCGCAATGAGGAGCGTGATCAACACCACTACCGACATCAGCAAGTAGCCGCCGAACACGAACTTGAAGAGGTTCGACGTCCACATAGGCCGCAGCGCTGAGACGTAGTTCAGGTCCGACAATGTAATCTGGCCGAAAAGGGCGAAGAACAATTTCTCGAACGCCTCGATCGCCGACAATGTCGCTAGAAGACAATACTCAAATGGACCACGTTTCTTTCAGTTCTACTCAAACATCAAAGTCACAAATGGGTTTAGGTTGATGCAACGCTTTGTGTACATTATGCTCTGTGTCCGTTCCTTGTGTTAAAAACATAACAAATGAAAGAAAAAAAAACTTGCTCAAATGAAAATTTACCTTAGGTAAGTTTGCATTGATTGGTCATTAAACAGAGTTGTGAAAGATTTTCGATAAAATAATAATGGAATGATTGTGTGTCAGGAAGGATGGAGTAGACTGATTAATATCTGTGTCAAACATAAATATGTGCAAAGTTTGTAAGTTTAAATCAATATTTAGAAAAATTAAGTAGGTAGTTCTTAATAAGTATAGGTTCAACGATGTTTGAAGTGAGCAAAGGACACGAGAGCTTTAGCAGTTCGAGTGCATGAACAGAGCCGGTGCATCAATCTACCCCATCCTGCTACGTCAACTACGTGTCACAGACAAGGACAGCGTGGGCGCGCAGCGCCACATCGAGGACAATCAGCCAAACATATCCGAAACATAAAGGCGTCTCGAGAGTCGAGACACTGGTGTAACGAAAACGCAGGACATAAAGCCAGCCACGGCATGCGCAAATAAACTTGCTCCATCAAATGCGTGAGGTCGGCCACTCATTCCACTAAAACTATACTTGTGACACGCATTGCATGTTCTGTGTCACCGGCCAAATCAGAAACATATACCAATAAAGTGCGCGCATTGGTTTCGGTGAAGCAGAATATGTATTGCGGTTTAACAATATGACATCTATCCGCTTTCGCTAACATAACTCGTGACTTCGATAGTTCAAGTTATAGTCAGCGACTATTTGTATATTACAACTTCCTAACACATTCCACATTGAGTGTTGCATGTGAGCACAATCATCTAACTAATATAATAATATGTAACATTTATTTCAATCAACGATGATAACATTCTCGATGTGACAGTAAACGTTCAAGCTATCAAGCGGATGCATGGGGCATTAGAAAATAAAGAAAATAAAATAAGCACATCGAGATAATATGCGATCATCGTATGAGAATAGAACATGTTGACTTCTGTTCTCTAACTCGGACTTACGTCCCGTCGGCGTCCCTTGTTTTCTCCTGTAGGATTCCCCATTTAAGGGACTTGTCCATTGCACGTCATTTGTTTGTCGTTTCATTCGAAGATTAGCATCTAACAGGCAATGAGTATTAATAATGGCACATTGGTATATCTTGAATCATACATTATCACATGCCCAATTTAATTAGTATTGTACCAAATAATTGTTCGTTAAAAGTCTACATAATGAATAATGGTTAATTATTGGTTCAAATTGCCACTCACCGTCGGAGAAAAGTTTTCTCCTGGCTGTCCTTGCATACTTGGCGTCTTCTGGTTTCGCAATGTTTCTGAATGGCTGGTTCAATGCAACGATGTGCATCGAGAATCCAAACACAAATATAGCTAAAACAGCAAGAAACCTGCCCAAGTCTTTCATGAGATCACCGATAATAATGGCCCACGGGCCGAAGAGATGGTGGAAGGATAAGAAGTCCAAAATTTGGACACAAGCGAGTAAAAATGATAAGGCAAAACACTGATTTCTACAGTACATTAGAGTTGGCCAATATTTTTTTTCGACAAATATCCAGCCTACGACATGCGAGGCCACCCCGATCATGCCCAACATTAACACAGCTATCTTAATCCACCCTAAACCCGACTTGTCGCTGGGATTGGTGAGCTCAAAGAGAAGCAGACCGCTCAGCCAGACGAGCAGCATCCACTCGTACCAACGCGGCACTAAGCTCTCCCTAAATATAGAATTATAAATAGGCGTTATTGCCACTAAAGCTAACAATATCATGAGGTAAATGTGAGAAGTCAAATACGACATGAACTTAATAATTGGAACCTTATTGTATTTTAGAATTGGAAGAGAAAACACCATCCAAACCGGTGGACAGATTATAAATGCGATAAAAAGGAAGATAATTTTGATGCCAGTCCATTTGAGGCTCCCTCTCCAGAGTTCCTGAAACAATTCAAGGTAAAAAGTAGTATTTGGATGATTACTTCATTGCGCTATTATAATACTTTTCGTGACCTAGAAAAAGTTACCTATTTTTTACCTGAAGATATCTCTGAACAACCGTGTGGGCGATGACCTCTTTCTGCTCGTTCTCAATGAGGACGTCCAAGAACTCGATGTTCCGGTTGTCGGTGGCGGTGAGGATGTGTCCGGCGGAGTCGGCCCCCGCTGCCAGCGCCAACAGCTCGGTTGCCATCGCCTCGCACTGCTTCCCCGCGGCGATCAGGTCTTTGGCACGTTCCTTTTCCTGTTAAGGGCACAACACAACGCACATTGAATACCTAATGCTATCGACACATACGTAACTTGACTATGTCAAGGTATTACAATGACATTACCTTAGTAGATAAAATAATATAAATATTGGATAACTTGGCGGCTGTGTCAACAGGTGCGGGTGAAACTAGCACGAATTCTTCTATGGGTATATTGTTGTGGTTTTTTGAGCACACCATGAGATTGTAAACGAATCGTTTGTCATCCATGAGAGATTGTGTGTCGTGTTCTTTATGTAGCAGGTATCCAAGGACGTCGTTGTGGTTTTCTGACGCGGCAAACCAAATAGGCGCACAGTTTAGGTTTGTCTCGGTTTTAGGTGACGCTCCGGATTCACAAAGTAACTTAACGACGTTAAGGTGTCCAGCTTTTGCGGCGCAATGTAATGGGGTCCACCCGTTCTTGTCGGTTGCATTGATTTCTGCGCCTTGACCGAGCAGGACCTCTACCATCTGGTAATGTCCATGAGTAGAAGCTATATGTAAGCCCGTTTTTCCATGTCGATCTGTGCTTTGAAGTAATTCCGCTGATCTGCTAAGTAAGAGACCCACAATCGACATATGTCCACCAAAACATGCAAGGTGAAGTGGATTAAAACCCTGTCAAGAAAAAAAAATGTTATACTAATTTGTTATTGCAATCATTTAGGAAAACTGAACTGTTTGGTTCATACTGACATTTTCTGTACTAGCAGCATCGACTTGTACTCCTGCGGAATTGAGAAGTAGCCGCACAACGTTCTCATTGCCGTTGTAGGCTGCCAGGTGAAGCGGAGTTAATCCGGACTCTGAGCCTAGCACTGGCACGAGTGATACTCCAGTTGGAGCTTCTGACTTTACAGTACCTGGTACAGCGGATAAAAGCTCTCGGACAGTTTCTGAAAGAAAAAATGACATATTTAGTACAAAAAGTAAAAAATTACATTACTTACCAACCGGTATGATTTAATCATTTTACCAGCTTGTCCGTAGTAGGCTGCTATGTGCAACGGCGTTAGACCAAGTTTTTTACTGGATATCCTCAAAGTGTTCGTCGATCTCATTACATCTAACACATTCGTGTGTCCATGTTCGGCTGCTAAATGCACTGCGGTAAGTCCAGCTTTGTTCTCGTCAGTGCACGAGGCTCCAGCTCTCACGAGCACCTTTACCACGTCCGCGTGACCACCTTCTGCCGCCAACTGTAGCGGCGTAGAATCGTTCAACTTATTGCGAGCAGAAATAACACCGGTCCGGTCAAATTTCATTAGTTCTTCAATTACTTTCACAGAACCTTGAATAGCTGCTATGTGAGCACACGTATTACCATCTCTTGTAGTTGCCATTACTAAATTTGGATGTTGCTGTAAAAATAATTGCACCACCTCCGAATAATTGTTCTGTGCGGCTGCATGAATGGGTTTTTGTCCCAATTCATCTGTAGCGTCAATGTTAGCGCCAAGTTCAAGTAATAGTTTACAGACTTCTATTTGTCCACTTGCAGCAGCTAAATGTAAAGGCGTCTGTTTCTTAAGTGTTAATACGTCGATCATAGCATTATGGTCCCTAATTAAAAACTTTACCAAGTGCGTGTAGCCATTCATAGCCGCTAGATGTAGAGCTGTCCTGCCGTTCCTAGCTTTAGAATTAATAAATGCTTTATTGGTTAGTAGGGCATCACAAACTTGTAGATAGCCGTGCTCTGCTGCAAGGTGTAAGGCTGATCTTCCTTCTACATCGAACACGTCCACCCTGGCGTGATTGGACAACAACGTGCTGACAAGTTCCATGTGTCCCCGGTGGCAAGCGATGAGTAGAGGCGTCCAACCTATAGAGTTTTGTTTATTTAGAGCCCTACCAACGTCGGCGGCTGTCATATGTGTTATCATTTCTGTCATGACGTCATTATTGCCAGCAATGGCACAAAAATGGAATGCCGTTTCATGATTATGTTTCGTTATTAAAGTAACATCGGCTCCGTTTTCAATTAGGCATTTTACAACTTCTCTATCAGCCGAAGGAATCTTAACTTCTTCTTTGGTGATCTTGCAGGCATAGTGTAGAGCGCTAGCTCCGTCATCGTCTACTAAGTCGAGGTAAGACGTGGCCACGTTCTCGCCTTTGGTTTCCTTTACGAACTCTATGAGATGGCGTACGACGTCGGGCTTACAACTCCGGCATGCCATGTGAAGTGGCGTTTCACCAGTCTGAAAAGATCCCAATTAAGGTATAGGTACAAATGGTAAAATAAATACGAGTTGACTGAGAGTTTTTAGGTACCTACTCGATTTGATAAAACATATAAATAGTATTATGTACCTTGGTTTTCTTCAAAGGATCTCCTCCATCTTCTAACAAGAGTAATAATGTAGCCTGATTTCCATATTTAGCTGCTACGTGTACCGGCGTCATTCCATCTTCCGTCGCTTTATTTGGTCCAGCACCTGACTTCAACAGCATAAGAGCACATTTGTCACCTGCAAAGGTGATGGATACATTAAGTTACTCATTCTTAAGGAAAGTTTATGTACAAAAAAGGTCAATCTAGTTTTTAGTCTTAGGGCCGGTACAGACGGACTGCATTTGAACTGCAACCCAGCTGCAAAATGGCACTTCGAGAGCAGTTCTGATGCAGTTCACGTAACTGCATTATAACTGCAAAGCAACTGCGTAGTCCGCTTGCAGTTGGCCTGCAGTCAACCTAAGCGGACTCCGCAGTTGGTTTGTAGTTTTGATGCAGTTACATCAACTGCATCAGAACTGCCGTCGAACTGCCATTTTGCAGCTGGGTTGCAGTTCAAATGCAGTCCGTCTGTACCGGCCCTTAGTTGTGTAAAACTGATAGCCCGAAATTGAAATTAAACACTAGTATTCGTTTATATTTTTCTTCCACTGTAAAAGCGGTAAATATTTTGTTGATAAGAAACAAAAAGTACCCTCAGGTATTCTGGCGGCAATATGAAGTGGTGTTTCTCTTTGCTTCCCTCCTCGTATGTGCACGTCTGCCCCATATCCCAGTAAGGTCTCCACTACAGCTGGTTTGCAAGACTCTACGGCTATATGGAGAGCTGTATAATTATCCTGTTGACAAACTCGTATGATTATTACTTTTGAGGAGTTTATTATTTAACTATTTTTAACTATTTTAGGTCTTACGTTTGTAGTAACGTCAACGCTTTCGCCTTTCTGTAAAAGCGTGTTGATGATGCCAACGTGACCATACCGCGCTGCTGTGTGTATGCTGCGTGCTCCATCCTGTATGATAAACAGAAGAAACAATTTTTTACTAAACAAATTACGTCTACTTGATTGTCCATCAGTACACAGTTAAAAAATATACACACACTTTATTGCCGTAAGTACCTACTTCTAACACTGATAATAAACTTACTATTAAAAGACCAGCAAAATGATCTTCTATGAGCAATGGAGGAGTTCCTTTGACCAACTTCTGTCTACAGCTCGACAGTAGGTAAATATAATATTATTGTATTGTCATCGAAATTTAATAAGTATGCAAAATCTCAAGTCGATCCGACAATTATAAGAACGTTAAAATAGTCTTCTAAGATTTGATAACATTAGTTTGGTTTAGTTAGTGAAGCTAATATAAGTATGTCAAAAAGTAACCTTATTAGGCATATGCAAGTAAACTCCTTTCTTGAAAAGCATCATGGCGCAGTCAGCATGCCCATTAAGAGAAGCGATGTGCATCAGCGTGCTGCCATCCTTGGTCCGCTCGAAGATGGACGCTTTGAACTTGTCCGCCAGTAGCTCGATGATGGCTGCGTGGCCGTTTTCTGCGGCCAAGTGCATCGGTGTGCGATCTGGAATGAGAACGATGGATTAAGTAATAACAGTTTTTTAAAGGTCTGAATTTTGAATTGGATCACAGTTTAAATTAGGAATGCACGATAGACGCAGGCAAATCGATTAAGTTTAAGATATAAAGGGCGCCGAATATAAAAAAAATCGGCCAAGTGCGAGTCGGACTCGCGCACGAAGGGTTACTAACGTTATTAATAACTTGATATCGAGCAAAAAAACGGCAAAAAAATCATGTTTGTTGTATGGGAGCCACAATTAAATATTAATTTTATTCTGTTTTTAGTATTTGTTGTTATACATCAGTAATACATCATCTGTGAAAATTTCAACTGTCGAGCTATCACAGTTCATGAGATACAACCTGGTGACAGACAGACAGACGGACAGTGGAGTCTTAGTAATAGGGTCCCGTTTTTACCCTTTGGGTACGGAACCCTAAAAAGCCAGTCAAGTTAATTAAACTCCCGAGATTTGAGCCCTTTTAATAATACACTCAATTTTATTTGAAACCTCATTTTTTACAACAAGTATTATGTTAAAAAAAGATGCTGGCAACCAAATTATACAACTATGCTAAAGTTCAAGTTAATAGTTAATAGTTGCTGAGAAAAACTGCGGTGACAGATAGACATACGCGAAGTCTCACCATGTTACAATTTTGGTACAGAACCCTAAAAAGTGCTCAGTGATAAAACTTACTCATCGAGCATATATTCTGGAGAAGTACTATTAAAGATGGCCTCACCTTCATTATCAGCAATCGCCGCACTGGCCCTGACTCCGTAGAAGTACTTGACGAGAGGCTCGTCGCCCTCGGCGGCGGATATGTGTAGGGCGGTCATGCCAGCCGCGTTTGTAGCGTCGATGGCGGCGCCGTAGTCTACGAGGATCCTTGCCATGTCCACGTCGCGTCTCCTCGCAGCGAGGTGCAGGGCTGTGTCGCCAGCCGGCGTGGACGCCTGACCAAACATGCAACCGTATTACTTGAACCAACAAATAACCAATAGTATTACTAAGGCTAGCAAGTAACTCCGGGAAAACGATATTTTATGTACAATCAGTGAAATGGTACCCTGGAAACCTGTGGCCCGTTTCACGAAGCTACAAGTTACAAATTACAAGCGGATCTCTCTTTCTATAATAGGAGTTAGAAAGAGCCTTCCGCTTGTAATTGTTAACTTGTAGCTTCGTGAAACGGGCCTCTGGAATACCATTGAACTATTTTACAGTGACGTCATAAATGAAATCGTCAGTACCGTCAACCACAATGTCACTGTGACACAGTTGTACTGTGATAATGCTGTACTTACCTACTTATTTAGAGGCAATATTAATAAAGTTTAGATCAAAGTGGAGCGAGGAGATCTGAGATTAAATAGTAAATTTATATAGACTAATTTCAGAATAAACAAGAGAGTGTTTAGTTAAAGAAGTATTCGTGGCCTTTTGTGTTAAAATAGCTGAATGAAACAATACTACATTTGATTCTACATGGGATTCTAGTTCCGAGGTACTCGAAGCTCAAAGTTGGTTTTGTATCCTAATTATGGTGTTGCTGGTATAATAGCGCTGTTAAATGATTAAGAGTTACCATAACGTCACAAACATGATTGCGATATTAATGCAAGATAAACAATTACCCTCTTTTGTTTCGTGCGGTCGGGTAAAATACAGGGAATAGAGGCCCTGCGTAAGTTGCGAGTAAACAACATGAAAGGGCATTGGGTAAATTAGTTTGAAGAATATTGTCATTTTTTTTTCAGCAGCCACGAATGATTTTTACACAGTTATTTAGACGACCTCTAAATACACATAGATATATATAATTTATGGCGTTAAATAATATCGGAGCGGAGATTTTAAAGATTTAAGTATTCAGTTTTTAGTACAAAAGTACGCCCAAGTATGAATATTTAAATATCTCGGCTCCGATGCACTTAAGAGTATTACATTACAGAACAAAATATGTTTATTTTTAATAATTCTATCATAAATTACCACTTTTACGAATGGCCGCTCACCTTGAAAATGTATGAATTTTACAAATGACAACACTTTTACCCAAACCCCTTTATTCATAGTGAAGGACAATTTGTAATTAATATTTCGTTACCATGGATTACAATAACGAATGCAAAATTAGCATTTAGGTAGGGTAGCAATTTTCAACTCTGTCGTCATATTACATTCACTTGCTGTAGATATGTTTAATAATTTTGTTTGCTTTTTAGAAACCATTACCTAGGTACATATTTGGTGAGTTTAGCATTGAATAGGATTCTAAAAAAGTTAAATAGTTGAGGTGAGTCATAGAAATTCCAGAATGTGTAAGGGTGCGCACAACAATGAATACATTCGGTAACACATTAAGAAAGACCGTTATTTTAATTGATCATTTGCACATAAGTATGACCTTAACAGTGCTTCGTGGCTTTAACCTGTTTAAAATCAAAGCTTTAATTTTTTATACACAAAGGCCCAAAACGTACTCGATCTTCCTCAAGTGCAAAAAAATCGATCGTAGCTAAGCTTACACAAGTGATAAATACGTAGTAGTCAGAAGCCACGCGATTATCTGCCTCAATAAAGATCACTTTATATAATTGCATTCAAAATTAAATAACTGTATGGTAATTAATAAAACGCATAACTTAATTTAAAACTCATGACTAAAAGTTAAAATGTTGCTATTTGTGCGGCGGCAGTAGCGCATACCAAACATGCAAGCGTTTTATTAAAATGATTGCCGTATGTATAATGCCAGGCGCGAGATGAGTGGCATCGCACCGTAACTCAGGTGGCATTTCTGAACAGTTATTTTCGGCTACATTATACGATGCAATTAGGAAGTTACAGTACCTTGAGCTGTTCGGCGGTCTGCGCGCTGAGCAGCTCGCGCACCATGCTCTGGTTGCCCGCCTCCACCGCCAGCAGGAGCGGAATCTTGCCCCTCTGGAACACCAGGTCTCGAATTAGCTTTTTCCATTCCCTCTGTCGGGCTCTCTCCTTGTTCAACTCTACGAAACTCAGCTCGAGCTTCTGCAGATCTTTGGACTGCAGCCCCGCGGAGCCGGTCGGGCTGCGGGCGCCGCCGCGCAGCAGGTTCGCGCTCCGAGGGGGATCCGACCCGCCGTCAGACATTATCGCCGCGCCAAACCCGCACTGAGGTGAATGCAGTCTCCATACGGTGAGCCACCCGCCGGAGCCGGCGTATCGCGGCACGAACCGGCCGCTAACTGTCACACCACAGACAATACTTCCAAACTTATGTGCAATCTTCGTACACGGGAATGCAAAATCGATCGACTATCGTGCTGCTCATTCGATTACAGTGCATGCAAAATTGAAAACAATCGTCGTTTTTAACGACAGATCGCTGACGGGAGGAATACGTACGTGCTCCTCCATTCCGCCGGTCTACGGGCGCCCGGGCCCGCAGGACATGGCGAAGAGGTCTCGTCCTACTCGCGCCCAGGGACTGACTGAGTCTAATTCTATTAAAATTACTAATTTTGAAATTCAGTTCTGACGTTATAACTAATATTCCGCGCTTAATTTGCATTGTAAATTCGCGTGGTGACGTTTGCTCGTAGGCTAAAGCTCGCCGGATAATTAGCTAGTTTCTATTCGCAGGGAGGGAGGTACGTTTTACTACGGCGGCGTGTCCTCGCGGCCTTGAGTATTCTGCTGCTTTCGTCGGGTAAAAGCAAGGGTATTCGTCAGACTAGTGCGTGTTGTAAGAGGGAACACAGCTGATGTAAAAGTTTTATTAGTTTTTACTCATTTACAACGCGGATCAGTTTCGGCTGCGCTGCGAGGATGGGTTTGTTTACAGTGGAGGGCGTTTCGGGGGTAGTTCCTGCTCGCGGATGGCGGTGCCAGGCGACGGCGCTGCACGCGATCCCGCGACTAACGATGCACCGCCACCCGTCTCCCCGCGGCCCTAGCCCGCCTAACAACTCTATCCCCATGCCGTACAACACAAAATCCTGTACCAATACAACTTGAAGTGCCCTCGTAGCGCTCATTCGTTCAATTTTGAATCTGCATACATCAGTCTATGGTTTCAGGTTTATTCCCCAGACACATGATAGATTGCTTTGCATATAATTTTCCAAATTATTCAATGAGTTTTAAACTGTATATAAATTTTCAAGAAAATAAATGCAAACTATTTGGACGTATTTATGTACTAGAAGACAATGAATACTTTAGCTACGGAATTCTTGGGTCAGTGAATTGCAGAAGTCGTATTTTCCCTTAGAAATGGAGGATACAGACAACTACACTCTAAAAGAGGGTCGTTTATACAAAAACTACATTTTGCTTGCGACTTTGTTTGCGTACGACTTACTCGTTAACCGAGCTCCCTTCAGGAACTATATTTTTTTACAGGATGAAAAACCTGTATCCTTTCCTTTCATCAGCGGTCAAAATTAATCTACAAAAATGACTATTAAGTTATTTTTTTCCGGAATGAAGTCAAAATTTGTCTATAATTTGCTTGATGAATAGCCAGTGTGGGCAATCTCTCAGAAACGGAGCGTCAGATAGCCGATGTCTTCGTTTTGGTGGCGGGTTATGGGAAATATTTTAGGCTAGATTATTTTAAAATATTGACTTTGGAAAGAAGCTAAAGAAGTCACTCACCCCGTCGGCACGCAGTCGGATGTCCTTCCCGGCCGCCGTGAGCAGCGCTCGTAGTATGCTAGTGGCGGTGCCGGTCTGTCGGCTGGCCACCAGATGAACCGCGGTCTGCTGCCGGCTCTGTGCATGAGCAGGAGGGTTAAGGACAGAGACATAAATGACAGACTCTAACTTAAAGAGTTTTTATAAATTAAAATCAGCATAATTTAAGGTTTTGGCGGGTTACACCCCTCCTGTGTGTCAATGTCTAACATTAACATTTCAGAAATTCTGTTAGAACCTCCAAAGTTCTTACTTATATTGAATGGAAATGTGGCATTCTAATATTTCTAACAATCATGGTCCAAATTAACAAATAAATTCAAAATTTAAATTAGCAGCCTTCCTTCATGTAGTTCTGTTTTTGGGATTAGGCTAGTTTGTTATTCTGTGGTTATACAGGGTGTCCGGGATATAGTAGACTACCTTACAGGGCTGGATAGCTCAGCTCAGGAGTGTTAAAAATATGATAATTCATGTTTAGTAAAAGTCGCACGGAAAACGAGATATTGAGATACTATATGTCAACTTTTCAAAATTTCCGAAATGCAGTATACTGGTTCACCATTCACCATTTTCAATGCCATGACCACAGTTATTAGAATTTTTCAGTTTCGTTTGCTGTGAAAGAAAGCTGATTCAATTTGCTTTAAGACTCTAATGACAAAATTAATAAATAATAAGCAGTTTCTTAAATTTTTCAAGACAAAAGGGAGGAGCTTTATTTGGTGACGATGCGTTTCTGAACTTAGGCCGAAAAAACTTACCCCTCCAGTAGCAAACGGGTCGACGCCCCGTTTAGTGAGCAGCAGCTTGACAATGTCTTCACGGGAGTACATTGCCGAGATGTGCAGCACATTATAATTATCCTGTTTGACAAAAAGTGATTGAAAATGTACATTTACTTGGATAGGAAGTAATAGGGAGCGTGCAAAATAATCTCGATCTTTCTTAAGATATCACTGAGTAAAATCGATGGTAAAATGGAAAACATCAACTCAAAATTATTGAAATCACTGATTATAGGGTTCAAAAGCAAGCTCTCCTAAGAGATTCTACAGTTCAAAAGCGAAAAGACTTGCGTAGTGAGTGGGATCCTAATTGGCCACTGCAAACTGAACAAATATCTGTTTCTAATGTGTATGAAACAAGACGCGACATGCAGGTTCTGTCAGGAGTTAGAGGAGACAGCGATGAACATCCTCTGCTTATGCGGACCACTAATGCGCAACAGAAGTATCTATCTACCCATTATCTACGAATTATATATCATTATGAAGCCATAAGAGATACAACTCCTCACTGCCCAAACCGTCTGTAAATTCCTGGAAGCAACGGGACTTTGTGTTGTGCTGTAAACAAAGGGCTGCCACAATAGATCAGCAATGGTTCGGCACACAAGGCCAAAGGCAATAATAATAACGATTTCAATAGGAGGCTTTAAAAAAACGGTATGCCATAATCAGCAAAAGTGTTAAGGATCTAATGTCGTTAACAACATTTTTTTTACGAAATGGTTTGCTAAATTACACGGATGTGGTACGTGTAATTTAAGATTGGCGTGCACGACAACTCGGCTTCGTCACCTTCAATTATAATGATGTCATTTGTATTTGACGGGCTCCAAGAACGCGTGATTCAGGACCGGTGAGTCAAAATTTGACATTTAATTCTTTGGGGTTTTTGAACTAAAGAGTGACTGTAACCCTGCATTTCATTTAACAAAGTTATAGTCAAGCAGTAACTTAGTTTAACAATAGAGTTCGTGAAAAGACCGTGATATTTCAGTATGTATTTAAAATAAGGCTGGCCATAGTGGCTACGAATATGGCTGGTCGCCGGCATTGTAAAGTTTTTGCTTACAGCAGACTGTACTAACAAATTGGTAGGCAGTCGTTTAGATTCAGAGGTCATCGCCGGTAACCCTACTTGATCGAGTAACCAGCCGATCACAGTTACTGTAGGAAATAGGACAAAACGTAACTTATAAATAAGTAGATCGGCCAAGGTTAGTCCTGGCATTCATCTTTAACATGTTAACCAGCATTCCACTGCAAAGCAGTCTGCCGCGCTCAGACTCAACAGTTTAGTCTGACTGATTTTAGGGTCCCATTGGGAAGCCTTTGTATTTCATTAAGTACAAGCAACACCAGTCTAGTCATAAATATGGTATTGACCAACTTATTACGTAAATCCCTGGTCTGACGGACGAAACCTTGCCAGGCTGACGTCATTTTACTCTGTGACTGATATTTTTTTTGTGAAATAACGTCGTCAATGTAAACAAAATTAGAATTGGATGGCTTTAAAAAACTAGCAGGCTATGGACCGGCAGACCGATGGAATACATTTTTGGTAGGCCATTACCTGGATGGTACTCGATGAGATATAACGACTGAAAATAGGACTCTAAAATTTATCGGCCGAGTTCTGCCATCCCACAGTAACAGATCTAGCTGCTGGTACTCAGTCAGGTAAGGCTATCGACGGCGCCCTTTAGGTCTAGTAGGTAATATTTACCCAAAAAGTGGCAGAAACAAACGCTTTACTTAAGAGAGAAAAGCATCTTATCTTAAATGTTAGCTTTGTCACTTTTTGATTTTTAGTTTTTGCCACAGAGCTAATAAATATGGACACATACAACAATTATTCGACCATTCATTCTTAATTTTGATGTTGGATTTATTTGGGCCTATATATATAGGTTTTGCTTTTTAAATACTAAAGACATCAATGCGCCCGAAATTTAAGGAAAAACTTTAATAAAAGAAAATTATTGAGTTGCGACCTTAACGATTTTTTTAATGAAATTAGTGTCTGAAAGTAATTATTACTTAGTCATAATCTATCTCGTACTCTTTGAACCCCATTACGAGTATAAAGTCCATCCAACTGGACCAGAGTTAAAATTATTGCCAAAATACGACCTAATTTGAATTTTAAAAAGGGTTGGTGACTGGCTGGTGCCACCCAGGGTTAAGAGTAACCAAGCGTGTGCGCTAAACCTATCCCTACTACCTCAGAGTTACCTAAGCTTTTATAACTGATTATTTTATATCATAGTACATATAAATATAAATAAAATAAATGTAAACTGGCAGCATTATTACCTGCCAGTATTAATAAAACTTTAAGTTCAAGTTTCACGTGGTTTCCATTCATTTCTCGACAAGGCGTGGCCTCGCCGGCCGCACTTGTGGGCATAAATTGCCTCTTGCGATAAGTATCTGTGACGTAGCCACAGCTAATAGGTAGAACAGAAGCACTGAAATGGGTCAAGTCTAGGGTGTAGTTAAGTATAGCCTATTCCTTTGGCCTGTGTTCAGGGCTTGAGTTGTGGACATTGTTAAAGTAAGAAGCCGTTCTATATATTATTTTTGTTTTGTAGTCATCTGGTTTAAAACTCGTCACTTTTATTTAAGTCATCCAAAATGGATCCCTGGCCGACCATAGAACTGTGTCAAAGCAACGTTATAAGTCACATCGTAAGAAATATCAATCAAAAAGTCTCTGTGTCGCAGATAGTAGTTAAAAAGCTCTTGCTTAACATGTCATTTTAAAGTGCTCAATTGTAACAATGCATGTAAAAACCACGGACCTAAAAAAAATACGGACGTAACGTTACACTCAAAAGGTGCGAAGCAAGCAAGGCCTGTTATTTCGTTCCGTCATACACAATCTACCGTCTCACAATGCACTAGGTCTGTTAACCCGCCGCCATTACGCGTCCAGCCACAGCCCGAGTGACATATCACTTTACACCGAAGAAAATGCCGCATTGTGTTGTAAAAACGTGTAAAAACTACATTAGTAAATATAAAAAGCCACACGGAATCACTTATCACCTGTAAGTTATGTTTATTCGTGTTATTTTTCATAAATATATGTTTATTTACTTTGACGCAAATTACAAACAAAAATGACAATCAGTGTTGCCAGTTTTTTCACGGATTTTTCTGCCTAAAAGTGGGGAAATCTTTAACGCCGTTAGTAACGGCCGTGGTCAAATGTGCATTTAATCGCTGCAAAAAGTTAAGGCCCATTTACATTATACAACTTTCTTGCACATTCCATACAATCAAATTGAGGAAATAAAAAATTGCCCAGTCTAAACAATAATAATAATAATAATAATAGTTTGGTACAATTCTTAAACGCTATTATTGCAACAATATAATTGCATACAATTATTGCCGATTCTTGTACAAGAAACTTGCATAATCTAAATGGGCCTTTACAGTGGGTAAAAGGCCTTAAAATGGGCAAATTCACGATTTATATGGCAACCCTCAAAGCACGCACACTAGTAAACGGACGGCCATTTTGTCTGCTTCACTTATGCTTATTTATTTATTTATTTATTTATTGCACTCATAATAATACATAATACACTTACATAGGTGATATTCGTACACTATGAACCCTGTTGGGCGCAGCAATATAAGAGAGAGGAGGACTATCCAATTAATAATTAATCAATATTAAATATTTCCATTTTTCTATTTACCTATATATCTATCTGCTTAGACTAGGTTACGTCCGTATTTTTTTTAGATCCGTGGTAAAAACCTTCAGAATTAAGAAAACTTTTATTGATATAAGTGATAGACACATTAATAAATCCTGAAAGACTCAACCTCTTTAGGGAATTTAGTCATCAAGCCCAAAAAGGTACTGACGTCAGTCTCTACCTACTAAGCTTTATGAAACTATCTTAAACGCGAAAATACTTAAAAAACTTGTTCTTTGTTGAGCCAGTAAGGTCACCCGACAACGTGATTCGTTATGTCATGGAATATGACTACTAAATGTGATGCAATTGTATATGTATACTGGTTTACGGGTTGCCAAGTTGACCTTAGAATGTATAAGTCTTTGACTTATAAGTTACTAGCGACACGCCCTCGCTTCGTTGCGGTTTATGCGAGTTTATAACTCCAGTACTATAAACCAGAATTTATTATACATTTTAGCTTTCGTGAAAAATTACGTAACTGATAGTGAAACCCGCTTTTAAATCCGTTACCTAGTTTGAAAGATCTAAGCGTGCATACATAGGGACAGACGTCTGGATCGACTTTGTTTTATGCTATGTAGACATACTAGCTTCTGTCCGCGACTTCATTCGCGTAGATTTTGGTTATCGTTATTCCCTCGGGTACTTTTAAATTTTTCCGGTATTAAAAGTACCTACTACTATATCCATTCAAAATTTAACCCAAATCCGGTCATTGTGAAGGACTAACAAACTAACACAGAAACTTTCGCAATTTATAATGTTAGTAGGATTTTAGCGGGCTTGCATGAAAACTTAAAATCATATTTATAACAATTAACCGCTACTCTGTATTTAAGATTAAATATTAATATTTTTGGTGCAAGCAGCATTAACAAGTTATTGCTATACCCCTTATCTAAAGAGAATTGTGAAGCTTCGCTTAAATAGCGTAGCTATCAAAAAAAAAACACAAATTTGGCTCCGGGCGATAACGTTTCTCAACCCCTGAATCCAGTCCGATTTTGCATTTGTTTTTTCTTTTCATTTGTTTCTTTCCAAGACATATATTTCTTGAAAATAGGTATGTAGTGAATTAGTACACTACGACTTGTCCTTAGCGCGCTGCGGATACTATACAGACAGTTTTCGTAACAGTCAAAAATCGTAAAAATCGGACTTTATTTAGGGGTGAGAAACGTGATGTCGTCTGAAAATTTCCAGCTTCACAATCCTCTTAATGGTGAAAGTTTGTGTGTGCATTACATGTGTGTGTAAGCTGGTAATGTTTGTTACTCCCTCACGCTACTATGGCTGGATTTTTATGAAAGTTAGAATTAAGAATATAGAATTAACACATAAAATATGGCAGTCGCAGGGAAAACGACTTCCTTGCGGACAGGTGGCAGGTTAAATCTAGTAAGGCTATAAACGACGATTAGAATATATTTAAGGTTTTTTTGTTATTAAAACTGGTTGTCTACATATTAAATATTGTATAAACTATATTTGAGTTTCAGTTGGTCGGTGCACGGCGCGCAAACTGCTTGATTGTTCCACTTCGGCAAGACGTGGGGCAGTAATTACCCGTGTGCTCTAAATTACAAGTACTCTAACATTAGGTTGGCAATCGATATTGTACCTACTTTTTCATAACATGCAAAATTATGGGCGCTACTTTCGAGTAACCCAATTGCAGTATTTATGGATATGTTAGTGGTAGGCGTGCGGTTATGTTATTTTTATCCAAAACTTGCGGATGAAGCGTCGTTGTTTTTTCTTTTTTAACCCCCGATGCAAAAAGAGCGGTATAGTATAAGTTTAAACGCGTGTGTGTGTGTGTGTGTGTCGGTCGGGGGCTTTTATCTACCTAAGGTTCTGTTTCAAAATCGTAATCATATCACAAGTAAAGAATGATGGGCAAATTGGCCTATATGACCAATAAGGACAAGCGATATGTCACCGGATAGGTAATTCTAAGTTGTAAAACTATTACTATGGCAGGTAGTTCGAAATCTTTGGGCGAAATAAATTATCGCCATGCAAAGACGGCAGCATTTCATAGTAATTATGCTAAAGTCGTCTATGTAGGCGTCCCGATGATCCAGATTAAAAAAAAAACTCCCAGGTATTTGAGGTTTCCCGCTACACAAAATCGTTGTAGAATCGTTGTTGTTTCTAGGCCAGCGTTCATGCATTTTTGCCCATCATTCTTTGTCTTCCATTTAAAGTTGGCTCTCTCCTTGTCTATTTTCAAGTGTAAGAAACAAAAAGGGCTAAATTTATATGTCAAATATGCTTTACTTGTCGATTGTGAAACAGGCGGTAAGACATATTTCCTGTTTGTTTGTTTTATATTTTTGCCCGACAGTCCGGGGAGGGGGTAAAGTTATTTCGGTGATTATCAAAAAAAAGTAGTACGTAGGGCCTTAATTAATGAACGTTTTTTTTCTTCCGTTCTGTGACGAAAGTTAAGCATATTTATTTATTCATTTAAGACCTACACAACAGAATACAATGGTGACATAATAAGAGAATTATTGTTAATCATATGAATGATTGATTGATTGTAAGTATAGTTAACTTTCGTCACACAATGGAAGCAATTAACGCTGTCTCAATTAAGGCCTTAACTACCTACATATTTTTTTTGATAATCACCCATTTGTTGTATTTACTTATGTAGGTATTTATATGGGTACGTTTGTATGTATAAATGTCTGTTGTTATATGTAGTAGGTACTCCTATAGGCAAACGGCTTTTGAAATGCTCTAGTTGTCCTTGGATTGGTTATATAAACATGGAATTCATGAAACTTCCATCACCTTTTGGTTCTTGGCCTTTCGTACCCGCTCGATCCTCAAAACGGTAGACTTCACGTCACAGACTTTGTTGAACTCCCTTAGGACACCATCGCTGGTCTTTGTCGGGTTCTTGGACGATAAGATCGCGGTGTGGTTGGGGGTGCGGGCCTGCTTCGGGAGCGCTGCCTTCTGGGCGTATGTGCTTGGGCCATGGGCTATCGTTGTCCGCTATTCCGTGACCTCCTTACTCACTTCACTGACCGACTGTTTAAGTTCGGCCAGTGCCATCTCCGTGTTCATGGTTGAGGCCGGGGCTGAGTCACGTTCCTTTTCGGTCTTTATTTCCTCCGTTAAGGTTCTGACGAGCGAGCTCATTGCCTTCATCCTCTCCCTGATGTCGGATAAGTCTTCCGATGGTTGTGTAGCTCTGTCGGGGTCTTGCCGGCTCTTAAGTTCCTCGGTGGAGTGTGTGAGGAGGTCAATCCGCTGCGTGAGCGTGCAGATGGCCTCCTTCAACTCTGGGTCTTTTGGTGACTGACCTTGTGTCTCCATTACCTTTGGCAACATTCCCTCGATGGTCTTCGGGATGGTTGCCATGGCACTCACTAGTGCGTATATCCGGTGCGTAGATCAATCTGATTACATACTTATTACTTTATTTTAAATATTACTATGCCGTTAAAATATGTACATTATTAACTAAACTATATTCGAAGAGGGAAAAAAATTGTGTCGCGGTGCCCATGGGCTCTCTTAACAGGTGCACTACGTGAGAGCCTCTGCTTGCCTCACACCAACTAGTTTCTAATGATGACTTCTTGGGGAAATACCAAGGGGATAATCTCACACAAATTTAGAGTCCCAAACTATGTTCCGTAAAACGGGGTGAGTAGGGATTAAGGGGTGAGTAGGGACACAACCTAAAATTAAGCATATGTTACTAATTATAAGACTGAAATTATTTCCAATAGACGTAACGTTATTGTCCATTTAATACTTGTTCTTATTTGTACTATGTTATGACTTATTTTATGTTGTGTCTCTACTCACCCTTTTATCCCTACTCACCCCGTTGTACGGTTCTAGGTTTGTACTATCGGTACGTCACTGCAGCGATAAACATACAAAGAGAAATAATATCAAAGACTCCGGAACAAATACTCGTGCTCATCCCAAAAATATTTGCCCATACCGGAGACGAACCCTGGCCCGGGAGATAAGATGAACGGGTAGACTACATAATTCCGAACGGTCATAATTCCGAAGTGATCTAAATCCCGAATGCAATATTTAGATAGAAGACTTTATCTTTCAAACCTAATCTAAGTTACATAGAGCATCTAACTTATGCATTTACTTAATCTGAAATAACTCCAGCATCACATATCGCTCGGAAAATTTAAATTCGGACAAATTATGAATTTAAAAAAAACGAATTTTAAGGTGTTCCAACTCCAGATGCATACCTCTATAGTATTGACGTAAGCTGGTGACTGCTTATGTCAAACATTTAAAGCCGATAGAAAAAAGAAACGGTTGCAGCATTTGCATTTTGGCTAAGCCCACTGGGAGGCCTAGTCAAGATTCACAACGCTAAGTACAGGTACTCGCCACCTACATCGACTTCAGCAAAGCATTCGATACGCTCAACTACCACACGCTAAGTTCCAAACTGCATCAAAACGGGATCCAGGGACCCTTACTAAAGTGGTTCCAGGATTACCACAAGAACCGACACACGATGGTAAAAATAGCAGGCAAGTTGAGCGACCCGCTGCTGACAGAGGAAGGCACAGCACAGGGATCGATAGTTGGACAGACCGAGTACATTGTTTACGTGAATGATATGTGTAACATCTTTAGAGGAGCATCAGTGTATCAATTTTCTGACGACACTTGCATTATTACTGCCCACAAAGACCTTTCCCAAGCCCAGGCCGCAATGCAAGAAAATTTTAACCAGCTGTGCAAATGGGCACACGATGTAGGCTTAATTATCAATGCTGACAAAACTAAAATTGTGCACATTCGCTCGCCGCACACCCAAGAAACACGGATACCGACCGTTACATCCCATGAGCACCAATGCTTGCATAAAGTGGCTAACGATAACTGCAACTGCCCGGCCTTGGAACTAGTTAGTAGTCACACATACCTGGGATTAATAATAGATGAACGATTTAACTGCAAGCCACACATACATTATATTTGTAGTAAACTGAGAGCTGTCACCGCTAACTTATCTGTTTTAAAATATGAACTACCCTACAGTATTCTTAGGACAATCTATTTGTCCCTGGCAGATTCTTTAATATGTTACGGAATTACTAGCTATGGACGTACATACGAAACCTACTTGGAACAAATATGTAAACTGCAACTCACGTTACTTAAGACCATTACCCCTAGTAAAATAAAGAATAAATTTAGAGACGATTATAATAAACTATTTATGTACTGCCGACTGATAAACGTATTTAATAGGTTCCGTATGTCCGTGCTAAGTGTGCCACTTTCTCCACGCTGAAAAAAAATTGTCGACAAAATAACTTACGTACCTTACAATACTTACCAATGTATACACTGCCAGGTTATAACAACGTTTATGAAAAGAGAATTTACCAGTATGTGGTGCCGCTCGTGCTAAACACCTTAACTAAGGATTTAATTGATCTCCTAGTATGTAACCCTAACCCAAAATTATGTAAAAAACTACTAAAAATACACTATATTGAAAATATCTCCGCACATGCCTAATGAAAGTCTCCATAAATGTATTTTTATTCTTATTGTTTAATTACGGACCGCTTCGCGCGATCTCGCCTGCTATTGTATAAACCTTAAGAGGTTTCTAATAGTGGCTTGAATTTTCAACAACTGTTTTTTTTCTTTCTTATAATTAAATAAATAAAATAAAAAAGTTAGCGGTTTTCGGAAAACGACAAAATGTATTGACATTAGCTGATGACAGATCGCGTCGACCGCTGTGTTAATATGTCCATAAAATTCGCCGATAGAAAACAGAAACGGTAGTAATGTTTGCATTTTGCCTCTGCTGGAATCCTGAGTCCCTAGCCAAGATGCGAATGCTATTCTTTTCTATTACTCAAAATGTATGGGATGACATTCTCGTTCGTAGCGATAAACCACTCGGTCAACTGTCATCCCATACATTTTTAGTTTGCATGACTAGGCCTCTGGACTCCTGGTGCACTCACGTTGTTCCTGGCGCCGACGTCGGAGCCCAGCTCGATGAGCCGCTCCACGAACGAGGTGCGGTTGTCTTTCACGGCGTACATCAGCGGGGTCATGCCGGTCGTCTGAAACGGAAACCGACATTGTTACTTAGTGCTGGTCTCAAACATATTTTAGAGACGATTAACTCGTTCCTTTTTCAAACTTGGGAAAGACTTAATCGTCATTGACTGATTCTGACTGCGGCCGACAGGTAGGTGTAGTTTTTAGCTAGGAAAAGGACAAAAAGGCCTTTTTGTCTATGAAAATCCTACAGGAAATGCGATAAACGACTTTTACGAACTATTTAAGAACCTACGTTTCGTTGTCCTACCCGATTTTCATTAAACTTAGCCTTATGTGATTTTCTACCGCTGCGCCAAGGCGAAAAGAAGCGGATTGGAGTGAAATAAATTTGTTAGATTTTGTTAAATCATTCAAGTTTCAAGCTTGACACCTCCCTTTTTTTGGGTTGGGGTTAAAAGTTTCCTAGCTCTTTAGTTGCATTTTCACTTGCAGATTGAATTTAAGCTTATCATTTTAAAACACCATAGTCGCCCGCCAACCAAGTGAAGTAAAAATCAAAAACGAAAAATCCTGGTAAATTAAGCGAGGATAACGCTCGCGCATCTTTTTTTTTTTTTTTTTTTTTTTATTATTTATCGTACTACAAAAAAATACATATTTGAAATTTAAATAAACACCTCATAAACCACTTCAGGGTTTGTGCGAGGATAGAACGCTCTTATTAACTATATCTAACAATCACAACACAATACAAGTACACTTCTACTCACAAACATTATAGCTTATTTACAAAATACGATTTTAATTTATGTTTAATATTCTTAGGAGTTACGCTATCTCTAAATTTAACTTCAAGATCATTTATGAGACGAGGAATTAAGTAGGCGCTGGTTCTCTGTCCATAGACATTAGTGTATCCAGGAGTGGCTAATTTTTTATTTACGACTGCTCGAGTGCGTTTAATGTTAGATTTTAGGGTTTGGAAGGTTGTGTCAAAAAACTGTTCCTTGAGTAGGTTAAATTGGACTTTTTGGTGGATAGGGAGACAGTTGCAGTGTTTGAATAGCTTCAGTTCATCATTGGTATATTTAATCTTAATTTTAAGAGGAACTATTTCTTTCAGGATTCGCAATTGCAGAGAACATATTTTATCTAGGTACGACTTGTAGGTTCTACCATAACTACTGAGACCATAAGATACTATGGAATCTGCCAAGGCATTATACAAAAGAATTTTAATTTTAAATGGGATTCGATTTTTTACTATCCGTAAATTGATTAGGAATGCTCTGAGCTTGTTACATACGCGATTTATATGACAGCTCCAGTTAAACTTTCGATCGATTGTCAAGCCTAGGTATATGTGAGAAGGGACACTTTCAATGACGGGGCACCGGCAATGCGACGCGCCCGAGCCCCCGCCAGCGCGCGAGCCCGCCGAGTGCATGCACGCGTGTTCGTGAGCTACCAGCACGCTCCCGGGAGCTCCTTTTAAGTACGGGGACCGAATATGAATGACTTTAGTCTTCTGGGGATTAAGCACCAGGCCAGCATCATGACACCACTTGTTGAGAGCGTCAAAGTCTGCTTGAATTTTATTCATAGCAATCTCTGCGCTCTTATCAGCTGAAACTAAACACGTATCATCCGCGAACTGGTAGGTATCACATCTCTTGATGTAGCTGTGCATATCATTGACATACGCCAGAAAATGCAACGGTCCAATCACGGATCCTTGGGCCGTCCCCTCGGTGCTGTGCATGGTGTCGCTGTAGGCCTGCCCCACCCTGACGCAGTACGAGCGGTCCCGCAGGTAGTCTTCGCACCAGCGGAGAAGCGGACCCCGGACTCCGGTGTCATCCAGTTTTTTAATTAATTTTTTATGGTCCAGTGTATCAAATGCGCGAGAAAAATCAATAAATAAGGCAAAAACATGTTGTTTACTGTTAAGGTAACTATTGATTTTGTCCGTAAAAGTAGATAATAATGAAGTCGTGCTTTTTCCTTGCTGGAATCCAAACTGGTTTTTGTTTATAATTGTGTGTTTCTTATAAAAACAATGTATTTGTTGACAAACATATTTTTCAATTATTTTGTCAATAGACGAAAGCAAAGTGATTGGCCGATAATTATTTACATCATCATGCTTGCCCTTTTTAAACACTGGTCGAATGCAACCTTTTTTTAGCGCGTTTGGATAAATTCCGGTTTTAACGCTGCGGTTGATAAGGTTTGAGATCGCGGTAGCTATGGACGTGTGACATTTTTTCAAGTCTAATACTTTTATCCCGTCTAATCCTGGAGCTTTGTTGGAATTTAGTTTGGAAATAATATTTTCTATTTCTAGGGGATAGCTTTTGCGAAAGTTAAGGGTTACGTTAGCCGCGCATTCATTTTCCGTCAGTAATTTTCTTTTGCAACTTGGTAAGATGTTCCTGACTGCACTGTGAAAAGCACTTGCAAATTTGTTTGCAATATCGGTATTAGTTAAATGATTTGACTTAAAAGCATTTGTAATAGACTCATCAATTGATTTAGTTAATCGGCCACATATAGAATTTAAAATTTGCCATATTTTTTTAGAGTTAGAAAAGTTGGAATTTATTTCTTTTGTGTAATACCTATTTCTATGGTATTCTATAACTTTATGCACCTTATTTCGTGTTTTGTTAAATAGGAGTCTAAGCGATATATTTTTAGTATCTTTTCTCCAAGCTTGAAATAAACTATCTCTTTTATTACACAATTTTAGAATATTTTCGTTTATCCACGGAAGGCGGCACCTGCCAGCTGTTACTTGTTTATTACTAAAATCGTTTTTACTATATATTTGATAAATGTTATCCTGGATGTATTCAAGTATTTGGACGGGAGAAGTCATGTTATTAGTTATTGTCCAGTCAATTCTACTCAGTTCCTCATGAACATTTTTAATATTTCGTCGGATAATCCTTTGTCTGGAAATCTATTGCACTCCCAGCGAGCTTTTACAAAGAACGTGGTTAACGTTACCAAGCCCTCTATAAGTTTTTTTATTAGCCTGTGTTAGTGCTCCACACATACCGAAAATGAAAAAGAAGGGCCCTAACCAAGATGCAAACGCTACTAACGTTTTTCTTTTCTATCACTCAAATTGTATAGGATGGCATTCTCGTGCTTTACGATAAACCACGTGGTCAACGGTTATCCCATACATTTTGAGTGATAGAAAAGAAAAACGTTAAAGTAGCCTTTGCATGTTGGTGTCGGTCCCTGTTCGACAAAATGCGATGTCGTTGGATTACTACATTTCTAATTGTAGTTGCTTTCAGTTATCGCCTTATATATAAGCAAAATAGGTAATATAATGTCAATCCACAAAACTGAGATAACAGTAAATGCGTAGTAAATATCGTCAACGACGTGGATAAAAATCATAGGCTATATTTTTTTTCGCTCTGATCATAGATACATAGTACAGACGCACAAGCAGGCAAACGTTAAAAAATATATACCGAGAATGTCAACATTTATACTCAGATTATGGTAAATATTGCTCAGTGCCCGCGTTTTGCGATATTTTTATAGCATAAGGAAGCCGGACGAGATCACAGATAACTTCTAACTATTAAGTATTATTATAATTATTCACCGTTTCCTTAAAAAATAACAAAAGTCCCTTAGCAACTTCCACTCCCATTTCAAACACCGACGAAATTAATATTTCATATTCATATTCATATTTATTCATTGCTTTACACAGGTATACAATTAGTACAGGGAGTTGTTATTCTAATAAAAAGTTCAGCCATGTAACCCTGCAGGGCACCGCAGTATTGTTACTTACGTACTAAAATTCACTTACACATTAAACAAACCAGCTAAAATTTATCCAAATAAAATTAAATATACATAATCTCATACATTTTATCAGGTACTAGGTATGGAATTAAATTAAATTAAATTAATCTTGAACATTTTCTACTGATAGGTCACAAATATTTTAAATCATTTCATCTTTGTCAGCAAAACATTCTTGCAACGTATAAAAGCTTTTACTGACTAAGTAAGCAGTATTTTTTTATTGAAAGTGTTGTTGTTAGCCATGTTTTTTATGTTTTTCTGGATATTATTATAAACTTTTATGCTCATAGGATAAGGGCCAGAACTAAGCATTTTTAATGTTGAAGGCGGTAAAGGTATTTTATGCCTGGAACGTAGATTGCTTGGTTGTTGCTCATTCGGAAAAAGATGTCGGTATTTCCTTATAAATTTACAAATGTCTAAAATGTAACTGGACGGCGGTGTACTCATCATCATCATCATCAACATCATGTCAGCCTGAAGACGTCCACTGCTGGACATAGGCCCCCCCAAGGCTCTCCACTCAGACCGGTGTTGTGCTTTTCGCATCCACCGCGTTCCCGCGATCTTTACAAGGTCGACACTCCATCTTGTTGGAGGCATACCTACAGCTCGTACTCATAAGAAGATACAATTTAAAAGAAACCGTTGGAAAGTGATCGTTGCTCCTTCCGAGGCCCCCATAGTATTTTTACGTCTTGAGTGCTACGATTTTAATCCAATGTCTATGTAGATGTTTGTTTTCAGAATTAGTTTCTAAGCAGTATTTTTAATGAACATTGTATGTACGTTCTAAATAATATTCGTACTAGTAACTAAACCTGTAGGTATATTATTGTAGTTTGCTTGAAAGCATCCTATGAAAATGTAACGATTTTCTTTCTAGGGATCCGTGCCAAACAATAAATAATATACATATGTACTACGTAGTAATAATGTCTGAAAGTTGAAGCTCATAAATCTGTTTACGTACCTGATTTAAAGACTTTAAACACCTATTAAAGCTGTTAAAATTAATAACACTAGTTTGTTCTATGACGGGAAAATTGTTGAGCAAATTGCATAGTTTTATTAATGTTTCTTATTAAAGTCCTTGAGGCTGTCGCGGCTGAGCGGAATAATCGCAGCTAATATTTTCAGTTTAGAGTCGCTGCCTTCGACTTCCGTGCTGATAACTAGCGCGCCGGAGCTTTCCCGCGCGGCGCAAGCGACGGGCGATTACTCGAGTTGTCAGTCTTGTCACTACGACGGCCAAAGCCAGCGCTAGCATACATTTTATTTTGACACATCGTTTTTATTGTGCACCTTAAGCCATTATTTAATATAGGTACGTTAGTTATGATAAGTACTACTATAAGAATGTTACTAAAAATACGAATATATTAGCAAATTCTAGAGCCCCTACAAAATTAAACCAAGCATAATATAGCAGCATAGAAGAAATCCATGTTAGTACAATGATATTTTATATTTAGATACGTTATGCTCATACTAAACGCATTCGAAAACCGTCGCCAATTTCTGACAGTTGCTACGTTGCCATATTTCTACAGACAAAGACGGCAATTCGTAGCGAACGCTATTGTTAGAAAGAGATAAATAGTTGTTTCAAATTGCGTGCCCGCTCATGGCTGCCATATAGCTACCCGTCTTTATCGCACCCATGCGATATCTAACTGTGTATCTCATGTTTCACAGGGGACGGTGACGCCATCGGTGCAAATTAAACAAAGTATGGCGATGTAAAACAAAATGTAAAAAATATTTACGGTACTTACGAATGAAATGAGACATCCTTTCTTCCTTTTATAGTCACAGTATAATTTCGGCAGCCTCGAAAAACATAAGACGGCATTTTTTATGACTTATATTTGTTGCATTTCGGTAATAAAACTTTATTGTTTTTGACGCGTGCGTGTCAGCGGCCACGGCGCGACTGAACGATAGTAAGGCAATTACCTTCCTTTTCGAGGAACGCTTTTGCGCGCAGATGACGTTGTTGCGTACCTAACAAAAGGTGCATTGGCGCCAGGACCCTAATACTAAGCCTGCGCTATCCATCCGTCCGACCGTCTGGTTGTCAGCGGGGTTACAGCAGCAATATAAATAATTACGCAGTATGTAAAAATAATTAAGGTTAAAATAAATTTTCACGAACATTATGTTTCTATTGTGCTATAATAACAAACAATAACCATAAAATAAAATGAATCACTAAAGGGATCCCCAACACAAGGACGGTAACGGACCCTTCGTGTGTGAATGTGACTCGCACTTATCTGGTTTTTTTGGGTTTGTGGCATGCACCGTGGATACTTGTTTATATTCATGGTATAACCGCCCTCGCTTGTAACATGGGCCCGTTGAATTAGCCCTCCAGCAGTGATTGGCGCGGAGTGCGAGCGGCCTCGTTTTAACAATTACTCTAATGATCTCTCCACACAAACAATTAATACCTACCCTTTACTTTACACTTCAAAGTCAAGCATCTCTATTTAAAATTACTAGGTCCTGTAACTTTTCTTGAGTTTCCAGCACACCTATGTGCTTAAATATGCTGAGTAAAAGGCTAGCGCGTTAGCGTGTGATGTGATGTGTTACGCGGTTTATCAAAAATTAAGCTTAAATAAAAAATAAACTTAAATTGTATAACAATATCTGTGCTGGTGCCTGAACTTACCAGGCTAACCTAAGCTCTAGGTGTGCAAACTAATGTAACGCTAACGCCAAGGCCCCGAACATGTAATTCTGAAGGGGTGTCCTTTGTTTTGTCGAAAAACTTTTCGTCGAATTTAATTTCATCGAAAACGTTTCAAGTAAAATTTAGTTGACGAATTATTGTTTGGTGTAATTTTATTTCATGAGCAGATCATTCAAATTTTTATTATTTCATAGAATAACTATTCAGGGAATATTATTTGGCAAATAATTCATTTTGTATGATTTTTAAATGGCAGAACAACAAAACAACGAATTTCATTTGTTCGACGTTTCATTACATTTGTTTTTAAATAATCGAATACACATAGCGCCACAACTACGCGGAACACCTATTAGGTCTCAACTAATCTAATAGGCTAGGTTAGGTTAGAATTGTGTCGAGGCGCGAAGCGCCACAACTACGCGGAATAGGAGCTCCGCAAAGCGGAGCTCCATCGACTTCGTCTCACGGTCTATTGAAATGATATTACCTGAAGTAATTTTTATGTTAATTAAAAATACTTGAAACAATAAATCACTAAACGTTTTCCATGACATAGTTCAACTATTTAGTAAATCATCCGACAAGTAAAAATACACGCTTTAAAATTACTTCCAATGACCATTCCACGAACTGAATTCTCGACGAAATGAAAATACATGAAATGTTGACTTTGAAGTGAAACTCGACGAAATAAGCGTCGACAATTTGATGATAAACCAATTCTGAAGTTATGTCACTTCTGTCACTTTCTTCTAGAGGGATGTATTTTAAATATCTTAATTATCATATTAAATTATGCCCTAGGCCCGGGAAAGATGAAAGGTTTTGTTAATGAAACATATTTGGCGTCTGTCTCACTCTTGCACTTCTCCTACCCGTTAACATCAGGCAAAGAGTCTTTGGAGCTCTAATAAAAAAACTGCATCAAACTTACATAACCAAATTTTGCAAATAAACTTAATAAAGGGCTATCAAATAAGAATTTATTGCCAGACTAGAAGGACGGGCGCACCCCGATGTTGCACTTGCTCTTGCAGTTAGGAGTGGAATCGCCAAGAATAATGACATGGGCGCAATTCAGGGAAGTCTCTAATGGTAGCCCGGGCGGCCTTCGAGCTTGCTGCAGCTAAGCAAATTACTGCTCAAGGTAAATATTGAAAGAAACAAATAAATTTAGTTTTTTTCCACCACTGTCAAATTACTAAGAGCTATCATAACGTTGAAAATACGATAACAATAGGTGTAAATACAAAGTAGAATAAGGCCCCTGGATAACAAACATCACGAACAATACACTCTTTTATTTCGGCAGTCGTGTAATAAACGCATTGCCGATTCAAAAATATATAAACAACTATCAAGACAGTAGGGCTATGTAGACGAGTTACGAATACAGCTATCTGAAAACCATGTGTTTAATTGACAAGCCTATAACGCAGAATGCATCTTGCAGCCCTACAGTATTGATTGCACCGACATTCAGTGGAATAGCGATACTTGACGTCATCATATTTAGTGCCTCACTCATTACATTTCTTCGGCCGATTTTATAAATTTTCAAATTCCCAAATAAAAATATCTGACTGTTAAAATTCTCACTTTCCAATTTTCCATTTCCGTGTCATATGAAAGAAAAGGCCGAAGCTAATTCATCTCAATGATAGTTTATCTGGTGATTAAAAAATATCGCCTATACTTATATATTTCATGCTATAAGTGTATTAGCGTGAATAAGTATAAAATAAATAATGCGTGCGTTCGAATTCCAAGGCATCCTCTACTAACGTATAATAATGTGGGTATCTATATTAAACAGGGAGAAGTCGATTAATCGCCTAAAATCAACCCCCCTGCTATAATCGGCTAATTTCCGCATGTCCTGGTTCTGCGAATAGGGTCCTCGTAGTGGGTCGCTTCCGTACATTGCAATATCCGCTATGCAAAGCCTTTTAGCGAAATTATAGCAACTGATTGAAGTGTTAACCATTGGCTTTGTTAAGAAAGCCCAAATGCTATGGCTAACTCGTTCAGGATGACAATCCTTTTGCAATGACCTCGTTATGGTTTTAAAATATGCGTCTTCTATTGAACTTGGAAATAATCCTACTAGGTAATGAGTAAATAAATCAGTGAATAAATTAAAGAACTGAATAACTTGCTAGCTTTCTCACTGTCATACTCTCGGGCTATGCCAGTTCCTCGAGCTCGAAGTTAAGATAAGTACGTAATGTCATCGATAACATTTAGGGCCTTAATAATAAATAAACTCATCTTGGCTGAGATGCCCGGCACAACAAACATCAAAGTAATCGTTAAGCCAAAAAAAACTGTCCCTCCGCCGAACATTTTCCCAGCGTGTCATTGGTGAAAAACATTTTGCTACAAAAGATGTGAAAGCCAAAGCCAAAATAAAACTATAATTATTGACGCAACTACGAGCATTACAGTCGAGATCAGTTGATTAATACGGCTCTAAGATGGTGATTGGTATCAGCGCACTGTGTCCATACTAGAACTTTCTAGCACGTTCATTTTGACGTTGACTTTTGCATCGTCATCGAGTAGTAAAGGCGAAATATAATGAATAAATAAAACGAAATGAACTGTTGCTTAGAGAAAAATTGGGTTAAAATATCAGGTACTTACAACTTTGTCAATTAGACACATTTCTGTTCCATACAAAATACTCGAAAGCAAGCGGTAGCAGGAAAAATGATTTCGTTATAATTTAATAGCTATTAAAGATACACAATTAGGACTCATGATTTGCACGGTCATCCCACGGGTGTTACACGTAGGTCGTAGTTATAGAGGGTGTCAATAATAATAATTGAACATCCGCCTAATCAACTATGTTTGCAACAAAAAAGCAATAGCGTTGTTTACAAGGGGCGGTCGTCGACGTAGCAGCCTAAAAGTAATGCAACATTACACTATAGGTATTAAATTTTCAGAAGGTATAGGTAGGTAGGTAGGTATTTCATTTTATAACCTCTAGTACAATATTTAATTTTATCTTTTACTTTTATTAAATTTGTTCTTTTTCATTTTAAACAATCATGGACTTTGCTAGACTAATAAAATGATGAACCGATAATTTGCTGAGCTATCAATTAGTGCTCTTTGTGTTAGTTAAGAAAATTGGATGATGTAAAGTTCCTTTGATGCCTAGAGTCGTAAAGCAAATTCTAACGGATCCTAGGCCTAATTACCAAGACAATAGGCATCAAGTAGAAATTACGTCTTGAGATATGCTAACAAAATTATGTAGCATGACATTCTCAAATCTAACAAAAGTTTATCATCGACGTACAATGATGTTTAATAATAATTTTGGTCGACGAAATTGCTGTCTACCATTGAGAACCAATAAAAATCAATCGATATAGATGTTTTTTTTATGTTATGTGATGATAAAAGAATGAAATCGACCAAACAGAATACACTAAGGGCCGAGTTCACCAACAATTAAACGGACGGTTAGCGGTTTAACGGGTGTCAAATGTATTGATTAACAGCTGATTAAGACTTAACCGTCGATTCAATTGGTTGGTGAATTCGGCCCTAAGTATTTTGTTTCGTAAAATATTAGGTGTATTTTTGCTAAAAGATACACTGACAAAAACTGGCAAGAGAGATATGTTAATACATATAATTTGATTTATATGTAGCTGTTAATTAGATATCGAATGCAAAATCATCTCTATTGCCAAGTAAATAGGGCCCAAAATTTTATGAGATGGATTTAAAAACGCAAATGTCATCCATGGCGGACGGATGCTGCTACAAACTGCTTTATTTTAGACATTTAAGTAAAAGCGAAAAGTGGATTGCAAATATATTTGCGTCTTGTGATGTAGAGGGACATACAAACATTCTCACACCAATAAATACTTACGAAATTGTAAGATCAATGGTAAATCATTTGTTGCTGATGACAACGAGAAAAATATGTTCTAGATTGTAGTTGGGTTAACGTAATCTCATGGAAAACCCGAGAATGAAACCCGAAAGCTCGTCCATAAATTGCGTCCTTTCCAGGCTTAGCCACAATGTTCTTTAGTACAGTTAAAAACTTTTATTGTTAAATCACCATAGAATCCTATCATAATGAAAGAAAAGACGTCGAAATAATTACTTTGAAGCTTTTCTGTGACAGAGTTCTATAGTAGCTCAAGTTAGTGGTTGACCGAATTAAAATGAATTTTAACCTTACTTGCCGGACAATTTACTCATGAGTAACCAGTAGCTTTATTAGTACATATTATATCTATTACAAACAATATTTACTTGTTTTTCTCAAACATGCAATGAAATATTGATATTATGTTCCTTATAATAGGCCGCCAAGTATGACGTTTCAGCACGGGTAGCACAAGTTGTATTTTCTCGCTTGTCGCTCAGTGCGTCTCTATCGTTACTGACTAGATAGAAAGGGAGATCCGAGCGACAAACAAGTCGCGGGCAACTTGTGCTAGCCGTGCAGGTGCGGCTAGGACAAGAGGTCGTTAATGGAATTTCATACAAATCGTGCAGGCCTAGGCCGGCAAAGTACTCTTTTTTAATTTCCATTCCACATAAATTTGTGGCACAGGCATCATGACATTCTGCCACTATGCATATTAAAAAAAACAATAAACGATATTTTTTTAATTTTTGTGTATACATGGCGGTTGTGTTTATGAACAGGCTAGATAGCTATTATTTTTTTTATATACTAAGTCGTGCATCCAACCAAAGCATTTGCATGTTTATTTAAAGTACCAAGAGAACAAAGGTAATTAGGGGTGTGTAGCGCAACTTAGATCGCAGGCGGTGCGCTGCGGGGCAACGGCGGGCGGGCGGGCGCACCCGACACAGCGCGGATGACTGAGCACTGTAGGTTACTTTTAATGTTTATGCAATCCTAGTAATTTGACTTTGTAATTTTTGTTTTATTTTTTTTATTATTTTTTTATTATGTTTGAGAAAAGCACTATTCATACCTCGGCGGGAAATATGGGGTTGCCCACCTCAGACCTATCCGACCTCGCTTTGCTCGGCCGTCTATATGTCTTCGGCCGGCAACCCCTTTTGTCCTTTTGTAGTAATGTACTATAGTCTATGAAAACTTCAAAAAGACGAAATAAAGATTATAAGCTCAAGTGCATTATCGACTAAGAAGCCTTATTCGGTTCTTTGTTTTACTAGAAATTACTAAATTCACAGTTGTGGCTAACCAATTTGCTATAAACTAAAGAAACAAGTCGAAACTGCAATAAATACTGGGTAATTTCGAAAAGCTGTAAGTCTGGGTAGTAAAAAGTTTGTTCTTTGTATACTGCTGCCATAATCATTAGCTACATGAAACACAAGCAAGGTACAAATTTAGTGAATATACCCAGTACAGTCAGCGCTAGCACAGTGATGCATCGACACTAGCAAAGAACTTAAGACTGGGTAAATAATAGATTCTCTCTTCAGTAAAGATGATACTGCTTAGTATTTAAACCTCTAGCTGAAGCTGAGGTGTTATTAGCCATTATGAAGTTCCTATGGCCACATCGTACTCCTACCCTTGTTATGTTGTCCCAGAATTATATCACTCTCTATTACTCTTTTACTCTATTACTCTTTCTCTTGGTACAAAACCGGTTTATCATCTACTCATATAAACTGAACTAAAAAAGGAAAAACGAACGAATTATTTACTTATTTCCATGATATTGGGAATGTTCCCGGAACAATAGAAATATACCCAGGAACATAAGTTAATTTTTATTTTAAACATATGTCTACGTTTCCAAAGTAGGTAAAGTAATGGGAATGTTTTCTCGTCCTTAGTCCGCCCATTCATCAAGCTCCTTCAGATCTAGGCGGTGGCGTGGCAGCGGTGTGGCACCGTAAATTGGACAGCGTCGGTATCGAGTGATCGGCCAAGTTATTGCGCGTTTACTTAGCCCTTGCACTTTGCGCGCTACTTTTATTGTAACTAATAAGTTATAGTAATTTGAACTACATCGATTTCTTTTTCTACTTTGTTTACATTTATTTTGTCTTCGCCTTTCGTGAAAACCCACCCTAACCATAGCATAGGCGGCCCATTCTTACTGCAATCGACAATTTGATGAGGCACTTTTCTGCTTAGTAAAATCATGTTCAAATCATATTGATTTTGACAGGTTATCGTATGGTCAACATTTTGTTAGCTCTTATTTACTAGACAGTAATGTCAGCCGAGTTAAAATCAATACGATAATATTTCAAAAGCAATATGGTTTTATACAGTATACTTACCTACTACAGCCCCAGTACCCTTACCATGAGTTACGCTAGCGAGTCCAATGCTCTGTCTCTTGCACTCTACAAGAATACTGCGAGGTCTGCGAGGGACAAAGTATTCGACTCGCTAGCGAGTACGTGCATTGTAACTCATGGTGAGGGTACTTAAAACCTGACTTACGTAATGAGTTGATGTCGGTAACGATTCAAGGTTCAAGACAAACTTCAGCGCCTTAGCAAAACATATGGGGTTGTCATTTTTCTCCTTTAAGTATTCGTCACTGTATGGCAATTCACAATGGTAAACTTTTTATATTATTAGTCACGATCGCCGCGCATACTAATGTAGAATTTAGAATATGAAGGCACGCCAAGAATTATATGCTTAAGTAGTTTAACATTTCCGAAATGCGGCCTACATTATCGTAACCTATGCGAATTCCTCATAACTTTGGCTTAATTTTTACATAGATATAGCTTAAATACTTAAGTTTATTAATCATACTTGCTTTGTAATGAACATTCGGCTTTTGAATTATTCATGAGTTAAGGCGAATAGGTTACGGCAGTTAATACTTGTCCTTATAATACGAAAAATCTCGCCAGCAGTGTAAAGAAACGGAAATTGCGGTAAATAGTTGTTTACTATGAAATGCCTCGCATTTTGATGTTTCCGGATTTAAATCGCCATCACTTGACAGTATATACTTATTATAAATATATTTTTGTTACAAGTTTCGTTTTGTTAATAGGTACAGGTATCAAATCCTTATCAAGATCAATATAACTAGTTAAAATTCGATGGGTCTACGTTCCGACTACGTATTAGGTACTGATACCCACTATTTTAAATAAATTCATATATAAATATATAAACGTCAGGGGATAATCTTACACAAATTAACCTAGTCCCAAACTAAGGTTTGAGTTCCGCTGCATGACTGGTGAAGGGTAAATTGGAAATATTTTCTAAATAAGTACCTGCTTCCATTATAGGAAACTTTCTCATTGAAATTTTTCCTATGTCAAAAGTATTCCCTCTAATTAATTGCCCATCTCTAGTATGCAATACAATGCACACCAGTAATTTACTCTTATCTAGTCTGGTCGTGCAAGATAAGAAAGGCGTAAGAACGCCTTCCTCTTCCGTAATCGCTGTGTCCTTTTGAGGCCATGCACTAAATTCGTGTAAACAAGCCTCTCGAAACCAAACCCATCTCTGGAATAATGAGAAGCGATTTCAGCAACATGATAGTGTTCCCAAGAGGATCGTTTAAGATTAGATAGGTCAGCACCAAGGTCAGTAATCCCATCGATTGAGTTGGCCGCACGCAAAACTCCTTGCCTTGCCTTGACACACAAACGGTCAGTACCTAAGTCTTACCACCAATTTACATCCGAAATTATGTAGGCCAAATTGTTTACTGGCGGAAATGGGGGGCGATCGAGAAGGTGAAGACTTGGGGAGTGAAATGTAAACTTTATTATTTGATAAGCATACTAACTTGAGTTTTTTAATGGCATCTTTTGTTATCCAATGGTAAGCGGGCTCTTGGGCCGATTACGTATGCTATCTCAAGATTGCGTTGCCAACTTTAAGGACTAAAACGGAATGCCTCCCTCCATCCTGGTTTCACATGCGAAAACTGCATTTCCTTGAATATTGAGACTAATTCTATGTTGGATCAAAATGTATACAGACTTAATAGACCTTTAATGTTATTTTTATAAATATCTGCGATTTGTGTTTTGTTTTGCTTATAACACCGGCTTACGCACATTGATAGTTTGATAGTGATCTATCGTGCAGAATCGAATCAAGTATCTTCAAAGTAATAAACACCGTATAATTCCGTGAAAACATCGTCGATTCGGTTGACTTCTTACTTACAGGTACGTTATGGAAAACAGTCGCCTCATTACTGCCCGCCGTCTGACACAGTTCCCTCACGCCATGCTCCGGCTCCGCCAAAGATTTGCCTTCTAATTGAGCCCCTGGCACGCTTGCTGGTATCGTAAACGGCTATTGTGTGGCCAGAAATAGACGTCAAGTAAAAAGAAACACATTTATTATTTTTTCAATGAGTGTTATGGTTATGAATTGGTGTAACAAGTCCCTTAGAGCAATGTCAATGCTTGGCTGATGAATGTCTAGTGATACTTGATGATTCTGTCTAGTGACAGTGCTTATCCGCTCAAGGTTGTTCTCCACAATTTGGAGCCCCATCGGATCGGACTGCGTGGCAAATCTACTAGTTACGCTAAGTGAAGACATAGGACAGTGTTACTCATGCGCTCGGGATGGGTCACATCATGTTGCGTACGACGTACCTACACGTAGTACGTAACATGACAAATACCGTCCTCACAACCGGTACTGATGGTTTAAGATCCGAATAGAAGACGACCTTCAGCGGGCTGTTTATTCGATAAAAAGTATTTTATATCAAATTTAATATGCTAAGTAATATATGGCGAATAGATTGACTGAAAAATTTCAGTCCAGTCCTTATATGATTTAAAAAAAAAAACTTTTTTTTTAATTGCTATTGTTTGTTAAATAGACCAATTACATACTAATCGAAATCATGAAGCCTATAGAATATGCAAACGTTAGGTTTTGTGCAAATTATTAGTACCGACTTACCTACCTACCCAATAGTTATAATGGGAAAAAATAGTCAACCTATGCTTTGTATATTCTATAGGCTTCATGCTTTCGATTAGTTTGTAATTGGTCTATTATCAAGCAATTGCAATTTAAAAAAAAGTTCATTTTCAGTTTTTTTTTAATCATGTAAGAACTGGACTGAATTTTTTCAGTCAACCTATTTGCAATACATTACTTAGCATATTAAAATATAGGTATAATATTTTTTATCGAATAAGCTTGGTGAAGATCGTCTCCTATTCGGATCCCTTACTATGACATGCGTTACTGACATGGACACGGAACCATGTTACGATGAAATATCACAAATGTGGACCTTTAGCGAATGAAGACTCAGGATTTGGATAGCCAACCCGCGCAACTGGAGCATGCAAACACCAAGTTAATGGGTTATAGATGAACCTTGTGCCAGGCGTTTAAATAATAGTTATTTGCTATTTTCTCCTAAACCAGCTGCTTTTCAATCAGTACTTAACTGAAGTAAAGTTTAAAAATCGTAACCAATTGTTAAATCTCAACCAAATGAGTCACAATTTCGATTCCATTTTCGAATTTTAACCATTAGTTCAGTTACTACTGATCAAACAATCGGCCTTAAATCCTCTCAATCCCAATCCCAATCTCCCGACTTAATGTCATTGGCCTATTTCTCTGAATTCATTTTGATCCTTTAAACATTTAAAAACTGCTTTACCTCATTGGAGATCGGGACACCAGTTTTAATTGAGAAATGTAATTAATAATGGATTATTTCAAGAAACTATAATCGTCCATTTTGCATTGAAGTGATTAGATTTTTTCTTCGTAATAAGTATTATAGTATATATGTAGGTATGTAAACTCTTTATTGCACAAAAAACCAATTACAAGTCAATTCGTACATAAACTTAAGATTAACATGTACAATGGCGAACATATCCCTTTAAGGAATCTCTTCCAGTTAACCTGACCATGACTAAATATTATAGTCATAAAGGATGGCAATAGAAGAATTTAAATCAACTTTTTTTTGACATACTATCATATTGTCAACGTTACGAAAGCTCTTGTTTGTTTGTTTGTTGTTGTTTTGTTGTTAGTAATGTAGGCCGAGTTAAAAGCAATAAAAAAAACGTCAAACCAAAAGCAATATGGTTTTATCGGGTAGAATAGAACCATAATATAGGCTCTTGTAATGAAGGTCGCAAATGTCCGACAGTCGCTGCGAGTATAGTTAATAGGTAAAAAACTTAAGTAAAGCTCCTCTTGCATGTAATTGTGTACAAACACGTGTGTGTGTGTGCGTGTGTGTGTGATATGTTACTACTACAAGCAAGAGGAGCTTTACTTAAGTTTGTTACCTATACTAGTAGATCATTCTAGGATGATCCCTGTGACAGTTCATATTTAACAAGCAATTTACGGTTCTCTGCCTTTTGGCAAAAATATGTTTGGCAAAATGTACCTATATCGTTTCCCAACCGTTTCATTTACAGTTACAGAAAAAAGCGGGTCCGCGCGACTTTTTTCTGTAACTGTAAATATTTCAGGATTTTTATAAAAACTAACCTAACCCTATAGGGTTCTACACGGTACTGAAATAAATCCTGAAATATTTAAGGTTACAGAAAAAAAAGCGGGTTGGCAAATACTGTAATGAACGCGTGTTTCTTTGACCTTCCATGATACTACCATTATATTTCCATAACATACAGGTGCCGGTTTCTTGCAATTTACCGTCGGACAGCACCGTCGGACATTTCTCATTTTTATTATCTTGCAAGTGGAAATGACGCCTAACCCCAGTAGCTCACGCCGCAAAGCAAGCAGAACCGATATATTTTTATTTTTAATTTGAACTTGATTGCAAGATTTGCATGGTTAAGTTTTGTGTGTGGGTTTCTGAGCGGATTGTAGGTGGACGCTCCGGTGCGGTGCGGTGGTTGGACGACGGCGGGTGACGGGAGGAAGCTATGGGAGGAAGCGGAAGAGTTGCGTGTCAGCTAAGCGGCTGAGAATATGGAAATGAACTAAGAATAGGTAACATAATGTAGGTTCTTAATATTATTTGAGAATAAATATTTGTTAAATTATCAACAATTTTGACCGTGTTGTTATCAATGGCGAGTTATTATTATAATTCTGTTCAGGCTAGCAAAATTGCAAAATACTTAAGTCATAATAGCAATGTATACATATGCTAGTTACACATTCCTTGTTTTAGATAAACCATTTAGAAAAATATAGCTTGTAATTCCTAACAGATCCGCATTAAGGTAGTAAATCCATGAAAAGTCATGAAATATAACTTACACGTATAATATATTTTTTGATTCTTTATAAAATACATATTGGTCCTTGTTCTTCATATTAGATGAGCCCCTTGCAGGCATTCTTTGAAGCGAATGCATCGTAAGCATTTGCTGGAACAAGATGTTGCGTAGAATTTTAGGCTAGACCCATCATGGAACATATTTTTGTGTCTGGTGTTATGTTTATACATATATTTATTATTTATTTGTGCATGTGTATTTATATTTATACATATGTATGTCATGCGCATTCATTGATTTGTTAGTACTTTTAGTATGTTCTTTGCTTTGTCTTCTGTGCACCACTTTTATTATTTTCTGTATGATTATTTGGTTGACTGGTAGAGAATGCCATTAGGCATTTAGTCCGCCATTTGTGCTTTTTTGTACAATAAAGGTTAAATAAGTAAATAAATAAGTACTTAAAAATATTATATACCTACATACAATCACGTCTCTTTCCAGTAGGGGTAGGCAGAGACCACTTTCTTCCACGTGCTACGAACCAGACAAACTTCCCTCGCTTCCTCCACACTCATAAGTCTATTCATATACGTGCGTCGGTTTAGGATACGTCCTCCTGACCTGGCCCTTTCTAAATTCGTCCCCGGTCTGATAATGGAACTTTCGCCTAGGCGTTCCCCTTCTAATCCAACATCCCCTTTTGCTCTTGCCTCTAATATGTAAAATATTGCACACAATAAATTATATCCATTGTAAGGGCTTGTCACCAAACTTCTTCGCTGTAATTATTACGGTACATTTTAAAGCGCTTTCTAAATTTAAGTCAACGCTATCGGAACAATACCCCTTGTTTTGTACCAGGATTCGCTAGCAATAGTCTTTGTTGCTTAGTCTCATGTTTGCTTTGATATCTTGGCAACGGATCGCGTGCGAGACACACAGACATTTTTACTCGTTTTAACGGTGCGGAGTCAGTTTACTGCGAAATCGATGATCCCCCTATGACTTGTTATGATTTTTGTCAGAAAACGACGAAATATACCTATTATTTAGAAAAGTGTAGCAATTGTATTTCGTAGATCTAGATAATACAAAATTGACCAAGTTCGAGGCGTATCAAAGAGACCCTGCATAGGTTACGAATCAGAGTGTTTTTACATTTAGAAAACATAATCTTTACCTACTAAAACTTTTAAGTTGACTCCATAAGAAAGAGATTTTTGGTTATAAGCAGTTTAAAACAATTTGTTTAAAACTTGATTTTACATGGCGATATGAAACCTTACCATAAAGCTACGTATGAATTACTAAAATTGCACGCAAACATCTGGGTTTTTTTTACACAAATGATTAAAAGACTTTAGGTATGTTTGCTACCAACCAGCTAACTCCAACGCCTCCCTGCTGCAGACTTTGATTTTTGTAGTTTTCATGCTCCATTCATTACAAAATAAAAGTAGTGATTCCCTTGTAAGATCTGCCAGCGAGCAATGGAGCGCAGTATACTCGGCGTTCGTAGAACTGACAAGATAAAAAACACCGAACTGCGTTCCAAAACTGGTATTGCGGATGTAAGTGCCAAGACCGCTAAGCTTAAGTGGGACTGGGATGGACACGTCTGCCGAATGCATCCTGAAATGTGGGCCAAGGTTGCCACCAAATGGACCCCGCAAGATGGCCATCGGAGCAGAGGCAGGCCAAAAAGGAGATGGCGGGATGACTTAGACGCGTTCAAAGTGAATGGCGGCAGCATGCACTCAATCGGGACGAATGGCGGAAAAGAGGGGAGGCCTTTGCCCAGCAGTGGGACACCCAAATTGGCTAAAAAAATATCCTTGTAAAATAACATATTTTTGTCGCAACCTACATAAAGAAGCTGCCGAACCAAAACGTTTGTTATTGTCTGTGGTTTTTGTAAATCCTGTTATGAGGCCTAATTTTAAAAACTTACTTATGAGACGCCATTTTACCTCGTAGAGCAAAATAAACCTGTCATCGGAGGCTTCTCCTCCTAAGCGGATAGCCCTTTTATTAATATTTTATAATTTTTTTATATTTTTTAATTAGTACTTTAAAAAAAAATTGTAACCTATCACAAGGTCGAATTTTCGTTCCCAACTTTCATTTTTCCGAATTTTCTTTAGTAGTTGATGTATTTTTTCTGAAACCGATTTACTTTCCAAGGTTGTTATATAGAACAAACGTGGCCCAAAATGGATTTTCCGAAAAAAAAAAAGTTATGTTTAATATAGTCTAAACCCAAAGTATTTTTTTCTATTACAACTACAATTGTCAGAAAAAAAGACTGTTGTTCCCTATATCCTGCTCACAAAAACTGTTACCGAACTACAAAAGCGTTATTGTTGTTTAGCAGGTCCTTATTACACAGTTCCGTGTTATTACCTTAATAATCACGCAACAGAACAGACCAGACGTCTTATAACAAAATGACACCTTTGAACGTCAGGCTATCAGTCCACTTATATAGGCTTCTTTTTTTCTATTAGAGCTACTGTTGGAAGGCTGACACAGAAGGCTTACTACTCCTTCAATGAGTACCTTGATGACATTGACCTATAATTATTTAATTTTGACACATCACTACATATTATAAAACAAAGTCCCCCATCGCGTCTGTCTGTCTGTATGTTCGTGATAATATCAAAAACTACTAAACAGATTTTCATGCGGTTTTCACCACCATCACCAGTTAGATACTTTTTCACGAAAGGTTTTTAAATATGATACATTCTGGTTTATGTCCGGGTGTTGCAATAAACTCACATAAACCGACGCGAAGCGAGGGCGGGTCGCTAGTCATTTATAAATAAATATTAGATTTAATGATTTTATTTAGCCTGTCTAGTAAGTACCCATAGTACAAGATTAGAGCTTAGGTACAATTAGTTTGGGACTAGGTCAATTTGTGTGACTGTTCCGTGTAATTATTGTCATTTTTATTTTTATGATTTATTTTTAATATTAGTCCACATAACAGATTTTTAATTTTACAGAAACGTCTGTTACGGAATTCTAAACAATATTAAGGGCCGAGTTCAACAACAATTTTAAAAAACAAAAGGTTAAGTCTTAATCAGCTGTTAATAGAGCATGAATACCGGTATTCGATACTATCGAAAAACCGGAATACCGGACTAAAATTCCGATATTGTAAAAACGATATTCGAGCTCGCAAAATACCGGTATTCGATATTTTTTCGATTTTACATTAATTTAATATAATTATTAATTTCCAATAAAATAACGTTTTATTTTTATAGCCCCATCCAAACATGTCATTTTTTACTAGCAGGATGCATTATTTCCGAGTTCGTGGCCATTTGTTGCATGAAATTAAACTTGTAATAATACCTATAGTATTAAATTAAGATACTCGCATGTGCAAAAATAATTTGAAGTTTAAATTCAAAACACCGGTATTTAAAATTTCAATATCAAAAAAATACAGGTATTGGAAAAAAGCTCCGATATTGGATGCTCTAGCTGTTAATCAATACATTTGACACCCGTTAAACCGCTAACAGTCCGTTTAATTGTTGGTGAACTCAGACCTAAAGCGAAACACCATACAGCTATAGGTATAGTATAAAAAGCAAGCGATCACTAATTTCGTGAATCTTAAGTTGGGCATTGGTGGAATAAGTGGTAATGCCCCTGCATCGCCCCGGTTAGCCAGAGGAGATGTAGGTTCGAATCCTACCTAAGACGGACGAATTTTTTTCGCTTTAATATAGATTAGTCAACCAACATGTATGACAATGTATATATAATCCTTACTGAATAAATAATTATGAATTATAGGATATTGGATATTAATTATGAATTACTGAATAAATAAATAAAAAAACACTTTATATGCAAAAATATCTCACTTCTACAAAACTCCTAAAGCGATTTTTAGCATGTCAGCCAGCCACAGCTATTAGCATCCTAAATAATAATAACTTTAAAATAGATACGGAAAAATTGACTCCTTGGGCTGGAAGTCTATTTCTTTTAGGCGCTGTTTCTCTCTTTTCGGATGACGCATAGAAAAATTATCGACAAATTATGAACAATGTCAAAATGTTGTTGAATCAACATCGACCGATTATCAGCTTTTACCCTATCTAGATGACACAATGATATGCTCTAACAGTGTTTAGTTGCTAAGTACCTACCCAAATATAAAAAAAAACCATACAATTGCCCACACGCGTGTATACGCGTGGAGAGGGTTCTGTACGTTTTGTGAAATTTCATATGTTACTTTTAATACTTACATAGACTTCTTATAGTTTTTTCCTGAAATCTACAGGTTTCATTATTTTCTGTTATTTCAAAATTTTAGGCCCAGAAGTTTCGCAGAAATTTTATTAAATAACTTCAAAACTGTATACAAATCTTAAAATTATCAAAAAAATATTTGAGGCTTTCACAACAAGCCCTTTCATTTGGTATGATACACACGAAATAGTTTACAAAACTTAAAAAAAATACTATTTTACCCCCAAAAGCGGTCCACATGTTTAAAATAAAGTTATTCACGCTACATGTCCGTCTTTGGGTTCCTGAATAACATATAGGAATTTCAACTAAATTGGTCCATTAGTTTCGGAGAAAATTGGCTGTGACGGGCGGACGGACAGACAGACGCGAGTGTTCCTATAAGGGTTCCGTTATTTCCTTATGATATATGGAACCCTAAATAAGCTTGGACGTAACTGATCATGATAAAAAATAAACTTAATAACACAAGTAAAATAAAAGAATTACTCATTGTCAGTTCCAAAATAGATACCTACCAGTACAAACATAGTGGTACTTGGACCTTGGTCCATCTATCGATGTGGTAGTACTTGAGAAAAATCTGTGACGCGCGAGTCGGACTCGTACACGAAAGGTTCTGTACCATCCCGTATAATACCTATTATAAGTGTTTACCTACAACCTAAATATTTAGTAGATTTCGGGTGGCGTTCCAGAAATGAAATGTATAAAACAATAACGTAATGTTATAGGTGAAAACCTTAAGTAGGTAAATGACCTGCATGTAGTTGTGTACAAAACTAATATGGAATTTACGTCAAATTTCAAATATAGAATGTCGAACGGTCTATACAGATGTGTTACAACTACATGCAAGAGGTCATTTACTTAAGTTTTTCACCTAACCCTCTGTGTTATATTCGAAAGAACAAGGCATTGTACTGAAAAGTAACTTCTCAAATAGTGAAAGTTTCGAGAAATTCTCGGGAAATTTCTAAGAATGTTTTAAAATTTTGTATGGAAAGAGAACATTTTCAATGCGCTCAAATGTTTCCGATATTTTTTTCAGTAATTTCTTGAGAAGATTTCTTAACTTCTGTGAATGTACTGCAACTTGTACATTGCTAGGCGGTGGCCATCTCAAACATTCAAAAACGACTATTTTAGAAATTAATGTTGCTATATTAAAATTAAGATTCCAACAATAAGATCGCGTAAGTGATAAAAACATGTTCCTTGTATTAAAATAATTTTTCATTATATTTTATTATCTGTTGTTATAACAGCGGCCATAGTAATACACACGCAGTAAAGTGTCTAGCTATTATGGTTCAAAAGTTACAGCCATGTGACAGTCGGACGGACAGCGGGGCCTTAGTAATAAGGTCCCGTGGCACCCCTTGGGTACCAAACTTTAAAAAGAACGCGTTCTCAGTACGAATATTTAAATTTTAAGTTGTAAGTAGGGAATAAAATAAAAATAGCACATTATTGCCTAGACTCGGAAAGTACGGAAATGCCTGGCAGGCGGAGCCTTGGCAAGGCCTGATAAAATACAAATCAGGTAATCCCCGTCTCCGCCGAGGCATATATAATGCTTTTCTCAAACAATGCGAGAAAATGGTACATAGTAATTATAAGTACCTAAGTGTCAAAAGCTTTCGAAAAATTTAGAGACAATCTATTTTGAAAACTACAATTAATAGGTTAGTTTAAATTTGGGTTATCTTTTATTTTATTTTATTATTTAGTTTTTAAGATCGCTATACTCTAATAGGGTCCATGTTTAGCTCATATTTTCACTGTAAGACCTATGTAAATACCATGGATGAAATAAATCGATTATGACTATGATTCTTATGATGTGATGTTTGTCGGTCTGTCATTCTGTGCACTTTTTCCCCACAATCTGTCTAATAGATGAACTTATTTTTTTATAAGTACCTATTATTACTAGTAACCCAACTATTACAACCTTGTTAATAACTCAAACCACTTATTATGGTCAATATTTACTTAATAATCGGGGAGATAAAAGAAGACTCAACTGTAGCGTGTTTACGTATTGAGTAGTATGCTAAATATAAACTTTGTATAAAACTCGTCGTGTTTCAGTTATTTTAATAAAAATTTAGTAAACATTCAAAATTATTGGTTTACCTAATAATACTCATCAGGTAAATCAATGATTTTGAAACCATCAATTTCTTCAAAGATTCATAAATACGTCCATAGTCAAAAATGTCACCGCTTGAGTTACCATTCACTTTGCGAAATTATATACCTACCTACAGCATTTCCAACAATACAAACTATGAATAAGGACAGTATACAATGTAAACTCTGCTACTACTAGCGCCATCTAGCGCCAATAGAAAAGGATTTCGCCACCAAAACCACGTGATTTTGACAAGGACGGGTAAATACATATTTCAATGCTCTCTGAGCGATGAGCAAAAAATTCAACGGGCTCCGAGCACGCAGGTACATCACTGGAAGGATTTCGTCACTGATTCCAAGTACTATGTAAAAACCGGACAAAATCAGGATCAGAGCTCATAACTTTAAAACGGATAAATAGATTTTCATCAAATAAAGCTAAGAACACTCTCAATTAAGTCACCCATCTATTAAAAAAAATACGATATCGGTCCATCCGTTTAGGAGCTATAAAGCCACAGGCAGGTACAGTCAAGGACTTTAATTGTTATGCCACTATACAACCCTGTCGCATAACGGTTATCATTCATTTAAACGTAATTTCTGTCATGTGGTTTGACGCTGTCATTATGACAGAGTTTCATAGTGGCATAACAATTAAAGTCCTTGACTGTACACAGATACACACTTCAAACTTATAGCACCCCTCTTTTTACGACGGGGGTTAAAATTAGTTCATACATTTTGTTTTTTGTGTTTTTTATAACGGCTTCGAAACCCTACTACACTGAGCGAGCATGGTCCGACATGCTCTTCTGCCGGGTTTTTTAATTTGAAGAGTCGTCTTTGTCAAAATTGTGTACTTATGTATGTATGTAAACACTTTATTGTACAAAAGAAAAACATAAACAAAAAAAAATTACAAAGGCGAACTTATCCCTTTAAGGGATCTCGTCCAGCTAACCCTTGGGAGATTAAGAAAATTGAACGGTTGTGCATTGAGTAGGCAAGTGTACAACTATTTATTATTTTATTTGTGTATTTGAGATGTGAATTACGATTATAGGTAAGCTTGTCAAACTTTACTTGAATTATGTCTTAAAAATTAAACAAATAACTAATACGAATCGAAAAATCATTATTATTATTATGAGCCTAAAGTATGAGACATTCTGTAGTATTTTTATTTACCGTCGCAGATCCAAAACTAGGGTTATTTATCTCTAAGCCTCATGTCGTATCCAGGGTCCGTATCATGGTCGCCTTTACCGCGGTGGATAAAGCTTCCGTCACTCTCGCACATACATACTGGTCAGAAAGTGACAGATATTTTATCCACGCTTATCCACGTCGATAAACACGACCATATTAGGCCCGCAGATTTTGATCTGGATTTGTCAGTGGTTGGTAATATTTAAGTGTAAAAAGCAAAGGTACCTAAATTAAAGTAAAGGAGCAAGAAGAAAAGAGATTGCAAGGAAGGCCCTGGTAGTTAGTGGATTGAACCATAATTGCACTGGGCTGAGGATGAAGATTGATATGAAATAAATTTAACACATACGCTAGCGAACAATAACACAAACCGTACATCTTATTCGACGTCAGTTTAAGTTCATAATACCAAAATGTATCCGACTGTACCTTGAATAAATATGAGCTAAGGTATCTTTATGCAGATTTAATGAAGAGCCTGTGGCCTGTTATCAACATTTCCAATAGTGAGTTATTGACCAGACGGCATATCACCTTAACAAGTTTTTTTACAACTCATCAAAGTGTTTAGATTGCATATCGAATAATGTTTATTTTAATAATTTTTTGTTAATTTATTAGATAATGTTTTGTATCCTTCGTTTCGATGATACGGTGATATGATGATAGGTATCTGTAATTAATGAGGTGAAGTCTTAAATTAAGATTAATTACCTCGACTTAGTAGTAGGTTAAACCGAAATACTGGTAGTTAGACTTTTAACCTTAGTTTTCGGATTAGTTCTTCATAGATTTTAATCAGTTCTAAATTAGAGCGGGGGAAAGTTTGTGTACACGCCAGAATGCAGACATCGTTATTCGGTTCGTTTTATTACGTTTTTCTGCAATAAAAATAATAAAAACAAAATAAAACGGCGCTTAGCGGAAGAATCCCAATGACTGCAAAGCACGATAGTACGATTTTTTTATCATTTTTAAGCAGTTTTCCACAGCCGAGTAGAGAGCTGGAAACAACTGATCTTAAGGCATACTGTTTCATTTTTAACAAAAGTTTTGTATCATTAAAGTGCATGCAAAGGCTTTACTACTTTTTGTTACGAAAAATAAACTAAATAAAAAGTCCAACGTATCAAATTAAAATATTAAGTTTGTATCTTGACAATTAGAAAATGAATACTGTTTTTTTGGGTATTTTTATTCAACCTTATTGTTCGTGAGTAATGTAATACAGGTCTTATACAGTAGACGTGAACAAACGCTTTCAATTTATTCAGGTCCGCATGCCTAATTTATAAAGCTCCGCTAGCAAATCTGTTTTCTAATTTATTTGGCAGTTTTATTAGACTTGCTGTTGTAGGCTAATTATATTATGAGGGTCAATCGCTCACCGGGTCGTGTATGCCCGCCATGGGCACGGTGACGGCCTCCTCGCCACCGGCCGCAACCAGCTTTTCCAGGACCTTGAGGGTTTGCTCCACGGCCGACCACTCCGTCTTCTGCGCCAGCACCAGCACCTTGGCCGCCACCTCCCGCATATTGACCCCCGCACTGGGAGGCTTGGGCACGTCCCCATTGCCCTCCTTGATCTCCTTCTTATCTCCATTGATAGACGACGTCTCATCCTTGTCTTCCGTAACCTTCGCGACCGCCGCTTTGTCCTCCTCCGGGTTCTTCTTCGGCGGTCCCTTCCCGCCCTTCTTGCCGGGCGGCGCTTGTGACATGCTCACTTCATAACCGAGTCAGGTTCACGATCACTGGTCATCACTTCACCGTGTCAGGAGCAGGCGCGCTATCACCGCGGGCGGCCAGGGCTATGTTGAGCGCAGGGCGGGCGGGCCATGACTGCGGCACGGCTGCGTAGCTCAGCCGATTTCTTGCATGGTTCGAGTAAATAAAGGCGAAGGCAGGTGCGCGAGCCGGATTTACAAACAAACTCGAATCGGCGATGTCTCAAAATGTCACATGCAATGACCCGATTTTTACTTTTCTGTTATCGGGAGATCACCCCCAGACTCGTCGCTGTCTAGCTGGAGCGGTTCGGTGCACGGCGGAAAACGATATTATATTGAAATGCATGCTTAAAGTTCAATCAACTTGATTTTTGCAAATATGCTGCAATACTCGTTTTTGTCGTACGGGGCGTGAAATTCACTGTATTTTGTTTGTTAGTTTTTATTACAACGAGTTCAACTACCAACAGACATCCTTAAAATAATTGTTTGCACAAAGATATGATATGTAATGACATACATGCATGTCATGCATTCAACATAATTGGTTCTTCTAAGTAGAAATTCACATACTTGCTGTTATTGATCTCGCATTTCGTTGATTAAAAAATTGCAAAATTTCACGCTCGAACATTTCGTTTGGATATAATTGATGAAGAAAAGTATTGCAAGAGATCTAATGCCGTAATGACAAATGCCAAAGTCTGGTTATTTAGATTTATGTTCCAATTCATTGTCATTTTACTTACAAAAAATGCTAACTTTTAACTGAGTAACAGGTATTTAAAGATTGCGTATATTTTTATAATATATTCTTATTATTACAAATATTTTAAATAAATAACTAAGGGAAAACAAATATTTGTCTTAGAATTTCTATTGTTTTCCGCGCTGATATCCATCGTTACCCGCGACTTCGCGAATTCCCTTGGAACGAAAGTACCCAATGTCCGTCTCCGGCAGGCGTATTATGTAATTCACTCGCAATCGCGATCGGCTTCAAAGCGGAACAATTGGTTGCATTTTGGTTAGAAACTGTCCCTGTACATGAGTTTACGCCGCCCGGTGCAGCCGTTAGACCGTGAAGACGGAACCAACAAACAAAGTGCATCCTATAAAAGTGTCGTATAAAACTCGTTTATCGCTATTCCCTCGGAAACCATCCAATATTCCGAGTTAAAATTACACTAATGTGCTTTTCCAGACTATAGGTAGGTATAATCTATCTCTTAGCCAAATTTCATTAAATCCTTTCAGCGGTTGGCGTGATTGAGCAACAAAAATGCAATCATACAAACTTTCGCATATACAACATCTAGATAAGATGCATTCTGCAAAAGTTACACTTTCGTAAATCCTATACATATTCTACGATTTGTGCAGTCGTCGCTAATGTTCGGCGAGTGCAACTTGTCCAGCCCCACTAGGTGAGTGGCGGTCTAATGTTTACTGAATGTTGTTAAGTGCAATTGATTGGATTACTTACGATCTCTTACGTTTTGAAAAATGCATAGGTATAAAGAAGATTTTCCATCGTTAATATTTACTAAGATGAAACGGATTGAATGTATAGCGGTACAATTATATAAGTAAGCTTTTGCCCGCTACTCTGTCCGTGTAGAAGTTGCTTATTGCTACTCGCAGAAAAAAGTAGGTACCCGATGTCCCTCCTCGGCGTTCAAGCTATATCCGTACCAAGTTTCATCGAGATCAGGTCGGCGGTTTAGCGGTGAAAGCGTAACAAACAGACAGACAAAGTTAGTTTAACATTTAAAAGTATGGATTAGATTACGTTTCATAATGCTGTAACATTCTTTAACATTAAACATTGTATTTATATGAGTATAAGATTTGTACTGTGGATATTCAATGGATTCGTTTCAATAATTTGCACAATTTATGTAGATAAACTATGGAACAATCGGTAATCTGTTTAGGGATGAACGTCTCAGGAAACTTATCGGTACCAACATTTATTTGGCTTCGTCCATTCTCGACCTTGTTTGGGAAAAAATTGGGGGGAAATACGAACGCATTTCCACCTCCTTCGATTTGTATCGTGGCCTTAAGAGGTCGAGGGAAATTTGCATGTTTCGTCACAAGGGGGTGGAAGTGTGCGAGGGGGGGCGTCGCGTGCGCTCCACCACGCGCCACTTCCGGAGCGCGGCCGGGCCGGCGGGGCGCGGGCGGGGCGCGGGGCGCCGCCACGGCCTCGATTCTGCCATGGCGATGATCAGATACGAAGGAGTACAAAGGCTTGACCAGCACTCTTATAATAACTTTGACATCATATAAGAAATAAACAAGAAAATATAACTACACCGAATTCTCTTTATAGCGGTTATTAACGCACTGCGCTGCGTCCGATCCGGATCCGAGAACTGTGTGGCGATGAGTCAGAATTATCAGTTCCAGTGCGGAATAGCTCATCAAATAGTGAACCACTACTTCAGATCGTGTGATCGGACAATGATCGGATGCAGCACTCACTGCGTAACCGCACTTAGCCTTATGAGAATCAGTGCCTACAAGAAAAATCGACCTTGTGTGAATAAAATTATTTGTTAATGTTCCAGGCGCACTCGGTAAAGTTCTATAAACTTCTTAGACATTCAATTTAAAAACAAAACTTCCAAATGATAGAGTTCCTCAGAATCACATTGTTAACAACTTTCGTTCTTTTTATACTTATCTCCTTAATGATAATTTGTCATCCAGCTCTTTTATCAAAGGCCGGCAGCGCTCTTGCAATACCTCTGCTGTTCTGTATGTGCATGGGAAGCTGTCAACTGTCGGAGTACTTTTTATTGAAAAATTGAATGTTTCAATGTTCATGGGGGAATCGCGATAAATAACTACCCTGCAAAATATAGTACAGCATAAATCTCCTATCTCTTAAATACTATTTTAAATTTCAAGTATTATTCATGAGCAAGAACCAACATTATGCGCTGCTGGTATCAAAATGAAGGTTGGAAGTCGTAAACTTCACATATTACCGAGGCAACAACCAGCTATCATGTTGATCGCTGTGTAAACTTTGTATCTATAGAAGTAATGTTACTACTATTATTTATGTGTGTCTGACACAGTTATAGTTTATGCTCTTAGATTTAAATTTAGTTAAAAAAGTAGATGGAATAAATAAATAAAAACCGGGCAAGAGCATGTCGGACTATGCTCAGTGTAGGGTTCAGTTCGGACGCCGTTACTACAAATACAAAAAACTATCTCGAAAAACAACAAGTATGAACGAATTTTGTATTAAAAATTATTTGATGCTGTCTTAGATGATTTTTTTACCATGATTTTTTTGACAACTTTGTTGACGTAGTGTAAATGAATAACTATGCAAAATTACAGCTTTGTAGTACCAAAAGTCTTCGAGTTAAAATACGGACAGACGGACAGATGGACAGACGGATAGGCGGATAGACGGACATGACGAAACTATAAGGGTATATACCTAAAAAACGTATGCCAGGACCTATGTATTTAGGACCCTATAACGCCTAAGTATAGAGCCTCAGGGCCATAGAGCCCTGCTGCCGTAATACCAAAGAAGGCAGCTGAGTGTACCTAATGTTGTAGTCAAGGCATTCTATACTCTATTGATAACCACATTCAATTTAAAATGCTTATACTATTGCTATGCAGTTCGCCGCCTTGTCTTTGTTATAAGGGCAGCCTGGTCCTGCTCCAAGTATATCAGTACTCTCATTTGATACCCATCTTCATCAATTACCTAATCATCGAGTCCTCCGAAAGGTGTCACTTCTTTTCTAAGTATAGGTAGGCCTAGATATAGTTGCGCAGGGGTGTGATTCTCTCAAAAACGCGGTCGGACGAACGAACGAGTGAATGTCGCAGCGGCGAGTTTAAGTAGTCCCGTCAGAGCGAACAAAACACATTTTAGCGCGTGCATTTTCAATTTGGCAGCATGGCTTCGGTTGATAAGATCGAACGTATAGGTAAGGCTGCCTAATTGAGAATGCACGCCCAGTCACACCCCAGAGTGGGAGCGTTTTCTGCCTTCGGAATAGTGATGAAAAATCGTTGGGTTTCTCACTCGATCAAACTGGTACATGCGTCCAGTTATGATAATTACTACCACAACTAGACGCAGAACTATCAGATAGTTCGATTGAAGAGCTCGCGGTAAGATTTTATTCCGTTTTTCTCCTGGAACCGATGTAAAGGACCTCTACGAGAAAAGCAACGATGATTGCTTACGTGTGGCTAGGAAGAAATACCACTATATGATCGACGCAATGACACGACACGTATGTGGAAGATTTTTGCGAGATGTAACGGAAACGGGGTAAATACATAAATTGGCTATGTATTACCAATATTTACTTGATGGCTCCTACGTTTGGCGTGAAACTAACTACTAATGAACATAATCATAAACATTAAGCATTGCAATTATCTGCCTGTGTTCCATTACCCGTCATCGTGTGTTCGCGATAACAGTGTTTTGTAATCGTCAGGAAAATACATTAGGTTTTTTTTATCATTACGATTAGACATGTTGCTTAAAAATGCGGTGGTTATATCAACAGATATTTTATTTGGGAGCATTCGGTAAGTCTTTATTTATTATATGGTCGGTCAGATAACGCTGGAATAAGGAATAAATCTAAGTGTGATGTTACTTAATCGCAAAGAGTTATTGACGACGATAGAGTGACATGATCGGCTTCACTTACGTGTACTTATTTATCGTAAATTATATAAACTCATTACAGATAACAGAGATAAAAACTACATCACCAAAAACACGTTATCTCTTTCTCGTAGAACATGGTTAACTTTGCTATTTCTTAATTTTGGTTAACCCTTTTTTGGTGAAACTGCAAAACCGCGTAAGTAACATTTTTGATGATGAGCAAAATGCACCTTTTTTGGAAGATGTTAAGGTTTATTTTGCTCTATAGTAAATTTGTTGGTTACTCGGTTTTGCAGTTTCACCGACGCCTTGTTTTACCGACACTCATTTCACAGAACGTATCACTGCGCAGAATTTTCGTTTCGTAGAAAGTTATTTTCTGCTGAACCCGTGTTGATTTCAGGTTACCTTGTGATGGTTACAAGTCTAACCTTACCTAACCTGCATGAATTATATTTAAGATAAAAATAGCTTTCTATGAAACGAAAATTCTGCGGTGATATATAGTTATATCTATTAACCAAATGCAATAAAGGTGTTTACTAACTACTCTTTACAAATAATTTAAAGTATATTAATATAATAACCGTCATTTAAATCGTCTTTAGAGGTGATGTTGTGTTAAAGATCCATACTGAACTAAACGTACGAAAAATGTCACTGCAAAGTGCATAATTTGAATATCTTTGCAAGTCAAAACATTTAGTGTATCGGTAGTTGACATTGTGTATTTGTGGAAAGTTATGTTTACATGCCGTAGGAGTATCAGTTTTTTTTTTACAATATAAAGAAAACTGTGAGTTAAAATGTGGATTAAAATAGCAGCTTCTGTTTCAAAAATCATATTCGGCAGACAAGTTCGGTAAGATATTGTACGTATAGTCGACCAGGAAATTCCTATATCATTTTTATACAAATAAAGTCGAAAAGTGGTAACGGACTTTCTTGGTCGACTTTTATATACATTGACCTCGGCTCAGCGGTTCCCAGTCAACGCGCACTGGGTTACAATTTTTCCATAAGTGTTAATATAAATTAAACAACTTGGAATTCAGTAACGTAAATTTTTGTCTCATTGAAAAAGGCACCTTACCGTGACGTGAGACTTACTGGAGAAAATGATCGTTAGCAGAGTTGCGTCAATTGACTGCGTTTTAAACCAGATGATATAAGAGATATACCTATTTCATTAGCAAATAACGAAGAAACACAAGAATAAATGTGCAAAGCAGAGATTTTTCATTACTAAAAAAAAAGTTACAAATCAAACATCTTTTTTGAAAAAAAAATGTAATGATTAGCAATGCATTTGCAGGCTTAAGACTGTCAACGTAAGATCGCAATCTTGTTTGAAACTTGTCTTCAGAGTTCCACTTACCATCAAATGCCTGTGTGCTCGTTAGCCGTTGCCACGACATATTTTTTTCTGTTTTTTTTTCTGTTTTAGACTTATTAACCGCTCGGTGTCGAATGCCAGTTATTTGAACAATCCTGGGTGTGAGCCATTCACGTATGCCACCATTGGTCAGGCCGTGGAGTCTACCGTTCACCGTTTTCCTGGGAGGGTCGCCGTCCGCTCCATCTATGAAGACATAACGCTAACCTACGAACAGCTGTTGACACAAGTAACTCATTTTTGTATTGTTAATCTAGTGAAAAGTTTTAATTACCTATTGGGTTGCATTGTCTTGCAGCACTTCTCGATAGTTGGGTTTATCCAACCTAGTTGTATCCCGTTCATCCGCTTTTAAGACAAGAGTTTTTGTGTTTATAATTATGTAAGCAAAATTGTCTCTTGTTTACGACCTAAATACTTCTGGGACTCATATAATAAATTAATAGTTAGCACAATTATGCAACTTTTTTTCCGTACTACTGTAGGTATAGTTATGCCGAATCAGTAGCTTTTTGTGTTTGTCAAGTTGGGCGAACTTAGGGCATAGGCGTAAATAACTGTAAATTATAAAAGGGAAAGTACCACAGTTAAAACAAAAATGTTTTTTAATTACAGGCGGACACTTTAGGCTGTTGTTTAAGAGCACAAGGTTTGGAGAAAGGTGACAGGGTGGGAATTTGGTCCCACAATAACGCCGAGTGGGTCGTCGCGTTGGTCGCAGCAGCGAGAGTCGGCCTCATTTCGGTATGGAATTTGGATGTAATCATAATAATGCTAATGCATTTCAATTAGATATTTATATACTGTAAGATCTGCCCCCTTAGGCTCTGCTACAAAGTTATTTGGTACGGTGGTCAAAACTGCAGGAACCGTGCTCCCATTGTACTAATACGCTTTATCTTTTCATAGTAGTAACAAAGTAGCTTATCGCCGTCCGTCCCTCTGTATGTACGCTTAGATCTATCAAACTTCGCAACGGATTTTACTTAGTGCAGTTCTCAGCAATAGATACAGTAATTCAAGAGGAATCACCAAAACCAAAGCAAAGCAAGGGCGGATCGCTAAGTATAAATATATTTATCAAAGACAGCGACTGTTCCACCACCATATCGAATAACTTTGTGACATTTTGAGAGTCATCCACAATATTAAGACCTGTAATTTTCTAGGTAGCTATGAATCCCGTCTACGAGAAACCTGAATTAAAGTACTGCATTAACAAAACTGAACTGAAAGCTATAATTATAGGCGATACTTTGAAACAAGCAAACTACTACAAGGTGATCGAAGACTTAATACCCGAGGTGCGGAGGGATAAAGCTGGGCTTATAAAGTCTGAAGAATTTCCTTTTCTGAAAACTATTATTACATGTGATAAGGAAGCCCTGCCGTAAGTAGAAAAAATGAAGAGACCAATTATTAAGTATCTGAGTAATGTTCGTGTAGAAATTAAACTCAACAGACTGAATCAAACAATCAGTCACTTTTTGGTTGTTTGGAAAGCAAAGCTATATACCGTCACAGCCTGCCAAATTTTAGTAAAGGGATGAAGCTATAGGCGTCGTATAATATCTTTGTTTATTTTTCTTCTTGGCACTTGGCAGGTTTTAGCAGTTCATAATAAGGAAAAGGATGTTATTTTACACATTACGCAAAACTTTCGGGTAAATCACTAGTAAAATATGTAAGTTTATATAAACGTATATGTCGACGACGTGTGTAAGGAGCTTGGTTTCTCTCCGGCAGAAAAATACTAAAATGAACAGTTTTACTCTTTCCCATTTGTTTTTATTTTAGTTTAGTATTTCGTAGGTGTGTTAAATTGTATGTCTTGTTTTACAGAGGTACATTCACTTATGGCTCCTTGGTGCAGAACAAGCAAGATGCGTCGCGGTACAGTGCCAAAGTTGGACCAGACGATGGATCCATCATACACTTCACTTCTGGGACCACGGGTAAATTAAAGTCCAAGTGATCGCTTCACTGGCAACACACGTAAATTGCCAGTGTTATATTATATGATCCTAGTAGTTTATTCTATTTAAATGGGTGCGAGATAATACAGAACAAATAACTTAATTAAATGGTCCATTTTGTTTCAAAATGATAAAGCCTAATGATTCGTGTTGAACAATTTATCTATCAGCTTAAAGGCGTATAAAACATAACATAAAACCAAAGAACATTTTAGGATAAAATGGTTAAAATTATGTTCGAACTCGTTACGGAACCCTAAATCTGATGTACGATGGTGCTAAATTATATAATAACCTACCCAAAGCATTAAAAGATATCAAATCATTTAGTACCTACTTTCAAAAGCAGAATAAAATCACATGTAATAAATAATATTATATAAACATAATTAAAATCTATATCTTATACATATTAATATACGCAAAATTATATGCTTAAAATAGTATCACTACGGTAACCGACAGTTAACTTCTGTTTAAAAGTTTCATTAACTGGCCCTGTACATAAGTCAAGTAGTAATGAGTCGCGCAATCAAAGATACCATCATATGATCCTGTCTCTAACCACCTAAATCTAAACCTTATGTTAAACCCATAGGGTCTATTCCTAATTTTATTTTTCTCTCTGAACCCTAAGTTCAATATAAATATTACTGTTTGTTTGAACATTATCATTAATGCTTGCTTAGTGCGTGAATTGTTAACTATATATATAGATAAGTTAACTATTTATAAGTTGTCTTGTAAGTGAAATTTGTAATTTCTTTAGACAATAAAGTTTCTATAACCGAAAATTATTTTTCGCAGGTGATCCAAAAGCAGCCTTGGACTCGCATTTTGGCGTAGTAAATAATAGTTACTTTATGGGTAGGAGGCAAAACTTTCACCAATGTCATCAAATAGTTTGTGTTCAGGTAAGTTACCAAAATTGATAATTTTTTCTGAGGTTTAGCTATTATATTATTATGAGTACATAAAAATATGTACACAACACCTCGATCTTTTCACGATCAGGGTTTTCAGTTCCAATTAACCGAGACCTTTTGAGTTTGTGTTTGAATGTGTAATTTAAATTCAAGTCAACTTGTACCTTAGATCCACTTTTCCTGTTCCAGTCCCCGCTGTTCCACGCGCTTGGCTCCGTCATCACGGTGGCCTCCGCCCTACGCCACGGCGCCACGCTCGTTCTGGCGGCACCCACCTACAGCACCACCGCCACCCTTAAGGCTTTGCTCTCTGAGAAGTAGGTATCTTAAGATTCTCCGAAAAAGCTTGTTATCTTGACCTATTCTAGGAGCGCTTAATATGCACCGCATCCTGAATGTAAAAAAAGGTCCGACAATTTATGAAGAAAAAAAAAATGTTAATGTATTATTTTCTTATGTGTTATACTGAAATAAATGATTTATACTGAATTAAAAAAAAAAATTATGAAGTGATGGATGCAATGCGAATATCATAGAAATGTAAAGATTTAGTATTGCAGCTATACTTTTTACCATGTATATCTCGGAATAAAAAACAGACGCTTACATTATGTCATCCCTTACAGATGCACAGTTATCAACGGAACCCCAACGATGTTCGTGGATCTGGTGACCTTAGTACGCGCCCAAGGCGCCAACCCGCGACTGCACTGCGCCCTTAACGCCGGGGCACCCTGCAGTCCTCAGCTTGTTAGGGATATAAAGCAGTATCTGAAGGCTGAAATTGTTTCGGTATTGGTCTAATTTCTAATCTAAAATATTAAATCAAGGTGTTGGTTTACAAATACATTAAATTAAACGGTACCCTTACCCTTATGGTTAGTGAAGGGATTAGCATTGGAACATTTGGCACATAAACAGTAAACACTCCACAGAGACAGTTCTGCTTTGAAACGATTTGTAAGGCGATATAAACTTATTTCCTAAACCACGTGGAGCAAGACCTAACTCTTACAAGTGAGTCTGTTTTTTGACAGCGCCAACTCAAGTCCAGACTGATACTGAGACTGTACTTGGCTCTCATTCCGTTCACTGTACCACAATTTTCTCTGGGGGCTTTTATGGGTAAGATCTTTTTCACATACTTTGGAACATGGATTGGATACAATTTACAAAGACCCATGTAAAAGGTTTTTATTAAGAAAAACTAAATATTTATCTACATTTTACAGAGCTTGTTCGGCATGACAGAGACCACTGCAGCCGTGTTCCAGTCACTGCCGGACGACAGCACTGAGCTGGTTGCCGAGACGGTCGGCTACATACACGATCACATTGAAACTAAGGTAACGTTATTTTTGCAAACCGTAGTACCCTTAGAATTGCAAGTGTACCTACTTGTATCGTCTTATTCCCACGCACCATATGGAACTATTGAATGGCTACCTAACAGTAGGCCCGTCGAGTTTGGACTCTTTTGGCTGGTCTTTTGATAGCAAGTTAGTTTTTACTACTTAGTACAATATTCTACAGTTAAGAGTCATGAAACAAAGTAACAATTTGCTTGTGATCACGTGATTTATCTTATCGAAGGTAGTCGACAATGAAGGGGAGACGGTTCCGTTTGGCAGCCCCGGAGAACTGCTTGTGAGGGGATACAGCACCATGATGGGATATTGGGGAGAACCCGAGAAGACCAGGCAGACTTTAGGGGCAGATGGATGGCTGCATACTGGGTAAGCATGGTGAGATTGATAACAGGGAAACCAACAATTTCATAAAAGTAATTTGTTACAAACTGTGATACCTGCTTAGTGAGAGTAAAAAATTGTTAAATCCTTAATTAATAGCACAGAATAAGGAATAGTACAAGTTAATTGCAACGATATGAAGAAAAGACAAATACTAAACTGAGGACGACGAGACGTAGACTACAAAGACTGTATGGACGTTTTTTATTAGAACTATATCTCAAAATCATAAGTTTCTTGTAGCGATTGTAGTTCTAAAAAACGCATTAAGATAATAATTATTGATTATTATACTTTCAGTGATAAATTCGTATTAAGCGAGGACGGCTACGGGCGTATCGTGGGTAGACTGAAGGACATCATAGTAAGGGGAGGAGAAAACATCGCGCCTAAAGAAATCGAAGACTTACTCAATACCCATCCTGATATTGTCGAAAGTCAGGTAAAAACAACTACTGAGTTTCTTAGCAGCGCTGGCTGTATTTTTTTTTACTTTACTTTTAGTGTTATCATTAAAACTGCCAGTATTTTACACTATTTCACTTTAATTGTGTTGTTCTTAAAATAAAACAAAATAACATTTGTACTCTAATATCAAGGTAATCGCGAGCATAATGACGATTGTTATAATGTATATTCTTAATCATGATCCTTAGCAGTCAAGGCCCGAATGAAGCCACTTGCCAATCCAGGGATACCGTAGTATCTAAACTTAGATTGTAAAGTAATCCGAAAGGTTAAATAACAACCGTGTTTTAATGATACCTTATTATACTCCTGCACTCCTTTGCAAGATGGAATTTCAAGTGGGTATCACGAACCCAAAAAAAACGGACGTAACCTTGTCTAATCATGAGTGAAGCATGCAAAATGACCGTCTGTTTACGTGTGTGCGTGCTTCGAGGGTTGCTACATAAATTGTCAATTTCACACAAATTGACCTAGACCCAAACTAAACCCTAGGCTTGTACTATAATTACTAGGCAACGATAAACATACTTAAATAGACCCTGGTATGGTCAAAATATCTAAATGATGAACGCAAGGATTTGTTCGTGAGTTTTGGATATTTTCTATGTATTTTATTATATGTTTTTCTGGAAGAAGATTATGAATAAAAGCGGTCAGCTAGGCTAAAAGTGTCATCAAAATAGATAATTAAATATAAATTCACGCGAGTTTGATACATATGAATTATCATTGGCATTGCAGGTTTTGGGAGTATCAGACGAGCGGCTGGGCGAGGAGCTGTGCGCCGTGGTGCGTCTCCGCGCAGGCGCCTCCTTGACTGCGCAGGACGTCCAGCGGCACTGCGCCGGCCACCTGGCCAAGTTCAAGATCCCCAGGCTCTTGAGGGTCGCGGAGGAATTCCCCAAGACAACATCCGGAAAAATACAGAAATATAAGTTGCGAGACATGATTGAATCTGGAAAACTTTAGCTTTAGCTATTTGAGTTTTATTATTAGCTTAATTAATTTGCATAGCTTGCACTTTCGTTAGGGAATAATAGTCGGTCTATGATACCTGTGCTGTGACCTCGATATTAGGGATAGAGAAGACAGCAATGCAAATCCTCTGTTCATGCGGACCACTAATGCGCAACAGAAGTATCTACCTAGGGCGACATATCATGGACCCACAAGAGATACAACTCTTCTGGAAATTCCTGGACGCAACGGGCCTTTGCGGTGAGCTCTAAACAAAGGGCTGCCACAAAAGATCAGCAATGGTCGAAGTGGCATACAAGGCCCATCTCAACCCCCCCAATAATAAAATAGATCAAACAATGAAATAAGATAAAAAATCATTTAAAGTCATCGCAAGGTTGGAATACCTAGGTACTTGTTTATTTTATTATGAGCTGTCACAGAGATCTAAGATAATTGACTGAACTATAATAAGAGCAAAATGTAATAAGCAATAAAGATCCCGAGTATTTCATTAAAATTTAAGGAAAACGGAATAAATAATTAAAACGGAAAGGCACTTGTTTGATTTAGAAACCAGAACAATAGAAAGATAGTTGGTGGTAATAGTGGAGGTACATAGTAATTAAAAAAAATATCTCTTACTTTCTTTAATGTATTGGGAAGACGATAAACTAATTCATGCCATATTTAGTAAACTGAGAAGTTGTAAGCCAAAGAGTAATAATAAATCTCAACCTTCATTGATTCAAACTACGTTTGTACACTTATGTATAAAGTGCAGTCGAGTTCATAAATATGTATACCTTGTTACTTTAATCGTTGTGACAATTATTATGGAAGTTTAAACGTGACATTTAATAGACAAGGTAAGTGTATACATATTTATGAACTCGACTGTACTTGATAATATTCAGAAATACAAGCCATATACGCTGTCGTAACATATTTAATGGGTTATTGAGACCAATAAATTAGCAAGTAGCGGGAAAACTAACGAGATCAGAAAATAAACATCTAACCTAGGTAAGTATACATATATTACCTACATTAGTATGCGAATGCGTGCCGCAACTGAGCATGAGATACCGTATCTCGTAAAAGGCCACAGCCGTGGATACCTACTGAGCAAGTCTGGTTATGTTCAGTGTTACGTTGATTATCACAAAGTAAACCGCACTAGCTTTACATCTATTGGTTAAATAAACAAGATACTATCAGCACGTTTAGTGATCAGTGCTCGGGCTCGTTAGTGATTTTATAATTAGTGTGCGTATGAGTACAGTGACATAAGAGAAACCTTGTTTATCAACATGTTTAAAACTTTTCTGACCGTTACGCCAAATATTTGCAAAACTTTAAGGTAAGTACTGTCTACTGTTTTTTTCTGCTAGTATGTTAATCGATTTCTTGGCCAATTGAAAACCGATTTTGATGGTTATTTTTTTCATTAGTCGGAAAGGTTTATCAGAGCGATATAGTCTCAATTAAATTACGTCAAAGTCTGGTCATAGGAATCACGGAAAGTCAACTGAATTCGTTAAAAATGTCGAGTTTCGAATAAAAGTACATACCTACAAGTATTGAGAACATAATATTTAAGTAAATACGTACTCAACGTGCATATTAATCATAATGTAACGTTTTACATACCGGCAAGACGTTTTGTTTTAAACTAGAAAGACTTTACAAGTTTATATTATAGCTATTAAAACCTTGGTCGGTTAGCAATCTCTCAACAATGCATGGAATATTATTTACGTACCCGTGTGCAGTATCTTGATTACTGATAAGACCTCACTTATTTTCAGTCGAGCGTTGTCAAGTGGATACCTTCACCTCCCTGGCTCCGAACCGTTGACCTATGCTACATTCGGGCAAGCAGTGGAGGCCACTGCCCACCGCTTCCCGGAGAGAGTCGCCATTCGCTCCGTTTATGAAGATGTCACGTTGACCTATGAGCAGCTATTAAGAAAAGTAAGGGTACCAAACTACAAAAAGTAAAACTTATTGTGAAATAAGTAATATTGTAAAAGTGTATCAGATTTTGGAATCACTTTCATTGAACTTTATTTGTGAACTACAAGCTATAGACGACTTGACGCAAAACAGATCAGAGGGCTCAGACAAGATGCACTACGCTCACTAACGTTTCTATTCGATTCGTTTTTAAACCAATCGCGTCACTGGTAGACCACAGGGCTCAGACTTTTCGTATCAGGGTCAATTTCCAAACGATCGTTTTTTGCGGTCCCAGTGCTGTTATTCCAAGTACATTAAACATAGAGTATGGTTACACATATATTTAGCATTTAGCATTTTGTGCATTTTAATCTACTTGAATTATATAAAACAGTGTACTAAATATTAATGGATTTCGAAAGAAACCAATTTGAAATCCTAAAAACGGCGAAATTTACCGCTTTTTTGCGTGTCCCACTTGCGGTTTTGCTCAAACAAAATTTCATAACTTTGGATGTAGACAACGTATTGATACACAACATATACCGTTGTATAGCGCTTTTATTACCGCATTAATTAAAATATTTAAAAAAATCAATACATTAATTATTAAAACCTGGAAAGTATTTTTGTAGCTGTCCCACGTGCTACCGTTTTTGTAATGATTCAAGGAAACCCCGTTGAATCTGGTTTGTCTATTGGCCTACCGTCATATTTCAGTAAGGATACCAAAGCATGTTAGTTTGGGTTTCGACCGCCAAAAGATGTGGGCGCGGAGCCGGTATTTTTGATGGAGGAAACATGGTAGTCTCTTTTTGAATTATTTTGGTACGGTTATCACGACATTTGTATGGGCGTTTCTTTATTGATTACGAATGGAATAAAAATATGTGTTTCATAATAATTATAAGCAATATGGGGTAAGTAAGAATTTCGTGTTAGGCAATGAGTAAAACGAGTAAGTATGTAATGCCGGCACCACACTTCGCTGTTCGCTATTCGTTATGCGGCTGCGCCGTATTTGTTAAAATATTTGCTATCTCGCTTATGCGTTATGCGTGCGAATAAAGAAAGCATAGACGAATAAACCCTCCACACTTCGTCGAATGTAGGCGCATAAGGCCTGATTTTTCAATGTCCAGATAACGGTAACTGTTGGGTAACTTTTAGCTTGTTCCTTTTCTATGTCAAATAAAAGAAAAGGACCAAGCTAAAATTTACCCAACAGTACTGTTATCTGGACATTGAAAAATCAGGCCTAAGCCGAATAACGAATAGCGAATAGCGAAGTGTGGTGCCGGCATAAGAAAGATCGGCGAAAAACCGTTTTGTCGACATTTGTATGGCGACATTTGTACGGTTATTTTGTCCATACAAATGTCGAATGTGGCATACAAATGTCGGTTAAAATCAAAATCTGAATGAAATACGAAATATTATTTCCATATCTATTAAAATCAACTTTTTTATGTTTTTTTGAACAAAAATAAATTACTTAAAAGCGAAGGTTTCATATTTTTTAGTAACTAGTGACCCACTCCGTGCTTCGCATGAATTACGGCACACAGGGAGAGACTATACATATAAATTATAATACTAAACCCACCCCTAAGAAACTAGCTAAAGGTTAGTGAAAACCGCATCAAAATTGGCCCATAAGTACTTAAGTAAGACATTTTTATGACACTATATCGACATTTTGTATGGCGCTGTCGACATTTACATGGCACTATTTTTTTTAGCTTCAATATCTAGCAAACTATTAGAAACAGAGTGGTGCCTGATACACCATATTTTTTCTTGTTAAGTACCCAACCGGATGACGTCGCTAAAAAGCTATTTTAGTAAAAAAAAAAAAATGCCATACAAATGTCGAAAAAACATGCGTTTCAAAAATTGACCCATCACGTCATCTTCCAGTGACGCGATTGGTTTAAAAACGAATCGAATAGAAACGTTAGTTAGCGTAGTGCATCTTGTCTGAGCCCTCTGTAATGGTAGCGTAGGTATATTTGTAAGGTAAAGGCCTAATATATAAAATGACAACATAAATCTGCCCCACATCCTGAGCAATAAGTATGTACGGCACTCCAGTTCTTTGGGAGCTTCGTCGTCTCTTAAATTAAAATGTATATTTGGGAGCAGTAAATAAAAAAATATTTATAGGTCTTGTTTTGTGTGATACATATTTTATATACAATCACAATGTTTCTTTTCCATCTACTTTGGCATTTATGTAATAAGCAAATAAGTACCTACTTAAATATTCGGTAAACTTTAGTGGACCTTAATCCCTCGTATGTTTTCATCACTGATCAGTGCTCAATTTTAGTTTTTTTTTTTATATAGGTATAAACAATAATGTCAAGATATTGGAACTTGGTACTTTTTCACCTTACTACATACGAGGGGTTAATAAGCATATTACTAAGAATAGGCAAAAAGAGGGGTCAGTTCATTTGACCAAAAGTACGTTGACAAACGTATCATTTTACAAACTTTCATTTTGCAAAAACATGTTCGTGCTTTAAACTATTACATATTACAAACCTAGGTTACATGTTATTAAATAAGTTAGGTTAGGTTAGACTTTTAACCACGTAAAATTTGTAAAATAATGTGCCGGTTCTTTGCGTAATGAAAGTTTGTAAAATAATATCGTTTTTAATGATGATATGGTTAATCATTAGTGAACCGCAAACAGATGGTTATTTATGACAAAGTCAAAACAATTTTGTTTGCAAGTTAAATTTGCAATTGGCATTTACAACATCATAGCTATAATTCTTCTCATCGCTGAAATGCGGTTGTGGTAAATGTAAACTCATTTTACTTATCGTGATTTTAAGTGTTTATGTCAAGTACGCCTTCAGTGACAAAGACAAAGACAAGTACCATATATAATAACATATTCTAACGCATCAGTGATATATAGGGTCACTCAATAAAAATAGAATAGAAGAACGATATAAAGATAGATCCTAAAAATTTGACAAAGTAGGTACTGTCCGCATTTCATCATCATCATCATCAGCCCACTTTCGTCGAGTGCTAAACAAAGGCCACTCCCATGGTTATGCCACTGAGCTTGGTGTTGAGTTTTTGTTTCCCAACTCTCCCAACCACTTTTCGTATGTCATCGCTCCATCTATTTGGAGTCTTACACTACATTTGCCAAATCGTGGTCTCCATTTCTGCTGTCCGCATTTACAGCAAAATTATGTACCTATTCCCTGAGGATAATAGCAATATTAATGAAACTAAAGCTTTAAGCTTTAAGAAGTCATTTGACAAGACAGTTTTGTCTTGTCAAATGACTTCTTCTAGTTCTCCTTGACAATAAACCCATGAAATCACATGCAATAAAGTCCATAAGAATGAGTATTTTTTCCTATATTTTATTGCAGGCTGACGCGTTAGCCTGTTCTCTAAGGGAGCAGGGATTAGACAAAGGTGACATGGTGGGAATCTGGTCGCACAACAACGCGGCGTGGATCGTGACCCTGGTCGCGGCTGCCAGGGCCGGCCTTATATCGGTATGCATTTTGTGTTGTCTTTAAAACACCACCATATTTACCTATGAAGTTTATGACGGCAACCTTTAAGTCTTATTTATTATCTATCAGGTACTGCTGAACCCTGTATATGAAAAACCGGAATTAAGATTTTGTATTAAGAAAACTGGACTTAAAGCGATTATAATAGGAGATACTCTAGATAGGAGAAATTACTATAAACTGATAGAGGAAATGATACCAGAAGTTCATAAAGATAAAGCTGGATCGATACAGTCAAAAGAATTTCCCAGTTTGAAGTCTATAATTTCATGTGACAAGGAAAGATTGCCGTAAGTTGTATATTTTAAAGTTGCGATACAGGAAAATATAGGTAACAGACTGTTAATGCTGGTTTTCCGCTTACTAATCGCGTTTTATGTGTTTTCCAGAGGCACCTTTACATTCAACTCTTTGGTGGCAAAAGTAGGGGACACGGCGCAGTATAGCTGTCAGGTGGGGCCTGATGAGGGCGCAGTCATTCATTTTACTTCTGGAACTACTGGTGGGTTATTGTTTACGTCTTACGGTTAAAGTGAATTGTCAAGTTTTCACATCATGTGCAAATTTTGTTTTTGTGCCTTGAGGCACACCTATTTTCACTGTAGCTCCAACAGATTGCGTTTTGTTTACAACAACTGCTTGAGTTCTATCACTTAGATAAGAAGACATAAGGCTTAAAGCTTTATTGGACAATCCATAATGTTCTAATTTTAAAATAAGGGTCGTATGATCCACGAAATCAAAAGCTTTAGAAAGATCACAAAATATTCCTACTGCATCGCAAGATTTCTCCCAACTGTTATAAATATGTTTAATGAGTACAGATGCCGCATCAATTGTTGATCGACCTCTGGTAAAGCCAAACTGGTTATTGTTAAGTAGTTTATTTCTGTTAAAGTGACCTAACATATCCTTCAGCATTACTTTCTCAAGTCTTTGAGAAACTACTTAAAACTGGTGGTATGGAAATGGGACGGAAGTTCGTTATATCACTCATCTCGCCCGATTTAAAAAGAGGTATCACTTTACTATATTTCATGAGATCTGGAAAGACCCCCTCTGATATGCAATTATTGTAGATTAATGCTAGACGGGGTGCAATTACATCTATGATATGAAAGAGTACCTTAACTGATGTGCCCCACAAATCTTCAGTCTTTTTTAAACTAAGTGATTTAAATATCTTGACTATTGAATCTGAATTTACAGGGCTGAAATCAAAGTTTATATTACATTTACTGACATTAGTGCTAAGTAATGATTGAGCTTCAACCGCGGATGATTTAAGACATTTCGTAGTATTAATGGCTATGTTAGAAAAATAATCTTCGAATGCTCTGCCCTGCTAAGCCAAATAGCAGTATCTCAAATAAAACTCCTGTAGTAATCACAACCTCATTACTAAGAGGACAAGATTGAATCTACTCTGGCAATTGAATCTGACATACTGTTTATATGCTTATGACGGCAGTGCTAAGGCAACGTCTTTATTTGACGTGATTTGTTGGTCACCTGTGTTCAGAGTGACTTGATTATCACGAGTTTTTGATTTTCCCGTTTCTCTATTTATAATATTCCATACAGTTTTTACCTTGTTGTCAGATGATTTAAGTTTGAGACTAAGAAAATTTGCCTTGGCAGTTAAACAAACTTGCTTAAAGGTCCTTGAATAATTTTTAACATAATTTAGAAAGTCAGCATTCTTATTGTCCTCCCTCTCTCTATATAGGTCATAAAGCCTATTTCTACTTTTATGAATGCCTGCAGTAGCCCATTCACAAAATTTAGTTTTCGACCTAGAAATAGATTTCATTTTAAAATTGTTGTTAAATTGATGTAGAATTACGCCGAAGAAGTCTTTATACATACTATTACACTCATTCTGTAAAAAAGGTAACACTGAAAGATTACTCTGAACTTTATTTTTGAATAATTCCAAACGATTACTAGTTATAGGTCGGTATGTTATTGTGTCAGGTTTTTGATAAAAATCATAGATGAAAGATGCCTTCTGACCACTATGGTCAGAATTAAAACAATTAAATATTTCTTTATCCAAACATTCGCAACTACAAAAAATATTATCTAAGCAGGTTGCACTACTAACACCTATCCGTGTGGGTTCTAAAAACAGATTACCTAAATTAAAAGATTTAAATAAACTAAGTAACCTAGTGGTATTATTTGACGTTTCGAGTAAGTTAATATTAAAATCTCCACAAACTATAACATGCTTCTGGGTATTACATGCTAATTTTAACACATGTTCCATAGTAGATTCAAATGTGCAAAAATCAGCCAACGGTAGTCTGTAAACACATATTATTATATAACTTTCTAGTTCTGCGCAAGAAATTTCTACAATCCTTTCTATCGATAGCTTTACAATATCCTTTCTTTCTTTGGATTTAAGAGTACTTTTTACAATTATTAAAGAGCCACCATGAATGACACTTTTTCTGGCAAAATAACTAACTAATTTAAAATTTTAAAAATCAAAAATTAATTGCTCTTGTCTAAGCCAATGTTCACAATTTGCACAATTAGGCTAAGATGTTTAGCGTCTCGCGTGACAGGTTGCAAGCCCATCGCCTAACAGTACCTACTACAAGCCTTGGTAAGTATCCCACTTTATTGAGAATCTGGTATTTTATATTGTGGTATTTCGGCAATGAGCGACACGATGTACCGTTTCCTGACATACACATAATGTAGGGAATTTTTGATCCTTAGACATTTTTGATGTGTGTATGTGAGTAAGCCGTAGCAGTGTTTATTTTGTTCGTATAATTACTCAAGCTAGTTTAAGTGGTTTGTAATTGACTCTCTAACATCAAGCATATTTTCAGGAGAACCCAAAGCTGCTTTAGATGCTCATTTTGGATACGTGAACAATAGTTACTTTGTAGGCAAGAGGCAAAAGCTCCATGAAGACCATCAAACTATTTGTGTGCAGGTAAACCGATTATCCTGCTATACTCGTAGTCGTAGCTTCGACGTGGAATCCAGTGATTAATACTAGTTTATGTTACCGGTGCATAAAGCCTAATTAGTCGCATACATAACTTTATCTACATGCATATCATCAGTATTCCACATATGTGACAAAATCCGTGGTTGCCCTTTATAGTAATGTAACTGTATCTTAATGTTTACATTAAAGTATCGGTTACCAATACTTTAATGTGAACATTAAAGTGCAACCACATCAATAACCGATACTTTAATGACATACAATACTTTAATGTAAACATTAAAATACAACCACAGATATAGGTTTCTTAATATAGGCCATTTGCTTATCGTTTCTGAACATATTGTAGGGAAGTTATGATATGGATGTAGATAAAAAATATAAAACACACTTTTTGCTATCGAGCGACCGAGTGTAGTGTGTCAGCCCCCTAACAATTTAGAAAAAAAGGTTGTTGATTTACTAAACCCCTACCTACCCACGTCAAAGATGAAATCACTGACACCAGTCTTTCTGTGACCACGGCTGGTTCAACAGAGCCGAAACGTTGGGTTAGTAACGAGGCATATACTACCTACCTACATGTTAGCATAAGAATAAACAATAACTACACGTAGAAGCGAAACTCCCGGCTCCGGACGCGCGCTCGGCGCGTTAGATACCTACCGCCTGGCGACACCTGAGGTGTCTAGTCAGTCAGGGGCGTCACGTACGGAATATATATTAACCAAGATATTGATATTGTGACTTGAATTGTTTTCGTATTAGTGTTGATTTTAGTGTTTATGATTGAACTAAGATAGTGTTTTAAAAAGTGAACGACTATTTACGGCAAAATAATTAGAAATAATTGATTGAATAAAGGAGTTTTATGAGATAATCTTAATATCCTCAAAAAGTATTATTAACTAATTTAAGGTAAATGTAAAAAACTCTTTTTCCAACAATGTTTCCATGTTGAAGTAAAACATTAATAATAATTCGTGACTGAACTTGTATACCATATCCATAAACCGATTAAAATATTTCGCAAGTAACAGCCCTAACTTTGGGCGCGGAAGACAGAGAGGCATACCGGGGCGAAGGGGGAAGTAGGTATTTAAAGCGCGGCATTTGGGGCTTGGTCAAAGGAGATTCGCTTCTACGTGTAGTTATTATTTATTCTTATGATGTTAGTTTTTATTGCGTTAAGAGCTGATTGATATATGTAAACGTAATTGTTTAAAAATGTCTAGATAAATAATTGTGTACATATCTACAGGCACCGTTGTTTCACGCCATGGGTTCCGTGATCACGACGGGAGCCGCGCTGCGGCACGGCGCCACTCTGGTGCTCGCAGCACCTACCTACAATCCTAACATGCATTTGAACGCTTTATTGGCTGAAAGGTACGTAGCAGATCTTGCGAGGGCCCACCTTATAGCATGGCGGTCAAACCATAACCGGACAAAGTACACTTGCTTTATCACATGAAAGCGGTTGCACCATACTTGTAGTTGTAAAGCGTATAGGGTAAATCCGGGATAGATGCCGCAAAGGGATAGGCGCCTATTTTTCAAAAACCTAACTTCCCAAAATCACAGCAAAGAAATAATAGTCTAAATAGGGAGCGCAAGGGCCACACACCTCAGCCCCCGCAGGCCGTCGCAAGGAAAAGACGCGTCTCGCTTGTGTGTGTGAAAATCTCCGCCATGAGCGCAAAAAGTGCCTCAAATTTTCAAACGGAAATATTTGCAGTTTCATACCTTTAAAATGAGTATTAACTTCTGTTCTGTTTTTATTATATCAATATACTGGTTCATTAAGTGTACAACTATGTATTAATTATCGCTCTTTTGTATTTGTTTTAGATAAAAAATAAAAAGGCACCGTTCCATATCAAAAAGGATAGTCGCCGGGGTATGCGTGCCCTTGGGGCATCTATCCCCCCATACTCCTATATAAATAATCGTAGCATATATGTTTTTAGCGTATATTGTTTTTTTCCAAAGGGCAACTGTCCCCCTTAGAATTTTCATGGTGGGGCATCTATCCATATAGGTAGGCATCTATCCTAAAAAAAAGGTCCTGCAAAAACTCAATTTGTACACAATCAGTAATTATTAGGTCAACAAAAACAAGCCGTAATGTAAGATTAAAGACTAAACTAGCTATATCGAAAGGAAATATTCATGGGAATTGATAGTTTTTAAATTAGGAGGCCTTTTCAAAAAGTGTGGCATCTATCCCGGATTTACCCTAGACACGCACACCACAGCGACGCTTAGCATAGCTTCGCACACAACAGACCACGTGCACTTTTACCTACACACACACACAAGTTTGGCCCCATCCGCTTTCCTGAGTTTTTTTTTAGTTTTTTTATTTAATTTATTTGACATGTCAACGGCACATTATCATTAAAAACTAGTAGGTACAGTCGAGTTCATAAATATGTGTACACTTTAGTACCTTTCTATTTAATGTCATGTTTAAACTGCAATACATGAATTGTCACAGCGGTTAAAGTGACAAGGTATTAAAGTGTAGGTACACATATTTATGAACTTGATTGTATATATATATAACAGGCACGGCACGTGCCAACAATAATACTGTCTATTTATTTAGGGACTAACAATAAGAGCTAAAACAACTAATCTTGAATACAATAAAAAAAAAACATTCTAAAAATAATATTTAAAATCAATAAATAAGCCCTTTTACGGTTAAAAAAACGTTTGTCAAACACATTGTAGAATAAATAACATGCTGGAATTAATTGGATTATTTGCAAAATAAAAAGAACTTTAGTCAACAGCGTAAAATTTCTTCTTGTTAATGGGTGTTCCCTCTTATTTCAGATGCACCGTCTTAAATGGCACCCCGACGATGTTCGTGGACCTTATTTCCCTGCTGAGGAGTAAGGGTGGCAGCGGCAGCCCTCACTTGCGCGTCGCCCTCACCGGCGGCGCGCCCTGTAGCCCACAGCTTATAAGGGATATCAAGCAGTACCTCAATGCTGATATTGTATCGGTACGCTCTATTTGTTATTGGTCTTCCTAAATATTTTAACGTACGATTACCAATGTTAAGTACAATGATTTATTCTCATATTAAAGAAATATGAATGTGTAGACAAAGATAAAGCTGGGTTATACATTTTCAATTACACTCGGTGTAATGTTGGTGCTAGAATAGTGCTTACAGTATATAAAAAAGGTACTCTGTGAATAGTGCGCCGTGAGTAGATTATGTAGGGTGACGCAGTCAGTTGATTTCATAAATAATCAGTGTCATTTTCGGACAAAATAACTTTCTAGCGTGTCAACTCAAATCAAAAAGTATCATTTTAAAATACGCCCCTAGATCGCCAAAATATCACAAGTCCACTATTATGCGTTTAAAACCCATTGGCAATGATCACCATCACTGTGGTAGTAGGTAACAGCAATGACAGCTGTAACGTAATTTTGTAATTACGTTATAAAGCAGTGATTTTAAAAGGAGGGTGGGCTAATTGGCCTATATGACCATTGAGGACAAGCGATATGTCACCGGATATGTAATTCTAAGTTGTAAAACTATTAATATGGCGGGTAGTTCGAAAGCTTTTCGTGAAAAAAAGTTATCGCCATGCAAAGACAGCGGTCTTTGAAGGTAGTTATGCTAACGTCGGCTATGTAGGCATCCCGATGTTCCAGATTTTTTAAATATTTTTTACAGATATTTGAGGTTTCCCGCTACATAACATCGTTGTAGAATTATAAAGGATTTTCTATGATATAGTGCTTATTGTTATTGGTTTCTAGGCCAGTGTCCATACATTTCTGCCTATTCTCCATTGGAACATCTTCCAGAACCAACACAATTTAAATAGGCCCAATTCTAGTATCAATTGTAACGTCAACTCGGTATATTTTTTAGTACAATATCGTACAACATTTGATTTTGAACGATATGAGAAGATGGACTTATTAGTTTCTCTATGATTAAGAAAAACTTTCATATTCGTGACACAGCACACGTTGGTTTGCCGCCATTTTTGTCATCAAGTCATCGGCTTCTAAACCCATCTTAAAGAGTACTTATAATATGTGTGTAGATAAAGTAATGTATGCAACTTTACATGATTAAGCCTTAAAACACTCTTGTGATCTTATTATGAAACTCGCCTTTGGCTCGTTTCATAAAACAACACTCATGTTTGAAGGACCCACATTATTTAGATATCAGTTACAATAAACTACTATATTAAACAACGATGACGTATTTTACAAAAAGCCATTTTTCATTTAATATACATACTCTGCTCTCATATAATTTGTAGGTTATTGCAAAATTTGTCACATACTTGTATCGCTAAATAAATATGAATACGAAATTATTACATTTAAAAAGACGATGGGAACATGCGTAATAGAAAAGTGACAAAATAATAGTGTCTCTTACACAGCAAAGCGAGATCCAGTTGTAAGTTAGCGGAAATTGGCACGTGCGCGCGCTCGACTCGCACGCGGCTAGAAAACAATACTCGGAGGCCAGAAACAGTACCTACATCATCATTACCTGATCTCGTCCACTGCTGGACATTTTCCGAAGACCAGCATCATGATTGCTCATAATTATTGTAGTCGTGCTCAGCCCATTAAACGCTTACCTATATAACCGGTCTTCTTTGAACACTGTTTGTCAGTGTGTCACAGTATTGTTTTTAATTTTCAGCGTTATGTTAATGACTGTTTGTGTTATTTTTTCTTTAATAAAAAATAATAAATAAGATGAAATAAAAAATAAACTCCTTGATGGATCAAAACTCCATTTCTTCCAGAGTTTATATGGTCTGTCGGAGACTACGGCAGCCGTCTTCCAGTCACTCCCTAAAGACAGCACGGAACGGGTGGCGGAAACAGTCGGCTATATTCACGACCACATAGAGGCAAAGGTACTTAAGCATATTTACTGGTTGGAAACAGGTTTCGAATATACCTACTTATATATTGCTAAGTGGTAAGAACGACCAAAATACAGAAGACGAGTTCTGAAAAACTTTATGATGATGATGATACTTACCTACTCAGTATAAATAATAAATGAGATAAATATTGTTTTTGTTATTTGAAGGTGGTCGATGATGAAGGCAACACGGTGCCTTTTGGGGGGACTGGTGAGCTTATGGTGAGAGGCTATTGCAATATGATTGGCTACTGGGACGAACCGAAGAAGACCAGAGAAACGTTGAGAGAAGATGGCTGGCTGTACACTGGGTAAACTCAATGTAAATGCATTTTATTTAGCAGTCCGAAATGTAGAAGACAAAGTTAACAAGATGTCTATTACAGTGATAAATTTAGCCTGAGCGAGGACGGCTACGGACGCATAGTGGGTAGACTCAAGGATATTATTGTCAGAGGAGGAGAAAACATCGCGCCCAAGGAGATCGAAGACTTGCTGAACACTCATCCAGATGTTGTCGAAAGTCAGGTATGACATAAATATTCACATTAATATAGTAAATGAGTTGTTACAAATGACAAAATGCTGCCGACGTATACAAGAATTCTGGTTCCCCAATGACTTTTATCAATAACTAGCGACCCGCCCTCGCTTCGCTTTTGTTTATGTAAGTTTTCTGTAAAACCCATGTATAATTCAGAATTTATTATACGTAAAAAGCTTCCTCTTGTATCACTCTATCTATTGCTTAAAACTGCATCAAAATCCGTTAAGTAAGTAGTTTAAAAGATCTAAGCGAACAGACAGCGGGCGGAAGCTACTTCATTTTATACGATGTAAAGATTAAAACCGGCCCAGTGCGAGTCGAACTCACAAATGAAGGATTCCGTTCTGTACCACCGTACAATATTAAGATCGAGCAAAAACACACCTAATGTTTTCTTTGTAGGGTCCCCCTTAATTTTCATTTTTTTTTAATTATTTAATTAAGTATATTAAAAAACGCCGAAATTATCACGTGTTGTACGGCAGCCCCCTTTAGGGTGATGGAACCAGTAATGGACAAGGCACCAATAATGAACACTTGATTCTTATTTTACAGAAGATAAGGGTTATTCATTTGTTTTGCAACAAATGAATAACAATCAATTTTGGTCCGTATACAATTTGAATTACGAGTGAAGTGTCCATTACTGGTGCCTGTCACCTAAAAGTGTCCATCATTGGTGCCGTCACCCTAATTAGATTACATTAATCTTTTAATTATTTTTTTCTGTAGCGGCAATAGAAAAATACACTCTGTGAAAATAAAATTCAATAGGTGGTGGGAGTATCTGACGAGCGGCTGGGCGAGGAGCTGTGCGCCGTGGTGCGTCTGCGCGCAGGCGCCGCGTTGACTGCGCAGGACGTCCAGCGCCACTGCGCTGGCCGCTTGGCCAAGTTCAAGATCCCCAGGCAATTGAGGGTCGCGGAGGAATTCCCCAAGACTAACTCCGGCAAAATACAAAAGTTCAAGATACGAGAAATGATCGATTCCGGAAAACTTTGATTGATTTATTTTTATAATTATATTAAGGACTGAATTAGTTTACGTTCAGTAAAGTATGAAGAACATCTGCTTGAATTTTGTTTACTTGCGTTGGCTCTTGTTACCTTTTGCATAAAAATCGCTTATGGTATTACAGAAACTATCAAATTAAGAAAAAACTATGGAGCCTTATCTTTTTTGCCAGTGGTATGTACCTATACTTGTTTTAGTGATAATAAACTGACTGACTAAATAAAAGCCATACAAGAGATCGTCAATTTACCTCTATCATTATATTATCAGCTATATGGTACTAACAATTTGCATAACTATGCCAAATTACGACCGACAATTAGGAGTAACTAGGTTAAAATCAAGTCGCCAATCTTCACAAAGTTACTCTTATTGATGGACGTTTACCAGTGAATTGGAAAATAAATAAATTACAAAACGTAATTCACGAGTAAATTAGATTGCTTAATTAGATGAAAGCCATTCCTATCTGTGAATATCGAACCTGACCCGGACATCGAGCTTAGTTCACTTTATGGATGATAGTTTATAGTTATTTATAACTGTCTGTGTACACATTGTACGGAGAATGCATCAGTTGTGCCTCGGATTTGCCAATGGGTTCGCGATGTTTCTGTTTATATTGATAACGTTTGTGGTGATCGTCGTTTTTCATTTGTATTTTCGCTTCTGTCGTTCAGGGAGACTCATTGCTAAAATTCCCGGGCCAGACGGGTGGCCATTAATCGGAAATGTTCTTCAAATTTTATTACCACCCGGTACTTCCAGCAAAATACATTGATAGAACTGGAATGAGATACATAAATAGAATACTAAAATAAATCATTATTTTATATTTAAGTACTCAAAAGCCAATGTGTTCATATTCATTTAAAAACTTTTAGATCAATTATTCAAATATGCAAGAAAATTGCGAAGAGATTACAAGGTACCAATACTGAAATTGACTTCCTTCAATATTAGAGTTGTGAACATTTATGATCCAGATGATATTGAGGTATGATGCACGACAACACATAGCACGTATATCGCTTATTAGAAAAAAAGTCTTAATTTCTATAGAGTTTCAGCTTCAGATACTTGTCTTTATTTTCGCATTTGGACGATGTAATTTTTAACAAAACAAATAATTGACTTTTCATGATCATAACTTAATAGTACGTAAGTACGTTGAAATCAGTCAAGTTCAGACTGCATGCCATCTATGCCATTCTATGCGGCGTTATAATTATACAACATTTACAATTTAGGGAGCTCAAGGGACACCTAACTCGCCAACACGTACCAGTGTGTTTCTTAGATTTATTTGTTTATCGCTGTTCTAAACAACAGTGAATTTAGGTGTGAATTTTAAAAAGTTCTACTTGCAAGATCCGTTTTTTGAAGGGTTTTAAATAACCGGGTTGTTGTTTTAATATCATCATTTATAATAAAACTGTACCAATTTCAACTTGTCCCGTAAAAACTTAATAATTAGCTAAGTACCTACTCTTGTCCAAGCAATTTAATATTTTGCAGAAAGTTCTCTCCTCGCCGCGTTTTATCGAGAAGCGGCAGCCGTACACATTCCTCGAGCCGTGGCTCGGACAGGGCCTGCTCGTGAGCAATGGCAAGTACGATAACATCGAGGTCCTCCGTATCAATGATTCATTATGCACCTTAATTAATCTTATCTAGGGTCACAGCAGCGTCGAATTCAAAGTAAAGGCGGCCTTATAAGTAGCTGCACACTTTTGTGCATTGTAGCTTTAACGCCTTTGACAGATTAGTGCAACGGTCCAAAAATAAGCATCAAACTTTGAAGACCAACCAACTTTCGAAAGGTCTAATAATAGCAATCCCCAGATAACAGTATCTATGAGTTTCTTTTATATCTGTTAATAATTAAAACCCAACAGGTCAAAAATGGCATCAAAGAAGAAAATTATTGACCTCGGCGTTCCATTTCAACATCCTTAAGCAGTTCTCTCTTACAATTATTGAGCAGACCGAGGAACTTCTGAACAGGTTCCAGGCGGAAGTAGGAAATCCCAAAACAGACCTGGTACCAATAATCACTAGGGCATCTCTTCAGATAATGTGTGGTTAGTGTTATTCTACGATTTATAAAATAATAATAAGAAATATTTGACCTGCCCCAGTTACGGCCGTACGAGTAGCGACCTTTTTTCATCCGAGCACGTCGAGGAGTTCTGTGTTTTGATGATATACTCGTATGGGAGAAGGCCATTATTTTAGACTGTGATTGACCAGTGATGGGAGTTCTGTGTCTTTGATCTGTAGGCCTTGTTGACTGTCGGATTGTCACTAAAATTCGTCGTGACAGTGCAACTCACATCACATCGAAAGCCATTTGTAGTACTTAGTTAGATAATAGGTATTTCATTGTTATTCTACTAGATGGAGTAAGACGTTCTTAATTCTTAATACATACGAGTATTTCAAGAGGTTTGATAAAAGTCACAAAATAGGTAAAAGTATTTTGGCAAAAACTTGAGAATGTGTTATGGTTGGTTAATAATTACGCAACGTTTCTTCAGAAACATCAATGGGCACGTCCATGTGTGGAAGTATAGACGCGACGTCAAACACATACTTCAAAGCAATTCATACCCTTGGTCATTGCGTCATTAACCGGATGATTAGACCTTGGCTTTACCCTGATTGGATTTTTGGATTTAGTTCCTTGGCAAAAATACAAAAAAGCGCACTGAACTGTGTACACGGGTTCACAAACCGCGTTATTCAAGAGAGGAAATTAGATATGTTCGGGAATGGTAAAATAAATGGCCACTGTGATGTGAAGGGTCGCAAAAAACAACAAGCCTTATTGGACTTGCTTCTTGAAAATGAAAAGGATAATAAAATCGATGACACTGGAATTCGAGAGGAAGTAGATACTTTTATGTTCGAGGTAAAACGTTTTGTACAAGTTATACCTTACCTAAGAAGCAAAATTAATGCGACTAATCATTATTTAATATGTGATTGCAGGGTCACGATACGACGGCAATGGCGCTATGTTTTATGATAATGAGAATCGCAAACGAACCAATAGTACAGGTAGATAAGAGTGGTTTTATTCATACTTAATCCATTCACATGAAGTTAAGGTAGTTGGCCCAGTGATTCGCGCGCATTCGGATCAATTGTATTTTTTTATTGATACCTGATTTGACATTTTGTTTGAACGCATTTTATTTTCATCGGAAAGTCATACTTAAATTGAACGATACGTACCTACTACTATTTTCAAATGAGATTATAAATCATTTATTAACTTACTTTTAGATAAATACATTACAATTTCTAATAAACATTTCTGGCCTAAACAAAATGTGTCCAAACAAGAATGTGCTGAAGTAAGAATGTGACGACACAAGAACATTATGAAAATGGAATCAATCAAAGTTTTCGCATAACTACTATGGGAGGCAAATAAATGAAGTGTGTATAGTAGTACCCAACGACAACCCACTAGTAAAACATTGATCGGACGTGTTATGTCGTCTAGACTGTATTTTACAAATATAATTATACCTATATCAATTTTTTTACATTTTAATGGTTATCTATTTTTTTACATCCCTTTGCACTTTTTAAGGACGCAATCTACGAAGAGTTGCAACGCCTGTTTGGACAATCGCAGCGTTCAGTAACTTATGAAGACCTGAGCGAGATGAAATACCTAGAAAGCTGCATCAAGGAGTCTTTACGAATCTATCCAAGCGTTCCTTTCATCGCTAGGTATATCACTGAAGAAGTAACTTTGGGTAATATCAATACCACTATTTTTATGACATACGAGCGCATTTTAGTCGTTTAAGAAGCTTACTCTTTATTAAATGCGTGTTTCATGTGTGACATTTTCCAGGCGGGTATCAAGTTCCGCGGGGCACCGTTTGTCACATCAATGTATTTGACATCCATAGACTTGAAAATTTGTATCCGGATCCCGAACGCTTCGTTCCTGAGAGGTTTATCAACGAGAAGCGACATCCGTATTCCTACATCCCATTTAGCGCTGGGCCTAGAAATTGTATTGGTAAGAAAAGAAGATGCTTTAGGTTTTATAAATCGTAATTTAGAAACGTATTTTGAGTCTTATTAAGTCAAAGATTACTTATGTATGACTAAAATAAATAAAATTCAAAATGGTAAGTTTTATTATAACAGAGATTTCGGATAGTTATTTTCTTGATTCTTTCCTAGTTAACTCAATCAATCTTTAAATTTGATTCTGAATTTATTGGCAATGGATGGAAGATACATTGGTATTTAAAATGCTTCAGACGATGGGAAGTATAAATGGTCACAAGTCGTACACCTACTTGTGTATCTCTCGGTTAATATCATTACAATGCTCTGGTCCAAAGGACACCGGATGCTGCAGACTTGCTGATAAAGGGTCGTGGGTAGTATAGATACTAGAAGCTCTGCGGTGCCATTGTGTCCTTATAATTAAATATAGAAATGAACTCGTGAACTCAGAAACAATAAGTATTCTCAAGTTGAATTTTACAAAAGTAAGCGACTTCTAAAATCTGTCATAATGTATGGCATTAACATTGGCGAGCGCACGACACAGCTCGATTCTATTCATTTTTTATTCAATTTCTGCAGGCATTAACGGTCGTGGAATACCTATTTATTTAAAGACTGAAGGACCACCCTTAGAATGGGAAGGATTTTTTTAGGACTTATCGACTGGCAATCAATGGCAAAAAGTCTCGACACCGGTAAAGATAATTTTGGGTTTGGAAAGGCAGTCACTTACATCATAGTCCTCGATACTTGTCCGCTATTGGACATTATTTAATCTTTTGAATGCTAACTATTGACGGATATTGGCACCACGGGTCCATCGCTAGCGACAGATTCTTAATTACCTAACTTATATTTATTTACCTGTGGGATTGGAATACTACTATTGCTCATAGTTTCAATGTAACTGATCTGTGTGTATAAGTTGAAACAAACCATCCGAAAGTCATTCTCAAAATGATGGTACCAATATCAGTAGTATACATTAAAAAAACTAAAAGGGCATCCTCTTCTTCTTCAAATTCCTCTCCACTACCTGAGGTTGGCAGTCAGCTCTACATACAATTTCCTATCTCTCGCCAAAGGGCATACATACTTTATTTTATTTTATTCTGTAATCGGCCCGTAAATTATGACTTTTGTATTTGAAAAAGCTTTGAAAAGGACTATTGCATATGTTTTTAAGGTATCTGGTAAACAATAAGTTTTATAAAAACTTTGATTTCCTGTTAACCCGATTGGGCAATTTTTTTTTGTCCCTTGTTCAGGTGCTTGGGTTTTAGGGAAAAACTCTAATATATTGCTAAATAACTCAAGAATCAATAGTTTTTTTTAATACACTAGCAGGGCCTTCTTCGGGATTTAAATTGTCCAATCACAGCGCTTTCCTGCGTACAACTTTCGTACGCAGCGCCTCTATTCTAGGCGGTAAAAACGATATCGTAGTTTGCCTGTTATGGTATTGTTATGACGTCAGCCGCCATTACTGTCAAGACAATAAGAGCTATCAAAACGTTGACAATACCATAACAGGCAAACTACGATATCTTTTTTACCGCCTAGAATAGAGGCGCAGGGCACTTGACGGGTTAATCAGCTTCCATCTTCTACATATCATTAAGTGAATAAGAGCAAGTCAACAACAATGTTTTACGAATACTGATGTGCAAGTTGCGGAAAGTTTCCAAAAAGTTGGAATAGTTCTAAGAAATTTCCGGAAGCTTTCTCTAGAAATATAGGAAATATAAATATAAGGAACGGAAAGTTACAATCCCCATACAAAATTGTGAGAAGTTTCAGATTTTTTCCAACATTAAATTTTCCGCAATTTTGGAAAGTTTCCTTTGGCACATTAGTATTCACGAAGTACTTTATGTTCGTTAAGTCACGTATTTAAATAACATAGTTAAGTTTTCTTTATGCTTACGGACGCTTACGGCTTTTCAGGTATGAAGTTTGCGATGATGGAGCTGAAGGCGGTAGTGGCGGGACTCCTGCGCCGGCTGCGCGTCGAGCCGGTGACCCGGTCCGCCGACGTGCGGTTCACCGGCGACCTGGTGCTGCGCGCCAGCCACCCGCTCTTCGTGCGTTTTGTGCCACGAAACCCGGTTCCTATTCCGACACAATAAGATTTAAAACTGTAGATAAAAACGTTTCAGCCGTTTTAGAGAATGGTTTTCTTGGCAGACAGACGGATAGCTGAATAACAACGACATCGTTATAATGGATTCGTTTATAGTATTTGGTTTGAAACCCTAGCTAGGGCACTGTTCCGTAAAATTGGTAATATGATCTTATATTTCGTTAAAAGCTTTTATTTAACTTCCTTCGTTCATATTTGTGTCATTCCGGTTTGAATCTTGCTAGTCAATTTTGAACCACCTCCCGTTAACGTAATGCTCTGAGATTTGGAATACATACGAGTATGTAACCCCGACTTAAATGTTACGGTATCCAGCAGGCCTTTCGCGTAACTCACTCGCAATCAGGATCGGCTTCAAAACAAAACAATTGGTTTCATTTTGTATGCAGACAAGCCTTCGATTTTCAAAATGAAAACGATTGTGATTGCGAGTGTGTTACGCGAAAGGCCTGCAGGAGCTGATTGTATGGTTGAGACGGCAGGTGGTAACAGGATTTCCGCTGTACTTAACGTACACCTACCGAATTGGGATTCCTTAGTTTAGTGCTGATAAAACAGATGATGACTGTATAAAAAGTGCAGTGGACAACAAAAGCTTGTCTCAAAGGTTTTGACAGATTTATTTACCAAACAACTGCTGCTACAAAATATTCTCAAATGGCAAACACTGTATTGTTTGCTACTTGAGACTAGTTTTGTTCTACCGTTTGCTGTGCTATACAGTGTCCACACGTAATCTTCGGGTCCGGATAAAATCGGTCAGTTTCGCACAAAAGCGTAATGACAGCGAACGAGTGAGATGTAGGTATATCCAACCAAAAGGACAGACTTGCTGCAATGTACTTACATCAACTAATTGAAAAGAAAAACTTTATTACGACACAAACAAAAAAAACAGAGAAAATATAAAAACATAAACTACAACTTGCTTTTCCTTCAAACAAATCTAAGATTTATTCTAAATCATTTTCGGTGCACTCTGTGCGATTGTGGAATCTACTCCCAGTTGATATAAGGCGGTCTCAATCTGTTGCATCGCTTAAATCAAGACTAAAAAACCACTGGTCTGACTCTTGTCCTTAAACGAAGACTAACATTTTTATGTCCTTTCATCTTTGTCTATTCATAAATATATATATATATATATACATATATATATAATGATATATTTATATAAGTATATATCCATCTATCTATTTGGCATTGTATTAAATTATTTAACTAAGATCTAGCTCATATTTATTTATTTATTCTTAGTACTTTAAATTGGTTATTTAATATTAACGTAATTATAAAACATCTAGTCCCTTTCATTGTTGTAAGTTTGGCTATTTATTTTTTCAAACTTTTCTCAATCGCTCAAAGGTTAACTGGATGTGATCCCTTAAAGGGATAAGTTCGCCATTGTACATACCTTTTGTGTTTCTGTCTATTTTTGTGTTTGTTATTTTCCCGTTTGTACAATAAAGTATTTACGTACATACATACATACATAACGTACTATGTACCGAGGACAAAAAAGCTGGAAGGGCAACACTAGAAATTTGGCGAAAACCGAGACCACCATGCCTAATAGGTAACGTTGCTTGTAAGAACATCTTACTATCAAGTTTGATATTAATATTTTTTTGAATTTGGTCAGAAATAACTTTGTCTATAGATTCACAATAATTTTGATATTTCCAAAATGGGCTGAACGCATGGCATAAGTAAATTGAGGGACAAATAAACAAAAGCGAATTATAAACATGGCCATGTGAGAGTGTATCTGAAGAAGACGGTCAGCAAATTCATGGAACCGAGAGATATTTTCATTAATGAAAGTTAGTAACGCTTCGCTGAAAATTGGATTGCCTAGGAGGTGAAGTGATTCTTTAGATCGAATTTTGATACCTGGACAAACAGTTTCAAATTTCTGAATTATTTCTAATTTTTCATGGTCATTTATATCCAAATAAAGTTCGCATTTATTATAGTTTAATTGGAGGCCAATCAAATGAAATTTCGAAGTAATTGAAGCCAAATCTTGGAGGATTGTATCTACTTCACCTCCTAGGGTCCCGTCATCTAAATACCACACATTGAATTTGGAAGTCAGTTCAGAAATATTAGGGTGAATAGCAAGACTAAATATGGCTGGCCCAAGCGGGTCACCCTGCTGACATCCAACAGAAGAAGAATTGTATGGTTATTAAATAAAAGATTTGAAGGCAAACTGTAACATTGCGAAAGGTAGGAAAAAATATCGGGCACGGTTTTTTTTACTTCAGTCAGCAAAGTACCTCGGTCAAAGGAATTGAATGCATTTTTCACGTCTAATTTAAAAAGTATTTTCTTAGTGTTATTGTTTTCGAGATATGTACGACAGGCGTGGACCGCTGCTTCACAGCCACCACGACTGCCGAATCCTAATTGAATCGGTTGAAATTTAGATTCTAAAACAGGAAGGATATGTTTACAACAAAGGACATCATTTTTGGTCCAAATATGATAGTGCCGGCCAAACCGATATAATGCTATATTTTTAACCGACTTCAAAAAAGGAGGAGGTTATACGTTCCACTGTATGTATTTTTTTTATTTTTTTATGTATGTTCACCGATTACTCCGTCAATTGTCGACCGATTTCAAAATTTCTTTTTTGGTTTGATAGAGTATACTTTCGAAGTGGTTCCATTGTCACCAAATCTGAATCTGATGAGAGGATCCGTGAGGAATTGAGGGAACTCCTCAAATATTGTAGGCAAACATATAGCGATTTTAGTACTTTTAGTAACAAGTCCAGCATTTGCATTCAGAAAGTATCATTTGGTGAAGTGGAACTGATGATGAAGACCACAGATGGCCACCGGAACTCCTTAACGGTACCGATTTCAAGGGTGGCGATAAGATATCTCGATTAAGATAGTTGAGCGACTACAACGAAGAATATTTACTTGTTCAAATATGACTATGACTTTCCCGCGGCGTTGCTTGCGGCGTGCTTGATATAAGTTAAAGTTTCATTTCAACAAAGAAGTGGGACTACGTAACAGCGTATTATGATCACTAAAAAGTATAAAATAAAATAAATGTTTTAAAAAACAAAAAACCGCCTTCAAAAACGCAAAAAATAACTTCTTTAAAATTGTAGGCACCTAATAGGTTAGTCCAACTGATGTCGGCTTTTTGTTGAAAATGTTGTGGTCGCCGACTTCAGTTGGACTAACCTATTAGGTGCCTACAATTTTAAAGAAGTTATTTTTTGCGTTTTTGAAGGCGGTTTTATTATAACTTGTCCACCTGAACATTTATTATTATGGCACCAAAGCTGTATCCATGGTTTTATGAGGACCTTGTGTTCAGTTTATTTAGGGATTTTTGTTATGATTGAATAAATATATATGTGTCTTCGTATAATTCGATAAAGAATCACCATCGTCTGGAACAACAATAATATTCCCAAGCCATAAGCTGAGGGTGTTATTCCCGCAAAATGTATCGCATGGCCACTATGCACTAATACCATACAATGCACATAATTATGTAGATGATTTGTTTTTGTTTATTTATAAAAAAAAACAAATATACGTAATACACGATTCTCATGTCAAAAATAGGTTTTGAGCCACCATATCTTACCAAAATAAGTTCAAATGTCAAGTTATGGTAGAACAATTCATTGGTTTTTAACCGACTGCGTCAGAAGGAGGGTTATGTTTTTCGAGCGTATGTATGTATGTATGTATGTATGTATGTATGTCTATTTCTGGGCACGCTCTGCAGCCTAAACGGCTTGACGGATTTTAACATACTAGGTGTCATTCGATTCGTCTTAATTGCCGAAGTGACATAGGGTATGTAATATTTCAATATGGCGTCCGCGGAAAAAAATATGGAGGGGTTTTTTATTTTTTTAATAACAATATGGGTATCAAATGAAATTAAATAGCCCATTCCAAGTATATATACATTATAACACTTTAATGCTACTATTTTGACAAGAAAGTCAAAAAATACGTAAATGTTAAGTAATAGAAAGAGCCTTTCGCTAGAAAGAGAGTTTCGCTTTAAATTACAAGCGAAATCACTTGTAGCTTCGCGGCATTAAAAAATTAAGCACTATTTTATTAAAAAAACTAAAAAGAGTTAAATAAATTAAATTATTAAAAATAAACAGAAAACCCGACTGCAATAAAAAAAACAACTGAAAAGCGAAAAACAAGCTATATAATCTATAGATAATTGTTAGAGCATGTACTTATTGATATTTATAACAATTTAAATTTAACTTGAATATTGGTAAAGGTATTGCAGGCGGGGACAAGCAATAAATTTCAAAACCTATTTCTTGAAAAAAAATAACATTTGGTCTAGCTTGTCCCCGCCTGGAACACCTTTACCAATATTCAAGTTAAATTTAAATTGTTATAAATATCAATAAGTAGAGTAGAGAGATGAGTATATTCGCCGCACCTTTAAAGTCTCCATCATTCATTTTCGTTTCGATGGTTTTATATAAAACGTGAGATTTGGAATGGGATGGCTTGCTGTGGTTTCGAAAAGTGTTTGTAGAACGGGAACACTTTGACTTAATTTGAGATGTTAAGGAATAGTCGGTGACATCTTTGTTTATGTGCAGAACTGAATATGAGAATTCAAAAAGGCTTTCCCAGCTACAGAGAGTTTTCATGGAAACAACGATTAATGACTTTCGACAAACTATTTGCACACGGTGGCTTAATGATTAGGACAGAGGGATGTCACGATGAGGGGGTGAAGACCGAGTGGGCTGTGATGATGAAATGGGGTGACTGCTTAAATTTTTGTGGCATTTACCTAAATGTATGTGGAGACCGCGACGCCTCAGAAGCTTAGGTTCTGGACAGTGTGGGCATTGGATATATTCTTCTAGCGACACTATGGAGTTAGAAACTGGTAAATCAAATTGGTGGTTGGCGGAGGCAGGGTACATAGAAAAACCTTACAGATTAAAATAGATATTTACACAATACACAGTCAGCGATGACACTGCCAGGGCTTGAGGGCGCTTGCGAGGCTCCTCTCTTTGTTATTTATGGGCGACACATGAAAAAGGCGGACTCGCATCCAACACGCCGCAATCTGCTTTATGCTCTGAACTGCCCTATTGATTTTATGCGACGATGCTTGCTTACAGACGATGCAAAATAGCAAACACGTCAAAGCATTTTTTTTTTGTTGAACTTCAAACAAACCAAGGTGTTTAATTATTTTTTTTGTATATTTATTTATGTTGAATCAATTCAAATTTCAAAATAAATAAAAATACGAAAAGAAAATTTAGGCAGTCGACGTCACTTCTAATTCAAATTCATTTCATTCATTGAAAAGTAGGTATTTAGTAACTATACGTACAAAATATTATATTCTTTAGTTTTGTACCTTTAATCGCATCAAAGTTCTAATGCTAGGCTTTTAACCCTTTATAGTTAAGGCCCCGTTAAAGTAGAAATACTAGACCAAAATGAAATACAGTCATGGAATTGCAAGTCTCTAAAGAGTAATTATAATAGATGTTATATTTCAGGAAAATACAATCAAAAATGTATCATAAAATGTAGGTAGTAAAGTTCAATTTCAGCTTATTGTAATGTGGTCAATATAGAGCCTCTGTCTTATAAAGGGTTAATAGATATTGTGCTAGTTTAGCCAAAGGATTAGAACATGAATCAAGCGTAGAAATATGTGTACAATATACAGAGATTCATCGGAAACAATCATGTTTTAACCGCAATTTCGCAACTTAAGGTATATTTACTTTTAACGAAGCTAGTTGGCTTACAGGTTTAAAAGCCAAAATAAAATAAAAAGTTTATTTTCATCGTTAGTCCCATTAGATTTAAAAAAAAAACAGTCGTAAAAATAAAAATGTATTCGTTTTATTTTCCATTCATTTTATTACTTACAAACATAATGTAATATCATAGTTAAAAAATAAACTTTTATTAAGACACAAACTTATTTTAATATTTAATCCACAATTTATAGGGTATATGACATACCTAACTCAATAACAATAAACTTGACCTATGAGTGAGAGTAACTTAATGGATAAAAGGTGACTTTTCCCATTAAGTTGACTACTTACACGAAGGATACCGGTTATTAAACTTTATCATATACATATGCTATACTTTGTGTATTCATTTCTACAGTAAAAAAACCATCCTTCGATTTCAAGACAATACTTGGGTTTATTAGAAAACACAATAATATTAATGAGGGCGTCACTGGACGGTCGGCGTCCTCTTAAAACTCATTGCAAACGAATGGATCCAGTTGTAGGGCTTCACCCTGCGATGTTACTATTGAGTTTCGTGGTCAGCTTTTTAGCCGGTGGAATTAATAGTGCTAAAGCTGTACATGTTAGTCTTTAAGGTTAAGAACGTATGTATGTATTTATGTAAACACTTTATCGTAGAGACAAAAGAGATAACAATTATAAAATAGGCAAAAATATAGCAGTGCTGTGCAACGGCGAACGTTATTAGCAAAGGGGTTCGTTCATTTACTAAAGGTAAGTTTGACAAACGTATAATTTTACGAACTTTCATTTGGCAAAAACCATTACATTTTTTGAAAGTTTGTAAAATGATATAAGTAGTTTGCCAAATGATGATTTGGTAAAACAATACTGAACCTAATAGCAATCTTGATTGCAAATCCGGGGCCCAGAGCGGACTTACCGTCACGGTGTCTAAGAGCAAATAATGTCATAGTGTCTCGAATCCAATAAAAAGCAAACAAATTGGTATGTACGTATGATTATAGTGTTTTAATTTGCTAATACAGGTGGTCGACACTTAACGACGTGACGTTCATTAAAACGTATGACAATTGTTTAGTCATTATTATGGCACAAAAAATAATAATTTTAATGTACATACCTAATAAAAGGTGTAACAATGTCCTTTTATACATATGTCAGGCGGTATTATAAAAGTTATAACTTAAAATTTATGTCTTATTTTTCGTACTTAGGTACTAAAATATTGATAATGATCCGAGATAACATACATTAAATCACGCATGTTTCCCAGAGGGGTAGGTAGAGACCACTTCTTTCCACCTGCTACGATCCTGAAAAATCGCTTTTGCTTCTTCCACATTCATACATCGAGTCATGCATGCACGTCGGTTTCGGGTACTTAAGATCCGGCCCTTTTCCAGTATTTCTCCGATTTGATTCCAAAAAGTACGCCTAATAACAATTTGTTGGATTTTACGTTCTTCCTTTAATTTAACCCATAATATTATATAGCTATTTAGGGGAAAATATCTATTTGATCATTGTGACAATATACATGATTTTCCATGTTATGTTTGTACTGTAGTATCATCGGAACCGGTCGGCGTGCACATCATGATGCCCATGTCTTGTAGCCGCTGCCGCAGTTGACTCTCCTCTTGCAGCAGAATCTGAAGCCAGCAAGTAAATGTAAATGTGCATGAAAAGGGAAGTAAAAACCGTTCTAGTAACATTATTTAATGGGGGCGGGCTTCCGCGGCAATAGTAGGGTGATGGAACCAGTAATGGACAAGGCACCAATAATGAACACTTGATTCTTATTTTACAGAAGATAAGGGTTATTCATTTGTTTTGCAACAAATGAATAACAATCAATTTTGGTCCGTATACAATTTGAATTAAGAGTGAAGTGTTCATTACTGGTGCCGTCACCCTAATAAAAACATACTTTTTGAAAATGTAATGTGTATTACGTCTCAAGATATATAGCGATAGTTAAAATCGACCAAAAAACGCCAAAAAAATGACCAAAAAAAACCAAACCAATTTAGCTTTTTTTTTTGTTTTTTAAATTTGGTTAATTCTAAGAAATATTTTCTTGGAAAGGAAAACGTACAGACATAGTTTTTCATGATATCTACAACATGTTCAAAAATCTTCAAAATCGGACGAGGTTTAAGGGGAGAGAAATGTTAACGCATTTTGTATGGAAATTTTTAGCTTCACAATCCTCTTAATTTTATTATTTCCTGTTATAGCGGCAACAGAAATACACACTCTGTGAATTTTTGAGTACGGAAACCTAAAATGTATGGGGTGGATGAAAAGTAGGGACTTGGGAGGAAAACAGGTAAGTAATTAAACTCAAAAGGAGTTTAATTTAATGATACTTAATTATATTATGGGTAGTACCTGGAAGACCGAGCGTCGCTCGGGTTGAAAACGAAATTCCCCGAAGATGACAACTTGACAGATCGATTTTTCGCCCCCGTAAACCCCTATATTTCAAATTTCATCGAAATCGTTGGAGCCGTTTCCGAGATTCAGATTATATATAATTATATATAAAAGAATTGCTCGTTTAAAGGTTGATTATGTTTCGTGGATTTTTTTGATTTTTTAATGTATACTTGTTTTTAATTGATAAATCTTGTTATTATGATTGCTTATTACTATTCTTAATCCAAGAAAAGCGTCCTACTGCGCTGGGGAAGGGCCGGAATCTCTTTATTGATAACTATACTGATGACCCCCCTCATTAATATAGTTACCACTTCATGCCCTTTTTGATGAGAAATACTGAATATCTATTTTTAAAACTACGAGCCCTATGCACACGTATTTATTACACCGTAGTTGTATTCTTAATAAAAATATATTCCTATAAAAATACTTTTCAGGGTACTTAAAAATTGTATATCTTCTAAGATGGTACCTATCTCCTAAAAAGGCCCCTCTAGGGTGATATTCGTTTGCGCGTTCGACGAGTAACGACCGAGGGCTCAGACAAGATGCACTACGCTAACTAACGTTTCTATTCGATTCGTTTTTAAACCAATCGCGTCACTGGTAGACCACGTGATTTTTCGTATCACGTGATCTTCCAGTGACGCCGATGGTTTAAAAACGAATCGAATAGAAACGTTAGTTAGCGTAGTGCATCTTGTCTGACCCCTCTGCGCTGTAGGATTAACTAGCTGCAACGAACAAGCCAAAATTTTCTTAAGTGGACTAACTGTATTTATGTAGCTTGGCAAACAAAAGTTTGATGTGCCGATAGATAAAGCTAACTAGAATATTCTCAAGTGGCAACGCAGCGGTTTTTGTGTATAAAACTGGACCATGTTGTTAATATTCTAAACAGCGCCGTCTTCTTTTCCAAACTCATTTCTGCCAAGTAATAAGTATAGAATAGTAGATACAGTAATTATTGATTATTTCATTATAAGTAAATCAATACCTATAAAAAAAGTTGAAAAGCCGTTATAAAATGAAACAAGGGGAGGTTTGGTCTCGGCGACGGATTGGAACAAGGGGGTTACCATGACATTGTCGTGTCTCTCAGTTTGTGTTCTAAAGGAGTATTTTCTGTTGTACTTTACTAATATGATAATGTACAGGGCACGGACCTAAAAAAAATACGGACGTAACGTTACACTAAAAAAGTCTGTTATTTCGTTCCGTCATACACGATCTACCGTCTCACAAATGCACTAGGTCTGTTAACCCGCCGCCATTATGCGTCGAACCACAGCACGAGTGACATTTAATTTTACGCCGAAGAAAATGTCGCATTGTGTTGAAAAACGTGTAAAAACTACATTAGTAAATATAACAAGCCACACGCTATCACTTATCACGTGTAAGTTATGATTATTCGTGTTATTTTTCTTAAATATGTGTTTATTTACTTTGACGCAATTTACAAACAAAAATGACAATCAGTGTTGCCAGTTTTTTCACGGATTTCTTTTCCTAAAAGTTTAAGTCTTTAAGTTTAAATAATAAATTGCTTTATTCGTTAAAATTATGTTTAATCACTACGTATGTTCATAAAAATGTGGTTTGATATATCAATATTATTAATTTATTTTGTCGTGCAACCGTTGAAATTTAAATTGTCATATAATTTTCTCATTCTAGTTCCCATTATTTTTTAGTTGAAATTGGTTTTGTCATTACAAAATGAGAAAACCCAATTTCAATTAAATTAAAACGGTTGGATGATACAATCGAACCCAATGCTGTAATACATAAATGATAACACGATTTAATTGTACGAAGTTTTTGCAGCGGTACAATCGCGATTCAGTCTCAATGCCTATCGATACAGTCACAATCGTCTAGGTTTAGTCGCGATACAGTGCTGCGGCTGTTGAATGCGCATTTGTATCGCTGCAAAAAGTTGCAGTTGGTAAAAGGCCTCAAAATAGGAAAATTGACGATTTATATGGCAACCCTCAAAGCACGCACACTCGTAAACGGACGGCCATTTTGTGTGCTTCATTCATGATTAGACTAGGTTACGTCCGTATTTTTTTTAGGTCCGTGGTACAGGGTGGGAAAAAGTAAATGCACTTGGAAGAAAACGAGCTTAAATACCTATTTAAAATAGCGTGTCTGCATTAAATATTGCATTCATGGATGTTTAAAATTCTTGAGTTCGTCACAAACCGAAAAATAGTAAAATGTGTCAAAAAAAAGCCTCTTTTTTCTTCATACAAAATCAATGACTCAATGATTTATTATATGAAGGTTCATATCGATTTATTTTAAGTATTTACCAATAACATTAAAAAAATATGAGTAAAGGTATTGAGCGTATTATTGTAAGCCCGTACGTCTAGGGCTCTAGGCCATCAAATAGGTATAGTACAATAATGACGACTCACAAATATTGGGTCCGATTGTAGGGCGGCGTGGTTCTGTCCGCGCAGCGCTTGCAACATGGACTGCAGATGTACGTTTTCTTCCCTCACTTTTGTAAGTTGAGCCTACAACCATACAAATTACGAATTTAAAACAGTAAGTACTTATTTACAGAACATCGTTGTATGTAGAAAATGAGACTTAGGTAATCAGTTAGTTACCTACACTTTATTTCACATATGAGTGGGTACAAAAACGTAGTGTCATAAAGAACAATAGATACCTACAGTTTAGTAAACGGCCACATTTAACAATTTATTACGGCAGTTCAAACGAGACATCAAAAAAACAAAAATGTAGTAAAGCTTAAAGCTGCACATATATGATGGAGAATGTACCTACATCTATAGATGAATATTATGTGCACAATGCATTTGCTTTCGAAAGACATGCCCAATGAAAGTAGGTATCCCTGAAATGGTTAGCCATTTTGTGATTACCTGTAAACCCAGCATCTCTTGTAGCTGATGACCGGCGGTTTCTTGATATTTCGCCAGCAGTATTCTGTGGATGGCAAGTGACCTCGTCTCATTCGCGAGCTCTTCCTCCAGAATGTTCCTTTCGGCGAGTTTTTCTGCTTCTGTGGAGAAAATACAATTGTAGTTGATGCATGGCTGTTTTGACAGGAGTGCAAAAGTTAAGATCAAATTTTGCCTAATCATTGAGGAAATGCCACACCAGGTCGGCAGATTCTAGTAGTTTTATTACTCAGATTGTTATGAAGTTAGGGTCAGAGAAAGTTACGGGTGAAGCTAGTAAAAGTATGTGTCTCAAAAAGCAGACTTTAATGGGGTTTAAAGAATCAAGCGCATATAACAATAATCAATGGCTGCACCTTTCGCCATGGCTTGTCGCACGATATCGTCGATCCGCTGCTGTGCTGCCTCCAGCCCAGCATTTTCTGTTTGTTGCCGCTGTGATCGAAGAAAAACACAATTAAAAAACAAAAAAATTTAAATTTTTAAAACCTCCAGGGGAACTTCATAAATTTAGAAAATACAAACGAATTTAAATGAAATTTAATTAATACGCGAATACTATTTATATGAAGTTAAAAAACATTGAAAATGTTTCACCCGGTTTGGGGCCCTAGGCGATGAAAGATAGACTGAGACATAGACAGACACACATTTTAAATACAGAGGTAACATTTATTTTTAGGTCAGAGGTTTTATATTAAAACATCCGGAACTATCCAGATTAAATTATCCGATTTTCCTATTACAAGAAATCTGAACTGAAATGAATTTGAGATAAAAATTAAAATATTTATTATTTTATCAGATTCTATCGTTTTACTTAAAATAAAGCAAGTGGATTGGTTTACCTTTTAGTTCCACGGTAAATTGATTAACTTGTAACTTACCATTTCCTCTAGCTCTTGGCAACTCGAGACCTCGTCGTTAATTGCTTCCTCCATTTTGCAATTATTATCTTTATTATCAGTGCTATGTTCTTGTCACGACACTAAAAAATACGTCCTACCGTAATTTTGTTCTATCCAGGCAGTAAAAGTGCAAGGATGCGCCGCGTGGAGGTGCGTTTACAGTGAATGGTTTTTTTCATCAGGTAGGTAGATTAAAATTAACGGATAAATAAATTAAGCCGCCGTAATGAACTATAAACGTAGACATAAACGGGACATGGAAAAATAATACAACGAGTAAAAGAGAAGCATTTATACGGAAAGACATATAAACAACCAAGATGGCATCTTTACGTTCCATCTCGCTCCGCTTATACGTTTTTTACAAGGCAGATTTGGTTTTCTCTGAAATTGGTGCCAAACAATGTAGTGAATTGTTGTTTTTAACTATTTTATTGTGTGTTGTTTGTGTTCATATGTTTCTCCATAGGGTTCTATTTAGTTAGACATCTATGATCTGAATTAGAATGGTGTATTGTTGTTTTATGGACTGCAAAATCCACAGTTCTCGTAAATATGAAATCTCAAGCTTTCACCGGTAGGTGGAGTATTTTGATAGTTTTTATTTGATTCAAATACTAAAAATTTGACTTGATATTTACTGTGTAGGTACCTACCTACCTATATGCTATTTATTAAAACCATTTATTTCTCACTATAAACGACCCTAATAAGGTAGGCACTTAATGACAGAAGTTTTGTCTGCTAAAGGTCATTATCATTTGGGTTGGGTTGCACTGATTTTGGAGTTGTCAACGGTTGTTAACGGAAAGTTTCTTTAAAATTATTTTGTAAATTGAAATCGTTTTAATTAGTACTTAAACTACTTAAAGTAGCGTATTTTATATTATTATATAAGTCTATTAGCTGGTGTTAATATAATACTTAATTGATAGCTGCGTAATGAGTATGATGTACCTAATGTAATAAAAGTTACTTGATAGAAATTGTGTAAGTATTTATAATATCTCTTTTAAACCTGTAGCTTTCTCGAAGCATTTAAAATACCACTGCTGACGCCTTTCTACGAATAAAGGAACAGTTTGTTGTAGTCATTTGCTACCTACTAAGGGCGCGTACACATAGAACGTCCGTTTTTAAAGGATCCATTTTAACGGATCTTTTCACCTTGTTATCTTCTTTTTTACTGGATCCAGAATATTGTTTTGGGTGTGGACTCGCTCATACAACTACATACGCCATCAAATAACGGACCTCTAAAAGTTTATAAGATCTTGCTGTAGAAAAGTCGATACCAATTAATATATACCGATGGCGTTATGATAATATAAAATTTCCCGTATTGTGCATAATCGATGTCATGCTGGTCACCCTTAATATGTGCATAATATTGTGTTGCTATCTCAAAGGGTATACGCGAGCAGGAGCCCGTTTATTAAACGCCTGTAACTTGTATTACAAACGGAAATCTCTTTCCAACAATATGTGTTAAAAAGAGACTTCTACTTATATTACAAGTTACACGCTTTTTATTTATATTCGCTTTATATTTTAAACAGGCCCCAGCTCGTCTAGGTAATACATAGAAAACACGGTCTAGGCTAGGTTAGGCTCTGTCACGACCTTAAAGAAGAGAACTTGAGATTGTTTACGAGTTCTTCAATTTATTCCAAATTGCCATCTAAATCAAACTTTGGTAAATAGGGCAATGATATTTTATACAACGTGTTACAAAATACCCCGTAAAAAATATAATAAATTATCAAAGCCAAAAATATTGTCAACCCTAGTAAGCTGTCATGTCAGGGAACCGGAGTTAGCATAGATTATTTAACAGAGAGGCCTACCTACCAATTTTAATAATTGTCAACTTTAATGGTTTTTCTGTTTTTCATCCACAAAGGTTCAATACTATGATGTCATTATGCTTAAAGTACTGGCTTTAAAAAACGTCAAGACGGAATAAAAATTATGTTGTCAATTTCAAAACTTCTTATCGATATTCTACAATTGTTCCGTGTTTTTCCATTTTTTTTTCCGAAATGACGATGTTTTCTAACTCAGAATATTACGATATGATGTTATGCGTAGGCCATGAAGATAGCAATTTAAATCGTGCTCGCGAACTGTATCGGCAACGATTTATCGATGGAAGACCACCCGCTGAACAGCGACGGCTACTTTCGTACCAGTGTTTTCTCAACATGTCAAGACGCCTACATTCCATAGGCTCCTTTCATCGGCCTTCTGGAAGTGGACGTCCAAGCACAGTCGATGCCAGGCAGGCTGAGTTAGTGTTAGAGCATTTTGAAGAAGAGCCAACCACGAGTACGAGACGAGCCGGAGCAAGATTCGGTATGAACCATGTTGCAGTTTGGCGAATTCTTCGTGACGACAACCGTCACCCTTATCATTATCGCCGTACACAGGAGCTGATACCCTCTGATCTTGCTTCCAGGAGGAACTTCTGCGAGTGGTATCTGAGGCAGATAGAGGAGAACCCTAATTTCGTAAACTATGTTATGTGGACGGATGAGGCAACTTTCACGAGGTCAGGACTTTCAAATGTGCATAACGATCACGTTTGGGCTCGCGAGAATCCACACGCTTCACGGCAGGGCAGATTCCAACATCAGTGGCGGCTGAATGTGTGGGCTGGCATTTATGACGGGCATGTCGTTGGTCCCGTCATTTTGCCATCACGTCTGAACGGGGGCAACTACCTAACGTTTTTACAAACGGAATTCGAAGAGAGAGATTGACGACTTTCCTGTGGCCGACAGGGATTACTTTGACAACCAAAGGAACATGGTGTTTCAACACGATGGAGCTCCGGCTCATTTTGCTCGCGACGTGCGAGAGTATCTCAACGTTCGCTTTCCACGAAGATGGATCGGACGTGGAGGACCGGTGCTATGGCCTGCTCGTACTCCGGACATCACACCCTTGGACTTCTTCTTATGGGGTTATGTGAAGGACAGAGTCTATTTCTCCGATTGCCCAACGGTTTTCGAGATGGAGCAGCGTGTAAGATCGGTGTTCGCGTCAATAACACCAACGATGGTGTGAAATGCCACACAAGCCATATCCCGACGAGCGAGGTTGTGCATTGAGCAAGGCGGAGCTCACTTTGAGCTGTTCCTGTAAATTTGACGTTCATTACGAAAAAGTGTTAGTTTAGGTTTCTTCGTTTAAAATCCTCCAAAACTCGACTTGTAATATGTATCTAATCGAATTCTGTTCATTTTGTTTATTTCGCGAATTAGGTAAAAATGTACTTAACATTCTGCGTAGTTTACTCTTTAATTTTACTGAAATAGGGTTAGCACAGGAATGAAAAAAAATATGGTTTTTTTTTGGCGGTAAGTCATATAGTGATAGTACGGCTCTCAAATATTGTAAATGGACTTGTTATAAGGCACCATTTAACCCCCTTTCGGCTTTACGGGTATTTTTGTAACACCCTGTATTAAGATACGTCATCTGCGCGCAAAAGCGTTCCTCGAAAAGGAAGGTAATTGCCTTACTATCGTTCAGTCGCGCCGTGGCCGCTGACACGCATGTGTCAAAAACAGTAAAGTTTTATTACCGAAATGCAACAAATATAAGCCATCCAAATGCCGTCTTAGGTTTTTCGAGGCTGCCGAAATTATACTGTAACTATAAAAGGAAGAAAGGATGTCTCATTTCATTCGTAAATACCGTAAATATTTTTTACATTTTGTTTTACATCGCCATACTTTGTTTAATTTGCACCGGTGGCACACAATTATACACAATTATATATCACATGAGTGCGATAAAGACGGGTAGCTATATGGCAGCCATGAGCGGGCACGCCGCGTCATTCGGGTACGCAATTTGAAACAACTATTTATCTCTTTCTAACAATAGCGTCCGCTACGAATTGCCGTGTTTGTCTGTAGAAATATGGCAACGTAGCAACTGTCAGTAATTGGCGACGGTTTTCGAATGCGTTTAGTTTGAGCATAACGTATCTAAATATAAAATATCGGGTGCAGACTCGTGGTCACCCCAGTGCCTTTCGACGGAGCCCTGCCTATGGCAGGGCTCCTATTTCTGAGCGATTTGCCCTTCGGGCATCTTAAGATACTTAACGAACCTAACCTACCTACTTTTGCGGAATAAAAATTATTTTTACGAATAACCGACTAAAGCGAATAGCACTGGGGTGACAAACTGGTGTGACCACGAGTCATCCGCTAAAATATCATTGAAATAGGGCATTGAAATAGTTTCCCGATAGCCTGGTGAGACGATGAATAGGTACATTTTAGGCTCTGTCTACGATGTTAGCCTTTAAATAAAACGGTATTAAGGAATCTCACCAAGCAATTTTCCAGCAACATGTTTATTACTTGTTCTGAGCTTTTAATGTTTTGTATATATGTACAGTCAACAGCATAAATAAGTGATCATTTATGTACCTTGTCGCTTTCAATAGTTTCACAATTTGGTATGACATTTCAAACACGACGTTAAAGTGACAAGGTACATAAATGATCACTTATTTATGCTGTTGACTGTACATAAAAGTTATGTTTTATAAGTATGTTTTTTTACTAAAGTATGGTTCTGTACTCAGTACTAAAAAACGAAACCTTTGTAAAATAAGACTGTTGTTCATCTGATAACTTGAGGAAGTTCCTCTTTGTTACTTACTACTTTTATTTCTGTAATTTCAATATTTATGTAATGTAGGTAATTGTTTTAGTTCAGATAAAGTGTTTAAATAAAAAACATGCATACATACCTACATACTATAATTTCCTATAGGTCTGTATAGACTCAAAAAGGACGCTTCTATACCGATCTTTGCTAATTCATGTGAAATATAATTTATTTAACACGTTTACTGCGGGTTGAGGCAAAACCGCCTAAGGCTCGACTTTACGCTGATGCAATGCAGGGATAAAAGTTAATGTTATCTCTCTCGTGCGGGAGCTGTCGCCGTTTACTTACAAGCCAAATAAAGCCAAATAAACATTTCTTTGTGTTTTTTAAAACCGGACTCGTTGATACAGAAAAAATTTTTTGCGGTCTAAATAAACCTCGAACGCACTGGGTTTTTTTTTTTCGCACAGTGCGGGTAGAGGTTTATTTACGTCTCGAGCGGGTGAGGCGGGAGTCGACCGCTTGACTTTAGTGCGGCCATAGTTGTCGATACCGAACCTATTATAAATTAATGGGTTTGATTTACATAACCTAAAGTTTATTTTCTTTTAAAATAAATAAATAAATATTAATATATATTTAGGGATAATCTTCTACTGATGGACCTACCCCTAAATTAAGCAAAGCTTGTACTATGGTTAGGTACTATGCGACAATTAACAAAACGTATAGTGCAATCATTTACTTAATAGCTATCGGCAATCTTCGTTTTTCTATGACACACGAGTGACAAATATACTGTCAGTTGCGAGTGCAAGTGTGATAGCCATAGCTAGTCTTAAGCTACTAAGAAGCTGGGAATACTGTATGCATACTTAACTTACATAGATAAACAACCATAACCCAGGAACAAATATTCGTGATACACATAACAGACAACTAAATGCCCTTACCGGGACTCATAAATAATAAATCTGATACATATGCATTAGATTGTGTAACGCGTGTATATTACCCGCTATACATTAATCTTAATATTTTTTGCTAGATGGTTAAAACAGTCGTAGTGTTAAATAACACTTTATGGCGGGCCTGTCACAGTTCCTCGAAAGGAATGGCCTCTGCCTGCAAGCAACATGTGCAAGAATGATTGTCAAACGGATAATAGCGAAACTTAAAAAAATATTTTATTTCCTTCTCGGCGCGGCGTTAGATTTGTAGATAAAAAATAAAGGACTATCGTCTCAGGATGCAACGAAACACAACCTTAAAACCATAGAGCTTGGGGGCAGTGACACTGTTTTCCGAGTTATTTTGATTAGTTAAAATTAAGATAGTAAAGTTAAGAATGGAAGGGATTTTGGACTTTCGGGGATAGAATCTGGAAGTTGAGGGACAGTTGGTAACGAACCTAGGGACAGGACAGTCAGTAAAGAAGCTAGGGAGATAGTTGTTCAGGAACCTAGGAATAGGACAGTCGATTTTGAGCTTAGACTTAAGACGTTAGTCGGGCTACAATTAAGGGAACGTGCTTATATTCAGTAGCTAGGGAGTGTATAAGTTCATCTGGAAATAAGTCCTTGACAAATACATTTTGAGTGATAGAAAAAAACGTTAGTAGCGCTTGCACCTGGCTAGGACTTCAGGTGTTTCTTATCATTCGGGTGTAATAACACAATCCTACCCAAAATTACTAATAACAAATTAGAGACTTCACAGACACATCATTCAATCAAGTATACGTATATAGGGTATATAGGGGGACGTTTGAGATGGGTCAGAAGGCATAGCCACGATGCTAATGATGCTTAAACTTCTGTTTTCTATAGACGAAGGACATCTCTCATCAGCTTACGCCAATCCTATACCTTTGGTCGATTATCGAAAGTTAGCTATCTTGAAATTTGATTCAGAGATAGTTTATAGACTGACATAGGGTACTATATCCTTTTTATCCTGGAAATTGTCATTTTCCGAAGGAATAGCGATAAACGACTTCTACGCGGAGTCGCAGGCAAAAGCTAGTAAAAAATAAACTGATGGTTTCAAAGCGTTTATTCGGCTCCACATGCTTGGTGATTGCCACAAACACTGCGAGACGCAACCATACGTTGGAGTGAGCCACTCTAACATATAGTTGCGTCCTGCAGTGTTTGCGACAAACATCAAGCATGTGAATACGGCTTTACACTGCACTTACAGAGGCACAGCAATACGGTGGGTAGGTAGATATGAAAAAAAAACTACTTTACTAAACTTTATTTTTGGTAACATCATATGGTAACAAAAAATAAATATGTATGTAGGTAAAGACACCAGGGACCCTAATATGGCCGAGTTTATCACATGACAAAATGTGGATATAACATCCGTCACTTACTGACACGTATATAAGGACGAGAGTGACGGATGCTTTATCCACATTTTGTCACGCGATAAACGCAACCATACTAAGCCCGCTGTGGTCAGCCAAAGACCAGTAGTTCACCTTATATGAGTGTGAAGACTGGGAAATATATATTTTTTACTCTTCTCACTCATACAAAGTATAGGCAGAGGCCGAATACAGGTCTCTGGCTGACCACTGGTGACTTTACCTATGTATGTAAACTCTTTATTGCACAAAAATATAAATATTACAAAATTAATGAATATTAAACTAATGTACAAAGGTGAACTTATCCCTAAATGGGATCTCTTCCAGCTAACCCTGAAGTAGATCGGTAAGGAAAATGCATAAGGAAATAATCGTCATTAAACTAAGTTTTAATTCCATGATCATTCTTAATCATATCACTGGCTTTCTCTGCAATCATGATAGTAGGTGCGTTAATGTTCCCGCTTGTGATAGTGGGCATGACACTAGCGTCCACCACCCTCAAGGCTTTTACTCCTCTCACCCGCAGCCGCTCGTCGACTACTCCTTCAGGTCCCATGGCACAAGTACCGACGGGGTGCCACAATGTCGTCACTATTTTTAAACAATGACATCTCCAATATTCGTGACTTCTGAATGGCAAATCTGCACATTCTTTGATATTCAGGTTCACAACTTCTGATTCAACTGATTTGAAATAAGGCGTGTCCACTACACTTACAAAATCTTCAAGATATCGAGCATGGTTATCTAAATCTGTATCATTAGAATAGTATCCTAAGTGAAGTAAAGGATATTCTTCAGGATTACTGCTCTTCAGTGTAATATTGCCTGTCGACGATGGATGCAACAAGTTTACGATAGCCAGTACAGTCTCCTGTGTCTGCCCTGCATTTGTGAGGGCCGTACATATGTTGGAGTCCAACCCAAATACTACGGCGCATATAAGTGTTGAGCCGATCGGAGCAGCGGGTAGCGGGAACACGTGAGTCTGATAATCAGGAACTGACTGGGATTTATCTAGAGCAACGAAGCCCGTCATAGTGGGAGTAGGGAACTTATCTAAGTTATTTAGGATTTGTGCATTTTGAAATACAGTACTAAGACCTTTCTTTGCAGTAAGGCTTACCATAACGGTAGCATGGTCTTGTAAGTTTTGACCTACATTAGGGGAATCTAATAACACTTGAATTTGTTTTTCTTTTAAATGTTTCTTTGGTCCAATACCAGACACCATCAGTATTTGTGGCGAACCGATAGCTCCAGCTGATAAAATGACTTCTTTTTTTGCTTTAACCGTGATAATTTGTTTATTAGACGTCTTTATTCCCACACCGATAGCTTTCGTGCCATTAAACACAATTTTTCTAGCCAACGTATTTTTTAGAACGTATAAGTTAGGTCTGTCGATGATAGGCTGTAAAAATGATACTGCAGTGCTTTGGCGTACTCCATTGTCAATTGTGTACTGGGCTATGGAATATCCGAGTTGTTTCAGATCATTTGTGTCTTGTAATATATCATGTCCATTTTGTTTAAAAGCTTCAAAGTACCTTTGAGTTCTGTCGACCCATTTTGGTTGAGTGACGCCTAAATACCCGTCGGTGCCATGTAAGTAAGCCGTGTCACTTTTCAGAACGTCTGGGACGTTCAAGCGCTCGCTCTTCTTGAAGTAGGGGAGCACGGAGTCCCAGCCCCAGCCCGGGTTGAGATGCGCCCACGAGTCGAAGTCCGCCTTGTTCCCGCGCACGTAGTACATGTAGTTGGCGCCGCTGGAACCGCCAAGCATCTTGCCGCGCGTCATGTGGACGGTCTTCGTCCGGTGCGCTTGGCTAGAGTAACCATCGTCCATTGAGTAATAGTTCCAGTCCTCTTTAGAGTAGTCTACGAAGGGGAAAAAGGCCGGTATCTGAAAATTTATAAAAAATGTGTTTTAATGTGGCAATACTCAAGTATTGTGAAAACAACATTTTTAATGAATTTATTGTGTAGGCTTTTTCTGTCATTCAGTGCGTACAAATAGTAAGTACCTAGTAATGATTGATCTGTATTATATGCGTTATGTACTTATGGCAGATAAGTTATATTTTTTCCTTTTCTTTTACATTTTCCCTATATGGAAACTTACCAAGGACTCGATAGGTGGGTTGTCTCCGGCCTCTATGAGCAGCACTTTCCAGTTGGCGACCTCGGTGAGTCGGTTGGCCAGCACACTGCCCGCCGAGCCCGCACCCACTATTATGAAGTCGAACTGGTCGCCGTCTGTAACCACATCAGTAGAAGTGTCATATGGGAGCCAAATATGTAATACGAGGGTGGTATAATTTAGGACTACTCGAGCGTAGGGCAGGATCCGAAACTAGATATATAGGTACTTAAAGATAAGAGAGTGTTCTGAGTGTAGTGGGGGATTCAAGTAGATTCTTCACAAACGATTTGGGTTTTGACCGTGTTTCCGGACTGACGTATTCACTTACCATTAACTGTAGCTTGTTGCGGGAACTTAGAAGAGCCTAAATGCAAGAGGGAATATGTAGCTAGCGCCGCCTGCAGCAACGCCACTGCTGGACGTATAAGCTGCACCTCGCCCGCAGATAACAAGTCCATTCTAGAACAATGAATAAAACCAAAAAATAATATAATAAGTAAAGCATGTAACGCTTCATTGAACGATCACTGCGTCTTAGTGGGTTAGATGGTAAAATATGGTAATGGCAGGTCTCTAATGGATGTTTGATAAGCACTAATTATTTGTTTCTATTAAGGTGGTATTGGATGTTTCTATGTCAGGTTAACATTTCAAAACATGTTCGCATGACGCCCCATATATAACAGATTATACCAAAGTGTGATTTTCGGTTGTACACTGTTTCATACACAATTTTTGTATAGAATTTCGGTTCATAGAAAATGTTTATAATAGTATTAGTTCATAGACTGTAACCGAATCTGCTCTGTTTATGAACCCTTGTTTTGTTGATACTCATTTCATAAAACGTATCTTCGCAGATAACTTGAAATCAACACGGGTTCATCAGAAAATAGCTCTCTATATAACGATAACTCTGCGAAGTGATACGTTCTATGAAATTAGTGTCGGTGAAACAGGGGACACCAAAAAAAAACACCGATCAAACGACATTATTTAAAAAAAAAAACTAGGTACTGTTTGAGTAGTTTGTTAAATAAAAAAAAGAGATTTTACATATTCTGTGAAATATGTTTCATTGAAGTAAATAGTCGTTGAAACTCTAATATTGTAAATAATAATAATATTGTAAATAAGAACCGAATATTATATGAAACATTTTCTGCGAAACAAAATTCTATGAAATTTTTATCTGCGAAACAAGGGCACACCGTCATTTTCTACTGAATATATCAAAAGAAAGTGATCTTAACATAAACGATGTTATAACTGTCTCTTTACAGGAAATTTCAATTAAGTTTGATGAAATTAAATTTTTACCTGTGTCAAGTGTCAAACAAGAGAAAGTCAAAATTTCAAAATCTCCAAATGAAAACTAGGGTTATCACGGCACTTAAAAAGGATTTATATTTAAAATGTTGCAAAAAAACAAAACGAAGTAATAGGAACTTACTTCAACCCTTGACGGAAATGAGAGTTGTTATAGTTGTTTTGCATGTTTGTCTAACGAATATATCCGACATTAACCGAACGTCTGACTTGTATTCCGAGGTGGTCTTGAGAGGCTATGAAGTCCTAAAAATTAATATTCACTTAGATATGATAGTTTGATAGTATTACTGACTTACTATTTTAGAGGATCAGTTTAATTTGAAACACTGTGTAAACTGTTTGGATGGCATGTCACTTACTTATGAAACATTGCAACTTAATTTACTTATCTTCTTCTTCTCTTCTTCTTCTTTTGTCAACCTAAAACTACCCACTGCTGAGTGAAGGTCTCCTTCAAAGCACCTTTTCCTCTGTCCTGAGCCACTGTCATCCACCTCGTCCCTGCGGCCTTGGTGATGTCGTCCGCCCAACGTGCCCTTTGTCGGCCGACGTTTCTGTGTCCAGTTCGAGGACGCCACTCCGATACCTTTCTGCTCCACTTGGCAGTCCCAGTTCTCACAACGTGACCTGCCCACTCCCATTTTTTGCGAGTAATTATGCGCGCGATGTCGGAGACTTTTGTTCGACTCCGAATGTCGACATTTCGTACGCGATCTCGGAGGGAAATACCGAGCATGGCGCGCTCCATGGCTCTTTGGGCTACTTGAAGATGGTGGATGGTCTGCTTAGTGAGCGTTCACGTCTCTGACCCTTAGGACATTACTCGAATGACACACTGCTCGAACAACTGACATTTGAGCTTCATCAGAACATCCTTATCCCTGAGCACGTAGGATATATTACTAAACGCTGCCCATCCAAGGCGAATGCGGCGGCGTGTTTCTCGGATTTGCTCGTTCTTGTTCACTTACCATCAGGTGAGCCGCCTGCTCGTCTGCCTCCCAATATTATAAAAAAAAAGCCAGCTCTTGCCCCAAATACACATAATGATCTACGCGGTCTATCAGGCTCCCTGCAACTGTGATGTGATCTATCGAAGGGTTCTTAAACATAATTTTAGTTTTCGATGCGTTCATCTTTAGACGCACACTAAGGGATGCGTCGTAAAGTTCCTGCCTCCTCATTTGGAGCTATTCAACTGACTCGCTGAAGATGATGATATCATCGGCAAAACGGAGGTGAGACAGCCTATCACCGTTAATATTTAATCCCCTCTAATTTACTTATGCTAAACTACAATAATCAGTGAAATCTGACTTAATTTATTGTATATACTATTTTGAGACCCTATTTCATCAGTTTCTTTTGCTGACTACTGTACAAGGTACGGATACTTACTCCCATTACATTACAGCTATTATCATAGCTATAGCTATGAGTTTATTTAACTTCGATATACTACTTCTACCCCTTCATTTCTCCCACTCCCTTCAATCGCCAAAAGTAATATTTTTTATGCGTAGTAGCCTAAATACCAATTTTCACTTTTTTAACCACAAAAATGACGAAACTCTCGTACTTACAAAATTCCACACCGTCCTTTACCCCTTAGGTTAGGGGAAGTTTTTCCAAAATCGCAAAAAGTTATATTTTTTATTTGTAAATAGCTTCTGCCCGTGACTTCTTCCGCGTAGTTTGCGATGATGTGTTTATCCGGGCTCAATCCGAGGTATACCTAAGCTATCTCCAATTTAAACTTCATCTAAATCCATCCATTCGTTGCAGCGTGAAGAAGTAACAAACTAACACACAAACTTTTGCATTTATAATATTTAATGATCGGCGACCGGTAGCATTTTATGTCACTTTAACGTCAAACGTAATGACTAATAAGTTCGCCTTTGTACATACCTTTTGTGTTTCTGTCTATTTTGTTGTTTGTTATTTTCCCGTTTGTACAATAAAGTATTTACATACATACATACATACATACTAATATAAATAAGTCTCATTAGTAGGATTAGTAGGATACTCGCATTAATAGGATTAGTGGATAATACAATAGCTTTTGTCCCTCGGGAACGGTCCAATTTGACGGGATAAAAACTATCCTATGTCCTATTCCAGGGCCTAACCTATATGTGTGCCCAGTTTCATCCCGATCCGTCGAGCCGTTGCAGCGTGAAAGAGTAACAAACATCCATACATACAAACTTTCACAATTATAATATTAGTAGGATAGGATAGGATAGGATAGGATAGAGGCTGTCATTTTGAATAATAATTGCTTGTAGTTATTGGTTATTGTATGCTTATTATTATCAGAAAATTTTAAAAACATGATTAACTCAAAAAATAATAATTCTATGTACATTTTATTTCGTCTCAAAACTTATGAATACACGAGGTATATAACAAAAATTATATGCAGTTATTTCTGACCATGTTTAGGGATAAATATTGGGCCGCACATGCAAAAACTCGCTATTCTGAGAATGGCCGATTAACTATGAGAGGAGGGAAACTACCGAGTAAAGCGGTGAGCGAAACGTGAACGCAACTAGAAAAACTTACCCGGATTAACCGGAGATGGTCACAACACTCAACATTGATGCCGACCGCATCTAACGGAAGACGGCTCTCGGGCCAGAGGGACAAAACTTAACACTGCATTATACTGCACAATCACTTTTGTATTTATAGTGTGTATAGGACAAACGTTCGCAATCACACTATAAATCAACAATTATAATACTAATTTCCAGTAACTCGAAATTATCTTGTATCAAGGCTGAGTAAACAATGGCTATTTTCCACGAACGACGTCAGAATGTCAATTGACAATTCAAATTTCGACCGTAAAATTAAAATCAAGGATTCGAACGGCCAAAGAGTCTTACATTGTAAAAAGGTTGAATAACTGTAAGGTAAAAAGAGGCGGAACAATAAGACGATTTTGTAGCGGTAACGCTACAAAAGGTAGAATTTATGCAAATGGTGAAATTACGAGAAAGGAAAATTACATTATAGGAATAAACACAATATTATAGGAAGACACATTTTTTCAGATTCAAAAAGAGCAATATGTACACTATGTACGATAAAGTCAAAGTCAAAGTTCTTTATTCTTCAATTTAGGTATAATATAAGGTCTGTTCATCCTTACTTGTCTTATATAGTAAACAACTTTCTAACCTCAAAATGAGCCTTTTTTGGCTAAAACAGCTATTTTAAACAAAATAAAGCAATCACAGACAATACATTGGCCAAGTGATGTCCAAAATGTTAACTCGGTTTACTTTATTTACGATAAAAGAGCTGTTTTAGCCAAAAAAGGTTCATTATGAGGTTAGAAAGTTGTTTACTATATAAGACAAGTAAGGATGAACAGACCTTAATGCACCTATGAATGTCAAAAAGTCAAAAAGCATTACCACCGGTTCGAAAAATAAAAACTTTGCCCCGAGAAGAACCGGCGTAAGAAACTCGGCAAGGTATATTTCTTTCAAAAAAAGTTTACATCATACATAAGTTTACAATATCACAGTATTTTTGCACAGTAGGTGCACCTTTTTGAGCGTAGATTACTCATGCAGGATGCACGACTCACTGCCAAACATCCCTATCCATTATATAATCGTTTTCTTTATAATATGCTCGGGAAATTCGTTTTTGTTTTATGACAGATTTAAATTTACAGTCAGTAAGCTCAGTAATTTTTTTTGGAATGTTATTGTAGAATTTTATACAATTTCCTAAGAACGATTTTGAAGTTTTGGCCAGTCTATAGAATGTGGTTTTGAGCTTTCCTGTGCTCCTGGTTGCTTTTGGCTTATCAATATTCGTTGGGAAATTGTGTAAATTCTTCCTAACAAAGATTATTATTTCAAATACATAATTATAGCGACGGCAGTGTTAGAATATCTATTTCCTTTAAAAAATCCCACAATGACACACGCGACCCCAAGTTATAAATAGCTCTAATAGCCCCTTTTTTGCAAAATAAATACTCCCCACAAAATAAGACCGTATGTAATTATACTATTAAAGTAAGCGAAGTAGACCATCTGTGTTGTCGCTACATTAGTAAGCTGCCTTATTCTCCCTGACTACAAAAGCAGCGGAGCTCAACCTACGTGCTAACGCAGTTATGTGGCAACCCCACTGCAATTTTGAGTCCAATGTAACACCTAGAAAAACAGTTCTTTGTACAAATTCTATGGTTTCACCATTAAGTTTAATATTTGAGGCGAAGTTTATATTTGATGAATTTGCTAATGAGAATTTTATACATTTAGTTTTTTTTGGATTTAACACTAAGTTATTGGCAGCAAAATAGTCAGATATTATGGAGAGGGTATTGTTTGGTTCAATGAGGTCAGTATGTTTCCTACTAACCTTGAATAGTAGAGAAGTGTCATCAGCGAATATGACAATGCCTGATCTTCTGCTTACCATACATATATGGTAGATCATTTACATAAACAAGTAACAGGAATGGGCCTAAAATCAATAAGAGCGTGACCGGTAAAATTTTAAGAAAAAAAAGGAATTATTATGCGAAATACTAAAATTAAAGAGTTTTCTAATTAAACATTAACGCTTTATTTTTAATAAGGTGTCCAGTCTCTCGAATTACGTATAATGTCTTCGCAACTTCGAAGCTTACTTTCTACCAAATTTTTAGGAAAACCCCGAAGTAAAGGGCTCCACACTGACTTCAGTTCTCGAGTAAAGTCAGTAACGCCAACAGGAGCTTTTCCTCGTAATTTGAGCTTCATTCAAGCCTAAACATTTTCAAGTGGATTGGCATCGGGTGATTGTAAAGGCCAATGCAAAACATCGATGCCATTCTCAGCTTTCCACGCAGTACAGTGCCGACTTCGGTGTTAAGAGTCATTATTCTCTTGCGAGACCCAAGAAGCGTTATGCGTTGGGAACATCTTTTCAGCGGTAAGGCTTTTTCATAATGTTTGATAATTTTTTTGGGGTCGAGTGTACCAGTGAACATGCGCATATGGCCCAAATCTTGATTTGAGTAGCATCCCGAAACATGCGCCTGTACTGGGTGTTTCATGGGCCGCACGAGCACCCAAATTATCCGCCGTAGACTAAGCCCTAGTCGAGTAATCAGCTGGCCAAAAAGAATCCTCATAGAAAAAAAAACTTTTTGTTCCAATTCCTGTTACTGTTTTCACTCACCCGCGACAATATTTTTCCCATATGATTTTCAGTAAGGAGTCGTTTCTTCACCGTACTCCGATATTTTAAGCCATTTTCAATCAAACGCCTTCTTATTGTATAATAAAGGCATATTTAAGAGTAGATTGTCGAAGATTTTCCAGGCAAATTGAACGTGTGCTGAGTGAAAGGCGGAGACAGATTACGTGGACCCTTTCTTGTAAATCGATCGTATTTTGACTTGTCTGTTGAGTGAAAGTCGGAGACAACTGTTGTGAACTCGGTAGGTCTTCTAGTTGCTCATCCAATTTAGGTGTACTCGTAGATGGCTGAGGCTCGAGCCACGAAGTTGATGGCTTGATGTCGACACGGTTGCGGGTCATGGCTTGCTCTGTTGATTCTGGCGACAATTGATATTTTGATTGATGTTACACTTATTTCCAATCGACTCTTCTATGTATCCTTCAGCCACCTGATCAGACTTCCACCCCCCATGGCGTTTAAGTGTGGTCATATTTGCACCTGAATCTACTAGAAGAGTTGCCGATGTTCTGCGAAAGCAGTGGCCTGTGTACTTATTGGGATTCGGCAAATTAATGTATGTGGCTATCTGTTTAGGCGTACTTGCAAATTTAATTTTTCCTCTTACTTGTTTAGTACCACGGACCTAAAAAAATACGGACGTAACGTTACACTAAAAAGGTGTGAAGTATGCAAGGTCTGTTATTCCGTGCCGTCATACACGATCTATCGTCTCACAAATGCACTAGGTCTGTTAACCCGCCGCCATTACGCGTCGAACCACAGCACGAGTGACAATTAATTTTACGCCGAAGAAAATGTCGCATTGTGTTGTAAAAACGTGTAAAAACTACATTAGTAAATATAACAAGCCACACGGTATCACTTATCACGTGTAAGTTATGATTATTCGTGTTATTTTTCTTAAATATGTGTTTATTTACTTTGACGCAATTTACAAACAAAGATGACAATCAGTGTTGCCAGTTTTTTCACTGATTTCTTTTCCTAAAAGTTTAAGTCTTTAAGTTTAAATAATAAATTGCTTTATTCGTTAAAATGATGTTTAATCACTACGTATGTTAATAAAAATGTGGTTTGATAGATCAATATTATTAATATTATTCTGTCGTGCAACCGTTGAAACTTAAATTGTCATATAATTTTCTCATCTCTAGTTCCCATTATTTTTTAGTTGAAATTGGTTTTGTCATTACAAAATGAGAAAACCCAATTTCAATTAAATTAAAACGGTTGCATGACACAATCGACCTCAATGCTGAAGTAGTACATAAATGATAACACGATATAATTGTACATAGTTTTTGCAGCGATACAATCGCGATTCAGTCTCAATGCAGTATTGATACAGTCACAAATCGTCTAGGTTTAGTCGCGATACAGCGCTGCGGCTGTCGAATGCGCATTTGTATCGCTGAAAAAGTTGCAGTTGGTAAAAGGCCTGAAAATAGGAAAATTGACGATTTATATGGCAACCCTCAAAGCACGCACACTCGTAAACGGAGGGCCATTTTGTGTGCTTCACTCATGATTAGACTAGGTTACGTCCGTATTTTTTTTAGGTCCGTTGTTTAGTACATTTGCCACTCTGATAGTTTTAAAAAAATCTGTCGGTAATTTCTGATACGATTTGACCATATTTAGGTGCTCTCCAGAAATTACAAACTTTCGTTCCTTGTTTGTTTTTGTATAGGGCAAATGTATAGCCTGAAATGTAGTATCTGTTTCGACATCTTGTATATTGGTGAGTTCCATCCCTCTGCATGCGCCGTGGATTCCAAAAATCAATGTAACCTGAAACAATAGACAAAATAATTAATAAAATTGACAGACATTGGCAATATTATATGCAAATAATAAGTCATACATAAACACGCCTTCATTCCCAGAGTGGGGTAAGCAGAGCTACAGAATTACCTACCAACAACTGTAAAAAACTTATTGATTCTGTAACAAATAACCTTTTCACAACACTGCTCGGAAATATGGCCATAGATGGTCTTGTTTGGGGTCACAAAACGTCACTTATACGGACAGACCAAGAATGTTTTTGTCGGAGTGTTTGCTGATTGGTCGAGAACATTGTTGTGCAACTTTAAAAACCAATGAAAATCAATCAATCAATATTTGTGTCATAGCTCCTTAAAATGAAAAATTGAAATCGACCACGCAGAACACACCATGTTGTGTCGTAAAATATTAGGTGTATTTTTGCTAAAAGATACACAGACTAAAAACTATGTCAATGCTTTTTTTTAAATGTAATTCAAACTTGGCCCCTTATCTCGAAACACTAGAGATGAAATTACATGAGAGATATGGCGAAACAAATACTTTTTTTTATACGGAGTTGACATCTTCATCTCGCATGTTAGTTTATTAATCTCGAGTGCCACGAGAATAAGGGTCCAGATTAAAAAAAACGTTATCTATGGTAAAATTGGCGGTGATGTCACATTAACATGAATTAAAATTGGAGTTTTGGATATGAATTTTTATTTTATTTCCTCTCAGTAGTTGTGAAAAGCACTATGTCTGCCTCGGTAGAAAGTGCAATTTATGGACTCGTACACTAGAGGGCCGCAACTACATTTCGGCCCTCTATATGACTCGTCCAAAAATCGCGTACTAATAATAATAACATTACAAGAATTTCTAACATACCTTTGTTGCCAAGTATTTTTCGTCAGGAGAGTTGTTTAAAAAATCTTTTGTTTGCTGAGCTGTCAATACTTTACTTAAACCCATCAGATAATCTTTTCAAGAATGCGGTTTTTGTGTAAGTTTTTAAGTTTACTTGGTGCTTCGATTGCATCGTTGTTTTCAGCATTGACCATACACTCCACAGAGTCGAGCACATGTCGAGGACTTATATTTCTTGGAAAGCTCATCAAAGTAATTTAGAAATATACCTTCAGTGTTAGAATCAACTTGATTTTCATTTTTCCAATGTATAAAATTTTGGTATGTCTTCAAATAGCTTGCATGAGATTTCTCCGGCAAACTATTTCATTAAGTTCTTTCGCTCTTTGCTCCATTATTGTATTCGGCGTAAGTAGCAATTCATCTTCATTAGAAGTCATTTTAAAATTAACAAAGATTATCCACCCAGAATGAATAATATTTATTCGGGATAAGTAATATTTACAGAATTCAACATTAATACAATTAAAAATTAAACCTAAACAATAAATAATAAATTCTACGGCGAAAATATTGTTTTAATTTGGCGGCATGTTTTTTTTAAACTACTTTGACACAGATACAAAATATAGACACCGCGAATAAAATGCCACTGACCGTGTGAGTATTTAGCGCTTCAAAGCGTTGCACAATCGATTTAATCATTTTTTTAACGATTGTTAAATATAGAAATAAAAACACCTAATGTTTTGAGAAATGAATTCTGTTACCTGATTGGTCGATTTTAATACAGCTGTATTCTGGTTAATTGATACCAAAAACAAAGTTTTTTTAAAAGCGTTAAAGTTAGAAGTATACGTACCAAAAAGAACCTAACGTGCCGATTGACAGTCGATGTGTATTATGATTGGTGGATTTAATTGGGTGAAGTATTTTGATTGGTCAAATTAAAAGGTTTTGTAAATGTAAAACATTATATTTTCCATTTCATATTTTCCCTAGGGAAAATATGAATATAATGTAGGTATTCCCTAGTGTCTACTTACTACTTTTTCTCAAACATGATCGGAAATAATGGTTTTCCGATTGGAACACATGGACGGAAAATGCCTCTTTTTACTCCTAGGAGTAAAAAAAACCATATGAATAGTAAATTATTGCCTAGGCATGGAAGTAGGCAATTGCGGGCCGAGTATTGGTTTAAACGGACGAGCTTGCGAGTCCGTTTAAAAATACGAAGCCCGCAATTGCTGTTCCTGCCGAGGAAAATATAGTGCTTTTCTCAAAATCGCTAGAAAAAAATGGTATTGGAGTAAAATCTTCATCGCTTGAACTCATTTTTTAAATTGCATACAAACAGAAACTTCAGGTGAAAAAACCGTCACTCTTTACCGCCTTTTTGTTTACGACAAGGAGAAACGCGTCTTGTTTTTAAAAAAAACATAAGTTATTCCAGACACAGATAAAAAAGTTTCTAATAAAACTTGGATGTATAAGACTTGTGCCATCATTTTATTATGGGCTTTTTCACTTTTTAAAAAGTTACAAGCTAGATAGTAATGGAATTTGTATGCAACATTGCGGGCTTGTGTAGCGAGCACCGAATTTATTTTTTTAATTTGAGAAATCGTCGGTGAAACTGCAAAACCGCGTAACCAACAAATTTATTATAGGGCAAAATAAACCTTAAATACTTAGAATAAAGCCGCAGTTTGCTCCTCATTAAAAATGTTAATTACGCGGTTTTGCAGTTTCACCGACGAAATGTCTGTAAACTATGTACTTTTCTCAAACATGCTCGGAAATAACGGTTTTCCGATTGAAATACATGGACGGAAAATGCCTCTTTTTACTCCTAGGAGTAAAAAAAACATATGAAAACACTTTCCGTCCATGGCCATATTGTTTTTTCAAAAGTGTTCTCTATTGCGTATAAAATCGAAAGGACCATGAAAAAAATCGCGTACACCCAACTTGTGGGGGCGCAGTGAGGGGCGGCGGCGCGGCGGGGCTCTGCGGCGGCGGGCGGCGGCTCGTTGTGCGTGAAACTATCTTAACTAATACTCGTATGACGCAAACAGACATCCTCTCCGAATTTGTCAAAGGTTTAAAAAAAAAAATAGTCATGTATTTGTATAATTTCCTCGCATTGTTTGAGAAAAGCATTATGTATGCCTCGGCGGAAACGAGGATTTCCTGACTCGTATTTTAGCAGGCCTCGCTGTTGCTCGGCCCGCTAACCACCTCGTCAGGAAATCCCTTACTTTCCGCGCCTAGGCAACAATGTACTATTGCGTCTCATTATATAGATAGTAATGTTGTTGTTGAGAAAAACACTTTCCGTCCATGTCCATATTGTTTTTTCAAAAGTGCTCTCTATTGCGTCTTAAATCGAAAGGACCATGAAAAAAATCCCGTGCACCTAACTTGTGGGGGCGCAGTGAGGGGCGGCGGAGCGGCGGGGCTCTGCGGAGCGGTGGCGGCGGGCGGCGGCTCGTTGTGCGTGAAACTAAACTAATACTCGTATGACGCAAACAAACATTCTCTCCGAATTTGTCAAAAGTTTTTAAAAATACTTATATCATGTATTTGTATAATTTCCTCGCATTGTTTGAGAAAAGCATTATGTATGCCTCGGCGGTAATGAGGATTTCCTGACTCGAATTTTAGCAGGCCTCGCTGTTGCTCGGCCTGCTATCCACCTCGTCAGAAAATCCCTAACTTTCCGCGCCTAGGCAACAATGTACTATAGTCTCGTTTGATAAGTCTAATATGACACACTTTTTGAGCATGATAAGTGAAAATCTTTTTTATTAAATGTTTCCATCCTGAGCACAATGATAATAGGTAGTTGATTTTTCGAAAATATCCGGAAAAGCCGTTTAACCTCTGCGGAAAAGGTCACCCTTGTTTTCCCGCGTTCACCAGAATGACTTACCAAAGTCATCGACTTTTTTTTTTCGATATATCGCTTTACCCACTTAGTTACAAACGCCTTCGTTTTATTTAATTTACTTGGCGGCCTGATCGCGTGACGTTGTGGGTCCTTTCGGGTGTAAACAAAGAAATACTACCTTATAACGTGAAACATAAGGGTACGTATTATAATCCCGAAAGTTCATAATACCTACATTCAAAATACCGACGGTTAAAACATCGAAAAACAAAATACCGAAAGTACAAAATACCCGATATACCGAAGCTTGAAATATCTATTTTCAAATGACCGAATGTTTAAAATCCCGAAAGTACCGTAACGTTAAGAAGAATAACATGACCTCAACTAACCGTATTATATCTATATGATTTACTAATTATATTAAATTATATAATACGGAACCTCAAAAATAATCTGTTGTCTGGAAGAGATCGCTATTTAGCGGTAAGATCGCCTGTTGTATACCTATAGTTAAAATGTACTGTTCCGTGTTTTGTTTTTTTTTTGGTGTTCAATAAAGAGTATAATTGTATTGTATTGTAATAGACGCTCGCGAGAGCGATCTCTAAAATACCGGTCAGCGCGCATGCTATGAGCGCCCGGCGGACACTTCATTCTAAAAGGGCGTTTTGGCGGTCGTCAATGTATAGCTAATTTTCGTCACAAGACTGACAAAGTTAAAGTTCCTTAATTTCAGTCCTTAATTGGGTACACTTTTTCATGAAAATGCCCAAGTACGGCGTACTTACTCGCCCGTATATCACCCCTTTTACCCTCGGTCGGCTCAGCTGTTATTATAAACGCCACCGTTTCTAATACATATTTCCAACAGGTGATTATTATAAAGTACTTGTGTACCTACCATCTATCTGTGTGTAGTGCTGGATACCCCTCTAGGGTGAGTTGTTAATTTTAATATCCCATAATAACTAGGTGCACTTGCCGTCCCCGGGAAAGTCTAAATGGAGCGAAGCTAAAGATGAAGCTTCAAAAAAGTTAGTTACGAGCGAAGAGCGCAGCTTAAAATCGAAGTTTCGGCACTATTCCCATTTTTCCCATTGAAATCATATGAGGTTGTTAAAAAAAATCCATCAATCTTTGTTGCGTTTGTGACGCATTCACCAGCCTAAACGGCATCACTTTAAAGAGGAAAAAACCTCTCCTGCCTGGTGCCCGAATAGTTATGTCTTGGCTTTACGTACTTTAGTTGTTAATTTAGGATTTACTTAAGTTTAAGCTTCACAGTTAGGTATAACATTATTAAACGGCCAGTAAGTGCCCCACGTTGGGCGCCATTTGTTACAGCACAGTATGCAGGGTAACAAGAAAATAAGGTATAACTATAAGTACTTTTAACGGCCGTTTAATAATGTTATACTTAACTGTAAAGCCAAAACTAAAGTAAATCCAAAATTAACAACTAAAGTACGTAAAACTAAGACAAAACTATTCGGGTGCCAGGAGCGATTTTTTCAACTTTAAAGTGATGCCGTTTGGGCTGGTGAATGCGTCACAAACGCAACAGAGATTGATGGATTTTTTTTATAACCTCATAATAAGCTCTTCAAAATCCGATGAACAAATAACGATATCATCCAGATATGCCCAAACATTATCATCTTCAGCGTTAAATAAAATATCCATCAATCTTTGTTGCAGTTGTGACGCATTTACTAGCCCAAACGGCATCACTTTAAAGTGGAAAAGGCCTCTGCCTGGAACCGCAAAGGCAGTCTTCTCCTTGCTGTTATCTTCCAGCTTAATTTGCCAAAAACGCCGACTACAAATCGATGGTGCTCAAAAACTTTGCATTTCGCAAGTTATCGATAATGTTGGGCACCCTCGGAAGTGAACCGGCTTCGTCGTAGCCTTATACCAACCCGTATTACGTTATTTGCGCTTTACGTGTCTCTTATCACCTAGGACATAAGGTTTATTATTGCTGCAACTAAGTTTCTTCGTATACCACGAATGAAAGCAACCTTATAAACTAACGATTTTATACGATCTAACTACCTAATCATTTGTCCACTTCATCTTTACATCACAAGGGGTACAATATTCGGAATAACAAAACAAAACTTTGTTTGGTATTTGTTATTTATTGAGACAGGCCAAGAGCGAGTGTCCATTAATTGTTGAATATTTCTAAATATTGACTAGTGAAAATTCCTATTTGTTCTGCTAATGTTTAGAGGCATTCTAGTAGTAATTAAGTTATACCTAGTAACTCTAATAGTTCTTCAGTTGTATAAATGAGATATACGTCTGGAATTCAATTTATTCAAGCGGTAGCTTAGTTTCATAAATTTATAGTTGAATGTCAGAATGATGAGTCCTTTCTTTTGGGCTTTCATAATTAATAAGTTATTAGTACTGTCTAGGCTTAAATTTATTCTGATCATTATTAAATACATAAAGTATTTCTATTCTTAATTACAGTCAACTCTATAGTACTCATTAGTAATCATTTGGAGGAAGGAGTAGGTACATCATAATAAACTACGTTATACTAATCTCTTCCCATTTAAAGTACTTAGGTTACTAGTTAGGTTCACAATGTAGGTTTCCCTAGACACTAGATGATCACGAGGCCATTCGTCGCTTTAGTTATATGCATTTAATTATGAATTGCCTTGGGGGGGCGTCAGCACAATACCTACATACTATCATTTCTTAGAGGTCTCTTGACTCCAAAAGGACACTTCTTGACCGATATTTGCTAATTAATGTGAAATATAATTTATTTATGTAAACACTGTTGTATATGCTTTCGATTCGATAAACTAATGAGTAATTAAATATTTCAAGTCCCACAAGAGTTTTGCAACTGTCTACACATTGCTAAATGATCTCTGAAACAGGTGATTCTTATCATTCGGGTGTACGTAATAACACAATACCTACCCAAAATTACTAAGAACAAATTAGAGACCTCACAGACACAGCATTGAATTAATTACACAGGGGGACAGGACAGTTGAGATGGGTCAGAAGGCGTAGCCACGATGCTAATGCTGCTTAAATTTCTGTTTTCTATTGACTACTAGAGGACATCACTCATCAGCTTATGTTAATCTTATACATTTGGTCAATTTTCGAAAATAGCTAACTGAAATTTGACACAGAGATAGTTTATAGACTGACATAGGGTACTTTATCCTTTTTATCCTGGAAAATGGGTCAGTTTCCGAGGGAATAGTGGTAACGACATCTACGCGGACGGAGTCGCAGGCAAAAGCTAGTAAAAAATAAACTGACGGTTTCAACTTACTGTTTATTTGGAAGTTTCTTTTATGCCGGCTCCACATGCTTGGTGTTTGCCACAAACACTGCAGGACGCAACCATACGTTGGAGTGAGTCACTCCAACATACAGTAGGTAGGTATAGTTATGAAAAAAAACTGTACTTTTTTTAGGTAACAAAAAATAAATATCTATGTAATTATGTAAACTCTTTATTGCACAAAAAAATAAATATTAAACTAATGTACAAAGGCGAACTTATCCCTAAATGGGATCTCTTCCAGCTAACCCTGAAATAGATGAGTAAGGTCAATGCATAAGGAAATAATTGTCATTAAACTAATTTTTAATTCCATGATCATTCTTAATCATATCACTGGCTTTCTCTGCAATCATCATTGTAGGTGCGTTGGTGTTCCCGCGTGTGATAGTGGGCATGACACTAGCGTCCACCACCCTCAAGGCTTTTACTCCTCTCACCCGCAGCCGCTCGTCGACTACTCCTTCAGGTCCCATGGCACAAGTACCGACGGGGTGCCACAACGTCGTCACTGTATTTAAACAATAACATCTCCAATATTCGTGACTCCTGAATGGCAAATCTGTACATTGTTTGATGTTCATGTTCACAACTTCTGATCGAACTGATTTCAAATAGGGCGTGTCCACTACACTCACAAAATCTTCAAGATATTGAGCATGGTTATCTAAATCTGTATCATTAGAATAGTATCCCAAGTTAAGTAAAGGATATTCTTCAGGATTACTGCTCTTCAGTGTAATATTGCCTGTCGATGATGGGTGCAACAAGTTTACCATAGCCAGTACAGTCTCCTGTGTTTGCCCTGCCTTTGTAAGGGCCGTGCAGATACTTGAGACCAACCCAAATACTACGGCACACATAAGTGTTGGAATGATCGTGGCGGCGGGCAGCGGGAACACGTGAGTTTGATAATCAGGAACTGACTGGGATTTATCTAGAGCAACGTAGCCCGTCATAGTGGGCGTAGGGAACTTATCTAAGTTAGCTAGGATTTGTGCATTTTTTAACACAGTACGAAGACCTTTCGCTGCAGTAAAGCTAACCAAAACGGTAGCATGGTCTTGTAAGTTTTGACCTACATTAGGGGAATCTAATAACACTTGAATTTGTTTTTCTTTTAAATGTTTCTTTGGTCCAATACCAGACACCATCAGTAATTGTGGAGAACCGATAGCGCCAGCTGATGAAATTACTTCTTTTCTTGCTTTAACGGTGATGATTAGTTTATTAGAGGTTTTTATTTCCACGCCAACAGCTTTCGTGCCATTAAACACAATTTTTCTGGCCAACGTATTTTTCAGAACATATAAGTTAGGTCTGCCGATGATAGGCTGTAAAAAGGCCACTGCAGTGCTTTGGCGTACACCATTGTCAATTGTGTATTGGGCCATGGAGTATCCGAGTTGTTTTAAATCATTCGCGTCTTGTAATATATCATGTCCGTTCTGTTTAAAAGCCTCAAAGTACTTTTCAGTCTCTTTGAACCATTTCGGTTGAGTAACGCCTAAATAGCCGTCGGTGCCATGTAAGTAAGCCGTGTCACTCTTCAGAACATCCTGTACGTTCAAGCGCTCGCTCTTCTTGAAGTAGGGGAGAACGGCGTCCCAGCCCCAGCCCGGGTTGAGCTGCGCCCACGAGTCGAAGTCCGCCTTGTTCCCGCGCACGTAGTACATGTAGTTGGCGCCGCTGGAGCCGCCGAGCATCTTGCCGCGCGTCATGTGGACGGTCTTCGTCCGGTGCGCTTGGCTAGAGTAACCATCGTCCACGGAGTAATAGTTCCAGTCCGCTTTAGAGTAGTCTACGAAGGGGAAAAATGCCGGTACCTGAAAATTTATAATACTTAATAGTGTTTGTGGCAATACTCATAGTAGGCGGGTAGGTGCAAGACGAATGGGTAAGACTTATTTTACCAATGCTAAACTAAAATTTAGACCGCAGTCATTGTAAAGCCCCTAAACTTAAACTTAAACATTTCCATGAGCATTATGTGTTCAGTTGTTGCAAGCAACGTATGTTGTGTAATGAGCATTTATTTTAATAAACTCTTTTGCGTTGGCTTTTAAATTTGCTTTTATTGAATGTGCTTACAGATGAGCTTATTCAACGTAGTAAGTAGTGTTTGATTATGTATTTCCTTACTTTTACATTTTCTCATTATGGAAGCTTACCAAGGACTCGATAGCTGGGTCGTCTCCTGCCTCAATGAGCAGCACTTTCCAGTCGGCGACCTCGGTGAGTCGGTTGGCCAGCACGCTGCCCGCCGAGCCCGCACCCACTATTATGAAGTCGAACTGGTCGCCGTCTGTAACCACATCAGTAGATTGTGTCATAATATGTTAGCCAAATATTTATGACAGCGCAGCGGTATATTGTAGTACAACACGAAAGTAGCACGCCATCGTAAAGTAGAGAAAGATCAAGGGAGATCTGAGCGTAGTGAGGGATTCAAGTAATGCCTCCCAAGCGGTTTGCGTTTTGACTGAATTTCCGGACGGACTTATTTCCAACTACTACTTACTTCCAACTTTAGCTTGTTGCGGAAACTTAGAAGAGCCTAAATTCAAGAGGGCATATGTAGCTAGCGCCGCTTGCAGCAACTTGACAACTGGACGCATAAGCTGCACCTCGGTCGCAGACAACCACTCCATTCTATATTAATAAATACAACCAAAAATATGAACGTTAAATAATATACAGGTAATAAGGGGTGTAACTTGGCATATATATTATTTTTGCATCACTGTTAATTTTTAATGCGAATAACCAAACGAGTTCACACTGAGTTGGTCTAATTTGAGCGCAGTGAATATCCTGTGCTACCTTACCCACCCACTCCATCATCATACTCGTAATTAAATATCTGCCTCAGAGTTGTATTTTATCGACTTAACATTTAACCCATTCCAGGCATGGTTCAAAATTGACTTGCAAAATTTCACCTACACATTTTAACGTTAACAAGAAATAATACAAACTCAAAAAGCCAGAAAAAAATAAAAAGCAGAAAACTATGATTGTAGGTACCTGAAGTGTGTTAATCCAGGCTGCTCGAGAGTATGAGGACAAGTAACATGCTTAAGTCTTGCGATCTCGACATATACTTGCGCCTAACCTTGAGAATAATGTAAATAACAATTAATGTATCTGTTTAAATGTATCCATCCATATCCAAACGGAGCACACATTGTAAGTCACTGTTTTTATTTACAATAGGTACCTGTCAAGAAAGTGTTATTGAGTAAAAAGAGTATCAGGATATTAATTATAAATTATATATATAACTAGCTTTTGCCCGCGACTTCGTCCGCGTAGAACTCGTTTATTGCAATTAAGTAAATTAAAGGTTTTAAGTATTTCTATAGTTTGACGTCCTCCCTGACCAGAATGATCTTTCAAACACATACCTATGTAATATTGAGCTCGAAATTTACCGGGACACCAACTTTAACCATGAACTTATGGGAGGGCACTCCCGTTACATCCAAAGAGTTCAGGAACTCTAAGGGTAGAACGGGACTTGCTCTTTGTCTATTTATGATATTGTCTACCAAGAGATACTCCACAACATCGCCTTCTACATGAGACATATTTTTTTATATATCCGCCCGACAATTTCGTTTGTATGTGCTAATATTGCCCTCTCGCACAAACATTCTCTATTCTTTATATTGTTTTTTAGATCGGGGTACTCGTTATTTTTTAGATCATCTGGGCCATTCTCACGATTGGGTGTTCTCCGCCTAATTACCGGAGCCAATTTTTTTTTTCGTTTAGTTTACTTAATAACATAAGAATATGAACAACAGGAAGCTAAATAATCAATATGTCGAAATGGCATCAACATATACAAAGAAGTTTTCGAGTTATAGAGATTCAAATATTTCATATGAACGGTAATTAGATTTTTTGTTTCAGATGGATATGGTAATTAGAAAATACATTTGACTAAAGAACTTATATGTAATAATTTATAAATCAACAACTAAAACCATGAATTTTGATTTTTTATACCTATCTAAAGGATTACTATCGTTTTTTTTTAATAATTCTTATCAACATATAGTTAAAATTAACATTTAATGGCAAAAATGGGTAATACAAAACGACATACAAGACATGCTTATATATAAAAATAAATACTTAAATACATAGAAAATAACCAAGACTCAATAACAAAATAAATAAATAAATTATAAATATCAAGGGACAAACAAATATTCGCTTTCATCGAACCCAGGATCGCTAGCTTCGTAGGCAGGCTGAAATTATATACATTTTATTATGCCATTAGGATAAATGCATTTACTGCATGCCGATGCTATTAACTTTGGTTGAAAAGGCATTCGGTGACTCGCCATTAACACATAACTTTAATAATCTGATGGTCAAACGTAATATTTACACATTTAAATGTGTTTTGTTTTCAGACTAGCCGCAAGTGTCTTAATTTAAGGGCCTGTATTCCTGTTTTAATTGTTAAATAAATTGATTAAATATAATATAAAATATCGTGTTTTTTTGGCACAATATTTTGCAACATTGATTGTATTATTGAAAGTCTTTCAATACATTTTCATACTACGGTGATTAGTAAATCTACGGTAATTAGCACTACGGTGCTTAGAATAATTCACATTTTCCTAAAAATAACAAAAACTTTAAGTTGTAAAAATACTGCAAAATTGTTGTACACAGAGGCTTTAGAGTTCTATTGTTGGACTAAACGACAGCGAATTTACCTTTCAAACCAAATTTAAAAAACGGGGTACGGGAATTATAAAATTTGTAAACCAAAGTTACGGTACTTAGACACTTACTTGCACTGTGGCAAAATACGACAAACCTGATACGTTCACATAGTTTGAGTACCGAGCCACAACCCTCAGCTCGCGACTCATGCAATTTCAATGAAATAATATTTTGTTATTTGGCGATGAGCCCTTCAAAAAGCAATGACTATGGTAATTATATGTGCGGGCCGGACAGACAGTTTTTTAAGAATATATTTTTAAGGAATGGTCCTAGTGAATTATAAATAAATCTGATTATTCAGGCAGTATTTAGCCCACCAGGATTTAAAATGGCATACATAGAAACCGTTGCTACTTGAAATTAGAAACAAAATTGAAGACCAAGGTAGCGTGCGGACAGGCTACGGTAATTGGAGAATAAGGTTATGAAAAATAAAATAAGTATGATAACTAAATAACTGGGCTAATATATTTCGAATACCGTATAGATAAAACCGTAAGCTATATAAGAAAAATATATGCAGTTATTTCTGACCATGTTTAGGGATAAATATCGGGCCGGACACGTAAAAATTCTCTATTCTGAGAATGGCCGATCTGTGTTTTGTATAATATTACAGAATTCGCGGTTTAATGTATTCAAATCGTTACTATCTCTCTTCATACGATCTTCGCCAATTTTTAGTAGAGCTGCCGCATATATTGCTCCGACTGTGTATCATTGTGTACTCGTAGTTCCTGGCATATTTGTAGTCAAATATTAGTTTCTATTAAGGTACTTTTGGATGTTTCCAGGTAGGTATTATGTAGGTCGATATATTGGGCCCTATCAGATATTGACGACGCGTTGGCTTAGTTGGTAGTGACCCTGGCTACGAAGCTAGCGGTCCTGGGTTCAAATCCCGGTAAGGGCAAATATTTGTGTGATGAGCGTGAATATTTGTTCCTGAGTCATGGATGTTTTCTATGTATTTAAGTATTTATTTCTCTACACAAGTATTTATATCGTTGTCTAGTACCCATAGTACCCATAGTACAAGCGTAGAGCTTAGCTTGGGACTAGGTCAATTGGTATGACATGTCCCCTGATATTTATTTATTTATTTATATCCTTCGGTCCTGAAGGATCTTTTGTGCAAATTATAAAATTAAGTGCGATCTTCACGGTCTTTTTCCTTCGCCGTAAGAGCATATCGCTTACTAAATAGCAAGCAATCATAGCAGTCAGAAAACTTATATTAGAAAACTCATTGGCTCACAGCGACGATTGGGGGTCATATACGGTTCCTTCAGATGACAAGTCGATTATATAACTATAAAGAGTAAGTATTAATGATGAAGTCTAACCCTTACCTAACCTAACTTACTAAGCACATGTAACCTATGTCATATGTGATGGTTAAAGTACATACACGTTTGCTCGAAGTGAAAGTTTGTAAAGAAATGCGGTTGTCAAACGTTCTTTTGGGTAAATGAACGGACCCCGAAATTTAAGATGAAATATGTAAAGTAAGAAGTTAACCGCAATAAATGGTTTTCTTAACGCCGGCTGTCGCTTTAATATAATTAATATCACTGCTGCTATAAAAAAATGAAAAAGTAGGCTGAAGTTAAAATCTGTGCTGAAATCGGTTTACCTTTTCGGGCCTTAGGCGATTATAGACGGACGGACAGACACACTCGAAAGGCTTGACATTACAGTTAACAGTTAAAATTGACAAAAAATTACTGTTTTTTTTAAATTGTATGAAAGTTGACCCATATCGACAATATTTTACCTCTTTGATTAGGTATTGAACTATTGACCCAAAACTTTACCTAGGCAATTTGTTTAAATTCCTGTGATTTACTGCCTCCATTAAAAACGTGCCTTAAAAATCTTATAGAATAATTGTTTATTAGGGTTCTGTGATCCGTCGGTCATGTCGCACTCACTGTTTTTCAGAAACTATCAAAGTCTCAAAAGTGTTTCAAAGTCACAAGTACGAATTAAACATTAAGCGAAATAAATGTTTTCTATTTCTATTTAAGAACACTAATAACAATAATGAAATAATTAAAAAAAATATGAGGAACCTGGTACATCCCGTACATCTAAATCAAAGACTGATTATATTTTATCAAGAACATTGTGCTAGGTGTGGTTGGATAGCTATTAAAAAACCATTGCGTATTATGTCACTATTATGTTTTAGATTAGGGGGACAGCAGTTTATGAAATATTAAACTCAAAAAGTGTCCTTTTCCCTAGAGTTGCGAGTCCCCGCGCTACAGCTAAAACTACTAACAAGTAAAAAAAACTCATCAATGCGCCTACCTGTAACGAATTTAGAAGAAAAGCTATCACGACTTAGCTTTATTAGTTCTTGAGATACAGGCGACTCAAGTATTTAAACCTTCTAAAAATCATCAAAGACAGCACCAAATAACATGCTCAAGCTGGGCAAGTAAAATTGCAACTTAAGAGCTAGCTATTCGGTTAGAAAAGACAAATAATGTGGTGTGGTGGTGGGCGCTGCACAAATTAGCGAGCGAAATTAACCGTTATTTCGAGCAGGAACAGTTTTATTTGGCTCTTTGATAAAAATCCTAAAAATATCGATTCTCTTCGAGCGGAACCGAAATGAAAATACGCTTTTTGAAATGTATGGAATGAAATGTATCATAATATTCATAATAATATCTGCTCTCTAATTTGCATTGTATTATGTTTTTACATTCAGCCGACTTCAACCATAGATAGGAACTGGTTAAAAATTTACTTGCAAGATTTAACTCTTTATACACACACATTAGCGTTTTTTTGTAAGAAATAAAATAAAGGCTGAAAAAAGCAGACAGGAAAAAATTATACCTGAAGTGAATTAATCGCGGCTGCTCAAGACTAGGAGGACAACTAACGTTCTGGGCCTGTATTATGGTCGCCTATATCGCGGTGGATAAAGCTTCCGTCACTCTCGCACTTACATACTGGTCAGAAAGTGAAAGATGTTTTATCCACGCTTATCTACGTCGATAAACTGGACCATATTCGGCCCGCTGAAATTATTAGATATCGACATAGACTTGCGCGTGACCTTGAGATTAATAGAATTTAGATTTAATTTATCTATTGGAATGTATCCATCCATATCCAAACGGAGCACACATTGGAAGTCACTGGTTCCCAACATTTTTTTTAACTTTTTTTGTCGACTTTACCTACCACAATATATAGCAGGTTTATTTAGTAAAACAGTTAATTGGAATATTATATTAAATTAAATAAGATACAAATATAAAGGAAAAAACATTCTTTGATACATTCAAAAGGCAAGAAAGATGCAATGTTTCCAGTGTGATTTTAGTGTCAGTTCGAAAGGTGGTAATTAACGGGACCGTCGGGAGCACGGAACAGTACATTATTAACTATAGGTATACAACAGGCGGTCTTATCGCTAAATAGCGATCTCTTCCAGACAACCTTACCTACATACATACATACATACATTTTATCCTTCCGGTTTATTTTTTGCAGTGAATTCAAAGTTTTCGATCGAGATTAAATTTTACAGACATTTAGTGTTGTCGGTGACAATATTTCCGTCTGTAAACTGCTCATTTTCTTACGACAGATATTCATTTTTTTTAATGCATAATGTTACCAGCGGCCATAACTGACTTGGATAATAATATCCCTTAGGGTTTTATCTAACTGCCGGCTAGTACAAGTCGCCCGCGACTTGTTTGTCGCTCGGATCTCCATTTCTATCTAGTCAGTAACGATAGAGATGCACTGAGCGACCAGCGAGAAAATACAACTTGTGCTACGCGTGCTGGTAGGTATCAGAGGAAAGATATGCACCGAGAGACTTAGAGCTAGCTTATTCTAGTGTCAGTTAAATATATTAGGCTCTTCCCACATCCATCACCGCAGACTCGGCTTATAGTGGCGTCGTTCGAACTGAGCAGACCCTAATGTCATCTTCTTCCGACCAGCTAACTCTGACTCCACGTCAATACACCTGAGAAGACCCTGAGGGCTGCTTTTTAACAAATATCAGTCACTTTGATCCAATCATACTAACGCGCGTACTAAGATGCATGGAAATATGGGGTTGTAGCCAAGATTCAAACGCTACTATCGTTTTTACTTCTCTATCACTCAAAAAACGAACAAAGTAGTCTTCATCATCAGTTACACTTCACCAAATAATACTTTCTGAATGCAAATGCTGGACTTGTTACTAAGAATACTAATTTCGCTATATATATGCCTATAATACTTGAGGAGTTCCCTCAATTCCTCACTGATACCCACATCACCACCTAGGAAGTATATTCTATCAAACCAAAAAATAATTTTTAAAATCGGTCCACAATTGACAAAGAAATCGGTGAACATACATGAAAAAAACCTGCCAAATGCGAGTTGAACTCGCGTGGAGAGGATTGAACTCCGTACATACGTATTTTTTTTTTATAGAATTCTTATAGGTTTTTCTGTAATCTACAAGCAATGAACTATACTTTGTTTGTTTTTTTCAAAATTTTAGGCTCAGTAGTTTCGGTGATCAGGGGAGATCAATGGTCAATTGTCGTATTCTTTCATGAATAAAATCAAAACTATTTATTTTACAATAATACCAAAAATATATTTGAGATCCTCATAACGAGCCCTTCATTTGATATATGATACAGTATGGTTTGTAATACTTTCTTTTAAATTTCCTAATTTGTCCCCCGAAAATAAAAAAAATATATATTATTTAATTTGCACATCTGTGTTTGGGTCATACGACTACACCATCCTACCAAATTTCACCTGATTTGATCCAGTAGATTCGGAGCAAATTGGCTGTGACAGACGGACGGACAGACAAACAGATGCACGAGTGATCCTATAAGGGTCCGTTTTTTAATTTTTTGTACGGAACCCTAAAAAACTAAAATATAAAAAAAAACGCGACGAACTTGGTGGCGAGGGTCTGTAAGGTATTTATAATTAGGGGCCTTGTTGCTCGAAGTGAAAGTATGTATTTATATTCATGTCTAAATGTATAAAATTGTAAAAGTTCCTTCAACTTTATCGCCAAAGCATAGATTTAAAATAACAGTTTCCTACTCGAAGTTATAATCACTTTTGTTTTCAATCGGTAATTTCTCTTTTAAACACAAATAGTTTGAGTTTCATAAAAGTTATACAATATATGACGCAAATGAGCGTGACGTAGAAATGGGAATTGAAAATTTAATCTATTATGATATTGTATAAACATTTATTTTATGACATGAATAATTAAGTTAAACAAAAGAAAATAAGTTATACAAGAAACAGAAAAAATGTTTACATACCTAATGTAAAACATCTGTATCGCATATCTGAAGACGACGTGCGTGGTTTCTAGAATCCTATTATATTATTTTCCACTATCACAAATCGATTATACCTATACCTACACTCAACAAAAAGGTTGCTTTTTAGAAGATTGTGTTTATTGTGTACAAACAAACGTCTTCATGTATAATATTTTACCCAGGCCACTTGGAAATAATTAGACATCAGGCTAACTATTTCGTAAACAGTCATAGAGCGTTACTTTGAAGTACTTTATTTTTGAACACACTAAAATATCATACCCCGGTATGATGTTTGGTAAGTAGTAGGTCTAGAAAAATGTTGTACCCTAAAAAGAACTTTATAGCAAAACGGCTATAAATATTTTTAGGTTTACCATCATTTGATTAAAACGTTTCACAAACTGATTCATTCATTTCACAAACATCATTTGTCCGAAACTGTAAATATTTCAGGATTTTTATAAAACTAACCTAACCTAACCTACAAGATGGTGGTTCTACAAGATGGTCCTGAAATAAATCCTGACATATTTACAGTTTCGGAAAAATTATATGTTTGTGAAATGCATCTGTTGGTGAAATGTTGTTTAGCAAGTGATTGGATACCCTATTTTTATGGTGAAAATGTATTTATTGATACCAGACACAGAACTAAAAAAAAAACCAAAAAACAAGTATGTGGCCGACTTTGTTCATAGTTAATATTTTCTATTATCCTCTGTCTACAGTTCGTTAGATTCAGTGGGGTCTAATGACAGGCACGATTATCTTTACGGCTAATAATGTACATACATTTATAAGTTTTTCTACAAGCTTAAAATGATAATGGCAGATTATATTTGGTCGGCCCAACTGAAGCCAAAATATTGTGAGTTGTCGACTTCAGTTGGACTGACCTATTTATTACCTGCCATTTAAAAAGAAGTATTTTTGCGTTCTTTAATGTGTTTTTGTATTAAAAAAATATTTTTTATACTTTTTAGTGATTATGTTGACCTGTTATGTAGTCCCACTTCTTAGTTGATATGAAACTGTAAGACATTTCAAGCTCGCCGCAAGCAACACCGTGGGGAAGTCATAGTCATATTTAAACAATTAAATAGACACATACTTAAAAAAAAGAACAAACGGCCGAACTAACGAAATTACTTAAACTATTCAAATCAAATTTTCATTTAAATGTTCTTCGTTATAGTCACTCAACTATTTTAATCGAGATATCTTATCACCATCCTTGAAATAGGTACCTTTGGGGAATTCCGATGGCCATCTGTAGTTTTCATCATCAACTACAGATGGCCATACATAAACAAAAATGCATACAGTGGAACATAGAACTTCTTTTCTTTTAACTTTCCATGATTTGTCTGCTAACAAGTTACTTGTCAGTAAAGTCAGTTTCATTATTTCGATTGGCGTTAATAGTAGGAACAACCTAAAATCTCGAATTATTTAATTCCGAATTTGAACATACCGAATTTCATAATTCCGAATTTTTACAATACCGAAAAAATATGAGGCCGAATTCACAAAATCGCGAAATTTATATTACCGAATATTCAAATCACGAAAACGTTTTTCCGAATATTATATTTACGAATGTTGCCAATTCCGAATTTTCTTTTTTACGAATGTTATAATTCCGAATATTTGGATTCCGAAAATAAAAAAAAACAAACCAGATCGGTAATGTTCGGGTTTATGAAACTAACCACTTGAATTGAAGTATTCTACTTGAAACAAAAGTTAGGTGAGATGACGAGCACATGTCATTACTAAATTAGGTCAATGTCACCTTGATAGGTTAGGTTAGGGTGGGTTAGGTCAGAGTTACATCAAGGCGCGAAGCGCCTTGGCTACGCGGAACAGGAGCTCCGCGTTGACTTTGTCTGACATTTCTTACAGATTTTGAGCATTATGTATGTTAAACATAATAAAAAAAAAATTGTACTCGTCGATTAAAATCTGTGTTAATACACAGTATTCTCTGTGAAATCTTAATAGATTTCACAGAGAATACTGCAACGTCACTCTTTTCATCGTTGAATAGTCTATGTTACTTCCGAAACAACCGAAATAACTGTTTCTATACGCTCTAGACAACCGTAAAAAAAAAAAAAACGTATTTCAATAATATGTGTCCTTGTTTAACGATACTCGATCCGATACAAAATTGCCAATCATAGCGTTTAGGAACGTAGGAGCGTCGCGTCATCTGTCAAAGATCTACTTAAACTTGCTGCTGTATCCAGGGCATAAAAAAAAAAAACACGCTTTGTGATTGGCTATTATTTAGCCACAGCACACTGCGACATTACGGACGCCGCCGGTGGTGTGATAACTTTTCTTTTCAAAGCTAAGTTTAAAAAGTTAAAATAAAAACTAACCGCTTAAATTATTAATTTTAATGAACTAGTACAAAAAGTATTGTTTACAATAGTGTCATAATCAAGCTTTTTAATCTTGTACCTTACTTAGGCCACTCAGCAAACTCGACTAAAAAGCTCTCTATTATAACACGATTGTGAAAACTACTATTCCAGGCGCTTATTTGGAATAAAAAAATCTGAGAATGTTATCAAAATAGGATTTTCTTTCGAGATTATGTAGTGTACCCGTTAATAGTTTGTCGTTAATAGTTTGTCACAGAACGGGAGATAGTGTCACAGAATTTCCGGTCATTTGTACCAAGTTTGGCGAGCCTTCAGGGGCCTGTTTTATAAAGCTACAAATTACAATTTACAGGTTACAAGTTTCCATTTGACACATCCTCGACCAATGACGACCAGCCATTTGAGCAGTGTTGCCAATTTAGACCTGTAAAATTGTAACTTGAAGCTTTATAAAACGTACCCCAGGGGTCTAATTACGTAATGACGAAAAGGAAAATGTTTACCATGTCGTTGGTACGGGTACGTATTATAATCCCGAAAGTTCATAATATCTACATTTAAAATACCGACGATTAACACATCGAAAATCAAAATACCGAAAGTACAAAATGCCGATACCCGATATACCGAAGCTTGAAATACCTATTTTCAAATTACCGAATGTTTAAAATCCCGAATATTTAAAATCCCGAAAGTACGTTTGACCGAAGCTTGAAATATCTATTTTCAAATGACCGAATGTTTAAAATCCCGAAAGTACGTTTGACCGAAGATTAATATACCTACATTTTGATGCCGGGTGTGCAGATAAAATTTATATACCGAATTGGCTGAGCTCCGACTCCACGTGGTCTTGTCTGCCTTACCCCTAGTGTGTATAAAAAGCCGGAGGCGCGAAGGGAGGGCAACCCTCGCCCGCTGTAAGAAAGTGGTGGCAACAAGGGAGCCGAACTAAAAAGCCGAAGCTGCAAAGGCGAACAAAGGTGCCGTGCTTTCTCACGCAAGGGCGGATGGGTTGCACATCCCGCAGCGCCGGAGCAGACCGGAAGGTATTTCAGGTGTAGGTATATTATTTTTTCGGGATTTTCTTCGGTCTTCGGGATTTCAGGCTTTCGGTAAAACGAACTTTCGGGATTATGGTTTTCGGGATTAAAGTCTTCGGGTTTTCAGGCATTCGGTCAAATGAACTTTCGGGATTTTAAACTTTCGGTAAAATAATAATTCGACATTTTAATATTCTGTCTTCCGTTCATAGGCCTTATGAAATTCGGTATTATAATACTTACCCCGCTGGTACCGGCGGTGGTAATCGCGTGGGCGTTAATCAAACGTGTCGGATAAATTACCAGTGTCGAACGATTTGTTACACAAAAATTCTTATATTTTCCGATAGGTAGTCGATGAAAAAAGAATAGCATAATGTAATAAGCCCGAAAATCACGAAACCAAAAGTGGTGCACTATATTTACTTGAAAAACTTATTTATATTTGACACGTTTTCAAAATACGACTGAACAATAAGTAAAACATTTTTTGACGTGATAACGTCTTATAAATCGATGAACGCTGGCTGCACGCACGAAAAAGTGTCACGTTCCGCCTGAGCCGAGCGTGCAAGCGAGAGCGCGGAACAAGCGATAGAGAGGCACGATCGGCCTAAGCGTTCGGTTTGTGTGTTTTCTTATGATCATCATTGTATTCTGTTCGTTTCGATACAATCCGACCTAAAAAAAATTATCTCATATTGTAGCCATGGGGCGGAAGACTAGCCCACTTGAGCCAAGCACATACCGAAGGCACATTTTTACAAAAAGAGCAATATGTACCGTATTTATTGTAGCAACGCAGACATTAAGTATAGGAAAATCACATTAAAAACTGACATCTTCAGCCTGAGTGAGCGGCTCGAGTGAACCTGTAGTGCTTCCGGACAAAGCATATGTGGTCATACTGAGTGGTGGGCGGAGTGGCCGGAGGCAATGAGGTTTTTTTCTGAAAATAAAACAAGTTACGTCTTATTATTCTTTGTCTTCGTCTTATAGTAGTTTATGTGACTTTACATAATAGTAGGAGATCCGAATAGGAGACGATTTGGACCGGGGGGCTGTTTATTCGATAAAAAGTATTTTATACCAAATTTAATATGCTAAGTAATATATGGCGAATAGGTAGGCTGAAAAATTTCAGTCCAGTATATAATTAATAAAAAAAATAAAAATTAACTTTGTTTTAAAAAATTACAATGGCCTGTTTAATGGACAAATTACATACCAATCGAAACAAACGAACGTTAGTTGACTATTTTTTTCTCGTCAAACTATTGGGTAGGCAGGTATAAACAGGTAAGTAGGTACTAGTAATTTGCACCAAACGTAACGTTTGCATATTCTATAGACTTCATACTTTCGATTAGTATGTAATTTGTCTATTAAACAAATTATTTGAATATCAAAAGTATTTGAATATCAAAAGTTACAATATCGAACGGTCAAAACATCTACAGTAATTATAGAATTCTATATATGTTTTTAGGTCTAAAATGCCTACGATTAAAATGCTACTTGCATGTTTTTGCAAATGTTTATTTATATAAATACTTGTTACAGAAGGTACAGTCATATAATATTAACAATGTGCTTCGAAGTGATCTGAGCAGATACGAGAAAACTTTGTTGGTTGCCAATTTATGCTACATGTAGCTATAATCCAAAGCTTCCTTGCTTCAGTATCAGATGGGTATCTGAAAAATATTAAAAATGTTCTAAAATTTTGCGAATATCATAATTATATATTACCCCGTTTGTTGGGTAAAATGCATTTTAGATGGATGGCAACACGAAATTGGTTATATACGACTAAATTTAAATGTCAGCAATCACAAGGATTACTATGTATTATCGTTATCAACATAAATAGGACGGTTAGCGGAAGAAAAATACGATTTATTTGAACACAAAACCGATCCTTTTTTATGTTAAAATGTAACTAGGGGACGTTATTTCAAATAATTAGTTGTTTACATAGTCAATCAGGATTTATAAGACCACAATAATAATGTATCCACTTACGTATGAAACGTTATGTGCTCATATTTCCGCTCACTCCGGCTTTTACAGCCTAAAATACTGCAATTCACCATCACGAAATTGTTCTTTAACACATCACACGTAAACTTCACCCTTGTATTTTGCAAAAAACTCCGAAAACAGCTAAAAACCACTAAAAACTCATACGACTCGCATCAGCTGTCAGGGTTTGTTTTCGCCTTTCGCACCGAAGCGATAGCGATGAGGCTCATGGTTTTAGTTAGTGCCAAGTCGCCGGCTAGTCGAAAAAGGGAAAGTAGTCCTTTTTAAAATAGTAGGAGTTTCGAATGACCAAAATTACTACAGTAATATATACAGTATACTGAATTAAGTATAATACAACACGATGATCTGCATTTGATAGGCATTCAGTGGACTACGTATATTTCCTTAGTTAACTTATTATATTATATTGACCATTGACAGTGTTACTTTGTTACGCTTCGAAAGGCTTCTACGCTCGTTAGCAACTTGGCTAACCATGCTGGTTGTTAGAGTCGTTGTCAATTGGAATAGGCAACGATGTTAACAAAAAACAGTTTGACACATAACCTCGAGTTTTAACCAAGCGTATTTTGATTGATTAAAACTTATAGGTAGGTAATAGATAATTGAACCTGGCACCGCTGGCTAAACGCGTCGTCGAAATTTCAAATAATATTAGAAAAATATTTAAAAACATTCAATGAACTTGTTGACAACACGCTTTAACAATGGTATTTAAATAAACCAGTCAACAAGATTGCGTAGAGTTTTAAAGTCATGGCTGTGCCCTCTCCTCGAATGAGCGGGGGCAGGCTAAATTATCCTATAAACGTTAAGAAATAATTACATGTTTACTGGGGCTCTATTCTACTGGGTAATTATATAACTATTGCTTTTAACATGCTATGGTATTGTTTTTAACTCGGCCGCCATTACGTTCAAGTCAATAAGAGTAAGCAATATGGTTTTACCTAGAAGAATAGAGCCCTGAGCCTCTATTGAACACTACCTAAGGAATATCGCGGATTGCTTTTTCATTGCCAATGCAGTAGATTTATCGAGAGCTGTTAAATCGTAGCAAAATAACTTGTGATATGATATAGCCCTGGATGTAGTAGGTAGGTACCTACTAACGATTCCGTCGCCCACTACCCCCTTATAAAACCTCTTTAGCGCGTGAAATTTTCTGGCTTAGTACTAGTACCTGGGTGCTATTTGTACAGTTAAAATCATAAAGATACACACGTATACGTTTCCGACTTGTAAAAACAAAACGGTATAGACTTGTGACCCAACTCAGGTCCAAAGTCAATCTGATATTCTACAGCAATAAGGTTGAGTATCAGTTACAAATGACTTGGCATCTCTAATGAAATGAAATTGAAGAAATCATTTTTTTTTTTTAAATGGTCACTATATTTTTAATGGCAAGGAGAAGGCACGCGAGCACTCAGGCCACCTGATGGTAAGTGGGATCTGAGACCCATAGACATTTGAAATCTCAAGACAACCATATTGAAACTGCAATCCTAAGACTTCAAATGCGTTGCCAACCTTGAGGACTAAGATGGAATGCCTCTATGCTAGTAATTTCACCGGTTGTCTTATCCCCACACCGGAACACAGCAATGCGAACACTACTGCTTGGCGGTGGGTTAATAGATAAGATGGTGGTAGCGATCCGGACGGACCCTGCGCAAGGTCATTAGCGTTCGTAACCGTAAATATATTTGACGAGATGGTACAGTCAAGGTCACCAATATGTATACACCACAAAGTCTCAAAAATATGTACACAGACCTTATTACTATGGCAATAAGGTCTATGTGTACATATTTTTGCAACTTTGTGCGGATATTTATTTTTGACCTTGACTGTACCTACCAATATTAGGGACATTGAACTTAAAGAGGTTGTGTAGCGCATTAAATCCGTAATTTTGGACTGCCACCACTGGATACTTACCTTAAGAAGCTCTCCGACCTTCTCAATTCGTAAGTATTCTAAATTAGTTCACAAAAATTGCAGTGCAGTTTGCATGTTAGGTGATTACTTACGGCCGAGCGAAGTGGACCGGCTTGTGTATGTTTTCTCGCGATTACTTGAGTATCCGATAATTCGATATTAATAGAATAAATAATATTTTTTTATTCTTAACAAGAGAAAACTATTGGGTCTCTATTCTAAACGAATTACGAGCTACTAATTAATGACTGGTAAAATTAACGTCAGTTAAAAAGGAATAAAGTTATAGTCGTATTTTTTAAGATGTCCGAATGGCCATAAAGAGCTCATCTTTAGCAGTTCAGAACGAAAGGAAATATGTAAAAAGATAATCCGCTCAATTAGCTACCTACCGAATAAGGTTCAAGCTGTAATGGCTATGGCTATGATATGTTGCGGTCGGAGCTCACCCAGGTAGACGGCCGGCGAGGCGCGTGGCAAGGGCCGCTACTGTTTTTAATGTCAAGCCATAACAACTTAAACCTTATAATTTAGGAAGGAAGGTAGCTATTTGATCGGATTATCTTTTTACATATTTTCTTTCATTCTGAACTGCTAAAGATAAGCTCTTAATGACCAGTTGGACAGTTTAGAAAAATACGACTAAAAATACATGTTCTGGCTACAATAAGACAAGGATTCTCGAAAGTACTTCATAGTGTGAGTAAAATTTACGTTACAAAAAAAATCAACATCTTGCTTACATAACGCGTGGTTTTGTTTCAACGTGTACCTAGTGTAAAATTCCTTATTTACACTCTTTTATCGATGTTGGTTTTTGTTATCTAACTATTAAGTAGGTTTATGAAATTAACAGTAAACCTTTAGATACAGAAGGCGGAAGATGCTAGTTGCTGAACTTTTCATATACGATGACATTGCAGTAACTAATTTCGTTTTTTATACGACTTAACCCATATTAGACGTAATTAGTATTTACATTACCAAATTACCTTAGATTCTAAAAACACCACAAGCCGCAAACCCACTGAGAGTTAGCGCAGCTTTAACTCTCAGTGCGTTTGCGGCGTGTGGTGTTTTTAGAATCTAAGGTAAAAGGTTGCCTTGGTGCAGACGTAACCGCGCTCGGCACCGGATCACCATAAAGTGAGACATTGAACATTGAGTTTTGGGGTGTATTTCTAAGATACATTTTTTAGCGAACAACGCGAGGCCCACGCTCGTCTCTTGTTTTCACTTCAACTTCAAAAAAATTATCGTACTAACAAAAATCAAAGCTCACTTTTCAATGTCTCACTCTGAGCCGATCCGGTGCCGAGCGGTTATGTCTGCGGCAACCTTAAAGCGTGCCCAAAGCGTGGCCTGTGGCGTGGCGGAGGCGGTTTTAATAGAGAAACGCGCAGCGCCGTTTTACATATCAACAGAGTGGAATACCAAAAACAGACGACTCTAGGCGATATTGTTGAGATTCTGCTTTCAAACTGTTGAATAATGACTTTGATGCCTTGTAGTTTCATCTCGTAATTTTCTTCCAGCTCTAGAGTTTGTATCACTTGTTCTTTGAGTAAAGCTTAATAAAATAAGGCAATCTTAATGTGCAGATATATTTTAATTGTAATTTTTTGGATTGTGGGATGTCGTTGGACAACAATTTATTAATAAAACATATTTGGGTTTTTATTTCATAACATCAAAAGAAAAACTACGTATTTATACCCTTATGCCAATTCTTGATTCTGGACGTTGTAATCTCTTCTTTTTCGCAGCCCATAGTGACTGAAAAAAATGTGGAAATAAAAGTAACTATTCCATGTAATGCAAAAATCTAAACAATACATGTTAAACACCAGCGCCAGTATTATCGCGCTGGACAAAAATGGATAAAGCATCCGTCTCGAACTTACCTACTTACTGGCCAGAAAGTGACAGATGCTTTATTTAATATTAAACGAGCAATTCTTGTATATATATATAATCTTGTATATATTCAGCAATTCTTGTATATATATATACATATATATATATATATATAAAATCTGAATCTCGGAAACGGCTTTAACGATTTCGATGAAATTTGAAATATAGGGTTTACGGGGGCGAAAAATCGATCTGTCAAGTGGTCATCTTCGGGAAAATTCATTTTCAACCCGAGCGACGCGCGGTCTTCCAGGTACTCTACCTTTATCGACATCGATACAGTAGGCCCCCTAGCTACCTACGTATGGGTATGAGATTCTTTATCGCATTCATGTCCTACATTACGTAAAAATACTCTAATACCAATCGCTCAGTATCCTTTATTAAATTTTGCTATCAAGTGGCGGGAACTTAGTTATTGAGTTCACCTAGTACTTTATCATCAGTTGAACCACAGGTTACTATACTCTACAGATACTTAGCCGCGAATCGAAAATGGGTGCCGTCCACAGAATAAGAACATATAGCATAGAAACCGGACTATAAGACGTACTACGCGTCAGGTATCTTTCTCTACTTTTTAGATTACCTACGCATTACATGAGATATTTTTTTTTACTTTTAACTGTCACAAGTTTTTACACAGGGACTTGTTTGTCCTTCCTATAGGCAGGATTTGTCTTTCCTTGTCTATAGGTCCAAATACTATAGGTGCTTATAGGTCCAAATCACGCCTTACTTGTGACGATGTACCAAATAACGAAAGAATAGCTATAGATTCAACTCTTTCCAACTCACTTTGAAAACCATAAGTAAAAAAACCCGCCTTCAAAAATGCAAAAAATAACTTCTTTTAAAATGGTAGGTCAGTCCAACTGCATTCGGCTTTTGGTTTAAAATATTTTGGGACGCCGACTTCAGTTGGACTGACCTACCATTTTAAAAGAAGTTATTTTTTGCATTTTTGAAGGCGGGTTTTTGTTTTTATATGTAAAGTTTTTGAGAAATTAATTCTTAATCAAATATCCTCACACTTTAATCAATACAAGCTACTTCATAGCAGTCAATACGGATTTACCAAGGGACGGTCTACAACTGATGCCGGTTCTACTTTGGTGAAACATATCTTTGATGCCTGGGAAAGATCACTGGATGTAATTGGAGTTTTTTGTGATCTCTCCAAAGCTTTTGATTGTGTTGATCACGTTACGTTAGTGCGGAAGTTAAGCTACTATGGCATCAAAAACATTGCACTAGATCTTATTACATCTTACCTTGCTCACAGAACTCAGCGGGTAGACATTAACAAAACACAATCTTCTGGGTCATCTGTTGCTATGGGAGTGCCTCAAGGCTCTATTCTGGGTCCGTTCTTGTTTTTAATCTATATTAACGATCTCCCATATGTAGTGCGAGATAAACATGAAATAGTCTTGTTTGCTGACGATACTTCACTTATATTTAAAGCGGATAGGAAACAGGATAATTTTAATGACATTAATGATGCATTATCCACAATTGTTGACTGGTTTACGGCCAACAACTTACTTTTAAAATTTCAAAAAAACCAAGTGCATTAAATTTTCATCGTCCAATGTGAAGCGAGTGAATGCGGCTAGAATAAGACTGAAGGATGAGACACTGGAATTCGAGGATAGAACAGTATTTCTAGGTGTCACTCTGGACTCAAAACTGCAATGGAGTGCGCATATATCCACACTTGCAGGTAAACTAAGTTCAGCGGCTTATGCGGTAAAGCGAATCCGACATCTTACTGACGTCGAGACGGCGAGACTTGTGTACTATAGTTATTTTCATAGTGTTATGAGTTATGGAATTTTACTGTGGGGAAGAGCGGCTGACATCCAGACCATCTTTGTATTACAGAAGCGGGCTGTACGTGCTATATATCAATTGGGGTCTCGTGTTTCGCTTAGGGATAAATTTAAAGAAATCAATATTCTTACAGTCGCGTCGCAGTATATCTTTGAGAATATTATGTATGTACGCAAACACATACACGAGTTTAGGCATAACCGCGACGTTCATAATTTAAATACTAGAAATAGGGATAAGCTCGCTCTTCCAGGTCACCGTCTCCGTAAGGTAAGCACTTCGTTTGCAGGGAACTGTATACGTTTCTACAATAAGATACCATCTGATATCGTCAATATGCCGTTCAATAAATTTAAGTCTCACATCAAGCGCTGCTTGTTGGGTAGGGCATACTATACTATAAATGACTTCATTGGTGACCAAGATGTATTTAAGTAGTGTCTAGGCTATTACTTATTTAAGGTAATTTTTTTAAGTCTAGGTTATTTCTGATATTTCTATCTTGATAAAAATGCCTTTAAGCAAACTGTGTATTCAAACACGAAATTGTATGTTTACTTTTGTACTTTATCTTTATTAGTTCTTGTGTGTACAAGACGCTTTTAAATGAGAGCACACTGTGATGTTTCTCGCCGGACAGCTATATCACACAATATTACTTTTATGTTGTCCGGCAGCATGAGCACGTCATGCTCGCTCAAAGGTCTTTGCTTACGGCGGCGTCGTTGATCGGGTCGCCACCTTCCCGAACACATGGTTGAGGGAGGCGATGGCTGAGATATGCGTCATACTCGTGAACGGGTGCTGTTTGTGGGGTCCGGTCTGTTCACGTCTGCAAGGACTTTTTGCTCAGTTAATGATTCCAGTTATGGCTTTTGACGTAGAGACCTCGTCGTGTTGTTCTCCTAGTCATTATTTTTAGTTTCATGTATTTGACATGTAATCTTGATAATTTTTACATTTATTTGTAATGTTTTTAATTTTGAATTTGTATTTTTTTTATATGTGATAGTTCTAATAATTTATATTTGTTGCTTTATTACCTTGTAATGTAACTTACTTTTAAGTATTATTGTATTTTATGTTTGAAAAAATGACCTTCTGCTGGAGTTTCTTGCGGCGCTTCTTCTCCGCAATGATGGTCTTGTCTGAAGCGCTAGTAGATTCACTGTATATTACCGACGTGTAAAAGAGCCCGTATGTGGCCAATTTACTGAATAAATATTTTGATTTTGATTTTGATTTATAAACATTTATTTTATTTTATACTTTTTAGTGATCCTATTTATGCTGTTACGTAGCTCCACTTCTAAATATTAATGAGAAACTATAGAAAATTTCAAGCTCGCCGTAGACAACGCCGCGGGAATGTCATAGTCATATTTAAACCTAAATGTGCTTCGTCATAGTCGCTCTACTACCTTAATCGAAATATCTTATCGCCACCCTTGAAATAGGTACCGTTAAGGAGTTCCGGTGGCCATCCGTGGTCTTCATCATCAGTTCCACTTCACCATATAGTACTTTTCAAAAGCAAATGCACGAGTTACAGTGAAAAATACCAAAATCGCTATAGGTGTGCCTATAATATTTGAGGAGTTCTCTTGATTTCTCCAAGATCCCATCATCAGATCCTGACATGCTGACAATGGGATCACCTAAAAAGAATACCCATTCAAACAACGAAAAAATTTTTCAATTCGGTCCAGTGGTCTTCGAGTAATCTCCTCGTTTTTTTGAAGTCGGACCCTTAATTTGGCAATGTATGTGACAGTCAACATAACCATAATGTTCACTTTTTATGTTGGGAATGTGTTTTTCTTTTTTTGCTGAGTCAAAATCAAAAAGGGTTTGAATTCCCGACTTTTTTTATTTTTGCCAAATTAAGGGTTAAAAAGAAGGTAATAATGTATTTTTCTCAAAAATGTTCGTAAATGTTGACATTACTATTTACATAATGAGATTAATGAGACACGAAGCACATAGTTTACTGACAGTTCTCAAATTAAAAAAAAAAACCGTTGCGTGCTCGCTACACAAGCCCGCAATGTTGCATACAAATTCCATTACTATCTAGCTTGTAACTTTTTAAAAAGTGAAAATGCCCATAATTAAATGATGGCACAAGTCTTATACATCCAAATTTTATTCGAAATATAACTTTTTTATCTGTGTCTGGAATAGCTTATGTTTTTTTAAAAACAAAGCTTGCGTTTCTCCTTGTCATAAACAAAAAGGCGGTAAAGATTGATGGTTTTTTCACATGAAGTTTTAAAACCGGTCTAGTGCGAGTCGGACTCGCGCACCGAGGGTTCCGTATTTAAGATAATATGGTTGGAAAAAGCAAAAGAAAATACTTACTTTGTTATGAACTTTATTATCTATGCTGTGGATGGGCCTTAACCATTTTGACTAGTCTAAATTTTAATACAGATGTTTTTTAAAGTTTTTTAATAATTTTTCCAAAACTGTAAAGTTTGACAACTTCATTTTATTTTTCCTGTAAAATATAAGTAATTATCTTTAAAAAAAATCAGATTTTTTGGTCCAAAAACTTCGGAGATAAGGACGAAGGAAGGAACGGTAATTTTTTGTACATTTTTGCGTATAAATCAAAAAGTACGTCCCGAAAAACTATAAAAAAAATATTTTCGAAATGTGCAGAGTGATCCCTTTCATATGACACCCCGTTTGCTATAATCAAATAACTTTCATTTTTCAACCCCCCATTCTAGACCCCTTAACAAATACTTAGAAAAATAATTTCATACATTTTTTACTAAAATCAGATGCGGGCAAACAAGTTATACAACTATGCCAAGTTTCAAATTGATAGCTTCTATAGTTTCTGAAAAACCTGCTGTGACATACAGACAGACAGACAGACAACGAAGTCTCACCATAAGGGTTCCTTTTTTACAATTTTGGTACGGAACCCTAAAAATGAGTTCAAGCGATGAAGATTTTACTCCAACACAATTTTTTTCTGGCGATTTTTGAGAAAAGCACTATATTGGCCTCGGCAGGAACAGCAATTGCGGGCTTCGTATTTTTAATCCTTAGGCAATAATGTACTATTCTATGCCTTTAGTCTTTATCCTGTGGTGCCGTCCTAAAGTCGATTGCCAGCATGATTATAAGTTTCTGTGGTTTCGCCACCAGAGGCAGCACTGAATCGACATGTCTGCTAAGCTATGAACGTCACATAACGTCACGTAACGTCGCAATCAGTTCAAGTAGTACATCTAGATATCGACAGATGGCAATAGCTGCCGCTAATTATTTTGTAGTGTTAAAATAAATACATTTTAATAAATATATTTTTGGGATAAGAACTAACGAAACGCTTAAATGTTCCATATCTATACCGGGAGTGACCGCGACGATACAAGAGTGTCGGTACACTGAACAGCCATTCTTAGTTTCTAAAATAAAGCCTTAAATGTATGTAACGAATGATGTTTGCATTTAAATTAAAGTATATATGATTAATAAAAGCTTAACTTTTGCTTGATTTGCGGAAATGAAAATAATAATATTCCTGATGATACCGGTATAATGCCATCTAGTACAAATTATATGCACGAATTATGTTTTATACGTGTCATGCCCCATGGCTGCACTCAACCACATGCATTTTCATGAGCAACAGTTGTTTGAGAACTTTAACTAATGAATCTCATCGCCTAGACACGAATCCAAAAATAAATATGCCTATATTGCTTTGTTTTGAAGTAATTTAACTCTCAATTATAGATAGTAATATATTTTACGATTAAAATAGGTTCTATGGTAGGTATACATAATGAATAATTTGTAAAAAAAAGCAGGGAACTTACCTACGTTTATAACACAGTACCTACCTACCTATTTCTTTTAAACTTGTATTAATATTCTGGCCTAAAACCATTAAAAACAAACAATGCAATGCGACGTAATAAGCACCGAAATTTGGGCCTTGGCGGGGTGATCACGAAAATCAGTTAACAAGGTAACAACTGACAGTATGAGCCTCTATTTCTCACCTTTAAGGCCTTCCTGAATTTAGTAGACATAAGACTGAATAGAATGGGGTTTAGTACGATGCTAAACCAGCTGTTAACACATACAAACTTGTATCCGATCCCCCACCACTGAAACAAAAATTACTATTAAGCGAGTAAGTAAACTCTTGTATCTACACTCATGTCATAAGTCCTCTATTATGCGTTCAAAACCCGTAGGCAATGACCAGCATTACCTGTGGTAGTAGGTGACAGCGATGACAGCTGTTAATTTTGGAAGATGTTCCAAATTTGGATCTGATTACCTTACAATATTCGATAACGTAATTTCAAAATTACGTTACAGCTGTCATCGCTGTCACCTACTACCACAGGTAAGGTAATGCTGGTCATTTGCCTTTCGGCTTCTGAATCCATCTTAGAGTACTTATAATATGTGTGTAGATAAAGTATTCTACGAGACTCTGCGTAATTAGCATTACGCAAACGTACGTAAACTATATTATATATTGCACTAAAGAAATCGTTTTACAAAAAACTTACATGAAAATAAATTAGGTATGTAAAAAGGCTCACTGATCCCTTTCCAGCTAACCTTGCTTAACAATAAACTTAAAAAAAATACCATTAGATATTTCATACTAATGTAACATGATCACCGTATTGAGACAGCGACAGCCTGTCTTGTGCGGTATACAGAATAACTTATGAATACAAACAGGGCCTAGGAATTTCATATGACGATGGTTTACAGTTGTCAATACTACTACCTATTACGTCTATTTTGATGATATAGAGTAATATGTGTCTAGTACAATCAATTAAAAGCATGTGGTAACAGAATTCATGTATTGCAAATACCATAACTGAGTTCAAATGCCATCATCAATGTGGGATACCTACGGCTCGTAGATCGGTTCTAAATTACTCAGATGCGATGCAGAAACGTAGGTAGAAAGTTACGTTGGGTGCGAGGTGACAAATATAAAATATAACAGTGGGGCGCGGTTGTCCGCGCTTCCCTTCCCTGCTACACGGCAGCAGTTGATGACACTACATTGAGTGGCATTTGTCACAAACCTCTGTTAATGGTTTCAGCTGTTGGATATCCAGAGTGGAGATCATCACCCGCATTGCAAAAAAAGGCAGCCAACACACGAGGAAAGACACCGTCATGGCTACTGGGGACAAACATCACACCGGTCTCTGATCATTATGGTAGTATACAAGTATGTGATATCTGATCATTATGGTAGTATACGAGTCAATTAAACGAAATATTAAAAATATGAAGTGTAGTGTAGTGGAAAGTGGAAGCCACGATGACCAAAGTAGTTAATTTGGAAATTTGGTAGTTAATTTGAGTGCTCTTTGATACGATTTTTATTTATATTTAAAACGTTTCTTTTCGTAATGCTTCATTTGTTTTCCCAAAATCGTACAGATTCAGGATATGCATAAACTAAACAGTATAAATATACATCACGTGGCTCTGATTTTTACTGACTGAAGATAGTAAATTGGATCTATTAGATAATTTCGGAGTTTTAGTGGTATTGATTCCTTCTTTTTGTCACACGTTAAGTCATTGTACGGCCACGGACTTGAATTGATGAACCACTTTATAGTTTACCCTTGTCGCATAAAACCAACGATTAATTCCTATGTAATTTCTACCACGTCATTATGACAAGGTTCTATGCTGGATCAGCATTTAAATTCCTTGATGGTACGGCAACCAAAGCAAACGAAGATGAATGATTCGTAATTTTGTATAAATTATAGCCTGATGATGTCTGTACCTATATAACAATTGTAGAAAAATATATTACAGTGCAATGCCTAATTAATATTTTAGAAATATAAGGAAGAATTCATAAGAACAAATAGCAAAGTAGCAAGATATTACTTTACTAAAAAAAATACTAGTACATGAAAGACATACACACGAATCCCGACAAATGATTTATTAAATAGGTAATTCATTTACCAAACAATGCATGTTATTGACGACCCGTTGGCCTAGTTGCTAGAAAGTTACCCTGCCTAGGAAGCTGGCGCTCCCGGGTTCGATTCCCGGTATGGGCAAATATTTGTGTAATGAGCACGAGTATTTTTTTCTGAGGTTCGGTTATTTTCTATGTATATAAGTATTTATTTCTCTATATAAGTATTTATATCGTTGTCTCGTAGTACAAGCCTAGAGCTTAGTTTGGGACTGGGTCAATTTGTGTGAGATTGTCCACTAATAATTTTTGGTTGTTTTATTTATTACACGCTCATCAACCATACGTTTTTTTGCCAATTGCCATGAATAATAAATAAAGAGTTTGTCACATAATGTTTTATACTTAATTTAATGTTTTTTTCAAGGAAAATATTGTGTAAAACAAAATTTATTGAATGGTTAATTTGCCAAACGTTGTTTTCAAAATGAATATTTGCGAAACGTATTTTATGAAATAATTGGATACCACTACAGATAGTAATCCTAATTTAATATTAGTACCCTTGCTAAATAAAATAAATAAATAATAAACATCTTTATCAAGTTACCAATGAGCTTGTTAACTTTTCTTCGAGGGTCTCGGCAGTTGAAAATGTTATCCCTTGAGTTGCTTTTCTTCGGAATGTTTACTTTTAAGGCAATCATTGCATAGACAAATGTCATTATTAAAAGTGGTATGACGAAGGTCAGCACGGCTAGCCACCGTTCAGGACCCTAGCCAGCGGGGTGGGAACTGTAAAACAAACCGACGACTGTCGCGTTTTAATTAGTGAAACCGTAAGCATTTCTGGAAGCGTCTCCAGAATCGCTACTAGCCATAACATTATAATGATCTTCAACACCCTGCGCCGCACTGAAGAGGACTTCAACAACATTGGATGCCAAATAGCCAAGTATCTCTCAACAGCCAATGCAGTCATCGTCAAAATGCTGTTATTCCACAAGCCTACGACGCAAACAAAATGGATTTGACAAACTAATTGGCTGAATGTGTAGGCGTCACTCAATTGCTCGATCACTTCCAGCAAGATGGCAAAGGTAACTATTAAATCTGACACTGCCAAATTGTACAGATAGTAATTTGTAGCCGTATGCATGGACTTATCACAGTAAATAACGACGCACGTCAACAGGTTCCCGATGAGACTGACTGCAAATATGCTAAACATGAAGACTGAATATATCACTTTGATGCCGAATAACTCATTTCTCAGAGATGCTTCTAAGAAATCCGACCATATTTTATAGTTGAACTCTGCGGAGACGTTATTTGATGTAGTCATTTTGTAAGGTAGACTATACAAATTGGGTTTGGAGCTGTTTTCGTTAAAATAATTATGAGCATTTTTCGTGTGGTCAGCACAGCCGACTGAGTGCAAGTGAGCTACCTATTGTTCTATAGCGGGATGTTTTGCCCTTTATTATCATTAGCCATGTTTGCGTAGCAATGTAAGTACACTTAGATTAATTGGATAATGTTGTTTTCTTAACGTCTTCAATTTTGTGTTTTTTGGGTTCCGTACCAAATATTAAAAATCGGAATCCTTATAAACTAATAGGGCTGAAATTCGGACTATTTCTAGTATTTATTGGTTCAAACAAGGTTTCATAATTAAAAAAACACGCTTTAACCTACCATGTGATATTTCTTTTTTATTTGCCATAGTTCTGGTTTTAATTTGTAATTTATATAGTTAATATTTATTTGTATCAATAAATTTATTTGAAAGCTCTTAAGTTAAATGAGATACTAAACTATATTTTTTTATTATTTTTAATACTTATGATTTTTGAGATACCTATTGGGTCATTAACGTGAATTAACGTGAATTAAAGTTTTTAATCTTTCTCTCTAACAAATTAAGCTGTTTCGACTAGGTAAACAACACTTTCGAAAATATTCACAACTCATGCAAGATTCATTCTGCGAACTAAAAAATACCATGTACATAATATGTATAAGATTGACGTAAGTTACCGTGCAACGTTATCGTAGGTATATAGGTATCCTATGCCTACATTCTGACAATACAAGTCATTGAACAGTCGCGTATTCGTCAGGTTTCATAGAATGCAACTAAAAAATCCGGGTGGCATGTCAGGCCATGCTAAATGTAGGGTTCCGAAGCTGTTACTAAGAAAAACACACAGACAAAATGAACGCGAAAAACAAAAAGTACTTATGAACAAATTTTCTATCAAAAGTTTTTTTGTGCTCTTAGATAAGATTTAGTTAGTACCTAGATATAAATACTTTAGTCGCCTGTATCTCAGAGACCAATGAATCTACTTAGTCGTGATAGGTTTCCTTTTTTCTATAACGATTTTTTTACTAGTAGTTTTGGCTGAAGGAGGACACGCCACTCTAGCGAAAATAGCACTTTCGAGTTCAATAATTCCTAAACGGTCCTTCAAATCTAAAAATTAATAATAACATGCACGTAAATGATTTTTCAAGAGCTATCTCATGATATCTCACTCGATGTAATATAATAAAATAAGATCCTTATTGGTCTTATATATTAAACAACTTTCTAACCTCAAAATGAACCTTTTTTGGCTAAAACAGCTCTTTTATCGTAAATAAAGTAAACCGAGTTAACATTTTGGACATCACTTGGCAAATGTATTGTCTGTGATTGCTTTATTTTGTTTAAAATAGCTGTTTTAGCCAAAAAAAGGATGAACAGACCTTAAATGTTTATCTTTGCTTAACGATGTATGGGAGGCAGCCGAAAAAAGTATTATTTTACAACTTTGTTGGTGTAATTTAAATATATAATAACGTATGGTATAACTGTGCCAAATTACATCTTTATTGCAACAAGAGTCGCCGAGTAAAACCGTGGACACACGGACAAACGGACATGGCGAAACTAATAAGGGTACCTTTCCTTTATTGACTGCGGAACAAAAAACCAAAAAAACTTGATTCTAGATCTTCTTTATACAAGCAAAATGATATTTATCTTTATCTTGTGAATCATTACCTACGTTTCTATGGAAACGCAGCTTCCTGCGGGCCTAGTATGGTAGCGTTTATCGCGTGACAAAATGCGGATAAAGCATCCGTCACTCTCGTACTTATACATATACGTGTCAATAAGTGACGGGTGTTTTATCCACATTTTGCCACGCGCTAAACGAAGCAATATTATGCCCCTCTTAAAAAATGTAATTGTTAAATTTAACAACAAGATGATTTCACCTTGTCCAGGTCAAAATATTGTTAGATGAGACAGCGGCGATAGCGATGGGTTTACTGGGTAAGTAATGGAACATAAAACGACAAAATATGTATCACTCTTAAGAGTCATAATACAATAATTAGGAAAAAGAAAATAATTTCTTACCCACTTTGTATAATTTTGTTTGATATAAAATTACGTCGGTGATATAATGATATTGCAATACCGCGCCACGTAAGTAACAAATTCGATAAGTTGCAAAATGTACCTTACTGATTTACTTGTTAAGGTTTATTTTGCATCGACGTTATGTAAGTATAATCTCGTAAACTATGGACATTTAAGTTATTTAACTTTATGTATATCAGTATTAAATGATATTCACTTTATCTAATAACCAAAACACGGAACATACATTTAATATATCAACAAAAAACATAACGCTGAAACAATGTACTTCGGTTCTGGCTTTTGTGGTCACAATTACCTATAACCTAACCTAACTTAATGGGGTGGGAGTAACACACCCTTAAGGGACCCTTAAGGGAATCGAAATACATTTTGGGTTTCAATATTAATGTTAGATCCGAACTATATTATACCATATAATCATTATTTCTTCTATTGATATGTTTTATATAAATTATATTTTATAGGTATTATAAGTGTTATAAGAAATAAAATTGGTCCAAATCAACGTAGTGCCATACGATATTATATAAAATTTGATACTAAATGAAATCATAGTTTTTGTTGTTAAATCTAACTTTTTTATATATGTATAAACTTACTAAAACCATTTATTTGAATCCGGGCATGACTAGGCGATAAATAAGGTTGTGATGTACAAATTATTGAAATCCTAACGCTTTTCAGATTTTATAATTGAAATACAAAAAATAACATTTCATTTATTCATGATTCAATAACATCCCTGTATTATTTGTTTACAATTGTAACATTTGTCATCTGGTTGTCAGGTCAAGGCCAAGTTCAACACATGCAATGCCAACTTACGATTAAATACGACGTAACTCAACGTGGCGTCCGCCGTTTGCCGTTATTTGAACCTAGCGACGGTGGTTGTTTTTCGTGAACTACGCGTCAAATCAGAATTTTGCCGGGCACGTCGCTTGTTTATGTTGAAAGCTTGTACAATCCGCAGCCTCATTTCTTCGTCCGTTCTCGACTCTTTTTTTAAATACTAACTGCTTCACCCAACTCCGAACAAAATAATCCAGAGAAGCGGCCAATCCACTGACGTCCTAAAATTTGGTTCAACCTATGCCTCACTTGAATAGCAACATGGGGCGGGGCTTCATCATGCTGGTACCATGTTTCTCTGAATTGGGCGAGTGGTAAGTTTGTCCACATAGCACCTTACTGCTTGGTTCAGTACTTCCAGGTATATTCGCCCGTTATTCCACCCGTTAATAAAATAAACGCCGTGAAAAATCATCTTGTTTTAACGCATGTTGCAACCTTCACCACAGAAAATGGTTTAATATCCTTTCCTCCGTTCTGACGTCAATACGAGGACGAGGTCCACCAGTATTACCCGGAACCGCTGCTGTTTGAATGTTACGCAGTCAGGTAATCGCCATTATAATTGACAATAAAGTAACACCAGTGAAATTGAAATGATATAAATCTGTCATGACGTAAATATTACATACGGGTGATACTTTTAGGGTTAACCGACTTTGAAAAAGGTACGATTTTATAATTTTTAAACAATGATAAAATTAAAAATATTCGACACATACTATTAAAACATGTGGTAAAACACTTAACTCAACTTGGCTATCAACTGGTTTAAAGACGTGGTATTAGTTAGTTTACATACTGTTATTAGACGCACCCGGTTTTACTTCCATACAAACTCTTGCAAGTACACTCTAGAGACAAAAAGCCATCCAAATATTGTATTCGCTATTAGAAGCGCTACCTATTAACCTTTCTAGAACAATTAAATACAAAATAAAATAAAATTGGACCATAGATAGACAAAATAAGTTTTTCTTAAAAGTGTGAGTCGGGTTCGCGCTCATTCGATTCGAAATCGAATTCAAATCTGAAAATAAGTGATATAAAATAATATAAGACCTCTGTGCGGCGGTGCGGAATCGTCGGTGCGCGAGTCCGACTGGAACTTGACCGGTTTGTTTGGATTGTTGTAGTTGAAAATTTTATCTAATTTTATAAAAGAATATATAAAATTAGGTTAACTCACTTATTTAACCAAAAATGTCAGTGAAAAATATATTTTGTACCGGTAAAAAAAGGAAAACTTGCACAAAGTTAGTATGGGAAGACGTTGCCTTACCCGTCGCTTTAGGGTTCCTTTTTTACCATTTTGGTACGGAACCCTAAAAATCAAATGCCACATAATGTGTATGTTAAATCATTGAGAACAGCTCGACCGATTTGACTTTTTATTATTCGTAATTGTCGGGAAAGAAATAATATCATCCGCAATAAAAAAAATAGAATGGCCTAGCTTTGGAGGGTTACGAATTTTTATTTCAGTTCATAAGTGCAAGTTATTATTGTACCCTTTCCTTGCCACCTTTGTAATGGACTCTATTTTTTCGCCGTATTTCTGATGGTACAAGTGTCAAACAAAGTAGGTAGGTATGTTGTTTTGACAGAGTCCTGCTTTTTAAGCGCATTACGTTTTGGCCACAATCTTGTTTTCGGCAAAAATGTGTACCTATCATTCTGTGATACGTACGATGCGTTAACTCAGCGCATCGAAACATTAAACTGTAGGTACACAAGTGTTGTGCTAGTTAAGCTTTTAAATCAAGGTACACTCAACCACTCCACACCAGTCCACTCATAAATGACTTATAAAATGGGTATACTGGACAATTTCACAAAACCATTCATCATCATCATCGTGGAAAGCGTGTGATAAGAAACTCACAGCAGACCTATGGAATTACTCAGAAAAGTTAGTGGGATATAGTTACGATAGCAAAAATTAAAAACAACTATACTTCTTATAACTGTGACCCAAAAAATATTTACTGCGACCGAATGCCGCGGTGACTGATCCTTTAATCATAAAATAAAGGATCAGTCACCGCGGCATTCGGTCGCAGTAAATATTTTTTGGGTCACAGTTATAAGAAGTATAGTTGTTTTTAATTTTTGCTATCGTAACTATATCCCACTAACTTTTCTGAGTAATTCCATAGGTCTGCTGTGAGTTTCTTATCACACGCTTTCCACGATGATGATGATGAATGGTTTTGTGAAATTGTCCAGTATACCCATTTTATAAGTCATTTATGAGTGGACTGGTGTGGAGTGGTTGAGTGTACCTTGATTTAAAAGCTTAACTAGCACAACACTTGTGTACCTACAGTTTAATGTTTCGATGCGCTGAGTTAACGCATCGTACGTATCACAGAATGATAGGTACACATTTTTACTGCGACCGAATGCCGCGGTGACTGATCCTTTATTTTATGATTCTTAGAATCATAAAATAAAGGATCAGTCACCGCGGCATTCGGTCGCAGTAAATATTTTTTGGGTCACAGTTATAAGAAGTATAGTTGTTTTTAATTTTTGCTATCGTAACTATATCCCACTAACTTTTCTGAGTAATTCCATAGGTCTGCTGTGAGTTTCTTATCACACGCTTTCCACGTCATAAATCTCTCCTTGCAATCAATAAAATACTTTCCACTTGTGTTTGTAACCTCATCCGCAACTGCTAGATATATAATCGTCTGCGCTCCTTCTATCACGGTCCTTGGAGCCATCCAGCACGAGATGGCGAATATGATCCGTGACTTGAGATCGGACTTGGAGACTATGTTGGTCATGATGATCCCCGGGTGCACGGCGTTGGCGGTCACTCCGGTGCCCTTCAAGCGACGCGCTAATTCCACAGTAAACAAAAGCATGCACAACTTATTGTTGGCATAGTTCCACACTTCCAGGTAACTTCCTTTCTCGTTGATATATTTCAAATTTACCCTACCAAGAAAGTGTATTAGAGAAGTAAGATTTACTATACGGCTTTGCCCTGTTTTTTTCAGTAGTGGCAGTAGAAGCAGTGTAAGGAGAAAAGCTGCAAAATAATTTATCTGCATGTCTTCGATTATGCCATCGTCGGTGTGCCGATCGCTATGGCCGTGTACACCAGCATTGTTGACGAGGACATCCAGGCGCGGCTCTGTCTTGATTATGTCTTCGGCGAATCGTCGGACCGACGTCAGTGATCCCAAGTCGAGGTGTTTGTACACGACGTCTTGGTTGCCGGTCTGCTCGACTATTAGCTTGCGGGCAGCGAGTGCGCGGCTCTCGCTTCGGCAGGCTAGGATAACACGGCCACCTCGCGCTGCCAAGTCCTTGGCAGTTTCAAAGCCCAATCCAGAGTTAGCTCCTGTCACGATAACGACTTTCCCGACCATGGATGCTTTTGACTTACATTGTGTTTTGCTCAGTGCTACCGATATTTTGCATGCAAGCACTACAGCTATGATAATAGCTATGGTTACGACTAACGCAGTGACCATTTTTATTAAAGTAACTTTCCATGCGTGTGATGGCGGGTAAGTCTTACTAATAACTATTGCGACTGGCGCAACACGGAATTTATATTCGTAGGAGCATTTACATGTGAGCCGCCACGGCTGTCGTCATGGCCGACCTTTAAATAATGTTTAAATGTGAGGTCGAGAAAAGAAAAGACTAGTACATACATAAATAAATACTAATTTATTATCACATGTAAAAAACGAAGGTATAAAATACAATAGATTTCCATAAAAATAACAGTTACACGAAATTCTATTATGTTGGCAGAGGTCAGCCGCTAAACCTTTTGGTGGCGCGAACTTTTCGTTTTTTTTCAGGAATTTCTGTTTTGATCATGGTGCGTGTAAGGCCGGTCCGTATACAGGATGTAAAAAAGAGGAGGTTCTTAATTCATCGGGATCTTTTTTTAGGGTTCCGTTCCAAAATGCTCTATATGTCACAGCCGTTTTTCTCTGAAACTATATGTAGAAGCTATCAATTTGTAATTTGGCATTGTAATCGATATAGTAATAGATATAATAGTAGTCAGCAAGCGGCTAAATTCGTCCTACAATCTGAAGTTGCAAGATTGTCTTCAATGTCTGATATGGATAGTCTGCGAATAAGAAAATATGAGGTTGCTTAAGACTTTTATGTTTATTAAGTTCTAGTTGTTGGTGAGCTCCAGCATTAAACCATAAAGTTTTAAAAGTCAGGGGTTAACAAAGTATAATTATTTATAATCGTCTCAACTGTAATTTGTAATGTTTCAACAACGTCATTACTCGTTACATTGTTTGTCGTCGTTTCTTCGCACCACTCGCGCTCTTGACTTTCGCATAGGTCGCCGACCCGTTTCGCTCGCCACCTCCCCTCCTTGCTACGCCTCAGGCTTCGAGGGCTCCCACGCTCGGATCTTACTCATGAGTTTCTGGCTCCGGGCTTTGCATAAGAACATTCTAGAGGTAAGAGAGACAAGACCACGTGGAAGTAGGGTGCCCCGATTCCGCTGATCTTTGTTTCAACTGAAATAGGCTCAAAGATCCTCGGCATCGGGAGAAATCGGTTAAGCGAGGTTTAGACTAGCAATAAAATATAAGACTAACAAAAGTTGACTGCTGTCGTACTCTTTATTAAGTTAGAAAAAGAGAGCAAAATTGTCTATGAATGGGAGTTAGAGTAAGACAGCAAACGAAGTAGACTTCTGCAATTTTTATTGCCATTGGAGCGATTGAGAGAGAGGCACCACTTAAATTATTATATTATTTTTATAAATACCCTTGTAAAACTCTTCCGTGTTTGACACTCACTGACTGACTAACATACAATGCACAGCCGATATCGCTGGACCTTTGATTTCCTGAATTGCATAATACATACGTGAAATATGTCTTAATCGATACTCAGTAAAGAATAGCAATTTAAGCTGAATCTTGCCACTGACAGATTTATTCTACGTATAATTCATTCCACGAATTGATTTGTAATTAAAAACATGAAAGTTCCGTGAGACTCAGACATATTAAAGAGATCTTCAACGGGTTTTCGACATTATCTACGTGAGTAACCCGTTGTGATCTCTTTAATATGAATTGTTTTGTTTACCGGCTCTTTGAGGACGATTTATATATCGTTTTAGTTTAAAATAATAGGCAGATACATTTATCAATCCATTTATTTTTGTAAGAAGTTAAACAGTGGGTAAAGATTTTTGATTCGTTCGATTCCAAAACGCAACTTCTTACACAACTGTCCTCTTGATTTTTGAATTCCAAAGACACTGAAACACATTTTCATTTTACTATATTATAAAAGACGACATCGTATTTTACAGGAATTGAAGTGGACAAAGTCATGGGCAGGAGTTTGTTAATTGAAGAATTGCCATTTTTTAGTAATTCATTGTCGAACCTCACCTTGAGAGATTTCCGAAATTTCGTCGACATCAGACTGAATAAAATAGGGTTCAATATAGTACTGAGCCAACCATTGATGTTGACCACCTTGAATACTATACTCCACCACTGAAAAAGATGTACACAAAATTCATGTTCCAGGTTTTTTATAAATACTGTAAATGTAATTACTTGATTAGAGAACTTATTAATATACATAGTTTTTAATTTGCACTCTTATATCAATAAAGGGCGTTAGTATGTCCTTTTATCTAGCTCATTTTTTTAAATAGGTACGTTCTACAGGTTTTTCCTTTGGATATGTTTGTATTTATTTTGCTTTCTCAGTCAGCTTTAGCACCCATCGATAAGCTAGTTGAACTAGCTAGTTTTAAGTAAATAAATTTAAACTAGAACGAGTCTAGTTAAATTAAGTTGGACAAGTAAGCCCTCAAGCTGGTGGTTTTTGAAAATTTTAAGCAACATTTTTTTTACCTACAAGCTAATCTATTATGTGATAAAAGAATCACGAAATAATGTAGAAAGTAAAACAAATGAAATAATTAACCACGTTAATAAAACTAATAACTTACAGATTAGTTATAGAAAGTACAGTCACCCAATTTGAATCATAGGCCACTATGGAACTATATCAAAGTGACGTAATGTTTCTAATCGTAGAATTTAATTATAACGCCACTTTGACATACGTTTTAAAATTATTTAAGTGTTCCTACCTTAATTGTTGTCATCCACTTTTAGGTAGAGTTTTAGTTAGGTTTTTGCTACTTACTATAAAAGATAATAGTTCGAGCTTGGGGGCACGGAACACGTTTTCAAATAGTAAGGCGATTCGAAAACGTGACGTATGATAGAAATGTTCTAAGCGGTAAAAACCATGTCGTCTTTGAACTGTTATAGCATTGTCTTAACTCTGCCACCATTACTGTTAAGTAAATAATAGCTATCGATACATTGACAATACGATAACAGGTGACCATATGGTTATGGTTTACGTTTTTTATCGATTAGAACCTCGGCCGAAGTATGAATAAGATTTCTCCCGGGTCAAATAGAAAGCTTATACAAATAAATGCTTACCTCAAAATGATTGTTGAGTTGTTTAGTATCGAGCAATGCAATATGTATTCTCACGATGAAATATGGAGTCCAGCACAAGAAGAACGACACTGTCATCGCTACTGGTAAAAAAAATATCAGTTTAAGTCAGTGAAATCCTTACCACACGAACGAGGTGTTCGATTTGCTTTGTTTATTGGGTAAAGCTTATGATCCGAATATACCGGTATTAACGGTAGCAAGAGCATAAAGTATTTTGTGTTTTCTTACACATTTTAATTGTGTTTAAAACAGTCGTGCCCAAATAGCTTACAAACTTACTTACTTACACACCACACCCAATTACTAATGAATATGATGATAAGCGTAATGAGCATGCACCTAATCAAGGTCGTAAATAATGGTTATAATGGTTACAATGGTTAAAGCTGTTTTTACCATACAGTACTCCAAATATTCGGTTGTTAACTACCTATGTACAGTCATGCGATAACAATTATTCTTAAAAACCTATTTGCTACCTGCATTCATAAAAAAAGAAAAAAGGAACTTACTCATTAGTCTATTAACTTTTCCTCTTGGATTTATATGGTTGAATGTTTTGTCTGAAGAATTCTTTTTCTGTCTAAGATTAACTTTAAATAAAATCGTTGAATAAACAAAAGTCATTATGATCAGTGGAATGATAAACGATAATATTGCCTGCACTCCGTTAATGACCCTTGACAATGGAGTCGGGATTGTGAAACATACTGGCGATGGACTGGTCACGATGACATCGACCGTCAGCATCTCTGGCGCAGTTTCCAAGAAAGCCAACAGCCACAGTAGCGCAATGATCTTCACCACCCTTCGGCACTCCTGTGTTGAATTCAACACTAAAGGATGCCAAATAGCTACATATCTCTCTATAGACAGTGCCGTTATGGTCAAAACGGTGTTATTCCACAAGCAACTGACTGAAAACCAATGTATCTTGCACACGACCCGACTGTATAGAAGTTGATCAAAGATTTCAATCAAGATAGAGAAAGTGAGCATTAGGTCCGACGCTGCCAAGTTAAACAGGTAGTAGTTGGTGGCGGTGTGCATGCTTCTGTCGGCATAAATAACGAAGCACGTGAGCAGGTTCCCCAACAGGCTGGTCACAAATATAAAAACCATAATTATGACGTGTGCATACTCGAAGATCGTATCATTTTTTTGTACAGTCTTTTCCATCAATTTTGTCCACATTTCAACGTCTACATCACCGGAATATTCACTCATGTTAGCCATTCTGAATTCTTATTTAGTGTGCTCCTTTTGCTATGGTTATTTTAAATGTTGGAATACCATCAACCTTTTCCGATTGAGTTGGTGGGAATACTGCTTGTTCGAGCTGTGGTGTACGCATTGTTAATCGTTCAGCCCCATACAAACCGCGGGCTACCTACTCTACGTATGTTTGATCAGTAATGTACACACTTGGATTAAGTGGATAATGGATTAGTTACCTGCTTAATTTCCTAAGTAATTTTCAAACAAAATATACTTTTAGGGATCCTTAATCATACTCGGAACCTCTATAGTTTTGAAATGTCCATCCGTACGTCTGTCTGTATGTCAAAATTACTTTTTCTCAGAAACGATTAAAGTCGCAAAGCTTTATTCCTACCTCGCACTACTCAAGATCATAGCAAAAAAAACAGGGTAATAAAGCAAGGGTTAATTTTTGTTGAACTTTAACTTTTAAGGTACCTAAGTGCAATTTGCTAGCGTTACGTAACCCCACCCTCTACAGCCCAAACTCCTGGAACGCAAAAAATAAGTTCTTTTAAAATTGTAGGTAAATAGGTCAGCCCGCTTTTGGTTAAAAATATTTTGGGCCGCCGACTTCAGTTCGACTGACCGACCATTTTCAAAGAAATAATTTTTTGCATGTTTGAAAGCGGTATTTTGTTTTTTAAAACTTTTTTTTATTATATACTTTTTAGTGATCATAATAAGGTATTATGTAGTCCCACTTCTCAATCGATATGGAAGAAACTTTAAGACATTTCAAGCTCGCTGCCGCAAGCAAGGTCGCGGGAAAGGCATAGTCATATTTAAACAATTAAATCTTCTACGTTGTAATCGTTCAACTATCTTAATCGAGATATATTTTCGCCACACTTGAAATAGATACTGTTGAAGAGTTCCAGTAGCCATCTGTGGTCTTCATCGTCAGTTCCACTTCATCAAGTGATACTTTCTGAATGCAGGACTTGTTACTAAAAATACTAAATTTGCTGTATGCCTCATCTCAGATTCAGATTTAGTGGTAATGAGTCCGCCTCGGGAGTATACCTTACCTTATAAAAATAAAAAACGGTTCACAATTGACTGAGAAATTGGTGAATATTCATAAAAACCTATTAACATTTTAAAAGTTACTTTTTGCGTTTTTGAAGGCGGTATTTTGTTTTTTTTTAGTTTTATACTTTTTATTAGTGATCATAATTAGTATATCATTATGTAAGTCTATTTAAACCATTTCAATGTGCTTTGTCATAGTCGCTCAACTATTTTAATCGAGATATCTTATCGCCACTCTTGAAATAGGTACCGCTGAGGAGATCAGGTTGCCATCTGTAGTCTTAGGTCCGCTTCACCAAAGAAGAAATAGGTACCGTTCATTTGTGAGTTTGTTGACGAAGTGTTTATCTGTAGAACCCTGAATGTATTTGATAAGGCTAAGCTCGCGGTAATTTTAGAATTAAAAGGATGTGCTGGGGAAGTTATCTAGATATAAGAGACGAACCAATCTCCGATGCTTGACGAACGAGAAAACTTTCACCGTCCCGCGAAGAATTTAATAACCAATACTGTGGTCTTACTACTTACCTTTTGTGCTAAATGATTTCCCTACACACGTCATAGAGAAAATTATGGATAAGCCAAAATTTGTTAATAGTATATTACTACAGAGGCCGGGACAAAACGGGTTGCCGGCCGAAGACATATAGATGGATAGGTCTGTGGCGGGCAACCCCATATTTCTCGCCGAGGTATGTATAGTGCTGTTTTCAAACATGCAATGAAATAAACAACAAAAAAAAACAAAGTTTTATTTTTTTAATACACATAGTGGCAGAATGTCATGATGCATGTGCCACAAATTTATGTGGAATGGAAATTAAAAAAGAGGACTTTGCCGGCCTCGGCCTGCACGATTCGTATGAAATTCCATTAACGACCTCTGTCCTAGCCGCACCTGAAACGTTATAGGTACTTCGCAGCGTAAGGTGTTCCTTAGATCAATATTTCATTGCATTTTTGAGAAAAAGTATTATAAAGAGGGCTACGATGTGTGGCCGGAAAAATAAAGATATTTATACAATATCGCAAAGTCACATTAAGTAAAGTTACTATTATTTAAGTAAAGTTACTGTTCTTTAATTCTAACTTTTAATTTTATAATCTTAGCTATTACAATCTTAAAAGTAAAGATTATTGCAAAGACTTTTTTAGTTTTCTACCTCTTTTGGAAATTAACAGTTTAAAATTACAATAAATAAAGTATCACTAGAATTACTCCAGTAACCAGTAACCTTGTCGGTTGAAAGTATAGTTTGCGTCAGTTGCGGCTAGTTTGCGTCAAATCCGGTAGTTCTGATTTTATGCAGACTTGTTAAGGATGTTGGTGCAATGTTAATCCAAGTGCGTGACCTCGAGCGCCGAACGTAACTTTGTCAAATATAAAAAAGCGCGAAAATTTCGGAAATTTTTCAGATTTTGGCAATTATAACCTCTGTAAATCCAATAATTTATTTATTTATTTATTTATTTATTTATATATCTATCTTAGCTCTAAGTATGTGTATTACGAACCTGATAATGGCAACGTTCCTGCGCAGTTCCATCGAGTCATAACCCAAATGCCCCTGCAGGAAACGCGTTGGGTATATAAAGGGGTAATAGTGGCATATTTTTTTATAAAGATTGCGCAAGAATTTCTTTTGGACTTGTTCCATCATGAGGATGTATTTTTTCTCGTGTGGACTCCACACCACTGCATTTGTCTCGAGGATTATGAGATAAAGCTTTTCAAAATCCATAATTTTTTCGAACTTCGCAATTTTGTTGAACAACTTTTTGACCTGCCTACTCTATTCACCAGGGTTGCAACGAAAACCCGCTTCAATCTGGCCAGGTTACCTCCTATACAATCTTCTTACAGTACAGGCGTGGTTGGGAGTCACGCTGAACCCTCTCTCCTGGGGGTGGATATCCACGCCACAAGGCCTGAACCCCGGAATGATGGCCAGAGACGCGTTTTCATTTGAGTTACCCCGTCGAGCGCTTGACGTAAATAAAGTCAGTTAAATGTCATCTGTGTATAATTAATGACAATAAGGCCCGCTTTAATCCTACGTTAACCCCAGGTTAACAGGTTAATTTGTTAAAATTGACAGCTCTTATATGTACATGACATTCTTGAATTATTTAACCTGTGGTTAACCTAGGGATAAAGTTACGTGCAACCGGGCCTAAGAGTTGTATAACTAATTATCACAATTGCGTTATGCGCACATGGTGCACACATAGGGCGCTCTACTACCGCCAGTGGGACAAACCAGATGAATTCTTCTAAGGGTGGGTTTTAGACTAAACGAGCGAATGCTCTAGAACATGTTTCGTCTTTATTTTTTACAAAGAAAACGTAAGAGATAATGCCATAGAATTCTTGTTCGTTCGCTTGGTCTAAACCCACCCGAACGTGAAGTTAAGACTACTCCGAGCATACATCAGATGTAAATAATTATGTACCTACAGTCACGGAAATTGATTCCTAGACCACATTGGACTATGTCAAAGTGACACTGTAGATAAAATCAGAAGAAGTCTCTTACGTTTTGATTGATTACGTCACTCAGTGCTTGTTTTTGTTTTCTAATAAACAAAAGTAGGTATTGTTTCTTGAAATCGAAGTGTTGATTTGTTGGAGTCGGGTGCTTAAATGTCAATTCTTATACATTTCGAAAGAAGTTACAGAAGGTGAAGACGCCGATTCGCAGGATCCAAAAGCGGGTTATTTTTTACCTGAACCTACAAAGTAATCATGCATACAAGTAAAAATGTTTGTACCTTCAATTGGGATACACCAAAATAAATAACTGCCTGCTTGTCCCTACATTTTTATTCGAAAGAATAGCCTTTTCTAAGGATCTGATTTGAAGAATTTTCATGATTAAGAGTGTTATTGCTATTTAAAATATTTTATTAAATAAAAGTAACCTTGCCTTACTTACTATGACAAAATGGCGGAGTTATTTAGAAAAACGATTCGTTTATTATGACTTTGAAAACAGATCACAGATAATAAACTGTAATCTGTTTTCAAAGTCATAATAGACGAACGTCATTAAAACATGATGTAAATAAACAATCGCAATACGATATATTTATTATTTCAGAGTATTATAAGCATTCAACCATTGCTTATTACCTAGACCTCAATTAATGCAACACTTCCAGCATGACCCTTGTTTCTAGTCCAGATTGACTTAACACAATCACATTAACTTTGTTGAAAAGGCGGATTCCATACTTCCAATCATGAGTTTCTATAATAAATGTTGATGCCGTCGTTATTGATTTAAGAAACCTATTCCTCGAAATGGTTTTTAAATTTTAATACAGTCATGGGCAAAAATTGGTGTATTCCAATTCAAGATGGGTGCTCGCGACATGCTACTTATGTAATAAAAACTTGTCAAGTGCGAGTTCAGACTCACACACTGAGGGTTCACACTAAAGAATACTGTAAGGATATCATTAAAAAAACTAGCTCTTGCCCGCGACTCCGTCCGCGCAGAAAAATAAAACAGCCTATGTTCATCAGGGATAATATAGGATTCGAATAGTGAAAGAATTTTCCAAATTAGTCCAGTAGTTTCGGAGCCTATTCGATTCAAACAAACAAAAAAAAAAAAACTTTCCTCTTTATAATTTTAATAATATATAATATATATAGTGTAGAAGTGTAGAATGTAGATAGATTACCTGCTGCGTTAAAAATGACAAAATCTATATTATACAGCTCAAAACGCTTAATAGATGACTGCGTGGGCTTAGAAAAGCTTGCCGTTAGCCTTATGGGTACGGAACCCTAACAACCTTCCCATTATACTGACAATTTAAATGTTTTATTTAAAAAAAAAAAAGGAAAAATTGTATTAAAAAGGCGCCCGAGTTAGTAATACAAGTAGGTGGGCGTTTCATTAAAAGTTTTTACCTAGTGAAGGACTAAATTTAAGAAACGTTAACTTTTCCGCTGAGTTATGGAAATTAGTCGTACATTTATATACCTATTACTTCTCAACGCCAATGAGCAGTATCTCAAATTCAATAAATGAAGTAGATTCAATACTTACCTGTTAGTAATATGCTTGCACTTGCTACAGGAGTTTTGTCTGAGATACCAACATTTGTCTTATAACAAGAATAGCTAATTTTCGTAACTCAACGGAAAAGTTAACGTTTCTTAATATTAGTCCTTAACTAGGTAAAAACTTAAAAAAAAAGGCCCAGGTACCAATGCTTTGAGATCTTGTTAAAAAATAGAAATGGCTAGTCATCTAATGTTAAAAATCAAACCGTTGTTGTCAGTAGGTATGATTAATAAAACAGTAGGTAATCACGAAAATACATTTATTACAAATAAAATGTTATTTTTATAACAGGTGAGGTTTTCGATAGTACTTAGGTAGGTACCTTGTATAGGTATAGACGCCCAGGAAACTACTTAACATAGGTACCGCTTTTCGACTCTATTTCTTGCGTCTTATGGTCCAAAAGTGGTTTCGGTGTTTCTTGGTCGACTTTACACGTCTCGATGTTTCTAAAATGGTCTACTTAAATGTCAGAATTACATTTAATTTTAAGTTCTTATAGTAAACATACAAAGCCCGGTAGGTACTAATTTTTGTTTATACTTAAATATACAGGGTGACAGAGGTACTCGAATTATTCCTTAAAAGGGATTATACTAGAGCTGATTTTGCAATAATTTTGTGCCAGTTATCTGGGGGTCTAATGTCACTGTTTTTCGAATGATTTAACTTTTTAGATATTTTAATTGTTTTCTGTCTTTCGGTCTAAAATTGACAATTGTGATCAGTTTTCCGGAAGGAAGAATGATCGCTACCGGAACAAACTCATTCACCGGTTTGAACTCTGAGTATTTGCAGTGCTTGGGCCTTCCAGCACCTTCAGCAGCGGCACCCGCGCTCCGTATCGTGTGACTGAGGTGCGAGGAAGCAATAGAAGCACGGTGCATCCTACAGGAGACTATTGCCCCTAGCGCACGGAACTAGTGTTAAGCCGCCTGGCCTCTTAGCATCCGAGCAATTGAGACCCCAAGGCTCAAACACACAAGACACATTAACTTTAACCAAAGCCCGACGAACGTAATATTTTTGATATCAATAAACCAAACAAAGAGCTATGTGAATTAAATTCACATCGAGATTTCTACTCGTTTAAAAAGCTAAATTTTTCAAGTAAGGTAATTAAAGTACTACTACTTACTTTTTTACTTACTTTTTTTTCGCACCGTTCTTGGAGTTTATGAATTAAGGAAGTTATTTCCGTGATTTTTATGCCAAGTGTCATACATGTTTTTGGAGTAATCCTCCTCGAGAAAAACGAAATAAAAAAAAACTGATTTGTGATTTAAGAACCTATTATTTGAGAGGTTTCTGGAATGTTTGCGAAGTGTTTTAGTTTAAAGGCTTTGCTCATTCATCAGCTGAAAAATGTAGTTTTAGTTCCCAAAGTGAAGTATTTTTTCACAATTGACAGTTTAAGATCAAATAACGGTTTTTTTAAATATCTAAAGTTAAATAACTCACAACCAGTGACATTAGACCCCCAGTTAACTGGCACAAAATTAATTCAAATTATCTTTAGTATAACCCCTTTCAAGGAATAGGTCGAGTTACCTGTCACCCTGTATATCATAATGTATGTATGACCTTAGAACTGACATACATAACTCACGCTGCATTTATAATGATTTTACATGTCAACCTTTACACGTTTACTCGTAAAATTCCAGTCGACACGTACAAAAGGTTAAATTCTGACTATTTTTCTACGTAAGTATTTGCTGTATGTACGAGTATGTAGGGCCATTCTACTTTTCAGTGTACACTTTTGTTATCGTCCGATAAAAGTACTTATACTAAATTATGTATCCGCGTATAAATAAATAACATGAACTTAGAATGCTTAAGATTAACGGTTTAAAAAAAACAACTCTTAAATTACTCAATTATCGTTGAAGAAGCTTGGTAGCTCAGTGGTAAATTGCACATTGCACTTTTTCCATAGAAAGGGCGGGGACATCAACGTCCACTGCGTTACGCACTTTATAGTTATTACAAATAACTATTTATGAATTAGGATAATTGTCTTGTCGAGTTTCAAGTTAGAAAACGCGGCACTTTACCGTCTTTTGAAATAAAAATAGTTGAGAGAGAAAAGTAGAATGGCCCAACTTGTTACGTACCTACATGTAACAAGTTACATACATACATACATAAACTCACTCCTTTGTTCCCAGAGTGGGGTAGGCAGAGCTACAAAATTACCTACAGCTAAAAACTATAATTCTGTAACTCCACATTCTGCACAATTAGGCTAAGATGTTTACCAGCGTATTAGTGACAGATTGCAAGCCCATCGCCTAACAGTACTACAAGCCTTTATTCCCTTAGTCGCCCTTACGACATCCACGGGAAGACATGGAGTGGCACTATTCTAACCCGGCAACCACACGGGCATCTAACACGGGTTTACAAGTTTGTTCGCACTATTCTTAGTTTATTTGTGTTTCTCTGCAAACAACAGCTCAAAGTGATATGAGTTGATAAATATCAAACTCCAATATGTCCTTGATATTTGGTATACGAATTTAAAACTTAATCTGTTCGAGTTAAGTTTTAAATTCGTATACTAAATTTCAAGGACATATTGGAGTTTGATATTTATCAACTCATATATAGCTCACTTTTATACTCAGTGGCTAATTAACTCGGCGTATTGTTATCTATACGATCCACAGACGGGTATTTGATATAAAAACCTGGCCATAAGTCGAAAAAAAATATAAGGGCTAGTCGTATATGGATCACGATGTTCTAATAGTTGAATAGCTATGACGTCACGCGGCAACCATCTTTGTTCTTCAGGCTAGTATTTAGCCCTTACCGGCAGTTGGAAGTCAACGTTCGTAAATACTACACGTGTTAGTTCTCAACGCGCCTACCCCTCGACATTACTTTCTTTACTCATTGTGAACAATTTTTGTAGTGGGCCTACAATTATTTAATATGGATTTGGAATTTGAAGGCATGTACTATATTTTAAAGTATTTTTTATTTATTAGAGATCAACATTTGTACCGATTTTGGGATATTAAAATGATATCGATAAAATAGAATATATATCGATAAAATAAAATAGATTTTTCTTAAAATAAATTAGTGTTTTAGTACCACTGTCAAGGCTTGTCAACCCAGGATTGTAGGTTCAGTGTATAGTCAAATATCTTCATTAAGTATTGCAAATGAAAAAAATCCCGCCTCCTCACGCCCTTTTTTTTAATAATTTTTCTTTGTGTCATAGTCAAAATGATGATTTTAGTAATTTTATTAAGTTACTTATTGTCTTTTTAGAAAACAAATAAAATTTGAAGAATGTTTCACGAAACGAGCTCTGTACATACATAAAAGAGTGTAGCGCCCGTTCGCTTGATGACAAGATTGAGTTTATGGAAAACCAAAAAAAGATTTTTTCATAATTGATTATGTTCTAGATAACCTTCGGAAATGCTTAACGGACACGTTTTAAACATTTTTCAACAATAAAATAATATTGGCCAGGTTTTTATATCAAATACCCCTATGTGCGATGTTTACCAATTAATTTAATAGTTGGGCTCTAAGCAAAGATAAAAATTGATAAAAAAAATCCTGTGTACCCCTAAGTATAAGCGTTTCGGATTGAATAAAAAACCTTTTTATTTAAGCCTACCTATCTAGTCATGCCAATCTTAATCGCCAATGAGTAGGTATATAAAAAAATTATAGAATGGACAGGTTATTTTATTATTTATCAGCTGTAAAAATTAAAATGCAAGCCATTTACATAGGTAGCCGGAGATCCTACCCAATTGTATTGCAGAGGTCGGAATAGGCAGTGCCTATTTGCTTAAACTTCGCGGGAGGACGTAACTAAGAGTAGTTGCAACCACCAAAAATAGTGATTTATTTTTATTGACTGCGAGATTGCCAGGATTTTTTTAATAATACATAAATGTGGAAATCGATACTAAAACTCAATATCACCTGTTAAAAACATTTATTGTATTCAATTTTACATGATCGTCAATAACAAAAACATGTTTCAATCTGAATCATCAATATCAATTACAATCATAATTACTACTATTATGAGATAAAATATTATATATTACGAAATACTTTGTTAGTTTATTTACATTAGAAATAAATCAGAATATTTATGTCATTTGATCATGTAAAATTGTATGCAATAAATGTTTTTAAACATGTGATATTGAGTTTTAGTATCAATTTCCACATTTATGTCATTAAAAAAAACCCGGAAATCCCGCATTCAATAAAAATAAATTTTAATTTTTGGTCCTCCCGCGAAGTTTAGGCAAATAGGCACTGCCTATTCCGACCTCTGATATAAGGCCCCACGTTCCGTTGAACTCATAGGCTTCTCAAATTAACATACTAACACTTGCTTAGCGAGTGTTACGTACGTACAAATATTTATATCAAACTATAGGCACGGTCGGCCAAGAAAGTGGTCTACCAGTTTTGGCAAAAGTTTCTGCAAGATCCAATTCTCGCTAAGGTTGACACTTGTCACTGTTATAATGTTATTGCAAGTGAAAATTGAACGTACAAATGAACTTCAACCGTAGGGTGATAGGCCACATTTTTGGCCGACTGTACTAAAATAAATAAACATGTATATCAATATCATATACATAAAGGATTATTATAAAATAATCTAATATTCTTATATAAAAATAGTCATTTTATATAATTATGATTTATGAATAGGTATAATACTAACAATAGTTTAGTGAAATTAGTTTAGGGTAAAAGATAGACTTATCAACTATGCGTGTAATATTTGTATGTAGGTCCGCAAGTAAATTTTTCAGTTTACATAGAATTATGTTCATATTTTATTACAAACACAAGTACGTGCGCGTGTAGCGACACTATCTAAGAGAATGGACTATATTGCTTGTAGGGTAGCCTCTAGTTACACCTGATATGTAATATGATACGCGATAAATGATTTTGAATTTGAATTTAATATATCTTCACTCTTTTATATAGAATCTTGGCACTTTAACGGTACGTTAGTTTTATAATTGTATTGATTTAATACTTCACCATTATGAAAAACCTTCACGGTCAAAATCTGTGAACCGTACACGGAGTCTTCGGCTGCTAAAATACAAACAGTTCATTTTTAAACTACTTTCTCTCGAAGTTCATAATCAAATGACCCTAAATATTCCTTCATGTGCGGATTTCGCACATTATATAAATTATGATAAGTATAAATTATACAATATCACCCTTGCTAATAAACGTTGAGTAACGTGGTATAGCTATACAATATTTTGTCCTTATCTGTCAAATTCAAATGTTACAATGACAGATAAGGACAAAACATTGTATAGCTATACCACCATTACTCAACGTTTATTAGTAAGGGGGTTTATGTATAGGTATAATATTTTGCTCTAGGTAGGCATACCTTGCCTCGCCGCCTCGTTCTCTAACTTCTCTAACTAAAGATATGAGGTTCGGTGGCTGGTAAATGTATTGAGTACTCATAACAGCCGATTAAATTTTCAAAGGCTGTTAAATTGCTTAAAATATGACATAAGCACATCATATTAATAGTTACATTTTGCGCGTAAAACATAGCTTGCTTAACTAACTCTTAAACCTAAGGGCGTTCCGGTAAGAACCATCCATGGAGGCACTTGGGGGCTGGCGAGGGGGTCCTGAAGATCACGCGCGCCAGCTCCTGAAGAGAAGTAGCGTCCAGCACAAGCAGCGCCACGCAGCGCTCGTCCTCGCGCCCGCGCACCACCGAGCTTAGCAGGACTCCATCGTCCTCCCTCTGTCGACATTTTAGTGATTAGTCAAGATATCTAAAATGGTGACATGTATAGATTGTTGATGGCCAGACCAATTTAATGCTACTAAATGCATTGTGAGCCCGATCTAGGCAGTTTTATATACCTACAGTATGTTACAATATCTTGTATTATAGATATGATATTTAGATTGGACAGTCTCGTAGCCCCGGCTGTGTTCACGGGGTCATTATAATTTATTAATTTGCATATTCCAAATCGTTATTTCTTTACGTCTTATTTTAAAAAAGTGTTTCATTTGCTCCTTCTTATCTGAGAAGTTTATTGTTACGATTTATTGAAAAAAAAAAGTTATTTCCGCCCAGTCTCAAGTCACGGTCTCAGTCTCGGTCGAGAATTTATTTTACTCGTACTCTCTATATCGGTCCATCCATCCAGCCACCAGGGTGGAAAAAACAAACACCACATGGAGGGCAATATCTTTAAATATTGGGAATAAATAGTAAATTTTACGCAAAGGAGAACTTTTATTTTTACCCGACTGCGCGACGCAAAGGAGAGTAATGTGTTTATCAACCTGTATATGTATGTTTGTTCCTTTGTGGCGCTCTAGAAACTAAACGCGTGAACCGATTTTGATGATTTAAATGTCAATTAATCGATTTGTCTTAATCTTGTGAGTGTCACTAAAGATACATATTATGACATGACAGTAATCAAAATTTTATATGGCGGCAACCAGACACCATATTGTGAAAAAGAAAAAGAAAACGTCAACGAATTATGACAAGTGGACTATCCTTGAATAGGTATTTAAAAACCATCTTTAGGTTTCATTCATCATTATTCATTTTGAATGATCATTTAGGATCTATAACGATTTAAAGTTGGTTAGCAACAGTCTATTAAAGATAAGTCTCATTAGTAGGATAAGTAGGATACTGACATTAATAGGATTAGTGGATAATAGAACAGCTTTCGCTCCCTCGGGAACGGTCCAATTTTCCGGGATAAAAACTAGCCTATGTCCTATTCCAGGGCCTAACCTATATGTGTGGCAAGTTTCATCTCGATCCGTTCAGTGGTTAAAGCGTGAAAGACGGACAAACATACACACTTACACATTTATAATATTATAGTGTAGTATAGTATAGTATAGTATGGATTTTATTATAATTTATGCAAATAAATTTTTTATCTAGGATTTTATGATTTAATTGAATTGGCTTTGACATGACATACATATCATTCATTTTGTAAGTCAAATTTTATTTTATTGTAATTGTACAATATTATTATATTTGTTGCTGGTTCACCTTACTTAATAAATAAATAAAATTTCAAAAGACGAACGAGGGAAAAAGGCCATCTAATGGTACCTAACGTCGTCAGATTGCATATGTATAGACTCAATGCGTATTGCATCGCAGTTCAGGCATGTTTGTTTGGGTGTATAAATAAATGACAGACTTGAAGGGATTCTTACAGACATTATTTCGGAAAAGTTATTTATTTGTCTTTTAAATCCGTTTTGTAAACCTTTAGTTACCTAGTAAGTTTAGTTAAATATTTGCACGGCTTCATAAGGTACCTAGAATGGAATGGTGTAAATACTATCTGCATGAGAACCTTGTAATATATTCTTGCAAATAAATATTTTCATTTTCATTACTACCGCTGTATTTTGTTTTGTTCGAGATTCGATTCTCAAAAATCGATCCCCTTGTTACCATATTACCTACTTACCTTGGCCCCCGGTCGTGGTATAAAGATGGGTTCACTAGGATAGCATTGCATGTCGCACCAAGTCTTGACTTCGCCGGTCTGCGTGTCCACTTTGATAATCTATGACCAGATGAAGCAATAGTAAGTTAAATAAAAATCTGATGATTTCCTATGTATGATTTTTTCTTATTTTCCTGAAATTATTGTTTCCATCGTATATACGAACGAGTACAGAAATAATTTACAAGGTTATTCATAGGTACTTAACCGCCGTTTAATCAACGTCAAGAAACAATATTTATAAACTATTGTATTGTTTACACTAATAATCGTAGATATACGAGTACATATTAAAATAGATAGCAAACATACAGGGGTTCAATTGTACTCGGTAAAAGTAAAATAATTTTTTTGAGTTTTCTTGTATTGTCAACGTTACGATAGTTTTTATTTCATTATCATCATCATCATTATGAGCCGCAAGACGTCCACTGCTGGACAAAGGCCTTCCCCAAGATTTTCCACAACGATCGGTCCTCTGCTGCTGTCATCCAGCGGTTTCCCGCGACCTTTATCAGATCGTCAGTCCACCTTGTGGAAGGTCTGCCAAAACTTCGTCTCCAGGTTCGCGGTCGCCACTCTAGAACCTGTCCGCTCCAACGGCCATCATCATGGTTTCTATTTACTTGACAGTAATGCCGTCTGAGTAAACAACAATACGATAACATGTCAAAAGCAATATGGTTTTACCGAGTACTAAAACAACGTCGGCTGAACAAAATATTGTTTAGTCCGGCGGGCCTAGTATGGTTGCGTTTATCGCGTGACAAAATAGCGGCCTTTACACGGCACAGTTCGGACCGCGGGAAACGCCACGCGCCATTCCACGCACCAGTCCGAACCGCAGGTTTTTTACTATTTTACTATTACAGTTGCATTTACACGTACGGTTCGGAGCGAAGATTGGAATGGCGCGTGGCGTTTCCCGCAGTCTGAACTTTACGTGTGCAGGCCGCTATTGTGGATAAAGCATTCGTCACACTTGTACTTATAGACGTGTCAAAAAGTAACGGATGTTTTATCCACATTTTGTCACGCGATAAACGCAACCATACTAAGCTCGCAGAGTGCGAAAACTGAATTTTCACAATGGATGCTTTAACAAACTTACCAATCCTGGATTTTCGACGTCAACATCTGAACTTATAGCGTAGAAGTAACGGTACGGCTTTCCTGTGCAAAATATATGTAATGTAGTGATTATAAGTAGGAACCTACCTAACACAAAATACAACGAATTAAGATTAATCAATCAAGTTACAGGCTTTTGGTATATTAGACGTGAAGCGTCTTTAAAAACAGACCCAAACATACGGATACGTCGGAAAAGTGGACCAGTTTTTACGATTTATGATTTAAACGCTTTGCGGTCACATTAAATGGCCTTTTCACTTCTCAAGTTTGTTAAGTTTTATACTGCTGTATGCTGGGTGTAGTTACGCGACATAAAACTGTTTGTTATATGCGTTTTCTATGTCTAAAGTTCACAGCTCATTAGAACCACCCGATACCCGACCCGCACCGCCTCACCTCGAGCGGTTAGTATTCTTTATATGGATTTGTATGGGCATGCGCTCGCTACATCAACTACGTATCGTAGAACCACCCGGCGTAGCGTACGTTGATATGTAGTGAGCGCATGCCCATACAAATACATATAAAAAAATACTAACCGCTCGAGGCGAGGCGGTGCTGGTCGGGTGCCGGGTGGTTCTAATGAGCTGTGACCTAAGACTAAAACTCTAAAGTCCTACAGCCAGGCGCGGAACAGAACTCCATTGATAAAGCTATTCATTTTACTATTTCTGCTGCATTACTAAGGTTGCATTCGACCAAACTGGAATAAGGTCTTATACCTAGATTAAACGCCAAATTTTTATAGACTAATTTCGGAGTAAGTCTTATTCCAAGATTGGTGAAATGCGGCCTTGATAGAAATTAAAAACCGGATAAATGAGTAAAACTAAAAAATACAAAATTAGTGTACTCATTATTTATACTTAGGCAGAATAGCTCCCGATCCAGGACGACACTTATCTCATGTAAAATGATTAAATAATTGAAAATAAATAGGTACACCGGCGGGATAAGTTTCGTCGTAGTCGTCATGTCTCGGCAATAATATTTTTTTTATTATTCCTGAAAGTTAAATGGTATCATGTCGTCAAGTGACAAGTTTTCTTTGCAAAGTCCTTACACTTGAAATTAAACTTTTTTTATGCTTTTTATCTCCTCTCAACAAGGAATATGAATGGGTTTTTTAAATCGCATTTCTTGACAACATATGAAAATACCGTGAAGGAGATCACTAAAAGTGAAATTAAAATTAAGATCGGCCGAAAAATACGGATGATTTAAACTGCTAATTAGATAGCGATTAGACAGAGAGATCCGATATGGGTACTATGACGTCACGTAACAGATTAGCCAGATAAACTCCATGCTTATGTTAAATTATGTTTTGCTAGAAAGAGATAGGAACAAATCTTTGATGGGTTATATCTTGGTTATTTTTACAGCAAATCAGAAAAAAGTTTTTTCTCAAATGTTTGTTACATGAATCAGCTTTTATTGAAGCTGCAAAAGATTAATGAATATTCCCTATTGAAGTGAAAACCAGAGTGTGTATCACTCGGTTATCTTATCAAACTCGTTTTGTTTACGAGAATCCTCCTCGACTTAAATATTCGTTTCAGATAAAATTACTTATTATATGTCCGTGTCGGACAACAAGTAAGTAATAGTAGTTTACGTGACGGTTGCGTAATGACAGGCATTACAACATGAGTGTGGTTTATGAAACGAGCGGCAAGGCGAGTTTCATAATAGATCACACGAGTGTTGTAATGCTAATTACGCAGAGTCTCGTACAATATTTTATCTACACGCATATTATAAGTACTCTAAGATGGGTTCAGAAGCCGAAAGGCAAATGACCAGCATTACCTTACCTGTGGTAGTAGGTGACAGCGATGACACCTGTAACGTAATTTTGAAATTACTTTGAGGTTCTTGTCTAGCTGTCATTTTGAAAACATCTGTCTGTTTATTTATTTTTTTGTAAATTACTTTATCGTTGATTTTGGTTCACAAATCCAGGGCAACTTTGTGAAGTAACCTCCAACACTGACGAAGAATATGCATCAAATAAAATAACAGTGAAAAGTTGATTCTGAATGAGCAAGCGGTCAAGAACACTCCAAGCCATTGAAGTGGATGCCCGCCATCTTCAATGGTGTGCAGACTGGGACTGGAAGACGCCGACGACAACGACGATTCACCGTACAATTGCTTTTATACGAGTATACTTGACATTGGCAAAATTACATAACTTGTAGACGCCATTAAAATAAATAAATAATAATAATAGAAATTACTTTATCGAATATTGTAATGTAATGAGATCCAAATTTGGAACATCTTCCAAAATTAACAGCTGTCATCGCTGTCACCTACAACCACAGGTAATGCTGGTCATTGCCTACGGGTTTTGAACGCATAATAGAGGACTTATGATATGAGTGTGGATAAACATATTTAACTACCGCAAATTCAATAAACTTTCTCGTTTAAAAAGGTTTGCCAAAATCCTTCAAATTAATTACTAATTTCCCATTCAAATGTTTAAGGAAAAGAGATAGGAGAAGATAAAGGTGAGATTATATAGTCATCAAATTCTTATTTTAACTAAATACCTAATTGAATTAAGTATTGGATTTTCAGAATTTTTGATTCGCATTTCAGCGGAATAATGATAACGATAACGTACTTTATAAATAGTGTTCAGTGCAACCATTTTCTTAATAGTGATCGGCAATGATCGTTTTTCTATGACATACGAGTGACAAATATACTGTCAGTTTCGAGTGCAAGCGTGATAGCGATAGCCAGCCGAAAGCTATAAGAAGCTGGGAATACTGTACTAATGGTAACGAGACCATTTCCGAACCACATACAAGACAACGTAAGTTATACGGGCTTGGGGTCTATTCTACTCGTGTTATCGTATTTTCAACGTCATGATAGTTTTTATTTACTTGACAGTAAAGGCGGCCAAGTAAAAAAAATACAATAGCACTGCATGTCAAAAGCAAATGGGTTTTACCGAGAAAAATAGAGCTGTGTTTAGAACCTATTGTTGTATTGTTAAATCAATCGAATAATTCAAACAAACTAGGTAGGTATTTCAAATTAAGACCTAACCTACCTTTACTTTCAAAGTCGTAGAAGAACTTACCATTGTGTAGGTCGTAATGAATTCTAGGTGTCTCGCAACCAAGATCCGCAATCAACTTTGGTTTGAATTTGGTAAAGCGTGGTGAGTCTAGCGTTATCTCGATCCGTTTCGGTCGACCACGGAACCATTCTGCGTAGTCGGCATTACTTTGCATGGTCTGAAAATTCTCGGAAATTGAAATCGGTGTAAACGTTTATCTGACCAAACACCCATCTCCGATACCTACACATTTCTTATTAGTTCTTGTAAATCATACCTAAACGAACGGAGTTAGCTTGCTTTATATTCAGGTACCTACGCGTAACTAGGTGCTGGCAAGAGTAAGTTGTCCCGTCAGAGCATTAACAACACTTTAGAAAGTGTATTTTTCATATCTTTTTATGTTTCGTCGACGAAGCAAGCTAGCGCAGCGGCTCGGCTTACGTATTTTCGTATTTTCTTACGTATTTGGGTATGGTAGAGTCACTTCGCCAAATGGAATAAATGGGTTTCCTAATATTTTGTACGGTTTAATTATTGATGTAAACTGTACTGATTCGTTATTTTAAGAAATCGTCTTTGTAGTTTATCCTTTATTAATTGTCCATATACATAAACATGATCCATTTACAGCGTTTACGCATAATCACCAAAAAATATTACTTTGTTCTAACCGCTCAAAAAAGAAAAGCAGCAACTACTATAACTTTCCAGAAATAACAGACTGATGGAAAATAAGAAAATAGATGTTTCATTTTTAAATGGTACTGACCGGTTAAAAAGTAAAGAAGTGATGTTATTTTTTGAAAAATTTCAAAAGTTTTTTGGCTCTGGTGTAAAGTTTGCGTTCCTTGGGTTACAGCGTTTACGCTTTTTACCGTCTCTTCTTCGTTCGTTTCTTCCTTATAAGGAAGAAACTGACTGGCTGATCGATCAGCGCACAGCAGAAACTGCTTAACCTAGGGAATTGAAATTTGGAGGAAATATTTCTTGGATATCCTAGGGGCGCACTAAGAAGGGATTTTTGGAAATTCATCCCCTAAGGGGTTAAAATAGGACAGTACTGGGAAACTAATTCTCGTACGAAGTTGTGGGCATCCTGTAGTACGCTTATAATTATGTTAGGTACCGTAAAATGGGGTGACTTTGGAACCGCGAGGCGACTTTGATAATTTTTTGAATCATGGATTTTGCGTAATGTCTGAGTTATTATTAAGCTCTTTCGCGACATTACTTTCATATGTTTCATATGCGAGGACAAAATATTAGATGTTCAAGTATTTTCAGACATATTGAATTTAAAACCTTCCAAACAAAAAACCACTATTTTTTGACATGTTTCGGGTGTGACTTTGATATTGTGATGTAAACACAGGGATAATCAATGTAGCCCCATTTTAAGACTCGAGATTTTGAGCTGCATAATTATTTTTTCCTACTAAGCCGTCGACCGTAGTCTGCCTCTAGCTGCTTTAAGTTACTCCAAATGAGTAGTCGCCAATACAATATTTTTAATAATTTATTTTACGAATAAATGCGGCAGTTGTAGCAGATTTATTTTTAAAATTAATCAAACTAACCCCATTTTACGGTACTTATTTATGTGCGTAAAAGAGACTCACTTCTATGGCCTGAATATACATCGCGTCTATCATCTTGGCATCATTATACGCACATAAGTCGACAATCAATCTGCCGTCCTGCTCGTAGGCGTTGATGATGTGGAGATAGAACAACGTGTCGGTGCGGTACCTTGTCGTCTCTTTACCAGTTGTCCGACTTATTAGAACAATGTGAGTCTGAAATGGAAAATAATTATTTATTAAAAGAATTATGGACACTTCCATCAATAAGTAGTTACTGTCCACCAGAAATAATGTATTACCCTACTGAGCTTAAAAATATGAGACACGTCTCTATTAGTAGAGGTATAAAAACGTGTCAGATATTTTATAGGCCGTACCTAAAATAAAATCTATAAAAAATTAACCTCTGTCACCAGTTTAACACCTTACTTATATAAAAAATCGGGCAAGAGCCTATCGGACCATACCCAGTGTAGGGCTCCGAGGGATCCGACACTATTACTACAAAAATATTTTATAGTATAAACACGAAAAACAACAAGTATGAACTAATTTTCCATTTTAAGTTAGTCGTTAGTCATTTAGTAGGTTTTAGATTGTATTATAAACATTTTAGTCGCCTGTATCTCAAGAACCAATCCAAGCCTACTGAGTCGTGATAATTTTCCCTCAAAAATCGTTTATTATGTGCTTTAGTTTAAGATATTTTTCAGATTTGTAATACTTGTAGTTTTGGATGTAATTATTCTGTGGTAGGGGGAAGTTTGCACGAACTCGAGCTCAATATTTCGTAAACGGTCCTGCAAATATATATTTTTAAGAGCTATCCAATGATACTTCACTCGTTGCTATTCAGTTAATGGGTTTTTTTCATAATTTTATTTTGCAACTCCGTCGGCGTAATTTATATGCAGTTACAGACCTTGTCTCTCTTATTAAGAGCGTAGGAGAGCGAGTGAGAGAGAAGTACAAACCCAAAGCACCTACTAAGTACTCACAGACTCTATAACTATGCCAAATTACGAGTACCGCTGAAGGCTGGCGGTGCAAACCGCACACGTTAACTCTGTAATTGCTGTAGTTTATCCTCAGGTAGTACTTACCTCGTATTGCAAGTACCACGCTGCAGGCTGGTGGCGGCGAGTGGCCGGGTGGCGAGCTGGTTGCGCGATTACGAAGTAATCTGTCACACCTAAACACGTTAGCTCTATAATATAGCTTATTCTCTCTGGTAGTAGTTACCTCGTACTGTGAGTACCACTGCAGGCTGGCAGCGAGTGGCCGGTTGGCGAGCTGTTGCGCGATTACGAAGTACTCTGTCACACCTGTTCTCGTCAACTCTCTGTAATCTAGCTTATTCTCTTCTCTCTGGTAGTAGTTACCTCGTACTGTGAGTACCACTGCAGGCTGGCGGCGAGTGGCCGGTTGGCGAGCTGTTGCGCGATTACGAAGTACTCTGTCACACCTGTTCTCGTCAACTCTCTGTAATCTAGCTTATTCTCTTCTCTCTGGTAGTAGTTACCTCGTACTGTGAGTACCACTGCAGGCTGGCGGCGAGTGGCCGGTTGGCGAGCTGTTGCGCGATTACGAAGTACTCTGTCACACCTGTTCTCGTCAACTCTCTGTAATCTAGCTTATTCTCTTCTCTCTGGTAGTAGTTACCTCGTACTGTGAGTACCACTGCAGGCTGGCGGCGAGCGGCCGGTTGGCGAGCTGGTTGCGCACCAGTCCCGGCAGCGATACCGATAGCGGCTGCTCCACGATCACGAAGTATTTCTCTGTCACGCCTGGACACATATATCAGATTTTAACGATGTTACAAAGCTAGCAGTCCCAGGTATTGTCCCAGGTGGTATGAGCAAAATATTTGTGTAGCCACAAATAAATTGTTCCTGGGTCTTGGATGTTCTTTATGTATACGTATGTCATTGCAACGATATTTTACCGAAGGTGTGCATGTAGGCTGGGTGCAGCGGCCATCTAGGGTTCATTGTACCCACGACGTGTGCCCTCTCGAACATGTCACCTAAAACAAATGGAAAAAAGTGAACTACCGTAAAACGGGGTGAGTAGGGATTAAGGGGTGAGTAGGGACACAACCTAAAACAAGTCATGACTTGTTACAAATAAGAACAAGTATTAAATGGACAATAACGTTACGTATATTGGAAATAATTTCAGTCTTATGATTAGTAACATATGCTTCATTTTAGGTTGTGTCCCTACTCACCCCTTAATCCCTACTCGCCCCGTTTTACAGTACTATTAGGTAATAGTCAACATGATAACATTACAAAGGCAATATGGTTTTACTCAGTAGGATTGAGGCCCTGTTTCTGTTATCTATACTTAACTTTTTGAATTTAGTTACCAAGTATGAATTTACATTTGGTAGAAGTATTGAACTCGCATTTTTAACAACAATAATGTTAAATGGTTCATCAGGAAAATTAATTGGGATTAGTATTTTATGAATAGGAATTACTGATAACATATATTTATATGACTCAAAAGAATACAATGTAGGTTATATTTCTAAAGGAATATCGAACCTTTTTCAATGAATGGAAACTTGACCACGACGTGTTGGAGTCGGCCCCTCACCAGCGACATGCCTACGTTGTACACGTCACCTGTGAACAGCAAAAGGTTAGTAGCTCTAGCACGAACATTTCTTTACTAAGTATTCGAAAACGTATTCTGAATAAATCCGTGTAATCTCTAATACACGTTTCCAGTTTCGTAGTTATTTGTTATACAAGGGGGGAAAGTTGTATTTCACCTGGGAGTGTTCATTTGAAACACGAGCTAGCGAAAAGGATTCTATTATTGATTCAAAAATAGAATCCTGAGCGTAGCGAGTATTTCAACACACGAGACGTAAAATAACTTTTCACCCGTATATACACGGGTGAAAAGTTTTGTGTTATAACACAAAACTTTTCACCTCACTACAGCGAGGAAAATAAGAAAAAATATCAATTCCGCATTTTGCACGGTTTCCCGTAATTTCACAGGTGTTAATACGTCTTCGTCACTCGAATCACTCCTTTTTAATAACAAAACAAAGTAGAAAAACATGCGAATATTTAACGTTAACGGCTTAATTGAAAAGTTTTGACTTAAGTTTTTTTTTATTATTTCGGATGCGTTTTGTTCGCACATCGACTTACTTGGACTGTCAGAACATTTTATCAGTTTTTACAACAAGAATGAAGGTTAATGTTGAATGCTGATATTTATGAATTAAAATAAAGTTGTAAGACCGTATTTAGTGTTTTTTACTCGATGCAATTCATTAAATGTGATGTTAAAAATTCAGCACTTTTAACGTTTTACGTTTTGTTCTAATTCTAATTCAAATGTTTATCAATGGCTTCCACTCCTGTTAAGGTGTATTTCGCTAATGTCAAGTTATTTATAGACACTCCCATGGACTTATTAGAGAAATAAGTCCACGGATATCACTCGCGAAGGCAATTGTTCGGTAAAAGAGTATTTTCTCTAATGGACTAAACAGAAGCACATGGGGTTAGCTCCACGCGTTTCTGTCAAGTCCTACGTTTTGTTAGCTGTCAAATATCACTTAAGCTGCCTTCAAATGTCAAAACTCGTTCTTCACATGTGGATAAAAAGCGATTTTCTCAATAGATAGAAATGTAAATATCTTAAGATTTGTAGTACCACAGAAACTATAAATTAGTTCTCTACAATGATCTACAAATTATAAAGGTAAGTTAGCATAGGTTTTACTAAATATTAGTATATTAATATTATATGTTAAATGAATACATTCACTGATTTCGTTGGTAGATTGTGAGAACTGAGTTAGCGCATGTTAAAGATTTTTATTTTTTTATTTATGGTTTTATAAATACAGAGATTAATTTTACAATTGTTTTAGAACTTTTACTAAAGGAACAGCATTTTGATTTTTTTTTTCAGAAGGGTGCTCACTCAATCCACACGCAAACCTCAAACAATCACAATACGTCAGGACCCCGATTCTTGTGCCATTCAATATGAAATTTCATTAGAGATGAAAATGTCAACTCAGTAGCATACAATTTTCTAAAAATCTCGCATATAAACTATTGATCTCGACTGTCACTAGAATCGGACTCCTGAACACGTTTGACATTATCTGTGGTAAGTCATAGACAATGATTTAGTCTGCCGCTAATTTATTAAATACTGATTATAAACTGTGTGATTCCAAAATAATAATTAAAAGGTTGTCTTTGTGCACATATTAAAATTTATATATATCAATAAAATAAATGTTTAAAAAAACAAAAACCCGCCTTCAAAAATGCAAAAAATAACTTCTTTTAAAATGGTAGGTCAGTCCAACTGCATTCGGCTTTTGGTTTAAAATATTGTGGGACGCCGACTTCAGTTGGACTGACCTACCATTTTAAAAGAAGTTATTTTTTGCATTTTTGAAGGCGGGTTTTTGTTTTTTTAAACATTTATTTTTATTTTATACTTTTTAGTGATCCTATTTATGCTGTTACGTAGCTCCATTTCTAAATATGAATGAGAAACTATAGAACATTTCAAGCTCGCCGCAGACAACGCCGCGGGAATGTCATAGTCATATTTAAACCTAAATGTGCTTCGTCATAGTCGCTCAACTACCTTTATCGAAATATCTTATCGCCACCCTTGAAATAGGTACCGTTAAGGAGTTCCGGAGGCCATCTGTGGCATCATCAGTTCCACTTCACCATATAGTACTTTTAAAAAGCAAATGCATGAGTTACAGTGAAAAATACCAAAATCGCTATAGGTGTGCCTATAATATTTGAGGAGTTCTCTTGATTTCTCCATGATCCCATGATCAGATCCTGACGTGTTGACAATGGGACCAACTAGAAAGTATACCCATACGAAGAACGAAATTTTTTTTCAAATCGGTCCACTGGTCTTAGAGTAATCGGGGAACATACATAAAAAAAATATCCCGACGAATTGAGAACCTCCTCCTTTTTTGAAGTCGGTTAATAAATAACGTGTCGTCGTCAGAAGAAATGGATAACGCGACTCCGCCGGACACCGCCAACGCGGCTAAAATTATTAGTGAGAATCGTAAGTTAAAAATATGATCTTTTGTCTGATTTAATTTCCTCGCAATTGTGATGAAAAACATTGTATGTTTCACGGGCGGTACGGGAATTACGAACCTCGACTCAGAAAGCCCTCAGTCTTCAACTTCGGGCTTCTACTAGAGCCTCGATCGTAATTCCTTACTTACCGCCCTTAAAGCACAATGTACTATTTCGTATATTCATTTGTTTATTTATTAAGAATTTCGTATACTTCACCTTTACTGACTACTCCATGACGATACGAAAAATTAGATTTAAAAGTGCTGTCCTATGTTAGTAGGTACTTAAAATTCGTTTACGGGGCGCTTTTGTAGTACCAACTAATTGGTCGTAAAAAAAAAACTATAACATTGCGTTCCTATGTTGAAAACCGTGGATACGAGTATCGCAGTGACGTCTCGTTAAAATTGATATTTGCTACGTACAAAATGTGTCAAATTTTAACGAGACGTCACAACTCTATCCACGGTTTTGAATATAGGAACGCACCATGAGTTGATACATTGCCAAATGATGTGGAAAAAGTGATGCACATTTTCTTTTGTTATTCAAATTCAAATTCAAATTATTTATTGCGTTTTACTTTGTAGGTACATAAGGTCTTAAAGTAAGTAAGTCGAGCATCAGCGTAAACCCCATAGGGGCATAGCAATGGTAGTAGAACATACGCAATTGTATAATTTAAGTAGGGAGGTAGAGTCAAAACTATTAAACTATATAACATCAAGTTAGGGAAAAACTTAGAAAACTTAATCTGTCACATACAACAATATATTCTTATACAGTTTGTTACCGGCATGAGGGCTTTCCTTTATATAGAGTAACAATGGGCAACTCCTTTATGTATCTACATGTTAATTAATTAAAACAATAAAAAATAGTACACACTTGTTTTCTAACAAAAATTAAATTGCAAGCAATGTACACTGTGTGTTAATAGTTATTTATGTCACTGGTACATAATGAAGGTTCTTAAGGTACGAGCGCCGAGGTTAGAGCGCGAGCTTGCGAGCGCTCTAATTACAGGCACGAGTACCTTAAGAGCTAATTATGTACCGTTGCATACATAACTTTTTCTACAAGCTTAAAATAATAATGACAAAAATAAACATTCGCTTACTTTTCTTGTCTACTTTCCTCGATTTTTATGCTTACAAATTACTTGTCGGCAAAGTAATTTTCATTATTCCGATTGGTGTTAATAGTGTGTGAATGTTATAGTTAAATATTTACAAATTTCATGCAAATTTTAATCGTTAGGTACTAAAACAGTTCTGACAATTTATCATACAAGTTGGAATGCCAAACGAAACGCCATTTTGTTGACATCCATATTGAACGTAACCATGGTAACCAAATAACAAATCGATGGATATTAATCATCTACTTTTAGTAATTTAATAAAAACGTAATTTTAAACACATACTTAGTCCAAAAACTAATTTTGTTTTTAAAACACGTAATTTCAGTTGGTATTAAAATATAATTATTACACAAATTAAGATATCAAGTGTTCACTAAACGCCAAGACTGATATCCGGAATGACCGTAACCATGGTAATAACAATGCTATAATAAATATTATAGAACTGTTATTACCATGTCAACGCTTATTATAGAATTGTTTTCACGCATCGGTTACGCTATAGGTGGTATTCTGATACCATTAACGATATCAATATTAGCGGTTTATAGTGCGCGAGTAGAAAAAGTTAATTAATAAAGCAGCAGCCCGATATTTGACGTTTGACTTGTTTTGCCACTGTACGGTTGTACACTGTTTCATTGACAATTTTTGTATAGAATTTCGGTTCATAGAAAATGTTTATCATATTATTAGTTCATAGAATAATCAATACGCAGAGTACTTAGTTTAAATATATTTAAATCATACTATATAAATATAAAATTCTATTATAAATTCTATTATACATTATATAAAATTCTATGTTTAGATATTCATATAAAAAGAATATCAAATCGAATATTCTTGATCCTCATATTATTAAGTTAATGTAAAACTTATTACCAAGAATAGTACCTACATTTTGATGCTAGTGCATGTTTTCTGGTGGGGTCACAGTTCTAACCTCTCCTAACCTACTTTTCTGGTAGCAAGTCGTTTCTGACGGGGTCGCAGTTCTAACCTAACCTAACCTATTTTTCTGTTAGCAGCTCATTTCTGACGTGGTCGGAGTTTTAACCGAACCTACTTTTCCGGTATTCTACGAAACAAATAATATTCGTTTAAAAATAAAACTACTGTTTGATAAGTTTATTAAATAAAAAAACGAGATTATAAAATTCATTGAATTATGTTTCTGTGAAACATGTATAATTCAAGTAAATAGTCGTTGAAACAATAATATTTAAAATAAAAATACAAGGACTAAATATTATATGAAACAGTTACTGCGAAACGAAATTCTATGAAATGTCTGTCTGCGAAACAAGGGAACACCGCCCCTGTACCAATGTATGCCTTGTACCAAGTAATCACGATACTGATTACGATACCTACTTACACATAGCTCCAATACGTTGATGGTAGTTAAAATCTACGAAGTTAAATTGCAGCGTTACTTTAGTTAACTTCGACTTAATTATACCTGCAAATAATTACTTATACAACATATTATCGTTAGTTAAAGCAGAAGCCTTCATGCCAGTAACACACTGTATACATATTACATATTCTTATTATATTCTTATATTTTTTTTGACCTTGGTTCAAATAACAAAAGAAGTTCTAAAGGTTAGGTTAGGTGTCGACGTAACGAAAATGCGTAAACGTATATACCTTAATTTTAAAATAAAACATTTTTAACGTCACGTACTTTATGTACAGGTAACTCCTAAAAAGCGTTTCGCAGTTCTCGCAAAAACTATAATATTGTCCGATACCTGCTGTCAGTACCTAATCAGTAATCACACGACTGCTTTTTTTTAGGATTCTGTACCCAAAGGGTACCTAAACCTCCGCTGTCCGTCTGCCTGTCTGTCTGTCAGCGGGGGGTATCTCAAGAACCGTTACAGGTAGACAGTTGAAATTTTCACAGTTATAACAACAACGGTAAAAAAAGCCCCATACTAAAAACGAGATATTAATGGCCTTTGTCTGCTTGACCTTAAACTCTTGAACCGTAGAACCAAAAACATGAATTTAAAAAACGGAATCCTTCGTCCGCGAGTCCGACCGCACTTGGCCATATTTTTTTATAAGGTACAGATTACAGTTTGTAGAAGTTTGGTTTTTGATTTAGGTAGGTACTTACTCAAATAGCATTTGGTTTGATTTCATTTTAAATTCAAAATAATAATAATAGGACTTACATTTTGTTAAAAAACTGAATCCAGGGTGGATTCATTACTTTCATTAAAATATTCCTAAGTAGGTATAAGTATCACTCGCACAACCACAACCATTTTTAAATCCATCAAACCGTTTAGGCTGCCAAGCGTGCCGCAGAAAGAGACATAGGTACATACCTACGCTCGAAAAACTTAACCCTAAGAAGTCGGGTAAAAATAAAAGAAAAGGTCATGAACGTAGTGTCTGCAACTGACCGTTCGGCATAACGTGGGGGTGGGAGGTGTGGTTGACCAGCGCCAGGCTCTCCGCGAGGTTCCTCCGCTCCATCGTGTCCAAGGTCACCGGGTCTACCCTGTTCCGATACCATAATGATTAATTTATTAACTATATAACTATAAACCTCGATCGACGCAGAACTGAGACCCACCACGACCTACCCTTACCATGATTTACAAATTACCGTACTCGCTATCGAGTGGAATGCTCTGTCTTTCGTATTCTATAATAATACTATGAGGGACAGAGCATTCGACTCGCTAGAAAGTACCTACGGTAATTATAACTCATCGTGTACTCTTACCATGGTTTCAGATGTAATAAAAAATAAAAAAAAACTCAATTTCATGAAACTTAGCTCTAAAAACCATCACTGGAATACCTTTGAAATGGAAAAACCGGGCGAGAGCATGTCGGACCATACTCAGGGTAGGGTTCCGACGCCGTTACTAAATACTCGTATACAAACACAAAGATCTATCTCGAAAAACAACAAGTATGAACGAATTTTTTACTTAAGTTACTTGTTGCTATCTATTTTAGTAAGTAAGTATACTTAAACACTTTAATCGCCTGTATCTTAAGAACCAATCAAGTCTACTTATTTATTTATTTATTCGTTATTGTTCAGAACTACATATTTGAGTACAAAACGTGAACTTAATGCCTTAATGACATTCTCTACCAGTCTACTTAGTCGTGATAGTTTTCCTTTTAAATTCGTAATATTTAAATTAAATTATGTCCAGCAGTGGACGTTTTCGGCTGACATGATGATGATGATGATTTAAATTAACATATTTATTTGTCGGCCCCCGAAATCTAAAAATCGTAACAATGTAACATGTACATAATGATGTTTAAGAGTTATAAATGATACCTTACTCAATCGCATAAAGTAAAAAAATACGTTTGCTTTACTATTATGGCGTCTATTCAACTAGATACAGATCTAGTGAATAATCCTTTCACATCGTGAAAACTCGGAACTCACGTCTACTTCCGAATGATGCCGACGTGTCTATGAATTATTGAATTATTAAGTGACATGTTTGTATTAAATAAATAGAGTACTTTAGTTATCAGTGTCAAATGTCAAACCACGAGTTTGAAGTATATCACACCGAGATGTTAAGAAGAAATATAAATAAACGATGAAAATCACAGGCTTGTCGATCTAAACGTTTCCTAGGTCTTCATGCTTTCGGCATGACTATTAAAAAGAACAGAAAACAAACTTAATCTTAATTAACAAAAAAATACTCTGGTATTAACCACTCTATATCGATTATCACTCTCGCGATGCGACGTGCCCCCACGTTGTCTTGGTGGGTACTGAGTCAGACTGAAGTAGCATGACAAATACGAACATTTCCGAGAAAATACGATGTGAAAGGATATTTCACTACATCTGTAAAACTACATTGCCTCAGCGGCTCTATTCAAGACGGTAAAAACAATATCGTATTTGATCTGTTATCGAATTGTCAACGTTTTGATAGCTCTTATTTTCTTGACAGTAATGGCGGCTGACGGCATAACAATACCATAACAGGAAAACTACGATATCGTTTTTACCGCCTAGAATACCGGCCCTGACGTTCACACATCACCTTCACTCGAAGCACTCGTATTGTTTTTAACTGGGCCGCCGTAACTGTCAAGTAAATAAGAGCTGTCGCAACTTGGACAATACGATAACATATCAAAGGCTATGGTTCTACCTCTAGAGGCGTAGTAACGCGTAGCTTACATACATACATAATCTCACGCCTTCGTTCCCAGAGTGGGGTAGGCAGAGCTACAGAATTACAAACATAAATAAATTAGCTTTATGGTCGAATATCTGTTAAATTATATTAAAGCGAAGAAAATTCGTCGGTCTTAGGCAGGATTCGAACCTACATTCTCCTCTGGCTCTCCTACCCGATGCAAATTAGTAATCGCTTGCTTTGTCATACTCTGAGGGTATGCTGACGCCATCTATCGTTGGTTATTAACAAACGACACTCATGTTTCAAGTTACATTGAAATTAGCATGAGTACAATGAAACCACTTTTTTTATTTTATTTTTTCGCTTATAGTATAGAATTTCGTAACAGACGTCTCTGTTAAATTTACAAATCTATCGAATATCTGTTGTTTATTTTAAATTATCTCATTCCTATTATATTTAATTCACCTATGAATGACTGGACCCTCCGTAAACGCGTACATCTCGTCGCCAAACGGGTACAGGGATATCATTGCGTTGTCAGACATGGACTCCCCTGGGTTAAAAAGAGCTGCAACTCTGAAAAACAAAATACCATAATTTTACTAGGAAAGGTTCTTAGTTGTGGGATTAGAGGCTGAAAAGTTAAATCAAGATCTATTAAATAGACACAAACTCCCGATATAGTGGCGAGTCCTACTTCCATGCCAATAATATTTCTCAAACCGCCCAATCGATTTTCACCAAACCTAGTTAAGATCTAATGTGGCGGAACTAGACAAAAACAACAACAAAAAAAAAACAACGCTAAGCTGTAGCGTTCTATCCGTTTAGGAGCTATGTTTCGAAAAATGGGGTAAACAATTTACTAAGCAGTTTCAGAACAATAAAAAGTTTGGCAACTTCGAACGTCGTAATTTAAAAAAAAAACATATTGCATGCGTCTCTTTCTTTCTAATCTCCAGGAGGTGAAGACAATGAAACATAAGACCTGTTTGAGGTGGTGTGATTCTACCTAAGAGGAGTAAGGGGTCAGGTTGGAGTATGCCTTTGAGAATATTTTTGTCTAATGGTGGTATTCCACTTTCCACTTGTCCAAGATCTTTGTCCAATGTGTATTTGCGTCTCACAGTTTGCTTTAAAAAATGTGAAACGCAATGGACAAAGATATTTGACAGGTGGAATACCACCCTAATGAACTCTGCAAGCAAAGAGCGCATCATCAAAACATGATTGATTATTTATTTCACCTGTCGAAGATGGTGTGACAGGGGTCAGGAACCGCACTCGTGCCGAACTCAGTGACCACGATCCGCTGCGCTGCTCGGTTGCGCTTCAGAGTGTTGGACTGCAGGAAGCGGCACTGGTACGTGGCGCTGCCGTCGTGGATCGCGAACCTGAAGGTCAAGGTTAGGGAATTAAAGGTCAAGTTTTGGAAAATGAAGGTCAAGGTTAATAACTAAAAAAATCTAATTCTATGTTTATTATTATAGACTGCATTATTAATATTGAATAGAACAATTGGTAAAACATAATTATAGAAACAAGGTCATACAAGTTGTGGGATTCAAATTCACGACCTTGGCAGCTGACCGGCAGGTGCACTACGACTGAGAATTGAGAACCAATGAGTGAATAGGTTAAAAATAACTGGGTACTTTCAATGTCAATGTAGATGTGGCCACTTCGACATAGTTATCACATATCCAACCTATGGATTTTGGGAAAAATATGTTTGGCAAAACGTATTTTTGTCCCAACCAGCTTTTTTTAATGTAACTGTAAATATTTGAGGATTGTTATAAAATCTAACCTAACCATACCTATTTATTATGAAAATCGGACTTGATTTAGTGGGTGATAATCGTTATCGCCCGGAGCTTTGTTTGGAAATTGGTTGACAGCTACACGATTCAAGCGTCGCTTTACAAAAAATATTTCATTCACGGTTAAAAAAACATTGATTAAAGCGATACCTACACTCAGAGATGTTGTGTATTCCATTGTTTCTAATCCTGCTGCACCTATATAATTGGGTCAAGTTGAGTTATTATGTACGCAATCTAGTCTGTGGTCATGGATCAAGTGCGCCGTATCTGCGGTCATTACTTCGCACTAATATTCAATAATCGTAATTAAATACCTTGTGAAAGATACGCTTAATGCAATACTAATAACAAAATCAAAAGCAACTAGACTTTAAGGAATTATGCATTTGTAGAGGTTTTGCATTTGCATAATTTTAAATAGTACGATATTAACCGCCTGTTTGACAATCGACAAATAAAGCATATTTGATGGATAAATTTAGCCCTTTCCCTTTCCCTTCCTTACACTTAAAAATAGATAAGGAGAGAGCCAACTTTATATAGCAGATAAATTTACTCGTCAATTGTAAAACAGGCCCTAAACGAAATATCTTCTGGTTAGTTTAGTCTGCTAACATTTGTAAATTGTAAGTAGCCTAGTTCTTTCAATTTTGACAAGACTAGTCATGTTAGATAGGGCTTCTTACAGTACTTGATAATCGGACTTCTTAAATTGGTTGCTCTGTCATGGACTAACTTTAGGCTGCTAAATTCAAGTTGGTGAGCTTGACCGAATATTAATACATAAGTTATCTATTATTTACATTTTTTATCTTGTATTGTTACGTTACATAACAATGCAAGATGAAAATTTGTACATTTTGCTATTATGAAAATCGTTACACAGCCATTTTGAATCCTTAGGGTTGGCAACACTGGCAACGTATATGCAGGTTTAGTCTTGAGATTGCAAATGTCTATGGTCCTAATATAGGGTACCAAAAAAAATATCTACCTGTGCAATAGGGCGGAGCTGTCAAAGAGATGGTCGAATCGCATGGAACCAACTTTAAGCGACCCCGGGCCGTTCCGTAGTAAACTTCCTCGTACCCATATTGGAATTTCACCTGTAACAAGTAATTACAAATAATACGTCATTCGCGTGTTCTGAATTTAAAGATTATTTGGGGTAGGTTTTTGGGATATTTTAATTAACAGTACAAGTTGCTTCTACGCTTATGGAACTTTTTTTAATAGCTGTTTATTTCTTATCTTACTAAAGATAATGTTTTGCTTATCTTAACATCTAATCTTAAAATATATAAAGATTAGTGCGAGTTAAGGTTACATGACATTGTAATATTATGTTACATAATATTGTATCTACTATTATAATCACTTTCACTACTTTCATTTTTTTTATCTACATCCATATCATAACTTTCCTAAAATACCTATTCAGAAACTATAAGCAAATGGCCTATAATAAGAAATCTATATCTGTGGTTGTACTTTAATGTTAAAATTTAAGTATTGCATGTTATTAAAGTATCGGTCATCGATGTGGTTGCATCTTAATTACACACATACATACACAACATTAAGATACAGGTACATTAAGTCACAGGGCAACTGATGCAGGTTGCTCACATATTGTAGAAAACTTATGATATGCATGTAGATAAACTCATGCATGCAACTGCACGGGTAGCACGAATTGTATTTTCTCGCTTGTCGCTCAGTGCGTCTCTATCGTTACGGACTAGATAGGAAGGGAGATCCGAGCGACAAAGAAGTCGCGGGCAACTTGTGCTAGCCGTGCTGTACACATAATTACTCGCCTTTCGGCTCGTTTGATAAAACCACACTCTTATATTACTGCCTCTCATTATGCACCCGTCACATAAACGACTATTAAATGAATAAATTAATTAATTAAATCATTTATTTCAGTATAATACATTAACATATTATCAGCAACAGGCTTCGTCAAAACGTTTTACATAGGAATGATTATCGGCAACCGCTTCGTCAAATCTCCTTAACACTAAAAAAACAAATTTTAAAACACAGACTTATTCTAATTACCACCAACCCCGCACCGTGGCTGGCTCAAACATTCCCATTACACCGGCCGCATTGCCCCGCTGGATTGCAATGGAAACCTGCTGAACCAGCCACGACCCAGAACGAGGATCCCCCCTCTGTCACGCAGACGACGGCCTAACTCCTTAAAAAGCCCCTTGGCTTCCAAACCCCAAGTTTCAATTACAGTACCTGGATGACCGAGCGTCGCTCGGGTTGAAAACAAATTTTCCCGAAGATGACGACGTGACAGATCGATTTCTTGAGCCAAAACATCCCTATTCCGCAGTTTTCATCAAAATCGTTAGAGCCGTTTTCGAGAACGTGATTACAAATATTAAATACAAATATTGCTCGTTTAATAGTACCTTATAGGATATCTGGTAGAATTTTAATAATAAATATATTTTTACGATGTATATTTTGTTTACTTATTTTATTTTCAAATTTAAATCGTATGGAAATCTGTTTATTATGCTGGGTAGAATTCGTACCCCTACTCTAAGACTGGTTTCGCACTACGTCCGATCCGAATCCGATTCGAACTCGTGAAAATACGGTCCGGAGTAGTCGTAGAACTATATCTATGGTAGTTTACGCACTATATCCGGCTTCCGTGATCCGATTTATTTATATATCTGGTCTAGATCCGTATTTTCGCCTAATGCGAAACCGCTCTAGGACCGTATTTATTTTTACTTTTTGGTACCTACAGTAAAGGGTGGGACACTTGAAGTCATCTACATAATTAACTCTTACTCCCGAACGTTTAAAAAACATGTAATCAAATATTTCTTAAGTGGGTTATCCTTAAATTTGAATAACTTTATGTATCAAGTATTTCGTTATAGTTTCAACAACTTGTCAATATTAAACACATTTAGCAATACATTTAAATAAAATATCGAATCACGAATGCAAGTATGTTAGCGATAGCCAGCCGATGGCTATCAAGAAAATGGTAGAGTTGTAAGGTAAGGTTTTACCGGTAATTTGTCCTTGCAGTGGTTCCGTAACCTCCTCCTCGCAGGACCGGAGCCACACGGACGAGTCGCAGTTGGGGTACAGCTTCTCGTTACAAGCAGCCATCTTGATGACTGCAAAAATAAAAATATTGGTCAAGTGGGAGTCGGACTTGCGCTTCGAGGGTTGCGTTGTAAGGTAGAAAACTAGAATCAGTATCAAAAAAATGCTTTAAGTTGAAAGGCCCATATATGGACTTGCCTAAATAATGTCATTAATGACACATTTTTTCAAAGATTTTTTTTCATTTCTATAATATAAAAAAAAACTATAATTTCCCAAGTTTCCTTCTCGTTAAATGTTGTATGCTTTGAAGATACTTTTAAGTACTTGCGTATATAAATTACCGAGAATTAATTATAAAGACCTTTGGATATGATTCGAGTTATTACTACAAAGACATGTATCCACTTTTTCACCTTATTGCATTGTAAAAAAGACCATATAAGTGAATACATCTCTATGTAGTCGACTGTACTCTTGTAATGAAATTAAAATTAAAAATTGCTATCCATTTAACTATATTGAACGCCGTGGCTACGTCCAGGTTGCTACTCGTAGATATAAACAGCGATTTGACTCTACCTATCTATGAACTTGGTTCACGTTGCACTGAAATTATTAAAAAAGCGACCCAGCTCGCCAGTCGGTTGTGCGCGCTCGTTCACTGAGCGCTCGCTCCGAACTAGTACAATCGCTCTAATGTAATCATTCGGCCTTTTAGTTCTTTTAGTACACTAATACACTGAAAGAAACTGGTCTGTTCATGCTCCTTTAACCGAATGAATGGCCGGCTTTGCTGTCAGTGTCACTCACTGCTCTGCCCGCTCTATTCGGTTCTTGCTCCGCGTGTACTAAATGAACTACGAGTAAGAGCAGAAACTTCACGGAATAGTTCGTTCTAGTACAGTGCCGGGAATTAATTATTTTTGGCTCTTAGTACATGTACTACACAACCCTACGCCAGTGTAGTTGAAGCTATCCCTTTGAAAACAAATGACTGTCTCAACTCAACTCAAATCTCTCATTGTTCTTAGAGGATTTGGTTATTATAATCAGTAATATAAAGATCCTAAAGGATTAACCTTTAGTTAAGTTATGATATCGCTGATTGGCAGTGGGGGAATGTACGCGGGGCATATCTCGACTATTGACCTCTCAATTACTAATCCCTAAGTGAACTGTCTTTAATTAATTCTAGCTTTTTTCTACGGCGCCATTATGAAAATCTTGTCGCAATAAGTTTCGGTAGGCGCTAAAAATAAAAAATGGAGCTTCCAAATTATAAGTCATACCTAATTAAACGCAGTACAATACTTCAAAACTAAACATATTAAACTACAAACATCAATAGCTATCAGCAAAATACCTTCTTTTTCTTTCAAAATTTGGGTAAAAAACTACAAATTATTTAATTACTGCGCGGCACAATTATTGAGTGGTGTGTCTTTAATGGTTCAAATTAACGGAACATTGACAAGATCCGTTTTAGGTCAAGCTTGTAATTAATTGCCTGAACTCATCCACTGCTATTATCCTTTTAAGGCTTTAGCTATTATTCTCTTCACTAATTAGACTAATTTCGCCTCAATTTTCAGTATTTTCTAGCATTTGCTAACTGAAAAATAACTCTTAATACATAACTCTTCGTTTTGAGTGATCAGCTAAATATACCTATACTTGGTTTCAGAATCAACATTTTACAATTCTATGATTGTAGCGTCTCGCGCGCCGTCGTAAGAATGTAAGTACCAAATAAAAAAATTCTTCATTCGGAAACTGTCATCATAATGTCGTCTTAAACAACAGACAAATCTATTAAAAAGATCAAAACGGGCTACTCACGTAAATAATGTCGAAAAATATGTTTCCGGATGAGCCCGAAACATGTTGAGATCTCAGTGTCTCACAGAAGGTTTAACAGAATTATAAACTGACAACAAGAAGAGCTTGACTGGACGTAGACATGAATAGTGTTAATAAACGGTGATTTAATCAAAAAATTACTATAAAGTAAGTACCTTAACAACGCAAGAATGAAAGTGGACGACACTCGAAAAAATAACAGGTGTAATTATTTTTATTTCATTCAAGCAACTTGCTACATACCTCGCTGGTTCCAAACACCACAAAATTATAAATGAGCACCAATGTTAAATAAATTAAGAAATCTTAAGGGGTTCGCTCGTTCCGAGTAGCGGCGTACATGTGGGGAATGAAGTCTGACTGAGAGCGCCACGAGCAGGGTGGTGGCGGCCCGCCCTGCGACCTTCACCGCGCTTCACCCGACGACCAGTGGGTGCAAAAACAGAAACATAACTACGCACAAATTTGTAAATGTTACCTAGCCGGCTCGGGAGAGATCACTACCTACCACTACATGTTAGAAAACAAAGTCTTCCACCGCGTCTGTCTGTATGTTTACAACGAGCATGAACGCATTTTCATGCGGTTTTCACTGTTAGATAGAAAATTTTTAACGGGTGTTACAGAGGACTCACATAAACAGAAGCAAAGCGACGACAGGTCGTTAGTAAAATATAAATTTTAAACATCATTTAGGAATTACATCATACTTTAATATTATTAACTTTTGATATCCGTACTAAAGTTATAAATACCAAATTTATTATGTATGTCTGTGTCCGTAACGCCATCTGTCGCGGGTTAACCGCTAAACCAATTTATATGACAGTCACTATGGAGATGCTTGAACCCCAAGAAAGGACATACGATTGGGTCACTTTTTACCCGCGATAAACGATTTCCACGCGAACGGAGTCACAGGCAACAGCTATTTATAAATAATTATAAATGTAAAACATATCTTTACAGGCCTGTAACGACATTTTCTAGCGGAATAGCAATGCTTCTACTGGGTCGTCGACCAACCGCTTAAAAAGCTACTTAAAAGACTCTTTAAACCAAGATAATTACATTCGGTACCCTTTACATTTCCCATTTTGAAGGTGTGACGAGGCCAATGACCACACGCAAATAGGAGCCACATCCAGTCCCATCTTCTATGAAACCAATGACATGCCGCCCGACCATCTGCCGTCGTCTCTCGAAATTGAAATTATGTTATGCACCATCTTAGACTTTAGTTGTCAAGCTAACATACAAAACAATAGAGAAGTAAGATAAATGCAGAGAGAGATTAGGCACAAATTAGTCATTGTTTTTTGCGACAAGGTTCTATCAATTCAGCGTTACATTTAGCTCTTTCGCTCTAGAAACTTTAATCTTCTTTTAAAAAGAGATGTGAAGATATGAAAATAATAACTTTTACAGTGTTATAAATAATTCTTAGTTTCTCGTGTCACGAGACGGTCATATTTATTTTCCTACCTTTTTGATATAAATATATTTTGCCTATCCCTTCATTATGATTCCCTCACCTTTCCACTTATCTTTGGTTCTAATGAACAAGGATAATAATTAATTGTAGCGCGGTCGGCCGGGTTGAAACCTGAATCGTTATCAATGTGGAGCATAAGCATGCGTATCTAAGCCAACTATTATACTGTGCTCGAAGGCCAGAGCTTACATTTGACCTAAATATAGGTGTTTTTTAGGGTTCCGTACCAAAATGGTAAAAAAGGAACCCTTATGGTGAGACTTCGGTGTCTGTCTGTCTGTATGTCCCAGCACGTCTTCTCTGAAACTGCAAGCTATGAGCTTAAAATTGGACATAGTTAGTATAACTAGCTTGCCCGCATCTGTTTTATTTAAAAAAAAAAACTTAATATTTGAAAAAGGGTCTAGAATGGGGGGATGAAAAATGAAAGTGATTTGCTTATAGCAAACGGGGTGTCATATAAAGGGATCCCTTTGGAACGCATATTTTTTTACGTATAAATTATCTTTTGGCATAACACCCTTTTAGGCTGACATTGCAGAATTTTATAAACGTCTATTTTGTAGATTAGTTTAGTTTAGGATAGGTTAGTTTTTTAAAATAAAAACAGTTTTCGGTCAAACGATTTAATGCGTAAAGATACATTACCTACGCGTAAAAAAATTATGCGATCCAATATTGAACCTCAATATAATCAATCTGCACAATATTTTTTTTATAATTTTCTGTGACGTACTTTTTGATTTAAAACCAATAATGTTTAAAAAATTACTTTTCCCCCACCTTAAAATGATCTCCGAAATTTATGGACCAAACATATGAAAAACTCCTGATTTAAAGATAATTATTTACATTTTACGCGAAAAATAAAATGAAGTTGTAAAATTTTAAAGTTTTGGAAAAATTATCAAAAAACTTTAGACATAAAAAAAATAGTACATAAAAAAATGAGTATTTTCTTTCGCGTTTTCTAAACATAGTATCTTAAATACGGAACCCACGGTACACGAGTCCGACTCACCATTGATCGATTTTTTATTTTGTGTCTCTTAAAAATCTCCTTCTGCTTTTTTTATACTTAGTCAAGCGGGAAGAGCGAGCTACTTAACTAACGATAACTGATTAAAAATGAACAATGATAATTTTACTATCGAATGTTCGAGGAGATACGGTCAAAATCTGGATATCACCTAGTTTAAGTGAGGGGGATAATGGAACTTAGATATTGGCTGCATTTTGTTATATTTGAAGAACGTCCATTATACGTCTGTATTTAATAGAGTAACCATCATACATACATAGCTATACAGTTTAGTATAGGTATATTCCTATACTGATTCTATCAATTAGGTATGTCAGTAAACACGTGACTTTATGCGATACACAGAACTGCGCCTCTATTCTAGGCGGTAAAATCCAAATCGTATTTGACCTGTTATGGTATTGTTAACTCGGCCGCCATTACTGTCAAGTAAATAAGAGCTATCAACACGTTGACAATACGATAACAGGTTAAACACTATATGGTTTTTACCGCCTAGAATAGAGGCCCTGAAGTAGGAACCTATATTGCTATTTGTAGGTCTGATTTTACATACTTCATATGGACGTCGTTAGGTAATATATAACCGTTCCCTGAGACCTCCGTGACTTGGGCCACGCGGCGGGAGGCGGGGGACGCTCGGATGAAGGGCGCCCGCGAGGACAAGGTCACGTGACAAGTTCATACGGACGTTCACGTGCGCAGTGCGCATGACATGGTACCTACGACAGGGGAGAGCTGAATCAGCTGGGGGATGCGGTCCTAATTAAACGATAACATGATGCAACCACTATTGGTATTACAGCGGACCCGATTCTACAGTGGCCTCTAAACTTCCTAAGTTTAGAGGACACTGTAGAATTGGGATTTATTTATGTGTCGCTAAAACACTTTGCTATTCTATGAGCAGCTGTCATATCATAATCAAATGACAGCGCTAATTTGAATCTGACGCTTTTTATTTTAGGCGGTCTTATTCAATATTATATTGACATACTGGAATAGCACTTGTTAAATCCGCCGTCTAAACTAAGTCTAAATTAGACAAGTTAGTTTTAGGCTATTTAAGCGATGTGCACGTAGAATCGTGTCCAGGGCCGGTATTCTAGGCGGTAAAAACAGTATCGTAGTTTGCCTGTTATGGTATTGTTATGCCGTCAGCCGCCTTTACTGTAAAGAAAATAAGAGCTATCAAAACGTTGATAATTCGATAACAGATCAAATACGATATTGTTTTTACCGTCTTGAATAGAGCCGCTGTGCAACCATTTTCTTAATAGCGATCGGCAATCTTCGTTTTCCTATGACATACGAGTGACAAATATACTGTCAGTTGCGAGTGCAAGCGTGATAGCGATAGTCAGCCGAAAGCTATTAAGAAGCTGGGAATACTGTAGATAGATAGAACCCTCGATAGAGTTGCGACCCCCTTCTTTCAGAGCTGATATCTCATAAACGGCCGAACCGATTTTCATGAGATCTAGCTAAAAACTACCGCTAGGAAACCTGCTTTCAAATAAAAAAAACGCACCCAAATCTATTCACCCGTTTTAAGAGCTACGGTGCAACAGACCAACACACACAAACACTCGTAGCGGTCAAACTTATAACACCCCTCTTTTTGCGTCGGAGGTAAAAACTAAAACCCTCTCGTACTTATTTACGTGTCAGAAGGTGACGACGGATGCCTTATCCAAACTTTGTCAGGGATAAAGGCAGCTATATTAGCGGCCTTTACATGTAAAGTTCGGACCGCGAGAAACGCCACGCGCCATTCCATTCTTCGTTCCGAACCGTACATTTTTTATTATTTTACTATTACAGTTGCATTTACATGTACGGTTCGGAGCGAAGATTGGATGGCGCGTGGCGTTTCCCGCGGTCCGAACTTTACGTATGCAGGCCGCTATTAGGGCCCCAGATGTAGTTTTAACTTTCCAATCAGTTATAAGTTTAGGAGTTATTAAGGTTTTAATGATACTGGTAAAGAACGTTCCCTTGCGGTACACCTTGGCCTCCCTTGGCTAAAAATGGATATAATTTGTTATTCTAATCAATTTTTAGAATAACAATCCTCGATAACGTACAGTCGACGTCATAAATATGTTTACACTTTAGTACCTTGTCTATTTAATGTAATGTTTTAATTGTCATAGCGGATAAAGTTAGTATTTGAATTATATATGTTAATTAGGAGACGTGAGCTAACACGAGCACGAATGCTAAAGTAATGTAGCAAAATATTTTTGCTACAAAAAATTATATCGATGTTACGTGAAGATGTTATTCAACGTTAATAAATATTATTTATTCTCTCTAAAAACAATATACTCGTAATAATGATTATTTTTCAATTTCGAAATGGTTTTCGTAATTAACAATTCATTTTTTTTTTTGGTAATAAAGATTGCCGTCTAAATATCCACTTTAAAAAATTATTATGGACTCGTAGCGGACTGCCAAATATTACATACTTACCTCAATTACAGTATGTATTATTGACTCTAGCATAATTATGATTGGAACTGACAGTAAATTGTTTTGTTTTGTTTGAAATGACATCCATATACGTACTTTTATTATCTTAAAGGGGCTCGATATGAGTCATGATATCGAGCCTCTTTATAGTAGTACAGGATTTGCAACGAGCAGATGTATAAATAAAATAATTACTAATATATCGACATCTTATTTATCGATATCAAATCTGTAGAACGTGCTCCGAGTCAGCACACGTCTGTTAATTAGTATTGAATGAATCCTAAACTAATTAACACAGAGGGAAGTTAAAACTTACTATATTCTGGACCAGTAAGGAAAGGGCTTTCTTATCCCTTAATATTTACTTCAAGTTCTGGGACACCCTGTATATAAATTATGCATTTAAACCTTTCAGTTGGTACCAATCTCGATCCATTTGAAACATGATAAAAAATCACTAAGCCACTAAGCGTATTTTTGCATATTGTGAAATCTGACGTGATAGCTTTAATATGACGTCACATAGGTAGCTGTACAAAATCAAAGCGTTACGATTAAGAACTTATGTCGAAATTCACCATTAACTTAACAGACGATCAGACTGTGAACAGCTATCAAAATGTATGAACTAACAGCCGATCAACATTGATTAATATTTAGCATCGTTTAGTCAACTTAGTGTGTAATGTTTCCAGTAGATGTCACCACTATCAAACATTCTATTGATTGATGATTTAAAAACAAGTATATAGTTAAAAACGACTTTTCCCGAAAATGGCAAATTGACAGATCGTTTTTTTTTTACTCCCGTAAACCCAGGCATTGCAGATTTCATCAAAATCGCTAGAGCTGTTTTTGAGAATGTGTTTAGAAATATATATGTATATATACACAAATAGTGCTATTTAATAGTATAGGATACCCTCAAAATCAGAACCAAATCGACGTGCATACCATGTCACCTCTACTTTTGCACGCTTGTTCTACTTTGGATTAGACCATCTCGTTTCGGTATCATAATCACACTATTGACGTAATGGCACCCATTCTTTGTTTCGAATGGCTATGTGCAGTGAGTGCTAAGAGATGGGAGGGGGAGGGGAACTGCTATACGTGGGCACCTCCGTTTCGTTTAATGGCAGCTCCTTAATTACTGTCAAGTGAATAAGAGCTATGGTAGCGGTCGGATAGTAAAGTACTGTTCTTAAGAAGCGTGCAGTAATTCTTAGGTACTTTTGCCAAATTGACTTAAGCGGATTCTTTCGTAGTGGTTTCAATCCACGACTATATTTTACTTTATTTTTCATACAATTCGACTAAAGGAGAGTGTGTCTTGGATTGAAAATAATATAATAAATCAGTCAAGCTGCTAGGTGGCAACGCCAGAATAGTGGGGTCAAGTGGGGGACAGTGTAACAAAAGCCATGTTTATTTCTCCTTAATATTTACTATAAAATCCAGTCTTTAATCTTTATATTAGACTTAAAAATATATTTAAATTCTGCCTAGAAATTACTTCTTTTTTGGTTTAGTGAGATGTAAATTTTCTTAAAGTGTGCCCTAGGGATTGGCTACAGTTCAACAGCCATAGTAATAATTACAGGGCGTACAGTATAACACATTTTTTTCATAAAAAACCCAAATTCGACCATTTTTCCGTTTACCTAGCAACTTGACGTCTGATGACAGCTGTTAAAGATGGCGGCGTATGAAACTAATAAAACACGTCATGACAAACCATAGACAAATAAGAGAAGGACAGAGATATTCCTAAGGTGTGCCCCGTGTTAAACTGTCCCCCACTTGGCCCTTACACTTACCTCACCAAAACTTAAATTTTATCCAGCTGTTTCGTTGATACGGAACGTCTAGAGCTGCTGAAGATGACTTTTAACCAAAAAATGGGTTTACACACAGTCCGTTTCATTACAGTTTATCCGTCCGTTTTTGATATTTTCATTAAAACACTCCAAAAAGTTCCCTTTTCAACGCATCATGGTTTTTTAAACGACACTTCTGTTTTGACTGTTCACTGTTCTCCAGTTCAAAATAAACTATCCTAAAATATGATTTAAATGCTTCCCACTCCTAACAATACTTGTCCAAAAACACGAACTCCGATTAGCTAATTACTTGCAAACGCCTATGCCATCCGGCTTCTAGTCCTTAATCCTTCACCTTAAGGTTTTTATACCTGCTAAAATAATTAAGTGATAAACATGTAGGTACCGATTGCAAAGAAAGTTGAATAAGTAACAGTAATTTTCAATTTAGTATTAGAGCTGTGTGGTTGCCGGCTTAGAATAGTACCACTCCATGCCTTCCCGTGGATGTCGTAAGAGTCGACTAAGGGAATAAAGGCTTGTAGTACTGTTAGGCGATGGGCTTGCAACCTGTCACTAATACACTGGTAAACATCTTAGCCTGATTATGCAAAATGTGGTTACAGAATTATCAACAAGCTTTTAGAGTTGTTGGCAATTCTGCAGCTCTGCCTACCCCAAACTGGGAATAAAGGCGTGAGTTTATGTATGTATGTATTATAGCAAAATACAATTTGATAAGTAGTCAATTATTATTTAAGCGAAATTTTGTTACGCAGAACGAATGGCTTTTAAATTTAATAATAAAATAAAATTATAAAAGACGATTGATAGATCAAAACGGCTGATAGTCATGGTGCGACTGCTCCTGCCATTGTTACTCGCAGGAGTGTGGTTTGTACACCATTACTTTATGAAATTAGTAGCCCCGGGCGGCGCCGGCGCAGGCAACCGGCGAATCTAAGTCGTCCTGTCAGAGCATTGTTAACATTTTAGTGCGTGTAATGTAATTATAATAATATCGATGCAGATTTCGCTGACGAAGCTGCTCGACAAAAGCACTACGTAGGCCGGATAATTCGTCGACGAATTATAAAGTTAGTCGTTTGAGATAACAGAACGCTTAACGACTTTTGAACATTGACATTCAGAATTGACATAAGCGCTCGACGCGACCGTCCGCCAGCTTACTTCAATCCTATACTTAAATATTTATAACTGATAATATTTCGTGTTGGCCGGCTCACATTCAAAGTATTAACGCGCATTATGCCGGTGCTCCCACGTTGCCGAATAATGTACTTTCAAGTACCTACCTACCTACCTAACTGACCTGTTCAATTTGCCTAGGCGTTCAGTAATACTTTTTGAAAGTACCGTTAACACAACAGCACTTATACATATAACTAACAAATATAATCATAAGTCAATCTATGATATCTTCATACTTTAAGCGCAGACACTTAAAGTATGAAGATAAGAAGTTTGTAGATTTACAAAGTATGCTTTACCTAAATAGCTAGTCACTACATATTTGAACTGTATTCTTAGTGAACGTAGTGTCATTTATTTTATTAATATCATATTATTATCAATTTGACAAATCTTTCATTACTTTTCACATAATTTTCACGTTATCAAATCTGTGCCTATCTAGAAATATATGTTTATAAAATATGAATAGTCATAAAGTATAGACATCGGTAACGCGCATCGATAATAATATTTTTTGAAATTACTTCTAAAATTAATTACAGCATTTGTATTTTATTTAAGTAAGTAATATACGAGGGGCGGCTGAAAAGTAATCTACCTAACAATGAAACAAAAGACTGTCGTGGCTAATTTTTTTTTATTTTTCTATATAGTCCCCTGCTAGTAAAATGCACTTATTAAATTTTTCAAATATTGAATTTAAACCATTAAAAAAAAAATCTTTCGGTTTGTCGTCAAAAAAGTCAGTAACCGCAGCCTTCATTTCGTCATCGGTCATAAACCTTCGTCCCCTGAGGTCTTTCTTGAGAAGTCTAAACAGAAAATAGTCACAGGGGGCTAAATCTGGACTATAAGGGGGGTGGTCAATGGTTTCGAAGCCATTGTCTTTAATTGCTAGCTTCGTTGTGCGGGCGGTATGCACTGGTGCGTTATCGTGCAAAATCAGAATACCTTTGTTTAGTTTACCTCGCCGTTTTTCTTTTATTGTCTCTCTTAGTTGGTATAGTAAGTTTGAGTAATAATCAGCATTCATTGTAGTTTTCTTCGGTAAATAATCTATGAGCAAAATCCCTTCTGTGTCCCAAAAGATTGTAGCCATAAGTTTACCTGCCGATGGACAGACCTTGAATTTCCGAGGCGGCTTCTCATCCTTAAATTTCCACTGTAACGACTCTTGCTTACTTTCCGGGTCCCATTGTCGAATCCAAGTCTCATCACATGTTACAATTCTAGAAATTATTTCTTCCTCTTTCCCTCGACTCATCTCCAAAAACTCTTCGCAACATTTGACACGCCTCTCCATGTCAAATGCAGTCAACATTCTGGGGACCCAACGTGCACTAACCTTGGACATGTTCAAATGCTCATGAATTATTTCATTGACTCGCTCTTTACTGACGCCCACATCTCTAGCTATCTCCCACTGCTTCACTCGTCGGTCCTCTAATATAATTTTTTTCACCCTGGCTACATTTTCATCGGTGACGGCCGAAACTGGTCTTCCGCTACGAGGATCATCTTCCAGACTCTCACGACCTAACTTAAACTGCTTTGACCAAAACTTTATAACAAATTCGGAAGAACACAAACTGCCAAACACACGTAACATACGCTGTCTGATCTCCGAAGGCGTATTCCCTTCTTTAGTCAAAAACTTAATCACCGCACGCTGCTCGATTTTATCCATTTTCACTTTTTCTACCGACATGTTTGAAACAATTGTAGGAGACAAATAAACGTGATGCAATAAACAAATGAATGTAATACATTTTGAAAATAGAATAACAAACGAATATAAATCCATACCAGCCAGCATTATTTTTGTATATATTTCTGACCAAGGAGATTACTTATCAGCCGCCCCTCGTAAGTATCTAATTTGATGTTTTTTTTCCGAATTGTAAGTATTTTTTTCATTCTGCAATTCTGCACACTCTACCATTGACAATGTCATTTCATGTTTTAGTTTAATAACGGCATATGTGCTCAATCCTATTCTAATCGAAGTTTGATACAATATCACCGTACACCAGACACGTGAGAAATTCGAGCAGCTCTTGAACTTGCGGCGCCTGCGCGGCCTTCGCCGGAGGTCGGCGCTAATCCGCGCTTCCGCGAGTGCCGCAAGTGATGCGTTCCGGCAGATCATATTTATATATTTGCTTTACTGTCGGTTGTTAAAAAGTAAAAAAAAAACATTGTTCAGTTTAGATACACCAGTAGCTTAAGCACGTACATTTCAATCATATGCAAACCCGAATTAACGGGGGCAAAAATGTACCAGTGCTAGTGATTAACTAAATATCGACTAAGTTTTATCGACATCGTTAAAAAGCAATGTTCAATCATCATAATTAATGATCAATGTCGATAAAACTTAGTCGATATTTCATTAAACACTAGCACTGGTACATTTTTTCCCCCATCAATCCGGGGTTTGATCATTTGTTATGTTTTCGAACTGCCTTTACTAAACGTGCAGTTGCGTTAACCCCTAAAAAAGACTCGCGAACTACAGGTCGATTCACAAGAGCTGGCACGAATGGATTGAATGAGTGAACGAAAGTATACAAGTTTGTAAAATAATAACAGGTTTTCGGTTTGAAATTCGAACATCGGTTCAAAGGACGGCACTCACACAGTGATAGGTGACATTACTTATTATTTATTTATTTCTTTATTTATAGTTGGTTACACACACACGCTGCAATGGCTGGACGGATTTGATGAAATTTGGAATGGAGATATTCGGACAAGAAGCTCTATAAATAAAATTTAAATTGATTTCATAAGCAATGTTTGTTAAGATATTAATTACGACTTATATATGACTAGTAAGGTCTAGGTCTTAACCTTTGTCCCAATAGGCCGCAAATGTAATATTTATCTATCAAACTAGGCTCAATATTAGTTCTTATTATGACATTCATCTTGAAATGTGCCGAGGACGAGCCCGAGATAACCCAGACTTGGATAATAATGCAGTTCTAGTAATTATCTATCATCAGGTCAGGGACATTTAGAGGCACGCCCCTAGTTATAAGTGTTTTAAAATTACCGTTATTCCGAAATTCCGGAATTTGACGTAGGTACACTAAACCAATTTAATCCAAGGGACACTATAGAAATATGTCAACGTGACGCTATACTTAATTAAATTTTTAAGAAGTCTCTTACCGTATGAATCATTACGTTACTTTGATATAGTTCCACTGGCCTATGATTCAAATTGGTTGACTGTATATTAATGCAACCGTGCATTGTCAATATGTGGCGGGACGCGTCTTTATGGCATCAAAACACGCATGAAATCGCTAATAGTCGTCGTTTATATTTATTATTTTAAACGCCATAATGTTTCTAGTTTTGTCTTCAGTGTTCATTAATTATACTACTGGAAATATAATTATTATTATGATAATATAAGATTATTATTATAATACACACAATTTACATCACCTTCAAATGGTATATTATTCCAAAATGTTCGGAATATGCTTTTTAAGTACCTAAGCAGTCGGTCGGGAGAGGCCTTCGATAGCTTTGCCCAGCAGTGAGACAGTAACTTAGGCTATTAAAAAAACCGGTCTAGTGCGAGTCGGGCTCGCGCACCGAGGGTTCCGTGCCGCCACACAGTAGGTATTATTACATTCCGATTTCAATTCGATTTCTAATAGAATCAGCGGTCTACGAGTATGAACTGAAGGAGCAGAGGAACATACAAACAAACATACTAACTAACTTTTAAAATCGTAACTTAAACGTAGTCGGGTAAAACGTTAGAAATCACGAATACGTGTGTAACTATCTTTTTATTGGCAGTTGCAGGCGTTGTAGCCTCGAAATTCATAACATTTGTAGCCATGTATTGAAATACGAAATCGTTTTTGGTCTTAAAAGTTTGTAAATATTTATCTTGCTTCCTCAGTTAGCTTTTGTACAGTCAACAGCATAAATAAGTGATCATTTATGTACCTTGTCACTTTAACAAGAAGCACCTATTAAGAACTAAAATATCAAAAAAGGCTAAAAAACGCTTAATTAAAATCTACATCTGGAGCATTGCGTTGTACGGTAGCGAGACTTGGACACTAACACAGAGAGATAGAGAAAGGTTGGAAGCGTTTGAGATGTGGTGTTGGCGAAGGATGGAAAAAATTAGCTGGACGGAAAAGAAAACCAACGAAGAAGTTTTGAAGATGGTGAACGAGAAAAGACATATTTTAAAAACTATAGAATGTAGAAGAGGAAAGATGATGGGCCACTTGATGCGGCACGATAGTTTCTTTTTGAACATTTTGGAGGGTAAAGTCGAAGGAAAAAGAGGAAGAGGAAGACCTAGGCTCACATACTTTAACCAAATAAGACGGAAGGCGAATGTCGTGTCGTATCAGGAGGTGAAAAGGCTGGCACATGATAGAGAAAAGTGGCAATTACTCCACCGGCAAGAGCCTGGCTCTTAAATTTAATGATGATGTCACTTTAACGTCGTGTTTGAAATGTCATAAAAAATTGTGAAACGATTGAAAGCGACAAGGTACATAAATGATCACTTATTTATGCTGTTGACTGTACCTACTTACCCGTCGCTAAGCTAATTGAGAATGCAAGACGATTACAAAATTATCCGATAAAACACCATGTAGCTGTACGTATGATTATACACTACCTACATCTGTATTTCGTATTTTCAGAACTTACGGATAGAGAATAATGACCATAAACCAACACTGATCAAAAATGAAATTAATCGAAGTTAATATTGAAATTACTTTCTGCGGCAGTTATATGAATGTTCCACAAACAAAGTCCGTTAATTCTACGCACCGCGCATCGCGTGCTAGACGGAGCTCGTTGTTGGGCACGCGACCCCGTCACGTGGAAACTCGTCACACAATTAGGCTTTATTTAGGACGGAAAGCCTTAAAAATGACTAGCGAATCCGTAAACAGTCTGCTGCCAATCCGAACTTATTTTCGTACCGTAAATTATGATTTCTTTCCGTAAACTCTAATTTATTATTTTTAACTACTTTAGATCGGGAAGAGAAGAGAATTGTGTATAGGCTTGAGGAAGGATTTTAATTATTTTTTTAAGTAATCTAAACACATAAAGTTTGTTTCTCCATACTAGGTGTCCCAGTGTTTGCTTCGTATGGGAAAAACAACTTTATGTGATTATAAAAAAAAAACTGGAAAATAGTTTTAAAAACTTCGCTGATTCGCAATGATTCTAATTATGAAAGATACCACTGAATAACTTATGAAATAAAACATGAAATTAATGATTTTTCGTGACTTGGACATAAAGGAAAATTACAAAAATTAAAATTATAATGAAACTAGTAAAAATCGCTAATTATACATAGGGGTTAAATAGCTTTTTAGCTGCTCTGTCAGCCCTAGGCGGGTTGACGTTGGTTTATGGGACACCCGGTATGTATATGTATAAATAAATAGTAACTTTAATCATTATATGTATAGGTAGGAGCTTAGCTTCACGACTCATTCAACCACAACGTTTTTAAATTTCTCTTTAGAGAGACTACAGATGGGGATTGTCTTAAAGACAACTGAAGTTCATTCCACAGTTGGACAGTACGGACTGTGAAGGATTTGGCATAGAAGCGTGTTTCATTATATCATTATGTAAGTTAGCAAGAATAAAAATTAAAGAATGTTCAGGGCGGCTATTTAACACGGTGAAAACCATATCGTTTTTGAACTATTGTCAACGTTTTGATAGCTCTTACTTACTTACTTGACAGAAGCTTGACAGTAATGGCGGCCGAGTTAAAAAAAAACCATAGACAGGTCAAATACAGTTTGAATTTTACGGCCTAGAATAGAGGCGCTGGTGTACATAATAATCTTATTCAATACAGATACTTATTTGAGTACTTTAAAGTAATAAAAAAAATCTTAAATTTATGTAACTACTTACACTGTAGCAGTAAGCTTAGAGCCACATAGTATGACAAGTTAACATTAAATAAAATGAAACATAATCGGTTCAAATGAACTGCACCTTCCAGTTTTCCATCAAATTAAAGCTTGATTAGAAGCTACAAGGTACACAACTAGGATTAAATTAAAGACTTCTGTAATCACATGCGGTACATACTATTATCATCAAAGAACTCCGTAATGTAACATTGTAAAGCAAGTATTTAAACGTAGGGTACTTAACTAATCCATGGATTCAACTCCAGGCTGTAGACGCATTAACAATGGTTACCAGCAACGAGATACCAATTGACTTGTAAGTAAATTTTCCATATGATTGAAATAACATTCATAATAAAAACAATAGTACCTAAATATATTTCAAGTACACGTAACGTAACTAATAGGTTATGATTATCTAATAAACCTATATACAGTGTGTAAATGGAACACGAGCAAACATTTAAACTAGACGTAGGTTATGGCTCTACAAGTCATGTAAAAGTGGAATTTCGTTAATAACTCTGATACATAGAGCGCAATTAATTTTTAAAGGTCCCATCGAGCAGCAATGTATAATGTAAACGAAGATTTAAGTCTCAGTTAATTGCAGTCTAATTGGGCTATTTCTGATACATTGCGTAGCGAATTAAAATGTATGAAAAAAAGAAATACAACTTGTTTTAACGATACACATGTTTTTATGTTAATTAGGATGCATATTAACTGCCGTTAAAATGTTTGCTCGTATTCCATTTACATACTGTATAAAAGAAGAAACTGACTGACATATCAATGCACAGCCCAAACCGCTGGGTATAGAGATTCCAAATTTGTTACGTGGGTTCCTTATGAGGTCTAGGGGTGCATTTGGGGGTGGATTTTCCGAAAGTCGACCCCTAACGGGAAGAGATAGGGGGAGTAGTGGGAAACTAATTCTACGCGTACGAAGTCGCGGTGTCCCCTAGTTATTATATAAATTAACAAAAGGGCTATTAAAATAGGGCAAATATCAAATTTGGCAGTAAAAAATAACACTTTTGGTACTTTTTGTATTTTTTAACTATAGATTTTTGTGTCAATCGGTAAAATTCAGTATTTTTATTTTTTCAATAAAAGGTTAAAGTGGATATGAAACAATCATTAATATAAAAAAAAATATAAAAAGAAAACCGCGCCATAAAATTAGACCGAACTATATTCAAGTGAAAAATAATTTTTCATGTCTCATACTTCGAATGTAGGTCATTGTTTACCTTAGAAGCGGGTTAAAAGTGACTCATGTCAACCCTAAAAGTAATTTGAGAAAGAACTACCTATGTCAATCAAATGGACCTGTGCAGTGCAGAAACCGATACAAACTCTCACCTACCTATTAAGAAAAAGTAATTTGAAAAATGAACTAACTATGTCAATGAACCTGTGCTGCAGCAGAACAGTACACTGCCTCTCTGTAGTAAGAATACAAAGAAGAACTAAAAACTGTTAATCATTGGACCTGTGCAGTAGCAGAAGCAACAAGGTAATTAGAATACCTACAGCTTCTCGATAGTAAGATTATTAAAACCCAAATCTGTACTGACTGAGACTATGCTAAAATCTTAAACAGCAACTCTTTGGTAAAACTATACTGAGTCTTACTTTTATAAGTTTTATATTTTCATCTTTCCTCATAGTCGACATGAAAAGTAGAGTTAACTAGGGTGAAAATGACGATTTATTTTACACTCGAAATATGAGCGCTAGCAATAGCGCCAAAATATCTCGAGTGAAATAATTAGCTTGACAGGAAAGACAGCCGTATGGTAAATAGGCCACCTGCTATAACTTGGCAATAGAGGAGTTACACATAAAGTCAGCCCTCGTTCAGCGCCATCAGCGGCGTATTCCCATCTGTTTCCACCCGCACACTTGTGCTGGCTTACTACTTACTGATAGAAAAAGTTGTATGTGGCAATAAAAGAACACTTGGTGGAAAGTGTGGATACTGGTGGGAATAACCCAATGGATATAGCGCGGCAGTCAACCGATCAAAAAGCTTTCGTAAATGCTCACGTGCAAGCGCAGTACAAACAGGAATCTCTGACAGCGATTTTAAGCGTGGTTACATTTGCTCGTTAGTAGTACACTTCGTTTTTGTTAACATTAGGTTTAGGTGGAATAATAACGGTCAAGTTAACACATGATTCCTTGAATAATGAAGATAATACAGAAAAATATTTAAAGATACTTTTTACTAATTACTTATAGAAGATATTTGTATTCAACTTCTTCGGCCTTCGCACTGCTAATGATAGCGGCCTTTACACGGCACAGTTTGGACCGCGGGAAACGCCACGCGCCATTCCACGCGCCAGTCCGAACCGTAGATTTTTACTATTTTACTATTACAGTTGCATTTACACGTACGGTTCGGCGCAAAGATTGGAATGGCGCGTGGCGTTTCCAGCGGTCCGAACTCTACGTGTGCAGGCCGCTGATGGTTGCTCATTCGTTTTGATTTTATTAATGAAAGTATATAACTAATTTATCGGTTTTCAGGACGATCGATCCATTATCCATAAACTACGTCAGGTTCCTGCGAATACTGTTGTCGGTGCCAGCGTCGTGGCCCTACGAGGTGTTTCGCGGGAGGATCCACCCCGGGTACTGGGTGTACCGGCGCTGCGTGTTCCTCTGGGCACTGCTGGCGATTGCCGGCGAACTACGGTTCCTGGTCGACAACTTCAAACACTTGTCGTTCTTTGAACTAGGCCATATGTATTTAACTTGTTTTTTCGCCATTTTAGGATTAGTAAGTATTTAATATATCGTGTTTTAGATTATAAATGAAGATGTTTATAAGTAGTTAGTTGCGGCAACTGTACCTTTTACATTATAAAAACCCGTCTTCGACGTCGTTATCGACCTTGGGGTGCTGCCGCGCGCCATGTCCATAAAAAATCTAAAATTTTGACGTTTTCTCAGTTTTTATTAAATATAAGTATATAGCCTAAACTATGGATTTAAAAATAAAATTGTATTCTAAAGAAATTAAGAATATTGTTACATCTTATGGAACGAAGCTGTACAACATATCCGAAATGGCAGATACCCGATCTTTAACATGGTAAAATATATTACTTTACGGAACCATAGTTTTGTGCGCCATCATCCTTTTCTACTAATATCTTCTAAACTAAGACTAATTAACGCGTTCATTTTTGACGAGAGTCTGGAGTCGCGTGCATCAGGGATTCTTGGTAAAAAGACCCAGTAGCTGTTAAATACTAATTGGTCCTTAATTTATAGAATAAATCACGGAGCTATAAAATTATTGGTTGATTTTAAAACGTGGTAATTAGAATTTTCGAGGTCCAAAACGCATGCATTGCCATATATGTACATTACATTTACATGTTGTTGTTTTTCATGAACACAACTGCAAAATGCGTCATAGTGACAACTGTATCTTTCTAGGGCCAGGTAAATATGGGTGTCATTCGCCATCCATAATATCGTTTGTCCTAAAGTCATATCGCATAGCACGTTTGCCCTAAGTAATGTTTGGCATAACATACATTTGCCATGATGACTTTTTTGGCATAACGTTATTTTGTCCTAAATATAATTAACCATAATTTTACATTACCTAAGCGTCTAAATACCTAATCTTATTTGCCCTAATAATTAACGTCATAATGCACGTTTATTATAATAATTAAATAAATAAATAGTCAGAGCAGAAAAGCGGGCATGGGGGGTCGAATTAAAATCATTCTCCCCCCTTCCCCTCCCCCCAACCCAACCTCCTACCTCCCCCCCTCCCCCCTCAACCCTTTTGGTCAAGCTTAACAGTTCAGGTTAGGTTAGATCTATGACATTATGATGAACTCCATTAGGGCTATTGAATATTATGCTTTTCGTATATTAGTACATACATTATTAGTATATATCAGCGTTAGGGCAAACAATATTAGGACAATCGCGTAAGGGCTAATGTGCGTTAGGACAAACAATCATTATGACTAACGATATTAGAGAATTCAAATATAGGACAATAAATATTATGGATCCCGATATAATTAAATATAAAATAGGTAAATAATAATATAATTTAACGAACGGTTTGTCATAATGTCAGTAACTTATACCACCCAGCGTTTTATAAAGTAAAGAATCGTAAAGTTTTATATTAGTTATGAAACCATAAAAATTCTAAACCACTACTTTTCGAAGAATCAATCGTTATGAATTATTAGTAAAATGTTACTGAAAAATTACTAACGGATCGTTATAAAACGCAAATTATGACAGGTAGACCAAATTTACGCCAAAAAGATACGAAAACAAACAAACGGATTGTTATAAAACCGGCCCGAAAGTGATGGAAAATAGTTAATCCGATTACGATTAGAAAATAACGATTAATAAGTTATCCGCGATTATTGATCAAAGATTAATACTTTCACCCTAATTTAATCTAATCGTCAAACGTTAGTCCAGATAACGATTAAGACAGTTCTTAACAGTGGATTAACGATTAATTTATTCTTATCGTCAATCGTTAATCCAGATCCGAAATTACACTCCTTACAGTTTTTGAAAATAAGTAGTAAAGTAGAACCGTTTTTAGTTTCTTTGACCGAGTACATATTGTTTTTATTAAATTTGTGACAAATCTATATAATTGGAATTGGGATACGCCTACTGTGGGCTGAGATCCGGTCTTAGCCGAAGTAGTTAAACTTCGGATGAGAATAATACAGAGAAAACGTACGTAGATTCAAAATAATTGTATTTATTTTAGTTTCCCATACTTTAAAACAACTTATCTACGTCATCATCAATCTCTCAGGCTACCACGCTTATTGCGGGTTCGAAAAACCTAGGTTCATTGACCTCATGAAAACAGCCAAAAGTTTGAGTACCACAATTTCTTCAATTTTGGGTGCATCGGGTAAGATCGGACAGAAAAAGTCTAAAAAAAGTAAAATCGTGTCCGGAATTTTTGAACATTTTAAATTTTTTGAATATGGACAATTCTACTAAGTATATATTTGTCAGCGAATCAAATCGGATATTTTCCTGTAGTTAACTCTCTGCTACCGGCAATAGAGACGATGTTACAGGTTCGTCCGTTCTTACACCACCACGTAGAAATTTACTGATGTCGTCATTTTTTCGTTTCCTATGTTTAAACACTCATCACACACTCACCTTGATGTCTTAGGATATATTAAAATTCAACGATGTAAAGTATTTCATTCTGCTTAATCAATTTGATATTTGAATAACGTACGTAGCGTACAGCTGAGAAAAAAAACAACGTCATCTCAACCTACCTAAAACCGTCCGAAACTTAGCCGAACGCACCTTATAAATATAATGGGGAAATAAGCATCCCAACAAAACATTTTCATGAAAAATGTTGCCAAGACGAGACGATACGGCTCGCATTGTCAAAAAATTATCAGATCTCATGTAGAGCCGAGCTTCTAAGTCTACACGCCCTAACTCTACAAGCCCCAACTTCACAAACTCTACATCTTAGTCAAAATATGTGGCCGTTTCGCTACCGTCACACATGGGCGTAAGGTGAAAAAGTTATTCACTGTTCATTAGTTTTCTGTTATAAGTGTTATCCCAACAAAAACATTTTCATGTAAAATGTTGCCAAGACAATACCATAATGGCTCGCGCATTGTCAAAAAGTTATCAGATCTCATGTAGAGCCAAGCTTCTAACTCTACTCGCCCTAACTGTACAAGCCCTAACTTCACAAACTCTACACCTTAGTCAGAATAAGGTACTACAGGCAGTTAACGCCCACTTAACTTTTTTTAATATCTATAAATACATATAAATTAAAAAAATAATGCGATAAACAAATAAATCATACTTTTCTGAACCGAAACCTATTGATTGATAATAAGGAGTCCCTATATAAATTTTCAGACCTCTAGCATCAAAATTTGCGGAAGTCTCATACAAACTTCCATCCCCTAGTTGGTGGGAGGGTAAAAGTTCAAATTTTTTTTTTTGTAGTTTGTGTACTAATGCTGGTTACATACCAAATTTCAGCTTTCTAAAACTTAACAAAGTACCCTAAAAATTTTGATGACCTAGAAGTGTATTGCATATGTACCTACCTGCTTGAAAATTCATGTATACCTCAATACGAGTACCTTCGAGACGTTAAAAAAATATAAGATTTGCTAAACTCAATATCTTTATATTTTTAGCGCGGGGATATTTAGATTAGTAATACTTACCTCCAGTTTGAAAGAAATAACACACAATTTCGAAATTACAAATTTCCTCAGATGAATCATTTGCAGATCCGATCATTGTTGCCGCTATTTGACCAATATGGGGTCATATTAAAAGAATTTCTGATGTCGTTTCATCTTATTCATTACAAGCATAAAGGAGGATACTACCAAGAGGTCAGTTATTGAAAACGTTACCTTACGTATGTACATGGCAGATCCATGCATTATTTTTTAATGAAACTATTATTTGCGAACAGGCATACACGAGAATGGAAAGGCTTTCATATTACTTCGTCGCAATATTGCTGGGTTTAGAAATGCTTTGCGTCGTTCTGTTCAACCTGATTCCGATAGCGAACAACATCAGCAGCGGAGCCTATCATCACCAGAACATGTCCAAAGAGCTCGCCGTCTATTTCTCTTACCCTAACTTCGACCCGCAAGAACACTATTACTTCGTCACAGCGTGGAACACTTTCTTAGTGTTTGGATGCGGAATATTAATAGGTGGTATCGACGCTATTCTATTAATAATGATATTCCAAATCATTGGGCATGTTGAAATACTCAAAAACCATCTGAATAGCTTCCCCGAGCCTGAAAATATCCAAGTGATAGCAAACCATGAAGGAATGGAACTGCCTGTTCTAACCGTCGCAATATATACTGATGAGGAAAATGCGTTTATTAAAGAAAACATAAAACAAAACATTCAACATCATCTTCTTATAGTCAAGTAAGAGAATATTAAAATACACATTTTTGATTTTTTATGTGAAATATTGGGTCCTTACATATGAAATTAGCGTTTTGTTAAACTGGCCACTTTGGTTCAAAATATCTGGTGTATGGCTAAGGATTTTAAATTTTTATTTCAAATTTTAGCTTATTTATGTTTGAATTTAGCGATTCATTTGTTATCGCGTCATTTGTTTTTTCTTTGACATCATTCTGTTCACATTTCGTCTCTCGCTTCGGTCAGCAAGCAAAAGCGGTATTTGTAAATATGAACCCTGTTGCCTGAAAAAAATCTGTTCTATTTATTATTATGCGAAAATATATACGCGGGTATAAAATAATTATATACATACAACCTTACCAAGCTGAGTCGAAATGCGATAAGTTCGAGACCCGCACTGATACGCAGTTTCTTCGTTCACTCAACAAATTTGATTCATGGCCACTATAGAACTATATTAAAATGACGTTTTTATTTAATTCTTAATTCAATTCAATTTTGTAGGTTATGGAATATTTAATTCTTAAAAAGTCTTTTACGATTTGAATCATTACGTCACTTTGGCATAGTTCCATAGTGGCCTTTGATTTTAGTGATTTGTATATAGGTATTTTGTTAAGAAAATAACCATTTATTGGCGAGTTCAGGTTTACAGATAGCGTGTCCGAGTTTTTTGGGCCGGTGTTGGCTAGCTACTATCTTTTTCACCTCGTTGCCGGTTGTTTGATGTTGCTTGAGATGTCAGCAGGGGTAAGTCCTAAATGTATCTATGAAGAAAAAAAACAAATAATATCCACAGGTACAACAGCGATGCTCTTATTTCTTAACCTACTGACCTACGATGCTGAAACATCGACATTTCCTCATCACTGTTAAACTTTTACATATCTGGCAACATTATCTGTCAAATTAGTTCCCCCAAATAGAAATTCTACTCAGTTTAATTTTTTTAAGTATTTCCATTCTTCTGTAGCGTAGTGGCCCAGAAGAACATTTGAAAAAAAAAACTCATAACGTTGACAATTTGATAACATGTCAAAAGTAAATTGTTTTACCAAGTAGAATATAGCCCCTAGGGGCGGATTTTAGAATACTAACAGAATAGAATAGAATAGAAAACATTTATTTCGCTTAATCTATACATATTTTTACAGTGTGTTAATAGTAGAGTTGAGAAAGTGGTATCCACTCAACTATGTGTCGTTCCACCTATTTTGAGTAGGTACGCGCTGGTTTTCTAATCGTTAGTCAGTTCAAAAAATCGGCTTGCAGTACCTACTCTCCAACCTATGTACTATATTATAATAGAAACCTGTATCCTAAATTAACATCTAATTTATATTTTTTGTCAAAAAACAGGATGCTGCGGCTCTAACCCGATATGGTCCCTTGACAGTGGTTATATTTGGACAACTCATCGCATTATCGATGGTGTTTGAAGTTATTCATACCAAGGTGTGTTACGAGTATAAGTATGTTCCTTGCATATCCACTTTAAATTTAAACGGGTTAAAAGGCGGAATAAATGCTCTTCAAAGAGGGCTTTATTGCGCCTTTATTGTGTTTAACTGGGACGATCCTATGAGTCCGATACAATATAGTGAATAAATCTTTCCCATCGTTTTTGTCGGATAAGTTCGTATTTATCTTGCTTTCTCAGTTGGCTTATTGATGGGTACTGAAGCAAATTAAGAAAGCAAGCTAAATACGAACTTATACGACCAAAAAACTATGGGAGAGGATTATTCACTACATCTTGTGTTTAGAGACAACGAGTGACAACGACACCTTATATGGGTTGACAGTTGATGATAATGGGTTAGCAAACTTCATGGTACATTGTTCATATTTAACTTTATTTAATATTTATTGTTGCCATATTCATTAGAGTGAGGCGCTAGTGGATACTGTGTACGGGCTGGCGTGGGATAGCATGAGCGTGACCAACCAGCGCTCGCTGTGCGTGCTGCTGCGCCGGCTGCAGACGCCGATCGTGGTCAAGGCGGTCGGAGTCGCGCCCGTCAATGTTCAAACCATGGTCGCGGTACGCCGATATACTAATATTATAAATGAAAAGAAAGAAAAAACATTTATTCGTGACAAACAAACAAACAAAACTTCCAACATTCTATTTCTATTCAACTCAGCGTTATGCTGGCATTAAGACCAGGGCTGGTCTTCCATTGGAACAAGCCAGTGAAACCACGGAATGCCAAAGTAACTTTGTTTTTTTATTTTTTGTACATATTACAACTGTACTGTTAAAACCTGTTAAAACTGACTTGACGTGTTTCGCTCCAAAATTATGTCACAGATAACCAGACCCTCGATCAGTTCGCCCCGCCAACGCCTTGAGATACTTTGTCCCCCGCTAACGTCTCGCCATCCTACGATACTCACACCCTACGATTAACGCATTTTTCTCAAAAAAATCCGGAAAAGTTGTCATTACTATCTACATATTTGGGCACGAAGTACAGTCGAGTGACTTTAGTACATACCTTGTCACTTTAATTGCTGTGACAATTCATATATGGCAGTCTAAACATGACAATTAATAGACAAGGTACTAAAGTGTATACACATTTATGAACTCGACTGTACATAGTTTACTGACAGTTCTCAAATTATAAAAAAAATATTGCGGGCTCCCATTCTTAGGCAATAATGTACTATTGTTTCAGATTTTGAAAACATCGTTTAGTTACTTCACGTTCCTTAAAACATTGAATAATTAAAAGCTGGCACTTCTGCTGGAGGCTAGAATCTACTGCAGAATTGTGTTATATTGTAGAGGTATTATTATTAGCAGCAGTAAATCTATTATTGTGTTACTACAATAAATGATAAGTATAAATATTTTATTCATGAAATAAATAGATTTATCATTCTCTGGGTTTTGTAATAACTTTGCTATTAATTAAGTTTTAAGGGTTCACTTTCAAATTAAGTTTTTTCAGATAGCTATTGTGCAAATCCAAATCTTATGAGAGTCTGTCTAGTACAAGACAGCTATCTCTTACTTTCAAGAGTGTACCCATTATTTAAATATTGGGCCATAGAGGAGACGTGGAGCTCTACAACCTTCACACTACGATACGGGAGGTGTGGACGCAGGTGGACGCCCACGACTTTGTACGCGTATAATGAGTTTCCCGCTTTCCCGCGAAAAATGATGCCACGTCATCATTCGGAATGATGAATCTCGGAATTTTGTAGCGTACCCATGCCAGAATGAACTGTCGTACTCTGTACGCCACGGAACAAACCATCTAGTAGATAAATAGGAACTTTAAATTCCATCATATAGGTAGAAGGTTTCATTTCGAGTTGAATGTTGGTCGTGTATAGATTACATTGGCGTGCGAGTATAATTGGCTGTCACGACTAGATGACTGTGGCGGTCAAGAGGTTAAGTGTTATTGTCGTCTCCCACAGCGTCTATAGTCCCACGGGATATGCGGTATAACTTTTACAGAACATCAAAACGTAACACGTCCCACAGTACAGTCAAGGAATTGAATTTGACACCCACCTTAGGTTCAAAGTCTATCTGATATTCTACAACAATAAGGTTGAGTTTCCTATAAGTTACAAATGACTTGGCATCTCTAATGACATTGACGACTACAAGCATATTTTTTTTAAATGGGTCACAAGTTAACGTCCGTGATCGTACCTAGATTCGTAGAGGCTCTGTTAAATTCTTACATAAGTATCTCCCAATACTATTTTTAATAAGTCAAATAAGTTCCCTTAAACAACAAATCTACTTTATATTAACAAAATGAATGCTGGAATAAAAAAACTTACTTAAATTGGTTTGTACCGTATTTATTGTTACACTTTACAGGACTAGACTTACTTTATTCATCCGCAAAAAGGCAGTCACTGAGATATTATCGTTCGCATACAGAAAGGAAGTGATATTAAAACTAGAATGATATGATATGAAAAAGTGGCAATTGGGCGTTTCCACTAATTAAGTACCCCAATGAAGGACTAAAATTAATAAACCCTACCTTTGTCAGTTTGGGACGAAAACCAACCATACATTTACGGCCGCAATGTATGGCTAATTTTCGTCACAAAACTGACAAAGTCAAAGTTTCTTAATTTTAGTCCCTAATTGGGGTACACGTTTTAGTGAAAACGCTCAATTACTGGCCTAGCTCTTAAGTTCAATGATGATTCAGATGATTATTGTATTCTGAGATTTTTTAGCAATAATTCTCTACAGAATTTAAACCATGCTGAATATTGTAGGTACTTAATGAAATAAACCGTATAATAACCTCAAATCTCATACCACTTCTATTTTATTGATATTTGAGACCGAACAGCAACATCGTAGCGAAATTTTGCTAAACAAGCTCAACTTTTACAAAACATCACGATTTGGCATCTCCGCAATTTCGCACATAATTGTGTTGGTTGACAAATATAAATTGGGTGAAGTTCGTTTGGGTGTTCACCGAAGGCGATCCCAATCGCTCAACGAAATATCCATATGTCATAAAAATGCTGTCCATTTTATGACGTTAACATCCAATAGTTGCAAATGAAAATTGGTGCTGGTTGTTATTTTTCTTCCTTCACTTTTTCTGTGACGTCCGAGCAGGGCGGCGGCTCGGGCAGGCAGGGGGCCATCTTGCCGGGATGCAGGTAGTACTCGTCGCCCGTGGCGTAGCAGCGGCCAAGGTTCAGCATGTCATCCAAGTCGCACCTGGAAGTACCATTCAAACGTTCATTTTAACAGAGGCTCTGGTGGAGGTTCCTTCCGATAACACAAACGTTTACTGAATTTAGTATCGCCTTAAGTCGTGTAAGTACTGTCACTGTCATATTTTTGGCACATTCAGCCGATGCAACTGGATACAGATTTAACTCGCGTAAAGATAGCACACTCTGCGTTCTGTTGTTGACGACTGTGCTATAAATGTGTATATATCCGGGACAAGATAAAACTAGCCTAACGAGTGCTCAACTAACTTAGATTCCTCAAGCAATTGTTGCTCCTTCTCGTTGAGTTTCGGTATCTTGTAAGTTTCAATCCCACCGCGGCCGATAGTGACGGGTGTGGCGCAGAACTTCATGCCGTAGCACATCTCAGGGTCGTCTTGTTCCACCAGTGCGCTGTCAACTTCCGCCGGCCTCTCGAATAGACCTGGAATAAGTTTGTTATTCAGTTCAATAAGTTGTTAGATTAGTACGTGAGGAAACGATAAGTACTCTAATATTTTTTGGATTCTACTTTTTACTTATATATTGATGACGCGTTGGCCTAGTTGGTAGTGACCCTGCCGAAGAAGCTCCTGGGCTCAAATCCCGGTAAGAGCAGATATTTGTATTATGCCCTCTGATATTTATTTACTTCTTGGTATGACGGAATATTCCGGGTTAATTTCAAATCTAATATCAAAGAAAACCATAATATGAACAGGCGACTATACTCGAAACTGTAATTAAAGACCAACGTGGGTTGCCACTAATTAAACAAATATTTGCCTTAGTATATTTCCACTTTTTAAAAGACCGCACTAAGAATATTTATTTGTAGGTAGTTTTAAACCTTCCATTTAAATAAACAAGTTAATTTAAGTTACTTACACAAATACAAGATGGCCTATTAAATAAACCATAGAAGAATTTTGGTAGCAAAACTGTTATTGCACTTGTAATACTTCAGGTATTAATAACATTGGGTACGATAAATAAACAATAGTTGTAAACAACGTTAGATGCAATTTAAATATTACATACCTTTAGCTATTCGACAAAATAACAGGCCAAAAGTGTGTAGCTCACTTTATAATGACAATCATAGGGCATTTTACCAGCCATGACACCATGGGGCCCATGGGTAACTGTCAAGTTTAAATCAAGCATAAGTGTAAGGCATCCGAATTTAGCTTGTCATTTTGTTTTAGCTGATAAAAAAAATCGCCATTGAACACACACACCCGCCCTTTAATTACTTAACACACTATATGAGAAAATATTTGTTTTGGGATATTTTAATGTTTTGAATATCGGGTAGAAAAAACATTGAATGCATATTCCCTATTGTTAAATATAACTTTTGATATTGAAAATGTTAGAATTATCTACAAATATTAACAACAATTTGATTATCAATGCAAAAAGGTTGGCTTACTCTGAAATGTTCGATCGACACTGACATAAGTGACTTTGACACTTATGACAGTGACGTATCTGTTGTAGTTTTTTTAGTCTTAAATTAGATTTTCGAGTATACAAATATTTACAACAATTTGATTATCAATGCAAAAAGGTTGGCTAACTCTGAAATGTTCCATTGACACTGACATAAGCGACTTTGACACTTGTGACAGTGACGTATCTATCGTAGTTTTTTTGGTCTTAAATTACAGTTTCGAGTATACAAAGATATCTCTTTATAGTCGACTGTATAGGTACCTAAACAAGGATTCTTTCAATAACAAAGTAAGAATGATAAGTAAAGCTTTACACATTAAGTTAAATCTGCCTTATTTCCCTGTTTTACATAGTAATAAAAAATATAAAGATTGACTTTTTTTTGACATAGTAACAGTGAAGCACCTAACAAGTGCAACGGTAACAAACTCTTGTATTTCTGTTTTTGTTAGTCCGCATCTACTTAAACACAATACCGCTCAACTCAACAGGAGCGCGTACCTAAGAATGGTATTGAGCATAACGTGTTGTGAATGATCGTTTTCTTTAAATAATTTGTAATTAACTTGCTAAGGTGATAAAATTGGTTATCCATTGAAAATTTCAAGATAGTTGCAGTGTTTGTTATGAAATGCTCTCCTTTTGTAAGCGTGCCGCGCAACCATAGCTTTATTTGTTTAAACACAACTATTGTTCTGCTTCAGTAGATGCGTCTTAATTAAAACATAAATACTATGATATGAGCATCAGGATCAGGTCGAGACTATACCATTGCATCTTTTCAAACTATGCGCTAAAATTTACTCCCAATACGTACTTGCGTGGTGAAGTAAACAAATACTTTTATAAACACCTGTCATAATGCTGTATACGGCTCTGGCTGCTGCGAATCCATTCGAGAGATGAGCATGTCCATTGCTGCACTTAATATTATAGACGATATCATCGGCTTCGCGCACCAGGCGCGTTAAGTTCGCCGTTTCTGACTGAAAAAATTACACAATGTATTAGCTTAGCTAATACAACCGGAATTCTTTAGCGGCGCTCGCTACGCACGCACATAGGTATACATTCTCTTCGTATCAAAGACTGTGACGTCATTTCGTGCGTGTGCCGCTGTAGGAGTGTCTACATACACGCACGAAATGATCTGAACATAGGTACCTTTTTTATGTGAAAAAGGAGGCAGACGTGCAAGTGAGTCACCTGATGGTAAGTAATCATCGCGACCCATAAACACCCGCAACACCAGAGGAATCGCAGGTGCGCTGTCGGCTTTTAAGAAACGAGTAGGCTCGTTTTTTGATGGACCCCCAAGTCGTGTTGGTTCGGAAATACAATTTTCCAATATTGTTTCACTCTTAGAATGCTACATTATCTCTGAGTAACATAGGCTGTTTTATTTTTCTGCGCGGACGGAGTCGCGGACAACAGCTAGTAATTAAGTAAAATTTTCTTCCGTTAGACAGGACTTAAAATAGCTGGAAATTTGATATAATATCGTATTTACTGCCGGCAATATTCTTAAACTTATCCGGGGGGACTTAGACAAGAAAGTTTCAAAACTTACAAAAATGTATCGAAATTACATAACAGGCCAAGCCATAGATCGTCAGCTTACGTCAATCTTTTACATATTATGGGTGTTTTTTCAAATCTATTTACTGTAAAAACGCACATACGTACGCGTTCAAGGCACTGGGTGAAAGTCAGGAAAACACTCATTCATTTGAGTCGCAGATTTTACCTTTACAATAATTTAAAAGCTGGAAGGGCGGTTTTCAAAAAAAAGTGTACATAGTTAAGGACGAAAATTAAGAAACGGTAACTTTAGTCAGGTGAGTCACGAAAATTAACTATACCACAAACAAATCATGGTATCTCAGACAAAACTCCTGTAGCAAGTGCGACCATACATATCACTAACGGGTGAGGATTGAATCTGTTTCGTTTATTGTTTTTGGAATATCGCCTATTGGCTTATAAGGGCAGTATTTATATGAATAATAAATTTTCGTGACTCACCTGACTAAAATTACGGTTTCTTAATTTTAGTTCTTAACTATGTACGGTCACGGTCATAATTGCATGGGCACCTATAAGGCGATAATCCTCTGAACACTTGCGTACACGTTCTCAAACATTAAACTAGATGGCGCCGTTGACTAAACCAGTTCATTTGACTATTATTACAACTTCCTAAGATATTAATACTAAACTCGATATTTCGCCCAGTCGCTTAGACGAGGTAATGGCTCAGTGGTTTTACGTCTGACTAAACTGCATTGATCTGGTTATACCGATGTTCGAATCTCTTCGAGTTTAGTCTTTCTTCTTTCTGTATTTTTTCAGAACGATGTTATTGCGATAAATAATGTTGATGGCCCTATGAAATGAAGAAATAAATAAAATAGCAAAAAGTATGCATGCTTTTCAAAACATTTATCAATGAAATAAAACTATTATTATTGTAATTTAAGCATTTATTCCCTCATTGAACTGAAATTAGTTATATTCATTTGATATTATTTATTACGCATCCAAGTAACAATAAAACAAGTAAAACCACTCCTATTTACCCATTTATCATTTTATCGAGGCCAGAAGCTTAAGTTTCGTTTCCAGATTCGGAAAGATGATTGAAGCTTGACCACAATAAGAAACAAATATAAGTAAACTTCTAAAGACCGGGTTATCATAATTACAAAATCGTGTGTTTGTAGCTTTTTAGTTGCGGGGGAGCTAGTTTATAAACAGCGCAAGGATGACTACCTACTTTATACAAATGACCGGGCAATAAGACAATTAGTTTTAATTTGGTTTTGCGCACTAGAAATAAAACAGTTATATTTATAACGTTATGCTTGCGTTCACTTTCTAGTCACTTGTTAAATAGATTTAAATGTATAACCCGGTCTCAACCAAATAATATTATCTATCTACCTACTTTATAGGTATACCTTAATAGCTAGTGTAGCCCCCATTATTTTCGATAACGGCCAGCATACGAGAACGCATTGAATCAATAAGATTCCTGCACAAGCTCGAGCCACGAATGCTTTCCCAGACTTACAAACAATGAGCCTCTAATGCTTCTGGGGTTCGCTCATTCTGGTTATCCCACCGTTGAACCATCACACCCCATAAATTTTCGATGGGATTTAGGTCTGGTGACATAGCCGGCCAAGGAATTACCGCTATATCATTGTGTTGACCCGCACACCACGCGAACGGTGTATATGGCAATTATCTTGAACGAATGATATAACCGGTAATTCATCTTCCGGATACACATTGCGAACAGTGGGTAGCATGGTGTCCTCCAACACGTCCACATAATTAGCACTGGTCGCTCGGCTGGGCATTCGCACTAGTTCCCCCGGGTCGGCTGCGCTCATCCAGCCCCACATATTCACACTTATCCGACCAGACTCCATGTTGGGCACAACGTGATTATTAGCATAGCGGGTATTATTCCTCCGCCATAAACTAAGTCGTCCGTGTTGGCTGGATTTAAAAGTTTTTTCGTCAGTAAAGACGACATTACTCCAGTCGAAATCTAAATGTTCCAAGGCGAACGCTAACCTTGCTCCTTTGTGGGCTTCAGTAAGCAAGGGTTTGACGGCATGCCGGCGGTGATGCAGGCTCTCGCTGTGCAAAGCACGTCGCACAGTGCGCATGCTGGTGTCGAATAAACCGGCGTAGTGGCTTGTCGGGATAAATCCATTTTCCTCATAATCCCTCACCATGATTTGACGCTGCTGTGTGGTTATGAGTTGAGCTCGGCCAGTTTTTTGCCGATGTAATAAAGAATCTTCCTCTTCAAATCGTCGGACCCATAAAACAACGGTTTTTCTCTATAACAAAATATCAGATATTTAAATTATGTTTCAAATATATATTTAAATATAATAACTTATTTAAATTAGTAATTTAAATTATATATACAAAAACTACTTACGCTAACACCGGCTTCTCTAGCAATTTCAGACAAATTTTTGCCTTGATTATACAAAGCAATTATTTGCGATCTTTTCACCAAGTCGATATTAGAACGAGAACTCATTATTAAAAATTATCAGCAGTAAGTATCAATTAACAACAAAGGCAATCTAACAGTGAGCAACGAACGAACGGGCGTAAGTAAATCTTTATTAAAACCGATCCGGTGCTCAGACATTTACAACTTACCCTCGCAAATTTTAATACTAACCGTATTCATTGGAAGATAATCTGAACGTAAAAATAACATGATATACAATTTCGTCGGACTAAGTAAATCTACTTATGGTCGAATGGCACGTAGGAGCGTTTTCCATCTGTAAAGATACGGGTTCGAATCCATGCACAACTCCAGTGTTTTTGTAAGTTAAAATTTTAAATGTTTTGAGAGTTGTATAAGTTTATAACGTTAAGACAATAATAAAGGAACATGCTGTTTGGGCAGAAAAGTAAAGATGTAGAAAAAAGTATTTTTCATAGTATGTGGTGATACAGCGCCATCTAGCATGATCTCATTGAAATAAGAAGCCTCATAGGTAAGTAATAACACAACACGAGCACAAGAATGGCGTCGATTTCACTTCATAGGATTTTGTTTGACAGCTATCCATGCAAATATGGCCTCGACTGTACATACACTTTTTTTGAAAACCGCCCGTAAATGAAATATTAATATAATCACAATAGCAATAAAGTATTAGCAATAAATAGGATATTTATGTTTAAAATTTATAGTTTTATCCGTCTGTTTTCTTTTTTTGTGCATCCACTATGTAAAAATCTGTTTGATTATTTGGTCGACTGGTAGAGAATGCCATTAGGCATTAGGTCCGCCATTTGTACCTACTTATTTCTGTGCAATAAAGATTAAAGAAATAAATAATTAATAAATACAAACCTCATCCGGGACCTTGCTGGGATCGGCATTTGAGCAGGAGAAGACCGGCACCCGCGTACAGCGGCAAGTGCCGCCCACGGCGGGGACCCGCGCCTTGCAGGGGCTGGCGCCGCTGGCCGCGCAGTACAGCTGCGTGGCGCGCATTGCGGTGATCGTGTTGATCCCTAGCAGCCGGCGCTTGTTGTACGCGCGGGTCAGCTTTAGTGTCTGAACATAATCAAACAGCAGATCAAGTTGGGAACTCGCGCAGCTCAAATATCTGAGGGCAATTGATCACTTCTATCGCGATCAAAAAAACATTTTTGAGACAAGGTTAAGGCCGACTCTACTTTTTTTTATAGATGCATCATTCACCAAACTAACGAATCCAAGCAAGGCGACTCTACGTTAAGTGTAGCGGAGGTTTTGTTGCCAACTTGCGACTCTTTTATCAGATCAGCTTCTAGATTCCATTAACATTGCATTATCATTGGTTTAACACATACGTATTCCAAATTTTAGCCCATTACGATTAGCGGAATGTGGTAAAATTCAAAGTTGACTTGCAAGATTTGATCCAAGGCACGGCACGGCACGGCAAGTTAAAGAAAACTACCTACCCACCCATTTAGTTAAATATATGTATAATAAAACCTCCGATACACTTACGGCGACCTCTACAACTTTTAGAACTGTAGAACCGATATCTCTTAAATGGCAGAAACTATTTTCATGAAACCTAGCTAGGAGCCATTCCGATTAAACAAGCTTTCCTTCATAAAAAATCCGGGTTGTCACAGACGGTCTCACATATACACATGTTAAACTTAGGTATATTACCTTCTTCGCGTCGGATGTTACAAATAGCAATAGGACTGACATGCATCGCAAGCGAGAAGTTGCAATCGACGGGCGGCGTCTGCACCGCGACGAAGGCGTGCGGCGCGAACTGCGCGACGGCCTGCACGACGGTGCGCACCACGTGCATGTTCTGATAGAACACGTCCCGGTCCGGCGGGTTGCAGCAGGGTGGCAGCGCAAAGCTGCCGCCGCAGATCAGCACTACGTCCGTGTTCTGCAGGCACGCCTTAATCGTGACCATTTGATAAAAACTCAACAACGCATGATATTTTATTAATTACTAGCTGTACCCAGCGTGTTACCTAATCATTCGCCGACAATTTTTAGGCAGATTATTGATTGGCAGACATACTTTTCGCCGATGGATTTGTTCGTAGATGTATTGTTTCGCAGATTAACGTTTCGTAACTAAACCTTTAGCATCTATATTTAGTTGGCTTATGATTATGAGTCAGTAAAAATTTATTAATCAATCCGGTATATTAAAAAGAGGTTAAGGAACGGGCAGAGAGGAGAGAAGATTGGAAATTACTCCACCGACAAGAGCAAAGCTCTTAAATTAAGAGAGAGAGAGAGTGATGAGTCAGTAGGCTGAACGATGTTTGCTCGAACAACCTTTCGCTTTTAAACGGTTGAACGGTTCAGTACTCATAATGTATCAACTTGTCGCCGCCTTTTTGCTTTCCACTGGGAATGTCATCAAATACAGGCATTAAACTCAATACAAACCAAGTCGCGACGCTAGCAATTCGGTTCTGAGGGCCCTGCCAAGATGCACTACGCTAACTAACGTTTCTATTCGTTTCGGAAGGTTGTTATGAGTAAATTCTGGATTATGCACGAGAGTAACAGAAAATACCAAAGAAAAGCAAGGGCGGGTAGTTTAACAAAATGATAGGTTATGTATCACCCCTGTCATCCTACTATAGTCCTACCTACTAATATTATAAATGCGAAAGTTCGTGGGTGTGTTACTTTGTTATTCCTTTACGCTGCAATGGCTGGACGGATTCGGATGAAATTTGAAGTGGAGATGGCTTATACCTTGGATTAACATACAGGCTTTTTTATCCCACTCTTCTCAGCAGTGGTCTCCTCTTGGGAAGCGCTGGTAGATTTTTGAAGTGTATTTAAAAGTGTCCGTGCGTCCTACTTACGAAATAAACATCTGTTATCTTTTTATTTATTTTTTAATCATTATTAAAGCCATTATGTAAGCGATGCGATTAAGAGTTAAGGCGAATGTTGTCAAACACACAAGTTATTGCTTAAAGTCAATGATATAATATAAAAAGAGGTAGATATGTTACCTATACGGTATTCCGCGTGTAAATATGGCCCGGCTTACGGACACATAATCAGTAAATATTGCAATTACACACTAATTCATAAATGACAAGTGATAGCAGGATAGTATGCTAATTTCCGGGAGCGAAACAGAGACGAGTGTATGTTGCTCTGCAGGCTAGTTCACGGTTCCGTTGACGGCGCAAGACTAAGTAAAGTTGTACCAATTGGCTTGGTTTTAGGGTGCCACTATCGAAGTGCGTATAACATATCTACCTCTTTTTACTATATTATATCATTGCTTAAAGTCCTTTTAGTTCTCACGAGTATACATATATGTTCTAAAAATCAATGAACTGACTCCAAATCACAATTTGCGAAAATATCATCTATGTTCCTATAATTCCAACGTTAGGGGCGGTATTAAATCATAAATAAATATTAAAGGACCACTCTTGACATAGGTATAATCTACTCATGAAAAGGAGAATTATTAAAATTGGTTGAAAAATTAAAACATAATAATGTACTTATTGAAAAACTCCATCTATTTCTGAAGTCCGTTAAAACCAAGAAATTAGCAAATGAAACTAAGGTGGCTCTATAATTTGAAAGAGCTATGATTTTTTATGGATCATTATTAACTAGTAACAATAAATGGTCTAAGATCCCGATCTATATATATGGCGGACCCCACACTCTTTTTCCAGGCTAAATATATTTTTTAAACAATTAAAGGATCTAAGGGGGTTATGTTATCACCAAAAATAGTCTCCAGGGTATTTTTAAGAAAAATAATGTGATTGTGTTTTTCAAAGTACAAGAAACCTACATCCCTTTTATATAGCACTAGCTGTTCCCGTGCCACTTCGTTGGGCAATAAACGTTTTTTTTGTTGGGTTAATATATAGCCTATGACCCTCACAAATAACGTGGCTTTTTATTGGTAAAATAATTTTCAAAATCGGATAAGTAGATCCAGAGATTACCGCCTAAAACATCATGAACTTTAACCTTAGTATAGATATACATTACATTTTTTTAAAAATGATCTACATTTTAATACCGTAAATTAAAACGGAGCTATTTGGGAATCACGAGGCTTTTTGGAACCAAGTAGTTATAACCTTTTAGTTGATATACGAGGGCAGAGTGAAAAGTCTGGAAAAAATTTAACAATTATTTTTTTTGATAAAAGTAAATATTTATTTTTCAACGTAGTCCCCATTTAACTGAATATACTTGGTCCATCGCTTTTCTAGCTTTTCGATTCCCTCCGTATAGTACGATTTCTCCAACCCTTCAAAATACGCATTGGTTTCTGCGATGATTTCTTCGTTGGAACCAAATCTTTTTCCACCAAACCATTTCTTCAAGTTTGGGAAAAGAAAATAGTCGCAGGGGGCTAAATCAGGAGAATAAGGCGGATGCGGGAGCAATTCGTAACGCAGCTCGTGGATTTTAGCCATAGCAACGGCACAAGTGTGGACCCGGGCGTTGTCTTGGTGAAAAATGATTTTCTTTTTCGCCAAATTGGGTCGTTTTTCTACTAAAACTTCATGAAATCGCTGTAACAAGTTGGCATAATATTCGCCGTTAATCGTTTTACCTTTCTGAAGGTAATCAACATATATTACACCACGAGCATAACTGAGCCATAACTTTATTCGCAGATAAAACTGCTTTGGCCTTCTTTGGTGCAGGTTCACCTGAAGCAATCCATTGTTTTGACTGCTCCTTGGTTTCTGGTGTATGATGATGAATCCAGGTTTCGTCAACAGTTATGAAAAGACGCAAGAAGTCCTTTTCATTACACCTAAACTTCGCCAAACATGCCTCTGACAGGGTCACCCTAGTGCGTTTTTGATCCACTGTGAGCAATCGTGGCACCCAACGGGCGAAGAGCTTCTTCATATCCAAACAAGTGTGAAGGATATTACGAACCCGTTCGTCTGAAATGCTTACAATATCAGCTATCTCACGGACCTTTACTCTTCGGTCGTTCAATACGATGTCATGGATTTTGGTGATCATCTCTGGTGTAGTGACTTCAACTGGGCGTCCGGGTCGGTCGGCGTCAGCAGTGCTTGTACGGCCACAACGAAAATCCGTAAACCACTTGTGGATCATTTTAATCGATGGAGCAGAGTTCCCGTAATATTTGTCAAATTTTTTTTTTGATTCCGTAATTGTTTTTTTTTCGCAAAAAATAATGTCCCATGTGTGATTTTCTCCATGTTTGCAAACACCAAAGTGATTGTTTTGTTTTACATAGCTGTCAAAAAAAAAACTAGCCGTGCGAATTGGCTGAAAATATACGATTTACCTGCATAAAGGCTGCATTACAACTTGACATTAATGAATTTGTGAAAAAAATATCCCTAATATGATTTTTACCAGACTTCTCACTCTGCCCTCGTATTATTTGTTATGATAATGGTAGAACTGAAAACTTATTATAGCCTCGTGATTCCCAAATAGACCCGTTTTACGGTAGGTACTTGATTAGCAATTAACTACTTCAATTTTCCTGTTTTACCTGAATGTGGATTCGATAAAGTTCGCCCACCGTATATTGGCATTTTCAAAATCTTTTACTTTCAATTGATACTATGTTTTCACAGGAAAAGAGATCATGTACTTTAAAAAATATTTGTTTTTATTAATTTGCTTATAATTTATTAAATTGCATGGAACAATTTTTTGGTATTATAAAAATAGATTTCGGCTGGGAAAGGGTGAAGAGTGAGGGATACACAACATACTCGTAGATTGGGATCTATTACTTAAAATACAAGCATTCTTCTCTGTTCATAAGTAGAAAATCCCAGAATCCACGGATAAACTTTATCTTATTTTACTAAGATGGACCATCTAAAGACACGGGTACCTTCGACTTTCTATGACACCTCATGGTATTCTACCTTACGAATATTTAGCGAAATGTGCATGTCTCCTCCCGACGATGATGACGACGCTGTTTTATAAAAATCAAGGCATCGGTTACCATAGAAAGCACTCGGGAATAGGGCTTCCAATCCCGGTATTCCGAGATCCCGCGCTATTTTCCAGTCCCGCTTGTTGCGGGTTTACGAGCGCGGGATCCGCGGGATTTGCGGGACGCAACAGTTTGGCAGACGACACATCAGATATGTTATGTTTTCTTCGCAAAAAAATTCAACTGAATGCTCACAGAACTAATGAAAGTTTGAATTTGTTTTTTTAACCTTCATTTGAAAAAAATCTTTTTTATCGTTTATTTTATTGTACGGTCAGCGTCATAAATATATATACGTTAACAAGGTTTCAGAAATAAATATACATCCTTATTCCCTCGCAGCAGAGTCGTGTTTACATATTATTGAAAGTTTTACTGTGTCTATATATTTGATGCTGACTGTACCTACTTATGTATGATTTTGTTATTTTTTCTATATTTTAATTCTTTATTTCTTTTGTTTCATTCACCTTATATCAATAGTATAAATTTCTATGCAGTATCCCACGAATACTGGGATCCCACGGGATTGAAAATGTTGAGTCCCGCAGATACCGAGATTGAAGATAGGCTGCGGGATTGAAAGCCCTACTCAGGAAGTACATTTGTAGTGACCTAGCGACATCAAGTTGAAAATTCATTCGTAGCTACCGGCAGCCATTGGCCAATCGCACTCGGTACCTTGCGATCACGAGTCGACACTAGACACTACCCTTCTAGGCCGGACGTTCTACGGGAAAAACCTTACATCCAGAGCTGCCTTGAGAAACGCTCGTCCCTGATATGCCTCGACTTCGGGGCTGGTGTCGATGTGCGCGAGGTCGGTGGCCACGCCAATCAGGCCGCGCTCTGGCGTGAATTCATACAGCGCCAGCGTTCTGATCACTTTATGCTGCTTCAGGAACAGCGATGCGATCTGCCCCACGTCGCTGCCTGCGCCGATTACTGTCACCTACAGCACACCCATTCCAAATAGGCTCATTACGGTTCACCTTTCGTACATTTTATTTTTGTGCAATAAAGATTAAATAAATAAATTAGGCATCAAGGCACCGAGGGCACCGCTAAAGAAAGTGCGGTACATACAACTAAAACACTCAACGCCTCACGCGGTTGTTTAAAAAAAAGATAATATACTTACTAACCTTTTGTTCCGGGAACCTTGGCACTTCACAGCATTTTTCACACTGACTGTCCATCAGGCGCATTGTATCAGAAGTCACGAAGTTTTGGAAGCACGCTCTTGGATTTAATACCGGAGTCGCCGCGGGCACCAATCGACCAGCTCGACGAAACATTTTTTATCGATTTAGGTAGACAAATTTTACTTAAGTTTTTTTTACGTGTATATTTATATTTACATTTTTTTTTGCATTTTTTAATTTATATTACATGTTTCTTCTTGTTGCGTTGAGGTGTTGAAGTATTTGAATTTAAACGCTATGCTTCATTAGTCTAGGTTTTTATGGGGGTTATAAATTGTATGTATATTTGTTTTGTAGCATATGTCATTTGTGTGATAGTAATCGAAGTAACATCTTGAAATTGACATGAGACATGACAAAGGTTAGTCTGTCACGTCTATGGAGTTTATAATAGAGTTTTCAGTTCTGAGATTTTCTGGACATTTTTTATATCATCGCATCGTGATCACATAATTCTTCATATTCCTTCAATTCGCCTTGCATCAAGGCAATATTGCTTGCCATAAGACGCATGCAGCTTATCGTTTACACCTGTGCGCCTGTCGCATGCAGCTTACATACACACGCGCCTCGGTTGGCCGTCATCAGGATGGACGCGGAACTTGGAGCTATCAGTGCGGCATATTTAGCGTTACATTTGGTCGTTTCTGACCCACGGCACAACTATACGGCACAACTGACCAACGATTTCTATTTCAAAATCAAATTTAACAGAGTCGACGGAGCTCCACCATCGTAAAGCTCCTAATTCTGAGCGTTCTGGCCCTTCGGGCCAGCTGCACAACTAATGAACTAACATGACCTAAACCTACCTCATATTTATGATAAAAATGTTGGTCAACTGTGCCGCGTAGTTGTGCCTTGGGTGGGTCCTTCACTCATTTTGTAGGTAATTCATACACTTTGTATTGTTTCTCCGGACGTTATTGAGTCCAAAATAAATAAGACCAAACCACGAAGAAGTACCTATAACCTCAAGCTTTTTATCTTGTTTTTAACCGTTTTTACATCATAAGTTTGTTTTAGAAATGTTCGATAATATAAAATCCAGTTGCGCAAAATGTTGCTCGCCAACGCATCGGTGATGGATCAGCATACACTACGGGCATGCGTTAGTGTCAAACAAGTATGAGCGCATGCTTTATTGCATGCGCTATGGTTCCAGAGGCATGCGTCAGAAGAAGACACAAGATGAACAGGAAAGCGCACTAGTACATACTGGTACTGGTACTGGTACATAGCTATACAATCAAGGATGTTATAGCGTGTAGGCGGGGTTGCCTTGCAGACGGTCTCCGCCACATTGACTTTACAGACTTTCGACCCTGTACAGCTTTATGTACAGAAAGCGCGATCGTGCCAAACTACTGAGCCATGTACCGGTGCGCACGGTCGGACGGAGCGGACACATGCGAATTAGGTATCCATGGGGGGACGTCGCTCTGCCCCGCACCGCGTAGTTGCCCTGTCTACGGCTGAGTTACCTCACTATTAGAAATTGTTACGCTATGACTTGATTAACGGCTAAGCATTCTTGAGAGTCAGAGTTAAGAAAAAACTAAGCTCAAGAAGCAATAATACCTTTACCCATTTCATTTTTAACCATGTCCCAAACTTCTACATTTCCCTTTTGCTCCGGAAATCGGGTAGGCCTGTGGTTGGGGCTGTCGGGGTACTCGGCCGTTGATCTAACGCGAAACGTTTATGTCAGCACACACAGCAGTTCACGCACCGAATGAATAATAGTTATGTAAAGGAATTCTAAACGCTGCTTTGACGCTAAAAAGTTTTATAGTAGCGCCGCAGTAACTATTACATCACCATTATTTAGTCTTGTAAGGTGGTTGTAAGGCACTGTTGTATCTACTCTACAGGCTGAAAAGGTCATCTCAAAGCCGCTATAGAAACAGAATATCTCCGAATGGCGGTTCAACCGCTTCTGACCACTTTCGCGTTCTGTAGACTTTCATTGGCCTTTTATAGGACCATTCATTAACAACAATTGGTTTTTGAGAAACGTTATATGCAGAGGTCGGAATAGGTAGTGCTTATTAACCTAAAACTTGACGCATGTTCATTCATGAATGGTGAGATGGGACTACGTTATTGAAAGAAGATGCATCAAGTTTAGGTTAATAAGCACTACCTATTCCAACCTCTGGTTATATGGTATGCTATAGAATCGGTGTTTGCTGGTTGGGGATGTCAAGTTTCGTACGAATATACGAATATACGAATATCACAAAATGTGAAAGTATCTTTGTATGTTTGTTACGCTTTCACGACTGAACCGACTTCGATAAATTTGGTATAGATGTAGGGTATTCCTTTAACGGGGAGACTCGGTCTTCCTTCTATCCCCACCAGCTTTCTTAACTGCAAATTTAGATGGTATGGATTTCACCAACTTTCTCCGAGGCCTCACCTCCACGCGCGAGTTTATTGTGGCGATTCCTCCCTTTTATCATTGGGTAATCTCCACGCTAGGCGATTATCCCGCCAGCGTATCTCCAGGACTCAAAAACTAACCTAAATTAAACATAAAACGGATAACAGTAAACAATTAACAGGTAACATTACAAACACTAGCGACAATTTTGTACAGTATTAAGATGAAAAATAAAATATAATTAAAAACAATATTAAGCCACGCTTAAAAACCTTAACTAATAGACTTTTTGTATGGCAACACCAGAACAACACAACCGTTTCCCGTTGGATCGTTGCAAGTGACGGCCTGTTTAATTTCAAAGGTATGGATTACGCATATTACCAGTTTCATATATTCCAAAAAATGATATACGCAACATTCCCAGACTTAACAGTAAAAAGTAACTTATTTTACAAAACATAAAAGGAAAAAAGTGATGCGCTTGACTCGTACAGAGCAGCAGCCACCCAACAAGCAACATAACGAAAGTACCGCCATTTCTCGATCGCTCGGCAACCCGGCCGGACGTGAAAGTCGGCCATGCCTGCTGACACGTTCGACCGCTCCACGACGTTTGCGTAAAACACAAAAAAACATGGACAAGAAGGTAAGTGAATGATTTCGTTTTTTAAAATAGTTTTATCGATAGACAATGGACTAAGAATACTTAAAAGTAATATTTAAATTCATGATTGAATAATATAGAATATTATAAAAGTCTGTGCTGTACCTAATAACTGTTACTCGCTCCACTACCCAATCTGCGCCTGCCTTAAGCACAAAAATCCGACATTTCGACTTAAAAACTCCCGTTGTTTTTAGCGCACGGATCGGCTGAGGGAGACTGTTCCAGCATTTCGTGGCGGCATATCGGAAGCTGCCACGGAATGCAGCCGAGTGGTGCGGCGGGCATACGAGCTGGAGGAACCTCGCTGACCTGACTTGAAAGGACCTGGCGTTGTTGGACCAAGTAAGCTTGTTGAAGAGGTACGAGGGCTGCTGGCGATGCACGATACCGAACATCAGTGTGGCTAGGTGTAGTCTTTGACGCGTCGACATTTTTAAAATCCGGTGTTGATTTATAAACGGTGTTACGTGAGCGCGTGGCCGGACATTGAAACAGAACCGCGCTGTACCAACCGCTGTGTACGCGCAAGTCGACGAGGCCCGTACCGTAAATTTAACTTAGAAAAAACTAGCGCATCACACAATCTAATTCTCTGTTCTACATCTAGAAAGTCGCGTATCTTGTAAAGCACTTTTAGTTAATAAAAACAGTTGCGTACGGTACTGAAAATATGGCTTTCAAACCTTAATTCTCCATCCATTTCTATCCCCAGGTTACGGGCCTCTCGTACATACTGCAATGGATTATTGTTAATCGCCTATAAACTTGCCCGTGACGGTGATGCCTTAGTAAGAGTTTTCAGCAGAGCGGAGTGCGTAAACACACTATTTAAATAAATAAATAAAGAATATTAAATAGAAGACTTAATCAATTATTACGCATAATATTTATTTGGACAGTTTGCAATAATAGGAAACTACTTCAGTAGTTACTTTCGTGCCATCTTGTTCGTGTTGGTGTTTATAAATAATTTACAGCATACAGAAGTGGAGAAAAGAATACGATAGAGGTAAGTGCTGTTTTCATTAAATAGTAGAAATGTAACAGATCACTATCTGGTATCCGGTAAATTTTAAATAAAAGTCTCAGGCCGGATACCGCGGTGGATAATGAAATAGCATTCTGTTTGGATAGGACTGCCAGTCCCGGGTTTTAGCGATTTTGTTATTGTTTCCCGCATAACCAAGCTTCACATAATCCGGTATCCAAAATCTATTCAACAAACTATTCATTGCATCTCTATCCAGTATTCAAGTGACACACACCACACATCACATCTATTTGTTAAAAATGTGTTAATTGCTTAAATTCGTAACAAAATGCAACACGGACATAATATACTCGTTGAAGTCAGTAACGCATACAATTATTATATTATATGTTTGGTGGTCCTGAAAATTAATATAAGTCCTACAAGGAGGTGAACGTTATTTTACCCACTCACATTTTTTACCGAAAACGAATATCAATATCGAATGGTAATTAATTCGTTTTACGCTCGCCACCGGCTTCCCATTTTTTTCTCCTTTTTAATTATTTTGTTGGAGAACTCGAATTTTACAGCATTAAAATTGTGTCAATCGGAAGTCTCATCACATACAAGACGTATCATATCACATACACAACCCGCCAGCACAAGAGCAAGTACAACACTTGCAGCACTAAATATAGCGCGTATTTCCTGCTTGGGAACTCGAATTATACAATTTTTAAATAAGTCTCATGGGTCCATGAGACTTGAGACATGAGACATCACAATAAACAAGACGCATCACACATGAACAACACTTGCAAGTATGAACATACAAAACAGTACTTACTAGTTATTTTATCATTACATAATATATTCTAGAGTTACTTGTCGCTTGAAGGTTCGACGACCGGGCAGGGGGTCTCGTCATAGTACTTGTTCTGGCACGGAGCCAAGTAGTATTCGTCACCTACGGCGTAGCAGCGGCCAAGGTTAATCATGTCTTCCATTTCGCATCTAAACATATCAGAACATTAAGATTTTTTTTTTCTAGTTCCACTTTCTATTCTTAAGTGCATTCAAAAGAGGAAGCAATATTAAGATAAAGGAATTAACTTAATTTAATATCGCCCCATAAGCCCTGTGCGGAACGCCCCAAAACACCGCACACGGCGACCAAAATCGTGTAGACTGACTGACTTTGTTTATACATGAACGTGCAGTTAGTTTTTATAGTAGGGCTTTGTATATACGCGAATAGATGGTTAAGTTTAGTAATAGTTTTCTCGTATTTGTGTTAGCGTATAAGTAGTTTTTAAGTATGTAAATAGGCAGATAGGTTAATAAAGAATTTCTTAATTGTGTTATCTTTATTCAAACCCCTGCCGGGTAGGTTTTGCCGTAGTTTACAGAACGTAAACAAACCTACCCGGCAGTACGCATGCGCCGTGGCTCCCCTCCACCAGGGAGGGCCACCATGCGGAGTGGGGGTAGTCACGCCTGCGCAGTAGGTGTTTTCCCGACCGAATGGAAATGGCGGGAAAATACCTACTGGCGCGAAAACTGTCTTTTGTAAATATTTTCCTAGTTTGTAAGCAAATAGATAAGTTTTATATACCGAATCGTAGCACACATAGTTCGTAAGGTTTTCCGTTGTATAAGATGTCCCAAATGTATTAGATAGTAAGGAAAACGTTGAAAATAAAGAAAAGTGGAGGGGGGGACGGAGGCTCGGAAAATTTGTATAAAATGGGGACCCTCGGCCATAGACTTCGCACTCAAGAGCCACTCCCAGCCAGGGCAACATAGAAGAGCCTCCGCCCTCTCCGAAACGTCTGATCAATCCACCGAGCGTTTTCTTCGCCGAACCTGCCCTGCCAACCCCTCATGAACCAGTCATAGGTGCGAGTCCGCACATGTTGGTCCTTCGAACCGGATTTCTGCGAATATATTGGTCCTTCACAACTGAACAAAGAAAAGGAAGAAAATGCCGCCGGTAACCAGAAACGCTTCAGGAAGCCAGACATTAGGCCAATTAATGTTTGGTGGCGCCGGGGACCCATCCTCGTCGGACGAAGCAACCATCCCGTCTACGGAAACAACGGAGACTACAGACACTTCTACGCCCAAGGAGTCAACGACGACGTCACAATCACAGGGAATCGCCGAGCCGCCACGCCGCCCTGCAATTTCGACGTCAAAATCAATCCGTACAACGTCAAGCCGCCGTGCGCTTCGCCTAGCGCAGGCACGGGAAGAAGCCTTGAAAATAAAACTGGAACTCGCTCAAGCCCGAATCGCAACATTAGAAGCCGAAGAGAGCGAAGAGGACGACAAGACAGTGATGTCGACCTACGAAACGGAGCAGCGAGTCGACGAGTGGCTCGCGTCTAACCGAAGACACGTGCTAGCCATCGCCAATGAACCGCACCATGAAGAGGATCCCCAGCTGGCAACCCCACAGAACCAGCCGCCGCCGCGGCCGCCAGCTGATGCCAGGGATACGCAACCCGCCGCCGCCGGACCCAGCCACGCCACTGCCGAGCGTCATGGGCCCGGGGCCCGCCCCGCCGCCGCCACTGCCGAGCACGACGGGGCCACCGCACCTCTCAACGCCGAAGCTCCCGCCTACGTTCCAGTCTATGTTCCCGCGCCACCACAACGACGTTGCTACGAAGAAACAGGCCGCCAGCCGCCTCCGATATATGCCAAGGAGGAAGAACCGAAGAATAACTCGATGATCGCCCTCAGCCAACAGAACATCAGCATCACCGAGTTAGCTTCAGCCATCGCGATCGCCGCCCAGTCCGGTCATAGAAATTCATCGCGATACAACATCGACCTGCCTCAATTCAACGGGTCGTCTCAAGAATGGCTGTCATTCAAGGCAGCCTACGCCGGGTCCGCCACGACCTACTCCGATGCCGATAACGTAGCAAGATTAAGAAAAAGCCTGAAAGGAAGAGCAAAAGAAGCCGTTGAAAATCTCCTCATCTACAACGTCAACTCCGAAGAAATCATGAAAGCCCTCGAATCCCGATTTGGAAGAACAGACTCAATTGCACGCGCCGAGTTGGAACGCCTCAGAACACTGCCCCGACTCACCGACGCGCCGCAAGACATATGCATCTTCGCCTGCAGATTGAACAACACGATGGCCACATTGAAAGCGCTAGATCGCATACACTACCTACATAGCCCCGAGACTACGAAAGCCATGATGGATAAGCTCACAGCCGCCCTACGCTACAGATGGTTCGACTACGCCGCAACGCAGCGAAATGAAGAACCCGAACTCGTCAAACTGGCAGCGTTCCTACAGCGGGAAGCCGACAATTGTGCCGCCTATGCACAACCCGAGAACATCGACATCCACGGGACACCACATGCGAGAAGAATACAGAAAGCTTTCACAACCACAGAGAGGCCAACGTACAAATGCGCAGTATGCAACGAAGCGGGACACGAAATAGAAAAATGCAAGAAATTTCTTCAAGAAGACATCAACACGCGTTGGGAGACCGCCAAGAAACAACGACTATGCTTCCGATGCCTACGTTACCGGAGCAAGACGCACAATTGCCGACGCGTCAAGTGCGAGCAGGACAGCTGCGAACACTTTCACCACAAGCTACTTCATTATAAGAAGCCTCAAGAACGAAGCACCGAGTCCGTCGCCTCGACATGGGCCCCGGCCGAGTCACGAGCCTATTTGAAGATACTGCCCATAGAAATCTCGGGACCGGCGGGAGTATTGCATACATATGCACTACTGGACGACGGATCGACGGTGACGCTTATACATGAAGACATAGCGAAAGAAGCGGGCCTAGACGGGCCCACGGAGCCACTACGCATAGAAGCCATCACGAACGAGACTATTGACGCATCAAGATCTCGCCGTGTCACGCTCCACATCCGCGGGGTAAATCAAGAACATAGGATTTACGCCCGCACGATCAACGACCTTCACCTGTCGCCACAGTCGATCAAACAAGAAGATCTACACGCCTGCGAACATCTACAAGACATAGAAGGATATTTGAAGTACAACTCAGCGAAGCCCAAGATGATCATCGGTCAAGACAACTGGCACCTACTCGTGAGCAGCGAGACACGCCGGGGTCAACGACACCAACCGGTGGCATCCCTAACGCCACTGGGTTGGGTACTACACGGCGCACACACGCGCACCATCGGGAAGCGAGTACACACTATGAACTGTGTCATCAACCAAAGCGACGACGATATGAACAAACAACTCGCCGAGTACTTCGCACTGGAGTCACTACTCGTCGAGCCGAAGCGACCGCAATCCGACCCGGAAGAGCGAGCCTTAACTACACTCGCAAACTTCACTACGATCAACAAAGATGGCCGCTACGAAGTCCCGCTACTATGGCAAGATGAAGATGTACTACTTCCAGACAACTACGACAACACGCTGAAACGACTTCATAATGTAGAAAAGAAACTCGACAGGAACGAAGAGCTCAAGAAACGATACCATGAAGAAATGGACGCCTTACTGAAAAAGGGCTATGCCGAGCCCGCACCGCCACACAAAGAAAATAGAGTGTGGTACCTGCCACATTTCGCCGTGATCAATCCAATGAAGCCTGAGAAAGTACGAATAGTACACGACGCGGCAGCCAGAACGAGAGGAGTTTGCCTCAACGATCGCCTACTCACCGGGCCCGACCTACTTCAATCGCTACCAGGGGTACTGATGCGATTTCGACAACACCCGGTGGCCGTAGGAGCAGACATTAAAGAAATGTTCATGCAAGTAAAGATACGAGAGTGCGACAGAGACGCACTGAGATATTTATGGAGGGGAGCCGACCGCGACTCATCCCCACCACAAGAATACCGGATGACGTCATTGATATTCGGAGCGACGTGTTCACCGTCGATCGCCATATACATCAAGAACACGAACGCACAGAAGTTTGAAAAAACGCATCCGGAAGCCGTGAAGTCGATAATACGTCATCATTACGTAGACGACTATCTACAGAGTTTCAAGACAGAAGCGGAAGCGATCCAGACAGCGAGCGACGTCCGCTACATACACAAGCAAGCCTGCTACGAGCTACGACAATGGACGTCGAACTCTACGGAAGTATTAGCCGCCGTCGCCGAGAAGCCCACGCAACCCGTACACATCGACTTGAACAAGACAGAGATGAAAAACGAACGTGTACTGGGTCAAATCTGGAAGCCCGCAACCGACGAAATCGCCTTCAACTTGGACCTCACCCGATTGCCGCCCGACGCCCTCGACTCGAAGACACCGACCAAGCGCCACGTATTGAAGATAATGATGTCGGTATTCGACCCGCTGGGCCTAGCCACGCCCGTCACCATCAACGCGAAGAAGCTACTCCAAGAAGTATGGAGGCGCGGAACGGACTGGGACGAGCAGCTAGATGAAGATTTAACGCAACAATGGACCGAATGGACACAGCACTTGAAAGCTCTACGAGAAGTCGCTATCCCACGTTGCTACACACACTACAGCTACGCCGTAGCACGGGAGCTACACATCTTCGTAGACGCCAGCGAGACCGCCTACACAAGCGCCCTCTACTGGCGATTGATAACCGCCGACAACGAAGTGCACGTGTCGCTGATAGCGGCCAAAGCGAAGGTCGCGCCGCTGAAAATCACGTCAATTCCACGCCTGGAATTGCAAGCCGCCGTCCTAGGAAGCAGGATGGCCGCCTCCGTCGTCGACGAACACGACGACAAGCCAACGAAAAGGACATTCTGGACCGACAGCCGCACAGTACTAGCGTGGCTACGGGCGGGAGCGCGCACTTATCGCCCATTCGTCGCGCACCGCATAGCCGCCATTGAAGAAAATAGTACGGTACAAGAATGGCGCTGGGTACCTACCAAGCTGAATGTCGCAGACGAGGCGACCCGAGAAGTACCGAAGGAGTTCGACAGCAAACATCGGTGGTTCACGGGACCGGAGTTTCTACGCGACGACCCGTCAACATGGCCGACGGAACCGTCGCAGCTACATAGCGAGAACATCGGGGAAGAAAAGGTCCATTTGATCGCCGAACACTGCAAACACAGCTGGCTCCCGGCCCCCGAACGTTTCTCACGCTGGGAACGCCTACTACGTACAGTCGCCAGAGTACTACAGTTCGTCGACCTGTGTCGACCCCAGCGAGCGAAGTCGTACTACAAACGTACAGCGAAGAACGAAAAAACCGATCCAGAATGGTCCCGCAACGAACGAAAACAGAAAAAGAAAACATCGTCAAGACACCTGCACGAAGCCGGAAATTACAAGAAGCTCGACGCAACTTATCTACACAAGGCGGAGCAACTGATCGTGCGAGCGAGTCAGCACGATGTTTTCACCGAAGAACTACGATGCCTACAGAACAACAAAGCCCCGCCCACAAGCAGCCGGCTACGCCCCCTGGCGGTCGAACTCGTCAACGGGACGATAACTCTGAAGACACGGATTGCCGCCGCCGACGGAATCACCGAGTCACAGAAATGCCCTCCGGTGCTTGACGGCAATCACACAGCCGTAAAATTGTACATAGACTATGTACATAGACAGCTACAACATGGCGGGGTAGAAGCGACGATCAATGAATGTAAGCAACACTACTGTATATTGCGACTACGCCCGGTCGCAAGAATGGTGCTGCACCGATGTCTGCCATGCCGGATCAAGAAATCACAGCCTGCGGTCCCGCCCACTGGGAATCACCCGCGGAGCAGATTGGCGCATCACGAGCGGCCATTCACCTATACAGGAGTGGATTACTTTGGCCCGCTAACTGTCACAGTGGGCCGGGGTACTCAGAAGAGATACGTCGCATTATTCACATGCCTCACAGTACGAGCCGTGCACCTTGAAGTGGTGCCCAGCCTCAGCGGGGACTCGGCGGTGATGGCGCTCCGACGGATGATCGCGCGGCGCGGCTGCCCTACGGAAATTTGGTCGGACAACGGCACAAACTTCCACGCCGCGGACAAGGAGCTGCGCCACGCCTTCGACGAGGCGACGCAAGAAGAGGCCGCGAAGCACCTCATCAAGTGGCGCTTCATCCCCCCCAGCGCCCCATTTATGGGCGGGGCCTGGGAACGAATGGTGAAGGCGGTCAAAAACTCCCTCTACGCCGTGTTAGAAGAGCGCCACCCGAACGACGAAACCCTCAGCACGCTACTAGCCGAAGCGGAGTACACAGTCAACAGCCGCCCGCTCACACACGTGTCGGTGGACCCCTGCGAGCCCGAGTCCATCACGCCGAACCACTTCCTGCTGGGAGGTACCGCCAGGGTACCCGTGCCGGGTACCTTCGACGACTCAACATTGGTCGGCCGCGCGACGTGGCGAACATCGCAGCGTCTAGCCGACCACTTTTGGAGCCGCTGGGTACGGGAGTACCTACCCACACTGCAAGACCGGCGGGAGCCCCACGGCCGCGGGCCTCCGATCGAGGTCGGCAACATAGTCCTCATCGCCGACGGGACACTCCCGCGCAACACATGGCCGCGCGGACGAGTAGTCGCCGTATACCCGGGACCCGACGGCGTGACACGCGCCGTGGATGTCCGGACCAAAGGAGGAGTGCTGCGCAGACCGACCAAGAAACTCGTCGTGCTACCTACCGAGCCAGGCGACCCGCATCACGAAGATATGCAACGCTCCGACGGCGAGCGATGCACGGCGGGAGAGATGTGCGGAACGCCCCAAAACACCGCACACGGCGACCAAAATCGTGTAGACTGACTGACTTTGTTTATACATGAACGTGCAGTTAGTTTTTATAGTAGGGCTTTGTATATACGCGAATAGATGGTTAAGTTTAGTAATAGTTTTCTCGTATTTGTGTTAGCGTATAAGTAGTTTTTAAGTATGTAAATAGGCAGATAGGTTAATAAAGAATTTCTTAATTGTGTTATCTTTATTCAAACCCCTGCCGGGTAGGTTTTGCCGTAGTTTACAGAACGTAAACAAACCTACCCGGCAGTACGCATGCGCCGTGGCTCCCCTCCACCAGGGAGGGCCACCATGCGGAGTGGGGGTAGTCACGCCTGCGCAGTAGGTGTTTTCCCGACCGAATGGAAATGGCGGGAAAATACCTACTGGCGCGAAAACTGTCTTTTGTAAATATTTTCCTAGTTTGTAAGCAAATAGATAAGTTTTATATACCGAATCGTAGCACACATAGTTCGTAAGGTTTTCCGTTGTATAAGATGTCCCAAATGTATTAGATAGTAAGGAAAACGTTGAAAATAAAGAAAAGTGGAGGGGGGACGGAGGCTCGGAAAATTTGTATAAAATGGGGACCCTCGGCCATAGACTTCGCACTCAAGAGCCACTCCCAGCCAGGGCAACATAGAAGAGCCTCCGCCCTCTCCGAAACGTCTGATCAATCCACCGAGCGTTTTCTTCGCCGAACCTGCCCTGCCAACCCCTCATGAACCAGTCATAGGTGCGAGTCCGCACAAGCCCCATCCTTGTCACATTAAAAGTGGAAATAAAATGCATTTAACTTAGGTGAAATCAGTATGGCATCAGCAACAAATGAATTGGCCTGCTCAAAGTGAGAAAAGGCCATTGAGACGCGATTTCTTCCAATTCATTTAACACTACCATTAATGATATTTTTGTGATTAAACTTCCTTAAGAAGTTACCAAAGGTAACCGGGTACAAAGTGGCTTTTGATTGTCATTTGGGGATACCTCAATACGCTGTATGTGTACCATGTGGAGCACAATCGGTGGGCTGGTATTGAGTCCTACCAATCGGCAACTTTTGAGAGGGGTCGCAAGGTGTAAGTAGTATTCGCTGTATCAGGATGGGATTGAGGATCAATTTGCTATGTTTCAGTAATTTAAATTACTTTAGACCGCTGACCGTCTGAGTCGCTGTCGCATTTGCAACCCTTTGGGTTTGTATCACTGGAATGTTTCGTCCTTTTATTTTTGACAATGCTTACAAATTATTTTTTGTGTGCGGCTGACTTTGTTTCTAAACGAGAACTTTTTAAACTAGACTTTGTTTGCGTGGATGATGCATCTGTATCCATACTAGATTCGTTTGAAATGGTGACAAAACTCGCTGGTTGAGGAACCTGCGATAAGATAAGTTGAGTACCTGGGGACTCATTCTCGTCCATAACTACATACCTATAATAGTGTGTTAAGTCATTAAATGGCGGGTGTGTGTGTTCAATGGCGATTTTTTTATCAGCTAAAACAAAATGACAAGTTAAATTCGGATGCCTTACACTTATGCTTGATTTAAACTTGACAGTTACCCATGGACCCCATGGTGTCATGGCTGGTAAAATGCCCGATGGTTGTTATTATAAAGTGAGCTACACACTTTTGGCCTGTTATTTTGTCGAATAGCTAAACGTATGTAATATTTAAATTGCATCTAACGTTGTTTACAAGTATTGTTTATTTATCGTACCAAATGTTATTAATACCTGAAGTATTACAAGTGCAATAACAGTTTTGCTACCAAAAAACTTCTATGTTTAAATATTTAATAGGCCATCTTGTATTTGTGTAAGTAACTTGAATTAACTTGTTTATTTAAATCGAAGGTTTGGTTAAGGCTTTAAATTAAAGAGTGGAAATATACTAAGGCAAATATATTTTTTTTTAGTGGCAACCCACGTTGGTCTTTAATTACATTTTCGAGTATAGCTATACTTACTATCCGCAAAATTAAGTAGCGAGTCGGGCAATAAACGTCAGTTACATTCCTTTTTGTGCCTACCGCTACCTGCATTATTGTTGCACGGCCCGCTCCATAAGGCCGTGCAGGTGCGAAAGAGATAGCATGATTCCGATGATTTATGACCCGACTCACCACTTAATTTTGCGGATAGTATAGACAAAATTGTCTGAAACGAGGTCTAGAGGCAACTAGAGAGTAAGTCTCTCTCTCTCTCTCTCTTCTTCAACTTGTCGCCATCCAATGCTCAGTGTAGGTCTCTTCTAATGCACGCCATCTCTTTCGATCTTGAGCTTTCCTCGTCCAGACCTTCCCCCCTATCTTAACAAGATCATCAGTCCATCTCATTGGTTGCCTCCCAACGTTTCTTCGGCCGGTACGAGGTCTCCACTCGAGCACTTCAGTACGCCACCTGTCATCGGTAGCACGACTTATTTGGGCTGCCCTCCTCCAGTTCCTCTGAGATACGACCACGGCAATGTCTAGCAGCTTAGTTTTTCTTCTGATTTCTGTATTTCTAACACGGTCGCGAAGAGAAATGCCTAGCATTCCTCACTCCATAGCTCTTTGGGTGACTTGAAGCTTACTTATCGTCTGCTTAGTGAGCGTCCGGTCCGGCTCCGTATACCATGACGGGAAGAATGCACTGCTCAAATACTTGGCTTTTAATACCTATCTTGGGCGCCTTGAGCACATCGGACATGTTGCCAAACGCACCCCAACCCAAACGGTCTATCATTCAAGGAAGGGGGTTTCCTTCCTGGAGTTTTTTCCAAGTAGTTATTACGGAAACCCTCTTTGTTGAATGTAACTACTGGGAAAAAAAGTCCAACTAGTTCTATCAATGGAACTAATAATGGAACTAGTCGGAATAGACCACCCAAACGAATGCGACGGTCGACTTCGCCCTCTTGCCCGTTCTTGTTAAGAGACAAGGTGTGACCCAAGTAGACATAATTCTCCACTCTCTCTATGATCTGACCATTTACAGCAATGTTGTTTGTGCTGGTATTTTCGCACAGTATTTTGGTCTTCGAAGTATTTATTTAGAGAGAGTAAGTGGTCTGTGTTTAACCTACATAATATACTCAAGGAGAGACATGATGAGTTTTATGTTTTTAGTAATAAAATAACTAATGATTCTACACTTAAATAAATTACAATTAACAAGACGAAACTGCGCCTCTATTCTAGGCGGTAAAATCCAAATAGTATTTGGCCTGTTAAGGTATTGTTTTGTAACTCGGCCGCCATTACTATCAAGTAAATAAGAGCTATCAAAGCGTTGACAAAACGATATGGTTTTTACCGTGTTGAATAGAGGCCACTAGTATCAGTATATAATATATAAAATCATTAACTTTAACAGGATGCCACCACATAATAATACTTTGTATGGACGAGTCCTAGGGTGCGGCGCCATTATGTACCTACTACGATACGAGTGCCTAAGTTCAACCACGTTCATTGGCGCACTCGTGCAACCTCAAGTTAAAAGGCGCTCTTCGTTCCCGTGATCTTCATATCTTATTATAGAACTGAGGGCTCAGACAAGATGCACTACGCTAACTAACGTTTCTATTCGATTCGTTTTCGGAAGATGACGTGATACGAAAAGTCACCTGGTCTACCAGTGACGCGATTGGTTTAAAACGAATCGAATAGAAACGTTAGTTAGCGTAGTGCATCTTGTCTGAGCCCTCTGCACTTAAATCTCAATACCTAAAACGTTGCCAGAGCTGATAACTCTTGATAACCCGTATCGATTTTTGAGAAACTCGGCATAGAACCGCCTCCAGAATACAAACCTTCGAAAAATTATGAACCGTATTGAAATCAGTCCACACATTCTGGCCCTAGGTACATACGGACAAAGGTTTCAATTTAATTATGACACCCCACTTCTTTAAGGCGGAAGTTCAACATTATTAACTAGGTACTGTGAGCAAAACGAGTTTTTAACTAACTTTCCATCGTCGAGCATTTTTTGCTCCAACGGGTTGAGTGTCGGTATGTTGTAAGACTCGATGCCGCACGGGCCGATGGTGACGGGCGTGGAGCAAATTGCCATGCCGTAGCACGACCCAGGGTCGTTTTGTTCCACTAGCGCGCTGTCCAGCTCCGTCGGCTTCTCGAAAAGACCTGGAATTAACTCGGTAATAATTAAGTACGAATTTTTTACGCGATGGTAAGTTGATGAGTTGCAGAGGATCACCATGTGTAGTAAGGACAGGTCACGAATCGGTCAATGTCTTTAAATCCTACCGAACGCAAGTTGTTTCAGTGTTCCCGTCACTGTTTTTCGAGCCAGAACTTCTATAGGGTGATGGCACCAGTAATGGACACGGCACCAATGATGGACACTTGATTCTTATTTTACAGAAGATAAGGGTTATTCATTTGTTTTGCAACAATCAATTTAGGACCGTATGAAATTCTTATTCTTTGAATTAAAAGTGAAATGTCCATTACTGATGCCTGTCAGCTAAAAGTGTCCATCATTGGTGTCGTCACCCTACGACTTTTATAAACACCTGTCATAATGTTCACTACGCAGGTGGCAGTCGCGAATCCCATCGAGAGGTGAGCCTGTTCTTTGTTGCTCTTGACTTTGCAGATGATGTCGTCACATTCGCGTACCAGGCGTGTGATGCAAGCGGATGACGACTGAAAAAATAAAACTATTTTGAATTTTGTAGTTGGTTAACCGTACCTAACACTAGGAATCTCTTCTAGCCCTGTTACTCACCCGCTGATACTACACGTATTGTTGCTACGTACATAGTAAAAAGTGCTGTATGTAACTCGAACAAGAACTTTTTCCTTCTATCGAGTTAGTAACATTAACGTGACGTCATCGAGAAACTTTGTAGGGTGATTGGAGCAGCGTATTTTTTCAAATAATACGTAGCATACAGGGTGTCCCATAAATAGAAGTCAACCCGCCTAGGGCTGATAGAGCAGCTAAAAAGCTATTGAATTAAGCCCTATGTATGTTCAATGATTTTTACTAGTTTCGGAGATATTGAGCATTATAATCTGATTTTTTGTAATTTTCCCCTATGTCCTTGTCACGAAAAATCCTTATTTTCATGTTTTATTTCAGAAGTTTTTAGTTGTAGGTATTTATTATTAGAATCATTACGCATCAGCGAAGTTTTTAAACATTTTTGCTCGTTTTTTTTATAATCAAATTTTTAAGTAATGACATAAAGTTTGTTTCTCCATACTAGGTATCTCAGTGTTTGTTTCACTTTGTACCAAAAACAGGTCAGAGGCAGCGTGACAACTACTCGTACCGACCCTCAGCGCTATTCCGCGCTGCGCTCAACCAGAAATTTTAAATATTAAAAACCGGTCAAGTGCGACTCGGACTCGCGCACCGAGGGTTCCGTATTTAAAAGCCACCATGTCAAAGTAAATATATTTAGATTTTTTTGGTAAATACCTTTACCCCCGACGTCACTCTGGCTGGATTTAAACATAATTTCCGTTAATAAGAGATTTTCTATATTTGCGAACACTTAATAACGTCATTCAATTGTTTTATTTTACCACTATAAAAATAATTTTACTTTTGGAGGTCAAAATGGCCAAATTTTGTACCTTCACTATGTCATCACCAGCTCGTGATTTTTATGTAGTTGTTTTTGAACATTAGTGAATGAGAAAGTTAGGGCTAAATAACGGGGAGAGCGGTTATCAGTTCTGATCTTTTGTCGACGAGCAGCACCCTTATCAATTAGAAGGCTCTGAAGTACAATTCCTGCCAAAAATTCGTAATTTTTATTCATCAGTTTTTTTTTATTATTTTGCCATAATTAGGATAGAATAATGTTATATAACTCTCCTAGATTATTTGAACTCAATTGCTAAAAACTAATGTCGCAGTATTTATTTGTAGGCCTCAATAATTCTGGAAAAGTCCGAAAAAACCACTACTAATAAACGTTGAGTAACGGTGGTATAGCTATACAATGTTTTGTCCTTATCTGTCACTGTGACATTTGAATTTGACAGATAAGGACAAAACATTGTATAGCTATACCACCGTTACTCAACGTTTATTAGTAAGTATACCTACTGACTAGGTAAGTACAATGCTTATGCAGTGTATTGGATAGAATTGTATCTGTTTTGAATTCCAATAAAGCGTAAAATCTTAAGAGAGCGATAAAGACGCTATCTAGCAAAATATTTAATGTGAAAGCACGGGTATACGAATAAACAAACAAAACATGTTTCTAAAACATCCGGCGCTACTTAGGTTACTCCGGAACCAATGTTCCAACTCCGTCACTTTCGCTCTACCTACTTTTAATTTGAACACATCAACCTATCTAAAACTATATGTTGGTTTTGAAAGTCGAGGATAGCATCATCTGTCTAGAAGGTAAACATTGGCTATTTGCTAAGAGACGGCGTAACTAAAGGTATTTTAAGAAACCTCAGATTTTATGATAATTACCTAAGTAGAATTAGGTTCGAGAAAAGTCTAGAATGGGGGGTTGAAAAATGTAAGTGATTTGATTATAGCAAATGGGTTGACATATATGAAAGAGCTCAATCTGCACGTTTCAAAACTATTTTTTTTTATAATATTCCGTGACGGACTTTTTGATTTATAGCTTATAGCCAAAAATGTACAAAAAATGGTCGTTCCCCCTCCGTATCTCCGAAGTTTATGGATCAAAAAATCTGGAAAAATCATGGCTTAAAGATAAGTAATTATATATACTTTCCGCTTTAATTTATTATATATTTTCCAACCATATTATCTTATCTTAAACGGAACACTCGGTGCGCGGGTTCCACTCGCACTTGACCGGTTTTTTACCATTTTTGTACGGAACCCTAAAAATGGTAAAATAACATACGGCCTCCAGACAGGCATTAGTTCCAGCGGAGAAAACCGGCACGCGCGTGCAGCGGCCGGTGCCGCCCACCACCGGGATCTTGGCCTCCGAAAGCTCAGTCCCGCTGATCCTGCAGTACAGCTGGCGCGCGCGCATCGCGTTAATGGAGTTGATGCCGATCAGACGCCGCTTGTCGTACGCGCGGGCAAGTTTTAGTGTCTACACATAATTGTTACAAAGGCAATATTAGTAGATCATTTCACGAGAGAGTAAGTTTTATGCGGTTACCACACGCACAAGCTTCACCACAGTTTGGCCTGCGCAAGCTTCTCGCACGAAAAAACTGAACACTGCGTGTGCTACCACGCAGCACAGTTAAGTACGCGCAATCCACATTCTTGTCGAAATCCTTGTCGTGGAAACAATGTTTCCCAATGAACAACGAGCGAGCCCCGACTGTGGCTTGAACACTGAACGCCCAACCACACGCACAGACAAGTACGCGCAGGCCAGGCTTGCGCAGGCGAATTTCAAGCAAGTCGAAAACTGCGCAAGCCGCGCCGTCGGGTTGGCGAGTGATACAATTTTACCAACCACAAGCTCCGTGTTCCGTGTACAAGCTTGCCTGCGCAGGCAAACCTGTGGTGAAGCTTGCGCGTGTGGTAGCCCCATTAGTTTGGACTACAATCGTTACAAAGTTTGACAAAAAAGATTTTGAAGTGGTAAACTACAACATTTGGATTTGGCAACCATCAACAGCAGTTTTTGGGTAAAAATGTATCATGTTACCAATTTCATTCCGAACAACAGCCTCATTATTTTTAGCCAAGCCAGACATATATAACGCGTGAACGAAGATATAAGTAGGTATGTATCAAATTGGCAATATCACTGACATGCATGGCGAGTGAGAAGTTGCAGTCGAGCGGCGCCGTCTGCAAGGCGATGAAGGCGTGCGGCGCGAACTGCGCGACGGCCTGCGCGCAGATCCGGACGTGTTGCATATTCCTGAAGAACAGGTCGCGTTCCGCCATATTGCAGCACGGCGGCAATACGTAGTGGCCGCCGCAGATCAACACCACATCTGTGTTCTGGGGATATGGCAGTAAACTGCGATTGTCAAACAAGAACCAACAGCAACTTGGTCCAAAAACAATAAGGTTATTTATACAATTATGTAAGAAACTTAAATGTTTTTGATTCTATTCGGGTATGATAAAGTGACATTAGGTAGGTACGTGTTAAATAAATGCATTCTTAACCTTAGGCACTGGTCCCACCGCCGGCGAGTAAGCGATCAACTATCGGCGATTTTCTTGCCCAAGAAACGAACAAAAGATAATCGCTCCCGTGTAAATAAAAGAGAGAGATTTATTTTTTTATATAGGGCCATGTAGTCACCAGTCACCACTACAGTTTTCTTTGGTATTTTTATCAACAATGTTTTTTAACATTCAGGTTTGCAGATGAAATATCTTATCTAAGTAAGTAGGTTTTAAAAGTACGACCGTAAGCTACGAGACGCCGAACAGCGACAGATTACCCGTACGCGGTTTTCGCTCGCTGTACCTAATACTCCATGTATTTAAGATATTTTGGATAAATAAATTTAAAAAATAACTATGATACCATATCCAATTAATGCGTATGCCAATGCATGATATTACATATCATACTCAGTATTTTCTCATTCACTATACTTTTTTAACTTACAGTTTTGTAAAGTAAGTAAGTATTGATTTCAGTTTGTTACATAGTATGTCTAACTAAATGTTTTTTCCAATTTATACTCTTATCTATAGTTAGGCCTAAATATTTTTACCTGTCTAAATACGTTTTCTATATCTTTACATCTAAAAGCGAGTTTGTTAGTATGCAAACAATCAAATGTACCTATATCCAATTACGGACTCTGGTAGGATCGTGGCAATTTTTTAAATAGGGGGTATGTATCAGCATTAATTTAGCTTATTCTAGGTTTAATAGAATCCCATTATCATGGGACCATTTATAGTAGATTGTTCAACAAGGGACTAAAACAAGCCATAATGACAAGATATATTTAGCCACGCGAGCGAGCCAGCGAGCGAGAGTGGCTATAGTTCGAGTGTAATTATGGTTGTTTAGTCTCGCGTTAAACACTCTACTTTTCACTTTGAATGCAAGGAAAAAAAACGACGCTCAGTGCCGGATTAGCCACGTAGCAAGAGTAGCAAATGCTACGGGCCCCGCGCATTGGGTGGCCCCGCGCACCCACATCTAACCTCTAAAAAAGCGGCCTGTACACGTAGAGTTCGGACCGCGGGAAACGCCACGCGCCATTCCAATCTTCTTGCCGAGCCGTACGTGTAAATGCAACTGTAATAGAAAATAGTAAAAATGTACGGTTCGGAGCGAAGATTGGAATGGCGCGTGGCGTTTCCCGCGGTCCGATCTTTAGGTGTAAAGGCGGCTATTCTCCTGCTTTGGTACTTACATCAGCATGCGTGTTCTCATATCCATCAGGGTTGACGATAGGATGAATAATCCAGTCGATATTCTCCAGCAGAATAACCTAAAACAAACCCCCACACAAAATAGGCGCATATCTAAGTCGCCCAGTTGCAGAAAAGAGCCCTAAGTACCAAAACAGGAGAATAGCGGCCTTTACACTGTCGTGTTACGTGGTCTTCCGATAATTCGGAAGACCAGGTACCAGACGTTAATGAAAGATCAGAGAAAAAGAGAGGTAGATTAGAGAGAAAAGGACAGCAATAGTAAGTCAGGGTCTGGGTATTTATTTAACACTTAGGCTTTCTTCACACAGATAAAATAATTATTACACATAAATTAAAAAATTAAATAAAATTAGTCCCTAATATCACCAGGGTGAAGTTAAAGATTTAGTGGTGAAGGTGAAGGTAGTTCCTCCGGGACTTCCTTTAGTACGCGTCCCGGAGTCGTCGACCAGGAACACCGCTGGCGCTGTAATGCGGGGCGCTAGAGGCAGCGGCCCTGGTGGTACACGAAGGTAGGTGGGCCCGAGGTGGGACCCGTCAGAGAGAGTAGCGGTTCCCGAGGAAAGCAGGAACCTCGTAGATGAAGGATTCTTGAAGCGTAGGCCCGACTTGGCCACACTCAAAGTCGACTTTTAGTATGAGGGAGATAGAGGCTTCTAGGGGTCCGACTTGACCCTATCTTCAGAGTTTCTAGTTACCACTTTAGAGGCTGAGGGAGAACTGATCGCTCTAGTCCGAGCCGCCGTTTATATACCCTGGTGATCTAGCTTTTTAATTTACAAATTCTAAATTCATAAAATTTCAAAGTTACATGCCAGATATTAATTCCATGGTTAACCATCGTTTTAACTCCATGGTTCAGTATAAACCTAAGATATCGTCTATGCCCGTTGTCTAGACAACAAAGATAACAAACACTGTCAGATGGAAAAATATAAACAAAAAGTGAATATTTTCGGCTACAAAAGTAATTTCGTTAAAAAGAATAGCAATTATTCAAAGGAAAAAGGTACGCAAGAGCCATGGAAAACCAATACACCGTACAGCTTCAAAAAATCAAGAATTATACGTCTCTAAAGTTAGTCGGTCCAACCGACATGTGAACCGCGCCCGTGAGATAGTCAAGAGGAATGGGACAAGAAACCCAGGAACGCAGGTACAATATTACAACACCTAAAGATCGGACCGCGGGAAACGCCACGCGCCATTCCAATCTTCGCTCCGAACCGTACATTTTTACTATTTTCTATTACAGTTGCATTTACACGTACGGCTCGGCAAGAAGATTGGAATGGCGCGTGGCGTTTCCCGCGGTCCGAACTCTACGTGTACAGGCCGCTTTTTTAGAGGTTAGATGTGGGTGCGCGGGGCCCGTAGCATTTGCTACTCTTGCTACGTGGCTAATCCGGCACTGAACGTAGTTTTTTTTCCTCGCATTCAAAGTGAAAAGTAGAGTGTTTAACGCGAGACTAAATAACCATAATGACACTCGAACTATAGCCACTCTCGCTCGCTCGCTCGCTCGCGTGGCTAAATATCTCTTGCAATTATGGCTTGTTTTAGTCCCTTGTTGAACAATCTACTATTTAACAGTTGTCATTTTGAGGTTATTTCCATGGCCTAAAAATGGTCCATACACAATCACTGAAAATGGGAATAAAAGCAATACTCGTAATCCTCCATTCACAAACACTGTGATTGGCTGTTTAGGGGTTTCCAAAGTAAATTAAAACAAAATAACTTTAATCCCTACAGATTAATAAGGAGCTTTAGTCCCGATGTGCAGAGACTAAAGTAATATTTTAAGAGCATGAGAAGTGAAAAGTATATTTTCAAAATCTTCTTGTATAGGTACACATTTCTATATTCTTAACTTCAGTATCTGACTGAGTCAGTATTTATTTATGAATGACTTTAAATATAGTAATATAGTAGTAGTTACTTATTTGATACATTTTTTTAAATAACATTTTACTTCGTGATTGAGTGACTTAAAAAGCATGAATTTAACTAGGTAAAGCCAAGGACAAATTTGCGCGGCGAAATCTTACATAAAGAGCTTGCTGGAGAAACGCTCGGCCCTGGTACACTTCGAGCTCGCAGCTGGTGTCGATATGTGCGATGTCGGTGCCCACGCCTATTACGCACCGCTCCGGGATGCCGTCGTATAGCACCAGCTTTTTCACCACCTTCTGCATCTTCAGCATCAGCGCAGTGATCATGCCGACGTCGCTTCCCGCTCCTAATATTGTCACCTAGTACACACAGCTGTTCTCAAAATAGATATTATAAAGTGTTAAAAGCTGACATGTTCCAGGCAGTTAATTGAATCCTTTTTACTGACTGGAGCTTGGCAGGTTTTAATAGCTCATAATACGACCTCAGCATTGCGAAAGACTAAATTGTTTAGATGTAAGGTGGGAGAGATGGAGCAAGAGAAAATGTACCAACGAGTTCAATTCCGCATCGAACAAAGGTTATTTTGTCCCAGCAGAGAACTACCGTCTCCGCAAACTGAACTGATTGATGTGATTACCTATCTGGATGCATTATGATTAATTCATTTGCAGCCTCATATCACACAATATTAGGTGTTTTTTGCACTGCTGCACTGCGCAAAACTAAGCTTAAACAACCATAAGGTGCCCACTCGCCACTTATGCAACACATCCGCCCTTGGAGCATATAGCTCTGGCCACTCCACTCTGACCGGCCAATAAGGCAAGCCAGAGGTGAGGGTCGGTTCCTCGTCATTGTACACCGCAGCCGGCCGGTGAAGGCAAGCGTGAGATGAGGAAAGGACCTAGCCTCGGGAGCACTCAAGGCCGTGGTGTCGCCACTCATCAACAGCTCGCCACTAGCTGCCCTGCGGCTTCATTAGTATTTGTTATCATAAGACTATTTTTTATTAATGGTAAACAGGCGTGATTTTATGTATGTATACCACCATTTATGACAAAAAGTAAATAAATCATCATCATTCTCTTGCCTTTATCTTAATATTTACGGTTGGCACAGAACTTTTCCCTCTTTCATTGTTCTTTATAGAAGATAAAAGACATTTATTCAGTAAGAAGGCCGCATGGGCACTTTTACACGTCCAAGAGGAGACCACTGCTGAGAAGAAACGCCGCAATAAACTCAGATTCAGACATTTTTTAAACATATTTCATATTACAATGGTACTACTAATACTTAGTCTAGCATTATATAAACCTATTAATATTAAATTAAATATAATATCAAATAACATGCGTAGTGCAGCAGGAAAACATGCCAAAAATCTTACGAGAGAGATAGCCCTCTATCGCACCTATGTTATTAGAAAAGGAAAAAACACCTACTTATGTAAGTACTTATAAGACGGTGCAATACGACCACATAAAAGTTTAGATAGGTACGTTTTCCTACATCAACGGTGTCCCCTAAACCCGATTAAGCTTTTGCATTTGAACAAATTAATATATTAATGACTAAGTTTCGGGTTTAGGCCATGCATTTTTGTCTGTTAGATACTTAGTCCTCGACCCTATAATACGCTTTAGACATTAACAACTTTTTCAAGTAGGTAATTTTAAGTGCTTGAAAGGGTAACTTTAAAACTACGTCAGGTAATTTATGATAGAAATGAATGCATTGACCAACAAATGATTTATATACTTTACGGACGCGGAATTTTCGAATAGCGATTTTATTTTTATTTCTAGTATTAAAATTATGTATATTAGAATTTTTGGGGAAAGAATCTAAATTCTTAATAACATAAATAATATTCTCATAAATAAATTGAGACGCTACAGTCAAGATATTTTCTTTTTTCAAAAAGTTATCTTAAGGAGTCACGGGAATTTAAGTTGTAAATAGAACGAATGGCCCTTTTTTTGTAACACAAATATAGTTTGTAATTTTGTATGTCAGCTGCCTTACCCCAAACCAGAATACATGACACTATGGAAATAACTATAATAAACTAAGCGAGCTGTCGCAACATTGGTTAATTGTATACTTTTCCTCACGGCGTAAGCTGCCGAACTTAGTTCACCTGCCAGTTCAGCTATATGGGGACTCCATTGCAAATTTTTATCTATTGTTATGCCTAGGAAAACTGCCTCAGTATCTAGGTACAATTTGCAAACACTCGTCATTTAGAAAAAGACTAGAATCTACCGGTTTAACGTTAGGCCAAGCGAACCTAACACATTTACGAGTACTTAATCTTCTTAGCATTTAGTAGCAATTTGTTGCTAGTAAATCAAGTAAGTACTTTAACTAGTATGGCGTTTATCCTACTCCGAAAATTAGTGAAGTATCATCAGCAAAAAGTACAATATCACAAAGTTTATCTACTGTAGGTGGTAAGTCATTCATACAGGGTGTCCTAAAACTCAACGTTAACCGCCTTGGACTGATAGAGCAGCTAAAAAGCTATCGATTTAACCCCTATGTATGTTCAGCGATTTTTACTAGTTTCGGAGATATTGATCATTTTAGTCAGAATTTTTGTAATTTTCCCTTATGTCCATGTCACGAAAAATCATTAATTTCATATTTCCGATCTTCGCTATATTTACTTAACGTAGACCCACCGTGTTAAAACTCATTAGTTTGGTTTTGATAAAAAGACAAAGATTTTGCAAAAATAAAGTACAGTCGGCAACAAAAGCTTGACCCAAAAATGAAATTTTAAACTAGATTAAATATGCTTTCATATAGCATTTTTTTAGTTTTAATTAATTTTGATTGTAGCTAGAACGATTTTAATTAAAGAATACGCATTTTTTCTTCTTTATTTTTACTTTACGTTATAAAACAGTTTTTTGTATCAAAACCTCTTTGAAGCAAAAATTAATTGATAGTGTCTGTTTTATGCGAAAACGACATCTCACATGCTCTAGTAGCATTTACTGATAAGCAAAAAATATATATCTTAAAATTCTCATCGGTCTCTTTCGACCCCCTTCACTCTCGCACCCCCGGCGCCCCCAAATTACTAACTTCCCTCCACATCTGAAAATGTTCGTTTTAGGACATTCTATTCATGGTGAAAATTTCATAATTCTAGCTGGCAGGCAGTGCCGGATTAGCCATTAAGCAAAGTAAGCAGCTGCTTAGGGCATCACGAGTCAGGGGGCACCAAAATTTCAGATCAAAAATCTTTTTTTCTTTGCTTGTAAAACACTTGAGAATCTCGAATCTCAATGTAGCTTATAAGAAAAATTACAGTGTGTAGCAAGCTTCATAAAATTGCAATCGCTTTATGGACTTTTAAACGAAACTCTTTCGGATTCAGAACGAGACATTCAATTTTGGTTTTCCCGCGAAAATCATAAATTGTCGAATCAAAATCGATTGCTTAGAGACCAATTTAAAGGTACCAATTTCAGTGGATTATCTATGAATGATACAGTATAATTGATAGATTATATACCTGATTATACACAGAAATTTTTAAAAGAGGAGAAAATTATCATCAAATAGCAAGCAGATTTTCATTTTTAAATTTAATTCCTGACCCTGGCAAAATTATGTGTCCCGATCAAACCATGGAATACCAAAAAACATAGTAGGTACAAAATTAGTAAACTTATTTTCACAGGACCTCAACACTGAATAATCCACAAAAATTCAACAGTTTCACTCATTTATGTCGCCCATAAAACTAATTCTAGTGATGTGTCTACTAAATTTTAGAAACACGCTGCGCACGCCCAAATTTTTAAAATCATTCACGACGACCCCCTTACTTCTACGTTCAATAATGTGGACACAGTGTTACGGATATTTCTAAGTTTAATGATGACCAATTCAGCAGATCTTTTTCAAACATGAAAATAAACGTTTTAAAAAACAAACACACAGTTTTTTTGTTTTTAACCGACTTCAAAAAAGGTGGAGGTTCTATGTTCCACTATATGCATTTTTTTTATGTATATTGACCTATATGTATGCCTATAATATTTGAGAAATTTCTCCATGGATCTCCTCATCAGATTCAGATTTGGTGACAGTGGGACGTGGGACCACCTCGGAATTATGCCCTATCAAACAAAAAAGAATTTTCATAATTCGTCCAAAATTGTCAGAAAAATCGGTGAATATATCTACATAAAAAATACAGTGGAACATAGAATCTCCCCTATTTTGAAGTCGGTTTTAAATACTGAAAAATTAAAGGCGTTCTACAATGAGGCAGGAAAGGCTCGATGCATATATATATCGATAATACATAGAATCTGATGTTCTACGGAAACTTAAGTACCTACCTATAATGTTATTATTCGACAATTTGCGTTCCTCAAAAGTCGCAAATTAGAGTTTATAAAAATAAGTTTAAAATAAATCTCTTTGATTTTTCTTCTTCTTATCCTTGTCTAAAAGGTTAGGAAGTCTTGGCGTACTGTGTGGTCAAACTGAATATTTGTACACTCCGCACACTTGTGTTTGTATGTACGTAAGTACTTAATTGTACAAAACGTAATAAAATACGAAGATGACAGATGCGAACTCATCCCTATAGGTTGTGGCGGGCTCTTATCGGTAACTTGACGACTTAAAAATGCGCCTATTTTGCGTGAAACTCCGTTAACCTATGAGTGATTGAGAAGAAAAGTAATTGAATAGTATCCATCAATATGAATATCATGTGTAGTGTAGATATTTTTCCTTGGGTTAAAGAACGGCAAACGAAAGTATAGTTTAACTACGAAATCTTAAAGAAGGCCATCGGGTATGTAATGCTAATGGCTAGTCACAGGGGGCACCACACACGAAAATGCTTAGGGCACCACGGAGGGTTAATCCGGCACTGCTGGCAGGGAACAATTATTTCAGTTATAACTTCTACTAATTATGTTTACCTGGGACAAACTGTCCAGTTAGGTAGGTCAAACTTTGAGAAAGAGATCAACCGTCGAATCTAAGTCGGTTGGGCAGCGGGAATGCTTCGCAATATCTTCTCGTCCAATATACCGCAGAGTCTAAAGTCGAAAGTCTTCGACCTGTGTTGCCAGTGATGACTGATGACTTATGGTACTGAAACGAGGGCGCTAACGATAGGCTACATAAGACAGCTCAAGTCACTCAAAGGGCAATGAAAGGGCTATGCTCAAAATTTATTTGTGCGATCGAATCAAGAATGAGGAGATCCGCACGAGGACCAAAGTCACCGACGTAGCCCTAAGAATTGCTAGACTTGTGGCAGTGGGCAGGGCACATCGCTCACAGCCGATGGGATCTGAGACTTCTCGAGTGTCATCCGCGTACCGGAAGACGCCGCGTGGGTAAGCTTCCAACAAGGTGGACCGACTACGTGGCTAAGGTTGCGGGAAACCGATGGATTCAAGCGACATAAGACCGGTCTTTGTGGCAAACCTTGTGGGAGGCCTATGTCCAGCAGTGGACGTCTTTCGGCTGAAATGATGATGATGATGGATGATGTTGTGCAACCGACCTTTTGTTCTGGGAAGCGGGGTATGATGCATTGTTCACAATTGCTGTCCAGCTGGGCAAACGTCTCGGACATCACGTAGTTTTGGAAGCACGCTCTTGGACTTACTCTAGAAGACGCCGAGAGCAATAAATGGCGAGCTTGACGAATCATTTTTTTATGATTTACAGGAATTTTTACTAAACATTATATTCAGTTTGTCATTTTGAAGTGATATTCATCTTGACATAACCACGAGTAGTCTATGCTGAGCATTGGCTGAGTCTATGACTTAATTACTTTATTCAGCATACAATTAGTACCTAGTCTTTGGTTAGGTTCACTGGTTCAATTGACTATCACAGATTATAAGGGTATTTGGTGAAATACCGCGGAATACCGCGGTCTTGGTGGTTGTTTACGGAGACACGGGGCGTCGCGCATAGCGTTGGGCGGCGCGGTCTGCACTAAATTCAAACATATGGCGTTGTATGAAAGCGTTTATGGAGAAGCGGTTTTACACGCGTTTGCTTCAAATACAGCGTTAACTTGCGGCGGAGCCCGCGGATGGCATCGCCGTGTCGCAGCGGGCACCGTTACTCTCTACAACACGCACCGCGCGCCGCATCACGCCCCGCATCTTCATAAACAACACCGTACATTGCCATATGTGTGTTTGCGCGTGTGATGACGCGGTCCGCTACACGCGCCGCCTCTCCGTAAACGGAACAAACGCCCGACCACAGTATAGAGAACAGTAGATCGTCTTCAAACAAAGGTACATCGCGCGGCTTGCGGCTGTGGGCGGGGCCTGTGGCGGGGCGAACCAATACGAAACGAAATCTCAAGATATTACAAAGTAACTTAGTCGGGGCCGCGGCGTCATTGCGTTCGGTTACGTTTTGTTTTAGCGCGCGTACTTAGCTATCGAGCGACAAAGTCGCTGCCGAAAATGCTTAAATATTGTTCTGTATACGGATGTCTAAACCTAGCTAAGGTAGACAGTCAACAGCATAAATAAGTGATCATTTATGTACCTTGTCGCTTTCAATCGTTTCACAATTTTGTATGACATTTCAAACACGACGTTAAAGTGACAAGGTACATAAATGATCACTTATTTATGCTGTTGACTGTACAACTATATCCAGATTTAATAAAAGGTATTTCGTACCGGCCTGCCTATAGTATACCTAGGTGAAATAAATACGTATTACGTAGGTAATTTAAGTTATTGAGTGTGACGTGACAGGTAACATGTGACCTTGCTTACGAAGCTAGCGGTCCTGGGTGCGATTCCCGGTTAGGGCAAATATTCGTGTGATGAGTGCGAGTAGGTATTTTTTGTTTCTGAGTCTTGGGCGTTTTATATGTACCTATGTAGTCATGTTAAGTATGTATTTTTCACTACATAAGTATGCTTATCGTTTTCTAGTACAGCTAGCACAAGCCTAGACCCAAAGCGACCGGCCAATGCTCTAAGGAAGCCGCGCGGCGGCGGCGCGTGCCCAATAATAGGTACCTAAGTAGCCAAAGGAAACCGCCTTGCGCGAAAGCGGCATTATCAAAAGGTCGAAAAGGAATTTACATATCACATCACATACCTATAAACATAATTATTATTTAGTGTCAACAGATAAAAAGTATGTAAGTAAAATAATTTAAATTTGGTACTTAGGTACCTAACAATATTTATTGTTTATTGGATATACCATGATTATAAATCACAGTATGGCCAAGTAGGTGACTAAAATTGAAATACAAGTTTGGACAACCCTGACGCCCGAGCGTGAATAGGTATCAGAATCTCCTAAAGGGCCGGAGTCGAGCTACTTTTCTATTTATACTATCTATGGCCCGACGCGCCGCGCGACGCCAAGCCGCACGCCACGCGCGACGCTCCGCGTCTCCGTAAATAAGCCCTTAGACGAAGTATACCCTAGACCTGACAAGCGCGTGCTACACACAACACATGGGGTTACCAGATTGGTAAGAAATTACCACGAAATTACCGGCTATTCCCAATAAAAACGAATTTAGGTGTGGACAACTGGGAAAAAAAATCCCTACAATAGGTGCGGACAACTGGGAATAGGCCTCGGGGGAGGCCTATGTCCAGCAGTGGACGTCTTTCGGCTGACATGATGATGATGATGATGATGATCACACTTTAGCAAATTCCAGATAAACATTTTTTAAACAAACATATTCATAAACATATTTTGTTGTTTCAAAAATTTGATAGATCTGTTAAAAGAAAACCAACTGCATTAAATTACGGATCTAAAAGCTTTCGTGGAAATCGGAATAACATAATTTGAAAATTCACGGTATACTACCTTGCAAGGTCTTCTGTAAATGCTCAATAATCAATACCGCATAACTTGTGATGTTAGTGGTTATACGATATCGAGCGAAATGTATGAGCGTGGGTAATCAAAAATCACACAATCACAATTAGGTAATTTTTATTCAAACTTCGTTGACATGATTACTCACTGAAACTTGTTTTGAAACCATGTTGGGTATGAGAATATCTCTAAATATAAATTTGTTGCATTCTGCGAAAGCACTGACCAGAAAAATGATGAGAGCACATACTAGTATACTTTTTGCCCTCCTTCCCCACGGCACTACTAAGCCGCACTACTGACCAATGATTTCTATTTCTAATCAAAATTTGACGGAGTCGACGGAGCTCCGCTATCACGGAGCTCCTTTTTCTGGGTGCTTTGGCCCTTCGGGCCTGCTGAACAACTAACATAACCTAAACCTACCTCATATTTATGATACTAGTTTTGGTCAGTAGTGCGGTTTAGTAGTGCCGTGGGGCAGTCCCCACTTTTTGTAGTTGTTTGACAAGCCATAAGAAAATATAGCTGGGCTATTTTAGCATTGTCCATAGAATGTTACGGGATTGGCATCCCCAAAAAGGTAAGTCTACCAAATAAATTCCAGTTCCGATGCGGTAAATGGCGTCAAGCAAAATGTCGAGAAATTACGCGGAAAAGCGTGGAAATGAATTGTCTTTGAAATTAAAAATAAATATCATTGGGTTCTTGATTCGATAAGGGAAAGTAAATCGTATCAATGGGTTGTCAATTGTAATGGGTGAGCAAATCCACTGGGCTAGCTATTTTAAGGGGAAGCCCTTTGAAAGGCTTTTCACGACGAAAGGGTGGTCCGGTCTCTTGTTGTGTAAGCAATAGCGCGGAGTGCGCCCGGCCTGGCAACATTGACCTCGTTTCATTATTTAAAAATGGTTCATTTTGCAAAAAATCTGAAGGTTTTAAAAAAACGGACAAGTGCGGTAAATTTGTAGATACATATTATAAATAGTTCAGGAATTTGACCGCCGTTCCTTGCTTATACTGGAGTTTCTACTCTGTTTTTTTTTTAATTTAATTAAAAATGTAGTTTCAGATGTTTCCCTTTACTTGTAGTATAAGACGGTATTACTTGCCAAATTTCTCTAGCTCAACGGAAAATACCCTATAAATTTTGATTCCCTTGAGTGTCGAAATATACGTTTTTTGGGGCATAAACGGCCGTATCTTTTTTTACGTTAACTTAAAAGTTTGTTTTATTCACGGCTTCAAGGGACCTGAGTAAGTATATAGTTTTAATTTCAACGCGTCTTGACAGACAGACGGACGGAAAACAAAGGGATCTATAAGGGTTCTTTTTTTTCCTTTTGAGGTACGGAACCCTAAAAAGAGTTCGTTTTTTTTTTCATGACCTTCTCGAGCTTACCTCTTTAGCCTTTTAAAAGGCTGTAAGGATGTGGGTTTGTTAAAGCCCAAGTACCAATTTCACCAAACGATGTTAAATAATAATCAATGTGAATGGGCTCAGTTCATAAATTTTGACAGCAGTTAACAAGCTAAGGTCTGTTCATTCTTACTTGTCTTATATGGTAAACAACTTTTTAACCTCAAAATGAACCTTTTTTGGCTAAAATAGCTCTTTTGTCGTAAGTAAAGTAAACTGAATAAACATTTTATAATAATAATAAAAATAATAAAATCATTTATTTAACAAAACAGTTTGTTACATATAATTATCATTTGCCCAATTTATTGTTTATAATAGCGGTTTTAGCCTAAAAAGGTTCATTTTGAGGTTAGAAAGTACTTTACCATATAAGACAAGTATAGCTCTTGCAATTTACGATGGCGAGTGGACTTTACTTGTGGTGAAAACTTATCTGTATACTTGTCAAAGTGTGCGTGAGAGTAAAACTGGGTATGGTAAGCACAAAAAAGTTAAGAGAAAATTATATTCTTCTTGAAGAAAGTGAAAACTTTGGCGTCCATTGCTCGTCCCTACAAACAATAAGTATAAAATAAGATAAAACATTGAAACCAACAAACTATTTATGTTCTTGCCGTGATAATTATGCGAACTATTTAGTCATGCGTGTAGTAGCAACCTTCTTGGTTCCATCTTCTACGACATTGTTGTACTTAACTCTATGTTGTCGCGAAGATGACATTTGTAATGTCTCCTTATTTTCTCTCCTAAAATTACGTACAATTTTATGTTAATCTCTAGGTTTTTCATTATTTCAGAGCGCTTATTATGGCCGTGTTTATCGCGTGGCTAAACGTGGATAAAACAACCGTCTCTCTCGCACTTATATACTTGTCAGAAAGTGACGAATGTTTTATCCACGTTTTGTCACGTGATAAACCCGGATAGGTCCACATTTCTAAATAAATTTACTATTTTTATTTTAGCGTACTTCAAATTAAAAATACGTTATATCGCTATGAATAACTTTGCGTTTTTTCCGGAGATTAGACATGCTGACGGTACTTCGTGACAGTTAGCGTCGTGGAAACAATATGCACAAGTGACTTTAGCGACGGCGCGCTCGCGACTGATCGCTCTGTCAGACACGCATACTACCGCAATGTGCATGTACACGTTCAACCACTAATAAAGCCCACTCGCCATCGTGAATTGCAAGAGCTATAAGAATGAACAGACCTGTCATACGTCTGTACACTAGCTTCTTAATAGCTTTCGGCTGGCTATCGCTATCACGCTTGCGCTCGCGACTGACAGTATATTTGACACTCGTGTGTTATAGAAAAACGATGATTGCCGATCGCTATTAAGAAAATGGTTGCACTGTACATATAGTTCCAAATTAAACCAATAATGGTATGTTATGGAATTTCAATACTTACTTACTGGAAACTTATTGATTCTAATTTCAAAATCACTCTACTTTACTGAACACTTTCGTAGTTCTCCAAGAACTTGAACCTACTGGCTCCTTATTGCTGGTGTTACAGCAAGATTACATAAAGGGCATGAGAAAAGTATTTATTTCTCTATTTAAGTATGTTTATCGTTGCGTAGTACCCATAACACAAGCATTTTGGAGCTTAATTTGGGACTAGGACAATTCGTGTAACATCTCCCTTATTTTTATATACCTACACTTTCATACGAAGAAGCGAATCTACACCCACGTGCGATGCAGTGGAATTCCGGCTTTACAAGGTGGAAGAGCTTTTAGCTTCTGGAAGGCGCACCCGCAATTTAGGCCGTCAAAACATACCTTCTTCATGAACACAACGTAAGCCTCCTGTGGATTGCAAATGCGTGCAGGACAGCCTAAAGGGGAGAACAGGAAATACGCACAGTAGCGAGTTCGACTCGCGCACCGAGGGTTCCGTACCGCGCGACTCACACTTATCATAGAGGCATGCTCAGGGTTGGCAACGCATTTCAGGTCTCAAGATTGCAGTCTTAGTAATAGTCTTGAGAATTCAAATGTGTATGGGTCTCATATCCCACTTACCATCAGTGCTTATGTGCCTTCTTCTTGTTATAATTAAAAAAACAAATGCCCGCCTTCAAAAATGCAAAAAGTAACTTCTTTTAAAATGGTAGGTCAGTCCAACTGCATTCGGCTTTTGGTTTAAAATATTGTGGGACGCCGACTTCAGTTGGACTGACCTACCATTTTAAAAGAAGTTATTTTTTGCATTTTTGAAGGCGGGTTTATGTTTTTTAAACATTTATTTTATTTTATACTTTTTAGTGATCCTATTTATGCTGTTACGTAGCTCCACTTCTAAATATTAATGAGAAACTATAGAACATTTCAAGCTCGCCGCAGACAACGCCGTGGGAATGTCATAGTCATATTTAAACCTAAATGTTCTTCGTCATAGTCGCTCAACTACCTTAATCGAAATATCTTGTCGCCACCCTTGAAATAGGTACCGTTAAGGAGTTCCGGTGGCCATCTTTGGTCTTCATCATCAGTTCCGCTTCACCATATAGTTCTTTTCAAAAGCAAATGCACGAGTTACAGTGAAAAATACCAAAATCTCTATAGGTGTGCCTATAATATTTGAGGAGTTCTCTTGATTTCTCCAAGATTCCATCATCAGATCCTGACGTGTTGAGAATGGGACCAACTAGAAAGTATACCCATTCAAACATCGAAAAAAATTTTCAAATCGGTCCAGTGGTCTTCGAGAAATCGGGGAACATACATTAAAAAAAAAACCGGCGAATTGAGAACCTCCTCCTTTTTTTGAAGTCGGTTAAAAAAGGCTTTCACCACTGTCAAGTAGAAGCAACACCTTATGAAAACATACTCATGTCAACCGGAATCCACTTATTTTTTGTACCTTTTCGCCGCCATTGAAATGTGTTAAAAACCATAACTTGGCTTGGAGGTCGAGACGTTTCCCGCGAAGACGAGCTTTCACGTCGCCTGCTCCGACTTCCGCCGACTTCGATGTAATTTAAAATCAAAACTCTTATACATTTTTTAAAATCAAAACTCGTTTGCAGAAATAATTGAAGTTATGTGGCATAACTGATTTGTTTACATCTTTAGTCATTTCTATTGAACCAAATTTTATATATATAAAACCTCTCAATAATTAATTGGCCCAGATAAAGCGTAAACTACGTGTAATTAAGACAGTCTAACGAAAAATCTGTATAACTTTTAACTTTTATTAATTTGTATGAATAAAAGGAGGTTAATAAAACAACAACATAGAACAGACATCAAATTTAATAGATATAAGATTCACCTATATATATGTTTAACATTCATATTGATTAATAATATATTTTCTACCCATATACAGGCATACTTGTTATCTATAGATACAACACGGAGGAATTAAAAATGACTAGAACTATTTAGAGAGTGTAAGCCGCCCAGAACTCCACAATTCAACAAGAGAAACACTTCAATAAATAAGTACTTATATAAACTTCTCTACCAAATATAAATGCTTGTAACAAATCTGTGGGTATGGGTAAGCTGCGAAACATTTAAAAAAAACTCAATTTGATGAGACTTCGATACTTTTCTACCAGACCCACAGAATTTCATCCTAAACAGATATGCCAAAACCCTTAGAAAACGTACGAACAATCAATTTATATGTACCAATGTCTGAATGTTGAAATTCAAAAGTTAACAAGATTACGTGAGTTAATAGGGATGTTGCCGGTAGTACAAATTATATACATACATACATTAAATCATAAATTATATATTTTACACTAAACACGAAATGAAACTTCTCCAAATAACCATTATGTCAAACCAGGGCTTGTGACTTTATAATTAACGATAGCCATTAAAACGTGTTTGACATTATAGTCTTGTAAATACTTCACAAAAAAATTACGCCATGCTTTTGATACTTCCAAAAAAGTACGTAATTTGACTTATCAGTCTCCACATGCCGATTTGTAATCCTGATTCGGTCGGTACATATAAAATTATTGCGTATTCAATTCGTCATTGTAAGTGTTTCTGGTTGTGCCTTATCGGAATTTATCTTTGATTATATTTTAACTGATGTCCACAATTCCTTTCGACTAAACTTTAACATAGGTAAGTGCTTAACGCATTCACTGCGCATGAGATGATACAACATCAATTTTTCATAAGTGTATCTGTTCCGCAATGTATACTTTTAAAGAACAAGTTTTTTTATATACCACAGTATTTAACTAACCTCAAAGGGGCAGTTCCAAATGCGAATTTTTTTTGAAATGCTTCAGTGGAAAAAACGTAACCAGAGTCAATGTTTTTTTTTTAAAATGAAACTCGCTATATTTTAACAGATTTGTATCCTCCATTTTTAGTAGCACATGCAAGAGCAAAACTATGGATAATTAGTCATCAAGAGTTGGTTTTGACTCATTTGTCTTATTGTGTAAACAAACACGACTCGCGGTCTCTAAATCGCGACTTAATCATGAGGTTTGTACAGACTAAATTAGTAATAGCGAGTATTTTAGTAACTTAAATGTGTCTGAACAAAGAAAATGACTACTCGACTAAAGTAATAACAAAATACTCTGTACTCGACTAAATTACTAACGTATTCTGTACAAGCCTATACAGCAAAACTTAATCACATACAATCTTTAAAATTTTAGTATGACGTTAAAATAAGATCATTTGTCGCCTTGAGAATACGGTCAAAGCGACGAACGGCGCACATATCGGATACATCCGATGTCTCCGACTCGCATTAAACAGGTATTAGAAAAGCATTCTGCTGTTTTACTCGTCTCGGACTCTCGGGTTACCTGTGGCCTTATATTTGTTTAGGTACTTAATGAATAATGAGACAAGTTGGCCTGAACCGAATATAAAAGAGCTATTCCTCCAAAAGTGTTCTCCTTGAATATGCAGGTCAAATGCAGAGAAAAGTAAACAATAATAAAACACTTATTTACCTAGTACCAGACAGTAAAACAAATTGGCAAAATTATCTTATGGCTGGCAAAATATCACTAGGAATTTTATTTAACAGATCTTTGCTCAGATTCAATGAGTGCGACTTAAAACTAACATTAACAAAACTATAACAACACTGCGTAAATACATTAAAATATTTATATTTTGTTAAACTTACTGACATGACAAACTCATAAATCAAAATTTATTGCTGACCAAATAGAAATGCCAATAAAGACAATAATCAATACATAATTGAAATACATTTGCCCAAAATTCTCTACTCTCCATCAAAAGTAATAATTTCTTAAGCTTCAATAATGGTTTAAAAAACCAAAATAAAGGTTGTAAACAAACAATTCTACATAACTTAAAACCTCTCACCTTAGAAGGTACAGAGCAAGACTGACCACCTATTTGAAAGGTCCCTTCGAAAATTTGATACAATAACGATAAAATATAAACTTTTAATTCGGCAATTTTATTACAAAAAAAAATAATTTAATTAATTAATTAATTTAATTAATTTATTAATTAATTTAAATTTACAAAATTGCCTTGAATGTGCCAAAAAGAATCCCCAATTATTTTTAGCATTAGGTAAAAGCTTCTGACATTTTATTTAAACAGCAGCTTAAACAATTCTCATAGAGGAACCTTAAACGGTAAAGACTAAGAACACCTCTATGAACTATGACTAGTCCCCGTGATCGCGGTGACACCAACATTCCAGATCAACAAAACGTATTAAGCTTACATAAAAAAAAAAAACAATAAAAATGGTTACCCAGCGGCCCAGGCACCCTTAGATAAAATGACTGATAAATATTTCGAGATTACAATAAGCATAAACTATACAACAAAATTGGGATTACACAAGCGGATGGTTCCCAATTGTACCATTGAACTATGTTGCAGTTTCTTTAAGAGGATACTAATTAGTTTTAAGGTCTTTTCTATATTAATCTTCAGGTTTTACCGAAAGAGTAATATTTAAAGAACCTTGTAATTGTAAGTGGTAAGATGACACACTGTATCTTACGCACAAACGACAAGAAATGTAATGCAAAACAAGTACTTCTAGGGTGACTATAAAAGTGCCACAGGCTACAATCAAATCCTACTTAAGTTACGACGCGAATAATGTTATTGAATATAGCTAAGTTCCCGGGCCAGCTTATCTCGCGGAGGGGCGACACCCTACAGGGCTCTACGGCACCCCACTGCAGCTCCGAATATAAACAACTAGCTCGTACTCGTACTAGATATTCACAACCCGTCGCTCGCGACGCTTAACGTTACAGGTTCATAAGAAATGTGCCAATCACGTGATCACCCAGCTCGGTTATGTTATTCGATTTCATGACATAATATTAAAAGTATTTATTTAATTTAGATCAACAGCTTATTAACCATGTAAAATTTGGATACAAAATATAGGATAGAAAATTTAATCCAATAACATAACAAGTGGGATAAGAGTTCTTAGTAACTAGTGCATATATCATTAGTTTACCATTAAATAACGGAATATGCGAGTGCGAAATACACAGCGACATATTACTAAACTACCTATGACAAAAGAAAATACAACGAAGTGCACCTGACAAGTATATTATTCAATTCCGTAGCCATATTAACGATTACAAACAGCCTATAATTATGTTTAATTGATCACCAGATTAAATAATAACAAACTCACAAAAAAAAAACATTAATAGTAAATGACCACCAAATTTTATAATCAATTTTATTTTAAAATGATAGTGAATCTAAGAATCGACCAACTTGTTACCCGAATAAAGAAAATAGACCCAAAAATAAACAACAATCAAAATGTTAACCCGATTTTACTCAAAAATCTAGTACAAATATTAACCATCACATTATTCTATTAAAATAAATTAACCGAAAAATAGTAATAACCACCAAAATTAAAAAAATCCAACAAAACAAGTGCTCAGGGCTTACTCATGAGCTTCTGGGTCCGCGATTTTCATAAACACTTTAGGGGTAGGCTAGACAAGATCATGTGGAAGTGGGGTGCTGTGATTCTGTATTGGTACATTTTACCACTTAAAGCAATCATCCAACGCAAGCGCTAGGACACGAGTCACGTGAGTGACTGATGGGGAAGCGGTGTTAAGAAGTGGAGCTGTTATTAAACAGCAGGCTTAACAAAATTTGTGACTACTACTTATTGGTAATATGCTAACATTTTATAAGAGTCAGTAGTATTATTTTTAGGTGGTAATAGTGAGTGAATTTGATAGCTAAGATTTGGTGGACATTTACTAAAGTTGGTCTGCAGAAGCAATTTAATTTAGTAGTCGTTTTCTGAATTTGGGTCTCAAAAATAATTTTAGTGCTCATTATATTTGTTCCCATTACAAACTCAATTCGCATAATTTGTCAGACATGTCAGTATGCCTTGGAAACATCAGTTCAACCGGCTCATCATTGTGAACTTACCTGTTCACCCTGGTGATCAAATAATGTATAAGCTAATCATGACCATCAATCACTAGCACTTCTGCTTCTTTTTAGGTACGCTTTGACCATCCAATCCTAAAAAATGCTGGACACTTTCTATCATTAAAAATAAATTATAGCGCGGGCGAACAAATATTGAGTACTAACTACTTTATATCAATTGATTCTACCGATCTCAAAACTATTAAAAAAAGCGGTTTTTGTTTACTAATAGTATCTAGCTAAACTGCAAAATGTGTACACAACAAATTCCGAGAAAAGCGAGTGTCATAACGACGACAGCCAATCGACTATATAGCAAACTAATAATCTTTAATAATCAAGAATTCGCACCACTATCAAAATTAACGCAACCTCGGAAGACCTCGAATGTATGGCAAGGCAACAAACTAGCACAATGGTTGAAATAATCATTCGGCATGGATCTTTGTCTAACAACTTATCTCGGGTGCCACGTAGAGTTTATTAACGAAAAAGATTCCTATGATATTACCACACCTATTTTTTTAGGCAAGCTCCATCTACATCCTTTTGTTTAATGAATTGTAAAATAAGTAGAAATTCAATATTTAACAGTTAAAATCTATTAAGACTCAGTTTATTACTTATAAAGCAGGGAAGAGATAATTTCAATTAATTATATACAAGCGTAATCTAAAGAAAAACCTCCTTACTCATAATAAACGCACCATAAACTTATTATAGTAAAACAATGCATTGTCATCTTCTGTCAGATGCTAATGTCATCATGAAAGGTAAGGACAAATCATATTTTAAGCTCACTATGGTAATTGTGCGTTTATGAATAAGAGGGAAAGCGTTTAAAGCAGGAAGACTGAAGAGAGTAAATAGTATGTGTATAGAACTTATTAAAATATATCCCAACCAGGTTTATTAAAAGTATAAAAAATAAGATATACGTATACGTGTTATAAGTCAGTCGACAGGGAGATTCCACAATACATTATAAACATTCGCTTGTAATTAAGACACGGTAATTACCAAAAATATACAATCAACAGGCATAAAAATAACTTCAAAAAGCTTGTACAATTATTTGTAGAAGAATGTATCAAATTCTTAAGTATGAATAAATGGCAGCAAATGCGCGCCAGAAGACAATACAAGAAGTACGTTATGTTAAGAGCGCTAGCCACACGAACACCACGACTTAATTAAACATTCCAGAATATTCTAATCCTCTCCACACTCAATACGTGACGTCATCGAAGCTGCAGTCGGATTTTTACAACAATCTAACTCTTAAAAATCTAATTGGCAAAATTACACTATTAACTTTAACTATCTTACAATTCCTAAACACTGCGACGCGTGACAGAGCAAGAACAGCAAATAAGACGAGAATGAAACATATTTTCGTCAGAAATATCTAAAGTTTATTTTAGAGAAGACGCAGCGTCTAAATACAGACAAGAGTCAGGCTCAAAGCTTTGGAAAGGCCACAATTGCTCGTATTATTAATGCTAACTTGTGGCGTGGAAACTTACTCCAAGTGCGAAATTTAAACAATCGAATCATACAATTATTGCTCTAACTTCTGGTAAATAATAAGTTCCTAGGTTTTCTTATGATTTGAAGATAAACAAAAAATAAATGTGTATTAAATTTCACAACAAAATATGTATTTTTGATACAGAGATGGCGACAATCGATTGTATCCTCAGAAAAATAAACCAACCCATCCCCAATTCTGATAACGAAACTCACTTTTTCGCACCACAGTGCTTTGCCGCAGTTCCATTTAAAACACTGAGTCGCTTAGGCCCCTTTTTAATAACTAGCAGCATAAATCATGTGAACTGGATCCGACATACCAATAATAACGCAGCATGCTTTGTTAACTTCCGATGAAATTAAATTAACCATGATCATGCTGCCAAGGTAAGTGATAATTCAACTCAACATACGAGTATCTACGATTGTTAAACGTACACAAAACGATAATTATCATTTATTTTTTAACTTACATGCATTTGCAACTATATACAAGGGGCATTCACAACAACACCAACAGCTTAATGAGTCGCGTGAGAAAGAGGCACATTGTTTGCCAATTGAGGACTTCGCAAATCAACCGCTGTTTTTGTAGATAACTTTCTTATTAATTAAAAGGCAAGCAGAAAGTTTCACCCAAATGTCCAAATCTGACCAAAAGTATCAGTATAGATAGACCACGACCTTGTACCCACTCATACCCAACATTGTTGTGATATCGCCATTGATGTATAAACATACATGCGATAACAACAATTTCGCATACAATTAGCACGAAATACGGTCAAGTAAAAGGTTCCCTGTTTATTTCGTGAGTACAAAAGATATTTTATAGTTATTAATTAACAACGAATTTTCAATACTTAACTATTTCCTTTTTAACAAAGATCACTAGACAGTTTTATTTTTTAATAAGATACTTACCTAATACGGAAATGAAATTGTACCAAACATATATATTTTCTCAAGTTCTCCGAAACTATTTGATGGTATTACAATCTTTTTTTAAAGTTTTACCCAAAATACGACAGTCAGATGGCATCTTTAATTTACCACCACTGGTTCCGTTTAACAAAAGGAACAAGATGTTATATTTGAAGCTAGATGGTTTTTAGTGTCATTCTCGCGGGATGATTCCTGGGTTAGGTCGAGATTTATGTACTTACAGTTATAGTTACGTATTTTGTAAGAAAAATCTCAATATGAACATGATATAATATGCACAATGTTGTGGTGTAAACTTTAATTCGTCTAAAAATATATGAAGTGTAAAGTAAGAAGAGAATAATTGTTTGTATTTTATGTACTAAAAGACAATATTTCAATATAAGTATGTATATTTGGCAGCTACATTTGTATCCTAGATACGGTACGGTTAGCGAGTTACTGCCCTGATATGACAAATGGCGGTATCTCAGACAGAACTCCTGTGGCAAGTGCAACCTTATTGCTAACAGCAGAGGATTGAATCTGCTTTGGCTATTGAATTTGAGATACCGCCTATTTCTTTATGAGGGCAGGTTAGAGTTAGAGTGTAAGCGATCGAAGATTCATAAGTTAGTATTGCACTTTATCGTTACTCGGCGAGTTCAAATTGCATAGTGTTTTTGTATCAACTTAAACCCAAAAAAATACTTACTGTCCGTATTGAAATATATAAACAGAATTATATGTATTTGTAAAAGGTTATGTGCAATGATGCAATTTAAACGCGCCGCTCCTTAATGTCTATCAATCCTCATTTATTATTGCAATTCGTTTGAGATAAGTAGAGACGGATACATTACTTTTTTTAATTAAAATTACGTTATTGCTGGAATAAAGGCATTGAACTAATCTATTTCCAAATTGTGATTCGTACAGCTAAAAGAGTTTAAGTTAAAAAAACAATGCTACATTTCTGCTACGTCTACCTACTTTTATAAATATATAGTATATCCCTGTGAAATGTGTGTCAAATGTGACTAAATTCCATGGCTAATAAGATAAGTCAAAAATTCGTTTAGTCGAACTAAAACGACGGACACAAGATGAAAAATACATACAATCATATTATATTACTTTTTTTTTTAAATTAAACCAAATAATTCAAAACAAAGGGCTGCTAAATCGAACTTGATTTACAGCAATATTATAAATGAACATCCTTCAATTAACAAAATGATGTCAACTTCACCTGACGATATCAAGGCAACTTCCAATTATATTTGTGGACACTTCGTCAAGAAAAATCTTTACAATTGTAATTATACTATTGATAAAATACTGTACGTAGTAGGTGTTAGTATTCATACAAAATAACTAACGAATAATCTAAATTAAGTACATTGCGACTAAATGTATTAAAAGCACCAAGTTAAACGCAACTTGTCACGAAAATGCGTCCCAAAATAAATTGAGATAAGGACAAGAGGGAAAACCAGCCACCTCACGCACAAACCTTTACGTGTCCACAAGTCAATAAAAATGACAACTTTTTCTATAGGAGGTCATTTAGTTTTGTCAAATAGGCCACTTTTAAAGTTTTGTGGGATAGAGGACAGGGCCCGTATTATAGTCGCCTTTATCGCGATGGATAAAGCATTCGTCACTCTCGTACTTACGTTTTGTACGGCAAGCACAAGTTGTATCTTCTCGCTTGTCGCTCAGTGCGTCTCCATCGTTACAGACTAGATAGAAAGGGAGATCCGAGCAACACACAAGTCGCGGACAACTTGTGCTAGCCCTCCTGCAGGCCTAGTATGGTTGCCGTTATCGCGTGACAAAATGTGGACAAAGCATCCGTCACTCTCGTACTTATACACGTGTAAAAAAGTGACGGACGTTTTATACACATTTTGTCACGCGATAAACGCAGCCATATAAGGTCCCCTGATCGGAAAGTGACAGATGTTTTATCCACGTCGTTAAACACGACCATTTATAGGCCCGCAGGTTAATTATATAAAATTTTATGTCCGTATTACAACAAGCAACAGGCCAAATTAATAAACAGTAATTTTAGTAATACAAAATTGAAGACCGCCGAAAGTTACGAAAACTTATTTAAAATTTTTTGTGCAACGTTAATACCGTTTGACTTAACAACAGAAGTGCTAACATTCCGATGGTAAACAAGATTGTTGTGATCTACTTGAAATATTTGTAAGAATTTAACTAACTACAGTATCAGGACCGGAGTGTCTACCTCTTAACATTAGTGACTTCACTTAAAATTATTGCTAATAGAACATTAACGTTTGGAATATGTTATCGGGAGAAAAAATGTAGTCTTAAGATTCTTCTTTTCGTACAGTTTACCTTTTAATCACTTAATAAGGAAATATACTTAATTTAGATTCATCACGATTTGAGAAACATACATTTTATGATTGTTGTAAATAATTTCATAAGTACCTGAGAAGTAGACTGCTATTCCATATTAAAGGAGTTTAACTATAACTTTATGGACCAAGACGTAATACTGCTAGCGAGTCTTCTAATGTTTTTAGTTATGTTGTGCTTCTAGGGTACATATATATCAGTGCAGCGGTACCAACACCTTCTTTTCGTTTATAAAAATGAAGTGTCATATTAATTCCTAATCAAAATGGAATGTTAATCTACAACCTATAGTACTGACTGAGCAGTTAGTATGGTTAATGATACAAGCAACAAAATAATTATATATTTGTACCGATCCTAGCGCTACAATATCAATCCATACTCGTTATGCCTAAACTATATTCGCGTAACCAAATTTACTGTAAATATTACGTGACAAATAAATAATATGCGACTTTGTACCTAATTTACAATAAACATCAAGTCTAACGTGCGTAAATGATTACTTTACACCTCTTTTTTACTAACTTATAGTATTGTTTTTTAATGATTTTGCCATTTTAAATAATTATTACTTACGGATCTTAACGCATTCACTAACCAGAAAACATTGGAATAACCATCATAAGAATAATTTTCATAATTAACTTTAATTTTGGAATTATTCTACAAACTACAAATATGTACTCGTAATTATCAAAAGAAGAACCACACTATAGAAATCTTACACCAAAAAGACAGTGAAAAAAGTATCTTGTGCTTCAGATATGTATAGATATTACACTTTCACAGATGCCAAAAAAAGGTTTAGCATGCAACTGTACGACATAAACCTAGACAAATGAACAACACGCTACCTACACGCCACAGGTCCGAAATGCCCTTCAGCTGCTGTATTGTGACTAGTTTACCGATCCCTTCAAAGCGTTAGTTATCCAAGCACTACATTATTAAATGCGATAATATAACAAACTTTCGTTCCTAAACACCTCATACACGAAGACACATCTTAGAAAATATCACGAGATACTCACAAACTCCTAGCACAAAACAGAGTGAAACAAAGAGATATTCTAGAACAGCTGACCCGTACGTTACAGGTCGCTCGACAGTCTCGACACCCTTTCGGGTGCAACCGATCTCATGCCTCTACACTGAGGAAATTCAATTTGTGCTGACTTGACCGGCGGCATAATCATTTGCCGATTATATCAGATCAGAATTCGAAGACATGCACCTAAGACGCATCGACCGAGTCTCTAGAAAACAACGTGCATTAATAACTATGAGATTACATAATCGAAACAATACTGACGTCGCTCTGACGTGACGGGAGACGTTTTTCACTCCTACGTTTTTCTCCTTAGGCGTTAATATCACAGATTCCTAAAAAAATTAACACTCAATGACGCGGAGACTCACCAGGCGGGAGCCGCCGCCGGAAGGGGCCGAGCCGGCGCCGGAGCGCGGGGGGAGGGGGGGCTAGCCCTCGGGCGCGCCGCCGCACATCCGCTCCAGGTCTAGGAGCTCCTGCAGACATAACGACCTTCTATTGAACATTATATTTAAATTTTCAGTATTATTATCGCTACTAAAAGGTACGTGTGCGGATTTGACCATTATACCACTTAACACGTTACCTGTGCATGCCCCATATATTGCGTTTTGTGGTATAAACGACTCGTGAGTGCATCGGGTTAGTATCATGTCGTCTAAAACACAACTGGTCTACAGCAGTATGCGGGCTAAAAAGCAACTCGTCTAAACAAGTATTATTAAGTCGTCCAAATTTTCAATTTGGACGACAAGTTTCTAATTAGCAAGTGGTCTAAAATTAAGCTTGTCTATGTAGCATTAAGTCCAAAATAATTATAAGAGGCACGATTTGCAGTTCAAAACACAGACACACACAAAGTAGGTAGGTTCGTTTTGTTAGGTATCTTCAGATGGCCGAAGGGCAAACAGCCCTGAAATAGGAGTCCCGCCTGGCGGGGCTCCGTCCACTTTTTGTATAAAGGAGGAATTTTCTAAACACTTGCTACATAAAACCAGCTGAGTTTTAGACCGTTTGCTGCTTAGACCAGCTGTGTTTTAACATCAAGGTACAACGACTTGCAAACTTGAAGGGTTATAAAAATATGCACATGTGAGCTAAAGCATTTTAATATGAATGCACGTGTGAACTGACATATTTACAAAAACAAACTGTTTTCACGTATGAACGTGCATCATATATGGGGCATGCACAGGTAACGTGGTAAGCATTCGTCAAACAGCCGGTGTGGCGTGGTGCGATGGTGGCGTGGCGCGATGATGGTGTGGCGCGTTCTTATTACTTCGTACTTCGTATTGGCTCTAGGGCAATAGATCTGGCCAACACTATGATGTATAGCTGTGACTGGATGACGTCACAGTGACGTCCTCAGTCTCGCGCAAACTTCGAACCCGCGAGGATGTCAATTATACAAAGTGTTGTTTTGAAATCTATGAGGCAGTGCTATTGCATCGTAGTTTGTAAGAAAGCAGACATATGGCGCTATTGTTGCTTGGCCAAACATAAAATGTGTCAGTTTTGTTCGCACGATCCTAGCTAGTTGTATAAAGAATGGCAGTAGAGTACCTGGTCGCGGTGCCGCTGCAGCGAGGCGCGCAGGCGCTCGTGCGCGCGCGCCAGCTGCTCGCGCCGCGCCGCGTACGCCTTCTCCAGGCGCGAGCACTCGGCCACGCCGCGCTCCACCGACTAACACAACACTCATGTGAGGGCGATTTAGGATTCCATCAGGACAAGGTTTTAATTCAAATAAAAAAGGATTGTTAGTAAGTAGTAGTAGTAGTAGTAGTAGTAAGTAATAGCGTTCTTGGTGGTCACGACCCTCAGTCTAGACGAATCGACGAAGGAGAAATAAGTAATTTTGTATTACACGGCCAAAATACGTACTGTGGCAAGCGGCTCGACAATCCCGTGTTGTGACTGTACTAGAATAGTAATATATCAACACACTTTACTTAATTCATAGTGCCACAAGTATTTTATTGGGATTATTTATTTTTCAGTTACCCTGCGCAGTAACAAAATAACACACCACCACATCCAGCCAATCTCACGAATCCAGATTGACTATCATAGGTAGGATCGAGTGCAAAAAGATTTGTAATTTTTGGTATCTTATTTCGTTCAGATATTTTTTACATTTCTAGACGCAACCACTAACTGATTGTCACCATAATTTTAGATGTCAGTGATAATTTATCGTTTAACCCTTGCTTATCGTTCGATTATAAAACTTCCGACCTTGCCCTGTTGGTTCAAGTTCGTAAAATTAAGTAATGCGTAAGATTTAAAACAATTTAAACCCCCTTGTAAAGACAACGGACACTAACGATGATTTCGAGTAGTTTTAATAAAATGTACAAATCTAGTGAATAATCCTTTCACATCGTGAAAACTCGGAACTCACGTCTACTTCCGAATGATGCCGACGTGTCTATGAATTATTGAATTGTTAAGTGACATGTTTGTATTAAATAAATAGAGTACTTTAGCTATCAGTGTCAAATGTCAAACCACGAGTTTGAAGTATATCACACCGAGATGTTAAAACCACCACGATCAAATATATAGAAATTAGGTGTAGGTAAACAAGAAGAAATATAAATAAATATTGAAAATAATTTCACAGGCCTGTCTATCTTAACGTTTCCCAGGTCTTAATGCTTTCGGCATGACTATTAAAAAGAACTGAAAACAAACTTTAATCTTATTTAACAAAAAAAATACTCTGGTATTAACCACTCTATATCGATTATGACTCTCGCGATGCGACGTTCCCCCACGTTGTCTTGATGGGTACCGAGTCAGACTGAAGTAGCATGACAAATACGAACATTTCCGAGAAAATACGATGTGAAAGAATATTTCACTACATCTGTAAGAACATGAGATTTTATGATAAAAAATTAAAATATTATTTTTCTTCATAAATACTTTTTCATTTTGTAGTATAAAATCTCTTTTTCTTACAGCATATTTATATTACTGGATAAAATCAAGTGTCCTTTACCTGCGAGTGAATTTCGCGTTTTCTCCGGAGTATTTCATCCTTGTCTCGATTGCTCTTCTTCGCGAGCGCCTTAACGTCCTCTTTCCGTGCGGTGGCGAGTCGATTTAATATCTCCTTTTTGTCTACTTCTAGCAAATCCTGTACAAAACAATATAGCGTTAAGGCACATAAATTTAATAATTGATTGTGTTTTCTATCAACGAAGATGCACTCCATCAATTGATTTTGCGTTATGATGTTTGTGAAGCTGAAAATTTCCATAGAATATGCGATAACGTTTCTCTCGCCGATCGTAACCTATTCAGATTTAAACGATTTTTGAATATGGGTCAATCAACTATTCTTTGTACATTTAAATATGTTTTAATTATACAACACTGTTAAACCAAAGCCCGGTATAAACTATATTTTTTATCAATAGATTCATTGTCAGTACAAGTGAAAAGTGTTTTAGATTTTATGGAAAACTAGGTCTGTACGTTTTCATTTCGAAGAAAATAGTTTGGAAAAAACTAAATAAAGAAAATAAAACGGAAACGTACAAACCTAGTTTTTCAAAATATCTACAACATGAGGTGCGTGAGAAACTTTATCTCTCGGAGCTAAATTTGTATAGATTTTTTTGACAGGTACGCGATTAAGGTGTCCTTTTACAGTCCTCTTAATGTTCTCGTGTGTAAAATTTTGTAGCCGACTACCGCGTCTTTGTGAATTGCAAACACCATAGCAGAAACAGTTTTGCTCTAGGAGACGTGAGAGGTCTTGCTTCTATAACATGGTGATTTTTTCTTGACTTCCAAATTAAGAAAGTCCAAATAACATGTTGAACACATTTCAAATTGGTGTTTGACAAAAATGACGTAGTAATGTTTTATTTATGTGCTAAATTTGCTAGCAATGAAGCTCAAGGTACGGGGCGGGGCAAGGCGTTTATTACGCGAGGTCTTCTGGTAGAGGAATTTAATAAAATAAAAAACAGTCTAGATCTTGGTTTTTGACTAATGCAATGCGTCAACTAAAAGGCGCGAGCCTTACGCCGCCTCCGGTTGATACAGTCAAACAATTATGCGCGCGAGCATGCCGCAGGAGTGATAGATGTTGGGGGAGGCGAGACGACTGCCAATTCGTTATTTTATAGTATTAGTTTTTGTTGGTACAATATAAACATTCGATCAACTTGAGACCTAGGAACGAAACCGACAATTGTCCTTCCTACTAATATTAAAATAAATTGTGAAAGTGTGTGTGGATGTTGGGCTATAAATCACGTATAAACGTCTAAAGGAAACCTTTTAAATTTTCGCATTTAGATAGTCCTTCTACAGGATGAATACAAAGGATACTTTTTATACCAGAAAATATACCAGAAGAAGCGTATAGTAAACTAATAAATATCACAGGAAAAACTCACACAAAAAACTTAGTCCCGAATTAAGCTCGAGGCTCGTATAGTTACTAGACAATAGCACATATACCTTCAAAGAGAAATAAAAAACATCAAACGACATGATCATCATCGACTCGGACCGCTAGCTTCGTAGGAACAACGGAAAATGTATGGCCGGCAGTACACATCGGGCCGAAACGACGGGCAAAGGTGTCGGGCCAACGCGGAGAGGAATACTCGGCTACGCTATCGGCTCGTCCGTAGTCGGCGACCAACACCGGCCGGCCGACCGGCTAGGGTCGGTTTTTCGGGCACACATCAAAGGATCTCTGAATAAAAGCGCCAAGCGGAACGATCAGTACGCCAAGTGTAACTGAGATTGTATATTTCGGGCCAGCCCCGGCCCAATGTGTACGGCGGGCGTGACGGTGGGCGGTGTACTGACGGTGAGCGCGCGCATCTGGCGCTGCTGGTCGAGCAGCAGGTGCTTGTCGAGCGCGGCGTAGATGGCGTGGTGGTAGCGCAGGCGCAGCTCGCGCTCGGCCGCCGCCGCCTCGCCGCCCGCCGCGCCGCCCGCCGCGCCCTCGTCGCTCGAGCTCGCCTCGCCCACGCTGCGCAACATTCTACACTGTACGACTGTCGACATGAGCTTAACGACCCGCGATGCGACGACATGCTCTTTGCAAACGCTCATTCAAAAATATATGTTGAACACGAAATTACTTCAGGTTTTTGAGGATATAATTGTAGATTTTGTACAGTTGTGGTGGTCACATAATTAGGAACGCTCGCGTTTGTCCCATACGAGTACGATAGCCTACAAATATGACTTTTCAATTTTGATTCCCAATTAAAAAGTTCTTGACCAATTTTATTACTATTTACAATTTACTTCAGGTTATCAACTCATCAACTAAGGTTATTTTTACAAGCTTGTATTTTACTTGCAATGTATGTGTGTATCTATGTATGTATGGATGTATCTATGTATGTATGTATGTGTGTATTTATAAATCTTGCAAGTTAAAGTTGACCCACTTCTCGGTTTCCGATGAAGCTGAAAATTTGCATACATATGTAAATTGGATGACAATGCAATACCATTATATATGACATGGAGCTAATCTGATGGAGTCAGAAGGTGGCGATACAATCTCCGCTATACTTAACGTACACCCACTATGTTGGGACTATTTTTTTTGGCCTTGATAAGCTAATAACGACTCTGCAAAAGAAAGTACAGTCGGCACCAAAAACTTGTCGGCACAGAAACTTACTTTTACAGTGACCTACTCTTAAAAACGGACCTTATATTTTATAGGATTTAAAAAATTAGTGCTAATGCGTCAATTCAAAGTTTAACAACTTCGTATGAATGACCATTTATTTTTTGAAATCCTTATAAAATGAAAGATTCATTTTCAACGGAGATAAATTGTACATACATTTAAACCTGAGTTTATTAGATAATGATAAGTGTAAATAAAACTTAAATAAATCAAGAACCTTTTGATTATTTGTCAAAAAATTAAGTCTTATTTGTAAACAATTGTATGGGAAAAACGCAAGGGTCCCTAATTATGTGACCAGCACTGTATATGCCTTCTGATCAGAAAACGACCAACACCATAATATTCACGACTTAAACACCCAACTTTTCATTTTGACTGAGAGGAAAGTAAAGAAAAATGCCGTATGTCATTGCCACGAACTTTTTCTACACAGTTTCAAAACGAGTTTAAAAAAAGTCCTAGTCATTTTGTAATGGCTGTATAAGTTTCTTCCATGGTTTAGAAAAGTTCAAAAATAGCTGAGTTTTTGACCAATTCTTTATTCAAAATCACTTGCAGCCCTAGGGGTGAAAATGCCATTTCTAGCCCGCTAATGAGATATGGCAATCATTACTTTCCAAACAGGAGAAATAAAAAAGTATTTCTTATTCAATAAAATAAGACAAAACACCCGGTAATTGAGCTCCATCATTGTAGCATTACCACCTGTATTTATCTTGATAAGTTTATGTTGCCAATAATGGGTGGGGTGCCAACAATAGGACTGTTATCCTATCTATACTAATATTGTAAAGAGAGAGTGCGAATTATGTGAGTTTGTATCCATCCGGGTACAGATACAGTCAATGGTACAAATACAGGTAAACACAGGTCCCGTGGGAGGGAGCCACGGGACCTATTTGAAAAAGTGTTTCACTAATGAAAAGGAATACTTTATTCCGGATGGACAACGGCTATTTTTATTTTTTAAACCGGGGCGAAGCGAGGGAGGTACATACGCTAGTCTGAAATAAAAAGACACTTACATGTTAATCGAAGACAACTTCTTAACGAGTTTATTGCTGACATACGCAGAGAGCGGCCGCTTTTCTTTATCAAACTTGCGGCGCAGCGCATCCAGTTTGCGCGCGAGCTCGGTCCGTTTCTCCTTTACCACTTTCGACGAGAGCAGCGTCTCCAAAGACTCCGATACCCTGTCATCTCCGGCGCCGTTTGACTTAGTATCCGCTTCTAAAAAGACAAGAGAAGAGAGTGAGACAAGATTCACAAATAAGTGACAGATAAGGGTTACCAGGGTTAGACGGAATTAAATAGTAATGTGACCGAAATCAATAATCAGTATCGAGTCGATACTGATACTATAGATTCGACTATATGGCACCTGCCTATGTACCTTTGACCTATGTTATATTGCTTGACACTGCATCAATAAATCTTACATGCATATGAACGCATTAGTTGTTGTTTTATCCATAAACACAAAGTAATTAATTCCCATTGAACACGCACGCTCGGGCGATGTAGACAAAAACCAGTAGTAACTAAAGCCGTATTATTACATATCGCGAACAGCACTATCATGTTTTTTATATTTTATTGTGCCTGTGACAGATTGAAATTTTACATTTTACGCGAACGATGTTCCTAAGAATTAAGCAGTCAACTATAAAAATACGTATCTATAGTAAATTCGTTTCAAAAATCAATAATTACTGTTTTACGGATTTTTAAAAACGAATTATGTAAAAGTATGGACATATTTCATGGAACTAAAAGCAAAATAATTAAACTACTTTTACTTCCTATATGCGAAACGGACCGTTAAGAGTGTTTGACAATATCCTCGTTCTTAGACCGAATCGATGCGTCGATACAATTTTAATCATTAAGGACCGAGTTCACCAACAATTAAACGGACGATTAAGTCTTAATCAGCTGTTAATCAATACATTTGACACCCGTTAAACCGCTAATCGTCCGTTTAATTGTTGGTGAACTCGGCCCTTAATGTCATTGCGTTCTATTTTACCACACACCAATCTAAACTTTACCATACGATGGCGAAAGTAATATTAGATGTTAGACGTGATGTTAGATGATTTATGAGAAAAAAAACGTAGGTAGGTAAATTAAATTAATTTAACAAAATTATAACAGAATACGAATCGATTACATTTCCTTTAGTAACCTTATCGATAGTCAAATTCATTATGCGATTATAGTTGGCAGCATCACTAAATTTGCCAAATGACATCTGTCACAGGGACAATAAGATATGAAATGTATTATACCTTGACTGGCAATACTTGTGCAAAATGGATTGTCAAAGTTGTCTCAAGGATTATGGTTTACTTACTGTACTTTAGTTAACCTGTGATCATGACGATTGCACCATCGGTCGTGGAAATAAAGGGAACACGCGATTAAATTAAATTTAAGGAGCCACAACAAACGAGAAAACAATTGGTTTTTGAACGCTACCATCAACTGCCACTTTACGCTCAAACTAATTGCAATCATATTTCCAACTTTATAATAGCTATTATCTACGTGACAGTAATCCGGCCGAGTTAAAATGATACGATGACAATACGTGTGTATGGAGCAACTCACTGTCACAAGAGCGCCCGTGGTACATAAATTCGTTGACGTGACTTTCCGAGTGTGACATTCAAAAAGTTAACATTTTAGCAAAGAACTTTCACCTTGAGTCTCGGCGGCTTCAGTAACGGGCGGCGACCCGCTGACCGCCTCACTATCAATGAGCTTCTTAGTGTCCCCCACCGCCGCGGGCACCGGCTTCACCGGGCTCCCGTCCAACGTTTCCTGCTTTGCCTGAACAATACATGGTATAATTAAATCCATTAATTTGCTAAATACCAGATGGCTCCCTTTACAAGATTTCCAAAAGACAGATTTGAAATACTGGGTAAAAAATATAACTATACCTACCTTAATTTGTATGTTTCGTTTTAGGATCCCAGTATATTGAGAATCTGATATTTTAAAACTTCGGTATTTCGGGAATGAGCGGCTAAATCGCTTCAGCCTTGCATGAACACATACATTTTAAGTACAAATAGCTGACAGTCGCAACTGTCATTCAATCATACACAAGCTCGGAGAACTGTGTCATTTTTTTTTAACTAATCGTTGCGTTGCATTGGTTGCAAACCTTAAATATACTGAGTGCACGTTTGCATGCTGTCTGTGACGAGTGTACGCGAGTGTGTGGAAGGGTACTAACCGGTACGGGATAGGCGCTAGGGCGGCGCGGCTCGTCAGTGTCATCGGTCAACACTGCCAGCTGGTGCTCGCGTTTGTCCAACTCGCTCTGGTACTTGATCGGGTTGGCCAAAGCTTCTGCTAATTCAGAGAGCCGATCCGGTACGTAATCCTGTAATGAACAATAATCGAAGTTACAAAAACTAGCTACAGACCTATAGCTACATTCTGTGTTGACACTTTGTCCTGACTGTTTTTTCTTGACTAGGGTCAACAGCAAACAAATTGAATATAAAAGAAGACCAGTTAGCCTCCTTTTCAAGGCAAAACGTACTATGCGACAACTGAGCCTCTGGTACTAAAACAGCACAAGCTTCGAATAGGACGTTTATGGACGGTTTTATATCGCAGATACTGTACAATCAATCTTCCGCCTGCTTTTCTTCGGTTCTCTTAGAAAACAGGGGTAACTTCGAAGCTGATGTCAGCCAAGAGAGAGAGAGCCTCTCTGTAAAACTCGTTTATAGTGTTTTCCTCGGGAATCATTAAATTTCCCCGGACAAACTGTATATAGTTTTAATCCAGTTAATGGGCAACCTGTGTATCGTAAATCGTGATTGAGGGATATCCAAGCATTGTCAAACAAACGTTTACATTTATAAGTACGCGAGCAGGATAGGATATGACAGGAGGTTGGGTCGCGCGCTCACCTTGACGACGACGAGTAGGAACAGGCTGGCAGGCAGAGGAAGGCCTAACTCGGTACGCAGGTTAACGTGCCGGTAGCCGGGGCACAGCCCCACCACTGGCAGGACGCGGTGCCCGAGCAGGCGCCCGCTCTCCTCGTGCGCTGCGATACGTATCATCGCCAACTCCGGCAGGACGACCTGAGGATAGTGAGCGAGTCCAGCACATGTTGCAGCAAAGAATACGAGGAATGCTACTCAAATAAATATTAGGGGACAATTTCACACAACTGACTTATTTCCAAACTTATCACTCTTCTTTATTACATTTTGGCAACTTTTTTTTAAACGCGGTGTTCAATGTTATTTTGTGACCAATGAAATCTCAGCATGTTCTTCCGCGTCCAGATCAACCTTGGTCAAGCTATAGTATTAAGAGCAGGGCACCGCAGGCTTAACACTTTCATTGCCGCCGACCCGCTAGGCGGGTCGATTTTGTATGAAAATCGGAGACCTTGGCAATGAAAGTGTTAAGACTAACAGATTACCTGCGATCCCAAGTTTAACAGTCCAAAATCTGTACGGCCGGCTTTAGAACCGTCGCTCAATAAACATGATCAGTTTTTAAATGACCATTAACCGACAAATAACCGGCGCAGTCGGTAGGATCTTACCTTCTTGAAGATGAATGGCTCCTCGCCGTAGACGGGGTTGATGCCGTTGTTGGGCGCGACGCGCGTGCGGAACTTCTTGCGCACGGTGTCGGCGGGCAGCCCGTACATGTCCACCTCGACGTAGGTGCCACAGCGCTTGTCAGTCAGCAGCTGCCCTGACAGCACCGTGACCGCCAGCGAACCGGCGATGATACCATCCACTGTGCTCTCCGCGAACGGGTCCAGCCGCCGATCCTGACACGATTAACCCTCGTATTTTAACCCTTAGATATAAGCTCGAATTTTGGATACTTTTTTGTATTTTAATAATTTCTTCTTCAAACTTGGTTTTTGAATGACCTTTGAAGGGCCATTACAGCTTACAACAATCAAATAAACATTTATAGAAGATAAAGGCAGCCAGCATTAAATTATTTTCGCTTTCCAGCATTTCGATTGTAAAGAAAGTAAAAGACAATATTGTCTATTATAAAAAATACGGAAAAAAGTTTACACGGTTTAGTTTTAACGGATTACATTTTATTTCTACGACTAGCTTACATCTGTGTTTACTAGTGATGGATGAAACAAATTCATACCTTCCTTCGCATAAACTCTGGCTTCAGCAGATACCCGCAGCGACGGTTGTACTCAAAGGTGCCGAGATTGAGTTGCATGGCGAGATCCAGCGTCTGATAGTTAAGTGCCACTAGCTGACAACCAGCGTTCCAGAAGACCTGCAAGACGAAGATTGCAATATTTGAAAAAATATCCTCATATTACATTATAAGATTATTATGTCCATAAAATAAATTGTTTATCAATTGGACTCGATACACAATCACAATTAGGAGTGTAGTTTTCTTGCACATAACATTTATAGAACGCGTCGGATTTAAACAACTAAACAGTGTTTATTCTAACTGGAATGGTATGGAGAAATCTAAAGCCATATGAAATACGGAGAAACTGTCTTAGGAACCATTCGGTATTTTTTTGATCAAGCGGGATTTTAATTAAAACGTTCCCGTAGACTCTTTCTTTGGGATATTGTATAATTATGTATTTTCGTGTCGGTGTATACGTATTTGTTTATAAATGAAGGACTGCGCCAAAACCGGTATAAATTATCGGCCAACGTGAATTGACACTCTCAAGATGGCTACCGAAGCAGAGGCAGACCGTAAGGTAAATAACTTCATGCTTAGAGTGGCGTAGAGTGGGTGGAGAATGCATGCACTCAATAGAGACAGTAAAAGAGTGGACGACAATATTTATGACACTGTATAAGGCTAGTTACCTGCGGCATGAAGTTGGAAGAATCGAAGCGCGTGCCGGCAGGGTAGACGCGCGACAGCTGGTGCTTATTATAGTTCACGAACTCGATGGGCCGCTCCTTTAGCAGCGTCGTCGCCTGCTTCTCATCGAATGAAGACATCTCATAGAAACGGTTCTTCCCTGCAAAGCGCCAATAGCTATTAATATCAGTAACTACGGCTAGCACAAAATTTAAAAAAAAAAACAGTTTTATGATCTAGTTGACTAGAAAAGAAGAGACTGTTTACTGTTATTATGATGGAACGACAAATGAAGTTCATATATCCAGGGCATATTTCATTGAGATGTTCTGTGTGGACAGTAGTCAGTAGTTACTCACTCTCTGCGCTCTCGAAGGAGCTGAAGTGCACGGGCTCGACGTAGTTAACGAGCGCCGATATCTCGGCGCCGGCGTGCGTCTCGCGCGGTTCCTCCCCGACAGCGCCCTCCACGCCACCCGCCTCCTCCTCTCCCGACGAGCTCTCGGAGTCCGACGACTCTAATGACTCCTTGGAGTTTTGCCGCGCCAGCTGGAAACAACAAGGCACTGGTCAATTCGCCGTACAATAAAATTGAACTGAATTGAACCTTGAAGGTTGTACACTATGCGCAGGGCCTGAAAGAATCGCGATCTGATAATCATCATCATACTCGCTAAAAAATAGCTTGCCTTCTCCAGGCCACAAAATCAAATCGGGCAAGACCATGTCGGACCATGCTCAGTTCTGAAGCCATTACTACAAAAGCAAAAAACTATCTCAAAAAACAACACCAATGAACAATTTATATATTTAAAGTTATTTGGTGCGGTCTGGAGCTGATTTTTGGTAGGTATAGACAAACAGAAAAACGTCACTAACACAACAATGACAGCTGACTGTAAACCAGGGCCTCTATTCAACACGAACAAACCATATCGTATTTGAGCTGTTATCGTATTGTCACAGTTTTGATAGCTCTTATTTACTTGACAGCAATGGCTGCTGACGTCAAAACAATACCATAACAGGTCAACTACGATATCGTTTTTACCGTATAGAATACCGGCCCTGTATCGCCGATATATCAGTCATTGAATGCTGTTAAAACAACAACTGCAACTGAAGCCAGAACCAGAAATGAAGAAATAAATAAATAATAAATAAAAAAAATGTATGTACAGACGAAAGCATTAGTATGTACCCCTGTACATTTGACAGGTAACTCGACCTATTCCTTGAAAGTCCGAGTTACCTGTCACCCTGTAAACAGACATCATCGCGTCAAATATGTCTATACATAGACCTTAGTGTCAGTTGCATAGAGGCGTGCCGATATTTTTACAACTTCGGAACCCGCAAACTTGCATAATATTTACGTATTTAGTATATGATAATAAATTAAACAAATATGAACGTAATCGGATGTATCTATAATAGCAAAAAGCTCTGTACCGATTTAACAAATTTGAGGCACATTAAAGTCACATAAACACCCACTGATCGAGAGAATGTGTGAATGGTACATTTTGATTCGAGCGTGGGAAACAAGATTGACATACGACTTAAACACAGTCCCGACTATTGTTAGCACGAGCAACCGAGAGACCACCCACACGTCGGAATTAGTTGTAATGCCACCTGCACATTTGTGATCAAACCACGTTTTTACCCGATGTATCCCGGGTGTATTATAGTTTTAAATAAAAACAATTCAATACAGCCCAAAATATCCTCATCATCATGATCGCTCACCCAGGGTTCACCATAAAATATTGTCCTCTAATTTGCGCATCCATTCACTTCCCGCCCCTCGTGAACAGACCGTTTCGCCTCTAACCGGACAGCGACCCACACTACATTAAACAAGACGTGGTCTGCACTCTAGAACGCGCTTGCACCAGCGGTTGTCGATTCTGCGACAAATGTGACCAGCCCATTGCTATTTCAATCTGATAACTTTAAAAGCTACCGACAGACCTTGGTTCTCTGGTGGATCAAACTTTGAGAGTGACTTCAATCATAGCTCTTCCATAGCATGTTGTGTAACTTTTATTTTCTGGACTTAGCCGAAAATCTCTTACGCCACGGTAAATTTTTAATCATTTCGATACATTAAGTAGTTTCTGAGATATCGAATATTAAACTTTGTAAGCGGTGCGAGACCCCGTATGGCCAGCGCGCACGGATTATTACGTCATGCTTTTGCAGGGGGCTGCTCTCCTATAAGATTCAGTACGTTCACAGGCCTGTATCTTTAAAGCTGTAATAGGATCCAGTTAAAATTTTTACAGCACACGCCTTACTATAAACTCTACCGTGAAAACTAATAATATAAACAAAAAATCGAATCCCAATGGGGTCCCCATACAAGTAACCTCGAACAATATTAATTTTATACTGATTGTATTTCTATAATAGCTTCTTATTAAGAAGGTCTATTATCAGGCTTAAATAATAGTAGAATACGCTTGAGGTTGCCTAACTTTAGAGCTCGGAATTTCTCACGAATTCGTTCTGTTATTTATATGGTTTTGTATTTAATACAGTTTGTACTATTAATGTATTTTGGTAAAGCTATGTTTCGTGAGCGAGTTCCTAAATATTAATTATACTCTATGCGCGTATCTGAGTATGACTCACCGGCTTTTTGTTTATAATGATGACGAATCAAACAGTGCAATATAATATCAACAACTTTTGATTTTTTGCACCGTATTCTACAGAAAAATACCAAAACTTTCGTGAAAAATATGGTGATGATGCCTAACGTGAAACGTCCCGTGCCCGTCCAAGCGTGGGATGCGAGAGTTGCGGGCCGCCGGACGCATCCGTCGTATATACTTAATCGTAATAGCACCTAAGTACCAACACTCTATTACTTATACGCGAAACCACAGAACTTGCTAAGATATGCTCAAGGAATGGCTCAACACTACCTATTTGCAACAGCTGGCGGCCGGCACAGCAGCACGCAGTGCCTAGCAAGGGCGATGTAAGTACCTATCTATAGCGTGCTCACCTGAGCGCCAGAGCACGAAATTTTAATTTTATACATAGACATACATAAACTCATGCCTTCATTCCAAGAGTATATGATAGGCAGAGCTAAAGAATTACCAACAACTCTAAAAAACTTATTGATAATTCTGTTCCCACATTTTGCACAACACCCATAAAAATTATGATTTAAATTTATGATTGTATAAATGGACGATTTAGTAAAACTATTGCATAAACCAAAACCGTATCTACTTATATCCATAGTACCTATATACTTATATGCTATAGCGATATTAAAGTTATCAATAATTATAAAATTCGTAACGAAAGTCCGATCATTAAAGATTAGCAACCACAAGCATAGTGGAAAACAGGATGGATGACCGCCTAAAATATCTTCGTTTCATCTATTTTTTAACATAAATACCAATAGGAGATTTAATTCAAACTCCCTATTTTATAGTATTATAAAAACTTGATTTTAACACCTAAATAAGACGCCGTTTTAGATTTACAACCTTTGTTAAAAGTTGATTATAAAATTTATTTTTTCAAGTTTCTTATAATATTTACTGGCTACTGGTTAAAAAGATATAGCCATTAGAGCTGCTGAATCGCATAGGAGTGCGCTGCGCACGGCTGCAACCTGCAACGTACATGCCATGACCGCGCGCCCGCGCGCCCGTACGCTTCATATAGTATAAAATTGAACGAAGTTTTTTACAAAATAATAACTACATACTATATTCAAATAAAGCAAAAGCTTTACTGCAAAAAGTTTCGTTCGATTTAACGTAACTATTGACATGCCGCATAATGAAGAATGTCAATAGGTAAGTCAAATCTAAGGTAAAGCTTAACGCTATATAAAGTGGAGTGGCGCAGGAATGAACCTTTTCATGCATACCCTTATCCCGCAGTGGGTGGATGTGGGCTGAAATGATGGTAATAAAAGTTTTATGCCTTAGCTTTCCGTATTAGAATAAATTAGTGAAGATAATTATTTATAGTCGATCAATTTCATGTCAAGCCTCCCGGTTTGACAAACGGGTACCTTAGAAATATATATTTTTTTGCCAGAATGTAAGTTTAAAAGAGTTAAATATGGCGAAAGCAGCGTTTCACATTCATCCAGTTTCCGGCGTACAGTATATTTGATTATCAAAGGCTGGTTCGGAATACATCAGTATTCATTAAGTAGAATAGCAAGTATTTTATTTACTGAATGTGTCTGACTAACGAAAATTTAGTCGAGTAAATTAATAAACGATTTAGTTGAGTAGATCCATTTTACTCAATTTTTAAAATACTTCGTCTAACGCAGTCACAGCACAGTCCTCCCCGCTCCCCCTGCCGCGTCTCCGCCGACGTCGCCCCTAACACAACCGTCGCGCACGAGTTTGTTCGGCTATAACAGTTTAACCAAAATGTTTCTGCACTTACCGATCCAAGAGAGACATCGCCGTTTCCCTGCACCGGCGGCTCTGGCCTGTGCTCACTCTCCTCAGACGCGATGGAGTCCTCCTTCTTATGATGGTGGTGGTGTTTTTTCTTGTTCTTAATTATTATCTTGTGTCGGAGCATAGACGGTGGGGGGAGTTCTCCTCCTGAAATATTATTTTTGGGAAAAATTAAAGATTAGGGAAGTAATAGTACATTGTTGCAGAGGATAGAAAGTACGAGATTTTTGGACGAATCATATAGAGGGCCGAAACGTAGTTGAGGCCCTCTAGTGTACGAATCCATAAATTGCACTTTCTAACGAGGCAGACATAGTGCTTTTCACAACTACTGAGAGGAAATAAAATAAAAATTCATATTCAAGACTCAAATTTTAATTCATGTTAATGTGACATCACCGCCAATTTTACCATAGTTTTTTTTTTATCTGGACCCCTATTCTCGTGGCACTCGAGATTAATAAACTAACATGCGAGATGAAGATGTCAACTCCATATAAAATTGTATTTGTTTCGCCATATCTCCCATGTAGTTTCATCTCTAGTGGTTCGACATTAGGGGCCATGTTTGAATTACATTTAAAAAAAAAGCAGTGACATAGTTTTTAGTCTGTGTATCTTTTAGCAAAAATACACCTAATATTTTACGACACAAAATGGTGTGTTCTGATTGGTCGATTTCAATTTTTCATTTTAAGGAGCTAGAACACAAAAATTGATTGATTGATTTTCATTGGTTCTTAAAGTCGGACAACAATGTTCTCAACCAATCAGCAAACACGCCGACAAAAACATTCTTGGTCTGTCCTTATAAGTGACGTTTCGTGACCCCAAACAAGACCATCTTTGGCCATATTTCCGAGCAGTGTTGTGAAAATTTGTTTAGACGTACATAATCAAGTTATGATGATGAGTCTTGGATTTTCGCAAATACAAGTAAAGAGTAGGTACTCTAACCCTCCATCCAAAATGATCTTTGATAAGTAATCCAATTCGCTAGGCACACTTTCGCATTTTTACGAGATAAAACTGTTGGGTAATTTTCTAGCTTAAAATGCGAAAGGCCGTTTACGAGTTAGTAATAATAAACCCTCTTGTATAGTAAAAAACCGGCCTGTCATATAGGGCCATGGTCAGTATAAGGGTCTCTTGCCGTCACTACACACAAGAAATTATCTGCAAAATCATAAGAGTATTTTTTCCATTTTTAGTTATTTGCTGCTATCTTAAGTACATCATTTTCAGTAGGTATAAATAATATCTAAATATTATCAAAATATTTTCTACATCTAGGTAATAAGAATTTCTTGTTACGCTTGACATGTTCGCGATTTATGACGCGTCTACTTAAAAAGTAATTAAAACCACGTATCATAAAACAAGCGATGGAACGAATAAAGAGAGCTGCATAAAAATAACCGTAAAACCCATTAGCGGGATTGAAGCGCAGCGGTGAATAAATCAGCGAGGCGGTGGAAATATCTGTATCGACTAGTTTAAAAGCGCAACCAAGCCCTGCCGGCTTGCCGTCGACAGGTGAACAACTTATGTGATTTCCTGACGGAAATTTATATTCAAGAAACTCTTTAAAATCCGTTTCAAATTTAAAACATGAAATGTTATTTGATTCAGTATGAGCTCCATATTTAACGACAGTGTAACTTATGTTATTGATATGTAATATTTATAAACAGAAATAAGATTGATGATGCTATGTTTACGAAACAACGATAAATGAAAGTAGCTATACAAATAAATACTTAAATACATATAAAAACAACCAAGAATCAGTCAACAATATTTGTGATCATCACACGAATATTTGTCCACACACAACTAATAAAATTAATTTAAAAAATAATACATCTTGGACAATATTACTGTGTAGCTCTATATTTAACGTAAGGCTCGTGAATAGAATTAGAAAAACAGAATACAAAATGTATTATTTGAAATAAATATTTAGCGCGACAATACAGAAACATACCCGTACCTTCTTAACATTATATAGAAAAGATAAACATTATAATGAGATCAATTTGAATTATTGCCAACGCTGGATTCCCATGTCGACTTGTTTACGATTAGAGAACCCTATAAATTTGTGTCCAAATGTCGAAGATCGTTATGAGGGAAGCCTGGAAATATGAAGCATTTTATGGCCTGCGTAACTATAAGTGAACCAGGCTTCTGAAAATAAAACACGTCATAAATACATATATAGGATAAGGAGGTAATAAAAGCGAGCTACCGCTCCGCTGTAATCGGTCCGTATTGCTAAACCCATTTTCAATAAATTTTAATATCTTGTATCAATTAAGGAAATAATTGGTCTCTGCCTCCCCCTCTGGGAAACAGGCGTAATTTAACGGGTGTATGTAATTAAGCCCAACTATGTAAATATAAGAACTATTGATACATTTATTTTGCTGTAGCATTGATGTTTTATTCATAACACAAACGTGTAGCTAAAAGAAAAAAAGAAAATGTCTTTTATCGACCATATTTTGACGTGTGACCATAATATAGGTGATTGGAACGGGTGGCAGATAATATAAACGGGTCGCATCAGCGTTTATTCGGCACGGGCCGGTCGCGGCAGCGTAAACATCAGGTGTCTAGGCGTCAATTAGTTGAATCAGACTTGGATACGCCCTCGCGATCGCGGGAAATGTCATGTCAAACATTTATTCACACCTCGCTATATTTTTATTGGCAGCGTAACGTGAGGTTTATCTTGACGTTGATATGCGTTTAGATAGCGGCGCGTCGAACGAAATACGCAGCCGTCAATCCCCATGACGAAAGTAAACCGAGGCTATACTGAACGCTGTCACCGGCGCGTCGAATGAATTGAAAACGGGCCGCCGCACACCAGGAAGGAAGTATATTTTATACCCAATAAAAAGTATTTTTTAATAATTTTCATAAAGTGCTCGCGATTTGACAATTTTTCACATCCTTATTCTTTTTTCCAAGCTAATAATATTATAAAAGTGTTTTAAATGTTTCGTCTTGACAGTTCAAAGCCTGAACTGTTCGATGTTATTACATCGAAAAAAAAAGAAACAAAAACATTTATTTCTGACATAATATTTTATAGGTAAAGATATACTTAGTTCACAGCCCAGAAACGTACAGAGTACTTTTATCCCGAAAAATCGGACAGTTTACTAATTTTTTCAACCTAATTCAGCCAAGTATATCTATAGAGTAAATTACACGCATTCTCTACTATTCAACATAAGTCTAAGTAGACTAAACGGAAAATTCAAGGGACAGTATCTCTAAGAGAATAGCAATACATAATTCCTGCTCGGAAGGAGTATAGGTCATTTTAAAATATATTATAGGATAGGGTTACCCGGTTCGAGCTGGTGTGAGTCAAGCGGCCGGTCGAGAAGCTTGTCGCCGAAGATGTCGCGGCAGTAGTTAGCGATCTTGGCCTGCTGGCGCGGGTTACAGTGGTTCTCGAAGCTCAGCACCACGGGGTAGTCACTCGTCTTGAAGGCGCTCTCAGCGATGGCTTCAAGAACCTCGCGGGCGCTGATTTCGGGCACGAACGTGTAGCCGTGCACGATTACTGGTTCCTCCGTGCGCCCATTCCAGAAGTCTAGCTCTACGCATCTACATCCCACAACAAAACAAAACTATAGCTTCGATTTTTGAATAAAGTAAAGTACCATAAAAACATAAATTTACGCTTCTAGCCTGCTATTTAGAGTGGCACGAATAGTAATATAAAGATATACAAAATAAGCATAAACAGAAAGAAAGTGTATGGAGTGATATTCACAACCGACATTAAATCTCGCAAGCACCGTGATATGGCTGTGTCAAATTTCTTATTTAATGTACCTATCTCAAAATGAAACGTCTAAGAAACGACTCTACTGTAAATGAATTCGCATTTTGCTTTTATGAAGAGCTTAAAATTTTTGCTTGTTAATTTATGCGTCCCGCGACCCGGCTCTAATCAAATATTAACACGGGGCTATTGTCTTAATTTTTTTAACTCGCTCCCACATTATCAGAATCTAAGATCGACCTTGGAATTTCTTTTATTCGTAGAATTATGTGTTAAATAAATATTTACTATTGCCAGCTTTGCCAGTTCACTTAGGCTATTAAGGTCGATCAAAGGCGACAGTCGGCGGGCGATACCGCGCATTGAAAACGTTATTAAAAATACATTAAAGTAATTTGGAGAGTTTTCTACTAAGTTGTTGATAACCTAATCAGACTAATGAATCACTATTGCATCCACATTACACTACTCAAAACGTGAAGTCCGTTCAAGTAGACCTCCAGAGAGCACCTTAAGGAGTACCTGGAGGCTCTGGCAGTATACCTATAGGACTTGCCGGTAATCTGTTGTGCGTGAGGTACGTTTTAAGCAAACTGCTGATGAACTTTGATCCGCTGAGAAAGCAAACACTTACCTGCAACCAGCTAACAGGCTCTGACGATATATCTCGACGCTGGACTTGCCGGTGATCTGATGTCCCGTGAGGTACGTGTTGTGCGAGCTGTTTATAAAATAATGCGCCAAAGGTTGCTCCATATCATCGCTTAGCTCAAGCTTGTTCGGTGCCACTATGGGATTGTCTTCAGACATTAGAAACCTGAAACAATCATCTTTATTCACTCGCTAGCTAAGTCTAGAAGTCTTGGCACACGGTGGGCTGGACGTCCGATATGGATGCGGGACAATCAGCACCAACAATCAACACAATACGATTATCTTGAGATCATGTACCATTTTCCTCTACCGTCCCGTTCAACCCTGTATAACACACCTCAAAGGTGACTAATTGTACAGTCGAGATCATAAATATGTGTACACTTTTGTACCTTGTCACTTTAATCGCTGTGACAATCGTATATGTTAGTTTAAACATAGCATTAAATAGACAAGGTACTAAAGTGTACACATATTTATTATGAACTCGACTGTACGTTTACTAACGGAAAATATAATCCCCGATTTCACGATCACAGAAATATTTTAACTAATGGAAAGTCTTTTCATGGCGGTTTAATCCCAGCTTCACTCAAACGAATTAAAATATTGGTAAAACGACTGTCATATAGCTTTATTTGAAGTCGAACAGCCAAATTATGTTAATTAATAAAATGTAGCTTTTAAATGTGAAATCCAGTAAATACAATATAGCCGAGGGTCAGTTTACATTTTTAATTACAACGGGGTTAACATTATATGTACACCAATGAAAATTAAAATGTATTATTATTAAATACTCGTACCTAACAATCGAATGAAATGAATTGAGAGTTGATGAGCAGGACTAACGGAAGGCTATGCTCACGATTTTCGACAGTTATACATATATTATTGATGAGCTTGCATATCCTGCGGTGCCAAAATACTTTTTGTTTCAAGCGAACAATTATTTTATTTTAATCTCCTAAGCCCCCTTGTGTAAAAAATGTACAAAATACGACTATTGGGATAAGGGTCCAATGCAAATGACCGGTCGAATGAATGAATGGTCAACCCTGAAAAAAAAACAGCAAAACAATAGCCTTACCTCAGGAACCCATCAAAAGTAAGTTGCGACCGCTGCTGATGGTACTTGTTATGTTCATAAGCCTTTATCAAATCCTTCGCCCGCTGGATGTCGGCATACGGGTGAAGAATCTCATTTAGCCTAGGATCCCGTTGCACCTCATTAAGGAAGTCCACTAATTGCGTCGCGGACAGGTGCGGCTTGCCGTCAGTGCTGCAGAGTAAAACTACGATGACAAACGATCTTATTCAGATGTGTTGTTGTTGAGTACTCATTTTTAAATCTGTTTGGAGGCAATGTATTTCAAGCTATAAACAATACTACTGAAACAGATGTAGTGAATAACCCCTTCCCCTCGTTTTTGTCAGATAAGTTCGTATTTTATCTTGCTGTCTCAATTTACCTTCAGTACCCAACCAAATGCTAGCTAAGCCAACTGAGAAAGCAAGATAAATACGAACTTATCCGACAAAAAACGATGGAAAAGGACACATCTGTACTTAAATAAGGCAATAGTTAAACACGTGTTAATTCGGAAAAACGATTGCATTCCATTTGTCTCGAAGTGGGTCAGTAGGTTTGTAGTAAAGCCTCATACTATTACACCTACTCGTAATTATAAAATCCGGAGACACGTACGGCCATGGAGTACATTTTTTGAGCAAATAACCATGTTATCCTTATAAACTAATAATATTTAACACGTACTCAATTCCATTGTTGCGATTTAATTATTTTTTTATGACATGGTTCTACAGCGACTTTTCAATTCTGGGGTTCTAGACTAAAAGGGTTTAAGTCGACTTAACTTGTAACAAAAAAGGATATATACATAAACGAAGTATACTAGACTTAAACCCTTTTTCACTCAATCTTCAGGAGACTTATACCTGTGCTTATACCTTAGGACCCCAGAATTAACGTCGTTGTACCTAACGAGTTTACAGGACTTACAGACTGTCAAATATTTTCTGTGTATCGCTCCTCTGCGTCAAGCTCTTATAGAACGCGAAGAAATCTTCGAACTGAAATTTAGACTGGCTAATGGTATCGGTTTTGCCGGTCGGGAGTCCCGACTCGCTGAGAGCCTTCTCGACGCGCTTCTTGTCCTCTTTGTTTTGGGCGAATATGCGAACGATGCTGATGAAAAAAACAAATTACTTAATAACGACATAACACATTAATTTTATAATTTGCTACAAATAAGAATAAAACTCCAAAATGTTACATAATAGACTGCTTCGCTACAATTTTCAAATTTAATAATAATTTAAATTGTGATAATGTAGAAATGATTTTTTGATGCAGGGCTGCAGGGCTCTGAGTAAATAGGCTTCCGCCGAAAATGGTGGACGGGAGAATCGTATTACTGAATGCGCCGTGAACCGTTCCGTCGGTGGTTTTCACCCCTTGCCATAATACAATTTATAGCATGAAATTTCCGAATTTCAACAGTGCAATGACCGCTCTGACTCGGTATATTTTAATTGAATTGAAAATATCAAGTTACGATGATTCACCATTTAAAGCCAGAAAATTCATATGAAACCGTATGCTTTATTTGTGGTTCTTGGTTGTTTCAATGCAATTATGTAACGAATGTTAACGGAGATCAAAGTACGCGTTACTTAAAGAAATAAATAATGACTTCCTCGTCGGAAGGACATACAAACCAAACCAACCATAATAGCACCATAGAGTCGGGAATAAGGTACCTATAGTCTGTCTCAATTGAAATTGCCAGAAATGTAAACAAATTAGTACAGTTTGACACATAACCTCAAATATTATTCAAGCGTGTTTTTATTTATAATAACGCATGACTAATAGTAATTTAATCTTAAACTTACTGTGAAAGTAAATATCAAATATATAAATCATTGCCAAGACCTCACTTGATCATTGAGTACCTAATCATGGTAAATTGGTTCGTTTGGTTGTGTTTACATCTTTGCCAATTTCAATTGGCACAGACTGTACCTACGTTTTATCCCGGAAAATTGGACAAATCCCTAGGGAACAGCGATAAACTACTTCTACGCGGACGGAGTTGCGGGCAAGAGCTAATAATTATATAATAAATGCGACAGTGTGTTGGTTTGTTTGTTTTCTTCATACCGTTCAACGCCTCAACGGATCGATGTAGAATTTGTTACAAAGATAATTATAGCCCAGAGACGGACAAAGGGTTCTTTTAATAGCAAAAAATTTAACAGTTTCCGAAGGAATCGCAATAAATAACTACTGGGCGGACGGAGTAAAGGTAGTTTTACACACTAGTAAATTTAAACAAACAACCGATTATGTCATATCTACATTATCGATCATTAGGTAATTCAAACAAACAAACTCGCTGTGTGACATCGCCAAACATAACTATGACATTATGATCACCAAGTGTACAAACACGATGAAATTGATGTAAAAGATAAATAATCGCGGCACAACCAACTATTAAAGCAGGTAACCTTCAACCGATAGAACCACTGGAAAACAAATAGTCTCTGGCAAGCCCACTTGCATAAGAAATAAACATTTGGACTCATTAGTTGGGGTAATGAAGAAAAAACGTGTTTGTAACCTTTAGATTACAATCTTGTGCAAAGTTTTCATATTGCTACAGTGCGTAGTTTTCTGAACGCTTAACTTTTGACTGATTCCGTCCTCATACGGTCAGGGTCGAAAAATTAGGTTACGGCCGCACTTATCCGGTCATCTAGCGGCCCTAGCGATTATTCCACTCGCAGGCCGAAGCGGGCCAGAAATCACAGCGCCCAATAAAACTGAAATGCTCATTTTGTGGCTAGTAAACGAGCAAATCTGCTATCGTTATTTTCATGATTTTAGTCATTCAAGTCCATTAAAATTAATTAATCACGACCCGATCTGATTACAACTCGAGTACAGCCAATACATTATCAAGTGGTAATTAAGCCGTATACATAATGCACAGCCTGATAAATTTTCCATAATCAACTATGCGCGGTCAGTTATTTTTATTTATCGGAGGTTATTTTCCAAAGTATTTTTCTGACCAGCCTATTTATATGTACACTGCAGCAGAAGCTAAAAATTTAGGTATATCTCTGGCTTAATGCTTTATATATTATAAAAAACAAAAGGAGGGAAATTATTTATTTCCATATTTATCCACATTTATTTGTACCGGCTTGTCACGGCGGCATAAATGAAATGCGACTGCGTCGACGATAGCCAGAGGATGCAGATCGTGACCTAATAAAGTCCTCGTTTTTTTTTTCTACTTTTCGCCGGCCTAGTCAATTAGCCTGGTTGGTAAAGACCCGGCCTACGAAGCTAGTGGACCCGGCCTACGAAGCTAGTGGTCCCGGAATCGGCAACAGCAAATATCTTTATAAGCTCATTCTCAAAATACCTCAATATACTAGAATCCTAAAACAAAACATTCCTATTTAAGCTATGGATTCATATTAAGTAACCCAATATTTCGAATCTGGTGTTATGAGAATCTGGTAATAAGAGTAATCAGGTATTTTGGCAATACCTAAGCGTTTTTTTTTATGTCGATCATCAATATTTCTCTCCGAAGTCCGAGTCTAGGCTGTTTTCAACGTTTTTATGTAGTTATCTATCAGTATATTGTTTATCAATGTCCAGTATACATAGTACGAGGGCAGAGCTTAGTTTTGGACGAGGTGAAATTGGGTGTCTCCTGATATTTATTTAATTAGTTATTTGTATGTTAAAAATAAAAAATATTGTAAGGCAACAATTTTCTTAAGCAATAATTTATATAATGCTGCCCAAAACTTCGTTGCCATTTCTTAAAATATACTGCACCAAACTTCTCAGTTTTAGAAGCAACATCGCATAATAATGTTTTATTAGCGCGACCGTGTGACAGATATTTGGCTCATATTCAGTAAAACGTTATTCTTAAAACGACTGTATGCAAAGGAATAATTATTAAAGAATCATGAAATAAAAATTGAAATACAAAAACAAAATAAGAATTACATTCAGAAAAATAATAGTATAAGTATAATAAGAATGGTTTACATAATGTGCTGAGAACGGAACCGAAACTAGGCTCAACTGTTTCTTGAGATTCAAACCCTGTCAGTCAGTTATAGGTATTTACTCCAGAGACAAAAAGTTAATCAAAACACTAACAAGAATGGAAAGTTAAATATCGTTTACAAATTAATTTGGTAGATTTTAAATAGTAATACTTATATCTTTATAAAACCTCAAAACATTCATACTTAAATTTGTCAAAAAATATCATTCTTGTAAACCAGCTTTACGTTGATCGAACACCTACGGCATTACCGCACAATCCAGTACGTGATTTCATTGTTTAAAAAAAACGAACCATTGAATAAAATCAATTATAGCCAGCTAACAAAACAAATATTGTACCCGCGATACGAGCTTCATTGAATTCTTTAAAGATACAAGCATCATCATACAAAAGTGAATCAGAGGGCCCTGCAAAGATGCACTACGCTAACTAACGTTTCTATTCGATTCGTTTTTAAACCAATCGCGTCACTGCGAGATGACGTGATACGAAAAGTCACGTGGTCTACCAGTGACGCGATTGGTTTAAAAACGAATCGAATAGAAACGTTAGTTAGCGCAGTGCATCTTTGCAGGGCCCTCAGGTGTAGGCGAAGTTACAAGTATGACGAAAATATTAAATAAAAGTAAGAAACTTACTAAACTGTATCAAAATCGATATTCGCATATTTACCTACTTGGTGCCAGATATCTCAAGCTCGCTTCTAACGCTTCCAATAGCGCCTAATAAGACGTCGTTCGATACGACGATGTAGTATAATTTCACTAAATTTCAGCCGGATGGCATAATATAGAACTTACAAGTATATTATGCCATCCGTGTTCCAATGTCGAAAATCATTTAATAATATGCACCAATACTCGTATAAACAACACGATTGTGCAAATGTTTACATTTATACTTATGTTAATTTCTCTGTGAAAACATTACCTACCTAATTATAAACATTTTAGGTACATATAAAATTATCACTTTTGACACAATTTGATAAAAGGACCGCAACTGGAATTATTACTGGTAACTCAGTGTAGCAAATTGTTTAAATGAATTTATATCGTGAATTCGTATCGTTAATTGCCATGAGTAGGTAAACAATCAATCTGGGGGCAATGCAGATCCCGGCGACTCGCATCGCAAGGGTACCTTTTTTATCGAAGCGACTCGCAACACTACTACGGGGTAAAGCCCGCGCTATTGTTGTGATTGTGACTGATCGATCATAGCCAAAGTTGCATTACAGAAATCTTTAATTTCAGTGATAGCGAAATATGCAACAAATGTTCGATGAATCATGTAATGTAATGTGAAGGATACACGGAAAGAATGTTTATTCTCCTTAGTAACCATTTGAATTATCGCTGTTTGAAAGTTAGGAAACACATAGCCACATAACCAACAAGCGAAAAAATAAAAGTTATATTAAGATTGATATCTGTAATTATATGTGCGAATCCTATTTTATTTTACGATTAAAATATAATTCAAAAAAGTGTCTAAACATGTTCTTTCCGTGGACTCTTCATGTAGTAAGTTACTAGATATACTTACTAATAATTAAAGTAATTACTTACTTTTTCACGAGTATTTTTCCAGACTTATCAGCTTTAAGAATAAGTTTAGTATGCAACTTCTCTAGGAACATAATGGCGGGGTTGTTGAGCTGGTTCAAGTTGTATGCGAGTGCGAAAAGCTCTTCCGTCCACATCTGAGAACAAATTATACATGAGAGAAGCTATTTCGGCGCGGAGAAGTTAAACGAGCACATTAACCACCTAAAGGTTTTCTTTCAATTGACGAAGTCGTGCCTCGCCACTCAAAAATTGACGTTGCACGGTTGCGTAAATCTACGTCCAATTAAGTACCTACCTAGTGGCGTGCGATTTAGATTGAAAATTTTGTAACTGGGATGTATGGATACAAGCGACCTGAAGAAAGACTTCCGGTTCATCACGTATTATGAACGCTAATAAACCTTCAAGCCGCGAACGCACTGAGAGCGGAGTCGGCGGCACGTTCCAATAATGACTAGAAAGCGTGCCCAAAGCGTTGTAGAGACGTTTAAGGATGGAAACGCGCCGGGACCACACTCCGCCCTCAGCGCTTTTGCGGCATAAGTATATTAATTTCTGATTCTTTTTCATATATTCGGCTTTCTGACAACATTTTATATAAAATATCTAAATTTCAGGTTTGAAACTCATTCCGTTTACGAGTCGAAGCGTCATACCGTCGGTCAGCAGGGTCCCAGCAATTATGAGACTCCGATTAACCCTTTGGGTACGGAACCCCAAAAAGCAATACTATTTGATTATATACACGTGCATACGGCGCTCATATTAAACCCTACTTCCTAACACGTCTCTTTTCACAGATCTTTTCCCAAGTACCTACTTTAAAAACGCACATACGCTTTAAGGTACGCACTGGGTTCAAAATCAGGAATACGCATATATGTATGTATTTTTTATGATATAAAGTATTTATTGCACCCGGCATGCGTTGCAATGCCACGTACCTAAAGTAAAAAAAGTCTTAACTTTCAGGATTTCTTAGTCGTAGAACCCTTGCGAGCATACACAGAAGATCCCACTAAATTTTCATCACAATAGGATCAATGGTTTAGGAACACAGAGTACAAACATACAAACATTAATTTTTAATTTTTATATAAGTAAAAATTTATTTATGTATATATATAGATAAAACGCCTTCGGACCTTTGGCATCCTTGAAAATGCCCGGGCTTTATTGACAGTGATATATTAATGACTAGGTCTTCAACAACCCGAGCTCAAGTGTAGTATATCAAAATCGAACTCGCACCTGATCTCATGCCAAGAATAATATTTGTGACACGGTGAACGAATAAAAGGAAAACTGAAGGCAGGTGAATCTGAATATACACGGGAGTTTAAAGCTGTGACTCATAATGAGCACAGCCGGCTGAGAAACACATTTTTTACGCAAGCTAAAATAGTGCACATTGTGGTAAGTGCGCGAATAGCGTATGGGCATGTTTAAAGCTCCAATTAGGGGATGTACGAGTATGGGGATGTATAAGGTGAACATATGTGTGGTATGAGAAGGGACATGAGGGGAGCTGTCTTTAACGGGGTAGGTACAAGCCTGCAACTATTAAACTAAACTAGGTACATGTTGCAGTAATGACCTCTGGGCTGCGCTCCGGTCGAAGTCACGACCATAAACTTATTAATCGCCAAACTTTACCTAAGAGGTTATGAGACACGAGTAGGTGCATTTACACAGGTAGAAACACATTATAGAGATTTGACTTCTTTTTTTTCGAAATTAGTTAAGGCATTCAACATTGTAAAATAATTATTTGTTGGTTATTCATTTTCAAAAGTTCCTCCCTATTTATCAGTGTGTCAGAGTTTTGGTATCCTTATTTGTAAAAATAAACCATTTATTTTAAATAAGTACCTATATTTTTTATGATAAGTAGGTATAATAACGCATCCATGACTTTTTCTACCGTACTTGAAAAAATAATAATATGAATTTGAAGTCTACAAACCAAAGTAATTTTTTGAGAAATCCTTTTTTTGCACAGTCATCACCTACCTACTTATCGAGATCCAATCAACGAGTAAAAACTCGGTCAACTGGTTCAAATTTATTTGCAAGATTTGAACTCATCATTCTGCCCAACAAAGAAAGTAATAAAAGCTGGGTTCCTCATTGTTGTTTGTTCCTGTGTCTTTGCGACAAAATGGAGCAATCAATTAATAGTGATTCTTGCACAGAGATAGGCAGTTGGTTAGGGGGAAAGTGACATAAGTTTACTTTCATCCCCTGGTCAAATCGATAAAAAAGAAATCAAGAAGCAACCAGCATACTTTTTATTGTATAATAACTCCTTATATGATACTGTCAGAAGTACACCAACAACCGTAGACACAGTCGCACACCCGAATGAGTAAATATATATTTCTTGAAAATAGAGAAAAACCTAGACACAAGGAAACTGGGCCAGTCCAGAGGCAACGTTTACTTTGTAGACTTTCATCCTGGCACGTACGTTTGTTTTCGTTCGCACGTGAATAGCTGTAAGTCTTGCATTTACCGAGTGAGCGTTGTAGTGTAAAAGGCTCACAGCATTCTGCACACAAGTGGGTCTTATAATTGGCCGAAACGATTTAATATGTTAATTTGCAGGCACGTCTAATGTGGAGTTAAGGACAAATATAATACAATACAATACAATTCAAATACTCTTTATTCAACAAAAAAAACACATAATGATTATTTATCACTCATTTATTTATTTGTAGTTCATTTTGTATTTGCGTAATCCCCCACTTCACCCTATCACAATGAGGTGACGAATGAATGTCCCATCGATCAAGTTTGAAATGCCTGACTTTCTGACAGGTTTTTAGGGTACGTACTTAAATATTTTCTTTCATTATAAACGTTCCCGGTACCAAAGTTTTTAGCAAAACGCATAATTTTGGTGTCAAAAAACAACAGAATCATGTCAAGTGGAGGATGAAACCTGGCGTGATTGCAGCATCGAATGTGGTACTTAAAGCCACGGCGTGACGTATCGATTAAACGTCCAACACTCGCACGCTAAGAATGATGGAGCGATACAAAAGTTATTCAATCTCAAAGTGCGACAAAGTCCTAAGGTGATAAAATGTCCGTCGGCACTTAGCTCCATATTCTACATACCAATCTTAACGTTCGAGTAATAAATAGCTTCGTAAATTATTAAAACAGCGCGTAGGTAGACATATGATTACTAAAACGATACGTTTATTGCGTTAAGTAGACTGAAATAGGCACTTCGTTCGTATCAACGTCTTCCGCTAATTTATAGGAAGAGAGATGTTATACACATTTCTCTGATAGCAGTAGGCAAGGTCTTATCTCTTATCGACCCCGTTGTTGGAAAATTGTACAGTCAAATAGGTACCTCTTTCGTTGGTTGTTATCTAACAAGAAGCCGATAAGTGCGGACAGTTCAAAAGACTCTTCTCGATGCCAAAAGAGCAACCGCTTTTCTATTTTTGCTTTTAATCGGTAAATACAAATTAATACGTCAGTTCTGTCTGAGGACATTTCTTCAAGGTCAGATTTTAATTATTTTTATGTATATTTTATTTTCAAACAGCCTAATGTTGAAAAAGCATAATAATAATAATTTACAGAGCGCTGTGAATCAAATCTCTATATTTTAATTACTGTTATTATAACCGATCATTTAACATTTTATTAAATTTATCATTATCAATCACTTAATCAAAATTTTATAAGATGATCCGTTTCACCTAAAATTTAACATGGTAAGACCGTGTACGAGCGATTTTTAATAATAGAACGGCAGGACAATGCTCTTTGAGTAACGTTTTTTTGACACGCCGAGATCTTCACGTATGCCGATGACGGTACGGATCTCGCCTAAATCGATTTTATCGAAACGAAAGTAATATGAATTGATGTGTACTCAGATTGCAGGATGTTATTTATTGCGGCAGCTAGGAATTTTTGGATACTTTAATGGTATCACAACTTAACACTACTTTCGGCACACTATTTGTAATAACTCTGTTTTCATTAGATATTCATATTGTTCAATTAGGTACTTATGGGGCAGAGTTAATAGAATTCGATGACTTTAAACTACGTCCCACTTATTACCAGCGGTATGCCAATATACCGTCAAATTTGAGAGTTACTTTATAAATAGTTGGGGTGTCCTTTGTATGCGAGCCTTTTGCGGAATAATGGTATAAGGCAGAAACGTAATTTTATTTTTGTTCAATTCTAACCTAATCATTCTTTCTCTTTTCTATGAGTCGTTTTCGGTGACATGAAATTCGATCAATAGTTTGTCGATATTTCAAGGGGTACCCATTAGTAGCTTGTACCATCCTGTACCTTGTATGTAAAACACCGACACACAATTTGTTATCCGTTTGACAGACAACAGTGTTGCTGTTTTAAAACAGCCACTCGCTTGACAGACTTTGTTTGCGGGTTTTGTACGTTACAGTTGTTTAAGACCAAATACGCTTGTTTTAGGAGTGGCTATGCCTCGGAATGTACTGGACTCTAAAAGGTCCTTTATATTTTGTAATTTGCGGCATTGATTTATTCATTATTTCTACTTAAGGTAACTCTTTGAATGTTGTCTCTTTGACGCTTCTCCCTTTCAATTTTAAATAGCTTCAGGGGCCCCTCCGTTCCATAAAACCTGTTGCACGGGGTCTATTATTTATAAAATTCGGACGGATTCCTTAATGGCTTAACGGCATCAGGAAGAAAAAATTGAAATAGGCTTCTGTTTGCTACTAAAAAACTGGTCAAGTGCTAGCCGGACTTGCGCACCGAGTAAATATTTAAAGACAAATCCGCCTTTTCAAACGAAGCGCTTTGCATTATCCTTCACAATGCGTTCTGCAAAAGAGTGGAATGCGCTTCCTCGGTATGTAGGTTTCCGAGCGCATACAATTTGAACCTATTTAAAGCTAGGGTAAATAGGCATCTTCTGAGTTAGCTCGCTTCATCGTCGACAAAGGCTACGTCCTTCATTATTTCATGTTTTTTTAATCAAACCTAGATGCGGAAATGCCAGTTGTATAAGTATGGCAAATAGATTAACGGCCAAACCCTATATTCAAACCGCGGATAGATAAGCCTTACTACGGGTTAAAATTTGACATTTGCCCATACAAAATGTGTCAAATTTCAATCCGAAGTAAGCCTATCTATCCGCGGTTTGAATATTGGGTTCCGACATAAGTCGATAGCTTTCGTCGTGTAGTTCCTGAGAAAAACTGCTGTGAGTGCTGTGCGACACAGACAGACACCATATTCCAACATAAGGATTCTTTTCAACTATTTTGATACAAAACCTTACAAAGAGGTCATAATAATCGTTTATTTTATCACGAATTAAAAAATACATTGTTCTGTTAAATAGTTTACGAGAACATTGTTTATTTTACACGTGGTGAGTTTTCCCCGATGACGCCATGTAATTTTTACCATTTATTAATTTGATGTTAAACCAATTGAAACCATTTTGCAAACATTGAAACCAGTTAACAAATAGAACAGTTTTGTTTGGCAAATTGCAGATTTTTTGAGCGCAAATATAAATCACGCTGAGAAGTAATCATGTTACGAATTTACAAAACATACATTATTTGAACAATACGCGAAATAACATATTTATTATTGCAGACAAAATCTAACCTATGGCCAGCCATAAGCCAGCCATAATATCTATATCTAAAAGCACCACAATAATATACATATAGCGCGATTATTATTTAGACATTATCATTTTTATTGCATATAATAATCACATACCTACACCTACTTTTAGACCAAGCTAATTACATCCAAAAAAGCGTTTTGAGAAATTAATTCCCAGCAAGCTGGAAATCGTTTTAATACCTTCATTTGGTCCTAAATGCGTGTAATCCCAGTTTGCCCAATCCCAGGAGGTGTGCATAACTTTTGGGAGCCCAATAACCGCGAAAGGCTCTAGCAGGCTAAGCTAACAAGATTGCCCCCCCACGAGGGATTTGGTTATACTTTTAGGTGGAGTAGTGGCGGGACCTAACGACACTGTATGCTTAATATCAGCCTTCGATTTTCTTTTGTTTCTGATTTATACACGAAAATGAAAAAAATTAAGGTATTTCTTTTATTTTAGCTAGCAAACCAAGCATGCGAGTGAGACCAAATAAATTCAAAAGGGAGGAGGATAGAATGGGGTTAATAATGCATATTTTTCCGGACCTTCATGACCTTAAACTTAGATGGAAAAAAAACTACTTTATTTTTTTTCGCTTCATTTTTTTGACATGACGCACCATGATATTTGAAAATGTTTTTAAATGTATACGCAAATGACAATTGTGGCTTGTCACGTATTTTTTTCTGGTAGTTGTGCCTCTCCGAGAAGTGAAATTCTGAATTTATTTGGTTTCACTCGCATGCTTGGTTTAGCTAAAATAAAAGTTTAAAAAATGCCTTGTTTTTTTACATTTTCGTGAATAAATCAGAAACAAAAGGAAATCGAAGGCTGATATTAAGCATACAGTGTTGTTAGGTCCCGCCACTACTCCACCTAAAAGTTTAACCAAATCCCTCGTGTGGGCCAATCTTGTTAGCTTAGCCTGCTAGACCCTTTCGCGGTTATTGAGCTCCCAAAAGTTATGCACTCCTCCTGGGATTGGGCAAACTCGGATTACACGCATTTAGGACCAAATGAAGGTAATAAAACGATTTCCAGCTTGCTGGGAATTAATTCTTCAAAAAATTCTTATTAGCTTGACCTATTTGAGAACGTTGAGATTTTTAAAACATTCACCGAGACCATATTCTTATCATGATGAGGAACTTCAAATGGAATTCAATTTTAAAGATGTGCTAAATATTATTTATAAAATTTATCAAGATGATTTAGTTTGTAATAAAACAAGTCTAACAGAAACCAAGCTAAAAAAACTCGTCTACCCCTGCAACATCAGGACTATTCCGGACTGAGGTTCTATTAGCATATGACACCCAATGGGTGAATACCAATCCAACGATACCCCGCGCTTTAAAATCCTTCAAAGCGTTTAGTCCACACGACGTCACGAAGAAAAGTGGATACATACATATACACCCCAAAAAAACATTACCCGCCTTTTTAGGTATTCGGTTAAAAACGAACCAGACACACCGTGATCATATTTCTTCTTTTGCCATTGACAGCCTCATAGAATGACAAGACCGAACTGTGATACCTACCTTTGCATTTTGTGTGGCCGCCGCGTGTTTCGTATTAAGGAAAAATGCGAGACTCTGTCACAGTATTGTGTCATGTCAGTGATAAATCGCACACGGCCACGTCTTTAGTGGGATGTGACATGAAGAAGCAAATCCGATGCGTTACGATACACACCGGACAAGGCCGAATGTCATTATTTATGTAAGTTCACGTATGAAGGATTTACACGAATGACAACCCGAAAATAAACACACTCACAACAACTAAAATAGTATAAACAATGCTCTTAACAAACACATGACATTATCTCTAACTAGTCAAAGTAACTAATCAGTAATTTAACAGACTTTTATAAATAACATAATATAATAAATTAACTGATTTTAAACATATATAGGTAATTTAAAAAAGACAGACTGACAAGAATTAATAGACTTGCGAGTCTTACTTCTTCTTTCTTTACTCTACAAAGTAAGGTAAGCGACTTCGAGCTTTAGCCAAAAATCTAAACGTTCTCTCAAATGGCCGATTGTTAAAGCTGTAAGATGCACCCTCCCTCGACGGGAGGAACTGTGAAATATGAACATGACAGACATCGTATATACATGTTTTTAGATACGTCTACGTAAATCAACGTAGTAAAACTACGCCACGGAGAGTATTTTGGAGTTAAATAATGTGTACAAGAAAAAAACTGAGTTCCGTAAAAAAGAATCGCTTATTTCCCGGAATCATAAATTGATTTATTACTAAGTGAATAGAAGACAGCAGGCGTGTTGAACGAAGTAATTACTCAATGTGCTTGGTGGGCACTAGTACTTTCAATAATTACTTCAACCGTAGCAGGAACAAGACTAGCCCGTCTCCACACACCCTTACAACGAGCCGCTGGCATCTGTGATACGTAATGACCTAAATTGCTGAACAGACCTATGCATATGAATGTAGAACGTATGCGCAGCCGTGCATGTTAGAACGAGGGAACTTCAAGCAGAAAAGTAGGGCTTAGTGCGATCAATGAACGAAAACAATGAATGGACACGAGCGTGTCCATTTACACTGACACGACATGCCCCTTAGCGTAGCACTACATTCCATTTCTGCATTGGTATTTCTCGTGGAAATGTGTCACCCGCAGCGACTGGCTAGCTGGCCAGACAACTAGGAACGCGATGGAATGCTCAATACTGTACGAACTAAAATAGGTGACGATGCTTAATATACCGACGAAGGATATATAAATAATTACATCCAAGATTTTACTAGAGCCAGAAAAAACAAACTAAGACTAAGACTCAGTTGATCTCTACTTCAATTAATCACAATGTTCATTAATACTTTGGTAATATAAAACCATGAAGATATTTGTGTCTCTATTACAAACATAAAAAAGAGGACGAGCGCATGTTTGTTTTCGAAGATTTGATTGGGAAAACCCCATTCCAAAAATAAATTCACGGAAAGTCTCTTCATCGTGCCAAATGTTGTATGAAAACAAAAAGGTACTTATAGGTACCCAATTTGAGGGTTCTGTAATAGGCCTACTTTTAAAAATAAAATGTTTTTCAGAATTATTAAAATCTTAGCACTTTGTTCTACCACCGTGTAAAAGGCAAGCTTCGCTTTTGTATTTAAAAGCTTTGTACAAGTACTGACCCATTTTAAAATTTATGCGGTTTGCTTTTAATTTCAAGTAGATACAGCAATGCGATTTCTTCGTTGTGAAGTGCTTAATTACACTCCGTCCGGCCTAATTTTTGTACTATTGTTTATAACCTGTATTGCCGAAGCCCGTAATTGTGGGTTTATATAATGTTCTAATTACCTACCTGCGCGATCTCCTTCCTGGTGCAGCAAAAGTTGATGAAAGTGACGTTCACGAAGTCAGCGCCATAGCACACTGTGACAGTTTTCTCCTCCAGTGAACCCTGGGAGCCGAAAAGCACCATATTGCGGATCTTTTGGTCCTGCGACAAACGAAAGATGTCTTAAAACAGACATAAACACAGTTAATACATTTAGTGCAATACGTGAACCAGGGATCTTTGCAAAACTGCTTCTCAGCTCAGACAGACCGATGTCTTTGGCGTTTGTAAATACTTGGGGGTTTTACGCGTGCCGTTTTATTGTCATTCCTTACATTTCAGCGACAACGGTGGGAAAAAATGTATGGAATCATCCCGTATAAAAGACACAAAGTGCTGGTTTTAACCTGATTGCGAACACCTACCTTAGACGACGTACCTATATAATTTGATGTTGTCCGCGAAACTGGTCATTTCCGAGACGTAAAACTAACAAATGCAACAATACGTGCGTGTCAATTTGTATCATGCCAGAACAAAGCAACGGATTCATGTGACTTTTTTACAATGATAATACCGAGATGTAAATGAATGATAACGAGATGTCACTGTGAATCTCATACGATTCAGACGTGACATCGCTATAGTTCGTTGTTCTCTATCACCTAGACTAATAAGTCTAGTCGAGTTTTAGAGATAGAGGTATGGCAGTTCACAATAAATCTCACATTTTATTAAAATATATGTTTTTTATTTTGCTACAAAAATGCTGTATGGTTTAAAACAAACAGAAAAACTATTTTCCAAAACATGAACAAAAAACAAACATACAAATCAAACACAATCGGTACCTTGCTTCTTTTTTTTGGAAGTCTGTTAGAAAGCTGTTATTTCTGCAAAATGGCGCTTGGGCAATTCCTATAATGACAAGCAAACTCTATAAGGAAGGTGCATGGGAAAAAGCTCTAAAGAAATAGGCAAAAATAAAAGGCTTTCGCAAAACAAAAATTGAGTCGGACCTATGTTAGTATGTATTTGTAGTTTTATTCTAACTTGTAAGTAACTAGGTCTTTTCGCCTTTAGTCGTTGAATTGGAAATCGTATAATTTTCCCCCTGGATATTACAACATATTATTACAACAGAAGTCAGTAAAATACGAAAAAGAAACATAATTAATTTCGAATAACAGCCCAAACACTTGAGTAATATTAACTTTTTCTAACGACGGCGGCGAGTGCCATTAAAGAAATATATTACACCGACGGTTCCGGTCAGATTGATTTTCTATCCGTGATACGCTATTTTCGTAGCTACAGCACAAAGCCGTATCGATTGCTGTATGAAAATAAATGAAAAACCCAAGTTCAAAGGTTTCCGATGGGAAAATAGGATACACCCCCGCCCGCTCGGTTGTGACAAACGATCTGAACATATTAATATTGGCGTGAAAATACAACGGTCATATCTACGGGTACCTAACTGTCACGTGTTGCGAGGATTTTTAGAAGATTTCCAATGTTTAGATTTTTAAACGTAAAACATAACAAAAATCTTTATAGTTTATACAAACGCAGATCAAAACGAACGTCAACAGATACGAACTTATATCTATGCGTTCCAGCTGTGTTAGTGTCAGAGCAGCATGTTTGATGCAATGATTGTAATGTGGTTAGCGGTAAATTGGTTCGCTGAGGCATCGGCTCCACGCCGGCCCTGAATACTAAAGCCACTCAGAGGGGCCGCCTCAGGCATCCTGGCTTTGACAGCCCGCCGTTTCACTTCAGTTTAATTGTTTTACCCAAAACTGATCCTTTGTGCTTACTCGATTAGCAACTGTATTTGAGAAATGTAATTAATACGCACAAGCTCTAGGTCTATATTCCGTTAGCAGTAGATAAGCGGGGCTGTAATGTAACTAGCTGTCGTGGATAAATGTCATCTACAAACCATTGTACACCATTTTCCTTTACAATACAGTTGTAAATAACCATAATGTGGCATTATTTTGAATCTGGAGCTATCGCATCGGAGTGCGAATCAGTCCCTACATAATATCTCTTTATATTTACGAGGGCTGCAGTGGTTTTGCGTATTTCGCGGTATTGCGATGTATAGATAAGTGTTAACGTGTGAATACGTCGCTCTCAGCGGTTTTAATAATTCTCTAACTCGACGCATGGCACCCCTGGACTCGCATGCAACTCAAACCAAAGCCAAAAAGCTATATCTAAAATCTGTATATACCTACATTAGTCTAAAGATAATGCCAAGCCTAGTATTGAAAATGACGCTTAAATTTAAAAACCCTACTATACCGTTTTAGTTCCACATAATTTGAATAACAAGGATCTACAAGATCTACAAGCATGTTTACAATATTACTTATATTGTACCAGAACATGTCCTCACCCAAACAAGTACTTAAACGCTTTACAACTTCGCAGTATATTATGCGAACGCCGCTTGAACATGGATTCATTAACTAATGGCCCTGTCGGCACAGTTATTTCATAAAGCTAAATTAAGAATATTTATTATTGTCACTTTTAATTCATTAAAACGAAGTTCGTAACGCTGTGTATATTTTAGAGCCCTTCAAAACAGGTTGTTTGCTAAAAAACAAACGTGTAATCCAGTAAAAAATATTTTTGATAAAAATCCAAAACGGGCCACGAGCAAGTTAACATACTCGTATAAATTGAACGTGTCACAAATAAAGCTAGCAATAAAATTTTGAACCGTATAGCAGAGCGCATTCGTTACCGTTACAATACAATAGACACGTGACGTATTAATTATAAAAACGGAGATGGATAGGTGGGGTGATCTCCAATCGTCCCGCGATTATCTCCAATCGGTGACATTGCTAGCCCACAACATTATTTATCTCCACCATCTAGGAATAAATCAAGTGACTACAAAACCTAAGCTTTGTGGGTGTTTAAAACACTATTTGTTTAAAACTGTTGAGAAAATAATAGATCGTTAAAATTATTTGCGGTCTTCATCATCAGTTCCACTTTACCAAAAAAAAACGAATCAAATGCTTATGATATTTTGAGGAGACCCCTTAATTCCCTCATCAGATACCGATTCGGTGACCATGCGACCACCGAGGAAGTATTCTATCCCTAACAAACGAAAAAATATTTTTCATAGTCCTTGCACAATTTACGGATAAATTGGTGAACATACATTTAAAAGAAGACAGTGGAACATGGAACCTCCTCCTTATTTGAAATCGGTTAAAAATACGAGCGTTCGTCGGTTTCGCGCGAAAGTTATATCGTAAATCCATAACCATGTGTGATCTAAAATGGCGTAGTTAAATGTCACATAACGATATCGGCAGAGCAGTAAACTCTATCCATTACCAGCTAAGTTCCGATAGTAAAAGCAGTCTATCGAATAATGGCAGACGTGCAACAAGTTACGACGATGATTGCCTTCCCGTGAAAGTGGAAGCCGTAGGAGATTATGCATAATTGAAAAGCCTGCATCCACACTTATGCACAGCACAGAACGGAACCCACATGCTCCGCCGCGAACACTGCATAAGTTTTCTCATACGTACCTACCTACCCAACCATAACCCTGAATCGATAACGAACCGAGCCAGTGTTAATTTTAGCAGACTCGCAAACTTCCTTTGTATGCACAATAATACGGTTCTCTTTTATAATATTATAATCACGATTACTTTACGCCGACTTTTATATCGCTGAAAGCGTTTAGGGATCAGTCATAAACTTTAATTTGGATGTTTTTAGGGTTCCGTAGTCAACAATAGTTTCGCTATGTCCGTCTGTCCGCGGTAAGAAAGTAATGGACTATTTTGATGGCATAGATCAACGGTCAGCAACAGGCGGACCGCGGTCCGTTTGCGGACCGCGAAAGGTCGAACCTTGGACCGCCAAATATTGTAATGTATTGCTTACCAAGTATAAATTAATACATAGATAAGGTATACTATACCTTTATTAATTGAAATAATATTTTTAAGCCACATAGAATCTAACTTAATACTTTTGTTTTTATCTGGACCTCGTTGAAATTTTCCCACAGTATCCGGACCCCACCTAAAACTACTTGCCGACCCCTGGCATAGATATTTATACAGGGTGTCTGGAAAACCTTTGGAGAAATTTTAACAGTAATAGGGATGATTTGGATTATCCCTATATTGGTAACTTTTTTTAAAGTTAATATTTGACTGAGTTACAGACTGATTTATCATCGCCTTTCCTGACGATGCTCTCAGTGTGCCCCATCTTAACTACTTCATTCATAACATGTGTCACAACGTAATGTAAATAAACAAGTTGTTCCTTATCAACAATGTTTCTAATCATGGTTAAAAGCTCCATGGTGTTTATAAAACTGACATATTATTCTGTAATGTGAATGATAAGACGGTCTCTGATAAGGGCTATTATGTGAAATAATTTAAAAATGAAACTTACGATTACGATTATTAGTTCCAATCTTCTCACACTCACACAGCTAAAATAGTACTTGTACTCGTAGGTACATTAAACTTCTTTTACGAGATCATGAATCATGGATTTATTTTATTGATTTGTACCACTATCAGTGATTACTACGAATAAAAAACAATAATTAAAACGAATCATTAAGTTGTGATTGTGCTTTGACAATTTGACATTAGTATCTTTTTAAATCTTGTACCATTGAAACTCTTATGAAAGGAGTTATAGGTTTCTTTTGTAAAAATAAAATCGTCCCTACACGTTACGTCTTATCAGAATTACATTTAAAGCTGGCATCATACGCGTTGTTGAAAGATATTCGTATCCTAGAAGAAAGAGAACATCAAGGGGTGATAGACGGGCGAGTAAGTACGCCGTAGTTGGGCATTTTCACGAAAATGTGTATCCAATTAAGGACTGAAATTAAGGAAGTTTAACTTTGGCCGTCAATGTTTGCACTCTGACACGGTTATCGCTATAGCATTGCATTTTCTTGAAGCTTCTTATTGCGAAAAGATAATGATAGGTTAGCCTTATTATGCAAAATGTGGACACGGAATTATCAACAACTTTTTGAGAGTTGTAGGTAATTCCGTAGCTCTGCCTACCCCGCTCTGAGAACGAAGGCGTCAGTTTATGTACAGGTTATTGACTTAAGCGTTTTGTTTTGTAAATGTGTTAGATCATTTAATTTTGGTCTAATATTTCGGCAGAGAGGAAAGTTTGTGTAAGACGGAATGAATATGTACAGTCTGTGAGCACTTAGAAGGTGATTCGTGTTTGGACTTGTCTCTCGCTCCCATACCTACGCTCTTATTAAGAGCGAGTGAGAGAGAAGTACAAACCCGAAGCACCTTCTAAGAGCTATCGCCCTGTACTACGTAAGTTTATCGATTCCATGGCCTGGGAAAGGTTGGTAATTTTGTTTCTCTATGGCAAGTGTGACATCATCATAAATTATAATGAATTATGCGACAACCTTTATATCCATCGACAAAATGTTTTGCATTCGGACTGTTGGCTACTGCCACAAATACCATGCGGATCAATACCACAGAAATAAGATTGTTCTCTTTTTAGCATATTCAATTTTCCCTGAAGAGTAAAGATAACCGCTATTGTTATATTGTTTTTTATTTTATTACTCCTTCTATGCTAGTTTTTATTCTGTTATCAATACGGAGAGCAATATCGTTCAATCCATGTCTATCCGAACTTTAAGAAGTCTATGAATTTATGGCTGTCATTAGATGTAATTGTCACTCTGTGATATGATCACTCTTGGCAAAGCATGAACAAGAGATCTAGTGAATTTACATTTAAAACCAGCTAGTGTTCCAATTGCAAAAATGAAAATACAGTATGTTTCACTAAAATTTATCATTATTTTTGAAAATGTTAACTTGACTTTTGTTTACATGGGGCGAACTGTTTGTTTACATACCATGTAAACAACGTAGGTATGGTCTCAGGTCATTGACCTTGAACTTAGAGTTTTGACGTTAGTTACTACGAACGTTTGGAGTAGTATAGTATCAACATCAAAATGTCAAGGTCAAGATATCGGCTGCGATTTATTATCCATTAAAATAAATAAATAATAATAATACATCAAGTAACAAAATTAATATAATTAAACCTTCTTTTTTTTTACATTAAGAAAAACAAAAATGAATCATACCCCCGTGATCAGAATCGTGCGAACTATTACCGCGGCAAAAATCTCCAAAGGTTTTCCAGACACCCTTTATATAATAATAATTGTAAAGGTCATCATCATCACGAAGTGTCATCTTAGAAATTTTCAAGAGTATGAAGATTACATAGCACGATGGGAAAACTGACTTTCTTAATCAAACCTCAAATCCAATAATAATTAAGTGGTATAGGTTATTTTTCAATTTTGCAGTGGTTTCGATAGCACTGATTCAATATGTACAAATGAAAAACTTACGACTTCGCATTAAACTAAGAGATAAGAGTATCATCATACCTCATAACATAGCATTCCTAGTTCACAGTGGCGGATTCAGAATTTTGGCTTTGGGACGGGGCTTGACCCCGCTAAATATAGGTTTTATAAAGGTTAACACTAAAAAGTGCACTTAATTCAAACGGTTTGACCAGCTTCACTCAAGATTGTACGCCACCAAACTTTGCAGACACGTCAACACCACCAACATAACCTTGACCTCTTAATTTTTTTTTTTTTTGTTTTGGTGGCGGGCATGATCCCCTTAACCTAAGATGTTCGTAAGTTAATGAAATTATTTTCCCGTGAGTATACCTATATTGCAAGCGGGCAGTCTCGTGTCGGGTAATAACTGAATCATTGCCTAGATAATTATTTATCATTGAGCAAAATCTCAACGCGTTCAACGCCCACTTTTACACGTTAAAACTTATCTAACTGGGTCAGCCACTACAATAATAATAATTGTCTTCAAAACTTAAAGCTTGACGTTGTTTTGTTTACGAAATTTAAAAAAAAACTACACCCCATGTATTGTTAGATCTTTTAGATTCGATCACAATTGCTAGATAAACCCATCTGCGTTTGCATTCTTGGGGATATTTTCAGTTTTGCGTTGTTTCAACTTCAGTCATGTTTGCGTCCATCTGTCCGTGAAGCTTTATTAGACCGGTTGTGATTGTGACGGACACACGTCAATTCGTTACCTAGCCGTTAGGATAACACAGCGAAAAAGGTTGCCAAAACCAAATATATCTATAGTACAATTTTCATTTTTATACCTAACCAGTCCTTCTTCTTGCCAGAAACTCAGTCTACAGAGCTGCAAAATAACGTATAATGCTGTTGTGCCACTGAATACGTGCTGTTCCATCGAGGGTAAACGTAAAGTTCCGTTGTGTGACGAAAATATCAAGTAATGCAATTGTATGGCTAATTTTTTTTTGCACAACCGATAATTCAGTAGGAAACTTAATTACGTGAGTTAGGTAACATGTCCAACTTTTTGAACTTCACCCCTTCATGACAAAAAATATAAAAATAAACAAATTAAAAACCAAAGGGGTATTTAAAGATGCTAACAGACTTGAGCATTAACTCGAACATTCGCTAGAATGAACGTTCCAATTCGGTGTTGGAAATGAACAACAAATCGGAACGCTCATTCCGGCGAGCATTCTAGTGAAAGTGTTCAAGTCTATCAGTACCAACACTCATTTTCACAGGCTGTTATTTCAACAGCTAGTTTTTTCTTAGGTATTAATTCCTATACTATTAAAGTTTAATAGTATAGAAACTAATAATTAAACGATCCTATACCGAGTCGGCCGGTTAAGTCATGAGCGCAAGTGTCTTAATTCATAGTGCTAACTAAATCATCTGGAATAGATGAAAAGGATTATTTATTAGTATTTTATTTATTAAACGATCAATATTTGTAATCACGATCTCGAATACGGCTTTGACGATTTCGGTGAACTTTGCAATACAGGTTTTTACGGGGGCGAAAGATCGATCAGTCAAAAGTTGTAATCTTCGGGAAAATGTGTGAACCCGATCAACGCTCGGTCTCCCAGGTACTATGTAGTTAAATAGTAAATATTATGATTAAAACACGAAAAGCTATCTCGTAAAACAACAAATATGAACGAATTTTCTATTCAAAGTTGGTGTCAAATGGGGGTTGGTGTCTTAAGATGATCTTTTGTAGGTCTAATCACTTTAGTCGCGTGTATCTCAGGAACCAATTAAGATTGAGATTAGTTAAGATATTGTTCTGTTTTTTATTACTTGTTGTTTTGGCTGTAGGGTGCGGCTGTAAGAGTTCAATATTTCCGAAACTTTCCCCCAAATGTAAAAATTGATAAAAATACGTACAGTGTTCTTTTTAGACCAGAAAAAAAAACAAGATTTTTTATTACAACTTTGTCGGCTTAGTTTAAATGTGTAACTATGACAAATTACAGCTTTTTAATACCAAGTGTCTCTGAGTTAGACCGCGGGCAGACGGACAGATGGACATGGCGAAACTATAAGCGTTCCTAGTTTGACTTCGGGACCCTAAAAAGGAGTACCTACATACGTCTACCCTATCACCCCTTGGTTTAAGTCAATACCTTTGAGTAACCCTGTACCCACACCACACCTACCTACACACATCAATTTAAATGTTTCCACTACCGAACAATTACTCTAGAACCTTCATCACATTATTAATATGTCACGGTAAAAAATGAGATTAAAACCACTCCTATTAGAAGTGACAAGTGACTAGGCTGCCAGTTGCGTCAGCCGACCTATCTTCAGTCTAGTTTATGGGGTCTCTAATGGGTTGCTGTTACACGCGATCTCGGTATAAAACTTACCCCCGCACCTATTTATAAGCCTTTTAAATTAGCTAAAAATAACTCCAAAAGTTTAAGTTACAGATTTTCGTATCTAACATCTGAACCATGATGGTCCACATTTACTTCTTGTTTTTTTAAGTGATTCGCTTGTGCCTTTATCTTTATTGCCAGTGTCCACTTAAGAGATGTCTGCGCCCTTTCTTTCAATTTGCTATTAGGTACGTTGTTTACGTCAATATCGGAGCGCCCTGTGCCCATCACAGCGAATAACACACGGAGCTGTGCGGCGTATCCCGGCCCCGGCGCGCGGTCGAGGTGATGGGGAATTTTGTATCACGCTGTAGATAATTAGCTGAGTCTTCGCTGAGTCTAAGATTTGTCACCATGCGGCAAGGTTGATAAAAATCGTGATTGAAAAAAAATCAAACGTCGGATGTTTTTCATTTAAATTGAATTGTTTTAAAACTGACTTTTTGATTTAAATAATAATTTAATCGCTTTGTTTCGCATTATGATTTTATATATGTACTAAGTACCCAGCTAGTAGCTTGAAAAAATAATAATCTTGGAAAATAATAATATTATAAATGTTTTAATTATTATTACAAAATCAACAACAATGGAAAATAAACCTTAACCATTTGGGCATTTGGGATTCACAACAGTACACTTACTTACAAATTAATGAACGAAATCTCAAAATCTGGCGATTTTGAATTTCGGGGGACTCCCTGACGTGTGTGCGCCGCCGCATTACTTTTTGTCAAGAGAAGTCTCTTGACATTTTCGGTCTGTGAAATTTCATAATTTCAGTAAAAAACAAAATTGATTCAAAGCAAATGTTTTTTCACAGTTATTTGATTTGTATCCTGATTTAAATCACGGCTGGCGAGCGGGGCCGCCGCACCGCTCTGTGTTATTCGCTTAAGCGTGCATCCCACTTTACTCTTCTTCGACCCATCCGTACATCAGTCAGGCACGAGTTCCCTTTTTGAAAGAGAGAATACAGTTTTGTGAAATTGCATTCGTGTGCATTTCGTCGGTTGCCACTGGCATGCAAAATGATTTATATTCAAACACCGATGACGTGAGATTGGTTAGTATCAAAATATGGCCTTTTTTCCTGACAGGGTACAGTTTCCCCAGATGCAATATTCAGCCTGCACTCGCCTGCCTCGTGCACCAGCATATGCAGTGGTTTTAGGTCCAACAGAGCAGCGCATCAAATGCCGCACCATTATTTTTCGTTTTAAAGGCGGTTTTTTGAGTTGTAGCAATAAATTGAATATTTAGTTGTCTTTTGGTAATGTTGCAATATAATTTTGTCCCCTTCTTTTTTTGTGTTTTAAGCTTTTGATTATAGAGTTTTCACATAGTCCTCTATTTTGTTAAGGACTCTAATACAGTTTTATTCGCACTGAATCGTAGCTTGCGATGATGAAAGCATTTACTCGTGTTGTTATAGGAATTACAGGAAATAAAACTAAAATATGCGATCAAAAAAACGCGATAAAACCAGGTTATCTTTTAAAATGATCCGTAAAATTATTACTTAAGTGAGTCAAAGACACTCCAATTTTAACATACCAAAAGAGCATTTTCACATGGTGTTAAACATAATACGTAATAACAATATAGCCATCGAGCTAACGACCGCTAGCCACTGTTTACTTAGCCCTCGGATATGGAAGGGCACATAAATTTTAAGTATTATAGCCTCACCGCGCCCTGCAATTTCCACGCCTCGGTCGTGTCGTCAAATAGGCAATACAATATGAACACTTG